>CM060918.1:650260641-653142999 GCA_030737875.1 Allium sativum
AAACAACAAAAGAATGTATGTTATAACATGGGACAAGTCGGCTACAATATGAAACACTAGCATATAAAAAAAACATTGTTCTTTGATCAAGTAAATATCTAGTACAAAAGACAAAAAGGAAACTACCTAGCAAGACAAAAACATTAAATGATAGATACTTCAAATAGTAATCTAGGATGGTAAAAACCATTTCCTAAAATCCTCTATTACAAATAGCATGTGCATTTCCTTAGGCAAGAAGGAAATATCAGCAAGAAGAAAACAAAGTAGAGCATTTGTTAAATACAATAAAATCCAAGAAGAGATCATAGCATTTAATGAAGCATACCTAAAACCTTCTAGAAGATAATACCTAGGATTCATTCATTGGCTAGACACCTTAGTAAGACAAGTTTTCATGCATGTGCCGTAGGAAACATAGGAGAGAAGGGTTAAGGCTAGAAGGATTTGCACTGTTCAAACATGTGCATAAAATAATTGTTAAATGCATGAGTACCACTATAAATACCACTCAAGTTCCTCACTTTCTTCTCACAAACAAGCTGAAACTTCATACTAAAACTGAAGACATTTTCTGGGATCTTGGAAAGCAATTTGGTGAGTGAAACACTCTTGGTTTTCTGTGTTTAAAACACTTACTGTAAACAGTTTGTTATTAAGTTAAACTGCCATGTTTTTTTTAATTACTGTCTATTACTGTCGACCAGTAAAACATAATGTTAGAACAACCTGATTTCACCTCTATAGACTGATCTCTCATGTAGTGTGTGTCATAGAATTGTTGTGTAAATTGGTTTGATGATTTCCCGTATGTAATAGCACCTGTATATGTTCTGTAAAATACAGAACATGTGCATTTTGATGAATAAACCATGTTGATTCACATTTGGATTGATGAAAGTGTATGGATCTGGGCAAACATATCATACATTCACATATCAGATCAAAAAAATAACATTCGCAAAGCATATGTTAAAAACAGAAAAAAACACAGTAAAGTTTTCTGTAAAATAGAATCAAAGTTGATTTTCAAATGTTGTAAAAACTTACTTTGATGATATGAATAGAACCCCAAAGCAAAATGATGATTTTTGATATAAAAATCACGATTTTTAAGTTTGTTTATTGCGAGAACTTTGGTGATGAACGGGAAATGGGTTTAGATGAATTTTCGGCGATCAGAGACGTTGAACTCCACGGTTCGAAGAGGGGAGAAGCGTGGGGGTCAGGGGATCACCTAAAAAATACAAACTAAATTTTCTAATGTGTAAATTTCGGGATCACGAAAGAAATAGGGTTATTACTGCGAAAATGGGTTCGGTTTTTGCACCGCAACAGTTCGTCGACGGCGGGGAGTTGGACGTCCGATCATGGGGGGATAGCGGCGTCGGAGGGGTGCGGTGTTATGGTCAGAAGGTACGGCGGCAAGTGGTCGGAGCTATGAGCACGAGGGGGTTTCTCTGATGGTCCTTTCTAACGTGAGGAGCTCGAACCGGTGATATCACTGTAGCATCGGAGAATCGATGATCCGATGTGTGGACGACGAACTGGAAGCGAAGCGTGACTTGTTGAGATAGGTGCGGTGGCTCCTCGTCCTGTCGAGGTGGTGTGCACGTGCACCACCGTGCACTGCTACCTAGGGAGAAACGTGAAGTTCCAAATGGATTTGGCACTTGCCAAATGCTGTGTTTGGCACTTTCCAAAACCAGGTGTGGCACTTGCCAAACCCAAGTTTGGAATTTGCCAAACCAAGGCTTGGCACTTGCCAAAACCAGGTTTGGCACTTGCCAAATCCTGGCACTTTGGCAGTGCCAAAACCCGGCACTTTGGCATCGCCAAGTCCGGTATTTTCAACATTAGTCAAAAATCCAGTACTTCGGTACTTCGGTGAACGACATTTTAAATTTAAAATAGTTTTAAATTTAAATGATGAAATGAATAAAATTGATAAATAAATTTATTTATCAAATAAAAAGAAGTGTTTTATTTGATCAGTCAGAGGCAAGTGGAAAGAAGAAGAAGTAGAAGATTAAGACGAGACGTTCGACTATAGTAGTTCGATAAAATTTTGAATCATGGACAACAAGTGAATAAATGATTTAAATTTATTATTTAAATTATTTATAATTAAAATAACCATAAATCAAAGAATAAATAAAAAGGAAAAGTTTTGAAAACATCGCTCGAGCAGAAATGACCAAAGGGGAAAGAGTACAGTGTGCGAACCATGGGTATTTCAAATGATGAGAAAAACACCGTGTTAAACACATAACCCTTAACTAATCATTTTTAAAGAATAACTAAATAGTTCTGTTATGAACCAAATAGTTGAACACTGTTTGTGTGAAGACAATTTACTTCTAGACTGAGAATACTTATGATTAAACCGATAAACATTTATCGAATGTAAAAAAAAAAGATATTCGTACATCGTTCGAAGAGTCCGGAATAAACAATTCCACTTTGATTCGAAGTATGCGACGCATATCAGAATGCTGAAGTCAATGAGATGCAAGCGTTAATTTAAAATAAGTTTTGGTCTGTTCAATCCCAGAACAAACCCGAATGGACGAGTGTCTAACAACGTATGTCAGTCAGATTTTACACATCGAATTTACGTAAGTATATTACGTTGGTAGCGGAGGAATTCCTTTTTCTTAGCTTTATTACCCGTAATATATTTGGGTAATCGAATGAGTATTTCTGACGGATAGGACGATGTGGCATTCAAATAATGTAAAGAAATAAATCTGTCAGAAGAACAACGTGACCTCAAAACTTCACAACCCATAAAAACAAAAGTTGGGCTAGGCAGCATGGCTAGTTAGGTCATACCCAAGCAGGGTATATTATCACCATCTAGAGGACTTCCTTATTTAACTTCTTAAATCTATTTCGCTGCTGTAGCATTCGGAAACGGTAAATAGAGCTCAACCGTAGGAGTGATTATATATTCGTCACACTCAAGCTAAATGAGTGGACGGTCATGTGTGGCCGGGTGACAAGACGTTCTTGTTGAACCCCAGTGTATCCTCTCTAGAGTACACTGATCGGTGGGTGCTCCCATACCCTGTCTATTGGAAATCCAAATTCCAATACATGCTCTACGGCTTTATGATTTTATACTATATACGTGAACGTGAGATGCAAGCGTTTCACTAGATGGTTATTTATTTGATAAAAACTATTATAATATCAAATGTTTTGATATAAAATACTTAGATTATTATCCAGATATTAGACATGGATGGATCAAAAGATTTCTAAAGTAGATGAATCCGAAAAAAATAGAAAACCTTGACACTTATTTCCCTGTTTACACCTTTATAACTATGTTTCCTCACACCATTCATCTGACTGACCCAGAGTTTATTTTTTTGTTTCCTAAACTCTTGGGTACTCATAATGTTTATTATGAGTAGACAAGTAAAATTCAGGTAAGGAAAGTGGAACATGATGCAGAACAAGTCAAGACCCTAGTAGCATATATGTTTTAGTTACCCAGTTTGATTATCTATGGTATTGTAATATGGTATTGTATAATTATGCTGTTGAACCATGATGATGATGTATTATGTTATGTACTCTGATGTATCAGGCCTTGTGATGTAATATATAAGTATTTGTGAAATTCCGCTACGAGATTCAGATAACTTCTCACTCTTCTATTCTATAAGTTCTATCTTTTCTATCTCATCTTCTAAATTCTTTCAATAATGACATGGTTTTCAAGGCATCGAAAATCGCGCCGTTACAGTTGGTATCAGAGCTTAAATTTTCCTAGGTGAATCTTAGTGTTAGTATCGAGAGAGCGTAATTTTACTAAAAACTATTTTAGTATGGGTCGTCCTTAGCTATCAACCCTAGTTATTTGGTTAAGTTATCCCTAAAGACCGATTTCCGAATGGGTATTAACTCTCGAATCATGTACTCAGAAGTTGAAAATGAGTTCTCAAGCAAGGAGAGGCCGAGGAGCAAGTCGGGCGACTACAACTAATGGACACACTGTTAATCAGACCCAAGTGGATACGACTGAAGTAGTCCAAGCTCCAATGCAGCCAAACTTCGCTATGAATTACAAGAACTACACTACTCTAGGAGGAAAACTTTTTAAGGGAACGGAATCACTGGTTGACGTCCAAGCATATATTAGATCGTGTGAAAAGATTTTTAAGGGACTGAAGCTGGAAGACGAGTACAAATGTCTGTTAGCATCATGGAATCTGGAAGGAGCTGCAGCTATCTGGTGGGATGCCCAGACTGCAAATACTCCAGAGGTGAATTTTACTTGGGCTATGTTCAAAGAAGCTTTTGAAGCTCAGTATCTGCCAGCAACTGGGAAAACCAGGATGTACCGAGACTTCATTGATCTAAAACAAAAAAACATGACTGTCACTGAGTACGAAAACAAGTTCAATGCACTGTCAAGCTTTGGACCGGAGTTGGTAAATACCTCGCTAAAAAAGAACGAGATGTTCGTCGCTGGATTGAAGGATAGTCTGCAAGGCCATATGATGGGGCATCTGAAAGATCCATTTGTTGAGCTGGTGGATTTAGCACTCAGGTATGAAGCGCTGGACGCTAAGAACCCAACTGCAGCAAAGGCTCAGACTGGAGAAGCGAGTGGAGAGAATCCCCAGAAAAGGAAATTTAACCCTGACTGGAAGGATTACACGAACCAAGGAAAAGCAGTTCAGCAGAAAACTGAGAATCATTTCAAGAATGTGATGTGTCACAACTGCAAGCAGAAGGGACATATTGCCAGGTTCTATAAACAAAAGAGCAACAAGAAACCCCAACAACAACAACCACAACAGCAGCAAAGGAAGCCTCGGAAACAACCACAGCAGCAGCAGCTGCAAGTTCAGAGGAATGAGATGGTATTGAAGAACTTCTGTTTCAACTGTCACCAGCCTGGGCATATGTTGAAAGACTGTCCGCTGATGAAAAGGGCACCTCAGGCAAAGGTGTATGCCATCAAGAATGAACCATCTGGCTCTCAGAATGTGAAGGGGAAGGGAGTGCTGGAAGGTACTTTACAATTTAAAGGAATTTACCTTCGAGTTCTATTTGACACTGGCGCTTCACACAGTTTTATTTCTTCTGAAACTGTAGACCAATTTAACCTTAAACCAACGTTTTCCCCAAACCCAATTTGTGTATCAAATCGCATTGGTGGTAAAACTGAGTTAAAAATGTGTTGTGAGGATATAGCACTGTTATATCTCTCACATTCCTTTCGGTTCGATATCTATGTCCTAGATTTCAAAAGTTTCAATTTTATTCTTGGATTGGACTGGCTGAGCGAGTTCCAAGCCAAAATAAAATGTGATAAAGAAACAACAACCTTGATAACAAGTTTTGGACTGGAAAGCTAGAATACCCTATGGAAAACCCGGTATTCATACCTGTAGTTTCCTATACGCCCTAGAAGCACCAAAAGAGAACCTTGAGACACTGGACGTTGTTAAAGAATTCAAGGATATATTCGAATAAGTCGGAAGTTTACCTCCTCATCGGGAGATAGAATTCTGAATCGATTTAATCACAGAAGCAAGATCGGTAGTGCAACCAAAGAGACGTATGGCTCCAAAGGAAGTATCGGAACTGGAGAAACAGACTCGGGATTTGCTGAGTAAAGGCTTAATCCAACCTAGTTTATCTAGTTGGGGCTCGGCGGTTGTTTTTGTAGTGAAGTCGGATGGGTCGTTATGCATATGTGTTGACTATAGAGAATTAAACAAAGTGACCATCAAAAACAAATATCCTTTACCACGAATCGACGACCTTTTTGATCAATTACATGGAGCAACCGTATTCTCCCAAATGGATTTAGCCACTGGATTTCACCAACTAAGGATCACTGAGGATAGAATTCATCCTTTAACAGCATTTAGAGGCCCAGATTTCTTTTATGAGTGGTTGGTTATGCCATTCGGTCTAACCAACGCACCAGCATTTTTCGTGGATTTGATGAACAGAGTCTTTAGGAAAATTCTAAACAAGTTCGTTCTAATTTTCATTGACGATATTCTGATTTATTCAAAAACTGAAGAGGAGCATCGCTATCACCTTAGAGTAGTATTAGAAACTCTGAGGAAGAATGTGCTGAAAACCAAATTTTCAGAATGTCATTTTTGGAAGTCTGAAGAGAGATTTTTGGGACATATTGTAAATGGAGATGGAATATCGGTAGATCCGATAAAAGTTGAATCAGTACAACAGTGGAGACAACCACGTACACCAACCAACGTTCGAAGTTTCCTAGGATTGGCGGGATATTACCGAAGGTTTATCAAAGATTATTCTAAGATATTGTCTCATCTGACGAAATTGACGAAGAAAAACCAGAAGTTTGTTTGGACTCCGAAGTGTGAAGAATCTTTTCAAGAGTTAAAAGATCGTTTGACCAAAGCACCAGTGTTAGTCGTTCCCGATGGAACAAGCAAATTTGAAGTTTACACTGATGCTTGTAGAACTGGATTTTGAGCCGTGTTGATGCAGAACCGTCGTGTAATTGCATATGTAAGTAGGCAATTAAAGATACACGAGAAGAATTATGCAACTCACGATCTGGAGTTATTGGCCGTTGTTTTTGCATTAAAGATATGGAGGCATTATCTTCTGGGTGGAAAATTCGAACTTTTTACAGATCATAAACCATTGAGGTACTTATTTTCCTAGAAGGATTTAAATTTGAGGCAACAACGATGGTTGGAATTTCTTGCATCGTATGATTTGGATATCATTTATACACCCGGCAAAACAAATGTAGTAGCAGACGCTTTGAGCAGAAATGCAATTCTATCCCTATTGGAAGTCACACCGACTCTCCAAGAAAGGATTATGATCAATCAAAGAAGAGACGCCAAACTGGAGAAGATCATTCAAAGAGTCACGGATGGAAAGGAGTCTGATTTCGAGTTGGATACCCGAGGAGTGTTAAGAATTAACAACAGATTATGTGTTCCAGATGTGGATGGATTGAGGCAGGAAGTTTTGAAAGAATGTCACACATCAAAATTAAGTATTCATCCGGGAATTCATAAAATGAATAACGATATGAAAAGAGTATTTTTGTGGACAGGAATGAGGAAGGATATTACAACTTTTGTGAATGAATGTTTGTGTTGTCAGCAAGTCAAGGGAGATCATCAAAAGACTGCTGGATTGTTACGATCACTAGAAATACCCAACTAGAAGTGGGAAATGATATCGATGGATTTTATCGATGGATTGCCAAGGACCAGAAGAGGATTTGAAGGAATTTGGGTAATTGTGGTCTGGCTTAAAAAAAGTGCGCATTTTATTCCAGTAAAACCAACACGTACAGCCGCATCTTTAGCCGAAGTTTTCATGAGGGAGATTGTACGATTACATGGAGTCCCAGCAAGCATTGTAAGCGATAGAGATCCCATCTTTACAAGTAACTTTTGGGGAGCGTTGCAAAGGACTTTGGGAACGAGATTGAATCTCAGTACAGCTTACCATCCTCAAACGGACGGTCAGACTGAGAGAGTAAACTGGATATTAGAAGATTTGTCAAGAGCGTGTATTCTAGATTTTGGAGGATCTTGAGAAAATCATCTACACCTAGTTGAATTTTCTTATAACAACAGTTACCAGGCGAGTATACAAATGGCACCCTGCAAAGCATTGTATGGAAGACCTTGTAAAGCACCAGCATGTTGGATTGAATCCGGAGACAAATTAGTACTTGGACCACACATGATCCGAGAAGCAACGTAGAAGGTGGAGTTGGTAAAGTTAAGAATGAAAGAAGCCCAGGATCGACCGAAAAGCTATGCCGATCAAAGACGAAGAGATCTTGTATTTGAGATAGGAGATCTGGTATTTGTGAAGATTTCACCGATGAGAGGAGTGATGAGATTTGGAAAAGCAGGAAAGTTAACTCCGCGATATGTTGGACCTTTCCGATTTCTGGGGAGAATTGGTTTTCAAGCCTATAGAGTAGAATTGCCAGAGCATATGGCAGGGATTCACAACGTATTCCATGTATCTCATTTGAGGAAATGCTTGCACAATCCGTCATTAATTCTGGAACCATCTGTTCAGCAAGAAATAGAAATTGAACAAGATTTGACGGTAATTCGACGACCATTTCGTATTATCGATAGAGAAGAAAAGCAACTTCGCGACAAAGCGGTAAGTCTGCTAAAG
The DNA here is from genome assembly GCA_030737875.1 of Allium sativum. Classification (NCBI taxonomy): domain Eukaryota; kingdom Viridiplantae; phylum Streptophyta; class Magnoliopsida; order Asparagales; family Amaryllidaceae; genus Allium; species Allium sativum. The sequence goes on from CM060918.1 coordinate 650,268,823, forward strand.
ATTCAGTGGAGCGATAATCCGAAAGATTGCACTTGGGAGACTGAGAAACATATCAGGAAATTATACCCAGATTTTTCTACAGATTAGGTATGTTTTGCTATTTGGTTGTTTGGATGAAATGAAACCTTGGATTCTTCATTTCTGTGAGCATTGGTATGGACATTTGTGGATTCAGTTTTTAGGACTTATGAACTCCCTTGCTATGATTTTATCATTGACGAGTTCTATTTCCTTGTTTACTTTCCAGATGGCACCATTAATGAAGAGGACCACTAGAAAGAGACTCACATCATCTCAGACCGAGAAATTACTAGCCAAGCGAGCGAGAGTGGGTAGTTGTGAAGATGTTAGAGAAAGGATACCGAGTGATGACTAAGGTACACATAGGACATCGGAGGAGTCGTATGTAGGCAGGGAAGAACCCATGGAAAAAGAGGAAGACAGCACGGAACCCTCAGAAGAAGATGATATACTGATGATCGAGACCGGTTTTGGAGATAGCGATGGTGATAATGATAGTGACCGGGATGAGGATGAGGCAGAAGATATGGATGTCGATGGACATGATGAAGAGGAGTAAGAGGAGGAAGAGGAAGTTGTGCCCGAGACACCGATAGCTGACATAGGAGGACAGCCGCAGGAGTTTGTCGATCCAATTATAGCGATATGGATGAGATTGGAGCAGGCACTCTTTGAGTATTATGCAGTAGGAGGATGGGTAGAGATTTTCGGAGACTATGGCTATCCTTGGATCCAGGTGTACATGATTCCACTGGTGGAAATTATAGAAATTTCTGGCGATGAGGTAGAAGAACCAGCTAACTAGGGAATTATGGATGTTTTTGAGCAATCGGATGACGACGATGAGGTGGTTGAGGTCGTAAACATTTCCGATGACGAATGGATTGTGATTGATAGTGACCCGGAGGAGTAGGGAGGAGTGTGGTGTTTAGACTATGTATGTATATTATGTAGCCTATAACTTGATTTAGTCAAGTATAGCCTAGTTAGTAGTACGGTGTTTAGGTCTAGTACGCGTATGAAACTGATGTATAATTATAACGTACTAAGTAGTAGTGATATGAAGTATCATCTTTTGGGGAAAAATTCTTTCTATCTTTCTTACTTTTAATTTCGGGGACAAAATTCATATAAGGGGGTGGACTGTAATGCCCTGACTTTTCTGACTATTTTTAAATCATTTTAATGAGGAATTAAAATGAGATTTACTAGTTAAAAATCAATACTAAGGAGATTTTTGATATATATATATATATATATATGCCTAAGCATATGTATTGTATATACTTGATTTACCATAGCATTTGGAAGTGTGAAACAAGTATAAAAACATATGAATATAAGGATGGAATAATATATATATTAATGTATAACTTGATCCATCTTGAATTTGGAAATGTAAAACAATTATGCTACATTTAATTAAAAATCAAAAGGAGATAGTTCATAAAAAAACATTGTTCTTTGATCAAGTAGATATCTAGTACAAAAGACAAAAAGGAAACTACCTAGCAAGACAAAAACATTAAATGAAAGATACTTCAAATAGTAATCTAGGATGGTAAAAACCATTTCCTAAAATCCTCTATTACAAATAGCATGTGCATTTCCTTAGGCAAGAAGGAAATATCAGCAAGAAGAAAACAAAGTAGAGCATTTGTTAAATACAATAAAATCCAAGAAGAGATCATAGCATTTAATGAAGCATACCCAAAACCTTCTAGAAGATATTACCTAGGATTCATTTATTGGCTAGACACCTTAGTAAGACAAGTTTCCATGCATGTTCCGTAGGAAATACAGGAGAGAAGAGTTAAGGCTAGAAGGATTTGCACTGTTCAAATATGTGCAGAGAATAATTGTTAAATGCATGAGTACCACTATAAATACCACTCAAGTTCCTCACTTTCTTCTCACAAACAAGCTGAAACTATACTAAAACTGAAGACATTTTCTGGGATCTTGGAAAGCAATTTGGTGAGTGAAATACTCTTGATTTTCTGTGTTTAAAACACTTACTATAAACAGTTTGTTATTAAGTTAAACTACCATGTTTTGTTTGGTTACTGTCTGTTACTCTCGACCAGTAAAACATAATGTTAGAACAACCTGATTTCACCTCTATAGACTGATCTCTCATGTAGTGTGTGTCATAGAATGGTTGTGTAAATTGGTTTGATGATTTCCAGTATGTAGTAGCACCTGTATATGTTCTGTAAAATACAGAACATGTGCATTTTGATGAATAAACCATGTTGATTCACATTTGGATTGATGAAAGTGTATGGATCTGGTGCAAACATATCATACATTCACATATTAGATCAAAGAAATAACATTCGCATAACATATGTTAAAAATAGAAAAAAAACACAGTAAAGTTTTCTGTAAAACAAAATCAAAGTTGATTTTCAAATGTTGTAAAAACTTACTTGGATGATATGAATAGAAACCCAAAGCAAAATGATGATTTTTGATATAAAAATCACGATTTTTAAGTTTGTGTATTGCAAGAACTTTGGTGATGAATGGAAAATGGGTTTAGATGAATTTTCGGCGATAGGAGACGTTGAACTCCAAGGCGCGAAGAGGGGAGAAGCGTGGGGGTCAGGGGATCACCAGAAAAATAGAAACTAAATTTTCTAATGTGTAAATTTCGGGATCACGAAAGAAATAGGGTTATTACTGTGAAAATGGGTTCGGTTTTTGCACCGCAACTGTTCGTCGACGGCGAGGAGTTGGACGTCCGGTTATGGGGGGATAGAGGCGCCGGAGGGGTGTGGTGTTGTGTTCAGAAGGGTACGGCGGCAAATGGTCGGAATTGTGAGCACGAGGGGGTTTCTCTGATGGTCCTTTCTGACGTGAGGAGCTCGAACCAGTGATATCACTGTAGCATCGGAGAAGTGATGATCCGATGTGTGGACGACGAACTGGAAGCGAAGCGTGACTTGTTGGGATAGGTGCGGTGGCTCCTCATCGCGTCGAGCTGGTGTGCACGTGCACCACCGTGCACTGCTACCTATGGAGAAATGTGAAGTGCCTAATGGATTTGGCACTTGCCAAATGTTGTGTTTGGCACTTTCCAAAACCAGGTCGTAACACCCCACATCCATTAATGTCATTCACAAAGGGAATGCATTAACTTCCATGGAGGTTTTAAGTGAATATAGAATAGAAAAATTACAATAAGACAGATAATATGTAGTACTTGGAAATCTAAACTTTATTTTATTGCAACGGAAATTAAACAAGTTTGTTACATCATAAAACCATAAATCAGAGTCAAGTACAATATCCATCTTGCTAAAACAAAATACATAATCCCATTACATAAATAGCCATTAAAGAAGATAACAAGCTAGACTTTACTTCAAAAGTCCAAGCTTTCCAAAAGAGAGATAAAGTAATCCAGTCAAGCTCCACTAGAGCTGGGCCCACCCTGAGGACCTGGAGGGGGGAAAAAGATAGAAATAGAGGGGGTCAGACATAAAGTCTGGCAAGTATGATAATTCTAACAATACTATTATCAAAATAACTAGACTAAGGAATAAGCTGGAAAACAAGGAAATGTCTATGAACTATTGGGTATGGAAGAGCAGATAAAGAAGACGTTAAAGGCACACCTAATTACTAACGAATAATTACTACACTGCACCACACCAGTCACCCCAACGGTTGATCCCACTCATCGAACTTAGAAATTATATAAATAGCTTTGTGTACCCCTAGCTGACTACATAGGTGCCGCCTGCCCCTATCTCCGCTAGGTGTACCCCACTACCCACTTTCGATTGGCTCCCTACTCATAGATACCCGTGTTGGCCCCACAGTGGGGTGTATCACTCTCCTAAAGTGGCAACCCGATACAACTTGAGGATGCACGGGTTATACCTACACGATGCAACAACGTTTTACCTACCAGCCCGGGTGCACACACGCATATGAAACCCGTTGGACTGGCGTTGCCACCGCTAACCCGTTTGGTCTCTTATAGTCAAGCCCCGTATGCATGTCCCGTCCTCGACTTGGGTCGAGCCCACAAAGATACGTTTCGGTTACTGGTTGAAATGGGCCCCCACTATTTACCACAAGCTATCCACCTAAGCTTGTCCCCACTAGTATATCCCACTTAACCCTCTTCTTAGTCATGTTCATTTACATGTGTGTTTGGTTAAGTCTTACAAATCGTATTTCAAATGCCACTAAAGGCACTCACTAGATTCCTCCTGCCACCCAAGGCACCTACTTAACCCCCATGTCCTACCTCACATGTTTATCTGGTTAAGTATTTCTTAATTCATTAAGGCCATAACCTTATAAAGATCTCTCACAATAGACTGACATTTATGGCAGCTGGATTCGCCAGGCGGGTCCGGGCAGTCTTATACCATAAAAGAGTCTAACCTCGTGTCTTTACAACTGTTATGCTTTAGTTTGGGCCTAGGACCTCTCACATTGGGCTGACATTTGTGACTACTAGATTTGCAGGGCGGGTTCGGGCAGTTTTACGTCACAAACGAGTCCAACCTCGTGTCCGAAGCATTGATTAACACTTATAATCTTTTACCCCAGTTTTAAATATATCCCTATTCAAATCATTAATTAATTCCAATTTTAATAATGTCCATAATTGACTCAATTATGGCCATCCACTTATGGTATGCAAAATCATATCAATTGCATCCAATTTTCTCAATATTAAATCCTTAATTTTTACCCCTACCCCACATTGTACGTTCGTACGCTTAATGTAAAATATACGTTAGACTCGAATAGTCTAACTCATAGCATAAAAGAAATTATCTCAACAACAACATATACGTATGACTAAAATAGATCTAATCATAAAAAGGGTGAAACTTGCATGTGTGATAGATGTCCAACACCTAAACTTGCATACACAAAAACTACAACTTGCATAAAACTACACATGTCATGGATCTAAAGGTGTCAACTTGTTTGGTAAAATGTCACAATTTACATAATATGATCATAATCCAGATTCATGTATAAACTTGCATATGTGGTATAGGCAATGTAATGATGGTGTGAACTAGCATCTAACACATAGAACTCACACATGTCATAGCATAATTCTAGATTTAAATAGATGTCATAATTCTAGATCTAAATAGATGTCATACAATATGTGAGATTATACATACTAATAAATCTAAACTTGCATAGGTACATGTGAATTATCATGTGAATCATCAAAGCCCAAATATATATAATCAACATCATGATTCATGAGCTAACTACAACATAATAACATCATGGCTTTGTAACATCGCAACTTAGCATAGAACTTGCAACATATATAATATCATCATAGCATGATTTACAACATATTGGATATCATCATCACATAACATAGGATTTCCAACATACATGATAGCATAAGGTTTACAACAACATATATGACAATTCACATCATTTTCTTATGATCCATATCACATCTTATTCTAATTAGTTTGCTAATAATCTTATTAAGATCATCATACTCACAATTAGAAAAGAAAGAGAGTCTTGATTTGCTTTAGAGTTGAGTGGAATTAGAGTTTTGATTAGTTTTCTTCCTTCTTAGTTGGCGGCGGCTACACTGAGTTCCATGGCGATGGAATGACGGCGGCTACTCTATTTTTCATGTGAATTTAGAGTGAGAGACTACCTAGGTATATATAGAGGTTAGGATTTATATAGACCGTCAGATCAACTCAGAACTAACCTGAACCGTTAAATTAGCCAACTCAGCCCTAAAGACACATCAGCAACTCAAGATTGGGCTCTGCCAAAATCTGGCCGACTTGACAAGGTCGACACCAGGTCGACTGCGCAGTCGACCTGGTCCTGGGGGTGTCGACTGCCCAGTCGACTCCCCAGTCGACCTGGGTGTTGGGCGGGAAATTTCCCATTTGGCCTGTTTGACTTCGAATTTTGAATTTTGAATTTTCTGAAACTTTCGATGGCCATATCTCCTCCATACGAAGTCCAAATCACGCAAACTCGGACTCTATTTCAACCAGAATTCCGAGACGAACACAATGGCGCAACCCTTTTCCCTTAATTCTCACATCTGAAATTAATTATTCTTTAATTTTTGAATATTAATATTAACAGAATTACGGGGTGTTACATTCTCCCCTCCTTAAAGGATTTCGACCCCGAAATCTTCAAGTCAAGAAGAATGTATATCCTAACATCCAAACAACCATCTACTCAACCATAAAACACTGGCATCCATTATCCTTATAAAGTTTCTAATGCTGTATGAACATATGCAAGAAGTGTGTGTATATGTTCCTTATCTAATGCAAAATCAGGCGGTCCACTGATTCAGTTGACCTCCTTAATGCAAATCATGATAGTGCCATGCGTCCATTATGTATGCAAAAGTTCCTTAATGCTACATATTATCTCTATATGTGTGCACAATCATGATCTGAATGCAGCATCCATACGATAAAAAAAATCCTCATACATCCATTTTACTAAATACATCCATATATATGCAATATGCAATATTAAGTGACTGAGTCGATCTAGTGCCTAATAGTGTGTGTATATGCGTCCACGAGCAACAACTAGCAAACACTTGCATCCACTTTGCATCCGGCATACATAACATGTCTCAAACACATGTTTCAACCATAGGATTATCCTAACTAAAGGTCAAAGATACTAGCGAGAGGACATACTAAAGATAAGATAAGTACAAGCTAAGCATTAAAGGAGAAATTAAAAGACATACCCTCAAAAAGAAAAGGGTTCAATGAACGCATCTTCTCTTCCGTCTCCCAAGTAGCATTGCTCTAATCATCTCCCCATTGTACTTTGACTAGTCCGACCTCTCGATTTCTCAGCTTCTTAATCTCTGACCCAAGAATGCGCGTAGGAGCTCGTCGAATCGTCGCATCACGCTCTATCTCCACCTCTCTAAGCAAGTTCGGCTCTACAACCTCCGCGGTCTCATGTAGGCACTTACTCAAATGTGATACATGGAATACGTCGTGTACACCACTAAGTCTCTCAGGCAACTCCACTCTATACGCCATCTGTCCAATCTTCTCCTTAATAGGAAACGACCCTATGAACCTTGGTGCTAATTTCCCAACGGACCCAAAGCGAACAACGTTCCGTAATGGAGACACTTTGATAAAGACCATGTCCCTAACATCAAACTCAAGATCTGTCCTCCTGTTATCCGCATATGATTTCTGCCTATCTTGCGCTGTCTTCATCCTCCTTCGAATCAAGTCGATCTTTTCCGAAGTCTCTCTAATCATATCGGGACCAAGATCTTATCCGTAGATTCCCACCAACATGTAGGTGAACGATAAGGTCATCCATAAAGAGCTTCGAAAGGTGCCATGCCAATGCTGGACTGAAAGCTGTTATTATATGCGAACTCTACCAACGGAAGATGCTCTTCCCATGTACCCCCAAAGTCTAGGATACATAGCCTCAAAAGGTCCTCTAGAATACGATTCACCCTCTCGGTTTGGCCGTCCGTCTGAGGATGATCTGCGGTGCTCAAACATAACTGAGTCCCCACCGCCTCTTGCAAGCTCTTCCAAAATTCGCTATTGAAGATAGGATCGCGGTCGCTTACTATGCTAGAAGGAACACCATGCAAACGAACTATCTCTCGGACGTATACAGAAGCTAACCATGGAGCAGTCCTATTTCTCTTCACGGGAATAAATGGGCGCTTTTAGTAAGTCTATCTACTATAACCCGAATCCCCGTATTACACTTCCTTGATCTTGGTAATCCATCCACAAAGTCCATCGAGACACTTTCCCATTTCCATAGTGGAACCTCCAATGGGTGAAGCAACCCACCGGGTTTCTTTTGCTCCGCTTTTACTTGTTGGCACACCAAGCGTCTAGCGACATGCTCAGCCACATCCCACTTCATACTGGCCCAAAACAAAACTCGCTTCATGTCTTTGTACATCTTGTCCCCGCCGGGATGAATGGTCATCTTCGAACGATGTGCATCATCAAGAATAGTCTTCCTCAAGTCCTCGTCTCGTGGTACACAAAGTCTACTATCCCTACGTAACCAACCTTTATCATCTAGGGTATACCTACGGAGATGGCTTGATGACTCCCCTCTTTTGAGCTTCTCTACTAACTCAACCAACCGTGTGTTGTCTCGCTGTGCCTCACCAGTCCATCCCAAAAGCATAGGTCTGACCTCCAAGGATGCTAGCAAACCGGATACAAAGTCAACGGAAGGTATAGAATCAAACATAGAATGAATTCTAAGTTTCGTCTTTCAACAAACAACGGACTCAAGGACAGCCTTTTCCTACTTAAGGCGTCTGCCACCACGTTACCCTTGCCAGGGGTATATGCTATTTCGAAGTCGTAGGATGCTAAGAATTCCATCCACCTTTGCTGTCTTAAATTCAAGTCCTTCTGAGAGAATAAGTATTTTAAAGATTTGTGGTCAGTGAATAATTTGAATTTCTCGCCAAGAAGATAATGGCGCCAAGACTTAAGCGCAAAAACAATTACGGCCAACTCTAGGTCATGCGTGGGGTAATTCTTATCATGCACCCTCAACTGCCTTCCACCATAGGCTATTACCCTACCCTCTTGCATTAAGACTGTGCCTAGACCTGTCCCACAAGCATCAGTATAAACAGTAAATGGCTTACTCCCGTCTGGCAGCACTAAGACTAGAGCTTAGGTCAAAGCTCTCTTTAAACGTTGGAACGCATCATCACAATCTACGTCCCACGCGAAGACTAGGTTCTTCTTCGTCAGGCGTGTCAATGGAGCTGATATTTTTGCGAAGTCTTTGATAAACTTCCTATAGTAGCCAACCAACCCCAAGAAACTCCTTACTTCGGTAGCATTTTTAGGGACCTTCCAATCTTGGATGGCCACCACCTTCGCGGGATCCACAACTATCCCTTCTTTGGAACCACGTTCCCTAAGAATCGCACTTCCTCTCTCCAGAAGTGACACTTAGTAAATTTAGCTTTAAGGTTATGCACTCGTAGAGTCTCCAACAGTTCCCTAATATGTAGGGCATGCTTTCTTCATTCTTAGAAAAGATAAAGATTTCATCTACAAAGACCACCACGAATTTATTAAGGTACTCCCTAAACACCCTACTCATCAAATCAACAAAGTATGCGAGGGCGTTTGTCAAACCGAAGGGCATCACTAGCCATTCATAGAAACCGTCCGGAGTCCTAAAGGCAGTTTTGTCTATGCTATCCTCAGCCACTCTCAGCTGATGGAATCCAGTGGCTAAGTCCAACTGCGAAAACACTGAGGCGCCAACTAACTGATCGAGGATATCGTCAATCCTCGGCAGTGGGTGTCTGTTTTTCTCAGTAAGTTTATTAAGTTCTCTATAATCCACACAAAGTCTAAGGGACCCATCTGCCTTCGTGGAAAATACTACTGGAGCACCCCACTCCGATATACTACGTCTTATGAACCCCTTCTCAAGCAACTCCTTCACTTGCTTATTGAGTTCCCTCCTTTCACGAGGTGCCATGTGGCGTACTGGCAAAGATACTGGTTTTGCATTATCCACAAGATATATTCGAAAATCTATCTCCCGCTTCGGAGGCAAGCCCTTCACCTCCTCAAACACATCCGAGTATTCTCGGACCACTCTAACAGATCGTAGATTCTCCATAGACGCATCAAGCGATTCTAGATAACTTAGTATAACGGAATTTATGGGATAACAAAAGATTTCGAGAGCGTTACCAAGGCGAGTCATGAGCCTAACTACTCTCCTTTCACAATAAAGAACGGCCCCATTTCTGGATAACCAATCCATCCCTAAAATTAGCCCATAGCCCGTGAAGCCCAAAACATAAGCATCACATCTAAACTCAATGCTAAGTATAGAAATTTTCAAATCCAAACACATCATGGACAAATAAGCTGAGCCCCCAATTGGATTCGAAACCACTAAGGGATCCTCTACTAAACTGGTGTTTAAGTGCAGTGATTCAACTAATGATGTAGAGATAAACGAATGCGATGCGCCCGAATCAAATAAGGTACGGACAGGATGATTAAACAGAAAAACTAAGCTTTCAAAGGAAATGGTTCTACCTCGTTCTTGCAGCGGTGGGACCGCGAGAGCCTGAACTTGTCCCCATACCTGCCCTGGTGCCATAAGAGCCTGCACCTGTCCTCCCGAGGTAGACCCTGCCCTCTGCCCCTTCTTTGGGTAGTCCTTCATTAGATGTCCCGCTTCACCACAGTTAAAACAGCCAGTCTTCTTTTTCTTTCTGCAATCCTTGCTGAGATGGCCTGGTGTCCCATAGTTAAAGCATCTTTTCTTTCCTTTGCCATTATTGTCTTTACCACCCTTCTTGTTTTGCTGTTGTGGTTTCTTCTGATCCCCTTTCTTCTCGGGTGCCTTATTAGCATTAGCGCCTTTCTCCTCGTGCATGAGTGCCATGTCTACTAGCTTCTCAAAGGTGGCCCCCATAGGGATGTGGGTCATAGCCAACCCTTGCAACGGCTCATTCAAGCCTTTAACGAACCTCAGAGCCTTCTTCTCCGGCATGTTCACTAAGTTCAAGCCAAACCTTTCTAACTGATTAAATTTGTTGACATATTCTTTCACTGATGAGCTTCATTGCTTTAATGTCAAGAACCTTTCCATATATAGATTCTCTTCTGCCCTTGAGAGAAACTTTGCCTCAAACCTACGTCTGAAATCCACCCAAGAATCAACAGGACGCTCCCCATTAGTGACCTCCCACCAAAACGAGGCCTCTCCCTTCATTAACCAAGCTGCTAATTTGACTTTCCTCCCTTCTTCTACTTCAAAGATTTCTAGCAATTCTTCCACCTCCTCAAGCCAATCTCTAGCTTCCACAAACGTTTCTGACCCTTGAAAAGGTTTTCCACCCATAACCTTAAATTCCTTGCATGTCTTTGCAAAAGTATCAACGCGAGGAGGAGGAGGAGGAGGAGGGGTGGGTGCAACTGGTGGTGGAGGAACATTGGCTGGACCTGCAGCGGCCCTAGCCTCAAATAACCTCCTATACCATCCTGGTATCGTTACACCCTCCGGAAGGTTAAGATCTTCAGCCATGCTGAAACGAAAAAGGAAAGATTCAAAATGGAGAATTCGAAAGATAAAGATATATGGCTATTGGGGACTATGTTTTTCATAAAAACTTTCCTCTTTAAATTACTCATCAAGACATGTTTTTGAAAACACTTCTTCCAAAAATACTTTAGAAAAATAGTTTTTCTAAAAAAATTATCTGTTCTGGTAACCTTAAGCTCTGATACAACGTGTAACACCCCACGTCCATTAATGTCACTCACAAAGGGAATGCATTCACTTCCATGGCAGTTTTAAGTGAATATAGAACAGAAAAATTACAACAAGACAGATAATAAGTAGTACTTGGAAATCTAAACTTTGTTTTATTGCAGCGGAAATTAAACATGTTTGTTACATCATAAAACCATAAATCAGAGTCAAGTACAATATCCATCTTGATAAAACAAAATACATAATCCCATTACATAAATAGCCATTAAAGAAGATAACAAGCTGGACTTTACTTCAACGTTCCAAGCTTTCCAAAAGAGAGATAAAGTAATCCAGTCAAGCTCCACTAGAGCTGGGCCCACCCTGAGGACCTGGAGGGGGGAAAAAGATAGAAATACAGGGGGTCAGACATAAAGTCTGGCAAGTATGATAATTCTAACAATACTATTATCAAAATAACTAGACTAAGGAATAAGCTGGAAAACAAGGAAATGTCTATGAACTATTGGGTATGGAAGAGCAGATAAAGATGACGTTAAAGGCACACCTAATTACTAACGAATAATTACTACACTGCACCACACCAGTCACCCCAACGGTTGATCCCACTCACCGAACTTAGAAATTATATAAATAGCTTTGTGTACCCCTAGCTGACTACATAGGTGTCGCCTGCCCCTATCTCCGCTAGGTGTACCCCACTACCCACTTTCGATCGGCTCCCTACTCGTAGATACCCGTGCTGGCCCCACAGTGGGGTGTATCACTACCCTAAAGTGGCAACCCGATACAACTTGAGGATGCACGGGTTATACCTACACGATGCAACAACGTTTTACCTACCATCCCGGGTCCACACACGCATATGAAACCCGTTGGATTTGCGTTGCCACCGCTAACCCGTTTGGCCTCTTATAGTCAAGCCCAGTATGTGTGTCCCGTCCTCGACTTGGGTCGAACCCACAAAGATATGTTTGGGTTACTGGTTGAAATGGGCCCCCATTATTTACCATAAGCTATCCACCTAAGCTTGTCCCCGCTAGTATATCCCACTTAACCCTCTTCTTAGTCATGTTCATTTACATGTGTGTTTGGTTAAGTCTTACTAATCGTATTTAAAATGCCACTAAAGGCACTCACTAGATTCCTCCTGCCACCCAAGGAACCTACTTAACCCCCATGTCCCACCTCACATGTTTATCTGGTTAAGTATTCCTTAATTCATTAAGGCCATAACCTTATAAAGACCTCTCACATTAGACTGACATTTATGGCAGATGGATTCGCCAGGCGGGTCCGGGCAGTCTTATATCATAAAAGAGTCTAACCTCATGTCTTTACAACTGTTATGCTTTAGTTTGGGCCTAGGACCTCTCACATTGGGCTGACATTTGTGACTACTGGATTTGTCGGGCGGGTCCGGGCAGTTTTACGTCACAAACGAGTCCAACCTCGTGTCCTAAGCATTGATTAACACTTATAATATTTTACCCCAGTTTTAAATATATCCCTATTCAAATCATTAATTAATTCCAATTTTAATGATGTCCATAATTGACTCAATTATGGCCATCCACTTATGGTATGCAAAATCATATCAATTGCATCCAATTTTCTCAATATTAAATCCTTAATTTTTACCCTTACCCCACGTTGTACGTTCGTATGTTTAATGTAAAATATATGTTAGACTCGAATAGTCTAACTCATAGCATTAAAGAAATTATCACAACAACGATATATACATATGACTAAAATAGATCTAATCATAAAAAGGGTGAAACTTGCATGTGTGATAGATGTCCAACACCTAAACTTGCATAGGCAAAAAGTACAACTTGCATAAAACTACACATGTCATGGATCTAAAGGTGTCTACTTTTTTGGTAAAATGTCACAATTTACATAATATGATCATAATCCAGATTCATGTATAAACTTGCATATGTGGTTTAGGCAACATAATGATATTGTGAACTAGCATCTAACACATAGAACTCACACATGTCATAGCATAATTCTAGATCTAAATAGATGTCATAAGTCTAGATCTAAATAGATGTCATACAATATGTGAGATTATACATACTAATAAATCTAAACTTGCATAGGTACATGTGATTTATCATGTGAACCATCATAGCCTAAATATATATAATCAACATCATGATTCATAAGCTAACTACAACATAATAACATCATGGCTTTGTAACATCGCAACTTAGCATAGAACTTGCAACATATATAATATCATCATAGCATGATTTACAACATATAGGATATCATCATCATATAACATAGGATTTACAACATACATGATAGCATAAGGTTTACAACAACATATATGACAATTCACATCATTTTCTTATGATCCATATCACATCTTAATCTAATTAGTTTGCTAATAATCTTATTAAGATCATCATACTCACAATTAGAAAAGAAAGAGAGTCTTGATTTGCTTTAGAGTTGAGTAGAATTAGAGTTTCGATTAGCATTCTTCCTTCTTAGTTGGCGGCGGCTACACTGAGTTCCATGGCGATGGCATGACGACGGCTATTCTATTTTTCATGTGAATTTAGAGTGAGAGACTACCTAGGTATATATAGAGGTTAGGATTTATTTAGAACGTCAGATCAACTCAGAACTAACCTTAACTGTTAAATTAGCCAACTCAGCCCTAAAGACACATCAGCAGCTCAAGATTAGGCTCTGCCAAAACCTGGCCGACTTGACCAGGTCGACACCTAGGTCGACTGCGCAGTCGACCTGGTCCTGGGGATGTCGACTGCCCAGTCAACCTGGGTGCTGGGCAGGAAATTTCCCGCCTGGCCTGTTTGACTTCGAAATTTGAATTTTGAATTTTCTGAAACTTCCGATGGCCATATCTCCTTCATACGAAGTCCAAATCATGCAAACTCGGACTCTATTTCAACCAGAATTCCGAGACGAACACAACGGCGCAACCCGTTTCCCTAACTTCTCACATCTGAAATTAATTATTCTTTGATTTGTGAATATTAATATTAACAAAATTACGGGGTGTTACAGGCACTCGCCAAACCCAAGTTTGGCATTTGCCAAACCAAGGCTTGGCACTTTCCAAAACCAGGTTTGGAACTTGCCAAATCCTGGCACTTTGGCAGTGCCAAAACCCGGCACTTTGGCATCGCCAAGTCCGGTATTTTCAACATTAGTCAAAAATCCGGTACTCCGGTACTTCGGTGAACGACATTTTAAATTTAAAATAGTTTTAAATTTAAATTATGAAATGAATAAAATTTAGAAATAAATTTATTTATCAAATAAAAAGAAGTGTTTTATTTGATCAGTCAGAGGCAAGTGGAAAGAAGAAGAAGTAGAAGATTAAAACGAGATGTTCGACTATAGTAGTTCGATCAAATTTTGAATCATGGATAACAATTGAATAAATGATTTAAATTTATTATTTAAATTATTTATAATTAAATTAACCATAAATAAAAGAATAAATAAAAAGGAAAAGTTTTGAAAACATCGCTCGAGCATAAATGACCAAAGGGGAAAGAGTACAGTGTGCGAAGCACGGGTATTTCAAATTATGAGCAAAACACCGTGTTAAACACATAACCCTTAACTAATCATTTTTAAAGAATAACTAAATAATTCTGTTATGAACCAAATAGTTAAACACTATTTGTGTGAAGACGATTTACTTCTAGACTGAGAATACTTATGATTAAACCGATAAACATTTATCGACTGTAAAAATAAAAGATATTCGTACATCGTTCGAAGAGTCCGGAATAAACAATTCCACTTCGATTCGAAGTATGCAGCGCATATCAGAATGCTAAAGTCAATTAGATGCAAGCATTAATTTAAAATAAGTTTTGGTCTGTTCAATCCCAGAACAAACCAGAATGGACGAGTGTTTGACAATGTATGTCAGTCATATTTTACACATCGAATTTACGTAAGTATATTACGTTGGTAGCGGAGGAATTCGTTTCTCTTAGCTTTATTACCCATAATATTTTTGGGTAATCGAATGAGTATTTCTGATGGATAGGACGATGTGGCATTCAAAGAATGTAAAGAAATAAATCTGTCAGAAGAACAACGTGACCTCAAAACTTCACAACCCATAAAAAAAAGTTGGGCTAGGCAGCATGGCTAGTTGGGTCATACCCAAGCAGGGTATATTATCACCATCTAGAGGACTTCCTTATTTAACTTCTTAAATCTATTTCGCTGCTATAGCATTCGGAAACGGTAAATCGAGCTCAACCGTAGGAGTGATAATATATTCGTCACACTCAAGCTAAATGAGTGGACGGTCATGTGTGGTCGGGTTACAAGACGTTCTTGTTGAACCCTAGTGTATCCTCTCTAGAGTACACTGATCGGTGATTGCTCCCATACCCTGTCTGTTGGAAATCCAAATTCCAATACGCGCTCTGCGACTTTATGATTTTATACTATATACGTGAACGTGAGATGCAAGCGTTTCACTAGATGGTTATTTATTTGATAAAAACTATTATAATATCAAATGTTTTGATATAAAATACTTAGATTATTATCCAGATATTAAACATGGATGGATCAAAAGATTTCTAAAGTAGATGAATCCAAAAAAAATGGAAAACCTTGACACTTATTTCCCTGTTTACACCTTTACAACTATGTTTCCTCACACTAGTCCCCTGACTGACCCAGAGTTTATTTTGTGTTTCCTAAACTCTTGGGTACTCATAATATTTATTATGAGTAGACAAGTAAAATTCAGGTAAGGCAAGTGGAACATGATGCAGAACAAGTCAAGACCCTAGTAGCATATATGTTTTAGTTACCTAGTTTGAGTATCTATGGTATTGTAATATGGTATTGTATAATTATGCTGTTGAACCATGATGATGATGTATTATGTTATGTACTCTGATGTATCATACCTTATGATGTAATATATAAGTATTTGTGAAATTCCGCTGTGAGATTCTGATAACTTCTTACTCTTCTATTCTATAAGTTCTATCTTTTCTATCTCATCTTCTAAATTCTTTCAATAATGACACGGTTTTCAAGGCATCGAAAATCGTGCCGTTACATTTTTATATTGCTTTACATATGCTAATTGTTTGGTATTGTATTGAGTCATATACAATACCGATGCCTGAGATTATGGCATAATAATGCGATGATTAAGCTAAATTGTTCACATATTGTAACATTCTTACGCCTCATGTTGACTTATACATGTGGCATCATTTATCTTTTGTTATCAAATTTCGATGTCCATAGATACTTACTTCACTCACACTAGACATAGTCTGACCCGTGTGACTTGTTTTGTTAAAACGATCCTCGGGTCAGGTTGAGGATTGTTAACAGGTTAGGAATGCGTGGACTGCAACATGACTCTTATCCTTCTCCACGTTTTGGGGTTTTGGACTATGCAGCTTCAAACTATCAGTAGCTAATAGTATTGTGGAATGTACACTATTATGTAATTTGGGTTGTGATATTATGTATGATGGACTATGTATTTGGACATCTCAATTATGATATGTATTATGTATCTGTTGTTGTTATTGTGCTGCGTTTGATGCTGTTATATTTTGTACTATGTAACTTGGGAAATTTTCCTGTACCATTGCTTTGAACTTATATTGAGCAAGAATGGTAAGTTGAGATTTTTTTTTAAAATTCTCATGCCAGTGTTCGTTCAAGGGAATGAGTACAGCTTTTAGCCCTATCGAGTCCCATTCTCAGTGCTTTCCGACAGTAATACTTAGTGTTGCTCCTGGTTAGCATGGATCTAGGGGCCGGGCGTTACACGTTTAATTTCGCCATAAATCCAAATGAGCCCCAATTCACTCTCAGTCAGTTCCATGGTGTAGCCACCGTCCATACGATCCTAACGGATCTTGTTTTACTGAATTCGATTAACGTATGGAATAGTTATGTATTTTCTAAGTTTGACATAAAATAAAATGGTTTAGATTTTAAACAAGAATTGTTATTGGGCCTCACCTCTTTTCTTGAAATCGGCCCACCACCAAACATACACACCGCGTGACCCTTTCTTCCCCAAAACCTCAAAATGCCATACTCCTGTGAAGACCCCACCGTTACCGCAACTTTGATCCTCTCGTTTTCTCTCCTTACTTCATGAAATTCAAACTCGTAACCACCAAAATGCTCCACTACGAAAACTACACGTTCCTCACCTAAAACCCTCGAACTCGCATCCTTCCTTTGAAAACCTGTTCTTAGCATCTCACGCCTGTATCAGTGGGGAGATCGAACTTTATTTCCACTTAAACTTCGCAGAAAATCCCACTAGATGCTATTCGATCCCCTAAACCCAATTACAAACTCGAAATCCCTCATTAGTGCTTCAATCACTAGCCTCGATCAACCCTAGCGCTGCTGTTGAAAACCCAACAACCCAAAATCGACGTCGAACACCATATAACTCATATGAGATGGAAGCTCACAACACTAGGAGTCCAAAAATGCTTGAGTTGTGATTTTAGGATTTTCCTATGAATTTAGTGTAACAACCCTGAAAATGCGAGCCAATTTAAAATTTTTATTTTGGCAAATTCGATGAATTTTGAATATTTAAAATACAATATTTAAAAAATATCAACGAAAAATTTATTTTGAATGGAATTCGAACGTATATAGATATATAGATCGTCGTTAGAATATAAATATCTATTTTAAATTATAAAAGGAATTGAAAATGGGGCGCTATAGTTCGATAATTCGATTTCAAATTTCAATTGAATGTACATGATTCAAAATAAACCGGATTTTAGTGAAACCAAAAACATTAGAATATATTTGAGGATATTTTTCCAACGAATCCGAAAAATCAAAATTTCATAGCGGGAATCAAAAGATATGTCCAGTTGAAAATTTTAGAATAGTCGCTATGAAATTTCAGCCCTTAAAAATGGAAATTTTGCAAACGACCTCGGATTTCGACGAAACCACTTTTGTTGGATCCGCGATGTCAAGTTATTGCTAGATTCCAAACTTCATAATTTTTCGAATCAATATGTGAGCGTGGCAAAGGAAAACGCGTTTGACCAGTTTTAGTTGATTTTAATCGACTGGAAAATGGCCATTTATCAAACGGTCTCGGAATTTGACGAAATTATTTTTTTTAGGACCGTATCAATAATACGAAGCTAGAAAATATTATCCTGGAATTTTTCGAGTTAGTATGTGGCCCCGGTAAATTGAAACGCGCGTTAAAATTCAATATATAGAATTATATGTTCATTTTGACGAAAACTGTTCGAAACAGTCGATTCAGCCTGTGAAACATATCCCATTGTGTTCGGAATGGGGATAATTAGCTATGGATGACAGGCGGTGGGTCTCGTTTCGAGGTCGAAAATAAAAGTTGCTTTTTGAAATATAATAATTAAATAATTAAAAATAAAAATATCTCACTCTCCTATACCCTCCAGCCCCCCCCATTCGATTTAATTTCAAACAGAAAAAAAAGATAAAGGAAGGGGCGATGGAGGGGAGGGGGGAACCGCCGCCGCCACGTCCATCGCGGCCCCCCCAGGTGGCGCCGACCCCTACCGCACCCTCCTCTTCTACCTCCGCTTCCCGCCTCTCTTCTTCCCCCCTCAGCCAATCGATCCCCTCTACTCCTCCCTCTGCCAGGAACCGCGACCTCACCCCCCCCCATCTGAGCGATGCCCAGCCCACTCTCCATGCGAGCAACCACCATCTCCACCCCAATTATCCACTGTAAGTTTTTAATTGATTTTGTTTATAAATTAGTGTTAATAAAAATCTGATTTTGTTTATAGATTCAGGTTAACTAAAGACTATATTTTTATTCGCTAAAGACTAGATTTTTATTCGCTTAAAGGTTTGAATTTTATCATAAAAAAGATTTGATTTTTATAAATAAAAAGGGACGATTTTTATAATATAGAAAATGGATAAAGTTTAGATCTTTGTCGTTCAAAGATATGATTTTTAACTCAACAAAGCTATGATTTTGTTTAGCGAAAGGATATGGTTTATAGAAAGATAAAAATATAATCTTTTATATTGTAGGATTATAAAAATATAATCTTTTATATTGTAGAATTAAAAAATGTAATCTTTTATATTGTAGGAGTATAAAAATATAATCTTTTATATTGTAGAAGTATAAAAATATAATCTTTAATATTGTAGAAGTATAAAAAAATAAATTTTATATAGGTAAGATAGTAAAAATAGCATCTTTATATATGTAACGAAATAAAAATCTGATTTTTATTATATATATATATAGTGAAGTAAAAATGTGATTTTTATAGTGATGAAATGAGAAGGCGAAATCTTTATATTTGAAAAGGCGAAATCTTTATGTGGAGAATAGCGTGATAAAAATATAATTTTTATCTGTAGTAGCGGTGTAAAAATAGAATTTTTATCCATATAGAGTGATAATAAAAATGTGATTTTTATATACATAGCAACAATATAAAAATGTGATTTTTATATATGTAGTGGCTACGGGCAACGAAATTGACAAAAGGCGAGAATAGCGATGACTTCTACATAAGAAGAGTCGAGGCATTTGGATTAGCTTGTCGGTGAGAACTTCTCACTTTAAATCTTCTTTTCTAGTTAAAAATATATACTAGGATGCAGACGGTGCTTAGCAGCACCCGACACCCGTCATCCACAGACCATGGATGGCTTGTATGTTTGATTGTTTGATGTGTTTTGAAAATTGATTATGTGATGTGAAATGAAATAAAATATTTATCTAGTTAAAAATATTTTATCGTTAAAAGTATAATTTTTAACGGGTATGTGAATGAATAAAAATCTGTGTTTGTTGATTTGAAACCCCACACGGGTATTGGGATAAAATACGGCATACACTAATCCCAATAATTAATTGTATGTCAATTGATTGATTGACAGACTGTTATAAACGTTAGATATCTATATTGGATGCTTATACAGTGTAGTGCACTTTGGATGATGGTTGATTATTTGTTAGTGATAATATATATCTGTGTTGTGTGGAAACCATATAATTAACATTATATGGTAATTGATTGGGCCTCATTCCAATTGGGAAAATAAAGAATAGAATGAAGTATATATTCATGTGTTGAATAGAATAAATAATCATGTGTTGAAAATCATCATGTGTTAAAAGAAATATTTTAACAATAAAATTTACATCTTTATCATATTTAAAGTTAGAAACTAATTGGAAAATAGATAAGATGAGTGGTTTCCAGGGTATTGATCTGATATTGGTTCCGGCCTTCGGCGTCAATACTTAGGGAATCATTCTCTTACTACTTTACAGTTGGAGTCTAATTTGAAAATCAAACGATAGATACCATAATTTTACAAAATATACTAAATAACAAAAATAGTCATGTGTTAACAGTGCTCATGTGTTGAGAATATTCGTGTGTTGAAAGAAATATATATTCATGTGTTGAATAAAATAAATATTCATTTGTTGAATAGAGTAACGAATTTATTGAAATATTTAAAGCTGTGTTGATTAGAGATACGCCATTTTTACGTGAACGATATTTATATCGATTATATTCGTTTTTAAAATGAATATAGAAATGGAAGTGATTTCAAAATATAACGTTTTGAAAATATTATCATTTGTATATTGATAATGTGAAATATTCAATTTTGATTCGAAATTGAATATGAAGTTGAAATCGTTTTGAAAATGAATTTAAAACGATTTATAAAAATCATTTAAAAAGGAAATCGACGAAGTATATATTAAATATATAATATAATGGCCTGAATAGAACGCGCCGCGCCGCGGCAGTTCGTGAATTTCGACCATTGACTTCGAATGGATATTACGGGAGATCCGACCATCGGATTCTCCAGAAACCGGAACCGTTGGGTTCGTATCGAAAAGAGCTATCTATTGAATATTAGAAATTTGAAATCTAACAGTTGGATTTGGAATTATGTCCAAATCAAATTTGGAAAACGTCGTTGTAAGTGCAGTTCGATAGCCGTTGATGGAAATCGACTGTACGGGCCTTGATAAAATTATTAAAAATATCAATAATTTGTGTAAAATCATAAGAAATGATTTGGGAAGAACTGGGATGAAAAATTCCACATTTGAAAAGATAAAAATAGATTTTTATCAAAATGAACTAGTTTTGAACTAGAATTAAAATCAATTTATTTTTGAAATAAATTGAATTTGAAGTGGGTTTAAAAATAAACAGAATTCCAACACGTGAAGTGGAAATAGATTTGAATCGAGATTATCTTCGGAATATTTCGATGTTGGATTTCGTGATTATACAGATATGGTTGTGGAGATTTGAAAGATATATTTATGTCGTTATTTCCAATACGATATTTGTTGGTCATAGAATTTGATATTGAATATAAGTCGATATATTTTCTATTCAGAGTCTTGTATTTAATTTCAAATGTGATTTTAGGTTTATCGTGAACCGTGTTTTCGATGACATTGGTTCTTTAACCCAGTTAAAGGCAGGATTGATTTTTGAAAAGATTAAAACTAAGTGGAGTTTTAATGAATCTTTAATTAGATTGAAATGTGAATTGATAATTTAAATTATCAAATCTGAAAGGTGATCGAGAATGGAGTACCACCAGTTTTGCTCCAAAGCGATAATTAAATCTTTAATTAGATTTGAACGTGAAATGGTAATTAATTTTACCGAAAACACCGTGGTGTTAGATATGGAGTATTACCAGTTTGCTCCAAGGGATGAATAGGTTGGGATTGGGAAATAAAATAAATAATTACTTCGGTGTGGTTCGCTAATCTCGACTAGTTTGGCAAACCATAACATGGTTTGAAATGATATCCTAAGGAAGAATAAAGAATAAATTTAAAGGGATTTATCTTTGATAAAATTAATGGGAACCTTTCCCGTAAGAATGTGAAAATTTGAATAAAAGAATATTCTGAATTGGAATGAGGCGTAGGTTGTGTTTGTGTAACACGTGTTTATTATATACGTGGGTTATTCGGAAAGCCCGGGTTTATACCCATTCTGAATAACCGATTTGACGATATGTCGAAGATGAAGATGGTGGTTGAATACCGGAAGTCTTCACATCGTTTGGGTGATTGCTGATGATCTCGATTGGGCTGTACACTCAAGAAGAGAGAAACAGTTGGTGGTCGTCCAGACATGCTTGGAGATCGATGGATATGCGAGGAAAGTGCCTCCGGTTTCGTTTAGACCCAGAACGAACTTGTAAATGGACTGTGTGTCTGACATTGGATTTTATTCTGTGTTGATTGATCTCTGCTAAATATACATCTGTTTGGCGGCGGAGAATTTATTCTCTTGCTTAACGCCCTTCTCTGAGACGTACGAGCTCAGAGGTTGTATATCGATGGGCATCAGTCGCATGGAGTGAATTGCCAGTGTGGTACGCGTAAGTGGCAATTGATCAAGGCTTCTGTTGAAAAGCAAAGTCCTGTGGTTGATCATCAAAGCACGACCTGTGTGGCGTAGCTTTGTGTATAGCGTGAATTCGCGAGCCTCACACCTCGGTATGAGTCAAAAACGGGATAAGGACCCAAGGAGTGCACGATGTTTCTTTCTACCTAGTGGTGGTGTCAGTGCTTAAACCGGCTGACATTTATATACTATTCACCTGTGTGGTTGTTGGATGCGAGGCGCCTCGGATATAGGTCCTATAGGACCGGGAAACGTGTGTTTAGGAATAATTAATCCTCAAAAGTAAGAGAGGACCGGCCTTGGAGGTTCCAAAGGATCATAGTGGGGTCCTGAGACATTTACTAGAGTGTCTCGAATCGGAGAGGAGCTTGCCCCTTGCCTCGACTCATGACGGAAATCCAAATTCCAATACGTGATATTGCGGTTTTAATTGTAGAACTAGTATGGCGACATGATATATGGTACCCAAGCCGTCTATGATTGATATTTATGATTGAAATTGTTTTGACACTATACACCTATAATAGTATCAAATGATTTGTTTTTAAACGTACCAAGCATGTTTGGCTATTATAAGGGAAAACCCTATCCTCCGGCTTGCGTTGCATTGTGTGATGGGACCTGGGTCTTATAATAGCTTCATTTTTCCAAAAAGCATTGCACTGTTTTGTTATATGCACTGGTATTCTTGGGAGGAAACCCGTTCCGTGATATACGGCATGGTGCCTTGAATTACTCTCTTTTAAAGTAAAGTTTTAAATAACTGTTTTAGTTCTCACACCATTCTCATGACTGACCTGGAGTTTATTGCTTTAACCTAAACTCTGGGTTCCCCTATTTTCCACACGGGCAGCTAGTAGTTTTGGTTTTGCAGATTTATATTCACAGGATCCTGATTTACAGCTGGAACGATGCTCGGAAAGCTCTGTATCCGTGTATTACTTTCAGTTGTGTTTTATATTGTTTTTCCGCTGCTATGTAATTTATTATAATCTCTGATATTTATCGAATGTAATTTATTCATTTATCCTCTATATATTCTTGTATCTGATGGAATTGTGGTAATATACAATGAAATGTTCTTCTGTTTGCGTTTCGATGTGGCTTGTTTTCATCTCAATCCCGGCTTTCCTTATCGAGGTTTCAATTTATATTACATTTCATTGTATATTACAACAATTCCATCAGATACAAGAATATACAGAGTATAAATGAATAAATTACATTCGATAAATATCAGAGATTACAATAAATTACATAGCATCGGAAAAACAATATAAAACACAACTGAAGGTAATACACGGATACAGAGCTTTCCGAGCATCGTTCCAGCTGTAAATCAGGATCCTGTGAATATAAATCTGCAAAACCAAAACTACTAGCTGCCCGTGTGGAAAATAGGGGCACCCAGAGTTCAGGTTAAAGCAATAAACTCCAGGCCAGTCATGTTACTGGTGTGAGAACTAAAAAAGTTATTTAAAACTTTACTTTAAAAGAGAGTAATTCAATGGACCACGCCGTATATCACGGAACGGGTTTCCTCCCAAGAATACCAGTGCATATAACAAAACAGCGCAATGCTTTTTGGAAAAATGAAGCTATTATAAGACCCAGGTCCCATCACACAATGCAACGTAAGCCGGAGGATAGGGTTTTCCCTTATAATAGCCAAACATGCTTGGTACGTTTAAAAACAAATCATTTGATACTATTATAGGTGTATAGTGTCAAAACAATTTCAATCATAAATATCAATCATAGATGGCATGGGTACCATATATCATGTCGCCATACTAGTTCTGCAAATAAAACCGTAATATCACGTATTGGAAATTGGATTTCTGTCATGAGTCGAGGCAAGGGGCAAGCTCCTCTCTGATTCGAGACACTCTAGCAAATGTCTCAGGACCCCACTATGATCCTTTGGAACCTCCAAGGCCGGTCCTCTCTTACTTTTGAGGATTAATTATTCCTGAACTCACGTTTCCTGTCCTTACAGACCTATAACTGAGGCGCCTCGCATGCAACAACCACACAGGTGAATAGTATATAAATGTCAGCCGGTTTAAGCACTGACACCACCACTAGCTAGAAAGAAACATCGTGCACTCCTTGGGTCCTTATCCCGTTTTTGACTCATACCGAGGTGTGAGGCTCGCGAATTAACGCCATACACAAAGCTGCGCCACACAGGCCGTGCTTTGATCATCAACCACAGGACTTTGCTTTTTAACAGAAGCCTTGATCAATTGCCACTTACGCGTGCCACACTGGCAATTCACTCCATGCGACTGATGTCCATCGATATACAACCTCTGAGCTCGTACGTCTCAGAGAAGGGCGTTAAGCAAGAGAATAAATTCTCCGCCGCCAAACAGATGTATATTTAATAGAGATCAATCAACACAAAATAAAATCCAATGTCAGACACACAGTCCATTTACTAGTTCGTTCTGGGTCTGAACGAAACCGGAGGCACTTTCCTCGCATATCCATCGATCTCCAAGTACGTCTGGATGATCAACAACTGATTCCCTCATTTTGGGTGTATAGCACAATCAAGATCATCAGTAATCACCCAAACGATGTGAAGACTTCCGGTCTTCAACCACCGTCTTCATCTTCGACTTATCGCCGAATCGGTTATTCAGAATGGGTATAAACCAGGCCTTTCTGAATAACCCACGTATATAATAAACAAATGTTACACAAACACAACAAACGCCTCATTCCAATTCAGAATATTCTTTTATTCACAAAATCACATTCTTAGGGAAAGGTTCCCATTAATTTTATTAAAGATAAATTCTTCTAAATTTATTCTTTAATCTTCCTTTGGATATCATTTCAAACCATATTATGGTTTTACAAACTAGTCGGGATTAGCGAACCACACCTAAGTAATTATTTATTTTATTTCCCAATCCCAACCTATTCATCCCCTGGAGCAAAACTGGTAATACTCCATATCTAACACCACGGTGTTATCGGTAAAATTAATTACCATTTCACGTTCAAATCTAATTAAAGATTTAACTATCGCTTAGGAGAAAAACTGGTGGTACTCCATTCTCAATCACCTTTCAGATTTGATAATTTAAATTATCAATTCACACTTCAATCTAATTAATGATTCATTTAAACTCCACTTAGTTTTAATCTTTTCAAAAATCAATATCCTGTCTTTAACTGGGTTAAAGGACCAATGTCATCTAAAACACGGTTCACGATAAACCCAAAATCACATTCAAATTCAATTCCAATTAAACATTATTTAATTGTACATTTCATTAAATCTAAATAGAAAGGTTTAATCTTTTTCTCCATTGGGCTTAAGAACAGTGTTAATGAAGACACCATTCACGACAAACCCAAATCACATTTGATATTAAATACAAGGCTATGAATAAAAAATATATAGGCTTATATTCAATATCAAATTCTACGACCAACAAATATCGTATTGGAAATAACGATATGAATATATCTTTCAAATTTCCACAACCATATCTGTATAATCACAAAATCCAACATCGAAATATTCCAAAGCCAATTTCGATTCAAATCCATTTCCACTTTATATATTGGAAATCCTGGTTATTTTCAAAACCATTTCAAATTCAATTTATTTATTTCAAAAATAAATTGATTTTAATTCTAGTTCAAAACTAGTTCATTTCGATAAAAATCTATTTTTATCTTTACAAATATGGAGGTTTTCATCCCAATTCTACCCAAATCATTTCTTATTATTTTACACAAATTATTGATATTTTTAATAATTTTATCAAGGCACGTACAGTCGATTTCCATCAACGGCCATCGAACTGCACTTACGGCGACCTTTTCCAAAATTGATTTGGACATAATTCCAAATCCAACCGTTAGATTTTAAATTTCTAATATTCATTAGAAATCTCTTTTTGATACGAACCCAGCGGTTCTGGTTTCAGGAGAATCCGACGGTCGGATCTCCAGTAATGTCCATTCGAAGTCAATGGTCGAAATTCACAAACTGCCGCGGCACGGTACGTTTTATTCAGGCCATTATATATACAATATATATAATTATATATATTTCGTCGATTTCCCTTTAAAATGTATTTTATAAATCATTTTAAATTTGTTTCAAAAACAATTTCAACTTTCATTTCAAATTCAAATCAAAATCGGTTTTTTCCATTATAAATTCTTTTCACTTTCATTTCTATTTGATTTCAATTCAAATCGATTTCAACTCAATTTCAATTCAATTAGAATTCATATCAAATTAATTTTTATTCAATTTCAATTCGTTTTCAATTCGTTCAAATTGATTTCTGTTCAATTTCAATTCAATTCGAATTCATTTTCTAAATATTCGATTTTTAAATCTCCTTTCAATATTCATTATAAAAACGAATATAATCGATATAAATATCGTTCGCGTCAAAATAGCGCATCTCTAATCTACACGGCCTTATATATTTCAATAAATTTGTTATTCTATTCAACACATGAATATATATTTCTTTCAACACATGAATATTCTCAACACATGACTATTTTTGTTATTTAATATATATTATAAAATTATGGTATCTATCGTTTGATTTTTAATTAATGAGATGACCCGAACTTCCCTGTGAAAGAAAGCACTGATAGAATTGAGTACAAGACAAAATAGAACGCAGACGGAAGAACATTTCATTGTTATTACAACAAATCCATTAGATACAAGAATATACAAAGTATAAACGAATAAAATACATTCGACGAACATCAGAGATTACAATAAATTACATAGCAGCGGAAAAATATACAAAACACAACTGAAAGTGATACACGGATACAGAGCTTTCCGAGCATCGTTCCAGCTGTAAATCAGGATTATGTGAATATAAATCTGCAAAACCAAAACTACTAGCTGCCCGTGTGGAAAATAGGGGCACCCAGAGTTTAGGTTAAAACAATAAACTCCAGGTCAGTCAAGTGACTGGTGTGAGAACTAAAACAGTTATTTAAAACTTTACTTTAGAAGAAGGTAATTCAAGGGACCACGCCGTATAACATGGAACAGGTTTCCTCCCAAGAACACTAGTGCATATATCAAAATAGCGCAATGCTTTTTGAAAAAATGAAGCTATTATAAGACCCAGGTCCCATCACACAATGCAACGCAAGCCGGAGGATAGGGTTTTCCCTTATAATAGCCAAACATGCTTGGTACGTTTAAAACAAATCATTTGATACTATAATAAGTATATAGTGTCAAAACAATTCAAATCATAAACATCAATCATAGGCGGCATGGGTACCATCTATCATGTCGCCATACTAGTTCTACAATAAAAACCGCAATATCACGTATTGGAAATTGGATTTCCGTCATGAGTCGAGGCAAGGGGCAAGCTCCTCTCCGATTCGAGACACTCTAGCAAATGTCTCAGGACCCCACTCTGATCTTTGGATCTTCAGGGCCGGTCCTCACCTAACTTTAGAGGATTAATTATTCCTGAATACACGTTTCCCGGTCCTTACAGACCTATATCCGAGGCGCCTCGTATCCAACAACCACACAGGTGAAAAGTATATAAATGTCAGGGCTGGTAGGTCACTGACACCACCCTAGCTAGAAAGAAACGTCGTGCTCTCCCTACAGTCACTATCCCGTTTTTGACTCATACCGAGGTGTAAGGCTCGCGAATTCACGTTATACACAAAGCTACGTCACACAGACCGTGCTTTGATCATCAACAACAAGACTTTGCTTTCCAACAGAAGCCTTGATCAATTGCCACTTACGCATGCCACACTGGCAATTCACTCCATACGACTGATGTCCATCGATATACAATCTATGAGCTCGTACGTCTCAGAGAAAGGAGTTAAGCAAGAGAATAAATTCTCCGCCGCCAAACAGATGTATATTTAATAGAGATCAATCAACATAGAATAAAATCCAATGTCAGACACACAATCCATTTACAAGTTCGTTCTAGGTCTTAACGAAACCGGAGGCACTTTCCTCGCATATCCATCCATCTCCAAGTACTTCTGGACGATCACCAACTGTTTCCCTCATCTTGGGTGTACAGCCCAATCGAGATCATCAGTAATCACCCAAACGATGTGAAGACTTCCGGTCTTCAACCACCATCTTCATCTTCGACATATCGTCGAATCGGTTATTCAGAATGAGTATAAACCCGGCCTTTCTGAATATCACACGTATATAATAAACAAATGTTACACAAACACACAAACGCCTCATTCCAATTCAGAATATTCTTTTATTCACAAAATCACATTCTTAGGGAAAGGTTCCTATTAATTTTATCCAAGATAAATTCTTCTAAATTTATTCTTTAATCTTCCTTGGGATATCATTTCAAACTAGTCAGGATTAGCGAACCACACCGAACTAATTATTTATTTTATTTCCCTATCCCAACCTATTCATCCCCTGGAGCAAAACTGGTAATACTCCATATCTAACACCACAGTATTATCGGTAAAATTAATTACCATTTCACGTTCAAATCTAATTAAAGATTTAACTATCGCTTTGGAGCAAAACTGGTGGTACTGCATTCTCGATCACCTTCCAGATTTGATAATTTAAATTATTAATTCACATTTCAATCTAATTAAAGATTCATTAAAACTCCACTTAGTTTTAATCTTCTCAAAAATCAACATCCTGCCTTTAACTGGGTTAAAGAACCAATGTCATCTAAAACACAATTCACGACAAACCCAAATCAAATTTGATATTAAATACAAGGCTTTGAATAGAAAATATATCGGCTTATATTCAATATCAAATTCTGAAACCAACAAATATCGTATTGGAAATAACGATATGAATATATCTTTCAAATTCCCATAACAATATCTGTATAATCACGGAATGCAACATCGAAATATTCCAAAGACAATTTCGATTCAAATCCATTCCAATTCACGTATATTGGAAATTCTGGTTATTTTCAAAACCAATTCAAATTCAATTTATTTGTTTCAAAAATAAATTGATTTTAATTCTAGTTCAAAACTAGTTCATTTCGATAAAAATCTCCTTTTATCATTTCAAATGTGGAGTTTTACATCCCAGTTCTTTCCAATTCACATATTATGATTTTACACAAATTATTAATATTTTTAATAATTTTATCAAGGCACGTACATTCGATTTCCATCAACGACCATCGAACTGCACTTACAATGACCTTTTCCAAATTTGATTTGGACATAATTCCAAATCCAACCGTTAGATTTCAAATTTCCAATGTTCATTGGAAAGCTCTTTTCGATAGGAACCTAACGGTTCTGGTTTTAGAAGAATCCGACGGTCGGGTCTCCCGCAATGTCAATTCGTAGTCAATGGTCGAAATTCACGAACTGCCGCGGCGCGGCGCGTTCTGTTCAGGCCATTATATATATAATATATTTATATTATATATATTTCGTCGATTTCCTTTTAAAACGTATTTTATAAATCGTTTTAACTTCGATTTCAAAACCATTTCAACACTATTTCAATTTCTAATCAAAATTGAATATTTCATATCATTACTATATAAATGATAATATTTTAAAAACGTTATATTTTGACATCACCACTTTTTCTATATTCATTATAAAAACGAATATAATCGATATAAATATCGTTCACGTCAAAATGGCGCAATTCTAATCAACACGGCTTTATATATATATATATATATATATATATATATATTTCAATAAATTCGTTATTCTATTCAACAAATGAATATGTATTCAATTCAACACATGAATCTATATTTCTTTCAACACACGGCCAATCTCAACACATGAGTACTGTCAACACACAACTATTTTTGTTATGTAAAATATTTTATTAAATTATGGTATCTATCGTTTGATTTTTAATTAGACTCCTACTGGAAAGTAGTTCTAATTTTAAATATGATAAAGATGTAAATTTTATTATTAAAATATTTTACTTAACACATAAATAGTTTCAACACATGAACATCGTCAACACATGACTATTTTTCTATTCCACACATGAATTTTCTTTTATAATATTCATTATTTTCCCGATTGGAATGAGGCCCAATCAATCACCATATAATGTTAATTATATGGATTCCACCCAACACATGTATATAATAGCAACGATAAACAATCAGCCATCATCCAAAGTGCACCACACAACTGCATAAGCATCAAATATAAACAATCAACGCTTACACAGTCTGTCGACCAATCGATCGACATACAATTAAATAATTGGGAATAGTTTACTCAAATACCATCCCAACACCCGTGCGGGGTTTCAAATCAACAAACACATATTTTTATTTGTGCAGTTGGGCGATGTGTAAACTTTATCGTCCCAATCAATATCAGTCAAATCAGTGTATATAAACAAATCGGCTGATTTGTTTTTAATTATTTATTTATTCACATTCACATTAAAAATTATATTTTTTAACGATAAAATATTTTTAACTATATAAATATTTTATTTCCTTTCAACATAAGAATATTTTATTATTCAATCATTCCACAACACAATCAATTTTCACAACACATCAATCAAACAAACAAGCCGTCCATGGTCTGTGGACGACGGGTGTCGGGTGCTGCTAAGCACCGTCTGCATCCTAGTATATATATATAACTAGAAAAAAGAAATTTAGAGTGAGAAGTTCTCACCGATAGCTAATCCAAATGCCACGACTCTTCTTATGTAGAACATCTTCACCGTGCTCGCCTTTTGTCACTTTCGTTGCCGGTAGCCACTACATATATAAAAATCACATTTTTATATTGTTGCTATGTATATAAAAATCATATTTTTATAATTACTCCACATGGATAAAAATTCTATTTTTACATCGTTACTATATAGATAAAAATTCTATTTTTACATCGACGTTCCTATAATAAAGATTATATTTTTATCACGCTATTCTCTACATAAAGGTTTCGCCTTTTCAAATATAAAGATTTCGCCTTTTCAAATATAATGATTTCACCTTTTCATTTCTAAAGATTCACCTTTTCAAATATAAAGATTTCGCCTTTTCAAATATAAAGATTTCGCCTTTTCAAATATAAAGATTTCGCCTTTTCATTTCTAAAGATTTCACCTTTTCAAACATAAAGATTTCGCCTTTTCATTTCATCACTATAAAAATTACATTTTTATTTCGCTATACATATAAAGGTCAATTTTTTTTTCTATCTATATAATATAAAAATCGTATTTTTAATACTTCTACTTTATAAAAATTATATTTTTATATTGCACATATGTTAAAAATCGAATTTTTATTCTTTCTATCATGTAAAAATTATATTTTTAAAATCTAGTTTTGCATATAAAAATCATACTTTTAATTTAAAACTCATCTCTTTATTCTATGCCTTATAAATTATATGAACGGATTTAAAACATCAATTATATAAATTAAAATCGCACCTTCTTCTTTGCCGGGAGAATGGGCGACGCTGTGGGGTCACGGGTGGCGGCCAAGATGTTGAAGCGTCGGAGAGGGTGCTGGGAGGGGTGCGGTTGGCGGTTACAGGAGGAAGGGAGGATGGAGGCAAGAGGATCGAAGGAGGGAGAAGAAGTGGAGGGCGGATAGTGATTCGAAAAATCAACTGAAACTAGTCAAAACACGTTTTACTTCGCCACGCTCACATAGTGATTCGAAAAATTATGAAATTTTAAACCTAGCAATAACTTTACATCCCGGATCTAACAAAAGAGGTTTCGTCGAAATCCGAGGTCGTTTGCATAATTTCCATTTTTAAGGGCCTGAATTCCATAGCTACTATTCAGAATTTTCAACTGGACATATCTTTTGATCCCCGCTATGAAATTTCAATTTTTCGGATTCGTTGGAAAGATATTCCCAAATAGATCCTATTATTTTTGGTTTCGCTAAAATCCGGTTTGTTATGCACCCATTACGTTCAATTGAAGTTTGAAATCAAATTATCGAACTACCGCGCCATTTTCAATTCCTTTTATATTTATATATAATTCTTTATATTCTAACGACGACGTATATAATATATACATTATAATTCTATTCAAAATAAATTTCTCGTCGATATTTTTCAAATAATCTATTTTAAATGTTCAAAATTCACTAAAATTGCCAAAATAAAAATTTTAAACTGGCTCGCATTTCCGGGTTGTTACAATTAAACTCCTACCATAAGGTAGTTTCTAATCTTAAATATAATAAAGATGTAAATCTTATTGTTAAAATATTTCTTTCAACACATGATAATTTTCAATACATGATTATTTATTCTATTCAACACATGAATATATACTTCATTCTATTCTTATTTTCCCAATTGGAGTGAGGCCCAATCAATTACCATATAATGTTAATTATATGGATTCCATATAACACATGTATATAATCACAACAATAAATAATCAATCATCATCCAAAGTGCACCACACTGTATAAGCATCAAATATAGATATCTAACGCTTATAACAGCCTGTCAATCAATCGATCGAGATACAACTAATCAATCGTTACAACAACCCAAAATATTTTATTCAACTAACTCTTTTTCAAACACTTCTCTTCGAGACTGGATCTTTCTATTTATCCATTAAAAATGAAATCAATCAAGTTGGGGTAAAATTACCTCTCATACCTTAACTGAAAACATCCTCAACTTCAAAACGGCAAAACCACTTACCTCGAATAAACACACTATACAATCCAATTATTCATTTTTAAAACATGTATAAAGTTCGCTTTCTATTTCTAATTTATAGATTTCCCTTTTTGTTTACAATATTCGATTTTTATATTCACTTACCTATCGAATTCTATACGTCGATACAATGATTTCTAATTATCAAAATATCTTAAAAATATTCTAACTCCTTAAATTTCCGGAAAATTTCGCCATAACCTCCCCTGTATCGGGAGCATCGGGAAATTTCAAATAGCTTCCCGGTAACTTCTCATCTCAAAAAGAAAAAGAAAAAGCCAAGCGGCTTGCCGATACGGCGCATAAAATCTCATATGGAATTGAACGTGTACCTTTTTGTCGAGCACATTATTTATATACTTGCATTATCCTTGTCCCATATCTGTCTCCTGTATGTCTATACCTGTCCAATTTATTTCAACTTCACACACTCGTTTTGACCCAACTCGTTAATTAACTCGTTAATTAACTCGTTGGTCTATTTCGCTTGTATATTGGAATATAACATATTTCAAATATATTTCAACATACTTATCAACTAATTGAATTCAAATTTCAATTTAAGCGCTATGTTCGATTTCGAATATATATATTTACGAACGCCAATTTACTTTTCAAGGTTCGACTTTAGTTCAAACTCGATTAACTAATTTCTACTTGACTTAGTTAATCCTAAATAATCAAAATAGGGTTATTGTTTCAAAAATCTCTTTACTTACTTCACTTGAGCTCGCCTTTATTTTCTAACTCAAGATTAGGCTTTTAAAATGGGAATTTGGATTTTTATTTGCTTAAAAATCCTTATATTTATATATAAAATCCATTATGGTTTATAATGGTTTCTGGCGCTGCACTTTTGAAATTTTGATTTTAACATATCTCAAAATCTATTCGACGAAATCCAGATTTTTCTCCTTCATTAGAAAACTATTATCAAATTGGTCCTAATGTTTCTTGTTTCAAAGAATTTCGACTTCATTTGAGTTCTATATACCCAGTTGAAGTTCGAAACTCCAATTTACGAACTACCGCGCCGCGGCGAGTTCGTTATATATATATATACACACTTTTAAAACTTTGTTTTAAAATAAATTCAACTCTATTTTTTTTTATATATATATATTTTTAATATATATCAAATCCATAATTTAAATTCCATTTGAATTCTATATTCAAATTTCATAGTTTTAAATTCCATTTGAATTCTATATTCAAATCCCATAGTTAATTCTATTTCGAGTTCTATTTGAAATTCTATTTGAAAAATTTATTTCAAGTTCTACTTTGAAATTCTATATTTGAATTTTCCTTATTCAAATCCCATTTTCAATCTCCATTTAAATTTCTATATTCAGATCTATTTCTATTCTTTTTGAATTTCAAATCCCATATTAAACTTCACTTTGAATTCAAATACCATATTTAATTTTCTCTTGAATTCAAATTCTATATTTATATCTCTTTGGATTCAAATTCTAATTTGTATCTCTTGAATTCCAATTCTGGATTTAAACTCCATTTTCAAATTTGTTTTGAAATTCCTATATATAAAGTCTATTTGAATTCTCGAATATCCCAACTCCATTTTAATTCTATTTGAAATTCAAATATTCAAACTCCATTTAAATTCTATTTGAAATTCTAAATGTTTCAAATTCCATTTTCTCTTATTTGAAATTCTCAATATTTCAAATTACATTTTCTTCTATTTGAAATTCCATTTTTGAATTTCCTTTATTCCAATCCCATTTGAATTCCTTTGAATTCAAATTCTATTTCAATTCCCTTGAATTCAAATCCCATATTTAAATTCCTTTGAATTCAAATCCTATATTTAAATTCCTTTTGAATTTCTATAGTCAAATTCTCTTTCAATTATATTTGAATTCAAATTTCATTGCAATTCTATTTTTGAAATTCTATTTCAAATTCTATTTGGAAATTCTATTTCCAATTCTCTATATCCAAACTCCATTTGAAAGTTCTATATTCAAATCCACTTTGGATTTTCTATTTGAATTCTATTTTCAAGTCTCTATAGTTAACTCCATTTGAATTTTCTTTATTCAATTTCTTTAAACAAGTCTCGACTTCAATTCATTTTTGAAATCAATATCTCTATTTTCCTTTTGAAGATAGATTTCCCATTCCAATTTCACACTTGTATTTCTATTTCTGAATTATCAAATGATAATTCTTTTCACTTCATTTATAACTTCGTTATAAAAGAACTATTTATAAACTTCGTTTATAAAGGAACTACTAGTTTTATTTTTCAAAACAAGTTTATATTTTTATTCCATTAAAAATTCAAATTCTATTTAAAAATAGAATTTTCCCTTTTAAATCTCAAATATCCTTCCATGATATTTTAAATAAATTAACACTTAGCCCAGTGATATTTAAAACAATCAAATCACCCAATTTTCAATCATTTTATTTTTAACACATCATATATGAATATATGAAATCAGCAAACAACAAACAGATAATATATTTTTGAGGAATCCAGTTGGATCCCTCCAACCTGTTTTCCTGCATCCACAGATGTTAGCACATAAATAATACCCATTTTGCTTCGTGGCAGAATATCGCGGTATAGAAGGTCATCCACTAATCATAGCGTGGGGGCGTATAGGGTAATCATCCGCTATGAAACTGCGGGCATCCGCTAATGAGACTGCGGGAATCCAACCAATCAATCAACCCAATATATATATATATAGCCTAAATAACTAATATATATAAAACAACCAGAAAACAATCACACAAGCAACAGACAATTATTTTTAATGAGATAAAAATAATTCTAAAGGTGAGTGAGATTTACTCACCGTGATTTTTATTGTTGAAATAACGATTCGTTTCTGATTATCGAAGATCCAACTTGCTCCAGACTTATCTCAGTCCAAATCCATTGCAAATAATATGGCAATTCTAGATTATTGAATTTATTCATGTAAATGATTATTAAATTAATTTAACATATAAATAGATTAATTACCTTGTATTTTAAATTTTGTAAAAGGTTATACCTTAATGCCTTAACCAATGCCGAAGCAAACTCAACAATACTGCCATGTTCCGGTCCTAGTCACCCGCCCCTTCTCCTAACAACATCACCATCGAACAGCTTCTGATCATCACAACTATGCAACTGCGTTGCCTCAAAAACCCTTCAACCTCAATGTCCAGACCTCGTCTAATCGAGCTATTGTTGATCCATCAAATCCCATCTCTCTCTCTTTTTATTGAACCATCGTTCTTCTCCATTTGCCAAAAATACAGCGTCACCTTCTTATTTTTCGATTGTCGCACTCCCCCCAAAATCAACACAGTTCGAACCCCACAAGGTAACAGACCTCGCTCCTCAACAGTACCCCAAATTTTCCATTGCAGTACCAAAATAAGGACCGAACTCCCTTTCCTGAACTGTACCACCCAAATTTGCAAGTATTGAAGTCGATCTTCAGGATTTCCGCAGCTTCGAATCGCAATGCTCCCCAATATCGATTTCCTATGATGTGCGATCCCTCGAATCACATGAGCAGTTTAGGGTTCGAAGGACTTTGAATTTCGTTGAATTCGATTTAGTATTGTATTTAGAAAACGAAGAGGAAATCGGCCTTGGGTATTTTCTTTTGTTGAGATGAAATCGAACGAGGATGGGAGGAAAGAACAAATAGGAATTGATTTTAGAAAAAGGATTATAAAGGAGAATTTCTGATTTAACCTAAAAGAGGAGGTGGACTCCCTTTTGGTTGCCTGAAACATTTTCTTATTTAGAACGAGAGGATAGTGAGGCTTCAGTCTTTGGTTTTGAGCAGAAAGGAAGAAAGGAATTGCGGTATTTATAAGTGAAGGAATGGGAAACACTCGTACCATACCCCATTAAAATCATGTCTGCTTGATAACGAAGCAAGGAGACAAATCTTACTGCTCGAGAAGAAGAAAATAATTTGCGTGATGTATACTGTATGGTAGCCTATGTTAATAGGTTGGCTGATAAAACACTAAAAATATTATAATTTGAATTTTAAATTAAAATATCTTGTGGTCTTTAACCCGTAAATCCGAACCGCTATTTTAACGTATCCACTGACTTCTCAACATTGTAATATTATTATGAACTGAACTGAATAAAAATCTAAAATTTAATCTGAACGTATAATTAAAATAACCATATTATATCGATAATCCAATATAAAATTCATTTTAAATATTTAAAACTGATTTAAATATTCACTATAAAATGGCTAAAAATCTGGGACATTACATTCCTTCCCTCTTAAAAGAATTTCGTCCCCGAAATTTGTAAGGCAGAAGAAATGCTGCAGACCCGCTAACTTTTCAAAAGCCCACTTTATTAACTTCAGCACTTCATTATAGCTCAGTTTCCATACAATTTTAAGTCTTCATGGGAATATTAAATCTCAGTCTATTTAACTGGTTTCTATCATTTTGATTTATTTAACTTGCTTAAGTAAAATTTCAGAATTTAAATTCTCGGGTTTTTATTTCAAATCCCTTTTTGAAATCATATAAATATATCCACATATATATAGAACCATTCCAAATCCAAAATATTTGAATTTTCAAACCAACTTGTTTTCTTTCAAACAAATTTCCATCAGAAACTTTGCTAAGGTAGCAATCCATCACTTAGAAACTCGAAAATGAACACTGATAATGCTGCAGCCATTATCAGAATTATTTTCCAGCTACTGAAGTGAGTTCAGTGCTTTAACACTTTCAGAATCCATTCAAAAATGATTTTTATTCAAAAATCCCTTTCAAAACAAAGCTATATTAATCTAATATATTTCAGAAAATATTTTCCAACTTCCCAGGATTTAAATTCTGAATTCTAGTTTGAATTCAATTCTAATTCATCTTATTTGTATATTCTTCATTCATATACAAATTCTACTCGGTTATATATAACCATTCCCATTTTATAATCTTATTTGAATATTAACATTCAACACATCCTTATAATATAATGATCTCAAAAATCATTCTTTCTATATCAAAATATAATTTTGGGTAAAATTATTTCATCTACCCACTTGAAAACAATATCATGTTCAATCTTCTGTTCAAGTGTGTAGAAATTCCTATCGACTTCGTGGCGTCCCACTATTCGATCAGAATTCATAAACCACTCAACAGACTAGCCAACACAATATAAAATAATTTTTTATATCAATTTACAAATACGCGCTCTCGTATATACACTCAACTCATTCTAGGATACTACTGACCCTATCTCTAATGAGCACATGCCACACAAGCCTAGGTGTTCGCTCAACCTAAGCTCTGATACCAACTGTAACGACCTAACGGCAGTGGGCTAACCTCCCACCGTGGCTTACAGAGATACCTCAGAACTGCTTTTGCGGCCAGCTTCGCGACTCGACCAACCCACATTGTCGGGAGATGTAGGGGTAAGAGTCTCCCGTTCGCCACCAAACGCGAAGCGAGAACCCCCTATCATCCGTACCAATTAAGCAACCAGCTCTGATACCAACTGTAACGACCCGCAAATCTGAGCTATCTGAGTTGACTAAATACACCACACGTCCAACCCAAATAACACAGAAATACGAACCATTAATAGAAAGAAGTTAGAGGATGAGAAATAGAAAGAAAGAAATATTAGAATAGAAGAAAAAACGAAGATCACCAACTCACAGCGGAACGAATAAAATATATTATATAACATAACTTTTGTAATACAATCGGTAACTTTATATACATACCATCATCAGAGCACAACAGTCATTTCTGAAACAGTTATAAACACCTGTTTCCAGATACAACATAGTACACAGCGGAATATATGATAGTCTATAGCTAACTGGTGAAGCCTCCTGCTTCCAGCTCCTCCAAATGAATCTGAAAAATCCCGACTACTTGACCGCCCGTACAAATTTGAGCACCCAAGAGTTTGGGGAAAACACACAAAATAAACTCTGGGTCAGTCATGGGACTGGTGTGAGTAAACTCCAACCACTTGTTTAACTTTAAAAATCCTTTCAAAAGAAAAGGTAATAGTAAGACCAGCCCACACATAAACACGGACGGTTTTTACCTTACTATAACCCAAAACACTTTGATACGAAAATCTAGTGATATTATAATAATGTCTACATCAAGTAAATAACCAAATAGCAGAACGCTTGCATCTCACGCTCCA
The DNA here is from genome assembly GCA_030737875.1 of Allium sativum. Taxonomy (NCBI): domain Eukaryota; kingdom Viridiplantae; phylum Streptophyta; class Magnoliopsida; order Asparagales; family Amaryllidaceae; genus Allium; species Allium sativum. The sequence continues at coordinate 650,308,513 of CM060918.1, forward strand.
CATATATTATAAAATCAAAAACCGCATGGCGCTTATTGGAGATTGGATTTCCAACATGACAAGGTATGGAACCACCTTCCGCTAGTGTATCTCTAGAGAGGAATACACTGGGTTCAACAAGAACATCTTGTAACCTGGCCCACACATGACCGACCACTCATTTCGCTTGAGTGTATCGAATGTATATCACCAACGGTTGGGATCAGCAACCGTCTCCCGACTGGGACAACATCGAATAGAATAAGAAATTAAATGAACCTCTAGATAGGTGATTATACATCCTAATGGGTGCGACCCACATAGCCATGCTGCCTGCCCGATTTTTGTCCTTTCCCGGTTGTTGAGGCCTGAGGCTACGAATACTTACCATTCATTGATAGCACAATCACTTTGAATGCCACATTGTCAGATCCGTTAATCACTAGTTGAGTTTGCACAAATATTCTGGATGTTATGATAAGGGAATAGATCCGTTGCAACCATATATATTTATACAGACCAACCCATTTGATCATTGAAAATACTCTGTCAGACATTCGTCCATATACGTTCGTTCTGGGATTGAAAGAAACCGAAGGCACAATTTCTATTAATAGAAAGAGTCCTTGCCCTTTACTCTGTCTTCAATATATTCAGCATACTTGGTTCGCAACGCTTATGCCGATACGGAGTGGTTCTTCGGATAATAATCCAACCGGTCTCTCCATATTGACAACGATGGTCAAAACTTCGATAGTCTGTGATTTAACCATCGAATAAAAACAAGTGTTCATCCAACATATCAAACAAATCACTGGGCTCTTTAATTAATATTCATTAATTAAACCACTTCTCTATTTTCTCTATCAATATTTGTTAACCAAATATTTTCAATAATCATCTTGCCTCTTATGCCATTTGGAAAACGTTTCCAAATATTAACTTCTTTTATTTTCTATATATTAGAAAATGTCTCTATTTGCAATTGAAAACAATTTCAATCACTTATCTCTATTCCGACTATTTAATTATACTCAGGAAATATTTACTGTTATATTTCCAAAATCCCATCATTTGGGTTTAAAACGAATGTTGTGTAAAACATCGTTACAACAACCCAAAATATTTTATTCAACTAACTCTTTTTCAAACACTTCTCTTCGAGACTGGATCTTGCTATTTATCCATTAAAAATGAAATCAATCAAGTTGGGGTAAAATTACCTCTCAGACCTTAACTGAAAACATCCTCAACTTCAAAACGGCAAAACCACTTACCTCGAATAAACACACTATACAATCCAATTATTCATTTTTAAAACATGTATATAGTTCGCTTTCTATTTCTAATTTATAGATTTCCCTTTTTGTTTACAATATTCGATTTTTATATTCACTTACCTATCGAATTCAATACGTCGATACAATGATTTCTAATTATCAAAATATCTTAAAAATATTCTAACTCCTTAAATTTCCGGAAAATTTCGCCATAACCTCCCCTGTATCGGGAGCATCGGGAAATTTCAAATAGCTTCCCGGTAACTTCTCATCTCAAAAAGAAAAAGAAAAAGCCAAGCGGCTTGCCGATACGGCGCATAAAATCTCATATGGAATTGAACGTGTACCTTTTTGTCGAGCACATTATTTATATACCTGCATTATCCTTGTCCCATATCTGTCTCCTGTATGTCTATACCTGTCCAATTTATTTCAACTTCACACACTCGTTTTGACCCAACTCGTTAATTAACTCGTTGGTCTATTTCGCTTGTATATTGGAATATAACATATTTCAAATATATTTCAACATACTTATCAACTAATTGAATTCAAATTTCAATTTAAGCGCTATGTTCGATTTCGAATATATATATTTACGAACGCCAATTTACTTTTCAAGGTTCGACTTTAGTTCAAACTCGATTAACTAATTTCTACTTGACTTAGTTAATCCTAAATAATCAAAATAGGGTTATTGTTTCAAAAATCTCTTTACTTACTTCACTTGAGCTCGCCTTTATTTTCTAACTCAAGATTAGGCTTTTAAAATGGGAATTTGGATTTTTATTTGCTTAAAAATCCTTATATTTATATATAAAATCCATTATGGTTTATAATGGTTTTTGGCGCTGCACTTTTGAAATTTTGATTTTAACATATCTCACAATCTATTCGACGAAATCCAGATTTTTCTCCTTCATTAGAAAACTATTATCAAATTGGTCCTAATGTTTCTTGTTTCAAAGAATTTCAACTTCATTTGAGTTCTATATACCCAGTTGAAGTTCGAAACTCCAATTTACGAACTACCGCGCCGCGGCGAGTTCGTTATATATATATACACACTTTTAAAACTTTGTTTTAAAATAAATTCAACTCTATTTTTATATATATATATATATATATTTAATATATATCAAATTCATAATTTAAATTCCATTTGAATTCTATATTCAAATTTCATAGTTTTAAATTCCATTTGAATTCTATATTCAAATCCCATAGTTAATTCTATTTCGAGTTCTATTTGAAATTCTATTTTCAAAATTTATTTCAAGTTCTACTTTGAAATTCTATATTTGAATTTTCCTTATTCAAATCCCATTTTCAATCTCCATTTAAATTTCTATATTCAGATCTATTTCTATTCTTTTTGAATTTCAAATCCCATATTAAACTTCACTTTGAATTCAAATACCATATTTAATTTTCTCTTGAATTCAAATTCTATATTTATATCTCTTTGGATTCAAATTCTAATTTGTATCTCTTGAATTCCAATTCTGGATTTAAACTCCATTTTCAAATTTGTTTTGAAATTCCTATATATAAAGTCTATTTGAATTCTCGAATATCCCAACTCCATTTTAATTCTATTTGAAATTCAAATATTCAAACTCCATTTAAATTCTATTTGAAATTCTAAATGTTTCAAATTCCATTTTCTCTTATTTGAAATTCTCAATATTTCAAATTACATTTTCTTCTATTTGAAATTCCATTTTTGAATTTCCTTTATTCCAATCCCATTTGAATTCCTTTGAATTCAAATTCTATTTCAATTCCCTTGAATTCAAATCCCATATTTAAATTCCTTTGAATTCAAATCCTATATTTAAATTCCTTTTGAATTTCTATAGTCAAATTCTCTTTCAATTATATTTGAATTCAAATTTCATTGCAATTCTATTTTTGAAATTCTATTTCAAATTCTATTTGGAAATTCTATTTCCAATTCTCTATATCCAAACTCCATTTGAAAGTTCTATATTCAAATCCACTTTGGATTTTCTATTTGAATTCTATTTTCAAGTCTCTATAGTTAACTCCATTTGAATTTTCTTTATTCAATTTCTTTAAACAAGTCTCGACTTCAATTCATTTTTGAAATCAATATCTCTATTTTCCTTTTGAAGATAGATTTCCCATTCCAATTTCACACTTGTATTTCTATTTCTGAATTATCAAATGATAATTCTTTTCACTTCATTTATAACTTCGTTATAAAAGAACTATTTGTAAACTTCGTTTATAAAGGAACTACTAGTTTTATTTTTCAAAACAAGTTTATATTTTTATTCCATTAAAAATTCAAATTCTATTTAAAAATAGAATTTTCCCTTTTAAATCTCAAATATCCTTCCATGATATTTTAAATAAATTAACACTTAGCCCAGTGATATTTAAAACAATCAAATCACCCAATTTTCAATCATTTTATTTTTAACACATCATATACGAATATATGAAATCAGCAAACAACAAACAGATAATATATTTTTGAGGAATCCAGTTGGATCCCTCCAACCTGTTTTCCTGCATCCACAGATGTTAGCACATAAATAATACCCATTCTGCTTCGTGGCAGAATATCGCGGTATAGAAGGTCATCCACTAATCATAGCGTGGGGCGTATAGGGTAATCATCCGCTATGAAACTGCGGGCATCCGCTAATGAGACTGCGGGAATCCAACCAATCAATCAACCCAATATATATATATATATATATATATAGCCTAAATAACTAATATATATAAAACAACCAGAAAACATTCACACAAGCAACAGACAATTATTTTTAATGAGATAAAAATAATTCTAAAGGTGAGTGAGATTTACTCACCGTGATTTTTATTGTTGAAATAACGATTCGTTTCTGATTATCGAAGATCCAACTTGCTCCAGACTTATCTCAGTCCAAATCCATTGCAAATAATATGGCAATTCTAGATTATTGAATTTATTCATGTAAATGATTATTAAATTAATTTAACATATAAATAGATTAATTACCTTGTATTTTAAATTTTGTAAAAGGTTATACCTTAATGCCTTAACCAATGCCGAAGCAAACTCAACAATACTGCCATGTTCCGGTCCTAGTCACCCGCCCCTTCTCCTAACAACATCACCATCGAACAACTTCTGATCATCACAACTATGCAACTGCGTTGCCTCAAAAACCCTTCAACCTCAATGTCCAGACCTCGTCTAATCGAGCTATTGTTGATCCATCAAATCCCATCTCTCTCTCTTTTTATTGAACCATCGTTCTTCTCCATTTGCCAAAAATACAGCGTCACCTTCTTATTTTTCAATTGTCGCACTCCCCCCAAAATCAACACAGTTCGAACCCCACAAGGTAACAGACCTCGCTCCTCAACAGTACCCCAAATTTTCCATTGCAGTACCAAAATAAGGACCGAATTCCCTTTCCTGAACTGTACCACCCAAATTTGCGAGTATTGAAGTCGATCTTCAGGATTTCCGCAGCTTCGAATCGCAATGCTCCCCAATATCGATTTCCTATGATGTGCGATCCCTCGAATCACATGAGCAGTTTAGGGTTCGAAGGACTCTGAATTTCGTTGAATTCGATTTAGTATTGTATTTAGAAAACGAAGAGGAAATCGGCCTTGGGTATTTTCTTTTGTTGAGATGAAATCGAACGAGGATGGGAGGAAAGAACAAATGGGAATTGATTTTAGAAAAAGGATTATAAAGGAGAATTTCTGATTTAACCTAAAAGAGGAGGTGGACTCCCTTTTGGTTGCCTGAAACATTTTCTTATTTAGAACGAGAGGATAGTGAGGCTTCAGTCTTTGGTTTTGAGCAGAAAGGAAGAAAGGAATTGCGGTATTTATAAGTGAAGGAATGGGAAACACTCGTACCATACCCCATTAAAATCATGTCTGCTTGATAACGAAGCAAGGAGACAAATCTTACTGCTCGAGAAGAAGAAAATAATTTGCGTGATGTATACTGTATGGTAGCCTATGTTAATAGGTCGGCTGATAAAACACTAAAAATATTATAATTTGAATTTTAAATTAAAATATCTTGTGGTCTTTAACCCGTAAATCCGAACCGCTATTTTAACGTATCCACTGACTTTTCAACATTGTAATATTATTATGAACTGAACTGAATAAAAATCTAAAATTTAATCTGAACGTATAATTAAAATAACCATATTATATCGATAATCCAATATAAAATTCATTTTAAATATTTAAAACTGATTTAAATATTCACTATAAAATGGCTAAAAATCTGGGACATTACATACAGTCAGCCCAATAATCGTGCCCCACCCTGCCTAGTTCAGAGTATCCTGATACACCTTGTAGGGTTATTGCTGAAAAGGGTCTCCCGCTACTAGGTTTTCTATTTCTAGCCAACATGCTAAGTTGGTTAAGTGTTCTGTATAAACCTAACCCCCAATCAGTCTGTATAGTTTAGCATGTTTAATTTGATTAAGTATTAATTCAATTTACTTAATCCTATCAATCCTGACTCAGCCTTAATTGTCTTATTAAAGCCTCAACCACTCACATTAGACAGGTATTGTCGTGACTGCCTGTTGCCAGTTGGGTCCGGGCAGTCTTACGTCACAACTCAGTCTAACCTCGGGTCTTTATTGGGCTCAATGTTTAACCACCTACATTAGATAGGTATTGTTGTGACTACTGGACAGCCGGGCGGTTCCGGGTAGGTTTATGTCACAACACAATCCAACCTCGGGTTAAACACATCGTATTTTCTAAGTTTACATATTTTGTCTCTTTTCTTTTTATATGTAAATATTTACAGCCCATTATTCAAATTCATCTTTATTGGGTAAAATTAATTTATACCCCTTAAATGTTCTCAAGGTCATTGGCATGCGTCCAACATGCCAACACATATGTTTTATATTTTTAACCCAACGTCATTACCCCCGTTTTATACGTTTGCTATAATATAACATATGTTGGGCTTAACATTTAAGCCCAACTTAGCCACATGAAAAAGGGGAGGCTTAGAACATGGTGTTTATATATCCTAAGTAACATCAAACGGGGTGTGTGAACACATGAGCTTGCAACATAACGATCTAATTAACATAAATTAGGCACTTGCATTGTAATAGCATATAATCTTAACATAAAACATACCTAAACATGAATCATGGTTTTAAATCTATTCATGTAAACTTGCATTTAAAATGTGAATCTAACTTAATTATGTGTCACATGTATTACCATATGGTTTTGTTAACAACATAGGCCTAAAACATATTTTCAATTAGGCATAACACCAAACGTAATCTAGTCATGTTCATAGAATTAACACAAGTTCACAAAGATGCTTGCTTTTGTCACTAATACAAAAGTATGGTTTTTCACTTGAATCATAACGCTTATTTCAACATAAATTCATATGAATCATAACACCCAAATGGATCCAACTACGCTAAAAATGATCATAAAAATATACATAGAAGGATCTAAAATCATGTTGGCATAATAGTGAATTATATACTTGCATGAGTCTCAACTTGGTTGTAATAAACTACCACAAACATATAGTTATTAACTTTCAACATGAGTCATATACTTGCAAATATCCAATAGGTCTAACATCATTATACCACAACATCCCAAATCTATTCATTATTAGAACCATAGCAACATACAATTATGAATTATCATCACCACAAATTAAGTACAATTCCATTTCTCATTTTACACAAATCAAAACTCAATTATTCATTCACATCGGAATAGCACTATACTTACAAGGTATGACGAATCTTCAATTCAGGATTCTGAATTCTGAAATTGGAGATGCTATCCTTTGTTGTAGGCGTTGTTTTGATTTAATGGTCGTTGCTTTAAGCTTTTGAATCAATCTCCTAATCGTCTCTCAATTTTGACGGCTACTCCTAGTCCTTCTTCAGCAGCATGACGTTCTCATTCTCATTTTTATTTGTGTGAATTAGGTGGAGTCTTAGGTCCTTTTTATAGAGTTTGTGAATTGTTTAGAGCCGTCGATGGAGCTTAGATTAATATTAGCCATTCGTTTTAAAGAGAAACCAATCAGTAGCGGACACCTAGCCCTAGTGACAAGACAAAGCTCAGAAATTCGGCCAAGCACAGACCAGGCCAGCCAGGAGGGGCTGGGTTCGACTTGGCTCAGGGGCCAGGTCGACTACCCAGTCGACCCCCAGGTCGACTACCCAGTCGACCTCGGTGACCCAGGTCGACTACCCAGTCGACCTGGGTGCCTTGGGCGGGAAAATTCCCGCCCAGCCCAATCTGGGTCCGATTTTTGAATTTTAACTCATTTCTGAACTGTTTCTGTCTGTTTGAATTTTAAACTGAATTCTGAAACTTCCGGAGTCATATCTCCCTCATACGGAGTCCGTTTTACGCAAACTCGGACTCTATCTCAAGCAGAATTCCGAGACGAACGCAACGGCGTATCCCATTTACCTTAATTATTTGATTTTAAATTAATTATACTTTAATTTGTGAATTTCACTGTTATAGAATACACAGGGTGTTACATTCTCCCCTACTTAAAAGGATTTCGTCCCCGTAATCTTCAAGTTTAGGAAGAATATATATCCTAACAACCAAACGTCCATCTACTCATCCATCAAACATGAGCATCCATTGTCCTTAAAATACTTCTAATGCTTCATGATCATATGCGAAGTGTGTGTACATGTACTTATCTAATGCAAAATAAGGCGGTCTACTGATTCAGTTGACCTCCTTAATGCAAATTATGTAAGTGTCATGAATCCATTTTGTATGCAAATTTTCCTATTTATGATTCTACATGAGTGCACAATCATTCATATATAAATGCAACATCCATATGACAACACATTAAACTTCAACCATATACGAATATAAATACATATATGCATATGCAATATGAAGTGACTGAGCCGATCTAAAACCTAGATTATGTGTGTATATGCAACCACGAGCAACCACTAGCAATCACTTGCAACCACTTGCAACCATCATCCACAACATGTTTCAATTACATGTTTTCATCCAAAGGGTTTCCACCTAAAAGATAAGGTCGAGGAGATATACCTAAAAAGATAGATAAAAGCGCAACTTAAGGAAAAAGATAGATCAAAGATGTACCCTCAAAAAGAAAAGGGTAGGCTGCGCGTATTCTAGCCTCAGTTTCCCAAGTCGCGTCTTCCTCGGCGTCGCTCCACTGAACTTTGACGAGCTTGACTTCGCGGTTGCGTAGCTTTTTCACTTCATTTCCTAAGATGCGTTTTGGTACTTTCCTCACGATTGCTTCGGGTTCCACTTCAGCTTCCTCAAGGATGTTTGGCTCTACCACTTCAGCAGATTCATGTAGACATTTTCGGAGGTGCGAAACATGAAAGACGTTGTGAACTCCGGTTAGTTTTTCAGGTAGCTCTAATCTATATGCCATTTTCCCAATTTTCTCGATAATAGGAAACGGCCCTACGAGCCTTGGTGCTAGCTTTCCAGTGGATCCAAAACGAACAACGTTCCTTAGAGGAGATACCTTAAGAAAAACGCTGTCCCCAACCTCAAATTCAAGGTCGGTCCTTCTCTTGTCTGCGTAGGATTTTTGTCTGTCTTGGGCTGTCTTCATTCTTCTCCGTATCAAGTCTACATTCTTTGAAGTCTCTCGGATCATATCTGGTCCAAGTATGAGCTTGTCAGTAGACTCCCACCAACAAGTGGGCGATCGGCACGGTCTTCCATATAAAGCTTCGAAGGGCGCCATTCCGATGGTGGCTTGGTAGTTGTTGTTGTAGGCAAATTCCACCAAAGGAAGATGGTCTTCCCACGTCCCTCCGAAGTCAAGGACGCACAGTCTTAAAAGGTCCTCCAAAACTCTGTTCACTCTTTCTGTCTGGCCATCGCTTTGGGGGTGATAGGCTGTACTCAAGCATAACTGTGTGCCTACCGCTTCTTGCAGACTCCGCTAAAACTCACTTCTGAAGATAGGATCTCGGTCACAAACAATGCTGGAGGGTATTCCCTGGAGTCGAACAATTTCCTTGAGATGAAGAGATGCTAGGGATAAGGCAGTCCTTTTACTCTTGATAGGTAAAAAGTGGGCACTTTTAGTAAGCCTATCCACTATTACCCAAATGCTAGTGTTGCCTCTTCTATACCTAGGTAGCCCATCAATGAAGTCCATTGAAATGTTATCCCACTTCTACTGTGGAACCTCTAGAGGATGGAGCAGACCGCCAGGTTTCTTTTGTTCCGCCTTAACCTGTTGGCAAATCATACACTTAAAAACGAAATCTGCCACGTCCTTCTTCATGCCGCTCCAAAAGAATGTTCTCTTTATGTCCTTGTACATTTTATCTCCGCTTGGATGTATCGTCATCTTGGAGTAGTGTGCTTCCTCGAGGACCGTCTTTACTAAATCCCTTATCCGTGGGACGCATAGTCTTCCGTCTCGCCTTAGCCAACCTTTATCGTCGATGGAGTATCTGTTGAGGTGACTTGAAGTCTCACCCCTAATTAGCCTATCAATCGTCTCCACAAGCTGAGGGTCTTCGCGTTGTGCTGTCCCTATTTAGTCCACTAGAGTCGGGCGTACTTCGAGAGATGCTAGCAAGCCCGGTATGAAATCGGAGGAGGGCCTAAAGTTAAAACTGGCTATAAACTCTAGGCTTTGCCTTTCAACAAATAGTGGGATTAATTTTATCTTCTTTCTGCTCAAAGCATCTGCGTCTACGTTGCCTTTGCCCAGAGTGTAGGAGATCTCGAAATCGTACGAGGCAGGAAACTCCATCCATCTCTGTTGCCTCAAGTTAAGATCTTTCTGCGAGAAAAGATATTTCAACGATTTATGGTCAGTGTAAAGTTCGAACTTCTCACCTAGGAGATAGTGTCGCCAAGACTTAAGCGCAAAGACGATGGCGGCCAACTCAAGATCGTGGGTCGGGTAGTTCTTTTCATGAACTTTCAATTGCCTTCCACCATAAGCTACTACCCTTCCTTCTTGCATCAAGACAGCGCCTTCTGGCAACGTCAGAACTAGGGCTGTTGTAAGAGCCCTTTTTAATCATTGGAAAGCAAACTCGCAATCCAAGTCCCAATTGAATACTAGATTCTTCTTTATCAGCCTTGTGAGTGGAGCTGAGATTTTCGCAAAATCCATTATGAATTTTCGGTAGAAACCTACTAGTCCTAGAAAACTTCGGACCTCAGTTGCATTCCTTGGTGTCTTCCAATCCTGTACCGCTACTACCTTAGAAGGGTCCACAGCTAACCCTTCTTTGGATACTATGTGCCCAAGAAACCTTACTTCCTCTCTCCAAAAGTGGCACTTGGAGAATTTGGCTTTTAGCTGATGGACTCGCAGAGTTTCCATGATTGCCCTTAGGTGCTGAGCAAGTTCTTTTCACTCTTTGAGAAGATCAAGATATCTTCTACGACGACCACTACGAACTTGTTGAGGAATTCTCTGAACACCCTACTCATCAGGTCCACGAAGTAAGAGGGTGCGTTTGTCAAGCCGAAAGGCATGACAAGCCATTCAAAGAGGCTGTTTGGGGTTCTGAATGTTGTCTTATCGATGCTATCTTCAGCCACCCTTAACTGATGAAATCCGGTCGCCAAATCGAGTTGGGAGAAAAATGACGCTCCTACAAGCTGATCAAATAAATCGTCAATTCTAGGGAGAGGGTGCCTATTCTTTTCCGTTAGCTTGTTGAGCTCCCTATAGTCAACACATAAACGGAGTGAACCATCCGCCTTTGTGGCGAACACCACTGGAGCGTCCCATTCTGAAATGCTCCTTCTAATGAACCCCTTCTCTAGAAGCTCTTTAACCAGTTTACTGAGCTCTTTCCTTTCCTGTGGAGCCATGTGTCTAACGGGCAACGCAACGGGCTTTGCATTATCTATAAGATATATGCGAAAGTCTATCTCCCGCTTCAGAGGTAAGCCCTTCACCTCTTCGAAGACATCCAGATATTCACGGACCACTCTAACCGATTGCAAACTCTCAACAGAAGCATCTAGCGATTCAAGATAACTAAGCATAACCGCATACGAGGGATTACAAGTAATTTCCAGAGTGTTACTGAGTTGGGTCAGAAGCCTAACCACCCTTTTCTCACAATCAAGGATGGCACCATTACTGGATAGCCAATCCATGCCCAAAATCAAACCATATCCCGAGAAGCCCAAAACAAAGGTACTACATCTAAATTTTACACTTAGAATAGAAATTTTCAATCCCACACAGATCATAGACAAATGAGCTAGGCCCCCGATTGGATTTGAAACAATTAAGGGTCCTCTACCATACTAGTTTCTAGGTGTAGAGATTCTACTAAAGCAGATGAAATAAAGGAGTGTGATGCGCCAGAATCAAATAAAGTGCGAACTGGGTGATCATAAAGATAAACTACACTTTCTACAGAAGTATGTATACCTCGTTGTTGCAGAGGTGGTGCTTCTAGTGCATGAACCTGTGCCCTTGAGGTGGATCCAGCCTTCTGCCCCGGCCCTCGTTTCTTTGGGCAATCCTTAGCCATGTGGCCTATCTCACCAAAAGAAAACCACCCACCATTCAACTTGTCCTTCTTTTTCCGGCAATCTTTCACTAAGTGCCCCACTTTGCCACAGAAATTACACTTTCTCTTCTCTTGGGACTTGTTGTCTTTCCCGCCTTTCTTAAAGTCTGTCTTCTTAGGCTGTAAACCCTCTTTCTTCCCTTGAGAGCCTTCTGCCTTTGTCTCCTTCTTGCCCTTATCCTCTTCGTTCAACAATTCCATCTGCACCAACCTTTCATACGTAACTCCCATGGGTATATGGGTCATGGCCAAACTGTGTAATGGCTCATTCAATCCTTTGACAAAACGGAGAGCCTTCTTGTGCGGAGTGTTGACTAGGTCCAGTCCGAACCTAGCCAGTTGATCGAACTGATTAACGTACTCTTTGACTGTCATATTCCCTTGCTTAAGAAATAAGAAATTTTCCAATTGAAGACTCCTTTCAGCTTCTGAGATAAATTTAGCCTCAAACCTTGCCCGAAAGTCCTCCCATGTTTTCACTGGTCTTTCTGCATTGGTAACTTCCCACCAGTAGGAAGCCTCGCCTTTAAGTAGTCATACAACCAGTTGTACCTTCTGCCTATCTTCTACCTCAAAGATGACGAATAAGTCCTCAGTTTCCATCAGCCAGTTCCTGGCTGCCACGAAGGACTCGGTTCCATGAAAGTCCTTCCCTCCCATGGCTTTGAAATCTTTACATATCTTAGCAAAAGTATTACCACGCGGAGGAGGTGGAGGAGGAGGTGCTGCTGTAGCTGGATGAATTCCTGCAGCTGGGGGAGGAGGAATAGTGGGACCTGGCTGATTGGCCCTTGCTTCTAAGAATCGTCTGAACCAACCAGGTATTGGTACAACCTCTGGCAAGTTAACTTCTTCGGACATGCTGGAACAAAAAGGGCAGATTCAAAACGAAGGATAAACGATAGTACCTATGGCTTTGGGGGACTATGCCTTCTTAAAATAACATTTTTTCTTTTAAAAATGATTCTTTGGATTTTCTTTTGAAAATAAATTTTCAAAACTCTTTATCTTATATGGTAAACCTATGCTCTGATACCAAGTGAAACACCCCACCTCCGTTAGGGTCACTCTCAAAGAGAATGCCCTAATTTTGGTGGAGGTTTATAAGTATAAGTCACAGATACACAAGACAGATATAAATACACATATTTTGAACAGCGGAAAACAACAGCAACTTTTTTTTGATTAAAATTCGTGTTACACAAACCATGCCATAATTGTCTTACAATACTTCCAAAAGCATTACATTTTCATAAGTGTCTTGATTTCATAACTTAAAGAAGCATAAAAACATAAGTAAATTGCATAAGTCCCCATAATTGCTATCCAAAGCCATAGTCCAAAACGAAAGAGATCCAAGCAATACATTCTTTCTCTTCAAGCTGGATGTGAAAACTGGTCAAGCTGCGGTATTCCCTCCCTGTGGACCTTGGGGGGGGGGGGAAACGAAAGAAAAGAAGACGAAAGAAAAGTAGAGTCAGACATAAAGCCTGAGTATGTCTAGGACTATTCAGTTTATGAATAAAGAAATGAGCATGATAAGTATAAACTGGAAATGGGGAAGCACCATAACTAAGTTAAGTTTTCTATAGTCGAATATACTATCGTACCCCATATTAATATCTACACCCCTATAAACTAGTTCCCAACAGGCACCCCATAATCAGGGTGAAGTGATCCATCTCTAATGATCGGCTCCTACTTGCATAATTACATGTGTCTTACGACCCCCGATGTTGTAGCTACCTATGCTGGTCCCACCATGGGGTGTATCAAGTCCCATGGTGGCGGCCCGACACAATTCTAGAATGCAAAGGTATACTACTGGTGCCCAGTGCCTAATTTTTCTGCACCGGAGTGTGTGCACGTCCACACTCCGTTAGAACCTACACTGCTGCACCACCGCCGTCGATTTGACCTCTTACAGTTAGCCCAGTAATCGTGCCCCACCCTACCTTGTTCAAGGTATCTTGATACACCTTGTAGGGTTACTGCTGAAAAGGGTCCCCCGCTACTAGGTTTTCTATTTATAGCCAACATGCTAAGTTGGTTAAGTGTTCTGTATAAACCTAAACCCAATCAGTCTGTATAGTTTAGCATGTTTAATTTGATTAAGTATTAATTCAATTTACTTAATCCTATCAATCCTGACTCAGCCTTAATTGTCTTATTAAAGCCTCAACCACTCACATTAGACAGGTATTGTTGTGACTGCCTGTTGCCGGTTGGGTCCGGGCAGTCTTACGTCACAACTCAGTCTAACCTCGGGTCTTTATTGGGCTCAATGTTTAACCACCTACATTAGATAGGTATTGTTGTGACTACTGGACAGCCGGGCGGTTCCGGGTAGGTTTATGTCACAACACAATCCAACCTCGGGTTAAACACATCGTATTTTCTAAGTTTACATATTTTGTCTCTTTTCTTTTTATATGTAAATATTTACAGCCCATTATTCAAATTCATCTTTATTGGGTAAAATTAATTTATACCCCTTAAATGTTCTCAAGGTCATTGGCATGCGTCCAACATGCCAACACATATGTTTTATATTTTTAACCCAACGTCATTACCCCCGTTTTATACGTTTGCTATAATATAACATATGTTGGGCTTAACATTTAAGCCCAACTTAGCCACATGAAAAAGGGGAGGCTTAGAACATGGTGTTTATATATCCTAAGTAACATCAAACGGGGTGTGTGAACACATGAGCTTGCAACATAACGATCTAATTAACATAAATTAGGCACTTGCATTGTAATAGCATATAATCTTAACATAAAACATACCTAAACATGAATCATGGTTTTAAATCTAGTCATGTAAACTTGCATTTAAAATGTGAATCTAACTTAATTATGTGTCACATGTATTACCATATGGTTTTGATAACAACATAGGCCTAAAACATATTTTCAATTAGGCATAACACCAAACATAATATAGTAATGTTCATAGAATTAACACAAGTTCACAAAGATGCTTGCTTTTGTCACTAATACAAAAGTAAGGTTTTTCACTAGAATCACAACGCCTATTTCAACATAAATTCATATGAATCATAACACCCAAATGGATCCAACTACGCTAAAAATGATCATAAAAATATACATAGAAGGATCTAAAATCATGTTGGCATAATAGTGAATCATATACTTGCATGAGTCTCAAGTTGGTTGTAATAAACTACCACAAACATATAGTTGTTAACTTTCAACATGAGTCAAATACTTGCAAATATCCAATAGGTCTAACATCATTATACCACAACGTCCCAAATCTATTCATAATTAGAATCATAGCAACATACAATTATGAATTATCATCACCACAAATTAAGTACAATTCCATTTCTCATTTTACACAAATCTAAACTCAATTATTCATTCACATCGGAATAGCACTCTACTTACAACGTATGATGAATCTTCAATTCAGGATTCTGAATTCTGAATTTGGAGATGTTATCCTTTGTTGCAGGCGTTGTTTTGATTTAATTGTCGTTGCTTTAAGCTTTTGAATCAATCTCCTAATTGTCTCTCAATTTTGACGGCTACTCCTAGTCCTTCTTCAGCAGCATGACGGTCTCATTCTCATTTTTATTTGTGTGAATTAGGTGGAGTCTTAGGTCCTTTTTATAGAGTTTGTGAATTGATTAGAGCCGTCGATGGAGCTTAGATTAATATTAGCCGTTCGTTTTAAAGAGAAACCAATTAGGAGCTGACACCTAGCCCTAGTGACAAGACAAAGCTCAGAAATTTGGCCAAGCACAGACCAGGCCAGGCAGGAGGGGTTGGGTTCGACCTGGCTCAGGGGCCAGGTCGACTACCCAGTCGACCCCCAGGTCGACTACCCAGTCGACCTAGGTGACCCAGGTGGACTACCCAGTCGACCTGGGTGCCCCAGGTCGACTACCCCAGTCGACCTGGGTGCCTTGGGCGGGAAAATTCCCGGCCAGCCCAATCTGGGTCCGATTTTTGAATTTTGAACTCATTTCTGAACTGTTTCTGTTTGAATTTTAAACTGAATTTTGAAACTTCCGGAGGTCATATCTCCCTCATACGGAGTCCGTTTTACGCAATCTCGGACTCTATCTCAAGCAGAATTCCGAGACGAACGCAATGGCGTATCCCGTTTCCCTTAATTCTTTGATTTGAAGTTAATTATACTTTAATTTGTGAATTTCACTGTTATAGAATACACGGGGTGTTACACTTGCCCTTGTCATCCTTCTCGCCTTTCTTCTGCTGTTGCTGTCCTTTCTTGGGTCCCGCCTTCTCATTTTTCAATGTCCCTTCTACTTTTTCCTCTTTCTTTGCTCCCTTGTCCTCTTCATGCATTAAGGCCATATCCACAAGCTTTACAAAAGTCGCCCTTATGGGAACGTGGGTCATAGCCAATCTATGTAGCGGCTCATTCAAGCCTTTAACAAATCTCAGAGCCTTCGTTTCTGGTGTATTCACCAAGTCCATGCCAAGTCTCGCCAATTGATTAAACTTGTTGACGTACTCTTTCACTAATAAATTCCCCTGCTTCAATGCCAAGAACCTTTCCATGTGTAGATTTTCTTCTGCTCGTGAGAGAAACTTTGCCTCAAACCTCCGCAAGAAATCTGGCCATGTATCAACTGGACGCTCTCCATTAGTGACCTCCCACCAAAACGAGGCCTCATACTTCATTAGCCAGGCAACTAACTGGACCTTTCTTCCATCTTCCACTACGAAGATTCCAAGCAATTCTTTCACCTACTTTAGCCAATTTCGATCTTCAACAAACGTCTCCGACCCATGAAAAGGTTTCCCGCCCATTGCCCGAAAGTCTTTACATATCTTTGCAAAAGTATCAACACGAGGAGGGGGAGGAGGAGGAACGGGTGCAGCTGGGGGAGGAGGAGCATTTGCTGGGCCTGCGGTGGTGGCCCTAGCCTCCAAATACCTCCTAAACCACCCTGGTATCGCTACACCCTCCGGAAGGTTAAGATCCTCAGACATGCTAAGAAGAAAAAGAGAGAGATTTTAGAAAAAGGACCGAACGATACTGCATATGGCTTTTCGGGGAATGTTTTTCAAAACATGCTTTCCTTTTTGAAAATACTTTCTTTTAAAACCTTTTTTTTTTTGAAAAATATTTTCAAAACTTTTATCTAATCTGGTAACCTTCGGCTCTGATACGAAGTGTAACACCCCACCTCCATTAAGGTCACTCACAAAGGGAATGCCTTAACTTCAGGGGAGCGTTTTGGGTTAACAGACACAGAATATCACAAGATAGATATAAAAATTTTGCAGTGGAAAATAAACAACTTTATTAAATTACCAAAATACTTTGTTACATAATACCATGAGTCATAAAACCATTAAAACACTTCTGTCTTACATTATAAGAGTACATAGGTATTTAAAAGAAAAACATCATTCCCCATATTAAAGAGCAAGCCATATAAGAGACAAAGACTCGAGCCATACTTCAGAGTAGCTCCTAGAAGATGATATCCAAATCCCGACTAAGCTTGGATGTTTCCTCCCTGAGAACCTGGGGGGAAACGGAAGAAAAGAGGCGAAACAAACTAGGTCAGACATACGTATGGTAAGTCCAGTAACTTTTAGCCAGTAAATAAATAAAGGTAAACATGATAGGCATACAAAGTTGATAACAGGATTCACGGTACAGATGGTAGGTATGACAGAACACATAAGGTAAGATGTATGCTTCACTACAAAACTAATCTGCACTATTACTAGTAAAATCAAGATGGGATGATCCCTTATGCTAATCAAAATAACAATAACGATGGCGATAGTTTCCTAGCTACTGTCATAGGTGTCGCCCGCTCCTATTTAAACTAGTCGTACCCACTACCCTCCTACTATAAATTGGTAGACTTAGGGCATACGTCCGGGTATACCCTAACCACTACCCTAATCGATCGGCTCCCTGCTCTGTAGATACCCTGTGCTGGTCCCACAACTAGGGGGTATCACTTCCCTAAAGTGGCAACCTAAGGTGTGCACAGTTATACCTACTATTGTCACGGTCGTCTTTTCCCCCTCTGCCCGGCTCATGCACGCACATGTCCTCGGTCGGTTTGCGCCGCCCACACCATCCGTCTCGTTTTGGATCTCTTACAATCAATCAGTAAGCGTGCCCCTTCCCCGCCTAGTACGGAGTTCTCTACTTTGATACCTCTCCGGGTTACTGACTGAAATGGGTCCCACACAACATGATACAAGCTCTCCCCTATGTCTTGTATCCCCACTAGGTTTTCTACTGACCATGTATACCCTAATGTGTCTTTAATTACATAGCCCTCAATCAGTTATGCGTACCTATAGGTGTCTTTAATACATAACCTCTATTCTACCTATCGGTTATGCGTACCTATAGGTGTCTTTAATACATAACTCTATCTATTCCCATTAGATATGCGTACCCCTAAGGGTGTCCTTAATACATAACTTTACTATTCTGCCCCGGTTTTGTATACCATTAGGTGTCTTTAATTATATAACCCTTTTTATCTGGTTAAGTTTGTGGGCCTATATATATTAATATTACCCACCTACCCTTCAGTTGTACTTAACCCTCCCACTGATTTAATCCTATTTATTTAATGGTTAAGTTTGTGGGCCTATATATATTAATATTACCCACCGACCCATCAGTGGTATTTAACCCTCCGACTGATTCAACTCGTTTTACTTAACCCTAACTTATGTCTATCATCATACAGTCTATATGTATTAAGTTAGGTTAAGTAGTCTTTAATCAGCATTAATTAATTACTGAGACACCTAATCGTATTTCACATGCCACCCAAGGCACCCACTTAATTCCACATGCCACCCAAGGCACCCACTTAACCCCTCATGTCCCACTACATGTTAATCTGGTTAAGTGTTTCTTAATTCATTAAGACCGTAACCTTATAAAGACCTCTCACATTAGACTGGCATTTGTGGCGGCTGGATTTGCCGGGCGGGTCCGGGAAGTCTTACACCACAAACGAGTCTAACCTCGTGTCTTTAGAACTGTTACGCATTTAATTTATGCCTAAGACCTCCCACATTAGACTGACATTTGTGGCAGCTGGATTTGCCGGGCGGGTCCGGGCTGTCTTACACCACAAAAGAGCCTAACCTCGTGTCTTAGACGATCAATTACTCCTAATTAATCATTCATCAATTTGAATTAATTTCCCTATTCAAATTATCAATCAATTCCAAATTTAACCATGGCCATAATTGACTCAATTATGTCCATCTATTTATGGTATGTAAAATCATACCAATTTCATCACAAATTTATTTTATGCCATTTAAGGCATTTAGCCAATTAAATCTTTAGACTTCAATTTCTTAAACATTCCTCTTTTGATTAATTAAGTTAATTAATTAATCCTTTCCTTTTTGTAGGTGTCAATACCTATCTTATTAACAATTTGAATTTCCTATCCATAAATGGTCATATTCAAATTATACCATTTTTACCCAATTTTACCCATGTCATAACAGGTAATTATTTATATGTTTCCCTACTAGAATCATGTGTCCAATTTACATAATCACTATGCCTATTACAAATTCCCCTTTTTCCCCATTTCTTAACCAGCGTAACCGTTTGCGTTTTTGGCGTCATCGAGGCTACAAGGTAACCTCGCCATAACAATAAAATAAAGGGAATGACAAGGTGATTGTTTTCAGTACAATTTTTGGCATAAGCATGACAACTAGGGAAAATGACATGATAACTTCGCATATAATTATAATTAACAACATAATTAACAATTCACATAGATTCATGATTTACAACATATTTAACAACTTCCATAACATAACAACTTGCATAGTTTCATGAATATTAACTTGCATAGGTTCATGAATAATAACTTGTATAGGTGACTTGCATGATCTCATAACAATTTGCGTAGATTCATGATAACAACTTGCATAGATTCACGATAACAACTTGCATAGATTCATAATAACAACTTACATAGATTCATGATAACAACTTGCATAGATTCATAATAACAACTTGCATAGATTCATGATAACGACTTGCATAGATTCATGAATTCATCCCACAATAACTTACATAATTTCATGATCAACAATAACAATAAATTTGTATAATTTCATGATCCACAACAACAATAAACTTGCTTAACAACATATACCCAAATCATAGTCAACCACGATTCACTTTTATTTATTTAAACCTAAAAGTGACTAGAACTCACCGAAAAAGAGGGTCTTGAGTTCTAGGATCTGAATTCTGTAATTGATTACCATTCCCTTGATATAGGCTATTTCGTTGTTGTATAGATTTTGATTTTATTAGAAGTGTTGTCTTTAATTTACTTCTGGTTGGTGGAGGCTACTCTAGGTTTTGAAGTGACAACATGACGGCCATTGATCTAATTTTTGATTTGATTTAAGGGTTTGATTCTACATGTGTTTATATAGAATTTAGGATTAATTTAGGCCATCTGATCAACCTAGAATTAGCCACAACCATTCAGTTAATATAGGGTGAGAAGTTAGCCATAATGACTCAGCAAGGAGTCAGAAAGGACTCAGCAATGAGTCACGGTATGGATCAGATCACACCAGAAAGCTGTGCAGGATTTCTGCTCGGCCTGGGCGCACTTGGGAAGTGCTCCAGTGTATTTTTGTACTGGCGCACTTCCCAAGTGCGCCAGTGCATTTAATTTTTATTTATTTTTTCTCTTATTCTTCTGGTTTTTCCACCTGACTTCGTTCGTCCATATCTCCTTCATTCGGTATCCGTTTTACGCAAACTCGGACTCTATCTCAACCAGAATTCTGAGATGAACACAATGGCGCAACCCTTTCCCTTAATTCTCACGTCTGAGATTTATTATTCTTGAATTTAGTTAATTCGATAATTCAAAAATCCGGGGTGTTACAGATATCAATTTCCGTATCCGACAAATAATATAAATGGAATAACGGCAAAGCCTTTTAAATTCTATATGTATTAACAATCTTCCTCCACAGAAGTTCACTTCGATTATTATCAATCGAATTCCATTCAATTCCAATTTAATATATTAAATTGGAAAACGTTACTTTGGAAAATTCCTGTTAAATCTTAATAAAAAGATTTATAAACTCCAAATCACATTTCACTATAAATCGGGTTAAAGAACGAATGTCGTTAAAAACACAGTTCACAATAAACCCAATTCACATTCCATTTTCAGTTCCAATTAAATGTTAATTAATTAGTAATTCTTCTTCAAATCTTAATTAGAAGATTTATTCTTTTCACATTGGGTTTAAGAACAGTGTTAATGAAGACACCGTTCACGACAAACCCAAAATCCCATTTGATATTAAATACAAGGCTCTGAATAGAAAATATTTCGGCTTATATTCAATATCAAATTCTGAAATCAACAAATATCATATTGGAGTAACAATATATGTATCTTCCAAATTCCTCCACAATGTCCGTATAATCACGGAATCCAATATCGAAATATTCCAAAGATAATTTCGATTCAAATCCATTCCAATTCATATATTGGAAATTCCGGTTATTTTTAAAACCATTTCAAATCCAATTTAATTATTTAAAAATGTTGGATTATAATTCTAGTTCATAACTTGTAATGACCCGCATTCTACGCACCGGAGGATCGTAGAATATTTATTTCTTTCTCATATGAAGTCGTATGGTCATATAACTTTGGGAAACATCTATTAGATTTATTTCCCATGCTTATGGTTTTTGTTGATTTTTAAATGACCATTTTGCCCTTAGTTGGCACTGTTTTGGCCATGACTTTTGATTGGAAAGGAATTTTGACCTGAAACCACTTCCACTAGATTCGTTTGATGGTTTACCTTTCCGTAGAGTGGTCATAATAGCCAAACGGACTTACCGTTTGGGAGATATGGCTGAAATAAGGTTTGGAGGGTGAAAAACTGCTTAACCGGGCCAGATCGGGTGATTAGTGAGTAGGCCCATAACCCATTTCGTGATTGGGGTTATGGGAAGGCTGAAATGAGATAGAGAATCATTCCATTTCAGTTTTCTAACCTCCACTTATCACCAAGGAACCCTAAAAATGGCCTCCAACCTCTAAATCACCTCCAAATCACCTTTTGGTCAAGGATTTGGCTTAACAACCTCTAATCAAGGAAGATCTACCCCAAAGCAACATTGGAGCTGCTATTTAGCATTGAGATTCACATCAAATCAGAGATTTATTTTAGATCTTAGTTTATTTGTGGCTAAGGTGAGTGATTTGCATAGTTTTGCGCTAATTATGGCTAATTAGGGGTGTTAGTGTTAATTAGCGAATTTAAGTATGATAAAATTCGGGGAAAATGTTCATAAATTCTTAAATGATGTTTTAGACCTCTGATATGAATTTGGGTTAGGTTGGTTAAGTTTTGCTAATCCTATCATTAGTTTCACCTAAACATGCTTAAAGGGAAATATGGGATTTTGGGTATGTTTGATCCATTTTAATCTATCATATTGATGTTTTGATGTTTGTGGTTGATTATGCATGTTGCTATGACTGTATGATATGTTTTGTGATTGATTTCAATAGTTAGAATGGTCGAAAACGTCGTCGAATGGTGTAAACACTTGCTGGAACAGTTTCAGAAAACAGTGCAGGGTTCGGATCGGATCAGATATGGGGCTCGGATCGGATATGTTGAACTGGGTAAGGGATTCGATCGGATCGGAACCTGACACTTGGGAAAATTGGCAAAAAGGAAGGCCACGCTAACTGAACTGGGATCGGATCGGATTAAGGAGGACGGATCGGAGCGGAAACATGAAGATGGATTGGATAGGAGCATGTGAAGGATGAGGAGGCAGATCGGAGCGGAAGCACGAACTAGAGGGGAATGGCACCCGACCCGACCCGAGGAGACACACCCGACCCGAACCGCACCAGAAGAAGACCCGACCCGAACCAATGGAGGACACCCAACCCGAACCGATGGCTTGAAGAGGAACCCGACCCGACCCAGTATTGACCAATAACCCGAGATGCAAAGGTAGTCCAATATGGGAAGATAGAGCTCAGGATCCAGTTGGGAACCAATGAGTTCACTTCTTGGTTGGACTTTGCTGCGGGACGTGTGCTAAGGAGTTGTCGACGTTCATAACTTTGATTCACCACTAAAAATGAATGATGGCTACTTATCAGTGCAGTAGGGTCATTATGTCCTGAGGGGCAAGGTGATAGTAGCAAGACTACGTTATCAGTGCAGTAGGGTCATTATGACCTAGGGGGCAAGGTGATGGTAGCAAGACTACGTTATCAGTGTAGTAGGGTCATTATGACCTGAGGGGCAAGGTGTTGCGTAGTAAGACTATGAGCCAGTGCAGATGGGGTGAATAACTCCATGGGGCAAGTGGACATAGTAAGGATTGTTAAGGCTATAAGCCAGCGCAGATGGGGTGAATAACTCCATGGGGCAAGTGGACATAGCGAGGAATTAGTGGCTACGTTATCAGTGAAGTGAAGCCATTTATGACTTCATGGGGCAGAGTGATCGTAGCAAGGCATATTGGGTGATCGAAGTGGTGAATATCGTATGATTTACGCACTGAGTGAGAGATGTGAGGATGGATGCTTTGTTTGATTGTTTGCCATCAATATGACATGCGCACCTCCCCCACCTCCGTATCTTTACACTGTTTGATATGGCACCTTAGAGTGTTGTATAGTATGTAGTGCTAACTCTTTGGTTGCAGGTCAGGTATGTTTCTAGTCTACCTGTTATTGTTCACTTTAGATGCTTATCGCTCATACCAGGCTTTATGTCTGACCCAGAGTTTTATGTCTCCTCTTATTACTCTGGGTGCTCACACGAGCAGACTAGAGACAGGTTAGCTGGTGATGCGCGAGTAGCTGATTTGGTGGCGGGCAGGAGGCTTCCACGTATGATATATATATTCACATTCTCCCTGTGTTGATGGTGGTCGCTACTTGGGCATTAGTAGTGTACCTCATTTATCTTACTTTTGCTTTGAGACAGTTTGAAAAGTTGTAATAAACTGTATTTTGGATTTCCGCTGCCATGATGTTTAGTTTTGGTTTTCAGCTTATGCACTGTCTCTCCTGTTTTATGTGTAACACCCCACCTCCGCCAAGGTAACTCTAGCAAGTACATTGGCTTTGGAGGGGCGTTAAATGAGGTACACATGCATGTAGATATCACAAGACAGAACATGTAAGTAAAACAGAGTAAATAAAGCAGCGGATCAAACTAGCATTTCAAAACCATAGTCACGTTACAACAAAGTACTTGATCATTATTTTCCAACAAACAAAGTCTAGAGAAAAGCATAAACTGAAAAACTGAAATACATAAAGTACTATCCCCAAAGTGAAGTGATAAACCATAGCTAGCTCAATGTCCAAAACCGTACATGAGCAAATCCAGTAAGCAAGCTATAAAGGTCCAAGCTAAGCTCCATTGTTCCCACCTTGAGGACCTTGGGGGGGGGAACGGAAGAAAAGAGGCGAAAGAAAACAGGTCAGTCAAAAAGACTGGTAAGCCCTAACTACTATCAGTCCATGAACTAGTAAAGTTAACTTGCATGAGAAGCTGAGATGAACATAAGGATAACAACATACTGGCATGATGATTAACTAACAAGATAGATAAAGGTGTCATCACATAATCAAGGTTAAGTTTTGCACCACAGGTGTACTAGCATTCTAACATGTCAAGTAAAAACAAGAGTTGATCCCTTGGCCTAAGCTTGGCCCAATATCATGAGGTGACCAAAATCAAGGTCAAACTACACGGTCTTGTTGATCGGCTCACTATAAGCCTAACTCGTCAAGTGTCGGTGTCATACGACCCAAACATGAAATGTAGTTAAACTGCGCTAGGTCCACCCTAGGGTGTATCAAGTCCTAGGGTGTCAACCTCGGACACTAATCAAGTATGCACAGTCTAGATCTACTGGTACCCGTGCCTGATTTTCCAACTCCGGACTATGTGCACGACCATATTCCGCCTGGACCTACACCGGCGTACCTACTCAGCCGTCGTTTTGGTCGCTTACATGTCAGCCCAATAATCATGCCCCACCCTAGCCTACTCCCTAGGGTCTTATGATACCATCAAGAGGGTTACTGCTGAAAAGGACCACGCCACTAGGGTTTCTTAATGGGTTAAATGTGGTTAACCTGATCCAAACGTGGATTAAATTGGTTAAGTGTACCCAAGGTTCATGACTTAACCCCGATTAACCCATCAAGCCCAAATTGGTTAAGTATTAAGTGGACAATGACTTAACCCTAATCAGGAGGCATTAATTAACTTAATGTGCTTTAACCTCTCACATTAGACATTGTTGTGGTTACTAGTTAAGCCGGGCGGGTCCGGGTAGCTTTACACCACAACTTGGTCTAACCTCGGGTTCGAGCACAACATGACCAACTTCTCACATTGGGTCCTATTATTTGTAGCCACTAGTTAAGCCGGGCGTGTCCGGGTAGATTTATGCTACAAACTCAACCCAACCTCGAGTTGGCCACACTTATATTTTCTAAGTGTCATGTCCATTATGTTTCCAAAACATAATTACAAGCTAACATATCACGTCATGTTATAAAAACCATGTTCATGTCATAATGTTACCCAACCCCAACGTAATCTCATCGTTTACCTAATCGCTACAACGCATAAAGGATAAAATAGGGAACTTGGCATAACATGACATAAAGGTGTTGAAGCCACAAGTTTAACATGGTGGCATATGAAATGTACGTATGTTCATATACTTGCATATTGCATTATTAGGCTTCAAAAGTATGCATAAAACCAAACTTAGCATATAAGTGACACATGGTGATAAATGACATGTAGAAGTTGCTTGAAGTTCACATTTAGCCTCACATGCAAGTTATCATAAAGGATATGATAACTTCCATGTTGCCAAAATGCAACCTTTAACATAAAGCTTGAAGCTTTAACTCACAAACTCAAGTTTAACTTGCATAACATGATAACATGTGTATAATGATCAACCCAAACTTGCATAACATAGCAACATGTGTCATACATCATGATTAAACCAACTTGCATAACATAATGATCAACCAAACTTGCATATCATGATTATCAACCCAAACTTGCATCATTCATTTAACTTTAGAGTTGAAAAAGAAAGTAGAAAAGGGCTTTTAATGCTATGAAGACACAAATGAATATTTATTATAAAGATTGAGACGAAGCCCTTATGCAATCACCAAAAAACCCAAATATGAAATCTCCAAATGAAAAACCCTTGAGCCAAATCAATAAAAACCCTTGCTTTGTAATAGAAATGTTGCAACTTGACTTGAATGCAAACTAAGAACACTCATACAAGATTGAAAACACTTGTATGAACTCAAAATCTCTCATATAAATAAACTTAGAAATTTTAGCATGAGAGTGGAGGCCATGAGAGGAAAAATTTGGCATAGTTTAGTTGTAAGGTTGAATAATGATGATTTAGGCTAGGCTTAGGGGTCTTTTTATAGAAGATTAGGATAGTATTAGCCATAGGATTAACCCTAGATCCAATCCGAGCCATCAAATCATGTCACAAGCCTCCAAAACAGGTCCAAACAGCCAAAATAGGTGCACCAGGCCGACCTGGCCGACCATGGAGGTCGACCCCCAGGTCGACCCCCAGGTCGACTCTAGTGTCGACCTGGTTGGGGGGGAGGTCGACCCTAGTGTCGACCCCCCTGTCGACCTGTTTGGGCGGGAGTTTTCCCGCCCAGTCTGTTTTGGCTGAATTTGAATTCTAAATTCAAATTTGAACTGTTTTTGAACTTGTAATTTTCTGAAAACTTTGACAGGCCATAACTTGGTCATATGGACTCCGTTTTTCGAAAACTCGGACTCTGATTCGCGTATTTTTCCGAGACGAACGCAATGGCACAGCCCTTGATTCAAATTTTACAGTTTAATTCTGCCTTGATTTATGTTATAACATGTTATTCAAAAATACGGGTTGTTACATTCTCCCCTCCTTAAAGGATTTCGTCCCCGAAATCTCCAAGTTAGGAAGAACGTATCCTACCATCCATCATCCATCTACTCAAAACATCATCCACGTGCAGTCATTGTACTTAAAGGGTTCTAAATGTTGTATGATCATATGCAAAGGTGTGTGTGTATGTACTTATCTAATGCGAAAATCAGGCGGTTACTGATACAGTAAACCTCCTTAATGCATATGTATGTTAGTGAAATGAGTCCATATATGTGCAAATTCCTAACATAATTTATAATCTCTACATGAGTGCACATAACATTCATCCATATGCAACATCCACGTGATAGCATAACAATTTTCATCCATGAATAAGTATAAGCACTCATGCATATGCAACATGAAAGTGTGTGAGCCGATCTTAGTGCCTAATGTGTATCATGCATCCACGAGTATCCACGTGCAAACACTTGCAACCACTTGCAACCATCAAGCATAACATGTTTCAAATACATGTTTCATCCAAAGGGTTTTTACCTAAGATTCTCATGACATGATTAACGAGATAACAAGATAAACAGGATAAACACGGATAGCAAAAAGAAAGATATGCTACTTAGGAGAGGAAATTGAGAATGTACCTTCAAAAAGGAATGGATAAAGCCCACGCATCTTCTCCTCGGTTTCGCAAGTTGCGTCTTCATCGGCTTCACTCCACTGAACTTTCACCAACTTGACTTCTCGATTCCTTAACTTCTTGATCTCTGTTCCCAAAATACGAATCGGAGCTCTCCTCAAGGTTGCCTCTTTCTATACCTCCACGTCTTCAAGAATGCTTGGTTCAACCACCTCAGCGGACTCATGCAGGCACTTTCGGAGATGCGAGACATGAAAGACATTATGTACTCCGGCTAGCTTCTCGGGCAATTCCACCTTATAAGCCATCTTTCCAATTCTCTCTATGATAGGGAAGGGTCCTACGAACCTTGGTGCCAGCTTCCCAACTGCTCCAAAATGTACCACATTAGGCAAAGGAGAAACCTTCACGAAAACCATGTCTCCCACTTCGAATTCCAAATCTGCCCTTCGCTTGTCAGCATAGGATTTCTGTCTATCTTGTGCCGCTTTCATCCTTCTTCTCACTAATTCAACTTTCTCGGATGTGTCCTGTATCATATCGGGCCCAAGTATAAGCCTATCTGTTGTCTCCCACCAACAAGTTGGTGACTTGCACGGCCTTCCATACAAAGCTTCAAATGGTGCCATCCCTATGCTTGCCTGATAGCTGTTATTATAAGCGAACTCTACAAGAGGAAGGTGGTCTTCCCAAGTACCACCAAAGTCGAGAACACAAAGCCTCAAGATCTTCTAGCACTCTATTCACCCTTTCGGTTTGGCCATCCGTCTGGGGGTGATAGGCTGTACTCGGATTCAATCGCGTGTCCATCGCTTCTTGCAAACTATTCTAGAACTGGCTAGTGAAGATTGAGTCACGATCGCTAACTATGCTAGAAGGAACTCCATGCAACCGTACTATCTCTTGGAGATAAATAGATGCCAGCCATGATGCGGTCTTCTTGCTCTTTACAGGAATGAAATGAGTACTCTTCGTAAGTCTGTCAACTATGACCCATATGCTCGTGTTCCCTCTCCTTGACCTAGGCAATCCATCCACAAAATCCATAGAAATACTTTCCCACTTCCATTGCGGGACCTCCAATGGATGTAATAGCCCACCTAGTTTCTTTGACTCGGCTTTCACTTGTTGGCACACCATGCACTTTGAAACATACTCTGCCACATCCCCCTTCATTCCGGCCCAAAAGAAAATGCGCTTCATATCTCTATACATCTTATCTCCTCCCGGATGTATAGTCATCTTCGAGTTATGTGCTTCTTCAAGAACTTTATGCACCAAGTCTCCTACTTGTCGAACGCATAGCCTTCCATCACGCCTTAACCAACCCTTGTCATCAATAGTATATCTAGCAAGGTGACTAGACTCTCACCACGAATCAACTTGTCCATGACCTCGACTATCTGTGGATCTTCCTTCTGCGAAGCCCCAACTTGATCAAGAAGTGTGGGTCTAAGCTCAAGGGATGCTAATGAACCCGTCATCGACTCAACAGCCGTCGTGAAATCAAAGGTTGCCAAGAATTCTAAGTTCTTCATCTCAATGAACAAGGGACTCAAAGTCAACCTCCTTCTACTTAATGCATCTGCCACAACATTACCCTTGCCAGGGGTGTAAGCTATCTCGAAGTCATAAGATGCCAAGAATTCCATCCACCTTTGCTGCCTCAGATTCAGATCTTTTTGTGAGAAGAGGTACTTGAGTGACTTGTGATCAGTATACAACTCAAACCTTTCGCCTAGAAGATAGTGGCGCCAGGATTTGAGTGCAAAGACGATCGCCGCTAACTCCAAATCATGAGTGGGATAGTTCTTCTCATGAACTTTAAGTTGCCTACCCCCATAACATATCACTCTTCCCTCTTGCATCAGAACAGCACGTAACCCCGTGCCACATGCATCTGTGTACACGGTAAACATCTTACCACTATCGGGTAATGCCAAAACTGGAGCTGAGGTAAGGGCTCTTTTGAGCTTTTGAAAAGCAAGCTCACACTCCAAGTCCCATGCAAAGACAAAGTTCTTCTTCGTCAACTTAGTAAGAGGGGCCGAAATCTTAGCGAAGTCCCTGATGAACTTCCTATAGTAGCCCGCCAGACCGAGAAAGCTTCTTACTTCGGTTGCATTCCTAGGAGTCTTCCAGTCTTGAACCACAACCACTTTCGCGGGATCCACCGCTATGCCTTGCTTAGAAACTATATGTCCAAGAAACCGAACTTACCTTCTCCAGAAATGACATTTGGAGAACTTGGCTTTCAACTGATGCGCTCTAAGCGTATCCATCACTTCCTTCAGATGCCTAGCATGCTCTTCCTTATCCTTTGAGAAGATCAAAATATCATCCACGAAGACAAAAACAAACTTGTTAAGGAACTCCCTGAACACCCTACTCATCAAGTCTACGAAGTAGGCGGGTGCATTAGTCAATCCAAATGGCTTGACAAGCCATTCAAAGAATCCATCTGGAGTCCTAAACGCAGTTTTATCAATGCTATCCTCAGCTACTCTAAGCT
The DNA here is from genome assembly GCA_030737875.1 of Allium sativum. Classification (NCBI taxonomy): domain Eukaryota; kingdom Viridiplantae; phylum Streptophyta; class Magnoliopsida; order Asparagales; family Amaryllidaceae; genus Allium; species Allium sativum. Next base: position 650,338,516 of record CM060918.1, read on the forward strand.
GATGGAATCCGGTGGCTTGATCGAGCTGAGAGAAAACAGAAGCACCAACTAGCTGGTCAAAGAGATCATCAATCCTCGGTAAAGGGTGCCTATTCTTCTTTGTCAGCTTGTTCAACTATCGATAATCAACACATAGACGAAGCGAACCATCCGCCTTAGTAGTGAATACCACCGGAGCACCCCATTCAGAAATGCTTCGTCTAATAAAATTCTTCTCAAGCAGCTCCTTGATTTGCTTACTGAGCTCTCTTCTTTCTCGTGGGGCCATGTGCCTAACGGGCAATGATTCTGGCTTGGCATTATCGACTAGATAAATGCGGAAATCTATCTCTCGTTTAGGGGGTAACCCCTTAACTTCTTCAAAGACATCAGGATAGTCTCGGACCACCCTTACAGATTGCAGATCATCGATGGACGAGTCGAGAGATTCAAGATAACATAACATGACGGGACCTCTAGGGTTACAAGAAATTTCTAGGGTATTACCGAGGCGAGTCATGAGCCTCACCACCCTATGTTCACAATCGAGGATGGCTCCATAATTGGACTACCAATCCATGCCCAAGATCAACCCATATCCCGTGAACCCGAGAACATAAGCATTACACGTGAATTCTACGGTCAAGATAGAAATCTTCAAATCCACACAAATCATAGATAGATAGGCGGAACCCCCAATCGGATTTGGAACACAAACGGGATCCTCAACTAGACTAGTACTTAGGTGCAAACTTTCAACAAGATCAGAAGAAATAAAACTATGCGATGCACCAGAATCAAATAAGGTGCGAACAGGATAATCGAAAATATAAACAAGACTTTCTACAGAAATACTACCTCGGTCCTGAACTGGAGCAGCATTGAGAGCATGCACTTGCCCTCTAGAAGGTCCTGCATGCTGATTCTGCCTTTGCTTCTTGGGGCAATCCTTGCTAAAGTGTCCAGTCTCTCCACAATGAAAGCATTCGCCCAGCTTCCTCTTTTCTTCTTACAATCTTTAGCTATGTGCCCAACATTCCCACAGTAGTGGCATTTTCTTGGATCCTTTGCCTTGGCCTTGTTGCCCTTGTTTTTCTTGTTGTTTTTGTTGTTCTGATTGCTCTGATTTCCTCCCCACTTGGAGTCTGTCTTCTTGTTTTGAGTCTCATTAGTCTTGTCTTCCTTCTTGCTATTCTTATTGTCTCCTTGAAGCAATGCCATGTCCACTAGGCCTTAAAAAGTGGCCCCCATGGGTATATGAGATAGGGCTAAACCTTGTAATGGCTCGTTCAACCCTCGTGCAAAGCGCAAAGCCTTCTTCTGGGGAGTATTAATCATGTCCAAACCAAATCGGGCGAGCTAGTTAAACTCATTCACATACTCCCTCACTGTCATGTCCCCTTGCTTCAAAGATATAAACTTCTCCAATTGCAAATTTGCCTCAGCTGATGATAGAAACTTAAGCCCAAACCTCGTCCTAAAGTCGGCCCAAGTCTCTATAGGTCTAGTAGCATTGGTGACCTCCCACCAATAAGTAGCTTCTTCTTTTAATAGCCATGCTACCAATAAAACCTTTGTATGGTCTTCCACATCAAAGATAGCGAAAAGATCTTCGGTTTCTTTCAACCAATTTCGTTCCTCCACAAAAGTCTCCGTCCCAATGAAATTCTTGCCACCCATCGCCTTAAAGTCTTTGCAAACTTTTGCGAAATCCGCTTGTGGATTCCGAGGAGGGGGAGGAGGAGGAGGAACCTCAGTTATGTTGGGGGTATTTGCTGGGCCCACATCGTTGGCCCTAGCTTCCAAGTACCTCTGGAACTATTCGGGAATGGTCACTCCCTCGGGAATGTTAAGATCGGCCATACTGAAGAAGAAAAAGATAGATTCAAAACGAAGAAACGAAGGATAGTGCTAATGGCTTTTGGGGAATAGCCTTTCAAAATAACTAGACTTTTCTTGGAAAATACTTAATTGGTTTTGAAAATAGTTTTTCAAAAGGTAAGTTTTAGAAACACTTTTGCTCAAATCTTGTAAACCTGGCTCTGATACCAAATGTAACACCCCACCTCCGCCAAGGTAACTCTTGCAAGTACATTGGCTTTGGAGGGACGTTAAACGAGGTAAACATGCATGCAGATATCACAAGACAGAACATGTAAGTAAAACAGAGTAAATAAAGCAGTGGATCAAACTAGCATTTCAAAACCATAGTCACGTTACAACAAAGTACTTGATCATTTTTTTCCAACAAACAAAGTCTAGAGAAAAGCATAAACTGAAAAACTGAAATACATAAAGTACTATCCCCAAAGTGAAGTGATAAGCCATAGCTAGCTCAATGTCCAAAACCGTACATGAGAAAATCCAGTAAGCAAGCTATAAAGGTCCAAGCTAAGCTCCAATGTTCCTACCCTGAGGACCTGAGGGGGGGGGGGAAACGGAAGAAAAGAGGCGAAAGAAAACAGGTCAGTCAAAAAGACTGGTAAGCCCTAACTACTATCAGTCCATGAACTAGTACAGTTAACTGGCATGAGAAGCTGAGACGAACATAAGGATAACAACATACTGGCATGATGATTAACTAACAAGATAGATAAAGGTGTCATCGCATAATCAAGGTTAAGTTTTGCACCACATGTGTACTAGCATTCTAACATGTCAAGTAAAAACAAGAGTTGATCACTTGGCCCAAGCTTGGCCCAATATCATGAGGTGACCTAAATCAAGGTCCAACTACACGATCTAGTTGATCGGCTCCCTATCAGCCTAACTCGTCAAGTGTCGGTGTTATACGGCCCAAACAAGAAATGTAGTTAAACTGCACTAGGTCCACCCTAGGGTGTATCCAGTCCTAGGGTGTCAACCTCGGACACCAATCAAGTATGCACAGTCTAGATCTACTGGTACCCGTGCCTGATTTTCCAACTCCGGACTATGTGCACGAACATAGTCCGCCTGGACCTACACCGGCGTACCTACTCAGCCGTCGTTTTGGTCGCTTACATGTCAGCCCAGTAATCGTGCCCCACCCTAGCCTAGTCCCTAGGGTCTTATGATACCATCAAGATGGTTACTGCTGAAAAGGACCACACCACTAGGGTTTCTTAACGGGTTAAATGTGGTTAACCCGATCCAAACGTGGATTAAATTGGTTAAGTGTACCCAAGGTTCATGACTTAACCCCGATTAACCCATCAAGGCCAAATTGGTTAAGTATTAAGTGGACCATGACTTAACCCTAATCAGGAGGCATTAATTAACTTAATGTGCTTTAACCTCTCACATTAGACCTTGTTGTGGTTACTAGTTAAGCCGGGCGGGTCCGGGTAGCTTTACACCACAACTTGGTCTAATCTCGGGTTCGAGCACAACATGACCAACTTCTCACGTTGGGTCCTATTGTTTGTAGCCACTAGTTAAGCCGGGCAGGTCCGGGTAGATTTATGCTACAAACTCAACCCAACCTCGAGTTGGCCACACTTATATTTTCTAAGTGTCATGTCCATTATGTTTCCAAAACATAATTACAAGCTAACATATCACGTCATGTTATAAAAACCATGTTCATGTCATTATGTTACCCAACCCCAACGTAATCCCATCGTTTACCTAATCGCAACAACGCATAAAGGATAAAATAGGGAACTTGGCATAATCATGACAAAAAGGTGCTGAAGCCACAAGTTTAACATGGTGGCATATGAAATGTACATATGTTCATATACTTGCATATTGCATTATTAGGCTTCAAAAGTATGCATAAAACCAAACTTAGCATATAAGTGACACATGGTGATAAATGACATGTAGAAGTTGCTAGAAGTTCGCATTTAGCCCCACATGCAAGTTATCATAAAGGATATGATAAATTCCATGTTGCCAAAATGCAACCTTTAATATAAAGCTTTAAGCTCACAAACTCAAGTTTAACTTGCATAACATGATAACATGTGTATAATGATCAACCCAAACTTGCATAACATAACAACAAGTGTCATACATCATGATTAAACAAACTTGCATAACATAATGATCAACCAAACTTGAATATCATGATGATCAACCCAAACTTGCATCATTCGTTTAACTTTAGAGTTCAAAAAGAAAGTAGAAAAGGGCTTACAATGCTATGAAGACACAAATGAATATTTATTATAAAGATTGAGACCAAGCCCTTATGCAATCACCAAAAAACCCAAATATGAAAGCTCCAAATGAAAAACCCTTGAGCCAAATCAATTAAAACCATTGCTTTGTTATAGAAATGCTGCAACTTGACTTGAATGCAAACTAAGAACACTCATACAAGCTTGAAAACACTTGTATGAACTCAAAATCTCTCATATAAATAAACTTAGAAATTTTAGCATGAGAGTGGAGGCCATGAGAGGAACAAATTTGGCATAGTTTAGTTGTAGGGTTGAATAATGATGATTTAGGCTAGGCTTAGGGGTCTTTTTATAGAAGATTAGGATAATTAGCCATAGGATTAACCCTAGATCCAATCCGAGCCATCAAATCACGTCACAAGCCTCAAAAACAGGTCCAAACAGCCAAAATAGGTGCACCTGGCCGACCTGGCCGACCAGGGAGGTCCACCCCCAGGTCGACTCTAGTGTCGACCTGGTTGGGGGGGGAGGTCGACCCGAGTGTCGACCCCCCTGTCGACTTGTCTAGGCGGGAGTTTTCCCGCCCAGCCTGTTTTGGCTGAATTTGAATTCTAAATTCAAATTTGAACTGATTTTGAACTTGTAATTTTCTGAAAACTTTGACGGGCCATAACTTGGTCATGCGGACTCCGATTTTCGAAAACTCGGACTCTATTTCGCGTATTTTTCCGAGGCGAACGCAATGGCACAGCCCGTTTCCCTTGATTCAAATTTTACTGTTTAATTCTTCCTTGATTTATGTTATAACATGTTATTCAAAAATACGGGTTGTTACATTATGTCAAATATGTTATTATTATATTTTGTTCTATGCGCTGGGAGACATTCTACAGGTTCTTCGTATGTTCAATTCCTTCTTCCTTTTCCTTCTGACGACCCGTTCCGTGCTAACTGGACATGTGTACATCACACTTTTGGAGTAAATGTCGGTTGGTGTGGGGCGGGCCGTCACACTTGGTTTCAGAGCTCTAGGTTGCGTAGTTAACCTAGGGAAAGACACCAGGGAGAGATAGTACGTATATGAGAGCGCGTATTTGTGATTACTTTTGTTTTCAAAAGCTATATATTTATATATACTATTAGTAGTATAAAGATGAAGTCGCACTGCACTAGCACCACTATGGGGTCGTTAATCCTTTCCCTTTTTCAGATTGACGATGAGCCGAGACACGAGGGGTGCTGGTAGAGGGACCAACCAAGGGAATGCCGCTGACATGAGGGCGATGTTTACTAACCTCATGAGAGATATGCTTAGAGAAGTGCAAGGGGCAGTTCCCAGTCCCGGAGTTGGTGTTGGCCCAGTAGTGCCGGCGCCTATGGTCGATTTCGCCAAGTTGTGCAAAGATTACACTAATCTTGGTGGAAAGCCGTTCCACGGAATGGAGTCGGCCACGAATGTTCAAGACTGGATGGATAGCTGTGATTGTATCTTCGATGACTTGGGCCTTGAGGATGCGATGAAGAGAAGGCTAGCGTCTCGTCAGCTGCAAGGGCGAGCGATGAATTGGTGGAATGCCATTAGAACAGCTACTCCAGAGGATCAGGTTACTTGGGATCAGTTCAAGGCCCGCTTTAGCGAGAAGTTTATTCCAACTTCCCAGAAGTCAGTGTTGTTTAAGAGGTTCTTATAACTCAAGCAGAACGGAAGGGCAGTTTCTAATTATATTGCTGAGTTCGACACTTTGTCGAAGTATGGACTATCTCTTATCGACACTACTGGGAAGAAGAATGAGAAGTTCATTACCGGCTTGGATGGATACTTGGGGGAAAGGCTTATCAACCACATTGATGAGACTTTTGAATCGATTGTGGGGAAGGCTTTGAGATCAGAGAGTCTTTACCCTAAGTCAAAGACTGAGGCTGCATCTGCAGAAGGGCAAAAGCCGCAAGCAGGCGGTGGAGGCAAGAAAAGCTCTCAGAATAAGAGGAAGCAGGACCAATCTAAAGGTGGCCAGAAAAAGAGCAAGAAGGATGTTGAGTGCTTCATCTGTGGTAAGAAGGGCCATTATGCTAAAGAATGTCGGGCCAAGCCAGCGGAAAGGAAGTGCTACAACTGTGGTCAAGTGGGACATCATAAGGATAAGTGTCTGCAACCTCTTAAGGAGAAGCAGATTGTGAAAGCATATGCTATTGATGCTGTTCCTTCTTCGTCGAATGCCCCAACTGCGGCGGAGAAAGGAAAGAATGTTGTTATTCAAGGTATGCTTTCTATTTATGATATACCAGTTCGAGTTTTGTTTGATACTGGGGCTTCCCGTTCCTTCATATCTAGTGACTTGGTAGATAGGTTGGGACTGGAACCTGAGATAGTCAATAGACCATTGATTGTGACGAACCCGATTGGTGGTTCGACTAGCCTTAGTATGATTTGCAGGAATTTGGTCTTATCGAGTCATGGATGTATGTTTGTATGTGATTGCTTTGTTTTGGGCTTTACTGGGAATGGCATTATATTGGGAGTCGATTAGCTCCAAAGATACGGGGTGGTGGTAGATTGTGAGGGATTTTTGGTGACAGTGAGGGCGGATGATGGGCGGAGGTAGTGTTTGGTAGTCTACCTAGTGATGGGGTTATGGCTAGTTTTGTAAATTCCCTCGACATCCCGCAGGATGAGTTGTCAGATGTGCCCGTGGTTGGCCAGTATCCGGACATCTTCGAGGAGGTTACCGGGCTTCCACCACACCGAGACATTGAGTTCCGTATTGATTTAGTGAAAGATGCCAGACCTATAGTGATGCCACTTCGTCGTATGGCACCAAGGAAGCAGCGAGAGCTCGGGGTGCAAGTCAGCAATCTTTTGAAGAAGGGATTTATTAGAAGAAGTGTCTCCGAGTGGGGAGCACCAGTTGTGTTTGCCATTAAGGCAGATGGTTCCCTTCGTTTGTGTGTGGACTATCGCGAGTTGAATAAGGTGACGAGGAAGAATAAATATCCTCTACCGCATATAGATGATTTGTTTGATCAACTGGAAGGAGCAAGAGTGTTCTCCCAGTTGGACCTCGCGGCAGGATTTCATCAGCTACGAGTAGCGGATGAGAGTGTTCCGAAAACGGCATTTAGGACGCCGTCTGGATTTTATGAGTGGTTGGTCATGCCATTTGGGTTGACCAATGCACCAGCCTATTTTGTGGATCTTATGAATCGAGTATTCAGAGATCAATTGAATAAGTTTGTTCTTGTGTTCGCAGATGATATCCTTGTTTACTCAAGGACAGAGGAGGAACACAAGGGACACTTGAGGATAGTGATGGAGGTGTTGAGGAAACACCAATTGTAAGCGAAATTCTCTAAGTGACATTTTTGGAGAAGGGAAGTGAGATTCTTGGGTCATGTTGTTTCAGAGAGTGGTATTGCCGTGGACCCTGCGAAGGTGGCTACGGTACAGCATTGGCCTACACCCAAGAATGCAACAGATGTAAGAAGTTTCTTGGGATTAGCTGGATATTTTCGTAAGTTTATCCAGGACTTCTCCAAGATAGCAACACCGTTGACTCAATTGACTAAGAAAAATCATTCCTTCGTCTGGGACGAAGTGTGTGAGGATGCCTTCAAGAGTCTAAAGGAGAAGTTGACGCGTGCGCCAGTGTTAGTCATTCCTAAAGGGAATGAAGAGATGACGGTATACACGGATGCTTGTGGTACCGGATTGGGTGCTATATTGATGCAAGTAGGTAGGGTTGTAGCTTATGCTAGTCGACAGCTAAAGCCGCATGAGAAGAAGTATCCTACCCATGATTTGGACTTGGCAGCGATTGTATTTGCGCTGAAGATGTGGAGACACTATCTCTTGGGAGAAAGATTTGAGTTATTTACTGATCATAAATCGTTAAAGTATCTCTTTTCTCAGAAAGAGTTGAATCTCCGTCAGCAAAGGTGGTTAGAGTTCTTGGCTTTGTATGATTTTGATATCGCATATACACCTGGGAAAGGTAATGTGGTAGCCGATGCCTTGAGTAGGAGACATGCCAGTTTAGTGGCTATGTTTCTTGAGTGGAAGCAACTGGAGTATATCGTGGGGTTTGATTTCAGACCAAAGTGCGAATTGGACCCAGTTATGCTAGCTAGTTTGACGATCATACCCACTTTGATAGAACGGATTGGTTCCAACCAAAGGAACGATCCTAATCTATTGGAAATCATCTCCAAGTTAGAGATGGGTATCGATGAGGAGATGAATGTGTATGGGCTTGATCGAGATGGATGGCTTCGGAAGAATGGAAGACTAGTTGTGCCCAACGTGAATGGTTTGAGTGATGAAGTGCTTAGAGAATGTCATCACTCAAAACTAACTATACATCCCAGTGGTAATAAGATGTATCGAGACATGAGACAGACTTACTACTGGGAAGGGATGAAAAGAGACGTTGGGAAGTTTATATCCAAATGCATGAATTGCCAGCTAGTTAAAGCCGAGCAAAAGAAGCCTAGTGGGTTATTGCAACCATTAGAAATTCCCGAATGGAAATGGGAGCAAGTCTCGATGGATTTCATCGATGGTTTACCAAGGACTAGGTCCTGGTATGATAGCATTTGGGTAATTGTGGATCGATTGACTAAGAGTGCAAGATTTATACCAGTCAAATCGACCAGAACGGCAGCCAAGTTGGCAGATTTGTATATGAAGTGGGTAGTGAGATTTCATGGAGTACCCAAAAGCATTGTGAGTGACCGAGACCCGTTGTTCACTTATGGGTTTTGGAAGAGCTTACAAGAGGCTCTAGGGTCAGGATTACATCTCAGTACCGCATATCATCCTCAGACCGACGGTCAGACGGAGAGGGTGAATCGTATATTGGAAGATCTTTTGAGAGCTTGTATATTGGATTTTGGTGGATCATGGGATGATCATTTGCATCTAGTGGAGTTTGGATATAATAATAGCTACCAATCTAGTATCGGTATGGCTAGGCCGTGCAACTCACCATCATGTTGGATAGAAACTGGCGAGAAGTTTGTGCTTGGACCAGATGTGGTGCGGGAAACTTCCGATAGGATTAAGATCATTCAACAACGAATGAAAGCTGCCCAAGATAGGCAGAAGAGTTATGCTGATAAGAGGAGAAGAGACTTGAAATTCTCCGTTGGTGACTTGGTGTTCGTCAAGATCTCTCCGTTAAAGAGCGTGATTCGATTTGGCAGGAGAGGCAAGTTGGCACCAAGATTTATTGGCCCATTCCCTGTTCTTGAACTAGTCGAGAATTTGGCGTATAGAGTTGGCTTACCAGAGAAGATGGCGGGAGTTCACAATGTATTCCATGTTTCCCAACTAAGGAAGTTCGTTCACGACTCAGATATGACTATTTCACCTGATCAGTTAGAGGACTTCGAAGTAGAACCCGTGGTGGTTGGGAACTGCAAGCCGATTCGTATTGTGGGGCACGATACGAAGCACCTTCGAAGGAAAGTGGTGAAGCTAGTCAAGGTTCAGTGGGGCGAGGACGAGAATGATTGTACTTAGGAGACAGAGGAGGGCATTAGGGAGGCATATCCAGAACTCTTTGCCTGGTAAGATTTATTTTGCAATTTAGTTTTCCGCATGCTAGGGTAGACTTGTTTTGCTTGTTTGCATGTTTGATTGTTGTTTTATGATTGATAGGCATGCAGGTGTTTTGATTAGGAAATTTCGGGGGCGAAATTTCTTAAGGGGGGGGGGGGGGGGAGAGTGTAATGACCCGCATTCTACGCATCGGAGGATCGTAGAATATTTATTTCTTTCTCATATGAAGTCGTATGGTCATGTAACTTTGGGAAACATCTATTAGAGTCATTTCCCATGCTTATGGTTTTTGTCGATTTTTAAATGAACATTTTGCCCTTATTTGGTACTGTTTTGGCCATAACTTTTGATTGGAAAGGAATTTTGACCTGAAACCACTTCCATTAGATTCGTTTGATGGTTTATCTTTTCGTAGAGTGGTCATAATAGCCAAATGGACTTACCGTTTGGGAGATATGGCTGAAATAAGGTTTGGAGGGTGAAAAATTGCTTAACCGGGCCAAATCGGGTGATTAGTGAGTAGGCCCATAACCCATTTCGGGATTGGGGTTAAGGGAAGGCTGAAACGAGATAGAGAATCATTCCATTTCAGTTTTCTAGCCTCCACTTATCACCAGGGAACCCTAAAAATGGCCTCCAACCTCTAAATCACCTCGAAATCACCCTTTGGTCAGGGATTTGGCTTAGCAACCTCTAATCAAGGAAGATCTACCCAAAAGCAACATTGAAGCTGCTGTTTAGCATTGAGATTCACATCAAATCAGAGATTTATTTCAGATCTTTGTTTATTTGTGGCTAAGGTGAGTGATTTGCATAGTTTTGCACTAATTATGGCTAATTAGGGGTGATTAGTGTTAATTAGCGAATTTAAGTATGATAAAATTCGGGAAAAATGTTCATAAATTCTTAAATGATGTTTTAGACCTCTGATATGAATTTGGGTTAGTTTGGTTAAGTTTTGCTAATCCTATCATTAGTTTCACCTAAACATGCTTAAGGGGAAATATGGGATTTTGGGTATGTTTGATCCATTTTAACATATCATATTGATGTTTTGATGTTTGTGGTTGATTATGCATGTTGCTATGATTGTATGATATGCTTTGTGATTGATTTCAATAGTTAGAATGGTCGAAAACGTCGTCGAATGGCGTAAACACTTGCTGGAACAGTTTCAGAAAACAGTGCAGGGTTCGGATCGGATCGGATATGGGGCTCGGATCAGATATGTTGAACTGGGCAAGGGATTCGATCGGATCAGAACCTGACACTTGGGAAAATTGGCAAAAAGGAAGGCCACGCTAACTAAACTGGGATTGGATCGGATTAAGGAGGACGGATCGGAGCGGAAACATGAAGATGGATCGGATAGGAGCATGTGAAGGATGAGGAGGCGGATCGGAGCGGAAGCACGAACTGGAGGGGAATGGCACCCGACCCGACCCGAGGAGACACACCCGACCCGAACAGCACCACCGACCCAGTATTGAGCAATAACCCGAGATGCAAAGGTAGTCCAACATGGGAAGTTAGAGCTCAGGATCCAGTTGGGAACCAATGAGTTCACTTCATGGTTGGACTTTGCTGCGGGACGTGTGCTAAGGAGTTGTCGACGTTCATAACTTCGATTCACCACTAAAAATGAATAATGGCTACTTATCAGTGTAGTAGGGTCATTATGACCTGAGGGGCAAGGTGATGGTAGCAAGACTACGTTATCAGTGCAGTAGGGTCATTATGACCTTAGGGGCAATGTGATGCGTAGTAAGACTATGAGCCAGCGCAAATGGGGTGAATAACTCCATGGGGCAAGTGGACATAGTAAGGATTGGTAAGGCTATGAGCCAGCGCAGATGGGGTGAATAACTCCATGGGGGCAAGTGGACATAGCGAGGAATTAGTGGCTACATTATCAGTGCAGTGAAGCCATTTATGACTTCATGGGGCAGAGTGATCGTAGCAAGGCATGTTGGGTGATCGAAGTGGTGAATATCGTATGCTTTACGCACTGAGTGAGAGATGTGAGGATGGATGCTATGTTTGATTGTTTGCCATCACTATGACATGCACACCTCCCCCACCTCCGTATCTTTACACTGTTTGATATGGCACCTTAGAGTGTTGTACAGTATGTAGTGCTAACTCTTTGTTGCAGGTCCAGGTTCAGGTATGTTTCTAGTCTACCTGTTATTGTTCACTTTAGATGCTTATCGCTCATACCAGGTTTATGTCTGACCCAGAGTTTTATGTCTCCTCTTATTACTCTAGGTGCTCACACGAGCATACTAGAGACAGGTTAGTTGGTGATGCGCGAGTAGCTGATTCGGTGGCGGGCAGGAGGCTTCCACGTATGACATATATATATATATATATATATATATATATATATATATATACACATTCTCCCTGTGTCGTTGGTGGTCATTACATGGGAATTAGCAGTGTACCTCATTTATCTTACTTTTGCTTTGAGACAGTTTGAAAAGTTGTAATAAGCTGTATTTTGGGTTTCCGCTACCATGATGTTTAGTTTTGGTTTTCAGCTTATGCACTGTCTCTCCTGTTTTATGTCAAATATGTTATTATTATATTTTGTTCTATGCGCTGGGAGACATTCTACAGGTTCTTCGTATGTTCAATTCCTTCTTCCTTTCCCTTCTGACGACCCGTTCCGTGCTAACTGGACATGTGTACAGCGCACTTTTGGAGTAAATGTCGGTTGGTGCGGGGCGGGCCGTCACATAACTAGTTCATTTCGATAAAAATATATTTTCATCTTTTCAAATATGGAATTTTTCATCCTAATTCTTTCCAAATCATTTATTATGATTTTACACAAATTATTAATATTTTTAATAATTTTATCAAGGCCCGTACAGTCGATTTCCACAAACGGTCATCGAACCGCACTTACAGCGACCTTTTCCAAATTTGATTTGGACATGATTCCAAATCCAACTGTTAGATTCCAAATCTCTTGTATTCGTTGGAAAGATCTTTTCGATACGAACCCAAGGTTCCGATTTTAGGAGAATCCGACGGTCGGATCTCCCGTAGTGTCCGTTTGAAATCAATGGTCGAAATTCGCGAACTACCACGGCATGACAAGTTCTGTTCAAGCCATTATATATATATATATTATATATTATATATTTCGTCGATTTCCATTTAAAACGTTTTTATAAATCGTTTTAAATTCGTTTTCAAAACGATTTCAACTTCATATTCAATTTCAAATCAAAATTGAATATTCCATATCATCAATATATAAATGATAATATTTTCAAAACATTAGATTTTGAAATCAATTCCTTTTCGATATTCATTATAAAAATGAATAAAATCGATATAACTATCGTTCACGTCAAAATGACGTTATTCTAATCAACACGGCTTTATATATTGAAATATACTCGTCTCCATCCCAAATCGGACATCAAAATCAGATTTCGATCTTTTACTGAATATTATTTTAAAATATTCATTATTTTAAAATATTCGTTATTTTATAATATTCCTTCTCTCTGAACTGGAATCAGATACAGTCAATTGCCATATTATGTTATTTATATGGATTTCATACACACATGTACACAACAATAAGCAAACAAAGTCAACCATCATCCAGATTGCATTACACAACTGCATAAGCGTTAAATATAAATAATCAACGCTTATAACAACCTGTCAACCAATCGATTGACATACAACTAAATATCGGGATTACTGTATGTCCAATATCATCCCAATACCCATGTGGGGTTTTCAAACAATCAAACACAGGTTTTATTCGTGCAGTTCGGCGACGTGTAAAATTTATCATCCCAATCAATATCAAGAAAATGGGGGTACATAAACAAATCGTATGATTTGTAAATGAATATTCATTTTCAATTCAGGAGAGTTCTATCCCGTTCTTTTATACATTAAAAATTATATTTTTAACGTTTTACTATTTTTAACAGTTCATTCATTCAATAAAAATGTTATTTTTAACTAACACCTTTTATTTCAGAAAATTTCGGCATTATAACGGCGCGATATCGAAATCGGGTAATATCTAGCATTAACCCTCTCCTGATATTGACTCGCGCCATACACACATAACAACTCAATCAATTCAATTCAATTCTCATCCCAAACGTATTCAAACAAATAAATCAACCAAACCAAACAATCAAACAAGTCGTCCATGGTTTGTGGACGATGGGGAGCAGTTCATAAATGCATTTATAAAATAAGTAACTATAAAAATAAAATTATAGCGAGGAGTTCTCACCTTTGGGTTCCACTCCGTCATTCTTTAAAGGACGACTTCGATTTGGGTTTTTCTCCAATGCGTTGCGCTCTTCACCGTAATTTCAACGCAGTCTGTTTCACGCATTTGTATTAAAAATCAGATTTTTATTTTGGTACAACATAAATAAAAAATCATATTTTTGATTCGCTATTCTTATAATAAAAATCACAATTTTATTCCACGTTATATATACATATAAATCACATCTTTATAACGATGTTTACATTATAAAAATCAGATTTTTATACGATAACATATAATGAAAAAAATCATATTTTTATCTTCATGAAAACATTATAAAAATAAAATCTTTATGTGTTATACATATAAATAAATATCATTTCTTTTCATTGTAAAAAAATCCAGTCCTGCTGCAAATAAAAATCTAACCTTTCTACTTATAAAAATATATTCTTTCTACTTATAAAAATATATTCTTTCTACTTATAAAAATCAAACCTTTCTACTCATAAAAATCTAACCTTTCTACTTATAAAAATATATTCTTTCTACTTATAAAAATTCAAACTTTTACCATATAAAAATTCTATCCTTTATCATTTAAAAATTAAATCTTTAATCATATAAAAATTCAATCTTTTATCATAACAAAAAATCACATTTTTATCACATTAAAAATCTCATATTTTTCCATGTATATATAAACTGATTTTTAAATAAAAAATGAAAATAAAGAATAATGAAAACTTATAGTTCGAAATAGGGAGAGAGGGGAGAGGGCTGCTTTGCGTCGGAGGTGGGCGGTGGAAGATCTGGCGGTGGGGAGAACTAGGGGTGACGGGTTTCAGCGCTTTGGGGCGTAGGGTTTTAAATCAATGCGGGCTAGAGGAGGGAGTTCATCTGTTGAGGAGGAGGGGGATGCGGCTTGGTCAGAGGACGGTGGTAGGGGAGCGGCGGTGCCTCCAGGGTGGCGCACTGGAGGGTGAGCGATGGGTTCCCGTCGCTTCATTTTTTTATATCGTTTTTTTTCTTCTGAAATGAACGAAAGGAGGGGTGAGGAGAGATAAAGGTCTGTTGACCAAGTTTATTAATATATATTTAATTTATTTTAAATTTAAAAAAAGTAACTTTTTAATTCGAACCCCAAATCGAATCCAACGACTATCGCCCGTAGCTAATTACCCCCATTTCGAACACAATGAGATAAGTATCGTAACCCAATTCAGCTGTAATTGTCAGTTCCTGTTTAAATTTAAATTTATATATTCAATTTTAAAAGTACATTTCAATTTACCAGGGCCACATATGGACCCAAAAAAATTCCATAAAAATAAATCTGGCTATGTTTTGACGATACGGTCTTAACAAAACTAATTTCGTCTAATTTGGAGACCGTTTGAAAAATGGCCATTTTCTGGTTGATCAAATTCCAACTGAAATTACCAAACAAGTTTAAATCCGCCATGCTCACATATTAATTCCAACAAAATCTGTAAATTGGAATCAAGCAATAATTTGACATTCCGGATCCAACAAAAGTGGTCTCGTCGAAAACGGAGGTCGTTTGCAAAATCTCCATTTTTAAGGGCTATATTCCATAGCGACTATTCTGAATTTTAAACTGGGCAGAACTTTTTATTCCCGCTGTGAAATTTCAATTTTTCGGATTCATTGGAAAGATATTTTCAAATATATTCTAATATTTTTGGTTTCACTGAAATCCGGTTTATTTTGAATCCTGCACATTCATTTGAAATTTGAAATCGAATTTTCAAACAACCGCGTCATTTTCAATTCCTTTTATAATTAAAAATAAATATTTATATTGTAACTTCGATTTATACAAATATATATGTTCTAATTCTATTCAAAATAAATTTCTAGTCATTATTATTTAAAATAAATCATTTTAAATATTCAAAATTCATTAAAATTGCCAAAATAAAAATTTTAAATTGGTTTTGATTTTCCGGGTTGTTACAATCTCCCCCACTTAAAATCTTTTCGTCCTAAAAAAGGAACGGAGCTGAAAGTTGTTTTACTAGTCAACTCAACTTCCAGTTTGGCGTTCATTCTTCAACTTTTCAGTTTTTAAGAATTTTCCAATTCTTCAAAAATTTGGCTAACACCCTAAATTTTCGAAAAATTTCGCCATAACCTCCTTTGTACGGGGAGCACGGGAAAAATCTCCAAACCGCCACACAGGCCCTCTCATCTCAAAAAGAAAAAGAAAAAGCCAAGTGGCTAGCCAATCGGCTCATAAAATCATCCAAACACAATAAATTAATAAATATGTACCTATTTGTCGAGCATACAATTTTATTCCTCTTCTCTAGCCTCCTTACTATGACCTGTTCACACATATATACATGTATATGCATGCAATCTCAAACAATTTTCAAGTTAGTTCAATATTTTGATTCAATTTGGCTTAACGGTTCAAAATTTTAATTAATCAAACCAATAATCAAACAACACTACCAACAATCAATTAGTTGATTATCTTTTCAAACACATAATTTTAATACATAGTCAAAAAAATCATATTTTTGATGCCAAATCACAACCATAAGCCCTATCTAGTTTTGGTTCTCACACCAGTCAATTAGAAATATATAGATATCCCACTTTCGAAACTCGAACATAAATACTGATGATGGTGCACCGATCATCAGAATCATCTCCGGGCGACTAGAGCGTGATTCTATGTCTATCCAGTATATTAAAACTTCGAATACACGTTTGCAAGGCGTATATGCAAAATCTTTATATACTAGATTGTCCAAATTCAATTTAAAATAAATATTCAAATACGTATAAAACGATTTAAATTTTCCAAACAAAATTGGTTTTCATTTTATTTTAAAAATATACTCTTCACACACATTCTTGGATACTACTAATCCTATCTCTAACGAGTCATTCCTATTCAATATTACTAATCCAATCTATGATGAATTCTTTCATTTGGTTCTAACGTGCCTTGTTCTCGAGCTCTGTAAACCAAAGCTATGATACCAAACTGACACGACCCGAACCTCCCCGTAAAGGAAAGCCCGGAATGAGTTGAGAACACGACGAATCAGAACACAAATAGAAGGACATTTCATTGCTTATTACAACAATTTACATCAGATACAAGAATATACATGGTTTGAACAAATAATATACATTTGATAAATATTAGAGATTTACAAGTTTACATTGCAGTGGAAAATAATACAAAAACACAACTGAAAGAGATACACGGATATAGAGCTTTCCGAATATCATTCCAGCTGTAAACGAGGATCCTATGAATATAAATCTACAAAACCAAAACTACTAGCTGCCCCTGTGGAAAATATGGGCACCCAGAGTTTAGGTTAAAACAATAAACTCCAGGTCAGTTATGTGACTGGTGTGAGAACTAAAATAGTTATTAAATCTTTACTTTAAAAATAAAGTAAATCAAGGGACCACGCCGTATAACACGGAACTGGTTTCCTCCCAAGAATACGAGTGCATATAACAAACAGTGCAATGTTTTTTTGGAAAATGAAGCTATTATAAGACTCAGGTCCCATCACACAATGCAACGCAAGCCGGAGGATAAAGTTTTACCTTATAATAGCCAAACATGCTAGGTACGTTTAAAACAAATCATTTGATACTATTACAAGTGTATAGTGTCAAAACAACTTCAAATGTCAATGTATCAATCATAGGAGGCATGGGTACCATGTATCATGTCGCCAATACTAAGCTCTCCAATCAAAACCGAAATGTCACATATTGAAAATTGGTTTTCTGTCATGAGTCAAGGCCAGGGTTGGTTCCTCACCGCATCGAGACACTCTAGCAAATGTCTCAGGACTACACACTCTGGGCAACCCCTGGATTTTCAGGACCGGTCCACTCAAAGTGCAAAAGCGGATCAGTTATACCTAAACACACGTTTCTCGGTCCAAAAGGACCCATCCATCGGCTCTGTAGTAACCAGTATATCTGAAACACCCCACATCCGTTAAGGTCACTCACAAAGGGAATGCCTTAACTTCGGTGGAGCATTTTTGGTACAAGATGCAGGAAAAATTACAAGATAGACAAATAAGCAGTGGAAAATAAATAACCTTTATTGATTAAAAACAGCTTGTACAAAGATTGTTTTACAACACCAATACTTATTACAACAGAGCATCTGTCTTGTTTAAAATAAAGAAGCATAAACTGACAATGATATTCCCCAACACAGCATGAGCCTTCCATAGCAGTAGAAAATGGAGTTCAAATAAATGCGTCAAAGAATCTTCATGCTCGGAAATAGTAACGGTCCAAAATGAGCTGAGCTAATCCCTCCATGGCTACCGAGGGGGGGGGGGTGGAAACGGAAGAAAAGAGGCGAAAGCACACTGGGTCAGACATAAAGCCTGGTAAGCTCAGTGATTCTTAGCATTTAAACGAGGAAAAGGGGTCATGACATGAATAAACTAAATATAAGCCTAAACCATAGTAACAAGATAATATGGGATATGATATGGCAAGATAAATTGAATGTACTGATAAACTGAATGCGCTTCTACTCCTTCTCTACTTCGCGACTACCTTGTTATATTGATTTCTATATCTCTGCACTACCTAACTAGTGTCCAAACTAGTAATCTATAAGAATGATTCGTATTCACTACTAGTGTCCCAACTAGTATCCCGTGTTATATATTAAGGTGATCCCAACCCTGCAATTGTGGTAGCCTTCAGGAGTACATCAAGTATGAGGATCTTACCTCAATCAGCCTAATTGCCATGGATATGTACCCTTACGACCCTATCGATCGGCTCCCTACTTGTATTAATTTATCTTGTGTCTGTGTCAATCGGCTCTTTCTTGTATGTAGATACCCTGTGCTGGTCCCACCATAAGCTTTGTCAATCCTTATGATAGCGACCCGACACGAATCAAGATGCACGGTGTATAACTACTGATGCCCAATGCCTGCTTTTCCCGCTTCGGAGCACGTGCATGCTTGTACTTCGTCAAGACCTACACTGCTTCACCACCCACCGCTATTTTGACCGCTTATAACCAGCCCAGTAATCGTGCCTGACCCTGCCTAGTTAAGGGAACCATGATACATCTATGTGGGTTACTGCTGAAATGGGTCCCCGTTACTAGGGTTTCCTATTGGTTAAGTTTGTGGGCCTATATTTACTAATATTACCCACCAACCCGATATGTACTTAACCCTCCCACTGATCCAAGCATGCTCATTTAATGGTTAAGTTTGTGGGCCTATATTTACTAATATTACCCACCAATCCCGATATGTACTTAACCTCCCCACGGATTCAAGCATGTTTATTTAATGGTTAAGTTCTGTGGGACTATATGTACTAATATTACCCACCAACCCGACGTGTACTTAAACTTCTCGTGGATTCAAGCATGTTTGTTTAATGGTTAAGTTCTGTGGGCCTATATTTACTAATATTACCCACCAAACCGACGTGTACTTAACCCTCCTACTCGTCATGTCATGTTGGTTAAGTGGTTCTCATTAACTTAACCTTTTTTACTTATCATGTTGGACTGGTTAAGTGTGATTTACTCAGCTTAACCCTGTTCATACATCAGGTTATATTCGTTAAGTATTTCCCATTTAACTTAACCCCATTCGTTCATCAAGTTATAGTGGTCAAGTGTCATTAATCAATTCAAGTAAACTTAACCTACCCACTCGTTATGTCATGTTGGTTAAGTGTTTCCTTCTGGTGTTGACTTGACCCTTCCTCAAATCATGTTAAATTGGTTAAGTATTTCCCTCTCGTGTTAACTTAACTCTTCCCATACATCATGTTATACATTGGTTAAGTGTTATCCCCTTGTACTACTTAACCCCACCACATGTCGTTATATATTGGTTAAGTGTATCTTCTTGTGTTACTTAACCCTACCCTATATCATGTCTTGTTGGTTAGGTGTACCTTGTCTATTCATGTTTAACTTAATCCACCCATATGTCATATTGGTTAAGTATCATTAACCAAACCCTCCCATACTTAACTTGTGTCATTAGCATTAATTAATTTACTAATGCACCAAACTCTCACATTAGATATGTGTTGTTGCGGTTACTAGATATGCCAGGCGGTTCCAGGCAGTTTTACATCACAACTCAATCTAACCTCGGGTTTTATTGGGCATGTTGCACTAATCTCTCACATTAGATAGGTGTTGTTGTGGTTACTGGATGTGCCGGGCGGTTCCGGACAGTTTTACACCACAACTCAATCGAACCTCGGGTTAGGCATTCTCATCTTCTCTAATTTACATATTTACTATTTATGTAAATTTTCCACAAATCAATTTAGCCTAGATCATATTCATTTGTCATGCCAATTAACATACTTATATTTTATGCCCAAAACTTGATTTACCTATCAATTAACCCAACTTGCAGTTTACACAAATTTAAACATAATATTCCCCGTTTACAGTTCATGCCCAACCTAGATTAATATTTCAATTTACGGTTCATGTCAAAACTAGATTTAATATTCTAGTTTAACGTTTATGTCCAAAACTTGGTTTACATGCCAATTACATACTTTGCAGCCAATTAAAATTTATCATTTATGCCCAAGTCTAATATGCATGTAAATTATTCACTATTATAGCCAAATTCAGATTATGCCAACATATTTATTATGCCAAATTAACTTAATTAAGCTACGCCCAATCCCCACATCATAATCGTATGTATAACATGATTTCAGAATTTTTTTAAGTACTCATGAAATGGTACTAACAAAAGGAATAGGGTATAAGCACAAGAATTGATATAAAAGAATAGGCATGCAAAAATAATGGCTCTAACAGGTTTGATGTACATAATAGTGAATAGGAATAAACTAGCCAAGTTACACACTAAATATGAGATCGAACATAATTAAGGGAATAGGCATAGGTGATTTGGTCCAACATAATGCTAGTTCAAGGTACAACATGATTGGTTAAATGTAACAATGGGAATAGGCATAAGCAACTAACTACAATAGTTATAGGCAATTAACCACAATAGTCATGGGCGACTAATCATAATAATTTCTTAATCAATGTCATAGGCAATAGTCTCATAGTTATGAATCATAGTCGTGGGCAACATTCTCATAGTCAAGAATCATAGTCATAGGCAACAATTTCATAGGCAATAGTTTCATGATCATAGTCTTAGGCAAAAGTCTCATAGTCATAGGCAATAGCTTCATAGGCAACAGTTTCACAGTCATAGTCTTGAATCAGGTCCAAAGGCATAGATAACTTTAGATTTGACCTAAGCATGAATCAAAGATAATTAACTTGCAAATAGGTACAGTTCTATATTTTGATTTATTACATTCACGATTCCAATTACATGTTCAAATCTAAAGAATAACCGAACATACAATGATCGGTTGAAGAGGATAGCTTTGTGGTGATTTGCTATGATTCGCGTGACGTTTCTTGAAGCAGAATGCCTATGGTCCAACTTGAAGCCTTAAATTGATTCTCTTTAAATTCTATTCAGTTTGGAAGAAGATGCATTATTCCTAGTTTTGATTCCAACAGAGTAGCGACGCCATTTTTATTTTTAATTAGAATAGAGGCAGAGTATAGGCAGAATGAAACTGTGTGGAGAGAAAGCTAGGTTTGGGGGTGTTTAAATAGGTTAGAGCTCACGAATCCGGTCAGAAAGGCGTCCAGGTGCAGAAAAATGGATCTGTCTACAGATTTGGAAAAGGAGGGGAGGTCAACCCTAAGGTCGACCCTAGTGTCACCTGTTTACCCAGGTCGACCCTAGTGTCGACCTGGGTCCTGGGCGGGAATTTTCCCGCCCAGCCCGGGTGTCTGTTTTGAATTTTGAAATCTGAATTTTGAATTTTGGACTGGTTTTAATGAAACTTCTGAAGGTCACATCTCCTTCATACGGAGTCCAATTTACGCAAACTTGGACTCTATTCCAAGCAGAATTTCGAGACAAACGCAATGGCGTAAACAGTTTCCCTTAATTATTCTGTAAAAATTTAATTATTCTCTGATTTGTTACTCTTATGTTCACAAAAAATATGGGGTGTTACATTCTCCCCTCCTTATAGGATTTCGTCCCCGAAATCTTCAAGTTAAGAAGATTGTGTCCTACCATCCAATCACCCATCTACTTAACCATTCAATCATAGGCATCCATTGTCCTTAAAAGGATTTCTAATGCTTCATGATTCTATGCATAGTGTGTGTACATGTCCTTATCTAATGCAATATCAGGCGGTCTACTGATTCCGTTGACCTCCTTAATGCAAATTATGTCAGTGTCATGAGTCCATGATGCTTGCAATTATTCCTGTTCATATAAATTCTATATGTGTGCATCATTCATCCATATGCAACATCCATATGATAACACATCAAGTTTCCATCCATATACAAATACGTTCATATGCATATGCAATGTGAAAGTGACTTAGCCGATCTAGTGCCTAATGTGTGTATATGCATCCACGAGCAACCACTAGCAGCCACTTGCAACCATCAATCATAACATGCTTCAAATGCATGTTTACATCCATTGGCTTCTACCTAAGGATCAAAGATACGACCTAGAGGATATACCTAAAAGATGGAAACAAGCATGTATAAAATTCTTAGAAAAAGAGATCAAGGATATACCCTTAAGAAAAGGGTATGATGCATGAGTCTTTCAGTCTCCCATGTCATGTATTCTTGAGCTTCATTCCACTGTATCATAACCAATTCAACTTCACGATTGCGAAGCGTCTTAACCTCCATTTCCAAATCCCACTAGTGGAGATAGGACCTCGATCACTCACTATGCTAGAGGGTATCCAACGTAGTCGAATTACCTTTCCAAGATAAACAGATGTTAACCATGATACCAAGTGTATATACTAAGATGATTAGAGGTCTCTTTTCTACGTAGCTTATCCATCATGTCACAAATCTGAGGGTCTAAATCTAAAGGTTGCTATGTGCTCTTAAGTTCAGTCTTACTTAGGGCGCCTGCCAAAACCATTTATTTCTCATGCAAACCATCCTAGTCGAACTCAACATCCCTCAAGTACAAGCCCTAAAGGCCTAAACCAATATCAGTCAAGCACCAAAGGAATACCTTCTCCGATTTTGGACGATTTATGTGAGATGAAACTAACAAAACAACCAAACAATTGAGCACTTAACCGACTCTAACTATCCTTGCCAATCTTGCTCCAAAATTATCGTTGATCACATAACTGGCTATGCATTGTCAACTAGATATATGTGGAAGTCTGTCTCGAGTTTTTAGGGGGAAAATCCCTACCCTAATCAAAAACATCTTGCGTACTCATAGGCTACTCCAACGGATCGAAAATCGTCGATAAATACATAAAGTGGTTCTAGGTAGCTAAGACAAACTGATCCCTTGGGATCGCACGAAATCTTGAGGGTATTCCCGAGGCAAGTCGAAAGTCTAACTACCCTCCTTTCACAATTACTAGCTAACCAATCCATGCCTAGAATCAACCCATAGCACATGAGACCCGGAAAAACAAGCATCTCAAATCCTTACAAACCAAAGATAAATGAGCCAAACCACAAATTGGATTTGGGATAATAATGGGATCCTCTAATATACAAGTACGAAGGTACAGAGACTCAGCTATGGAAGCAGATATAAACGAATGTGGAGCGCTTAAAATCAAAAGAGTACTAACAGGATGATCAAAAAGGGAGAAACTCTTTCAACAGAAATCTTACTGCCTCTCTCTTAGGTATGCTAGCGGTGAGAGCATGTACTTGCCTTCCGGAAAATCATGTCCTTTGTTCTTGCCCTTGCCCTTAATTATACGACCCGTTATACCAAAATAAAGATACTTCCTTTTTGTTTTAGGTTTTACTATTCTTTCCTCCCCTCCTTTGTGAACCAAGTCTATATCCATGAGTTTTTCATCCTTGTGTTGTGCTCCTTAGCAAAACTCCCTTATTCTCATCTTTTCCATCCTTGTGTAACTTGTTGACAAGTTTCTTGAAAGCTGCCTCCATTGCATGGAAAATCCTACAAAGCTCGAAAGAAAATTGCGGCTACAAATGGAAGTTAGGCGCTTATTTTCCCTTTGACAAGTGTCGTAGTCTTATCAAGCCTACGGGACCATGACGCGATTAGGTTACCTCCCAGAAAGCCAGGAGCCCCGGAGACTCAGGAAAGAAGGAAACAAGGATTCAAACAGAGGATCAAAAGATAGTGCATGTGGCTTTGGGGAATATGTCTTTAAAACAAAACTTTTCTTTTGAAAATGCTTCTTTTAAAACCGTTTTGAAAATAATTTTTCCAATCTTTTATCTGATCCAGTAATCTTCAGCTCTGATACCAAGTAAAACACCCTACATCCATTAAGGTCACTCACAAAGGGAATGCCTTAACATCAGTGGAGCATTTTTGGTACAAGATGCAGGAAAAATTACAAGACAGACAAATAAAGCAACGGAAAATAAATAACCTTTATTGATTAAAAATAGCTTGTACAAAGATTGTTTTACAACACCAATACTTATTACAACAAAGCATTTGTCTTGTTTAAAATAAAGAGGCATAAACTGACAATGATATTCCCCAACAGAGCATGAGCCCGCCATAGCAGTAGAAAATGAAGTTCAAAGCAATGCGTCAAAGAATCTTCATGCTTGGAAAGAGTAACAGTCCAAAATGAGCTGAGTTGTTCCCTCCCTGGCTACCTGGGGGGGGGACAGAAGAAAAGAGGCGAAAGCAAACTAGGTCAGACATAAAGCCTGGTAAGCTTAGCGATTCTTAGCATTTAAACAAGGAAAAGGGGTCATGACATGAATAAACTAAATATAAGACTAAACCATAGTAACAAGATAACATGGGATAAGCATGGGATATGATATGGCAAGATAAATTGAATGCACTGATAAACTGAATGCGCTTCTACTCCTTCTCTGCTTCGCGACTACCTTGTTATATTGATTTCTATATCTCTGCACTACCTAACTAGTGTCCAAACTAGTAATCTATAAGAATGATTCGTATTCAGTACTAGTGTCCCAACTAGTATCCCGGGTTATATATTAAGGTGATCCCAACCCTGCACTTGTGGTAGCCTTCAGGAGTACATCAAGTATGAGGATCTTACCTCAATCGGCCTAATTTCCATGGATATGTACCCTTACTACCCTATCGATCTGCTCCCTACTTGTATTAATTATCTTGTGTCTGTGTCAGTCGGCCCTTTCTTATGTGTAGATACCCTATGCTGGTCCCACCATAAGGTGTATCAATCCTTATGATAGCGACCCGACACGAATCAAGATGCACAGCGTATAACTACTGATGCCCAGTGCCTGCTTTTCCCACTCCGGAGCACGTGCACGCCCATACTTCGTCGAGACCTACACTGCTGCACCACCCGCCGCTATTTTGACCGCTTATAATCAGCCCAGTAATCGTGCCCTACCCTGCCTAGTTCAGGGTACCATGATACATCTATGTGGGTTACTGCTGAAATGGGTCCCCGTTACTAGGGTTTCCTACTGGTTAAGTTTATGGGCCTATATTTACTAATATTACCCACCAACCCGATATGTACTTAATCCTCCCACTGATCCAAGCATGTTCATTTAATGGTTAAGTTTATGGGCCTATATTTACTAATATTACCCACCAATCCCGATATGTACTTAACCTCCCAACGGATTCAAGATTGTTTATTTAATGGTTAAGTTCTGTGGGCCTATATTTACTAATATTACCCACCAACCCGACGTGTACTTAACCTTCCCATGGATTCAAGCATGTTTCTTTAATGGTTAAGTTCTATAGGCCTATATTTACTAATATTACCCACCAACCCGACGTGTAGTTAACCCTCCAACTCATCATGTCATGTTGGTTAAGTGGTTCTCATTAACTTAACCTTTCTTACTTATCACATTGGATTGGTTAAGTGTGATTTACTCAGCTTAACCCTGTTCATACATCAGGTTATATTGGTTAAGTATTTCCCATTTAAATTAACCCCATTCGTTCATCAAGTTATAGTGGTCAAGTGTCATTAATCAATTCAAGTTAAATTAACCTACCCACTCGTTATGTCATGTTGGTTAAGTGTTTCCTTCTGGTGTTGACTTGACCCTTTCTCAAATCTTGTTATATTGGTTAATTATTTCCCTCTCGTGTTAACTTAACCCTTCCCATACATCATGTTATACATTGGTTAAGTGTTATCCCCTTGTACTACTTAACCCCATTACATGTCATTGTATATTGGTTAAGTGTTTCTTCTTGTGTTACTTAACCCTACCCTATATCATGTCTTGTTGGTTAGGTGTCCCTTTTCTATTCATGTTTAACTTAACCCACCCATATGTCATATTAGTTAAGTATCATTAACCTAACCCTCCCATACTTAACATGTGTCATTAGCATTAATTAATTTACTAATGTACCAACCTCTCACATTAGATATGTGTTGTTGCGGTTACTGGATATGCCGGGCGGTTTCGGGCAGTTTTACACCACAACTCAATCTTACCTCGGGTTTTCTTGGGCATGTTGCACTAACATCTCACATTAGATAGGTGTTGTTGTGGTTACTGGATGTACCTGGCGGTGCCGGGCAGTTTTACACCACAACTCAATCTAACCTCGGGTTAGGCATTCTCATCTTCTCTAATTTACATATTTACTATTTATGTAAATTTTCCATAAATCAATTTAGCCTAGATCATATTCATTTGTCATGCCAATTAACATACTTATATTCTATTCTATGCCCAAAACTTGATTTACCTATCAATTAACCCAACTTGCAGTTTACACCAATTTAAACTTAATATTCCACTTTTACATTTCATGCCCAACCTAGATTAATATTCCCATTTACAGTTCATGTCAAAACTAGATTTAATATTCTAGTTTACCATTTATGTCCAAAACTTGGTTCACATGCCAATTACATACTTTGCGGCCAATTAAAATTTATCATTTATGCCCAAGTCTAATATGCATGTAAATTATTCACTATTGTAGCCAAATTCATATTATGCCAACATATTTATTATTCCAAATTAACTTAATTAAGCTACGCCCAATCCACGCATCATAATCGTACGTATAACATGATTTCACAAGTTTTCTAAGTACTCATGAAATGGTACTAACAAAAGGAGTAGGGGATAAGCACAACATTTGATATAAAAGAATAGGCATGCAAAAATAATGGCTCCAACAAGTTCGATGTACATAATAGTGAATAAGAATAAACTAGCCAAGTTACACACTAAATATGAGATCCAACATAATTAAGGGAATAGGCATAGGTGATTTGGTCCAACATAATGCCAGTTCAAGGTACAACATGATTGGTTAATTGTAACAATGGGAATAGGCATAAGCAACTAACTACAATAGTTATAGGCAATTAACCGAAATTGTCATGGGCGACTAATCACAATAATTTCTTAATCAATGTCATAGGAAATAGTCTCGTAGTTATGAATCATAGTCGTTGGCAACAGTCTCATAGTCACAAATCATAGTCATAGGCAATAATTTCATAGGTAATAGTTTCATGGTCATTGTCTTTGGCAAAAGTCTCATAGTCATAGTCATAGTCATAGGCAATAGCTTCATAGGCAACAGTTTCATAGTCATAGTCTTGAATCAGATCCAAAGGCATAGATAACTTTAGATTTGATTTAAGCATGAATCAAAGATAATTAACTTGCAAATAGGTACAGTTCTATATTTTGATTTATTACATTCACGATTCCAATTACACTTTCAAATCTAAAGAATAACCGAACTTACAGTGATCGGTTTACAAGAGGATAGCGTTGTGGCAATTTTATATGATTCGCATGACGTTGCTTGAAGCAGAATGCCTACGGTCCAACTTGAAGCTTTAACTTGATTCTCTTTTAATTCTATTTAGTTTGGAAGAAGATGCGTTAATCCTAGTTTTGATTCCAGCAGAGTAGCGACGCCATTTTTATTTTTAATTAGAACAGAGGTAGAGTATAGGCAGAATGAAATTGTGTGGAGAGAAAACTAGGTTTGGGGGTGTTTAAATAGGTTAGAGCTCACGAATCCGGTCAGAAAGGCGTCCAGGTGCAGAAAAATGGATCTGTCTACAGATATGGAAAAGGGGGGAAGTCGACCCTAATGTCGACCCAAGTGTCGACCTGTTTACCCAGGTCGACCCCCAGGTCGACCCTAGTGTCGACCTGGGTCCTGGGGAGGAATATTCACGCCTAGCCCGGGTGTCTGTTTTGAATTTTGAAATCTGAATTTTGAATTTCGGGCCGTTTTTTATTGAAACTTTTGAAGGCCATATCTCCTTCATACGGAGTCCGATTTATGCAAACTTGGACTCTACTCCAAGCAGAATTTCGAGACGAACGCAATGGCGTAACCCGTTTCCCTTAATTATTCTTTTACAATTTAATTATTCTCTGATTTGTTACTCTTATGCTCACATAAAATACGGGGTGTTACAATATCCGAGGCGCCTCTCATTCCAACAACCACATAGGTAAAAATAATATAAATGTCAGGGCTTGTAAAACACTGACACCACCCATAGCTAGATAGAAACGTCGTGCACTCCTGCAGTCACAATCCCGTTTTTGACTCATACCGAGGTGTGAGGCTCGCAAATTAACGCTATATACAAAGCAGCGCTATATTAAAGCTATGCTTTGATCATCAACCACAAGACTCTTCTTTTCAACAGAAGCCTTGATCATTGCATCTCAGCATGCCACATAGGAAATTCATCCCATGCGACTGATATCTATTGATATATAACCTCTGAGATCGTACGTCTCAGAGAAGGGCGTTAAGAAAGAGAATAAATTCTCCGCCGCCAAATAGATATATATTTAATAGAGATCAATCAGCACAGAATAAAATCCAATGTCAAACATACAGTCCATTTACAAGTTCGTTCTGGGTCTGAACGAAACCGGGGACACCTTATTCCTCGTCCCACACGTCCAATACAGGAGAGAGGCCCCCGCATATCCATCGATCTCCAAGTACGTCTGGACGATCACCACTTATTACCTCGTCTTGGGTGTACAGCCCAATCAAGACATCAGTAATAATCCGAATGATGTGAAGACCTCAGGTCTTAAACCACCGTCTTCAGCGTCGACTTATCGTCGAAACTGTTATTCAGAATGGGTATAAACCCGACCTTTCCGAATAACTTGCGTATATAATAAAAAATTGCTATAAAAACACAACATACGCCTCATTCCAATTCTGAATATTCTTTTATTTAAATATTCATATACTTTGGGAAAGGTTCCCATTAATTTTATCAAAGATAAATTCTTTAAATTTATTCTTTAATCTTCCTTTGGATGTCAATTCAGACTATATTAAGGTTTTCCAAACTAGTCGGGATTGGCGCACCTTACCGAAGTAATCATTTTTTTAATTTCCCAATCCCAACCTATTCATCCCATGGAGCAAAACTGATCATACTCCATATCTAACACCAAGGTGTTATCGGTAAAATTAATTACCATTTCTCGTTCAAATCTAATTAAAGATTTAACTATCGCTAGGAGCAAAACTGGCGATACTCCATTCTCGATCATTTCCCAAATTTGATAATTTAAATGATCACATTCCCTTTTTCAATCTATTAAAAGATTCATTAAAACTCCACTTAGTTTTAATCCTCCCAAAAATCAATATTAATGATTATTTAACTTGGAAACACAAACATGTCGCATCGACAACCTATACCGTACTATTGATTTCTGCCGATATATTACCTCTAAGCTCGAACGTCTTAGAGAAGAGTGTTAAGCAAGAGAATAAATTCTCCGCCACCAAACATATATATATATATATATATATATAGCAGAGATCAACCATACAGTTTGAAATACAATGACAGACATGTAATCCTGCCTTTAACTGGGTTAAAGAACTAATGTCATTTAAAACACAGTTCACGATAAACCCAAATCACATTCCATTAATCATGGAATCTTCAATGAAAAACAAATCGATATATAATCGATATCAATTTCCGTATCCGACAAATAATATAAATGGAATAACGGCAAAGCCTTTTAAATTCTATATGTATTAACAGTCTTCCTCCACAGAAGTTCACTGAAACGACCCGAACTTCCCCATAAAGGAAAGCCCGGATTGAATTAGACGAATCAGAAAATAGACAGAAGAACATTTCATTGCTTATTACAACAATTTACATTGGAGTACAAGAATATACAGAGTTTAAATAATTAAAATACATCAGAGAAGTATGAGAGGTTTGAATTACATTACATAGCAGCGGAAAACAATACAAAACACAACTGAAGGATATATATGGATACAGAGCTTTCCGAATATCGTTCCAGTTGTAAACCATGATCCTGTGAATATAAATCTATAAAACCAAAACTACTAGCTGCCTGTGTGGAAAATAGGGGCACCCAGAGTTTAGGTTAAAACAATAAACTCCAGTTCAGTCATGTGACTGGTGTGAGAACTAAAACAGTTATTCAAAACTTTACTATAAATCAGATATATCAAGGGACCACGCCGTATAACATGGAACGGGTTTCCTCCCAAGAATACCATTGCGTATAACAAAACAGCGCAATGGTTTTTGGAAAAATGAAGCTATTATAAGACCCAGGTCCTACCACACAATGCAACGCAAGCCGGGGGATAGGGTTTTCCCTTATAATACCCAAACATGCTTGGTACGTTAAAACAAATTATTTGATACTATTATAAGTGCATAGTGTATAAACAACTTCAAATATAAATGTATCAATCGCAGACAACATGGGTACCATATATCATGTCGCTAATACTAGGCTCTACAATCAAAACTGCAAAAGTCACGTATTGGAAGTTGGATTTCCATCTATGAACCGATGTAAGGGATCGTCCTCACCGCTTCGAGACAATCAAGCCTACCATGTCTCAGGCAAGCGCGCAGACAAGCCTTGGATCTTTAGGGCCGGTCCACTTGATGTGGATTAAACATAAACACTGAACAATACGTTTCCCCGCCCTATGGGGCGTAAATGAGCCAAATGACTCCATCGGTCCCGTATCGACCAATATAACCAAGGCGCCTTGCAATCCATCATCCATATAAGTAAAATGTCAGGGCTAATAAAACGCTTACACCACTCCTAGCTAGAAGGAAATGCATGCCCTCCCTGATGTCCTCTCCCGTTTCTGGTCCACACCGGGGTGTGAGGCTCGCGAATTAACGCTACACAAAGCTACGCTATATTAAAGCCATGCTTTGATCATCAACCACAAGACTCTGCTTTTCAACAAAAGCCTTGATCATTTGCATCTCAGCATGCCACACAGGCAATTCACGCTATGCAATCGATGTATATTAATCACACAGAATGAAATCCGATGTTTGACATACATCCATTTAGAAGTCCATTCTGGGTCTGAACGAAATCGGAGTAACCTCATTCCTCGCGTATCCATCGATCTCCAAGTACATCTGGATGATCATCAACTGATTCCCTCCTCTTGGCTGTACAACCCAATCAAGATCATCAGTAATTATCCAAACGACGTGAAGACCTCCGGTCTTCAACCACCGTCTTCATCGTCAACTTATCGTCGATCCAGTTATTTAGAATGGGATAAACCCGGTGTTTCCAAATAACTCGCGTATATAATAAACAAGTGTTATAAAAACACAACATATGCCTCATTCCAATCCAGAATATTCTTTTATTCAAATATTCTTATACTTTAGGAAAGGTTCCCATTAATTTTATCAAAGAGAAATTCTTTAAATTTATCCTTTAATCTTCCTTTGGATATCATTTCAATCTAACTAAAGAGGCACTAAAACTCCACTTGGTTTTAATCTTCCCAAAAATCAATATTAATGATTGTTTAACTTGGGAAATCATGTCCTATCATTAACTGGGTTAAAGAACCAATGTCATTTAAAACACGGTTCACTATAAACCCAAAACCACATTCCATTTCATCAGCCTTTAACTATAAATTAGCAAGTGAACAATTCCTTAAGTATTAACCCCGAAGGCCGAAACCAACATCAGATCAATACCCAGAAAACCATTCAACTTAACTAATTTCCAGTTAGTTTCTGATTTTCTTAATTCCGTTGGGTCTAAGAACAGTATTATTAAAGATACCATTCACGACAAACCAAAATCACATTCCATTAACGATGGAATCTTCATGGAAAACAAATCGATATATATAATCAATACAAACTTCCATATCCAACCGATACTATAAATGGAATAATGGCAGAGCCTCTTAAATTCCATATATAATAATAGTCTTCCGGTATAGAATTCCACTTCGATCATTACCAAATCGAATTCCATTTAATTCCAAATTAATATGTTAAATTGGAAAACTTTACTTTGGAAAATCTCCTTTAAATCCTAACGAAAGATTTATAAATTCCAAATCCCATTTCACTGTAAGTCGGGCTAAAGAACGAATGTTGCTAAAACAACCCAAAAATCAATTCTAATTCAGTTCCAATTAAATATCAATTAATTGGTATACTTCATTAAATCTAAATAAAAAGATTTAATCTTTTTCTCAACTGGGTTTAAGAAAAGTGTTAATGAAGACACCATTCACGATAAACCCAAATCCCATTTGATATTCAATACTAGGCTCTGAATAGAAAATATATCGGCTTATATTCAATATCAAATACTACAACCGACAAATATCGTATTGGAAATAACGATATAAATATATCTTTCAAATTTCCACAACAATATCTGTATAATCACGAAATTCAATATCGAAACGTTCCGAAGATAATTTCGATTCAAATCCATTCAAATTCAAATATTGGAAATTCAGGTTATTTTTAAAACTATTTCAAATCCAATTTATTTATTTTAAAAATAAATGGATTATTATTCTAGTTCAAAACTGGTTCATTTCGATAAAAAAACTATTTTTATCTTTTCAAATATTGAATCTTTCATCCCAATTCTCTCCAAATCATTTCTTATGATTTTACACTAATTATTGATATTTTTAATAATTTTATCAAGGCCCGTACAGTCGATTTCCATAAACGGAATCGAACTGCACTTACAGCGACCTTTTCCGAATTTGATTTTGACATAATTCCAAATCCAACCGTTAGATTTCTAATTTCATGTATTCGTTAGAAAGCTATTTTCGATACGAACCCAACGGTTCCCGTTTTAGGAGAATTCGACGGTCGGATCTCCCGTAATGTCCGTTCGAAGTCAATGATTGAAATTAGCGAACTACCGCAGCGCGGCGCGTTCTATTCAGGCCATTATATATATATATTATATTATATATATTTCATTGTTTTCCATTTAAAACATATTTTATAAATCGTTTTAAAAACGATTTCAGCTTCATATTCAATTTCAAATCAAAATTGAATATTCCATATCATCGATATATAAATGATAGTATTTTCGAAACATTATATTTCGAAATCATTTCCTTTTCGATATTCATTATAAAAATGAATAAAATCGATATAATTATTATTCACGTCAAAATGACGTTAATCTAATCAACACGACTTTATATATTTAAATATATTCGTGTC
Source organism: Allium sativum (assembly GCA_030737875.1). Taxonomy (NCBI): domain Eukaryota; kingdom Viridiplantae; phylum Streptophyta; class Magnoliopsida; order Asparagales; family Amaryllidaceae; genus Allium; species Allium sativum. The sequence continues at coordinate 650,372,054 of CM060918.1, forward strand.
CTTCCCAAATCGGACATCAAAATCACATTTTGATTATTTACCAAATATTATTTTAAAATATTCGATATTTTATTTTATTCAACACATGAATATATTTTATCCTTTTTTGAATATTATTTTAAAATATTCTTTATTTCCCAAATTGGAATGAGGCCCAATCAAATACCATATAATATTAGTTATATGGATTCCGTACAACGCATGCATATAATAACACGATAAACAATCAACTATCATCCAAAGTGCATTCTACACTGTATAAGCATTAAATATAAATATTTAGCGCCTACGATAGTCTGTCAACCTATCGATTGACATACAACTAAACAGTTGGGATTAGTGTACGTCAAATATCATCCCAACACCCGTGTGGGGTTTCAATCAACAAACACAGATTTTATTTGTGCAGTTGGGCGATGTGTAAAATTTATCGTCCCAATCCATATCATTCAAATAAGCGTACATAAAAAAATAGTCCGATCTGAAAATGAATATTTATTTTATTTCAACACATGAATATTATTATTTTATTCAACACGTCACAAACTAAATTCAAACAAACAAATCAATCCAAACACACAACCAAACAAGTCGTCCATGGCCTGTGTTCGACGGGGAGCAATTCATAGATGCAGTCATTACATAAATAACTGAACAGAAAATTTTAGTGAGGAGTTCTCACCTTTGGGATCCACTCCTGCATTCTTTATTTTTGAACGGTTTGGATTTGGATTTGATTCCAGTCGGTTCCATCACACATTGTTTCACTCTGTTCATAGTAAAAATCACATTGTTATTATTCGGTTTTATATATAAAATTCATATTTTTACATCGCTCTACTTCTAGTAAAGATAATATTTTTATATCGCTCTTCTTCTAATAAGGATTATATTTTTCAAATCAAATAGGTTTATATTTTCAAAACAAAGAGGTTTATATACTGAAATCAAAGATGTTTATATTTTTAAATCAAAGAGGTTTATATTTTTAAATCAAAGAGGTTTATATTTCTCAAATCAAAGAGGTTTACATTTTCAAATCAAAGAGGTTTATATTTTTCAAATCAAAGAGGTTTATATTTTTCAAATCAAAGAGGTTTATATTTTCAAAACAAAGAGGTTTATATTTTCAAAATAATAACATTCTAATTTTTCAAAACAATGGAATATTTTTATCTTTAAAACAATGGTATATTTATATTTCTTGTAACGACCCAACTTTTGAACACGTCGGAAGTCGTGCCATTAATGAGAATAAGAATAGATATAAGATAAAATCACTGAAAACATCAGAATCTCATGGCGGAATTTTCACAAAAGATAATTCTTTATAATATTACATAGCGGAATATATTACATCAGAGCATACAGAATCTAGTGATACAACCCATTCATAGTACATCGGTAATTATAGATATCATAGAAGATCAACTGACAGACTTAATTATAGAGTAGATAGATGGACCATCTGTTGTATATGACGTATACACTATTATATGATTTTTGTTTGATGATAACAACAAAATAAATATATTATAAATGTGTTTGATATCGTACTGTTAATATACATCACAGACAGGAATATAATATTTATATTTAAATAGAATACTACTGTACACGAATTTAAATATTCAAACAGTATTTTATTTAAATATGATATGTTATTTCAACATTTCAAACAGTACACTCCACTATTTGTACATATCACTGATATACATTTCATATATACTTTGACACTGTTACATCATTCACTTTGTTTACATTTCAGACATACATTTCTCCCATAAACTGACACATATATTTTTCTCTATCATCTTCGGTGTTTTATCTTCTGTCTTGTATCTTCAGTCTTCTATCTTCACCATCAGTTCAGTCTTCATACCTGTCATATACAAGAACACACACACAGTACACTGCAATAGAATTTAAGCTGAATACATGTGTATATAAATTTTATTTTTAAATTTTATTTGCCTCAGATTTCTGGTGTGTTTCTCATCATTTTTCATGACTTGATCTGATTTATAAAACCATCAATCTGTGTCTAGACAGCTTGTGATATTCACAATGATACACTGTAAATACCACAAGGCAGACAACATATATATCTCAAGCAGGGACAGGGACAACTCGTCTGATGGCTGCATGTACACACGTGTACACGTGTGCACTGCCACGCCAATCAATACGTAGCTGAGGAGTAGCCACTAGGACTGTCTCGACTCAGTGGAATTGAAAACAAATATACAAAACCAAAGTGGTCAAGCACACAGCAAAGAAGTGAAATCATGGTGCAGCAATGTACATGGAGCAAGTGGACACAAAATTAAAGGCAGCATTGGCTGAGCACAAAGCATAGACAGCTCCAAGTGTCGAGCCAAGAAGTTCAAGCCAAAATAAAACACACAGCAAATTCAAAATGGTGCAGCCAACATAAAGGGACAAGTCAACATAGCCGAAATACAAGACAAGATTAAATCAGTTCAATGGTGGAACACAAACAGTTCAGTATGGCTACAAAATGGTTAGTAGAGCACAAGACAGTAAGCAAGCGAGTGTATAACTCAGAAATGACACAGCTACATGATGTGTGCCAACAACAAACAAGGCTTAGCAGTGCATAGGCAATCACACAAAACATGGTGCAAATGATTCAAGTCAGAAATGGCCAAACAGCAATGAAAAACATGTTCAACACAAATGGCCGAGAACATATGCAATCTGGTTTGCACAAATAACATGTATGAAAGGCAAATACACAGCAAATGGAGCATGTATACAGTTCATAATTCAAGGGGTCAAAACAGTGGTGATCAAGTTCACAAACCAGTGCTCGAATACAAGCCAATGTGTATAGATGAACGTATGCATGCATATAATGTGCACAGCAAAAACAAGGGGTTTTGTATCATGGCAAAACAGTGTGACATAGTATACTTGGTGGAAATTATTTTTGACAAGTATGCTACAGCGAATTCCCAACTGTTTCAGCCAAGCAAGGATGGAGTATGATACAAGACTGTGCACAAGTCTGGACTGCACAATTATTGGTGAATCAACAGGTTCATTTGGTCTGAATGCACAAGTAAAGGAAATGGTCGAGCCAATATGTCTAAATGTACATGTATACATAATGCAGCAAAGATATCAAAGTTTTGATGAAGCATGCAAATAATGATTCAAGGAAAATCATGCAAAAAATATTGCTTGGCAAGAAGCAAGCAAACAGTTCAGTCACCATGAAATTGATATATGGCAAAGTTTTCTTTCTTCATGTTTAAGACAGCCAAAATTGGCATTTTCCAGAAATGAATGCATTCAACCAAGAATTTGTTTCTCGGCATTGAAATAAGATTCCAGAAATAAAATGTTTTTCAAAACAGGCAAGAAATCAAAGCATTTTTAGAATGGGGAAGAATAATTCAATCATTTCCAGTTTTGGCAAGAATCAAATCCAGAATATTTGGCAATTAAAATCAGTGAGCATACAAAGGGGAATTATCTTTCAAAGAAATATTTCTTGGCAATGGGATAATGTCTGCATTTCAATTTTCTCCATTTTTGGCAAAGCAGGAAAGTGAATAAGTGGATATATCAAGCAACTCGCAACAAATCTGATCATGTCATATATTGAAATTCTTTTTGAATTTATTTCCAGTATTAAAATCATATATGGCATGATGACAAGGCAGATCAAACTCGGCAACAAATTGAAAATCACTTTCCAAAGTTTGTAATTCTCAAAAGGAAAATTCTGTTTTAGAAGGCAACAAGTAAATTCGAGTTATAATCTCATCAATGATTTCACAGAAGTAATAAAATTCTTTTTCAATCAATTCAAATTCAAGCCGAGAATGTAAAGGGGAAATCACACAAAATCAGGAGCAAGTCATATTCATCGAAATCAGAGGCTAGGTTTTTTATTAGAGCCCTATTTAAAACACCAGTTTCATCATGGGCGAAGAGATTGAATCCGAAGAAAAACAAATTTCAAGAACAAGATCGTAAAAATCAAATCTGTAAAACTCACAAGTTTTCGATCGAGCAAATCCTGATTTGCAGACCAAGCAGGACCAACAAATTCGAGCATCAATGACCATCTTTCAGAGGCAACGAATTTGAAATCGCGATTGGAAAATTAAAGGAAACCCTAATCCCCTTTCTCTTTGGAGGCCGCCATTTTTTGTTGAAGACAAAAGACATTGGGACAAAGAAAATAAAGATGGGCCGGCCAATATTATCAAGTGGGCTTGACCTAGTTCAAGGGTTTTAAAAGGGAGATTGTTTTTTACTTTTATATCTAGGGTTTTTGATTTAATTTTTGTATTGTTTTTCTTCATAATCTTTGTTGTAAAAACCGTCGGATCAGTTTCTAGTATCTGTAAAATACTAGGAGATCCAGTCAGGATATTGACTGGCAGTTGCTAAAGTCTGTAAATCTAGGATTTATTGGTTACGGGTTGTAATCAAGGGGAAATCTGATCGAGTGGATATTGGTCAGTCTAGGGATTTGAGCGTAGGGTTAGAATAGGAGCAGGGTTTGCAAGTGTACATGGTCTTGTATGCGGGATCTGTTCTATCACCTAGTAGAAACCTTAGAAATGCAGCAGTAGGCAGGGTTTTGCCGAAGCTGGGTATATCTGTGTGTGATTTATTTTCTGCATTTCTGTTTCTGCTATAATCTGTGATCTATTTATTATTTTAATATCTCGTTAGAATTTTAATTCAGTTAAAAACTATGATAAACCCTATTCACCCCCCTCTAGGATTAATCTAGATCCAACACCAGCACACGACAAAAACTTCATTCCAGCTTCACAAGTTTATCCTAATCCTGATTCACTTGTCTATTCATAACAAGCGTTATGAATACTAAAGAGTTTAAGGGAAACACAGAAAAATAAACTCCGAGTCAGTCAGGGGACTGGTATGAGTAAACAGTTTTAAAAAAAACAAATAAATATCTCATAAGACCACGCCGTAAATACGGAACGTGTTTTTACCTTATGAGAATAAAACACTTTGTATACTTGAAATCAGATATTATCATAGTATCTATTTGATTTTCACAAATAAATAAAATCTAGAAGAATGCTTACATCTCACATTCTCCTATATAGTATACAATTAAAAAAAACCGCTTGGTGCTTAGGAAAATTGGATTCCCAACTATGACAAGGTATGGGACCACCTTCCGATGATGTATCTCTAGAGGAAAATACACCTGGGTTCAACAAGAACGTCTTGCAACCCGTCCCTCACATGACCGACCACTCATTTCTCTTGAGTGTATCGAATGTATATCACCAATGGTTGTGTACGACAACCATTCCCGAATGGGCAGAATCGATAGATTAAGAAACAAAAGGAATTTCTCTAGATAGGTGATGCAACACCCTGATTGGAACGACCCACATAACCATGTTGCCTGCCCGATTTTTGTCATTTCCTGGGTGTTAGGCTTGATGCTACTTTATCTTCTAGAACACCCGTCCACCATTCACTTGGAATGTCACATCGTCAAATCCGTGATCACATATTGATTATACAAATACACACTGGGTGTAAAATAAAGAGAAGTTACCTTATCCCCACCAACTTGGTATATCGTAATTATCAACGGTGTGACTGTTGGAAATACTCTTTCTGACATTCATCCGTACAAGTTGTCCTCGGACTGGACAAACCGAAGGCACTATTCAAAAATAGCCCTTGTATATCGCCGTCTTCAATCTAAAAATCTCTGACGCATGACGTATAATCAAATCAAAGTGAAATATTTATTTCAGCCTCTTTGAAATGATTAACGAATATTTTTTTTATAAATTATAAATCTAACAAGATTATAATCTAATCTGCATATATAATCCTAGTCAAACTAAAAAGTATAATATCATCTGGTTATTTTGATCATCTTTTCAAAACGGCCAATTTTAGTTTGTGCATCGCACACAGTTTTTCTTTCCGTTTTGTTCGTCACTTCTAAAAATAAATACTTACATTTATTTTCAGAAAATTGATTTCTCATGATCACTCCTTGATCTAATTATCCATAAGTGAGTTAAATTTATCATCTATAATCTATTTGATAGATTTTACCCTTTGTATCGTTTTTGCCAAATTTCCCTTTTATATCTTATACTCGATCTACTCCTTCTTTATATATACTAATAAAGTTTCTCTTTTAATTTATCCATCTTAACATGATTAAAATATAATTTACAGTTCTTATTTTATAAATTTCAGAACTTTACATGATCAGTTACTAGTACCGGGAAATTTAGATTACAGTTTAAAACAGATAACTCATCGTATGTGTTGCATACGATTTCTTTACCGTGTTTTAAATAACTCATTAGAAAATAAATTCTAAATTTAAATTATAAAATAAATTTATAATTTAATAAAATTACAGCTTCTATGCTAACTTTCTCGACTTCCGTTTGAAACTTATCTGACCCCTTTTATACTTGATCGACTCTCCTATGTTGACTTTACAGTTTGAATTCTTCATTAGCAAATCATTTTTAATCCTCATTTTTAAATTAAATTTAATTTAATTTAAAATTCTAGTTCCTGTATTTATTTTTCAGTTTCTGACAAAAACTGTATCAAAGTCCTGATTCACTTATTTTCTATTTCTCTTGCAAATAAAATAAAAATATTATTTATTTAAATATTTATTTCACCCTTTTTATATAAACCATTATTTAATTCAGAAACAAGTTTAAATTAAAAATATAATCAAAAATCCTTGTTTTAAACTCAAAATATCAAAGTACCACCTTTAAATAAAGTACCACTTCAAAACTACCCCGCGCCCCTTGCTAAATCACCCCAGATCACATGATTTTCACAAAGTACCAACTGGCCGATCCCTTGCCAAAGTACCACATTCGAAATCATGGCGTTTCACCCCCAGATCACCCCAGAACCGCATGGGCCCTTCAGTGCCAGTTTCAACTAAGTGGTAGTACCACTTTTCAAAGTACCAACCCCCAAAAACATGGCCGATCACCTCAAAAACTCGTGCGCTACCCTTGCCAAACCCTCCCTCTTCTTCTTCTTCCCTCCACCATAGTTGTGCACATGCACAGTCAAACTCCTCCGCTGCCTCTCGCTCCGACCATCCCTACAGGTGGCGTTCCACAACCTGAAGCTAACTCCAACACCTACGGACCCCGACACCCCCTAAATCAAAAACTACAGTGCCAACCCAACTCCCTTCATGAACATCGATCTAGGAATCCTCCTCCAGACGCCGCTTCCTGCTTCCAGTTACCACCGGATTCCGACCATTCCTACCCAACACCTTCCTCCCTCGAACCCCCCAGGCCCGATCGCTAGAAGTCCCCCCATGGCAGCGCAGTTCGATGCTATTCCCAGAACTCCAAAACGTCACCCAAACTCCTAATTTAATCTAAATCTCGTGATTTACTTATTTAAAAATTCTGATTATATTTTTCTTAGGACCCTTAATCCTCTATGCTCCTTCACCCTCGTCGCCATGGCTCACCATCATCGCCGTCCCCTGATTTTGAGCCAAATCCCCTTTTTGAACAACCCCTAAATTCTCCTTATTTCCACAATTAAAAATCATGAATTTAATAATAAAATTCATGTTTTCCGGAAACAAACAGGATTATATAACTGAATTGAGTTTTTATGGGATTTGAATTTTTGATCAACCAGAGAGCTACTCTAATAGACTGTGTTTTCCTGTTTCATCTATCAGTCTATTGTTTAAGGTATTTTACCTCCTTTCCCACCTTTAAATGGTTTTATTGATGATGCATAGCTTTCAAACCTGACCTGAAATTATGTTACCATCCCCTGACTTGAGTTAATCACCAAGGATTTTTACTTTTGTTCCATTTAACCAACAGGTTTTGTTAAGCTGTTGGTATGAACTTCCCGACCAAATGTAAATCCATAAACTAAGTAACCTATCCCTAGTTCTTTGATCAAGACAGCAAGTAATTCAACCAAGGATGCATTCAATCCAAACACGGCAAACCATAGCATATAAAAGAATAGTTCAAAACAGGTAAAAATGCAGGAAACAAATCAGAAAAATTAAAATAGTTTACTCACCTTTGAAAGCTTGAAACACCCTTAGCTTTCTTTTCTGATCTAGTTCTAATGCTCTTGTGTTTTGTGTGGAGAATGGGGTGTGTTGGTGGTCTTTATATAGTGGAGAAAACCATTAAAATAAGTGGTGCAAAAATCAGTTTTAATTTATATTTTGATGTCGACAAATGAAAGATAACTCAGAAAAAGAAAAATCTTTCTCTCATCAAATCAAAACAGCAAACCCCCATTCACATGGCTTACCTCAGCCATTCTTCACCCTAAAATCTCTTGCCTATGGCCTCCTTCTTCCTCTAGGTTTCTATGAATAATCACCTCAAATAAATGCTTTTGTACCATTCCTATTCATCACAAATCCTTCTTGGTTTACACCAATTCATAGCATCCATCTTAGTATCACATAGGTTCAGTTTTGCACAGGGTTTTCAAATCACAATCTTACATGATAAATTGATTTAACAACAAAAGATAAAGTATATTTTACTTTCCTTCCAAGGCAATACAAAAATCTGAAAATTCTTGCATCAAAAATGATCTTGGAATGTGATAATTGACATGAAAATATCTTGAAGAAATCTATGGTTTAGTATACATGTAGTGTAGGCACATTCATGGTTTTAAATAGCCAATATTTAGCAAATCTTTAGTACATGCCATTTGGCAAAACAAATATGTTTTTGAAAATACAAAAGAAAGTGACCATTTTCAGAAAATTCATGAAAAAAGGAAAATGATATAAAAACTGAAAATACATGACACAAGAATGACTTGTCATGTGACAATATCTCTCTCGATTCTTACTACTAGCTTATATCTAGTGTAGGTGTTTATCTTGAATTTATGTTCATGATCATTCTTGCAAAAAGGAAATGATATTGTATGTTTTAGTGCATGTATATGTGAACTTGACATGGCTTTTAAAACTTGCTTTGACAAAAGAGAAAGGACTTTGGCATGTTTAACTCAAATATTAAAAGTTTTTAGAACAAGGATTTACCAAAAACTAAATTTCTTAAATCCTTTAAAAGAATGAACAAACATGTATAATAAAATGGCATTACAAATACATGCTATGTAAAAGTGGTATTATTCATACATATGTATAAAATTATTTTAAACAATCGCTAAAAAATTCATGCTATCAAACCAGATGTGTAAAAAATGGATTTTTGTAAGTGCTTTGCTAAACACATCAATGCTATCATTCAGAAGTTACCATGTTTCGAATTTCAAAGTCTGGATTTAAAATCATATTTGAAAATACGTACTCATGATCAATCAGTATCCGTGTCAGTGATCAGTGTAAAAATCCCGGGTCATTACATTCTACCCCACTTATAAAAATTTCGTCCCCGAAATTTGTAAACGGTAGATTAGAGTTATTGACTCATATATATAAACAAACATCAGCAATATCCTATTCCAAACCAAAAAATATCTGCCCAAGTTCTCTTTCTAACTTATTGGTCAATTTACTTAACTTCGTTAAGTATTTCCCAAAATCTTCGTTCACGAACTTAACGATCTCCATTTCGGGACTTACTGATTCACAAATCGATCAGTTCACGTTCTCTGAGTCCATATCCAAATAAATACTTAAGTCCAGCCTTAATTTCAGGAAATCCAATTTTAATTTAATTTAAGATTCTAACTCGATTTCCGGTGTCAATATGATTGGATATTATTCAAATTTAATCCATCCATATTTAATTTGTCTAAAGGCTGACCCTAGTTAACTAACTCCTTTTATCTTGCCGAACTGGTGCAACTTCCTCTACTGTTTCTCCTTGATCCTGGGATCCAGTATTACGACCAGTAGTAGTGGATGACCCTCTAGCTCGACCTCTCCGTCCTTGGTTACTCATCTTAATCACCTGAATATAACAGGTCGTCATCTAGACTTGATTGGATATAACTAACTTAGGTATACCATCCAAGTTGATTTATTTAAATTTATTTTAAATTTTATATAAAAATACGCTCTCTCACACTCACCCAAAGCCTAGGTAATCTGTAACCTAAGCTCTGATACCAACTGTAACGACCCAACTTTCGAACACATCGGAAGTCGTGCCATTAATGAGAATAAGAATAGATAGAAGATAAAATCACAGAAAACATCAGAATCTCACAGAGGAATTTTCACAAAAGATAATTCTTTACAATATTAAACAGCGGAATATATTACATCAGAGCATACAGAATCTAGTGATACAACCCATTCGTAGTATATCAGTAATTATACATATCATGGATGATCAACTGACAGACTTAATTATACAGTAGATAAATGGACCAGAACACAGCGAAAACTTCATTCCAGCATCACAAGTTTATCCAAATCCTGATTCACTTGTCTATTCATAACAAGCGTTATGAATACCCAAGAGTTTAAGGGAAACACAGAAAAATAAACTCCGGGTCAGTCAGGGGACTGGTATGAGTAAACAGTTTTAAAAAAACAAATAAATATCTCATAAGACCACGCCGTAAATACAGAACGGGTTTTTACCTTATGAGAATAAAACACTTTGTATACTTGAAATCAGATATTATCATAGTATCTATTTGATTTTCACAAATAAATTTAAAATCTAGAAGAATGCTTGCATCTCACATTCTCCTATATAGTATACAAATAAAAAACCCGCTTGGTGCTTAGGAAAATTGGAGTTCCAACTATGACAAGGTATGGGACCACCTTCCGATGATGTATCTCTAGAGGCAAATACACCTGGGTTCAACAAGAATGTCTTGCAACCCGGTCCTCACATGACCAACCACTCATTTCTCTTGAGTGTATTGAATGTATATCACCAATGGTTGTGTACGGCAACCATTCCCGAATGGGCAGAATCGATAGATTAAGAAACAAAAGGAATTTATCTAGATAGGTGATGCTACACCCTAATGGGAGCGAACCACATGGCCATGTTGCCTGCCCGATTTTTGTCATTTCCTGTGCGTGAGGCTAGAGGCTACTTTATCTTCTAAAACATCCATCCACCATTCACTTTGAATGTCACATCGTCAAATCCGTGATCACATATTTATTATACAAATACACATTGGGTGTAAAATAAAGCGAAGTTACCTTCTCTCCACAAACTTGGTATATTCGTAATTATCAACGGCGTGACCGTTGGAAATACTCTGTCAGACATTCATCCATACAAGTTGTCCTGCGACTGGACAAACCGAAGGCACTATTCAAAAATAGCCCTTGTATATCGTCGTCTTCAATCTAAAAATCTCTGATGCATGACGTATAATCAAATCAAAGTGAAATATTTATTTTGGCCTCTTTGAAATGATTAACGAATATTTTTCTTTATAAATTATAAAACTAACAAGATTATAATCTAATCTGCACATATAATCCTAGTCAAACTAAAAAGTATAATATCATCTGGTTATTTTGATCATCTTTTCAAAACGGCCAATTTTAGTTTGTGCATCGCACACAGTTTTTCTTTCCATTTTGTTCGTCACTTCTAAAAATAAATACTTTCATTTATTTTCAGAAAATTGATTTCTCATGATCACTCCTTGATCTAATTATCCATAAGTGAGTTAAATTTATCATATATAATCTATTTGATAGATTTTACCCTTTGTATCGTTTTTGCCAAATTTCCCTTTTATATCTTATACTCGATCTACTCCTTCTTTATATATACTAATAAAGTTTCTCTTTTAATTTATCCATCTAAACATGATTAAAATATAATTTACAGTTCTTATTTTATAAATTTCAGAACTGTACATAATCAGCTACTAGTACCGGGAAATTTAGATTACAGTTTAAAACTGATAACTCATCGTATGTGTTGCATACGATTTCATTACCGTCTTTTAAATAACTCATTAGAAAATAAAATATAAATTTAAATTATAAAATAAATTTATAATTTAATAAAATTACAGCTTTTGTGCTGACTTTCTCGACTTCCGTTTGAAACTTATCTGACCCTTTTATACTTGATCGACTCTCCTTTGTTGACTTTACAGTTTGAACTCTTCATTAGCAAATCATTTCTAATCCTCATTTTTAAATTAAATTAAATTTAATTTAAAATTCTAGTTCCTGTACTTATTTTTCAGTTTCAGACAAAAACTGTATCAAATTCCTGATTCACTTATTTTCTATTTCTCTTGCAAATTAAATAAAAATATTATTTATTTAAATAATTATTTTACCCTTTTTATATAAACCATTATTTAATTCAAAATACAGTGTAAATTAAAAATATAATCAAAAATCCTTGTTTTAAACTCAAAATAGCAAAGTACGACCTTTAAATAAAGTACCACTTCAAAACTACCCAGCGACCCTTGCCAAATCACCCCAGATCACATGATTTTCACAAAGTACCAACTGGTCGATCCCTTGCCAAAGTACCATGTTCGAAATCATGGCATTTCACCCCTAGATCACCCCAAAACCGCATGGGCCCTTCAGTGTCAGTTTCAACCAAGTGGTAGTACCACTTTTCAAAGTACCAACCCCTAAAAACATGGCCAATCACCTCAAAAACTCGTGCGCTACCCTTGCCAAACCTTCCCTCTTCTTCTTATTCCTTCCACCATAGCCGTACACGTGCACAGTCAACCTCCTCCACTGCTTCTCGCTCCGACCATCCCTACATGCGGCGTTCCACTGCCTAAAGCAAACTCCAACACCTACGGTCCCCGACACCCCCTGAATCAAAAACTACAGTGTCAACCCAACTCCCTTCATGAACATCAATCCAGGAATCCTCCTCCAGACGCCACCTCCTGCTTCCAACTGCCACCGGATTCCGACCATGCCTACCCAACACCTTCATGCCTCGAACCCCCCAGGTCCGATTGCCAGAAGTCCCCCCATGGCAGCACAGTTCGATACTATTCCCAAAACTCCAAAACGTCATCCAGACTCCTAATTTAATCTAAATCTCGTGATTTTCGGATTTAAAAATTATGATTATATTTTTAAATCATGGTATTTAAAGAGAATGTAATTATAATTTAAATTAGTAAACCAGCCTAATTAAACATTAATTAAAATAATTAACCACTTACAAAAACCATGGCCACTGTTCTGTTCTTCTTCTTGGTTGCTTCAAACCCAAATCCACCTTCTAGGGTTTCAAATCGCGTGAGATAGAAGAGGTCGGACGTCGATTAGATGCCACAGCCTTGTACGCCACTACGAGGGCTTCTGGCGCCACCCACCCAGGTTGAGTTCAACGTTGACTTGCAACTAGAAAAAGCCTCGAAGCGGTGGCTGTTTTGCGCCCGCTTCCGAGCTCCATACAACTAGATAACTCCCCAAACCACCTTAGATTGGAAGCCCCCTCCTAGCTTGACGATTTTGCTTTACAAATTTTAAGAAATCATTGTTTAGATTAGAAGAGAATTAGGAGGGAAGATTGGAAAAATTCCTCTATGCGTCTTTTTTTTTTTTGAATAGGGGGCGGGTTCAGCTGTTGACCGCGGCTTTGAAGAGTGAATTAGGGTTTGACCCTTTTGCCCATATATATATTTATATTTTTTTATTTTATTTTTCAAAAATCTTAGTTTATCGATATAAACTTCAAATCAATCCCAACGACTGTCGCCTCTAGCTAATTACCCCTATCCCGGACACAATGGGATATGTCCGGTAAGACAATTCGACTGTTACGATCAGTTTTCTGCTAAATTTAAAATATAAAACATTATATTTTAAATTTAAATGCACATTTTAATTTACCGGGGCCACATATGGATTCTAAAAATTCCCAAAAAATATTTCTAGATTTGTATTGCCGATACGGTCCTAACAAAACTAATTTCGTCAAATTCTGAGACCGTTTGAAAAATGGCCATTTTCTGGTCAATCGAAATTGACTGAAACTGTCTAAACACGTTTTCCTTCACCACGCTCATATATTAATTCAGAAAATCATGTATTTTGGAATCTAACAATAATTTGACATCCTGGATACAATAAAAGTGGTTTCATCAAAAACGGAGGTCGTTTGTAGAATTTCCATTTTTAAGGGCCAAAATTACAAAGCTACTATTCCAAATTTTCAACTGGGCATAAATTTTTATTCCCGCTATGAAATTTCAATTTTTCGGATTCGTTCGAAAGATATTTCCAAGTAGATTCTAATATTTTTGGTTTTGCTAAAATCCTGTTTATTTTGAATCCTATAAATTCATTTGAAATTTTAAATTGAATTTTCCAACTACCGTGCCATTTCCAATTCCTTTTATAATTAAAATAAATATTTATATTCTAATGTCGATTCAAATAAATATTTATGTTCTAATTCTATTCAAAAATAAATTTCTCATTGTTATTATTTAAAATAAATCATTTTAACTATTCAAAATTCATTAAAATCGCCAAAATAAAATTTTTAATTGGTTCAGATTTCTCGGGTTGTTACAATCTCCCCCACTTAAAATCTTTTCTTCCCCGAAAAGGAACGGAGCTGAAAGTTGTTTTACAAACCAACTCAACTTTCATTATTTTCATTATGGCTTAAGTTCTTCAACTTTTCAGTTTCTAATAACTTTTCAAATTTTTCAAAAATTTGGCTAACACCCTAAATTTTCGAAAAATTTCGCCATAACCTCCCCTGCACGGGAGCACCGGTAAAATCCCGAAGTCGCCATACATGCCTTTCTAATCCAAAAAGAAAACGAAACAGCCAAGCGGCTAGCCAATCGGCTCATAAAACCATCAAAAACCTCAAGAAATACAATAAATATGTACCTATTTGTCTGTCAAACAATTTTATTCCTCCGCTCTAGCCTCTTTGCAATGACCTGTTCACACATATATATGTACAAGCATGCATTTCCAAATAATTTTCAAACTTATTCAACATTTGATACAATTTGGCTAAAATTACCATTCATTCACATAAAGGTTTAAAGGAATAATCATACAACACAACCATCAATCAATTAGTTGATTAGCGTTTCAAATTCATAATTTTGATACATATACAGGAAATCATATTTTTGATGCCAATTCACAACAATATATTCTAACTATATTTTGGTTCTCACACTATTCAATTGGAAATATATAGATATCCCCGTTTCGGCGCTCGAATATAAACACTAATGATGGCGCGCCATCATCAGAATCAGACCCGGGCGACTAGAGTGTGATCCTATATCCATCCGGTATATTTGAGGCTTCAGTACACGTGGATCAAACATATATTCAAATCTCTATATATTTGATTGTCCAAATCAATTTAAAATAAATACTCAAATACGAATAATAAATTTTAAATTTCCAAAATAAAATTTATTTT
Source organism: Allium sativum (assembly GCA_030737875.1). Taxonomy (NCBI): domain Eukaryota; kingdom Viridiplantae; phylum Streptophyta; class Magnoliopsida; order Asparagales; family Amaryllidaceae; genus Allium; species Allium sativum. Next base: position 650,387,449 of record CM060918.1, read on the forward strand.
CAATTTTATTTTATAAAACATCACTCTTCACACTAGTTCTAGGATACTACTAATCCCATCTCTAACGAGTCATTCTCATTGGACATTACTAATCCAATCTCTGATGAATTCTTTCATGTGGTCCTAATGTGTATTGCTTTCCTAGCTCTATAAACCAAAGCTCTAATACCATGATGAAACGACCCGAACTTCCCCATAAAGAAAAGCCCAGATTGAACTGAGGACAAGACGAATCAGAACACAGACAAAAGAAAATTTCATTGCTTATTACAACAATTTACATAGGAGTACAAGAATATACAGAGTATAAATAAATAAAATATATCAGAGAAACATCATAGATTTGAATTACATTACATAGCAGCGGAAAAACAATACAAAACATAACTGAAGGAGATAAATGGATAAAGAGCTTTCCGAATATTGTTTCAGCTGTAAACCAGGTTCTTGTGAATATAAATCTGCAAAACCAAAACTACTAGCTGCCCGTGTGGAAAATAGGAGCACATAGAGTTAGGTTAAAACAATAAACTCCAGGTCAGTCATATGACTGGTGTGAGAACTAAAATAGTTATTCAAAACTTTACTTTAAATCATATATATCAAGGGACAACGCCGTATAACACAGAATGGGTTTCCTCCCAAGAATACCAGTGCATATAACAAAACAGCGCAATGCTTTTTGGAAAAATGAAGCTATTATAAGACCCAGGTCCTATCACACAATGCAACGCAAGCCGAGGGATAGTGTTTTCCCTTATAATAGCCAAACATGCTTAGTACGTTAAAAAAAATTATTTGATACTATTATATGTAATGATCCGCATTAGCAGGGTATTATAATTAATTTATTTAATTATATAAATAGTGATATAGTGAATTTAATGGTCATGGAATTAAATAATGATGAATATATAATTAAAATAATAAATTAAATAATATATTTAATTCTGAAATAATCAGAATTGGCTGAATTGGCGATATGTTGTGTACTGGATCATCTATGATATTTAATTCAGCTTGTAATTGAATTTAAATAACGAATATATTTTAAATAACGATCGTTAAACGTAGAATTATAATATAATTAAAATCGAGCTTGAAATGGCGTGGCAGTTCGTTATTTGGCGATTTGAACTTCAACTAAATGTACAAGGTTCGTTTTAAATCGGATTTCTGTGAAACAAGAAACGTTAGGAGCTGGTGGAGTATATCTTTCTAGTGGAAGAGAAAAATCGGGATTTCGTCATGTAGATTTTGAGATATGTCCAAATCAAATTTTAAAATAGTCACTACAGAATCGTTTATCGACCGTAACGGTTTATTCGTTATAACTAGAGATCGGGTTTGAATTTAGACGAGGTTTCTTTGGGAAGTAGTGATATTTTAATTTTTAGAATTTTAATGTAATTTTTAATTAATTAAATACGAGACTTTTTATTTGGAGTATTTTCCACCTTGTAACGATATTTTGGGGTTTTAAAATATGAGTTAATCTACCGGTATTATTATATTTTTGGGATCGTGGCACCAAGCTGATTACAAAGGTATGTTAACTTCTGTCGACAACAGTTAGTAAAGAAAGAAATTCTTTATCACGTGATGGTAAACTTTATTACATAAAACAAAGATAACTATCATGTGCAGCTGAAAGTAGCATGCGTGATTTTATACTATTATCGGTTGGTCTATGTCAAAAGAGAAGGTTAAATCCGTATTGAAATCATGGATAATAATCAAGTAATTTCGATCACAGGATGAAGAACCCAGATTAAGGAAAAATTAAATTAAACATTTTATCACAGCTTCATCAGATGGATTAATTTATGTGCATTGTACAAAAGGAAGGTCCTTCCCATACCTGATCATTTTCATATCCTGCATCTATATTCATTCCTATCAACGGTTAATGTAACCGCATGTTTACTCACATGGCAATGATGAATACCATAAAATATACATATATAATAGTCCATTTGTCTTAGCAACTAAGAAATGAAATGGTACCTTTCTTCACTTTAACGCACGCCACTTATAAAACCTAACTTATGCAACACCTACCCTAAGCTACAAGAGCCACATACCTCACCACTTGGACAATGTTTCTCCACGCATACATATATGAGATATTAGAAAATACTATAAATAATCCTATACTCTTATAACCTAATTCCATTTTCCCAATCTCAATACCAATACCGGCCGCTGTTTCTTTTCCTCTTCTTCAAAACGAAAATCCGATAACAAATAAAATACACGAGTTCTTGGTGGGATAACCTTCCTTCACCTCTGAGTATATCGGATTCAAGATCATACGTGGGTTCGGTTTTTCTTTCTGCATCTTACTGTAGCAACTGATGAATGTCTTTCATGGGTGGGAGCTGAATGGACCGGGGACAACGAGTGCAAGAGTACGACTATGGAAGTGATGCTCGTAAAAGGGGCGATGGCGTCACAACAGGTCAGCGTTTCGAAGGGTGCAGTCTTGTTTTGTGTGAAGGATGGAGCTGAAATGTTAAAAGGAGGAGATGGAACCGTTTGAGAGTGGTGCGGTGGGAGGAACGGGAATTCAAGGTGAACTCGGTTTCGGATTCCACTGGGAATTGAAGGGGAGCCGAGTGTTTAACTGATGTGATGGGTGTTTTCTTGGTTGAGAGGAGGGACGGAAGTAGGAGATTTTGGTGGTGGGCATTAGCAGTATCAAATAGAAGAGGGAGAGGAGTGGTTCCGTTCGTTGGTAAATGGTGGAGGATCTCTGTCTGGAGCACGGTATCAGTGGACGGGGAAGAAGAACAAAAGGGGTGGGCTTTAAACGATAGTGTATGGGCCAAGGAGCATAGGTAAAGGCCCAATTATAAACAAAAAGGGTTTAAGTTTATTTAATTTTATTTAAACCATGTTCTAACTTTAAAACCACGTATCTAGTTCATACGGTATCGAAATCGTGTACGGTCAGATGCGTTGAATTCGTATGGACGGGGGCAACAACATTGCACTGACTGGGAATGAATCAGAGCTTGCTACAATTTATTGTAAAATAAATTATCCATCTGAATCAATGACAATTATCGTTATTAACGATGATAGTCCAAAGTGAGTAAACCTCACTAACTCTGAACAGTTTATAATTTCATGTTGTATTTTTAGAACTGTTAAATATTGGCTGATTGACTGTGTGGTTGACTGTTTGATTGAACAGCTAGTCAATTAGTTGAATTTCTATATTGATTCTGTTTAACAGAATATACCATATGGAACTGAAAGTGATGTTATCTATATTGTGTAACATCTGTGATGCAGGGAAACAGGTTGGAGGAATCCAACTGGATTCCTCAACATTTATTTTACTGTGATTCATATATTGTGATGTATGATGTGATATATAATCTGTTGTTGATTATGTGTGTTTGGACGATATTTATCGTTGTTATATGGTATGTTAAATACCATAAGAAATACTAGATGTGGGAAAGGGGATTTTCAAAGTGTATTTTGAAAATGAATTATTTATATAAAATCGATGGATTTTATGTAGAAAAGGAAAAGGATTTTTATAAAAGAAAATAATTATAAAATCGAAGGATAAGTAATAATAAAGGAAATATTTATTTGTTAGAATAAATAGAATAGATATAAAAGGAAATATTTATTTGTTAATTAAACAGGATAAGATAATGGATATATTTATTTGTTAGAATAAATAGAATAAGAAAAGGAGATATTTATTTGTAAAATAAATAGATTTAAAAAGGAGTTATTCGAATATAGTTTATTTGAATAGAATTAAAAGAGTAAATCGGTTAGAGTAAATCAGTTAGAGTCAATCAGTTAGAATTAATCAGTCAGAGTAAACCAGTTAGGTTAATCGAACAGAGTAAATCAAATAGAGTTAGGAAAACTTTGAAACTGACTAGAGATTAGTAAATTGAATGGTTTTCTAAGTGTCGATCTGATGTTGGTTTCAGCCTTCGGGGTTTATATTTAGAGAATTGTTCTTCTACTAGTTTACAGTCAGGGACTGATATTTGTGAAATGTTAGTGATACTTAAATAACAAATGGAAATGTTTTCCAGTGTTAATAACGTATATTTTCTAAACATAGAAAATAAGGAAATATATATATATATATATATATATATGATTGATGATTGATTGATAGAATTTACATTTGCAAATGATATCGTTGTTTGCACACGTATTTCCTTCGATAGTTAAATCACAGACTATCGAAGTTTTGACCAATTTACGTTGTTAATATGGAGAGACCGGTTGGATTATTATCCAAAGAACCACTCTGTATTGGCATAAGCGTTGCAAATCATATATGCCAAAGATAATTGAAGACGGAGTAAAGTGCAAGGGCTATTGTAAAAGTCTTAGATAACAGTGCCTAAGATGGATGTGCTGAATAGTGCATTCGGTTCATCCTGTCCCTGGATGACTTGTATGGATGAATGTCTGACAGAGTATTTCCAAAAAAGTCCCATACATTGATTTCTTCAACCGTACCAAGAGTGGAAGCGGAGAAGGAAACTTCTTTTAGCTAACACATAATGTATTGTTGTAGACGTCAATCGGTGATTTGATTGATTTGACGATGTGACATTCGAAGTGAATCTGATGTGATGATGAAGCGTAACCTCAAGCCTCATCAACCGGTAAACGACAGAAATCGGGCAGGCAGCATGGCTAAGTCGGTCGCCCCGAAGTAGGTGTATAATCACATGATCTAGAGTTTCATTTATTTCTAAAAATCTATTGTCGATACTATCCCATTCGGGAAACAGTTGCTGATCCCAACCGTTGGTGATATACATTCGATACACTCAAGCGAAATGAGTGGTCGGTCATGTGTGGCCGGGTTGCAAGACGTTCTTGTTGAACCCAGTGTATTCCTTTCTAGAGATACACTAGCGTAAGGTGGTTCCATACCTTGTCATAGTTGGAAATCCATTACCCAATATGTGCTTACGGTTTTGATTGTATACTATATATGTAGAACGTGAGATGAAAGCGTTTCTGCTAGATGATTAATATATTGTGGTTGATAGACATTATTATAATATCAAAAGGGTTTTTGATGTAAAGATAATTTAGATTCCCATAAGGGAAAAACCCGTTCCGTTATACGGCGTGGTCTTATGAGATATCATTTACCTGCTTGAACTGTTTTAAACTGTTTTACTCATACCAGTCCCATGACTGACCCGGAGTTTATTTTGTTTTGTTTTCCCTAAACTCTTCGGTGCCCAATTTGGTATGGGCAGTCAAGTAGTCAGGATTTTACAGATATTTGAAGAGCTTGGAGCAGGAGGCTTCAGGATCATATAGCTATAGTTATTTCCGCTGTGTTGTAAGTGTTGTACTATGATAATGATGTATATTCAAGTACAGATGCATATTTCAAGTTATGTTATATATATTATATGTTATTCGTTCCGCTGTGAGGTTCGTGTTACTCTGATGTTGTGTTATTCTTCTTCTTCTATTCTAAGTTTCTATCTTATCTATCCTCACCCTCTAATTTCTTTCATTAATGACCGGTATTTTTCGATGTTTGGTTAGTCATCATTGAGTTTATGGCAATAATCAAAGTCGACAAAAACCCGGGTCATTACAGTTTGTATCAGAGCTTATTTTAAGTAATTACCTTGGCTCTGTGGCGTGACTCGGTAGAGATAGGGTTAGTAACACCCTAGATTGAGTTGAGTGTATATATACGAGTGAACGTATTTGTTATTTGATATAAAAATTGTTTTATATTATGGAGATTTATTGGTTGAGTTGTTTGTGAATTCTGGTCGATCAGTTTTATCCACTGTATCGGTAGGAGTTGATAAACACTTGAATACGATGAACCGTCATGGTATGTTTTGAAAAGAGGGTAAATAATATGATTTTACCCAAATTATATTTTAATATAAAGAAGATATATGTATCAAAATTTTAATATAGTGGATATATTGGTTGTTATTATAATCGAGTAAGATTATAAATTAAATGGTTATGTAAATAACCAATCAGAATTCATATAAGTGAAATACGTGAAATCAGACGAGTTAAATCTGAAATTTTAAACCAGAAATTGAATTAAAATTCTGGAAAATTGGATAAGTGTTTGTAAATGGATTTGGATTAAAAGTAAGGAAAATTTAAGATCCTGGGAGATTTTAAATTGTTTTACAAGCAGTCTGAAGTATATTTTGAAATGGATTTCAAAGTGGAAATGTTTAGAAATGTTTTTATAGTATTGAACTCACTTCGATCGCTGGAAAATAGATTCTGATGATGACAGCTGCATCATCAGTATTCATTTTCGAGTTGTAAGTCATGAATTACTACCAGAGATACTGTTTTGAATTTGTTTTGGGAAAGACAAGTTGTGTTGAATTTCGAAATGGGATTTATAATATAGAATTTGATATATAGAATTTGAATAATAGAATTTGAAATATAGATTTGAATAATAGAAGTGATATAAAATTTGAATAGAAATTGAACAAAATTAACTAAGTCAAATAGGAATTAGTTAATCGAGTTTTGAATTTGAAGTTGAACTTTGAAAGGTGAATTGGATTTGTAAATGGATATTCGAGATCGAATATAGAACTTAAATTTGAAATTTGGATTCAAATTAGTTAATAAGCACGTTAAAATATACTTGAACATGTCATGTTCAAATATAAAAGTGAAATAGACTAAAGAGTTAATTAACAAATTAATTAATGAATTGAGTTAAAACGATCAGGTATAGTTAAAATAGATTGGGCAGGTATAAATATACATAAGATAGGTATGGATAAGGTATGAAGATATATAAATAGAATGCTCGACGAAAAGGTATGTATTTAATTCATATATGAGATTTTATGCGCTGTGTCGGCTAGCTTCTCGGCTTTTTCTTTTTCTTTTGGATTGGTGAGGCCCATGGGAGGCTATTTGAAATATCCCGATGCTCCTGGTACAAAGGAGGTTATGACGAATTTTTCGGGGAATTTAAGGAGTTAGAATATTTTTAAGATAATTTGATAGTTAGAAATCAACGTATCGATATATATATATAGAAGTCGATAAGGAAACGAACTTAGAAATAGAATAGTAAAATCAAAAAGGAAGACTAAGAATAAAATCTATTAAGAATAGAAAGAGGAAGCGTATACGTGTTTAAAAGTGAATAAGTAGTTGTATGGTATTGATTATTCGAGTAAGTAGTCATATCTGTTTTGACGTTATAAATGTTATTCAGTCAAGGTCTGAGAGGTAGTTATACCCCAACTTGATTGATTTCATTATTAACAAATAAACAGTAAGATTTCAGGCTCGATGATCAATGTTGAATAAGAGTTAGTTGAATATAGTATTTGGGTTGTCGTAACGATGTTTTACACAACATCCGTTTTAACCCAAATAAGTGTAAGCTTGGAAATATAATAAAGAACATTTCCTAAGTATAGAAATAAACGAGATCGGAAAAGAGATAAGTAATTGGAATATTTTCCAATTATAAATAGCATATATTTTCTAAAGTTTAGAAAATAAAGGAAGGCGATATTCGGAAATGTTTTCCAAATAACATAAAAGGCCAATATGGTTATTGAAAATATTTGGTTAACAAATATTGATAAAGAAATAGAGAAGTGATTTAACTAATAGAATATTAATTAAGGGCTCAGTGACATGTTCAAAAGGAAAAATTGATTTTTGAAAAGAGTAAACTGTTTGAAAACTCCCAGGGAAAAGACTGTTTGAATTAAAAACAAATTTAACATAAATTTGTGAAAGCAAAATTGAATTAAAGTAAAGCCAGTAAAGTGGTTACTGAGATTGAACTAGAATGATATCAAGACAAATTGGATTGTAAGATTCAAATTTGAAGTGTAAAGTGATAATCAAGTTAAGAGTTGGGAATCAAGAAGAAACCCGAGTTGAAATGATATTTGGCTCGGATATAAGCGAATGGTTGTGTTGTGGATAAAAGCAGATTGGAATTTGATTGGGACGACCCTTGTATCCACTGAATTGATAACAGGTGGAAAGGATATATTGATATGCCGACAAAAAGGTACAAGTTTATATTTCATATGGTATGAGATTTATGAGCCGAATTGGCAAGCCGCTTGGCTGTTTGATTTTCTTTTGGGTTGGAGATGGCCCAGAGAGGAGAGTTGGAGTTTGACCGATTGACCGGTACAAAGGAGGTGCTGGCAAAAAAATTTCGAAAAGTTAAGGAGTTCGAAAATTTTCAGGATTTTTGGAAATTTTCGTTGATAAGAATTAATTAATAATTTAATTGAAATTAAATTTGTTCAGTTGAAACTGAAGTTAAGAAGTGAACAAATATGTTCTAACCAATCGATAGGGTCGTCCTCTACCTTTTAGCAATTTCGAGGACGAAATTGTTTTAAGTGGGAAAGATTGTAATGACCTGCATTAGCAGGGTATTATAATTAATTTATTTAATTATATAAATAGTGATATAGCGAATTTAATGGTCATGGAATTAAATAATAACGAATATTTAATTAAAATAATAAATTAAATAACATATTTAATTCTGAAATAATCAGAATTGGCTGAATTGGCAATATGGTGCGAACTGGATCATCTGTCATATTTAATTCAGCTTGGAATTGAATTTGAATAAGAAATATATTTTAAATAATGATCGTTAAACGTAGAATTATAATATAATTAAAATCGAGCTTGAAATGGCGCGGCAGTTCGTTATTTGGCGATTTGAACTTCAACTGAATGTACAGGGTTCGTTTTAAATCGGATTTCTGTGAAACAAGAAACGTTAGGAGCTGGTGGAGTATATCTTTCTAGTGGAAGAGAAAAATCGGGATTTCTTCGAGTAGATTTTGAGATATGTCCAAATCAAATTTTAAAATAGTCACTATAGAATCGTTTATCGGCCGTTACAGTTTATTCGATATATCTAGAGATCGGGTTTGAATTTAGACGAGGTTTCTTTGGGAAGTAGTGATAATTAATTTTTAGAATTTTAATGTAATTTTTAATTAATTAAATACGAGGCTTTTTATTTGGAGTATTTTGCACCCTATAACGACATTTTGGGGTTTCAAAATATGAGTTAATCTACCGGTATTATTATATTTTTGGCATCGTGGCACCGAGCTGATTACAACGGTATGTTTACTTCTATCGACAACAGGTTGTAAAGAAAGGAAATTCTTTATCACGTGATGGTAAACTTTATAACATAAAACAAAGATAACTATCATGTGCAGCTGAAAGTAGCATGCGTGATTTTATACTATTATCGGTTGGTCTATGTCAAAAGAGAAGGTTAAATCCTTATTGAAATCATGGATAATAATCAAGTAATTTCAATCACAGGATGAAGAACCCGGATTAAGGAAAAATTAAATTAAACATTTTATCACAACTTCATTAGATGGATTAATTTATGTGCATTGTACATAAGGCAGGTCCTTCCCATACCTGATCATTTTCATACCCTGCATCTATATTCATTCCTTTCAACGGTTAATGTACCCCCATGTTTACTCACGTGGCAATGAAGAATACCATAAAATATACATATATAATAGTCCATTTGTCTTAGCAACTAAGAAATGAAATGGTACCTTTCTTCACTTTAATGCATGCCACTTATAAAACCTAACTTATGCAGCACCTACCCTAAGCTACAAGAGCCACATACCTCACCACTTGGACAATGCTTCTCCACGCATACATATATGAGATATTAGAAAATACTATAAATAATCCTACACTCTTATAACCTAATTCCATTTTCCCAATCTCAATACCAATACCGGCCGTTGTTTTTTTTCCTCTTCTTCAAAACAAAAATCCGAAAACAAATAAAATACACGAGTTCTTGCTGGGATAACCTTCCTTCACCTCTGAGTTTATCGGATTCAAGATCATACGTGGGTTCGGTTTTTATTTCCGCATCTTACGGTAGCAACTGATGAACGTCTTTCATGCGCGGGAGCTGAATGGACCGGGGACAGCGAGTGCAAGAGTACGACTATGGAAGTGATGCTCATAAAAGGGGAGATGGCGTCACAACAGGTCAGCGTTTCGAAGGGTGCAGTCTTGTTTTGTGTGAAGGATGGAGCTGAAATGTTAAAAGGAGGAGATGGAACCGTTTTAGAGTGGTGCGGTGGGAGGAACGAAAATTCAAGGTGAACTCGGTTTCGGATTCCACTGGGAACTGAAGGGGAGCCGAGTGTTTAACTGATGTGATGGGTGTTTTCTTGGTTGATAGGAGAGACGGAAGTAGGAGATTTTGGTGGAGGGCGTTAGCAGTATCAAATGGAAGAGGGAGAGGAGTGGTTCTGCTCGTTGGTAAATGGTGGAGGATCTCTGTCTAGAGCACGGTATCAGTTGACGGGGAAGTAGAACAAAAGGGGTGGGCTTTAAACGATAGTGTATGGGCCAAGGAGCATAGGTAAAGGCCCAATTATAAACAAAAAGGGTTTAAGTTTATTTAATTTTATTTAAACCATGTTCTAACTTTAAAATCACGTATCTAGTTCATACGGAATCGAAATCGTGAACGGTCTGATGTGTTGAATTCGTATGGACGGGGGCAACAACATTGCACTGACTCGGAATGAATCCGTGCTCGCTACAATTTATTGTAAAATAAATTATCCATCTGAATCAACGACAATTATCGTTATTAACGATGATAGTCCAAAGTGAGTAAACCTCACTAACCCTGAACAATTTATAATTTCATGTTGTATTTTAAGAACTGTTAAATATTGGCTGATTGACTGTGTGTTGACTATTTGATTGAACTGCTAGTCAGTTAGTTGAATTTCTATATTGATTCTGTTTAACAGAATATATCATATGGAACTGAAAGTGATGTTATCTATATTGTTTAACATCTATGATGCAGGGAAACAGGTTGGAGGAATCCAACTGGATTCCTCAACATTTATTTTACTGTGATTCATATATTGTGATGTATGATGTGATATATAATCTGTTGTTGATTATGTGTGTTTGGACGATATTTATCGTTGTTATATGGTATGTTAAATACCATAAGAAATACTGGATGTGGGAAAGGGGATTTTCAAAGTGTATTTTGAAAATGAATTATTTATATAAAATCGATGGATTTTATATAGAAAAGGAAAAGGATTTTTATAAAAGAAAATAATTATAAAATCGAAGGATAAGTTATAATAAAGGAAATATTTATTTGTTAGACTAAATAGAATAGATATAAAACGAAATATTTATTTGTTAAATAAATAGGATAAGATAATGGATATATTTATTTGTTAAAATAAATAGAACATGAAAAGGAGATATTTATTTGTAAAATAAATAGAGTTAAAAAGGAGTTATTCGAATATAGTTTATTCGAATAGAATTAAAAGAGTAAATCAGTTAGAGTTAATCAGTTAGAATTAATCAGTTAGAGTAAACCAGTTAGGTTAATCGAACAGAGTAAATCAAATAGAGTTAAGCAAAATTTGAAACTGACTAGAGATTAGTAAATTGAATGGTTTTCTAAGTGTCGATCTGATGTTTGTTTCGGCCTTCGGGGTTTATAATTAGAGAATTGTTGTCCTACTAGTTTACAATCAGGGACTGATAGTTGTGAAATGTTAGTGATATGTAAATAACAAATGGAAATGTTTTCCAGTGTTAATAACGTATATTTTCTAAACATAGAAAATAAGGAAATATATATATATATATACAGATATATATATATGATTGATGATTGATTGATAGAATTTACATTTGCAAATGATATCGTTGTTTGCACACGTATTTCCTTCGATAGTTAAATCACAGACTATCGAAATTTTGACCAATTTACGTTGTTAATATGGAGAGACCGGTTGGATTATTATCCAAAGAACCACTCTGTATTGGCATAAGCATTGCAAATCATATATGCCAAAGATAATTGAAGACGGAGTAAAGTGCAAGGGCTATTGTAAAAGTCTTAGATAACAGTGCCTAAGATGGATGTACTGAATAGTGCATTCGGTTCATCCTATCCCGGGATGACTTGTATGGATGAATGTCTGACAGAGTATTTGCAGAAAGGTTCCGTACATTGATTTCTTCAACCGTACCAAGAGTGGAAGCGGAGAAGGAAACTTCTTTTAGCTAACACATAATGTATTGTTGTAGACATCAATTGGTGATTTGATGGATTTGACGATGTGACATTCGAAGTGAATATGATGTGATGATGAAGCGTAACCTCAAGCCTCATCAACCGGTAAATGACAGAAATTGAGCAGGCAACATGGCTAAGTCGGTCGCTCCGAAGTAGGGTGTATAATCACCTGATCTAGAGTTTCATTTATTTCAAAAAATCTTTGGTCGATACTTTCCCATTCGGGAAACGGTTGCTGATCCCAACCGTTGGTGATATACATTCGATACACTCAAGCAAAATGAGTGGTCGGTCATGTGTGGCCGGGTTGCAAGATGTTCTTGTTGAACCCAGTGTATTCCTTTCTAGAGATACACTGGCGTAAGGTGGTTCCACACCTTGTCATAGTTGGAAATCCGTTACCCAATGCATGCTTGCGGTTTTGATTGTATACTATATATGTAGAACGTGAGATAGAAGCGTTTCTGCTAGATGATTAATATATTGTGGTTGATAGACATTATTATAATATCAAAAGGGTTTTTGATATAAAGATAATTTAGATTCTCATAAGGGAAAAACCCGTTCCGTTATACGGCGTGCTCTTATGAGATATCATTTACCTGCTTGAACTGTTTTAAACTGTTTTACTCATACCAGTCCCATGACTGACCCGGAGTTTATTTTGTTTTGTTCTCCCTTTACTCTTGGGTGCCCAATTTGATACGGGCAGTCAAGTAGTCAGGATTTTACAGATACTTGAAGAACTTGGAGCAGGAGGCTTCAGGATCATATAGTTATAGTTATTTCCGTTGTGTTGTAAGTGATGTACTTTGATAATGATGTATATTCAAGTACAGATGCATATTTCAAGTTATGTTATATATATTATATGTTATTCATTCCGTTGTGAGGTTCGTGTTACTCTGATGTTGTGTTCTTCTTCTTCTTCTTCTATTCTATGTTTATATCTTATCTATCCTCACCCTCTAATTTCTTTCATTAATGACCGGTATTTTTCGATGTTTGGTTAGTCATCATTGAGTTTATGGCGATAACCAAAGTCGACAAAAACCCGGGTCATTACTTTATAAGTGCATTGTGTATAAACAACTTCAAATATAAATGTATCAATCCTAGACGGCATGGGTACCACATATCATGTTGCTAATACTAGGCTCTACAATCAAAACCGCAAATGTCACGTATTGGAAGTTGGATTTCTATCTGTGAACCGAGGCAAGGGATCTTCCTCACCACTTCGAGACAATGTAGCCTACCATGTCTCAGGCAAGCGCGCAGACAAGCCTTGGATCGTCAGGGCCGGTCCACTCGATGTGGATTAAATTTAAACCCTGAACAATACGTTTCCCCGCCCCATGGGGCGTAAATGAGCCAAATGACTCATTCTGTCCCGGATCGACTGATATAACTGAGGCGCCTCGCAATCCATCATCCACATAAGTAAAATGTCAGGGCTAGTAAAACGCTAACACCACTCCTAGCTAGAAGGAAACACATGCCCTACCTGATGTCCTCTCCCGTTTCTGGTCCACACCGGGGTGTGAGGCTCGCGAATTAATGCTACACAAAGCTACGCTATATTAAAACCGTGCTTTGATCATCAACCACAAGACTCTGCTTTTCAACAAAAGCCTTGATCATTTGCATCTCAGCATGCCACACGGGCAATTCACGCTATGCAACCGATGTATATCAATCACACAGAATGAAATCGGATGTCAGACACACATCCATTTACAAGTCCGTTCTGCGTTTGAACGAAACCGGAGGAACCTTATTCCTTGCATATCCATCAATCTCCAAGTACGTTTGGACGATCACCAACTGATTCCCTCCTCTTGGGTGTACAGCCCAATCAAGGTCATCTGTAATTATCCAAATGACGTGAAGACCTCCGGTCTTCAACCACCATCTTCATCGTCGACTTATCGTCGATCCAGTTATTCAGAATGGGATAAACCCGGTCTTTCAGAATAACTCGCGTATACAATAAAAAAGTGTTATAAAAACACAACATACACCTCATTCCAATCCAGAATATTCTTTTATTCAAATATTCTTATACTTTGGGAAAGGTTCCCATTAATTTTATCAAAGATAAATTCTTTAAATTTATCCATTAATCTTCCTTTGGATATCATTTCAATCTAATTAAAGATGCAGTAAAACTCCACTTGGTTTTAATCTTCCCAAAAATAAATATTAATGATTGTTTAACTTGGGAAATCATATCTTGTCTTTAACTGGGTTAAAGAACCAATGTCATTTAAAACATAGTTCGCTATAAACCCAAAATCACAATCCATTTCATCAGCCTTTAACCGTAAATTAGCAAGTGAACAATTCCTTAAGTATTAACCCTAAAGGCCGAAACCAACATCAGATCAATACCCAGAAAACCATTCAACTTAACTAATCTCCAGTTGGTTTCTAATTTTCTTAATTCCGTTGGGTCTAAGAACAATATTATTAAAGATACCATTCACGACAACCTAAAATTACATTCCATTAATGATGGAATCTTCATGGAAAACAAATCGATATATATAATCGATACAAACTTCCATATCCAACCGATACTATAAATGGAATAACGACAGAGCCTCTTAAATTCCATATATAATAACATTCTTCCTGGACAGAAGTCCACTTCGATCATTACCAAATCTAATTCCATTTAATTCCAATTTAATATGTTAAATTGCAAAACTTTATTTTGGAAAATCTCCTTTAAATCTTAACAAAAGATTTATAAATTCCAAATCCCATTTAACTGTAACTCGGTTCAAAGAACGAATGTCGCTAAAACACAGTTCACGATAAACCCAAAAATCAATTCTAATTCAATTCCAATTAAATATCAATTAATTGGTATACTTCATTAAATCTAAATAAAAAGATTTAATATTTTTCTCAACTGGGTTTAAGAACAGTGTTAATGAAGACACCATTCACGATAAACCCAAATCCCATTTGATATTCAATACAAGGCTCTGAATAGAAAATATATCTGCTTATATTCAATATCAAAAACTACAACCGACAAACATCGTATTGGAAATAACGATATAAATATATCTTTCAAATTTCCACAATAATATCTGCATAATCACGAAATTCAATATCGAAACATTCCGAAGATAATTTCGATTCAAATCCATTCAAATTCAAATATTGGAAATTCTGGTTATTTTTAAAACCATTTCAAATCCAATTTATTTATTTTAAAAATAAATGGATTATTATTCTAGTTCAAAACTGGTTCATTTCGATAAAAATCTATTTTTATCTTTTTAAATATGGAATTTTTCATCCCAATTCTCTTCAAATCATTTCTTATGATTTTACACTAATTATTGATATTTTTAATAATTTTATCAACGCCCGTACAATCGATTTCCAAAAACGGCCATCGAACTGCACTTACAGCGACCTTTTCCAAATTTGATTTGGACATAATTCCAAATCCGACTGTTAGATTTCTAATTGCTTGTATTCTTCAGAAAGCCCTTTTCGATACGAACCCAACGGTTCCGGTTTTAGGAGAATCCGATGGTCGGATATCCTGTAATGTCCGTTCGATCTAAATGGTCGAAATTCGCGAACTGCCGCAGCGCGACGCGTTCTATTCAGGCCATTATATATATAATATATATATTATATATGTTTCATCGATTTCCATTTAAAACGTATTTTATAAATTGTTTTAAATTCGTTTTCAAAACGATTTCAACATCATATTCAGTTTCAAATCAAATTGAATATTCCATATCATCGATATATAAATGATAGCATTTTCAAAACATTATATTTCGAAATCATTTCCTTTTCGATATTCATTATAAAAATGAATAAAATCGATATAATTATCGTTCACGTCAAAATGACGTTAATCTAATCAACACAGCTTTATATATTTAAATATATTCATGTCCTTGCCAAATCGAACATTAAAATCACATTTTGATTGTTTACCAAATATTATTTTAAAATATTCGATATTTTATTTTATTCAACACATGAATATATTTTTTCCTTTTTTGAATATTATTTTAAAATATTCTTTATTTCCCAAATTGGAATGAGGCCCAATCAAATACCATATAATATTACTTATATGGATTCCATACAACGCATGTATATAATAACATGATAAACAATCAACCATCATCCAAAGTGCATTCTACACTGTATAAGCATTAAATATAAATATTTAATGCCTACAACACTCTGTCCACCTATCAATTGACATACAACTAAATAGTTGGGATTAGTGTACGTCAAATATCATCCCAACAACTGTGTGGGGTTTCAATCGACAAACACAGATTTTATTTGTGCAGTTGGGCGATGTGTAAAATTTATCGTTCCAATCCATATCATTCAAATAAGTGTACATAAACAAATCGTCCGATTTGAAAGTGAATGTTTATTTTATTTCAACACATGAATATTATTATTTTATTCAACATGTCACAAACCAAATTCACACAAACAAATCAATCCAAACACACAACCAAACAAGTCGTCCATGGTCTGTGGACGATAGGGAGCAATTCATAGATGCAGTTATAACATAAATAACTGAACAGAAAATTTTAGTGAGGAGTTCTCACCATTGGGATCCACTCCTCCATTCTTTATTTTTGAACGGTTTGGATTTGGATTTGATTCCAATCGGTTCCATCACACACTGTTTCACTCTGTTCATAGTAAAAATTACATTTTTATTATTCAGTTTTATATATAAAAATCATATTTTTACATCGCTCTACTTCTAGTAAAGATAATATTTTTATATCACTCTTCTTTAAATAAAGATTATATTTTTCAAATCAAAGAGGTTTATATTTTCAAAGCAATGAGGTTTATATTTTCAAATCAAAGAGGTTTATATTTTTAAATCAAAGTGGTTTATATTTCTCAAATAAAAGTGGTTTATATTTTCAAATCAAAGAGGTTTATATTTTTCAAATCAAAGAGGTTTATATTTTTCAAATCAAAGAGGTTTATATTTTTCAAATCAAAGAGGTTTATATTTTCAAAACAATAGCATTCTAATTTTTCAAAATAATGGAATATTTTTATCTTTAAAACAATGGTATATTTATATTTCTAAATCAAGGTATATTATATTTTTAAATCATGGTATTTAAAAACAATGTTATTATAATTTAAATTAGTAAACCAACCTAATTAAATCCTAATTAAAATAATTAACCACTTACAAAAACCGTGGCCACCGTTCTGTTCTTCTTCCAGATTGCCTCAAACCCAAAGCCACCTTCTGGGGTTTCAAATCGCGTGAGATAGAAGAAGCCGGACGTTGATCAGATGCCACAGCCTTGTGCGACTCCGCGAGGGCTTCCGGCGCCACCCACCCACATCGAGTTCGACGTTGACCTGCGACCAGAAAAAGCTTTGAAGCGGCGGCTGTTTCGCGCCCGCTCCCGAGCTCCATACAACCCGATAACTCCCCAAATCACCTTAGATTGGAAGCCCCTTCCTAGCTTGACGATTTTTCTTTACAAATTTTATGAAATCATTGTTTAGATTAGAAGAGAATTAGGAGGAAAGATTCGAACAAATTCCGCCATGTGTTTTTTTATATTCTATTTCAAAATGACTGGAGAGAGAAAGCAAAAAAGGGGTGGAGGGGCTTAAGTATAAAATTATATTATATTATATTTTATTCTCCAAAGAGTTGACTTTCCATTTGAACTCCAAACGAGACCGAACGACTATCGCCTCTAGCTAATTACCCCCATCTCGGACACAATGGGATATGTCCTGTAAGACAATTTGACTGTTACGATCAGTTTTCCGCTAAATTTAAAATATAAACCATTATATTTTAAATTTAAACGCACATTTTAATTTACTAGGGCCACATACGGACTTTGAAAATTCCTGAAAAATTATTTCTAGCTTCGTATTGCCGATACGATCCTAACAAAACTAATTTCATCAAATTTTGAGATCATTTGAAAAATGGCCATTTTCTGGTCGATTGAAATTGATTGAAACTGTCAAAACACGTTTTACTTCGCCACACTCACATATTAATTCAGAAATTATGAATTTTGGAATCTGACAATAATTTTAAATCCCGAATCCAACAAAAGTGGTTTCGTCGAAAATGGAGGTCATTTGCAGAATTTTCATTTCTAAGGGCCAAAATTCCATAGCGACTATTCCAAATTTTCAACTGGGCATAACTTTTTATTCCCGTCATGAAATTTCAATTTTTCGGATTCGTTGGAAAGATATTTCCAAGTAGATTCTAATATTTTTGGTTTCGCTTAAATCCTGTTAATTTTGACTCCTGTACATTCATTTGAAATTTTAAATCGAATTTTCCAACTACCACGCCATTTCCAATTCCTTTTATAATTAAAATAAATATTTATATTCTAATATCGATTCAAATAAATATTTATGTTCTAATTCTATTCAAAAATAAATTTCTCATTGTTATTATTTAAAATAAATCATTTTAACTATTCAAAATTCATTAAAATCGCCAAAATAAATTTTTTAAATTGGTTTAGATTTTCCGGGTTGTTACATTCACTTCGATTATTATCAATCGAATTCCATTCAATTCCAATTTAATATATTAATCTGGAAAATTTTACTTTGGAAAATTCCCGTTAAATCTTAATAAAAAGATTTATAAATTCCAAACCACATTTCACTGTAAATCGGGTTAAAGAACGAATGTCGTTAAAAACACAGTTCACAATAAACCAAATTCACATTCCATTTTCAGTACCAATTAAATGTTAATTAATTGGTAATTCTTCTTCAAATCTTGATTAAAAGATTTATTCTTTTCACACTAGGTTTAAGAAAAGCGTTAATAAAGACACCATTCATGACAAACCCAAAATCCTATTTGATATTAAACACAAGGCTCTGAATAGAAAATATATTGGCTTATATTCAATATCAAATTCTGAAATCAACAAATATCGTATTGGAATAACGATATATATATCTTCCAAATTCCTCCACAATGTCTGTATAATCACGGAATCCAATATCGAAATATTCCGATGATAATTTCGGTTCAAATTTATTCCAATTCATATACTGGAAATTTAGGTTATTTTTTAAACCATTTCAAATCCAGTTTAATTATTTAAAAATATTGGATTATAATTCTAGCTCATAACTAGTTCATTTCGTTAAAAATATATTTTTATCTTTTCATATATGGAATTTTTCATCCTAATTATTTCCAAATCATTTATTATGATTTTACACAAATTATTGATATTTTTAATAATTTTATCAAGGCCCGCACAGTCGATTTCCATAAACCATCATCGAACTGCACTTACAATGACCTTTTCAAATTTTATTTGGACATGATTCCAAATCCAACCATTAGATTTCAAATCTCTTGTATTCATTGGAAAGCTCTTTTCGATACAAACCCAATGGTTCCTGTTTTAGGAGAATCCGACGGTCGGATCTCCCGTAATGTCCGTTCGAAGCCAATGGTCGAAATTCGCGAACTGCCGCAGCGCGGTGCATTCTATTCAGGCCCTTATATATATAATATATATATATTATATATATATTTCGTCGATTTCTATTTAAAACATATTTTATAAATCGTTTAAATTCGTTTTCAAAATGATTTCAACTTCATATTCAATTTCAAATCAGAATTGAATATTCCATATCATCAATATATAAATTATAATATTTTCAAAACATTAGATTTTGAAATCAATTCCTTTTCGATATTCATTATAAAATTGAATAAAATCGATATAACTATCGTTCACATCAAAATGGCGATAATCTAATCAACACGGCTTTATATACTGAAATATATTCGTGTCCATCCCAAATCGGACATCAAAATCATATTTAGATCTTTTATTGAATATTATTTTAAAATATTCATTATTTTTAAATATTCATTATTTTAAAATATTCCTTCACTATGAACTGGAATCAGACATAGTCAATTACCATATAATGTTGTTTATATGGATTTCATACGCACATGTACACAACAATAACCAAACACAGTCAACCATCATCCAGAGTCCATTACACAACTGCATAGCGTTAAATATAAATAATCAACGCTAATAACAACCTGTAAACCAATCGGTTGACATACAACTAAATATTGGGATTGGTGCATGTCCAGTATCATCCAAATACCTTTGTGGGGTTTTCAAACAATCAAACACATGTTTTATTTGTGCAGTTGGGCGACGTGTAAAATTTATCGTCCCAATCAATATCAATAAAATGGGTGTACATAAACAAATCATCCAATTTGTAAATGAATATTCATTTTCAATTCAGGAGAATTCTATCCCGTTCTTTTATATGTTAAAAATAATATTTTTAACGTTAAAATATTCATTTCAAAACTTTACTATTTTTAACAGTTCATTCATTCAATAAAAATGTTATTTTTAACTAACACCTTTTATTTCAGAAAATTTCGGCATTATAACGGCGCGATATCGAAATCGGGTAATGTCTAGCAACCCCTCTTATGATATTGGCTCGCGCCATACACACATAACAACTCAATCAATTCTCATCCCAAACCAATTCAAACAAATAAATCAAACAAACCAAATAATCAAACAAGTCGACCATGGTTTGTGGACGACGGGGAGCAGTTCATAAATGCTGTTATAAAATAAATAACTGTACAAAGAAAATTATAGTGAGGAGTTCTCACCTTTGGGTTCCACTCCGTCATTCTTTAAAGGACGATTTCGATTTGGGTTTGTCTCCAATGCGTTGCATTCTTCACCGTGATTTCAACGCAGTCTATTTCACGCATTTGTATTAAAAATTAGATTTTTATTTCGCTACAACATAAATAAAAAATCATATTTTTGATTCACTATTCATATAATAAAAATCACAATTTTATTCCATGTTATATATACATATAAATCACATCTTTGTAATGATGTTTACATTATAAAAATCATATTTTTATACCGCTGCATATAATGTAAAAATCATATTTTCATCTTCATGAAAACATTATAAAAATCAAATCTTTATGTGTTATACATATAAATAAAAATCATTTCTTTTCATTGTAAAAAAATCCAGTCTTTCTGCATATAAAAATCTAAGCTTTCTACTTATAAAAATATATTCTTTCTACTTATAAAAATATATTCTTTCTACTTATAAAAATTTAACCTTTCTACTTATAAAAATCTAACCTTTCTACTTATAACAATATATTCTTTCTACTTATAAAAATATATTCTTTCTACTTATAAAAATATATTCTTTCTACTTATAAAAATTCAAACTTTTATCATATAAAAATTCAATCCTTTATCATATAAAAATTCAGTCTTTAATCATATAAAAATTCAGTCTTTTATCATAACTAAAAATCACATTTTTATCACATTAAAAATCTCATTTTTTATCTATGTATATATAAACAGATTTTTAAATAAAAAAATAAAGAATAATAAAAACTTACAGTTCAAAATAGGGAGGAGGGTCTGCTTCACGTCGGATGTGGGCGGTGGAAGATCTGGCGGTGAGGAGAACTAGGGGCGACGGGTTTCAGCGCTTTGGGGCGTACGGTTTTAAATCGGTGCAGGCTGGAGGAGGGAGTTCATCTGTTGAGGAGGACGGGGATGCGGCTTGGTCGGAGGACGGTGGTAAGGGAGCGGCGGCGCCATCGAGGTGGCGCATTGGAGGGTGAGCGACGGGTTCCTGTCTCTTTTTTTATATCATTTTTTTCTTGAAATGAACGAAAGGAGGGGTGAGGAGAGATAAAGGTGCATTGACAAAATTTATTAATATATATTTAATTTATTTTAAATTTTAAAAAAGTAACTTTTTAATTCGAACCCCAAATCGAACCCAATGACTATCGCCCCTAGCTAATTACCCCCATTCCGAACACAATGGGATATGTATCGTAACCCAATTCGGCCATTACGATCAGTTCCCACTTAAATTAAAATTTAAATCTATATATTCAATTTTAAACGTACAATTCAATTTACCGGGGCCACATACGGACCCCAAAAATTCCAGAAAAATAAATCTGGCTTTGTTTTGACGATACGGTCTTAACAAAACTAATTTCATTGAATTTGGAGACCATTTGAAAAATGGCCATTTTCTGGTCGATCACATTACAACTAAAATTACCAAATACGTTTAAATCCGCCACGCTCGCATATTAATTCCAAACATTCTATAAATTGGAATCTAGCAATAATTTGACATTCCGGATCCAACAAAAGTGGTCTCGTCGAAAACGGAGGTCATTTGCAAAATCTCCATTTTTAAGGGCTATATGCCATAGCGACTATTCTGAATTTTCAACTGGGCATAACTTTTTATTCCTGCTATGAAATTTTTCGGATTCGTTGGAAAGATATTTTCAAATAGATTCTAATATTTTTAGTTTCACTAAAATCCGGTTTATTTTGAATCATGTACATTCATTTGAAATTTGAAATCGAATTTTCAAACTACCACGTCATTTCAATTCCTTTTATAATTAAAAATAAATATTTATATTCTAATGTCGATTTATATAAATATATACGTTCTAATTCTATTAAAAATAAATTTCTAGTCGTTATTATTTAAAATAAATCATTTTAAATATCCAAAATTCATTAAAATTGCCAAAATAAAAATTTTGAGTTGGTTCTGATTTTCCGGGTTGTTACACTTCTTATAATTCTTTTATATCTCGCAAATTCCCTTTATAAAATTCTATTCATTTTCCAAATAATTGATTTTTTATAAAATCCATTAATTTTATAAAATTTAAATTTCAATACTCGCTTTAAAAATTCTTTTTATATATTCCAATGTCACTTACGGTATTTAAAATGCCAAATAAAAGGATCAATATCATCCAAACACACATAATGAATAACATATTATATATCATTTCATAGGTCACAATATACGAAAAAGCAGTAACATAAATGTTGAGGAATCCAGTTGGATTGCTCCAACCTGTTACCCTGCATCCACAGATGTTAATCAATATAAATAACACGAATTTTATATCAATATGAAATATTCCGATAAACAGAATCAATATTTAATTAACGAATTATATATATAACTATATCTATATTTTCAACCAATTAATTTGCAGTTCATCCAAACAATCATCACACAGAATTCAATCATTATTTGTCAATACTAAATTAAGTTTATAAAAATATAAACTGATCAGAGTTAGTGAATTTTACTTACATTTGTCGTTAATAGTTAAATAATGATTAACGGTCATTGATTCAGATTGGAAATTTTACTCCACCATAAATTCAAACGAGCTCCGAATCGCTCCAAATCAGTTCCATTGTGTGGCCCTCGTCCATATGATTCCAACGGGTCTTGTTTTGCTGAATTTGGATAAAGTATGAGAAAGATATTTAGTTTACAATTTTTGAATACAATTAAACTCGATCATTAACATCTCAATTTTAATTAATAAATGTTAATTACTTTTAGTCCACGTCATTCTCCTTTAATACCTGTGCTAATCCTTCTTCTTGACAAAAATTTTGAACATTGCCCTCAAAGCCTCAGACATTAACGTGATCCTTCCACCATCTTATCTCCCTTCATAAACCATTAAATCTGAAACAAACAACACCAGAATGTCCCTCAGCTCGCTCTCTTTCATTTCATCACAAAATACTGAAATACTGAAACTTGATTCACCTTCCTTTGGTCACGGCTTATAGCAGAACTCCACGTCTACCGAGAAGTTACGACATTTTCCTTCATCGGAGTTCACGAAACTTTGCAGTTCGATACTGAAACCCCTGCTGAAACCAAATATGATCCTTAGATCACTCATTGATGCATTGATTTCGAGAATCGATCAACCCACTTCCTTAAATACGATCGCTGTCTTTTTTTTAACCTTAAATAAATGCATCACACCTGATATAACTTGTATGAGAATGAAAAGCAAGTTGCAAGGACATCATTTATATGTACTTTGTAATTTATAGACTTTGGTTCGAATTTCTATGATTTTCTTAATATCTCGTTTGCATTTGAAAGAGTTTTGTGGCGGCGGTGAAAGATAATGACCAGAGAGGAAATAGATTTAGGTTTAGGAAGATTGTAAGATATTTATAGAAGGGTATAATATATTTTTAAATGATTATTTTACTAATTTATAACCAATCGTTATCTCCGTTCATCGTTTTAAAAATTCCTATGATCACGTAACATATCCAAATTCAACGAAAATGGACGAATAGCTATAGTTCGACATTACAGACCCAACAAAACTTGTTTCGTCGAATTCTGAATCCGTTTGTTAACACAGCGTATTTTTAAGATCAAATTGTCGATTGTTTTTCACATTAAAATCCCGTATGTCCACATACTGACTCCAAAAATCACGAAACTTGAAATTTAACAATAATACAATATTCCAGATCAACAAAATTAATTTCGTCGAAGACAAAGGTCGTTTGTAAAAATGGCTATTTTCTATGGTCTAAATAAACCAATTAAATATTAATATATTTAAAAACAATTCAATTTTATAATAATAAATTAATATTATCGTATATATTGAAATTAAATAACATATTGCTCCAAGATAAACAAGTTTAGACTTATAACTTGATATTTAAATATCCAAGTTAATCGATATTTAATATATAATAAATTATAAACGAATTCCATAGCGACTTTCTAGAAATTTGATTTGGACATAACTTACAATCTATAACATGAAATCTCGATTTTTCTCTTCCATTAGAAAAATATCGTTTAATAGATTCGAACGTTTCTTGTTTCAAAGAAACCTGACTTGAAACAGATTCTTTATATTGAATTGAAGTTCAGAACTCAATATTAGTAACTACCACGACGTTACGGGTTCATTTTAAATTTTATTATAATAATACTGTCAAACTCGTTATTATAAATAAATTCGTTAATATACTTCAATTCGAAAACCGAATTAAATCTCTTATACTATCCAATTCACATAATATTGTCAATTCAACTTAATTCCGATTATTTCGGAATTAAATATATTATTCTATTATTTATATTAATTAAATAAATCTAAATATTTAATTCAAATTGTTTTATATTACCCAATAAATATTCAAATAATTTAAAAAATTAATTATTAAACCATTAGAAAAATCCGGGACATTATAATATATCTTTAAAACTAACATTCTAGAATTATAACTCGATCTTTCAAATCAAGGTTAAATCGATATTCAATTTATATAAAAATCCTTTTACATATATATTATTAAATAAATCGTTATAATTTATAAACGATTCCGTAGAGACTTTCTGAAAATTTGATTTGGACATAATTCATAATTTGCAAGATGAAATCTCAATTTTTCTCTTTATTAGAAAAATAAAGTTCAATAGATTCGAACTTTTCTTATTTCAAAGAAATCTGACTTATAACGAATCTTGTATAATTGTTTAATGTTCAAAATGAAATATTACGAATTACCGCAACGTTATGAGCTCGATTATAATTACATTATGATTAATATGTTCAAACATTGTTTAAATAATAAACTCTTTATTATAAATCAAATTATAAACCCAATTAAATCTCTTAACTTACCAATTCACACACTACTGCAAATTCGGCTATTTCCGACCATTTCGGAAACAAAATATATTATTCCATTACTTATATTAATTAAATATTCAATACTATTTAATTCAAATTATCGATATCACCAAATAGAGATTTAAAATAATTTAATAAGTTAATTTCGTAAAAAATCCAGGACGTTACAATTATATTTCAGAAGTCCCTCTGTATAGGGGTAACTCTGGAAAAAAATTCAAAAATTTAATATGTAAGAAAATTTGCGAAATTTTTGCTAACAAAAACGAGTAGATGGTTTGATTAAAACAAATTGGATCAGTTGGAACTGAAAATTTAGAAAGTGGAAAGGAAAATTTAACTAAGTGATTTGTGAAAAAATAGAACATCTGTAGCATTTTTCCTACCTTATTAATTTCGGGGATGAAATTCTTTTAAGAGGGAAGGAATGTAACAACCTGAATCATTAGCCATTAAGTTTGAACATTTAAAATTGTTTAAATAGTGGATTTGGGAATTTAATAACTTGAATTATATGATTTTGAGTATTAATTTAATTTGAGTATTAAAATAATAAATTTAATTCTAAAATAATTGAGAATGAATTGGATTTGAAGTATAACATGAACTGGATGATTTATTATGACCCAACTGAATTCAGATTTGAATTATCGCTACAAGAAAACACTAAATTAGCATCAAATATTTAGAACCTGAAATTTTCGTCGCTAATTTGCAATGGATTTTCATGTGATTTGCAAGGGATATTTTTTTGTTCTTTTCAACTTTTTTTCCTTTTATTTATTACATTCGTCTTTTGTCATTTGTCACTATGTCATTGCAAATCACATATATTTTATAATTGTAGTTGATAATTATATTTTATATTTCAACAAATTGGGATCGCTACCCCCGTTTAATTTTGTGTTTGCGCATATGATATGAGGTGTAGTTCGGAGGTGAACCAACATGAGTTGGCAGATCAATATAATATTCTATTAATAATTAATATTATTATTTAGAAAGCAATAATAATACACATAATAAAGCTATGCCAAAAAGAATACACATGCTAATTAAAATCTAGAAATTAATATTCAATTACAATTATGAAATTAATATTCAGTTACATTTTATTTATTTATTTATTGTATTTTGATATTTAAGATTTAATATTGATATTTAATTTACTATTTGATATATATTTAACAACTGATAATTACTAATTATTGCTAATAATAGACTATTAATAACATACGCATAATAATTAATATTTATTTACAAATATTTAATGTTAATAAAGAAGCAGTAATATTAATCTTTAATATTTAATATTTAATTACATTTGGTGTATTAGAGATGCAGCCATTAATCATTGAATAATAGTGCATCTTATCGAAATCTAATGTAAAAACCATACTGTTATGCTACTAGTCCAAACTAGACAAACGGATTACTAACTCCAAACCGTTGATTTTGTTGGAATCCAACGTGTTGTATTAGCCATTCACATCATTCCTACCAGTTTGATCTCCATTTCTCCTCAAATTTTTTGTTTTCTCCCAAATCGCAATATTTTCCCCGAATCAAAAAACAAATCCCTAATTTTAGTTTAAATCCTACATTAAAAGTAATTGAAACTGAAGGCAAAATGATTGAAGGGGCCAGAGGTAGAAAGTGATCGAGGAAGAAGTTTGTCATTAGGTCAGTCAAATCCATAGATTCTGTCCATCTCGTCGCGTTGGTAGTTGGAAGCATCAAAAATAGTAGGAGGGGTTTCACTAATTTTTACAACAAAACCAAACTAAATGCTTTACTCTTCTTGGCAAATCGCTCCAGGATTCTCAAAATACGATGCCGTCTAGGGTTTCGCCACCTTCGTTCCATCGTGTTAGTCCTCTCGAATGAACCGCAGTTTCCATCTCCTTTCATCTATAGCAACAAGTTTCTAATCTCCATCTTCTTAGGTATGTATTGATTTTTGTTTTTCCTTTTATTAGTTTATCATGTTTCTTCCGTATTGTTTATCCATCAAAAGATAAGCACAGGTTGATAGATTAAATCTATAATAAAAAATGGATCGAGCACCACAAAGGGATCGAGCATCATTATGGCTCGAGCATATCCCAGGTTCGCACACCAGGAAATCGTACATTATAAAGCCACTCGAGCGCGAGGAGTCGATCTGGAACTCTCGTCTAGCTCACACATGATCAGGTCGGTCGTGCAACTCTCGTCTGGCCCACACATCATCAGGTTGGTTACACTTCACATGGTGATCAAATATGTAGGGTCAGTCGAGTATTGAAGGGTCAGTCGCACTCACCTCGACCGTGCAAGTAAACAGGCTCAAGTTCAAGGGTGGTCGATCGCGCGTTGTCATTTGGTTCAAGTGTAGAGGGGTCGCACACCATCATGGGTCGCTCGCTCATCATTTGCTCGTTCATGCATTGTAGGCTCGCTCATACAAGACAACTGGCAACAACTGGCTACAACTGGCAGTGGCATTTTCGTAATTACCTAAGCGAGCGACCCCACAATGTGCACATATAAATTTCAGCTCACCACTTCATTCTAACTTTTCCTATAAATAGGCCATGGCTTCCATGCTTTTAGGGACTGATTTCTACGACCCCAAAAGGCTGCCAAATTGCTTTCTCTCTTATTTCAAGTGATTCTAACATCATTTAGCATCTCCTAACATAGATCTAGAGCCTAATTCGCCATGGAATCCGTCAAATTCGATCAAGCGCTCTAGAAATTCAAGATCTTCATTCATATTCCTTGCATTGGGAAGATTTGATCTTTTCCTCGCTGATTTGCAAAGTTCAAAGTGACTTTCTAGTGTAAAAGAGCAAATGAATGTACTAAGAGGAGATTCTAGCCTTGTAACTCTCAAGTTCATAAAGAAAATCATTGCCAAATTGGACGTAGATCTATCTTAGATCAAACCACTATAAAAATCTTTGTGTATTTACTTTTTTGTTGTGATTGTGGTTTCGTTCCTAACCAATTGGTGAAGTGCCTTCGTGGCACCTTTGGTTTTTGAACTAATTTTGGTTTAAACATTTAGTGCCCACCATGGGGTCGCGTTCACATTCTTTTTCTTCACACATTTCTCAAGATCAAAAGCCTTGCCTTGAAGTTCAAAGCCTACTTTTATTGTAGATCTGCTAGATCTAAGATCCAAGCAGATCAACAAACTCTCTTCTAAGTTCAAGGCCTTGTCCAAACCGTGGGTAGATGTAACACCCCATGTCCATTAATGTCACTCACAAAGGGAATGCATTAACTTCCATGGAGGTTTTAAGTGAATATAGAACAGAAAAATTACAACAAGACAGATAATAAATAGTACTTGGAAATCTAAAACTTCATTTTATTGCAGCGGAAATTAACCATGTTTGTTACATCATAAAAACCATAAATCAGAGTCAAGTACAATATCCATATTGATAAAACAAAATACATAATCCCATTACACAAATAGCCATTAAAGAAGATAACAAGCTGGACTTTACTTCAATGGTCCAAGCTTTCCAAGAGAGATAAAGCAATCCAATCAAACTCCACTAGAGCTGGGCCCAACCTGAGGACCTGGAGGGGGAAAAAGGATAGAAATGGAGGGGGTCAGACATAAAGTCTGGCGAGTACGATAATTCTAACAATACTATTACCAAAATAACTAGACTAAGGCATAAGTTGGAAAACAAGGAAATGTCTTTGAATTATTAGGTATGGAAGAGCAGATAAAAATAACGTTAAAGGCATACCTAATTACTAACGAATAATTACTACACTGCACCGCACATTACTACACTGCACCGCACAAGTCACCCTAAAGGTTGATCCCGCTTGCTTCACACAGAAACTATATAAATAGCCTTGCGTACCCCTAGCTGACTACATAGGTGCCGTCTGCCCCTATCTCCACTAGGTGTACCCCACTACCCACTTTCGATCGGCTCCCTACTCGTAGATACCCGTGCTGGCCCTACAATAGGGTGTATCACTCCCCTAAAGTGGCAACCCGATACAACTTGAGAATGCACGGCTTATACCTACACAATGCAACAACGTCTTACCTACTAGCCCGGGTCCACACACGCATATGAAACCCGTTGGACTTGCGTTGCCACCGCTACCCCCTTTTGGCCTCTTATAGTCAAACCCAGTATGCGTGTCCCGTCCTCGACTTGGGTCGAGCCCACAAAGATACGTTTGGGTTACTAGTTGAAATGGGCCCTCACAAGCTACCCACCTAAGCTTGTCACCATTAGTATATCCCACTTAACCCTCTTAGTCATGTTCATTTACATGTGTGTTTGGTTAAGTCATGCTAATCGTATTTCTCATGCCACTAAGGACACCCACTATATTCCTCATGCCACCCGGGCACCTACTTAACCCCCATGTCCCCGTTACATGTTTATCTGGTTAAGTATTTCTTAATTCATTCAGGCCATAACCTCATAAAGACCTCTCACGTTAGATTGGCATTTATGGCAGCTGGATTTGCCAGGCGGGTCCGGCAGTCTTACACCATAAAAGAGTCTAACCTCGTGTCTTTACAACTGTTATGCTTTAGTTTAAGCCTAGGACCTCTCACATTGGGCTGACATTTGTGACCACTGGATTTGTCGGGCGGGTCCAGGCAGGTTTACGTCACAAACGAGTCCAACCTCGTGTCCTAAGCATTGATTATCACTTATAATCTTTTACCCCAGTTTTAATAATTCCCTATTCAAATTATTAATTAAACTCCAATTTTAATGATGCCCATAATTGACTCAATTATGGTCATCCACTCATGGCATGCAAAATCATATCAATTGCACCCCAACTTCTTATTAAATCCTTAATATTACCCCTACCCCACGTTTATATGTTCGCTTTTTCAACGCAGAATATATGTTAGACTCGAATAGTCTAACTCATTGCACAAAGATAAATTATCACAACATATAAACAAATAAAATAATCCAATCATAATAGGGTGAAACTTGCATAAACTACACATGTTAAGGATCTAAAGGTGTCAACTTGTTAAATGTCACAATTTACATGATATGATCATAACCCAAATTTATGTATGAACTTGCATATGGGGTTTTAGGCAACATAATAATGATGTGAACTAGCATAGAATTTTACATATGTCATAGCATAATTCTAGATGTCATAATTCTAGCTCTAAAGAGATGTCATGGCATATGTTCATAATCTTTACTAATCAATCTAACTTGCATACATGGTTTGTCATATAGATCAACATAGCCCAAACATGATGATTTGATTAACATGAACTAACTAGCATAGATAGTAACATCATGGCTTTTTAACATGTATGATTCATCACAACTTAGCATAGAAACTCTCAACATACATAACATCATCATAGCATGATTTACAACATATAGGATATCATCACCACATAGCATAGGATTTATAACATACATGATAGTATAAGGTTTACAACAACATATATGACAATTCACATCATCTACTCATAATCTATTCATAACTTAACCTAATTAGTTTAACAATAATGTTGTTAAGATCATCATACTCACAATTAGAGAAGAAAAGAGAGTCTTGATTTGCTTTAGAGTTGAGTAGAATTAGAATTTGATTAGCTTTTCTTCCTTCTTAGTTGGCAGCGGCTAGACTGAGTTCCATGGCGGCGGTGTGACGGTAGCTATTCTATTTTTCATATGAATTAGGGTGAGAGACTACCTAGGTATTTATAGAGTTTAGGATTTATTTAGACCGTCAGATCAACTCAGAACTGACCTGAACCATTTAATTTTCCAACTCAGCCCTAAAGACACATCAGCAGCTCAAGATTGGGGTCAGTCAAAACCCTAGCCGACTGACCAGGTCGACACCCAGGTCAACTCCCCAATCGACCTAGTGGGGGGGTCGACTACCCAGTCGACTCCCCAGTCGACCTGGGGTGCTGGGCGGGAATTTTCCCGCCTAGCCTGATTTGACTCCGAATTTGAATTTTAAATTTTCGGAAATATGTTTTGAATTTTCTGAAACTTCTGATGGCCATAACTTCTTCATACGAAGTCCAAATCACGCAAACTCGGACTCTATTTCAACCAGAATTCCGAGACGAACACGGTGGTGCAACCCGTTTCCCACAATTCTCACGTATGAGATTAGTTATTCTTTAATTTGTGAATATTAATATTAATAGAATTACGAGGTGTTACGTTAGACCAACAAAAGTCAAAGACCGACGAAGAGACTGGCAGTCGCACCAATAATGTTACACCACCAACCAACCGCTTTGAAGTTGGTGAAACTTCTGGAGCCACAACTATCGTAACTAGAAAGGAGTTGGATGAGGTTGTTGTGGGATTGACAAGTCAAATTGACATTACGACCAATGCCATGTTGAAAAAGCTTGAAACCATGTTCGTTGTTCAAGTTGCTATAGCAAAGAATACCGCTAATGCCATAAGTCCTCAACCTGCGTAAACTTCCCGTACATAAAATGCAGGATCTTCTTCTTCAAGCCCGAACTGGGGTAAATCCATGTAGGAAGTTGCAGATCCTCATAATGAAGAGGCGAAACCACCTACATGCAGTCATTCTGAGAAAGCAACCTCTCGACAAGTGCTTGGCTCCACCAAAGGGGCACCTGCCCAAGAGGGAGGTACAGGGCCTCGGAATCCAAACCGCGACCGTTTTCCTAGGCAAACATCCGACAAGGAGGATGGCATCTGCCCCGTGGACCGTTATAACGAGGAGGAATGCATATCGGAAATGGTTCGCAAGATCATGGAGAAAATCTAGAAAAAAGTGGAGGATGAGAAAGAATGAGGATTCTCTCCTTCCAAAACCCCACTCACAGAGAGGATCAAGATTGCTCCATACTCGAACAAATTTAAACCCCTAATATTACAAGCCTATAATGGGACTGGTTATCCCAACGTGTTCCTGTCCAAGTACGACCAACATATGGACGGGGCAGGTGCCACAAATGAGCTTAATTGCTTGTATTTCCCAATTTATCTAGAAGGAGTGGATTCTTTTTGTTTCACAAAGTTACCTCCAAGATCTATGGATGATTTTTCTACTTTGGCCAAGCTGTTTAGAGAGCAATTCAGGCTACAATCTATAAAGGTTCAAGATGTCATGGAACTGAATGAGGTAGAGCAAAGGCCAGGGGAGGCAACCAAGGCCTTCCTTAATCGGTTCAACGCTGCTGCCGCAGAAGTCGGAAACCATGAGCCTCTCTTGGTTTTGATGGCTTTAAAGGGGGCCATAAGTAAGAAGACTAAGCTTGGGCGGTGGATAAAGAAGAAAAAGCCAAGTACGCATGAGCAACTGTACGATAAGGTTGAGGAGTACATAAGTACGGAAGAAGACCCACCCTACACCTTGGATGTTCCTAAAAGTAGTGCAGAGCTTGAAAAGATAGATAATAATGTGCAGGGTGCCAAAAAGAATCCTGGTGGTCAAAAAATGGGCAACGATGGAAAGAATAAACGAGCAAACAAGAAATTCCTCTTTTTTAAAAATTCGGAGTTGACTCCTTTGAATGACACCGTAGGGAACATCTTCATGGCAATAAAGGATACCGAGGAATATCCAACGCCAAAGAAAATAAAAGTCAATGATGCCGCAATAAAATCAGGAAGGTTCTGTCAGTTTAAAAACCAACCGGGCCATAATACGAATGAGTGCAGGCATCTGAAGAACCTGATTGAGGAAGTGATAAGGAAGAACATACTCCAGTAATATACAAAAAAAACCGCAGAGTACTCAAACAGCTCAAGGGAAGGGAACGTCTGCAGGACTGCCTGGTCCGGTGTAGAATGCTCCAATTGCTGTTATTCCAAGACTGGTCATCAACACGATTTCAAGAGGACCCCACCCAGTCGAAAGAAGCTGGGGGGGGACATCGTGAAGTATACAAATAAAATGAGAAACCTCCCAAAAGAAGAAGAACTCATGGTCATGGACAATGCCTTTCCCGCAAAGATATTAAAGACCTCATGGGACGATGACGATGTTGTATTCAAAGATAGAGATTTATACAGATTGCTAACTACAGTTGATCCAATGGTTATTACCATCGGTCTGAGTATAGCATTGGTGAGGAGATTCTTGGTGGTGGGCATCTTTCAATGGTCTTTTCATTAATGCATTCAATCAGATGAATCTTTCCATGGATGACGTAAGAGCTTGCCAGAATAAGATTCATGGGTTCACAGGGCAACCCACCCAGCCGATCAGCATCATCGATCTTCTTGTGGAACTCAGTGAGGGAGAGCAAAAGGTTGCCATGAAGCAAAGCTTCGTTATAGTGGATTAGCTTTTAGCTTATAATGCTTTCCTCGGAAGACCAGCTTTTGCCGCATTCAGGATAGTAATGGCTCCATGGTGCTTGGCTATGAAATTTCCTACCGAAAATGGAGTCGGTGTGATCAAAGGGGACCAAAAGGTCGCAAGGGAGTGCCATATGATAGAACTGGTTGAAGCTAAGAAGAAGGGGAACAAGAAGAATATGGAGGCTCCACTCCGCATTCCTGACTTCCCCTTATAGCAACTAGGATGGGGCCGTCACACTGGAGAGCACAATAGAGCTCAAAAGGAATTGGATCCAAGGAAAGCCAGTGTGGGGGCAGAATAGAGCGGCACCAGCTGAAGCCATAATCTCAATTCCAGTGCATGATAAAGTACTAAAAATAGGTTCTTAGCTGGGCCTGAAGTTGAAGAAAGAATAAATATGTTTTTAAAAGCGAGTTTGGATGTTTTTGCATGGAC
The DNA here is from genome assembly GCA_030737875.1 of Allium sativum. NCBI lineage: Eukaryota > Viridiplantae > Streptophyta > Magnoliopsida > Asparagales > Amaryllidaceae > Allium > Allium sativum. The sequence goes on from CM060918.1 coordinate 650,421,999, forward strand.
ACATTCTGATATGTGTGGAGTTTCATCTGATGTAATGGTACACAAATTGAATATTAACCCAAGTATAACTCCAATTAAAAAAAAGACGAATTCAAGGACATGAAAGGTCCATGACACTAAAAGAAGAAGTGGATTGGTTGCTCGAAAATAACTGTTAACACCAAAATTCACACTGGAAAAGTATAAAGAAGCAGTAGCTCCAATACTAGAAAATGTAAAATGAAATGCCCTAGATACAGCTATGTCAACACCAAAAGAAGAAGATGAAATCTTATTTCTAGTATAAATTTTGATTAGTGAGAGATTCAGACCCGAAACCACTCCCATTGGATTCAGATGATGGTTTCTCATTCCGAAGAGTGGTCATATTAAACAAACGGACGTATCATTTGAGAATACTAGCTGAAACAAGAAAGTCAGAGAAAGCTGAAGCCTGCAGAAGGGGTTCAGGAACCAACAGCAGAAGGGGTTCAGAAACCGACATCAGAAGGGGTCTAGGAACCAACAACGTGGTCTAGGAAGCTTGAGAAAGGTAGAGAAAGCCAGAGAAAAGGTAGAGAAAGGTAGAGACAGCTAGAGGAAGCTAGAGTAAGCTAGAATCAGCTAGAGGAAGCTAGGGGAAGCTAGAGAAAGCTTGAGAAATGTAGAGAAAGCCAGAGAAAGGTAGAGAAAGGTAGAGAAAGCTGGAGACAGCTATAGAAAGCTAGAAAAAGGTAGAGAAAGCTTGAGAAAGGTAGGGAAAGTTTAAGAAAGGTGGAGATAGCTAGAGGAAGCTAGAGTAAGCTAGAGACAGCTACAGGAAGTTAGTGGAAGCTAGAGAAAGCTAGAGTAAGATAGAGACAGCTAGAGGTAGCTAGGGGAAGCTAGAGAAAGGTAGAGAAAGCTAGAGAAAGCTGGAGAAAACTAGAGAAAGCTTGAGAAAGGTAGAGAAAGATAAAGAAAGGTGGAGATAGCTAGAGGAAGCTAAAGAAAGCTGGAGATAGTTAGAGAAAGTCAAAACCTGTTAAAGGGGTTCAGGAACCGAAAGCAGAAGCGGTTCAGGAACCGACAGCAGAAGGGGTTCAGAAACCAGCAGCAGAAGGCTGTAGGAAGTAGGAGAAAGGCAGAAAAAGACCAAACAGGCAGCAGAAGGCTATAGGAAGCAGGAGAAATGCAGAAAAAGACAAAAAAAAAAGCAAAAGCCAAAGGCGAAAACAAAAAGATGGCACCAAAAATGTGCCGGAAAAGAAAAGCAACAAAAGGAGGCCCAAAACCTCTATAAATAAGAGGACAAGGTCTCACTTAAGGGGGATCATCTTCCTTATTCCACAATATTCCTCTCATTTCTAAGAGAACTAACCCAAATATGTAAATCAATTTGGGGATTTCTTATGTAAGCTCCTCCATGAATAAAATCAACAGAGCTCTTAAAGTGGAGGTAGGTTAAATCCGAACCGAACCACTATAAATTACTATTTTTTTTAAACTTTTCTGCATATTATATTGTATATTGCGGTGCTTATGTATGTTTACGCTCCTTATTCCAACCTTTCCAGCAATGACCTAAACGCCTTTAATGTATACTTTAGTCCCGATTAACGACGGTTGTTGTAACCATATTCTATGGTAACTACTGATCCTAAAGTCTTACAAGCGTGATACTCATGTTTTGAAGGAAGAGTAAACAATCCTTGGTCTAGGGATCTTGGTACCTTAGGAACGGTGAGTTCAATCAAGCTGGTACAAAATAAATAATCCCCATTTACCTTAGGTCCATTCCCATAGACCTGTCTCTCGTGTTGGCGAAAATATCGTTAACATTTCGGCGCTAGAAGGAGGACCTGAACCTCCGTCTCCATCCCTACCTTTAACCTGATGGATCGCATTGCCACACTTCTAATTGTGCCGTTCTGTCCCGGTTTGGGCTAATCTTTGAAGAAGCAAGATTATAGAAGGAGCCTTAATAAGGAGCTTTTGAATACCAAGTTACTCTGAAAATCAATTAAAGTATGATTCAATTGGGGAAAAGTGGTAAAGAGGGATCCAACTCGTCAGCCATTCCAGAAAACAACATCAAAATAGCCAAACTAAAAACTGGAGGATCTTCAACTTTAACAAAAGATGAGTTGGAAATATTACACTTGACTATGCAAATTGATACCATAGGATGTTTATTGAAGCAGACTTGGTCCGAAGGTCCTCTAAAGCAGAACCCTATGAAGAAGAATCAAGGATAATGGCACCTCGAGAGCTTTATACCCAAATTAAGCCTTTGTCAAGTCTACAAGATAGTCCACTTTCGCAGGGAAACAATCAAGCATCAATAGAATTGGCCAGTTCAGAGGAAAGCCAAAGCCTAGGGTGTCTAGAAGACAGGGAGGTACTAGGAATACCCTTCTCTGAAAAAATAATGATGGCTGAAATTCCACCTGGTACAAAAGTACCACAGCTTACATATGATGGGACTACAGACCCGAAGAACATCTCACTGTCTTTGAAAGTTATATGGATGCATACAATGTTTCTGAAGCACTTCAATGCAAGATCTTCCTTACAACCCTTCGAAGCTATCAAATGGTGTAGACATTATTGTTTCCCTGTCATCACTACTTGGAAACAATTATCAACCGCCTTTAGCAAACATTTTCATCTGCAGAAAGACTCAACAATCAGCATCTATGATCTTGCTAGAATTATACAAAGGCCACAAGAGTCACTAAAATATTATCTAAAGATATTTCATAATGAGCCGCTCAAAGTACAAAGGGCGACAGATAGAGAAAAGCTAATAGCTGTGCAACCAGGAGTATTAGCACTAACCCCCTTTTAGAAAGAGCTTACCTTAAGAGAATGTGAAAACTTGGGTGATCTTTATTCAATAGTTGACAAATTCATTTGTATGGAAGAGATACTTAACACAAGAAAAGCTTGAAGCAAACTCAAGGGTTGAAGTACCTGGTTCTGTTTCCTTCGCAGGCAACTCTTCAAGATCAAATGAAGAGAAAGACTATTGTTCCTATCACAAGGCAAAGAGACACAAAACCAGCCAATGTCGTGATTCGATAAAGATACACCAAGCCGAAAAGAAAAGAAAGCTTAACTAAAAAATTTGAAGTGAGACTAGTAGGAAAGCTGGTCAGAGGCAACGCATTATGGGAATAAGAACTTGACAATCAGTCTTCCATCTCAAATACTTGCTTTCATTAATCATTTCACTCTATATCTTTCTTGTAATCAAACAAATACCTATGTAAGTTCGAGTGCTATTACAGAAGGGAACGAAAGCTCAAAAGGGAGCACATAAAGAGCTCAATGCATGAATAAGCGCACAACAAAGCTATCAATCAATAACAAGCTTCGATGGAAGCTGCTCAGATAAACATGCCGCAAGAAAATGGTGTGGAGACTACCCTTGATAAAAGATATCCAACAAAGCCTTCAGAAGGGAGGGAAAATCCATAAAGCCTTTAGAAGAAAAGGCATAACAATCAAAGCTTCCGAAGAGAGAACCACTATCAAACAAAGCTTCTAGAGAGTGAAGCCATAAAAAAACAAAGCCTCCAAAAGTGGAGCTTTAATAACAAACACAACCTCCCAGAAGAGGAGCATCAAACAAAGCTTCCAGAGAGAGAAGACACAACAAACAAAAGCCTCGAAAGGGGAGCAACAAAATCTTCCAAGAAGAGGAGCTACATCTCCTATAATGGAGTCACATTTTGGGTAGGGCTACAATACCTTCATCTCCTGCAAAGGAGTCACCTTTGGGGTAGGGCTACAATACCATTATCTCCTGCAAAGGAGTTGCCTTTGAGTAGGGCTAAATGCTTCATCTCTAGCTAGTGGAGTCACCGTATAAATGGGGCTAGTTATAATGCATGCATCTACCCATAATAGGACAAATGTCACTCTCTTAGAGAGCATTCATTCATTTGCATATCCTATGGGTTAGGAATAAGACTAGATGTTAGAAACCCAATGGCTAGAAAGCTAAGAGGAACATTCGCCGAACGACTAACTCAAGATAAGATAAATTTATTACGAAAGCAGTCCTCTGTATATACACAACCAAAAATGGATTCTCGGAGTATTTAAGACTCTTTCTTCAAAATGTTCTCTGAGCTAACCTCCGAGAAACGCACACATAATCTATGGTTTCTTAATCACTTTCAATAATATTTAGATAAGTTGACACTATACACATGCATGGCTTTTGGATGTTTTGTGATGCTTTCGTTAGATGATACTTAATTAACCTTCTATGTTTCTTTTTTTTCCTTTATTAGGGCTTTCTATTTAGCTATGACATTCTTTAATAATTCTCAGTTAAAGTTATGATTCTTCGACATGAGTTTCTAATTTTTGCTTTACCCAAGTATGAGTCTTGGGGTTTCCATATGGTTTCTGATTTTTGCTTACCCAAGTATGAGTCTTGGGGTTTCCATATGATGTCTAATTTCTATTTACCTACATGTGAATCTTGGGGTTTTACTAATTTCGGTTTGAAGAGTTCTAATCTTGTATCACAAGTACATGGCTTGGTGCCTCAAGTCTTTTACTTCAAATCTCCAAACAAAGGTTATGTTTCCTCAACACTACACATAATGAAGTTTCTCTAAGCTTATGCTACTTTTACCCCTAACTTCATTGCTATAAGTTCCGATTAAAAACAATGATTTACGCATTATAAGAGAAATATAACTCACTATGCAAGTCATGTTGCTTTTATTAACGCATTATATTCGTCAATGATGAGACTGTGATTGCAAATATCCAAATGTAAATTATGTTATGTTATATCATACTCTCAAGAATGAATTCTTGAATATTGAATGTCTAAGTAACAATAATGAAATGGCCATCGAGCGTTGATAGAAAATGCTATGCTTTAAATCATGTCATCCAACATGAATACATGTTTGAATCTGCACACTGCGCCCACCCAAAAAAAAGTTCATAACTTTGGCATCTTGTTCCAAGCAGAAAGGAGAAATATTCATAAGGGGTGAATGGACATGACCATTGGATAGGGGCGCGTCCATTTATTCAAGCGGAACGACTGGTTGGAATAGCCAAACTCATGTCATAGGATCACGCATGCGCCCACGTGCCCAAAGTACCCAAGTCCCCATCTTTGACCTGTAGTAATTTTATAGGCCCAAACCCTTTTAGCCCAAGCCATTGTGTCCATCTCCAAGCCCAAGTTATTTATTTCACAATATGTTATTCCAAGTATTGATATATAGTATGAGATGGTTCATAGTATTTGCCGATGTGGGACAAATACTTATTGCAATCTTCCCATTACAAGTTGTGCAGGAGCCACAGGATTTTGTCCTAAGGAACAAAATCTTCTTTATACTAAGGGGGCTAACTGTGAACACCAAAATTTACACTGGCAAAGTATAAAGAAGCAGTAGCTCCAATACCAGAAAATATAAAAGGAAAAGCCGTGGATACAGCTATGTCAACACCAAAAGAAGAAGAAGAAATCTTGTTTCTCGTATAACTTTTGATTGGTGAGAGATTCAAACCTGAAACCATTTGCATTGGATTCAGATGATGGTTTCCCATTCCGCAGAGTGGTCATATTAAACTAATGGACGTATCATTTGAGAATAATGGTTGAATCAAGAAAGTCAAAGAAAGCTGAAGCCTGTAGAAGGGGTTCAGGAACCGACAGTAGAAAGGGTTCAGGAACTGACAACAGAAGGGGTTCAAAAACTGACACCAGAAGGGGTCTAAGAACCGGCAACGAGGTCTAGGAAGCTTGAGAAAGGTACAGAAAGCCAGAGAAAATGTAGAGAATTCTTGAGAAAGGTAAAAAAAAAGGTGTAGACAGCTAGAGGAAGCTAGAGTAAGCTAGAGACAACTAGAAGAAACTAGGGGAAGCTAGAGAAAGGTAGAGAAAGTCAGAGAAAGCCAGCGAAAGCTTGAGAATGCTAGAGAAAGGTAGAGAAAGCTGGAGACATCTTGAGAAAGCTAGAGAAAGGTAAAGAAAGCTTGAGAAATGTAGAGAAAGGTAAAGAAAGGTGGAGACATATAGAGGAAGCTAGAGTAAGCTAGGGACAACTAGAGGAAGCGAAAGGAAGCTAGAGAAAGCTAGAGTAAGCTAGATGAAGCTAGAAAAAGGTAGAGAAAGCTATAGAAAGCTGGAGACAGCTAGAGAAAGCTGGAGACAACTAGAGAAAGCTTGAGAAAGGCAGATAAAGGTAAAGAAAGGTGGAGATAGCTAGAGGAAGCTAAAGAAAGCTGGAGACAGTTAGAGAAATTCAAAACCTGCAGATGGGGTTCAGGAACCGACAGCAGAAGCGGTTCAGGAACCGATAGAAGAAGGGGTTCAGAAACTAGTAGTAGAAGGCTGTAGGAAGCAGGAGAAAGGCAGAAAAAGACAAAATATGCAGCAGAAGGCTGTAGGAAGCAGAAAGGCAGAAAAAGACCAAAGAAACAAAAAGGCAAAGGCGGGAACAAAAAGATGGCACAAACAAAGTGGCGGGAAAGAAAAGCAACAAAAGGGTGCCCAAAACCTCTATAAAAAGGAGGACTGGGTTCTCTTTTAAGGGGGATCATCTTCCTCTCATTTCTAAGAGAACTAACCCAAATATGTAAATCAATTTGGGGATTTCTTATGTAAGCTCCTTCGTGAATAAAATCATCAAAGCTCTTAAAGTGGACGTAGGTTCAATCCGAACCAAAGCACTATACACTACAACAAAACAATCCTTTTACAACGGGCAAAAACCGTTGTTATATGCTTTTTACAACGGGCAAAAGCCCGTCCTAATATGAGCCGTCGTAATAGGTCCTTTCTAATTTACAACGGTCACTGACTGTTGTAAAAGACCGTTGTAATAACGTGCCTCTATCACATGCACGGGCTCTATGACAATGGCTATAAACCTGTTGTAATAGCTGATTAATTACAAGCGGCTTCTGCCCGTTGTAATACAGCATATAACAACGGTTTTTGCCTGTTGCGAAATAAATGCAGATTTAAATATAATTACTGTGATATACATCCATAATAATAATGAATATTTTAACATGTAATAAATACTGTAATTCAACAATTAAAATCACATAAAAACACATACTAAAAGAAGAAAGCAAGTTATATAATTCCAACACATTTCAAAAAGTTCGATAAGTTTACACTCCAAAAGACTAGATAAGTTTACATTACAAAAGGTTAGATAAGTTACGTCGACATAGTTCTAACATAAATTACATAACTAGTTTCATAAGTACCTACACTGGACCAAGGAAACGTAATCTTTGTGCTACGTGACGGTAGATCCAATAGCATGTTTGATAATGGACATCTCCGAATTTGGCCTAAACAAAAAAGCTTCTGGTTCCACCGCTTCATTCACACATATCTTCCGAACATCAGCTTCTGGTAGAAAATTTTGCAGTACCATACACACTAGGAGATATATATCAAAGGCTAACACGGCTGTGATAACATCACATTCATTCAGAGGCATACCCAGTCTCATTATGGTTCTGCACTTCATCATTCAGGTTATCCATTGACATAAGACTAAATCTGCATAATAAATGCATATATCAGGCAAATGATATAGGTATACACTTAGAACAAGAAAAGGGAAAGGGGGTTAAGCTATTTCCATCATGTTACCCAACTGTTTTACACTAATGAGTAAGGACAACAAACAAGGATATGTGGAGTTTACAGTGTTATAAAAAAAATTAATAAGAATTTCAACATCTGCAAGTGTACACAAAGCATTCACGTGTGTGTTACCAATCGGCAATTTAAAGATGGAGCCACGGTTCCCAGTCAAAGATGTTCCCAGTCAAAGATGCAATATGTGTTATGGTCATACAAATATATAGTTATATTCAAACGGTAAGTGCACAATAACTCACTTATCAACATGGGTACACATGTGATAACAGGGTGCTTCCAGGTTTTAACACACACGGCTATAGGATGTGTTTTTGCTACAGAAATTATTAACCAAGTAAAACACATAACAAAATGTGTATTCATGTTGCAAATGATACAACAGGGGATGGTTCTTACTGATGATATAAATCAGAATAAACAAGGCAAACATGATTTTCTTGCTACAGATTATAGCGAACAAGGCAATACAAAACATCGGAAAATCCCAAATATAACTTCAAATTACCATGGATCAAACATAATTGTTGAAGGGTTCAAAGCGGTAGGTGTAAATTTGCAGGGCACCGTAATATACAAGGTGCAAAGTTTAACGCAGACTCAAACCAAACTAAACGTGAAAACAATGCAACCATAGGAAGCAAACATAAGACAGGAGTTCCACGGCAAATTGGCAGTTCAACATCCAACAAGTTACAACTATATTTCTAGTATAAAATCGAAGTTGAACCTGAATTAAAGCAAATCGTGAGATGACTCACCTGTTCAGTGGACAGCAGCAGCAAAAATTAAAAATATAGTCTAGATTATTAAGTACCCCACTTTCGGCATCATTCTTCACTTCGATCGAAAACAAGAACCTGTTTTGAGATAATAAATATAGTGTTAACAAATAAAAACGTATTTGAAACTTTATAATTAAAACATATATTGATGTCCCAACTCCCAACTGGTTGTTAAAAATTAAAAATAGACAAGTGGCACAGCATAAATTTTCGGGAACAAGATGACATGCTAGCTTGCTGGCAGTTGAATAGTATCGCTCAGTTATTCATATCAGGTAATCAATGACCATAATGACACAACTAGTTTACATCTGCATGATAAAACTTAGTTATTCAGATCAGGTAACCACATAGGTACAACGTTTCTACAGTCAGCAGTTTTGAAGCATCCTAAGTCCTTGCATATTTAATATGCAAACCATTATTATAGATGAACAAAATACTGACTCTAGAAAGCAAGAACTTCATAGAAGAGGCTAAAATAAAATAAGAAAACTACACATGCTAAAGCTGAAAAAAAAATTAGGGACTACACAAAATTATGACTGAACTCACCAACCGTTCCTTTCATCTTCATATTCCTCCTGCATTCTACGATTATACCTACTCTTCATCTTCATATTCCTCCTGCATTCTATGATTATACCTACTCCATTTGGCGCTACCATGTTTTGAACTAACTGCTCCATTTGACCACGATGAGTTAGACCGTGCTTTAAGCTGCCAAAAAACAAATTGAAAAAGAAAATAAAAAATTACAGAAAATAAGAAACTAAGCTATGAGCGTGAAAATCATGCATGGCAGGAAACTAATATGGGACAAGGTACAACATTTGACAGCTATATCATGCAATTGTACTTGATTGTAGTCTACTACTCTAGTAAGTATTATTTTGACAATTCCAACGAATGAAGAACCATCCATTACTTACATGAATACTGCAGATCTTAGCATTCGATAATAACAGCAAAGGAAAAATAGTCATCTTAAAACTAAGAATCTAAAAAGAAATGGCAATCTGTATTTGTCCAAGGTTAGCACTCTGGGTACTTATAAACACATGAAACACAGTCTCCTTTCGTCCTTACCTACCATCATCACCTCGTTGCCAATTATCTCAACAGAAAAAACAAAGGCCAGAAAAGAAGGGCTTATTCTGGCATGCGGAGAAACAACAGATGCACCTTGCAATAACCCAGTCTCTTACATATTATGATAGAAGGTTATTTAACTTGGCTTTACTTTAAAAAGGAAAAACTCTATGTAAGAGATTGGGTTTCAAACCATAGAACACATGCCCAAGAGAAGGAAAGAAGATGATTAGCCAAACAACCTAACCCCACAGAAGAAAAAATCATAAAATAAAAAGCACGACTATCACCATCTCCAATGCATCACATGCTTTTCAGGAGGAAAAAAAACTGGTCCCGATTACTGATAAAGAATGGAACATTGTTCCTAATAGCTTACAATATAAGGTGACCCGCAGGAATCCAATTATGAGCAATCAAATAAATTTTACAGAGATTCGGAAATTCATTTATTAGAAGATACATTTTTGTCCAAGGATGATAAATATACAAACAAGTGACATATATTAAGCAAGAGGTGACCGAGAAGGAACTGACAACGTTCATGTTGGAGATATATTACTCTGAAGTTTGCCGAAGAAAACAAAACAAGACAACTAGGGATCATATTAAGAAGGGTTAGCATTATTGAACAGTAGATCAAAAGCTTCAGTGTATTAAAGATAGCATTAACGAAATTTGAATGATGCAAATCATCTATTATGCATTTTATGCCATGCTTTGGCAACGTCCGTGCCTTGCATCATGCGTCGATCGTACTGGTACCATGTAAATTTCATGCATACTCATGAACACTAAATAAGAAAATAAAATCTTTTAGATGCCTGAATAATGCGACAAAAACTTTAGGAAAAATCATACCTGGTTATAGAACCAATCTATACTCATTCTCAATCAAACAGCCTGCACTGCATCCCAAAAGAAGAAGAAGCATGTAAGCGCAATCAAAGGCTCGGATAATCAAAAGTTAAAGGAAAAAAACTAATTAAATGCAATGTAATACGAAGTTTTTAAGCCATCAGCTCAATGGAAATGTATGGTACATTTCTGTATGAGACATGGAGCATAATGGCAACGACGATACTTCTCATGAAATTGGTAAATGTCACAGTAAAATATTAGTAAACTAACTGGTTGTTCAAGATTTTATATGATACAGATGAGTAATATAATACGAAGGTCAGAGCAAATGATAATACTAAAGTCCATGTCATCTGTGTATAAATACCAAGAATGCAAGTTTGCTCTGTATTCTCTATGCAAGCATGGCGCCAAACAAATAAAAGAAGAATCAGACCCATAACTATGTTATACTATACATAAAGTAGGACATCACACTAAGGCAGATTTTAACAAAATACTAATGCATTGTTGAAAGATTTACTAGCCACGGATTGACATGATAGTCAGTGCCTGATAAGTAGCATATAAGTATATGCAACATAAAAAAACATTTGGTTGATATCAGAAAATACTGGACATGTTATGAAATTGTTATCAAGTGTATATCAGTAAAACACCAAGTCCAATCATAAAACATGTATTTGCAATTGGTCTTTCTAGGTTACAATTAGAAGATTAATGTTTTAGGGTATACACGTCATGGGTTGAAAGGGGAATAAATCAAATAAGTCACCATTATTTCTATGCAGCCGAAATCACACTTTAACAAACTCGATTTCTACATAGCAGAAAAACAACAAAACAAATAAATAAATAAAATAAGAAAAGGAAGATTCGGTACCTGATAACAAGAAGGCGTACTGAATTACATTTCATCTTGCAATTGCATATACGTTCCTATTAGCGGATATGCTCCCCGTCACATATACACTTCTTTTGAATTATAATTTTGCTGCAGATAAATGTGCCAACCACACATTCATTAAGTCAACTCTCCTTCCCAACCTGAACAAAAATACCACAGGTGTGTCACAATAAACAAAAACTCGCCCCTCCTAGTTTTCAGGTTAAAACGCAACCAGACGAGATAATACACCCAAATACAAAAATAACTCAAACCAAATACCTAATCACCAAATCAAATTCAGAGTGCGATTGCTGCTGAGTATTGGTAGGGTTGTAGCTGGGCTTTCAGATGGCAATGGTATCTCTCTCTCTTTTTGGGTTTCGATTTCAGTTGTTCATATGGGGTTTTCGAATCTGGCTTCGGGTTTGAGAAGAAGGTGCTCGAAGCGAGGTGGTTCGGTGACTTTGCAATTGTGATTAGGGTTTTCGAACTGATGTTTGATTTGGCAAGGGTTTTGGGATACGATTGGAATGTTATAGGGGGCTCGCTTGCTGGTAGAACTGAATATGAGGCTCAGGCTGTTCGATTTGTGTGGATGGAGAATCAGGTGTTTGAGGCGGTCAACGGTGATGGCTTGGCAGATAACGGTAGAAGGCAGTTGTTTTTTATGATTGTTTTAGAGTGAAGCAGCAGTGGTTTGCTACTGGAGGTGCTTGTCAGATTTGACTTAGGGAAATTCAGCAGATTCACGATGGTGGAGTGAATGCGGCACTGGGGATTGGAAGTGATGGAGGAAGATGGTCGTTGGATTTGCATTATGAAAAGGAGAAAAATTAGGGCAGAAGCGGATAGGTTCAGGTGTATACAAAAGAATGGACATCAGGGAAAATGCGAAAGAGAATTATTGGTGTATTTTCGTCCGTTGAATTGGTCACTTTTGAACGGTGATGAATGGGTTTATTTCTCAAATGCGGATTGTGCTTTCTACTATGTGCTTTGTAAATATGATTATTGGTTATAATGTACTAAATAATAAACACTACTTTATAAAATTATTTAAAAAGAGTATATACCGAGTTTACTCTATGTATACATACCATTATATTTTACAAACAATACTAGTAGTGTATTTAATACACTTCAACGCACATCTAAATTTAAATTAAAAACCAAATTCAACTATATAAAATTATTTAAATAAAATTTCAAACAAAATATATCAATTAATTTAAAATATCACTAAAGCTTGATTTAACAAAATATATAAAAAAAATTACATTTAAAAATCAATTTAAAACCAAAATAAAATAGACTAGATCTCAAATTTTAACCAATATAAAATTCCTGAGTATGGAATTTCAAATAAATTTCATATTTTAAAACATTAAAAATCCTGGTTCGTTACATTTTAACAGAGGCAACAAAACATTCTAAACATTAAGCAAAAATTTGAATTCTAAATTTATGATTCTAAATTTGAATAATGTATCAAATGTTAATTTATAATTTTTATTTATGAATTTTTTCGAAGTTTCAAATTTTAATTCTAATTTTTTTGAATATTATTATATTTATCTTGGAAATTTTAAAATTCCTGGAATATTAGATGTTAAAGATAACAAGTATTTACATGATTAATACTTAAAAAGAAATAATAAATATCACTTCTTAATTATTAAAAATTACATATTAATCTAAATTATTAAAAATAAATTATCAAATACATAGTAAATATTTATTATTATTATTATTATAAGTTATTAGTTATAATTTATAGTTGTAAAATATTAAATATTTTTAAATATGATCATCAGTCATTAGTTATTAATGAATAATATTATATTATTAATGATTAGTAATTAGTAATTAAATATTATAGTTAGTAAATTAATAACATATGATTAATAAAATATTATTAATAATTATAAATAAAAAATATAATAATTATTAATTTTAAGAAAGCATTAAGAATGCTCATTATTAATTATTGATTATTGGTACTTATTACAACCTGCATTACGACCGTTGTAAAATTAGCACCTCTTACAACGGGCATTTTAAGACCGTTGTAAAATTGGCACCTATTACAACATGCACTTTGTGAACGTTGTAATACAGACGTCTATTACAACGGGTTAGAAAAGGCCGTTGTAATATCTTTCTGTTACAACGGGCAGTTATTGCCCGTTGTAGAAAAGGTGTTGTATGAGGAATCTATTACAACGGTCCAGAATTGACCGTTGTAATAGCTCTGTATTACAACGGGCAGAGAATGCCCGTTGTCAAGATGATGTTGTAATAGGGTATTTTTGTTGTAGTGATAAATTGTTTTGTTTTTTTTACTTTTCTACTTATTATATTGTATATTGCGGTTCTTATGTATGTTTACGCTCCTCATTCTAACCTTTCCAGTAATGACCTAAACGCCTTTAACGTATACTTTAGTCCCGATTAGCGACGGTTGTTATAACCATATTCTAGGGTAACTACCGATCCTTAAGTCTTACAAGCGTGATATTGACGTTTTGAAGGAAGAGTAACTAATCCTTGGACTAGGGATCTTGGTACCTAAGGAACAGTGAATTCAATCAAGCTGGTAGGAACTAAATAATCCGTTTTTCCCTTAGGTCCATTTCCATAGACCTGTCCCCAATGTTGCCGAAAATATCATTAATAATAACTTTATACGAGAATCTATATATCCTGATTGGGTCATCAATCCCGTTCTAGTAAAAATGTACAACAGAAAATGGAGGGTACGCATTGATTATTTGTACCTTAACAAAGCGTGCCCTAAGGACAGTTTTCCTTTGCCCAGAATTGATCAACTCATTGATACAATAGCAGGGCATGCACTCTTATCTTTCATGGACGCCTACAATCAAATAATGATGCATAAGCCAGATGAAGAAAACACGAGTTTCATAACAGATAGGGGATTATATTCCTACAAGGTCACGTCGTTCGGACTGGAAAACATAGGAGTAACATACCAACGTCTTGTAAACACCATGTTCGAATCACAGATCGAGAAAACAATGGAAGTCTATGTTGATGACATGCTAGTAAAATCAAAGAAAGCCGACGATCATTTAGAGAACTTGGAAGAAATGTTCCATATCCTCAGGAAATATGGGACGAAGCTAAATCCGCTTAAATTCTCATTTGGAGTAGCATCAGGAATGTTTCTTGGATTTATAGTCATTGCCAGGGGCATTGAAGTGAATACTTCTCAAGTAATAGCCTTGCGGGAGATGCATGCTCCTACGACAAAGAGCTACAAAGCTTCAATGGGAAAGTAGCTGCGCTTAATCGATTTATCTCTAAGGAAACAGATTGATGCATTCCACTCTTCGACGCTTTGAAGAAAGGAAAGAAAGATTTCACATGGACCCCTGAATGCCAAACAGCCTTTGAAGAGCTGATCAAACATATGGAATCATCACTGATGTTGTCAAAGCCTAAAGAAGGAGAACAATTGATCATATATTTAGCTGTCTCATCTCATGCATTAAGCGTCTCACTCGTCCGGGAGGATGCCAGATGTAACAACCCGGATTCCGATGGACCGAATTTTTTTCAAAAATCCCAATCCATCGAAACCCAAGTTGGTTTGCTCTGGTATCCTGCAAAAAAGATAGAGAATGAAACATGTTAGAGTTCGGAAAACATCTCACAGCGGAAGGAATAAAATATAATGTAATTAAAACGTAGCTTTACCTTAATAATAATACTGCTAAACCAGTATCCAAAGCTATACAGTCTCTGTCATGAACCTAACCTACGACTGTTGTGAGAAGGGGGTCAGAACATAAGTTCTATGTGAATGAATTTAAGCTACACTTCTTGGATAATCCTATATATACTGTTCAATTACATTTTTCACATTTATTAGGTTATCTGTGTTATTAGCACTCAAGGGTTACACACACACGTCGCACCCATCTACTCTCTAGTAGATTAACCTAATATAATGTATATGTAGCTGCCCCCAAACTAAGGTACACCCGTGGTACCCCACTCTCACAGTCCCCTCCGTAGCACCACACTAATATGTGTAGTGCCTCATCCTATGCCACAATAAAGTACATATCTCTATATATATAACAACGCTACATCTGCATAGAACCACTATCACTGTACTACGTAAGCGTGCTGACTACTATCTTCAAACTATTCGATTGAATTAGGTTCTAACATCGAATAATGCCCTCTAGTCTTATGATACACCACCCAGAGCGACATGAGTGTACCTAGACTTTCCCACGTACGTATCGTCAATCGTTCTCGATGTCTATTGCACATGTTCTCTATATGTGCGCCTGAGTCCCGTGGCAGGGCAAATCAAGAAACACGGAATTCAGTCGAGAGCTTTCAGATATTTGCCGATTGCAGATGCTATGGTCTGCTTTTATAGTGGCTATGGTCCCACTAGACCCCTCCCTCAACTAATGAAAGACACCCAAGAATATCAAGAATGAGAACTTAACCCCAACCTCCTATGCCCTTCAAACCTATTGGCCAACCTCGCCCATAACTAGATAGCAAAGTATATGGTCTTTTGGAGTTCTCCGCCTTTCCTCTTAATGTACTGACTAAAGATGGTAGGTTGACTACAAGTTGCAATCACAAGGCACTAACTGGTCTTGCCGAATCACGCTGGTCCATCTTAATCTTTTGATTGCCCCTTATTATTGCAATCAAGGCATACTCATTTTTTCACCCATGCAGACCTAACCTCTGTGAGCACAGGCGTATCATCTGCAACTCACAGAGGAATACCAAGAGTACCCTCCACGTTCCCAGAAGCCGCGTGCTTCTTAACCCAGTTCGTTGGAGCCTGCTAGGATATCTAGATAGACATGCGCTCCCCTTTGTGTCTTTCGACATCCCGATGATCTACCCCTAATGGTTATTCTTCTTCTAACGTATGGACTGGTCCAAGCGCCTCATTCTTACTTATTATTAGAACTGTATCTAATTATTCAATTATGCCCTTGTTGGGCCTCATCAGGTTTCCTTTTAACTTGGTTATCCTATGTTGATTTCTTTTTGTTTCCAATTACCTAGTTTCCTCTGCGTATTGATCTTTCTTTATATCTTAACTCATTAATGAGTTTTCAACATGTTAACCCATTTCGTTCATAAGTCTTTCCTCATATCTTCGTATTCAATTATTCCCATTTGTTGATGTCGCCAAAGTTCATCATTATTTACTTAGTTTTCTTAGCTAAGGTTTTTTAGCTGGTTCACACACTTATGACATTTTTATCAACAGACTACACATTGTCGCTTTACCGGTTATGTTGAACTTATAAGTTGTCCCGTTTTTCTAGTCCGTTCTCATTTTTCCTGTCCCTAGGACAAGTTTACTTATCATACAATCTTATACGATCCCCGTGTTTGTTTATAACAAGTTGCTATCATTCCCCATTATTCTTTTTTCTCCAATGTTGTTATATTGGTTAAATTTGTCTATACGCCTCAGTTTACTTAACCTTAGCACACTTAACATGTTTGTTTCATTGCACTAATCTTTTTATTAATGCACTCAACCTCCCACATTAGACATGTTGCTTGTGGTTGCTGGATATGCCGGGCGATTCCGGGTAGACTTCTACCGCAAACTCGTTCTAACCTCGGGTTTTGGGCTTAATGCGCTAACCTCTTACATTTGATCTGTTGTTGTGGTTGCTGGATGTGCCGGGCGGTTCCGGGCAGACTTATACCGCAACTCAATCTAACCTCGGGTTAGGCATGTTCATCTTTTAACTGACCTATACAATTTCAGTCCAGGTTTTATATGCCTATTTATCCCAATCCAATAATTCATGTTCATGCTTCTAAACCCAATTTCGTGTTTATGGTTCCAAATTGATTTGGATACATAAATTCTACCATGATGACATGATCTCGTACATAGTTATGCCAATAATCCTTATTATATGTTATGCCCAACTTTTCAGGTATATAAGATATACTTAATTATACCCAAATTAATTGTTCTTTAAAGTTATCAATAATTCATGTCAACCCTTATTCTTATTACTTAGAACAATTAATTCATTTCAGCACTAATTCTTATTGCATAATCATAATTCAATTTTATGCCTATTCTTATGTTATAACCAATTTCACTAATTCCATAATTACATATTAACTTATGCCAAATTTCACATTATCCAATATTCAATTATCCCAATTACATATATTTCAAAATCCAATTATGCCCAATTCAATATTCAATATTTTCCCTATATTTCTCCAACACGTTTCCACGTCGTTTGTTCATATAATTCGACATAGGCTCGAAATTAGCCTAGTTCCAAAAATAAAAACGAATAGAGATAGGGAGAGAATCAAATCATCAAAAATTGACATAAAAGAGACATAAGAAATATGAACAATAGTCATATGAAACATGAACTGTTATGGAACAATAAGAATAGATCCAATTTACAACCTTTTTCCCGATTACTTTGAATCAAATTGTAAGTGAAAATAACTTAGACTCGCTTTATCGGATTAATACATTTATTAGGTGTGTAAATGGGGAATGGAAAAAGATAGATCCATTATTATGCAAGAAAAATGTATTTTAAATCCACTCACAGTGTATGCTTTCCCAATTCTGATTTTTGTATCCATGGTCTTTCTCTTCTTTTTCGTGCAGCGTAGTTTTAGGCATCTTTTCTTTTATTTTCAGAGGAATTATAGGTTTATCTTTTTATTTTAAGAAGAGATTTGAAAAGAGAGGGGGAGATAGAAGGAGAAGAAGAAGCCGTGGCAAACCTTCAGCATTACCGCCAAGTTGTGGGTTTTAGGGTTGGTTATAAGGTTTTATTTATAAGTAGATTAGTGGAACTAGGGCCTTAGGATTAAAACAGAATCCATCTAAACCGTACACCTCGCTAAAGAAAAGAATGTTCTAGAGTAGGCTAGACCAAACCAGGTATACTGCACCATAAACGCACGCATGCACCCAGAAACAAGTTGAGTCCAAGCACACTTATTTAGCTGCATTGTTTTCTATATATATCGTTTAGTTTCTTTTTTTTCAAACCATTTCATGTCTTTCTTTAATTGCTTCAATTAAATTTCCCTCTTTAATGCATTTATTTAGTGCAGCAACTTTATTGTTTACCTTTTTATCCTGATTTAATATCCTTAATTGTCACATACATCTTCTTTCATACAACTAAATTTGTTTAATGCATCATTCTTTATTCATATATAAACCTTTTCCTCTTCCTACATGTGTTTCTTTTCTTTTTGGGCAAGGAAAATCTTAAATGCTCCTTAATATATGCAAAGTACCTTTCTTTTTTCATTAATGCATCCTTCCATGTGTCATTATTTTATATACAATATGAATTGTGTTGATGTCAAAAGTTGGTTACTAGTGACGATCAACCCCCAATCGCGTGATCAACACACGAATAAAGATTAAAAATGCAATAAAATTAAAAGAACAGGGAGCACACACAGAATTTTTATAGTGGTTCGGCAAAGACGATGCCTACGTCCACTTTATATATTATTTCTCTTTTTTTAATTACAAGTACAATGTCTTTTCTGTTTGAAGAAGAGAAAGAAAATGGTTGTCTTCCCTTCTTCTTTTTTAGAGAGATTGAAGTTATGGAGAGGCGTATAGATGAAAAGCTTGGAGAAAGCCATCTGGCCAAAAGCCCCCTTTCCTCTTTAAGCTTAGGGGTATTTATAGGTGGAGAATGCAGCTTGGGTTGTTGCAGTATGGTCCGGCCATTTCGGGAAAGCCTGGACACGTGGAATCCATTTATTGGCTTGAATTGCGGTTGAAGGACTGATTCCACTGTTCATAAATAGTATCCTCGGAAGTTGTGGCTGACGTGGCATCCACGGAGAGGTTTATTAAAAGTAGAGCTTTATCCGTATAAGGTTTGACCGCCTTAATTGCATTGAAAGTCGGGATATTATTTGGACTAGCTCTGTAAAAATCTTCCACGCTGGCCTGAGATTATCGGTCCACGAGTTCTTTCTAGAGGAGGAAAACTCGGTCGTCCTGGTGAGCAATTCATCCGGTAATGTACAGTCAATCTGACTGAGTTAGACTTGGGCCAATGTACCATTGCTTTAGGTTGCGCCTCGGCTGGGCCTCCTGAAGCGTGACTTGCATATGATTTGCATGTTTGGACATCGGTCCTGTTCGTTGAGACTCTTGCCAAAAAGAGGGTTAACACTTTGCCCCTCAGAATGCATCTTCATCAACAAAGGGAGGTGTGTTTTGAAATCCGAACCGAAGCACAAACGCTCGAGCTGCTACGGTCACGCCGGACCATATTGAGGATAGAAAACTGACGGTCCGATGTTGTATTAAGGACGGAAACGCAACGACCATTCCAGGTCGCATTAAGGCCAGAAAACCTACAACCATCGGGAACCGTATTAAGGCCGAGATGATGATTGCCATTTGTACGATAGTTGGTTCCTGCAAATACAAAACAAACTATCCTCGTTTTGGAGGAGGGCGATGGGTCGAGCATTTTATCCTACTTGGCTTTAGAGGGTGGCGAGCATAAACCATGCTCGGCTTAGGGGCGAGCATAAACCATGCTTGGCTTAGAGAGGGCGAGTATTAACCATACTCGGCTTAGGGGCGAGCATAAACCATGCTCGACTTAGAGAGGGCGAGTATTAACCATACTCGGCTTAGGGGCGAGCATAAACCATGCTCGGCTTGGGGCAAGTGTTTCTTATGCTTGGCTCATGCTAGATTGGTTAGTTTAGCGAGCTATGCATGCTCGTGGTGTAAAGAAGAGAGAGTTGTCCACACTCGTATTTAGAAAATATGACCTCACTCACTTGAAGGAGTAGGTGTTTGAAATGGTTGTGGGCTTTCACGCTGACCACACAAAATAGGGGGGCGAGCATTATCCATGCTTGGCTTAAAGATTCCATGACATGATCTACTTTTACAAAAAGTAAAATTCATAACTATTAAGCAACTAAAGAAAAGAAATTCTACGAGGACAGCAATTGATTACAGAGCATTCTCAAGAGCTAAAATCAAGGCGTCCTTGTTATTTAAAGATATACATCGAAAGAAAAGATAAAAAATCTAATTAATGATAATACCGCGAGTGCTAGTCTCAGAGTCCTATCCGTTCCTAGGAGCTCGCGGACCAGCATGGCGAGCTTGAGCAGAGGGTCGCGACGGCATGGCCGGGGCACGATCTTTGACATATTCAGCGAGTTCCCCTTTTCAGACTCGTCCTTTGATGGGATCGCGCAGATGTCGGCAATCATTCGTATTCTATCCAGCTACATTGTGGAATATACAATGCTTGCCAGAATCGAGTTCCATCTGGGTTGGTTCTCGTCGAGGTGGTCTTAGAGTAGGCTAGGACCCGCATATATCGAGGTAGATATCGAGCAAAGAAGAATTGAGCTCGTGTATCGATCATATTTGTTTTCATTTCGAGGTCGCACATTGCGTTCATCCTTTTCCGTGGCCTTTCCTCTTCCTTTATTCTGGCCATTGCCATTGAGTGGACCTTGTTGTTTGGCTACTAAAACTTCAAGGCTCTCCATTTCAAGGCTGGCATCCTCTTGTCGGAGGAATCTCCTGACCTCGGAGTAAAAACATCTATATCTTTGGGGGGATCTCTGGTTAAGGAGTTTGAAAATTCTGATCTCTTCTGAACTCCCGCGATGGATGCCATCAGCACCATCGATGGCTCGGGCCGATCGACAGATGCTATAGCTGCATTGAATCTTTCGAGAAAGGATCTTAGCGTCTCTTCGGATTGCTGCTTGATGGTAGATAAAAACAAGACACTTTTCAGTCGAGAGATATGCACTCGAAACTGTTCGATGAAGCAGGTGACCAGAGTATTCCAGCTACTGACCGACTCCGTTGTTAGCTGCCGTAACCACATACCGGCTATATCTATGAGAAAAAGCGGAAAGCACTTAGCCATGAAGCTGGTCGATGCACCAAGTACTTCCATATGTCGCATGTATCACATGAGGTGAATGGTCGGGTCAGTGCAACCATTGTATGGCTCGATGGCTGGGAACCTGAAGTCTGGAGGATTTCGAGAATTTTTGATTTCTCTTGTAAAGGTGCTGCGATTGACATTGTCTATGTCTTGCTGCGAAGAGTTGCCCTGAGTGAAGCGTCGGACGATGTTTGCAAGATGGCTCCCATCTCTGAGGAGTCGTTGCCATGAACTTAGTTCTGCATCCTAGGAGGATTCTGCACGAGGATCAGGAAAAAGCATGCTCAGAAGGGTGGCCATTGGCCGGGCTCGAGATCTGAGATTTGAGTGAAGGTGTGAGGGAAGGTGAGATCTGGCGGGTGGTCCTGGGAAGAATGGATCCTCTTGAACCTGATGAGTCGTGGGTCGAGCCATGCCTATAACAAAGGGTCTGGGCTGATCCAGCATAGCATGTGATGTTCGGAGGCCAAGGTTGCCCCTGCTTGAAGCGAGGTTAGGAGGGTTTCGGTAGCGTTTTCTTTAGCTACGGTGAGGGTCGACATGGTAGGCTGGCTTCCCTCGTTCGAAGGGAAGGTTACTCCAACTCTTCGTTGAAAAGGAAGAGTGGTTAGACTGGCCTGTGGCAAGATCCCTGGTTGTAATGGGAATGGTGTTGATTCTGAGGGACCCGTTGGTAGCTCGACCGATTCGACAGGTCGAGATGTTCCAAAGAGCGGAGGCATATTTGCCAGATGACCTAGATCTTGATTGTCCGTCTCCTGATGTTCTGTGGCCACAACCGCGCTGGTTGCTGGAAGCGATACTCCTGGCTGGGCTTGATTGGTTGGTGGGACCAAATCAGGATGAAATAAAGGTGTATCCCGATCGGTGGCCTGATTTCGAGTAAACTGAGGGTCAGCTGTTGTCCCAATCTCAGCCTGTGGAGGAATTGATGTTGAAGCGTTCAACCCTGTTTCCAATCGACCAAAAAGGTGATCCATCAACTACTGCTGTCGTTCGAGGACTTTACCCTGAGATGTCATATGGTCTCTGAGTTCGACCATGATTTTATCCATGTTGTCCCGGGTATGGAATCGAGACATGTCGTCATGAGAGGAAACTTCGTGACTTACTTCTGCAGCATCGGTATCGGATGCATCGGCGTTTGCGGGACGAGAGGATGTTGCATCTTTCTTTCGTTTGTTTGCCATTACCTGAGATAAGCAGGAGCTCGATGGCAATGTTGGTGAGCTCCCCTACCTGGCGCGCCAAAGTGTTGACGTCAAAAGTTGGTTAGTAGTGACGATCAACCCCCAATCGCATGATCAACACACGAATAAAGATTAAAAATGCAATAAAAAGTAAAAGAAAGGGGAGCACACACAGAATTTTTATAGTGGTTCGGCAAAGACGATGCCTATGTCCTTTTTATATATTATTTCTCTTTTTTTAATTACAAGTACAATGTCTTTTCTGTTTGAAGAAGAGAAAGAAAATGATTGTCTTCCCTTCTTCTTTTTTAGAGAGATTGAAGTTATGGAGAAGCGTAGAGATGAAAAGCTTGGAGAAAGCCATCTGTCCAAAAGTCCCATTTCCTCTTTAAGCTTAGGGGTATTTATAGGTGGAGAATGCAGATTGGGTTGTTGTAGTATGGTCCGGCCATTTCAGGAAAGCTTGGACAAGTGGAATCCATCTATTGGCTTGAATTGTGGCTGAAGGACTGATTCCACTATTCATAAATAGTATCCTCGGAAGTTGTGGCTAACATGGCATCCACGGAGAGGTTTATTAAAAGTAGAGCTTGATTCGTATATGGTTTGACTGCCTTTATTGCCTTGAAAGTCGGGATATTATTTGGACTAGCTCTGCAGAAATGTTCCATGCTGGCCCGAGATAATCGGTCGAAGAGTTCTTTCTGGAGGCGGAAAACTCGGTCGTCCTGGTGAGCGATTCTTCCGGTAATGTACAATCAATCTGACTGAGTTGGACTTGGGCCAATGTGCCATTGATTTAGGTTGCGTCCCTGCTGGGCCTCCTGAAGCGTGACTTGCATATGATTTGCACATTTGGACTTCGGTCCGGTTCGTTGAGACTCTTGCCAAAAAGAGGGTTAACGCATTATTTATTTGTTGCATATATTTCTAATATTCTTATTTAAATGTGTCAATGCTTTCATGTTTCATGCACTTGATAGGTTGCTTCTTTTCAACGCATTAAATTGCTTGGTTCCTCTTTTTTTCCTATGCATGCTTTAATTGCATATTTGACATGTTTGCATTCTATATTCTTTTTCTTTTATTTGCATGACATTAATTCGTTTTTATTTAGGTTCATGAATCATTCATTTATTTACTGCAATAAATTCACATTTTCTCTTTCCCTTATTGCATTAATTCATTATGTTAATTTACTCATTCATTATTTTTATCGCATGTATTATCTCTCTACAAAATTTTGAATTTCAAATAACATGTATACATATATGCCCCTTCTAATTTATTGTTGCATGCAATTTTATTAATTCACCTTTTTACCATTACATTAACTACATTAACGTTTCTCTTTATTAACTGTTTTCTCTATCATAATTACATGCATGTACTTCCTTTTCCTTTTTAACATTATTACGTGTGCAATTGTATTGCATACTTTTTTTTTCACTTTTTTCATTAACTTCTTTTTAATATATATATATATATATATTGCATGCAATTCATTATCCTTCATTTCAATGCACTTATATATTATTATTTTTTATAAATTTATCTATGCATATAATATATACGTATATGCATAAAAATGAGGTGTGTTACACCAAGGTTCAATGGCCAGTTTATTATATTAGCAAAAGGCTTGCTGGGGCAGAACTAAACTATCCTAAGTTGGAAAAGATTGCATGCCAATATGACATATAGCTCAGCCAATATGACATCACTTATCATCCTCGAAGAGCTATTAATGGGCCCACTTTAGCGGATTTTATAGCCGAGTTCATGGATAGGGGCGAGGAAAGAGAAGAACCAGTAAAGGCGAAGGTTAGCTGGAAGCTATTCATTGATGGATCTAGGAATGATTACTTCTCAAGGGTAGGAATAGTTCTAGAAACTCCTGATGGCCACTCCTTATGCTATGCTCTGAGGTTGGAACTCCCATAAACTAATAATGAGGTCGAGTATGAAGCATTGATAGAAGGACTGAAATAAGCAAAAGAGTTGAATCTGAAAACCTTGCAAATTCTCAATGACTCACAACTTGTAGTATGTTAGGTCCATAAAGAATTCCAGAACAAAGTTGGAAATCTTCCTGTTTATCTTACTAAAGCCTTGGAACTACTTAATGATCTCGACTACTATACATATCTCATATTCCCAGAGAAGAGAATTCAAAGGTAGATTCTCTCGTTAAATATGGCAGATCCTCAGATGCACAATTGTTGGGTTTGATTCCCATTGAAGTCCTTTCAACTCCCACTATTGAAGAAGCAGATGTCATTTGGATTATGGAGACTGTTGAAGAGCCTGTATCCTAAATGACCCAAATCAAGAACTACATTCTTAATGGAACACTTCCAGAGGAATCAAAAAGGCGAAGGAAAATATTGCTCAAAGCTCCGTTGTATCTTATCCAAGATGGAAGGTTATATAAGAAGGGCTTCTCTACGCCTCTGCTGCGATGTGTAACCAAAGAGGTGTCCAGAGTAATCTTGGTAGAATTACATGAAGGGGAATGTGGAGGTCACATAGGCAGTCAGACACTAGCCAAGAAAATATCTCGATACGGCTACTTATGGCCCGATATGAACCTGGATGCGATGACCTATGCTAAGAAGTGTGAAAAATGCCAAAGATTTGCGAAGATTCCAGGAGCACGTCCCACAGACCTTACTCAAATGGTCAGTCCATGGCCATTTGCTATATGGGGCATAGATTTAATTCGAGTTTTGCCTATCGCTAAATCAAGTATGATGTATGCAATAGCAGACGTCGACTATTTCACTGAGTGGGCTGAAGCAGAGCCACTGGCTACTATTACTTCAAAGAAGGTGATTAGCTTTGTTCTGAAGAACATCATATGCAGGTTTGAGGTGCCGCAGAAAATAATCACTGGTAATGGAACTCAGTTCAAGAGCAGTGAATTCTTAGATTTCTGTGCTAAATACAAGATTAAGAAGAGTTTTGCAGCCGTTGCTCACCCGCAGGCCAACGGGTAAGTTGAAGGAATTAATAAGATCTTAAATTCAACCATCAAGAAGCGTCTTGAAAAAGCTAAAGGTGGTTATGTAGATGAGCTTCTCCTTGCACAATGGGCATTTCGGACAACTCATAAAACTGCGAATGGGCACACTCCATTCTAGTTTGCATTTGGATCCGAGGGTATGATCCCGGTAGAGATGGAAGTGCCCACTTACCGTAGAATCCACTTTAATCAAGAAGAGAATGAGAAGTTGCTATTACTCGAAGCACTTGATTTTCTTAAAAAAGGAAAGAACCCAAACTCAAAATTGCTGCTCATCAAAGAAGGATAGCAAGATATTTTAATGCTAAAGTAAAACGGAGAACCTTACTAATTGGGGACCTTGTTCTGAAGAAAATTATGACAGGAAACAGAGTGTTCGGACCCAATTGAGAAGGACCGTAAATAATAAGCCAAAAAATCATAGATGGCACCTTCAAGCTAAAAATGACGGACGGGACCCCACTTCCCAGAGCCTAGAATAACATACACCTTCATCAATACTTTGCTTAATATTTCTTTCACATGTCTTGAAAAGTTGTAAACGTCGTGCATTGTAAATACCATACGAATGTTATCACAAACTTTGTACATATTAATGAAAGAAATTGCCTTACATGCCTAAATCGTACATTTGCAAATTATTGTGTACAAGTTGCTAAAATTCGATTTTGATTGCAATCCCCTAAAAGAACGTTAATGCATCCATAACCTAGTGAAGCCTGGTGACCGTTACAGCAAGTCCCGATTGGGATAGCTCAAGCGTCCATTACTCATTGCTCAAAACATCATTCGCAATAAATACGAAGGTGTAGAGCAAAACCTTACAAATAAGGGACACCAGGAACTGAACGGTCAAATGATGCGGCATTCAGGCTACAAACCAAGTTGTAAGTTTCATCGTAGGGGCACCTTCTTAACTGTTAGGTCTAGGACCCTAGTTCTATTAAATTGGGGTAAAAACCGATAAATAAACTTGCGTCCGCCCCGTGAAACGATGCAACCTCAAACCAAAAACCTCCCGGATGGGGCCCTAGTTGATCGTCAGTGCCATTAATACATGGTGCAGTTGCGACAAACACTGGGCTTCTAAAACCAAAGACCTCCCGGAGGGGCACCCAGTCGATCGTCAATGCTATTTATATGTGGCCTGATTACGACAAACCTTGGTCTTTTAAAGACCTCTTCTAGGGCATACGATTAGATGTATGGTCTTCCAAATCCAATTACTGATGCTGGGTCTTCCAAATCTAGTTACTGGCAGACTTTAAAGACCTCTTATGGGGCATCTGACCATATGCCGAGTCTTCCAAATTCAGTTAGTGACGGACCAAAAGACCTTTTCAAAGGCATCCGACAAATTCTACAAGTGACTGAATTATTCAGTCACAACGAATAACGTATTTACAAAGACCTCTCTGGAGGCACAGAAACCAAGACCTCTCCAGGGGCATATATTCAAATTTATCTCCGAAGGACCTGGACTGTCAGGTTAGTGAGAAACATGATTGAATATACCAAAAATATAAGACCTCTCAAGCAGGGGCACAAGAATAAAAATTCCTCTCCATTAAAAGATATGAACTTAATCGACTAGACCGGCAACCCTTGAATCATGAGCAAGCCAGGAAATATCAAGTGTGACGGTAAAAGCATATGACCAGGAGATTCCAAATATAGTGAATCACAAATGTCACGCCTAACCTTTAAAGTCTGTGACGAATTTTTGTATGGGGGCATTACCACCGCATTAAGGAACTTCAATGATGCTCACTTGAACATACCATAAGCTCGTTACACCTTTACACTAAAGGCTTGGCACCTACAAGGATTACTCCGACCAAAAAAGTTGATTTTCCTTGAAATGGCTAAGGCAAACTCAAAAACTTCAATATATTAGTAAACACAAAAAGTGGTTACTTACGAAAAAGAAGTCTTAAGTACTGCCCTAGTCAAAATCAAGAAAATTCAATAAAATTGCTCAAGTAAATCCAGTTAATGATGATCCATGGCTACAACAGAAAAAATCATTATTTACAAAAAAGCATACCATGTGGTCATTATAATACCATACATTGCAATAACAAATGACTTACGATATAGAGAATTTGTGTTATAAGCATGAAAAAGAAACAAGTGTGGAATGCAAAACAAGAAAGTACGACAAAGCTAAGGTAAAATATTAAGTACAACAAGTAGAACATAGTTTCATTGCAACAACAAAGAGTCAAATCACATAATCACAAGTCAAGTACAAAAGTTTCAGATATAAATGTGCGTAAATTAACAAACATAAAGTGATAAGCGAGGACTGGCACCTGCATATACAACCGGTCTGACTACAACAATCAGAAACTAAAGTAAAGTCATAAGCACTACTTCTTTTTGCCACCTGACCTTAGAGAAGGCTTAGTGGAAGGAGGAGGAGTACTAGCTGGTTGTTTCCCTGGGCCGCTGGGAATTTGTTGAGATGACAATGTTATAACTTTTTCTTATGAGCGGCGTGCTTCCTTCCTTTGCATCTTGAAACCGATGAGGTTTTGGATTTCTGCTATTTCGGATCCTCGGCCTCCTTGTCCGGGGTCTCACCAGTATTCTCAAAGTCCTCCTTACTTTGAATATAGTGCGCATCACCCCCTAAGTTAGCAATTGCAGGAATTTGAGTATGCTGAGAACTCGGAGTGGTAAAAGCAAGAAGGGATGGATCACCCGGAGGAGAAATAGAAACTGGGGCAGTAGGAATTGATGTTAGATTCGAATGAGTAATTATAGCCTTAGTTGTTGTTGTCTTTCCTACAGCAGGAGAAGGTGATGGTGAGATTAGACCTAAAGAAGATGAACAATAAGCACAAAATGCAGACGTCCCAGATGAAGGGCATAGGCAGTCTAAGTATAGCAAAGTTTCGATGATTTCAAGTTTACCAACAGCTACTAGACTTGCTTGGATGTTTCTGTGCTCTTCAACCACAAATATGTTTGCATAAGTATCATCATTGATCTCGTCATCCTTGATATGCTCCTCTGTTAAATTTTCCTCAACATGATGCTCCTCTAATGCAGTGTCTTTCTCTTTGAAAGCGGTGGTAGGATTGGTTTGGGTCTGTGAGCCAGAAACTTCAACATTGGTAGGAAGTGTAGCAGCATTAGCATTAGCTTAATCCCGAGCTTGCTCTCCAAAAGGCCCCTCCTTATCACCTAGCAGTGCCCGATTTTCCCTTAGCAAAATCTTCCCCTTAGCTCGGGCATCACGTGATTCCTCATCTAAGAGTTCCTCAATAAGATCATCCTCACCGCGTTCGCCTCCTTCAATGTTGAGAACTTCTTCCCATACTAGAACTAAAATTTCAGCAATGTCTTTTCCCAAATAGTGCAAACTACCACGGCCCATGATTGTAACAACCCGGAAATGCGAGCCAGTTTAAAATTTTTATTTTGGCAATTTTAACGAATTTTGAATATTTAAAATGAATTATTTTAAATAATATCGACGAGAAATTTATTTTGAATATAAATAGAATGTATATATTTATATACGTCGTCGTTAGAATATAAATATTTATATATAATTATAAATAGAATTGAAAATGGTGCGGTAGTTCGATAATTCGATTTCAAACTTCAATTGAATGTACCGGGTGCAAAACAATCCGGATTTTAGCGAAACCAAAAATAATAGGATCTAATTGATAATATCTTTCCAACGAATCAGAAACATCGAAATTTCATAGCGGGAATCAAAAGTTATGCCCAGTTGAAAATTCAGAATAGTCGCTATGTAAATTATACATGGCCCAAAAAGTCAAATTTTGCATATGAATGAATTTGGACTTGAAACCACTTCCATTGAGTTCAAAATGCCGTTTAGAACTCCGAAAAGTATAAGCTTCGATATATTCCGATATCCGGAATAGTGGCAATTGACAGGAGCTTTTCGGTTTACAAAACATAGCCCTTAAAAAGTGAAATTTTGGATACGAGCTCAGAATTCGACGAGATAAATTTTTATGGATTCACAATGACAAATCATTGTTGAGTTCCAAATGGCGCGTCGAACGGAGTTAGTATGTGGCCGTGCGAGCTGAAACAGTTCAGAGTAAAACATGTAGTCATTTTACAAAGGAACATTATTTATACAACCTCAGAATTCGATTTCGTTTTTTTTCTGGATTCGTATCGTCTAATAATGGTTAAATCCAGGAGGGCTTGATTTTTAGAGTTAGCATGTGAGCGTGCGAGAAGAAAAGGTGCACCAAAATAGCATTTTTAGAGCTTATTTGAGCATTTTCGTGATTTTTTTTGAGCGGTCAAAGGAACTCGGAATTCGACGAAAGTTGTTTCGTTGGACTCGTCTTCACCTCTACTATCTCGTATCCGAAATCCGCGACGATTGGAGATCGTTAGCGTTTAGGCGATACACGAGAAACTAGCATATAAACACTTTTACTTCCTTTTCTTCTTCACTTTCTTCCTCTTCCTCTTTCTTCACAAAAACTCAAAAATGGCCTCCTCCTCCTAGGTGCCGCTGCCCCCACCTCCACCGGCCTCCCCAGCCCCTCCACCGCCGGCCGCACCCCCTCTTCCTCCTCCCCTCCTCCTCCTCCTTCTCTCTCTCTCTCCAATTTGCAACCCTAGGCCCCAACCACCAACCACCACCACCGTGGGCCCCACCACCACCGCCACCACCCACCAGCGAGCTCCACACACCCAATCAGGTCCTGCGCCCAACCCTAGCCACCCAACTCCGGCCGTGGGCCCCGCTACATTCAAAAACTCATTTTTACCAAAATTCCCGTTTTGCACAAAACACCCCGAACTGTTTTGGCCTATATCTCTCAAACATTGCGTTTTTGGCCAAAATCCCTCTAAACCGAAGTTGTAGAGCACGAAATTCTCTTCGACTTGTCTATATGGAAGTCATATTTTGGAGTTCGGAGCTGCTCGGAAAACGCGTGTGAAGTCTGCTGTTCAAAAGCTGAAAAAATCGTGTACTTTTGCGAATTCTGACGAATTGGAGCATTTCTGGCAAAAAGTCTCTTAGGCGAAAGTTGTCCGGAATGGCGCATTTAAGCTTGAAAAAAAGATGGTGTGAAGATTGAAGCTCGTTTGCAAATTATGGAACCAGAACAGCGAATCCGGGCGTTAGAAAAAAATGTGAGTTTTCTCCGTTTTAAAGCTTCTACAGTTTTAGACATATGAAGTAAATAAAAATATGATTTTTATATTATAGAGAGAATAAAAATCTGATTTTTAACTTAAAGAAGATATAAAGATAAGATTTTTTTATAATGTAGATATTAAAAATATGATTTTTATATACATAGCAAGAATACAAAAATGTGATTTTTATTTATGTAGTGGCTACGGGCAATAGAAGTGACAAAAGGCGAGAACGACAAGATTTTCTACATAAGAAGAGTCGTGGTATTGGATTAGCTAATTGGTGAGAATTTCTCACTCTTTAATTTCTTTTTCTAGTTATATATATATATATATATATATATATATATATATACTAGGATGCAGACGGTGCTTAGCAGCACCCAACATCCGTCATCCACAGACCATGGATGACTTGTTTGTTTAATTGTTTGGTTGTGTAGTTGGTTAGATTATTTGGTTTGAATTGAATTGTTTGGTGAAATGAAATGGATTTGATTGATGTGTGAATGGCGTGGGCCTTCACTAGACCGGGGATAAGGCTAGGCCTCGTCCCGTTTCTAGTATCGTGCCGTTATGCCGCCGAAATTTTCTAAAATATGTTAGAAAAATAAAAATATCATTTTATTGAATAAATGAACTGAATAGAAATTCATGTGTTAAAGTAAAATATTTTATCGTTAAAAATATAATTTTTAACGTGAATGTGAATAAATAAATATTCATTTACAAACCGGACGGTTTGTTTATGTACGTACACCTATTTGAAGGACATTGATTGGGTCGATAAATTTTACACATCGCCCAACTGCACAAATAAAATCTGTGTTTGTTGATTTGAAACCCCACACGAGTGTTGGGATGAAATTTGAAGTTCACTCATCCCGATTGATTAAATATGTCGATCGATGGATCGACAGGCTGTTATAAGCGTTAGATATCTATATTTGATGCTTATACAGTATAATGCACTTTGGATGATGGTTGACTATGTATCGTTGCTATTATATACATGTGTTGAATGGAATCCATATAATTAACTTTATATGGTAATTGATTAGGCCTCATTCCAATTTAGAAGGTAAAAAATATTATGAAATAAAGGTTCATGTGTTGACTGTACTCATCCGTTGAGATTAGTCATGTGTTGAACGAAATATTTTAACAATAAAATTTACAGCTTTATATTATAAAATAAAGGTTCATGTGTTGACAGTACTCATCCGTTGAGATTAGTCATGTGTTGAACGAAATATTTTAACAATAAAATTTATAGCTTTATATTATAAAATAAAGGTTCATGTGTTGACAGTACTCATCCGTTGAGATTAGTCATGTGTTGAACGAGATATTTTAGTAATAAAATTTACATCTTTATCATATATAAGATTAGAAACTAATTGGAAAATAGATAAGATGAGTGGTCTCCTGGATATTGATCTGATGTTGGTTTCGGCCTTCGAGGTTAATTTTCAGGGAATCGTTCTCTTACTAATTTACGGTTGGAGTCTGATTTTAAATCAAACGATAGATACCATAATTTTTATAAAATATATTAAATAACAAAAATAGTCATACGTGGACAGTACTCATTCGTTGAGATTAGTCATGTGTTGACAAAAATATAGATTCACGTACTAAATAGAATAAATATTCATTTGTTGAATAGAATAACGGAATTATTGAAAAATATAAAGCCGTGTTGATTCGAGATGCGCTATCTTGACGCGAACGATATTTATATCGATTATAAACGAATTTGAATTGAATTGAATAGAAAACGAATTTGAATTGAATTGAATAGAAAACGAATTTGACTTGAATAGAATAGAAAACGAATTTGAATTGAATTGAAATGCATTTTAAAACGAATTTATAAGGAAAAATTCAATTTTGATTTGAATTGGAAGTTGAAATGTTTTTGAAACGAATTCAAAACTATTTATAAAATTCGTTTTAAATAGGAATCGACGAAATATATATTATATATATAATATAATGGCCTGAATAGAACGCGCCGCGGCAGTTCGCGAATTTCGACCATTGACTTCGAACGGATATTACGGGAGATCCGACCGTCGGATTCTCCTAAAACCGGAACCGTTGGGTTCCTATCGAAAAGAGCTTTCCAATGAATATTAGAAATTTGAAATCTAACAGATGGATTTGGAGATACGTCCAAATCAAATTTGGAAAAGGTCATTGTTAGTGCAGTTCGACGGCCGTTGATGGAAATCGACTGTACGGGCCTTGATAAAATTATTAAAAATAATAATAATTTGTGTAAAATCATAAGAAATGATTTAGGAAAAATTGGGATGAAAAACTCCATATTTGAAAAGATAAAAATAGATTTTTATCGAAATGAACTAGTTTAGAACTAAATTAAAAACCCATTTATTTTAAATAAATAAATTGGATTTGGAATGGGTTTTAAATAGAATTGATTAGTGGGTTTATCGTGAAGGGTGTTTTAAATGACACTTGTTCTTTAACCCGATAATAAATAGAATGTGATTTGGGTTTATCGTGAACTGTGTTTTAAATGACATTAGTTCTTTAACCCAGAAAAAAGAGTTTTAAAGAATCTGCAATTAGATTGAAATGTGAATTGATAATTTAAATTATCAAATTTGGAAAATGAGCGAGAATGGACTACAACTAGTTTTGCTCCAAAGCGATAGTTAAATCTTTAATTAGATTTGAACGTGAAATGGTAATTAATTTTACCAATAACACCGTGGTGTTAGATATGGAGTATTACCAGTTTTGCTTCATGGGATGAATAGGTTGGGATTGGGAAATAAAATAAATAATTACTTCGGTGTGGTTCGCTAATCTCGACTAGTTTGGAAAACCATAATTTGGTTTGAAATAACATCCAAAGGAAGATTAAAGAATAAATTTTAAAGAATTTATCTTGGATAAAATTAATGGGAACCTTTCCCTAAGAATTGAAATTTAGAAACTAGCTGTAGGTTAGCTAAGAAGAATGGTTTCCTGGGTATTGATCTGATGTTGGTTTCGGCCTTCGGGGTTAATATTTGGGAAATTGGTCTCTTGTTGATTTACGGTTAGTGGTTGCTGAATTGGAATGGGGCGTTGTGTTTGTGTAACATTTGTTTTTAATATACGCGGGTTGTTCGGAAAGTCCGGGTTTATACCCATTCTGAATAACTGATTCGACGATATGTCGAAGATGAAGACGGTGGTTGAAGACCGGAAGTCTTCACATCGTTTGGGTGATTACTGATGATCTTGATTGGGTT
Source organism: Allium sativum (assembly GCA_030737875.1). Classification (NCBI taxonomy): domain Eukaryota; kingdom Viridiplantae; phylum Streptophyta; class Magnoliopsida; order Asparagales; family Amaryllidaceae; genus Allium; species Allium sativum. Next base: position 650,455,871 of record CM060918.1, read on the forward strand.
GTACACCCAAGATGAGGGAATCAGTTAGTGGTCGTCCAGATGTACTTGGAGATCGACGGATATGCGAGGAAAGTGCCTCTGGTTTCGTTCAGACCCAGAACTAACTTGTAAATGGATTGTATGTCTGACATTGGATTTTATTCTATGTTGATTGATTTCTATTAAATATATATCTGTTTGGCGACAGAGAATTTATTCTCTTGCTTAACGCCCTTCTCTGAGACGTACGAGCTTAGATGTTATATATCGATAGATATCAATCGCATGGCATGAATTGCCTGTGTGGCATGCTGAGTTGCATGGATCAAGGCTTCTGTTGAAAAGCAAAGTCTTGTGGTTGATGATCAGAGCACGGCCTACGTGGCAGCTTTGTGTATAGCGTGGATTCGTGAGCCTCACACCTCGGTATGAGTCAAAAACGGGATAAGGACTGCAGGGAGAGCACGACGTTTCTTTCTAGCTTTGGTGGTGTCAGTGACTTACCAGCCCTGACATTTATATACTTTTCACCTATGTGGTTGTTGGATGAGGCGCCTCGATTTTAGGTCTGTAAGGACTGGAAAACGTGTGTTCAGGCATAATTAATCCTCTAACGTAAGTAAGGACCGGCCCTGAAGATCCAGGATTGCCCAGAGTGTGTAGTCCTGAGACATTTGCTAGAGTGTCTCGAAAGCGGAGAGGAGCTTGCCCCTTGCCTCGACTCATGACGGAAATCCAATTTCCAATACGCGTATTTCAGTTTTATTTGTAGAGCCTAGTATGGCGACATGATAGATGGTACCCATGCCGCCTAGGATTAATATTTATGATTGAAAATGTTTTGACACTATACACTTATAATAGTATCAAATGATTTGTTTTAAACGTACCAAGCATGTTTGGCTATTATAAGGGAAAACCCTATCTTCCGGCTTGCGTTGCATTGTGTAATGGGACATGGGTCTTATAATAGCTTCATTTTTCGAAAAGCATTGCGTTGTTTATTCTATGCACTGGTATTCTTGGGAGGAAACCCGTTCCGTGTTATACGGCGTCGTCCCTTGAATTACCCTCTTTTAAAGTAAAGTTTTAAATAACTGTTTTAGTTCTCACACCAGTCACATGACTGACCTGGAGTTTATTGTTTTAACCTAAACTCTGGGTGCCCCTATTTTCTACACGGGCAGCTAGTAGTTTTGGTTTTGCAGATTTATATTCACAGGATCCTGGTTTACAGCTGGAACGATGCTCGGAAAGCTCTGTATCCGTGTATCATTTTCAGTTGTGTTTTATATTGTTTTTCCGCTGCTATGTAATTTATTGTAATCTCTGATATTTATCGAATGTAATTTATTCAATTATACTCTGTATATTCTTGTATCTGATGGAATTGTTGTAATAGCAATGAAATGTTCTTCCGTTTGCGTTCATTTGTGTGTTGTTCTCAAAGTATCCGCTCTTTCCTAAACGGGGAAGTAACGGGTGTTCACATTTGGTATCAGAGCTTTGGTTTACAGAGCTCGAAAACAAGACACATTAGAACCATACGAAAGAATTCATCAGATATTGGATTAGTAATATCCAATTAGAATGACTCGTTAGAGATAGGGTCAGTAGTATCCTAGAACGAGTGTGAATAGTATATTTTTCAAATGAAAACAATTTTGTTTTGAAATTTAAACCATTTTATACGTATTTGAATATTTTATTTATATTGAATTTGGACAATCCGATATATAAAGTTTTTGCATATACGCGTCATGAACGTATATTCGATGTTTTAATATATTGGATAGATATAGAATCATACTCTAGTGGCCCGAAGGTGATTCTGATGGTTGAGTACTCGTCGTCAGAATTTATGTTCGAGTGACGAAGGTATGATATCTATATATTTCCATTAGACTGGTGTGAGAACCAAAACTTATATAGATAGATTTATTGATTGTGATTTGGCATCAAAAACATGATTTTCTGTATATATATGTATCAAAGTTATGAAGTTGAAACTCTAATTCACTAATTGATTGATGTTTGTGTTATTTGTTTATTTGGTTGATAATTTTGAACCATTATGCCTAATTGTATCAAATATTGAATTATATTAAAAATTAGGCACATTTGCTTGCATATACATATACTTACATTGAAGAGGTCATAGCAAGGAGGCTAGAGCAGAGAATAAAATTTGTTTGCCCGACAAATAGGTACATGTTTATCATAATTTACTGTTTTATTTGGGTGATGATGATTTTATGAGCCGATTGGCTAGCCGCTTGGCTAGCCACTGGGCTTTTTCTTTTTCTTTTTGAGATCAGAAGGCCTGTATGGCAATTTCGGGATTTTCCCGTGCTCCCCGTACAAAGAAGATTATGGCGAAATTTTTCGAAAATTTAGGGTGTTAGCCAAATTTTTGAAGAATTTGAAAATTCTCAGAAACTGAAAAGTTGGAGAATGGAAGCCAGATCGAACGTAGAGTTGATTAATCAAACCACTTTCGACTTTGTTCCTTTTCGGGGACGAAAAGTTTTAAGTGGGGGAGATTGTAACAACCCAGAAATGCGAGCCAGTTTAAAATTTTTATTTTGGCAATTTTAACGAATTTTGAATATTTAAAATAATATCGACGAGAAATTTAATTTGAATATAAATAGAATGTATATATTTATATACGTCGTCGTTAGAATATAAATATTTATATATAATTATAAATAGAATTGAAAATGGCGCGGTAGTTCGATAATTCGATTTCAAACTTCAATTGAATGTACCGGGTGCAAAACAATCCGGATTTTAGCGAAACCAAAAATAATAGGATCTAATTGATAATATCTTTCCAACGAATTGGAAAAATATAAATTTCATAGCGGGAATCAAAAGTTATGCCCAGTTGAAAATTCAGAATAGTCGCTATGTAAATTATACATGGCCCAAAAAGTCAAATTTTGCATATGAATGAATTTGGACTCGAAACCACTTCCATTGAGTTCAAAATGCCGTTTAGAACTCTGAAAAGTAAAAGCTTCGATATATTCCGATATCCGGAATAGTGGCAATTAACAGCAGCTTTTCGGTTTATAAAACATAGCCCTTAAAAAGTGAAATTTTGCATACGAGCTCAGAATTCGACGAGATAAATTTTTATGGATTCACAATGAAAAATCATTGTTGAGTTCCAAATGGCGCGTCGAACGGAGTTAGTATGTGGCCGTGCGAGCTAAAACAGTTCAGAGTAAAACATGTAGTCATTTTACAAAGGAACATTATTGATACGACCTCAGAATTCGATTTTTTTTTTTTTTTGGATTCGTATCGTCTAATAATGGTTAAATCCAGGAGGGCTTGATTTTTTGAGTTAGCATGTGAGCGTGCGAGAAGAAAAGGTGTGCCAAAATAGCATTTTTAGAGCTTATCTGAGCATTTTCGTGATTTTTTTTGAGCGGTCAAACGAACTCGAAATTTGACGAAACTTGTTTCGTTGGACTCGTCTTCACGTCTACTATCTCGTATCCGAAATCCGCGGTGATTGGAAATCGTTAGCGTTCAGGCGATACGCGAGAAACTAGCATATAAACACTTTTACTTCCTTTTCTTCTTCACTTTCTTCCTCTTCCTCTTTCTTCATAAAAACTCAAAAATGGTCTCCTCCTCCTAGGTGCCGCTGCTCCCACCTCCACCGGCCTCCCCAACCCCTCCTTCGCCGGCCGCACCCCCTCTTCCTCCGCCCCTCCTCCTCCTCTTCCTCCTCCTTCTTCTCTCTCTCCAATTTGCAACCCTAGGCCCCAACCACCACCACCGTGGGCCCCACCACCACCGCCACCACCCACCAGCGAGCTCCCCACGCCCAATCAGGTCCGGCGCCCAACCTTAGCCACCCAACTCCAGCCGTGGGCCCCGCTACATTCAAAAACTCATTTTCACCAAAATTCCCGTTTTGCACAAAACACCCCGGACTGTTTTGGCCTATATCTCTCAAACGGTGCGTTTTTAGCCAAAGTCCCTCTGAATCAATGTTGTAGAGCACGAAATTCTCTTCGATTTGGCTATATGGAAGTCATGTTTTGGAGTTCGGAGCTGCTCGGAAAACGCGTGCGAAGTATGCTCTTCAAAAGCTGAAAAAATCGTGTACTTTTGCGAATTCTGGCGAATTGGAGCATTTTTGGCAAAAAGTCTCTTAGGCGAAAGTTGTCCGGAATGACGCGTTTAAGCTACAAAAAAAGTTGGTGTGAAGATTGAAGCTCGTTTGCAAATTCTGGAACCAGAACAGCGAATCCGGGCGTTAGAAAAAAATGTGAGTTTTCTCCGTTTTAAAGCTTCTACAGTTTTAGACATATGAAGTAAATAAAAATATGATTTTTATATTATAGAGAGAACAAAAATCTGATTTTTAACTTATAGAAGAATTTAAGATAAGATTTTTATAAAATGTTGATATTAAAAATATGATTTTTATATACATAGCAAGAATATAAAAATGTGATTTTTATATATGTAGTGGCTACGGGTAACGGAAGTGACAAAAGGCGAGAACGACAAGATTTTCTACATAAGAAGAGTCGTGGTATTGGATTAGCAAATTGGTGAGAATTTCTCACTCTTTAATTTTTTTTCTAGTTATATATATATATATATATACTAGGATGCAGACGGTGCTTAGCAGCACCCGACACCCGTCATCCACAGACCATGGATGGCTTGTTTGTTTTATTGTTTGGTTGTGTAGTTGGTTAGATTATTTGATTTGAATTGAATTGTTTGGTGAAATGAAATGGATTTGATTGATGTGTGAATGGCGTGGGCCTTCACTAGACCGGGGATAAGGCTAGGCCTCGTCTCGTTTCTAGAATCGTGCCGTCATGCCGCCGAAATTTTCTAAAATATGTTAGAAAAATAAAAATATCATTTTATTGAATAAATGAACTGAATAGAAATTCATGTGTTAAAGTAAAATATTTTATCGTTAAAAATATAATTTTTAACGTGAATGTGAATAAATAAATATTCATTTACAAACCGGACGGTTTGTTTATGTACGTACACCTATTTGAAGGACATTGATTGGGTCGATAAATTTTACACATCGCCCAACTGCACAAATAAAATCTGTGTTTGTTGATTTGAAACCCCACACGGGTGTTGGGATGAAATTTGAAGTTCACTCATCCCGATTGATTAAATATGTCGATCGATGGATCGACAGGTTGTTATAAGCGTTAGATATCTATATTTGATGCTTATACAGTGTAATGCACTTTGGATGATGGTTGACTATGTATCGTTGCTATTATATACATGTGTTGAATGGAATCCATATAATTAACTTTATATGGTAATTGATTGGGCCTCATTCCAATTTAGAAGGTAAAGAGTATTATGAAATAAAGGTTCATGTGTTGACTGTACTCATCCGTTGAGATTAGTCATGTGTTGAACGAAATATTTTAACAATAAAATTTACAGCTTTATATTATAAAATAAAGGCTCATGTGTTGACAGTACTCATCCGTTGAGATTAGTCATGTGCTGAACGAGATATTTTAATAATAAAATTTACATATTTATCATATATAAGATTAGAAACTAATTGGAAAATAGATAAGACGAGTGGTCTCCTGGATACTGATATGATGTTGGTTTCGGCCTTCAGGGTTAATATTCAGGGAATCGTTCTCTTACTAATTTACGGTTGGAGTCTGATTTTAAATCAAACGATAGATACCATAATTTTTATAAAATATATTAAATAACAAAAATAGTCATACGTGGACAGTACTCATTCGTTGAGATTAGTCATGTGTTGACAAAAATATAGATTCACGTATTGAGTAGAATAAATATTCATTTGTTGAATAGAATAACGGAATTATTGAAAAATATAAAGCCGTGTTGATTCGAGATGCGCTATCTTGACGCGAACGATATTTATATCGATTATAAACGAATTTGAATTGAATTGAATAGAAAACGAATTTGAATTGAATTGAATAGAAAACGAATTTGAATTGAATAGAAAACGAATTTGAATTGAATTGAAATGCATTTTAAAACGAATTTATAAGGAAAAATTCAATTTTGATTTGAATTGGAAATGGAAGTTGAAATGTTTTTGAAACGAATTCAAAACTATTTATAAAATTCGTTTTAAATAGGAATCGACGAAATATATATTATATATATAATATAATGGCCTGAATAGAACGCGCCGCGCCGCGGCAGTTCGCGAATTTCGACCATTGACTTCGAACGGATATTACGGGAGATCCGACCGTCGGATTCTCCTAAAACCGGAACCATTGGGTTCGTATCGAAAAGCGCTTTCCAATGAATATTAGAAATTTGAAATCTAACGGTTGGATTTGGAGATACGTCCAAACCAAATTTGGAAAAGGTCGTTGTTGGTGCAGTTCGACGGCCGTTGATGGAAATCGACTGTACCGGCCTTGATAAAATTATTAAAAATAGTAATAATTTGTGTAAAATCATAAGAAATGATTTGGGAAAAATTGGGATGAAAAACTCCATATTTGAAAAGATAAAATAGATTTTTATCGAAATGAACTAGTTTAGAACTAAATTAAAAACCCATTTATTTTAAATAAATAAATTGGATTTGGAATGGGTTTTAAATAGAATTGATTAGTGGGTTTATCGTGAAGGGTGTTTTAAATGACACTTGTTCTTTAACCCGATAATAAATAGAATGTGATTTGGGTTTATCGTGAACTGTGTTTTAAATGACATTAGTTCTTTAACCCAGAAAAAGGAGTTTTAAGGAATCTGCAATTAGATTGAAATGTGAATTGATAATTTAAATTATCAAATTTGGAAAATGAGCGAGAATGGAGTACCACCAGTTTTGCTCCAAAGAGATAGTTAAATCTTTAATTAGATTTGAATGTGAAATGGTAATTAATTTTACCGATAACACCGTGGTGTTAGATATGGAGTATTACCAGTTTTGCTTCATGGGATGAATAGGTTGGGATTGGGAAATAAAATAAATAATTACTTCGGTGTGGTTCGCTAATCTCGACTAGTTTGGAAAATCATAATTTGGTTTGAAATGACATCCAAAGGAAGATTAAAGAATAAATTTTAAAGAATTTATCTTGGATAAAATTAATGGGAACCTTTCCCTAAGAATTGAAATTTAGAAACTAGTTGTAGTTTAGCTAAGAAGAATGGTTTCCTGGGTATTGATCTGATGTTGGTTTCGGCCTTCGGGGTTAATATTTGGGAAATTGGTCTCTTGTTGATTTACGGTTAGTGGCTGCTGAATTGGAATGGGGCGTATGTTGTGTTTGTGTAACATTTGTTTTTAATATACGCGGGTTGTTCGGAAAGTCCGGGTTTATACCCATTCTGAATAACCAATTTGACGATATGTCGAAGATGAAGACGGTGGTTGAAGACCGGAAGTCTTCACATCGTTTGGGTGATTACTGATGATCTTGATTGGGCTGTACACCCAAGATGAGGGAATCAGTTAGTGGTCGTCCAGACGTACTTGGAGATCGATGGATATGCGAGGAAAGTGCCTCCGGTTTCGTTCAGACCCAGAACGAACTTGTAAATGGATTGTGTGTCTGACATTGGATTTTATTCTGTGTTGATTGATTTCTGTTAAATATATATCTGTTTGGCGGCGGAGAATTTATTCTCTTGCTTAACGCCCTTCTCTGAGACGTACGAGTTTAGAAGTTATATATCGATAGATATCAATCGCATGGCATGAATTGCCTGTGTGGCATGCTGAGTTGCATGGATCAAGGCTTCTGTTGAAAAGCAAAGTCTTGTGGTTGATGATCAAAGCATTGCCTATGTGGCAGCTTTGTGTATAGCGTGGATTCGCGAGCCTCACACCTCGGTATGAGTCAAAAACGGGATAAGGACTGCAGGGAGAGCACGACGTTTCTTTCTAGCTTTGGTGGCGTCAGTGACTTACCAGCCCTGACATTTATATACTTTTCACCTATGTGGTTGTTGGATGAGGCGCCTCGATTTTAGGTCTGTAAGGACCGGGAAACGTGTGTTCAGGCATAATTAATCCTCTAACGTAAGTGAGGACCGGCCCTGAAGATCCAGGATTGCCCAGAGTGTGTAGTCCTGAGACATTTGCTAGAGTGTCTCGAAAGCGGAGAGGAGCTTGCCCCTTGCCTCGACTTATGACGGAAATCCAATTTCCAATACGCGTATTTCAGTTTTATTTGTAGAGCCTAGTATGGCGACATGATAGATGGTACCCATGCCTCCTAGGATTAATATTTATGATTGAAAATGTTTTTACACTATACACTTATAATAGTATCAAATGATTTGTTTTAAACGTACCAAGCATGTTTGGCTATTATAAGGGAAAACCTATCCTACGGCTTGCGTTGCATTGTGTGATGGGACATGGGTCTTATAATAGCTTCATTTTTCGAAAAGCATTGCGTTGTTTATTCTATGCACTGGTATTCTTGGGAGGAAACCCGTTCCGTGTTATACGGCGTCGTCCCTTGAATTACCCTCTTTTAAAGTAAAGTTTTAAATAACTGTTTTAGTTCTCACACCAGTCACATGACTGACCTGGAGTTTATTGTTTTAACCTAAACTCTGAGTGCCCCTATTTTCCACACGGGCAACTAGTAGATTTGGTTTTGCAGATTTATATTCACAGGATCCTGGTTTACAGCTGGAATGATGCTCGGAAAGCTCTGTATCCGTGTATCATTTTCAGTTGTGTTTTATATTGTTTTTCCGCTGCTATGTAATTTATTGTAATCTCTGATATTTATCGAATGTAATTTATTCAATTATACTCTGTATATTCTTGTATCTGATGGAATTGTTGTAATAGCAATGAAATGTTCTTCCGTTTGCGTTCATTTATGTGTTGTTCTCAAAGTATCCGCTCTTTCCTAAACGGGGAAGTAACGGGTGTTCACAATGATGCTATAAACATAAATTTTGAATAAGATCTCTTCAATCTTTGTCTTAACTTTCTGGTAAGCAGTCACGGCTTTGGATTTATCCTCTTCAAGAAATTTAACATTGGTAGTTAGCGCTTCAAGGGCTAGACATTTGGATGAAATCTTGTGCTGGAGAGTTAGGTTCTCTTGTTTAAAAGTGGTAGAAGCACTCCTTTCCACAGCTAATTGGGATTCCGTAAGTTGCTCAGCATATTGGGCCTTTTGGACTTGTGATGCTAGCGTGCTTTCCTTCTGTTTTGTACCAGTAAGCTCCTCTTTGAACCTATTGATCTCAGCTTCTAAACATGCTATCTCAGTTTCCCTTTGATCAGAAGATGAAGTAGTCTTTTCCTGAGGATGTATAATCTTGATCAGTTCAGCCTTGTCATTCTCCAATGTGGCGATACGATCAACGAAAATTTTGTTAACTCTTTGAAGTTCATATGCAATAGTATACCACTTGCTCAATTGTTTATCAGCATGGCCCTTAATCTTATCCAACTTAACATCGAACCGACCCTTGGCCTTGTCAAAATATGGGAACATTGTAACGGCCCGCACCTCCGTTCGTGCAAGATATTGTCCCCAACTTAGCCACCGTATAGGTGTGGGGTTTTGTTCCTCAAAAGGCCTCGGCGTTAGTAAGAGATTGGCTCTACTATACAAGTACCCACTTCATACAAGCTTCCACGATGTGGGATTTAGGGGTGGTACATTCTCCCTTCCTATAGATCCCAATGTCTCTGTTAGCTCACAAGCACCTCACCGAGGCGTTGTGGTCCACATAGGAGCCACAATTACGATTGGGTATAGGCTCTGATACCACTGTAACAGCCCGCACCTCCGTTCGCGCAAGATATTGTCCCCAACTTAGCAACCGCATAGGTGTGGGGTTTTGTTCCTCAAAAGGCCTCGGCGCTAGTTAGAGATGGGCTCTACTATATAAGTACCCACTTCATACAAGCTTCCACGATGTGGGACGTAGGGGTGTTACAAACATAATACCCTTCAAAGCATCGAATTCTTCTAGAATATCTCGTTTATCGGAAGGATATATGTCCAGATCAAGACATGTTCCTCTTGAATTCCAGCTCGGGAATTGGTCAGCAAGACTAAAGTTAGCCGGTCTAGGGATATAACGAGGTCTGTTCATAATTACCTGAAGGTCGGCAGGTGTGGGGGTGCCCGATGGAGAAGCCAAAGATATTTGATCACAAGTGGTTTGAGTATCCGGCATTGAGAGATCTGGCAATGGAAGCTTATCTGATTTGTGACACTTCTGGGTGTCACCAGTGCCTTTATCACACCTGTCCCTCTTCTTCTCGGTTTTCCTCTTCAGCATTTCCTCTTCTTTTCTCCTTTTAGCTTCCAGCATATGAAAGTGCTCATTCCTCCATTGCCTTTCTTGCTCGGTCTCAATAAGATTGCCAATTTGTTGAGGATGGTAGGCGGGTCATGAGCGTTGCGATTGTTTTGAATATTGAGAAGATTTATGTTTGAGAAAATTCTTAGGGTTGTATTGCTTGATGCCTTGTTCAAAGCTATATGCAAATAAATGTCTCATCTCTGAACCAGAAGGAGAGGCAGTTAAAACTCTTAGTATTTGGATTAAATAGTACTGAAGCAAGCAAAAAAGGACTTACGAAAAGTATTAGAAACATGCAATATAAGTAAAAAGAAATTGCTTGTGAACGACTAATAACGAACCAATCTCAAGAGGCTCATCTAAGAAAATTCCTATGTCTTTAACTTTTTTTCCAGGATGAGGATTTCGAGATGAATATTTTTCAGTCCTACTCTTCGTTACTGGTACTGTTGGCTCTAAGGTCAAAGTATCGCCTAGGATGAGATTTTTAGTCGAACTAAGGTCACCAAGATCCTTAAATGTTTCCGAAACACCTTCTCCTTGACTATCTTGGATAACGAGATTCTGATCGTGATTCTCAACACTAAAATTGTCCTTAGAAGTTACTCCATCCTCTTCAGACTGCTCATTCTCTTTCATCGGATCTGAAACAATTTTTGAAGTAGTTTCATCTGCATCACCCCGACTAGTTTCCTCCGTAGAATCCAAAGCAATGCCCTCTTTCTCAATCTGATCGGATAAAGTCATGAGACTCTTACCCTCACGCTGTTTGGGTGTGCCTCCTAAATACAAACCAACTTGGATTTGGTAGGAGTTTTACTACTTCTTGCAGAAGCGGAACACTTCTTTATTTGAGCCTTCTTGGATGGAGACTTGCTATCAGTACCATTCTTGTTAGTTGAATCTACTGCGAAAGTTCGCGGAGGAGGAAGCATGTTACGACTATGAAGGAACTCCTCTGTAATCAAGAATTTCTATTCCTTTCTCCTTCACTGACGGCTATTAAAGAATTATAGAGGTCTTGATTAAAGGCAGCATTCTAATCAGGAATCTTTGTGACATAGCTAAAGATTTGAGTATTGGATTAAGGAGGAAAGAGATACATTACTGTAAAGTAAGTGCATTCACCTCTTTCGTTCCAAAAACCGTATAAGTTTGCAGAGCATCAAACAAAGAAATACTGGTTCGAAAATCCTCGATCACTCTCTACGAGATCAGTAATGATTTTTCTTCCAAAAACTGGTTCCAAAAACCCCAGCTCTCAACGAAAATAAATGAGGGATGATTCTTCTTCCTCCTTTTAAAAGAATATAAAGAAAATATATCTTCAAGCGTAGGCGCGTACTGTTTGACCCTCATAAAAATTATGTAAAGGCCCATTAAAACGACATAGCCATTTGGATGCAATTGGTATGGGGCAATAGCTAAGCGTCGGAGGATAAATTCTAGGTAAGGGTTGAAAGGAGGAATCGATCTGCTGATTAACATACCACGGTTAACTGCAATGTATCTAGTAGGCGAAATGTTAGCAAATTCATGCTTTTCGGGGAATTTGGTCTCTTCCTTTACTGAAATCCCAAATTGCTTACACAATTGCTGGTATGAGCTAAAAGAAAGTTCTACTTCATGCCTTTCGCAAGGTACATTGGAAAGTGTATGGGGTTTAGGAAAGTTCTGATTGGCGTTCGCTTCGAGAACTGTATCTGATGCAGTTCCAACAACTTGACCAAAAATCTTAGTTTCACTGGACATAGTTCCTTCCTTGGGATTCTGACGTAACTGTTGTCGATTTAACATTTCTACACGAACGAGTTATATTTTAAGATAAATCGCACATATGCATTTCCTTACCCATGGGGAGTATTATCTTAAAAATGAGACTTAGAATTTATAATCAGCATGTATTGATTAACTAATTCCAAGTGTCATTAGAAGTGCATGAACATATTCGCGAAGAGGATGTTCCTAAGTGATTGAATATATATAACTATGCGTGAATATATCATGCAGCTTAGGCTATGTTGTAATTCCTAACTTTCTACACTAACCTGCTAATTGTGTGAGCATCCAATAGCAAAATTATAGATAAAAAATATGCAAGATTTTAGTTATTACAGGTATAGCAACGAGAAAGCTTGGGAATTAGCAAAAACCCTTAACCAGGTAGTAAAATAATCAAACGTACTTGACGACAATCAATAATCAAGCAAAGTCAAGCTCGACCGAACCGATAAGGGATGAGCCTGCTCGAACCCATAGGGTCGAATATGAGCAACTCCATGAAAGACAAGTCTGCTTGTACCAGCGGAGTCGAGCACGACTGACCCAATGAGGGTCGAGCCTACTCGAACCCACAGAGTCGAGTACGACCGACCTAATGAGCGTCGAGCCTTCTCGAACACAGGCAGTTGAGAATGACTGACCCAGTGAGGGCCGAGCCTTCCCGAACCGACGGAGTCGAGCACGACCGACCCAATGAGGGTCAAGCCTGCTCAAACCCACAGAGTCGAGCACGACCGATCCAATGAGGGTCGAGCCTGCTCGAACCAACGAGGTTGAGCACGACCGGCCCTCACGAGGGTCGAGCATATTCGAGACCAGTTGGTCAAGCACGTCTAACTCTGTGAGGGTCAAACCTGCTTGAACCCAGGGAGTCGATCACGACCGAACCGATGAGGGTCGAGCTTGCTCGAACCCACAAAGTCGAGCACGACCAACCCAATGAGGGTCGAGCCTGCTCGAACCCATGGAGTCGAGTACGACCGGCGCTCACGAGAGTCGAGCATGCATAAAATCAACAGGGCAGCTGAAAGGTCTAGGTCGAGCAAGTTTGTGCAACTAAGTGATGTTCCAATGGTACTGTAATGACCCAGATTTCTATCGAGTTAATTTTAAATATTTAAAATGGATTTAAATATTGAGTTGATAATATAAATGAATTTTTATATTGTTTTATCGATTTAATAATCGATATCAATTTAATATCGAATATATTAAATTATCGTAATACGAAGTTAATTCAATTCGAAGTTAAAACTAAATTGAAAACAGTTCAGACAATCAGTGCAAAATTCAGTTTGAGTTAGAATAATACTATCAATTTATTCTCGAGGAAATTAATTGTTTTGAGATGAATTTATATTGATTTAAATTTATATCAACTACAAACGATCAAATTTGAAACACCCCATCTCTGTTAAGGTCACTCACAAAGGGAATGCCTTAACTTTGGTGGAGCATTATAGGTAAAAGACACAGAAAATTTACAAGAAAGAAATATAAGCAGCGGGAACAAACATTTATTTCATACGTGGTTCAATACAAAAGTCATTACAACAAATTGTCTCAAAATAACTTCCAAAACATTACATCATAATCTATGTCTTGATTAAAACATAAAGAAGCATAAAACATAAATAAAACTGTATAAATCCCCAAGTGTAGTGTGTCCAAAGCCATAGCCAAAGATAAGAGATTCCAAGCCGTACATCATAGAGTCTTCAAGCTTGGAAAGATGAACGGTCCAAATTAAGCTGAGCTATTCCCTCCCTGACTGCCTGAGGGGAGGTGGAAACGGAAGAAAAGAAGAAGAAATAAAAATGGGTCAGACACAAGTCTGAGTAAGTCCACTGACTTTTCAGTGTGTGAATAAGGAAAAGGTCATGATAGGAATAAACTGAAAATAGGACTGTACCAGAACAACAAACTAACATAAAGCTATATAAGGAAGGATAAAACGAATATACATCTCACACATGTCTAATTCTCTGCACCTATTTATATTTGTCCCAACTGCACCCCATATAGATGGTGAAATGATCCCTTTTTATCGATCGGCTCCTACTCGCATACATTTATCACGTGTGTCATTCAGCCCTCGCTTGATTTTCGATACCTGTCCTTGTCCCACCACGGGGTGTATCAAATCCTATGGTAGCAACCCGACACGATTCAAGATGCACAGTGTATGACTACTGATGCCCAGTGCCTGCTTTTTCCACTACAGAGTACATTCACGCCCGTACTCCGTTGGAACCTACACTGACGCACCACCCGCCGACATTTTGACCGCTTATGATCAGCCCAGTAATCGTGCCCCACCCTGCCTAGTTCAGGGTACCATGATACATCTATGTGGGTTACTGATGAAATAGGTCCCCGTTACTAGGGTTTCCTAGCCAACATGTTAAATTGGTTAAGTGTCCAAGTTTGCATAACTCCACCCATCAGTTTAGTTAACATGTTGAATTGGTTAAGTGTTTCCTTAATTGACTTAACCCAACCAATCTTGACTTAGCTTTGTTAAAGCACCAACTACTCACATTTGACAGGTATTGTTGTGGTCACTGGATGTGCCGGTCGGTTCCGGGCAGTTTTACACCACAACTCAGTCTACCCTCGGGACTTTTTGGGCTCAATGCACTGACCACCCACATTAGACAGGTATTGTTGTGGTCACTGGATGTGCCGGGTGGTTCCGGGCTGTTTTACACTACAACTCAGTCTAACCTCGGGTTAGGCATATTCGTCTTTTCTAAATTTACATATTTATTCTTTTATGCTTATATGTAAATTTGGAAACAATTTATTGTCATGGCCCACTTTCCCTTTAAATCAAGTTCATAATTTTTAGGTATAAAAGTTATACTATTTTCATGCCATTTATCTTGATTATGCCAAACTTTCCAATTACATGTAATTTCAAGTTTTCCCCAACGTTACCCCCGTTGTACGTTCTCAAAATTACATAGGATGTTAGGCTCGATATTTTAGCCTAACTTATAAAACAAAAGGAGAAAAGAGGAACTTTGCAACATTCTAACATCATACAAAAGTATGGATCTAATTACACATATGTCACATGAATGTGGCATAAAACAATATATTTTTAACTATGAACTTGCAAATTTGATCTATGCAACATGACCCACAAGCATATGGATCTACATAAAACTATACAAATTAAACTTGGCATGTAGTGGTGAACTTGCAAATTTGATCTATGCAACACAAACTACAAGCATATGAATTTACATAAAACTATACAAATTAAACTTGGCATATAGTTGTGAACTTGCAAAGGGGTTGAATCATGCTAACATAGATCTAACACAAAGGCATATGGATCTAACATATAAAGTTGTAGATCTAATAAGGTTGTAGATCTAATCATACAAGGCTGTAGATCTAACACAAAGGCATATGGATATAACATTTAAGTTGTAGATCTAAACATGTATGCAAAATGGATCTAAACAATTAGGCATAAACGACATGACTTAGCCTAAAACTTGTATGCATCATAATATCACCAAACTAACATAATTTCATTCCCAAATTCCTATACAACATCATAGGTTTATTCACCAATTTCCACATAAATAGTTCATAGGCATATATGATAGAATAGACATGAATAAAAATGAATCAGCATCACATACAACTTGATTCAATTCTATTTTACAATGCATTACAGATCATGACTTTAATTCATTCACATCTGAAATATAACTACACTTACAACAAAAGGAAAAACTTGATTTCTGGGATTTGTATTCTAAAACTGAATTGCCCGCCTTTGATGTAGATCGCTGAATTCTTTTAGTTGAATTAGATTAGATTTGATTTTATTTGATGTAGCTTCTATCTTGCATTTGAGTTGAAAGAGATCACAGCTATTCTAGGTTCACCATTGACGGCATGACGGCTCTCGGAATATTTTTGTGTGGCTTAGGGTTATGATTTAGATTGCTTATATAGAAGTTTGATTAATTTAGAGCTGTTGGATCAACCTAGAAGCGATCAATACCATCCAGACAAGATAGAACAGCCAAATCAGCACTAATGACTCAGTAGGGAGTCAGAAGTCGTCATCTTTCAGATCTACCCAGGGGGGTAGGTCGACCCCCAGGTCGACACTAAGGTCGACCCCCAGGTCGACACTAAGGTCGACCTGTATAGGGGAAGTCGACACTAGGGTCAACCCCCTAGTCGACCTGATCCCTGGGCGTGAAATTTCCCGCCTAGCCCACTTTTGCTTCTGATTTTTGAATTTTGAATTTCTGAACTTCCGAAGGCCATAACTCCTTCATACGAAGTCCGATTTACGCAAACACGGACTCTATCTCAAGAACAATTCCGAGACGAACGCAATGGCTTAACCCGTTTTCCTTAATTCTCATATTTGAATTTAATTATTCTCTAATTCGTAACCTTAGTGTTTAAAGAAAATACGGGGTGTTACATTCTCCCCTCCTTAAAGGATTTCGTCCCCGAAATCTTCAAGTTAAGAAGAATGTATATCCTACCATCCAATCGTCCATCTACTCAACCATCAAACACAGGCATCCATTGTCCTTAAAAGACTTCTAAAGCTTCATGATCATATGCATAGTGTGTGTACATGTCCTTATCTAATGCAAAATCAGGCGGTCTACTTATTCAGTTGACCTCCTTAATGCAATTCATGTCTGTGTCATGAGTCCATTATGTATGCAATCACCCCTAATCATACTTTCTACATGAGTGCACAATCATTCATACAAATGCAACATCCACATGATAACACATCAAGTTTCAATCATATACAAGTACATATATGCATATGCAATATGAAAGTGATTGAGCCGATCTAATACATAATGTGTGTGTATATGCATCCACGAGCAACCACTAGCAATCACTTGCAACCACTTGCAACCATCAATCATAACATGTTTCAAATACATGTTTACATCCATTGGATTCTACCCAAGGATCGAAAAAAGTACCGAGGAAAATACTAAAAAGATGGATACGAGCATGAACAAACTTAAGGAAAAAAAGATCAAAGATGTACCCTAAAAAAGAAAAGGGCAGGCTGCGCGTATCTTGGCCTCAGTCTCCCAAGTCGCGTCTTCCTCAGCGTCACTCCATTGAACTTTAACAAGTTTGACTTCACGGTTACGTAGCTTTTTGATTTCTGTACCTAAGATACGAGTTGGAACTCTTCTCACAGTCGCCTCTCGTTCTACTTCTATTTCCTCTAATATGCTTGGTTCAACCACTTCCGCAGATTTATGTAAGCACTTTCGTAGGTGAGAAACATGATAGACATTATGGACTCCAGCCAATCTTTTGGGTAGCTATACTCTATTAGCCATTTTCCTAATCTTCTCGATGATAGGAAACGACCCTACAAATCTTGGTGCCAACTATCCTGTGGATCCGACATCAAACTCAAGGTCGGTCCTTCTTTTATCAGCGCAGGACTTCTATCTATCTTAGGCAGTCTTCATTCTTCTTCGTATCAAGTCCACTTTCTCTGAAGTTTCCCTAATCATATCTGGTCCATGTATGAGTTTGTCTGTAGATTCCAACAACAAGTTGGTGATCTACATGGTCTTCCATATAAAGCTTCGAACGGTGCCATGCCTATGGTGGCTTGATAGCTATTGTAGTAGGCGAACTCCACCAAAGGAAGATGATCCTCCCATGTTCCTCCGAAGTCAAGAATGCATAGTCTCAAGAGGTCTTCTAATACTCTGTTCACCCTTTCCATTTGACCATCGGTTTAGGGGTGATAGTTCGTGCTTAAGCATAGCTGTGTCCCTACAGCCTCTTGTAAGCTCTTCCAAAATTCACTCGTAAAAATAGGATCTCAGTCACTTACAATGCTGGAGGGTATTCCATGGAGTCGAACTATCTCTTTAGGATATATGGATGCTAGAGATGAGGCAGTCCTTCTACTCTTAACGGGTATGAAGTGAGCGCTTTTTGTGAGCATGTCCACTATTACCCAAATACTGGTATTGCCCCTTCTTGACCTAGGCAGCCCATCAATAAAGTCCATCGAGATGTTATCCCATTTCCACTGTGGGACCTCTAGAGGATGAAGCAAACCACCAAGCTTCTTTTGCTCCGCCTTGACTTGTTGGCATATCATGCACTTAGAAACGAATTCAGCTACATCCCTCTTCATGCCATTCCAAAAGAAAACCCTTTTGATGTCTTTGTACATTTTGTCTCCACTGGGGTGTATGGTCAACTTGGAATGGTGTGCCTCTTCGAGAACCTTCTTCACCAAATCCCTTACTTGTGGGACGCATAGCCTTCCATCCCGCCTCAACGAACCCTTATCATCGATGGAGTTTCTATTGAGGTGACTAGAAGTCTCACCCCTAATTAGCTTGTCCATCACATCAACTAGCTGAGGGTCTTCACGTTGTGCAGCTCCTTTCGAGTCCAAAAGAGTAGGCCGTGTGATGCTAACAAACCAGTCTCATGATCGATGGAGGGTCTAAAATCAAAGTTGGCTATGTACTCCAAGCTTTGCCTTTCTACAAAAAGAGGGCTTAAGGTCAGCTTCTTTCTACTAAAAGCGTCTGCTACTACATTGCCCTTGCCAGGAGTATAGGAAATCTCAAAATCATATGAGGTAAGAAACTCCATCCATCTTTGCTGCCTCAAGTTGAGATCTTTCTACGAGAAAAGGTACTTCAACAATTTATGGTCAGTAAACAATTCAAATTTCTCACCTAAGAGATAATGGCACCAAGACTTAAGCGCAAAGACGATGGCAGCCAACTCTAGATCGTGGGTTGGGTAGTTATTCTCATGTGCTCTCAACTGTCTTCAACCATAAGCTACTAACCTCCCTTCTTGCATCAAGACAGCACCTTGTCCCGTACCACATGCATCCTTGTATACGGTAAACAACTTGCTCCCATCGGGCAATGTCAGAACTAGGGCTGTTGTCAGAGCCCTTTTCAAGTGTTGGAAAGCAATATCGCAATCCGAATCCCAAGTGAAAGTTAAGTTCTTCTTTTTCAACCTTGTAAGTGGAGCTGAGATTTTCGCAAAATCTTTGTTGAACTTTCGATAAAAGCCTGCTAGCCCGAGGAAGCTTCGGACTCTGGTAGTATTCTGTGGAACCTTCCAATCTTGCACCGCAACTACTTTTGCGTGGTCCACAGCCAACCCTTCCTTGGATACCACATGTTCGAGAAATCTCACTTCTTCTCTCCAAAAATGGCATTTGGAGAATTTGGTTTTCAACTGATGTGTACGAAGAGTATCCATGACTTCTTTTAGATGCTGAGCATGCTCTTCCTCAGTCTTCGAGAAAATCAAAATGTCATCTACGAAGACCACCGCAAACTTATTGAGGAACTCTCGGAAAACCCTGCTCACCAAATCGATGAAATAAGCGGGTGCGTTTGTCAAGCCGAAAGGCATGACACGCCACTCTAAGAATCCATCCGGAGTTCTAAACGCGGTCTTATCAATGCTTTCTTCAGCCATTCTTAGCTGATGAAACCCGGTAGCCAAATCTAGTTGGGAGAAAACCGATGCACCTACAAGCTGATCGAACAAGTCGTCTATTCTTGGGAGTGGGTGCCTATTTTTCTTGGTCAGCTTGTTTAGCTCCCTATAGTCAACGCATAGGCGAAGTGATCCATCCGCATTGGTTGCGAATACTACTGGAGCACCCATTTCAGAAATACTCTTCCTTATAAATCCTTTCTCTAGCAACTCTATAACTAGCTTGCTGAGTTCTTTTCTCTCCCTTGGAGACATGTGTCTAACGGGTAAAGCAACGAGTTTTGCGTTGTCAACGAGGTATATGGGGAAGTCAATCTCCCGCTTCGAAGGTAACCCCTTTACCTCCTCAAAGACATCCGAGTATTCACGAACTACTCTAACAGACTGCAAATCCTCAATAGACGCATCAGGAGATTCTAGATAGCTAAGCATAACAGAGTTCATGGGATTACAAGAAATTTCGAGAGTGTTACCAAGGCGAGTCATGAGTCTAACCACTCTCTTTTCACAGTCGAGGATGGCACTATTACTGGATAGCCAATCCATGCCTAGAATCAACCCATAGCCCGTGAAGCCTAAAACGTAGGCATTGCATCTAACCCCCACACTTAGTATAGAAATTTCCAAATCCAAACAAATCATTAAAAAATAAGTTGAGCCCCCAATTGGATTTGAAACAACCAAGGGATCCTCTACTAAACTAATGTCTAGGTGCAGAGATTCAACTAAAGCAGCAGATACAAATGAGTGCGATGCGCCAAAATCAAACAGTGTACGAAGAGGACGATCAAAAAGATAAACTAAACTTTTAACAGAAATATTTCTACCTTATTCTTGCGGAGGTGCTATGAGAGCGTGAACTTGTCCTCCAGAAGAAGGTCCAGCTCTCCGCCCTTGCCCTTGCTTTCTTGGGCAGTCCTTAGCCATGTGTCCTGTCTTGCCGCAGTGGAAACAACCACCCATCTTCCTGTTCTTCTTCCTGCAGTCTTTGACCAGATGTCCAGGAATGCCACAAAAATTACATTTCCTTTTGTCACGGGGTTTTTTTTCCTTCCCGTACTTCTTGGAATCTGTCTTCTTGCTCTGTGATCCTTCCCCTTTCTTATCTTGAGATCCTTCCCCCTTTGTCTCCTTCTTGCCAGCCTTATCTTCTTCTTGCAACAGTTCCATGTCCACCAGCCTCTCGTAAGTTGCACCCATAAGTATATGGGGCATAGCTATGCTGTGTAGTGGCTCATTCAGTCCTTTATCAAAATAGAGAGCCTTTTTATGAGGAGTGTTTACTAACTCGAATCCGAACCTAGCCAGCTGGTTGAATTGGTTGACGTATTCCTTGACCGTCATACTTCCTTGTTTGAGAGCTAAGAATTTCTCTATCTGAAGGCTTCGTTCATCTTGTGAGAGGAATTTCATTTCAAATCTCATTCTAAAATCCATCCAAGTTTCAACTGGTCTTTCAGCATTAGTGACTTCCCACCAATAGGAAGCTTCGTCTTTGAGCAACCATACTGCCAACTATATCTTCTGTCTATCATCCACTTCGAAGATATCGAACAAATCCTCAGTTTCTTTGAGCCAGTTTCTTGCTTCCACGAAGGATTCATTTCCATTGAAGTTCTTTCCACCTATGGCTTGAAATTCCATACATATTTTTGAGAAAGCATTTGCACACGGAGGAGGAGGAGGAGGAACTGCAGCTGGGGCAGGAGGAATGTCTGTTGTGCCTGCGTCATTGGCCCTAGCCTCTAGGTACCTCCTTAACCAGCCAGGTATCGGTACACCCTCTAGAAGGTTAAGATTCCCAAACATGCTGAAACGAGAAAGGAAAGATTCAAAACAAAGGATATAAAGATAGTGCATATGACTTTGGGTGATTATGCCTTTTTAAAACAAAATAACACTTTTTCTTGAAAATTGCTTCTTTATACTTCTTTTTGAAAACAGTTTTCAAATTTTTTATCTGATCCAGTAAACCTTTGCTCTGATACCAAGTGAAACACCCCACCTCCGTTAAGGTCACTCACAAAGGGAATGCCTTAACTTTGGTGGGGCATTATAGGTAAAAGACACAGAAATTTTACAAGACATAAATATAAGCAGTGGAAACAAACATTTATTTCATACGTGGTTTAATACAAAAGTCATTACAGCAAATTGTCTCAAAGTAACTTCCAAAACATTACATCATAATCTCTATCTTGATTAAAACATAAAGAAGAATAAATCATAAATAAAACTACATAAATCCCCAAGTCTAGTGTGTCCAAAGCCATAAACAAAGATAAGTGATTCCAAGCCGTACATCACAGAGTCTTCAAGCTTGGAAAGATGAACGGTCTAAATTAAGCTGAGCTATTCCCTCCCTGGCCACCTGAGGGGAGGGGGACGGAAGAAAAGAAGACGAAAGAAAAATGAGTCAGACGTAAGTCTGGGTAAGTCCAGTGACTTTTCAGTGTGTGAATAAGGAAAAGGTCATGATAGGAATAAACTGAAAATAGGACTGTATCAGAACAGCAAAACTAACATGAAGCTATATAAGGCAGGATAAACCGAATATACATCGCACCTATGTCTAATTCTCTGCACCTATTTATACTTGTCCCAACTAGCACCCCATATACATGGTGAAATGATCCCTTTTTATCGTCGGCACCTATTTGCATACATTTATCACGTGTGTCATTCGGCCCCCGCTTGATTGTAGATACCTGTGCTGGTCCCACCACGGGGTGTATCAAATCCTATGGTGGCAAACCGACACGATTCAAGATGCACAGTTTATGACTACTGTAACACCCCGTATTTTCTGTTAACGTTATAGTAACGAATTAAACAATACTTAATTTTAAATTTGAGAATTAAGGGAAACGGGTAACGCCATTGCGTTCGTCTCGGAATTCTTCTTGAGAAAGAGTCTGAGTTTGCGTGAATTGGACTTCGTATGAAGAAGTTATGGTCTTCAGAAGTTTCAAAAATTCAAATAAATTCAAACAGCTCAAAACCGAATTCAAAATTCAAAATTCAAAATAGAAGTCAGAAGCGGGCTGGGCGGGAAAATTCCCGCACAGGACCCAGGTCGACCAGGGGGTCGACCCTAGTGTTGACCTCCCCTTATAGGTCGACCTGGGGGTCGACCTAGGGGTCGACCTGCCCCCCCCCTCAACCAGATCTGAATTTTGAATGACTGATGACTTGCTGCTGGGTCAGTAGGGCTTCTGGATGGTCCTGATTTGTTCTGAATGGCTATGGTTAAATCTAGGTTCATCCGACGGCTATAATTAAATTGAAATTCTATATAAACAACCTAATACTCAACCTAAAATCACAAAAAAATAATCCTGGAACTGTCATGCGAGTAGCCGTCACCGCTTTCAATTCAAAGAAAAGATAAAAGCCTACATCAAAACCAAATTAAAAGTAATCAAATTCAATGATCTACATCAAAGGCGAGCTTACCATTTTCCGAATTCAGATTTTCAGAAATCAAGAGTTCCTATTTAGTTTGTATGTTGGTTATTAAGTAGATTTAAATGTTCTTTTAAATGAAATCATGACATGTTGTAATTCGAATATAGAATGATGCTTATGTATAAGATAAATAAAGTTTGATTCTCATTTATCTTACATTACCATTGCGATTGATCATGCCTATATTTTTGTGGTGATGAACATAACATATTGTATGTTATTGGAATCTATTGTGATTGGGTAAAGAACTTATTATGCCAACTAAATGGTGAAACATGTCATGTTATAATTTGGTGGTTACTTGCAAGTTTATGATCTAAATCACATGCTTACATGTTAGATCCATATTCATGTATATCTAGAACTATGTTAAGTTGAATCTATTTATGTTGCAAGATTTGGATTTGTAGCTCTCTTATGTTTTAACACATAAGTTACCATACTAAGTTGTGATTCGAATATGGTTATAGTAGCT
Source organism: Allium sativum (assembly GCA_030737875.1). Classification (NCBI taxonomy): domain Eukaryota; kingdom Viridiplantae; phylum Streptophyta; class Magnoliopsida; order Asparagales; family Amaryllidaceae; genus Allium; species Allium sativum. The sequence goes on from CM060918.1 coordinate 650,479,416, forward strand.
CTCTTATGTTTAACACACATAAGTTATCGTGCTAAGTTGTGATTCGAACATGTTTATAGTAACTCTCTTATGTTTAACACACATAAGTTATCATGCTAAGTTGTGATTTAAATAGGTTTATAGTAGCTTTCTTATGTTTTGACATACCTAAGTCAATATGCTAAATTGTGGTTTAAAATTGTGTTTATATGTTAAACCTCCATGTTAGACCCATATCAAGTTTACATGATAATTAGATCCAACTTAGTCACAAGTTCACCTTTACCTGTTTAATTAAGTTAATGATACTTCTATGCCAAGTTACACATGATAAGTTAAATATAGGCTATTTTATGTTTATTTCATGTCCCTTGTTTATTACCCCTTTTTGTTTATGGGTTCGGGCTAATTTACTATCCCAATACTTTATGTGATTCATGCGTACGTTCCATGGGGATAGCGATGGGAAAACATGAAAATTTCATGGCATAGATTTGTTCATAAAATGGTATATTTGATATACCATTTATTGTGAATAATAATCAAAAGGATAATTATGGCATGATTAAGTTAAAATTAATTTACTTAAAGAATTAGACATATATAGAAAATATGTGAATTTAGAAAAGACGAATATGTCTAACCCGAGGTTAGACTTAGTTGTGGTGTAAAACTGCCCGGAATCGGCTGACATATCCAGTGACCACAACAAGACCAATCTAATGTGGGTGGTTAGTGCATCAAGCCCAAAAAGGACCCAAGGTTAGACTGAGTTGTGGTGTAAAACTTCCCGGAACCAACTGGCACATCCAGTGACCACAACAAGACCTGTCTAATGTGAGTGGTTGGTGGTTTAATGAATAAATCAAAAATAAGTCAGGATTGGTAGGGTTAAGTCAATTAGGGAAACACTTATCCGATTCAACATGTTAACTAAACTGATGGGTAAGGTTAGGTAAACTTGGACACTTAACCAAATAAACATGTTGATTAGAAAACCCTAGTAACGGGGACCCATTTCAGCAGTAACCCACATAGATGTTTCATGGTACCCTGAACTAGGCATGGTGGGGCACGATTACTGGGCTGATTATAAGCGGTCAAAACGTCGGTGGTTGGTGCTTCAGTGTTGCACTACTACAAAACAGATCTGTTGCTTTAGTTATTTACCCCCTGGTTCTTCGGTTGAACAACCGATGCAATTGCAGCAGACGCAACAAACCAAAACCTATTGCTTCGGCTATATAACGGAAGCAAAAAGTAATTTCTTGCTTCAGATCTTATTGACAACCGAAGCAAAGCTAATTCTTTGTTCTTCCTTCTACTCAACAGTTTTTGCTTTTATATCAGTAACAACCGAAGCAAATGTATAAGCTTTTTATAAAAAAATTGGTTTAAAGTTTAAATCAGTAATCCTAATGGGCCAAACAATTTTATAGACATCAAAAATTGTAAAGTTGGACACCAACGGATATCACATGACTTTAGCAAACAATCATTAACAGTGAAAAGTCATTCATGAACCAAATACTTATAATCATTTCATTAATGATCAACATCTGATGTTTTATACAAAAGAAATCGAAAGCCAACAATGTTTATACAACTGAAATATTGGGCTATGCTTCTTTGTAAGCAGCCTTCAATCTTCAATACACAATACATGTAGAATTAAGAAATTTCGCCACATAACTAAAAAAATTCTAGAGAATTAAACACGACTTCATCCATATGCAATCATTTTCCAGTATCTTCTTGGTAAGGTACATCTAAGCAGTTAAGAGTCAATCATAAACCAATCCAACCACTGGCCTCTACAGCACTAAACAGTTCACTCCTACCACAAAAATCCACTGCCTCATCACTGCATCCTCACCTCCCACTGCAACCCAATCACAAACAACTTCGACACCACCTACAGCTACATACCAACAAGCCTAGCTGCATCCCCCAACCTTAACTAAACTCTTGTCTGATCAGCCCGCCAACAACACATGAGAAACCATGACCACCATCCCCATTACAGAAAGCTCATTGTTCCTACCACTCAAATTAGAACCAAGCAACCTGAACAGCAACCTCACCGACATCTTAAGTCAACATCATTAAACCAAATCCAATTATTTCATAACATTAACCCCACCTCATTCACAGAACCATCTCAACCATCCAGAGCGACCAAATATGCTCCTTCCATCACAACTACCTTCCTCTTCATCGACACAAACAACCAACTGGCCAAAAAAACTTCCATACTTCAACAAATCCTTAACTCCTACTCCATTAAACAAGAAGTATCATCGGATCCTAGCAGAACCTCAGATCAAAAAAAGGAATAATTTTTATAGCTCTAACAAATGAACTTACGAGATAAAACGCAAAAGGAATCAAGAAAATACCTTTTACACCAGAGGTGGATCAGATTAGATTCATCTAAATCCATGTTTTCTGCGTCAAGCGAAGTTGACAAGAACCACGAAATAGGAAAATAAGAAAAGCCGATCAAATTAGACATGTAAGACGAGAATACTGCTGCGCTTATGTATCGAGGATGAGGAAGAGAGAATTTGAGGAGTTTTGCCACCATTTTTTCGTTGCTAGGGTTTCATGAGCTAAAGAAAAAGTGGTGGCGGCTACAACTGCAATGTGAAGGGTTATAATCTGTATTTCGGGTCGGGTCATCATCACCTACTTGCTACCTTATGCAAATAACGATGGTCAAAAAGAAGGGCCAAAGGGCCACGATGATCAAACAGATGAACACAACAGCAAAATATCTAGGAAAGTTTAACCTAAACATATTTTATGATAATACTTACCGTGTTTTCAAATTAATTTGATTGTAACAGATTTTTTTTTTTTGGAAAATATACATTTCTATTTCAGCTGAATTTTGAAAACATTTTATTTTTTCAAATAATAACTAATCTAACTATAAGCATTTGAATTTTGAATTTATCAACGTGCTTGCTTGGTAAAAAACACAAATAACGAGAAATAGTAATTATTAAGTTTTAAATAATATTTCTTAATTATCTTCTAAGAAAATCAGCATTACTGATTAACAAATATTAATTTTATTTGAATGTAAGTAACAAATATTTATTACTAATTATTAATCAGTAAATTTAATTAATAAATTGTTACTTATTTATAGAAATGGGTAAATATAAATTATTTATTGGTTGTATAATTTAATAATTGGTAATTATTAATTATTTAATGTGAAATATTAAACATCTAGTATTAATTATAAAATATTAAATGTTACACATTATTCTTAGTTATTAATATTTCTTATTAATTATGAATTATTTAATATAATCCCTAATTATTGCTTATTTATTTATTGTTAATTTTCTCATAACCATTGTTACTTAGTAATCATTTAATTATATTTATTAAGAATTAGACATCACTTCTTGAGTATTAAATTTAATAATTATTAATTGAATTTTATTCTTAATTATTATATAATATGTAATAATTTGTTATTTAATTGTAATTATTAATTATTAAAAATTAATTATTAAATACTACTTCTTAATCATTAAATATTATGTGTAAATTAAATATCAAATGTTAAACATTATTCATTAAGTATTAATTATTGGTTATTAATCATTTATTTATTAATTATTGAATATTAAGTATAATATACTAATAATTAAATATAAAAAGTAGTTATAAATTGTTCATTGATAGTCATTTATTATAATTAATTATAAATAATGACATATATCTGTTGATGTCTATGATTATTGATATGTGTTTCAGCCTCGATTAAAATAAGTTGTAATTGCTTTAGTTTCCAAGAAACAGATGAAAATAACATTATTTGCTTCGATGCATTTGCTTCAGTTCTTAAGGAACGGATGCAAATAATGTAATTTGCTTCAGTTATACGAACAACCGAAGCATATAACATTATTTTCTTCGGTGCATTTTCTTCGGTTGCAAGCAGAACCAAAGAAAATTAACTATCTGCTTCTGTTGTGGGCACAACTGAAGTAGATAACCTTATTTGCTTCGTTGCAGTTGCTTCGGTTGTCGATATAACCGAAGCAAATAATAATAATTGCTTCGGTTGTTTGAACAACTGAAGAAATTGAGGCGAAGCAACAGATCTGTTTTGTAGTAGTGTTGGTTCTGACGGAGTATGGGCGTGCACGTACTCCGGAGTGGAAAAAGCAGGCACTGGGCATCAGTAGTATACACTGTGAATCTTGAATCGTGTCGGGTTGCCACTGGAGGGACTGATACACCCCATGGTGGGACCAGCACAGTTAGTTATAGTCAAGCGGTGCTGAATGACACAGGATATGAATGCCTGTGAGTAGTAGTCGATCATTAAGGGGATCGTTTGTTATGAACACGTGGGGCTGGTTGAACCAATGGTTAGTAGGTGCAGAGACTATAGTAATGGGTGCGATTACATGTTCATCTTGTCTTATATTAGGGTATTGTCCTATGTTCTATTATTACTGTCATGATCCCTTTCCTTGTTTAAATACTAGTAATCACTGAACTTACCAGATTTATTGTCTGACCCGTTTTCTTTCGTCCTCTTTTCTTCTGTTTCCCCTCCCCCACGTACACAGGGAGGAAAATACTCCAGGTTAATCAGACTCTTTGCAAGCTTCAAGAAAGTAGATGTATGATTGGGACTCTCTTACATTGGCTATGGCTTTTGGACACTACACTTGGGGATTTATGCAGTTTTATTTATGGTTTATGCTTCTTTATTAAATAATCAAGATAGAAATTATGATGTAATGTTTTGGAAGTTATTTTGAGACAATGTGCTGTAATGCTTTTGTATTGAACCTCATATGCAATAAATGTTTGATTTTCGCTGCTTATATTTATCTGTCTTGTAAATTTTTCTGTGTCTTGTACCTATAACCCTCCACCAAAGTTAAGGCATTCCCTTTGTGAGTGACCTTAACGAAGGTGGTATAACGACCCGGATTTCGCCTGACCCCAATCGATCGCAAGATCGATAAAGACCATTCAAAACCCGCGTACGTTAACTATGGGCATACGACACATCAGGACAACAAAACAGACTTTTATAACATCAATAATAAATGTTACATCAGAGTACAGAATATATCAGAGTACATCAACAAATAATACAACGGAAGATACATTTACATTAAATTAAATATATTGCAGCGGAACTAATCTCAGCGTAAGGCCATCAATATTCTAGACCCAGCTCCAGACTTCACTCCAGGATCCTGCTAAACTATATCTGCAAAAAGCCACTCAACTGCTCGTGTGGAAAGAGGGCACCCGAGTTTGCAAAGTGAAACAAACTACAGGTCAGTTGTGGGACTGGTGTGAGAATTCTTTCCTTAACATATCTAATAAGTAGGCTAATCTCAGGACCACGCCGCTAATGCGGAACGGGTTTACTCCATTGTATTGCCTGTGCATAAATAAAGTAAATCGTCAAATAACGCAATGCTTTTTAGAAAAATGAAACCATTATAAGACCCAGGCCCCATCATACAATGCAACGCACACCAAAGGATAGGGTTTTACCTTATAATGGTCAAAAGATGCTTGATACGTAAAAACGATATTATTATTAGTGTGTATATATATATATATATATATTTAAAACATTTCAATATAAATGTATTAATCTTATACGACATATGTACCATATACTATGTCGCCATATATAAGTTTACAATCAAAATCGTAATGTCGTATTGGAAATTGGTTTTCTGTCATAAAATCGAGGCTAGGGATCGTCCTCTTCCGATTCGAGACACTCTAGCAAATTCCTCAGGATCCCCCGCAGTGAACCCTTGGATCTTCAGGGCCGGTACCCACCTAACGGTAGTGGATTGGCAATTCCTGAACACACGTTTTCCGGTTCCTTTGAACCTATAGTATGAACACTTCCGGCCTATAAAAACCCGAGGTACCTCAATCCAAAATCCACATAAGTAAAATGCCGGGCCGTGTTAAAGCACCGGCACTACCCCTAGCTAGAAAGAAACGTGTGCCCTCCCTGCAGTCCTAATCCCGTTTTTGATTCATACTGGGGTGTGAGGCTCGCGAAGTCACGCTATACACAAAGCTATGCCTAAACAGGCTATGCTTTGAACATCAACCACAAGGCCTGCTTTTCAACAAAGCCTTGATCATTTGCATCTTAGCATGTCACATTGTCAGACCCTACCATATTATTGATCATCTACCAATATATATATATATATATATATATATATATATATATAACCTCTAAACTCATACAACTTAGAGAAGGGTGATAAATAAAGAATAAATTCTTCACCACCAAACAGAAATATATAATCAGTAGCGTTCAACAAATATAGTAGAAAGGAATACAATGTCAGACACGCAATCCATTTACAAGTCCGCTCTGGGTCTGAGCGAATCATAGTGTCTATCGATCTCCAAATGCGTTTGGATGATCATTACTAAATACCTTGCCTTGGAAGGCCAATCCCAATTCAAGATACTAGTCATCATCATCCCAACGATGTGAAAACCTTCGGTCTTCAATCACCGTCTTCATCTTCGACTCTTGATCGTCGTGATGATTATTCAAAATGGGTTAAACCTGGACTTTCTAAATAACTCGCGTATTTTGGGATTAAAAACAAATATTGGAAAATCACACATTTCGTCACATTCCAACTCAGAATGTTCTATTGATAAGATATTCGTTTAAAAGATTTTCATTAATTTTATCAAAGATAAAATTCTCAAAATAAAATCTATAAATCCATTTCCAAAAATATGGACTTCCACAGAAATCGAATCAATACATAATCGATATAGATCACTGTTTCAGACTAATAATATAAATGGAATAATGGCAAAGTCTCTTAAATTCCACATATAATATCGGTCTTCTTTTACAGAAGCCCATTTCGATTATTACCAATCGAATTTCCACTTAATTCCAATTTAATATATTAAATTGAAAAACTTGATTTTTAGAAAATGCCCCTTTTTAAATCTATAAAATAGATTTATAAATTCCAAATAATAATTTCAATGTATATTGGATTAAAGGACAAATGTTGTTTAAAAACATCGTCCACGATAAATCCACTTCACATCTTAGTTTATTTATATTCAAAAAAATATAATTGCAAATGATAGTAATCTTTTAAAGACATTTTTTAAAATAATCATAAAAATATTCTTTATATAAAGACTCTAAATGAAAGGTATGCTTTATATTACGAATTCTTTCTTTTACAAATATTCTATGTTTTAACATATAGTTGATTAAAAATATATTATGAAAACATATGCACTTTATATAAGAAGGATTTCCAATGTAAAAATATCATTATTAAAAAGAACACCTAAATCGAAATGCGACTCAAACATTTGCCATATAATTTGGATTATATGGATTTCACACACATCATATATATGATAATGACAGTATAATCATCAAGTCATCCATTACATCCAAAGTGTAATTTCCACTGTGTAAGCGTTAAAATTAAATAATAACGCTCATCGCAGCCTGTCGATCTAACGATCAACATACAACTAAAAATTGGGATTAGTGTATATAAATTTTCATCCCAACACCCGTGTGGGGTTTTCAACCAACAAACAAATAATAAGCTAATTTGTGCACTTGGGCGATGTGTGAAAAATTATCGTCCCAATCACATACACAGGTCGGGTAACTTGTGAATGGAAGTGTAATACACAATACATATAATGATGACAATAAAATATCTCTATTGCAATGAATGAATAAGCATAATACTTCGTCCCTATTGACAATTTCTATTTTGCTAATTTAGAACTCTAAACAAAAATGGTTATTTTGTTTTGGCAATTCTAATGAGACAAAATGATAAATATTTTGATCTAACTAACCTATCTTGAAAAGTATATATCTTTCCAAACATATATATATATATATATATATATATATATATATATATATATATATATTGCCACAACTAATTCATTTTGACAAAAATGAATTTTTCTGACAAATTGTATAATTTGGTTTAACTAGTATAAATTGACTAAAATGAATAATTGTTTTTAGCTAATGTAAATGAACAAGATTGAATAATTGGTTTTAACTAGTATAAATTTACCGAAATGAATAATTTGTGTTTCAATTCTAATAAAATATGCCAATGCTATATTTTGTTTCATTATTTTAATTTAGACAAAATGAGTGTTTTTGTCTATTTTACTTTAATGATGAAAATGTGAATGTTTAGTTATTAAAATGTAACTTTTAAATTCTGTCTTTTATTTCAAAAAATCTTTATTCATATCAAAATTATAGATCAAGAGTATAATTTTCAATCTGATGGTTTGTTTGCATTAATGAATTGCAAACAAAGATGAACTTTATTTTAATGTTTTGTTTGCAACAAGGAATGCAAATAACAAATGTAACTTTTATTTTTATTTAAAAGTATATTTGAGTGAATGTAAAAAGGATCTCATTCCCAATGTGTATTTACATAAAAGAAACAAATTTATTTAAATGGGTATTTGCATTTATGAACACAAACAAAGAATAGTTTGGTTTACAAATTTTATTTACATTAGTGAATGTAAATAAAAGAATAAAATTTATTTTCAAAGCATATTTTAAACAAATTCTGTTAAATGCATAAAAGTGTGTACATTTGGGTTGGTAAATGTAGATAAAGAAAATAGACTATAGTTTCATTGAATATTTGCATTGATAAATGCCAATAAAAGGATAAACCTTAATTTCAATGCATATTTGCATTGACAAATGCAAACAAAGAAATAAACTTTATTTTCAACATATGTTTTGTTTTCCAGTTTTATTGGTGTTGTCGAACACAAATAAAAATGTACTTTTTATTTTTAAGTTATGTTTGCATAGGTAATTCCAAATAAAAGAACAAACTTTATTTTCTACGTAACTTCTGAAAATAATTTCTCATTTACATAAAAAAAATGTAAACTAAATTGTTACTTTTATTTCATTAATCAAGTTTTGATAAAAATGATATTTCAAATTCAATAATCAGGTTGTGACAAAAATGAAAATTTCGATTCAATAATCAAGTTTTGACCAAAGTGATATTTTCATTTCGCTAATAAAGTTTTGGCCAAAATATTGATCACTTATTTCAATACTTATGCTTTGACCAAAATGTTATTTTTATTTCAAAATTTATTATAATGAAAATGTAATCATTCTACTTCAATTTTAATTACATTGAAAAATGTAATCATTTTGATTAATTTCTAACATTTCAACCAAAAACAAATAAAAGGATAACTTTATTTTCTTTTCTTCTTTTCGACAATTTGAGCATAAACAATTTTCATATGAATCATTCATTAAAGATGTAATTTTTTTATGTTTTCAACACTTTTATTTTAACATGAACAATTTTCATATGCATAATTCTTTTCATTAAAAACAAGATTTTTAATGTTTCATGTTTCCATTTCAAATAGATGAACATTTTTAATTTATTCTATATGTACGATAAAAATGTAAATTTTATCGCTAGCATGGTTTAAATTCAAACAAATGAACGTTTTATGTTTTTATTTTTTGTAATTCGTAAACCGTGTTCTAAATGTAAACAAACAAAAATAGCATTTTTATTAGATAGCCAAATTCTGTCGTAATAAAAATATATTCTATTTGTTGTTCATATTCTATTGTAAATAAACAAATAAAAGAATATTTTATTTATCGTTCAAATCTTATTGCAAAGTAAACAAATAAAAGCAAGGTTTTATTTGTTGTTCATTTTCTGTTGCAAAGTAAACCAATAAACAAAAGTAAAGTTTTTTTTATTTGTCGATCAACTTCTAGTGTTCATCTCAGAATAATAAAAATAATATTTTTTTTTAAAAATAAACTAAAATGAACAGATCTGAATAAAATATAATCTAAATCTAAATCTAGATTTATTTTCTAATCGCAAATAAAATCCTACCATATATTAAATTCAACGCGGATCTAGCATATCATAAACAAAAAAACAAAACACCAACAACAATCAACCATTCATCAATCACAGAACATTTAAAATATGAATTACATCACAATACAAATATTTTTAATGCAAGAAAAATAATTTTTAATTAATTTAATAATAAAATTCAGAATTCTCACATTGATATGGCTGAAAATTCGACTGTCTCGGAATCAGCTCTGGTCTGCGCCATCGTGAAGATCTCGGAAAGACGAGTCCAATGCAACTTACGTTTCGTCAATCGGACCTCGTATGAAAGAGATATTGATTTTTAAAGATCGGATAAATTAAATATTAAATAAATAAAATAATATTACAATATTACTCTTCTTCCTCGTCGCTACTGTTACGGCCGAACCCAAATTCGTTCCTCCAACCTTCTGCGCGCGCCCCCCTATGGCCCACCGTCGACCAATCAGAGACCACCACTCCGAAGCCCTGCCTGCGAGCCACCACCGCCCCTAATAGCTCCGAACTCGGCCTCCTCCTCCTCTCGAAAATCAAACCCGAACGCTCCCACTTCCTCGCCAGAATTCTCGAAATCCGTGCACCATAACCCAATCTTAACCGTATAGATTCGAAGCTCTCTGAATTCTCTTCGATTTGGTATATAATTTGCCAATTTTCGTCGAACGGATTGAGAGAAATTAGTGTTTTAATTTCAGATATTTCTGGCCTTCGAAAGCCATAGGCGGCGGCTGAAAGAATTATGGTTAGGGTTTGAATTTTCGGATTTTTTTATTATTTTATTATTAAAAATGTGTTATAAAGGTGAAAATGCGGGTTGTCTCCGATTTGGGCTTGCTTACTGTCGATCTTAATGTTTTGAGGCCTTCTGAACGCAATGGGATGGGTCTCGGGGTCCAATTCCGAAATCTGTAGAATATTTATTTAAAATTACATTAAAAATTAATTAATTAAATATTGACCGTACATTTAAATATGTCGGGGCCACATATGACCTCAGAAAATTCTAAAAAAATATTTTTAGCTTTCTTATGATGATACGAATCCAACAAAATTATTTTCGTCGAATTCTGAGACTTTTGAAAAATGACTATTTTTAAGGCGTTTAAATTTAACTTAAATAGTCAAAACACATTTTCTTTCGCCACGCTCACATATTAATTCGAAAAATTATGAAAATTGAAACCTAGCTATAATTTGACATTCCGATTCCAACAAAAGTGGTTTCATCGAAAACGGAGGTCAGTTGAAAATGACTATATTTAAGGCCAATATATTTAATATTAAAAATACATTTTTAAACAAATAATTCCCAAAACTCAAAATATATAAGTGTTTACTGTTTTTTAAATGCAGAAACATCATTCTAGACTCAATGGAAGTGGTTTCGAGTCGAAATTCCTTCATATGTGAAAAGTAGCCCTTCGGGCCATATACAATATATATATAAATTCTACAGCGACCTTTCAAAATATTGAATTGGCCATAATTTTTGATTTCCGCTATGAAATTTCAATTTTTCAGATTTATTAGAAAGATATTTTTAAATAGATTCTAATATTTTTTGTCTCACTAAAATCCGTTAAATATTGCATCCTGTACGGTTAATCAAAGTTCAAGTTTGACTTTTCAAACTACTGTGTTATTTCTAATTCCCTTTTATTTTTAAATTAAATTTATTCGTTCTAACTTCAATTAAAATAAATTCTAGCCATTATTATTTAAAATAAATCACTTTATATTCCCAAAATTCATTAAAATTTTCTAAAATAAAATTTTTAAATTGGTTTAGAATTTGCGGGTTGTTACAGGTGGGGTGTTTCACTTGGTATCAAAGCAAAGGTTTACCAGATCAGATAAGAATTTTTTAAAACTATTTTCAAAAAGAGAAATATAAAGAAGCATTTTACAAGAAAAAGTGTTGTTTTAAGTTTAAAAAGGCATAATCCCCAAAGCCATATGCCCTATCATTCTATCCTTTGTTTTGAATCTTTTCTTTTTCGTTTCAGCATGTCTGGGAATCTTAACCTTCCAGAGGGCGTACCGATACCTGGCTGGTTCAGGAGGTACTTAGAGGCTAGGGCCAACGACGCAGGCCCAGCATATATTCCTCCTCCTCTAGCTGCAGCGGTTCCTCCTCATCCTCGTCATGTAAATGCTTTCTCAAAGATTTGTAGAGACTTTAGGGCCATGGGTGGAATGGATTTCAAGGGAACTGAATCATTCGTAGAAGCAAGAAACTGGCTCAAAGAAACTGAAGATCTATTCATATCTTCGAGGTGGATGATAGACAGAAGATACAGTTAGCGGTGTGGTTGCTCAAAGACGAAGCTTCCTATTGGTGGGAAGTCACTAACGCTGAAAGACAAATTGAAACTTGGATGGATTTCAGAATAAGGTTTGAGACGAAATTCCTCTCACAAGTTGAACGAAGTTTACAGCTGGAAAAGTTCTTATTTCTTAAGCAAGGAAGTATGACGGTCAAGGAGTACGTCAACCAGTTCAACCCGCTCGCTCGATTTGGACTGGATTTAGTGAATACTCCTCATAAGAAGGCTCTCCGTTTTGTAAAGGGATTGAATGAGCCACTTCACAGCCTGGTTATGACCCATGTACCTATGGGGGCAACTTACGAGAGGTTAGTGGACATGGCACTCTTACATGAGGAAGACAAGGGCAAGAAAGAGGCAAAAGCGGAAGTGCATCAAGATAAGAAGGGGGAGGGGTCACAGAACAAGAAGGCTGATTCAAAGAAAGGAGGGAAGAACAACAAACCTCGTGATAAGAGAAAGTGTAATTTCTGTGGCATTCTTGGACATCTGGTCAAAGACTGCAAGAAGAAGAAAAGGAAGATGGGTGGTTGTTTCCACTGTGGTGGGACAGGACACATGGCTAAGGACTACCCCCAGAAAGCAAGGGCAGAGAGCCAGACCTTCGTCCGGAGAACAAGTTCACGCTCTCATGGCACCTCCACAAGAATGAGGTAGAAATATTTATGTCGAAAGTGTAGTCTATCTTTTTGATCATCCTTTTTGTACACTATTTGATTTTGGTGCATCGCACTCTTTTATATCTACTGCTTTAGTTGAATCTCTGCACCTAGACACCAGTATAGTAGAGGATCCCTTGGTTGTTTCAAATCCAATTGGGGGCTCATCTCACTTGTCAATGGTTTGTTTGGATTTGAAAATATCTATTCTAAGCGTTGGGTTTAGATGCAATGCCTTTGTTTTGGGCTTCACGGGCTATGGGTTGATTCTAGGAATGGATTGGCTATGCGGTAATGGTGCCATCCTCGACTGTGAAAAGAGAGTGGTTAGGCTCATGACTCGCCTTGGTAACACTCTTGAAATTTCTTGTGATCCCCTGAACTCTGTTATGCTAAGTTATCTAGAATCTCTTGATGCGTCTGTTGAAAACTTGCAGTCTGTAAGGGTAGTCCGTAATACTCGGATGTGTTTGAAGAGGTAAAGGGCTTACCTCCAAAGCGGGAGATAGACTTCCGCATATACCTTGTTGACAATGCAAAAACAGTGCTTTACCCGTTAGACACATGGCTCCGAGGGAAAGGAAAGAACTCAGCAAGCAAGTTAAAGAATTGCTTGAGAAGGGGTTTATAAGGCGGAGTATTTTTGAGTGGGGTGCTCCATTAGTGTTCACAACTAAAGCGGACGGTTCGCTTCTCCTTTGCGTTGATTATAGGGAGCTAAACAAGCTGACTAAGAAGAATAGGCACCCACTCCCCAGAATAGATGATTTGTTCGATCAGCTTGTAGGCGCATCGGTTTTCTCCCAATTATATCTAGGGTTTCATCAGCTAAGAGTGGCTGAAGACAACATTGATAAGACCACGTTCAGAACTCCAGATGGTTTCTTCGAGTGGCTTGTCATGCCTTTTGGCTTGACAAATGCACCCGTTTACTTTGTTGATTTAACGAGAAGGGTGTTCCGAGAGTTCCTCAATAAGTTTGTGGTGGTCTTCGTAGACGATATTTTGATCTTCTCAAAGAATGAGGAAGAGCATGCTCAACATCTAAAGGAGGTCATGGATACTCTCCGTGCACACCAGTTGAAAGCTAAATTCTCCAAATGTCATTTCTGGAGAGAAGAAGTTAGGTTCCTTGGACATGTGGTGTCCAAAGAGAGGTTAGTTGTGGACCCCACAAAAGTGGTTGCTGTGCAAGATTGGAAAGTTCCTTGAAACGCAACCGAAGTCCGAAGCTTTCTCGGGCTAGTAGGCTTCTATCAAAAATTCATCAAAAATCTCAGCTCCACTTACAAGGTTGACAAAGAAGGACCTATCTTTCAATTGGGATTTGAATTGCGATATTGCTTTCCAATGCTTAAAAAGGGCTCTGACAACAGCCCCAGTTCTGACATTGCCTGATGGAAGCAAGATGTTTACAGTATACACGGATGCATGCGGAACGGGAGTAGGCGCTGTTCTGATGCAAGAAGGTAAGGTAGTGGCTTATGGTGGAAGGCAGTTGAAATTACATGAGAAAAACTACCCAACCCATGACCTAGAGTTGGCAACCATCGTTTTTGCGCTTAAGTTTTGGCGCCATTATCTCCTAGGTGAGAAATTTGAATTGTATACTGACCATAAATCGTTGAAATACCTTTTCTCGCAGAAAGACCTCAACTTGAGGCAGCAAAGATGGATGGAGTTTCTTGCCTCGTACGATTTTGAGATTTCCTACACTCCTGGCAAGGGCAATGCAGTAGCAGACGCGTTGAGTAGAAAGAAACTGACCTTAAGCCCTCTCTTTGTAGAAAGGCAAAGCTTGGAGTACATAGCCAACTTTGACTTTAGGCCCTCCTCTGAATTTGTACCTGGCTTATTAGCAACATTGGAAGTGCGACCTACGCTTTTGGACTCAATAGGGGCCGCTCAACGTGAAGACCCTCAGCTAGTTGATATAATAGATAAGCTGACTAGCAGTGAGACTTCGAGTCACCTTAATAGATACTCCATCGATGATAAGGGATGGTTGAGATGGGATGCAAGACTATGCGTCCCACAAGAAAGGGATTTGGTGGAGAAGGTTCTCGAAGAGGCACACCATTCCAAATTGACCATATACCCCGGTGGAGAAAAAATGTACAAAGACATAAAATGGGTTTTCTTTTAGAGTGGCATGAAAAGAGATGTAGCTGAATTCGTCTCCAAGTACATGATATGCCAGCAAGTCAAGGCGGAACAGAAGAAGCCTGGAGGTTTGCTTCATCTTCTAGAGCTCCCACAGTAGAAATGGGATAGCATTTCAATGGACTTTGTTGATGGGTTGCCTAGGTCAAGGAGGGGCAATACCAGTATTTCGGTAATAGAGGAGAGGCTTACAAAAAGTGCCCACTTTCTACCCGTTAAGAGTAGAAGAACTGCCTCATCTCTAGCATCCGTATATCTTAAAGAGATAGTTCGACTTCATGGGATACCCTCCAGCATAGTGAGTGATCGAGACCCCATCTTCACGAGCGAGTTTTGGAAGAGTTTACAAGAGGCTGTAGGCATACAGTTATGCTTAAGCACAGCCTATCACCCTCAAACCGATGGCCAGACGGAAAGAGTCAATAGAGTATTACAAGACCTCTTGAGACTATGCATTCTCGACTTCGGAGGTACATGGGAGGATCATTTACCTTTGGTGGAATTCGCTTACAACAATAGCTACCAAGCCAACATAGGCATGGCACCTTTCGAAGCTTTATATGGAAGACCGTGTCGGTCACCAACTTGCTTGTGGGAGTCAACAGACAAGCTCATACTTGGACCAGACATTAGAGAAACTTCAGAGAAAGTGGACTTGATACGAAGAAGAATGAAGACTGCCCAAGATAGACATAAGTCCTACGAAGACAAAAGAAGAACTGACCTTGAGTTCGAAGTTGGAGACAAGGTGTTCCTTAAAGTTTCTCCTTTGAGAAACGTCGTTCGCTTTGGATCAGCAGGAAAGTTAGCACCAAGATTTGTAGGGCCATTCCCTATCATCGAGAAGATTGGGAAGATGGCTTATAGGGTATAGCTTGTAACACCCCACCTCCGCTAGGGTCACTCACAAAGGGAATGCACTAGTTTTGGTGGAGTATTATCTAGGTAAGCATACACAGAGATATCACAAGACAAAACATAAAATAAGCAGCGGTAGAAATTAAAAACCAAATTTCATTACTTTCAAGAAAAGAGTCAAAACCTTATATATCCAAGGTACAAATTATTCCATTACATCAAGTTCTAGATAAAGAAGCATAAACTTAAAGTAGCAAAAGTAAATTATTCCCCAAACACAGCAGAAGTGCAGCCATAGCATAGCTCAAGACCAAACCGTACATGAGCTGTCAGAAAGCAAGCTAAATCCAAGCTAAGAGCTAGTGTTTCCTCCCCGAGAACCTTGGGGGGGGGAACGAAAGAAAAAGAGGCGAAAGAAAAAGGGTCAGTCATAAAGACTGGTAAGTCCTAGTGACTTTCAGTATAAAAACTAGTAAATGTAACAAGATAGGTATAAACTGTAAATAAACATAAGGATGATGATAAGTCTGGCATGATAAACTAAGATAACGAGATAACTCAAGTATAGCATCGCATGTTCAAGGTTCGCTGCACCAACCATACTAGTATTCTAACCCATGTAAAGTATTTATCATGCAGTGATCCCTTGGCCCAATATCATGAAGTGACCCATTATGGGGTCCCACGGTACGATCTACTAATTGACCGGCTCCCTACAAGTTCTAGCTCGTCAAGTGTCTGTGTCACACGGCCCACTCATGAAATGTAGTCACCTGTGCTAGGTCCAATTTCAATTTACACATATTCATATTACGTTTACAGTTTAAAACTAAAAGTAACTGGGGCTTACAGATCGTGGTTCGAGAATTAGAAAAAGAGAGTCGATGTTGAATCCTTATATGCTTAGTCGAGTCCTAACAGAAGTCCCCAAATCAGCAATTCTCTTAACGTAGTTTTGACGTAGAGGAAGTAGTCTCTTTCTTTAACTTTTCAACCATAATTAGATAAGCATAAGGTCAGAGAGAATTTTGTGTAGAGAGACTAGTGCTAGGGGTTATTTATATAGGGTCAGGCCAACGAATGTAGACAGAAATGAGGCCAGAAACATCAAAACGAATTCAGACCCAAAAATGGGTTTTGTCACCAGGTCGACCCCCAGGTCGACTCTATGGTCGACCTGGTCCGGGTCAGGTCGACTACATAGGCGACCTGGTCCTGGGCGGGAAATTTCCCGCCCAGTACATTCTGGGGTTTGAATTCGAAATTTGAATTCGAATTCTGAGCTATTTTGAACTTGAAAATTTCTGAAAACTTCGAAGGGTCATAACTTGATCGTACGGACTCGGATTTTCAAAAAATCGAACTCGTTTCCAAGCAGAATTTCGAGACGAACGCAATGGAGTAACCCATTTCCCTTGATTCTTATTTTAAAAATTAATTCTGCCTTGATTTATGGTTATTACACGTTATAAAAATACGGGTTGTTACATTCTCCCCTCCTTAAAGGATTTCGTCCCCGAAATATCTAAGTTAGAAAGAATATATCCTGCCATCCAATCATCCATCTACTCAAAGCATCATCCACAGGAAACCATTGCCCTTAAAAGATTTCTAGTGCTGTATGAACATATGCAGAAAGTGTGTGTATATGTACTTATCTAATGCAAAAGATCAGGCGGTTACTGATTTATTAAACCTCCTTAATGCAAAATATGTTAGTGTAATGAATCCAACATGTATGCAAATTCCTAACATAATTTATAATCTCTACTTGAGTGCACAAACATTCATTCATATGCAACATCCAAGTGATAGCATAACAAGTTCCATCCATGTACAAATATAAGCACTCATGGATATGCAACATGAAAATGTGACTGAGCCGATCTAGTGCCTAATGTGTGTCATGCATCCACTAGCAATCACTTGCAAACACTTGCAACCATTTGCAAACATCAACCATAACATGTTTCAATCACATGTTTACATCCATATGGTTCTACCTAAGGTTCTCAAGATAAGATCGAGAAGATAACAAGACAAACGTAGGTAGTAAAAGCATGATACGAAAAGGTTTTCAAGTTTATAGGAAAAAGAGATCGAGAATGTACCCTCAAAAAGAAATGGGTAAAGCGCGCGTATCTTCTCTTGAGTTTCCCAAGTTGCGTCTTCTTGGGCTTCACTCCACTGAACTTTAACTAGTTTGACTTCTCGATTCCTTAGCTTCTTGATCTCCGTTCCTAAGATACGAATTGGAACTCTCCTCAATGTTGCTTCTTTTTCCACTTCTACGCCTTCAAGGATGCTTGGCTCGACCACTTCGGTTGATTCATGTAAGCACTTTCGGAGATGCGAGACATGAAAGACATTGTGTACTCCGGCCAGCCTCTCGAGTAATTCTACCTTTTAGGCCATCCGCCCAATCTTCTCAGTGATAGGGAACGGTCCTACGAATCTTGGTGCTAGTTTTCCAACCGCTCCAAAGCGAACTACATTGCGTAAAGGAGAAGCTTTTTTAAAGACCATGTCTCTGACTTCGAACTCTAGGTCTGTCCTTCTTTGGTCCGCATAAGATTTCTGTCTATCTTGGGCCGTTTTCATCCGTCTTCGTATCAACTCAATCTTCTCAGAAGTGTCCCTTATCATGTCGGGCCCAAGTATAAGTCTGTCTGTCGTCTCCCACCAACAAGTTAGTGACTTTCACGGTCTTCCATACAGGGCTTCGAACGGTGCCATTCCGATGCTAGCTTGGTAGCTATTATTATACGAAAACTCCACGAGAGGAAGATGGTCTTCCCAAGTACCGCCAAAGTCAAGAATGCATAGTCTCAAAAGATCATCTAGCACCCTATTTACCCTTTCGGTTTGTCCATCCGTCTGCGGGTGATAGGCCGTGCTTAAACTCAGTCGTGTACGCATTGCTTCTTGCAGACTATTCCAAAACTGGCTAGTGAAAATCGGGTCACGATCACTAACTATACTAGAAGGAACCCCGTGCAACCGTGCTACCTCTCGAAGGTAAATAGACGCTAGCCATGATGTGGTCCTCTTGCTTTTCACCGGAATAAAGTGAGCACTTTTCGTGAGTCTATCAACTATGACCCATATGCTAGTATTTCCCTTCCTTGACCTAGGCAGTCCATCCACGAAATCCATCGAGATACTCTCCCATTTCCATTGCAGAACCTTCAAAGGATGTAATAGCCCACCGGGCTTCTTCGACTCGGCCTTTACTTGTTGGCATACCATGCACTTTGAAACGAACTCTGCCACGTCCTTTTTCATTCCAGTCCAAAAGAAAATGCGTTTCATATCTCTGTACATCTTATCCCCTCTGGGACGTATAGTCATCTTCAAGTGGTGCGCCTCTTCGAGAACTTTACTTACTAAGTCTCCCACTTGTGGGACACATAGCCTTCCATCATGCCTTAGCTATCCCTTGTCATCTATGGCATACCTACCGAGGTTACTTGACGTCTCACCACCATTAAGCTTGTCCATAATTTCGACTAACCCTTCTGTGAAGTCCCTACTTGATCTAGAAGTGTAGGTCTTAACTCAAGAGATGCTAGCGTAGCAGCCAATGACTCAACAGCAAGTGTAAAATCAAAGGTTGCAATAAACTCAAGGCTTTTCCTTTCAACAAACAAGGGGCTCAAAGTCAACCTTTTCCTACTTAGCGCATCTGCCACCACGTTACCCTTGCCAGGGGTATAATCTATATCGAAGTCATATGATGCCAAGAATTCCATCCACCGTTGTTGTCTCAGATTCAAATCTTTCTATGAAAAGTGGTACTTAAGCGATTTGTGGTCGGTATACAGCTTGAACCTCTCCCCAAGAAGATAATGGCGCCAAGATTTAAGTGCAAAAACGATCGCCGCCAACTCCAAGTCATGTGTGGGATAGTTCTTCTCATGAACTTTAAGTTGTCTACCCCCATAGCATATCACTTTCCCTTCTTGCATTAGGACTGCGCCTAGTCCCGTGTCACATGCATCTGTGTACATGGTAAACATCTTACCTCCATTGGGTAATGCCAAAACTGGAGCTGTGGTGAGGGCTCTCTTGAGTCTCTGAAAAGCAATCTCACATTCTATGTCCCATGCAAATGCTAGGTTTTTCTTCGTTAACCTAGTAAGAGGGGCTGAAATCTTAGCGAAGTCCTTAATGAACTTCCTATAGTAGCCTGCCAATCCAAGAAAGCTTCTCACTTCAGTTGCGTTCTTAGGAACTTTCCAGTCTTGCACTGCAACCATCTTTGCAGGGTCCACGACTATGACTTGCTTAGAAACTACATGTCCAAGAAACCGAACTTCCTTCCTCCAAAAATGGCATTTGGAAAACTTAGCCTTTAACTGGTGTGCTCTAAGCGTATCCATGACTTCCTTGAGATGTCTAGCATGCTCTTCTTCATCCTTTGAGAAGATCAGAATATCTCCACGAAAACCACTACAAACTTATTAAGGAACTCCCGAAACACCCTACTCATCAAATCAACAAAATACGCGGGTGCATTCGTTAACCCAAACGGCATGATGAGCCATTCAAAGAACCCATCAAGAGTCCTAAACGCAATTTTGTCGATGCTATCCTCAGCCACTCTAAGCTGATGGAATCCTGTGGCTAGATCGAGTTGAGAGAAAACAGATGCTCCTACAAGCTAGTCAAACAGATCGTCGATTCTTGGCAGTGGGTGCCTATTCTTCTTCGTCAGCTTGTTTAACTCACGATAGTCTACGCACAGACGAAGCGAACCATCCGCCTTAGTAGCGAATACCACCGGAGCACCCCATTCAGAAATGCTTCGTCTTATGAATTTTTTCTCAAGCAACTCCTTAGCTTGTTTACTGAGCTCTCTTCTTTATCGCGGGGCCATGTGCCTAACAGGTAATGAAACTGGCTTGGCATTATCAACAAGATAAATTCGGAAGTCTATCTCGCGTTTAGGAGGTAACCCCCTCACCTCATCAAAGACATTTGGATATTCTCGGACCACTCTTACAGATTGCAAATTGTCGATGGACGAGTCAAGAGATTCAAGATAACAAAACATGACGGGACCCTTAGGGTTACAAGAAATTTCAAGGGTATTACCAAGGCGAGTCATGAGCCTCACTACCCTTTGTTCACAATCAAGAATGGCTCCATAATTGGACAACCAATCCATGCCTAGAATCAATACGTATCCCATAAATCCGAGAACATAAGCATTACACGTGAATTCTACGCTTAAGATAGAAATTCTCAAATCCACACAAATCATAGACAAATGAGAGGAGCCCCCAATTGGATTTGAAGCTATAACGGGATCCTCAACTAAACTAGTACTTAGGTGCAGATTTTCAACAATATCAGAAGAAATAAAAGTATGCGATGCGCCAGAGTCAAATAAGGTTCGAACAGGAAAGTCAGAAATGTAAACAAGGCTTTCTACGGAAATATTACTACCTCGGTCCGGTGCTGGAGTGGTGTTGAGAGCATGCAGCTGCCCTCCAGAAGGTCCTGCTCGCTAGGTCTGCCCTTGCCCTTGCTTCTTCGGGCAATCCTTGCAGATGTGTCCAATATCTCAACAATGAAAGCATTCACCCAACTTTCTCTTCTTCTTTCTACAGTCTTTAGCTAGATGTCCCGTAATCCCACAAAAGTTACACTTCCTTGTCTCACG
This sequence comes from Allium sativum, assembly GCA_030737875.1. Lineage (NCBI taxonomy): Eukaryota > Viridiplantae > Streptophyta > Magnoliopsida > Asparagales > Amaryllidaceae > Allium > Allium sativum. Next base: position 650,501,050 of record CM060918.1, read on the forward strand.
TGCCTTGTTGTTGTTGCCCTTGTTATACTTGTTATTCTTGTTGCCTCCCTTCTTGAAGTCAACTTTCTTATTCTGAGTCTCATTAGGCTTAACCTCCTTCTTGCTATTCTTGTCTTCCTCATGAAGTAGATCCATATCCACCAAGCTTTCAAAGGTCTCCCCGATGGGTATATGAGTTATGGACAAACTGTGTAGTGGCTCGTTCAATCCTCGAGCAAAGCGTACAGCCTTTTTCTGGGCCGTGTTAACCAAGTCCAAACCGAACCGAGCAAGCTGATTAAAGTTATTCACGTACTCCCTAACATACATGTCCCCTTGCTTGAGTGCTAGGAACCTCTCCATCTGAAGGTTCTCTTCTGCTGACGATAAGAATTTAAGCCCAAACCTCTCTCTAAAGTCTTCCCAAGTCTCAACTGGCCTGGTAGCATTGGTGCTTCCCACCAAAATGCAGCTTCCTCTTACAACAACCATGCTGCCAACTGAACTTTCCTATGGTCCTCCACATCAAAGATAATAAACAAGTCTTCAGTCTCCTTTAGCCAGTTTCGTACCTCAACGAAGGTTTCAGTTCCAACAAAGTTCTTACCGTCCATCGCTTTAAAGTCTTTGCATATTTTGGCAAAGGCGGTACCAGGAGGAGGAGGAACCGCGACCACTGGGAAAGGAGGAGGAGGGATGTCTGTCGGGCCCGCGCCGTTCGCCCTAGCTTCTAAGTACCTTCGGAACCATCCAGGTATGGGTACTCCCTCAGGAATGTTAAGATCAGACATGCTAAAAAACGAAAAGAAAAAGATTCAAATGAGGAAACAAAGGAAAGTGCTAATGGCTTTTGGGGAATAGGTTTTTCTTAAAAATAAAACTTTTCTCGAAGAAAAAAAAATGCTTCTTTATAAATGGTTTTGAAAATAATTTTAGAAGGTTTTTAAAACTTTTGCCCCGTCTGGTAACCTTCTGCTCTGATACCAAATGTAACACCCCACCTCTGCTAGGGTCACTCACAAAGGGAATGCACTAGTTTTGGTGGAGTATTATCTAGGTAAGCATACACAGAGATATCACAAGACAGAACATAAAATAAGCATAAGTAGAAATTAAAAACCAAATTTCATTACTTTCAAGAAAAGAGTCAAAACCTCATATATCCATGGTACAAATTATTCCATTACATCAAGTTCTAGATAAAGAAGCATAAACTTAAAGTAGCTAAAATAAATTATTCCCCAAACATAGCAGAAGTGCAGCCATAGCATAGCTCAAGACCAAACCGTACATGAGCTGTCAGAAAGCAAGCTAAATCCAAGCTAAGAGCTAGTGTTTCCTCCCTGATAACCTGGGGGAAAACGAAAGAAAAAGAGGCGAAAGAAAAAGGGTCAGTCATAAAGACTGGTAAGTCCTAGTGACTTTCAGTATAAAAACTAGTAATGGTAACAAGACAGGTATAAACTGAAAATAAACATAAGGATGATGATAAGTCTGGCATGATAAACTAAGATAACGAGATAACTCAAGTATAACGTCGCATGTTCAAGGTTCATTGCACCAACTATACTAGTATTCTAAACCATGTCAAGTATTTATCATGAAGTAATCCCTTGGCCCAATATCATGAAGTGACCCATTATGGGGTCCCACGGTACGATCTACTAATTTATTGGCTCCCTACAAGTTCTAGCTCGTCAAGTGTTTGTGTCATACGGCCCACTCATGAAATGTAGTCACCTGTGCTAGGTCCAATTTCAATTTACACATATTCATATTACGTTTACAGTTTAAAACAAAAAGTAACTGGGGCTTACAGATCGTGGTTCGAGAATTAGAAAAAGAGAGTCGATGTTGAATCTTTATATGCTTAGTCGAGTCCTAACAGAAGTCCCCAAATCAGCAATTCTCTTAACGTAGTTTCGATGTAGAAGAAGTAGTCTCTTTCTTTAACTTTTCAACCAGAATTAGAGCAGCATAAGGTTAGAGAGAATTTTGTGTAGAGAGACTAGTGTTAGGGGTTGTTTATATAGGGCCAGGCCAACGAATGTAGACAGAAATAAGGCCAGAAACATCAAAACGAATTCAGACCCAAAAATGGGTTCTGTCACCAGGTCGACCCCCAGGTCAACTCTATGGTCGACCTGGTCCTGGGCAGGTCGACTACATAGTCGACCCCCAGGTCGACCTGGTCCTGGGTGGGAAATTTCACGCCCGTGCATTTCGGGGTTTGAATTCGAAATTTGAATTCGAATTCTGAGCTGTTTTGAACTTGAAAATTTCTGAAAACTTCGAAGGGTCATAACTTGGTCATACGGACTCCGATTTTCGAAAACTCGGACTCGTTTCCAAGCAGAATTTCGAGATGAACGCAATGGCATAACCCATTTCCCTTGATTCTTATTTTAAAAATTAATTCTGCCTTGATTTACGGTTATTACACGTTATAAAAATACGGGTTGTTACACAGCTACCCGAAAGATTGGCCCGGGTTAATAATGTCTTTCATGTTTCTCACCTGCGGAAGTGCTTACACGAGACTGCGGAAGTGGTAGAACCAAGCATACTAGAGGAAGTAGAAGTTGAACGAGAAGCAACTGTGAGGAGCGTTCCAACCCGTATCTTGGGAACATAAGTCAAAAAGCTACGCATCCGTGAAGTTAAGCTCGTCAAAGTTCAATAGAGCGATGTCGTGGAAGACGCGACTTGGGAAACTGTGAACAGAATACGTGCAGCCTACCCTTTTCTTTTTGTGGGTACATTTTTGATCTCCTTTTCCTTAAGTTTATGCTTGTATCTATCTTTTAGCGTATATCTCATCGACTTTATCCTTATCCTTATCCTTAGGTAGAAACCTTTTGGATGTAAACATGTAATTGAAACATGTTATGGCTGATGGTTGCAAGCGGTTGCTAGTGGTTTCTCGTGGATGCATATACACACACATTAGGTATTAGATTAGCTCAGTCACTTTCATTTTGCATATGCGTATATGTATTTGTATGTGGATTGAAACTTGATGTGTTATCATATGGACGTTGCATTTGTATGAATGATTATGCACTCATATAGGAAATTTTGAGTAGGGAAAAAAATTGCATACATAATGGACTCATGGCACTGACATAATTTGCATTAAGGAGGTCAACTGAATCAATAGACCGCCTGATTTTGCATTAGGTAAGGGCATGTACACACACTATGCATATGATCATGAAGCATTAGAAGTCTTTTAAGGACAATGGACGCCTGTGTTTGATGGTTGAGTAGATGGGTGTTTGGATGGTAGGATATAAGTTCTTCTCTACTTGAAGATTTCGAGGACGAAATCCTAAAAGGAGGGGAGAATGTAGCACCCCGTATTTTTTGTTAACGTTATAGTAACAAATTAAACAGTACTTAATTTCAAATGTGAGAATTAAGGGAAACGGGTTACGCCATTGCGTTCGTCTCGGAATTCTGCTTGAGAAAGAGTCCGAGTTTGCGTGAATTGGACTTCGTATGAAGAAGTTGTGGTCTTCAGAAGTTTCAGAAATTGAAATAAATTCAAACAGCTCAAAATAGGATTCAAAATTTAAAACAGAATTCAGAAGCGGGCTGGGCGGGAAAATTCCCGCCCATGACCCAGGTCAACAAGGGGGTCGACCCTAGTGTCGACCTCCCCCTGTAGGTCGATCTGGGGGTCAACCTAGGGGTCGACCTGCCCCCCGCCCCCCCTCCCTGGCTGGGCCAGATCTGAATTTTGAACGACTGATGACTTGCTGCTGAGTCACTAGGGTTTCTGGATGGTCCTGATCTAGTCTGAATGGCTGTGGTTAACTCTAGGTTCATCCGACGGCTATAATTAAATTGAAATTTATATAAACAGCCTAATAATCAACCTAAAATCACACAAAAATAATCCTGGAACTGTCATGCGAGTAGCCGTCACCGCTTTCAATACAAAGACAAGATAAAAGCCTACATTAAAACCAAATTAAAAGTAATCAAATTCAACGATCTGCATCAAAGGCGAGCTTACCAATTTCAGAATTCAGATTTTCAGAAATCAAGAGTTCCTTTCTCGTTTGTAAGTTGGTTATTACGTAGATTTAAACGTTCTTTTAAATGAAATCATGACATGTTGTAATTCGAATATAGAATGATGCTTATGTATAAGATAAATAAAGTTTGATTCTCATTTATCTTACATTACCACTGCGATTGATCATGCCTATATGTTTGTGGTGATGAACATGACATATTGTATGTTATTGGAATCTATTGTGATTGGGTAAAGAACTTACTATGCCAACTGAATGGTGAAACATGTCATGTTATAATTTGGTGGTTACTTGCAAGTTTATGATCTAAATCATATGCTTACATGTTAGATCAACATTCATGTATATCTAGAACTATTTTAAGTTGAATCAATTTATGTTGCAAGATTTGGATTTGTAGCTCTCTTATGTTTTAACACATAAGTTATCATGCTAAGTTGTGATTCGAATATGGTTATAGTAGCTCTGTTATGTTTAACAGACATAAGTTATCATGCTAAGTTGTGATTCGAACATGTTTATAGTAACTCTCTTATGTTTAACACACATAAGTTATCACGCTAAGTTGTGATTTAAATATGTTTATAGTAGCTTTCTTATGTTTTGACATACCTAAGTCAATATGCTAAATTGTGGTTTAAAATTGTGTTCATATGTTAAACCTCCATGTTAGACCCATATCAAGTTTACATGATAATTAGATCCAACTTAGTCGCAAGTTCACCTTTACCTGTTTAATTAAGTTAATGATAGTTCTATGCCAAGTTACACAAGATAAGTTAAATGTATGCTATTTTATGTTTATTTCATGTCCCTTGTTTATTACCCTTTTTTGTTTATGGGTTTGGGCTAATTTACTAGCCCAATACTTTATGTGATTCATGCGTACGTTCCACGGGGATAGCAATGGGAAAACATGAAAATTTCATGGCATAGATTTGTTCATAAAATGGTATATTTGATATACCATTTATTGTGAACAATAATCAAAAGGATAATTACGGCATGATTAAATTAAAATTAATTTACTTAAAGAATTAGACATATATAGAAAATATGTGAATTTAGAAAAGACGAATATGCCTAACCCGAGGTTAGACTGAGTTGTGGTGTAAAACTGCCCGGAACCGACCGGCATATCTAGTGACCACAACAAGACCTGTCTAATGTGGGTGGTTAGTGCATCAAGCCCAAAAAGGACCCGAGGTTAGACTGAGTTGTGGTGTAAAACTGCCCGGAACCAACCGGCACATCCAGTGACCACAACAAGACCTGTCTAGTGTGAGTGATTGGTGCTTTAATGAACAAATTAAAGCTAAGTCAGGATTGGTATGGTTAAGTCAATTAGGGAATCACTTAACCGATTCAACATGTTAACTAAACTGATGGGTGGGGTTAGGTAAATTTGGACACTTAACCAAATAAACATGTTGATTAGAAAACCCTAGTAACGGGGACCCATTTCAGCAGTAACACACATAGATGTATCATGGTACCCTGAACAAGGCAGGGTGGGGCACGATTACTGGGCTGATTATAAGCAGTCAAAACGTGGGCGGTTGGTGCGTCAATGTAGGTTCCGACGGAGTATGGGCGTGCACGTACTCCAGAGTGGAAAAATCAGGCACTGGGCATCAGTAGTATACACTGTGCATCTTGAATCATGTCGGGTTGCCACCGGAGGGGCTGATACACCCCATGGTAGGACCAGCATAGGTCGCTACAGTCAAGTGGGGCCGAATGACACAGGATATGAATGCATGCGAGTAGGAGCCGATCATTAAGGGGACCATTTGTTATGAACATGTGGGGCTGGTTGAACCAATGGATATTAGGTGCAGAGACTATAGTAATGGGTGGGATCACATGTTCATCTTATCTTATATTAGGGTATTGTCCTATGTTCTGTTATTACTATCATGATCCCTTTCCTTGTTTAAATACTAGTAATCACTGAACTTACCAGACTTATTTTCTAACCCATTTTCTTTCGTCCTCTTTTTTTCCGTTCCCCCGGGGTCCACAGGGAGGGAATACTCCAGGTTAATCAAACTCTTTGCGAGCTTCAAGAAAGTAGATGTATGATTGGGACTCTCTTACATTGGCTATGGCTTTTGGACACTACACTTGGGGATTTATGCAGTTTTATTTATGGTTTATGCTTCTTTATTAAATAATCAAGATAGAAATTATGATGTAATGGTTTGGAAGTTATTTTGAGACAATTTGATGTAATGCTTTTGTATTGAACCTCGTATGCAATAAATGTTTGATTTTCGCTGCTTATATTTATCTGTCTTGTAAATTTTTCTGTGTCTTGTACCTATAACCCTCCACCAAAGTTAAGGCATTCCCTTTGTGAGTGACCTTAACGGAGGTGGGGGGTTTCAACTACTGATGTCCAGTGCCTTCTTTTTCCACTCCGGAGTACGTGCACGCCCGTACTCCGTCGGAACCTACACTGACGCACCACCCACCGACATTTCGACCGCTTATAATCAACCCATTAATCGTGCCTACCCTGCCTAGTTCAGGGTACCATGATACATCTATGTGGGTTACTGCTGAAATGGGTCCCCGTTACTAGGGTTTCCTAGCCAATATGTTAAATTGGTTAAGTGTCCAAGTTTTCCTAACCCCACCCATCAGTTTAGTTAACATGTAGAACTGATTAAGTGCTTCCTTAATTGACTTAACCTTACCAATCTTGACTTAGCTTTATTAAAGCACTAACCGCTCACATTAGATAGGTATTGTTGTTGTCACTGGATATGTCGGTCGGTTCCGGGCAGTTTTACACCATAACTCAGTCTAACCTCGGGCCCTTTTTGGGCTCAATGCACTAACCACCCACATTAGACAGGTATTGTTGTGGTCACTGGATGTGCCGGTCGGTTCCGGCAGTTTTACACCATAACTCAGTCTAACCTCGGGTTAGGCATATTCGTCTTTTCTAAATTTGCATATTTATCCTTTTATGCTTATACGTAAATTTTGCAATAATTTATTGTCATGGACCACTTTCCCTTTAAATCAGTTCATAATTTTTAGGTATAAAAATTATACCATTTTCATGCCAGTTATCTTGATTATGCCAAACTTGCCAATTACATGTAATTTCAAGTTTTCCCCAACGTTACCCCCATTGTACGTTCGCAAAATTACATAGGATGTTAGGCTCGATATTTTAGCCTGACTTATAAAACAAAAGGGGAAAAGAGGAACTTTGCAACATTCCAACATCATACAAAAGTATGTATCTAACTACACATATGTCACATGAATTTGGCATAGAACAATATATTTTTAACTATGAACTTGCAAATTTGATATATGCAACATAACCCACAAGCATATGGATCTACATAAAACTATACAAATTAAACTTGAAATGTAGTGGTGAACTTGCAAATTAGATCTATGCAACATGAACTACAAGCATATGAATTTACATAAAACTCTACAAATTAAACTTGGAATGTAGTGGTGAACTTGCATAGGGGTTGAAGGCATATGGATCTAACATATAAAGTTGTAGATCTAATAAGGTTGTAGATCTAATCATACAAGGTTGTAGATCTAACACAAAGGCATATGGATCTAGCATATAAGTTGTAGATCTAAATATGTATGCATAATGGATCTAAACAATTAGGCATAAACAACATGACTTAGCCTAAAACTTGTATGTATCATAATATCAACAAACTTACATAATTTCATTCCTAGATTCCTATACAACATAATAGGTTTATTCACCAATTTCCACATAAAGAGTTCATAGGCATATATGATAGAATAGATATGAATAAATATGAATCAACATCACATACAAATTTATAGAATTCTATTTTACAATTCATTACAGATCATGTCTTTAATTCATTCACATCTAAAAGATAACTACACTTAAAACAAAAGGAAAAACTTGATTTCTGGGATCTGTATTCTGAAACTGAATTGCTCGCCTTTGATGTAGATCATTGAATTCTTTTAGTTGAATTAGATTTGATTTGATTTGATTTGATGTAGCTTCTATCTTGCCTTTGAGTTGAAAGAGATAATGGTTATTCTAGGTTCACCATTGACGGCATGACGGCTCTAGGAATATTTTTGTGTGGCTTAGGGTTTAGATTTAGATTTCTTATATAGAAGGTTGATTAATTTAGAGCCGTCGGATCAACCTAGAAGCGATCAAGACCATCCAGACAAGATAGAACAGTCAAATCAGCCCTAATGGCTCAGTATACATGAGTTCGAGCTTTATTTCAACCATGAGAGAAAATCCAGTGCGTATACATGAGTTCGAGTTTCAATCGCTTCGATATGGTCGGCCTCTGCTCCTCGCGTCATCCTCTCGCGATGTTCTTTTTCAGTAGTAACTTAGGGCTTGCATTGGTTCGTGATTCAGGAGGGGGGCGATGTAGAAAATCGAGTCGAACAACGTTGATTTCGGTAGAGGGATCCTGCAAATTGACGGGGAGATTCATGAAGAAATGTATCGATTCGAGAGTAACCGGGATTTGGGTATTTACTGTCGATTTTTGAGAGGTGCGGATTGAAGTTTGATGCAGTGAAGTGTTCGACAATTGGATGGCTTGGGGTGGGATAGTGTCAGGAATGAGGAAGTTTGGTCTGGATGTTAAGGGCTGATAGGTTTAAGGCACGATGGTGGTGCGCAGTGGTAAGTAGGCGTTGGTCTGATGTTGATGCTGATCTGAACAGTGTTCGCAACGAGATGAGGCCGATTTTGGTATGGTGTAGTAGCAGAGTGATGTATGGTGCCAAGGGATGGCATTTGACTGCGAGATGTGCGATGAAATGCCATAATAAATGACCGTAGTTTTTGAGGTTGATTTCAATAGAAATGAATTAGTGAATTTCTAAGTTGCTTAGTGGATGGTCGAGTGATTTCAGTAGCAACAAGGTATATTTTATAAATGTGAATTTCATAGAATAATTAATTTATTTGTGTTAAGTTGATTTAAATAAATAATCATTTAATCGCTAAATAAAAATATATATATAATCGTAGGTATAGATTCATTCAAGTCAATTCCAGTAGATTCGTAGATGCGATGTTACAGCATTTAATTGGATATTCGACGATAAAAATCACAGTGAGTAAATTTCACTCGTTAAATTTATTTTTAGCATTTAAAATATAAATTGTTGATTGTTTATATGCATTGAAATATATTGGCGACTGTTTAGAAATATATTAGTTATTTAGGCTTGGCTATTATATATATATATATATATATTGGTTTGGTGATTGGATTGTTCCCGTAGTATCATTAGCGATGCCTGCGGTATCATTAGCGGATGATTTCCCTATGCGACCCACAAATATATATTAGTGGATGACCTTCTATACCACGATATCCTACCTCGAAGCAGGATGGTATTATTTATGTGCTAACATCTGTGGATGCAGGAAAAATAGGTTGGAGGGATCCAACTGGATTCCTCAAAAATACTACTGTTGTTATTTCACATATATTATCATATATGATGTGTTAGAAATCCTGTGATTTGTAATGGAGTGTTTGATTGTTTGAAATATAACTGGGCCTGAATGTTGATTTATAAAAATATCGTAAAAGAGATTTTGAGATTTGAAAAGGAAAATTCTATTTTCTTAAATAGAATTTGAATTAGAATGGGCTAAAAATATTTACTTATTTTGAATACAAATAAAACAAGTATTGATTTTATAAACGATGTTTATAAATTAAATAATACAGGAAATTGAAGTGAATGTATAAATGGTGTTCATAAATAAAATAGATTGATACACTTTCATAGGAAACACGATTGCATTTAGCGTATGCAACAAGCTGTTAAACCTCTGGGTGTCCCTAGTAGGACGAGTGTTGTCTCGTGAGGGTTTTCAGCGGATACTACCCACAAAATCCAAAGCATCTTATGTACGCGGATTAATCAAACAATATATTTAAGGTCTTTCACATTCCAAGGATTTCACCTAACTTCAATAATAACGGTTTAGCCCCAAATTGTCCATCAAATAATTAGTGCAAAAATGAACAATATTTTTCAAGCAGAATCATAATTCCTTGATAACACTGTAATTGTCTTGAAGGTTAAGAGCGTGGTGTCAACCAAAGTTCTACACATCGACAATGTGCACCCAATCATTCCTTTTTTTTTTTGAACAATTTTGCACCAATGTAACTGTAATGTATTGGATATGAGTTATGCATAGATGAAGGAAAATTTTTGTAAGTTCTAAAAATATTCTAGATAAGAGGGCAAGTGTATTAGTTTGAATTTCAAGCTACAAAAGATAAAGTAATACTAAGGAACATATGAACATTTTTATTTCCTTTCATCCTGTCAACTACAATGTAATAACCCGGAAATCTGGGCCAGTTTAAAATTTTTATTTTGGCAATTTTAGCGAATTTTGCATATTTAAAATAGATTATTTTAAATAATATCGACGAGAAATTTATTTTGAATAGAATTCGATCGTATATATTATATAGATCGTCGTTAGAATATAAATAATTATATATAATTATAAATAGAATGGAAAATGGCGCGGTAGTTCGATAATTCGATTTCAAACTTCAATTGAATGTACCGGGTGCAAAACAATCCGGATGTTAGTGAAACCAAAAACAATAGGATCTAATTGATAATATCTTTCCAACGAATCCGAAAAATCAAAATTTCATAGCGGGAATCAAAAGATATGTCCAGTTGAAAATTCTGAATAGTCGCTATGGAATTCAGGCCCTTAAAAATGGAAATTTTGCAAACGACCTCGGATTTTGACGAAACCACTTTTGTTGGGTCCGTGATGTTAAATAATTGCTAGATTCCAAATTTCATAATTTTTCGAATCAATATGTGAGCGTGGCAAAGGAAAACGCGTTTGACCAGTTTCAGTTGATTTTAATCGACTGGAAAATGGCCATTTTTCTAACGGTCTCGGAATTCGACGAAACTAGTTTTGTTAGGACCGTATCATCAATACGAAGCTAGAAAATATTTTTCTGGAATTTATAGAGTTCATATGTGACCCCAGTAAATTGAAATGCGCGTTTAAAATTCAATATAACGATTTAAATGTAAATTCAACGGAAACTGATCAAAACGATCAAGTCAGCTTGCGATACCTATCCCATTGTGTTCGGAATGGGGGTAAAACGCTATGGATGACAGGTGGTGGGCCTCGTTTAGAGGTCGTTTGTGAAAGTCAACTTTTTGCAAAATAAAATAATTAAATAATTAAAAAAAATTAAACCCTTCCCCTTTAACCCGCTGCCCCCCCTTCTCGTTTTCAGTCCAGAAATTAAAAATAAAAAAAAAGAAAAAAAGGAGGAGAGCGACGGAGAGGAGCGCCCCCCCCCCACCCGATGATCGCCGTCGCCGCCTCGAGGGAGGGCACCACCTCCGAAGCCCTGCCCCCCCCCCCCCCTCGTCGGATCGAGAGCCCCCCCTTACCTCCTCTACCCCCGCGCCTTTCCCCCCATCCTCCGACGATGCAGGAAGACCCCCCCCCCTCCCCTGTAAGTTTAATTTTAATTTTAATTTTAGTTTTTTTTATTTGCTTTATTTTCTTTATTGTTTATTATTTAATTTACATTCATACGATAAACCTGCAAATTCAAGTCATAAGAAAACAAAGGTTTGATTTTTAATTTAAACAAAGGTTAGATTTTTGTTCATGTGAAGTAGCAAGTAAAAATATGATTTTTATATTTTTAAAGTAATAAAAATATGATTTTTATATTTTTAAAGTAATAAAAATATGACTTTTATATTTTTAAGGTATTAAAAATATAGTCTTTACTATATAGACAAAGTAAAAATATGATTTTTATATTTTTAAAGTGTTAAAAATATAATCTTTATTAGGTAGAAGATGTAAAAATATGATTTTTGTTTAGGTAGAGAATTGAAAATATAATTTTTACGTGATAGGAATATAAAGATAGCATCTTTATATGTGTAGCAAAATAAAAATGTGATTTTTATAATGATATTTTTTGAAAAGGCGACATCTATATTTTTGAAAAGGTGAAATCTTGATATGAAGACTAGCGGGATAAAAATAGAATTTTTATCTATATAACATCGTTATAAAAATACGATTTTTATATATTGAATAGCGAAGTAAAAATTCGATTTTTACATATGTAGTGACCACGGGCAACGAAGGTGATAAAAAGTCGTGAAAGATGAAGATTTCTATAAAAGAAGAGTCAAGATGATTGGATAGCTATCTGTGAGAATTTCTCACCTTTCAATTTCATTTTCTAATTATATATATATACTAGGATGCAGACGGTGCTTAGTAGCACCCGACACAATCGTCCACAGACCATGGACTTGTTTGTTTGGTTGAGTAGTTGACTAGTTTATTTGGTTTGAATTGAATTGTTTGGTGAAATGAAATTGATTTGATTGATGTGTGAATGGCGTGGGCCTTCACTAGACCAGGGATAAGGCTAGGCCTCGTCCCGTTTCTAGTATCGTGCCGTTATGCCGCAGAAATTTTCTAAAATAAGTTAGAAAAATAAAAATATCATTTTATTGAATAAATGAACTGAATAGAAATTCATATGTTGGAATAAAATGTTTTATCGTTAAAAATATAATTTTTAACGTGAATGTGAATAAATAAATATTCATTTACAAACCAGACGGTTTGTTTATGTACACCTATTTGAAGGACATTGATTGGGTCGATAAATTTTACACATCGCTCAACTGCACAAATAACATATGCGTTTGATTGTTTGAAACCCCACACGGGTGTTGGGATGAAATTTGAAGTTCACTCATCCTGATTGATTAAATATGTCGATTGATTGATTGACAGGCTGTTATAAGCGTTAGATATCTATATTTGATGCTTATACAGTGTAGTGCACTTTGGTTGATGGTTGATTATTTTTCAATGCTATTATATACGTGTGATGTATGAAGATCCATATAATTAATTTTAAATGGTGATTGATTGGGCCTCATTCCAATTAAGAAAATAAAGAATATTATAACATAAAGGTTCATGTGTTGACAGTACTCATCCGTTGAGATTAGTCATGTGTTGAACGAAATATTTGAAAAAGAAATATTTGAAATAGAAATATTTGAAAAAAGAAATATTTGAAATAGAATATTTGAAAATAGGAATATATGAAGCCGTATTGATTAGATTGACGCCATTTTGACGTGAACGATATTTATATCGATTTTATTCATTTTATAATGAATATCGAAAGTGATTTCAAAATCTAATATTTTGAAAAGAATGGAAATTCGAATTGAAACTGAATAGAATTGAAATTCGAATTGAAATTGAATATAAATGAATTCGAATTGAAATTGAATTGAAAATGAACTGAAATTGAATTAGAAATCAATTTGAATTGAAATCAATTTGAAATGAATTTAAAATGAATTTAAATTGGGATATTCAATTTTGATTTGAAATTGAATATGAAGTTGAAACCGTTTTGGAAATGAATTTAAAACGATTTATAAAATTCGTTTCGAAAGGAAATCGACGAAGTATATATTATATATATAATATAATGGCCTGAATAGAACGCGCCGCGCCGCGGCAGTTCGTGAATTTCGACCATTGACTTCGAACGGATATTACGGGAGATCCGACCGTCGGATTCTCCTAAAACCAGAAACGTTGGGTTCGTATCGAAAAGAGCTTTCTAAAGAATATTAGAAATTTGAAATCTAACGGTTGGATTTGGAGATACGTCCAAATCAAATTTGGAAAAGGTCGCTGTAAGTGCAGTTCGATGGCCATTGAAGGAAATCGACTGTACGGGCCTTGATAAAATTATTAAAAATAATAATAAATTGTGTAAAATCATAAGAAATGATTTAGAAAGAATTGGGATGAAAAACTCTATATTTGAAAAGGTAAAAATAGATTTTTATCGAAATGAACTAGTTTTGAACTAGAATTATAATTCTATTTATTTTTAAATAAATAAATTGAATTTAAAATGGATTTTAAAAATAACCAGAATTTCCAATGATTGCACTGGAGTGGATTTGAATCGAAATTGTCTTCGGAATATTTCGATGTTGGAATTCGTGATTATACAGATGTTGTTATGGAAATTTGAAAGATATAAATATTTATCGTTATTTCCAATACGATATCTGTTGGTCGTAGAATTTGATATTGAATATAAGCCCATATATTTTCTATTCACAGCCTTGTATTTAATATCAAATGTGATTTGGGTTTGTCGTGAATGGTGTCTTCATTAACACTGTTCTTGAATCCAGTTGGGAAAAGATTAAATCTTTTTATCTAGATTTAATGAAGTGTACCAATTAAATAATATTTAATTGAAATTGAATTGATATTGATTTTTGGGTTTATCGTGAACAGTGTTTTAAATAACACTCGTTCTTTAACCCGATAATTAATGGAATGTGACTTTGGGTTTATCGTGAACCGTGTTTTAAATGACACGGATTCTTTAACCCAGTTAACGATTAAAACTAAGTGGAGTTTTAATGAATCTTTAATTAGATTGAAATGATCGAGAACGGAGTATCACCAGTTTTACTCCAGGCGATAGTTAAATCTTTAATTAGATTTGAACGTGAAAAGGTAATTGAATTTACCGATAGCACCGTGGTGTTAGATATGAAGTATAACCAGTTTTACTTCATGGGATGAATAGGTTGGGATTGGGAGATTAAAACAAATGATTACTTCGGTAAGGTTCGTTAATCCCGACTAGTTTGAATTGATATTCAAAAATAGATTAAAGAATAAATTCAAGAAATTTATCTTGGATAAAATTAATGGGAACCTTTCCCTATGAATGTGAAATTTAGAAACTAACTGTCGGTTAGCTAAGCAGAATGGTTTTCTGGATATTGATCTGATGTTGGTTTCGGCCTTCGGGGTTAATAATTGGGGAATTATTCTCTTGATTAATTTACGGTTAGTAACTAATGAATTGGAATGAGGCGTATGTTGTGTTTGTGTAACACTTATTTAAAATATACACGAGTTATTCGGGAAGACCGGGTTTATCCCATTCTGAATAACTGATACGACGATAAGTCGAAGATGAAGACGATGGTCGAAGACCGGAGGTCTTCACTTCGTTTGGGTGATTACTGATGATCTTGATTGGGTTGTACACCCAAGAAGATGGAAACAGTTGGTGATCGTCCAGACGTACTTGGAGATCGATGGATTTGCGGGGTACTAGGTGCCTCCGGTTTCGTTCAGACCCAGAGCGAACTTGTAAATGGACTGTGTGTCTGACATTGGATTTTAGTCCGTGTGATCGATCTCTATTAAATATATATCTGTTTGGCGGCGGAGAATTTATTCTTTTGCTTAACGCCCTTCTCTGAGACGTACGAGCTCAGGGGTTATATATTGATGGATATCAAACGCATGGAGTGAATTGCCTGTGTGGCATGCTAAGATGCAATTGATCGAGGCTTCTGTTGAAAAGCAAAGTCTTGTGGTGATGATCAAAGCACAGCCTGTGTGGCACAGCTTTGTGTAACGTGAATTCGCGAGCCTCGCACCCCGGTTGTGAACCAAAAACGGGAGAGGACCTCAGGGAGGGCGTGCGTTTCTTTCTAGCTAGGGTGGTGTCAGTGACCTACTAGCCCTGACATTTATATACTTTTCACCTGTGTGGTTGTTGCTGTTGCGAGGCGCCTCGGTTTGATCGGACGATCCGGGTCCGATGGAGTCATTCGTTGGCTCATTCACACCCCAAAGGGTGGGGAAACGCAGTGTTCTGGAATTTTAATCCACATCGGTGGACCGGCCCTGACGATCCAAGGGTCACTCGAGCTCTGATCCTGAGACACGGGTTAGAGCGTCTCGAATCAGTTGAGGACTATCTTTTGCCTCGGTTCATAGATGGAAATCCAATTTCCAAATACGTGACATTTGCGGTTTTATTTGTAAACCTATATATGGCGACATGATATATGGTACCCATGCCGCCTATGATTGATACTTATGATTTGAAGTTGTTTTATACACTATGCACTTATAATAGTATCAAATGATTTGTTTTAAAACGTATCAAGCATTTTTTGGCTGTTATAAGGGAAAACCCTATCCCCTGGCTTGCGTTGCATTGTGTGATAGGACCTGGGTCTTATAACAGCTTCATTTTTCTTTATTTAGCATTGCGCTGTTTGTTTTATGCACTGGTATTCTTGGGAGGAAACCCGTTCCGTGTTAGCGGCGTGGTCCCTTGTTTTACCTAACTTTGAAATAAAGATTATTAACTGTTTTAGTTCTCACACCAGTCACATGACTAACCTGGAGTTTATTGTTTTAACCTAAACTCTGGGTGCCCTTATTTTGACACGGGCAGCTAGTAGTTTTGGTTTTGCAGATTTATATTCACAGGATCCTGGTTTACAACTGGAACGATATCCGGAAAGCTTTGTATCCGTATATCTCTTCTAGTTGTGTATTGTATTATTTTCCGTTGCTATGTAATTTATTGTCATCTCTGATATTTCTGTGTAATATTTATTCATTTATACTCTGTATATTCTTGTAATCTGATGCATTGTTGTAATATACAATGAAATGTTCTTATGTATGAGTTATGTTGTGGCTTGTTCTCGAACTATCCGCTCTTTCCTTTACGGGGAAGTTACGGGTTTTCACAGTTGGTATCAGAGCTTTGGTTTACAAAGCTTAGAGAACAAGACACATTAGAACCATACGAAAGAATTCATCAGATATTGGATTAGTAAAATATTTACTTGTTTTGAAAATAAATAAAACAAGTATTGATTTTATAAACGATGTTTATAATTAAATTATACAGGAAATTGAAGTGAATGCATAAATGGTGTTCATAAATAAAATAGATTGATATTCATTGGATAATCAGATAATTGAAATGAAATTATAAGCAGTGTTTTGTAAATAACGTGGAAAAATTATCATTGGATAGTTGAATATTTAAATTCAAATGTGAATTTAAAAATAGAAATGGGGAAATCGTTTTAAAGAAATAAACGATGGGATTTATTCTGATGTCCAGAATATAAATTGAACTAAAATAAATCCGTAAGGATTTATGATTTGAATTCGATTAATTCGAATTTATTTAAATAGAAGTTAAATCGAATATGAAACTTGAATTGAAATTAGAATTAAATTAGTTTATAAGTAAGTTAAAATATATTTGAACATGTTATATTCAAATATGAAAGTGAAATAGGCAAAAGAGTTAATTAACAAATTAATTAACGAGTTGAGTTAAAACAAGTGTATTAAGTTGGAACGAATTAGAATGATTAGATATATGTTAAGAAAATATAGAAATGAAGTGTTAGAAGAGATATAATTAGAGTACTCGACAAAAAGTATGTATTTAAATTGAATGTGAGATTTTATGCACCGTATCGGCAAGCCGCTTGGCTTTTCCTTTTTCTTTTTGAATGGAGAGGCCTGTGTGGCAAGGTTTGACTTTTTCTGGTAACCCTATATAAAGGAGGTTATGGCGAATTTTTTCGAAAATCTAAGAAGTTAGAATATTTTTAAGAAGATTTGATAAACTAGAAATCGATATATCGATATATATAGAATTCGAAAATAAAACGAACATAAAGTGGAATATTATAAACGAAAAGGAATTTTATAAATAAAATCCTGGGAGATATACGTTTTAAAGTGAACGATGATTTAAAAGCAAATGATTTACAGATTTAAAATGATTGTGTTGATAAGAAGTTAATCAAATGGAGTTAAATAAATAGTGTTAAGCAGAATTAGAAACTGACTGGAAATTAGTTGAGTTGAACGACTTTTTGAGTATCGATCTAATGTTGGTTTCGGCCTTCAGGGTTTATACTTAGGAAGTTTTTCTCTTACTAGTTTACAGTTAGAGTCTGATAGATGTGGAAGAAAAGTGATATGTAAATATGCAATGGGAATGTTTTCCAGTGATAATAAAATATATTTTCTAAATGTAGAAAATAAGGAAATATGAATATATATATATATATGTTTGATGATTTGATCGATAATTCCATTTGGAAATAAGATCGTTGTGTGTACACGGACATTTTTCATTTGATAGTTAAATCACCGACTATCAAAGTTTTGACCCTTTTAACGTTGTTAATATGGAGAGACCGGTTGGATTATTATCCGAAGAACCACTCCGTATTGGCATAAGCGTTGCAAACCAAGTATGCTGAATATATTGAAGATGGAGTAAAGTACAAGGGCTGTTGTATAAGTCCTAGGTAGAGATTGCCTAGGATGGATGTATGGAATAAGCCTTCGGTTTCGTTCAATCCCAGAACGAACGTATATGGATGAATGTCTGACAGAATATTTCCAATGATCACATATGTTGGACTGTACAAATATATATGGTGGCAACGGATTTATTCCCTTAGCATAATGTCCAGAATATTTGTGCAAATCAATTAATGATTAACGGATCTGACAATGTGGCATTCAAAGTGATGGTGTTATCATTGAAAGGAAAGTAAGCGTAGCCTTAGGCCTCAACAACTGAGAAATGACAAAAATCGGGCAGGCAACATAGCTATGTGGGTAGCTTTCATTAGGGTGTATCATCACCTATCTAGAGAAATTCCATTTTATTCTTAAATTTATCGATGCTGTCCCATTCGGGAAACGGTTGCTGATCCCAACCGTTGGAGATATACATTTGATACACTCATGCAAAATGAGTGGTCGGTCATGTGTGGCTAAGTTGCAAGATGTTCTTGTTGATCTCGGTGTATTCTCCTCTAGAGATACACCAGCGGCAGGTGGTTTCATACCTTGTCATAGTCGGAATCCAATATCCAAAAAGTGCCCGCCGTTTATGATTGTATATCATATATGTGGAACGTGAGATGCAAGCGTTCCACTAGATTGCTATTTATTTGATTTAGAAACTATTATAATATCAAAGAATTTTGATATAAAGATTATCGTTTTCTTTCAAAATGAATTTGAAAGTCATATCAAGTGTTTGGATTCTCATAAAGGAAAAACCCGTTCCGTGTTATACGGCGTGGTCTTATGAGATATCGTTTAGTTTCTCAAACTGTTTTAAATTTGTTTACTCATACCAGTCCCATGACTGACCCGGAGTTTATTTTTATTTTTTTTACCTAAACTCTTGTGTGCCCAAATTTGTATGGGCAGTCAAGTAGTTCAGGTGTTTAAAGATATTTGGAGGATCTTGGAGCAGGAGGCTTCAACGTTAGTTATCTAGTGTTATTTCTGCTGTATTGTAAGCGTTGTACTCCGATGATAATGTTTGTATATACAGTTCAAATTTTGTATTCCAAAAGTTGTTATATATTATATTTTATTTCGCTGCAATGTGAGATTATGTGTTGTGTTTCTGTTCTTCTTCTTCTTCTATTCTAAGTTTCTTTCTTTCTATTTCTCATCCTCTAACTTCTTTCAATAATGATTCGTATTTCTGGGCAATTTGGGTTGGACGTGTGGTGTATTTAGTCAACTCAGATAGTATGGATTTGCGGGACGTTACAGGTACCAAAGTGGTCAAACCTATTCAGTGGTATTCAAATTAAAGTTTATCTACCGTAGAAAGCAATTCAAAAAATTATAACGATGACGAACACGACAGGAAGCATAATTCCTACGTGATACTGAAGTCGAAACATAGCCTTATCTCACCATTCAAAGGCCGACTAAGGGTTCAAACGTAAACTAGAATATGGTCAGACCCCAAGTATACGAGCAATTCAGCGAAATAGAAAAGTTTCGTGTTACAAGCATTTTAATGAACACTTCATGTGCATATAATATATGTTGGAATTTAATGGATTTTTGGACAAATCGAATTCCTCAGATACATCCAAATACACATTCTTACCCCCAATACAGTCAAATTCATACAAATTCCAGTCATTACAGCCCAAAAAATTAATTTTTACCCACACCGAACCTCCGGGACATTTCAACTCATGCAACAAATGAATTCAACACAAGATCAATATGGAATAAAAAGGAAAATCACCTTTGAGCATTAAGATGGTTCGGATCCAAGAAAACTAGCTGCTTCGAATTAATCAGAAGTCGATTTGATGTCGTTACAAGGTTTGAACGAGCCTAACACGTATATGTCTTTTGGTGATTGAAAATCCAATTTGAATCGAATTGGGAGAGGGAGAACGCGGAAAATTATGGGAAGAAGGATCGACCGCCATTAAATTGTGCTCCTAAAAAAAAGTGATGAATTGCAAAAATAAGGAGGAAGAAGCATATACAAGGTGGGGAGACGAACGGGCTCGTTCAGTTATAAATGATGAGTCAGACTCAGTCGCTCGAGCCAAGTCAATCACACAATCACAAGTGATGGATCAGGCCCGATCATTCATGTCCAAACCAGATGCCCGAGCCAACATGAAATGTTCGACCGGTGCCTTGCTCGAGCCAACATAAACTGATCGACAAGCCCAAATATGTTGAACGATGACTATCCTAAATTGCTGGCGCTCGATCCACAGGAAAGTAGGTGTCTCTTTTCAATGTTCAAATAGATTTCAACCTATCAAATAGTGCTATAATTTTTCATTTCGAAGTTTGTAGTTTTTACAAATTAAAAATTACAAACTTCGAGGGGAAAATGTTTATCCATCAAAAGATAAGCACATGTTGATAGATTAAATAAAACAATCGATTGAGCACCACAAAGGGATTGAGCATCATAAATGCTCGAGCATATTCCAGGGTCGCACGCCAGAAACTCGTTCATTATAAAGCCACTCGAGCGCGAGGGTTCGGGCATGCAACTCTCGTCTGGAGTACACATCATCAGGTTGGTCGTGCAACTCTCGTTTAGCTCATAGATCATCAGGTCGGTCGCGCTTCACATGGTGATCAAATATGTAGGGTTGTTTGAAGGTTGAAGGGTCGGTCGCACTCACCTCGATCGTGCAAGTAACTGGGCTC
This sequence comes from Allium sativum, assembly GCA_030737875.1. Lineage (NCBI taxonomy): Eukaryota > Viridiplantae > Streptophyta > Magnoliopsida > Asparagales > Amaryllidaceae > Allium > Allium sativum. The sequence continues at coordinate 650,522,038 of CM060918.1, forward strand.
AAGTTCCAGCGTGGTCGCTCGCGCGCTGTCATTTGGTTCAATGTAGAGGGGTCACACACCATCATGGGTCGGTCGCTCGTCATTGGGTTGTTCATGCATTGTAGGCTCACTCATACAAGACAACTGGCAACAGTTGGCTATAACTGGCAGTGGCATTTTTGTTATTACCTGAGCGAGCGACCCATTGCTTGCATATACAAATTTCAACACACCACTTCATTCCAACATTTCCTATAAATAGGCCATGACTTTCGTGCTTTTAGGGACTAATTTCTACGACCTCGAAAGGCTTCCAAATTGCTTTCTCTCATATTTCAAGTTATTCTAACATCATTTAGCATCTCCTAACAAAGATCTTGAGCCTAATTCGCCATGGAATCCATCAAATTCGATCTAGCGCTCTAGACATTGAAGATCTTTTTTCATATTCCTTGAATTTGGGAAGATTTGATATTTTCCTCGCTGATTTGCAAAGTTTAAAGTGACTTTCTAGTGTAAAAGAGAAAGTGAATGTACTTAAAGGAGATTCTAGCCTTGTAACTCTCAAGTTCATAATGAAAATCATTGCCAAAGTGGACGTAGATCTATCTTAGATCGAACTACTATACAAATCTTTGTGTCCTTACTTTTTGTTGCGATTGTGGTCTCGTTCCTAACCAATTGGTGAAGTGTCTTTGTGGCACCTTTGGTGTTTGAACTAATTTCAGTTTAAACATGTATTTTAAATTTTAAATCCTAGATTTCCTTACTTTCTGATTTCTTCTTTTTAAATAAATAACAAGGTAGGCAACATAGTTTTTGGGTATAATTACGAGTCCCTTTTGTGTCTTCTGTTTTTTATGCGTGGACACACATTAATGTTTGTAAATATGTATCTGTGTGTATGTGTTTGTGTGTTTATAATACATAGGAAGACTCAATTGATTATATTGTACGATGTTTAACAGGACCTGCCCCTAAGATTCCTGAGGCTATGTACCATTTGATTAAAAAGGAAGTTACTATTGGAATGCATTTGGACAAGAACAGGAATACAAGGATTCTAAGTTCACACTCAACTTTGTTGAAAGCAGAATTAACCGCCTTGCACGATACAACAAGAGGACCAAGAACCTTACACATATCTAGAAATAGTGAGTGTTATTCCAACTTTATTAACTAATGATTCAAGAACTATATTATAGTTTTTGCTTTCTGCAGTAACTAAATTGGTTTCCCACTTTATACTAATATATGAGGTTTTTACAGTAGTTCACAGAAAGCGCTATAAAACATGAATTTTTGCAGCATTATAAAACAATATGTATACACAAATCTTGTTTAATCTGTTGACTTGAAAGTATATGAATATATACATACTAATTATGAAGTATGCGCCTTCATTCTTCTTAAGTGTTTCTCACTTCTCTGTTTGTGATGTTTACGTTTTTGTATTTACGTTGGATAATGCATATGCATAAGCAAGATAGTTTTTTTATTCATACACATGTCTACCTACTTTCTTAAGGTTGTGTAGTTAGGAAAAAGACCATTTTGTGTATATGGTTTATAGAAAGCTTTGAATTTCATATTATATTTAAAGTTGATATACCTAAACTTTTTCTTATTTATTCTGTTGTTTGATTATTATTACCACCGTTGTAACCGTATTTTAATTGGTAGTAAATTTAGCTTTATGTTATTGCTAACAACCCGATAACAACTTAATATAACTTGTTCAACCCACATAATTCCTATATGAAATATTAAAAAAATTACATTCAAGATTGGTTACACACTATAAGTTGTGAACTTAGTTTAACAGAAATGTTAAGCTTGTAGGCTTCTCTAAATAACTGTCAGAAATTTTTTTTACATAGCCGAAATGTATTTCTAATAGATAGTTCATGACTCACCATCAGTTATGATTGAGATGCAATATCGAACACGATTCAGTATCCTAAAGTCCGGTTATGATTGCAGTTGACTGGATACTTGCATTAAGAAAACTAGATTTACAGTAAATTCACGTATCTTTGATGTGTATATGGGGAAATAACTATAATATATTGATGAGTTTCTCGTTGCCCACTAGTTCAATTCTGAAAACCCATTTCCCCCTATAGTGCATAAATGGTATAATATTTATAATAAAAACGTGTGCTCTAATATTGTAGTGGAAATTTTCATTTATGTTACTTGGTCGTCCCAATTTCAGGTATGTTTTCATTGCCGTTCCTCTTGATTTTGTTCTAGTTCTACCTCTGTTTTGCAGACATCGTCCATTTGGTTTTTTCCTTCTCTTTTTCTTTGCGTTACTACACAAAGAAATATGGAACGCTGATGGGAGAAATACCTTGGATTAGAACATGCAGATACAACGCCTAAAAGAGCTTACACACATCTAACCCGGTAAATACTTTTCTGATTTTATCCATGTAACTTTGCTTAATATTCTTCTCATTATATATTGCATATCTTTTCACACATTTGTTGGTATTGAAAATCTTAGCGGCAAAGCGTTGTTCTATGATTTTGAGAGCTGTAGTGTCATTTAAAATTTTTGGTTAATTCTATTCATACACCATCAATCTCTTAATATACCCCATAAATAAAATTAACTATCATACATCAAAAATTACTTTACATACACCGTCTCTTTTACAATATTAGCCTTGATTTATTCTTCAACACCTTCCTTCTTTAAAACTTTAAAGCTATTTACAGAAAATAAAAAATTTATAGCACTAAAAAATGGTTTAAGTTTAGTAAAATGAATTTCAATTTTTTGAATATATGATAACCAATTTATTATGCTACAAAAAATTCTTAATTTCTGCAGAAAACTCTACTTCTAAATTAAATGATTTTAAATTTGAGCACATTCTTGTAGAAGTTCCAATAACTCGAATTTTAGGTTTCATGACGTTTAAAAATACATTAATTCTTCAATTTTTTTACATATATTTGGTCAATATCGTTAATTGTAATGTTTTAGTTTGATGGGTCATAGTTAAAAAAGTAAGAATGTAATAAAAAAGAAGGGTAATTTTAGATGCATGAACAGAATTTGCCAAAAACTTTTTCTTCTAAATATGGTTTCTTGTATAAGATAGATACTTGCTATACAATTTTTTTACAAAAATGATTTTGTCTCTCTATAAAATTGTATAATAAATTGACTTATTACTTAACGGTCTAAACTTTAGCATGCACATATAGGGACTTTTCCATTTTAGAAGATTCAGCCATACTGTTGAAAATCATATTTGATCATAATAGTAAACATGACATTAGAAACTGACTTTGATCGACTGATTTGTTATCTTATTTTTTTAGCTTTATCAGCTATAATTCTCAATGGCAAGTTTAGTTGACAAGTGTATAATGTATATCATGGTTGATGACTCAAATTCAATCAGTGATACACTTTAAGTGGATAAATAATGATACCCAAACAACATAAAGTTAACCACACATGATGAAGAAATATTGAAGAAAACCTTTGTACTAGTAAATAAGATAGAGAAATGCCAGTTTTTCCTTTTCTTTCTTTTTATTGTGTTAATTTTAGCGAGTTGCATAATAAAGCAAATGATTTTTTAAAATATAATGGTATCATTCATTTTGTTCAAATCTTCTTTACAATGGATCAAAAATATTACAATTGTTAAACCAAGGAGATCTAAAACTAAAAAAAAATGAACAATCAATTTTTATGATTTTTACCTACTCTTAATATTCTGACATTATTTTCTATGCATAAGAATTTTGTAGAAAAATATAACATTACATATGTTGATGTAGGAAGGAGCATGGAAATAAAATGCAACAAGAAACATGAAATTTAACGAAAATGAGAAATAGAGGTAAGTCAGAAATTAAGAGAAAGAAAGGGGAGAGAAAATATCTTTACTAATAATCGGAATTGGTTTGGTGTCACACTTTTTTGGTGTATACCTGAACTGACGAAAATGCCCTTTGCTTAATTTGTATCATACATTTAACTTACATGTAGGTAAGTATTCAAATGTTAATTATAATTGTAACGTATATTAATTATCATTAATTCTTTGACCATTTCTCTTCTTCTATGTATATATTTTTAATATCATTCGTTTCTATAATTAAATTCTGATACAATATCAATTCCGCAAATTTGTTTCTACTTAACTATATTTTCAAATTTGAAATCCAAATGTTTTTATGTTTACTTATTTTCTGCTTTACACAGCCTTTTTTAAATTTTATTTCCTACTTTACTTTATATAATACATATACACCATTTTTTTAATCACTTTATTTAGAAGCAGTCAATCCTTGGAAATTCACGTATGTTAATTATCATTAATTCTTTGACCATTTCTCCTCTTATATGTATATGTTTTTAATATCATATGGCAAAAATTATTCCAATCAACCTAAATAAACAAATTAAAATTTCACATGGCGAAAATTATTCCAATCAGCCTAAATTTCAATAGGCAATTAGTCAAATTTTTGAAACATTCAACTTTTACAAAATCCTAATGGAGGGCGTTTCCCAACCAAACAAAAAAGGCAACAATCTGATTAGCAATCACGCATTATGCCTCATAATAATCATGGTAATATATATTATCAATTAATATATATTTATTATACAAAATATCACATAGCAAAAATTATTCCAATCAGCCTAAATTTCGATAGGCAATTAGTCAAATTTTTAAAACATTCAGCTTTTACAAAAGCCATGTGGAGGACTTATCCCAACCAAAAGAGATAGACAACAATATGATTAGCTTTCACACAGTATGCCTCATAATAAATATGATAATATATATTATCAATTAATATATATTTATTATACAAAATATCACATGGCAAAAATTATTCCAATCAGCCTAAATTTCGATAGGCAATTAGTCAAATTTTTGTAACATTTAGCTTTTATAAAAGCCACGTGGAGGACTTATCCCAACCAAAAAGATAGACAGCAATCTAATTAGTTGTCACACATTATGCCTCTTAATAAATATGGTAATATATATTATCAATTAAATATATTACCATACGTAATATATATTAACAAATATCAAATATTCTAACACAACCTTATCATAATTCATGGAATTCCAGAAAATTCCCCTTCCTTATATAAATACCACTAAATATAATTATTCATCTTCATCACTCTTTGATCTTCAACCTTTCCTGCTACCTATCCAGCATGTCAATCTCATAGCCACTACTAATATCTATCAACCTTACTTTAGGGTGGCTTCTCTGTTTAAGTTGAGGTGTATTTCTATTTTCGTATGAGTTTTCTTCTCTTTTTTTTTCTTTGCAGGTAGATTTTATGGAGAACAATGGATGATGAAGAATATGGAAAAAGAATTTGCTATATACAAATAAACCATGACCGTCTATTTCTATCTTCAAATGGAGAGATTTGATATATTTTCTTTGGTTAATTATTTCTTCCTATAATGTTTGAAACATAGTTTAAACAATATTTCTTTCCAGTACCTTTCTTTTAATGCATGCTTATGAAGTAGCAACCACCATCAATGAAATATATCTTAATCCTATTGATTGTTTAATATTTAAAACTTTGCTTTCATGCATGTCATTCATATATCAATTTACTATTTGGTATTTCCATTTCATTCTCTTGAGCGGTAGTTTATAAATTATGCAATATTGGTACAATTCATATGCGAACATATATAAATTGCACCAAATTTCAAAACCCAAAATTCACGCACGAAGCGCGTGCCACGACCACGTGCGAAGCGCGTGCCAACACCACGCGCGAAGCGCGTTCCATTATGCTCGTATGGATAATGCAAACGCAAGATGGATCGACAAGTTAAGTAAAGCTATAAATAGAATGAATGCATGATAATAATTTGTTAACCAAAATATATAACAGCCAATGTCCAAATTTGACCAAAAACGGGACGATATCATATATGTATAATTAAAGCATAAATAGGTTTTAATCAGCTACCAGCAGAGATGCTAAAAGAGGCAAGTATAATCATATATATGGCAGTTGCATCTGCTAATAAAGTAAATCGGCATCAAACAGAATGCAATGGAGTTGATTGCATGTATATTATGCAATAAAGCCAACTATAAGAAAATAGACTAAAATGAGGAATTATCTTCCAACCTTAGCTAAATCTAACATTTATTTGGTATTGATTTGCAAAAAATTTGTAAAGCAGTACTATTACCAACAATATATGGTTCAGTAAATAATATATGGACTAAATACACCTTTACGAAAGAGGTTTCAATTTTGCAGTGCACTAAATCATAATTATACATTTTAAGCACAATTTTGTGATTAATTTAGCCGAATTTGAAGGGAGAAGAATTTAAAAGCATTTAATACATGAATTATACATATAAATTTTATATTGACAATTAGCTATTCTGCTTAAATTTTTCTTTATTTTGTCTTAGCAGCACGTTTTCATCATATTTCGCAATAGTAGTGACAGAATAGAAGAACAGAGAAAAATAAAACTTGATGACTGCTATTCAAGGTCTGATCTATTGCTTTTATCATCTAATCTTTCACCCCATTAACAAAAACTGACATCCATCACTCTTTTTCATGCACATAAAAATATTTCATAATATGAAAGCTATTCTAATCACTTTTATAAGAACAAACAAGCCAATAAACGAAAAAAACAATCCAATTAGTCATACATTATACACATTAATCACCACTTTTTTAAGGTCCTCGCTTTTGCAACGTGTCCTCCTCCTGTCACACATTTCTTCCCTTAACATTTACTTTTAATAACTGTCACCTACTTCATTTTCTTTCTCACCCTTAGTTGTATGCTACTATTGTGACGGGCCGCCCCGCACCAACCGACATTTCCTCCGAAAGTGCGTTGTACACATGCCCGACTAGCACGGGACAGTCGTCAGAATGAAAGGAAAGAAGGGAATTAACTAACGAGGAACCTGTAGAATGTCTCACAGCGCATGGAATAAAATATAATATTAACGTACTTGACATAAAACATGTGAGACAGTGCATAAGCTGATAACTAAAACCAACATCAACATCAGAGCAGTGGAATCCAAATACAGCTTATTACAACTTTCCAAATTTACTGTCTCTAAAACAAAAGAAAGCTAAAGTAGAAGATGCACTACTAATGCCCAAGCAGAGATCTTCAACAACACAGGGAGAATACAATATATATCATACGTGGAAGCCTCCTGCTCGTCTCCGGATCATCTACCCGTGCATCACCAGCTAACCTGTCTCTAGTCTGCTCGTGTGAGCACGCAGAGTAATAAGAGGAGACATAAAACTCTGGGTCAGACATAAAGCTTGGTATGAGCGATAAGCATCTAAACAGAACAATAACAGGTATACTAAACCATACCTGAACCTGGACCAGCAACCAAAGAGTTAGTACCACATACCGTACAATACCCTAAGGTGCCATAATAGATAGTGTAAAGAATACGGGGATGGGGTGTGTATGTCGTAATGATGGCAAACAAATCAACCATAACAACCATCCTCACATCTCTCACTCAGTGCGTAAAGCATACGATGTCCACCACTGTCAATCACTAGACCCATCGAAGTAGTAACGGAGTTCAACTTGTACAACTACTGCTACTACCAAGCTTACGACATGGAGCCATGACTAAATCTTTACAAATGACCCCACTTCATTGGTCTATAGCCCTTTAGTCGTACCTAGGCCACTGTGGCCCTGAATCCGTTCACGTACCTCCCATACATAGTGATCCAAAGTCATAGACATCGACTGCCCCTTGGCACACGTCCCGCAGCAAAGCCCAATCATGAAGCTCACTCATTGTTTCCCAGCTGGATCCTGAGTCAAAGCTCCTCATTTGGACTTCCTTTGCATCTCGGGTTTTGATCGAATTGTAGTTGGTCTTCAAGAGAGTCGTTGCGTAGAAGAAATGGAAGTTCGATTCGGCTTGGCCCCATCTATTTCAGTTGGTTCGGTACAGATGATTCATTTCCAAGCTCCTCATTTGTTTCGGTTCGGGTTCACAGCGTTGTGTCGGTTTGGGTCTGGTGTCCCACTTCGGGTCGGGTCGGGTTGCCATCTCCCATTGAGTTCATGCTCCAGCCCCCGTGCCTCGTCTGATCACGTTCCCTATTCTAATCCGATCCGATCTCTTCACCATACTCCGATCAGAGCCCTTCGTCCTTAAGCCGATCCGATCCTGCTCCATAGCTCTGATCCATTCCTCTGTCCAACTCCAACTCTAAGCAATGGCCTTCCTTCTTGCCAAATTTCTTTTGTGCCAGATTCCAGTTCGGGTCGGATTTCTTGCCCAGCTCTCCTATTCGATCCGAGCCCATACCCGATCCGATCCGAAACCCTACACAACTTTCTGCAACTTTTTCCAGCAACTTGTTTACACCATTCGATGACGTTTTCGACCAATCTAACTGTTCTAATCAACCACAAATCATTCCAAACAGTCATAGAAACATAGCAAACTAACCACAAACACCAAAACAATGAATTTACGTGTCAAAATGGATCAAATATACCCAAAACCCCAGATTTTCCCTTAAGCATGTTTAAGCAAACTAATCATAGGGTCAACAAAACTTAACAAAATTAAACCAAATTTCTACCAGAGGAATAAAATATTATTTTCGAACTTATAGATATTTTTCCAGAATTTATTAGTGTATAAATTCGTTAATCTTCACTAATTACCCGTAATTAACTGTAATTAGTGTCAAAACAATGCTAATCACTCACCTTGGCCACAAATAAAATTCTCAGAACTGAAACTTCGCTGATTTGGGTGAGTACTGATGCCTAATAGCAGCTCTAACCTTGCTTTCGTGCTTTCTCTCCTTAATTTGATGTAGATTAAGCCAAAACTTGATTAGAAAGCGATTTGGGGTTGTTTCTAGATGTTGGCAGCCATTGTTAGGGTTCAAGAATGAAAGTAGCGGCTGAAAGAAATGTTTTCTAACCCTAATCAGCCCCTATACATCTCCAATCCCGAAATCCCCTTTGGGCCTAGCTGCTAATTACCCGGTTAAGCCCAATTAAGTTGTTTTTCACCATTTGAAACTTGTTTCAGCCATATCTCCCAAACGGTGAGTCCGTTTGGCCAGTGTGATCACTCTACGGAATTGTAAACCATCATCCGGAGCCAATGGAATTGGTGTCAAGTCAAAATTCCTTTCCAGTCAAAAGTTATGGCCAAAACAGTACCAACTAGGGGTAAAATGGTCATTTAAAAATCGACAAAAATCATTAACATGGGAAATGACCCCAGTAGTCGTCTCCCAAAGTTACATGACCATACGACTTCGTATGTGAAAGAAATAAATATCCTACAATCCTATGATGCGTATAATACGGGTCGTTACAACTATTACATTGATTTAATGTCTAATCCCCAAATTAGATGAAGTCTACAGTAACTTCATTGGCTGGTCAACCTTCGGTGCACATCCCTACCGTTGCCCCTACAATTCCCTCAATCAAATCTAATCTACCCTCCTCGTCCCTTCTGCCGTTAAAATATGTAGTTTATTAATTTTAGTGACACATTTGATTGTCTGTGTTGTTATGAGGATGGACTGTGAACATTACTGCAAGCATTGTCTTCTCAATTATTACATTTGTTGACTCATGGATATAAGAAAGCAAGAAAATGATTTTCTTCTTCTTAAGTTCCAATACTTATAGAAAGTTTCATATAGAGAGTTCTGCTTCAAATTTAAAAAGAAAATCAAGCAATGTTAGTAGCATTAAATTAATAGTCGTGTGCATAAGGAAAAAAAAGCCTAAAGAAAAACTAATATATCATCCATTGTAGCATTGAGCTTGTATCTTCTAAGAAAATTTGTGATCCCAGTCAAATAACTTTCATCTTCATAAGCAATTTTTGATTTTAAACCTCTGCCTTACTTTAACAGTGGATTATTACCGTTGTGATTATTGTTTGTAAAATTCAATTCAATGGAAATTTTGTTTGTTTCACATTTTTGCATTTTCCGTTTGGATTAAATAATTAATTTTCTTATTGCACTTTTTCCCCTAATCTTATGTTTTTAGGTTGTATTGGAAATCACCAGCCAGCTTTCCTGAAATGTCAAAAGTGGTCTTCTGCTACTTCCAGGAGTTTTTGGCCTGCATAATGACTATAATATTTGAAAGAGTGAAAAGCAGAAGCCGTCAGAAAAAGAAAGGAAGAGGTATCAAATTTTTACCCAATCCATTAATAGTGAACTATTCATTTTCTTCCATGCCCAAAGGCTCGAGGAAGAATAAGCAAGATAGGGAGAGCAATGCAGCACAAATGACAAAGATGATGGCAATGCTTAGAGGCCGTGTAATAACCTAGATTTTCAGAACCAATTTAAAATTTTTATTTTGGCTGTTTTAATGGATTTTGAATATTTAAAATAATTTATTTTAAATAATAATGACTAAAAATTTATTTTAATCGAAGTTAGAACATATAAATTTATTTTAATTATAAAACGAGCTTGAAATGGCATGGTAGTTTGAAAATTCAATTTCAAATGAATGTACAGGATTCAAAATAAATCGGATTTTAGTAAAACCAGAAATATTGAATCTGTTTAATTATATCTTTCTAACGAATGTGAAAAATCCAGATTTCATAATATAAATTGAAAGTTATGTCCAGTTTAAAATTTGAAATAGTCGCTATGGAATTTATATATAATATATATCCCTTAAAAATAGCCATTTTACAAACGACTTCCGTTTTCAACGAAACCACTTTTGTTGAATCCGAAATGTCAAATTATTGCTAGATTTCAATTTCATAATTTTTGGAATTAATATGCGAGCGTGGTGAATTTAAATGCGTTTCGTAATTCCAATTGAATTCAATCAACTAGAAATCGACCGTTTTTCAAACGGCCTCCAAATTCGAAAAAATTAGTTTTGCTAGGACCGTATCGTCAAAACATAGCTAGATTTATTTTTTGGCAATATTTGGAGTCAGTATGTGGCCCTAGTAAATTAAAATGTACGATAATATCAATTTTGAACATTAAATTAATTTATATTTTAATTTTGATGGAAATAGATCGAAACAGTCGAATTGGCTTATGGGACATATCCCATTGCATTCGGAATGGGGGTATTTAGCTAGAGGCGACAATCGTTGGGTTCGATTTTGAGTTCGAATTAAAAATTAACTTTTTCGAAAAAAAATTAAAATTAATTAAATTATATATATACTTTCTCCCCCTCTTTTCCTCTTTCTCAGACAACGAATAAAATGAAAAAAAACGAAAAAAAACCCGCACCTAGTCGCCCCCATCACCCCATATCCACTACCGCGCCCCATCCCCCAATCGCCGAACCCTGCCATCGATCGCCACCGGCTGCCACCTCCCTCCGATAACCCCTCCTCCTTCTCCTCTGCCTCTACTTCCTCAATTTGCAGAAACCCCATGCCCTATGTAACACCCCGAATTTTTAACGACATTAAGGAGGATAAATTAAAGAATAATTTGTTTAATATTCAGAATTAAGGGAAACAGATTAGCTATTGCGTCCGTCTCGAAATTCTTGTCAAGAAAGACACCTGGTTTTCATAAAACGGATAACGTACGAAGAAGATATGAACGATAGAAGTTTTTCGTTATTCAGGCCTTTTTCAAGTGGATAGCGGCCCATTACCCAATCCCCTTTTTATGGCTGAGGTGGCAATTTGATTTCTGAAACTTAGCGGCTATATATTCACCCCCAACTCCTTTGTTTTCTTCACAAAAAAAAAATATTTATAATGGTGGCCAAACTCTGCTGGAGTGCGAACTAAACATCAGTTTTGTAAATCAAATCCTGAGATCCAAACATAGATTCAACACCAACTTCTTTTCTATCTTCTTAACAATCCAAATGAGGTGAGTTTCTAGTTATTTTTAGGTTTAAATAAATGAAAGTAAATTATGAAAGACTGTGATTTGGATATGTGTAAACTATGAATCTATTCTATGCTATTATCATATTGTATGCTATGACATGATAGATCCATTATATTTTATGATCATGTTTTATGCTAGATCTATTTAACGATCATGTTTTATGCTAGATATAACAACCCGGAAAATCAGAACTAATTTAAAATTTTATTTTAAGAAAATTTTGTTAAAAACATGCTATAAATGATAAACATAACTTAGAATGTATTGGTTTAGAGAATTCAAGACATGAAATTAATTTATAATTAACACTTAGCTTTAAAAATATGTTAATTAGCTTTGATTTGTAAACATGACATTTATTAAGAAAACATGCTATTTTACATTGATTTTAAACATGTTAATAATTGGCATTGATTAACATTGATTTGTGAACCTGTAAACATGTTAATATAAACATAGTTTTGTTTGGAAGTTGGTAAAACAATAAAAATCATATCTTTATTGTAAACGTAAACATATTTTTGGAAATTTGCTATATAATAAAAATCATTCTTTTATTGCAAAACGTAAACATAGTTTTGTTTGGAGGTTGTCATACCATAAAATTCATCTTGATGAAAAGTTTCATGTTTTTAGTTTAAAAGTGTTAAATATTAAAAATACACATTTTAATGTAATTTTATATTGGATAAAAAGTTTCAACTTTTTAGTTTAGAAGTGCTAAAACATTAAAAATAACAGTTATGTTAAAAAAAAGAACTATTTCCTATAATAATCATTGACGTTGGTTTTTTTTGCTAAACTTGGCATATCTTTAATCTATTTTCAAAACTTAGCCAACGTGCCTTGATCGGTGTAGATTAAAAACCTAAAATCTAAATGCATAAGTTACTCTGCCTCCCTTATAAATACACTTCCTATCCAACACTATTTCTCACAACTCCATTCCCTATTCTCTGCCTCCACTATGTAAAACTGTAATAACCCGGAAAATCTGGGCCAGTTTAAAATTTTTATTTTGGCAATTTTAGCGAATTTTGATTATTCAAAATGAATTATTTTAAATAATATCGGCGAGAAATTTATTTTGAATATAATTAGAACGTATATATTATATACGTCGTCGTTAGAATATATAATATTTATATATAATTATAAATAGGAATTGAAAATGGCGCGGTAGTTCGATAATTCGATTTCAAACTTCAATTGAATGTACCGGGTGCAAAACAATCCGGATTTTAGTGAAACCAAAAATGATAGGATCTAATTGATAATATCTTTCCAACGAATCCGAATAATCAAATTTTCATAGCGGGGATCAAAAGATATGTCCAGTTGAAAATTCTGAATAGTCGCTATGGAATTCAGGCCCTTAAAAATGGACATTTTGCAAATGACCTCGGATTTCGACGAAACCAGTTTTGTTGGGTCCGTGATGTCAAGTTATTGCTAGATTCCAAATTTCATAATTTTTCAAATCAATATGTGAGCGTGGCAAAAGAAAACGTGTTTGACCAGTTTGAGTTGATTTTAATCGACTGGAAATTGGCCATTTTTCTAACAGTCTCAGAATTCGACGAAACTAGTTTTGTTAGGACCGTATCGCCAATACGAAGCTAGAAAATATTTTTCTAGAATTTTTCTAGTTAGTATGTGACCCCGGTAATTTGAAATGTACGTTTAAAATTCAATATAGTGATTTAAATGTAAATTCAACGGAAACTGATTCAAACGATCGAATCAGCCTACGAAACATATCCCATTGTGTTAGGAATGGGGGTAATACGCTATAGACGACAGTCGGTGGGCCTCGTTTCGGGGTCGAAATAAAAAGTCAACTTTTTGAAATTAAAATAAAAAAATAAAAAAATTATATTTATACTTATCACCCCCCCCCCTTTTCCTCTTCATTCAGAAAAGAAAATACAGAAAAAAAAAAACCCGATTACCACCCAAACCCGCTTCCCCCCCCCCCTTCGACGACCGCCGCTCCACCCTAGAACGCGCCCCTCCGGCCATCGATCCCCTCCGCCTCCTGCTCCCCGTTCTCTTTCCTCTTCTATCCTCTCGAGCGCACCTCCGAGCACCCCCCTTTTCAGCCAAATCGAGCCGTCCATCCTCCGCCGCCTCCAAGCTGTAGCCGCGCACCTCCGAGCACCCCCCCTCTCACGCTGGAAAACCTGGAAGCTCCTACGACGCTCGACAACTTGGTATACAAACGAGGAAGAAGGTAATAAATTAACTTAAGTAATTAGTTTAGTTTAATTTAGTTAGATAATTATCTTAAGTTTATTAATTAATAATAAGATTAGATTTTTATGGTGTGTTCATTGATTTATATACGATTTTATTCGTTTACAAAGGGAGGAAGGCTTTGATTTTATAAGTTAAAAGATCGTATTTTTATTATAGGAAAGACCGTGTTTTTTAACAATGAAAAGATTCAATTTTTAGATGTAATTTTTATACCATAGAAGTATTAAAAGATGAATTTTTTTTTCTATAGAAATATTAAAGATGTAATAAAAATTCGTTCTTTATATAAGAAGTAGAAATATAAAAATATAATTTTTATATAAAAAGAAGTGTTGTAAAAATATATGATGCGAAGTAAAAATATGATTTTTATATTTTTAAAGTGTTAAAAATATAATCTTTATTAAGTAGAAAATATTGAAAACATATGCTTTGAAAATATAAAGACTTCGACTTTGAAAATATAAAGACTTCGCCTTTGAAAATATAAAGACTTCGCCTTTGAAAATATAAAGACTTCGCCTTTGAAAATATAAAGACTTCGCCTTTGAAAATATAAAGACTTCGCCTTTGAAAATATAATAGAGAATATAAAAATATTATCTTTACATATGTAGAGTAAAAATTCCATTTTTATATATTGAATAGCGAAATAAAAATGCGATTTTTGCATATGTAGAGAATACGGGCAACGAAGGTGATAAAAAGGCGAGAACGACGAAGGTTTCTGCAAATGAAGTGTCGTGAAGTTGGGATAGCTATCGGTGAGAATTTCTCACCTTTCAATTTCTTTTCTAGTTATATATATATACTAGGATGCAGACGGTGCTTAGTAGCACCCGACACAATCGTCCACAGACCATGGACTTGTTTGTTTGGTTGCATAAATTAATTTGATGACTTGATTTGAATTGGTTGTTTGGTGAATTTGATTGATGTGTGAATGGCGTGGGCCTTCACTAGACCGGGGATAAGGCTAGGCCTTGTCCCGTTTCTAGTATCGTGCCGTTATGCCGCCGAAATTTTCTAAAATAAGTTAGAAAAATAAAAATATCATTTTATTTAAAGAATGAACTGAATAGAAATTCATATGTTGGAATAAAACGTTTTGTCGTTAAAAATATAATTTTTAACGTGAAAGTGAATAAGATAAAATATTCATTTACAAACCAGACGGTTTGTTTATGTACACCTATTTGAAGGACCTTGATTGGGTCGATAAATTTTACACATCGCCCAACTGCACAAATAAAATATTTGTTTGATTGTTTGAAACCCCACACGGGTGTTAGGATGAAATTTGAAGTTCACTCATCCTGATTGATTAAATATGTCGATCGATCGATTGACAGGCTGTTATAAGCGTTAGATATCTATATTTGATGCTTATACAGTGTAGTGCACCTTGGGTTGATAGTTGATTATTTTTCAATGCTATTATACGTGTGTTGTATGAAAATCCATATAATTAACTTTATATGGTAATTGATTGGGCCTCATTCCAATTTGAAAAATAAAGAATATTATAAAATAAAGGTTCATGTGTTGACAGTACTCATCCATTGAGATTGGTCATGTGTTGAACGAAATATTTTGATAATAACAACAATTTTGAAAAAGAAATATTTGAAATAGAATATTTGAAAATAGAAATTTATGAAGCCGTGTTGATTAGATTGACGCCATTTTGACGTGAACGATATTTATATCGATTTCGAAATGAATTGAATTGAAAGCGAATTGAGATGAATTCAAATTGAATTGAAATTTGAATTGAATAGAAATGAATTTTAAAACGAATTTATAAAGAAGAATTCCATTTTGATTTGAATTGGAAAGGAAGTTGAAATTGCTTTTGAAACGAATTTAAAAAAAAACTATTCATATAATTCGTTTTAAATAGAAATCGACGAAGTATATATTATATATATTATATATATAATATAATGGCCTGAATAGAACGCGCCGCGTCGCGGCAGTTCGTGAATTTCGACCATTTATTTCAAACGGACATTACGGGAGATCCGACCGTCGGATTCTCCTAAAACCGGAACCGTTGGGTTCGTATCGAAAAGAGCTTTCTAACGAATATTAGAAATTCAAAATCTAATGGTTGGATTTGGAGATACGTCCAAATCAAATTCGAAAAAGGTCGCTATAAGTGCAGTTCGATGGCCATTGTTGGAAATCAACTGTACAGGCCTTGATAAAATTATTAAAAATAGTAATAATTTGTGTAAAATCATAAGAAATGATTTAGAAAGAATTGGGATGAAAAACTCCATATTTGAAAAGATAAAAATAGTTTTTATCGAAATGAACTAGTTTTGAACTAGAATTACAATTCTATTTATTTTTAAATAAATAAATTGAATTTGAAATGGTTTTGAAAATAACCAAAATTTCCAATGATTGCATTGGAATGGATTTGAATCGAAATTGTCTTCGGAATATTTCGATGTTGGATTTCGTGATTATACTAATGTTGTTATGGAAATTTGAAAGTTGTAAATATATATCGTTATTTCCAATACGACATTTGTTAATCGTAGAATTTGATATTGAATATAAGCCGATATATTTTCTATTCAGAGCCTTATATTGAATATCAAATGTGATTTGGGTTTGTCGTGAATGGTGTCTTCACTAACACTGTTCTTGAACCCAGTTGAGAAAAGGTTAAATCTTTTTATTTAGATTTAATGAAGTGTACCAATTAAATAATATTTAATTGGAATTGAATTGATATTGATTTTTGGGTTTATCGTGAACAGTGTTTTAAATAACACTTGTTCTTTAACCCGATAATTAATGGAATGTGATTTTGGGTTTATCGTGAACCATGTTTTAAATGACACTGATTCTTTAACCCAGTCGAAGATTAAAACTAAGTGGAGTTTTAATGAATCTTTAATTAGATTGAAATGATCGAAAATGGAATATCACCAGTTTTGCTCCAGGCGATAGTTAAATCTTTAATTAGATTTGAACGTGAAATGGTAATTGAATTTACCGATAACACTGTGGTGTTAGATATGAAGTATTACCAGTTTTACTTCATGGGATGAATAGGTTGGGATTGGTAAATTAAAATAAATGATTACTTCGGTAAGGTTCGCTAATCCCGACTAGTTGAATCGAAATTCAAAAGATGATTAAAGAATAAATACAAGGAATTTATCTTGGATAAAATTTATGGGAACCTTTCCCTATGAATGTGAAATTTAGAAACTAACTGTCGGTTAGCCAAGCAGAATGGTTTTCTGGATATTGATCTGATGTTGGTTTCGGCCTTCGGGGTTAATATTTGGGGAATTATTCTCTTGATTAATTTACGATTAGTGACTAATGAATTGGAATGAGGCGTATGTTGTGTTTGTGTAACACTTATTTAAAATATACGCGAGTTATTCGGAAAGACTGGGTTTATCCCATTCTGAATAACTGATACGACGATAAGTCGAAGATGAAGACGATGGTCGAAGACCGGAAGTCTTCACGTTGTTTGGGTGATTACTGATGATCTTGATTGGGCTGTACACCCAAGAGGATGGAAACAGTTGGTGATCATCCAGACGTACTTGGAGATCGATGGATATGCGGGGTACTAGGTGCCCCCGGTTTCGTTCAGCCCCAGAACGGACTTGTAAATGGACTGTGTGTCTGACATTGGATTTTAGTCCGTGTGATTGATTCCTATTAAATATATATCTGTTTGGCGGCGGAGAATTTATTCTCTTGCTTAACGACCTTCTCTGAGACGTACGAGCTCAGGGGTTATATATTGATGGATATCAAACGCATGGAGTGAATTGCCTGTGTGGCATGCCTAAGTGGCAAATGATCAAGGCTTTTGTTGAAAAGCAAAGTCTTGTGGTTGATGATCGAAGCACGGCCTTTGTGGCGTAGCTTTGTGTAACGTTTACTTCGCGAGTTTCACACCCGGTATGAACCAAAAACGGGAGACGGACCTCAGGGAGGGCATGCGTTTCTTTCTAGTTAGAAGTGGCGTCAGTGGTTTTACACGCCCTGACGAGTTTGACTTATGTGGTTGTTGCTGTTGCGAGGCGCCTCGGTTTGATCGGACGATCCGGGTCCGATGGAGTCATTCGTTGGCTCATTTACGCCCCATAGGGCGGGGGAACGCATGTTCAGGGTTTAAGTTTAATCCACATCGGTGGACCGGCCCTGTTGCTCCAAGGGCCCACCTGAGTCTGGGTCCTGAGGCTCGGGCTAGACAGTCTCGAATCGGTTGAGGACTATCTTTTGCCTCGGTTCATAGATGGAAATCCAATTTCCAAATACGTGACATTTGCGGTTTTATTTGTAAACCTATATATGGTGACATGATATATGGTACCCATGCCGCCTATGATTGATACTTATGATTTGAAGTTGTTTTATACACTATGCACTTATAATAGTATCAAATGATTTGTTTTAAACGTATCAAGCATTCTTTGGCTGTTATAAGGGAAAACCCTATCCCCCGGCTTGCGTTGCATTGTGTGATAGGACCTGGGTCTTATAACAGCTTCATTTTTCTTTATTTAGCATTGCGTTGTTTGTTTCATGCACTGGTATTCTTGGGAGGAAACCCGTTCCGTGTTATACGGCGTGGTCCCTTGATTTACCTAACTTTAAAAACAAAGATTAATAACTGTTTTAGTTCTCACACCAGTCACATGACTGACCTGGAGTTTATTGTTTTAACCTAAACTCTGGGTGCCCCTATTTTGACACGGGCAGCTAGTAGTTTTGGTTTTGCAGATTTATATTCACAGGATCCTGATTTACAGCTGGAACGATATCCGAAAAGCTTTGTATCCGTATATCTCATTCTAGTTGTGTATTGTATTATTTTTCCGCTGCTATGTATTTAAATGTAATTTAAATCTCTGATATTTCTGTGTAATATTCATTTATACTCTGTATATTCTTGTAATCTGATGCATTGTTGTAATATACAGTGAAACGTTGTTTGGTATGCGTTCTATTTTGTCATGTTCTCAAACGATAGGGCATTTCGAACGGTCTGGGTCGGTTTAGCGACCGGTTCGGACCGAGCGAAATTCCTTGTCGTCACAGTTGGTATCAGAGCTTTGGTTTACAAAGCAGAGAACAAGGCACATTAGAACAATACGAAAGAATTCATCAGATATTGGGTTAGTAATATCCAATGGGAATGACTCGTTAGAGATGGGATCAGTAGCATCCTAGAACGAGTGTGAAGAGTATATTTTTGAAAAAACAAACTTGTTTTGAAATATAAATCAATTATTCGTAGTTGGTTATTTATTTATATTGATGTGGACAATCCAGTATATATAGATTTTGCGCATACGTCTGATCCGCGTGTATTCAAAGTCTTAATATATTGGGTAGATATAGCATCACACTCTAGTCGCCCGGAGATGATTCAGATGATGAGGCCTCATCATCAGTGTTTATATTCGAGTGACGAAAGTGAGATTCCTATATATTTCCATTAGACTGGTGTGAGGACCAAAACTAATATAGCTAGAATACATTGTTATGATTTGGCATCAAAAACATGATTTTTGTATATATATCAAAATTATGAATTTGAAACGTTAAATTCACTAATTAATTGATGTTTGTGTTGTTTGTTTATTTGTTTGCTAAATTTTAACCATTTTGCCTAATTGAACCAAATATTGAATTATATTGAAAATTAGTCGCATTTGCTTGCATATACATGTGCTTACATTGAACAGGTCATAGCAAGGAGGCTAGAGCCAGAGAATAAAATTTGTTTGCCCGACAAATAGGTACATGTTTACTACATAATTTCCTGTTTTGTTTGGGTGATGATGATTTTGTGAGCCTATTGGCTAGCCGCTTGGCTTTTTCTTTTTCTTTTTGAGATCTGAAGGACCGGGGAAGCTATTTGAAATTCCCCGATGCTCCCGGTGCAGGGGAGGTTATGGCGAAATTTTTCGAAAATTTAGGGTGTTAGCCAAATTTTTGAAAATTTGGAAATTCTCAGAAACTGAAAAGTTGGAGAATGAAAGCCAGATCGAACGTAGAGCTGAATAATCAAACCACTTTCGACTTTGTTCCTTTTCGGGGACGAAAAGTTTTAAGTGGGGGAGATTGTAATAACCCGGAAAATCTGGGCCAGTTTAAAATTTTTATTTTGGCAATTTTAGCGAATTTTGATTATTTAAAATGAATTATTTTAAATAATATCGGCGAGAAATTTATTTTGAATATAATTAGAACGTATATATTATATACGTCGTCGTTAGAATATATAATATTTATATATAATTATAAATAGTAATTGAAAATGGCGCGGTAGTTCGATAATTCGATTTCAAACTTCAATTGAATGTACCGGGTGCAAAACAATCCGGATTTTAGTGAAACCAAAAATGATAGGATCTAATTGATAATATCTTTCAAACGAATCCGAATAATCAAATTTTCATAGCGGGGATCAAAAGATATGTCCAGTTGAAAATTCTGAATAGTCGCTATGGAATTCAGGCCCTTAAAAATGGACATTTTGCAAATGACCTCGGATTTCGACGAAACCAGTTTTGTTGGGTCCGTGATGTCAAGTTATTGCTAGATTCCAAATTTCATAATTTTTCAAATCAATATGTGAGCGTGGCAAAAGAAAACGTGTTTGACCAGTTTCAGTTGATTTTAATCGACTGGAAATTGGCCATTTTTCTAACAGTCTCAGAATTCGGCGAAACTAGTTTTGTTAGGACCGTATCGTCAATACGAAGCTAGAAAATATTTTTCTAGAATTTTTCTAGTTAGTATGTGACCTCGGTAATTTGAAATGTACGTTTAAAATTCAATATAGTGATTTAAATGTAAATTCAACGGAAACTGATTCAAACGATCGAATCAGCCTACGAAACATATCCCATTGTGTTAGGAAGGGGGGTAATACGCTATGGACGACAGTCGGTGGGCCTCGTTCCGGGGTCGAAATAAAAAGTCAACTTTTTGAAATTAAAATAATAAAATAAATAAATTATATTTATACTTAACACCCCCCCCTTTCCTCTTCATTCAGAAAAGAAAACACAGAAAAAAAAAAAACCGATTACCACCCAAACCCGCTTCCCCCCCCCCCCCTTCGACGACCGCCGCTCCACCCTAGAACGCGCCCCTCCGGCCATCGATCCCCTCCGCCTCCTGCTCCCCGTTCTCTTTCCTCTTCTATCCTCTCGAGCGCACCTCCGAGCACCCCCCTTTTCAGCCAAATCGAGCCGTCCATCCTCCGCCGCCTCCAAGCTGTAGCCGCGCACCTCCGAGCACCCCCCCTCTCACGCTGGAAAACCTGGAAGCTCCTACGACGCTCGACAACTTGGTATACAAACGAGGAAGAAGGTAATAAATTAACTTAAGTAATTAGTTTAGTTTAATTTAGTTAGATAATTATCTTAAGTTTATTAATTAATAATAAGATTAGATTTTTATGGTGTGTTCATTGATTTCTATACGATTTTATTCGTTTACAAAGGGAGGAAGGCTTTGATTTTATAAGTTAAAAGATCGTATTTTTATTATAGGAAAGACCGTGTTTTTTAACAATGAAAAGATTCAATTTTTAGATGTAATTTTTATACCATAGAAGTATTAAAAGATGAATTTTTTTTTCTATAGAAATATTAAAGATGTAATAAAAATTCGTTCTTTATATAAGAAGTAGAAATATAAAAATATAATTTTTATATAAAAGGAAGCGTTGTAAAAATATATGATGCGAAGTAAAAATATGATTTTTATATTTTTAAAGTGTTAAAAATATAATCTTTATTAAGTAGAAAATATTGAAAACATATGCTTTGAAAATATAAAGACTTCGACTTTGAAAATATAAAGACTTCGCCTTTGAAAATATAAAGACTTCGCCTTTGAAAATATAAAGACTTCGCCTTTGAAAATATAATAGAGAATATAAAAATATTATCTTTACATATGTAGAGTAAAAATTCCATTTTTATATATTGAATAGCGAAATAAAAATGCGATTTTTGCATATGTAGAGAATACGGGCAACGAAGGTGATAAAAAGGCGAGAACGACGAAGGTTTCTGCAAATGAAGTGTCGTGAAGTTGGGATAGCTATCGGTGAGAATTTCTCACCTTTCAATTTCTTTTCTAGTTATATATATATACTAGGATGCAGACGGTGCTTATTAGCACCCGACACAATCGTCCACAGACCATGGACTTGTTTGTTTGGTTGCATAAATTAATTTGATGACTTGATTAGAATTGGTTGTTTGGTGAATTTGATTGATGTGTGAATGGCGTGGGCCTTCACTAGACCGGGAATAAGGCTAGGCCTTGTCCCGTTTCTAGTATCGTGTCGTTATGCCGCCGAAATTTTCTAAAATAAGTTAGAAAAATAAAAATATCATTTTATTTAAAGAATGAACTGAATAGAAATTCATATGTTGGAATAAAACGTTTTGTCATTAAAAATATAATTTTTAACGTGAAAGTGAATAAGATAAAATATTCATTTACAAACCAGACGGTTTGTTTATGTACACCTATTTGAAGGACATTGATTGGGTCGATAAATTTTACACATCGCCCAACTGCACAAATAAAATATTTGTTTGATTGTTTGAAACCCCACACGGGTGTTAGGATGAAATTTGAAGTTCACTCATCCTGATTGATTAAATATGTCGATCGATCGATTGACAGGTTGTTATAAGCGTTAGATATCTATATTTGATGCTTATACAGTGTAGTGCACCTTGGGTTGATAGTTGATTATTTTTCAATGCTATTATACGTGTGTTGTATGAAAATCCATATAATTAACTTTATATGGTAATTGATTGGGCCTCATTCCAATTTGAAAAATAAAGAATATTATAAAATAAAGGTTCATGTGTTGACAGTACTCATCCATTGAGATTGGTCATGTGTTGAACGAAATATTTTGATAATAACAACTATTTTGAAAAAGAAATATTTGAAATAGAATATTTGAAAATAGAAATTTATGAAGCCGTGTTGATTAGATTGACGCCATTTTGACGTGAACGATATTTATATCGATTTCGAAATGAATTGAATTGAAAGCGAATTGAGATGAATTCAAATTGAATTGAAATTTGAATTGAATAGAAATGAATTTTAAAACGAATTTATAAAGAAGAATTCCATTTTGATTTGAATTGAAAAGGAAGTTGAAATTGCTTTTGAAACGAATTAAAAAAAAACTATTTATATAATTCGTTTTAAATAGAAATCGACGAGGTATATATTATATATATTATATATATAATATAATGGCCTGAATAGAACGCGCCGCGTCGCGGCAGTTCGTGAATTTCGACCATTTATTTCAAACGGACATTACGGGAGATCCGACCGTCGGATTCTCCTAAAACCGGAACCGTTGGGTTCGTATCGAAAAGAGCTTTCTAACGAATATTAGAAATTCAAAATCTAACGGTTGGATTTGGAGATACGTCCAAATCAAATTCGAAAAAGGTCGCTGTAAGTGCAGTTCGATGGCCATTGTTGGAAATCGACTGTACGGGCCTTGATAAAATTATTAAAAATAGTAATAATTTGTGTAAAATCATAAGAAATGATTTAGAAAGAATTGGGATGAAAAACTCCATATTTGAAAAGATAAAAATAGTTTTTATCGAAATGAACTAGTTTTGAACTAGAATTACAATTCTATTTATTTTTAAATAAATAAATTGAATTTGAAATGGTTTTGAAAATAACCAAAATTTCCAATGATTGCATTGGAATGGATTTGAATCGAAATTGTCTTCGGAATATTTCGATGTTGGATTTCGTGATTATACAAATGTTGTTATGGAAATTTGAAAGATGTAAATATATATCGTTATTTCCAATACGACATTTGTTAATCGTAGAATTTGATATTGAATATAAGCCGGTATATTTTCTATTCAGAGCCTTATATTGAATATCAAATGTGATTTGGGTTTGTCGTGAATGGTGTCTTCACTAACACTATTCTTGAACCCAGTTGAGAAAAGGTTAAATCTTTTTATTTAGATTTAATGAAGTGTACCAATTAAATAATATTTAATTAGAATTGAATTGATATTGATTTTTGGGTTTATCGTGAACAGCGTTTTAAATAACACTTGTTCTTTAACCCGATAATTAATGGAATGTGATTTTGGGTTTATCGTGAACCGTGTTTTAAATGACACTGATTCTTTAACCCAGTCGAAGATTAAAACTAAGTGGAGTTTTAATGAATCTTTAATTAGATTGAAATGATCGAAAATGGAATATCACCAGTTTTGCTCCAGGCGATAGTTAAATATTTAATTAGATTTGAACGTGAAATGGTAATTGAATTTACCGATAACACTGTGGTGTTAGATATGAAGTATTACCAGTTTTACTTCATGGGATGAATAGGTTGGGATTGGTAAATTAAAATAAATGATTACTTCGGTAAGGTTCGCTAATCCCGACTAGTTGAATCGAAATTCAAAAGATGATTAAAGAATAAATTCAAGGAATTTATCTTGGATAAAATTTATGGGAACCTTTCCCTATGAATGTGAAATTTAGAAACTAACTGTCGGTTAGCCAAGCAGAATGGTTTTCTGGATATTGATCTGATGTTGGTTTCGGCCTTCGGGGTTAATATTTGGGGAATTATTCTCTTGATTAATTTACGGTTAGTGACTAATGAATTGGAATGAGGCGTATGTTGTGTTTGTGTAACACTTATTTAAAATATACGCGAGTTATTCGGAAAGACCGGGTTTATCCCATTCTGAATAACTGATACGACGATAAGTCGAAGATGAAGACGATGGTCGAAGACCGGAAGTCTTCACGTTGTTTGGGTGATTACTGATGATCTTGATTGGGCTGTACACCCAAGAGGATGGAAACAGTTGGTGATCATCCAGACGTACTTGGAGATCGATGGATATGCGGGGTACTAGGTGCCCCCGGTTTCGTTCAGCCCCAGAATGGACTTGTAAATGGACTGTGTGTCTGACATTGGATTTTAGTCCGTGTGATTGATTTCTATTAAATATATATCTGTTTGGCGGCGGAGAATTTATTCTCTTGCTTAACGCCCTTCTCTGAGACGTACGAGCTCAGGGGTTATATATTGATGGATATCAAACGCATGGAGTGAATTGCCTGTGTGGCATGCCTAAGTGGCAAATGATCAAGGCTTTTGTTGAAAAGCAAAGTCTTGTGGTTGATGATCGAAGCACGGCCTTTGTGGCGTAGCTTTGTGTAACGTTTACTTCGCGAGTTTCACACCCGGTATGAACCAAAAACGGGAGACGGACCTCAGGGAGGGCATGCGTTTCTTTCTAGTTAGAAGTGGCGTCAGTGGTTTTACACGCCCTGACGAGTTTGACTTATGTGGTTGTTGCTGTTGCGAGGCGCCTCGGTTTGATCGGACGATCCGGGTCCGATGGAGTCATTCGTTGGCTCATTTACGCCCCATAGGGCGGGGGAACGCATGTTCAGGGTTTAAGTTTAATCCACATCGGTGGACCGGCCCTGTTGCTCCAAGGGCCCACCTGAGTCTGGGTCCTGAGGCTCGGGCTAGACAGTCTCGAATCGGTTGAGGACTATCTTTTGCCTCGGTTCATAGATGGAAATCCAATTTCCAAATACGTGACATTTGCGGTTTTATTTGTAAACCTATATATGGTGACATGATATATGGTACCCATGCCGCCTATGATTGATACTTATGATTTGAAGTTGTTTTATACACTATGCACTTATAATAGTATCAAATGATTTGTTTTAAACGTATCAAGCATTCTTTGGCTGTTATAAGGGAAAACACTATCCCCCGGCTTGTGTTGCATTGTGTGATAGGACCTGGGTCTTATAACAGCTTCATTTTTCTTTATTTAGCATTGCGTTGTTTGTTTCATGCACTGGTATTCTTGGGAGGAAACCCGTTCCGTGTTATACGGCGTGGTCCCTTGATTTACCTAACTTTAAAAACAAAGATTAATAACTGTTTTAGTTCTCACACCAGTCACATGACTGACCTGGAGTTTATTGTTTTAACCTAAACTCTGGGTGCCCCTATTTTGACACGGGCAGCTAGTAGTTTTGGTTTTGCAGATTTATATTCACAGGATCCTGATTTACAGCTGGAACGATATCCGAAAAGCTTTGTATCCGTATATCTCATTCTAGTTGTGTATTGTATTATTTTTCCGCTGCTATGTATTTAAATGTAATTTAAATCTCTGATATTTCTGTGTAATATTCATTTATACTCTGTATATTCTTGCAATCTGATGCATTGTTGTAATATACAGTGAAACGTTCTTTGGTATGCGTTCTATTTTGTCATGTTCTCAAACGATAGGGCATTTCGAACGGTCTGGGTCGGTTTAGCGACCGGTTCGGACCTAGCGAAATTCCTTGTCGTCACAAAAACTTCTAAAAAAATGGAGTTCTAAGATTTTTATTTTTACAAACAAAAATTGGAGGACTTTTATATATAGTATTTGACATTCTTACCAAGGCCATTTGGATAAGCATATTTAGGTGAGATTCCTGAATTATTTAAAAATTTAATTATTTTTCTTGTTATTTAATCCTTGTTTGTACGATGAAAATTCAGATCTGCGATGCAATTTTATTCTTTAATTCAGATCCAATATTTTAGATCTGATTATGTGATGTAATTTTCTTCCTTGTTTCAGATCTATTATTTTAGATCCATCTACGCAATAAAAATCTCAACTTTACTGAGATTCATGTTATTTGATTCGTCAATGCGATAAAAATCTCAACTTTACCGAGATTCATGTTATTTGATTCGTCTACGCGATAAAGATCTCAACTTTACTGAGATTCATTCGTCTACGCGATAAAAATCTCAACTTTACTGAGATTCATGTTATTTGATTTGTCTACGCGATAAAAATCTTAACTCTACTGAGATTCATGTTATTTGATTCGTCTACGCGATAGAAATCTCAACTTTACTAAGATTCATGTTATTTGATTCGTCTACACGATAAAAATCTCAACTTTACTGAGATTCATGTTATTTGATTCGTCTACGCGATAAAAATCTCAACTTTACCGAGATTCATGTTATTTGATTCGTCTACGCGATAAAAATCTCAACTTTGCTGAGATTTATGTTATCTGATTCGTTTACGCTATAAAATTCTCAACTTTACTGAGATTCATGTTATTTGATTTGTCTACCTGATAAAAATCTCATCTTTATTGAGATTCATGTTATTTGATTTGTCAATGCGATAAAAATCTCATCATTACTGAGATTCATGTTATTTGTTTTGTTCGTGTGATAAAAATTCCTTCTTTATTTCAGATCTTTATTGTTTGATTTGTTCTTGTGTTAAAAATTTCATTTTTATTCAGAATTATAAATATTTATTGGGTTTTATCCGTCCTTAATTATACAAGAACATGGGAATCAGGATTAACAATAAAAATTTACATTTTTATTGTTGTTCATGGACATGGATATTTTTTATTAGATTTGAGATTTGAAATAAAATCACATTTTTCTTGATTTACATAAAACATGGATGTTATCAAATCAAGAACTAGAATAAAAATATCATTTTGATGAACCACATGAAAATGGATTTTTATTGAGATTGGGTTTCCAATAAAATAATATTTTATTGATTTTATGTAAAATTTGATTTTAGTGAATTTGTCTTTTTAAAAATAAAAAGAACAAATTTTGATTTTATTTTCATGTTGAATAAAAAGACATCTTTTTAAGTTATTTTCATGTTAAATAAAAAGAACACCTTTTTATGTTATTTTCATGTTAAGTAAAAAGAACATTTTTTATGTATTTTCTTGTTAAATAAAAAGATTATTTTTATGTCATATTCTTTTGTTGTATGAAAAGAACATCTTTTTATGTCATTTGCATTTTATATAAAAAGGAACATTTTTATTTCATGTTAGATGTAATAAAAAGGGTAGATTCAAAAAGGGATCATTTTTATTGTCATTTTATTAGGAATTGTTATATTAATATGAAATTGTCATTTTATTAGGAATTGTAACATTAATATGAAATTGTCATTTTATTAGGAATTGTTACATTAATATGAAATTGTCATTTTATTAGGAATTGTTACATTAATATGAAAGTGTCATTTTATTGGGAATTGTTACATTAATATGAAAGTGTCATTTTATTGGGAATTGTTACATTAATATGAAATTGTCATTTTATTGGGAATTGTTACATTAATATGAAATCGTCATTTTTGTTACATTAATATGAAATTGTCATTTTTGTTACATTAATATGAAGTTGTCATTTTTGGGTAGACAGGTTATATTAAAGTACAAATATCATTTTGTTAGATCAGTTATATCAACATAAAAATATCATTTTGGTTAGAAATGTATATTAGATTAAAATAACCTTTTTGTTATTATTTGTTATGTTAGAATACAATAATGTCATTTATGTTAGAATTTAAAAATGTCATTTATGTTAGAATTTAAGAATGTCATTTATGTTAGAATTTAAAAATGTCATTTATGTTAGAATCAAAAGATTGTCATTTATGTTAGATTTTAAAAATGTCATTTGTGTTAGAGATAAAAGATTGTCATTTATGTTAATTACAAAATGTCATTTATGTCAATTATTAAATGTCATAGATGTTAATTAAAAATGTGTCATTCGATTAAAATAGCATTTTGTTATAAAATGTGACATTAAATAAAAAAAAGACACTTTGTTATAAGATGTGACATTAGAATAAAATGACATTTTGTTATAAAATGTTGCCTTAGAAAAGAAATAACATTTTTTATATAAAATGTTACATTAGAAAGAATTGTTAACAAAATGAAGTTATTATTTTGTTCACTTTGTTAAGATAGAATTGTTAACAAAATGAGTTATCTTTTATGTTAGAAAGCATGTTATGTGAATTAAAATATCATTTATGTTAGAAAACATGTTATGTGAATTAAAATATCATTTATGTTAGAAGACATGTTATGTGAATTAAAATATCAATTATGTTAGAAAACATGTTATGTGAATTAAAATATCATTTAGGTTAGAAAACATGTTATGTGAATTAAAATATCATTTATGTTAGAAGACATGTTATGTGAATTAAAATATCATTTATGTTAGAAAACATGTTACGTGAGTTAAAATATCATTTATGTTAGAAAACATGTTATGTGGATTAAAATATCATTTTAGTTAATCATGTTATGCTAATATGAACATGTCATTTTAGTTAGAAATATTATGCTAATTTAAACATGTCATTTTAGTTAGATATGTTATGTTACAATAAAAATATCATTTTTAGTCAGAAATGTTAATATATATAAAAATGTCACTTTAAGTGAGAATATATATAAGATGTCATTTTAGTTAGAATATAAAAATGTCATTCTAGTTAGAAAAGTTATATTAAAATAAAAATGTCATTTATTTAGATACATTCATGTTACATAAAAATGTCATTTATTTAGAAAATGACGTGTTGAACTAAATATGTCATTTATGTAGAATATTTTGTGTCAAATAAAAATGTAATCATGTTAGACAAGAGTAAAAATAATTACTATTCAAAATATATGTTTTGTTGAAATTAAATTATAAATATTTATTTATAATTTTAAACAATGGAAAGTAATTCAAACCGAATCCTAATTGGTTAAATTTACTAACCAGTGATTTATATAGATAAACTGTTGTAATAACCCGGAAATCCGAGCCAATTTAAAATTTTTATTTTTGCAATTTTAGTGAATTTTGATTATTTAAAATGAATTATTTTAAATAATAACGATAAGGAATTTATTTTGAATAGAATTCGAACGTATATATTCGTTTGAATCGTCGTTAGAATATAAATAATTATTTATATTTATAAAAGGAATTAGAAATGGCGCGGTAGTTCGATAATTCGATTTCAAATTTCAAATGAACATACCGGGTGCAAAATAAACCGGATTTTAGTCAAACCAAAAATATTTGAATCTAATTGAGATTATCTTTCCAACGAATCCAAAAAATTGAAATTTCATAGCGGGAATCAAAAGATATGCCCAGTTGAAAATTCAGAATAGTGGCTATGGAATTTCGGCCCTTAAAAGTAGCCATTTTGCAAACGACATCGGATTTCGACGAAACCACTTTTGTTGGATCCGTGATGTCAAGTTATTTCTAGGATTCAAATTTCGTAATTTTTCGAATCAATATGTGAACGTGGCAAAGGAAAACGCGTTTGACCAGTTTCAGTTGATTTTAATCGACTGGAAAATGGCCATTTTTCAATGGTCTCAAAATTTTACGAAATTAGTTTTGTTAGGACCGTATCATCAATACGAAGCTAGAAAATATTTTTTTGGAATTTTTCGTGTTAGTATGTGGCCCCGGTAAATTGAAATGCGTGTTCAAATTCAATATATAGAGTTATATTTTGATTTTGGCGAAAACTGATCGAAACGATCGAATCAGCCTGTGATACATATCCCATTGTGTTCGTAATGGGGGTAATTAGCTAGGGGCGACAGTCGTTGGGCTTGATTCGGGATTCGAATAAAAAGTCAACTATAATAGAGAATTAAATTAAAATAATATATATTATTATATAATCTCTTCTCCCCCACTCCTTTCTCTCTCATCGTCTCATTCAGTTCAAAGTAAATAAAATAAAAACAAAAAAACCGATCAAACTCATGCCCTAATCCCCGTCTCCCATCGCCCATCGCCAGCCCACCCCCTCACGCGAAGGCGCCACCGCCAGAGACCTCCCCATCATCGCCGTTCGCTGAAGCGCCCCCCCTCCTATTCTCTCTCCTCCTGCTCCTTTTCATTCGAAATGACGAGAAAATCCCTAGCCGCAGAAACCTCGCCACCTCCTGGATATCCGCCGCCACCTGTGCCTGCAACCCCTCTGACCCCGTGCGCCGCCTCCCTCTTCATCTTCTTCGATGTGAAACCCCCCTTCCTCTCGATTAAAGATTGTAAGCTTTTATTTTGTTTTTAATTTTCTCCTTTTATTTTTAGTTGTTCGATGTATAAATAAAATAAGGAAATTAGTTTATTAGAGAACAATATAGCATTTTTATATTGTTTTTAAATAAAGGTTAGATTTTAAAAGGCGAAAAGGTTAGATTTTTAAAGGCGAAGAGCTATGATTTTTGTATAGGAAAGGGCAGTGATTGTGTATAGAAAAGTTCATATTTTTAATATAGAAAAGTTTACATTTTTATAAGAAGAAAAACTACATTTTTATAAGAAGAAAGACGATATTTTTATAAAGGGAAATACGATATTTTTATAAAGAGAAAGACGATACTTTTATAAAGAGAAAGACGATATTTTTATAGGGAAAGACGATATTTTTATAAAGTAGAAATATTAAAAATACGATTTTTATATTATTTAGATAATAAAAATTCGGTCTTAATGTTAGTAGAAGATTAAAAATATGATTTTTATATTATAGAAGTATTAAAAATATAATTTTTATATAATAGAGAATATAAAAATATCATCTTTATATATGTAGCGAAATAAAAATCTGATTTTTATTATATATATAATGAAGTAAAAATGTGATTTTTATAGTGATGATATAAAAATTCGATTTTTGTATAAGAAGTCGAAATATATATAAAAATATAATTTTTATATAGAAAGAAGCATGGTAAAAATATATGAAGTAGAAATAAAAATATGATTTTTATTTATTGAATGAAGCGATAAAAATATAATTTTTATTGTGAACAGCGGGGCAAGAACTGCATTGGAATTTCAAACAGATCCAGACGGTTCAGCCGTTCAAAAGCAAATCATGGCGGAGTGGAACCCTCTGTGAGAACTCCTCACCTTTGATTTTATTTTCTAGTTTAAATTATATACTAGGATGCAGACGGTGTTTAGTAGCACCCGACACCCGTCGTCCACAGACCATGGACGGCTTGTATGCTTGTTTGTTTGATTTTGATGTGTAGTTGATTGTGTGATGTGAAACGAAATAAAATATTTTATAGTTAAAAATAGAATTTTTAACGTGTTTTTAAAATAAATATTTATAAACAAATCAGAAATTTGTTTATATACACTGATTTGATTGATATTGATTGGGACGATAAATTTTACACATCGCCCAACTGCACAAATAAAATCTGTGTTTGATTGTTTGAAACCCCACACGGGTATTGGGATGATATATGACATAAACTAGTCCCAATAATTAGATGTATGTCGATCGATTGATTGACAGGCTGTTATAAGCGTTAAATATTTATATTTGATACTTATACAGTGTAGAATGCACTCTGGATGATGGTTGATTATTTATCGTTGTTATTTTATACATGTGTTGTAGAAAATCCATATAATTAACATTATATGGTAATTGATTGGGCCTCATTCCAGTTTTGAAATAGAAATATTTGAAAAAGAAATATTTGAAATAGAATATTTGAAAATAGAAATATATTAAGCCGTGTTGATTAGATTGACGCCATTTTGACGTGAACGATATTTATATCGATTTTATTCAATTTTCAATGTATGTTGAAAGTGATTTCAAAATTTGAATTATATTGAAAATAATCGAAATTCGAATTAAATTGAAAAGAATTGAATTCAAATTGAAATTGAATTCAAATTGAAATTGAATTGAAATTGAATTGAAATTGATTTGAAATTGATTTGAAATGAATTTAAAACGAATTTATATTGGAATATTCAATTTTGATTTGAAATTGAATATGAAGTTGAAACCGTTTTGAAAATGAATTTAGAACGATTTATAAAGCACGTTTTGAATCGAAATCAACGAAGTATATATTACATATATTATATATATATAATATAATGGCCTGAATAGAATGCGCCGCGCCACGGCAGTTCGTGAATTTCGACCATTGACTTCGAATGGATATTGCGGGAGATCCTACCGTCGGATTCTCCTGAAACCGGAATTGTTGGGTTCATATCGAAAAGAGTTTTCTAACGAATATTAGAAATTTGAAATCTAATTTATGGATTTGGAATTGTGTCCAAATCAAATTTGAAAAAGGTCACTGTAAGTGCAGTTCGATGGCCGTTGATGGAAATCGACTGTACAGACCTTGATAAAATTATTAAAAATAGTAATAATTTGTGTAGAATCATAAGAAATGATTTGTGAAGAATTAGGATGAAAAACTCCATATTTGAAAAGATATAAATAGAATTTTATCGAAATGAACTAGTTTTGAACTAGAATTAAAGTCAATTTATTTTTGAAATAAATAAATTGAATTTGAAAATGATTTTAAAAGAAACCAGAATTTTCGATAATTGCATTGGAATGGATTTGAATCGAAATTGTCTTCGGAATATTTCGATGTTGGATTTCGTGATTATACAGATATTGTTATGGAAATTTGAAAGATATATATATATATATATCGTTATTTCCAATACGATATTTGTTGGTCGTAGAATTTGATATTGAATATAAGCCGATATATTTTCTATTCAGAGCCTTGTATTTAATATCCAATGTGATTTGGGTTTGTCGTGGATGTGTCTTCATTAACACTGTTCTTAAGCCCAGTGGAGAAAAAGATTAAATCTTTTTATTTAGATTTAATGAAGTATACCAATTAAATGGTATTTAATTGGAATTGAATTTGAATTGATTTTTGGGTTTACCGTGAATGGTGTTTTAAATAACACTTGTTCTTTAACCCGATAATTAATGGAATGTGATTTTGGGTTTATAGTGAACCGTGTTTTAAATGACATTGGTTCTTTAACCCAGTTAAAGACAGGAGGTGATTTCCCAAGTTAAAAAATCAGTGATATTGATTTTTGGGAAGATTAAAACCAAGTGGAGTTTTAATGAATCTTTAATTAGATTGGAATGGTCGAGAATGAAGTATCACCAGTATTTCTCCAGGGGATAGTTAAATCTTTAATTAGATTTGAACGTGAAATGGTAATTGAATTTACCGATAACACCGTGGTGTTAGATATGAAGTATGAACAGTTTTACTTCATGGGATGAATAGGTTGGGATTGGGAAATAAAATAAATGATTACTTCGGTGTGGTTCGCTAATCCCGACTAGTTTGAATTGATATTCAAAAGAAGATTAAAGAATAAATTTAAAGAATTTATCTTTGATAAAATTAATGGGAACCTTTCCCAAAGTATAAGAATATTTGAATGAAAGAATATTCTGAATTGTAATGAGGCGTATGTTGTGTTTGTGTAACACTTGTTTATTATATACGCGAGTTATTCGGAAAGACCGGGTTTATACCATTCTGAATAACTGATACAACGATAAGTAGAAGGTGAAGATGGTGGTTGAAGACCGGAGGTCTTCACGTCGTTTGAGTGATTACTGATGATATTGATTGGGCCGTACACCCAAGAGGAGGGAATCAGTTAGTGAACGTCCAGACGTATTTGGAGATCGATGGATATGCGGGGTACTAGGTGCCTCCGGTTTCGTTCAGACCTAGAACGAACTTGTAAATGGACTGTGTGTCTGACATAGGATTTTATTCTGTGTGATTGATTTCTATTAAATATATATCTGTTTGGCGGCGGAGAATTTATTCTCTTGCTTAACGCCCTTCTCTGAGACGTACGCGCTCAGGGGTTATATATTGATGGATATCAACCGCATGGAGTGAATTGCCTGTGTGGCATGCCTAAGTGGCAATTGATCGAGGCTTCTGTTGAAAAGCAAAGTCTCGTCGTTGATGATCAAAGCACCGCCTGTGTGGCATAGCTTTGTGTAGCACTGATTCGCGAGCCTCACACCCCGGTTGTGAACCAAAAACGGGAGAAGGATCCAGGGAGGGCATGCGTTTCCTTCTAGTTAAAAGTGGCGTCAGTGGTTTTACACGCCCTGACGAGTTTGACTTATGTGGTTGTTGCTGTTGCGAGGCGCCTCGGATATATCGGTCGATCCGGGACCGATGGAGTCATTGGACTCATTGACACCCCAAAGGGTGGGGAAACGCAGTGTTCAGGCATTTTAATCCACATCGGTGGACCGGCCCTGTGGCTCCTAAGGGTCACTCGAGCTCTGATCCTAGGACACGGGCTAGAGCGTCTCGAATCGGTAAAGGACTATATTTTGCCTCGGTTCACAGATGGAAACCCAACTTCCAATATGTGACATTTGCGATTTTGATTGTAGAGCCTAGTATGGCGACATGATATATAGTACCCATGCCGTCTATGATTGATATTTATGATTGAATTTTTTTTGACACTATACACCTATTATAGTATCAAATGATTTGTTTTAAACATATCAAGCATGTTTTGGCTATTATAAGGTAAAACTCTATCCTCTGGTTTGTGTTGCATTATGTGATGGGACCTGGGTCTTATAATAGCTTCATTTTTCTTTACTTAGCATTGCGCTGTTTGTTCTATGCACTGGTATTCCTGGGAGGAAACCCGAAGGAAACCCGTTCCGTGTTATACGGCGTGGTCCCTTGATTTACCTACCTTTAAAATAAAGATTAATAACTGTTTTAGTTCTCACACCAGTCCCATGACTGACCTAGAGTTTATTGTTTTAACCTAAACTCTGGGCGCCCTTATTTTGACATGGGCGGCTAGTAGTTTTGGTTTTGCAGATTTGTATTCACAGGATCCAGGTTTACAGCCGGAATGATATCCGGAAAGCTTTGTATCCGTTTATCTCCTTCAGTTGCGTTTTGTATTATTTTCCGCTGCTATGTAATCTATTGTAATCTCTGATAATTTATGGTGTGTAATATCTATTCATACTCTGTATATTCTTGTATTCTAATGGAATTGTTGTAATAAACAATGAAATGTTCTTCCGTCTGCGTTCTATTTTGTCTTGTTCTCAAAACAATCAGGTGTTTCCAACGTTCTTGATCGGTTTAGCGACTGATTCGGATCGAGCGAAATTTCCGGACGTTACAACTGTTGTTGTTTGAAAATCCCATACGGGTATTGGGATGATATTTGTCATACACAAGTCCTAATGTTTAGTTATATGTCAATCGATGAATTGACAGTCTGTGATGATCATTATTTATTTATTTATTTATTTATTTTAATGCTCACACAATTATAAATTTCATTCTGGATATGAATGGATTATCTATTGATTATTTTTCATTATTTTTATATACACGTGATGTATGAAATCCATATAACTGAAAATATATGGTAATTGATTGAGTCGCATTCCGATTCAGAATATCTGTTAAATAAATAATATTTGAATATAAAGAACATTTTTATATAAAGAATAGTTTAAAAACAATGAATATTTTTCAGTGAAATAATTACAATTAAAAATTATAATTTCACTTTTGACACAAGGTTAGGTTGAATTAGTGGTGGAAGTCTATCCGGACCCGACCGGCATATCCAGTAGCCACTAATGTTGAACCTAATGTGAGAGGTCTAAGTGCGCAAATACGAAGCGAGCTATGACACGAGGTTAAGCCCAACTTGTAGGATAAGTCTGCCCGGACCTGACCGGCATGTCCAGCATCCGCAAGTTGTAGGCCTAATGTGGGAGGTCTAGCCCATTATAAACCATAAATGGTCATGGTAATGAATTGGACTATTTAGCCCATTGTAAGTTGAAAAGCCATTTTCACCCGAACGGGTTTATCAATCGTTTTTATTCATTTTATAATGAATAGAATAAAAAGTAGTAATTTTCAAAATCTACTATTTTGAAAACATTATTTTAATAAAGAAATAGAATAAATTTTTAATCAAGATTTAATGGAGTTTTCCAACTGATTAATATTTATTTAGAATTAAATAAATTGGATTTTTGGGTTTGTCCTGAATGGTGTCTTCAATAACACCGTTCTTAAACCCAGTTGAGAAAAGAATAAATCTTTTAATTAAGATTATTAGAGTTTTCCAATTATATTTAGAAATTATAATAAAATAAAATGTGAATTGGGTTTATTTTGAATTGTGTTTTAAACAACACTTGTTCTTTAACCCAATTAACAGTGAAAATATAATTTGGAATTAATAAATCTTTTGTTAAGATTTAAAAGGAAATTTTCCAAAGTAAAGTTTTCCAATTTAATATATTAAATTGGAATTGATTAGAATTTGTTTTAATAATAATCGAGATGAGCTTCTGTAAAAGAAGACGGTTACTATACATGGAATTTAAGAGGCTTTGCCGTTATTCCATTGGTCAGATATAGAAATTTATATCGATTATATATTGATTTGATTTCTGTGAAATTTCATATTTAATGGAAGATGATTTTGGGGTTTATCATGAATTGTGTTTTAAATGACATTAGTTCTTTAACCCAGTTAAAGACAAGATTAATTTCTTAAATTTGTATAATCATAGAGTAATGATTTTTGATATTAAAACAAAATTGGAGTTTTGATGAATCCTTAAAAAGAAGATTAAGGAATAAATTTAAAGAATTTAACTTTGATAAAATTAATGGGAACCTTTCCCTAATAATATGAATATTTTATTAAAAGAGTATTCTGAGTTGGAATGTTGCGTAGGATGTGTTTTTATAGCACATTATTTTAGTTTATAAAATACGCGAGTTATTCAGAAAGACCGGGTTTAACCCATTTTGAATAATTATTACGACAATCAAGAGTCGAAGATGAAGACGGTGGTTGAAGACCAGAGGTCTTCACATCGTTTGGATGATGATTGATGTCTTGATTGGGGGGATCCCAAGACAAGGTAATAAGTGGTGATCGTCTAGACGTACTTGGAGATCGACCGGATATGCGAGCACCTCACTTCTGTATTGGACATATGGGACGAGGAATAAGGTGTCTTCGGTTTTCGTTCATACCTAGAACGAACTTGTAAATGGACGTATGTCTGACGTTGTATTCCTTTATGCTATATTCGTTGATCTCTGCTATATATATATATATATATATATATATATATATATATATATATATATGTTTGGTGTTTATCACCCTTCTCTGAGACGTACGAGCTTAGAGGTTATATGTTGGCAGAAATCAATGGTATGGTATGGATTGACAATATGGCATCCTAAGATGCAATTGATCAAGGCTTTTGTTGAAAAGAAGGCCTTGCGGTTGATGATCAAAGCATAGCCTGTTTAGGCATAGCTTTGTGTATAGCGTGACTTGGCGAGCCTCACACCCCGGTATGAGTCATAAACGGGAGTAGGACTGCAGGGAGTGCACACGTTTCTTTCTAGCTAGAAGTGGTGTCAATGACCTACCAGCCCTGACATTTTTACTTATGTGGATGATGGATTATGAGGTACCTCGGTTTTATAGGTTGATAGTGGCCATATTAGAGGTTCAAAAGAACTGGGAAGCGTGTGTTCAGGTATTGCCAATACACTAGCGTTTATGTGTTGACCGACCCTGAAGATCCAAGGGTTCACTACGGGGAATCCTGAGGCATTTGCTAGAGTGTCTCGAATCGGAGAAGACGATCCCTAGCCTCGATTCATGATGGAAACCAAATCTCCAATACGACATTACGGTTTTGATTGTAAACCTATATACGGCGACATAGTAGGATGGGGTACTATGCCATCTATGATTGATACATTATGATTGAAATTGTTTTTGAAACATATATACACTAATAGTAATATCAAATCCGTTTCCATCGTATCAAGCATTTTTGACTATTAAAAGATAAAACTCTATCCTCCGGTTTGCGTTGCATTGTGTGATGGAACTTGAGTCTTATAATGGTTTCATTTTTCTAAAAAGCATTGCGTTGTTTAACGATTTACTTTATTTTATGAACTAGCAATCCAATGGAGTAAACCCATTCCGCGTTAGCTGCGTGGTTTTGTGACTAGTCTTATTATTAGATTAGTTAAGTTAGATTTCTCATACTGGTCCCATGACTGACCCGTAGTTTGTTTCACTTGCAAACTCGGGTGCCCTCTTTTCCATACGGGCAGTCGAGTAGCTTTTTGCAGATATTTATCTCTTGAGCAGGATTCTGGATCGAAGCCTAAAGCTGTGTCCAGAGTATAGAAAGTCTTCCGCTGTGTATTGTATTAATTTATTGTAATAAGTCTTCCACTGTATTTTATTTATCGATGTACTCTGATATTCTGTACTCTGATGTAACATTATCATGATGTTTATAAAAGTCTTTTGTTATTTGTTTTGATATGTTGTATTCCCAGTGTTAATGCATTCGAAATTTCCAACTTTTGGATCAGACCTGTGCGGTTTATGGTCGATTCAAAGAGCGGGGATTTTCGGGTCATTACATGTAACAACCCTGAATTTTGGGGCCAATTTAAAATTTTTATTTTAGGAATTTTAACGGGTTTTAATATTTAAAATAATAATAATGATTAAAAATTGATATAAATCGAAGTTAGAATGAATAATTTAATTTTAATTATAAAAGGAGTTATAAATAGCGTGGTAGTTTGAAAAGTCAAACTTAAACTTTGACTGACCGTATAGGAAGCAAAATTTAATGGATTTTAGTGAAACCAAAAATATTAGAATCTATTTAAAAATATCTTTCTAACGAATCTGAAAATTTGAAATTTCATAGCAGGAATCAAAAGTTATGCCCAGATTAAAATTTAGAAAGGTCGCTACGAAATTTATATATATATAATATATAAAGGTCAAAAATGCTACTTTTTGCATACGAAGGAATTTGGACTAGAAACCACTTCCATTGAGTTCAGAATGACGTTTCTGCATTTAAAAAGTATAAACACTTATATATTTCGAGTTTCGTAAATTATTTGTTTAAAAATGTATTTTTAATATTTAATATATACGCCTTGAAAATAGTCATTTTACAAAACGACCTCCGTTTTCGACGAAACCACTTTTGTTGGAACCGGAATGTCAAATTATTGTTAAGTTTAATTTTCCATAATTTTTAGAGTTTATATGTGTGCACAGTAAATATAAATTTGTTTTGTCAATTTCGGTCAATTTTAATCAACTTGAAAAAGGCCATTTTTCAAACGGGCTCAAAGTAGAACGAATTTAATTTTCCTAGGTCCGCAGCGTCAAAACATAGCTAAATATATTTTTTGGGAATTTTTGAAGTTAATTTCTGGCCCCGGTGAATTTATATGGTTGAATTAAAAATAAAAGAAAATATTTTAAACTAAAGAAAACTGGGTCAAGACAGTCGTTTGGGCCTGCGGGACATAGCTAGATGAGTCTGGAATAGGGGTTAATAGGTAAGTACGACAGTTGTTGGGCTGAAATCTGACAAAATTGCAAATCGGGCCTTAATGGGTAATTAGTGAATATAATAATATAAATAATAAGCAAATTAGAACCCCAACCCTAAACCCTAACCAACTCAGCCGCCACCCTATTTTCATGGCCAGAAATACACGATTTTCATTCCTCAATTACTCCCATTCTTCTCAATGAAATCGAATGATTCTTTTGACAATATTGAACAGGTTTTCGAGAGTTTTAATTCTATACGGATATGATGGAGTTTAATTGAGTAACCTGCCCGGAATCTCCTACCCAACCCGCGGCCAAACAACCCCCGCCACACCACGTGGGCCCCACCACGGCCTCCACCTCCCTAGGCGCACCAAGCCCTCTCCTCCCTCTTCGATATGCCACCTTCTGATCGTCTTCAAGTTTCACCAATTTAGAGATAAATGGAAACCTAGATTAGAAGGTAATGGGTTCAAAATAGAAAAAGTAACGGCCTTGGCAATGTTGGGAGGAAGATGGAGAGAAGGGTTGACTTTTTCAAACTTAGGTTGACTAATTATTTTAATTCAAAATTTTCCAATCTTGTTTAAACCATATCTCAATGTACGAACTCGGATTCGAACGGTTTCAGGTGCGCCACGACCGTGAGACCGAGACCTCCGCGATAAAACTGACTAGACCTGATTCTGAGCAAGTTGAAATTTGGCCAATTTTTGGTTCTGAACGGCTCAGAAATTCAAAACGATGTGAGAAATCTTATCTATTTTCATAAATAATTATATTTTAATTATTGTTCTCGCCTCTGAATCATTATATGCATATTATTCAACGCTATGGTAATTTAGGATTTATTTGTTTATGTATTTCTGTTGTGTTTGATATATTCGCTTGGGTTGATACGATTAAAATCTCATATTTATTGAGATTCAAATTTATGATCTAAATTCACGATGAAATTTATTATTAATTCCAGATCCATTATTTAAGATCTGATGTTGCGCTGCTATTTACTTCTTTATTTCAGTTCTATTATTTCAGTTTGGTCAATACGATCAAAATCTCATTTTTATTGAGATTTAGGTACATATATATACGAATGGTTCCTTAGAATTTGTGTGTTTAAAATTTGCTTTTGTGTATCTTGGAAATAATTAAACCAAATTCATCATATTTGTTTATTGAATGGTTGGGAAGATTTTTAATGTCTTTCTTTTTGTTCATATTAAAAAGATTATCTTTTTAATATCGCTTTGTTCATATTAGAAACATTGTTTTGTTAAAAAGAAAAGATAATTTTCACAGTCATGTTTTGTTAAAAAGAAAAGATAATTTTCACCGTCATGTTTTGTTAAAACGAAAAGAAAATTTTCACCATCACGTTTTGTTAAAAAGAAAAGATAATTATTTTCACCGTCATGTTTTGTTAAAAAGAAAAGATAATTTTCTCCATCATGTTTTGTTTAAAAGAAAATAATGACATTAACATTGATTTTAGTTGAAACAATAAAAATTACATTTTTCATTGATTTTAGTTGAAAGATGTACAAAGACATCATTTTGTCATTATTTTGCAAATGTACGAAGGTATCATTTTTGTCTTTGTTTTGTTAAATGTAAAAAGATAGTTTGTTTGTTTATAAAAAGAAATTTACAATTGTTTGAAATGAATATTTGCACCGTTATGTGTTAAATTAGGAATAAATATGATTGACACCGCATAAAAAATTACATTTTTATGTAATTAAAAAGGTAAGATTTTGTCATTGAAATTAAAATTACATTTCTATGTAATTAAAAGAAGATTTTGGCATTGTAATAAAAATTACATTTTTAATGTAATTAAAATGTTAAGATTTTTACACCATAAGATCAATTACATTTTTAAATGTAATTAAAGAATAAGTTTTTTTGCATATAAAATATAATTACATTTTTATATGTAATAAATAGGAAGAATTTGCATAGTAAATAAAATTACATTTTTATGTATAATTAAATTATTAAAATTTACATTGCAATTTAAAAAGTAAGAAAAATACATTTATATGTAATTAGATTTATAGAAAGATAAAATTACCTTTTTATGTAATTAAAAGTGAAACTAAGATTTTCATTAGAAGAATAAAGGAGTGATATTTACATTTTTATGTAAATATATTTTTCAATAAAAAGAATTTAGATATGATATTTACTTTTTAATGTAAATTGATTTTCAATAAAGGAAATTAGAAAGGAAATTTACATTTTTAGGTAAATAAACAATGAAAGAGGAAAATTTACCTTTTAGGTAAATAAGCAATGAAAAGGAAAATTACATTCAAAATGAAATTAGAATATAAAGAACGTTTTGTTAGGAAATGCAAATTAGAATAAAAAGGATAGTTTTGTTAGAAATTGTCAACCAGAACAAAAAATATAGAAATAAAGATTACATCTTTATTGACCTTTTTTATGCAATAAAAAGAAGTAGGGAATTAGAAAAGTTACATTTTTCTTTATTTAATTAAGAATTAGAATAAAATTACATTTTTATGTAATTAAGTTAAAGTTTATATTTTCATGTAATTAAGATTTAAAGTAAGAAAATTACATTTTTATGTAATGAAAATATTTGATTTTGACATTCCAAAATTATTTAATGCAATGTAGATTATATTAAA
This sequence comes from Allium sativum, assembly GCA_030737875.1. Lineage (NCBI taxonomy): Eukaryota > Viridiplantae > Streptophyta > Magnoliopsida > Asparagales > Amaryllidaceae > Allium > Allium sativum. The sequence continues at coordinate 650,565,110 of CM060918.1, forward strand.
AAGAAAAGTCACATTTTAATGCTTATGAAATATATACATATTTTAGATTTATGTTATTGCATATGAAATTAACATATTTTAGAATTATGTTAATGCATATGAAATTAACATATTTTAGATTTATGTCAATGCATATGAAATATATACATATTTTAGATTTATGTTAAAGCATATGAAATATATACATATTTTAGATTTATTTTAATGCATATGAAATATATACATATTTTAGATTTATGTTAATGCACATGAAACATATACATATTTTAGATTTATGTTAATGCATATGAAATAAATACATATTTTAGATTTATTTTAATGCATATGAAATATATACATATTTTGGATTTATGTTAATGCATATGAAATATATACATATTTTAGATTTATTTTAATGCATATGAAATATATACATATTTTAGATTAATGTTAATGCATATGAAATATATACATATTTTAGATTCATGTTAATGCATATGAAACATAATCATGTTTTAGTGTAGCGCTAATGCATATGAAACATAATCATATTTTACTGTAGCGTTAATGCATATGAAACATAATCATATTTTAGTGTTATGTTGAAAATATAAAAAATGAATATACCTTTAATGTCATTTTGTTATATGAAATATAAACATATTTTAGTGTCATGTTATTACATAAAAAAATAAGTATATTTTTAGGGTCATGTTCATATATTAAAAAATGAAACATGTTTGTGGTGTCATGTTCATATATTAAAATGAGATATGATTTTAGTATCATTTTCATTGGAAAGGATCAAACATTTAAAGATTTCATTTTAATGGAAGTTGATTCTAGTGAGAAGTTATGAAATAAAAATATCATTTTTTTATTCGCATGTTTGTTAGGATAAAAAGAATCATATGTTGAATTATAAATTCTTGATATGAAAATGAGTGTTCAAAATATGCGTGAAATAAATAGATTGATTGAAATCATCATAGGAATTATATTTATATAAAATTATATATATATATATAAATTAAAAGTAAATGAACCGAGAATGGTAGTTCGCGTTTTGGAATCGTGTCTTTAATTGATTATACCGAAATATCCGTCCGTCGGATTTTCCCAAAACTGAAACCGTTAGCTTCGCCTTGGGATCCAACGATATGAATTGTGTTAAAATCCAACGGTTAGATTTAGAGAAATGTGTAAAACAAATTTGAAAAAAAAAACAGCGCTAGGGTCGCCCATTGACCCGAAGCGTCGTTGAATTAAATTTAGCTATTTTTATATAAATTAAAATAGCGATAGATCATTATTAAATACTAATAATGATATGAAATGATTTTAAAAAATATATATGCGAGGATCATTTGAAAAGTCCGAGTTCAATCCCATTTCAAATGATTATACGTCGACCTAAGTCGAAGAGTTGAAGACGGTGATTGAAGACCGGTAATCTTCGACATCGAATGGATGACGGCTACTGATGCCTTCGATTGATTTGCTAACTTGAAAAGGTTTTCGGTGGTAGTTGTCCAAACGTACTTGGAGATCTACCAGATATAGTTTCGATCAGACCTAGAACAGACTTATAAATTGAATGTGTTTCCGACATTGTACTCCTTTATATTGTATTTATTGATTTTTTGTCGAATGTATGAATGCTTGGTGGCGGAGAATTTATTCTCTTGCTTAACACCCTTTTGTATATTTTGGCAAAAGATTAATATTATGATATGGATTGACAGTATGGCATACCAAGATGCAATGATCAAGGTTTCTTGTTGAAAAGCAGGCCTTGTGGTTAGTGATCAAAGCACGACCTGCTTAGGTGTAGCTTTGTGTATAGCGTGACTTCGCGAGCCTCACAACCCGGTTGGAGTCTAAAACGGGAGAAGGGAACGCAGGGAGAGCAGCACGTTTCTTTCTAGCTTGGAGTGGTGTCAGTGCTTAAAATGGCTGGCATTTTACTTATGTGGATGATGGAACGAGGCGCCTCGGATGATAGGTCCTATAGGATCGGGAAACGTGTGTTCAGGAATAACTAATCCACAAAGTTGTATGTGTGGACCGGCCCTGCAGCTTTCCAAGGGTTCACTACGGGGGATCCTGAGACATTAGCTAGAGTGTCTCGAATTGATAAGGAGCTCCTCCCTAGCCTTGACTCATGATGGAAGCCCAATTTCCAATACGTCACCATGCAGTTTTGATTGTAGAACTAGTATGGCGATATAGTAGGATGGGGTACTATGCCGTCTATGATTTATAAATTATGATTGAATTGTTTTTGAAACTTATATACAATAATAATAATATCAAATTCGTTTTTATCGTACCAACCATGTTTAATCATCATAAGGTAAAACTCTATCCTCTGGTTTGCATTGCATTGTGTGATGGGACTTGAGGCTTATGATGATTCCATTTTTCTAAAAAGCATTGCGTTGTTTAGCGATTTACTTTTATTTATGCACCGGCAATCCATTGGAATAAAACCCGCTCCGCATTAGCGGCATGGTCCTTGGATTTTCCTTATTGCTGTTAGTTAAATTAGTTAAGAATTCTCACACCAGTCCCATGATTGACTCGTAGTTTTTTCACTTTGCAAACTCGGGTGCCCTCTTTTCCACATGGGCAGTCGAGTAGGCTTTTGCAGATATTTATCTCTTGAGCGGGATTCTGGATCGAAGCCTAAAGTTGTGTCCAGAGCATAGAAGTCTTCCGCTGTTTATTGATGTTTATTGTATTTAATTTATTGAAATTTATCTTCCACTGTAATTTTATTCAATGTACTCTGATATATTTTGTACTCTGATGTAACATTATTATGATGTTTTATAAAAGTCTGTTGTTGTTGTTGTTCCAATGTGTTGTATTCCCAGAGTTAACGTGTTCGGGATTTGAATGGTCTTAGTCGATTTTGCGATCGATTGGGTCCGGGCGGAAATCCGGAGCCGTTACATTTGGTATCAGAGCTCTGGTTAGCTCAAATCTTTGGGGTACAACTCATTAGAACTGAACAAAAGACTCATCAGAGATTGGATTAGTAATATCCAATAAGAAAACTCACTAGAGATAGGGTTATTAATGCCCTAGAATGAGTTGAGAGTTCCCAGTTTATAATTAACGTATTTTTGATTATATATAATCCGATCTTAGAAAATATGATTTTTGAATATATAAAAGTTATATATATATTTAAAAAGCTAATTAACAAATTGAATGATGGTTGTGTAGTGTAATTGTTAGTTCAACTAATAAAATTATAGAAACGAATTAAAGAATAATAAAAGATGAGTTAGTTAATTAAACACTTTTAGCTTCGTTCCTTTTCGAGGACGAAAAGTTTTTAAGTGGGGGAGACTGTAACAACCCTGAATTTTTGGGCCAATTTAAAAAATTTATTTTAGGAATTTTAATGGGCTTTAATATTCAAAATAATAATAGTGATTAAAAATTGATTTAAATCAAAGTTAGAATGAATAGTTTAATTTTAATTATAAAAGGAGTTAGAAATAGCGCGGTAGTTTGAAAATTCAAACTTGAACTTTGACTGACCGTACAGGATGCAAAATTTAACGGATTTTATTGAAAAAATATATTAGAATCTATTTAAAAATATCTTTCTAACAAATCAGAAAAATTGAAATTTCATAGCAGGAATCAAAAGTTATGCCCAGATTAAAATTTAGAAAGGTCGCTACGAAATTTATATATATATAATATATAAAGGTCAAAAATGCTACTTTTTGCATATGAAGGAATTTGGACTCGAAACCACTTCCATTGAGTTCAGAATGACGTTTCTGCGCTTAGAAAGTATAAACACTTATATTTTTCGAGTATCGGAAATTATTTGTTTAAAAATGTATTTTTAATATTTAATATATTGTAACGACCCAGAAAATTTGAACCAATTTAAAAATTTTAAATTGGCTAAAATAATGGATTTTAAATATTTAAAATAAATATTTTAATTAATGGCGATGAAAACTGAGTTTGAATCAACAATTGAAAACGAATATAATTAATTATAATTATAAACAGGGCTTGAAAAGGGCGCTGTAGTTTCAAAAATTGAATTCAAACTTTGTCGGATTGTATCGGGTGCAAAACAATCCGGATTTTAGTGAAACCAAAAACATTAAGATCTAGTTGGTAATATCTTTCTAACGAATCCGACCAATCGAAATTTCATAGCGGGAATCAAATGATATATCCAGTTGAAAATTCTGAATAGTCGCTATGGAATTCAGGCCCTTAAAAAAAGACATTTTGCAAACGACCTCGGATTTCGACGAAATCACTTTTGTTGGATCCGCAGTGTCAAATTATTGCTAGGTTTCAAATTTCATAATTTTTCGAATCAATGTGTGAGCGTGGCACAGTTAAACGCGTTTGACCAGTTTCAGTTGATTTTAATCGACTGGAAATTGGCCATTTTTCCAACGGTCTCAGAATTCGACGAAACTAGTTTTGTTAGGACCGTATCGTCAATACGAAGCTAGAAAATATTTTTCAAGAATTTTTAGAGTTAGTATGTGCCCCCGGTAATTTAAAATGTGCGTTTAAATTGAATATGTAAAGAATTACACTTTAAATTCAACGGAAACTGATTCAAACGATCGAATCAGCTGACGATACATATCCCATTGTGTTCGAAATGTGGGTTATACGCTAGGGAAGACAGTCGTTGGGCTAGGTTTGGGGTTCGATAGAAAAAGCACTTTATGGAAATTAATTAAAAATATAATTATTTATAAAGGGGGCCCCTTTCTCTTCTTCATCAAGTCAACGACCCCCCCCTTTTTCTTCAATTCAGACGAGAAAAAAAAAACAAATTATTCAGTCGCGATTCCAGGTCGCCACCCCGACTAGCGTTCCTCCGCACCCCACCAACGGCGACGTCGCCCCTCCAGCAGCCACCTCCGCCTCCCGATCCTCCTCCTTCTTCCCACATCGAAGGACCCTCCGCCGAGACCAACGACCACCGCCCTCCTACACAAGCTCCGCCGCCACCAGCGCATAAACCCCCCCTCCCTCCGTGAACCAGAAGCACCCCCCCCTTCAGGCGACAGCAAAGGTAAAGTTTAATTATTTTATTTTGTTTATTCCAGTTTCTTTTGATTAATTATTTTATATAAAACTGATTTTTTAAAAGGTTTAAAACTGATTTTTTAAAAGGTTTAAAACTGATTTCTTAAAAGGTTTAAAAACTGATTTTTTAAAAGGTTTAAAAACTGATTTTATTTTAAGATATAAAAAGAAAAAGATTTGAACTTTAAAAAGAAAAAGATTTAGACTTTAAATAAAAAAAGATTTGAACTTTAAATAGAAAAAGATTTGAACTTTAAAATTAGAAAAGATTTGATTTTTAAATCAGAAAAGATTTGATTTTTAAATCAGTAAAGATTTGATTTTTAAATCAGTAAAGATTTGATTTTAAAAATAGAAAAGATTAGATTTTTAAAGAAAGAAAGACGATATTTTTAAATGGAGAAAAGCGTGATTTTTACTTAAGTAGTGGATTAAAAATATGGTTTTTAGAAGGAAGAAAAATATAATTTTCATAATATAGTGAGGCGAAATATTTATTTTTATAAAGGCGAAAACTTCATATTTGAAAAGGCGGAATCTATATTTTTGAAATGGAATTTTTATATATTGAATAACATAGTAAAAATTCGATTTTTACATATGTAGAGAATACGGGCAACGAAAGCGACAAAAGGCGAGAAAGGCGAAGATTTCTCTAAGTGAAGTGTCGTGCAATTGGATAGCTATTAGTGAGAATTTCTCACTCTTCAATTTCTTTTTCTAGCTATATATATATATATATGTGTTGAAATAAAAGTGAATTGCTATATATAAATATATATATATATATATATATATATATATATATATATATATATACGCCCCTCGTCCACAAACCATGGACGATATTTATTGGTTGAAATTGGTGTGAAAATTGATTGATAGCGAATGGTTGTTTGGGATTGTTTGTGGTTGATATTGGTTGATTGTGGTTGAAAAATACCCATTTGTGGTTGAGGAATATTTGGTTGAAACCACATAGGATTAGTTTTGTGGAAATGAAATGAAATAAATATATACATGCCGCCTGCATGCGAACTAGATGCATGATTCCCATTGTCAAAAACAGCGAGGTTTTAAGGTAGAGCGAGGAGCCGTACTAGGGACGGTCCCGGTTTTAACTACCCTGCCGTTATGCTGCCGAAATTTTGAATAATATTCATGTGTTTGAATTATTTTCATTTGCTTAAACTATATTTATTCATTGAATAGAAAACCTTCATGTGTTGAATTGATATTCATTCGTTGATTAGAAATTCATGTGTTGAATGGTATTCGCGTTTTAAATATAAAAATCACATTTTTGTCTATATATAGAAACTATAGAAAACCTTCATGTGTTGAATTGATATTCATTCGTTGATTAGAAATTCATGTGTTGAATGGTATTCGCGTTTTAAATATAAAAATCACATTTTTATCTATATATAGAAACTATAAAAATCCTTCATGTGTTGAATTGATATTCATTCGTTGATTAGAAATTCATGTGTTGAATGGTATTCGCGTTTTAAATATAAAAATCACATTTTTATCTATATATAGAAACCATAGAAAACCTTCATGTGTTGAATTGATATTCATTCGTTGATTAGAAATTCATGTGTTGAATGGTATTCGCGTTTTAAATATAAAAATCACATTTTTATCTATATATAGAAACTATAGAAAACCTTCATGTGTTGAATTGATATTCATTCGTTGATTAGAAATTCATGTGTTGAATGGTATTCGCGTTTTAAATATAAAAATCACATTTTTATCTATATATAGAAACTATAGAAAACCTTCATGTGTTGAATTGATATTCATTCGTTGATTAGAAATTCATGTGTTGAATGGTATTCGCGTTTTAAATATAAAAAATCACATTTTTATCTATATATAGAAACTATAGAAAACCTTCATGTGTTGAATCGATATTCATTCCTTGATTAGAAATTCATGTGTTGAATGGTATTCATATTTTGAAATAAATAGTTTGATAATAAAAATCACCTTTTATCGACTATATGAACTGTGTAAAATAATCTCGTTTTGAAAGAAATTGTTTCATAAGAAAAATCCTATTTTTATCACCAATATGAAATATATAAAATAATAGTGTTTTGAAATGAATTGTTTTACAATAAAAATCACATTTTTATTGTATGCATAAATCGTTGAAATGTGAAGTGTTAAAAATAGCCACTTGTTCAAAATAAACATATATGAGTTGAAATATTCATTAATTAGCTAATGAAATGATTTGCACCTATTTATGTAACATTAGAATGAATGGTGTTTTAAAACCAAATAGAAATCAAATATGAAGTTAAATAGAAAATGATAAATGATAAGAACTGTATATATATGTACATGCATATTCATTGAACAGGTTATAGCAAAGGGGCTAGAGAAGAGGAATAAAATTTTGTGCCCGACAAATAGGTACACATTTACTGTTTTGTTTGGGTGATGATTTTATGAGCCTGTTGGCTAGCCGCTTGGCTTTTTCTTTTTCTTTTTGAGATTAGAAGGACCGGAAAAGCTATTTGCGATTTCCCGATGCTCCCGGTGCAGGGGAGGTTATGGCGAAATTTTCCAAAAATTTAAGGCGTTAGTGAAATATTTGAAGTGAAAACGATATTGAAATCATTGAATGAACTATATTTATATAGTTATATAAATATAAATAAAATTAAAACGAAACGTGGCCGTGCAATTCGCATTTTGAAACCATGATTTCAAACAACTAGTACGGGGAATCCGACCATTGGATTTTCCCGAAACCGCAACCGTCGGGTTCGCCTTGGAAATATCTTCCCAACGGCACCAACTTTGTAAAAATCCAACGGTTGGATTGTCTGGAATGTTTAATTCAAATCTGAAGAAAAACAGCGCCAGAAGCGATTATATTTATATATATATATAAATATAATTATATATTTAATCGAATAACGACGCTACAGATCGTATTTTGAAATCGAAACTTCAAACGATTGTACCGGGAGATCCGACCGTCGGATTTTCCCGAAACTGGAACCGTTGGATTCATTTTGAAAAGACCTTTCTAATGATGTAAATTTTGTGAAGATCCAACGGTTAGATTTTCAGATATGTGTAAATCAAATCTGAAGAAAAACAGCGCCGCGGCCGCTTTATGGCCCGAAGCGTCGTTTTGAATAAATAGGCTATTTTAAAATAAATAAAAATAGCGATAAATCATTATAAAATATCATAAACGATATGGAATGGAAATAAACTGAATTTGCTCGATTTATGTGGCTTTTGATGGTTGAATGTGTTTGGTGTGAAAATTACATTAAAGAACACAATTGGTGTTGTCGAATAATTTAACCATTGAAATAAATTGATTTGAAATTCTAAATATTCGTGAACTATTTGAAAAGGCCGAGTTAATTCTCATTTCAAATAATTGACCAACGATTGAAATTCGAAGATGAAGACGATGGTCGAAGACCGGAGATCTTCACCTCGTTTGGATGGTAACCGAGGTCCTGATTGGGAGGCATCCCGAAATATGGATAATGAGTGGTGATCGTCCAGACGTACATGGTGATCGAAGGGTTTGCGAGATAATTAGTGCCTCCGGTTTCGTTCAGACCCAGAACGGACTTGTAAATGGGCTGTGTGTCTGACATTGGATTTTATTCTGTGTTGATTGATCTCTATTAAATATACATCTGTTTGGCGGCGGAGAATTTATTCTTTTGCTTAACGCCCTTCTCGGAGACGCATGAGCTCAGAGGTTGTATATCGATGGACATCAGTCACATGGCATGAATTGCCTGTGTGGCATACTAAGATGCAATGATCAGGGCTTCTGTTGAAAAGCAAAGTCTTGTGGTGATGATCAAAGCACCGCCTGTGTGGCGTAGCTTTGTGTATAACGTGAATTCGCGAGCCTCACACCCCGGTATGAACCTAAAACGGGAGAAGGACCTCAGGGAGGGCATGCGTTTCTTTCTAGCTAGGGTGGTGTCAGTGACCTATCAGCCCTGACATTTATATACTTTTCACCTATGTGGTTGTTGCTGTTGCGAGGCGCCTCGGTTTGATCGGACGATCCGGGTCCGATGGAGTCATTCGTTGGCTCGTTGACGCCCCAAAGGGCGGGGAAACGTATTGTTCAGGCATAATAATCCACATCGGTGGACCGACCCTGACGATCCAAGGCTTGCTTGCGCGCTTGCCTGAGGGGTGGGCTAGAGCGTCTCGAATTCGGTAAGGACTGTCTTTTGCCTTGGTTCATGACGGAATCCAATTTCCAAATACGACATCGTGCAATTTTGATTGTATATACATATATGGCGACATGATATATGGTACCCATGCCGTCTATGATTGATAGTTATGATTTGAAATTGTTTTCAGAACATATAAACACTAGCAATAATATCAAATGCCTTTGTTTTATTCGTATCAAGCATATTTTGGCCGTTATAAGGTAAAACTCTATCTTCCGGTTTGCGTTGCATTGTGTGATGGGAACTGAGTCTTATAACGGCTTCATTTTTTATAAAAAGCATAGCGATGTTTAAAAGAAAGATTTGTTTTAAAGCACTGGCAATCCAATGGAGTAAACCCGTTCCACGAAAGTGGCGTGGTCCTGTGATTTGCCATATTATATATGTGTTGAGTAGATTTCTCATACCAGTCCCATGACTGACTCGTAGTTTGTTCACTCTCAAACTCGGGTGCCCCTTTTTCTACACGGGCAGCCTTGTATTCAGGTTTAGCTGGTTCTTTCTGGATAGCTAGAGCTGAAGATGGATTCTATCATTTATCTCTTTTTATGCTGTTCAGCTCCTATTGTACATATTTTGTTTATTTCCGCTGTAGACATTTATGTATAGCTGAACTGTATTTGTACTAAGTAAGATCCTGTATACTGTAACTCTGATGATTACTTTTATCCAGTATATTTTATTGTTCATTATCTGGTGTATTTATTTAAATTCTGTTCTGCTATTATCTGTTTCTGTGTTATATTCCAAAGATAACCCTTGTTTCCGTCTGAACGGGATTTTGGGTCGTCTCAACGTGGTATCAGAGCTTTGGTTAAGCTTAGTTCTGGAATATAATATTTGAACAAACTCGTCAGAAATAGAACCAGTAGTGTTCTAGGACGGGTGACTCTAAACCGATAGGATCAGCAATATCCTAGTATGAGTAAAGCAGAATGAAATTACACCTCGATAGACACATTTACACTTGAAGTATATGTTTCTATGTTTTAAAATATCTTTTCTGTGACCTGACACTTGATCTGCTAATTGCAGAAGAACTAGAAAAATGAGTGCCAGAAACAGAAGGAATACAGAACCCGATCTAGAGGCTCTATTTAAGAGATATCGAAATCTGGGTGGAGCACAATTCTCGGGCAATGAATCTATTATTCAAACTCAAGCTTGGATGAGTTCTGTCGAAAGAATCTTTGAGCATATCCAGCTGAGAGATGACCAGAAACGGTTAGAAGCATCTTGGGCACTTAAAGAAGAAGCTTTAATCTGGTGGGAAACAATCATCAAAGATAATCCAGAAGGTGATATCACCTGGGACAGATTTAAAGTGATTTTCCTAGAAAGATTTACTCCTCCCGAAGCAACCGAGAGATTATGTGATGAATTTTCTTATTTGATACAAGGTGATATGACCATCCCAGAATATTATAAGAAGTTCAACGAACTTGCTCACTTTGCTCCTCACCTGATTCAAGATCCAAAGAGGAAAAATCTGAGATTTATTCATGGCCTGCAAATAAGATATCAGAATAGTGTAATGAGGAATGTGAAGCTTCCTTTTTCTGAAATGATTTATATGGCTTATCAGTATAAAGATCTCCATAAGAAAGGAGTGTTGCGCGACGAAGAAGAAGTCTGTTCTAGTGACAAAACAGAGTCAGAAACTGATATTCCTGAAGCCAGTACAAGGTCTGAGGTCAATAAGAGGCTCAGTGCCAAGAGAAAAAGGGCTGAATCTGGGAACGAACGAATAACGACCGCCACGTGCTCAAGCTGCAATAGAAAAGGACATTTGGCGATAAGTTGCAAATCTTGGAACCAACAAAGAAAGAATAAGTTCCCACCCAAGAAAGGATTTCAAGCGAATAGAAAATGCAATCTCTGCCATCAGGCCGGTCATATAAAGCGAGATTGCTGGCTGTTAGAAAGGGCCAAAGAAGCTCAGGTAAATGAAGTGGTCGAATTGCCTGCATCTTCGTCTGATCAGGAAAGAGCTGATGTTTTAGAAGGAACGCTTACTGTCAAAAATATTCCAGTCAAAGTACTGTTTGACACAGGCGCGTCCCGAAGCTTCATTTCCAAAGATGCAGCTAAGAAACTGGACTTGAATTTGAAGAAGCTCAAGGAACCAATGACTGTCCAGAATCCAGTTGGGGGTTCCATCGATCTCAGTTGGATTTGTGGAGTACCGGTTTCTTTCTCTCGTTATCGGTTCCCTACCATTGCAGCCGTCATGAATTTTAAAGAGTTTGATCTTATCTTGGGGTTAGACTGGTTGACCAAATATGAAGCTGAAGTTAAATGCGTCGACAGAGTCGTAAAGCCGAGGATTAAATTAGGTGATTATATAACCATTCCCTGTGAAGGTCAGAATGCTAATAGAAAGGACTTCTGGGCAGCTTTGAATGTTTCTCCAGCCCAAATTGAAAATGTTCCTGAAGTCACAGAGAATATTCCTGACCTCATCAAAGACATTCCTGTCGTCAAGAATTATGCGGATGTGTTTGAGGAAGTCGTTCGCTTACCTCCGCAGAGAGAAATAGATTTCAAGATTGCTTTAATTCCCAATGCAAGGCCAGTAGTTCACGCTATTCGAAGAATGTCCTTGAAAGAGAAGGAAGAATTAGACAATCAAACACGACAGCTAGTATGGAAGGGTCTGATCAGGCCTAGTTTCTCTGATTGGGGTGCACCAGTGGTGTTTGTCCCAAAATCTGACGGTACTCTACGTCTATGTGTGGATTATCGTGATCTGAACAAACAGACAATAAAGAACAAATATCCACTGCCACGAATAGATGATTTGTTGGATCGATTAAATGGAGCACAAGTATTTTCAAGAATGGACCTAGCTACAGGTTTCCATCAACTCCGAATTGCCGAAGAGTGTGTTCTAATGACAGCATTCAGAGGCCCCGACTTATTCTACGAGTGGTTAGTAATGCCGTTCGGCTTATGTAACGCTCCAGCTTACTTCGTCGATCTGATGAACAGAGTGTTCGGAGGGGTTTTGAATAAATTTGTTCTGGTTTTTATTGATGATATTCTAATCTTTTCTAAATCAAAGGCCGAACATGAAAAGCATCTGGAACAGGTTCTAGAAATTCTGAGACGGAATGTATTAAAAGCAAAGTTTTCCAAATGTATCTTCTGGCAAGATGAAGCGAAATTTCTGGGCCATGTTGTATCGAAAGGAGGAATCGCTGTTGATCCAAGTAAAATCACGGCTATTCAGAATTGGAAACAGCCTAGTACCCCAACTGAAGTCCGCAGTTTTCTCAGATTGGCTAGCTATTACCGGAAATTCGTTAAAGACTTTTCGAAGATATCTGGTCATTTAACAAAGCTTACAAAGAAGCATTCTAAATTCAAATGGACTCCAGAAAGTGAGGAGGCTTTCGAAGAGCTAAAGTTGAGATTAACAACAGCTCCCGTGTTAACCATCATCGATGGCAACCAAGATTTAAAGGTCTGGAATGATGCTTCTAGAGAAGGCCTTGGCGCAGTGTTAATGAAAAGAGGCCAAGTGATTGCCTATGCTAGCCGTCAACTGAAGCCGCACGAGAAAAACTATGTAACTCATGATCTTGAGTTATTGGCTATCATATTCTCTTTGAAAATCTGGAGACACTATCTTCTTGGTGAGAGATTTGAATTGTTTACAGATCACCAGTCGTTAAAGTATCTGTTCACTCAGAAGGACTTGAATTTGAGGCAGCAACGTTGGCTGGAGTTTCTTGCAGCATATGACTTTGAAATTATATATACTCCAGGAAAAGCCAATGTCGTGGCTGATGCGTTAAGCAGAAAGAATGTAATGATCGCCAGTTTTATTATCACGACTTCATTGCTAGATAAGATATCTGCTCTTCAGGAAAATGATCACTTCATTCAGAAGATCAGAGGGATAATTCAACAAGGCGAACACTCGAGTTTTCAAGTTGATAATGATGGGATTCTACGGCTCAAAGGTCGAATCTGTGTCCCTAACATTCCTGAGCTTCGAAAAGAAGTACTGGATGAATGCCACAAGTCAAAACTTAGTATCCACCCGGGAGTAAGCAAAATGTATAATGACATCAAACGCACTTTCTGGTGGAAGTCGATGAAAAGGGACATTTCTTTATATGTCAGCCGATGCCCTACTTGCCAGCTAGTCAAGAGTGACCAACAGAAATTGGCTGGATTATTGCAACCACTAGAAGTTCCTGGTTGCAAGTGGGAACATATTTCTATGGATTTCATTGATGGTTTGCCCAGAACCAGAAAAGGAAATGACAGTATTTGGGTGATCGTTGATCGTTTCACGAAGACCGCCCATTTCATACCTATCAGATCAAATAGAACCGCTCTGAGTCTGGCACAGATATACTTCAGGGAAATAGTTAGACTACATGGAGTGCCACTCAGTATAGTTAGTGATAGAGATACAATATTAACTAGTAAACTCTGGGAGGCATTTCAAGTCGAGCTGGGAACAAAGTTAAACTTGAGCACCGCTTATCATCCTCAGACAGACGGTCAGACTGAGAGGGTGAATCGCATTTTAGAAGATCTATTGCGGGCTTGTGTTCTAGATTTCGGTGGATCATGGGAAGACCATCTGCATTTGGCTGAATTCTCTTATAACAACAGCTACCAGGCGAGTCTGACAATGTCGCCATTCGAAGCATTGTATGGTAGACCGTGCCGATCTGCTGCTTGTTCGGTCGAACCGGGTAATAGACTTGTGTTGGGTCCTGATATGATTCGAGAAGCTGCCGACAAAGTCGATTTTATTAAGAAGCGATTACTCGCCGCTCAAAGCCGACAAAAGAGCTATGCCGATAGAAGAAGAGGAGATATAACCTTTGAAGTGGGCGACTATGTATATTTGAAAGTATCGCCGATGAGAGGAGTTATCCGGTTCGGTAAAACTGGAAAGTTGGCACCCAAATTCATTGGTCCGTTTCCTATTCTGGAACGGATTGGGAATCTCGCATATAAAGTTAAATTGCCAGACTGGTTGCCTGGAGTGCATGATGTATTTCATATATCTCAACTTCGAAAGCACGTTCATGATCCAGACTTGATCGTGGAAGAAGCAGCTCAGCAGGATATTGAAATTACTCCAGAATTAGCTGTAAGGCGAGAGCCGCTAAAGATTATCGGCAAAGAAACAAAAGAGCTGAGGAACAAGAAGGTTCGCTTAGTCAAAGTGCAATGGAGTGGAGATCCGCGAGATTGTACTTGGGAAACTGAGGAGAGCATTCAGAAAGCTTATCCTAGATGCCGAGTAGATATCTCTGATTGACTCCGGTGCAAGGTACATTTACCCTACTTTGCACTACCATTCAATTCTCTACTCTATTGTTATTTTCTTTTCATGGATGTGCACTTTTAATTCTATAGTCTGAATGATTTTAAAAGAATATAGAAGTTGATCGGTATATTTTTGAAGGTTAAAAACAATTGGATTGGTTGTTGTGTTGTGTGATTGTAGATTTATCAAACAACTTTCGACTTTGTTCCTTTTCGGGGACGAAAAGTTTTAAGTGGGGGAGATTGTAACGACCCAGAAAATCTGAACCAATTTAAAATTTTTAAATTGGCTAAAATAATGGATTTTAAATATTTAAAATAAATATTTTAATTAATGGCAATGAAAACTGAGTTTGAATCAACAATTGAAAACGAATATAATTAATTATAATTATAAACAGGGCTTGAAAAGGGCGCTGCAGTTTCAAAAATTGAATTCAAACTTTGTCGGATTGTATCGGGTGCAAAACAATCCGGATTTTAGTGAAACCAAAAACATTAGGATCTAGTTGGTAATATCTTTCTAACGAATCCGACCAATCGAAATTTCATAGCGGGAATCAAAAGATATGTCCAGTTGAAAATTCTGAATAGTCGCTATGGAATTCAGGCCCTTAAAAATAGACATTTTGCAAACGACCTCGGATTTCGACGAAATCACTTTTGTTGGATCCGCAGTGTTAAATTATTGCTAGGTTTCAAATTTCATAATTTTTCGTATCAATGTGTGAGCGTGGCACAGTTAAACGCGTCTGACCAGTTTCAGTTGATTTTAATCGACTGGAAATTGGCCATTTTTCCAACGGTCTCAGAATTCGACGAAACTAGTTTTGTTAGGACCGTATCGTCAATACGAAGCTAGAAAATATTTTTCGAGAATTTTTAGAGTTAGTATGTGCCCCCGGTAATTTAAAATGTGCGTTTAAATTGAATATGTAAAGAATTACACTTTAAATTCAACGGAAACTGATTCAGACGATCGAATCAGCTGACGATACATATCCCATTGTGTTCGAAATGTGGGTTATACGCTAGGCAAGACAGTCGTTGGGCTAGTTTGGGGTTCGATAGAAAAAGCACTTTATGGAAATTAATTAAAAATATAATTATTTATAAAGGGGGCCCCTTTCTCTTCTTCATCAAGTCAACGACCCCCCCTTTTTCTTTAATTCAGACGAGAAAAAAAAAACAAATTATTCAGTCGCGATTCCAGGTCGCCACCCCGACTGGCGTTCCTCTGCACCCCACCAACGGCGACGCCGCCCCTCCAGCAGCCACCTCCGCCTCCCGATCCTCCTCCTTCTTCCCACTGCCTCTCCTCCTCTCTCGCGTGGAACCCCAGACCCGCGCCCACATCGAAGGACCCTCCGCCGAGACCAACGACCACCGCCCTCCTCCACAAGCCCCGCCGCCACCAGCGCATAAACCCCCCTCCCTCCGTGAACCAGAAGCACCCCCCCCACTTCAGGCGACAGAAAAGGTAAAGTTTAATTATTTTATTTCGTTTATTCCTGTTTCTTTTGATTAATTATTTTATATAAAACTGATTTTTTAAAAGGTTTAAAACTGATTTTTTAAAAGGTTTAAACTGATTTTTTAAAAGGTTTAAAAACTGATTTTTTAAAAGGTTTAAAAACTGATTTTATTTTAAGATATAAAAAGAAAAAGATTTGAACTTTAAAAAGAAAAAGATTTAGACTTTAAATAGAAAAATATTTGAACTTTAAATAGAAAAAGATTTGAACTTTAAAATTAGAAAAGATTTGATTTTTAAATCAGAAAAGATTTGATTTTTAAATCAGTAAAGATTTGATTTTTAAATCAGTAAAGATTTGATTTTAAAAATAGAAAAGATTAGATTTTTAAAGAAAGAAAGACGATATTTTTAAATGGAGAAAAGCGTGATTTTTACTTAAGTAGTGGATTAAAAATATGGTTTTTAGAAGGAAGGAAAATATAATTTTCATAATATAGTGAGGCGAAATATTTATTTTTATAAAGGCGAAAACTTCATATTTGAAAAGGCGGAATCTATATTTTTGAAATGGAATTTTTATATATTGAATAACATAGTAAAAATTCGATTTTTACATATGTAGAGAATACGGGCAACGAAAGCGACAAAAGGCGAGAAAGGCGAAGATTTCTCTAAGTGAAGTGTCGTGCAATTGGATAGCTATTAGTGAGAATTTCTCACTCTTCAATTTCTTTTTCTAGCTATATATATATATGTGTGTTGAAATAAAAGTGAATTGCTATATATAAATATATAAATATATATATATATATATATATATACGCCCCTCGTCCACAAACCATGGACGATATTTATTGGTTGAAATTGGTGTGAAAATTGATTGATAGCGAATGGTTGTTTGGGATTGTTTGTGGTTGATATTGGTTGATTGTGGTTGAAAAATACCCATTTGTGGTTGAGAAATATTTGGTTGAAACCACATAGGATTAGTTTTGTGGAAATGAAATGAAATAAATATATACATGCCGCCTGCGTGCGAACTAGATGCATGATTCCCATTGTCAAAAACCGCGAGGTTTTAAGGTAGAGCGAGGAGCCATACTAGGGACGGTCCCGGTTTTAACTACCCTGCCGTTATGCTGCCGAAATTTTGAATAATATTCATGTGTTTGAATTATTTTCATTTGCTTAAACTATATTTATTCATTGAATAGAAAACCTTCATGTGTTGAATTGATATTCATTCGTTGATTAGAAATTCATTAGTTGAATGGTATTCGCGTTTCAAATATAAAAATCACATTTTTATCTATATATAGAAACTATAGAAAACCTTCATGTGTTGAATTGATATTCATTCGTTGATTAGAAATTCATGTGTTGAATGGTATTCGCGTTTTAAATATAAAAATCACATTTTTATCTATATATAGAAACTATAGAAAACCTTCATGTGTTGAATTGATATTCATTCGTTGATTAGAAATTCATGTGTTGAATGGTATTCGCGTTTTAAATATAAAAATCACATTTTTATCTATATATAGAAACTATAGAAAACCTTCATGTGTTGAATTGATATTCATTCGTTGATTAGAAATTCATGTGTTGAATGGTATTCGCGTTTTAAATATAAAAATCACATTTTTATCTATATATAGAAACTATAGAAAACCTTCATGTGTTGAATTGATATTCATTCGTTGAATAGAAATTCATGTGTTGAATGGTATTCGCGTTTTAAATATAAAAATCACATTTTTATCTATATATAGAAACTGTAGAAAACCTTCATGTGTTGAATTGATATTCATTCGTTGATTAGAAATTCATGTGTTGAATGGTATTCGCGTTTTAAATATAAAAATCACATTTTTATCTATATATAGAAACTATAGAAAACCTTCATGTGTTGAATCGATATTCATTCGTTGATTAGAAATTCATGTGTTGAATGGTATTCATATTTTGAAATAAATAGTTTGATAATAAAAATCACCTTTTATCGACTATATGAACTGTGTAAAATAATCTCGTTTTGAAAGAAATTGTTTCATAAGAAAAATCCAATTTTTATCACCAATATGAAATATATAAAATAATAGTGTTTTGAAATGAATTGTTTTACAATAAAAATCACATTTTTATTGTATGCATAAATCGTTGAAATGTGAAGTGTTAAAAATAGCCACTTGTTCAAAATAAACATATATGAGTTGAAATATTCATTAATTAGCTAATGAAATGATTTGCACCTATTTATGTAACATTAGAATGAATGGTGTTTTTAAACCAAATAGAAATCAAATATGAAGTTAAATAGAAAATGATAAATGATAAGAACTGTATATATATGTACATGCATATTCATTGAACAGGTTATAGCAAAGGGGCTAGAGAAGAGGAATAAAATTTTGTGCCCGACAAATAGGTACACATTTACTGTTTTGTTTGGGTGATGATTTTATGAGCCTGTTGGCTAGCCGCTTGGCTTTTTCTTTTTCTTTTTGAGATTAGAAGGACCGGGAAAGCTATTTGCGATTTCCCGATGCTCCCGGTGCAGGGGAGGTTATGGCGAAATTTTCCAAAAATTAAAGGCGTTATTGAAATATTTGAAGTGAAAACGATATTGAAATCATTGAATGAACTATATTTATATAATTATATAAATATAAATAAAATTAAAACGAAACGTGGCCGTGCAGTTCGCATTTTGAAACCGTGATTTCAAACAACTAGTACGGGGAATCCGACCATTGGATTTTCCCGAAACCGCAACCGTCGGGTTCGCCTTGGAAATATCTTCCCAACGGCACCAACTTTGTAAAAATCCAACGGTTGGATTGTCTGGAATGTTTAATTCAAATCTGAAGAAAAACAGCGCCAGAAGCGATTATATTTATATATATATAAATATAATTATATATTTAATCAAATAACGACGCTGCAGTTCGTATTTTGAAATCGAAACTTCAAACGATTGTACCGGGAGATCCGACCGTCGGATTTTCCCGAAACTGGAACCGTTGGATTCATTTTGAAAAGACCTTTCTAATGATGTAAATTTTGTGAAGATCCAACAGTTAGATTTTCAGATATGTGTAAATCAAATCTGAAGAAAAACAGCGCCACGGCCGCTTTATGGCCCGAAGCGTCGTTTTGAATAAATAGGCTATTTTAAAATAAATAAAAATAGCGATAAATCATTATAAAATATCATAAACGATATGGAATGGAAATAAACTGAATTTGCTCGATTTATGTGGCTTTTGATGGTTGAATGTGTTTGGTGTGAAAATTACATTAAAGAACACAATTGGTGTTGTCGAATAATTTAACCATTGAAATAAATTGATTTGAAATTCTAAATATTCGTGAACTATTTGAAAAGGCCGAGTTAATTCTCATTTCAAATAATTGACCGACGATTGAAAGTCGAAGATGAAGACGATGGTCGAAGACCGGAGATCTTCACCTCGTTTGGATGGTAACCGAGGTCCTGATTGGGAGGCATCCCGAAATATGGATAATGAGTGGTGATCGTCCAGACGTACGTGGTGATCAAAGGGTTTGCGAGGTAATTAGTGCCTCCGGTTTCGTTCAGACCCAGAACGGACTTGTAAATGGGTTGTGTGTCTGACATTGGATTTTATTCTGTGTTGATTGATCTCTATTAAATATTCATCTATTTGGCGGCGGAGAATTTATTCTTTTGCTTAACGCCCTTCTCTGAGACGCACGAGCTCAGAGGTTGTATATTGATGCACATCAGTCGCATGGCATGAATTGCCTGTGTGGCATACTAAGATGCAGTGATCAGGGCTTCTGTTGAAAAGCAAAGTCTTGTGGTGATGATCAAAGCACCGCCTGTGTGGCGTAGCTTTGTATATAACGTGAATTCGCGAGCCTCACACCCCGGTATGAACCTAAAACGGGTGAAGGACCTCAGGGAGGGCATGCGTTTCTTTCTAGCTAGGGTGGTGTCAGTGACCTATCAGCCCTGACATTTATATACTTTTCACCTATGTGGTTGTTGCTGTTGCGAGGCGCCTCGGTTTGATCGGACGATCAGGTTCCGATGGAGTCATTCGTTGGCTCGTTGACGCCCCAAAGGGCGGGAAAACGTATTGTTCAGGCATAATAATCCACATCGGTGGACCGGCCCTGACGATCCAAGGCTTGCCTGCGCGCTTGCCTGAGGGGCGGGCTAGAGCGTCTCGAATTCGGTAAGGACTATCTTTTGCCTTGGTTCATGACGGAATCCAATTTCCAAATACGACATCGTGCGGTTTTGATTGTATATACATATATGGCGACATGATATATGGTACCCATGCCGTCTATGATTGATAGTTATGATTTGAAATTGTTTTAAGAACATATAAACACTAGCAATAATATCAAATGCCTTTGTTTTATTCGTATCAAGCATATTTTGGCCGTTATAAGGTAAAACTCTATCCTCCGGTTTGCGTTGCATTGTGTGATGGGAACTGAGTCTTATAACGGCTTCATTTTTTATAAAAAGCATAGCGATGTTTAAAAGAAAGATTTGTTTTAAAGCACTGGCAATCCAATGGAGTAAACCCGTTCCACGAAAGTGGCGTGGTCCTGTGATTTGCCATATTATATATGTGTTGAGTAGATTTCTCATACCAGTCCCATGACTGACTCGTAGTTTGTTCACTCTCAAACTCGGGTGCCCCTTTTTCTACACGGGCAGCCTTGTATTCAGGTTTAGCTGGTTCTTTCTGGATAGCTGGAGCTGAAGATGGATTCTATCATTTATCTCTTTTTATGCTGTTCAGCTCCTATTGTACATATTTTGTTTATTTCCGCTGTAGACATTTATGTATAGCTGAACTGTATTTGTACTAAGTAAGATCCTGTATACTGTAACTCTGATGATTACTTTTATCCAGTATATTTTATTGTTCATTATCTGGTGTATTTATTTAAATTCTATTCTGCTATTATCTGTTTCTGTGTTATATTCCAAAGATAACCCTTGTTTCCGTCTGAACGGGATTTTGGGTCGTCTCATATATGCACCTTGAAAATATTCATTTTACACAACGACCTCCGTTTTCGACGAAACCACTTTTGTTGGAACCGGAATGTCAAATTATTGTTAAGTTTATTTTCCATAATTTTTAGAATTTATATGTGTGCATAGTAAATATAAATGTGTTTTGTCAATTTCGGTCAATTTTAATCAACTTGAAAAAGGCCATTTTTCAAATGGGCTCAAAATTGAACGAATTTAATTTTCCTAGGTCCGCAGCGTCAAAACATAGCTGTGAAAACCCGTAACTTCCCCGTAAAGGAAAGCGTCGGATAGTTCGAGAACAAGCCACAACAGAATGCATACAGAAGAACATTTCATTGTATATTACAACAATGCATCAGATTACAAGAATATACAGAGTATAAATGAATAAATATTACACAGAAATATCAGGGATTTAAATTACATTTAAATACATAGCAGCGGAAAATAATACAATACACAACTAGAAGAGATATACGGATACAAAGCTTTCCGGATATCATTCCAGTTGTAAACCAGGATCCTGTGAATATAAATCTGCAAAACCAAAACTACTAGCTGCCCGTGTCAAAATAAGGGCACCCAGAGTTTAGGTTAAAACAATAAACTCCAGGTCAGTCATGTGACTGGTGTGAGAACTAAAACAGTTATTAATCTTTATTTTTAAAGTTAGGTAAATCAAGGGACCACGCCGTATAACACGGAACGGGTTTCCTCCCAAGAATACCAGTGCATAGAACAAACAGCGCAATGCTAAATAAAGAAAAATGAAGCTGTTATAAGACCCAGGTCCTATCACACAATGCAACGCAAGCCGGGGGATAGGGTTTTCCCTTATAACAGCCAAAGAATACTTGATACGTTTTAAAACAAATCACTTGATACTATTATAAGTGCATAGTGTATAAAACAACTTCAAATCATAAGTATCAATCATAGGCGGCATGAGTGCCCCATCCCACTATGTCGCCATACTAGGCTCTACAAATAAAACCGCAAATATCACGTATTTGGAAATCAGATTTCCGTCTATGAACCGAGGCAAAAGATAGTCCTCTACCGATTCGAGACGCTCTAGCCCGTGTCTCAGGATCAGAGCTCGAGTGACCCTTGGAGCGACAGGGCCGGTCCACCGATGTGGATTAAAATGCCTGAACACTGCGTTTCCCCACCCTTTGGGGTGTCAATGAGCCAACAAATGACTCCATCGGTTCGAGAACGACCGATCAATCCGAGGCGCCTCGCAACAGCAACAACCACATAAGTCAAACTCGTCAGGGCGTGTAAAACCACTGACGCCACTTTTTAGCTAGAAGGAAACGCATGCCCTCCCTGAGGTCCGTCTCCCGTTTTTGGTTCATACCGGGTGTGAAACTCGCGAAGTAAACGTTACACAAAGCTACGCCACAAAGGCCGTGCTTTGATCATCAACCACAAGACTTTGCTTTTCAACAGAAGCCTTGATCAATTGCCACTTAGGCGTGCCACACAGGCAATTCACTCCATGCGTTTGATATCCATCAATATATAACCCCTGAGCTCGTACGTCTCAGAGAAGGGCGTTAAGCAAGAGAATAAATTCTCCGCCGCCAAACAGA
This sequence comes from Allium sativum, assembly GCA_030737875.1. NCBI lineage: Eukaryota > Viridiplantae > Streptophyta > Magnoliopsida > Asparagales > Amaryllidaceae > Allium > Allium sativum. The sequence continues at coordinate 650,587,856 of CM060918.1, forward strand.
TATATATTTAATAGAAATCAATCACACAGACTAAAATCCAATGTCAGACACACAGTCCATTTACAAGTCCGTTCTGGGTCTGAACGAAACCGGAGGCACCTAGTACCCCGCATATCCATCGATCTCCAAGTACGTCTGGACGATCACCAACTGTTTCCATCTTCTTGGGTGTACAACCCAATCAAGATCATCAGTAATCACCCAAATGACGTGAAGACTTCCGGTCTTCAACCACCGTCTTCATCTTCGACTTATCGTCGTATCAGTTATTCAGAATGGGATAAACCCGGTCTTTCCGAATAACTCGCGTATATTTTAAATAAGTGTTACACAAACACAACATACGCCTCATTCCAATTCATCAGTCACTAACCGTAAATTAATCAAGAGAATAATTTCCCAAATATTAACCCCGAAGGCCGAAACCAACATCAGATCAATATCCAGAAAACCATTTTTGCTTGGCTAACCGACAGTTAGTTTCTAACTTTCACATTCATAGGGAAAGGTTCCCATTAATTTTATCCAAGATAAATTCCTTGAATTTATTCTTTATTCTATTTTTGAATCTCAATTCAAACTAGTCGGGATTAGCGAACCTTACCGAAGTAATCATTTATTTTAATTTCCCCATCCCAACCTATTCATCCCATGAAGTAAAACTGGTAATACTTCATATCTAACACCACAGTGTTATCGGTAAATTCAATTACCATTTCACGTTCAAATCTAATTAAAGATTTAACTATCGCCTGGAGCAAAACTGGTGATACTCCATTTTCGATCATTTCAATCTAATTAAAGATTCATTAAAACTCCACTTAGTTTTAATCTTCGACTGGGTTAAAGAATCAGTGTCATTTAAAACACGTTCACGATAAACCCAAAATCACATTCCATTAATTATCGGGTTAAAGAACATGTGTTATTTAAAACACTGTTCACGATAAACCCAAAAATCAATACCAATTCAATTCCAATTAAATATCATTTAATTGGTACACTTCATTAAATCTAAATAAAAAGATTTAATCTTTTCTCAACTGGGTTCAAGAACAGTGTTAGTGAAGACACCATTCACGACAAACCCCAAATCACATTTGATATTCAATATAAGGCTCTGAATAGAAAATATATCGGCTTATATTCAACATCAAATTCTACGATTAACAAATGTCGTATTGGAAATAACGATATAAATATATATATCTTTCAAATTTCCACAACAACATCCGTATAATCACGAATTCCAACATCGAAATATTCCGAAGACAATTTCGATTCAAATCCACTCCAATGCAATCATTGGAAATTCTGGTTATTATTAAAACCCTTTTCAAATTCAATTTATTTATTTAAAAATAAATAGAATTATATTTCTAGTTCAAAACTAGTTCATTTCGATAAAAATCTATTTTTATCTTTTCAAATATGGAGTTTTTCATCCCAATTCTTTCTAAATCATTTCTTATGATTTTACATAAATTATTACTATTTTTAATAATTTTATCAAGGCCCGTACAGTCGATTTCCATCAATGGCCATCGAACTGCACTTACAGCGACCTTTTTCGAATTTGATTTGGACGTATCTCCAAATCCAACCGTTAGATTTCAAATTTCTAACATTCGTTAGAAAGCTCTTTTCGATACGAACCCAACGGTTCCGGTTTTAGGAGAATCCGACGGTCGGATCTCCCGTAATGTCCGTTTGAAATAAATGGTCGAAATTCACGAACTACCGCGGCGCGGCGCGTTCTATTCAGGCCATTATATTATATATATATAATATATATAATATATACTTTGTCGATTTCTGTTTAAAACGAATTATATAAATAGTTTTAAATTCGTTTCAAAAGCAATTTCAACTTCCATTTCAATTCAAATCAAAATTGAATTCCTCTTTATAAATTCATTTTAAAATTCATTTCTATTCAATCCAAATTTCAATTCAATTTGAATTCATTTCAATTCGCTTTCAATTCAATTTGAATTCGTTTTCAATTCAATTCATTTCGAAATCGTTATATATTCAATTCATTTCGAAATCGTTATATATTCAATTCATTTCGAAATCGTTATATATTCAATTCATTTCGAAATCGTTATATATTCAATTCATTTCGAAATCGTTATATATTCAATTCATTTCGAAATCGTTATATATTCAATTCATTTCGAAATCGTTATATATTCAATTCATTTCGAAATCGCTATATATTCAATTCATTTCGAAATCGCTATATATTCAATTCATTTCGAAATCGCTTTATATTCAATTCATTTCGAAATCGCTATATATTCAATTCATTTCGAAATCGTTATATATTCAATTCATTTCAAAATCGTTATATATTCAATTCATTTCGAAATAGTTATATATTCAATTCATTTCGAAATCGTTATATATTCAATTCATTTCGAAATGGATAAAATCGATATAAATATCGTTTACGTCAAAATGGCGTCAATCTAATCAACACGGCTTCATAAATTTCTATTTCAAATATTTTATTTCAAATATTTCTTTTTCAAAATAGTTGTTATTATCAAAATATTTCGTTCAACACATGACCAATCTCAAAGGATGAGTACCGTCAACACATGAACCGTTATTTTATATTGATAAAGATGTAAATTTTATTATCAAAATATTTCGTTCAACACATGACCAATCTCAATGGATGAGTACCGTCAACACATGAACTTTTATTTTATAATATTCTTTATTTTCTAAATTGGAATGAGGCCCAATCAATCACCATATAATGTTAATTATATGGATTTTCATACAACACATGTATATAATAGCGTGGAAAAATAATCAACCATCAACCAAAGTGCACTACACTGTATAAGCATCAAATATAGACATTTAACGCTTATAGCAGCTTGTCAATCAATCGATCGACATATTTAATCAATCAGGATGAGTGAACTTCAAGTTTCATCCCAACACCCGTGTGGGGTTTCAAACAATCAAACAAATATTTTATTCGTGCAGTTGGGCGATGTGTAAAATTTATCGTCCCAATCAATGTCCTTCAAATAGGTGTACATAAACAAACCGTCTGGTTTGTAAATGAATATTTATTTATTCACATTCACGTTAAAAATTATATTTTTAACGATAAAACATTTTATTCCAACATATGAATTTCTATTAAGTTCATTCTTTAAATAAAATGATATTTTTATTTTTCTAACACATTTTAGAAAATTTCGGCGGCATAACGGCACGATACTAGAAACGGGACGAGGCCTAGCCTTATCCCCGGTCTAGTGAAGGCCCACGCCATTCACACATCAATCATATCAATTTCAATTTCACCAAAACAATCCAATCCAAATCAAATAATCTAACCAACTACACAACCAATCAAACAAGTCCATGGTCTGTGGACGGGTGTCGGGTGCTACTAAGCACCGTCTGCATCCTAGTATATATATATATATAACTAGAAAAGTAGAATTTGAGTGAGAAGTTCTCACCGATAGCTACCCAATCATCTTGACTCTTCTTTGAAATAAAGCTTCTTCGTTCTCGCCTTTTTGTCACCCTCGTTATCCGCTCACTACCTATGTAAAAATCGAATTTTTACTTCGCTATTCAATATATAAAAATCATATTTTTATTTCGAAGTTCAACATATAAAAATCATATTTTTAACTCGAAGTTCAATATATAAAAATCCTATTTTTATTTCGAAGTTCAACATATAAAAATCCTATTTTTATTTCGAAGTTCAATATATAAAAATCCTATTTTTCTTTCGAAGTTCAACATATAAAAATCATATTTTTCTTTCGAAGTTCAATATATAAAAATCATATTTTTCTTTCGAAGTTCAATATATAAAAATCATATTTTTATTTCGAAGTTCAACATATAAAAATCATATTTTTATTTCGAAGTTCAATATATAAAAATCATATTTTTATTTCGAAGTTCAATATATAAAAATCATATTTTTCTTTCGAAGTTCAACATATAAAAATCATATTTTTCTTTCGAAGTTCAATATATAAAAATCATATTTTTCTTTCGAAGTTCAACATATAAAAATCATATTTTTCTTTCGAAGTTCAACATATAAAAATCATATTTTTCTTTCGAAGTTCAACATATAAAAATCATTTTTTTCTTTCGAAGTTCAACATATAAAAATCATATTTTTCTTTCGAAGTTCAACATATAAAAATCATATTTTTCTTTCGAAGTTCAACATATAAAAATCATATTTTTCTTTCGAAGTTCAACATATAAAAATCATATTTTTCTTTCAAAACAACTATATTTCATATTTTCAAAACAACTATATTTCATATTTTCAAAACAACTATATTTCATATTTTCAAAACAACTATATTTCATATTTTTCTCTAAAAACAATGCTATATACGAATTTAAAAACCAAATTTTAACAATGCAAAATTCATATCAAAACTGATTTTAAAGAATGAAAAATATATGTAAAATCTACTTTTAAAATGATGGGGTATTTACTTTTTTTTTTTTTTTTAAGAACAATGACATATATATATTTTAAATTTCTGATTAATTCCTTAAGTAAAATTGGTTAAAATATATATTACCTTAATCATCTTCACTGTTTAAAACCCTTTAATCAGCTTCTTCCCAAAACACAGGCCGTCGCTCCTTTTTGATTCACGCAACCTAGGGTTGCCTATCGCCGCCGCTAGGAGGGACCAGACCCGGATCCAAGTAGCTCACGTGGAGCGCCTTGGAGTGCGTCACCATCGGCCAAGAGGAGGGTGAACTCGGTGGGGCCCTGGCGAGGAAAATCGCCGGCGAAGTTGGCGCCTTTGAGCGCGAATAGCGAGCTCAATACCCCACGATAAACGATCACCCTAACATGGATTTGAAGATCAGAAAAAGCTCTTTGATTTCCATTTTGAATTTTCAAATTTCATTGTAAAACGAGAGAGATCGGAGAGGATTTAAAATCGAGCAACATCCGCCCTTCGTTGAAAGCTGGCGGCGCTAAGATTAGGGTTTTCTCGAATTATGATTGGCCCGACATTTATAATAATTATATATTTTATTTTTAATTCCAAAAATACCCTCTCATTGATACGAACTCCAATTCAAACCCTACGACTGTCGTCCTTAGCGTTTTACCCCTATCCCGGACACAATGGGATATGTTTTATTGGCCAATTCGACTGTTTGAATCAGTTTCCATTGAATTTAAAGTATAATTCTTTACATATTCAATTTAAACGCACATTTTCATTTACCGGGACCACATACGGACCCGAAAAATTCCAGAAAAATTATATCTGGCTTCGTATTGACGATACGGTCCTAACAAAACTAGTTTCGTCCAATTCTGAGACCGTTTGAAAAATGGCCAATTTCCAGTCGATTAAAATCAACTGAAACTGGTCAAACGCGTTTTCCTTTGCCCCGCTCGCATATTGATTCGAAAAATTATGAAATTTGGAATCTAGCAATAACTCGACATCACAGACCCAACAAAACTGGTTTCGTCGAAATCCGAGGTCGTTTGCAAAATGGCTATTTTTTTAAGGGCCGAAATTCTATAGCGACTATTCAGAATTTTCAACTGGACATATCTTATCATTTCTAAGATGAAATCTCAGTTTGTTAACTTCGTTACAAAGATATAGTTATACAGATTCAAATATTTCTTGTTTCGTTCAATTCTGACTTATATTGAATTCTGTATATTCATTTGAAATTAGAAATCGAATTTTCGAACTACCGCGCCATTTTCAATTCCTTTTATAATTATATATAATTATTATATATTCTAACGACGACGTATATAATATATACGTTCTAATTATATTCAAAATAAGTTTCTCGTCGATATTATTTAAAATAATTCATTTTAAATATTCAAAATTCGCTAAAATTGCCAAAATAAAAAATTTAAACTGGCCCAGATTTTCCGGGTTGTTACAATCTCCCCCACTTAAAACTTTTCGTCCCCGAAAAGGAACAAAGTCGAAAGTGGTTTGATTAATCAACTCTACGTTCGATCTGGCTTCCATTCTCCCACTCTTTAGTTTCTGAGAATTTTCAAAAATTTCAAAAATTTTGCTAACACCCTAAATTTTCGAAAAATTTCGCCATAACCTCCCCTGCACCGGGAGCATCGGGGAATTTCAAATAGCTTCCCCGGTCCTTCAGATCTCAAAAACAAAAAGAAAAAGCCAAGCGGCTAGCCAATAGGCTCATAAAATCATCATCACCCAAACAAAACAGTAAATTATGTAGTAAACATGTACCTATTTGTCGGGCAAACAAATTTTATTCTTTTCTCTAGCCTCCTTGCTATGACCTGTTCAATGATATATATGTATATGCAAGCAAATGCAACCAATTTTCAATATAATCCAATATTTGGTTCAATTGGGCATAATGTTTCAAAATTATCAAACAAATAAATAAACAACACAAACATCAATCAATTAGTGAATTAACATTTCAAATTTGATAACTTTGATATATATAGAGAAAATCATGTTTTGATGCCAAATCACAACAATGTGTTCTAACTATATTAGTTTTGGTTCTCACACCAGTCTAATGGAAATATATAGAAAATCTCCCTTTCGTCACTCAAACATAAATTCTGATGATGATGCATCAATCATCAGAGTTCTCTCCGAGCGACTTAGAAGGTGATTCTATATCTACCCAGTATATCAAAACTTCGAATACACGCGGATCAGACGTACACGCAAAATCTATATATACTGGATTGTCCAAATTCATTAAAATAAATAATCAAATACGAATAGTTGATTTAAATTTTCAAACAAATTTTGTTTTCATTTTTAAAAATATACTCTTCACACTCGTTCTAGGATACTACTGATCCCATCTCTAACGAGTCATTCTAATTGGATATTACTAAACCAATATCTGATGAATTCTTTCGTAGGGTTCTAATGTGTCTTGTTCTCTGAGCTTTGTAAACCAAAGCTCTGATACCAACTGTGAAAACCCGTAACTTCCCCGTAAAGGAAAGCGTCGGATAGTTCGAGAACAAGCCACAACAGAATGCATACAGAAGAACATTTCATTGTATATTACAACAATGCATCAGATTACAAGAATATACAGAGTATAAATGAATAAATATTACACAGAAATATCAGGGATTTAAATTACATTTAAATACATAGCAGCGGAAAATAATACAATACACAACTAGAAGAGATATACGGATACAAAGCTTTCCGGATATCATTCCAGCTGTAAACCAGGATCCTGTGAATATAAATCTGCAAAACCAAAACTACTAGCTGCCCGTGTCAAAATAAGGGCACCCAGAGTTTAGGTTAAAACAATAAACTCCAGGTCAGTCATGTGACTGGTGTGAGAACTAAAACAGTTATTAATCTTTATTTTTAAAGTTAGGTAAATCAAGGGACCACGCCGTATAACACGGAACGGGTTTCCTCCCAAGAATACCAGTGCATAGAACAAACAGCGCAATGCTAAATAAAGAAAAATGAAGCTGTTATAAGACCCAGGTCCTATCACACAATGCAACGCAAGCCGGGGGATAGGGTTTTCCCTTATAACAGCCAAAGAATGCTTGATACGTTTTAAAACAAATCATTTGATACTATTATAAGTGCATAGTGTATAAAACAACTTCAAATCATAAGTATCAATCATAGGCGGCATGAGTGCCCCATCCCACTATGTCGCCATACTAGGCTCTACAAATAAAACTGCAAATATCACGTATTTGGAAATCGGATTTCCGTCTATGAACCGAGGCAAAAGATAGTCCTCTACCGATTCGAGACGCTCTAGCCCGTATCTCAGGATCAGAGCTCGAGTGACCCTTGGAGCGACAGGGCCGGTCCACCGATGTGGATTAAAATGCCTGAACACTGCGTTTCCCCACCCTTTGGGGTGTCAATGAGCCAACAAATGACTCCATCGGTTCGAGAACGACCGATCAATCCGAGGCGCCTCGCAACAGCAACAACCACATAAGTCAAACTCGTCAGGGCGTGTAAAACCACTGACGCCACTTTTTAGCTAGAAGGAAACGCATGCCCTCCCTGAGGTCCGTCTCCCGTTTTTGGTTCATACCGGGTGTGAAACTCGCGAAGTAAACGTTACACAAAGCTACGCCACAAAGGCCGTGCTTTGATCATCAACCACAAGACTTTGCTTTTCAACAGAAGCCTTGATCAATTGCCACTTAGGCGTGCCACACAGGCAATTCACTCCATGCGTTTGATATCCATCAATATATAACCCCTGAGCTCGTACGTCTCAGAGAAGGGCGTTAAGCAAGAGAATAAATTCTCCGCCGCCAAACAGATATATATTTAATTGAAATCAATCACACAGACTAAAATCCAATGTCAGACACACAGTCCATTTACAAGTCCGTTCTGGGTCTGAACGAAACCGGAGGCACCTAGTACCCCGCATATCCTTCGATATCCAAGTACGTCTGGACGATCACCAACTGTTTCCATCTTCTTGGGTGTACAGCCCAATCAAGATCATCAGTAATCACCCAAACGACGTGAAGACTTCCGGTCTTCAACCACCGTCTTCATCTTCGACTTATCGTCGTATCAGTTATTCAGAATGGGATAAACCCGGTCTTTCCGAATAACTCGCGTATATTTTAAATAAGTGTTACACAAACACAACATACGCCTCATTCCAATTCATCAGTCACTAACCGTAAATTAATCAAGAGAATAATTTCCCAAATATTAACCTCGAAGGCCGAAACCAACATCAGATCAATATCCAGAAAACCATTTTTGCTTGGCTAACCGACAGTTAGTTTCTAACTTTCACATTCATAGGGAAAGGTTCCCATTAATTTTATCCAAGATAAATTCCTTGAATTTATTCTTTATTCTATTTTTGAATCTCAATTCAAACTAGTCGGGATTAGCGAACCTTACCGAAGTAATCATTTATTTTAATTTCCCCATCCCAACCTATTCATCCCATGAAGTAAAACTGGTAATACTTCATATCTAACACCACAGTGTTATCGGTAAATTCAATTACCATTTCACGTTCAAATCTAATTAAAGATTTAACTATCGCTTGGAGCAAAACTGGTGATACTCCATTTTCGATCATTTCAATCTAATTAAAGATTCATTAAAACTCCACTTAGTTTTAATCTTCGACTGGGTTAAAGAATCAGTGTCATTTAAAACACGGTTCACGATAAACCCAAAATCACATTCCATTAATTATCGGGTTAAAGAACATGTGTTATTTAAAACACTGTTCACGATAAACCCAAAAATCAATACCAATTCAATTCCAATTAAATATCATTTAATTGGTACACTTCATTAAATCTAAATAAAAAGATTTAATCTTTTCTCAACTGGGTTCAAGAACAGTGTTAGTGAAGACACCATTCACGACAAACCCCAAATCACATTTGATATTCAATATAAGGCTCTGAATAGAAAATATATCGGCTTATATTCAACATCAAATTCTACGATTAACAAATGTCGTATTGGAAATAACGATATAAATATATATATCTTTCAAATTTCCACAACAACATCCGTATAATCACGAATTCCAACATCGAAATATTCCGAAGACAATTTCGATTCAAATCCACTCCAATGCAATCATTGGAAATTCTGGTTATTTTTAAAACCCTTTTCAAATTCAATTTATTTATTTAAAAATAAATAGAATTATATTTCTAGTTCAAAACTAGTTCATTTCGATAAAAATCTATTTTTATCTTTTCAAATATGGAGTTTTTCATCCCAATTCTTTCTAAATCATTTCTTATGATTTTACATAAATTATTACTATTTTTAATAATTTTATCAAGGCCCGTACAGTCGATTTCCATCAATGGCCATCGAACTGCACTTACAGCGACCTTTTTCGAATTTGATTTGGACGTATCTCCAAATCCAACCGTTAGATTTCAAATTTCTAACATTCGTTAGAAAGCTCTTTTCGATACGAACCCAACGGTTCCGGTTTTAGGAGAATCCGACGGTCGGATCTCCCGTAATGTTCGTTTGAAATAAATGGTCGAAATTCACGAACTACTGCGGCGCGGCGCGTTCTATTCAGGCCATTATATTATATATATATATAATATATAATATATACTTCGTCGATTTCTGTTTAAAACGAATTATATAAATAGTTTTAAATTCGTTTCAAAAGCAATTTCAACTTCCATTTCAATTCAAATCAAAATTGAATTCCTCTTTATAAATTCATTTTAAAATTCATTTCTATTCAATCCAAATTTCAATTCAATTTGAATTCATTTCAATTCGCTTTCAATTCAATTTGAATTCGTTTTCAATTCAATTCATTTCGAAATCGTTATATATTCAATTCATTTCGAAATCGTTATATATTCAATTCATTTCGAAATCGTTATATATTCAATTCATTTCGAAATCGTTATATATTCAATTCATTTCGAAATCGTTATATATTCAATTCATTTCGAAATCGTTATATATTCAATTCATTTCGAAATCGCTATATATTCAATTCATTTCGAAATCGCTATATATTCAATTCATTTCGAAATCGCTATATATTCAATTCATTTCGAAATCGCTATATATTCAATTCATTTCGAAATCGCTATATATTCAATTCATTTCGAAATTGTTATATATTCAATTCATTTCGAAATCGTTATATATTCAATTCATTTCGAAATCGTTATATATTCAATTCATTTCGAAATGGATAAAATCGATATAAATATCGTTTACGTCAAAATGGCGTCAATCTAATCAACACGGCTTCATAAATTTCTATTTCAAATATTTCTTTTTCAAAATAGTTGTTATTATCAAAATATTTCGTTCAACACATGACCAATCTCAAAGGATGAGTACCGTCAACACATGAACCGTTATTTTATATTGATAAAGATGTAAATTTTATTATCAAAATATTTCGTTCAACACATGACCAATCTCAATGGATGAGTACCGTCAACACATGAACTTTTATTTTATAATATTCTTTATTTTCTAAATTGGAATGAGGCCCAATCAATCACCATATAATGTTAATTATATGGATTTTCATACAACACATGTATATAATAGCATGGAAAAATAATCAACCATCAACCAAAGTGCACTACACTGTATAAGCATCAAATATAGACATTTAACGCTTATAGCAGCTTGTCAATCAATCGATCGACATATTTAATCAATCAGGATGAGTGAACTTCAAGTTTCATCCCAACACCCGTGTGGGGTTTCAAACAATCAAACAAATATTTTATTCGTGCAGTTGGGCGATGTGTAAAATTTATCGTCCCAATCAATGTCCTTCAAATAGGTGTAAATAAACAAACCGTCTGGTTTGTAAATGAATATTTATTTATTCACATTCACGTTAAAAATTATATTTTTAACGATAAAACATTTTATTCCAACATATGAATTTCTATTAAGTTCATTCTTTAAATAAAATGATATTTTTATTTTTCTAACACATTTTAGAAAATTTCGGCGGCATAACGGCACGATACTAGAAACGGGACGAGGCCTAGCCTTATCCCCGGTCTAGTGAAGGCCCACGCCATTCACACATCAATCATATCAATTTCAATTTCACCAAAACAATCCAATCCAAATCAAATAATCTAACCAACTACACAACCAATCAAACAAGTCCATGGTCTGTGGACGGGTGTCGGGTGCTACTAAGCACCGTCTGCATCCTAGTATATATATATATAACTAGAAAAGTAGAATTTGAGTGAGAAGTTCTCACCGATAGCTACCCAATCATCTTGACTCTTCTTTGATATAAAGCTTCTTCGTTCTCGCCTTTTTGTCACCTTCGTTATCCGCTCACTACCTATGTAAAAATCGAATTTTTACTTCGCTATTCAATATATAAAAATCATATTTTTATTTCGAAGTTCAACATATAAAAATCATATTTTTAACTCGAAGTTCAATATATAAAAATCCTATTTTTATTTCGAAGTTCAACATATAAAAATCCTATTTTTATTTCGAAGTTCAATATATAAAAATCCTATTTTTCTTTCGAAGTTCAACATATAAAAATCATATTTTTCTTTCGAAGTTCAATATATAAAAATCATATTTTTCTTTCGAAGTTCAATATATAAAAATCATATTTTTCTTTCGAAGTTCAACATATAAAAACCATATTTTTATTTCGAAGTTCAATATATAAAAATCATATTTTTCTTTCGAAGTTCAATATATAAAAATCATATTTTTCTTTCGAAGTTCAACATATAAAAATCATATTTTTCTTTCGAAGTTCAATATATAAAAATCATATTTTTCTTTCGAAGTTCAACATATAAAAATCATATTTTTCTTTCGAAGTTCAACATATAAAAATCATATTTTTCTTTCGAAGTTCAACATATAAAAATCATATTTTTCTTTCGAAGTTCAACATATAAAAATCATATTTTTCTTTCGAAGTTCAACATATAAAAATCATATTTTTCTTTCGAAGTTCAACATATAAAAATCATATTTTTCTTTCAAAACAACTATATTTCATAACTTCAAAACAACTATATTTCATATTTTCAAAACAACTATATTTCATATTTTCAAAACAACTATATTTCATATTTTCAAAACAACTATATTTCATATTTTCAAAACAACTATATTTCATATTTTCAAAACAACTATATTTCATATTTTTCTCTAAAAACAATGCTATATACGAATTTAAAAACCAATTTTTAACAATGCAAAATTCATATCAAAACTGATTTTAAAGAATGAAAAATATATGTAAAATCTACTTTTAAAATGATGCGGTATTTACTTTTTTTTTTTTTTTTAGAACAATGACATATATATTTTAAATTTCTGATTAATTCCTTAAGTAAAATTGGTTAAAATATATATTACCTTAATCATCTTCACTGTTTAAAACCCTTTAATCAGCTTCTTCCCAAAACACAGGTCGTCGCTCCTTTTTTATTCACGCAACCTAGGGTTACCTATCGCCGCCGCTAGGAGGGACCAGACCCGGATCCAAGTAGCTCACGTGGAGCGCCTTGGAGTGCGTCACCATCGGCCAAGAGGAGGGTGAACTCGGTGGGGCCCTGGCGAGGAAAATCGCCGGCGAAGTTGGCGCCTTTGAGCGCGAATAGCGAGCTCAATACCCCACGATAAACGATCACCCTGACATGGATTTGAAGATCAGAAAAAGCTCTTTGATTTCCATTTTGAATTTTCAAATTTCATTGTAAAACGAGAGAGATCGGAGAGGATTTAAAATCGAGCAACATCCGCCCTTCGTTGAAAGCTGGCGGCGCTAAGATTAGGGTTTTCTCGAATTATGATTGGCCCGACATTTATAATAATTATATATTTTATTTTTAATTCCAAAAATACCCTCTCATTGATACGAACTCCAATTCCAACCCTACGACTGTCGTCCTTAGCGTTTTACCCCTATCCCGGACACAATGGGATATGTTTCGTTGGCCAATTCGACTGTTTGAATCAGTTCCGTTGAATTTAAAGTATAATTCTTTACATATTCAATTTAAACGCACATTTTCATTTACCGGGACCACATACGGACCCGAAAAATTCCAGAAAAATTATATCTGGCTTCGTATTGACGATACGGTCCTAACAAAACTAGTTTCGTCCAATTCTGAGACCGTTTGAAAAATGGCCAATTTCCAGTCGATTAAAATCAACTGAAACTGGTCAAACGCGTTTTCCTTTGCCCCGCTCGCATATTGATTCGAAAAATTATGAAATTTGGAATCTAGCAATAACTCGACATCACGGACCCAACAAAACTGGTTTCGTCGAAATCCGAGGTCGTTTGCAAAATGGCTATTTTTTTAAGGGCCGAAATTCTATAGCGACTATTCAGAATTTTCAACTGGACATATCTTATCATTTCTAAGATGAAATCTCAGTTTGTTAACTTCGTTACAAAGATATAGTTATACAGATTCAAATATTTCTTGTTTCGTTCAATTCTGACTTATATTGAATTCTGTATATTCATTTGAAATTAGAAATCGAATTTTCGAACTACCGCGCCATTTTCAATTCCTTTTATAATTATATATAATTATTATATATTCTAACGACGACGTATATAATATATACGTTCTAATTATATTCAAAATAAGTTTCTCGTCGATATTATTTAAAATAATTCATTTTAAATATTCAAAATTCGCTAAAATTGCCAAAATAAAAATTTTAAACTGGCCCAGATTTTCCGGGTTGTTACAATAGCTAAATATATTTTTTGGGAATTTTTGAAGTTAATTTGTGGCCCCGGTGAATTTTTTTGTACGATTGAATTAAAAATAAAAGAAAATATTTTAAAATAAAGAAATCTGGGTCAAGACAGTCATTTGGGCCTGCGGGACATAGCTAGATGAGTTCGAAATAGGGGTTAATAGGTAGGTACGACAGTCATTGGGCTGAAATCTGATAAAGTTGCAAATAGGGCCTTAATGGGTAATTAGTGAATATAATAATATAAATAATAAGCAAATTAGAACTCCAACCCTAATCCCCTAACCAACTCAGCCTCCACCCTATTTTTCATGGCCAGAAATACACAATTTTCATTCCTCAATTACTCCCATTCCTCTCAATGAAATCGAATGATTCTTTTGACAATATAGAAGAGATTTTCGAGAGCTTTAATTCTATATGGATATGATGGAGTTTAATTAAGTAATATGCCCGGAATCTCCTCCCTAACCCGCGGCCAAACAGCCCCCGTCGCACCACGTGGGACCCACCGCGGCCTCCACCTCCCTAGGCGCACCAAGCGCACTCCTCCCTCTCCGATATGCCACCTTCCGATCGTCTTCAAGCTTCACTAATTTAGAGATAAATGGAAACCTAGATTAGAAGGTAATGGGTTCAAAATAGAAAAAGTAACGGCCTTGGCAACGTTGGGAGGAAGATGGAGAGAAGGGTTGACTTTTTCAAACTTAGGTTGACTAATTATTTTAATTCAAAATTTTCCAATCTTGTTTAAACCATATCTCACTGTACGAACTCGGATTCGAACGGTTTCAGGTGCGCCACGACCGTGAGACCGAGACCTTCGCGATAAAACTGACTAGACCTGATTCTGAGCAAGTTGAAATTTGGCCAATTTTTGGTTCTGAACGGCTCAGAAATTCAAAACGATGTGAGAAATCTTATCTATTTTCATAAATAATTATATTTTAATTATTGTTCTCGCCTCTGAATCGTTATATGTATATTATTCAACGCTATGGTAATTTAGGATTTATTTGTTTATGTATTTCTGTTGTGTTTGATATATTCGCTTGGGTTGATACGATTAAAATCTCATATTTATTGAGATTCAAATTTATGATCTAAATTCGCGATGAAATTTATTATTAATTCCAGATCCATTATTTAAGATCTGATGTTGCGCTGCTATTTACTTCTTTATTTCAGTTCTATTATTTCAGTTTGGTCAATACGATCAAAATCTCATTTTTATTGAGATTTAGATACATATATATACGAATGGTTCCTTAGAATTTGTGTGTTTAAAATTTGCATTTGTGTATGTTGGAAATAGTTAAACCAAATTCATCATATTTGTTTATTGAATGGTTGAAAAGATTATTAATGTCTTTCTTTTTGTTCATATTAAAAAGATTATCTTTTTAATATCGCTTTGTTCATATTAAAAACATTGTTTTGTTAAAAAGAAAAGATAATTTTCACCGTCATGTTTTGTTAAAAAGAAAAAATAATTTTCACCGTCATGTTTTGTTAAAAAGAAAAGATAATTTTCACCGTCATGTTTTATTAAAAAGAAAAGATAATTATTTTCACCGTCATGTTTTGTTAAAAAGAAAAGATAATTTTCATCGTCATGTTTTGTTAAAAAGAAAATAATGACATTAACATTGATTTTAGTTGAAATAATAAAAATTACATTTTTCATTGATTTTAGTTGAAAAATGTACAAAGACATCATTTTGTCATTATTTTGCAAATGTACGAAGGTATCATTTTTGTCTTTGTTTTGTTAAATGTAAAAAGATAGTTTGTTTGTTTATAAAAAGAAATTTACATTTGTTTGAAACGAATATTTGCGCCGTTATGTGTTAACTTAGGAATGAATATGATTGACACCGCCTAAAAAATTATGTTTTTATGTAATTAAAAAGGTAAGATTTTGTAATTGAAATTAAAATTACATTTCTATGTAATTAAAAGAAGATTTTGGCCTTGTAATAAAACTTAAATTTTTAATGTAATTAAAAAGTTAAGATTTTTACACCGTAAGATCAATTACCTATTTAAGTGTAATTAAAGAATAAGTTTTGTTGAATATAAAATATAATTACATTTTTATATGTAATTAAAGAGGAAGAATTTGCATAGTAAATAAAATTACATTTATGTGTAATTAAAGTATTAAAATTTACATTGAAATTAAAAAGTAAGAAAAATACATTTATATGTAATTAGATTTATAGAAAGATAAAATTACCTTTTTATGCAATTAAAAGTGAAGCTTAGATTTTCATTAGAAGAATAAAGTAGTGATATTTACATTTTTATGTAAATAGATTTTTCAATAAAAAGAATTTAGATATGATATTTACTTTTTAATGTAAATTGATTTTCAATAAAGGAAATTAGAAAGGAAATTTACATTTTTAGGTAAATAAACAATGAAAGAGGAAAATTTACTTTTTAGGTAAATAAGTAATGAAAAGGAAAATTACATTCAAAATGAAATTAGAATATAAAGAACATTTTGTTAGGAAATGCAAATTAGAATAAAAAGGACATTTTTGTTTGAAATTGTAAACCAGAACAAAAAGTATAAAAATAAAGATTACATCTTTATTGACCTTTTTTATGCAATAAAAAGAAGTAGGGTAATAGAAAAGTTACATTTTTCTTAATCTAAGTAAGAATTAGATTAAAACTACATTTTTATGTAATTAAATTAAAGTTCATATTTTCAGGTAATTAAGATTTAAAGTAAGAAAATTACATTTTTATGTAATGAAAAGATTAGATTTTGACATTGCAAACTTATTTAATGCAATGTAGATTATATTAAAAAGAAAAGTCACATTTTAATGCATATGATATATATACATATTTTAGATTTATGTTAATGCATGTGAAATTAACATATTTTAGATTTATGTTAATGCATATGAAATTAACATATTTTAGATTTATGTTAATGCATATGAAATATATACATATTTTAGATTTATGTTAATGCATATGAAATAAATACATATTTTAGATTTATATTAATGCATATGAAATATATACATATTTTAGATTTATGTTAATGCATATGAAATATATACATATTTTAGATTTATTTTAATGCATATAAAATATATACATATTTTAGATTTATGTTAATGCATATGAAATATATACATAATTTAGATTTATTTTAATGCATATGAAATATATACATATTTTAGATTTATTTTAATGCATATGAAATATATACATATTTTAGATTTATGTTAATGCATATGAAATATATACATATTTTAGATTCATGTTAATGCATATGAAGCATAATCATGTTTTAGTGTAGCGCTAATGCATATGAAACATAATCATATTTTACTGTAGCGTTAATGCATATGAAACATAATCATATTTTAGTGTTATGTTGAAAATATCAAAAATGAATATATCTTTAATGTCATTTTGTTATATGAAATATAAACATATTTTAGTGTTATGTATTACATAAAAAAATAAGTATATTTTTAGGGACATGTTCATATATTAAAAAATGAATCATGTTTGTGGTGTCATGTTCATATATTAAAATGAGATATGATTTTTGAAGTGACCCGAACTTCCCCATTCTCCGAAGAGAAGAGAAAGAACGAATTACTTTGAGCACAAGACGAATTAGAACACAAACAGAAGAATATTTCATTGCTTATTACAACAATTCCATAAGAATACAAAAAATATATAGAGTATGAATAAATATTACACATTTGACAAATATCAGAGATTTAAATTACATTTAAATACATAGTAGCGGAAAATAATACAAAACACAACTAGAAGTAATACACGGATACAGAGCTTTCCGAGCATCGTTCCAGCTGTAAATCAGGATCTTGTGAATATAAATCTACAAAACCAAAACTACTAGCTGCCCGTGTGGAAAATAGGGGCACCCAGAGTTTAGGTTAAAACAATAAACTCCAGGTCAGTCATGTGACTGGTGTGAGAACTAAAACAGTTATTAAAACTTTACTTTAAAAGAGAGTAATTCAAGGGACCACGCCGTAATATACGGAACGGGTTTCCTCCTAAGAACACTAGTGCATATAACAAAACAGCGCAATGCTTTTTGGAAAAATGAAGCTATTATGAGACCCAGGTCCCATCACACAATGCAACGCAAGCCGAAGGATAGGGTTTTCCCTTATAATAGCCCAACATGCTTGGTACGTTTAAAACAAATCATTTGATACTATTATAAGTGTATAGTGTCAAAACAATTTCAATCATAAATATCAATCATAGACGGCATGGGTACCATATATCATGTCGCCATACTAGTTCTACAATTAAAACCGCAATGTCACATATTGGAAATTGGATTCCATCATGAGTCGAGGCAAGGGGCAAGCTCCTCTCCGTTCGAGACACTCTAGCAAATGTCTCAGGACCACACACAGCGATCCTTGGAATCGGTTGGGTTGGTCCTCACCTAACTTTGGAGGATTAGTTATTCCTGAACACACATTTCCCGGTCCTATAGGACCTATATAATGGTCTGTACGTCGGCTCACATAGTGCCAGTTATCGACCATATATTCGAGGCACCTCGCATTCCGACATCCACACAGGTTAAAAGTATATAAATGTCAAGGCTGGTAGGTCACTGACATCACCCATAGCTAGAAAGAAACGTCGTGTTCTCCCAATGGTCTGTATCCCGTTTTTGACTCATACCGAGGTGTGAGGCTCGCGAATTCACGCTATACACAAAGCTATGCCACACAGGCCGTGCTTTGATCATCAACCACAAGACTTTGCTTTTCAACAGAAGCCTTGATCATCTGCCACTTAGGCATGCCACACAGGCAATTCACTCCATGAGACTGATGTCCATTGATATACAACCTCTGAGCTCGTACGTCTCAGAGAAGGGCGTTAAGCAAGAGAACAAATTCTCCACCGCCAAATAGATGTATATTTAATAGAGATCAATCAACACAGAATAAAATCCAATGTCAGACACACAGTCCATTTACAAGTTCGTTCTGGGTCTGAACGAAACCGGAGGCACTTTCCTCGCATATCCGTTGATCTCCAAGTACGTCTGGACGATCACCAACTGAGTCCCTCCTCTTGGGTGTACAGCCCAAACAAGATCATCAATAATCATCCAAACGATGTGAAGACTTCCGGTCTTCAACCACCGTCTTCATTTTCGACTTATCGTCGAATCGGTTATTCAGAATGGGTATAAACCCGGTCTTTCCGAATAACCCGCGTATAAAATAAACAAGTGTTACACAAACACAACATACGCCTCATTCCAGTTCAGAATATTCTTTTATTCAAATTTTCACACTCTTAGGGAAAGGTTCCCATTAATTTTATCAAAGATAAATTCTTCTAAATTTATTCTTTAATCTTCCTTTGGATATCATTTCAAACCATATTATGGTTTTCCAAACTAGTCGGGATTAGCGAACCACATCGAAGTAATTATTTATTTTATTTCCCAATCCCAACCTATTCATCCCATGGAGAAAAACTGGTAATACTCCATATCTAACACCACGGTGTTATCGGTAAATATTAATTACTATTTCACGTTCAAATCTAATTAAAGATTTAGCTATCGCTTTGGAGCAAAACTGATGATACTCCATTCTCGATCATTTCAATCTAATTAAAGATTCATTAAAACTCCACTTAGTTTTAATCTTCTCAAAAATCAATATCCTGTCTTTAACTGTGTTAACGAACCAATGTCATTTAAAACATGGTTCATGATAAACCCAAAAATCAATTCAAATTCAATTCCAATTAAATATTATTTAATTGGTACATTTCCTTAAATCTAAATAGAAAGATTTAATCCTTTTCCCAATAGGGCTTAAGAACAGTGTTAATGAAGACACCATTCATGACAAACCCAAATCACATTTGATATTAAATACAAGGCTCTGAATAGAAAATATATCGGCTTATATTCAATATCAAATTCTACGACCAACAAATATCGTATCGGAAATAACGATATAAATATATCTTTCAAATTTCCATAACAATATCTGTATAATCACGAAATCCAACATCGAAATATTCCAAAGCTAATTTCGATTCAAATCCATTTTCACTTTATATATTGGAGATTCCGGTTATTATTATTTTTTTAAAACCATTTCAAATCCACTTTATTTATTTTAAAATTAAATGGGATTGTAATTCTAGTTCAAAACTAGTTCATTTCGATAAAAATCTATTTTTATATTTACAAATGTGGAATTTTTCATTCCAATTCTTCAAAAATCATTTCTTATGATTTTACACAAATTATTGATATTTTTAATAATTCTATCAAGGCCCGTACAGTCGATTTCCATCAACGGCCATCGAACTCCACTTATAGCGACCTTTTCGAAATTTGATTTGGACATAATTCCAAATCCAACCGTTAGATCTCAGATTTCTAATATTCATTGGAAAGCTCTTTTCGATACGAACCCAACAGTTCCGGTTTTAGGAGAATCCCACGGTCGGATCTCCCGTAATGTCCATTCGAAGTCATTGGTCGAAATTCACGAACTGCCGCAGCGCGACGCGTTCTGTTTAGGCCATTATATATAATATATATATATATATATTATATATTTCATCGATTTCCTTTTTAAAACGTATTTTATAAACCGTTTTAAATTCGTTTTCGAAACGATTTCAACTTCATATTCAATTTCGAATCAAAATTGAATATTCCACATCATCGATATACAAATGATAATATTTTCAGAATGCTATATTTTGAAATCACTTCCTTTTTCTATATTCATTATAAAAATGAATATAATCGATATAAATATCGTTCGCGTCAAAATGGCATATATCTAATCAACACGGCTTTATATATTTCAATAACTTCGTTATTCTATTCAACAAATGAATATTCATTCTATTCAACACATGAATCTATATTTCTTTCAACACATGAATATTCTCAACACATGAGTATCGTCAACACATGACTATTTTTGTTATTTAATATATTTTATAAAATTATGATAAAGATGTAAATTTTATTGTTTAAAATATTTTACTCAACACATGAATATATATTTCTTAATATTCTTTATTTTCCCGATTGGAATGAGGCCCAATCAATTACCATATAATGTTAATTATATGGATTCCATATAACACATGTATATAACAACAATGATAAATAATCAACCATCATCCAAAGTGCACCACAGAACTGCATAAACATTAAATATAAATAATTAACGCTTACACAGTCTGTCAACCAATCGATCGACATACAACTAAACAATTGCGATTAGTGTACGCCAAATATCATCCCAACACCCGTGTGTGGTTTCAATCCACAAACACTGAATATTATTTGTGCAGTTGGGCGATGTGTAAAATTTATCATCCCAATCAATATCCTTCAAATAGGTGTACATAAACAAACCGTCTGGTTTGTAAATAAATATTTATTTATTCACATTCACGTTAAAAATTATATTTTAACGATAATTAATTTATTTCAATACATGAATATTTTATTATCCATTACACATCAACATCACAAACAAACTTCACAACACATCAAACAAGCATACAAGTCGTCCATGGTCCGTGGACAACGGGTGTCGGGTGCTGCTAAGCACCGTCTGCATTCTAGTATATATTTTAAATAGAAAACAAGATTTAAAGTGAGAAGTTCTCACCCAAGCTAAACCAAATGCCATGACTCTTCATATGTAGAAATCTTCGTCGAAAACCGAGGTCGTTTGCAAAATTTCCATTTTTAAGGGCCAGAATTCCATAGCGACTATTCTGAATTTTCAACTGGACATAACTTTTTATCCCCGCTATGAAATTTCAATTTTTCGGATTCGTTGGAAAGATATTCTCAAATAGATTCTAATATTTTTGGTTTCGCTAAAATCCAGTTTATTTTGAATCCTACACATTCATTTAAACATTGAAATCGAATTTTCAAACTACCGCGCCATTTTCAATTCCTTTTATAATTAAAAATAATTATTATATTCTAACGATGATCTATATAAATATATACTTTCTAGTTCTATTCAAAAATAAATTTCTCATCATTATTATTTAAAATAATTCATTTTAAAAATTCAAAATTCTTTAAAATTGCCAAAATAAAATTTTTAAATTGGCTTAGAATTCCTGGGTTGTTACAATTTTAGTATCATTTTCATTAGAAAGGATTAAACATTTAAAGATTTCAGTTTAATGGAAGTTGATTCTAGTGAGAAGTTATGAAATGAAAATATCATTTTTTATTCGCATGTTTGTTAGGATAAAAAGAATCATATGTTGAATTATAAATTCTTAATATGAAAATGAGTGGGCAAAATATGCATGAAATAAATAGATTGATTGAATCATCGTAGGAATTATATTTATATAAAATTATATATATATATATATATATTAAAAGTAAATGAACCGAGAATGGTAATTCGCGTTTTGGAATCGTGTCTTTAATTGTTTATACCGAAATATCCGACTGTCGCATTTTCCCAAAACTGAAACCGTTAGGTTCGCCTTGGGAAGATCTTTCCAACGATATGAATTGTGTTAAAATCCAACGGTTAGATTTTGAGAAACGTGTAAAACAAATTTGAAAAAAAACAGCGCAAGGGTCGCCCATTGACCCAAAGCGTCGTTAAATTAAATTTAGCTATTTTTATGTAAATAAAAATAGCGATAGATCATTATTAAATACTAATAACGATATGAAATGATTTTAAAATATATATCCGAGGATCATTTGAAAAGTCCGAGTTCAATCTCATTTCAAATGATTATACGTCGACCTAAGTCGAAGAGTTGAAGACAGTGATTGAAGACCAGTAATCTTCGACATCGAATGGATGACGGCTATTGATGCCCTCGATTGATTTGCTACCTTGAAAAGGGTTTCGGTGGTAGTTGTCCAAACGTACTTGGAGATCTACCGGATATAGTTTCGTTCAGACCCAGAACGGATGTATAAATGGAATGTGTGTCCGAAATTATAATCCTTTATATTGTATTTATTGATTTTTTGTCGAATGTATGAATGCTTGGTGGCGGAGAATTTATTCTCTTTCTTAACACCCTTTTGTATATTTTGGCAAAAGATAAATAGTATGATATTGATTGACAGTGTGGCATACCAAGATGCAATGATCAAGGTTTCTTGTTGAAAAGCAGGCCTTGTGGTTGACGATCAAAGCACGACCTGTTTAGGCGTAGCTTTGTGTATAGCGTGACTTCGCGAGCCTCAAAACCCGGTTAGAGTCTAAAACGGGAGAAGGGAACGCAGGGAGAGAAGCATGTTTCTTTCTAGCTAGGAGTGGTGTCAGAGCTTAAACTGGCTGGCATTTTACTTATGTGGATGATGGAACGAGGCGCCTCGGATGATAGGTCCTATAGGATCGGGAAACGTGTGTTCGGGAATAACTAATCCACAAAGCTGTATGTGTGGACCGGCCCTGCAGCTTTCCAAGGGTTCACTGTGGGGGATCCTGAGACATTAGCTAGAGTGTCTCGAATTGGTAATGAGCTCCTCCCTAGCCTTGGCTCATGATGGAAACCCAATTTCCAATACGACACCATGCGGTTTTGATTGTAGAACTAGTATGGCGACATAGTAGGATGGGTTTCTATGCCGTCTATGATTGATACATTATGATTGAACTGTTTTTGAAAGTTATATAAACTAATAATAATATCAAATTTGTTTTTATCATACCAAGCATGTTTAATCATCATAAGGTAAAACTCTATCCTCTGGTTTGCGTGCATTGTGTGATGGGACTTGAGTCTTATGATGATTCCATTTTTCTAAAAAGCGTTGCGTTGTTTAGCGATTTACTTTTATTTATGCACCGGCAATCCATTGGAATAAAACCAGTTCTGCGTTAGCGACGTTGTCCTTGGATTTGCCTTATTGCTGTTAGTTAAAGTAGTTAAGAATTCTCACACCAGTCCCATGACTTACTCGTAGTTTATTTCACTTTGCAAACTCGGGTGCCCTCTTTTCCACACGGGCAGTCGAGTAGCTTTTTGCATATATTTATCTCTTGAGCAGGATTCTGGATCGAAGCCTAAAGCTGTGTCCAGAGCATAGAAGTCTTCCACTATTTATTGCTGTTTATTGTATTTAATTTATTGAAATTTATCTTCCGTTGTAATTTTATTCAATGTACTCTGATATATTCTGTACTATGATGTAACATTATTATGATGTTTTATAAAAGTTTGTTGTCTCTAATGTTTTGTTTTCCCAAAGTTAACGTGTTCGGGTTTTGAAGGGTCTTAGTCGATTTTGCGAACGATTGGGTCCGGGCGGAAATCCGGAGCCGTTACATTACATATGGTATCAGAGCTCTGGTTAGCTCAAATCTTTGGTGTACAACTCGTTAGAACTGAACAAAAGACTCATCAGAGATTGGATTAGCAATATCCGATAAGAATACTTATAGAGATAGGATTAGCAGTATCCTAGAATGAGAAATCTCGTTAGAGATGGGGTTAGTAATGCTTTAGAATGAGTTGAGAGTGATAAGTTTATAATTAATGTAATTATGATTATATAATATGATTTTAGAAAATATGATTTTTAAATATATAAAAGTTATATATATTTGAGAAGCTAATCAATTAATTGGTTGATGATTGTGTAGTCAGATTATTAGTTCAACTAATAAAATTATTGAAACCAATAAAAGTATGAAAGTTGAATTGGTTAGTTAAACAACTTTCAGCTCTGTTCCTTTTCGAGGACGAAAAGATTTTTAATTGGACGAGATTGTAACAACTCGGAAAATCGGAACTAATTTAAAATTTTATTTTAAGAAAATTTTGTTAAAAACATGCTATAAATGATAAACATAACTTAGAATGTATTGGTTTACAGAATTCAAGACATGAAATTAATTTATAATTAACACTTCGCTTTAAAAATATGTTAATTAGCTTTGATTTGTAAACATGACATTTATTAAGTAAACATGCTATTTTACATTGATTTTAAACATGTTAATAATTAGTATTGATTTGTGAACCTGTTAACATGTTAATATAAACATAGTTTTGTTTGGAAGTTGGTAAAACAATAAAAATCATATCTTTATTGTAAATGTAAACATATTTTTGGAAATTTTCTATACAATAAAAATCATCCTTTTATTGTAAAATGTAATCATAGTTTTGTTTGGAGGTTGTCATACCACAAAATTCATCTTGATGAAAAGTTTCATGTTTTTAGTTTAAAAGTGTTGAATATTAAAAATACACTTTTTAATGTAATTTTAGATTGGATAAAAAGTTTCACCTTTTTAGTTTAGAAGTGTTAAAACATTAAAAATACTGGTTAGGTTAAAAAAAAGAACTATTTCCTAGAATAATCATTGACGTTGGTTTTTTTTTTTTTTTTTTTTTTTTTTTTTTTGCTAAACTTGGCATATCTTTAATCTATTTTCAAAACTTAGCCGACGTGCCTTGATCGGTGTAGATTAAAAACCTAAAATCTAAAGGCATAAGTTACTCTGCCTCCCTTATAAATACACTTCCTATCCAACACTAATTCTCACAACTCCCTTCCCTATTCTCTGCCTCCACTATGTAAAACTTCTAAAAAAATGGAGTTCTTAGATTTATATTTTTACAAACAAAAATTGGAGGATGTTTATATATAGAACTAGAGATTCTTACCAGGGCCATTTGGATAAGCATATTTATGTGAGATTTCTGAATTATTTAAAAATTTAATTATTTTTATTATTATTTAATTCTTGTTTGTACGTTGAAAATTCAGATCTGCGATGCAATTTTATTCTTTATATCAGATCCAACATTTTAGATCTGATTATGCGATGTAATTTTCTTCCTTGTTTTAGACCTATTATTTTAGATCCGTCTACGTGATAAAAATCTCAACTTTACTGAGATTCATGTTATTTGATTCGTCTACGCGATAAAAATCTCAACTTTACTGAGATTCATGTTATTTGATTCATCTACGTGATAAAAATCTCAACTTTACTGAGATTCATTCGTCTATGCGATAAAAATCTCAACTTTACTGAGATTCATGTTATTTGATTCGTCTACGCGATAAAAATCTCAACTTTGCTGAGATTCATGTTATTTGATTCGTCTACGCAATAAAAATCTCAACTTTACTGAGATTCATGTTATTTGATTTGTCTACGCGATAAAAATCTCATCTTTATTGAGATTCATGTTATTTGATTTGTCAATGCGATAAAAATCTCTTCTTTACTGAGATTCATGTTATTTGTTTTGTTTGCACGATAAAAATTTCTTCTTATTTCAGATCTTTATTGTTTGATTTGTTCTTGTGTTAAAAATTTCATTTTTATTCAGAATTATAAATATTTATTGGGTTTTAAATTAAATATTCCACCCTTAATTATACAAGAACATGGGAATCAGGACTAACAATAAAAATTTACACTTTTATTGTTATTCATGGACATGGATTTTTTTAATTAGAATTGAGATTTGAAATAAAATCACATTGTAACGACAAGGATTTTGCCCGGACTTAATCGATCGCAAAATCGACCATGACCATTCAATTCCCGCGTACGTTAACTTTGGGAATACAACACATTAGAACAATAACAACAAACTTTTATAAACATTACAATAATGTTTCATCAGAGTACAGAATATCAGAGTACATCGATAAAGAAAATACAGCGGAAGACTTATTACAATAAATTAATACAATATACAACGGAAGACTTTCTATGCTCTGGACACAACATTAGACTTCGATCCAGAATCCTGCTCAAGAGATAAATATCTGCAAAAGCTACTCGACTGCCCGTGTGGAAAAGAGGGCACCCGAGTTTGCCAGTGAAACAAACTACAGGTCTGTCATGGGACTGGTATGAGAAATCTAACTTAACTAATCTAATAATAAGGCTAATCACCGGACCACGCCGCTAACACGGAACGATTTTACTCCATTGGATTGCCAGTGCATAAAATTAAGTAAATCGTTAAACAACGCAATGTCTTTTAGAAAAATGAAACCATTATAAGACTCAAGTCCCATCACACAATGCAACGCAAAACGGATGATAAAGTTTTACCTTATAATGGTCAAAAGATGCTTAATACGATAGAAATGGATTTGATATTATTATTAGTGTATATTTGTTTCAAAAACATTTCAATCATAATGTATCAATCATAGACGACATAGCTGCCATATACTATGTCGCCATAATAGTTCTACAATCAAAACCTCATGGTGTCATATTGGAAGTTGGATTTCCATCATGAAATCAAGGCTGGGGATCATCCTCTCTGATTCGAGACACTCTAGCAAATGCCTCAGGATCCCCCGTAGTGAACCCTTGGAGCGGTAGGCCCGGACCACACCTGTCGAAAGTGGATTAGTTATGCCTGAACACACGCTTCCCGGTCCTTTTGGACCTCCATATGACCACTTCCGGCCTATAATCCCGAGGCGCCTCAAACCATCAACCACATAAGTAAAATGTCAGGGCTGGTAAGTCGCTGACACCACTCTAGCTAGAAATAAATGTGTGCACTCCCTACGGTCCATATCCCGTTTTTGACTCATATCGGGGTGTAAGGCTCGCGACGTCACGCTATACACAAAGCTACGCCTAAACAGACTATGCTTTGATCATCAACCACATGGCCCTGCTTTTCAACAAAAGCCTTGATAATGTATCTTAGCATGCCACATTGTCAATCCATACCATACCATTGATTCCTACCAATATATAACCTCTAAGCTGGTACGTCTCAGAGAAGGGTGTTAAACACCAAACAGATATATATTTAGCAGAGATCAACGAATTCAACATCAAGGAATACAACGTCAGACATACCATCCATTTATAAGTCCGTTCTGGGTTTGAACGAAACCGGAGGAACCTTATTCCTCGCATATCCGAACAATCAACACTACGTCCGGATGGCTACCCCTGACTTCCCTTCAAGGTAGCTACTCCAATCATGGGCCTCAGTAGCAACACATCCATTCGATGTGAAGATCGTCGGTCTTCAATCACCGTCTTCAACTCTTCGACTTAGATCATCGTATAATCATTTGAAATGAGATTGAACTCGGACCTTTCAAATGATTCTCGCGTATATCTATATTTTAAAATCATTTCATATCGTTATTAGTATTCGATAACGATTTATTGCAATTTTTATCAATGTAAAAAATAGCTATATTCATTTAACGACACCTCGGGTTGACCGGCGGCCCTGGCGCTGTTTTTATCCCAATTTGATTTACACTTATCTCGAAATCTAACTGTTGGATTTTAACAAAATTCATATCGTTAAAAAGATCTTCCCAAGGCGAACCTAACGGTTTCAGTTTTGAGAAAATCCAACGGTCAGATCTTTTGGTATAATCGTTTAAAGGCATGATTCCAAAATGCGAACTACCACGCTCGATTCGTTTAATTTTGATTTATATATATATAATTCCTTCGTCCATTTCATTATTGTGATTATCATAACAAGTAAAGAACACTTGGTTTCATAACATTTTGATATATAACATAACACACAATAATGTTTATTTTATTTTAATTCACATACACATCCTAAACATAACAATGTATATTTTTCTTTTACCCTTCAATTCACGCAAAAATATATTTTTCGTGTATCATTCCAATTTAACAAAAATGAAGATTTTTGTGTCATTTTAAATTTTCTAACAAAAATGCAATATATTTTGGTGTTAACCTCAATTCTACAAAAATGAATATACTTTTGTTTGTTTAATTTCAATGTAACAAAAATAATAGCTTTGTTATTCTTTCAATGCCAAGCAAAAATAATAATTTTGTTTATATCTTTCAATGCAAAACTAAAATGATAATTTTTCGTCAATCTTTTCTTTACAAGAAAAATGATAATCTTGTGTTTTAATCTTTTCGCATGAAAATGTAAATTTCATATTTTTAATTCTTTTTAATGAAATCAAATTCATTAAAATGTAAATTTCCATCGTTATAACTTTCGTTGAAAACCTATTTACATAAAAATGTAAATTCCACTTACTTTAAATCTAATGACATGAAAATATAATTTTCTTCTTTAAATATTATTTACATGAAAATGTCAATTTTCTCTCTAATACTTTTTACATGAAAATGTAAATTTTCTCTTTAATTCTATTTACATGAAAATGTCAATTAATCCTTTAATCTTAATTACATGTAAATGTAATTTTATCCTTAAATTTTAATTACATGAAAAGGTAATTTTCACTTCTAATATAATTACATAAAAGTGTAATTTTTCACTTTTAATCTAATTGACAATGAAATCAATGTCCTATTTTTCATTTCTAACTAATTTACAAAGTAAATAATGTCGATTTCATTTCTAACAAGTTGAAAAAGTAAATAATGTCAATTTCATATTTAATAAATGGCGGTCAAAATAATGTCCTTTTTCATATTCAACAAATGACAGTGTAAATAATGTCAATTTCATATCTAACCAATGACAGTGTAAATAATGATCATTTCATTTCTAACAAATGACAGCGTAAATAATGTCAATTTCTTTTCTAACAAATGATGGTGTAAATAATGTCAATTTCTTTTCTAACAAATGACGGTGTAAATAATGTCAATTTCATTTCTAACCAATGACGGTGTAAATAATGTCAATTTCATTTTTAACTAATTCAAAATTTGCTTGTTGCATCACCTCATTTGCATCATTTCTCCTTATAACTGATGCAAATAGTGTTATTTGCATCAGTTTTTTAGCAATCGATGCAAATAGACTGAAGCAAATAACATTATTTGCACAGGTTGTCTTTACAACCGATGCATATAACATTATCTGCTTCGGTTTCTAGGAACAGATGCAAATAAACAGATGCAAACATTGTTATTTGCATCGGCTCTCACGAACCGATGTAGATGTGCCAAAGCAAATAATACTATTTGCATCGTTGTTTAAGAACCAATGCAAATGCACCAAAGCAAGTAATGTTTTTGCATCAGTTTCCTAGGAACCGGAGCAAATGTAAATTATTTTAATAGGAGCGAATGCACATATTGATAATTATAAACAATAGCTTACATATATCATTGTTTATAGTTTATTAAAATTGATGGTTACTAATAAATAATTTTTAGTTAATTATTATTATAAAAAGTAAAAAAAAAAATATTTTAAGTGTTACCGTTAACTATTAATAAATAATAAATTATAGTCAATACTTCTTTATTACATTTAATATTTAATAATCATGAGTCCTTTCTAACAATTTATAACTTGTAATTAGTAAATTGCAAAAACCAACATTAACTAATTCTATTTACAAATTTGCCCCTACATATTGTAAATACCAGTTTACTATAATAAAAGTGATATACTCGATATGTAAAAAAAATCGTGGAAACGAAAACAAGAAAACACTAAATTAATGTTGCCCATTTTATTACATAATAATTTATTATAGTTAATTATTAATAATGGTAAATTGTAATTAATATTTATTCACATTTATTTACAAATACAATTCATACTTAATAATTAGTATTATATAATTAATATTAAATAATACCAATAACCAACATTCAATAATTAATATTTAATTATCAGTGTTTAAATTTTGACATTTTACTTATTTATTATCATTTATAATTAATAATAATATTTAATTTACTATTTATACTATATCTTATAACTGATAACTAATAGTTAATAATTATTCCTGATAATTGATAATTACTAATATACAAATAATAAACAACATTTAATAATATTTCGTGCACTCTTCCTATCGCAACCAGAATTTGGCTCCGAACCGAAATTTCAGTTGTTTTTGGGTTTGCCCGCTTCAGTTTTCATTCTGTCGCCACGCTGAAATGGTGATATTTTCTGCCCGTGCCCTCCGCTTAATGGACATTTAACCCTTTGAAACAAACCAACCTACATGCTTTCCCAAATTGTAAAAAAAAAACCTAAATCCGTGTGCAGTTACGTCCATCACTGCCCTCTCCTTCTTTCGCTCCAACCACCTCTCCCTCGGATCCAAATCCAATCTCGAACCCTGATCCATCAAGCAGATTTCTCCCACGATGACCCGTCATTACCTCTTATTGCTAGATCTCCACCATTTTTTGTTAATCATTCTAATCTAAAAATACAGCTCTCCAATAGCTATGGAATTTCAGCAAAATGTCATTGACGCATGGAGAAATTAAGGGCCACGCGCCGAAGATGAGCTTAAAGAGGCTCCTGGGTGTTTGATGAGCTAAAGGCAAATGCTTCTGGTTCTGGTTAAGTATAGAGATTCAGGAAATGAGAGTGTCTTCGGGTCTGCTGATTTCTTTGATCCGAATTCCGTTAAGAAGGCATCGGATGTGCTTGTTCATAAAATTGGCGAACGCAATGTAAGATTCTTTTCATGTTTCTTGACTTTACTTTTGTTGTTAGATTTGGTATTTCAATCAATATCAAGTTATTTTATTTATATTTCAGAAATTGTTTAATTTCCTTTTTTGTGGATTTACAACGTTATTGGGTACCAATCTGTTTTGGAATTATTTTGTGAATAGTGCTAAATTACACTGTGAAGTTTATTTACCTGTATAATTGTGTGCGTGTATATATGTTGATTTCCAGGATGGTTAACTAGGGTTATTTGAAATTTATACAGGCACAACCCTTCTTTCTGCTTCGTACTCATTGTGTAGTAGGGTAGATTGAGATGTTTAGTATGGTGTATATGGATAGGTTTGTGAAAAATGTAGTTATCTTTCTTTTTATGTCAAAACAAAAATGTATATTTTAATCGGTAGCAATTAAGTAATACAGCTTGTACATATTGGGGAACTATCGCGAGAAACCTTCTATTCGTCTCAAAACCTGAACAAGCCATGCTCAGACACAACATATGGCGATCTATCTATATTTAAAAAAAAAATTCTTGTGAATAAAACAAAACAAAATGTTATGAGAAAATATATTTAGATAATTCATTTTGGCAGTCCACTTCTTTCCAAGTAAGACCGAATCAATTAGTGAGGAACATCATACAAAAGTTTGGATATTTGAAACCTGAGAAAACATTTGTGCTTGAGTTTGCAGATAGCACCATTTGAGACATTCTAGATCAAGTCTGAAAATAGACTAATTTTTGCTAATAAACAAGACGAGTGGATGTATATTTATTACGTCTCCTAATTCCAGTTTTATTGCTATTGCAAACTAGGACTTGGTAATCAGCTGTATATTAAATTTTTACAATGTAAGACTAAAAACGAGTAGGGAAGTTGTACAATATTCTTCCTTATAAATCATTTTTAAAAGTTATCTTTGTTTAAGTGCTTTTTGGTTTACCCTTTTTGGTTTTGGTTTTTCATTTATGCAAAATGTCGAATGATCAATGATGCATATATTGCTTGAAAACCAGTCATTTTTTACTTTTTTGAAAACAAAATTGAA
This sequence comes from Allium sativum, assembly GCA_030737875.1. Taxonomy (NCBI): domain Eukaryota; kingdom Viridiplantae; phylum Streptophyta; class Magnoliopsida; order Asparagales; family Amaryllidaceae; genus Allium; species Allium sativum. The sequence goes on from CM060918.1 coordinate 650,620,654, forward strand.
TTCATTTTGTTGTCATGCATATATTGAAAATAACTTCATATGAGTTCACTTGGTTGTCATGCATCTGGCTATCTACTTGAAAATGCCCCTCGTTTCCATGTAAGTAATGTTACACAAAAGAATAACATATGAAAACTACAAACAACATGACATACTAGTTAATATACACTTCTTCTCCTCAAGTAGATTCATTTGAGACTTGGTATACTATTCTACAAACAATCTCAGGTAAATAATTCATATTTACAGTGCATTTATCAATCTACGGTGTAAGAGCAGAACAATCTGTAATATATGAGCTATATAGATTTGTATTAAATGTACAAATCTTAATTGTCATCTTGGTTTGAAAGTAAAAGTGTTTTGGCAGGGGAATCTATCAATACTTCATGTTATATTTATGTCAATACGACTATAAATAGTTAATTCTGAATTGATAAATGTAGTTATTTTGAGCTTAATGTAAATAAAGTAGAAAACAAATAAAACTACAACACTTTTCTTACATTAATCATACAAATTAAGGTTCAAAGTTTCGTACTGCAGCGGCCCAGGTTTATAACATATTTGACTCATATCTACATCTTATTGGATTTAAAACTGCTATAGGTTCTTTCATTGTCTTTTAATCTCCAGTGCAGGAAACAAAATATATGTACAATTTGATCACGGGTTAGATCTACATTCTTTGAATTTTTTTTCTCTTTAAATTTCTAGCTTGCGGGTAAGAACAAAGATTCGTAGCCGTTCAGCTTTCCTTATGTCCGAACAGATGGGTCATTATATTTACATATAAGAGATTTAAACTTAATTAATCATCAATAACACTAATAGGTTCATTGATCAGATCCTACAATTTGGATGAGCCTGGGATTCACATAACATATGAGAAGCAATCTTCAGCCGGACTCAGCTGAAAGACCAACCTGCAATGTTTCTTCATAAATTTAATATTGGAAATTTGATAATTAGTTGGTACCAAACTAGGATAAACATCGTCCTCAAATTCACAAACGAGGTTTTTATTTTTCTTTCAGTCTTCTTACGATAGTATAATATCCAGATTTCTGCATGTAAATTGAATCTGTATAAAACAAACTTCAGATTCAATTACCATAATTAAAGAACAAACTTGTGATTATTCTTTGTGCAATCAGCAACATTAACATGTGTTTGTTTCTACAGCAGCCCAATTTTACAATAACTCATATCTGCAGCGGCCCAGTTTTTGGTACCACCACCACCCTTAACCTTTACCCGTTTATACATTAACGGTTGTAATCAAAACTGAGACAAGATGTTGCTTCTAGATGCAACTTTATTTTGTCGATTGAAATTCTCAATATCTCTGTACTCACTTTTTAGCAGCATAGGACAAATTTTATTCTGCCCTCAGTTTAGTGTTGCATGAATCTTTTATAATATTTGTTAGGGTAATATAGCATCAGCATTACAAACTATTTTTAAGAACTATCTTTTCTACATTAATTAGGATGAATATCATAATATCATCAGGTGGGCAGAGAGCATTCTAGAAGCACCGAGAGTTCACAACCGGTTCCAAAAGGTTTGCACTGTACCCTAATAGTTTGTTCCTGTCCATATAAATAGTTTAATTGTGTGTATGATTTGATATTTGCTCACATCAGGAGGTTAATTGTTGATCCTAAAACATGGAAACTTTTATAGTTCTCTGACATGATGAGGTATTTTGTAAATTATTAGTTCATTTTTGAAACTTAGAGATGCATAGTTTTCTAATGGATGTACTATTGTTTGTTTGAAAAGTTAAGTCTGTGCAAACTAAGTTATATATTTGAATATTTCATCTATTAAATTCATGATTTAATGACTCTGACTAATAGGTGCATTTTGTGTGTTTAAATCTATAATCCATTCCTCAAAACCTGGATATTTTAAGGGACATACATGCTCTGATTAAATTCATCACAACAAAAATGTATATATGGGTTTGTTTCATTTTTTATTTTGTTTGTTTGAGGTTCTGCTTTGTATATAACTATTTGATTATTATTTAATTGGAACAAAATTTCATTTTTTTTAAAAGATTGCTTGTTTGATGGTGGGTGTGTAGTCAAGTGGATAAGTACAAGCATGCATGTGTACTCTACCTTAGTAGGCAGCAAGTTAATGTGCGTGTACTCCTTGTTTGTTTGTGTAACAACCCAGAATTTAGGGCCAATTTAAAAATTTTATTATAGAAATTTCAATGGGTTTTAATATTTAAAATAATTTATTTTAAATAATAACGACTAAAAATTTATTTTAAAACAAATAAATTTAATTTAATTATAAAAGGAGTTTAAAACAACGCTGCAGTTTGAAAATGTGAATTTGAACTTTGACGGAATGTACATGATTCATTTTAAATCAGAATTGAGCGAAACAAGAAATATTTAAATCTGTTTAATCATATCTTTCTAACAAATCTGAAAAATTGAAATTTCACTTTAAAAGTTGTAAGTTATGGCCAGTTTAAAATTTAGAAAAGTCGCTGTAGAATTTATATATATTTTTTAATTAAATATATTGTCCTTAAAATTAGCCATTTTGCAAACAACCTCTGTTTTCGACGAAACCACTTTTGTTGGAATTGGAATGTCAAATTATTGCTAGGCTTCAATTTGCATATTTTTTCGAATCAATAGGTGAGCGTGGCAAAAGAAACTGTGTTTTGCCAGTTTCAGTCAAATTCAATCGACTGAAAAATAGCCATTTTTCAAAAAGTCTCAGAATTCGACGAAATTAGTTTTGTTAGGACCGTTTCGTCAATACATAGCCAAATATATTTTTTCTGGATTTTTCAGAGTTCGTATGTGGCCCTGGTGAATTTAATTGTACGTCAGAATTAAATAATTAAAGGTATTATATTTTAAATTAAATAAAAATATATCGTAGCAGCCGAATTGAGTTACGGGACCTGGTCCAATGGGTCCGGAATGGGGCCTATTGGCTAGGGTCATCATTTGTTGGGCTGGAATTGGCTTAGTTTAAAACAATTGGATTTATTTGCAAATTAAAAAATATATAAATGGGTGAAAATAGCTAAACCTAAACACTATTCACGTTCTTCCCAGACAGCCGCCACATCAATTCGAAGGCCAGAAATCTTCGAAACTTTCTCCCTTAATTCCAACCAATCCACAAACAATTAGCTTCTCTTCCGGTTGAACAAATTGAAGAGCTCTGTTCCCTCTTTGATTTGATACGGGGTGATCGTTCTCTGGTGTCCTGGATTGCGAGAACAAGCCCTCCGAAGCCACCCCATCTCGACCGTCGTACCCCGCGCCTGAGGCCGTCGTGCCACCCCGCAACTCCGGCGTAGCTGCGCCGTACACCCCTCGACGGCATCCAACTGCCTGATCGGCCACCAGCATCACGTACTTCGAGAAAACAGCAGCCCTAGGTCGGAACTGAGTTGGGTTCTATTGTGGCCGAATTCTGCTGGAAGAGATAGAGTGTAAATCCTTTTTATTTTATTCCATTTATTTAAATTAAATATGTTCGACATTTAAAAATGCGTAACTAACACATACAAAGTCGGAATTTCAAAATTTCAGTTCCGGTGAGTTCGTAAGATCGAACTCTATCATCCAAGACTGAAACGGACTGATTTGGAGCAGTTTTGAAATTTGAAAAATTTTCAAATCAAATGGTGAGATCTCTTTCCTAAACAAATTAATTATTTAAAAAATTTGCTAGTTATTTAAATAATCGTCGTGTGATAATTTAGACTTGTATGTTATGAAGTTGCTGAAATTTTTATATGTTGATTTGTGGTGTTTATTTGCTAGTTAATTATTCTTATTCAAATTTGTATAGATCAGAATTAAACTGTGTGTTTGAACATATGAAAGATTCATTTTTAGTTATTTTGTCGATTAGTGACAAAATTGTTTAAACATATAAAAGATTCATTTTTAGTTATTTTGTCGATTAGTGACAAAATTGTTTAAACATATAAAAGATTCATTTTTAGTTATTTTGTTGATTAGTGACAAAATTGTTTAAACACATAAAAGATTCATTTTTGTTTATTTTGTTGATTAGCAACAAAATTGTCGAAACATCTAAAAGGTTCATTTGTATTATTTTGTTGATTTGTAACAAGTTGTAAATTCACACAAAAAGTACAAATTTTATTTATTTTGTTAAATAGAAACAAAATTGTACATTCACACAAAAAGTACATTTTTATTTATTTCGTTGATTAGAAATAAAATTGTCCATTTCTATAATAAAGTACATTTTTATTGATTGTGTTGACTTGAATCAAAACTTTCACTGCATATTAAAAAGTGCATTTTATTTATATTTGTTTAATTGGAATAGAATCGCCAATTTACAAATATTTGTGTTTTATTCACTTTTGTTAAAATGACACAAAATTATCAATGCATGTTTAAAATCATAATTTGTCCATTTTTGTTGAAATAACATAAAATGGTCAATTCTTTTTGACAATCATATTTTGTTTATTTTTGTTGAATTAGAATAGAATTGCTATTTCACAAAAATGTGCGTCTTTATCATTTATGTTGAAATAAAACAAATGTGTTCATTTATATAAAAAGTTACTTTTTTATTATTTTTATTGAATTAGAATAGAATTGCTAATGCACAAAAATGTGCACTTTTATCATTTTTGTTGAAATGAAGCAAATTTGTCCATTTATATCAAAAGTTTTATTTTGTTTATTTTTGTAGAATTGGAATAGAATTGCCAATTCACAAAAAATATGTATTTTGATCATCTGTGTTGTTATTAAACAAAATTGCCAATTCATAGAAAAGTTCATTTTTGGTTATCTTGGTTGAATTGAAATAAAAATTTGTCAATTCACTAGAATCTATATGTAACCCATTTTCACTGACATTTTAGAACTATTAAAATGATAGTATTGTTGCAACCCATTTTTACCGTCATTTTAGAATCATTAAAATGGTATATTTGCCATGTCATATTTTACCGTCATTTTAGATACGGTAAAAAGAAAATATTTTAGCATTATATTTTTATTGTCTTTTAGAGACAATAAAAAAAGATAGAATTTTTATATTATATTTTTATTGTCTTTTTAGAGACAATAAAAAAGATAGGATTTTATGTTATATTTTTATTGTCTTCTTGGAGACAATAAAAAGATAGAATTTTTATGTTATATTTTTGTTGTCATTTTAGAGACAAAAAAAAAGTATGAATTAGAAATGTACATTTTTATATATTAAAAAGAGAATGAATTAGAAATGGACATATTTGTCACATTAAAAAGGATGAAGTAAAAATAAACATTTTGTCATTTTTAAGGAAGATTACATTTTTGATCATTAAGGTTGATTAAAGAAAAAGTTTACATTTTTGTTTATTTAAAGGGATTAGATGAAATTTACATTTTTTTTTTTACATTAAAAGAATCATACAAAGTTGTCATATTGTTTGCATTAAAAGGAAGGGACAAAAATTAACATTTTTGTACATTAAAATGATTAAACCAAAATATACAATTTTTGGTCACTGATAAGAACTACACAAAAGAAATAAAAGACTAAATTTTTATTGTCAATTGTTCACAATAAAAAGAATTGAGATATATGTCTATGATGTTGAAGTGTTTGATGTGTTGAATATGTAGTTAGTTTATTTAAATTGAATATTACACTTCCATTTACGAGTCATCCGACTTGTTTATGTGATTGGGTTGATAATTTTTACACATCGCCCAAGTGCACAAATAATTTATTATTTGAATGTTGGATGAAACCCCACACGTGTGTTGGGATGATACTTGGTCTACACTAATCCCAATGTTTAGTGTAGAATCCACTTTGGCTGTTATTTGGATGTTTGATAATTATTCATCTTGATTATTGATTTCATGCAGTATATGGTTGTTGATTGAGTCACATTGTGACGACCCCATTTCCCGTTCGGACGGAGACAAGGGTAACCTTTGGAATATAACACAGAAACAGATAATAGCAGAACAGAATTAATTAAATACACCAGATAATGAACAATAGAATATAATGGATAAAAGTAATCATCAGGGTTACACAGTATACAGGATCTTACTTAGTACAATTACAGTTCAACTATACATATATGTCTACAGCGGAAAAACAAACATAATGTACAGTAGGAGCTGAACAACATAAAAAGAGATAAATGATTGAATCCATCTTCAGCTCCAGCTATCCGGATAAAGCCTGTTAAACATGAATACAAGGCTGCCCGTGTAGAAAAAGGGACACCAGAGTTTGAGAGTGAAACAAACTACGAGTCATCATGGGACTGGTATGAGAAATCTACTCAACACATCTAAAATATGGCTAATCACAGGACCACGCCACTTTCGTGGAACGGGTTTACTCCATTGGATTGCCAGTGCTTTAAAACAAATCATTCTTTTTAAACACCGCAATGGTTTTTATAAAAATGAAGCCATTATAAGACTCAGTTCCCATCACACAATGCAATGCAAACCGAAGGATAGAGTTTTTACCTTATAACGGCCAAAATATGCTTGATAAAAATAAAAAAAGAGCATTTGATATTATTGCTAGTGTTTATATGTTTTAAAAACAATTTCAAATCATAACTATCAATCATAGACGGCATTAATGCCCCATACCACTATGTCGTCATATATAGGTATACAATCAATACCGCACAGTCACGTATTTGGAAATTGGATTTCCGTCATGAACCAAGGCAAAAGATAGTCCTTACCGAATTCGAGACTATCTAGCCCGAGTCTCAGGCACAGCCGCAACCGTACCTTGGATCGTCAGGGCCGGTCCACCGATGTGGATTAAAATTTCTGAACAATGTGTTTCCCCGCCCTATGGGGCGTAAATGAGCCAACGAATGACTCCATCGGACCCGGATCGTCCAATCAAACCGAGGCGCCTCGCAACAGCAACAACCACATAAGTCAAACTCCTCAGGGCGTGTAAAACCACTGACGCCACTTTTAGCTAGAAAGAAAACGCACGTCCCCCCTGAGGTCCTGCTCCCGTTTCTGGTTCATACTGGGGTGTGAGGCTCGCGAATTCACGTTATACACAAAGCTACTCCACACAGGCGGTGCTTTGATCATCACCACAAGACTTTGCTTTTCAACAGAAGCCCTTTTTATTTGCCACTTAGGCATGCCACACTAGCAATTCATGCCACGCGACTGATGTCCATCGATATACAACCTCTGAGCTCGTGCGTTTCGGAGAAGGGCGTTAAGCAAATGAATAAATTCTGCACCGCCAAACAGATGTATATTTAACAGAGATTAATCAACATAGAATAAAATCCAATGTCAGACACACAGTCCATTTACAAGTTCGTTCTGGGTCTGAACGAAACCGGAGGCACTATATACCCCGCAAACCCATCGATCACCACGTACGTCTGGATGATCACCACTCATTATCCATATTTCGGGAAGCTTCCCAATCAGGACCTCGGTTGCCATCCAAACGAGGTGAAGATCTCCGGTCTTCGACCACCGTCTTTATCTTCGATTTCTTATCGTTGATTCAGTTATTCAGAATGGGATAAACCCGGTCTTTCTGAGCAACTTGCGTATATGATAAACAAGTGCAACACTAACATACACATGCATCATTTCAATTCATTAGTCACTAACCGTCAATCAGTAAGAGAACGATTTCCCAAATATTAACCCCGAAGGCCGAAACCAACATCAGATCAACACCCTGGAAACCATTCGACTTAGCCAACCTTCAGTTAATTTCTAAATCACATCCATATCATTTATAATATTTTATAATGATTTATCGCTATTTTTAATTATTTTAAAATAGCCAATTTATTTAAAACGGCGCTTCGGGCCATAACGCGACCGTGGCGCTGTTTTTCTTCAGATTTGACTTACACATATCTGAAAATCTAACCGTTGGATCTTCACCAAATTTACATCATTAGAAAGATCTTTTCAAAACGAAACCAACGGTTCCAGTTTCGGGAAAATCCGACGGTCGGATCTCCCGGTATAATCGTTTGAAGTTTCGATTTCAAAATACGAACTACAGCGTCGTTATTCGATTAAATATAATTATATTTATATTATACAAATATAATCGATTCTGGCGCTGTTTTTCTTTAGATTTGAATTAAACATTCCAGACAATCCAACCGTTGGATTTTGACAAAGTTGGTGCCGTTGGAAAGATATTTCCAAAGCGAACCCAACGGTTGCGATTTTAGGAAAATCCGATGGTCGGATCTCCCGGTATAATCGTTTGAAATCACGGTTTCAAAATACGAACTACAGCGTCGTTATTCGATATATTTTAATTCTATATATATATATATATATATATATATATATATCGATTCTTCGATTTCAAAGCTATATTCTTTTAATACATTTGATAAAAATGATATTTTTATCTAACTGTCTTCTATTTCAACACTTCACTATATTTAGCAATTCATGTATATAATAAAAATGTGATTTTTATTGTAAAACATTTCTTTTCAAAACACTATTATTTTATATAGTTTATATAGGTAATAAAAATAGGATTTTTATTATAAAACATTTCTTTTAAAACAAGGTCATTTTACATAATTCATATAGATGATAAAAAAGGTGATTTTTGTTATAAAACAATTTATTTCAAAATATGAATACCATTCAACACATGAATTTCAATTCAACGAATGAATATCGACTCAACACATGAAGGGTTTCTATAGTTTCTATATACAGATAAAAATGTGATTTTTATATTTAAAACACGAATACCATTCAACACATGAATTTCTATTCAACGAATGAATATCGATTCAACACATGAAGGTTTTCTATAGTTTCTATATATATAGATAAAAATGTGATTTTTATATTTAAAACACGAATACCATTCAACACATGAATTTCAATTCAACGAATGAATATCGATTCAACACATGAAGGCTTTCTATAGTTTCTATATATAGATAAAAATGTGATTTTTATATTTAAAACACGAATACCATTCAACACATGAATTTCAATTCAACGAATGAATATCGATTCAACACATGAAGGTTTTCTATAGTTTCTATATATAGATAAAAATGTGATTTTTATATTTAAAACACGAATACCATTCAACACATGAATTTCAATTCAACGAATGAATATCTACTCAACACATAAAGGGTTTCTATTCAACGAATAAATATAGTTTCAACAAATGAAAATAATTCAAACACATGAATATTATTCAAAAATTTCGGCAGCACAACGGCAGGGTAGTTAAAACCGGGACCGTCCCTAGTACGGCTCCTCGCTCTACCTTAAAACCTCACGGTTTTTGACAATGGGGATCATGCATCTAGTTCGCACGCAGGCAGCATGCATATTTATTTCATTTCCACAAACTAATCCTATGTGGTTTCAACCAAATATTTCTCAACCACAAACGGGTATTTTTCAACCACAATCAATCAATATCAACCACAAACAATCCCAACCAACCATTCGCTATCAATCAATTTTCACACAAATCACAACCAATAAATATCGTCCATGGTTTGTGGGCGAGGGGCGTATATATACATATATATATATTTATTTATATATAGCAATTCACTTCTATTTCAACACATATATAATTTTTACAACACATATATAACTTATACATCGAACGTACAACTTATACAACGCTTATACATGAGGTGTACAACGCTTATATAACCCATACATCGACTATATAATTTATACATCGTTGTTTTCCATATCGTTTATAAATTAGAAATCTCATATTGGGTTCCACTCCACCAAAAATAGCAGAAGGCTCATAAAAATATGCGGTCTCTTCTAGAATGTAGAAGACGTCCACATGAGTCCACTATCTCTTGTTTCACTGAATTTCAATAACACAGCAAAAAGATATGGTTTTTCAAAGTTTGCAACGGTTTAAAGGTGTTAAAACTGTTGAAAATTAATATAGCCAATACCTCTCTGAATTCTTCAAAACTAGGTTTTGAATTTTCTTCAAATCCGAAGCATGATATGCCGATCAGCCTAAGCCACGTCAACGAGCTTGGAGAGGCGTGCCTGCACCCTTGACGGCGGCGAACTCGGCGGCGGCGAGGAAGAGAAAATCGACCGCGAACGGTGCGATTTTGGAGGAGGAGATCTCGCTGATGGGGCGACGAGGGGTGGCGTACCAGCTATGGATGTGAAGCTCTCGGAGAGATCTACAAAAACCTTAACTGGGTGGAGGTGTTTCGTTGCGTGGATTAGCCAGAAAAGAGGAGAGAAGATTCGTGCTGCCGCCGCCGTATAATGGGGGAGAGAGAAAAGTATTTTCTCTTTTTTTTTTAAAAAAATCTGATTGGTAGGTGGGTTTTAAAGGGGTTTTCTGACACTACCACCAATCTAAACCCAATGACTGTCGTCCTCAGAGTTTTACCCCAATTCCGAACACAATGGGATATGTTTCGTAGGCCCATTCGACTGTTTCAGTCAGTTTCCATTCAATTTAAAATATATAACATTCAATATTTGATTTGAACGTACATTTCAATTTGCCTGGGCCACAAACTGATTCGAAAAATCCCAAAAAAATAAATCTGGCTATGTTTTGACGATACGGTCCCAACAAAACTAGTTTCGTCGAATTTTGAGACCGTTTGCAAAAATGCCCATTTCTGGTCGATCCAATTTAACTATAATTGACCAAAACACGTTTTCCTTTGCCACGCTCACATACTAGCTTCAAAAATTATGAAATTTGAAACCTAGCAATAACTTCATATCCCGGATCCAACAAAAGTGGTTTCGTCGAATTCCGAGGTCGTATGCAAAATGGCCAATTTCACGGGCTATATAAATTCCACACCGACCTTTCTGAAAATTCATCTGGCCATAACTTTTGCTTTCCGCTATGAAAATTCAAATTTTCAGATTCGTTAGAAAGGTATTCACTAACAGATTTAAATATTTTTGGTTTCTCTAAAATCCGTTTTGATTTGCACCCGGTACAGTCCGACAAAGTTTGAATTTAATTTTTGAAACTGCAACGCCATTTCAGGCCTTGTTTATAATTAGAATTAATTATATTCGTTTTCAAACGTCGATTCAAACTCACTTTTCATTGCTATTATTTAAACTATTCATTTTAAATATTTAAAATCCACTATTTTAGCCAATAAAAAAATTAAATTGGTTCAGATTTTCTGGGTCGTTACACACATTCCAATAAAGAATATTCTAGAAAAAGTATATTTTAGAAAATTTCTTAGAAAAAAGAATATATTTTAGGAAAATATATTTGTTGATATGAACTAGTTATTAACTAGTATAAATCATTAAATTTAGATTTAATGAAGTTTTCCAATTTGATAATATTTAATTGGAATTAAATTAAATATAATGGATTTTGTGTTTGTTGTGAATAGTGTCTTAAATAACATTGTTCTTAAACCCCGTATGAAAAGAATAATCTTTTAATTAAGATTATTAAAAAAGTTTTCAATTATATTCAATAATTGAAATAAGATGAAATGTCAGTTGGGTTTATTGTGAATTGTGTTTTTAAGCGACATTTGTTCTTTAACTCAACTGACAGTGAAAATATGATTTGGAATTTATAAATCTTTTATTAAGATTTAAATGGGAATTTTTCAAAAGTTAAGTTTTCCAATTTAATATATTAAATTGGAATTGAATAGAATTTGAATTAATAATAACCGAGATAAGCTTCTGTAGAAGAAACCCGATACTATATATGGAATTTAAGAGGCTTTGCCGTTATTCCATTTATATTATTGGTCGGATACAGAAATTTTTAACGATTATATATATTGATTTGATTTCTGTGAAGATTCAATATTTTATGGAAGACGATTTTGGGTTTACCGTGAACTATGTTTATAAATGACATGGTTAGTGACAAATGAATTGGAATGAGGAGTATGTTGTGTTTGTGTAACATTTGTTTTAATATACGCGGGTTGTTCGGAAAGGCCGGGTTTATACCCATTCCGAATAACCGATTCGACGATATGTCGAAGATGAAGACGGTGGTTGAAGACCGGAAGTCTTCACATCGTTGGGATAATTACTGACGATCCTGATTGGGCTGTACACCCAAGAGGATGAAAATAGTTGGTGGTCGTCCAGACGTACTTGGAGATGGATGGATATGCGAGGAAAGTGCCTCCGGTTTCGTTCAGACCCAGAACGAACTTGTAAATGGATGGTGTGTCTGACATTGTATTCCTTTATATTGTATTTGTTGATCTCTGCTAAATATATATCTGTTTGGCGGGGGAGAATTTATTCTCTTGCTTAACGTCCTTCTCTGAGACATACGAGCTCAGAGGTTATATATTGGCAGAAATCAGTGGTACGATATGGATTGATAGTGTGGCATGCTGAGTGCAGTGATCCAGACTTTTGTTGAAAAGCAAAGTTTGGTGGATGATGATCAAAGCGCAGCTGATATAGCATGGCTTTGTGTATAGCGCTGATTCGCGAGCCTCACATCCCGGTATGGTGGTAAACTGATGGTTTGATCAGTATGCTTTTTAGTGGATGGGCACCTTAGTGGTGTCGTGGATTCGGTCGACCGAGATGAGCTTAGTGCTCAGGGATATATAGAGTAAGCGGTGTTTTCTCTCGCTGGGACGTAAGCCGCCGTGATACTCTGGTCCCAAATGTGCGGATGTGCAGACGGTGTTTTCTCCTGTTGGGACGTAAGCCGTGGTGAATTGCATTACGTGATCGATCTTTCGAATCAGGAGCCACCATGATGGAAATCCAATTTCCAATACGTGTATTTCGGTTTTATTTGTAGAGCCTAGTATGGTGACATAGAGGGATGGGGCACTTATGCCGTCTATGATTGATACTTATGATTTGAAGATATTTTATACAATATGCACTTACAATAGTATCAAATGATTTGTTTTAAACGTACCAAGCATGTTTGGCTATTATAAGGGAGAACCCTATCCTCCGGCTTGCGTTGCATTGTGTGATGGGACATGGGTCTTATAATAGCATCATTTGTCTTTTTTTAGCATTGCGCTGTTGTTTTATGCACTGGTGTTCTTGGGAGGAAACCCGTTCTGTGTTATATGGCGTGGTCCCTTGATTTACCTTACTTTTAAAAATAAAGATAAATAACTGTTTTAGTTCATACACCAGTCACATGACTGACCTGGAGTTTATTGTTTTAACCTAAACTCTGGGTGCCTTATTTTCGACACGGGCAGCTAGTAGTTTTGGTTTTGCAGATTTATATTCACAGGATCCTGGTTTACAGCTGGAATGATATCCGGAAAGCTTTGTATCCGTATATCTCTTCTAGTTGTGTATTGTATTATTTTCCGCTGCGATGTATTTAAATGTAATTTAAATCTCTGATATTTCTGTGTAATATTTATTCATTTATACTCTGTATATTCCTGTAATTTGATGCATTGTTGTAATATACAAAGAAATGTTCTTCCGTCTGCGTTCTGTTGTGGCTTGTTCTCGAACTATCCGCGCTTTCCTCACCGGGGAAGTTACGGGTTTTCACATTTGTCACTTTTGTCAAATATAATAGTTGAAACTAAATTTGTCAATTTTGTCAAAAGTAATAGTTGAAACCAAATTTGTCACTGTAACGAACCGAGAATTTCGGCCTCGGAAATCGACATAAATACATTTACCATTACTCATGCCGATCCTCCAAGCACCGAAACACTGGATAGTTATTAGAAAGAATTTAGAGGGTGAGATAAGAAAGAAAGAAATATAAGAATAGAAGAAGAAGAAGAACAACACCACACAAAGTCTCACATCGCAGCGGAACAAAATATAATACATAAATAAATCTTTATTGAGAGCTTTAAAATACTTACAGTATCAGAGTACACATCTGGACAGCGATAATAATCGGTCCTCATATACAACACAGCGGAATAGTAGTAATATCATACGTCTGGACCCTTCCAGCTCGTCTCTTTACAGCAGTCGATAACCTGAACCTGTACAACCCGGTCTAACCCGAGCATTTATAAAACACCGGGTCAGTCTGGGGAACCAGAGTGAGATAAACTCGCACAGTATTAAGGGTGATCATCCAACTTGATTTTAAGGTTCAAAATCTTTCAAAAACAAAGGATAGTCGTAAGACCGAATCCACACATAAACATGGACGGTTTTTACCTTACGATAACCCAAAACATTTTTGAAATCAGTATCTTGTCTGATATTATAATAATGTCTAAATACAAGTAAATAGAAATCTAGTAGAACGCTTGCATCTCACGCTCTACGTATATAGTATACAAACAAAACCGCGGGCGCTTATTGGAGATTGGATTCCATCTATGACAAGGTATGGGACCACCTGCCGATAGTGTATCTCTAGAGACAAATACACTGGGTTCAACAAGAACGTCTTGCAACCCGGCCCTCACATGACCGACCACTCATTTCGCTTGAGTGTATCGAATGTATATCACCGACGGTTGGGATCAGCAACCGTCTCCCGAAAAGGGATAGCATCGAAACATAGATTTAAGAATAAATAGGAATTTCTCTAGATAGGTGATTATACATCCTAATGGGAGCGACCCACATAGCCATGCTGCCAGCCCGATTTCTGCCATTTCCCGGTTGATGAGGCTTGAGGCCAGAATTAACTTTTGATCATCTGGTCGTCATTTACTTTGAATGCCACATCGTCAGATCCGTCAGATATCACTAATTGATATCCACAAAAAAACTCTAGCTGGAAGCTAAGAGAATGGCAATTCTCTGCCAACAACCATAGCACGTTTGAAGAAATCAACGTACGTGATCCTTTGGAAATACTCTGTCAGACATTCGTCCATACAAGTCATCCAGGAACAGGATGAATCGAAGGCACTCTCCTACTGCATCTAATATAGGAATCACCCCATGGATCAGTAGCGAGAAGCCCTTGCAACCCGTAGATTCCAACCACGACAGAATCACATCTTATCTCGGCTTGCCAGGCAGAGAATATTAGTGGTTCTTCCGTTTATGAAAATCAACGGTCTTCACAGCACCATCTTGACCATCTTCTGATATCTTCACGTATTTGTTGGTCGGAATGGTTTTCGAATATACATTCGATCCCGGTCTTCCCGTACCAACAATCGTATTGGCCAGATTTGATAGTCGGTGTTTTAACTATCAAAATAATCAGTGTTTCAATCATGACACTCCAATGAGTTCACTGGTCCAGTATTCAGCATCACTTGGCCTTTAACAAAACTGATTTACTTTTAAAAAACTTCTAATTTCAATCTTTGAAAATACGATAATTGAATAACTCCAATTTGATTTAACTCTAATCGATTAACTCTAATTGATTAACTAATACTCGACTTAAATCCATTCGCTTGACTCTAGATCGCAGCGATCACAATGGTTACGCCTGATTCCCTCAGGAAACATCCGACCACCGTAGGCTATCTGTAGCCCTGCGAATTACGCTAGCAGTCGTACGAAATGGCACTCATCTTGAAAAAACTATGTTTGACCAACTCTAGCTCGAATAACTATATTCCTATATACTAATGTCCTCAGAACCCTTACTTTATAATACTTAGTAAATTAACTTATAACCGTATATAATTTCCACTCAATTCTCCTTTCAAACATTTGTTACATCCATCCTTTATTATTTACATTGGGGAATCCATTAGATCTAATAAGGAAATTTATAGCACCTATGTTATAACGCTGTTTAGATTCATAGCACATATGTTATAACCATAGCATTATAATTACTATTTAGATTTACAAACAACAACACTATAATTGCTGTTTTGGTTTACAAAACATTTACCATAGCAACAACGCTAAACTCGCTATTAGATTCACAAAACATTATAACGACAGCGCTAAAGTCGCTGTTTAGATTTCAAACCATATTCACTAACGTCTCTTACGATTACCAACTAATACTATCTTCAGATAATCCCGATGTGGTTCAAGTTGGGGTATTTTAAATTACCTCTCAGACCTTGATCAAACAATGTTCTTATCCTCAGACAAATATCAGCTGTAATCAAACCACTATTCTATTCCAGTCTCAACAAATTCCATTACAACTTGGGCTTTGTTATAAGATCCTACACTTATTTACCCAAATCCACTTTAACAATCTCCCTTCCAATCTATTCTTCTATTTCCACTTTGGAATTCTTATTTCACATTCTCCTTTTACTTGATCTTATTTCCAGGTGAAGTTAATTTAAAATTTACGCTTTAACACCTTAAATCTCATAAGTAAACTCTGGTTTATAATAATCCCCTTTATCTCTAAAATCCTCTTTACTTAATTCAAATAATTAAGTAATATTCATTTCAAACTATGTTATTTGCTTGAAATTACTTTTATACTTTGTTATAATAATTTGGGTTTTAAATATAAACTCATACATAAACCCCCCTTCACCATTTACTTGGATTCCATTTCCACTCGATCATTTTTTCAAATAAACTAATTCCCTAAATTACTGTTAATCAGGGTAATACTAATCTTAAATCATTAACTATTGTAAATTAGTTAATTTCTCTATTAACTAAAATAAATGGTAAATCCCTTTAAAAACCTTATTTAAATATAAACAATATTCGTTTGACTATTTTAGTCAAAACACATTAACTTGATAGACAATTCTAATTCCAAATGGTCGATTTAATTAAATCAAAAACTCAATTATCTCATTAACCGATTTCAAACAATCCTCGCTTTAAATTAATTAAAAATATAATTAATTTAAATAAATTCCATTAATTGTTTCTTTACACAACGATTATCAAAGTTTGACCACTCGATTCCTCTTCTCATTTTCAAATCTGATTAACATCAGTACTTACTGTGTAAGATAAATTAATAACTAGTCAGAGTCTTAAATAAATAAAATATCTATTTCACTTTAATAACTATCATTTGAACTAATATAATTCAAAAATCTAACTCTGGTTATAAAATAAATTTTATAACCTCAGCTCTATCGATTCACCTGACGGTGAACGATACTTATAACCCTATTGATTTTATAGGCCATGCTCTGCCAAATACTTAACCAACACCGCCCATTGGATTAAACCAAACAGATGTTGAACACTCAGTCAATAACAATCAAATCAAATACCTTTAACTGATGATGAATAACAACCATTTAACACCAACCAAATAGCAGAACAATCCACATAATTCAGCACGTTTATAAATAAACGTGACCAACAGGGTGAGCTACCTACGTTGGATCCAATCGTTAAAATAACGATTTGGTATTTCTCTGAAATTAAACACAGTTTAATTCCATCGGTTAAATCAATAGATAAATAGATGACTAGCAAAACTGTCAACCATTGGCAAGCAGAGCACACAAAATAAAAATACCCAATTTATATAAAAAGGGTAACTGAGTGAGTTTAACTCACCTAGGGTTTCCATTTGTCGTTCAAGCGGTTGGTCAAAAATCTCAGATGATACCATTGTCATCTACTCTAGCTCAAAAATGAAGTGCTCGCCGGTACCATTCCAATACGTCTGATTTCGCCGAGTTATTGCTAGTAAACCTTGATTAGCCCATAATTTCACTGCATACACAACACGCGTCTGCTACCGTTACCGTCCTCCCTGGACTGCTCCATTCACGTTCCTACTTTTCACATCGTTTATAATTTATGATATGTTAAATTAATCTAACAAATAACTCTTAAATTAAAAGTTAAATCACTAATTACTTTGGTTATCAGGGGAAATTAGGTCGTCACCCTTCTCTTGTTTAAAACAGCAAGCTCCTCTCCATGTTGCCAACTCAATGCCTTCTCAGACCTTCTGTGTCCCTTCCGTTCGTTATATGAGCCCCATCTAAAAAAAAAAATGCTGACACTCTTCGCAAGTGAAAACTTCCCCACCGTTTTATATTTCTCCCCTCATCTTTGAACCCAAAATTTCCCGGATCCAAAACTGTGCACACGTGTGCACTTGCATTTGCTCCAGACCCCTCACGCCTTTGTTGAACCATATCCGCTACTGCCCTGTCATCTTCAACTGTGTACGACTTAGGAATTTAACCCCCTCATTACTTTCGAAAGTTTCCCGCCTGCTCTGCCTTCTTGCAAACGCCATACACTCCTTCAAACCAGACGAGCTCGTCCTTTTTACACTTGCTGCTCCATACGTTCAGAAACTCACCCTACTTTCCAGAGAACCCTTCACCCCGGCACCCCTTGTTCATATATATATATATATACTACGGTGGAGCTTTGTTTGCTGTTCGTGATACTAGAGGGAGGGTACGGTTTTGTCATTTGCTGGAGATGAAAATAAACCGAAAGGAATGGGAAAATGGGGATTCAGGGTGTGTATATATAATGGGCAAACCCTTGGCACCCAAGGAATTAACAGTAAGCTGTATATGGGTAGGATGTAGGATTGCAGAAATTAGCATGTGTTTTCTTTTCGTGTAGTACATGACACCACATTGTGATTTGAAGGAAATGAGAGGGTAGGCGCATAGCACGTTCCTTGCTTTAATTGATGTGAAGTTTGTACATTTAGGTTTATTGTTAATTTATTTAACGAAACTTCACCATGAAGTAACACGCAGAAACCATCACAAACGACTTTCATTTTCTGATAAAAAAACTAATCTTAGCGAAAAAAAAGTATTCCGGACCCAATGGGACAAGTTTGGTCGAAATCCGACATCGTTTGAAAAAAATTCCTT
The DNA here is from genome assembly GCA_030737875.1 of Allium sativum. NCBI lineage: Eukaryota > Viridiplantae > Streptophyta > Magnoliopsida > Asparagales > Amaryllidaceae > Allium > Allium sativum. Next base: position 650,639,405 of record CM060918.1, read on the forward strand.
TATAAAACCAGAAATAAACGCGCTTTTTAATTTACCACGACCACCAGCTAAATCGAATCAACTTGAAACCTTGATATCTTGCAATAACTTTTTGATACGAACCCAATGGCACTAGTTTCGTCGCATTCTGAGACTATTTGCCCGATAGGCTGTTTTTACCCCGAACCGCCCTACCCTTTTTAACGCCAAATTTCTCGATCTCTAAAAATAACAAACTATATACCTATCCCGACTCTAATCGACGATACGAACTCAACGAAACTAGTTTCGTGGTCTAATTCGATCGTCTGCTCAAGTTACACTCCAATATCCCTTTATTTATTTAAATACACGCTCTATAGAAAATGAACGGGCGTTTACGGCTACCGTGGCCACATACGACATTGGTTTGCCATGCCATCTAACACCATACAATAATTTAACGATACGGATCCAATGAAATTGATTTCGTCGAAATCTGAGTCCGTTTGCAAAACGACCATTTTAAAGGTCGCTATTTCAAATAACGATTTCCACAGCGTTTTTTTCCAAATTTTGATTTAGCCATAACTCGCATTCTGTAATACGGAATCTGGATTTTTCTCTTTTATATGAAAACTATCGTCAACACGCTTCCAGCGTTTCTCGTTTCACAGAAATCCGACTTATATCGGACTCTGTATTCTCAATTGAAGTTCAAAAATTCAATATTACGAACTGCAGCGTCATTTCGAGCTCGTTTTATATTATATATAAATTATAACGTTCAACTTCGTTTTTTTAATAAACGAATTCAATATTAAATTTCATTAATATTTCCAATATAATATTTAAAACTAAATTTAAATATTCAGATTCAAATGGTCGAAAAACACGGGTCGTTACATTCTTCTCCCCTTAAAATAATTTCGTCCTCGAAATTGCTAAGGTAAGAAAGAATGTTATAAACCTATTAATTTTCAAATCCAATTTATTATAAATTGAAAATCAATTCAATATCATAAATAAATATTTTCAAAAATATCGAAAATTTTCTAACACCTTAAATTCCCGAAAAATTTCGCCAGCACCTCCTCTGTACGGCTCAATCGGTACAACTCCAATTCGCCTTTCTAGGCCTTCTCCAATCCAAAAGAAAATAAAACAGCCAAGCGGCTTGCCCAATAGGCTCATAAATCACCAAACCCATATAAAAATAAACGTGTACCTTTTTGTCGGGCATATCATTATATCCTTTCCATCTCCTACCCTGTCAGCATATACAAATGCATTTCCAACAAAATTCCAATTTTATCCCCAAAACCAAATCCTTCACGCATCCAAGCCAAATCCCATTCTTAACTCAAATTCCATCCATTATCAATTCCAACTCTTAACTTACCAATCCAATACCTTTTCAGATTCCTGTCTCCCAATTCAAAATCTGATTCGACTTGATATATTATATCCCAATTCAATTTCCAGTTAATTAGTTCCAATTCAAATTTGCTTTCACAAACTTTTATTTATTTATTTTTATTTTGCCTTTGTTCAAATGATTTCCCTGGGAATTTTTAAACAGTTCAGCTCTTTCAAAAATCAAATATTTCTTTTCAAGATTTAAAACAACTTGTTTTTCTCAAAGCAATTCAAAACAAGATTTTTGGTAGTAATCCGTCACTTAGAACTCGGAAATGAACACCGATGATGTGGCCAGCATCATCAGAATTATTTCCCAGCGATCGAAGTGAGTTCCAAACTATATCACCTATCAAAACCATATTCAAACATTTTCGTTTTGAAATCTATTTCAAAATAAAAATCCCGATGCTTGTAAACAACTTAAAATCTCCCAGGATTTTAGAATTCTCATATATTCAATTTAAATCCATTTACAACACCTTTCCACATTTTGTAATTTTAATTCCAATTCTTATTTTAATCTCAGATTTAATAAATCTGCTTTTATATTATACGAATTCCAATTGGTTATTTATATAACCATTTCAATTATAATCAACCAACACATTCAATATACTATAATACTTCAAATATATATATTTTCTTTATATCAAAATATAATTTGGGCAAATTATTTCATTTACCCTCTTTCAAAACATACTGTGTCGGTTTATCATACTTGAGTGTTTAGAAACTCCTATCGATACAGTGGATCAAACTGATCGACCAGAATTCATAAACAGCTCAAACAAATAAATCTCCATAATACAAAACAAATTTTTATAAAATCTACAAATACGTTCACTCGTATATATACACTCAAACTCAATCTAGGTTACTGCTAACCCCATCTCTACTTAGTCACGCCACAGAGCCAAGGTAATCACTTAACCTTCAGCTCTGATACCACTGTAACGAACCGAGAATTTCGGCCTCGGAAATCGACATAAATACATTTACCATTACTCATGCCGATCCTCCAAGCACCGAAACACTGGATAGTTATTAGAAATAATTTAGAGGGTGAGATAAGAAAGAAATATAAGAATAGAAGAAGAAGAAGAACAACACCACACAAAGTCTCACATCGCAGCGGAACAAAATATAATACAGAAATAAATCTTTATTGAGAGCTTTAAAATACTTACAGTATCAGAGTACACATCTGGACAGCGATAATAATCGGTCCTCATATACAACACAGCGGAATAGTAGTAATATCATACGTCTGGACCCTTCCAGCTCGTCTCTTTACAGCAGTCGATAACCTGAACCTGTACAACCCGGTCTAACCCGAGCATTCATAAAACACCGGGTCAGTCTGGTGAACCAGAGTGAGATAAGCTCGCACAGTATTAAGGGTGATCATCCAACTTGATTTTAAGGTTCAAAATCTTTCAAAAAAAAAGGATAGTCGTAAGACCGAATCCACACATAAACATGGACGGTTTTTACCTTACGATAACCCAAAACATTTTTGAAATCAGTATCTTGTCTGATATTATAATAATGTCTAAATACAAGTAAATAGAAATCTAGTAGAACGCTTGCATCTCACGCTCTACGTATATAGTATACAAACAAAACCGCGGGCGCTAATTGGAGATTGGATTCCATCTATGACAAGGTATGGGACCACCTGCCGATAGTGTATCTCTAGAGACAAATACACTGGGTTCAACAAGAACGTCTTGCAACCCGGCCCTCACATGACCGACCACTCATTTCGCTTGAGTGTATCGAATGTATATCACCGACGGTTGGGATCAGCAACCGTCTCCCGAAAAGGGATAGCATCGAAACATAGATTTAAGAACAAATAGGAATTTCTCTAGATAGGTGATTATACATCCTAATGGGAGCGACCCACATAGCCATGCTGCCAGCCCGATTTCTGCCATTTCCCGGTTGATGAGGCTTGGGGCCAGAATTAACTTTTGATCATCTGGTCGTCATTTACTTTGAATGCCACATCGTCAGATCCGTCAGATATCACTAATTGATATCCACAAAAATACTCCAGCTGGAAGCTAAGAGAATGGCAATTCTCTGCCAACAACCATAGCACGTTTGAAGAAATCAACGTACGTGATCCTTTGGAAATACTCTGTCAGACATTCGTCCATACAAGTCATCCAGGAACAGGATGAACCGAAGGCACTCTCCTACTGCATCTAATATAGGAATCACCCCATGGATCAGTAGCGAGAAGCCCTTGCAACCCGTAGATTCCAACCACGACAGAATCACAGCTTATCTCGGCTTGCCAGGCAGAGAATATTAGTGGTTCTTCCGTTTATGAAAATCAACGGTCTTCACAGCACCATCTCGACCATCTTCTGATATCTTCACGTATTTGTTGGTCGGAATGGTTTTCGAATATACATTCGATCCCGGTCTTCTCGTACCAACAATCGTATTGGCCAGATTTGATAGTCGGTGTTTTAACTATCAAAATAATCAGTGTTTCAATCATGACACTCCAATGAGTTCACTGGTCCAGTATTCAGCATCACTTGGCCTTTAACAAAACTGATTTACTTTTAAAAAACTTCTAATTTCAATCTTTGAAAATACGATAATTGAATAACTCCAATTTGATTTAACTCTAATCGATTAACTCTAATTGATTAACTAATACTCGACTTAAATCCATTCGCTTGACTCTAGATCGCAGCGATCACAATGGTTACGCCTGATTCCCTCAGGAAACATCCGACCACCGTAGGCTATCTGTAGCCCTGCGAATTACGCTAGCAGTCGTACGAAATGGCACTCATCTTGAAAAAACTATGTTTGATCAACTCTAGCTCGAATAATTATATTCCTATATACTAATGTCCTCAGAACCCTTACGTTATAAATTAACTTATAACCGTATATAATTTCCACTCAATTCTCCTTTCAAACATTTGTTACATCCATCCTTTATTATTTACATTGGGGAATCCATTAGATCTAATAAGGAAATTTATAGCACCTATGTTATAACGCTGTTTAGATTCATAGCACATATGTTATAACCATAGCATTATAATTACTATTTAGATTTACAAACAACAGCACTATAATTGCTGTTTAGGTTTACAAAACATTTACCATAGCAACAACGCTAAACTCGCTATTAGATTCACAAAACATTATAACGACAGCGCTAAAGTCGCTGTTTAGATTTCAAACCATATTCACTAACGTCTCTTACGATTACCAACTAATACTATCTTCAGATAATCCCGATGTTGTTCAAGTTGGGGTATTTTAAATTACCTCTCAGACCTTGATCAAACAATGTTCTTATCCTCAGACAAATATCAGCTGTAATCAAACCACTATTCTATTCCAGTCTCAAAAAATTCCATTACAACTTGGGCTTTGTTATAAGATCCTACACTTATTTACCCAAATCCACTTTAACAATCTCCCTTCCAATCTATTCTTCTATTTCCACTTTGGAATTCTTATTTCACATTCTCCTTTTACTTGATCTTATTTCCAGGTGAAGTTAATTTAAAATTTACGCTTTAACACCTTAAATCTCATAAGTAAACTCTGGTTTATAATAATCCCCTTTATCTCTAAAATCCTCTTTACTTAATTCAAATAATTAAGTAATATTCATTTCAAACTATGTTATTTGCTTGAAATTACTTTTATACTTTGTTATAATAATTTGGGTTTTAAATATAAACTCATACATAAACCCCCCTTCACCATTTACTTGGATTCCATTTCCACTCGATCATTTTTTCAAATAAACTAATTCCCTAAATTACTGTTAATCAGGGTAATACTAATCTTAAATCATTAACTATTGTAAATTAGTTAATTTCTCTATTAACTAAAATAAATGGTAAATCCCTTTAAAAACCTTATTTAAATATAAACAATATTCGTTTGACTATTTTAGTCAAAACACATTAACTTGATAGACAATTCTAATTCCAAATGGTCGATTTAATTAAATCAAAAACTCAATTATCTCATTAACCGATTTCAAACAATCCTCGCTTTAAATTAATTAAAAATATAATTAATTTAAATAAATTCCATTAATTGTTTCTTTACACAACGATTATCAAAGTTTGACCACTCGATTCCTCTTCTCATTTTCAAATCTGATTAACATCAGTACTTACTGTGTAAGATAAATTAATAACTAGTCAGAGTCTTAAATAAATAAAATATCTATTTCACTTTAATAACTTTCATTTGAACTAATATAATTCAAAAATCTAACTCTGGTTATAAAATAAATTTTATGACCTCAGCTCTATCGATTCACCTGACGGTGAACGATACTTATAACCCTATTGATTTTATAGGCCATGCTCTGCCAAATACTTAACCAACACCGCCCATTGGATTAAACCAAACAGATGTTGAACACTCAGTCAATAACAATCAAATCAAATACCTTTAACTGATGATGAATAACAACCATTTAACACCAACCAAATAGCAGAACAATCCACACAATTCAGCACGTTTATAAATAAACGTGACCAACAGGGTGAGCTACCTCCGTTGGATCCAATCGTTAAAATAACGATTTGGTATTTCTCTGAAATTAAACACAGTTTAATTCCATCGGTTAAATCAACAGATAAATAGATGACTAGCAAAACTGTCAACCATTGGCAAGCAGAGCACACAAAATAAAAATACCCAATTTATATAAAAAGGGTAACTGAGTGAGTTTAACTCACCTAGGGTTTCCATTTGTCGTTCAAGCGGTTTGGTCAAAAATCTCAGATGATACCATTGTCATCTACTCTAGCTCAAAAATGAAGTGCTCGCCGGTACCATTCCAATACGTCTGATTTCGCCGAGTTATTGCTAGTAAACCTTGATTAGCCCATAATTTCACTGCATACACAACACGCGTCTGCTGCCGTTACCATCTTCCCTGGACTGCTCCATTCACGTTCCTACTTTTCACATCGTTTATAATTTATGATATGTTAAATTAATCTAACAAATAACTCTTAAATTAAAAGTTAAATCACTAATTACTTTGGTTATCAGGGGAAATTAGGTCGTCACCCTTCTTTTGTTTAAAACAGCAAGCTCCTCTCCATGTTACCAACTCAATGCCTTCTCAGACCTTCTGTGTCCCTTCCGTTCGTTATATGAGCCCCATCTAAAAAAAAAAAACATGCTGACACTCTTCGCTAGTGAAAACTTCCCCACCGTTTTATATTTCTCCCCTCATCTTTGAACCCAAAATTTCCCGGATCCAAAACTGTGCACACGTGTGCACTTGCATTTGCTCCAGACCCCTCACGCCTTTGTTGAACCATATCCGCTACTGCCCTGTCATCTTCATCTGTGTACGACTTAGGAATTTAACCCACTCATTACTTTCGAAAGTTTCCCGCCTGCTCTGCCTTCTTGCAAACGCCATACACTCCTTCAAACCAGACGAGCTCGTCCTTTTTACACTTGCTGCTCCATACGTTCAGAAACTCACCCTACTTTCCAGAGAACCCTTCACCCCGGCACCCCTTGTTCATATATATATATATATACTACAGTGGAGCTTTGTTTGCTGTTCGTGATACTAGAGGGAGGGTACGGTTTTGTCATTTGCTGGAGATGAAAAGAAACCGAAAGGAATGGGAAAATGGGGATTCAGGGTGTGTATATATAATGGGCAAACCCTTGGCACCCAAGGAATTAACAGTAAGCTGTATATGGGTAGGATGTAGGATTGCAGAAATTAGCATGTGTTTTCTTTTCGTGTAGTACATGACACCACATTGTGATTTGAAGGCAATGAGAGGGTAGGCGCATAGCACGTTCCTTGCTTTAATTGATGGGAAGTTTGTACATTTAGGTTTATTGTTAATTTATTTAACGAAACTTCACCATGAAGTAACACGCAGAAACCATCACAAACGACTTTCATTTTCTGATAAAAAAACTAATCTTAGCGAAAAAAAAGTATTCCGGACCCAATGGGACAAGTTTCGTCGAAATCCGACATCGTTTGAAAAAAATTCCTTTATAAAACCAGAAATAAACGCGCTTTTTAATTTACCACGACCACCAGCTAAATCGAATCAACTTGAAACCTTGATATCTTGCAATAACTTTTTGATACGAACCCAATGGCACTAGTTTCGTCGCATTCTGAGACTATTTGCCCGATAGGCTGTTTTTACCCCGAACCGCCCTACCCTTTTTAACGCCAAATTTCTCGATCTCTAAAAATAACAAACTATATACCTATCCCGACTCTAATCGACGATACGAACTCAACGAAACTAGTTTCGTGGTCTAATTCGATCGTCTGCTCAAGTTACACTCCAATATCCCTTTATTTATTTAAATACACGCTCTATAGAAAATGAACGGGCGTTTACGGCTACCGTGGCCACATACGACATTGGTTTGCCATGCCATCTAACACCATACAATAATTTAACGATACGGTTCCAATGAAATTGATTTCGTCGAAATCTGAGTCCGTTTGCAAAACGACCATTTTAAAGGTCGCTATTTCAAATAACGATTTCCACAGCGTTTTTTTCCAAATTTTGATTTAGCCATAACTCGCACTCTGTAATACGGAATCTGGATTTTTCTCTTTTATATGAAAACTATCGTCAACACGCTTCCAGCGTTTCTCGTTTCACAGAAATCCGACTTATATCGGACTCTGTATTCTCAGTTGAAGTTCAAAAATTCAATATTACGAACTGCAGCGTCATTTCGAGCTCGTTTTATATTATATATAAATTATAACGTTCAACTTCGTTTTTTTAATTAACGAATTCAATATTAAATTTCATTAATATTTCCAATATAATATTTAAAACTAAATTTAAATATTCAGATTCAAATGGTCGAAAAACACGGGTCGTTACAGTCACTTTTGTCAAATGTAAGAGTTGATACAAAATTTGCCTTTTTGTCAAAATATAACGGCTGAAACAAAAATTAACATTTTTGCCAAATTAAAATTGTTTAACAAAATACACATTTTTGTAAAAATATACATTTTTGTTCATTAAGAGAAATAAACATCTCTGTCTCATTAAAAAGGATTAAACAAAAATAAACATTTATGTCAATTAAAAAGGTTGAAACAAAAATATACATTTTGTCAAAACAGAATTATTGAAACAAAATTTGAATAGAGTTAAAATAAAAATTACATTTTTGTTAATTAGATAAGAGTTAAAAACAAAATTAACATTTTGTTAAGGAGAATTGAGTAAAAAAAAACAAAATAACATTTTTGTTTTGAGTTAAACCAAAACAAATTAACATTTTTTTTAAATAGATTTGTAATAAAACAAAAACATCATTTTTTTATATGGAAATTGTAAACAAATAAAATTATCATTTTTATTTGTTATGTTGAATAGAATAATTTATACAAATAAATAGTTCTTTTATTTGTCGTTAGAATACATAGAAAATTGTAAGTAAATAAATATGCCATTCTATTAAATTAAAATTGTCAAAAATAAATTGTCATTTTTGTTGAAACTAGGATTGTCAACAAAAATGAATGAATCATTTGTGTTCATTTTGTTAAATTAGATTTGTTAACAATATGGAATTATCACTTTTAATCAAATAGAATTTTCAACCAAAATGAAAAGATCATTTTTTAATCATTTTGTTGAAATAGAATCGTCAACAAAAATGAGAGAATCCCTTTTTATTAGAATTTGTATGTTAAATAAAGAATCATTTTTATTGTTAAAACATACAACGGAATTTATATGCAAATATAAGTACCATTTTTATTTGCAAAACATACATTTGAATTTATATGAAAATATAAATATCATTTTTATTTGCAAAACTTCCAATAGAATTTTTATGGAAATCAAAGTGACACTTGTATTGAAAAATTATACATTAGATACATGTAGGAAATTTTGCGAGTAAAATACATTTTCATTTGGCATTAGGAATATAATAACATATTTGGTTCATTATCATCAACATGTTAGCGGAATTAAAGTTGGTTAAGTTCATTAACCAATGATTTATTTAGATGAACGGTTATTAGCTGAAAACCCCACATGGGTATTGGGATAATATTTAACATACACTAGTCCCAATATTTAGTTGTATGTCAATCGATGGATTGACAGGCTGCAATGAGCATTATTTATTCATTTTAATGCTTGCACAGTTGTAAATTTCACTCTAGATGAGAATTGGTTGTTTAATGATTATTTATCATATTGTCGTGTTCATGTGATGTGTGAAATCCATATAACCAAAATTATATGGTAAATGATTGAGTCGAATTTCGATTCAAAATATCTTTTAAATAAAGAATATTTTAAAATAAAGAAAATTGTAATATAAAGAACATTTTTACATAAATAATCTTTTTATAATGAACATTTTTAAATAACGAATATTTTTAAAATAATATTCAACGAAGAATAAAATGATATGTGAATTGGACTTATTGTGCACTGTGTTTTAAACGACATTTGTTCTTTAGCCTAATTAACAGTAAAATTATGATTTATAATTTATAAAACTTTTATTTAAGATTTAAAAAGGAAATTTTCCAAAGGCAAATTTTCCAATTTAATATATTAAATTGGAATTGAGTGGAAATTCGATTTGATAATAATCGAGATAAGCTTATGTAAAAGAAGACTGTTACTATATATGGAATTTAAAAAGCTTTCCGTTATTCCATTTATATTAGCGGTCTGATACATAAATTTATATCGATTATATATTCATTTGATTTCCGTGAAAATTCCATATTTAATGGAAGACGATTTTGGGTTTATTGTGAACTGTGTTTAAATGACAATGGTTCTTTAACCCAGTTAAAGATAGGATTAATTTCTTAAAAGTTGAATAATCATAAAGTAATGATTTTTGATATTAAAATCAAATTGGAGTTTTAATAGATCTTTAAAAAGAAGATTAAAGATTAAATTTAGAAGAATTTGTATTTGATAAAATTGATGGGAATCTTTCCCTTTTAATATGAATATTTTATTAAAAGAATATTCTGAATTGGAATGAGGCGTATGATGTGTCTTTATAGCACTTGATTTTTGATTATAAAATACGCGAGTTATTCGAAAAGAGTGGGTTCAACCCATTTTGAATAATTACTACGACGATTTAAAGTCGAAGACATTGAAGACGGTGATTGAAGACTGGAGATTTTCACATCGAATGGATGACTACCGATGCCCGGCACTAGGTCGCTCCTAGGAAAGGGTTAAAGTGGTAGTTGTCCGGACATACTTGTTGATTGCCCGGATAAGCGAGCACCTCTCTTCCGTATTGGACATACGGGATGAGGAATAAGGTGTCTTCGTTTTCGTTCAGACCCAGAACGGACTTGTAAATGGTTGTGTGTCTAACATTGAATTTCATTATATGTGAATTGATTTATATTTAATATATATCTGTTGGTGGCGGAGAATTTATTCTCTTGCTTAACACCCTTCTCTGAGACGTATGAGCTTAGAGGTTATATATTGGTAGTTATCAATCACATGGCGTGAATTGTCAATGTGCCATGCCAAGATGCAAATGATCAAGGCTTTTGTTGAAAAGCAGAGCCTTGTGGTTGATGATCAAAGCATAGCCTATGTCGGCATAGTTTTGTGTATAGCATTACCTCGCGAGCCTCCCTCCCCGGTAAGAGTCAAAAACGGGACAAGGGAATGCAGGGAGTGCACATGTTTCTTTCTAGCTAAAAGTGGTATCAGGGTTTTGCAAGCCCTGACTTTTAACTTATGTGGTTGATGGAATGAGGTGCCTCGGTTATATTGGTCGATTGTGACCATTTTATAGGTTCAATAGGACCAGGAAACATGTGTTCAGGAATTGCCAATCCACTAAGGTATATTTGTGGACCGGCCCTACAATATCCAAGGGTTCACTGCGGGGGATCCTGAGACATTGCTAGAGTGTCTCGAATCGGTAAGGAGGTCGTTCCTAGCCTTGACTCATGATGGAAATTCAATTTCCAATATGACACCATGCGGTTTTGATTGTAGAACTAGTATGGCGACATAATATATGGCAGCTATGTCGTCTATGATTGATACATTATGATTGAAATGTTTTTGAAACATATATACACTAATAATAATAACAAATCCGTTTTATCGTATCAAGCATTTTTTACCATTATAAAGTAAAACTCTATCCTTCGGTTTGCGTTGCATTGTGTGATGGGACTTGAGTCTTATAATGGTTTCATTTTTCTAAAAAGCATTGCGCTGTTTAACGTTTTACTTTATTCCATGCACTTGCAATCCCATGGAGTAAACACGTTCCTCGTTAGCGACGTGGTCCTATGATTAGCCATATTGTTAGATAAGTTAGGTAAGATTTCTCATACCAGTCCCATGACTGACCCGTAGTTTGTTTCACTTTGCAAACTCGGGTGCCCTCTTTTCCACACGGGCAGTTGAGTAGCTTATTTTGCAGATATATTGAGCAGGATTCTGGGTCGAAGCTTAAAGCTATGTCCAGAGCATTGATAGTCTTCCGCTGTGCTAGTTTATTTATTTCTGCTGCATTGTATTATGTTCATAGTAAAATTTTCTCCTGCTGTATTAATATATTCGATGTACTCTGATATTCTGTACTCTGATGTAACATTATTGCAATGCTTATAAAAGTCTTTTATTATCTGTTCTAGTGTGTTGTATGCCCAAAGTTAGCGTATTTGGGTTTTTGAGCGGTCTTAGTCGATTTTACGATCGATTAGGTCCGGGCGAAATCCGAATCGTTATAGTCGGCATCAGAGCTTTGGTTAGCTCAAATCTTTGGGGTAAAACTCGTTAGAATTGAAAAAAGGACTAAACAGAGGCAGGATTAGTAATATCCTATAAAAGAATACTCATTAGAGATAGGATCAGTAGTATCCGAGAATGAGAAACTAGTTAGAGATGGGGTTAGAAATGGCCTAGAATGCGTTGAGAGTGACAAGTTTATAATTATCTTATTTGTAATTATATATATAATTCGATCTTAGAAAATATGATTTTTGATATATAAAAGTTATATATATTTGAAAGGTTAATCAACTAATAAAACTAATAAAACTTATAAAAAATGAAAGTGGAGTTAGTTAATTAAACAACTTTCAGCTCTGTTCCTTTTCGAGGACGAAAAGTTTTTAAGTGGGGAATTTCAATTTCAGTCAATTTGGATCGACCAGAAAAGGGCCAATTTTCAAACGGTCTCTATATTTGATGAAATTAATTTTGTTAGAACCGTATCGTCAATACATATCTAGAAATAATTTTTCCGTAATTTTTAGAGTCTGTGTGGCCCCGATAAATTTAAATGTACGATCAAATTAAGTAAATAAATGAATTATATTTTAAATTAAAGAAAAGAGGACTGAGACGATCAAACGGGCTGATGGGACCTAGTCCATTACGTCCGAAACGTGGGTATTTTCCTAGGGACAACCCTCGTTGGGCTGAAACTGGAGTTACTAAGAATTTATGGATTTACTTGCAAAATTAGAGATTTAATATTATTATATTATAAATAATGAACAAACCTTAATCCTCAAGCCCAATTGTAGCTGCCGTCTTCAACAATGGGTGAATAAAATCTTTAATCCTTCCTTCTTAATATTCGAATAATCCAATCAATGAAAATCGAAATTTTTTAAAGCTAAATCGAAAATCCTTAATTCAACAACGGTTATGATTTTATATAGATCAGTATTTATTTAAAATTCCTTCTCCAAAGTGATCATGTTCGTGGTCAAATTCTGGGATCTAGGGACCCGCGAGTTTGCCAGGGTCATGGAGGATTGTAGAGCTCGCGTAAGGCTTTGGCGTGGTGGGTCTTGATCGAAGTACGGTGGTCCGGTTGGAGGCGCGCAGGTGGAAGTTTGTAACACTGAAATGGGTTCGGTTTTGGCATGTAACCTGGAATGAAGAAGAAGAAGAAACAAGCGGCTACATTTTTCTCTAAAGTAATTAAAGGATTTTATTATTATTTAACTATTTAATTAATGAAATTAACCATTAAACCCTCGTAACTTTTGCATATAGATTCAGAATCGAACGAAACGACTTGCATTGGATTCACAATAGCGAACATTATGCAACGAAACAGACCAGATATGAAATGGAGCACTTTGAAAATTCAGACAAAAAGCAATGTGATATTTTAAAATTTAAAATTATATATATATATAGTGAAACACTCCACCTCTGCTAAGGTCACTCACAAAGGGAATGCCTTAACTTTAGTGGAGCATTATAGGTAAAAGACAAAGATAATTTACAAGGCAGATATATATATAAGCAGCGGAAAATAAAACTAACTTTATCTCAAACACGGTTCATAGCAAAACATTACAACAAACTGTTTCAAACCAACTTCCAAATCATTACATCATAATTTATGTCTTGATTATTATATAAAGAAGCATAAAAAAAAACTGCATAAATCCCCAAGTAGTAGTGTATCCAAAGCCATAGCCAAAAGTAAGAGATTCAAAGCTATACATCACAGAGTCTTCAAGCTTGGAAAAATGAACGGTCCAAATTAAGTTGAGCTATTCCCTCCTTGGGTACCTAGGGGGGGGGAACGAAAGAAAAGAGAGCGAAAGAAAATAGGTCAGACATAAGTCTGGTAAGTCCAGTGATTATTCAGCATATAAACTGATAAGAGAACGATGACTTGAATAAGCTGGACACAGGACAATAACAAGGAAAAATAAGGTAACATAGGATAAGGTAAGGTAAACAGGGCAAGATAAACAAGGCAAGATAAACTAATCATACTATCACACTCATATCCATATTCTCTGCACCTACTAGATATTTCAACCATTGTCATGAGTTCAACCCAAGTGATCCCTTTTCATTGATCGGCTCCTACTCGCACGCATTTACTACTTGTGTCTACGGCCCCCGCTCGATTGTAGATACCTGTGCTGGTCCCACCATGGGGTGTATCAAATCCTATTGTGGCAACCCGACACGATTCAAGATGCACAGTGTATAACTACTAATGCCCAGTGCCTGCTTTTTCCACTCCGGAGTACGTGCACGCCCATACTCCTTCGGAACCTACACTGACGCACCCACTGTCGTTCTTTTGACCACTCAATAATCGTGTCTCACCCTGCCTAGTTCAGGGTACCATGATACATCTATGTGGGTTACTACTGAAATGGGTCCCCGTTACTAGGGTTTCCTAATCAACATGTTAAATTGTTAAGTGTCCAAGTTAACCTAACCTCACCCATCAGTTTAGTTAACATGTTGTATTGGTTAAGTGTTGCCTTAATTAACTTAACCCTACCATTCCTGACTTAGCTTTAATTCATTCATTAAAGCACCAACCACTCACATTAGACAGGTACTATTGTGAATACTGTATGTGCCAGTCGTTTCCGGGAAGTTTTACATCGCAACTCAGTCTAACCTCGGGTTATTTTGGGCTTGATGCACTAACCTCCCACATTAGATATGTATTGTTACGGTTGCTGGATGTGCCGGGCGGTTCCGGGCAGACTTATACCGTAACTCAATCTAACCTCGAGTTAGGCATATTCGTCTTTTCTAAATTTACATATTTACCTATTTATATTTATACGTAAATTATTTTCTTTCAAGTCCAGCCCCACTTTCCTTTTAAGCCAAGTTCATAATTTTAGGTATAGAATTTTATACCAATTTATGCCATAAAACATTTTCATGTTTATGAGCCAATTATGCTAATTATATGTTATTACACATTTTCCCCCAACGTTACCCCCGTTAAACGTTCGGATAAATCACATTAAATGTTAGGCTCGATACATAGCCTAACTTATACACAAAAGGGGAAAAAGAGAAACATGTAATAATTCCAACATCACAAAAATATGATCTAACTAAACTTGTGACATATGAATTTGGCATAGAACAAAATACATTTAATTATGAACTTGCAAATTTAGATCTACACAACATGTACCTTAAAATAGGTGTTTTACATAGAAGTACATAAACTTAACATTAGGCATGTAGTAGTGAACTTTGTAAGTTGGTTGGATCAAATCTAACATGAACCTAATCATATTAACATGTAGTTTTGGATCATATATATATGAACATGGTTGAACTTGCATAAACATAGCATAACTCCCAAATTGTCATATAACATATAGGTGTTATTACCAAATCATGCGACATGAAGTGTCATCGCCAAATTATACACAATACGATATCCATCGCCAGTTTATACAATATGATATGCCATCGCCAAATTATAATATGTCATCGCCAATTTATGTCATCACCAAGTATACAACATGTCATCTTCAATTCATTCAACATGGCATGTTATTTCCAAAGTATAATATGTCATCACTAAATTACACAACATATATGTCATTGGCAAATTATACAACATATGGATCCAAAGCATTTAACATTTATCATCAAATTACATACAACAAGATCACATCTTAGCATGATAAGAATCATAGTCTCAATCAACTCATTTTTAAAAATGATAGGCATAGATTTACATTAGGTGATGATCTATGTCCAGTTATTTAGTCACAATTCTAACATCGTTTAAATCTAAATGATAACTAGACTTACAAAAAGGAGGCTAGTCTTGAGTTCTGGGATCTGTATTCTGGATTTGAATAGCTCTCCTTTCTTGTAGGCGTTGAATTCTCTTAGTTGAATTAGATTTGATTTGCAATTCCTACTTGCTTTCTAGTTGAAAAAGGATGGCGGCTACTCTAGGCTAAGTACTGACAACATGGCGGTCTTAGGAATATTTTTGTGTGGCTTTAGGGTTTAGATTTAGGTTGCTTATATAGAAGTTTTGTAACACCTGTTAATTTTAATATTAATGTTAACGAATCAAAGAATAATTAATTTCAAATGTGAGAGTTAAGGGAAATGGGTTACGCCATTGCTTTCGTCTCAGAATTCTGCTTAAGATAGAGTCCGAGTTTACGTAAAACGGACACCGTATGAAGGAGATATTGACGAACGAAGTTAGGCAGAAAACCAGAAAGAAGAAGAAGAAAAAAAAGTAGAAATGCATTGGCACACTTGGGAAGTGCGCCAGTACAAAAATTGCATTGGCGCACTTCTCAAGTGCGCCCAGGTCGGGCTGAAAGCCTGCACAGCTTTCTGGTGTGTTCTGATCCATACGGTGACTCATTGCTGAGTCCTTTCTGACTCCTTACTGAGTCATTAGGGCTGAGGTGTCGCCCTATCCTGATTGAATGGTTTTGGTTAACTCTAGGTTCATCCGGTGACTATAATTAAATTGAAATTCTATATAAACACATGTAGACTCAAAACCTAATATTAAATCAAAATTAGAACCATGGCCGTCATCCTATCACCTTGCAACCTAGAAGTAGCCGCCACCAACTAGAGGGATAGCGAAGCTAATCAATTCAACTCAAGTCTAATCTAAATCAAAATTTGTCTACATCAAGGGAACGCTAATCAATTTCAGAACTCAGAATCCTGAACTCAAGACCTTTTTTGAGTTGTGAGTTCAATTTCTTTAATAATATAATTAATAAGTTAATTGGGTTGAGATATAAATTGGGTTATATGAATCATTGGAAAAATGTAATCTTTTTTGAATATATGCTAGATGTTTATCATGATAGTTTTGTTGTGGATCCCTTTTCATATGCCAAATCATACATGCTAGTTGTTCATAATAATAGTTTTGTTGTGGATCCCTTTTAATATGCCAAATCACCTATGTTCAACTTTATACACGTTTGACATCATTTGATATGCAAGTTTACACCTTTGATTTAGATCTATGTCATACATAATTTTATGCAAGTTTGTGATTATGGCCTATGCAAGTTTTAGGTGAAAAACCATATTATATCTATGCAAGTTTTAGGTGAAAAGCTATATTATATCTATGCAAGTTCACACCTTTAGGCCAATGTTTAGATTCATGAAAATAACAAGTTTATGCTAGATATGTGGTAATCCTTATTTGTAAGATTAGATCCAATTTGTATGCAAATTTGTACGTTTGCGACGTTTCTCCTTTTTATGTATTAGACTAATTTCTAGTCTTATATATATATATATATATATATATATATATATATCATACGAACAACGTGGGAATCTTGGTGGTATCGGGTTGCCACTTTGGGGAGTGATACATCCCACTGTAGGGCCAACACGGGTATGTACGAGTTAGGGAGCCGATCGAAAGGGGGTAGTGGGTACATCTAGTGGAGATAGGGGAAGACGACACCTACGAAGGTAGCTAGGGGTACACGAAACTACCATTATGATTAATTATGTTTGGTACGCGGGATTAACTTTTAGGGTGACTAGTGGTGGTGTAGTATAGTAATTATCTTATAGCGATTAGGTGCGCCTTTAATGTTATCTTTGTTTGTCTTATTTCCTTGGTTTGCTCTGTCATACCCATTTGTTCACAGTCATTTCCTTATTTTCCAGCTTATGCCTTATCCTAGTTACTTAATGATTATATTGTTAAAGTTATTGCACCCTCCAGACTTTATGTCTGACCCCCTTTGTTTCCACCTCTTTTCTTCCTACCCCCCCTAGGTGCTCAGGGTGGGACTAGTACAAGTGTAGCGTGATTCAGACAACATTATCTCTTTCTTTGGAACTTGCTTGAATCACTGAAGTAAAAGATCAGCCTATCTTATTTATGGCTATTTTAATGTGGGGTTATGTCTTTCATTTTATGTACTCTGATTTAGTCAAGATGGATATTGTGTACTTGACTCTAGTCTTTGGTTTTTGATGATGTAATCAAATTTATCTGTTACCGCTGTAATGAATAAACTTTTAAATTTTTAAGTACTGTTTTATATTTGTCTTGTTGTTAAGTTTCTATTCTATACACACTTAAAACGCTCCATAGATGTTAATGCATTCCCTTTGTGAGTGACATTATTGGACATTGGGTGTCACACGTGGTATTAGAGCTGAAGGTTACCAGAATAGATATGAATTTTGAAAAACTATTTTTTAAGAGCATTTTATAAAGAAATACTTTCAAAAATATGTTTTAAGGTAAGTATTTTCAAGAGAAAAGTTCATTTTAAAAACATAACCCCCAAGAGCCATATATCTTTCTTTCGAATTCTTCGTTTGAATCTCTTCATTTTCTTTTCAGTATGTCCGGAATTCCTGAGATACCCAAGGGGATGCCGATACCAGGATGGTTTAGAAGGTATCTGGAAGCTAGGGCCCATGTTGCAGGCCCAGCAAATACTCCTCCTCCTCCTCCCCGCGTTGACAATTTCATTCAAGGAATTTCGGGCAATGGGCGGGAAACCTTTCCACGGGTCGAAGACGTTTGTGGAAGCTCGAAATTGGCTAAAGGAGGTGGAAGAATTGTTTGGAGTCTTTGAGGTAGAAAATGGAAGAAAGGTCCAGTTAGTTGCCTGGTTAATGAAGGATGAGGCCTCGTTTTGGTGGGAGGTCACCAATGGAGAGCGTCCAGTTGATACATAGCCGGATTTCAGATGTAGATTTGAGGCAAAGTTCCTCTCATGGGCTGAAGAGAATCTGTACATGGAAAGGTTTTTAGCATTGAAGCAGGGGAATCTATCTGTGAAAGAGTACGTCAACAAGTTCAATCAGTTGGCGAGATTTGGGATGGACTTGGTGAATATACCCGAAAAGAAGGCCCTAAGATTTGTTAAGGGTTTGAACGAGCCGCTACATGGGTTTGCTATGACCCACACCCTTATGGGGGCCACCTTTGAGAGACTAGTTGACATGGCGCTTATGCATGAAGAGGAGAAAGGCGCCATTGCTAATAAGGCAACTGAGAAGAAAGGAGATCAAAAGAAACCACAACAACAAAATAAGAAAGGCGGGAAGAACAATAATGGCAAAGGAAAGAAGAAGTGCTTTAATTGTGGGACACCAGGCCATCTGAGTAAAGATTGTAGGAAAAAGAAGAAGACTCGTTGTTTCCACTATGGAGAGGAAGGTCATCTAGTTAAGGATTGCCCAAGGAAACAAGGGGCAAGGGCAAAGAACTTCTGGAGGGCAGCTTTAGGCTCTCATGGCACCAGGGCAGGCAAGGGAGTAGGTCCAGGCTCTTGTGGTCCCACCGCTACAAGAACGAGGTAGAAACATTTCCGTTGAAAGTTTAGTTTTTCTGTTTGATCATCCTGTTCGTACCTTGTTTGACTCTGGCACTTCACACTCATTTGTATCTGCTTCGTTAGTTGAAACACTGCACCTAAATACTAGTCTAGTTACGGATCCCATAGTTGTCTCAAATCCTATTGGTGGTTCGGCTCATCTTTCTTTGATTTGTCGGGATTTGAGAGTGTCTATCTTGGGCGTTGGGTTTGAATGCAGCGCCTTTGCTCTTGGCTTCATAGGATACGGCTTGATTCTAGGTATGGATTGGCTAACTAGATACGGGGCCATCCTAGATTGTGAAAGAAGGGTAGTTAGGTTGTTGGCTCGTTGTGGAATGACTCTTGATATTTCTCGTGACCCTAGAGGTCCAGTAATGCTTAGCTACCTAGAATCTCTTGACGCATCCGATGTCGATTTAAAATCTTTTCGTGTGGTCCATGAATATAGTGACGTCTTCGATGAGGTTCGAGCTTTGCCCCCGAAGCGTGAGATAGACTTTCGAATATATCTAGTAGATAATGCAAAGCCAGTTTCATTTCCAGTGCGCCACATGGCTCCGAGAGAGAGAAGAGAACTCAGTAAGCAAGTGAAAGAATTACTTGAGAAGAGGTTCATAAAAAGAAGTATTTCGGAGTGGGGTGCACCAGTCGTTTTTTCTACAAAAAATGATGGTTCACTTAGATTGTGCGTGGACTATAGAGAGCTGAATAAGCTAACAAAGAAGAACAGACACCCGTTACCGAGGATACACGATTTGTTCGATCAGTTGATGGGTGCTTCAGTTTTCTCCCAACTGGATTTGGCTATAGGGTTTCATCAGCTAAGGTTTGCTGAAGATAGCATCAATAAGACTGCATTTAGAACTCCTGACGGTTTCTTCGAATGGCTCGTCATGCCTTTTGGTTTGACGAATGCACCTGCATACTTTGTTGATTTAATGAATAGGGTGTTTAAGGAGTTTCTGAACAAATTTGTAGTAGTCTTTGTAGACGATATTATAGTTTTCTCTAAAAATGAAGAAGAGCACGCCCTACATCTTAGGGAAGTCGTGGAGACCCTACGAGCAAACCGGCTAAAAGCTAAGTTCTCCAAGTGCCATTTTTGGAGAAAAGAAGTGAGGTTCTTAGGACACGTGGTCTCTAAGGAAGGGTTAGCAGTGGATCCCGCTAAGGTAGTGGCAATCCAAGATTGGAAAACGCCTAAGAACACAACCGAAGTAAGAAGCTTTTTAGGGCTAGCTGGCTATTATAGGAAGTTCGTTAAGGACTTCGCGAAGATATCAACCCCTCTCACTCGATTAACGAAGAAGAATTTGACTTTTACTTGCGACGTTGACTATGAAGATGCTTTCCAACGTGTAAAGAGAGCTTTGATGACTGCTCCAGATTTAGTTTTGCCAGACGGGAGTAAGATATTCACGGTATATGCCGATGCTTGCGGGACAGGGCTTGGCGCAGTTATAATGCAAGAGGTAAGGGTGATATGCTATGGTGGAAGACAGTTGAAAGCCCACGAGAAAAATTACCCTACCCACGACTTGGAGTTGGCGGCCATAGTTTTTGCGCTTAAGACGTGGCGTCATTATTTACTTGGAAAAAGGTTTGAGTTGTATACAGACCAAGGTCGCTAAAGTACTTATTCTCTCAGAAGGACCAAAACTTGAGGCAACAGATATGGATGGAGTTTTTGGCATCATACGATTTTGAGATCGCATATACGCCTGGCAAAGGCAACGTTGTAGCTGACGCCTTAATTAGAAAGTAGTTTAACTTTAAGTCCTTTTTTTGTAGAGTGGCAGAGTTTGGAGTATATTTCTTCCTTTGACTTCAGACCCTCTATCGATTATGTACCCGGATTGTTGACTTCATTAGAGATGCAACCTACACTTTTGGGTCGAGTTGGAGAGGCACAGTGGAACGACCCACAGTTGGTTGAAATTATAGGCAAGCTTATATGATGGGAGTCCTCAAGACATCTTGATAGATATGCTATAGATGAAAGAGGTTGGGTACGTAGAGATGGAAGACTTTGTGTACCACAAGACGAAAATTTGAAGAAGGCGATTCTTGAAGACTCTCATCGATCTAAGATGACCATACATCCCGGTGGTGATAAGATGTATAGGGATATGAAGCGAGTTTTCTTTTGGGCCAGAATGAAGAAGGACGTGGCCAAATTCGTTGCTAGATGCTTAGTGTGCCAGCAAGTCAAGGCGGAACAAAAGAAGCCTGGAGGTTTGCTCCATCCCTTAGAGATTCCGCTTTGGAAATGGGAAAGCATTTCCATGGATTTTGTAGATGGGTTACCAAGATCGAGGAAGGGTAATACGGGGATTTGGGTAATTGTAGATCGACTTACTAAAAGTGCCCATTTTATTCCCGTCAAAAGTAGAAGGACCGCCGCATGGTTAACATCTGTTTACCTTCGAGAGATAGTTCGTTTGCACGGTATACCCTACAGCATTGTGAGCGATAGAGATCCTATTTTCACAAGCGAATTTTGGAAGAGCTTACAAGAGGCTGTTGGAACGCAATTATGCTTAAGTACCGCTTATCATCCTCAGACGGACGGCCAGACCGAGAGGGTGAATCGGATTCTAGAAGACCTTCTGAGGCTATGCATTCTAAACTTTGGAGGAACATGGGAAGAACACCTTCCACTAGCAGAGTTCGCCTATAATAATAGTTTTCAAGCTAGCATTGGCATTGCACCTTTTGAGGCTCTTTATGGACGACCGTGCCGATCACCTACATGTTGGTGGGAATCCACAGATAAGGTTTTGCTTGGACCCGACATGATTAGGGAGACTTCGGAGAAGATATACCTGATTCGACGGCGAATGAAGACGGCGCAGGACCGAAGTCATATGCTGATAGGAGACGAACCGATCTTGAATTCAATGTTAGAGACGTGGTTTTTATTAAGGTGTCACCGTTGAGAAACGTAGTCCGCTTTGGATCAGTAGGGAAGTTAGCACCAAGGTTCGTAGGACCCTTTCCAATTACAGAGAGGATTAGACGGATGGCGTACAGAGTAAGTTACCAGAGAAGATCAGCGGAGTTCATGACGTGTTTCATGTTTCACATTTGCGTAAGTGTTTACACGATACGGCGGAAGTGGTAGAGCCGAGCACGCTCGAAGAAGTGGAAGTAAAGCGCAATGCCACGATCAGACGAGCTCCTACATGCATTCTCGGATCGGGGGTCAAAAAGCTTCGCAACAAAGAGGTCAAGTTGGTCAAAGTGCAATGGGGAGATAATCAAAGAGATGTGACTTGGGAGACGGAAGATAAGATGCGTACGTTGTACCCTTTCCTTTTTGAGCGTATGTTTTAATTTCTCCTCTTTCATACCGCTTTGTTGATACTTGTCCTATCTTTTAGTATTATCTTTGCGATGACATCTTCGATCTTTAGTTAGGAAGAACCCTATGGTTGAAACATGTGTTTGATACATGTTATGTTTGATGGATGCAAATGGATGCAAGTGGTTGGTAGTGGTTGCTCGTGGATGCATATACACACACCTTAGGCACTAGATCGGCTCAATCACCTTCATGTTGCATATAAACGTGTGTGCATATTTAAATTAATGGATGTATAATGGTTGTGTTATCATATGGATGCTGCATTTTGATGAGTGGTTGTGCACACATGTAGAAATAATATGTATCGATAGGATTCTTTCACATACATAATGCATGCATGGCACTATCATGATTTGCATTAAGGAGGTCAACTGAATCAGAAGACCGCCTGATATTGCATTAGATAAGGAACATATACACACACTTCTTGCATATGTTCATACAACATTAGAAATTTTGTAAGGACAATGGATGCATGTGTTTGATGGTTGAGTAGATGGAAGATTGGATGTTAGGATATGCATTCTCCTTAACTTGGCGATTTCGGGGGCGAAATCCGTTAAGGAGGGGAGAATGTAACACCCCGTAATTTTAATATTAATGTTAACAAATCAAAGAATAATTAATCTCAAATGAGAGAGTTAAGGGAAACGGGTTACGCCATTACGTTCGTCTCGGAATTCTGCTTGAGATAGAGTCCGAGTTTGCGTAAAACGGACAGAGTATGAAGGAGATATGGACAAACGAAGTTAGGCAGAAAACCAGAAAGAAGAAGAAGAAAAAAAAGTAGAAATGCACTAGCGCACTTGGGAAGTGCGCCAGTACAAAATTTGCACTGGCGCACTTCCCAAGTGCGCCCAGGTCGGGCTAAAAGCCTACACAACTTTCTGTTGTGTTATGATCCATACGGTGACTCATTGCTGAGTTCTTTCTGACTCCTTGCTGAGTCATTAGGGCTGAGGTGTCGCCCTATCCTGATTGAATGGTTGTGGTTAACTCTAGGTTCATCCGACGGCTATAACTAAATTGAAATTCTATATAAACACATGTAGACTCAAATCGTAAAATCAAATCAAAATTAGAACCATGGCCGTCATGCTATCACCTTGCAACCTAGAAGTAGCCGCCACCAACTAGAGGGATAGTGAAGCTAATCAATTCAACTCAAGTCTAATTTAAATCAAAATTTGTCTACATCAAGGGAACCTAATCAATTTCAGAACTCAGAATCCAGAACTCAAGACCTTCTTTGAGTTGTGAGTTCAATTTCTTTAACAAGATAATTAATAAGTTAATTGGGTTGAGATATAAATTGGGTTATATGGCTATGTTTGTGGATCATTGGAAAAATGCGATCTTTTGTTTATATATGCTAGATGTTTATCACGGTAGTTTTGTTGTGGATCCCTTTTCATATGCCAAATCATATATGCTAGTTTTTTAGAAAGATAGTTTTGTTGTGGATTGTAACAACCCGTATTTTTGAATAACACGTTATAACATAAACCAAGGCAGAATTAAACTGAAAAATCTGAATCAAGGGAAACGAGCTGTGCCATTACGTTCGTCTCGGAAAAATACGCGATATAGAGACTGAGTTTTCGAAAAACGGAGTCCGTATGACCAAGTTAAGGCCCATTGAAGTTTTCAGAAAATTCCAAGCCCGAATACAGTTCAAATTCGAATTCAGATTTAATTTTCAGCCAAGGCAGAATGGGCGAGAATTTTCCCGCCCCAGGCAGGGTCGACACCAGTGTCGACCCCCCTCCAATGGGTCGACACCCATGTCGACCCATGGGTCGACACCCATGTCGACCCAGGGGTCGACCCCCCTGGTCGGACCAGTTTTTCTGGTGCACCGTTTTGACAGGTTAGGTCTTGCTCTGGAAGGTTCTGACGGGATTTGATGGACCTAATGTGTTTTAGGGTTAATCCTATGGTCTATATTAACCTAATCACCTATAAAAAGGCCCCTACACCTAGCCTAAACCCTCATTAATCATTCCTACAACTAAACTATGTCAAATTTGTTCCTCTTATGGCCTCCACTCTCATGCTAAAATTTCTAAGTTTATTTATATGAGAGATTTTGAGTTCATACAAGTGTTTTCAAGCTTGTATGATTGTTCTTAGTTTGCATTCAAGTCAAGTTGCAACATTTCTATTACGAAGCAAGGGTTTTTATTTATTTGGCTCAAGGGTTTTTCATTTGGAGCATTCATATTTGGGTGATTGCATAAGGGCTTCATCTCAATCTTTATAATAAATATTCATTTGTGTCTTCATAGCATTGTAAGCCCTTTTCTACTTTTTTTTGAACCATAAAGTTAAATGAATGATGCAAGTTTGGGTTGATCATAATGATATGCAAGTTTGGTTGATCATTATGTTATGCAAGTTGGTTTAATCATTATGTATGACACATGTTGCTATGTTATTCAAGTTTGGGTTGATCATTATACACATGGTATCATGTTATGCAAGTTAAACTTGAGTTTGTGAGCTTAAAGCTTCATGCTTTATATTAAAGGTTGCTTTTTGGCAACATGGAAGTTATCATATCCCTTGTGATAACTTGCATGTGAGGCTAAATGCGAACTCCTAGCAACTTCTACATGTCATTTATCACCATGTATCACTTATATGCTAAGTTTGGTTTTATGCATACTTTTGAGGCCTAATAATGCAATATGCAAGTATATGAACATATGTACATTTCATATGCCACCATGTTAACTTGTGGCTTCAACACCTTTATGTCATGATTATGCCAAGTTCCTTATTTTATCCTTTATGCGTTGTTGCGATTATGTAAACGATGGGATTACATTGGGGTTGGGTAACATTATGACATGAACATGGTTTTTATAAAATGACGTGATATGTTAGCTTGTAATTATTTTTTGGAAACATAATGGACATGACACTTAGAAAATATAAGTGTGGCCAACTCGAGGTTGGGTTGAGTTTGTAGCATAAATCTACCCGGACTCGCCCGGCTTAACTAGTGGCTACAAACAATAGGACCCAATGTGAGAAGTTGGTCATGTTGTGCTCGAACCCGAGGTTAGACCAAGTTGTGGTGTAAAGCTACCCGGACCCGCCCGGCTTAACTAGTAACCACAACAAGGTCTAATGTGAGAGGTTAAAGCACATCAAGTTAATTAATGCCACCTGATTAGGGTTAAGTCATGGTCCACTTAATACTTAACCAATTTGGGCTTGATGGGTTAATCGGGGTTAAGTCATGAACCTTGGGTACACTTAACCAATTTAATCCACGTTTGGATCGGGTAAACCACATTTAACCCGTTAAGAAACCCTAGTTGCGTGGTCCTTTTCAGTAGTAAACCTCTTGATAGTATCATGAGACCCTAGGGACTGGGCTAGGGTGGGGCACGATTACTGGGCTGACATGTAAGCGACCAAAACGACGGCTGAGTAGGTACGCCGGTGTGGGTCCAGGCGGACTATGGTCGTGCACGTAGTCCGGAGTTGGAAAATCAGGCACGGGTACTAGTAGATCTAGACTGTGCATGCTTGATTTGTGTCCGAGGTTGACACTCTAGGACTTGATGCACCCTAGGGTGGACCTAGCGCAGTTTAACTACAGTTCATGTTTGGGCCGTATGACACCGACACTTGACGAGTTAGGCTTATAGGGAGCCGATCAACTAGACCATGTAGTTGGACCTTGATTTAGGTCACCTCATGATATTGGGCCAAGCTTGGGCCAAGGGATCAATTCTTGTTTTCACTTGACATGTTAGAATGCTAGTACACCCATGGTGCAAAACTTAATCTTGATTATGCGATGATACCTTTATCTATCTTGTTAGTTAATCATCATGCCAGTATGTTGTTATCCTTATGTTCATCTCAGCTTCTCATGCCAGTTAACTTTACTAGTTCATGGACTGATAGTAGTTAGGGCTTACCAGTCTTTTTGACTGACCTGTTTTCTTTTGCCTCTTTTCTTCCGTTTCTCCCCCTAGGTCCTTAGGGTGGGGACATTGGAGCTTAGCTTGGATCTTTATAGCTTGCTTACTGGATTTGCTCATGTACGGTTTTGGACATTGAGCTAGCTATGGTTTATCCCTTAACTTTGGGGATAGTACTTTATGTATTTCAGTTTTTCAGTTTATGCTTTTCTCTAGACTTTGTTTGTTGGAAAATAATGATCAAGTACTTTGTTGTAACGTGACTATGGTTTTTGAAATGCTAGTTTGATCCGCTGCTTTATTTACTCTGTTTTACTTACATGTTCTGTCTTGTGATATCTGCATGCATGTTTACCTCGTTTAATGCCCCTCCAAAGCCAATGTACTTGCAAGAGTTACCTTGGCGGAGGTGGGGTGTTACATTTGGTATCAGAGCATAAGGTTTACAAGATTTGAGCAAAAGTGTTTTTAAAACTTACCTTTTGAAAAACTATTTTAAAAACCAATTAAGTATTTTCCAAGAAAAGTCTAGTTATTTTAAAAGGCTATTCCCCAAAAGCCATTAGCACTGTCCTTCGTTTCCTCATTCTGAATCTATCTTTTTCTTTTTCAGTATGGCCGATCTTAACCTTCCCGAGGGAGTGACCATTCCCGGATGGTTCCGGAGGTACATGGAAGCTAGTGCCAACGATGTGGGCCCAGCAAATACCCCCAACATAACTGAGTTTCCTCCTCCTCCTCCCCCTCCTCAGAATACACAAGCGGGTTTCGCAAAATTTTGCAAGGACTTTAAGGCGATGGGTGGCAAGAATTTCATAGGGACGGAGACTTTTGTGGAGGCACGAAATTGGTTGAAAGAAACCGAAGATCTTTTCGCTATATTTGATGTGGAAGACCATACAAAGGTTTTATTGGCAGCATGGCTATTAAAAGAAGAAGCTGCTTATTGGTGGGAGGTCACCAATGCTACTAGACCTATAGAAACTTGGGCCGACTTTAGGATGAGGTTTGGGCTTAAGTTTCTATCATCAGCTGAGGCAAATCTGCAATTGGAGAAGTTTATATCTTTGAAGCAAAGGGACATGACAGTGAGGGAGTATGTGAATGAGTTTAACAAGCTCTCCTGATTCGGTTTGGACATGGTTAATACTCCCCAGAAGAAGGCTTTACGCTTTGCACGAGGGTTGAACGATCCATTACAAGGTTTAGCCCTATCTCATATATCCAATGGGGCCACTTTTGAAGGCCTAGTGGACATGGCATTGCTTCAAGGAGACGATAAGAATGACAAGAAAGAAGTCAAGCCTAGTGAGACTCAAGCCAAGAAGACAGACTCCAAGTGGGGAGGAAATCAGAGCAATCAGAACAACAAGAACAACAAGAACAACAAGGGTAACAAGGCCAAGGCAAAGGACCCAAGAAAATGCAACTACTGTGGGATTGTTGGGCACATAGCTAAAGACTGTAGGAAGAAGAAGATGAAGTTGGGCGAATGCTTTCATTGTGGAGAGACCGGACATTTTAGCAAGGATTGCCCCAAGAAGCAAGGGCAGAATCAGCTTGCAGGACCTTCTGGAGGGCAAGTGCATGCTCTCAACACTGCTCCAGCTCAGGACCGAGGTAGTATTTCTGTAGAAGGTCTTGTTTATATTTCTGATTAACCTGTTCGCACCTTATTTGATTCTGGCGCATCGCATAGTTTTATTTCTTCTGACATTGTTGAAAGTTTGCACCAAAGTACTAGTCTAGTTGAGGATCCCGTTTGTGTTTCAAATCCGATTGGGGGTCCCGCCCATCTATCTATGATTTGTGTGGATTTGAAGATTTCTGTCTTGACCGTAGAATTCACGTGTAATGCTTATGTTATCGGATTCACGGGATACGGGTTGATCTTGGGCATGGATTGGTTGTCCAGTTATGGAGCCATTCTCGATTGTGAGCCTAGGGTGGTAAGGCTCACGACTCGCCTCGGTAATACCCTAGAAATTTCTTGTAACCCTAGAGGTCCCGTCATGTTATGTTATCTTGAATCTCTTGACTTGTCCATCGATGATCTGCAATCTGTAAGGGTGGTCCGAGACTATCCTAACGTCTTTGAAGAAGCTAAGGGGTTACCCCCTAAACAAGAAATAGATTTCCGCATTTATCTTGTCGATAATGCCAAGCCAGTATCTTTGCCCGTTAGGCACATGGCCCCACGAGAAAGAAGAGAGCTCAGTAAGCAAATCAAGGAGTTGCTTGAGAAGAATTTTATTAGGCGAAGCATTTCTGAATGGGGTGCTCTGGTGGTATTCGCTACTAAGGCGGATGGTTCGCTTCGTCTATGTGTTGATTATCGAGAGTTGAACAAGCTAACAAAGAAGAATAGGCACCCGCTATCGAGGATTGATGATCTCTTTGACCAGCTTGTAGGTGCTTCTGTTTTCTCTCAACTCGATCTAGCCACCGGATTCCATCATCTTAGAGTAGCTGAGGATAGTATTGATAAGACTACGTTTAGGACTCCAGATGGATTCTTTGAATGGCTTGTCATGCCATTCGGTTTGACTAATGCACCCGCATACTTCGTGGACTTGATGAGTAGGGTGTTCTGGGAGTTCCTTAACAAGTTTTTTGTTGTCTTCGTGGACGATATTATGATCTTCTCAAAGGATGAGGAAGAACATGCTAGGCATCTCAAGGAAGTGATGGATACGCTTAGAGCGCATCAGTTGAAAGCCAAGTTCTCCAAATGTCATTTCTGGAGAAAGGAAGTTCGGTTTCTTGGACATATAGTTTCTAAGCAAGGCATAGCAGTGGATCCCGCGAAAGTGGTTGCAGTTCAAGACTGGAAGACTCGTAGGAATGCAACCGAAGTAAGAAGCTTTCTCGGTCTGGCGGGCTACTATAGGAAGTTCATCAGGGACTTCGCTAAGATTTCGGCCCCTCTTACTAAGTTGACGAAGAAGAACTTAGCCTTTGCATGGGACTTGGAGTGTGAGCTTGCTTTTCAAAGGCTCAAGAGAGCCCTTACCACAGCTCCAGTTTTGGCATTACCCGATGGTGGTAAGATGTTTACCGTGTACACAGATGCATGTGGCACGGGGTTAGGGGCTGTTTTGATGCAAGAGGGAAGAGTGATAAGTTATGGGGGTAGGCAACTTAAAGTTCATGAGAAGAACTATCCCACTCATGATTTGGAGTTAGAGGCGATCGTCTTTGCACTTAAATCCTAGCGCCACTATCTTCTAGGCGAAAGGTTTGAGTTGTATACTGATCACAAGTCAGTCAAGTACCTCTTCTCGCAGAAAGATCTGAATCTAAGGCAGCAAAGGTGGATGGAATTCTTGGCATCTTATGACTTCGAGATAGCTTATACCCCTGGCAAGGGTAATGTTGTGGCAGATGCACTAAGCAGAAGTACATTGACTTTGAGTCCCTTGTTTGTCGAGATGAGGAGCCTAGAGTTTTTGGCAACCTTTGATTTCACACCAGCTGTTGAGTCGATAACGGGTTCATTAGCATCCCTTGAGCTTAGACCCACACTTCTCGTTCAGGTTGGGGCTTCGCAGAAGGAAGATCCACAGATAGTTGAAGTTATGGACAAACTGATTCGTGGTGAGACGTCTAGTCACCTTGCTAGATATACTATTGATGATAAAGGTTGGCTAAGGCGTGATAGAAGGCTATGCGTTCCACAAGTAGGAGACTTGGTGCATAGAGTTCTCGAAGAAGCACATCATTCGAAGATGACTATACATCCTGGAGGAGATAAGATGTATAGGGATGTGAAGCGCATTTTCTTTTGGGCCGGAATGAAGAAAGATGTGGCAGAGTATGTTTCAAAGTGCATGGTGTGCCAACAAGTGAAAGCCGAGTCAAAGAAACCAGGTGGGCTATTACATCCATTGGAGGTCCCGCAATGGAAGTGGGAGAGTATTTCTATGGATTTTTTTGATGGATTGCCTAGGTCAAGAAAAGGGAACACGAGCATATGGGTAATAGTTGATAGACTTACGAAGAGTGCTCACTTCATTCCAGTAAAAAGCAAGATGACCGCATCATGGCTGGCATCTATTTATCTCCGAGAGATAGTGCGGTTGCATGGAGTTCCTTCCAGCATAGTTAGCGATCGTGACCCAATTTTCACTAGCCAGTTCTAGAATAGTTTGCAAGAAGCAATGGGTACGCGATTGAATCTGAGTACAGCCTATCACCCCTAGACGGATGGCCAAACTGAAAGGGTGAATAGAGTGCTAGAAGATCTTTTGAGGCTCTGTGTTTTTGACTTTGGTGGTACTTGGGAAGACCACCTTCCTCTTGTAGAGTTTACTTATAATAAAAGCTTTCAAGCCAGCATAGGGATGGCACCATTTGAAGCTTTGTATGGAAGGCCGTGCAAGTCACCAACTTGTTGTTGGGAAACGACAGATGAGCTTATACTTGGGCTCGATATGATATGGGATACATCCGGGAGGGTAGAGTTAATTCGAAGACGGATGAAAGCGGCCCAAGACAGACAGAAATCCTATGCTGACAAACAAAGGGCAGATTTGGAATTCGAAGTGGGAGACATGGTTTTCGTGAAGGTTTCTCCTTTGCGTAAGTGGTACATTTTGGAGCAGTTGGGAAGCTGGCACCAAGGTTCGTAGGACTCTTCCCTATCATAGAGAGAATTGGAAAGATGGCCTATAAGGTGGAATTGCCTGAGAAGCTAGCCGGAGTGCATAATGTCTTTCATGTCTCGCATCTCCGAAAGTGCCTGCATGAGTCCGCTGAAGTGGTTGAACCAAGCATTCTTGAAGACGTGGAGGTAGAGAAAGAGGCAACCTTGAGGAGAGCTCCGATTCGTATCTTGGGAACAGAGATCAAGAAACTAAGGAATCGGGAAGTCAAATTGGTGAAAGTTTAGTGGAGTGAAGCCGATGAAGATGCAACTTGGGAAACCGAGGAGAAGATGTGTAGGCTTCATCAATTCCTTTTTGAGGGTACATTCTCAATTTCCTCTCCTAAGTAGCATATCTTTCTTTTTGCTATCCGTGTTTATCCTGTTTATCTTATTATCTCGTTAACCTTGTCATGAGAACCTTAGGTAGAAACCCTTTGGATGAAACATGTATTTGAAACATGTTATGCTTGATGGTTGCAAGTGGTTGCAAGTGTTTGCACGTGGATACTCGTGGATGCATGATATACATTAGGCACTAAGATCGGCTCACACACTTTCATGTTGCATATGCATGAGTTCTTATACTCATTCATGGATGAAACTTGTTATGCTATCACGTGGATGTTGCATATGGATGAATGTTATGTGCACTCATGTTGAGACTATAAATTATGTTAGGAATTTGCGTACATATGGACTCATTTCACTAACATGTTTTGCATTAAGGGGATTTACTGAATCAGTAACCTCCTGATTTTTGCATTAGATAAGTACATATACACACACCTTTGCATATGATCATACAAGATTTATAATCCTTTAAGGACAATGACTGCACGTGGATGATATTTTGAGTAGATGGATGATGGATGGTAGGATACGTTCTTCCTAATTTGAAGATTTCGAGGACGAAATCCTTTAAGGAGGGGAGAATGTAACAACCCGTATTTTTGAGTAACACGTTATAACATAAATCAAGGCAGAATTAAACTGAAAAATCCGAATAAAGGGAAACGGGCTGTGCCATTACTTTCATCTCGGAAAAGTACGTGAAATAGAGTCCGAGTTTTCGAAAAACGCGGTCTGTATGACCAAGTTAAGGCCCAATGAAGTTTTCAGAAAATTCCAAGCCCGAATACAGTTCAAATTCGAATTCAGATTTAAATTTCAACCAAGGTAGAATGGGCGGGAATTTTCCCGTCCCAGGCAGGGTCGACACAGTGATCGACACCAGTGTCGACTCCCCCCATCGACACCCATGTCGACCCATGGGTCGACACCGATGTCGACCCAGGGGTCGACCCCCCTGGTCGGACCAGTTTTTCTAGTGCATCGTTTTGACAGCTTAGGTCTTGATGTGGAAGGTTCCGACGGGATTTGACGGACCTGATGTGTTTTAGGGTTAATCCTATGGTCTATATTAACCTAATAACCTATAAAAAGGCCCCTACACCTAGCCTAAACCTTCATTAATCATTCCTACAACTAAACTATGTCAAATTTGTTCCTCTCATGGCCTCCACTCTCATGCTAAAATTTCTCAGTTTATTTATATGAGAAATTTTGAGTTCATACAAGTGTTTTCAAGCTTGTATGAGTGTTCTTAGTTTGCATTCAAGTCAAGTTGCAACGTTTCTATTACGAAGCAAGGGTTTTTATTTATTTGGCTCAAGGGTTTTTTATTTGGAGCTTTCATATTTGGGTGATTGCATAAGGTCTTCGTCTCAATCTTTATAATAAATATTCATTTGTGTCTTCATAGCATTGTAAGCCCTTTTCTACTTTTTTTTTTGAACCATAAAGTTAAATGAATGATGCAAGTTTGGGTTGATCATAATGATATGCAAGTTTGGTTGATCATTATGTTATGCAAGTTGGTTTAATCATTATGTATGACACATGTTGCTATCTTATGCAAGTTTGGGTTGATCATTATACACATGGTATCATGTTATGCAAGTTAAAATTGAGTTTGTGAGCTTAAAGCTTCAAGCTTTATATTAAAGGTTGCATTTTGGCAACATGGAAGTTATCATATCCCTTATGATAACTTGCATGTGAGGCTAAATGCGAACTCCTAGCAACTTCTACATGTCATTTATCACCATGTATCACTTATGTGCTAAGTTTGGTTTTATGCATACTTTTGAGGCCTAATAATGCAATATGCAAGTATATGAACATATGTACATTTCATATGCCACCATGTTAACTTGTGGCTTCAACACCTTTATGCCATGATTATGCCAAGTTCCCTATTTTATCCTTTATGCGTTGTTGCGATTATGTAAACGATGGGATTACGTTGGGGTTGGGTAACATTATGACATGAACATGGTTTTTATAAAATGACGTGATATGTTAGCTTGTAATTATGTTTTGGAAACATAATGGACATGACGCTTAGAAAATATAAGTGTGGCCAACTCGAGGTTGGGTTGAGTTTGTAGCATAAATCTACCCGGACCCGCCCGGCTTAACTAGTGGCTACAAACAATAGGACCCAATGTGAGAAGTTGGTCATGTTGTGCTCGAACCCGAGGTTAGACCAAGTTGTGGTGTAAAGCTACCCGGACCCGCCCGGCTTAACTAGTAACCACAACAAGGTCTAATGTGAGAGGTTAAAGCACATTAAGTTAATTAATGCCACCCGATTAGGGTTAAGTCATGGTCCACTTAATACTTAACCAATTTGGGCTTGATGGGTTAATCGGGGTTAAGTCATGAACCTTGGGTACACTTAACCAATTTAATCCACGTTTGGATCGGGTTAACCACATTTAACCCGTTAAGAAACCCTAGTTGCGTGGTCCTTTTCAGCAGTAACCCTCTTGGTAGTATCATGAGACCCTAGGGACTAGGCTAGGGTGGGGCACGATTACTGGGCTGACATGTAAGCGACCAAAACGACGGCTGAGTAGGTAAGCCGGTGTGGGTCCAGGCGGACTATGGTCGTGCACATAGTCCGGAGTTGGAAAATCAGGCACGGGTACCAGTAGATCTAGATTGTGCATGCTTGATTTGTGTCCGAGGTTGACACTCTAGGACTTGATACACCCTAGGGTGGACCTAGCGCAGTTTAACTACAGTTCATGTTTGGGCCGTATGACACCGACACTTGACGAGTTAGGCTTATAGGGAGCCGATAAACTAGACCGTGTAGTTGGACCTTGATTTAGGTCACCTCATGATATTGGGCCAAGCTTGGGCCAAGGGATCAATTCTTGTTTTCACTTGACATGTTAGAATGCTAGTACACCCATGGTGCAAAACTTAATCTTGATTATGCGATGACACCTTTATCTATCTTGTTAGTTAATCATCATGCCAGTATGTTGTTATCCTTATGTTCATCTCAGCTTCTCATGCCAGTTAACTTTACTAGTTCATGGACTGATAGTAGTTAGGGCTTACCATTCTTTTTGACTGACCTGTTTTCTTTCGCCTCTTTTCTTCCGTTTCTCCCCCCAGGTCCTCAGGGTGGGAACATTGGAGCTTAGCTTGGATCTTTTTAGCTTGCTTACTGGATTTGCTCATGTACGGTTTTGGACATTGAGCTAGCTATGGTTTATCACTTCACTTTGGGGATAGTACTTTATGTATTTCAGTTTATACTTTTCTCTAGACTTTGTTTGTTGGAAAATAATGATCAAGTACTTTGTTGTAACGTGACTATGGTTTTTGAAATGCTAATTTGATCCGCTGCTTTATTTACTCTATTTTACTTACATGTTCTGTCTTGTGATATCTGCATGCATGTTTACCTCGTTTAACGCCCCTCCAAAGCCAATGTACTTGCAAGAGTTACCTTGGCGGAGGTGGGGTGTTACATGGATCACTTTTAATATGCCAAATCACCTATGTTCAACTTTATACACGTTGGACATCATTTGATATGCAAGTTACACCTTTGATTTAGATCTATGTCATACATAGTTTTGTGCAAGTTTGTGATTATGGCCTATGCAAGTTTTAGGTGAAAAACCATATTATATCTATGCAAGTTTTAGGTGAAAAGCTATATTATATCTATACAAGTTCACACCTTTAGGCCTATGTTTGGATTCATGACAATAACAAGTTTATGCTAGATATGTGGCAATCCTTATTTGTTAGATTAGATCCAATTTGTATAAAAATTTGTATGTTTGCGACATTTCTCCTTTTTATGTATTAGACTAATTTCTAGTCTAATATATATATATATATATATATATATATATATATATGTGTGTGTGTGTGTGTGTGTGTGTGTGTGTGTGTGTGTGTGTCGTACGAACAACGTGGGGACGATGGGGGTAATATTGAATATACACCTATTGAGAATTGACATAAATGGCCTGAAAAAGGCATATATTTAATTTTAGATATTAATTGGAAAATTGGCATTTATGGACATAATTGAGACAATTATGGACATAAGCATATTTGGAATTTAGTGATAAAATTGTATCGGGATATTAATCCAATTTGGGGTTAAATGAAAATGTGTAATAATAATAAACCGCTTAAGGCACGAGGTTAGACTCTTTTGTGGTGTAAGACTGCCCAGACCCGCCCGACAAATCCAGCAGCCACAAATGCCAGTCTAATGTGAGAGGTCAAAGGCATAAATTGAATGCATAATAGTTGCAAAGACATGAGGTTAGGCTCGTTTGTGCTGTAAGACTGCCCGGACCCACCCGACAAATCCAGCTGCCACAAAAGCCAGTCTAATGTGGGAGGTCTTTACAAGGTTACGGTCTTAATGAATTAAGAAACACTTAACCAGATAAACACGTGGCGGGACATAAGGGGGTTAAGTGGGTGCCTTGGGTGGCATGGGAAATTAAGTGGGTGCCTTGGGTGGCATGTGAAAGACGATTAGATGCACTTAACCAAGATTGAAACATGCAAGAAAACATGATTAAGAATGGGGTTAAGTGGGAAAGAACCTTAGAGGGGACTAAGAATATGTGGAAAGCTTGTGTCATGCATGGGGGCCCTTTTCAGACCAGTAACCCATTAAGTATCTTTGTGTGCTCGACCCAAGTCGAGGATGGGACACGTGTTGTAACAACCCACGTCCATTAATGTAACTCACAAAGGGAATGCATTAACTTCCATGGAGCATTTTAAGTAAGTATAGAACAGAAAATCACAACAAGACAGATATAAACAGTACTTGAGAATTAAAACTTTATTTCATTGCAGCGGATAAACCCATATGTTTGATTACGTCATCAAAATCATAAACCAAAGTCAAGTACATCATATCCATCTTGGTAAAACAAAGTACATAAACTGAAAGACATAATCCCCAACATTAAAATAGCCATAAATAAAGAGAAGCTTAACTTTACTTCAGCGGTCCATGAAATCTTCTAAAAGCAATCCAAAATCAAGCTCCACTGGTGCTAGTTCCAACCTGAGCACCTGGGGGGGGGGAGGAAAGAGATGGAAAAAGGGGGGTCAGACATAAATTCTAGCGAGTGCGATAATTCTAACAATATAATTAACAAAGTAACTAGGCTAAGGAATAAGTTGGAAAGTAAGGAAATGACCATGAACCATTGAGTATGGAAGAGTAAACAAGGAAACAAGATGAACTACGATGTCGTTAAAGCGCACGTAACCCACTAAGATAAATTTACTATACTACACCAACACTATAGGATAATTGCTATATTGCACCGCCACTAGTATACTGCACCACCACTAGTCACCCTAAGGTTGATCCCGCCTACAGACTTAATAATGATATTGGTAGTTTTGTGCACCCCTAGCTGCCTTCATAGGTGCCGTCTGCCCCTATCTCCACTAGGTGTACTCACTACCCCCAAGCGATCGGCTCCTTAACTCGTAGATAACCGTGCTGGCCCCACAGTGGGGTGTATCACTCCCCAAAGTGGCAACCAGATACTACCAAGAATGCACGGCTTATACCTACACGATGCAACAACGTCTTACCTACCAGCCCGGGTCCACACACGCATATGAACCCGTTGAACTTGCGTTGCCACCGCTAACCCATTTTGGCCTCTTACAGTCAAGCCCAGTATGCGTGTCCCGTCCTCGACTTGGATCGAGCCTACAAAGATACTTATGGGTTACTGGTTGAAATGGGCCCCCATTACTTGACACAAGCTATCCACCTAAGCTTGGTCCCCTCCAGTACATCCCACTTAACCCACTTCTTATTCATGTTTCAATCACATGTTTCAATTTTGGTTAAGTGTTTCTAATCGTATTTCCAAATACCACCCAAGGCACCCACTAGATTCCACATGTCACCCAAGGCACCCACTTAACCCCCTCATGTCTCACTACATGCTTATCTGGTTAAGTGTTTCTTAATTCATTAAGACTGTAACCTAATAAAGACCTCTCATATTAGACTGGCATTTATGGCACCTGGATTTGCCGGGCGGGCCCGGGCAGTCTTACACCACAAAAGGGCCTAACCTCGTGTCTTTACAATTGTTACGTATTTAGTTTATGCCTAAGACCTCTCACATTAGACTGACATTTGTGGTAGCTCGATTTGCCAGGCGGGTCCGGGAAGTCTTACACCACAAAAGAGTCTAACCTCGTGTCTTAGACGATTAATTACTCCTAATTAATCATCCCCCAAATTTGAGTTACTTTCCCTATTCAAATTATCAATCAATTCCAAATTTAACGATGTCCATAATTGACTCAATTATGTCCATCCATTTATGGTATCAATTTCACCACAATTTTAATTTATGCCTTTTTAGGCATTTATGCCAATTAAATATTTTTAATATTATCCCCTTTACACCACGTAGTACGTTTGTTCGTTTAACGTAAAAATATACGTTTGACTCGAATAGTCTAACTCATGAAATAAAAGAAAACATCACAATATATACACATAATTAAAACATAGATCTAACATAGGGGTGAACTTGCATATGTGAATGATGTTCTATATCTAAAACTTGCATAGGCCAAGATTACAACTTGCATAAACAACATATGTCTTGGCTCCAAATTTAAAGGTGTGAACTTGATGAGACAATGGCAACAAACTTACATAAGCATCATATGCCATGGATCCAAATCTAAAGGTGTGAACTTGATGAAATAATGGCCAACAACTTGCATAAATAACATATGTCATAGATCTATATCTAAAGGGGGTAAACTTGCATAGGTAATAACATAACATGATTCATATCCAACTTATAAACTCACATATGTGATTTATACATCGCAACAATGGTGTAAACTAATATCTAACATGTAAAGTATCATGTCATAGCCTAACTTTCGATTAAATTCGCACATAAACTAGGTGCCATAATCATGTAAGGTCACATATAATTCTACCCAAACTTGTATATGGTTCATGTTTGAATCAATATCTAAACTTTCCTACATATGATTTATCATATGAATCGATATAACAAACGAGCATAAGAAACATGATGATTCGATTGTATATAGAATTACAACATGGATGATAGCAACATAACTTTGCATGATAGCATCACAACATAACATCATAGATATTTCAATCACAATCCCACAACATAATTACAACATGCAATCAATACTTCATATCACATCCATACAATCCGCGTTATAACTTAATCTAATTAAATTACTAATTATTTCTCTAAAACTACCGAACTCACAACTCAAAAGCAGTCTTGAGTTCTGAATTCTGATTTCTGGAGTTGAATTAGTGCTCCTTTGATGAAGATTCACTGTTAGGGTTGAGTAGTTCTGATTTGTTTGCTGTTCTTCCTCTTTAATTTGGTGGCGGCTGCTCTAGGGTTCAAGACAACAGCATGACGATCATAGTTTTAGTTTTAATTCTGATTTAGGGTTTGTGTCTATGGGTCTTTTTATAGAATTCTGAATTAATTCAAGCTGTCGGATTTTCTTAGGGTTAATCGAAACCATTCAATCATGATAGGGTGATGAGTCAGCCCTAATGACTCAGCAAGGAGTTAGAAAGGACTCAACAACACGGGTCCGCCTGAACCAGAAAGCTGTGCAGGCTCCCGCCTTGGCCTGGGCACACATGGCAGGTGCGCCAGTGTTAATATGTACTAGCGCATTTCCCAAGGGCGCCAGTGCATTTATTTATTTATTTTTTTGCCACCCATCTTCGGTCGTCTATAACTCCTTCATCTGGTACTCGTTTCCCGCAAACTCGGACTCTATCTCCACTAGAATTCCGAGACGAACACAATGGCGGAACCCAATCCCTATAATTTTCACGTCTGAGTTTAATTATTCTTTAATTTAGCTAATTCGATTATTCAAAAATCTGGGGTGTTACATTCTCCCCTCCTTAAAGGATTTCGCCCCCGAAATCTCCAAGTTAAGGAGAATGTATATCCTACCATCCAAACAACCATCTACTCAACCATCAAACATGGGCATCCATTGTCCTTATAAAATTTATAATGCTGTATGAACATATTAAAGAAGTGTGTGTATATGTTCCTTATCTAATGCAAAATCAGGCGGTCTACTGATTCAGTTGACCTCCTTAATGCAAACCATGATAGTGCCATGCGTCTATTATGTATGCGAAAGAACCCTATCGATACATATCATTTCTACATGCGTGCACAACCATTCACCAAAATGCAACATCCATATGATAGTGCAACCATTATTCGTCCATTACTTAAATATGTGCACACATTTATATGTAATATGCGATATGAAGTGACTGAGCCGATCTAGTGCCTAAAGTGTGTGTATATGCATCCACGAGCAACCACTACCAAACACTTGCATCCACGTGCATCCATCATCCGTAACATGTCTCAAACACATGTTTCAACCATAGGACTACCCTATCTAAAGGTCACAGATACTACCGAGAGGACGTACTAAAGATAAGATAAGTACAAGGTAAGCGATAAAGGAGAAATTAAAAGACATACCCTCGAAAAGAAAAGGGTACAATGAACGCATCTTCGCTTCCGTCTCCCAAGTAGCGTTGCTCTCATCATCTCCCCATTGCACTTTGACTAGTTTGACCTCTCGATTCCTCAACTTCTTAATCTCCGACCCAAGAATGCGCGTAGGAGCTCGTCAAATCGTCGCATCACGCTCGATCTCTACCTCTCTAAGCAAGCTCGGCTCTACCACTTCCGCGGTCTCGTGCAAGCACTTCCTCAAATGTGATACATGGAATACGTCGTGTACGGCACTAAGTCTCTTGGGCGACTCCACTCTATACGCCATCTGCCCAATCCTTTCCTTAATAGGAAACGGCCCAACGAGCCTTGGTGCTAACTTCCCAACGGATCCAAAGCGAACGATGTTCCGTAATGGAGATACCTTGACAAACACCATGTCCCCAACATCAAACTCAAGATCTGGCCTCCTCTTATCTGCATAAGATTTCTTCCTATCTTGCACCATCTTCATCCTCCTTCGAATCAAATCGATTTTCTTCTTCGAAGTCTCTCTAATCATATCGGGTCCAAGCAAGATCTTATCCGTAGATTCCCACCAACATGTAGGCGAACGACACGGCCGTCCATAAAGATCTTCGTACAGTGCCATGCCAATGCTAGACTGAAAGCTGTTATTATACGCGAAAACTACCAACGGAAGATGTTCCTCCCATGTACCTACGAAATCTAAGACACATAATCTCAGTAGGTCCTCTAGAATACGATTCACCCTCTCGGTCTGGCCGTCCGTCTGAGGATGATATGTGGTGCTCAAACATAAGTGAGTCCCTACCGCCTCTTGCAAGCTTCTCCAAAATTCGCTAGTGAAAATAGGATCGCGGTCGCTCACTATGCTAGAAGGAACACCGTGCAAACGAACTATTTCTCGAATGTATACAGAGGCTAACCATGGGGCAGTCCTCTTACTCTTCACGAGAATGAAATGGGCGCTCTTAGTAAGTCTTTCTACCACGACCAAAATCCCCGTATTACCCTTCCTCGATCTCGGTAATCCGTCAATAAAGTCCATCGAGACGCTTTCCCACTTCCATTGTGGGACCTCCAATGGGTGAAGCAATCCACCGGGCTTCTTTTGCTCCGCTTTTACTTTTTGGCACACCAAGCATCTAGCGAAATACTCGGCCACATCTTTCTTCATGCCGGCCCAAAATTAAACTCGTCTCATGTCCATGTACATCTTGTCCCCACCGGGATGAATGGTCATCTTCGAACGATGGGCATCATCAAGAATGGTCTTCCTCAGATTCTCGTCTCGTGGTACACAAAGTTTACCGTCCCTACGCAACCAACCCTTATCATCTAGGGTATACCTACGGAGATGGCTCGATGACTCCCCTCCTTTGAGCTTCTCTACTAACTCAACCAACTGTGGGTCGTCTCGCTGCACCTCGTCAATCCGTCCCAAAAGCGTAGGTCTGACCTCTAAGAATGCTAGCAAACCAGGTACGAAGTCGATGGAAGGTGTGAAGTCAAACGTAGAAAGGAACTCTAAAATTTACCGCTCAACAAACAAAGGACTCAAGGATAACCTTTTTCTACTTAAGGCATCTGCCACCACGTTACCCTTTCCAGGGGTATATGCTATCTCGAAGTCGTAGGGTGTTAAGAACTCCATCCACCTTTATTGCCTTAAGTTCAAGTCCGTCTGAGAGAATAAGTATTTTAACGACTTGTGGTCAGTGAATAATTCGAATTTTTCGCCAAGAAGATAATGACGCCAAGACTTAAGCGGGAAAACAATAGCGGCCAACTCTAGGTCATGTGTAGGGTAATTTCTTTCATGCACTCTCAATTGCCTTCCACCATAGGCTATTACCCTTCCCTCTTGCATTAAGATTGCGCCTAGTCCTGTCCCACAAGCGTTAGTATAAACGGTAAATGGCTTACTCCCATCTGGCAACACTAAGACTGGGGCTGTGGTCAAAGCTCTCTTTAAACGTTGGAACGCATCATCACAATCTGCGTCCCACGTGAAAACTAAGTTCTTCTTCGTCAAGCGTGTTAATGGAGCTGATATTTTTGCGAAGTCTCTGATAAACTTCCAATAGCAGCCAGCCAACCCTAAAAAACTCCTCACCTCGGTAGCATTTTTAGGAACCTTCCAATCTAGGATGGCCACTATCTTCGCGGGATCCACGACTATCCCTTCTTTAGAAACCACGTGCCCTAAGAATCGCACTTCCTTCCTCCAAAAGTGACATTTAGAAAATTTAGCTTTAAGGCTATGTGCTCGAAGAGTCTCCAACACTTCCCTAAGATGTAGGGCATGCTCTTCTTCACTTTTAGAAAAGATCAAGATGTCATCTACAAAGACTACCGCGAATTTATTAAGGTGCTCCCTAAACACCCTACTCATCAAATAAACAAAGTATGCGGGGGCGTTTGTCAAACCTAAGGGCATCACCAGCCACTCGAAGAAACCGTCTGAAGTCCTAAAGGCAGTCTTGTCTATGCTATCATCAGCCACTCTCAACTGATGGAAACCAGTGGCTAAGTCCAACTGCGAAAACACTGAGGCGCCAACTAACTGATCGAAGAGATCATCAATCCTTGGAAGTGGGTGTCTATTCTTCTTAGTAAGCTTATTAAGTTCTCTAAATCCACACAAAGTCTAAGGGACCCAACCGCCTTTGTGGCAAATACTACTGGAGCACCCCACTCCAATATACTACGTCTGATGAACCCCTTCTCAAGCAATTCTTTCACTTGTTTACTGAGTTCTCTACTCTCTCTTGAAGCCATGTGGCGCACTGGCAATGCAACTGGCTTTGCATTGTCCACTAGATATATTCGAAAGTCTTTCTCACATTTTGGGGGTAAACCCCTCACCTCATCTAAGACATCAGCATATACACGGACTATGGGAACAGAATGTAAATCATCATGGGATGCGTCAAGGGATTCTATGTAACTAAGCATTACTGGACCTGTAGGGTCACAAGAAATATCAAGGGTCTTTCCCGAACTAGTCAACAATCTTACTACCCTTCTTTCACAATCTAGGATGCCCCATATCTAGTTAGCCAATCCATACCTAGAGTTAAACCGTAGCCCATGAAGCCAAGAACAAAAGCGTTACACTCAAACTCAACGCCCAATATAAACACTCTCAAATCCAGACAAATCATAGAAAGATGAGCCGAACCACCAATAGGATTTGAGACTACTAAGGGATCTGTAACAAGACTAGTATCTAGGTGCAGTGTTTCAACTAATGATGTAGAGATAAACGAATGCGATGTGCCAGAATCGAATAAAGTACGGGCAGGATGATCAAACAGAAAAACTAAACTTTCAACGGAAATTGCTCTACCTCGTTCTTGCAGTGGTGAGACCACGAGAGCCTGAACTTGTCCCCTTGCCTGCCCGGGTTCCATAAGAGCTTGAACCTGTCCTCTCGAGGTAGACCCTGCCCTCTGCCCTTTCTTTGGGCAGTCCTTAATAAGATGTCCCACCTCGCCACAGTGGAAACAACCGGTCTTCTTCCTCTTCCTACAATCTTTGCTTAGATGGCCGGGTGTCCCACAGTTAAAGCATTTCTTCTTCCCCTTAGCATTGTTGCCTTTGCCACCTTTCTTGTTCTGTTGTTGCTGTTGCGACTTCTTTTGGTCCCCTTTCTTCTCGGGTGCCTTATTAGCATTGGCGCCCTTCTCCTTGTCATGCATGAGTGCCATGTCAACTTACCTCTCAAAGGTAGCCCCCATGGGAATGTGGGTCATAGCCAACCCATGAAGCGGCTCGTTTAAACCCTTAACAAATCTTAGAGCCTTCTTTTCTGCAGTGTTCACCAAGTCTAAGCCAAACCTTGCCAATTGGTTGAATTTGTTAACGTACTCTTTCACTGATAGATTCCCTTGCTTCAGTGATAAAAACCTTTCCATGTATAGATTCTCTTCAGCCCGTG
Source organism: Allium sativum (assembly GCA_030737875.1). Lineage (NCBI taxonomy): Eukaryota > Viridiplantae > Streptophyta > Magnoliopsida > Asparagales > Amaryllidaceae > Allium > Allium sativum. Next base: position 650,683,756 of record CM060918.1, read on the forward strand.
AGAGAAACTTCGCCTTAAACCTTTGCCTAAAATCTGGCCATGTATCAACTGGACGACCCCCATTAGTGACGTCCCACCAAAACGAGGCCTCATCCTTCATCATCCAAGCAGCTAGCTGGACTTTCCTTCCATCATCCTGAATGAACCGCAAATCCGAAATATCGGAGTTGACTATATACATCATACGTCCAACCCAAATATCATGAAAATACGAAACATTTTTTTAGAAGAAAGAGATAGATGAGGAACAGAAATAACAACACAGAATCTCACATCGCAGCGGAACAAAATATAAAATATCATATCTTTGAAATACAAAATCTTAACTATATAACATACACTTATCAGAGTACAAAACTTACAACACAGCGGAACAAAACTCTATATAACTAACGCTGAAGCCTCCTGCTCCATCTCTTCAGATAGATCTATAAAATCCTGAACTACTTGACTGCCCGTACAAATTTAGGCACCCAAGAGTTTAGGTAGAACAAAACAAATAAACTCCCGGTCAGTCATGGGACTGGTATGAGTAAACAGTTTATAACAGTTTCAGAAACTAAATGCTATCTCATAAGACCATGCCGTATAACACGAAACGGGATTTTCCCTTATGAGAATCCAAAAACTTGATTTAACTTTATATCAAAACTCTTTTGATATTATAATAGTTTCTAAATCAAGTAAATAACAATCTAATGGAACGTTTGCATCTCACGTACAACATATATAATATTCAATCAAAACCGCAAGCACGTATTGGGTAATGGATTTCCAACTATAACAAGGTATGAAACCACCTTCCACTGGTATATCTCTAGAGGAGAATACACCGAGTTCAACAAGAACATTTTGCAACTCAGCCACACATGACCGACCACTCATTTCGCTAGAGTGCATCGAATGTATATCACCAACGGTTGGGATCAGCAACCGTTTCACAAATGGGACAGCATCGACAGTAGATTTTAGAAGTAAATGAAACTCTAGATCAGGCGATAATACACCCTAATAGGTGCGACCTACATAGCCATGCTGTCTGCCCGATTTTTTTCATTTACCGGTTGATGAGGCTTGAGGTTACGCCTTATCATCACATCAAATTCACTTCGAATGCCACATTGTCAGATCCATCGAAAATCACTAATTGACGTTTACAACAGTACATTACGTGTCAGCTAAAATAAGTTTCCTTCTCCGCTTCCACTCTTGGTACGGTTGAAGAAATCAATGTACGTGACCTTTCTGGAAATACTCTGTCAGATATTCATCCATACAAGTCACCCAGGAACAAGATGAATCCAAAGGCACTATTTCTATTAATAGAAAAGTCCTTGCACTCTACTACGTCTTCGAATATCTTCATATAATCTGATTCGCAATGCTACAGCCAATACGGAGTGGTTCTTCGGATAATAATCCAACCGGTCTCTCCGTATTGACAACGATGGTCAAAACTTCGATAGTCTGTGATTTAACTATCGAATAAAAACAAGTTTTTCGATTGTCGATGATTTAACTAACGAAGAAAAACAAGTGTTCATTCAACATATCAACAATCACTGATCCTTTAATTAATATTCCATTAATTAAATCACTTCTCTGTTTCTTTATCAATATTTGTTAACCAAATACTTTCAATAACCATATTAGCCTTTTACGTTATTTGGAAAACATTTCCGAATATCTCCTTCCTTTATTTTCTAAACTTTAGAAAATATATGCTATTTATAATTGGAAAATATTCCAATTACTTTTCTCTTTTCCGATCTTGTTTATTTCTATACTTAGGAAATATTCTCTATTCTATTTCTAGGCATACATTTATTTGGGTTAAAACAAATGTTGTGTAAAACATCGTTACGGCAACCCAAATACTATATTCAACAAACTCTTTATTCAACATTGATTTCGAGCCTGAAATCTTACTATTTATTTGTTAATAATGAAATCAATCAAGTTGGGGTATAACTACCTCTCAGACCTTGAATGAATAACATTTATAACGTCAAAATAGATATGACTACTTACTCGAATAATCAATACCATACAACTACTTCTTCACTTTTAAACACATATACACCTTCTCTTTTTTATTCTTATGAGGTTTTATTCTTATACTTCCTTTTTTATTATACTATTCTATTTCTAAGTTCGTTTCCTTATCAACTTCTATATATATCGATACGTTGATTTCTAACTATCAAATTATCTTAAAAATATTCTAACTCCATAAATTTCCGGAAATATTCGCCATAACCTCCTTTGTACCGGGAGCATCGGGATATTTTAAATAGCCTCCCATGGCCCTCACTAATCCAAAAAGAAAAAGAAAAGCCAAGCGACTAGCCGATACGGCGCATAAAATCTCATATGGAAATTAAATACGTACCTTTTTGTCGAGCATTATTTTTATACTCCTTCATTACCTTTATCCATACCTGTCTCCTGTATTTATACCTGTCTAATCTATTTTAACTATACCAATCGTTTTAACTAAATTCGTTAATTAATTTGTTAATTAACTCTTCAGTCTATTTCACCTTCATATTTGAACATGACATGTTCAAATATATTTTAACTTTCATATTAACAAATTCTAATTATACTCATACTATCGTTTCCTTATCGACTTCTCTATTCAAATTCCAATACAATTCTATTTGAATTCTCTTTATTTAAACTTCATTTGAATTCTAATAGAATCCCTATATTTAAACACCATTTGAATTCTATTTTCAAACTCTATAGTTAACTTCATTTGAATTCTATTTTCAAATTCTATAGTTTAAAGTCCATTTGAATTCTATATTCAAATTCTATATTATAAATCCGATTTGAATTTCTATATTCAAATTTCAAATTAAATCTATGCATTATTGTAACGAACCGGAATTTTCTAGATTTGAATTTGAATTTTTTTTTTACACATTTTGAGATTGTCTGAATATATTTTTTTGAATTTGATAAGGTTTAAATTTTTGAAATCCCTATTTATTTAGTCTAAATAAATAATTTTATTTTGTATAAGACTTATTTTAAAGATTTTGTATAAAAATGATTTTCGTAAATTTACATAATGGGTTTTATATTTATAGATAGTGATATTTTGTATTTATATATATAAATGTTTTATAATATGAACTTATAATTTGAAGATTTATTTTGAGAAATATTTTATATATAAAGATTTAAACAAGTTTATATACAGATTTATATGGATTTTTAATTTTTAAAAGTAATTTGACTTGAAAATAAATTATAGATAAATATCGGTTTAAAATATTCTTCTGATTTCTGTACGCGTAATTTTAAAATAATTTTTAGAATTTTTCTGTAATTCTTAATTTGAAAAATAAGTAGATAATTTTTCAACGTATTTTGGGTATAAATGTGGTCCTTTAGACGCTTTACAGAATTGATCAATCAGACCGGTTTTATTGCTGTTTATAAATCAGAGCGTGTTGTTGTTTACGATGATGGTTTTATTCCAGTGCAACTCTCGGTAAATAACTCTAAAAATCAAAAATTGGAGATGTACAAATGAATACACTATGTTGGACTTGATGCATGGATGAATAGGTTCCAATATAGGCAACGCATGGAACTTTCTCCCGTGTTGAGGTGTTTGTTGCATGAATGAGTGTTGCCATGTGTGTATACGTGTAATGATGCATGAAGAATTTTGGTAGAGAGAAGACACGTGTGTACACGTGTAGAAGTGCATGAGCATTGTCATTTTTTCATGGACGTGTGTCCTTTATTTATGCCAAAACTACCCTCTTTCTTCCATCAGATCCGCACCCTTTTGTTTTGGATCCACCATATAGCTCACGTCCATCCTCTTTGTCTTTCAACTCTCGGCTCTCTCTCTCTTCCTTCTTGAAAATGCCGTAACCTTCCCCATCTGCTCCCTCCACTACCCAACGTCCGCACCTCACTCCCCTCACCTCAAACCGTTCGGCCTCCTCCTCTTAGCCGCACGTCCACCACTTCAATGCGCTCGCACCACGCTCTCTCTCCCCATCAGATCCGCATGCAAGTCCGCTCAGTCCTTTTTAAAGAAAGAAAAAATGCGAAAAGAAATAAAAGAAAGAAGGAGAGAAAAGTTGTGCCATGCGGTATGCTGTCGCATGTCTTAATTCGTTTGTACTTTGTCCAACCATTCCGGGAGAAAGAGAAAAAAAAAGAGAAAAAAAAGAAATACAAAACGATGTACGGTGCATGAAAACGCGTTGCGAAGAACGGTGCCCGCTTGTCAATTATAATGTTCGTGAACCGATATGCAGTTGATACCGGGTTCATCAGTGAAACCAGAGCGCAGCGCAGGTGAGAACTCCACTTTAATTATTTCATTTTGAGTAGAAATAATTTGTTACAATTTATTTATAATTATAATAATTGATGGAAAATCAATGGTTGTGAATGCTTGAAGTGTTATGGTTGTTTGTCACTGATTGATCGATGGATACATATGCTGTTATAAACACCGAAAAACACCGAGCGTTACTGACATTAACGCTCCAGACACAGTTGGTTTATTTTGTGGTTATCATGGATGAATGACGTCTGTTGTTGGGTTACGTTAGGATATTGTTCTGGTTGAATGAAGTCACACACACTGTAGATTACGGATTTTCACGGGTGACCGATTTAAATACTCCTTTCATTCTAATAAATATTTTATTTAATGATTTGAAATTTGTTGAATTCAATTGGAAAACCGTTTGAAAGCCTAGATGAATAAATTTGGATAAAAGGGGTTTTGGCAAATTTCAAACTTCGATCTGGTCTGAAATTTTGAACGTTGAATTTATTATCGATAATACTAAAAATAATAGAACATGGTTTGGAAGGAAAAATATTTGTTCGAATATAAGGTATAAAAATTTAATTTTGAAATTTGAAAGGGATTGAACAAATTTGTACTTTAACCGATACCGGCGTATAAATATTTTGAATATCGGAAACTATTGCAAATTGGTATTTTAAATTTATAAGTAGTAAGTAGTAAACATGATTGAATGTCAATTGTTAATTTTTCAAATAAAAGTATTTCTTTGAAATAACTTCTGTTTTCATAAATTGTTTTAAATTTAAAATAAGTTTTAAACTTAATCAAAGGAGACAATTCCAATTGATTTTGTAAAGAATTGAAACCCATAGAGATCCGCATTTTTCTTGTGAAATGAAGAATTATAATGCGAAATGATTTTTGAATTAAAAGTGAAATATTTTACAAATAAATTCTTGAGTTGTTTGTTTCATAATACTATGTCACATTGGAAGTAAATTAACATAGTAAATAAAATGTTGAATCCATCGTATGCAAGAAGATTTGAAAAATGGAATTTATATGCTTGAAAATTTGGTTTCAAAGAATTTGAAATACATTCGGTTTGTTAATATTGAAACAATATTAGTTGGAATTGGGATACGCCAAATCAGAGTATGTAATGGAAGTGTGGTAATATTATTGAAAAAGAGAGCTACAAGAAATTGTCCCGTCAATAGAAATATGATAAATCATATGTTATGGTTTAAAAGTAGTTTATGATCTAAATTTTGAATTTGGGAGGATTTGGATTTATTTTTCACAAACGCTTCAGTAACGCTTTAACGTTATTTGAATTGGTTAAATTTGAAGATTTCAGAACATGAATCATTATGGAATGGGTTGATTTTTAAACATAGGATATGGAATTGAAATTTATTAATGGAAATTTAAATCCAAATAAAACTTGGTCGTCTCGAGATAACGATGAAACAATGAAGTTGCTTTGAACTATAAGGTTGGGAAATGAATGTTGAGTTTTAACGAATTTCCGGGAATTGAATCCAACCGTAATTCAAAGTAAACAATAATACTTTGGAAGGAGATTTGAATTGAGAAAACCCGTGTGATTTGTATCTATTATCTTAAGGTACGTTGTTACTTGGAAAGTCCGGAATCGGATATAGGTCCGAAAACCATTCTAAGTAATATTACGACGTTATGAAGCAATTCAAGATTTGGAATCGATAAATGAAGACCGGAAATATCCAGATTATTTGGATCGATTGCTGACATCTCAGATCGGGCCGTACACCCGGTACGGGGGTGGCAGGAGATTTGAGTATATTTGGAAATTTTCGGATTGTGTTTCGTTCAGACCCAGAACGAACTTGTATGGATGGTGTGTCGGACATTGTAATTGACCACGTAGCACTGATCCGTGTGAATATATATATATGATTTGTGGCAATTGAATATCTCTGTCTCTAAGTTACGTTCTTAGAGAATATGTATTAATTCGAATCAGTGATATTTGGAGATATTGACAAGGTGGCATACCCAAGTATGATATGAGCTAATGATGATCAAAGCATGGCTTATCGAAGTGTAGCTTTGTGCATGACGTGACATCGACAAACCTCACACACCGGATGATGAGAAACTGGCGGTTTGGTCTGTATATATATATGATTTGATGATGAGTGCTGCAGCAGTGGGAAACCACTTGTGAACTGGGGATGGGGTATGTTCGGGGGGGCCGCGTCTGGTCGAAAACAGTTGATCTGCCCTGACGATGTGTATTCGGTGTCCGTGTATGGTCGAAAAAGCCGTTGAGGCACTTCGTTTTGTATCCCTGATTGATCTTTCGTGCCAGGAATCATCAAGTTGGAAATCCAAATCCCAATACGAGCCATGCGATTTTGATTTTATTTATATAGGGCGACATAGTGGTATGGGACACTCATGCCGTCTAGGATTAATACATTTATTTGTGAACTTGTTTTTCCATACTATATGATAATATTAAAAGAGGATTTTCACGTATGAAATCATGTTTTGTTATCATAAGACAAAACTCGCCCATCTGGTGTGCGCTTGCATTGTGTGATGTGGGACGAGCTTATGATAGCTTCATTTTTCAAAAGTCATTGCGTATTTCTATGCACGGGAATTCATATGGAGTAAAACCCGTTCCGCATTAGCGGCGTGGTCCGTTGAATTACCCAACTTTTTAAATGAAACCTAAATGATAATTGTTTTGAGTTCTCACACCAGTCCCACGACTGACCTGGAGTTTATTTTTCCTTCCTAAACTCTGGGTGCCCACTAATTTCCGCGCGGGCAGCTAGTGTTTAGTTTTGCAGTTATGGATCGTTGGAGAAGATTCAGAACGCTTCCGGAGTTAGATTTCATGCTAGAGTTGGAGCTTCCGCTGTATCAGATAATGTTCTTCCGCTGAGAGTTTTATTTCTTCCGTTGTGTATATTTATGTGTAACTCTGATATTCATGTAACTCTGATGTAATATTGAATTATTCAATGAAAAGTTCTGTTGTTTTTGTTCAATGTATGTAAGTACCCATAACAATTCGTCTTTATGAACGATTTGAGTCGGTTTAATTACCGGCGAGAATCGGGCAAAAAGGCGGGTCGTTACAGTTGGTATCAGAGCTTTGGTTATACAAAGCTATTGGGTACGTACATATTTGGACAAAAGAATAGGACTCCTCAGAGTTATATTATCTCATTAGAGATAGGGTTAGAAATACCCTAGAATGAGATCTTGGAATATTATGACGAGAGAGCGTATATTTTTGAAACCTATATAAGGTATTTTTGAACAAGTAAATCATTTTGAAACGATGATTATTTGAAATATAATTTGAAATAAGGATTTCGGGTGTTTTATTCGACGTCATGATTTGGACTATCGAGTATGTAAGGATTTTTTATATACGTCTGATCAACGTATATACGAAGTCCGGTATGTACTAAATAGATATAGGATTCCATTCTAGTCGCTGGAGGATAATTCTGTTGATGATCCGGACACCGTCAGTGATTATTCTCGAGTTTCGAAAGTGGGATGACCATATGATTCTTATTTAAACGTCGAGAATACTTGAAACAATTTTCATAAGTGTTTGAAATTGTTGATGAATTAAAGTGAGAGCTGATATAGTAACTTGAAATAGGAATGAATATAGGTTATATTTTCTTAAAATGAAGAATATAAATGTAGTTCGCAAATGAACCAAGATGAGTAGGGAATATTTATGAATCTAGAAATTTGATGAATAACTTGAGTATAAAATTCTTACAATAATAATTAAGAAAATATGGGATTACACTGAAACTTAAGTAAATTTCACTAATTCTTTTGCATAAAATAATGATTTCTGTTGGCTTAGTAGAAATTGAGATGACCCAATTTGGACCCTTGACCATTTGTTGATTTTGGTAAACCCCTTTGCAGATTTTGAGAACTTTGAAAGGAGAAATTTTGGGTACAAGCACTTAATGTGAATCGTTTTGTTTAAATTAGTGATGAGTAGATTTTGGATGACCCGTAAGCCTTAAAGTTTTAATTTTAAGGTAGTAAACGGCTAGCTGTACGGTAGTATCTTGTTCAGTTCCGACCTAAGGGTAGCGGTAATGGAGAACTCAATCATTTCCAGTAACTGGGGTAACCATAGGATAATTGAGATTCCATCAAACTCCAACCTGATTTAGGATCAGACCAAGTGCCCCAGCAGTAACATGAACTGTAGATCTGATCATTATCCTGTCATGTTAGGAAGAAGGCCCAACCCTGCAATAGGATGACCCTGTAATAAGATATGAGTATGTTCTAAGACCTGTGATTTTGACTAGAGCGTAAGGGATAAGGCAGCAGCCTACTTTGGATTTAATGTTCCCCATAGATTTATAATGATGCCTTAGAGTTTTGGGTAGTAGATCCTAGACCAGAGAAATCAGGAGTTGTTAGGAAACGCCACACTAGCACAGGCTGCACCAGAAGACATTAATTGGCCTATAGATCCTGTATTTGTTGAGCGGTTTAGAAATATTGATGCATGAAATGGGATAACTAGCAGTTATAGCTGAGGACGACCCGCTCCCAGAGACGGGAAATGGTGGATTTGACGATGTTATAGAAAAGGTGGAGAAACCCCAAGATGATGTCATAGTATACGATAATGATATTGCAGCAGATAAGGGTGATTTTGAATAACCTACATCCGAGGATGACCCGCTTCCACAGATGGGAGACGATGAGTTGGATGGGAAAATAGAGTATAGACCAGCCCTTGGACAAGGCTGATGAAGATGGATCTATGGGTAGTAAGCACGATGGATTATCGTGGGAGTAGATGATGGCTTTATGGAAACAACGGGGAGCCGTTAGCTGATGAAGAGCCCGAGGAAATTGATTTGACCAATTCATCCGACGATGGATCAGATGCAACGGATGTTTAGTTGCGATGAGTCTGGACCTTGTATATATAGTGTATGTATGTTGTCTTAAGTTCCTAAGTTATTTTGGGCTAGTATGGTTTTGAGGACTAGTAACGGATAGCTAGGTACACCTTTGATGACTGCATTTTGACTGCCCAAGTGCGTAGTATGTGCTCAGGAAAGGTTAGATACGTTTTGTATGCTAACTTGAGAGATCGATATGACATGATATGTTGGACTGACTATGATATGCGTGTCCCACTATTTAAATCTGTTTGTTTTAAATATTTATAAAACCTGTTCCAAACCATATAGAAAAATTGATTTATAGTTTATATAGAGGTTAAAAATTTACTATCTTCCTTTTCGAGGACGAAAAGACTTAAGGGGGGAAGAATGTAACGAACCGGAATTTTCTAGATTTGAATTTGAATTATTTTTTACACATTTTGAGATTGTCTGAATATATTTTTTTGAATTTGATAAGGTTTAAATTTTTGAAATCCCTATTTATTTAGTTTAAATAAATAATTTTATTTTGTATAAGACTTATTTTAAAGATTTTGTATAAAAATGATTTTCGTAAATTTACATAATGGGTTTTATATTTATAGATAGTGATATTTTGTATTTATATATATAAATGTTTTATAATATGAATTTTATAATTTGAAGATTTATTTTGAGAAATATTTGATATATAAAGATTTAAACAATTTTATATACAGATTTATATGGATTTTTAATTTTTAAAAGTAATTTGACTTGAAAATAAATTATAGATAAATATCGGTTTAAAATATTCATCTGATTTCTGTACGCGTAATTTTAAAATAATTTTTGAATTTTTCTGTAATTTTTAATTTGAAAAATAAGTAGATAATTTTTCAACGTATTTTGGGTATAAATGTGGTCCTTTAGACGCTTTACAGAATTGATCAATTAGACCGGTTTTATTGCTGTTTCTAAATCAGAGCGTGTTGTTGTTTACGGCGATGGTTTTATTCCAGTGCAACTCTCGGTAAATAACTCTAAAAATCAAAAATTGGAGATGTACAAATGAATACACTATGTTGGACTTGATGCATGGATGAATAGGTTCCAATATAGGCAACGCATGGAACTTTCTCCTGTGTTGAGGTGTCTGTTGCATGAATGAGTGTTGCCACGTGTGCATACGTGTAATGATGCATGAAGAATTTTGGTAGAGAGAAGACACGTGTGTACACGTGTAGAAGTGCATGAGCATTGTCATTTTTTTCATGGACGTGTGTCCTTTATTTATGCCAAAACTACCCTCTTTCTTCCATCAGATCCGCACCCTTTTGTTTTGGATCCACCATATAGCTCACGTCCATCCTCTTTGTCTTTCAACTCTCGGCTCTCTCTCCTCCTTCTTGAAAATGCCGTAACCTTCCCCATCTGCTCCCTCCACTACCCAACGTCCGCACCTCACTCCCCTCACCTCAAACCGTTCGGCCTCCTCCTCTTAGCCACACGTCCACCACTTCAATGCGCTCGCACCACCCTCTCTCTCCCCATCAGATCCGCATGCAAGTCCGCTCAGTCCTTTTTAAAGAAAAAAAAATGCGAAAAGAAATAAAAGAAAGAAGGAGAGAAAAGTTGTGCCATGCGGTATGCTGTCGCATGTCTTAATTCGTTTTTACTTTGTCAAACCATTCCGAAAGAAAGAGAAAAAAAAAGAGAAAAAAAAAAGAAATACAAAACGATGTACGGTGCATGAAGACGCGTTGCGAAGAACGGTGCCCGCTTGTCAATTATAATGTTCGTGAACCGATATGAAGTTGATACCGGGTTCGTCAGTGAAACCAGAGCGCAGCGCAGGTGAGAACTCCACTTTAATTATTTCATTTTGGGTAGAAATAATTTGTTACAATTTATTTATAATTATAATAATTGATGGAAAATCAGTTGTTGTGAATGCTTGAAGTGTTCTGGTTGTTTGTCACTGATTGATCGATGGATACATATGCTGCTATAAACACCGAAAAACACCGAGCGTTACTGACATTAACGCTCCAGACACAGTTGGTTTATTTTGTGGTTATCATGGATGAATGACGTCTGTTGTTGGGTTACGTTAGGATATTGTTCTGGTTGAATGAAGTCACACACTTTGTAGATTACGGATTTTCACGGGTGACCGATTTAAATACTCCTTTCATTCTAATAAATATTTTATTTAATGATTTGAAATTTGTTGAATTCAATTGGAAAACCGTTTGAAAGCCTAGATGAATAAATTTGGATAAAAGGGGTTTTGGCAAATTTCAAACTTCGATCTGGTCTGAAATTTTGAACGTTGAATTTATTATCGATAATACTAAAAATAATAGAACATGGTTTGGAAGGAAAAATATTTGTTCGAATATAAGGTATTAAAATTTAATTTTGAAATTTGAAAGGGATTGAACAAATTTATACTTTAACCGATACCGGCGTATAAATATTTTGAATATCGGAAACTATTGTAAACTGGTATTTTAAATTTATAAGCAGTAAGTAGTATACATGATTGAATGTCAATTGTTAATTTTTCAAATAAAAGTATTTCTTTGAAATAACTTCTGTTTTCATAAATTGTTTTAAATTTAAAATAAGTTTTAAACTTAATCAAAGGAGACAATTCCAATTGATTTTGTAAAGAATTGAAACCCATAGAGATCCGCATTTTTCATGTGAAATGAAGAATTATAATGCGAAATGATTTTTGAATTAAAAGTGAAATATTTTACAAATAAATTCTTGAGTTATTTGTTTCATAATACTATGTCACATTGGAAGTAAATTAACATAGTAAATAAAATGTTGAATCCATCGTATGCAAGAAGATTTGAAAAATGGAATTTATATGCTTGAAAATTTGGTTTCAAAGAACTTGAAATACATTCGGTTTGTTAATATTGAAACAATATTAGTTGGAATTGGGATACGCCAAATCAGAGTATGTAATGGAAGTGTGGTAATATTATTGAAAAAGAGAGCTACAAGAAATTGTCCCGTCAATAGAAATATGATAAATCATATGTTATGGTTTAAAAGTAGTTTATGATCTAAATTTTGAATTTGGGAGGATTTGGATTTATTTTTCACAAACGCTTCAGTAACGCTTTAACGTTATTTGAATTGGTTAAATTTGAAGATTTCAGAACATGAATCATTATGGAATGGGTTGATTTTTAAACATAGGATATGGAATTGAAATTTATTAATGGAAATTTAAATCCAAATAAAATTTGGTCGTCTCGAGATAACAATGAAACAATGAAGTTGCTTTGAACTATAAGGTTGGGAAATGAATGTTGAGTTTTAACGAATTTCCGGGAATTGAATCCAACCGTAATTCAAAGTAAACAATAATACTTTGGAAGGAGATTTGAATTGAGAAAACCCGTGTGATTTGTAACTATTATCTTAAGGTACGTTGTTACTTGGAAAGTCCGGGATCGGATATAGGTCCGAAAACCATTCTAAGTAATATTACGACGTTATGAAGCAATTCAAGATTTGGAATCGATAAATGAAGACCGGAAATATCCAGATTATTTGGATCGATTGCTGACATCTCGGATCGGGCCGTACACCCGGTACGGGGGTGGCAAGAGATTTGAGTATATTTGGAAATTTTCGGATTGTGTTTCGTTCAGACCCAGAACGAACTTGTATGGATGGTGTGTCGGACATTGTAATTGACCACGTAGCACTGATCCGTGTGAATATATATATGATTTGTGGCAATTGAATATCTCTGTCTCTAAGTTACGTTCTTAGAGAATATGTATTAATTCGAATCAGTGATATGTGGAGATATTGACAAGGTGGCATACCCAAGTATGATATGAGCTAATGATGATCAAAGCATGGCTTATCGAAGTGTAGCTTTGTGCATGACGTGACATCGACAAACCTCACACACCGGATGATGAGAAACTGGTGGTTTGGTCTGTATATATATATGATTTGATGATGAGTGCTGCAGCAGTGGGAAACCACTTATGAACTGGGGATGGGGTATGTTCGGGGGGGCCGCGTCTGGTCGAAAACAGTTGATCTGCCCTGACGATGTGTATTCGGTGTCCGTTTATGGTCGAAAAAGCCATTGAGGCACTTCGTTTTGTATGCCTGATTGATCTTTCGTGCCAGGAATCATCAAGTTGGAAATCCAAATCCCAATACGAGCCATGCGATTTTGATTTTATTTATATAGGGCGACATAGTGGTATGGGACACTCATGCCGTCTAGGATTAATACATTTATTTGTGAACTTGTTTTTCCACACTATATGATAATATTAAAAGAGGATTTTCACGTATGAAATCATGTTTGGTTATCATAAGACAAAACTCGCCCATCTGGTGTGCGCTTGCATTGTGTGATGTGGGACGAGCTTATGATAGCTTCATTTTTCAAAAGTCATTGCGTATTTCTATGCACGGGAATTCATATGGAGTAAAACCCGTTCAGCATTAGTGGCGTGGTCCGTTGAATTACCCAACTTTTTAAATGAAACCTAAATGATAATTGTTTTGAGTTCTCACACCAGTCCCACGACTGACCTGGAGTTTATTGTTCCTTCCTAAACTTTGGGTGCCCACTGATTTCCGCGCGGGCGGCTAGTGTTTAGTTTTGCAGTTATGGATCGTTGGAGAAGATTCAGAACGCTTCCGGAGTTAGAGTTCATGCTAGAGTTGGAGCTTCCGCTGTATCAGATAATGTTCTTCCGCTGAGAGTTTTATTTCTTCCGCTGTGTATATTTATGTGTAACTCTGATATTCATGTAACTCTGATGTAATATTGAATTATTCAATGAAAAGTTCTGTTGTTTTTGTTCAATGTATGTAAGTACCCATAACAATTCGTCTTTATGAACGATTTGAGTCGGTTTAATTACCGGCGAGAATCGGGCAAAAAGGCGGGTCGTTACAGTTGGTATCAGAGCTTTGGTTATACAAAGCTATTGGGTACGTACATATTTGGACAAAAGAATAGGACTCCTCAGAGTTATATTATCTCATTAGAGATAGGGTTAGAAATACCCTAGAATGAGATCTTGGAATATTATGACGAGAGAGCGTATATTTTTGAAACCTATATAAGGTATTTTTGAACAAGTAAATCATTTTGAAACGATGATTATTTGAAATATAATTTGAAATAAGGATTTCGGGTGTTTTATTCGACGTCATGATTTGGACTATCGAGTATGTAAGGATTTTTTATATACGTCCGATCAACGTATATACGAAGTCCGGTATGTACTAAATAGATATAGGATTCCATTCTAGTCGCTGGAGGATAATTCTGTTGATGATCCGGACACCGTCAGTGATTATTCTCGAGTTTCGAAAATGGGATGACCATATGATTCCGATTTAAACGTCGAGAATACTTGAAACCATTTTCATAAGTGTTTGAAATTGTTGATGAATTAAAGTGAGAGCTGATATAGTAACTTGAAATAGGAATGAATATAGGTTATATTTTCTTAAAATGAAGAATATAAATGTAGTTCGCAAATGAACCAAGATGAGTAGGGAATACTTATGAATCTAGAAATTTGATGAATAACTTGAGTATAAAATTCTTACAATAATAATTAAGAAAATATGGGATTACACTGAAACTTAAGTAAATTTCACTAATTCTTTTGCATAAAATAATGATTTCTGTTGGCTTAGTACAAATTGAGATGACCCAATTTGGACCCTTGACCATTTGTTGATTTTGGTAAACCCCTTTGCAGATTTTGAGAACTTTAAAAGGAGAAATTTTGGGTACAAGCACTTAATGTGAATCGTTTTGTTTAAATTAGTGATGAGTAGATTTTGGATGACCCGTAAGCCTTAAAGTTTTAATTTTAAGGTAGTAAACGGCTAGCTGTACGGTAGTATCTTGTTCAGTTCCGACCTAAGGGTAGTGGTAATGGAGAACTCAATCATTTCCAGTAACTGGGGTAACCATAGGATAATTGAGATTCCATCAAACTCCAACCTGATTTAGGATCAGACCAAGTGCCCCAGCAGTAACATGAACTGTAGATCTGATCATTATCCTGTCATGTTAGGAAGAAGGCCCAACCCTGCAATAGGATGACCCTGTAATAAGATATGAGTATGTTCTAAGACCTGTGATTTTGACTAGAGCGTAAGGGATAAGGCAGCAGCCTACTTTGGATTTAATGTTCCCCATAGATTTATAATGATGCCTTAGAGTTTTGGGTAGTAGATCCTAGACCAGAGAAATCAGGAGTTGTTAGGAAACGCCACACTAGCACAGGCTGCACCAGAAGACATTAATTGGCCTATAGATCCTGTATTTGTTGAGCGGTTTAGAAATATTGATGCATGAAATGGGATAACTAGCAGTTATAGCTGAGGACGACCCGCTCCCAGAGACGGGAAATGGTGGATTTGACGATGTTATAGAAAAGGTGGAGAAACCCCAAGATGATGTCATAGTATACGATAATGATATTGCAGCAGATAAGGGTGATTTTGAATAACCTACATCCGAGGATGACCCGCTTCCACAGATGGGAGACGATGAGTTGGATGGGAAAATAGAGTATAGACCAGCCCTTGGACAAGGCTGATGAAGATGGATCTATGGGTAGTAAGCACGATGGATTATCGTGGGAGTAGATGATGGCTTTATGGAAACGACGGGGAGCCGTTAGCTAATGAAGAGCCCGAGGAAATTGATTTGACCAATTCATCCGACGATGGATCAGATGCAACGGATGTTTAGTTGCGATGAGTCTGGACCTTGTATATATAGTGTATGTATGTTGTCTTAAGTTCCTAAGTTATTTTGGGCTAGTATGGTTTTGAGGACTAGTAACGGATAGCTAGGTACACCTTTGATGACTGCATTTTGACTGCCCAAGTGCGTAGTATGTGCTCAGGAAAGGTTAGATATGTTTTGTATGCTAACTTGAGAGATCGATATGACATGATATGTTGGACTGACTATGATATGCGTGTCCCACTATTTAAATCTGTTTGTTTTGAATATTTATAAAACCTGTTCCAAACCATATAGAAAAATTGATTTATAGTTTATATAGAGGTTAAAAATTTACTATCTTCCTTTTCGAGGACGAAAAGTCTTAAGGGGGGAAGAATGTAACGAACCGGAATTTTCTAGATTTGAATTTGAATTATTTTTTACACATTTTGAGATTGTCTGAATATATTTTTTTGAATTTGATAAGGTTTAAATTTTTGAAATCCCTATTTATTTAGTTTAAATAAATAATTTTATTTTGTATAAGACTTATTTTAAAGATTTTGTATAAAAATGATTTTTGTAAATTTACATAATGGGTTTTATATTTATAGATAGTGATATTTTGTATTTATATATATAAATGTTTTATAATATGAATTTTATAATTTGAAGATTTATTTTGAGAAATATTAGATATATAAAGATTTAAACAATTTTATATACAGATTTATATGGATTTTTAATTTTTAAAAGTAATTTGACTTGAAAATAAATTATAGATAAATATCGGTTTAAAATATTCATCTGATTTTTGTACGCGTAATTTTAAAATAATTTTTGAATTTTTCTGTAATTTTTAATTTGAAAAATAAGTAGATAATTTTTCAACGTATTTTGGGTATAAATGTGGTCCTTTAGACGCTTTACAGAATTGATCAATTAGACCGGTTTTATTGCTGTTTCTAAATCAGAGCGTGTTGTTGTTTACGGCGATGGTTTTATTCCAGTGCAACTCTCGGTAAATAACTCTAAAAATCAAAAATTGGAGATGTACAAATGAATACACTATGTTGGACTTGATGCATGGATGAATAGGTTCCAATATAGGCAACGCATGGAACTTTCTCCCGTGTTGAGGTGTCTGTTGCATGAATGAGTGTTGCCACGTGTGCATACGTGTAATGATGCATGAAGAATTTTGGTAGAGAGAAGACACGTGTGTACACGTGTAGAAGTGCATGAGCATTGTCATTTTTTTCATGGACGTGTGTCCTTTATTTATGCCAAAACTACCCTCTTTCTTCCATCAGATCCGCACCCTTTTGTTTTGGATCCACCATATAGCTCACGTCCATCCTCTTTGTCTTTCAACTCTCGGCTCTCTCTCTCCTCCTTCTTGAAAATGCCGTAACCTTCCCCATCTGCTCCTTCCACTACCCAACGTCCGCACCTCACTCCCCTCACCTCAAACCGTTCGGCCTCCTCCTCTTAGCCACACGTCCACCACTTCAATGCGCTCGCACCACCCTCTCTCTCCCCATCAGATCCGCATGCAAGTCCGCTCAGTCCTTTTTAAAGAAAAAAAATGCGAAAAGAAATAAAAGAAAGAAGGAGAGAAAAGTTGTGCCATGCGGTATGCTGTCGCATGTCTTAATTCGTTTGTACTTTGTCAAACCATTCCGAGAGAAAGAGAAAAAAAAAGAGAAAAAAGAAAGAAATACAAAACGATGTACGGTGCATGAAGACGCGTTGCGAAGAACGGTGCGCGCTTGTCAATTATAATGTTCGTGAACCGATATGCAGTTGATACCGGGTTCGTCAGTGAAACCAGAGCGCAGCGCAGGTGAGAACTCCACTTTAATTATTTCATTTTGGGTAGAAATAATTTGTTACAATTTATTTATAATTATAATAATTGATGGAAAATCAGTGGTTGTGAATGCTTGAAGTGTTCTGGTTGTTTGTCACTGATTGATCGATGGATACATATGCTGTTATAAACACCGAAAAACACCGAGCGTTACTGACATTAACGCTCCAGACACAGTTGGTTTATTTTGTGGTTTTCATGGATGAATGACGTCTGTTGTTGGGTTACGTTATGATATTGTTCTGGTTGAATGAAGTCACACACTTTGTAGATTACGGATTTTCACGGGTGACCGATTTAAATACTCCTTTCATTCTAATAAATATTTTATTTAATGATTTGAAATTTGTTGAATTCAATTGGAAAACCGTTTGAAAGCCTAGATGAATAAATTTGGATAAAAGGGGTTTTGGCAAATTTCAAACTTCGATCTGGTCTGAAATTTTGAACGTTGAATTTATTATCGATAATACTAAAAATAATAGAACATGGTTTGGAAGGAAAAATATTTGTTCGAATATAAGGTATAAAAATTTAATTTTGAAATTTGAAAGGGATTGAACAAATTTATACTTTAACCGATACCGGCGTATAAATATTTTGAATATCGGAAACTATTGTAAACTGGTATTTTAAATTTATAAGCAGTAAGTAGTATACATGATTGAATGTCAATTGTTAATTTTTCAAATAAAAGTATTTCTTTGAAATAACTTCTGTTTTCATAAATTGTTTTAAATTTAAAATAAGTTTTAAACTTAATCAAAGGAGACAATTCCAATTGATTTTGTAAAGAATTGAAACCCATAGAGATCCGCATTTTTCATGTGAAATGAAGAATTATAATGCGAAATGATTTTTGAATTAAAAGTGAAATATTTTACAAATAAATTCTTGAGTTATTTGTTTCATAATACTATGTCACATTGGAAGTAAATTAACATAGTAAATAAAATGTTGAATCCATCGTATGCAAGAAGATTTGAAAAATGGAATTTATATGCTTGAAAATTTGGTTTCAAAGAACTTGAAATACATTCGGTTTGTTAATATTAAAACAATATTAGTTGGAATTGGGATACGCCAAATCAGAGTATGTAATGGAAGTGTGGTAATATTATTGAAAAAGAGAGCTACAAGAAATTGTCCCGTCAATAGAAATATGATAAATCATATGTTATGGTTTAAAAGTAGTTTATGATCTAAAATTTGAATTTGGGAGGATTTGGATTTATTTTTCACAAACGCTTCAGTAACGCTTTAACGTTATTTGAATTGGTTAAATTTGAAGATTTCAGAACATGAATCATTATGGAATGGGTTGATTTTTAAACATAGGATATGGAATTGAAATTTATTAATGGAAATTTAAATCCAAATAAAATTTGGTCGTCTCGAGATAACGATGAAACAATGAAGTTGCTTTGAACTATAAGGTTGGGAAATGAATGTTGAGTTTTAACGAATTTCCGGGAATTGAATCCAACCGTAATTCAAAGTAAACAATAATACTTTGGAAGGAGATTTGAATTGAGAAAACCCGTGTGATTTGTAACTATTATCTTAAGGTACGTTGTTACTTGGAAAGTCCGGGATCGGATATAGGTCCGAAAACCATTCTAAGTAATATTACGACGTTATGAAGCAATTCAAGATTTGGAATCGATAAATGAAGACCGGAAATATCCAGATTATTTGGATCGATTGCTGACATCTCGGATCGGGCCGTACACCCGGTACGGGGGTGGCAAGAGATTTGAGTATATTTGGAAATTTTCGGATTGTGTTTCGTTCAGACCCAGAACGAACTTGTATGGATGGTGTGTCGGACATTGTAATTGACCACGTAGCACTGATCCGTGTGAATATATATATGATTTGTGGCAATTGAATATCTCTGTCTCTAAGTTACGTTCTTAGAGAATATGTATTAATTCGAATCAGTGATATGTGGAGATATTGACAAGGTGGCATACCCAAGTATGATATGAGCTAATGATGATCAAAGCATGGCTTATCGAAGTGTAGCTTTGTGCATGACGTGACATCGACAAACCTCACACACCGGATGATGAGAAACTGGTGGTTTGGTCTGTATATATATATGATTTGATGATGAGTGCTGCAGCAGTGGGAAACCACTTATGAACTGGGGATGGGGTATGTTCGGGGGGGGCCGCGTCTGGTCGAAAACAGTTGATCTGCCCTGACGATGTGTATTCGGTGTCCGTGTATGGTCGAAAAAGCCGTTGAGGCACTTCGTTTTGTATCCCTGATTGATCTTTCGTGCCAGGAATCATCAAGTTGGAAATCCAAATCCCAATACGAGCCATGCGATTTTGATTTTATTTATATAGGGCGACATAGTGGTATGGGACACTCATGCCGTCTAGGATTAATACATTTATTTGTGAACTTGTTTTTCCACACTATATGATAATATTAAAAGAGGATTTTCACGTATGAAATCATGTTTGGTTATCATAAGACAAAACTCGCCCATCTGGTGTGCGCTTGCATTGTGTGATGTGGGACGAGCTTATGATAGCTTCATTTTTCAAAAGTCATTGCGTATTTCTATGCACGGGAATTCATATGGAGTAAAACCCGTTCCGCATTAGCGGCGTGGTCCGTTGAATTACCCAACTTTTTAAATGAAACCTAAATGATAGTTGTTTTGAGTTCTCACACCAGTCCCACGACTGACCTGGAGTTTATTGTTCCTTCCTAAACTCTGGGTGCCCACTAATTTCCGCGCGGGCAGCTAGTGTTTAGTTTTGCAGTTATGGATCGTTGGAGAAGATTCAGAACGCTTCCGGAGTTAGAGTTCATGCTAGAGTTGGAGCTTCCGCTGTATCAGATAATGTTCTTCCGCTGAGAGTTTTATTTCTTCCGCTGTGTATATTTATGTGTAACTCTGATATTCATGTAACTCTGATGTAATATTGAATTATTCAATGAAAAGTTCTGTTGTTTTTGTTCAATGTATGTAAGTACCCATAACAATTCGTCTTTATGAACGATTTGAGTCGGTTTAATTACAGGCGAGAATCGGGCAAAAAGGCGGGTCGTTACAATTATTTTTAAACAATGTTTATAACTTCACTTAAAATCCCCAATTATATATTTATAAACAAAGTTTATAAATTTAATTCAAATCCCACATTTTCAATTATAAACAGAGTTTATAAATTCAATTTAAATCCCATATTTTCATTTATAAACAAAGTTTATAAATTTAATTCAAATCCCACCTTTTCATTTATAAACTGAGTTTATAAATTCAATTCAAATCCCACATTTTCATTTATAAACAGAGTTTATAAATTCAATTCAAATCCCACATTTTCATTTATAAACAAAGTTAATAAATTCAATTCATATCCCACCTTTTGCTTTATAAACAGAGTTTATAAATTCAATTCAAATCCCACCTTTTGATTTATAAACAAAGTTTATAAATTCAATTCAAATCCCGCCTTTTACTTTATAAACAGTGTTTATAAATTCAATTCAAATCCCACCTTTTACTTTATAAACAGAGTTTATAAATTCATACTCGTTTTATATATCTTTAAAACAAGTTAATATTTTCTATAGTTCATTAAAAATTCAAATTCTATTTATAAAAATAGAATTTCCTTTTTAAATCTCAAATACCCTTTCAGGGTATTTTATAAATCAATATTCCAAGCCCCAGTGATATTTTAAACAATCAAATCAACCAATTTTTAATCATTTGATTTTTAACACATCATATATGAATATATATGAAATCAAACAAACAATCAAATAGATAATATATTTTTGAGGAATCCCGTTGGATTCCTCCAACCTATTTTACTGCATCCACAGACGTTAGTCAACATATTAATACGCATCCTGCTTCAAGGCAGGATATCGCAGTATGAAGGTCATCCACTAATATATATTTGTGGAGCGCATATGGAAATCATCCGCTAATGAAACCGCGGGCATCCACTAATGATACTGTGGGAATCCAACAAATCATCAACCCAATATATATATATATATATATATATATATAATAGTCAACCAATCCTAGATAACTAATATATTTTTAACAGCAATAAATAAATACTTAAAGCATCCAACAATCAACAAAGCAATTATTCTTAACTGATAAAAATAATTCTAAATAAACTGGTGAGTGAGATTTACTCACCGAGGTTTTTATTGTGATCTGCTTCATCTTAATTTAAATCAAACGACTATTGATTCAAATTAAAATTCCAAAGTCTCCTTTGATCAACTTCACTTTGCATATCGTACTACTTTGTTCCAACACGGCTCTTTTTCTCTTTTCATTATTTTTGAACCTTGTAATCATTTTTAAATACTGCAGTAACGATTTGATTATCTAAAAATTAAACGAATTAACAAAATTAATTATTTAATTTATAACTTACTCCACTTGTTAACGTCTCCTCCTTTTCAACTCCATTGCACCATAAATTTGCTCAATTCTAACACTGTATGAAGAACGAAATTTGTTTTCAAGTTTGTTCACTATATGTGTATACATATAAAATAAATTGAATTAACTAAACACTTATTTAAAAATAAATTAGTTACCTTAATCCACTTCCTAAATCTCCCCGTTCCAAACCAGTTCAGCCCTTAATTCAAACTCATTATACCCAGATACCCACTCCCTCGTTAGTATATTTCATCCCACTCCAGATCACAAACCCCATCATCCACTGTCGAACATCTCAGTCCTGGTCAGTCACCCTATCCACTGCCATGCTTTGCTTCTACCTCCCCGAAATCAAAGACCAAATCTCTACTGCAAATTGGAACATCAGTCTCCCCTCTGCACTTCTCGAAACAACACTCCTCGCTGTCGAACTCAACCTAGATATCAACAACACTTTTAAAATTGCTGTGATCCTTCACCCATACGCATACCTAAACACAGCAGCAATTCGGACTATCAATTCCATATCCCAAATCCAAGAGCTCCTCCAACGGTATCGAGCTTCAGTTGAACTCGTGGTCCTCAAACGTGATTCCCCTTTTTGTTTTCTTGAACGCGATTTCCTCCTGACTATGAGCGATATTAATTTATGATTTCCGATTTCGATCCCCTTTCTTCGATGGAAATCGATTTGCGTTGAGGTAAATAAATGAAGGAAAAAGGGGGTTACTGGTTTCGGTTTTGAGTTGGAGAGAAACAAAGAGGAGCGAACTGGCAAATGAAAAGGGGAACTCTCGATTTATAGAGTGAACGTATGGAGTAGAAGAAAGCCATGCGATTTTGCTCCTTCGGTTTAGAAAGGAACAACGAGGCTAATATTTTATGGAGGAAATAAGGAGCACATCTGATTGTTTTTACTTGTGGAGGAAAATGAATTGAAGGAGTTTTATTTTTATATTATTTATATTTAAACCGGTATCCTCTAATTTAAAATACACCCTGATTCCGAACTTCTCTCTGAACCCAACAACTGAGAATCCTATGGTAATACCCTTATTCCGGACACACTGGGATAGGTCATGAAGTCCATTTCGATCGTCTGTGGAAGATATTTATTTAAATTGATATAATTTAAAGTTCAAACCATTTAAATTCTTCAATAAAAATTTAAATATTATTATTCTAATTTAAACAGGAGTTGTATTGATCATCTGAAATGATTCTATTTAACTGTATATTTTTAAATTAAATTATTACTACATTATGATAATTTAATTTATTCGACATTAAATAGAAATTGATTATTGAATTGATAACTTAATATAAAATTCTATTTATATTATCCACCTAATATTTAAATCCGTATTAAATATTTTAAAATTAACCCATAAGAATCCGGGTCATTACAATCTTCTCCACTTAAAATAATTTCGTCCTCAAAATTGCTAAGGTAGAAAAAGTGCTACGAACCCATTTATCTTTTCAAAACTTATTTATGTTGATACTCAAAATTTCAAACTTCCTTACGTAACTCTCTTTCGAATAAATCCCTATTCGATAACTCCTCCCTTTAAATAACTATAATCTCTCTATCGAATAACTAGATTCGAAAACCTTTCTTCAAATAAACTATATTCGATTTACTCTATTCAATTTTCTCTTATATATTAACTCTATTTGATTAGCTCTTTTCACTTAACTCCTTCCGAATAAGCTATATTCGATAACTCCTTTAACTCTATTCGAATAACTAATATTTGATTAACTCCTTTCGCTTGACTCTAGATCCCAGCGATCACAATGGTTACGCCTGATTCCCTCGGGAAACATTCGACCGCCCTATGCTATATGCAGCACTGCGAATTACGCTAGCAGTCGTACGAAATGGCAACTTATCATGAGTAACTATGTTTGACTAACTCTATCTCAATAACCATATTCGATCAACTTTAATTGAATAACTAACATTTAATTAAATCCTAATTCGATTAAGTATGTTCAATTAACTCTATCTGGTTAACTCTTAATTTGAATAAAAAATATTCGATAAATTCTAATTGAATAAATAATATTCAATTAACTCTACGGATTAACCCTAACTGATTAACTCTAACTGGTTAATTCTTACTCTAATCGATTTATTCTAACTCTGATCGATTATTTCTAACTCTAATCGACTTCTCCTATTCGAATAACTACTATTGGATAACGTTTATTCATTTATAAAGATTTACTTTTAGTAATGGTTCTTCACTTTATATATGTTCTCTTTAATAATGTTACTTCACTTATACAAGTGTTGTGTACCCCTTCTATTTAAAACTATCGGTGTTAAAAACCAATATCTCTTCTCTATATAAGTTCAGGCTTATATATTCCATTTATCGAATGATAAATATTTAATTTAATTTACAAACTGTTATTTATAAATTAATCTTTTCTATTTATCTGTTAAAAACAGATTTCCATTTTCCATTCATCTTCTAAATATTCCTTTGATTAAATTCTATATATTTAACGAATAAATATCTCATTTATAACATTCTATTTATTTTCTATAAATAAATATTTCCATTTAATCTATTTTTAAATGTTATACAAATATCTCCTTTTAAATTCTATTTGTAAATGATTTTTCAAATATTTCTCCTTCTATTTGTTTGCACATAACTTCCTTTATATTTGTGTTACAAATATATTTCCTTTATATTTGTTTTAAAATATATTTTCTTTTATATTTGTTTTACCAATATATTTTTTTTAACTCTTTTGGTTTTTCCTTTATTCACACCCAATTCATATTTCATTCACATTGATTTTACTCAATATATTCATTTCGATCCATTTAACTTACTTAAGTTAAATTTAATTTCAATCATTCAAATTTTCATTAACTAGTTGCTAAGTAACCGTTTTGCCTATTTCACCCTTTTTATTTGAATATAACTTGTTTAAATATATGTCAACTTAATTATAAACTAATCTAATCATATTTTCAAATCGAGTTATATATTCGATTTCGAATATAAATTCTCAATCTCTTTCACTTATCCAAAAACCCAATTTTGATTCAAATTTTCTTTATCTAATTATTTTCCAATTTAGTTAATTCTATTTAACCATTTAAAATATGATTTTTGTCTTAAAAATCATTTAACTTACTTCACTAGAGTTCATATTTATTTTATATCTCCAGTCTGGATTTTTCAAATGCCAATTCGGATTTTATTTCCCAAAAATCCTTTTATTTATTTAATTAAACCGTTATGGTTTTATAATGGTTCTGGCGCTGTTTTTCTAAAAATTTGATTTTGACATAACTCAAAATCTATACGACGAATTCCAGATTTTTCACTTTCATTAGAAAATTATTGTTCAACCGGTCCCGACGATTCTTGTTTCAAAGAATTCCGACATCAATTCAGTTCTGTATACTAAATTGAAGTTCGAATCACTAATTTACGAACTGCCGCGCTACGGTGAGCTCGTTTTAATTATATTTATAAATATAAACATTTTAACTTTGTTTATAATAAATTCAACTCCATTCTGATATATTTTTAATATATATCCAATCCATTTCACATAATATTCCCGATCTATTTCACTTCTAATATTCAAATCCTATATATTTACAATATTCAAATTCCATTTGAATTTCTTTATTCAAACTCATTTGAATTCCTTTGAATTCAAATTCTATTTCACTTCTATTTGAAATCTATATTCCAATTCCCATTTCAAAATTCCTTTGAAGTAATGTAAATATATACATATATTTATATCTATCTCAAATTCAAAACATTTGAATTTTCAAACAACTTGTTTCTTTTCAAACAAATTTCCATCAAAAAATTTTCTAAGGCAGCAATTCATCACTTAGAAACTCGAAAATGAGCACTGATGATGTTGCGACCATCATCAGAATTATTTCCCAGCCACTGAAGATCTTATTCAAAATCCATTCAAATGATTTTTATTCAAAAATCCTTCCAAAATAAAGCTATATTATTCTAATAAAATTTGGAAAATATTTTCCAACTCCCCAGGATTTTAAATTCTTAATTTTGGTTTGAATTCAACTTTAATTCATCTCATTTGTATATTTGATTTCATATACAAATTCCATTGGTTATATGTAACTATTTCAGTTTTTATAATCTAATTTGATTATAATCCTAACAATCAACTCAACTATTTAAAACAATATCGTGTCCAATCTTCTGTTCAAGTGTTTATATACTCCTATCGACATCGTGGCGTCCCACGATTCGATCAGAATTCATAATTCACTCAACAGACTAGTCAACACAATATAAAACAGTTTTTATATCAATTAACAAATACGCTCTCTCGTATATATATACACTCAACTCATTCTAGGATACTACTGATCCTATCTCTAATGAGCACATTCCAACAAGCCTAGGTATTCGCTCAACCTAAGCTCTGATACCAACTGTAATGACCCGCAAAGAAGTTCAAGTAGGCTTTACAACCATCCTCTCCCATTCTCACAAAGTAGCAGGGTAATACCCCACCGTGATTTACATTGGTACCCCAGAACCACATTTTACGGCCAGCCTTTCGACTTCATAACCAACCCTCATTTTCGGGACATGTAGGGGTAAGAGTCTCCCGTTCGCAACCTAACGAAAAGCGAGAACCCCTATCATGTGACACATGCCCCAAGCACGCAACATGGACTGGTATGGGTAAACAGTTTATAACAGTTGCAGAAACTAAATGATATCTCATAAGACCACGCCGTATAACACGGAACGGGTTTTTCCCTTATGAGAATCCAAACACTTGATTTAAATTTATATCAAAACTCTTTTGATATTATAATAGTGTCTAAATCAAGTAAATAACAATCTAGTGGAACGTTTGCATCTCACGTACCACATATATAATATGCAATCAAAACCGCAAGCACGTATTGGGTAATGGATTTCCAACTATGACAAGGTATGGAACCACCTTCCGCTGGTATATCTCTAGAGGAGAATACACCGAGTTCAACAAGAACATCTTGCAACTCAGCCACACATGACCGACCACTGATTTCGCTTGAGTGTATCGAATGTATATCACCAACGGTTGGGATCAGCAACCGTTTCCCGAATCGGACAACATCGACAATAGATTTTAGAAGTAAATGAAACTCTAGATCAGGCGATTATACACCCTTATAGGTGTGACCTACATAGCCATGCGGCCTGCCCGATTTTTGTCATTTACCGGTTGATGAGGCTTGAGGTTATGCCTTATCATTACATCAAATTCACTTCGAATGCCACATTGTCAGATCCATCAAAAATCACTAATTGACGTCTACATTAGTACATTACGTGTCAGCTAAAAGAAGTTTCCTTCTCCGCTTCCACTCTTGGGACGGTTGAAGAAATCAATGTACGTGACCATTCTGGAAATACTCTGTCAGACATTCATCCATACAAGTCACCCAGGAACAGGATGAATCCAAAGGCACTATTTCTATTAATAGAAAAGTCCTTGCACTCTACTACGTCTTTGATTATCTTCATATAATCTGATTCGCAATGCTACAGCCAATACGTAGTGGTTCTTCGGATAATAATCCAACTGGTCTCTCCGTATTGACAACGATGGTCAAAACTTCGATAGTCTGTGATTTAACTATGGAATAAAAACAAGTTTTTCGATAGTCGATGATTTAGCTAACGAAGAAAAACAAGTGTTCATTCAACATATCAACAATCACTGATCCTTTAATTAATATTCCATTAATTAAATCACTTCTCTGTTTCTTTATCAATATTTGTTAACCAAATATTTTCAATAAACATATTGGCCTTTTACGTTATTTAGAAAACATTTCCGAATATGTCCTTCCTTTATTTTCTAAACTTTAGAAAATATATGCTATTTATAATTGGAAAATATTCCAATTACTTATCTATTTTCCGATCTCATTTATTTCTGTACTTAGGAAATATTCTTTATTCTATTTCCAGGCTTACATTTATTTGGGATAAAACGAATGTTGTGTAAAACATCATTACGACAACCCAAATACTATATTCAACTAACTCTTTATTCAACATTGATCTTCAAGCCCGAAATCTTACTATTTATTTGTTAATAATGAAATCAATCAAGTTGGGGTATAACTACCTCTCAGACCTTGACTGAATAACATTTATAACGTCAAAACAGATATGACTACTTACTCGAATAATCAATACCATACAACTACTTCTTCACTTTTAAACACATATACACCTTCTCTTTTTTATTCTTACAAGGTTTAATTCTTATACTTCCTTTTTGATTATACTATTCTATTTCTAAGTTCGTTTCCTTATCGACTTCAATATATATCGATACGTTGATTTCTAACTATCAAATTATCTTAAAAATATTCTAACTCCTTAAATTTCCGGAAAAAATCGCCATAACCTCCTTTGTACCGGGAGCATCGAGATATTTTAAATAGCCTCCCATAGCCCACACCAATCCAAAAAGAAAAAGAAAAGACAAGCGGCTAGCCGATACGGCGCATAAATTCTTATATGGAAATTAAATACGTACCTTTTTGTCGAGCATTATTTTTATACTCCTTCATTAACTTTATCCATACCTGTCTCCTGTATTTATACCTGTCCAATCTATTTTGACTATACCAATCGTTTTAACTAAATTCGTTAATTAATTTGTTATTTAACTCTTCAGTCTATTTCACCTTCATATTTGAACATGACATGTTCAAATATATTTTAACTTGCATACTAACAAATTCTAATTATAATCATACTCTCGTTTCCTTATCGACTTCTCTATTCAAATTCCAATTCAATTCTATTTGAATTCTCTTTATTTAAACTTCATTTGAATTCTATTAGAATCCCTATATTTAAACTCCATTTGAATTCTATTTTCAAACTCTATATTTAACTTCATTTGAATTCTATTTTCAAATTCTATAGTTTAAAGTCCATTTGAATTCTATATTCAAATTCTATATTATAAATCCCATTTGAATTTCTATATTCAAATTTCAAATTCAATTCTATGCATTATTTATAACTTCACTTAAAATCACCCACTATATATTTATAAACAAAGTTTATAAATTCAATTCAAATCCCACATTTTCATTTATAAACAGAGTTTATAAATTCAATTCAAATCCCATATTTTCATTTATAAACAAAGTTTATAAATTAAATTCAAATCCCACATTTTCATTTATAAACAGAGTTTATAAATTCAATTCAAATCCCACATTTTCATTTGTAAACAGAGTTTATAAATTCAATTCAAATCCCACATTTTCATTTATAAACAAAGTTTATAAATTCAATTCAAATCTCACCTTTTGCTTTATAAACAGAGTTTATAAATTCAATTCAAATCCCACCTTTTGATTTATAAACAAAGTTTATAAATTCAATTCAAATCCCACCTTTTACTTTATAATCAGAGTTTATAAATTCAATTCAAATCCCACCTTTTACTTTATAAACAGAGTTTATAAATTCATACTCGTTTTATATATCTTTAAAACAAGTTAATATTTTCTATAGTTCATTAAAAATTCAAATTTTATTTATAAAAATAGAATTCCCTTTCTAAATCTCAAATACCCTTTCAGGGTATTTTATAAATCAATATTCGAAGCCTCAGTGATATTTTAAACAATTAAATCAACCAATTTTCAATCATTTGATTTTTAACACATCATATATGAATATATATGAAATCAAACAAACAATCAAACAGATAATATATTTTTGAAGAATGCAGTTGGATTCCTCCAACCTGTTTTCCTGCATCCACAGACATTAGTCAACATAGTAATACCCATCCTGCTTCAAGGCAGGATATCGCGGTATGAAGGTCATCCACTAATATATATTTGTGGGGCGCATAGGGAAATCATCCGCTAATGAAACCGCAGGCTTCCACTAATGAAACTACGGGAATCCAACCTATCATCAACCCAATATATATATAATAGTCAACCAATCCCAGATAACTAATATATTTTTAACAGCAATAAATAAATACTTAAAGCATCCAATAATTAACAAAGCAATTATTCTTAACTGATAAAAATAATTCTAAATAAACAGGTGAGTGAGATTTACTCACCGGGGTTTTTATTGTGATCTGCTTCATCTTAATTTATATCAAACGACAATTGATTCAAATTAAAATTCCAAAATCTCCTACGATCAACTTCACTTTGCATATCGTACTACTTTGGTCCAACACGTCTCTTTTTCTCTTTTCATTATTTTTGAACCTTGTAATCATTTTAAAATATTGCATTAACGATTTGATTATCTAAAAATTAAACGAATTAACAAAATTAATTATTTAATTTATAACTTACTCCACTTGTTAACGTCTCCTCCTTTTCAACTCCATTGCACCATAAATTTGCTCAATTCTAACACTGTATGAAGAACGAAATTTGTTTTCAAGTTTGTTCACTATATGTGTATACATATAAAATAAATTGAATTAACTAAACACTTATTTAAAAATAAATTAGTTACCTTAATCCACTTCCTAAATCTCCCCGTTCCAAACCAGTTCAGCCCTTAATTCAAACTCATTATACCCAGATACCCACTCCCTCGTTAGTATATTTCATCCCACTCCAGATCACAAACCCCATCATCCACTGTCGAACATCTCAGTCCTGGTTAGTCACCCTATCCAATGCCATGCTTTGCTTCTACCTCCCCGAAATCAAAGACCAAATCTCTACTGCAAATTCGAACATCAGTTTCCCCTCTGCACTTCTCGAAACAACACTCCTCGTTGTCGAACTCAACCCAGATATCGACAACACTTTTAAAATCACAGTGATCCCCCACCCATACGCATGCCTCAACATAGCAGCAATTCGGACTATCAATTCCATATCCCAAATCCACGAGCTCCTCCAGCGGTATCGAGCTTCAGTTGAACGTGATTCCCCTTTTTGTTTTCTTGAACGCGATTTCCTCCTGACTATGAGCGATATTAATTTATGATTTCCGATTTCGATCCCCTTTCTTCGATGGAAATCGATTTGCGTTGAGGTAAATAAAGGAAATAAAAAGGGGGTTACTGGTTTGGGTTTTGAGTTGGACAGAAACAAAGAGGAGCGAACTGGCAAATGAAAAGGGGAACTCTCGTTATATAGAGTGAACATATGGAGTAGAAGAAAGCCACGCGATTTTGCTCCTTTGGTTTAGAAAGGAACAATGAGGCTAATATTTTATGAAAGAAATAAGGAGCACATCTGATTGTTTTTACTTGTGGAGGAAAATGAATTGAAGGAGTTTTATTTTTATTTTATTTATATTTAAACCGGTATCCTCTAATTTAAAATACACCCTGATTCTGAACTCCTCTCTGCACCCAACAACTGACAATTCTAGGGTAATACCCTTATTCCGGACACACTGGGATAGGTCACGAAGTCCATTTCGATCGTCTGTGGAAGATATTTATTTAAATTGATATAATTTAAAGTTCAAACCATTTAAATTCTTCAATAAAAATTTAAATATTATTATTCTAATTTAAACAAGAGTTGTATTGATCATCTGAACTGATTCTATTTAACTGTATATTTTTAAATTAAATTATTACTGCATTATGATAATTTAATTTATTCGACATTAAATCGAAATTGATTATTAAATTGATAACTTAATATCAAATTATATTTATATTATCCACCCAATATTTAAATCCGTATTAAATATTTTAAAATTAACCCATAAGAATCCGGGTCATTACACATCCACTTCAAAAATTCCAAATAATTCGTCCACCTCCTTTAGCCAGTTACGAGCTTCAACAAATGTCTCCGTCCCGTGAAAAGGTCTTCCACCCATTGCTCTAAAGTCCTTGCATATCTTTGCAAAGTTATCGACACGAGGAGGAGGATGAGGAGGAGGATTTGCTGGACCTGCGGCGGCGGCCCTAGCCTCAAGATATTGATAGAACCAAACGGGCACATGAACACCCTCTGGTATCTCAGATGCTTCAGACATGCTGAAACGAAAAAGGAAAGAATAATTACAAAAAGGATTGAAGGAAAGATATATGGCTCTTGGGTTTATGTTTTCCAAAATATACTTTTCTCTTGAAAATACTTTCCTTAAAACATAATTTTGAAAGTACTTCTTTATAAAAATTGTTTTGAAAAATAATTTTTCAAAAATTCATATTTGTTCTGGTAACCTTCAGCTCTGATACCACGTGTAACACCCCACGTCCATTAATGTCACTCACAAAGGGAATGTATTAACTTCCATGGAGCATTTTAAGTAAGTATAGAACAGAAAATCATAACAAGACAGATATAAATAGTACATGAAAATTAAAACTTTATTTCATTGCAGCGGATAAACCCATATGTTTATTACATCATCAAAATCATAAACCAAAGTCAAGTACATCATATCCATCTTGATAAAACAAAGTGCATAAACTGAAAGACATAATCCCCAACATTAAAATAGCCATAAATAAAGAGAAGCTGAACTTTACTTCAGCTGTCCAAGAAATCTTCTAAAAGCAATCCAAAATCAAGCTTCATTGCTGCTAGTTCCAACCTGAGCACCTGGGTGGGATGGTGAAAGGAAAGAGATAGAAAAAGGGGGGTCAAACATAAAGTCTGGCGAGTGCGATAATTCTAACAATATAATTAACAAAGTAACTAGGCTAAGGCATAAGTTGGAAAATAAGGAAATGACCATGAACCATTGAGTATGGCAGAGTAAACAAGGAAACAAGATGAACAACGATGTTGTTAAAGCGCACCTAACCCACTATGATAAATTTACTAAACTACACCAACACTATAGGATAATTGCTATACTGCACCGCCACTAGTATACTGCACCACCAATAGTCAACCTAAGGTTGATCCCGCCTACAGACTTAATAATGATATTGGTAGTTTCGTGCACCCCTAGCTGCCTTCATAGGTGTCGTCCGCCCCTATCTCCACCAGGTGTACTCACTACCCCCAAGTGATCGGCTCCCTAACTCGTATATACCCGTGCTGGCCCCACAGTGGGGTGTATCACTCCCCAATGTGGCAACCCGATACCACCAGGAATGCACGGCTTATACCTACACGATGCAACAACGTCTTACCTAACAGCCCGGGTCCACACACGCATATGAACCCTTTGGACTTGCGTTACCACCGCTTACCCGGTTTGGCCTCTTACAGTCAAGCCCAGTATGCGTGTCCCGTCCTCGACTTGGGTCGAGCCCACAAAGATACGTATGGGTTACTGGTTGAAATCGGCCCCCATTACTTGACATAAGCTATCCAACTACGCTTGGTCCCCTCTGGTACATCCTACTTAACCCACTTCTTATTCATGTTTCAATCACATGTTTCAATTTTGGTTAAGTGTTTCTAATCGTATTTCCAAATGCCACCCAAGGCACCCACTAGATTCCACATGTCACCCAAGGCACCCACTTAACTCCCTCATGTCCCACTACATGCTTAAATGGTTAAGTGTTTCTTAATTCATTAAGACCATAATCTCATAAAGACCTCTCACATTAGACTGGCATTTGTGGCAGCTGGATTTGCCGGGCGGGTCTGGGCAGTCTTACA
This sequence comes from Allium sativum, assembly GCA_030737875.1. Taxonomy (NCBI): domain Eukaryota; kingdom Viridiplantae; phylum Streptophyta; class Magnoliopsida; order Asparagales; family Amaryllidaceae; genus Allium; species Allium sativum. The sequence continues at coordinate 650,717,684 of CM060918.1, forward strand.
CCACAAAAGAGCCTAACCTCGTGTCTTTACAATTGTTACGTATTTAGTTTATGCCTAAGACCTCTCACATTTGACTGACATTTGTGGCAGCTGGATTTTCCGGGCGGGTCCGAGTAGTCTTACACCATAAAAGAGTCTAACCTCGTGTCTTAGACGATTAATTACTCCTAATTAATCATCCCCCAAATTTGAATTACTTTCCCTATTAAAATTATCAGTCAATTCCAAATTTAACGATGTCCGTAATTGACTCAATTATGTCCATCCATTTATGGTATGTAAAATCATACAAATTTCACCACAATTTTATTTTATGCCTTTTTCGGCATTTATGCCAAGTAAATATTTTTAATATTATCCCCTTTACCCGATGTAGTACGTTTGTTAGTTTAACGTAAAAATATATGTTAGACTCGAATAGTCTAACTCATTAAATAAAAGAAAACATCACAATATATACACATAATTAAAACATAGATCTAACATAGGGGTGAACTTGCATATGTGAATGATGTTCTATATCTAAAACTTGCATAGGCCAAGATTACAACTTGCATAAACAACATATGTCATGGATCCAAATTTAAAGGTGTGAACTTGATGAGACAATGGCCACAAACTTACATAAACATCATATGTCATGGATCCAAATCTAAAGGTGTGAACTTGATGAAATAATGGCCACAAACTTGCATAAATAACACATGTCATAGATCCATATCTAAAGGGGGTAAACTTGCATAGGTAATAACGTAACATGATTCATATCCAACTCTTAAACTCACAAATTTGATTTATACATCGCAACAATGGTGTAAACTAATATCTAACATGTAAAGTATCATGTCATAGCCTAACTTTCAATTAAATTCTCACATAAACTAGGTGCCATAATCATGTAAGGTCACATATAATTCTACCCAAACTTGTACATGGTTCATGTATGAATCAACATCTAAACTTTCCTACATATGATTTATCATATGAATCGATATAACAAACTAGCATAACAAACATGATGATTTGATTGTATATAGGATTACAACATGGATGATAGCAACATAACTTTGCATGATAGCATCACAACATAACATCATAGATATTTCAATCACAATCCTACAACATAATTAAAACATGCAATCAATACTTCATATCACATCCATACAATCAGCGTTATAACTTAATCTAATTAAATTACTAGTTATTTCGCTAAAACTATCGAACTCACAACTCAAAAGCAGTCTTGAGTTCTGAATTCTAATTTCTGGAGTTAAATTAGCGCTCCTTTGATGAAGATTCGCTGTTAGGGTTGAGTAGTTCTGATTTGGTTGTTGTTCTTCCTCTTTAATTTGGTGGCGGCTGCTCTAGGGTTCAAGACAACAGCATGACGGCCATAGTTTTAGTTTTAATTCTGATTTAGGGTTTGTGTCTATGGGTCTTTTTATAGAATTCTGAATTAATTCAAGCCGTCGGATGTTCTTAGGGTTAATCAAAACCATTCGATCATGATAGGGTGATGAGTCAGCCCTAATGACTCAGCAAGGAGTCAGAAAGGACTCAACAACACGGGTCAGCCTGAACCAGAAAGCGGTGCAGGCTCCAGCCTCGGCCAGGGCGCACTTGGCAGGTACGGCAGTGATAATATGTACTGGAGCACTTCCCAAGTGCGCCAGTGCATTTATATTATTTTTTCTTTTGCCACTCTTCTTCGTTCGTCCATAACTCCTTCATCCGGTACACGTTTCCCGCAAACTCGGACTCTATCTCCACTAGAATTCCAAGACGAACACAATGGCGCAACCCAATCCCTATAATTCTCACGTCTAAGATTAATTATTCTTTTATTCAGTTAGTTCGATTATTCAAAAATCCAGGGTGTTACACGTGTACTAGGTTTGATTGTAAGAGGTCAAAACTGGTTAGCGGTGGCAACGCAAGTCCAAAGGATTCATATGCGTGTGTGGGCCCTGACTGGTAGGTAAGACGTTGTTGCATCGTGTAGATATAAGCCGTGCATCTTGGTGGTATCGGGTTGCCACTTTGGGGAGTGATACACCCCACTGTGGGGCCAGCACGGGTATCTACGAGTTAGGGAGCTGATCGAAAGGGGGTAGTGAGTACACCTAGTGGAGATAGGGGCAGACAGCACCTATGAAAGTAGCTAGGGGTACACGAAACTACCATTATCATTAATTAAGTTCTGTAGGCAGGATCTACTTTTAGGGTGACTAGTGGTGGTGCAATATAGTAATTATCTTATAGCGATTACGTGTGCCTTTAACGTTTTCTTTGTTCGTCTTATTTCCTTGGTTTGCTCTGTCATACCCATTTGTTCACAGTCATTTCCTTATTTTCCAGCTTATGCCTTATCCTAGTTACTTAATGATTATATTGTTAAAGTTATTACACGCACCAGACTTTATGTCTGACCCCCTTTGTTTCCACCTCTTTTCTTCCTCCCCCCCCCCAAGGTGCTCAGGGTGGGACTTATACAAGTGGAGCGTGGTTCAGACAGCTTTATCTCTTTCTTTGGAACTTGCTTGGATCGCTGAAGTAAAAGTTCAGCCTATCTTATTTATGGCTATTTTAATGTGGGGTTATGTCTTTCATTTTATGTACTCTGATTTAGTCAAGATGGATATTATGTACTTGACTCTAGTCTTTGGTTTTTGATGATGTAATCAAACTTATCTGTTATCGGTGCAATGAATAAAGTTTTAAATTTTTAAGTACTGTTTTATATTTGTCTTGTTGTTAAGTTTCTGTTCTATAAACACTTAAAACGCTCCATAGAAGTTAATGCATTCCCTTTGTGAGTGACATTAATGGACATGGGGTGTCACAAGTTTTGTTTAATAGAAGCCATCAGATCTATCTAGAGCAAATCAAAGCCATTCAATCCTAAGAGAACCATCCCGAATGTGCCACACAAGCCCTAATGACACAGCAATTCGTCACAGGAGAAAATAGGTTAGATTTCAGATCTAACCCGAGATGGAGGTCGACCCCCAATTGGACCCCCTGACCGACCTATATGGGAGGAGGTCAACCCCTTGGTCGACCTCCTGGTCGACCTGGCCTTGGGCGAGAAATTTCCCACCCAGCCTGCTTCTACTTTTGGTTGTTGAATTTTAAATTTCTGAACTTTAGTTTGAAATGTTTATTTAAATTTTCGGATCTTCTGAAGGTCATAACTCCTTCATACAAATTCCGATTTACACAATCTCGGACTCTATCTCAAGCAGAATTCCGAGGCGAACGCAATGGCGTAACCCATTTCCCTTAACTCCCACATTCGTAATTAATTACTCTTTAATTCGTAACTTTAATGTTTAAAGAAAATACGGGGTGTTACATATAGAAATGTGTGTATATATATTTACATTTATATTGATTGTTGGTGTTGATGGTTTGCTAAATTATATTGTTGTTTTATAGAAATATAATCTTTATATGTTAACATTGAAATATCATTTTGCTTGTTAGATCAGTCATGTTAACATAGAAATATCATTTTTTTGTTAGATCGGTCATGTTAACATAGAAATATCATTTTTTTGTTAGATCAGTTATATTAACATAGAATAAAATATCATTTTTGTTATAAAATGTCACATTAGAATAAAATAACATTTTATTTATAAAATGTTGCACTAGAAATAAAATAACATTTTGTAATAAAATGTTTTATTAGATTATAATTGTCATTTGTGTTAAATTGGAATTGAAAACGTAGAAATGTCACTTTTTGTTTCTTTTAGAATTGACATGAATAAAAATGTCATTTTTGTTATATTAGCATTGACAAATCAAAATTATCATCTTTGTTGAAATTTGTTAGTTGAAATAAAAATAGTCATTATGTCAAACATGTTAGTTGAAATAAAAATAGTCATTTGTCAAACATGTTAGTTGAAATAAAAATAGTCATTTTGTCAAACATGTTAGTTGAAAAAAAAATAGTCATTTTGTCAAACATGTTAGTTGAAATAAAATTAACATTTGTTTCAAAATGATTAGTTCGAACCAAATTTGTCACTTTTGTCAAATATAATAGTTGAAACCAAATTTGTCACTTTTTTCCAAAGTAATAGTTGAAACCAAATTTGTCACTTTTGTCAAATGTAAGAGTTGAGCCAAAATTTGCCTTTTTGTCAAAATATAACGGTTGAAACAAAAATGAACATTTTTGTCAAATTAGAATTGTTGAACACAGTACACATTTTTGTAAAAATATACATTTTTGTTCATTAAGAAAAATAAACATCTCTGCTCATTTAAAAAGGATTAAACAAAAATAAACATTTTTGTCAATTAAAAAGGTTGAAACAAAAATATACATTTTGTCAAAATAGAATTATTGAAACAAAATTTATCATTTTTGTCAATTAGAATGGTTGAAACCATAATTAACATTTTGAATAGAGTTAAAACAAACATTACATTTTTGTTAATTAGATAATAGTTAAAAACAAAAATAACATTTTGTTAAGGAGATTTGAGTTAAACCAAAAAAAATAACATTTTTGTTTTGAGTTAAACCAAAACAAATTAACATTTTTGTTAAATATATTTGTGATAAAAAAACGACATTTTTGTTATATGGAAATTGTAAACAAATAAAAAAAAATTGTTATGTTGAATAGAATTATGTAAACAAATAAATTGTTCTTTTATTTGTCATTAGAATACATAGAAAAATGTAAGTAAAAAAATAAGCCATTTTATTAAATTAAAATTGTTAAATATGTATTGTCATTTTTGTTGAAACTAGGATTGTCAACAAAAATGAAGGAATCATTTCTGTTCATTTTGTTAAATTAGATTTGTTAACAATATGGAATTATCACTTTTAATCATTTTATTGAAATAGAATTTTCAGCCAAATTGAAAAGATCATTTTTTAATCATTTTGTTGAAATAGAATCATCAACAAAAATGAGAGAATCACTTTTTATTAGAATTTGTATGTTAAATAAAGAATCATTTTTATTGTTAAAACATACAGCGGAATTTATATGCAAATATAAGTATCATTTTTATTTGCAAAACATACATTAGAATATATATGCAAATATAAGTATCATTTTTATTTGCAAAACTTACAATAGAATTTGTATGCAAATCAAAGTGACGCTTGTATTGTCAAATTATACATTAGATACATGTAGGAAATTTTGCGAGTAAAATACATTTTCATTTGGCATTAGGAATATAATAACATGTTTGGTTCATTATCCTCAACATGTTAGCGGAATTAAAATTGGTTAAGTTCATTAACCAATGATTTATTTAGATGAACTGTTGTTGGCTGAAAACCCCACACGGGTATTGGGATAATATTTGACATACACTAGTCCCAATATTTAGTTGTATGTCAATTGATGGATTGACAGGTTGCGATGAGCGTTATTTATTCATTTCAATGCTTGCACAGTGGTAAATTTCACTCTGGATGAGAATTGGTTGTTTAATGATTATTTATCTTTATTGCCGTGTTCATGTGATGTGTGAAATCCATATAACCAAAATTATATGGCAAATGATTGAGTCGCATTTCGATTCAGAATATCTTTTAAATAAAGAATATTTTAAAATAAAAAACATTGTAATATAAAGAACATTTTTACATAAAGAATCTTTTTAAAAAGAATATTTTTAAATAAAGAATATTTTAAAAATAAAATTCAAAGAAGAATAAAATGATATGTGAATTGGGTTTATTGTGAACTGTGTTTTAAACGAAACTTGTTCTTTAGCCCAATTAACAATAAAATTATGATTTATAATTTATAAATATTTTATTTAAGATTTAAAAAGAAATTTTCCAAAGGCAAGTTTTCCAATTTAATATATTAAATGGGAATTGAGTGGAAATTCGATTTGATAATAATCGAGATAGGCTTCTGTAAATGAAGACTGTTACTATATATGGAATTTAAAAAGCTTGCCATTATTCCATTTATATTAGAGGTATGATACAGAAATTTATATCGATTATATATTGGTTTGATTTCCGTGAAAATTCCATATTTAATGGAAGATGATTTTGGGTTTACCATGAACTGTGTTTAAATGACATTGGTTCTTTAACCCAGTTAAAGATAGGATTAATTTCTTAAAACTTGAATAATCATAAAGTAATGATTTTTGATATTAAAATCAAATTGGAGTTTTAATGGATCTTTAAAAAGAAGATTAAAGATTAAATTTAAAAGAATTTATCCTTGATAAAATTGATCGGAATCTTTCCCTTTTAATATGAATATTTTATTTAAAGAATATTCTGAATTGGAATGAGGTGTACGATGTGTCTTCATAGCACTTGATTTTTGATTGTAAAATATGCGAGTTATTCGGAAAGACCGGGTTTAACCCATTCTGAATAATTACTACGACGATTTAAAGTCGAAGACACTGAAGACGGTGATTGAAGACCGGCGATCTTCACATCGAATGGATGACTACTGATGCCCGACACTGGGTCGCTCCTAGGAAAGGGTTAAAGTGGTAGTTGTCCAGACGTACTTGTTGATTATCCGGAAAAGCGAGCACCTCTCTTCCGCATTGGACATACGGGACGAGGAATAAGGTGTCTCTGGTTAATTTCAGACCCAGAACGGACTTGTAAATGGATGTGTGTCTGACGTTGAATTTTATTCTATGTGAATTGATTTCTATTTAATATATATCTGTTAGTGGCGGAGAATTTATTCTCTTGCTTAACACCCTTCTCTAAGACCTATGAGCTCAAAGTTTATATACATTGTAAAAAATGTGTTTGTTGCATCACCTCATTTGCTTCGGTTATGCTCACAACCGAAGCAAATAGTACCATTTTCTTCGGTTGTATTAACAACTGAAGCAAATGCACAGAAGCAAATAATAGAAAATACTGCTATTTGCTTCGGCTATGCTCACAACCAAAGCAAATAGTGTCGTTTGCTTCCGTTCCATTGGCAACCGAAGCAAAAATGTTATTTGCTTCTGTTGTTCTTCTAACCGAAGCAAATGCATCGAAGCAAGTAATGTTATTTGCATCAGTTCCTTATAAACTGAAGCAATTGCAAATTATTTTAATAGGAGCAAATGCACATATCTATGATCATAAATAAAAGCTTAAATGAATCATTATTCATAGTTTTACATTATTAACGATTGTCAATAAATAATTTATAATTATTAGTTATTATAAATTATCAATAACTCTTTTTATATTTCTAATATTACGTTTAATAATTAATATTAAAAATTAACAGTTAATAACCAATAATCAGTATTTATTCATCAACGTTTGACATTTAATATTTAATTTATAAATTACATTTAATGAGTAATACGCAATACTTAATTATTAATTTTTAATGATTAATAATAAAATTACCGAGGCCAGCTTGTTTTTTTTTTTTTTGTGATCCTTAACACTTTTTTCATTTCAACAAATAATGAGTACAGTAATATATACAGAAGATAGACAATTTTCATTTATGCTACTGGCATTTTTCAGTGCTAAGCCACAATAAAAAATATCTAGACTAACCACTATTCCATCACACAGGGTGCGACAAAGAAATAGAGAATGCAGCTAAAGATGATCTTACTCCACGAAGTGGGTGAATGAACATTAATACAACAATGCGGTCACTTACTCCACGTAGAGAGCAAAATTACAAGTTTACAAGAGAAAACATTAGCACAAGACAATCTCACTTAGATTTCCAAACTCCAGCAGGGAGAGAACACTCACAATGAAAACAAGTATTAAAACACCTCACCAAACACAACTGCCTAAGCAGTCTAAGAAAATATCAAAGTTGTAGATACAATCAGCAAATTACTTCAAATAAAAGAGTGAAAAGAAACGAAGAAGTGTAGGCAAATAATTAATAAGTGATAATTAGTTATTAATATTAAATATTATTTATTAATACTAAATAATTAATAAATGTAATTAATTATTTTCAAAGCGCTAGTCCAACGGTTTTATAACACAAATTTCTTGTAACTTAACACAATTTTTATACATACTTACTATTGCATTAAATATTACAATAATAATTATTTATAATAAAAAAGACATGATAAAAAAACACAAATCTCCTGTATTTTTTGTATTTATTGTTTGTTATAATAAAAATGTGCATAGTTCACTACAAATACCGGTCGATCATGCCAAATTAATAACAATTAAATATTAAAACATAATTAATATTTATTAATAATCAAATAATTATAGTAAAAAATAATTAATAATTAGTACTTAACGGTTCATGTTTAAAATTTAATTATTAATAAACAATAAATTTGAAATTGAAATGCTTCAATTTGATTAATTATTAATAAACAATTAATAAACATTTAATTATTAATAATTAGTACTGAATGGCATTATCAGTGTTTTTGACTAAGCAAGCAAACCAATAAATTTGAAATTGAAATGCTTAAGTTTGATTATTTATCATTTGAAAAAAATAATCAAATATTATTCAATTAAAATTGAAATGTATTTTTCACCAAAAAATTCCCTTTTTGCAAGCAAATTTGTCTTGAAAATTAATAAATATTGTCATAAAATTTTGTTAAGTTTCATCTTTCCATTATTTTATGTTGCTCCGTTCGTCTTTATTATTTTATTTAAGACTGCAATTGAATACGGTAGGAAAACACGTCATCACCCGACCCGACATCTTTATAAACCCTATCGCATTGCAGTTCTAGCCGCCTCCTACGTTTACCTTCTAAAAATCCCAGTTGCGAAAATAATAATGCCCTCTCTCTTCTAATTCTTTCTCTTCAAATTCTCTCATGCTTCTAGTGCCTTATTCCATTGCGAAAGTTCTTTCTTCCGGCCCTCATCGCGTTGCAGTTCCTGTCGACTTATCTCGATGCACAGAGCAAGGATTTAAGTTAATTTAATCAAACCCATCTCTGGCGTGGAACGTGCTGGCAAAACAAGGAATTAGGCATCATCTTTCATTTTATTTTATATGTTTAGCTGTATGGATCTATAACGATTACTCTATTTTTCATTCTAAGGTACTGCTGAGTGGCAAGTATATGGCTTGTTGAATGGGTTTAGAGACTGTTGAGGTCAGTCTGGAATGACGCATGGTAGATATTTGAACAACACTCAGGGAAACAATTTTTCCAGAAACTGCTACAATTTGCATTTGGATGCACAAACACATAAACGCAAAGTGTTACAAGTCCCCTTTAACGGTGACAGACAGTCGATAATGTAACGGGTTAGTTATTTTTTGCGATATTTGCTTCATTTGTTTTGTAAAATTTCTAGTTATTGGGTACACCTTTCTATCCTAACTTTTGGATTTTCTAGGTTAGTTTATTTACCCGAGTACTAAATTTTTACCTACATAGTTAACACATTTTCATCACTTTGACATGTGCTAAATTTTAACACGTACATCTTCTGACATACATCCTAGGTTGCTAGGTTTCCACAGCTGTAGTTGAACTGTACAACAGTGCTTTTTTACATCCATTCATTACTTGAGCACACGGATGTTTCAGAACTACTTGACAATGAGTCTATATACGTCAGATGTATTTTCATGTTTTTTGACTCGATGGCAGGTGATAAATGAAAGTTAAGCATATGTGTTTATGTGTGTTCTACGAAAATTTGGTGAGAAAAGTAAAAGTTTCTTTCTGGTTTTATTTACAGCAATTATCACTTTTTTCCTTACCCCATTTGATAAATAGTTTTGAGCCTCTCTGTTTTTTCTTCTATTTGATCTATAAGAGATTATTTTTGCCTGTAAAACTTCTTAACACTTCAAGTTAAACATTGTTTAAGAAATTCAACAAATGGCATATTGTTCAACATTTTTTGTCAAAGCAAATATATAAACTTCTGTGTTAGTTACAGGTGTCGGTTTCCGGGAATATATTAATGATACCATGTTTTTTCTTTGCAAAATTTTCTCGATGTGCTTCCAAATAAGTTTTGACCATACAATTTTTAAATGTACTATGTTGGACCATGCATACTTTGGAAATTTTTCTTTGGGGGGATGCTGGGACAACAATTTAGAAAGTTCTCAACATCCAATTTTGTAGTATCTGTGATAAGTATTCTGATTCCAGCAGTCAAATTTTGTAAGTTTCCAAACATATTAGTTTTAATATTTTTAAAATATGCTATGCCGATTGATTATCTCCATGTTCCATTAGCTAATACCAAGTTAAATCATTGATTGATTCGTTTCTTTATTCAAAAATAGTAGCAGTCATGACATTTGATTATTTAATGCTAATAGTAGCAGTCATGGAATTTGATTATTTAATGCCTGCCAAATAACTGTTTGCACACAAAATTACTTAAATATGTTAAAGTGCCAACATGCTTGGTCACTAAATTACAACCCATGTTAGATTAATGCAATCTACAATATAGATTGATATTAATATGAATGAACATAGTCATGACCTATCGTGGTCACATTATTGTTGGTACATGATTTATCAGCCATTAATATATAAGTTGAAAAACATGTTGTTTTAAGTTTTTTAACTTTGCGTTTGTAGCATACTTAATTAAAGCTTTTGAAAAACATACTGTTTTGATCACTAATCAGTTTTTCAACTAAATCTATCACAATTACTTCATGCTTTTCCCATCTTTTTGATCAACTTTGATGCTTTTACATGTTATAGACAACTTGACTTAATCTAATGGAGCATTTTTAACCTATTCTTAGTTTTTTTTGTCCATGGTTTGCTTTTGGATTGATTGTTTTTTAATACAAGTTTTTTAACTGTGAAGAAGTTAAAGCCTGCAAGCACTATCATGTGCTAGCCTGCTATAAACATGTAGCTATCATATATTACATATTAATACGGGTAATTATAGAAATGCTGCTATTTGTACAATTGTTGGCTTACTGCAACTACTTAGACTAATATTAATTGATTCTTTGCATATAGAAATGATTGTTTGTGAGACCATTTTATCTCAACTGTAGTTATAACAGTACATAGATGGTTTATAAATGTGTCCCGAGCTATAATGAGGCTATTTGTCTTCATTAGTGTTAATTTTGAGGTACAACATAATGTTATTTTTATTAATATTGAGCCAATTTGTCTTTTATTGTTTCCTCCTGTTCTAAATTGATAATTTATAATTGTTTATATTCTTAGGGATATTTTAAAGCACAATGGAATCTTGGCAGTATATTCAGTGGGAGATCGATTTGTTTCTAGAAGTTCGCCTTTAGTGGGAGCTGCTTTTTGTAAATACTACATTATCTTCATTTTTTTGGAGCTGTGATTTTCTTAGTAAGTTAGAACATTTAGTTTCTATTCTGTTATTTCCTATGAATTTTTGGCACACCTCGTTTGTACAGCTTCTATGTTAATAGGTGCTCCATTTTGTTGTATTAAGATAAGATTATTAACACTATCAATGAATTATATTGTTTTCAATTATGTCATCGTTAGTAAATGTATGGATTATTGTCACTATTAATGAATTACCATTATTTGTTTATTGTATTGTTTTCTAGTTTATTTGCATAGCATGCGATAATTATTTGTTTTGATATAAACATTCGTATTTCCGCATATTTGGGAGCTGTAGTGAATTACAATGGTTTTTTTTTTTTGGTTTGAGGAAGTTTTCTTGCTTCAGTTGTAACTGAAGCCGAAGCAACAAGTAAGGTCATTATTTTGACGAGAGTTGCACTTTTTTACTCCGGTTAATAGCATAACTAAAGAAAGAAATAAGTATTTTGCTTCAGTTGAACAACCGAAGAAATAGGTCTTGGTCTGTTGCGTATTCTGCATTTGCTTCGGTTGCTGAACTGAAGCAACAAGGGTTAAACAACCGAAGCAAATAACCTGTTTTGTAGTAGTGATATTGGTAGTTTTCGATCACATGGCGTGAATTGTCAATGTGGCATGCCAAGATGCAAAAGATCAAGGCTTTTTTTGAAAAGTAGAGCCTTGTGGTTGATGATCAAATCATAGCTTATGTCGGCAAAGTTTTGTGTATAGCGTTACCTTGCGAGCCTCACACCCTGGTAAGAGTCAGAAATGGGACAAGGGAAAGCAGGAAATGCACACGTTTCTTTCTAGTTAGATGTGGTTAGGGATGGCAAAAAAATCCGTACCCGTGGTTTTCCATGGGTAAATTCCGTCATGGATATGAAACAGATAGTTAAATGGGTATCCGTGGGTAGAATAAACTGGTTTTTCTAATATTCGTTAATTAATGGGGTGGGTACGGATAGTAAGATATCCATGTCCGTGGGTACCCGTACCCGTATTGAATGTGATTTATTGTCGTTGGTTGTTCGGTATTTGTGTGCATGTTTTTACTCAACAATTTATAACTATGGCCGTTGATATTTGTGCACATGCAGCATATTGCTAATTTATATAACCATAAACCAATGCATCTTTTTTCTCCCCAAAGACCCAACGAAGCCACAAAGAGTGTTTCATGTTTTTTGTTCTAGTCCACTCAATGAAGCAAAATAGAATCAAACTCCTTGGTTCTGTTACTTCGATTATTTTTTATCTGTATATGGATTAAATCTCATAATCCTAGAAGGTAATTTAATAGAATATGTCATAGAATATGCATTCTTTTTTCATTAATACAACACAAAAGATCAATAACATCAAACTGGAACATTATTTCCCTAAAATCAACCTCAGTTTTGGAGCATCTTAATCATAATTAGTTATACAGTAACATGAGTACCAAAATTTCACATTCCATGTTGTAAAGGACTGGTATTCATCATCACTTTATCAATGTGATAGGGAGAATGGATAACCAGAGTAGATTAGTAACCGTAAATGTGAAACTGATCTTACAGACTTAAGTCCAACAAAGACAGTAAGAAGTAGTCGGTAAATAAGCTATTATTTCTTGCTCATACTTGCAGCCTTAGCCAAATGTATATTTAAATAATATCAATAAACGACTAAAAAATAAATTGAATAAATATAATGGATACCCATGAATACTCGCCAATACCTGCAACCAGTTTAAAACCCAATTAATGGGTACCAGTGCGGGTATGGGGGGGCACGGGGCAAAAAATCATCCAACGGGGCGGGTGATGGAGAGCTACTACCCGCACCCGCCCCGCCCCATTGCCATCACTAGATGTGGTATAAGGGTTTCGCAAGCCCTGACATTTTACTTATGTGGTTGATGGAATGAGGCGCCTCGGTTATATTGGTCGATTGTGACCATTTTATAGGTTCAATAGGGCCGGGAAACGTGTGTTCAGGAATTGCCAATCCACTAAGTTATATTTGTGGACCAGCCCTGCAGTATCTAAGGGTTCACTGCGGGGGATCTTGAGACATTGCTAGAGTGTCTCGAATCGGTAAGGAGATCGTTCCTAGCCTTGACACATGATGGAAATCCAACTTCCAATACGACACAATGCAGTTTCTAGTACGGCGACATAGTATATTGAAACACCGCACCTCCGTTAAGGTCACTCACAAATGGAATGCATTAACTTTGGTGAAGCATTTTAGGTAAAAGACACAGATAATTAACAAGACAGACATATGAACAAAGGAAAAACAGAAAAACATTTATTAAATAGCGTGGTTCAGTCAAAACATTACAAGCATTGCCTCAAAACCCAAGTTCTAAATTATTACAACAAAACATCTTTCTTAATTTAAATCTCCAAGTACATAAAGAAGCATAAAACAGAAGTAAAGCACCATAAATCCCGAATAAAAGTGTAAGCACAGCCATAGCCCAAGAAAGAGAATCCAAGCAATACATCTACTCTCTTCAAGCTTGAAAAGGTCTGCACTAAGCGGAAGTATTCCCTCCCGGCGGACCTGGGGTGGGTGGGGGGAACGGAAGAAAAGAAGGCAAAAGAAAACGGGTCAGACATAAGTCTGGTAAGTCCAGTGATTATTCAGCATGTAAACAGGTAAAAGGATCATGACATGAATAAACTGAACACAAGACAGTACTATAAAAATAAGACAACACAAGATAATATAAACTGAATATGCTGTCGCACTCATTTTTATTTCTCTGCACCTAATACGAAGGCTTAAGCTACTATCATGTGTTCATAACAAAGTGATCCCCTTCCCGACCGGCTTCTACTGGCATGCATTTATTACTTCTGTCATTCGGCCCCGCTTGATTGTAGATACCTATGTTGATCCCACCATAGGGTGTATCAACTCCTATGGTGGCAACCCGACACGAATTCTAGATGCACGGTGTATACTACTGATGCCCAGTGCCTGCTTTTCCCGCTCCGGAGCACGTGCTTGCTCGTACTCCGTCGAGACCTACACTGCCGCACCACCCATCGCTATTTTGACCGCTTATAATCAGCCCAGTAATTGTGCCCCACCCTGCCAAGTTCAGGGTATCATGATACATCTATGTGGGTTACTACTGAAATGGGTCCCCATTCTAGGGTTTCCTAATCAACATGTTATAACGAATAAGTGTTCTCCATTTTACCTAACCCCACCCATCTGTTTGATTAACATCTTGTATTAGTTAAGTGTTGCCTTAATTAACTTAACCCTACCATTCTTAGCCTGTCTGTTTCTTAGCTTTAATTCATTCATTAAAGCACCAACCTCTCACATTAGATATGTATTGTTGCGGTCACTGGATGTGCCGGGCGGTTCCAGGCAGTCTTACACCGCAACTCAATCTAACCTCGGGTTTTTCGGTCTTAATGCGCTAACCTCTCACATTAGATCTATATTGTTATGGTCGCTAGATGTGCCGGGCATTTCTGGGTAGTCTTACACCGTAACTCAATCTAACCTCGGGTTAGGTATATTCATCTTTTAATTAATTTACATATTTACCATTCATGTTTATATCCAAATTATCCGCAAGTGTTGTCAAATCAAGTCAATTACCATTTGCCTTCTGAATTATATCCATAATTCTAGGTATACAAATTATACCATTTCATGCTACTAATCATTTACATGATTATGAGCCAATCTATGCCAATAACATGTAATTTAGTATTTTTCCTAACGTCTCCCCCGTTATTCATTAAAATAATTCACAAAGAACGTTAGGCTCGCAAATTAGCCTAACTCGTAAACAAAAGGGAAAAGAAAGGGACATGTAACATTCCAACAGGCATAAACAATATAGATCAACATGCGTAGTATAAATTTGGGATAGAACGACAAAAACTTAATTAAGCATATGGGCATGATATTGCATTTAAATTCGATCCAATCGTGCGAACTAGCATAAGTTTAATTGTATAAGCATGAACTCATATAGATCTTAAACATGGGTACTAGCTTGGATCTAAATTTGTAAGCATGTATGAACATAACTTAGCATGTAACTTACATACATAAAGGAACCACAAATTTAATACAACATGTTAGGTTCAATGGTATCAGTCTCATAGGCATGATAGGTTTTACTATGTCAGTCACAACAGTCCAATAGGCATGATAGGCTTTACTATGTCAGTCGCAACAGTCCAATAGGCGTGATAGGCTTTGCTATGTCATTCATAACAGTCCAATAGGCAAAAGCTATTCAGAATTGACAAAAGGATAGTCACGAATAGAATTAGGCATAGTTCTAGATCCAGTTATTACAGTCATGATTTCTTATTTGGTGTTCACATCTAAATAATAACTGTACTTAAAAAAAAGGACGGATCTTGATTTCTAGGATCTGGTTTCAGAATTTGAAAAGTTATCCTTTGATGTAGACGTTTGATTCTCTAGTTTTGATTTTGTCTGGAGCTTTCTTACTTTATTTCTAATTTTGAGAAGATGGAGGCTAGGCTAACTTAGGCATAGACAGCATGACGACTTAATTGTGTGGTCTAGGGTTGAGGTTTGGGGTGCATATATAGGAGTCTAGGTTTAATTCTAGCCTTTAGATTAGTCTAGGAGAAATCAGAGCCATCAAACCGAAGAGATGTGTCATCCAGCCAACCGTAGCATGACACATATGCCCTAATACCTCAGAAATCAATCATTGGCCAATCGGAGAAGGCCACATCAGCACATGGTTGTAAAATTTTGTCACAGGAGCTGGATCTGGGAGGGGTCGACACCTATGTCGACTCTACCTCAAGGGGGGTCGACACTCGTGAGCGGGAAATTTCCCGCCCGGGACGCTCTTGCTAGATTTCGAAATTTGAATTGTTTTCTGATTTATTTTATTATTATATTTAATTACTGTTTAAACTTGAAAACTACTGAACTCCATAACTTCTTCATACGGAGTACGATTCACGAAAACTTGGACTCTATCTCAAGAAGAATTCCGAGACGAACGCAATGGCGTAACCCGTTTCCCTTAATTCCCACTTTTAAAATTAAGTATTCTTTAATTCGTTACTTTAATGTTCATAGAAAATAAGCGGTGTTACACTCTCCCCTCCTTAAATGATTTCGTCCCCGAAATCTCTAAGTTAAGAAGAACGTATCCTAACATCCATCATCCATCTACTCAGCCATCAATCATAGGCATCCATTGTCCTTAAAAAGATTTCTAATTCTTTCGTGATCATATGCATAGCGTGTGTATATGTCCTTATCTAATGCAAAATCCGGCGGTCTACTGATTCAGTTGACCTCCTTGATGCGAATCATATCAGTGCCATGAGTCCATTATGTATGCAATTATTCCTAATTATACTTTCTACATAAGTGCACAATCAATCATACAAATGCAACTTCCACATGATAACACATCGAGTTCCAATCCATATATAAATACATATATGCATATGAAATATGAAAGTGACTGAGCCGATCTAGTACCTAGTGTGTGTGTATATGCATCCACGAGCAACCACTAGCAACCACTTGCAACCACCAATCATAACATGTTTCAAATACATATTTACATTCATTGGTTTCTAGCTAGGGATTAAGACTAGGACCGAGGAGATATACTTAAAAGGATAGATATAAGCATGCATAAACTTTGTGGAAAACAAGAGATCAAAGATGTACCCTCAAAAAGATAAGGGTAGGCAGCGCGTATCTTGTCCTCAGTCTCTCAAGTCGTGTCTTCCTCTACATCACTACATTTTCCTTTAACTAGCTTGACTTCACGATTGCGTAGCCTTTTAACTTCTGTACCCAAGATACGAGTTGGAACTCTTCTCACTGTCGCTTCTCTCTCCACTTCTATTTCCTCTAGTATGCTTGGCTCCACAACTTCTGCCTACTCATGTAAGCACTTTCGTAGATGAGAGACATGAAAAACATTATAAACTCCAGCCAATCTTTCGGGCAACTCTACTTTATAAGCCAACTTCCCGACCCTTTCAATGATAGGAAATGGCTCTACAAATCTTGGTGCCAATTTTCCTGCAGACCCAAAGTGAACGACATTCCTCAAAGGAGTTACTTTAAGGAAAACCCTGTCTCCAACCTCAAACTCAAGGTTGGTCCTTCTTTTATCAGCATAGGACTTTTGTCTATCTTGTGAGGTCTTCATTCGTCTTCATATCAAGTCCACCTTCTCTGAAGTTTCTCTGACCATGTCGGGCCCAAGTACGAGATTGTCTATAGACTCCCACCAACAAGTTGGTGATCGGTATGGTCATCCATATAAAGCCTCGAAGGGTGCCATGCCTATGGTGGCTTGGCAGCTATTGTTGTAGGTGAACTCCACCAAAGGAAGGTGGTCCTCCCATGTTCCCCCAAAATCAAGAATGCACAATCTCAAGAGATCTTATAATACTATGTTACCCTTTCCATCTGACCATCGGTTTGAGGGTGATAGGCAGTGCTTAAGCATAGATGTGTGCCTACAGCCTCTTCCAAACTCTTCCCAAACTCTATCGTAAAGATAGGATCTCGATCACTTACTATGCTTGAGGGTATTCCATGCAGTCGAACCACCTCTTTAAGATAAATGGATGCTAACGATGAGGGAGTTCTCCTACTTTTTACAAGTACAAAGTGAGCGCTTTTAGTGAGTCTGTCCACTATCACCCAAACGCTGGTATTGCCCCTTCTTGACCTAGGCAACCCATCAATAAAGTCCATCGAAATGCTATCCCATTTCCACTGTGGGAACTCCAGAGGATGAAGCAGACCACTAGGCTTCTTCTGTTCCGACTTGACTTGCTTGCATATAAAGCATTTAGAGACAAACTCAGCTATATTCTTCTTCATGCCATTCCAGAAGAAAACCCTTTTTATGTCCTTATGCATCTTGTCCCCACCTGGATGTATGGTCAACTTAGAATGGTGTGCTTCTTCGAGAACGGTTTTCACCAAATCCCTTGCTTATGGGATGCATAGTCTTCCATCCCGTCTCAACCAACCCTTGTCATCGATGGAGTATCTATTGAGGTGACTAGAAGTCTCACCTCTAATTAGCTTATCCACCACATCAACTAGCTGAGGATCTTCACGTTGCGTGGTTCTTATTGATTCCAAAAGCGTAGGCCGCACCTCTAGCGATGCTAACAAACCAGGTACAAATTCAATGGAGGGTCTAAAGTCAAAGTTTGCTATATACTCCAAGCTTTTCCTTTCTACAAAGAGATTGCTTAAGGTCAGCTTTTTCCTACTCAAGGCGTCTGCTACAACATTGCCTTGCCAGGGGTATAAGCAATCTCAAAATCATATGAGGCAAGAAATTCCATCCACCTTTGTTGTCTCAAGTTAAGATCTTTTTGTGAGAAAAGGTACTTTAATGATTTATTGTCAGTAAACAATTCAAACCTTTCTCCTAGCAGGTAATGACGTCATGACTTAAGAGCGAAAACAATAGCAGCAAGTTCTAAATCATGTGTTGGGTAGTTTTTCTCATGTACCTTCAGCTGCCTTCCTCCATAACAAACTACTTTGCCCTCTTGCATCAAGACAGCACCCCATCCTGTTCTGCATGCATCCGTGTATACAGTAAACATCTTACTCCCATCCGGCAATGTCAGAACCGGGGTTGTTGTCGGAGCCCTTTTTAGTCGTTGGAAAGCAACATCGCATTCCAAATCCCAAGCAAAAGTTAGGTACTTCTTTGTCAACCTAGTAAGTGGGGCTGAGATCTTCGCGAAGTCCTTAATGAACTTTCTGTAAAAGCCCGCTAGCCCAAGAAAACTTCGTACTTCGGTTGCATTCCCTAGGATCTTCCAATCTTGCACCGCAATTACTTTTGCGGAATCCACAACTATCCCCTCTTTGGACACCACATGTCGAAGAAACCATACTTCTTCTCTCCAAAAATGGTATTTGGAGAATTTTGCTTTCAGCTGGTGTGCACGAAGAGTATCCATAACTTCCCTTAAATGCAAAGCATATTCTTTCTCACTTTTTGAGAAAATCAAAATGTCGTCCACAAAGACCACTACAAATTTATTAAGGAACACTCTAAACACCCTACTCATTAAGTCTATGAAGTAGGCAGGTGCATTTGTCAAGCCGAATGGCATGACAAGCCATTCGAAGTAACCGTCCGGGGTCCTGAACGCGGTCTTGTCTATGTTGTCTTCTGCTACTCTTAGCTGATGAAATACGGTGGCCAGATCTAGTTGGGAGAAAACTGAGGCACCTACGAGTTGGTCGAACAAGTCGTCTGTTCTAGGAAGTGGGTGCCTATTCTTCTTAGTTAGCTTGTTTAGCTCCCTATAGTCCACGCATAGATGAAGTGAACCATCTGCTTTGGTTGCAAACACCACCGGAGCACTGCACTCAGAAATACTCCGCCTTATGAACCCCTTTTCAAGCAACTTTTTAACTTGCTTGCTGATCTCTTTCCTTTCACTTGGAGCCATGTGCCTAACGGGTTAAGCAACAAGTTTTGCATTATCAATAAGGTATATGCGGAAGTCTATCTCTCGCTTTGGAGGCAAACCTTTCACCTCTTCAAAGACATCCGAGTATTCATGGACTACTTTAACAGATTGCAAATTTTCAACAAACGCATCAAGAGATTCTGGATAGCTAAGCATAACAGAATTCATGGGATTACAAGAGATTTCGAGAGCGTTATTGAGGCGAGTCATAAGTTTAACCACTCTCTTTTCACAGTCGAGGATGGCACCATTACTGGAAAACCAATCTATGCCTAGAATCAACCTATAGCTCCTGAAGCCGAAAACTTAAGCATTCCATCTAAACCCAATGCTTAGTATAGAAATTTAAAAATCCAAATAAATCATTGAAAAGTAAGCCGAACCCCCAATTGGATTTGAAACAACCATGGGATCCTCTACTATACTGGTATCTAGGTGCAGAGATTCAACTAAAGTAGTAGATATAAAAGAGTGCGATGCGCCAGAATAAAAAAGAGTACAAACTGGATGATCATAAAGATAAACTAAACTCTCAATAGAAATATTTCTACCTCTTTCTTGCGGATGTGCAATGATTTCATGAATGTGCCTTCCAGAAGTGGATCCAGTCCTTTGCCCTTGCCCTTGCCTTTTTGGGCAATCCTTAGTCATATGTCCTGTCTCACCGCATTGAAAGCAACCACCCATCTTTCTCTTCTTCATTCTGCAGTCTTTAATTAGATGTCCAGGTATGCCACAAAATTTACACTTCTTCTTGTCACGTGGTTTGTTATTCTTCCCGCCTTTCTTGGAATCTGTTTCGTATTTTGCGATCCCTCCATTTTCTTGTCCAGAGGTTCTTCCACCTTTACCTCTTTCTTACCACCCTTGTCTTCCTGCTGTAACAGTGCCATGTCCACTAGTCTTTCAAAAAGTCGCACCCATAGGTATATGGGACATAGCTAGGCTGTGCAACATTACATTCAACCCCTTCACAAAACGGAGAGCCTTTTTATATAAAGTGTTTACCAACTCTAATCTGAATCTAGCCAACTGGTTGAATTGGTTGACGTATTCCTTAACCGATAGGCTTCCTTGTTTGAGTGCTAAGAACTTCTCCATCTGTAGGCTTCGTTCAGCTTGCGAGAGGAACTTCATTTCAAATCTCCTTCTGAAATACTCCCAAGTTTCA
This sequence comes from Allium sativum, assembly GCA_030737875.1. NCBI lineage: Eukaryota > Viridiplantae > Streptophyta > Magnoliopsida > Asparagales > Amaryllidaceae > Allium > Allium sativum. The sequence goes on from CM060918.1 coordinate 650,738,639, forward strand.
ACTGGTCTCTCAGCATTAGTAACTTTCCACCAGTAAGAGGCTTCACCCTTAAGTAACCATATAGCCAATTGTATCTTCTGCCCATCGTCTATTTCGAAGATAAACAAACAAATATTTTGTTTCCTTGAGCTAGTTTCTTGCTTCCACAAATGACTCAGTCCCACTAAAGTTCTTTCCACCCATAGCTCGAAAGTCTCTACATATCTTTGAGAAAGCATTCACCCGCGGAGGAGGAGGAGGAGGAACGGCTGCAGGTTGGGGAGGAGGAACGTCAGCTGGGCCTGCATCATTAGCCCTAGCCTCCAGATACCTTCTGAACCAGCCAGGTACCGGTACGCCCTCAGGAAGATTAAGATCCCCATACATGCTGAAACGAAAAGAAAAGGTTCAAAACAAAGGACAAAAAGATAGTGCATATGTCTTTGGGGATTATGCCTTTAAAATAAAACCACATTTTTCTTGAAAATGCTTCTATAAATTCCTTTTTGAAAAATAGTTTTCAAAAACTTTTATCTGATCTGGTAAACCATCGCTCTGATACCAAGTTGAACACCCAACCTCCGTTTAGGTCACCGACAAAGGGAATGCATTAACTTTAGTGAAGCATTTTTGGTAAAAGACACAGATAATTTACAAGATAGACATATGAACAGCGGAAATCAAAAAAAAAAAATTATTAAATAGCGTGGTTTAGTCAAAACATTACAAGCATTGTCTCAAAACCCAACTTCTAAATTATTACAACAAAACATTTGTCTTGATTTAAATCTCCAAGTACATAAAGAAGCATAAAACAGAAGTAAAGCAGTATAAATCCCCAGTAAAAGTTTAACCACAGCCATAGCCCAAGAAAAGAGAATCCAAGAAATACATCTACTCTCTTCAAGCATGAAAAGGTCTGCACTAAGCTAAAGTACTCCCTCCCTACGGACCTAGGGGGAACGGAAGAAAAGAAGGCGAAAGAAAATGGGTTAGACGTATGTTTGGTAAGTCCAGTGATTATTCAGTATCTAAACAGGTAGAAGGATCATGACATGAATAAACTGAACACAAGACAATACCATAGAAATAAGATAACACAAGATAAGATAAACTGAATATGCTGTCGCACTCATTTTTATTTCTCTGCACCTACTACAAAGGCTTCAACTACCATCATATATTCATAACAAAGTGATCCCCTTCCCGATCGGCTTCTACTCGCATGCATTTATTACTTGTTTCATTCGGCTCCGCTTGATTGTAGATACATGTGATGGTCCCACCATAGGGTGTACCAATTCCTATGGTGGCAACCCAACACGAATTCTAGACGCACGGTGTATACTACTGATGCCCAGTGCAAGCTTTACCCGCTTCGGAGCACGTGCGCGCCCGTACTCCATCGAGACCGGCACTTCTGTACCACCCGTCGCTATTTTGACCGCTTATAATCAGCCCAGTAATCGTACCCCACCCTGCCTAGCTCAGGGTACCATGATACATCTATGTGGGTTACTGCTGAAATGGGTCCCTGTTCTAGGGTTTCCTAATCAACATGTTATAACGGTTAAGTGTTCTTCATTTTACCTAACTCCACCCATCTGTTTGCTTAACATGTTTTATTGGTTAAGTGTTGCCTTAATTATCTTAACCCTACCATCCTTAGCCTGTCTGTTCCTTAGCTTTAATTCATTCATTAAAGTACCAACCTCTCACATAGATATGTATTGTTGCAGTCGCTGGATGTGCAGGGCAGTTCCGAGCAGTCTTACACCACAACTCAATCTAACCTTAGGTTTTTCGGGCTTAATGCGCTAACCTCTCACATTAGATCTATATTGTTGCGGTCGCTGGATGTGCCGGGCAGTTCCGGGCTGTCTTACACCGCAACTCAATATAGCTTCGGGTTAGGCATATTCATCTTTTAATTAATTTACATTTTTACCATTCATATTTGTATGCAAATTATCCTCAAGTGTTGTCAAATCAAGTCATGTCTCATTTACCCTCTAAATTATGTCCATAATTCTAGGTATACAAATTATACCATTTCATGCTACTAATCATTTACATGATTATGAGCCAATCTATGCCAATAACATGTAATTTAATATTTTCGCAACGTCTCCCCCATTATTCGTTCGCGTAATTCACAAAGAACGTTAGGCCCGCAAATTAGCCTAACTCATAAACAAAAGGGAAAAGAAAGGGACATGTAACATTCCAACAAACATAGTATAAATTTGGGATAGAACGACATAAACTTAATTAAGCATATAGGTGTGATCTTGCATTTAAATCAGATCCAATCATGCGAACTAGCATAAGTTTAATTGTACAAGCATGAACTTATATAGATCTTAAACATGGGTACTAGCTTGAATCTAAACATGTAAGCATGTATGAACATAACTTAGCATGTAACTTACATACATAAAAGAACCACAAATTTAATACAACATGATAGGTCCAATGTTATCAGTCCCAATAGTCTCATAGGCATGATAGAGTTTACTATGTCGGTCACAAAAGTCCAATAGGCATGATAAGCTTTACTATGTCAGTCACAACTGTCCAACAGTCATGATAGGCTTTACTATGTCAGTCACAAAAGCCCAATAGGCATAAGAAATTCAAAATTGACAAAAGAATAGTCACGAATAGAATTAGGCATAGTTCTAGATCTAGTTATTACAGTCATGATTCCTTATTAGGTGTTCACATCAAAACAATAACTGTACTTACAAAAAAATGACAGATCTTGATTTATGGGATCTGATTTCTGAATTTGAAAATCTATCCTTTGATGTAGAAGTTTGATTCTCTAGTTTTGGTTTTGTTTGGACCTTTCTAACTTGATTTCAAATTTGGAGAAGATGGAGGCTAGGCTAACTTAGGCATGGACATCATGACAGCTTCATTATGTGGTATAAGGTTGATGTTTGGGGTGCTTATATAGGAGTCTAGGTTTAATTCTAGCCTTTAGATTAGTCTAGGAGAAATCAGAGCCATCAAACCAAAGAGATGTGTCATCCAGCCAACTATAGAATGACACGTATGCCCTAATACCTTAGAAATCAGTCATTGGCCAATCAGAGAAGGCTACATTAGCACAGGGCTGCAAAAATTTGTCATAGGAGCTGGATCTGGGAGGGGTCGACTCCATACAAGGGGGTAGACACCTATGTCGACTCCCCTGTAGGGGGTTGACACATATGTCGACTCCCCTTGGGGGGGGGAGGGTCGACAACCCTAAGCGGGAAATTTCCCACCCAGGCCGCTCTTGCCAGATTTCGAAATTTGAACTGTTTTCTGATTTATTTTATTTTTATATTTGATTACTATTTAAACTTGTAACACCCTGTGATTCTATAATGCTAAAATTCACAAATCAAGGCAGAATTAAAAGTTAAATTCAAAATCAAGGGAAATGGGCTACGCCATTGCTTTCGTCTCGGAATTCTGCATGAAATCGAGTCCGAGTTTGCGTAAATCGGAGTCCGTATGAGGGAGATATGGCCTACGGAATTTTCAGAATTCAGTTTAAAATTCGAACAGACAAATTCAAATTTCAAAATCGGACCGGATTGGCCATGGCGGGAATTTTCCCGCCCAAGACACCCAGGTCGACTGGGTAGTCGACCTGGGCTACCCAGGTCGACTTGGTAGTCAACCTGGGGGACCTAGGTCGACTACATAGTCGACCTGGGGGTCGACCCCCCTGTTTTTCAAGCTTTCTGCTCTGGTTCGTTCTGATGTATTTGGTCACGCTTTCTAACCAGGTTCGTCCGCCTAACACTATATAAATAGCCCTAGTCATCTTCTCTATTCACAATTCTTTTCTACCCTTATGCTGCAAAGATTATTGGCAAACATGGCTTCTTCTCCTCCTCTTAATTAAATAATAAATAGAATAAGTAATATATAAAATAAATCAAGACGAGGAGGTGCTGCTCAAAGACTTTCAAAGAGGAGATTCATGCTAGAATTCAAGTGAAGATTCAGACGACTTCAACGACTGTTTTTCTACGAATCTTTGCAACGCCATCTTTCTGTTCTGATCTAATCTCCGTAAGTCAGTTATTTATAGATTTGAACGTTTCTCTTTTCGTGACATGAAATTAAAGGAATAAAAGAGTATGCGAACTCTTTCTATTGTATCAATGCCTATTTCTTTGGACCAAATTAAGAACTGTTATGATTTCGAGGACAAATAAGACTGTAACTATGAAACTATGGACCTTAGAACCATATGCCTTTTTGACTATGAACATTGCCTAAGACTATGAACATTGCCTAAGAATATGAACATTGCCTATGACTATGGGCATTGCCTATGACTGTGACTGTGACCATGAGAATTATTTCCATGACTATAGCCTATACCTTTGATTAGGAAGCAAAACTATTGTCTATGACATAAATGGGACAACTGTGATTAAACACCTATGGTTCATGACTAGGAAAGTGTTTAAATTTTGTGAATGTGAACCCGATTATCTATCTTGTCTGTTCTTTGGTTTTGGACCTTGGGAATTTACCTATTAAGTTAGGTCTACCCATGTTCTTGAACCTACGCCTTTATTATGTCTATTATTGGTTTTAGACCTTGGGAATTTACCTATTAAGTTAGGTCTACCCATGTTCTTGAACCGACATCGTTATTCAACCCTCTTTATGCCAGTTAGTACACCTATCTTTTACATAGCGTCTTTGGTTCATTCCCTATTTTCTACGAATCTAGATTTATCTATAATCTTGATTGAATCACGAATATACGACCGGTGGGAACACGATTTGGGCAAAATATGAAATTTACTAGAAACATAGTTATAAACTAGGAAATTGGCATAAATTGGGAACATGTATTATGGCATGTTCATAGGAATGCAAATTGGATAAATATGACATGAACTATAGATTGTGTAACCTGAATCTAATATCGACGTGTAAATCTAGCATTTACATGAATAGTGAACTAGAGTAATAAGTCCAGAATTAGAATGTTGAATCGGAATTCGATTAGCTAATTTGGCATAGTAAGTATATTGGTATAGATATGAAATTGGACATAATTGGGAGTAATTGGAAGGTTTAGCAAAATCATGGTTAGTGACACTTAAGTTGGTATAGTCCACATACCAAAAAGCATAAATATGATTTAGGAGGGGAAATGGGCCATAAGAATGAATGTAGACAATTTACATTAAAAGAGTAATTGCGAAATAAGATTAATTTACTTATAGAATTTGTCCTAAATGAGGAAAGGCAAATTTAGACAAATTAAAGGTTTATTAACGACATCTCTTTTAATAGTACACCAGAAAGTTCTAGGGTGACAGAGAGGATAGTGTCTAGGCTTGGGTTTGGAAAATACAAGTTTCTTGCTCTCCCTGGCTATCCCTAACTGATATGACGAACGGGATGGTTACTTTCAAAACTTGATTTGAAAATAAATTGAAACCCTTTGAACTTAGAAAACATGAATATGCCTAACCCGAGGTTAGACTGAGTTGCGATGTAAACCTGCCCGGAACCAACCGGCACATCCAGTATTCGCAACAATACCTGTCTAATGTGATTGGTAGCGGCTTTAATTTATTTGGGTAAAGCAAGAACAAGAATTGTAGGGTTAAGTTAACTAAGACACTTAACCAGTTCAACATGATAACTAGACTAATGGGTAGGGTTAGGATCAGACTGACATTTAACACAGTTAAGCTAGAGTGGGAGGGCTAAGTCCATAGGGACACTTAACCAACTTCACATGGTAACAAGACAAGATTTGTAGGGGTTAAGTAAATTTAATACACTTAGCCAAATTAACATGTTAACTAGACTAGAGGTTGGGGTTAAGTAAATACACTTAGCCAATCTGATCTGTTAGTTGGGCTAGACCGTAGGGTTAAGTAAACTTGAACACTTAACCATCAGATTGTGATAAAGGGATAGGGCTAAGTCTAAAAAATGAAGGGATAATACTTAACCATTAATAACATGTTAATTAAAACAGACGGGCAAAGTTAAGTTAAAAAGGAACACTTAACCAATACAGGATGAATGGGTAAGGTTAAGTAATAAGAAATACTTAACCACTGTAACTTGGTTTGTGGTAGGGTTAAGTCAACGTGAATTACTGATAACACTTAATTAGTTTGATAGGATAAATGAAGAGGGTTAAGTTAGCTTGAATTTACTATTGACACTTAACCAATCCGAGTTAACGGGAAAGAGAACTAAGTAAACCTTAGTTAAGAAAACAACGATTCTGAAACTAAGTGGTAAATCTTAGTTAGTAAAACTAAGTAGTAATTCTTAGTATAACACGGGAAGGAGCGAATATCCGTCTGAGTAAAAAGGAGGCTCAAACGAATTGGGTTACGAAGCCCGAGGCTTCGAGGGGACGTGAGGGTACTCTTGGTATCCCTCTGTGAGGCTTCAGATGATCCGCCTGGGCCCACAGAGATTAAGGTCTGCGTAGAAGAACCAGGGGTATGCCTTGGTTGCAATACATGGCAACCTGAAGACTAGGATGGACCTGCGTGATTCGGCGAGCAAACGGTAGCCATGTGATAGCGACTCGTCGTCTACCATCCATCTTCAGTCAATCGAGATACGTGAAGCGGAAAGGCGGAGAACTCTAAAAGACCATATACTTGCTATCTAGTTATGGGTGAGGATGGCCATAGGATAGTGGGGCACCGGGGGCCGGCGTATAGTTCTCATTTTACAAGGTGTGCATTTCATTAGTTGAGGGAGGGGTCAAGTGGGACCATAGCCACTGGAATAAAAACAGATCTTAGCATCTGCATCGGTAGATATCTGAAAGCTCCCGACCGAGTTCTGTATTCCTTGATTTGCCCTGTCACAGGACTCGGACGGCACATTACAGGACATGTGCATCTAGACAAGCGATAACGATTCGCGATACATGCGTGGGGAAGTATAGGAACATATACCACTCTAGGTAGTGTGTCCTAGACTTGGGGGCATCGTTCGATAGGTAGCATAATCCCTAGTTGGACTGGGTGGCATAAATCCTGAATCCGAGAAGCGTTTAGCAGATATCGTAAACTCTAGTTGAATTTAGAAAGCACTGGATAGATAACCCTAGATTAGATCTAGGTAATAAATAATAAATGGATGCTCGAAGGCAATGGAAAATACAGGGATTGGGATCACGTTATCGTTACTAGTTGGGACACTAGTTAGGTGGTGCAGAGATATAGAAACCAGTATAACAAGGAAATGGCGAAGCGGCGAAAGTATTAGAGCTTGTCCAGTTTGTCTTATCTTAGCATATCTTGTGTTAATCTCGTCTAATCTTGCCAACCCTATCATCATGGTGTAATCTTGTATTCAGTTAATTCATGTTGTTATGTTTCCCATGTTCACATGCTAGAAGTTACTGAACTTACTCAGGCTTTATGTCTGACTCTGTTTTTCTTTCGTCTTCTTTTCTTCCGTTCCCCCCCCCAAGGTAGTAAAGGAGGGAATAGTATAGCTCAGTTTAAGTTGGACTGTCACTCTTTCCCAGCTTGATGATTTGTCGAAGTTTTGCTTGGATTCTCTTTTCGGATGCTATGGCTGGCTCTTGCCTTTTAAAATTGGCTAAGTTAGTGTCACTATACCAGTGCATTAAGTTTAATAACTAGATAAAAAGGGTTCGTTCTATTGCATATGCATAAAAACAAGTGCGTTCCAAAGTGTTACCGAGCTGGGTCAGGAGCGTAACAACCCTTTTTTCACAATCAAGGATGGCCCCGTTACTGGATAGCCAATCCACGCACAAAATCAAACCATATCCCGAAAAGCCCAAAACAAAGGCACTACATTTAAATTCTATGCTTAGAATAGAAATTTTCAATTCTACACAGATCATAGATAAATGAGCCGGGCCCCCAAATGGATTTGAAACAATTAAGGGGTCCTCTACCATTCTAGTTTCTAGGTGCAGAGATTCTACTAAAGTAGATGAGATAAAGGAATGTGATGTGCTAGAATCAAATAAAGTGCGAACTGGGTAATCATAAAGATAAACAACACTTTCTACAGAAGTATTTATACCTCGCTGCTGCAGAGGTGGCGCTTCAAGCGCATGAACTTGTGCCCCTGAGGTGGATCTAGCCCTCTGCCCCTGCCCTCGCTTGTTTGGGCAATCCTTAGCCAGGTGTCCTGTCTCACCACAAGAAAAGCACTCACCATTCATGTCTAGAAACCAATTCCTACTATGTACTTGACCAAATACATGCCCCCAAGTCGTTCAAACCTGGCTCTGATACCAAGTGAAACACCCCACCTCCGTTAGGGTCACTCTCAGAGGGAATGCCCTAATTTTGGTGGAGGTTTATAAGTATAAGTCACAGATATACAAGACAAATATAAATACACATATTTTTGAACAGCGGAAAACAACAACAATTTTTATTTCAACAAAATACATGTTGCACAAACCATGTCATAACTTGTCTTACAATACTTCCAAAAATCATTACATCTTCATAACTGTCTTGATTACATTATTTAAAGAAGCATAAAAACATAAGTAAACTGCATAAGTCCCATAATTGTTGTCCAAAGCCATAGTCCAAAACGAAAAAGATCCAAGCAGTACATTCTTTCTCTTCAAGCTGGATGTGAAAACTGGTCAAGCTGCGGTATACCCTCCCTGTGGACCTAGGGGGGAAACGAATGAAAAGAAGGCGAAAGAAAAGTAGAGTCAGACATAAAGCCTGAGTAAGTCTAGGACTATTCCGTCTATGAATAAAGAACTGGGTATGATAAGCATAAACTGGAAATGGGAAAGCACCATAAACTAAGTTAAGTTGTCTAGAGTCGAATATAAAATCGTACCCCATATTAATCTCTGCATCCATTTAAACTGGTTCCCAACAGGCACCCCATAATCAGGGTGAAGTGATTCGTTTCTAATGATCGGCTCCTACTCGCATAGTTACTTGTGTCTTACGGCCCCCGATGTTGTAGTTACCTATGCTGGTCCCACCATGGGGTGTATCAAGTCCCATGGTGGCAGCCCGACACAATTCTAGAATGCACAGGTATGCTACTGGTGCCTAGTGCCTTATTTTTCTGTGCCGGAGTGTGTGCACGCCCGCACCCCGTTAAAACCTACACTGCTGCACCACCGCCGTTGATTTGACCTCTTACAGTCAGCACAGTAATCGTGCCCCACCCTGCCTAGTTCAGGGTATCCTGATACACCTTGAAGGGTTACTGCTGAAAAGGGTCCCCCGCTACTAGGCTTTCTATTTCTAGCCAACATGCTAAGTTGGTTAAGTGTTTTGTAAACCTAACCCCCAATCAGTCTGTATAATTTATCGTGTTCCATTAAGTTAATTTACTTAATCCTATCAATCCTGACTCAGCCTTAATTGTCTTATTAAAGCCTCGACCTCTCACATTAGACAGGTATTGTTGTGGCTGCCTGTTGCCGGTTGGGTTCGGGCAGTCTTACGCCACAACTCAGTCTAACCTCGGGTCCTTATTGGGCTCCGTGTTTAACCACCCACATTGGATATGTATTGTTGTGACTACTGGACAGCCGGGAGGTTCCGGGCGGGTTTACATCACAACCCAATCCAACCTCGGGTTAAACACATCGTATTTTCTACATTTACATATTTTGTCTCTTTTCTTTTTATATGTAAATATTTGCGGCCCATTATTCAAATTCATCTTTATTAGGGTAAAATTTATTTATGCCACTTAATTGTTTTTCATGGTTGTAGGCATGCGTCAAACATGCCAACACATATGTTCTATGTTTTAACCCCATCGTTATTACCCCCATTTTATACGTTCACTAAAATATAACATAGGTTGGGTTTAACATTTAAACCCAACTTAGCCACATGAAAAAGGGGAGGCTTATAACATGGTGTTTATATATTCTAAGTGACATAAAAAGGGGAGTGTGAACGCATGAACTTGCAACATAACGATCTAATTAACATGAATTAGGCATATGTGAACTTGCATGATAATAGCATATAGTCATGGCATAAACATACTTAAACATGAATCATTCTATTCATATGATCATAGCATAAACACACCTAAACATGAATCATGGTTTTTAATCTGTTCATGCAAACTTGCAATTTGAATGTAAATCTAACTTAATTTATGTGTTACATATATCACCATATGATTTTTATAACAACACAGGCCTAAAGCATAGTTTCAACTAGGCATAACACCAAACATAGTTTAGTCATGTTCATAAAGATGCTTACTTTTGTCTCTAATACAAAAGTATGATTTGCCAATTCCAACATAGATTCATATAACCCATAGTACTTAGTTAAATCCAATTACACTCAGAAAGTGATCATAAGAGTATGTACATCATATTGGCATAATAGTGAATCATATACTTGCATGAATCCCAAATAAAATACCACAACATATGGTTGTTAACATAAATCATATACTTGCGAATATCAAATAGGCCTAACCACAATATCCCAAATCGTTTAGAGTGAAAGCAACATACAAATATAGATTATTATCACCACAATCGAATACAATTCCATTTCTCATTTTACACAAATCAAAACACAATTATTTATTCACATCGGAATAGCACTCTACTTACAACGTATGACGAATCTTAAATTCAAGAATCTGAATTCTGAATTTGGAGATGCTATCCTTTGTTGTAGGCGTTGTTTTGATTTAATTGACGTTGCTTTAAGCTTTCGAATTATCTCCTAATTGTCTCTCAATTTCTGACGGCTATTCCTAATCTTTCCTCAGCAGCATGACGGTCTCATCTCCATTTTTGTTTGTGTGAATTAAGGTGAGTCTTAGGTCCTTTTTATAGAGTTTGTGAGTTGATTTGGACCGTCGATGGAGCTTGGTTTAATAACAGCCGTTCATTTGAAGTAGAGACCAACCAGGAGCTGACATCTAGCCCTAGTGACAAGGGAAGGCTCATAAAATCGACCAAACACAGACCAGGCCAGCCAGGGGGGCTGGGTTCGACCTGGCTCAAGGGCCAGGTCGACCCCCCAATCGACCCCCAGGTCGACTATGTAGTCGACCTGGGTGCCCCAGGTCGACTACCCAGTCGACCTGGGTAGCCCAAGTCGACTACCCAGTCGACCTGGGTGTCTTGGGCGGGAAAATTCCCGCCCTGGCCAATCCGGCCCGATTTTTGAAATTTAAACTTGTTTTCTAAGCTGTTTTGGTCTGTTTGAATTTTAAACTGAATTCTGAAACTTCCGGAGGCCATATCTTCTCCATACGGAGTCCGTTTTACGCAAACTCGGACTCTATCCCAAGCAAAATTCCGAGACGAACGCAATGGCGTATCCCGTTTCCCTTAATTCTTTGATTTGAAATTAATTATATTTTAATTTGTGAATTTCACTGTTAAAGAATACACGGGGTGTTACATTCTCCCCCACTTAAAAGGATTTCGTCCCCGAAATCTTCATGTTCAGGAAGAATGTATGTCCTAACATCCAAACATCCATCTACTCATCCATCAAACACGAGCATTTATTGTCCTTAAAAGACTTCTAATGCTTCATGATCATATGCGAAGTGTGTGTATATGTACTTATCAAATGCAAAATCGGTCGGTCTACTGATTCAGTTGACCTCCTTAATGCGAATTATGTAAGTGCCATGAATCCATTATGTATGAAAATTTTGCTATTCATGATTCTACATGAGTGCACAATCATTCATATATAAATGCAACATCCATATGGCAACATATTAAACTTCAACCATATACGAATAAATACATTTATGCATATGCAATATGAAGTGACTGAGCCGATCTAAAACCTAGATTGTGTGTGTCCTAGACTTGGGGGCATCTTTTACCCTATGGTTCATGAATAGGAAAACAACAGCACTATTCATGTTTAGGACAAGAAGGCTAGATACTAGCATCATACCCTTTTTCCTTAACGGTGCATCCTTGATTTCTTTGTTTTAGGAGCTTTACGCATAATTGTTTCTCTCTTTCCAAAGTATATCACCTAGGTCGTATCTTCGATCCTTAGGTAGAAGCCAATGGATGTAAACATGTATTTGAAACATGTTATGGTTGATGGTTGCAAGTGGTTGCAAATGGTTGCTCGTGGATGCATATGCATCCGTATTAGGCACTAGATCAGTTCGGACGCTTTCATATTGCATTTACAGATATGTATTTGTTTGTAAATTGAACTTGATATGTTATCACATGGGTGTTGCATATGGATGGATGGCCGTGCACGCATATAGTATTTACATAACTAGGGATGCTTGCATACATGGTTGGATGCATGGCACTGACATAACTCGCATTAAGGAGGTCGAGTGAATCAGTAGACCGCTTGATTTTACAGTAGATAAAGACGTATACACACACTATGCATATGAACATGAAAGCATTAGAAATCTTTTAAGGACAATGGATGTCTGTGAGTGAATGGTTGAGTAGATGGGTGATTGGATGGTAGGACACATTCATCCTAACTTGAAGATTTCGGGGATGAAATCCTTTTAAGTGGGGGAGAATGTAACACCCTATGATTCTATAATGCTAAGATTCACAAATCAAGGCAGAATTAAAAGTTAAAATCAAAATCAAGGGAAACGGGTTGCGCCATTGCGTTCGTCTCGGAATTCTGCATGAAAACGAGTCCGAATTTGTGTAAATCGGAGTCCGTATGAGTGAGATATGGCCTCCGGAAGTTTCAGAATTCAGTTTAAAATTCGAACAGACAAATTCAAATTTCAAAATCAGGCCGGATTGGCCAGGGCGGGAATTTTCCCGCCCAAGACACCCAGGTCGACTGGGTAGTCGACCTGGGGCACCCAGGTCGACTACATAGTCGACCTGGGGGTTAACCCCCCCTATTTTTCAAGCTTTCTGCTCTGGTTCGTTCTGATGTATTTGGTCACGCTTTCTAACCAGGTTCGTCCGCCTAACACTATATAAACAGCCCTAGTCTTCTTCTCTATTCACAATTTTTTTCTACCCTTATGCTGCAAAGATTATTGGCAAACATGGCTTCTTCTCCTTATCTTAATTAAATAATAAATAGAATAAGTAATATATAAAATAAATCAAGACGAGGAGGTGCAGCTCAAAGACTTTCAAAGAGGAGATTCAAGCTATAATTCAAGTGAAGATTCAGACGACTTCAACGACTGTTTTTCTACGAATCTTTGAAACGCCATCTTTCTGTTCTTATCTAATCTCCGTAAGTCAGTTATTTCTAGATTTGAACGTTTCTCTTTTCGTGACATGAAATTAAAGGAATAAAAGAGTATGCCAACTCTTTCTATTGAATCAGTGCCTATTTCTTTGGACCAAATTAAGAACTGTTATGATTTCGAGGACAAATAAGACTGTAACTATGAAACTATGGACCTTAGAACCATATGCCTCTTTGACTATGAACATTGCCTAAGACTATGAACATTGCCTAAGACTATGAAGATTGCCTAAGACTATGAACATTGCCTATGACTATGGGCATTGCCTATGACTGTGACTGTGACCATGAGAATTATTTCCATGACTATAGCCTATACCTATGATTAGGAAGCAAAACTATTGTCTATGACATAAATGGGACAACTGTGATTAAGCACCTATGGTTCATGACTAGGAAAGTGTTTAAATTTTGTGAATGTGAACCCGATTATCTATCTTGTCTGTTCTTTGGTTTTGGACCTTGGGAATTTACCTATTAAGTTAGGTCTACCCATGTTTTTGAACCTACGCCTTTATTATGTCTATTATTGGTTTTAGACCTTGGGAATTTACCTATTAAGTTAGGTCTACCCATGTTCTTGAACCGACATCGTTATTCAACCCTCTTTATGCCAGTTAGTACGCCTATCTTTTACATAGCGTCTTTGGTTCATTCCCTATTTTCTACGAATCTAGATTTATCTATAATCTAGATTGAATCACGATTATACGAACGGTGGAATACAATTTGGGAAAAATATGAAATTTACTAGAAACATAGTTATAAACTAGGAAATTGGCATAAATTGGGAACATGTATTATGGCATGTTCGTAGGAATGCAAATTGGATAAATATGACATGAACTATAGATTGTGTAACCTGAATCTAGTATCAACGTGCAAATCTAGGGTTTACATGAATAGTGAACTAGAGTAATAAGTCCAGAATTAGAATGTTTAATCGGAATTAGATTAGCTAATTTGGCACAGTAAGTATATTGGTATAAATATGAAATTGGACATAATTGGGAGTAATTGGCAGGTTTAGCAAAATCATGGTTAGTGACACTTAAGTTGGTATAGTCCACATACCAAAAAGCATAAATATGATTTAGGAGGGGAAATGGGCCATAAGAATGAATGTAGACAATTTACATTAGAAGAGTAATTGGGAAATAAGATTAATTTACTTATAGAATTTGTCCTAAATGAGGAAAGGCAAATTTAGACAAATTAAAGGTTTATTAACGACATCTCTTTTAATAGTACACCAGAAAGTTCTAGGGTGACAGAGAGGATAGTGTCTAGGCTTGGGTTTGGAAGATACAAGTTTCCTGCTCTCCCTGGCTATCCCTAACTGATCCGACAAACGGGATGGTTACTTTCAAAATTTGATTTGAAAATAAATTGAAACCCTTTGAACTTAGAAAACACGAATATGCCTAACCCGAGGTTAGACTGAGTTGCGATGTAAACCTGCCCGGAACCAACCGACACATCAAGTATTCACAACAATACCTGTCTAATGTGAGTGGTAGCGGCTTTAATTTATTTGGGTAAAGCTAGAACAAGAATGGTAGGGTAAAGTTAACTAAGACACTTAACCAGTTCAACATGATAACTAGACTAATGGGTAGGGTTAGGTTCAGACTGACATTTAACACAGTTAAGCTAGGGTGGGAGGGCTAAGTCCATAGGGACACTTAGCCAACTTCACATGGTAACAAGACAAGATTTGTAGGGGTTAAGTAAAGTTAATACACTTAGCCAAATTAACATGTTAACTAGACTAGAGGTTGGGGTTAAGAAAATACACTTAGCCAATCTGATCTGTTAGCTAGGCTAGACCGTAGGGTTAAGTAAACTTGAACACTTAACCATCTGATTGTGATAAAGGGATAGGGCTAAGTCTAAAACATGAAGGGATAATACTTAACCATTAATAACATGTTAAATAAAACAGACGGGCAAAGTTAAGTTTAAAAGGAACACTTAACCAATACGGGATGAATGGGTAAGGTTAAGTAATAAGAAATACTTAACCACTGTAACTTGGTTTGTGGTAGGGTTAAGTTAACGTGAATTACTGATAACACTTAACCAGTTTGACAGGATAAATGAAGAGGGTTAAGTTAGCTTGAATTTACTAATGACACTTAACCAATCCGAGTTGGCGGGAAAGAGAACTAAGTAAACCTTAGTTAAGAAAACAACGATTCTGGAAACTAAGTGGTAAATCTTAGTTAGTAAAACTAAGTAGTAATTCTTAGTATAACACGGGAAGGAGCGAATGTCCGTCTGAGTAAAAAGGAGGCTCCAACGAATTGGGTTACGAAGCCCGAGGCTTCGAGGGGACATGAGGGTACTCTTGGTATCCTTCTGTGAGGCTGTAGATGATCCGCCTGGACCCACAGTGGTTAAGGTCTGCGTAGAAGAACCAGGGGTATGCCTTGGTTGCAATACATGGCAACCTAAAGACTAGGATGGACCTACGTGATTCGGCGAGCAAACGGTAGCCCTGTGATAGTGACTCGTCGTCTTCCATCCATCTTCAGTCAATCGAGATACGTGAAGCGGAAAGGCGGAGAACTCCAAAAGACCATATACTTGCTATCTAGTTATGGGTGAGGATGGCCATAGGATAGTGGGGCACCGGGGGCCGGCGTATAGTTCTCATTTTACAAGGTGTGCCTTTCATTAATTGAGGGAGGGGTCATGTGGGACCATAGCCACTGGAGTAAAAACAGACCTTAGCATCTGCATCGGCAGATATCTGAAAGCTCCCGACCGAGTTCTGTATTCCTTGATTTGCCCTGTCACAGGACTCGGACCGCACATTACAGGACATGTGCATCTAGACAAGCGATAACGATTCGCTATACATGCGTGGGGAAGTATAGGAACATATACCACTCTAGGTAGTGTGTCCTAGACTTGGGGGCATCGTTTGACAGGTAGCATAGTCCCTAGTTGGACTAGGTGGCATAAATCCTGAATCCGAGAAGCGTTAAGCAGATAGTGTAAGCTCTAGTTGAATTTAGAAAGCACTGGCTAGAAAACCCTAGATTAGATCTAGGTAATAAATAATAAATGGATGCTCGAAGGCAATGGAAAATACAGGGATTAGGATCACATTATCGTTACTAGTTGGGACACTAGTTAGGTGGTGCAGAGATATAGAAACTAGTATAATAAGGAAATGGCGAAGCGGCGAAAGTATTAGAGCTTATCCAGTTTGTCTTATCTTAGCATATCTTCTGTTAATCTCGTCTAATCTTGCCAACCCTATCATCATGGTGTAATCTTGTATTCAGTTAATTCATGTTGTTCTGTTTCCCATGTTCACATGCTAGAAGTTACTGAACTTACTCAGGCTTTATGTCTGACTTTATTTTTCTTTCGTCTTCTTTTCTTCCGTCCCCCCCCTGGTAGTAAAGGAGGGAATAGTATAGCTCAGGTTAAGTTGGACTGTCACTCTTTCGCAGCTTGAAGATTTGTCGAAATTTTGCTTGGATTCTCTTTTCGGATGCTATGGCTGGCTCTTGCCAAAATTGGGGAATATAAATGTATTTTTATGCTTCTTTATTTTGTAAGACAGATGATACTCTGATATTGTAAAGAAACCATTGTACAAATTATTTGATCAATAAAGCAAAGTTTTATTTTCTGCTGTTTAATTTCTGTCTGTCTTGTAATTTATCTGCATCTTTTACCCTAAAAATGCTCCACATAATTTAATGCATTCCCTTTGTGAGTGACACTAATGGACGTGGGGTGTTAAAAAAACTTGAAAACTTCTGAACTCCATAACTTCTTCATACGAAGTCCGATTCACGCAAACTCGGACTCTATCTCAAGCAAAATTCCGAGACGAACGCAATGGCGTAACCCGTTTCCCTTAATTCCCACTTTTTAAATTAAGTATTCTTTAATTCGTTACATTAATGTTCATAGAAAATACGGGGTGTTACGTATATGGTAGTTATGCCGTCTATGATTGATACATTATGATTGAAATGTTTTTGAAACATATATACACTAATAATAATATCAAATCTGTTTTATTGTATCAAGCATTTTTGATAATTATAAGGTAAAACTCTATCCTCCGGTTTGCTTTGCATTTTGCGATGGGACTTGAGTCTTATAATGGTTTCATTTTTCTAAAAAACATTGCGTTGTTTAACGTTTTACTTTATTCCATGCACTGGACATCCCATGGAGTAATCTCATTCCGCGTTAGAGGCGTGGTCCTGTGATTAGCCATATTGTTAGATAAGTTAGGAAAGATTTTTCATACCAGTGCCATGACTGACCCATAGTTTATTTCACTTTGCAAACTCGCGTGCCCTCTTTTCCACACGGGTAGTCGAGTAGCTTATTTTGTAGCTATGTTGTGAAGGATTTTGGATCGAAGCTTAAAGCTGTGTCCAGAGCATTGATAGTCTTTTGTTGTGCTAGTTTATTTATTCTGCTGCAATGTATTAAGTTCATAGTAAATTTTTCTCCCGTTGTATTATTATATTTGATGTACTATGATATTATGTACTCTGATGTAACATTATTATAATGTTTATAAAAGTCTTTTGTTATCTGTTCTAATGTGTTGTATGCCCAAAGTTAGCGTATTCGGGGTTTTAAACGGTCTTAGTCGATTTTGTGATCGATTAAGTCCGGGCGAAATCCAATTCATTACAAAATGCATGTCTTTCAAGCACAAATCCTCTTCATATGTATATATTTTTAATATCATTCATTTCTATAATTAAATTCTGATACATATATCAGTTCCACAAAATTGTTTCTACTTAATTTTATTTTCAATTTTGAAATCCAAATGTTTATATGTTTACTTATTTTTCTTCATTATATAGCTTTTTTAAAATCTTATTTCCTTCTATACTTTATTACATATACACCTTTTTTTAATCACTTTATTTAGAAGTAGTCAATCCCTAGAAATTTGCGTACCTTAGTTATCATTAATTCTTTGACCATTTCTCTTCTTATTTGAATATATTTTAAATATCACATGGAGAAAATTATTCCAATTAGCCTAAATTTCAATAGGCAATTAGTCTGATTTTTGAAACATTCAACTTTTACAAAAGCCACGTGGAGGACTTATCTGAACCAAAAAAGATAGGCAATAATCTGATTAGCTGTCACAAATTATGCGGCATAATAAATATGGTAATATACCTTATCAATTAATATATATTTATTGTCCAAAATATCACATGGAAAAAATTATTCCAATTATGCTAAATTTTGATAGGCAATTAGTCGAATTTGGAAACATTTAGCTTTTACAGAATCCACCTGGAGGACTTATCCCAACAAAAAAATGTAGAAAATAATATGATTAGTTGTCGCACATTATGCCTCATAATAAATATGGTAATATATATTATCAATTAATATATATTTATTATACAAAATGTCACATGGAAAAAATTATTCCAATCAGCCTAAATTTCGATAGGCAATTAGTCAAAATTTTGAAACATTTAGCTTTTATAAAAGCCACGTGGAGGACTTATCCCAACCAAAAAGATATACAACAATCTAATTAGCTATCACACATTATGCCTCATAATAAATATGGTAATATATATTATAATATGTAATATATATTAACAAATATGAAATATTCTAATACAACCTTATCATAATTCATGGAATTATAGAAAAATCCCATTCGTTCCATCTTAATCACTCTTTGATCTTCACCCTTTCCTACTAATATCTGTCAAACTTACTTTAGGGTAGCTTCTCTATTTAGGTTGAGGTATATTTCTATTTTCTTTTGAGTTTTCTTCTCTCTTTTTTGCAGGTGAATTTTTTGGAGAAAAATGGGTGGTGAAGAATATGCCAAAAGAATTTGTAATATACAAAAAAAAACCTGACTGTCTATTGCTATCTTCAAAAGGAGAGATTTGATATATTTTATCTGGTTAGTTATTTCTTCTTGTAATGTTTGAAACATAGTTTAAATAATATTTATTTCCAGTTCCTTTCTTTTAATGCATGCTTAAGAAGTAGCAATCACCATCAATGAAATATATCTTAAACACACAGACAGTTTTATATTTAAAACTTTTATTTCATGCATGTCATTCATATATCAATTTACTATTTGGTACTTACATTTCTTTCTCTTGAGTGGAAGTGTAACACCCCATGTCCATTAATGTCACTCACTAAGGAAATGCATTAACTTTCATGGAGTATTATAAAAGTATAGAACAGAATATCACAAGACATGTATATAAAATGGTACTTAAGAAAATTCAAAATTTATTCATTGCAGCGGAAAAGCAAAACATGTTTGGTTACAACATCAAAACAACATACTATAGTCAAGTACACAAATATCCATCTTGAAAAAAATTATTATCAGAGTACTTCCAAGCACTTCAAGAAGAAAGAAATCCAAGTCAAACTCCACTTGTCCCACCCTAGGACCTAGGAGGGAAAAGAAAGAAAAGAGGCGAAACAAAAAGGGTCAGACATAAGTCTGGCTAGTCTAGTGACATTAACAATATAATCAGTAAAGTAACAGGATAAGAACATAAACTTGATATAAGAGATGGCTGTAACATAAGCAGATATGACAAGATAAATAAGATGAACAAGATATAACGTTGATTGCACTTCTAATCGCTATAAGATAATTCCTACACCGCACCAATACAAGTTCCATACTGAAAGTTGATACCTCTTAATAATCATAATAATAATGATATGGTAGTTTCATGTACTCCTAGCTGCTGTCAAAGGTTCCACCTGCTCCTATCTCCACTAGTCGTACCCACTACCCTCCCCATTCGATCGGCTCCCTAACTCGTAGATACCCGTGCTGTTCCATAGTAGGGTGTATCACTCCCTAAAGTGTCAACTCGATACTGCTAAAATGCACGGCTTATACCTACACGATGCAACAATGTCTTACCTACCAGCCCGGACCCACGCACACACATGACTCCGTTGGACTTGCGTTGCCACCGCTAACTCTTTTTTGACCTCTTACAATCAAACCAGTAAGCTTGTCCCATCCTCGACCTAGTTCCAGCTCACATAGATACTAAAATGGGTTACTAGTTGAAAAGGGTCCACCCACTTGACACAAGCTTCCCTCCTAAGCTTGGTCCCCACTAGGAATTCCAACTTACCCCTCTTTATTCTCATGTCTAATCACATGTTTCACCTTGGTTAAGTGCTTCTAGTTATTTTTCACATGTCACCCATGTCACCCACTTAACCCCCATGTCTTACTACATGTCTTATCTTGGTTAAGTGTTCATCAATTCAATATAACCGTAATCTTGCAAGACTTCCCACATTAGATTGCCGTTTTGCGGTTGCTGGATATGCCGAGCGGTTCCGGGCAGTCTTATACCACAATCAAAATCTATCCTCGTGTCTTTGCATTATTACGAATCTAATTTCTGCCTTTGACCTCTCACATTAAATTACAAAACTGCGGTTGCTGGATGAGCCAGCGGTTCCGGGTAGTCTTATATCGCAATTTGAATCTAACCTCGTGTCTTAGGCGTTCATTATCACTTTCTTGGTTCAAGTCCCAATTTTAAATCTTGGATTAAACTATATCCCACTTACCCATAATTTCCAATCTAAATTATATTCATAATTTTAATCCAAATTAGGCCTATAATCTTATGTATACATGTTATGCCAAATTACGCCAAAATCAATTCGCGTTCATTGTTATTAAAAATTTATACCAAACCTCATGTTTACAAATTATATCCAATTACGCCCACATCCATCTTATGCCTAATCTCATGTATACAAGTTATATGTAACTTTGCTCCAAATCAACTACGTGATTACAAATTAATTTATGCCCAATTACACATTATTTAATATTTCCCAAACTTTTTCCACAACGTTCCCATGTCATTCGTACGTATAATTCAACGTAATATGTTAGGCTCGAAGTTAGCCTAATCTCATAAAATTAAAAGGAAAAGGAGAGAAGATGGGAAGAGAACCATGACATCAAAACTGGCATAACAATAGGCATATAAAATATGAACTGACATAGATCCAATAGGCATATGGAATATGAACTAGCATAGAATAAAAAAATACGTCCAATAGGCATATGGAATATGAACTGGCATATGATAACAGAAATTTGGGTATGAATCTGAAAGATAAAAATTTACACAACTTGATATGATTCATCTTACAGGCATGTTCACAAAATCCAATTTACAATCCTATCACAATCACTTTTTAATTAATTATATGTGAAAGTAACATAGACTCACAGCGACAGGATTTAGAACAGAGAATAGTTTTGAATTCTGAATTTGATTGGCTAAACCGTTGTTGTAGAGTTTGATTCTTATCTTCCAATTTGAATACTCCTATTTTGATTTGCTTTGGAGAAGAGAAGAGAGGCCGGTTTTAATTTAGACTTGAGCAACATGGAGGTGCCATGGATTAGTGTAATGAAATTAGGGTTAGGTCTAGGTGTTTATTTATAGGAGTACTAGGTGAATTAGGACCTTTAGAGTAGACTAGGATCCATCTGAACCATCCAAACCAGAAAAACACGTCATCCAGCCAATCCCAAAAAGTCACATCAGCCCTAGACCACAAAAATACGTCGCCCAAGAATAGGGCAGATGGGGTCGACACCCTTATTGGGGGGTCGACAGCTATGTCGACTCCCCTAGGGGGGTCGACACCCTTGAGCGGGAGATTTCCCGCTCACCCAGATTTCGTGATTTTGATTTTGAATTCATTTTTGATTTTTACTTATTACTTTAATTTAAATTCTGCTTAAACTGAAATCTTCTAAGCTTCATAACTTCTTCATACTGTATCCGTTTTATGCAAACCCAAACTCTATTCCAAGCAGAATTCCGATACTAACGCAATGACGCAAACCGTTTCCCTTAATTCTTCTTATAAAAATTAAGTATTCTTTAATTATCCCTTATGTCATGTTTTAAAATTACAGGGTGTTACATTCTCCCATCCTTAAAGGATTTCATCCACGGAATCTTCAAGTTAAGAAGAATGTATCCTACCATCCAATCATCCATCATCCACAAGCATCCATTGTCCTTAAAAGATTTCTAGTGTTATATGAACATATGCAAAAGTGTGTGTATATGCTCCTTATCTAATGCGTAGATCAAGCGGTCTACTGATTCAGTTGACCTCCTTAATGCAAAACATGATAGTGGCATGCGTCCGTTATGTATGCAAAAGAATCCCAATGATACATATCATTTCTATATGAGTGCACAATCATTCATTCAAATGTAGCATTCATATGATAACAAATTCAATATACACCCATTAATTTTAAATATGGACACTCATTCATATGCAATATGAAAGTGATTGAGCCGATCTAGTGCCTAATGTGTGTGTAAATGCATCCACGAGCAACCACTAGCAAACTCTTACATCCACTTGCATCCACCAAACTTAACATGTCTCAAACACATGTTTACAACCATAGAGTTTTCTACCTAAAGATCGAAGATATAATCAAGAGGATACACTAAACGATAGAACTAGTATAAACAAAGCGGTAGAAAAAGGAGAAGTTAAGAACATACCCTCAAAAAGGAAAGGGCACGACACATGTATCTTGTCTTCAGTCTCCCAAATAGCGTCTCCTTGATCATCTCCCCATTGGACTTTAACCATGTTGACCTCTTGGTTGCGTAACTTCTTGACCTCTGATCCAATGATGTATGTAGGAGCTCGTGTAATCGTGGCATCTCGCTCCACTTCAACTTCCCTAAGCATGCTCAGCTCTACTACTTCCGCGGTATCATGTAAAAACTTCCGCAAATGCGACACATGAAATATGTCCTGAACACCACTAAGCTTCTTGTGCAACTTAACTCTGCAGTCCATCTGTCCAATTCGCTCTATAATGAGGAATGGCCCTACGAACCTTGGTGATAATTTCCATACAGACCCAAAATGAACTACATTCCTCAACGATGATACTTTAATAAAGACCATGTCTTCAACATTGAACTAAAGATTGGTCCTTCTCTTATCAGCATATGACTTTTGTTGGTCCTGTGCCTTCTTCATGCGTCTTCAAATCAATTCTATCTATTCCGATGTTTCCCTAATCATCTCGGGTCCAAACAAAATCTTATCCGTAGACTCCCACCAACAAGTCGGTGATCGGCAAGGTCGTCCACATAGAGCCTCAAAAGGTGCCATGCCAGTACTAATCTAATAGCTATTGTTGTAGGCGAACTCTACTAATGGAAGATGTTCCTCCCATGTCCCTCCAAGGTCCAAGACGCATAGCCTCAAAAGATCTTCTAGAATCCAATTCACTCTTTCTATTTGACTGTCCGTCTATAGGTGATAAGCGGTACTCAAACACAATTGCATTCCTACCGCCTCTTGCAAGCTCTTCCAAAACTCACTGGTGAAAATGGGATCTCGATCGCTTACAATACTAGAAGATATGTTGTGTAGAAGAACTATCTCTCGGAGATAAACAGATTCTAACCATGTCGTTGTTCTTTTACTCTTAACGGGAATGAAATGGGTGCTCTTGGTAAGTCTATCTACTACTACCCAAATCCCCGTATTACCCTTCCTTGACCTTGGCGACCTGTTAATGAAATCTATGGAAACTCTTTCCCATTTCCACTGTGGAACCTCTAAAGGGTGAAGCAAACCGCCAGGCTTCTTTTGCTCGGCCTTGACTTGGTGGCACACTAAGCATCTAGAAACGAACTCAACCACATCCTTCTTCATTCCGGCCTAAAAGAAAACTCGCTTCATGTCCCTGTACATCTTGTCACCGCCAGGATGTATAGTCATCTTAAAACAATGTACTTCTTCAAGGATATTCCTTCTCAAACTCTCGTCTTGGGGTAAGCAAAGTCTCCCACCTCTAAGCAACCAAACTTTTTCATTTATAGTATACCTACTAAGATGGCTCGAAGAATTCCCTCTTATGAACTTGTCTACTGTCTCTATCAACTGTGGGTCATCTCACTGTGCCGCACCTATCTGACCCAAAAGCGTAGGTCGTACCTCTAATGATGCCAACAAACCAGTTACATAATTGACAGTGGGTTTAAAGTCAAAGGTAGAGATATACTCTAAACTCTGCTGCTCGACAAACAAAGGACTCAAAGTCAACTTATTTATACTCAAAGCATCAGCTACAACGTTACCCTTGCCAGGGGTATATGCGATCTCAAAATCATATGATGCTTAGAACTACATCCGCCTTTGTTGCCTTAAGTTTAGATCTTTTTGAGAGAACAAGTATTTTAGTGACTCATGGTCTGTATACAACTCAAACCTCTCTCTGAGCAAATAGTGATGCCAAGACTTAAGCGCAAAAACTATGGAAGCTAACTCTAAGTCATGGGTAGGGTAATTTTTCTCATAGACCTTTAACTGCCTTCCACAATAGCATATCACCCTTCCCTCTTGCATCAAAACTGCGCCAAGCCCTGTCCCGCAAGCATCAGTATACACTGTGAATGGTTTGCTCCCATTAGGCAAAATTAAAACTGGAGCTGTCGTCAATGCCCTCTTCAAACGTTGGAAAGCATCATCACAGTCAACATCCGAAGAAAAGGTTATATTCTTTTTCGTCAACCGTGTAAGTGGGGCTGATATCTTAGCAAAGTCCTTAATGAACTTTCTGTAATAGCTCGCCAAACCAAGAAAACTTCTTACTTCTGTAGCGTTCTTAGGAATCTTCCAATCTTGGATTGCTACCACCTTCGCGGGATCCACTGCTATCCCTTCCTTACAGACCACGTGCCCTAAGAACCACACTTCCTTCCTCAAAAAATGACATTTGGATAACTTAGCTTTGAGTTGATATGCTCGAAAGGTCTCTAAGACTTCCCTAAGAAGTAGGGCATATTCTTCCTTGCTTCTTGAGAATATCAAGATATCATCCACAAAGACCACACGAACTTGTTTAGAAACTCCCTAAACACCCAACTCATCAAATATACGAAATATGCGGGTGCATTTGTCAAACCAAAAGGCATAAAAAGCCACTTGAAGAAACTATCGGGAGTCCTAAAAGAAGTCTTATCTATACTATCCTCAGCTACGCTCAACTGATGAAATCATGTAGCTAAGTCCAAATGCGAGAAAATTGAACCACAGACCAACTGATCGAACAAATCATCTATCTTCGGCAATGGGTGTCTGTTCTTCTTCATGAGCTTATTCATCTCCTTATAGTCCACGCACAATCTAAACGAACCATAAGCCTTCGTGGCAAAAACAACTGGAGCACCCTACTCCAAGATACTTCTTCTTATGAACCCTTTCTCAAGCAACTCTTTCACTTATTTACTAAGCTCCCTCCTTTCTCTAGGAGCCATGTGGCGAACCGACAATGCAATTGGCTTTGCATTGTCCACCAAGTATATACGGAAGTCTATCTCGCGTTTTGGAGGCAAGCCCCTAATCTCCTCAAAGACATCTGCATACTCACGAACTACTCGAACAGACTGCAAATCATCAATAGATGTGTCAAGAGATTCTAGATAGCTAAGCATAACAGAACCCTTAGGGTCGCATGAGATATCGAGAGTATTCCCCAAACTAGTCAATAGTCTAACTACACTCCTTTCACAGTCGAGAATGGAACCATACCTGGCTAGCCAATCCATTCCTAGAATCAAACCATAGCTCGTGAAACGAAGCACATAAGAGTTACATTTGAACTCAACGCCATACATATTCTCAAATCCTCTCATAACATAGAAAGATGAGTCGTACCCCCAATAGGATTTGAGACTACAATGGGATCCATAACTAGACTAGTATTTAGGTGCAGTTTTGCAACTAATGAAACAGATCTCAACGAATGTGAAGCGCCGTAATCAAACAAAGTTCGAACATGATGATCAAAAAGGAAAATCAAACTTTGGACAGAAATGTTTCTACCTCTCTCCTGTCCTAATGCCATGAGAGCGTGAACCTTCCCTCCAGAAGTAGGTCATGTTCTCTTCCCTTGCCCTTGTCTTGCCTCCTTGGGCGGTCTTTAATCATATTTCCTGCCTAACCATATTGGAAGCAACCCGTCTTCTTCTTCTTCCTACTGTCCTTGCTTAAGTGGCCGGTGTTCCACAATTAAAACACCTTTTCTTCCCTTGGACCTTGTTATCCTTACCACCTTTCTTTTGTTGTCGATGTGCTTTCTTTGGATCTACTTTCTTATCATGTGCCTTAACTACATTAGCACCTTTCTTCTCTTCATGTATCAGCGCCATATCAACAAGATTCTCGAAAGTAGCCCCCATAGGAATATGGGACATAGCTAACCCGTGTAATGGTTCATTCAGACCCTTGGCAAATCTCAAGGCCTTCTTATGTGGTGTATTAACTAACTCCATACCAAATCTTGCTAACTGGTTAAACTTGTTAATGTACTCCTTCATAGACAAACTCCCTTGTTTCAAAGCCAAGAAACTCTCCATGTATAAACTCTCCTCTGCTTGTGAAAGAAATGTTAACTCGAACCTTTGTATAAAATCCATCCACGTATCCACTGCACGTCCTCTGTTAGTTACTTCCTACCAAAATGAGGCTTCATCCTTCATTAACAAAGTAGCTAGCTGAACCTTCCTTCCATCGTCTATCCCAAAGATACCAAACAAGTCCTCCACTTCCTTGAGCCAATTCCGAGCCTCAACGAACGTCTCAGTTCCATAAAACGGCTTTCCGCCCATCGCACGGAAGTCTTTGCATATCTTAGAAAAAGCGTCTACACGGGGAGGAGGAGGAAGAGCGGCTGCAGCAGGGGGAGGAGGAACGTCTGCTGGGCCTGTGGCAGTACCCCTAGCCTCCAAATACCTTCTGAACTAGCCTGGTATCTGTATGACCTCAGGTATAATGGGTTCCCCGGACATGCTGAAAGGAAAAAGGAAGAGGATTATGTTTTTCACAATAACCCTTTCTCTTGAAACTTCAAAAAATGATTTTGAAAATAGTTTTCAAAATCTTTTATCTGTTCTGGTAACCTTCAGCTCTGATACAACGTGTAACACCCCACTTCCATTAATGTCACTCACTAAGGGAATGCATTAACTTTCATGTAGTATTGTAAGATTATAAAACGGAATATCACGAGACAGATATATAAAATGGTACTTAAGAAAATTCAAAATTTATTCATTGCAGCGGAAAAGTAAAACATGTTTGGTTACAACATCAAAACCACATACTTGAGTCAAGTACACAAATATCCATCTTGAACAAAATTATAATTAGAGTACATAAAAGTAAAACCATAATCCCACATCAAATAGCCATAATGGAAAAGATATAAAGCTGAGCATTACTATCAGCACTTCCAAACACTTCGAGAAGAAAGAAATCCAAGTCAAACTCCACTAGTCCCACCCAGAGGACCTGGGGGGGAAAGAAAGAAATGAGGCGAAATAAAAAGGGTCATACATAAGTCTGGCGAGTCTAGTGACTTTGACAATATAATTAGTAAAGTAACTGGATAAGAACATAAACTGGATATAAGAGATGACTGTAACATAAGTAGATATGACAAGATAAACAAGATGAACAAGATATAAGGTTGATTGTGCTTCTAATCACTATAAGATAATTCCTACACCACACCAGTACTAGTTCCATACTGAAAGTTGATCCCTCTTACTAATCATAATATTAATGATATGGTAGTTTCATGTACTCCTAGTTGCTTTCATGGGTGCCGCCTGCTCCTATCTTCACTAGTTATACACACTACCCTCCCCATTCGATCGGCTCCCTAACTCGTAGAAACCCTTGTTGGTCCAACAGTAGGGTGTATCACTCCCTAAAGTGGCAACTCAGTACTACTAAAATGCACGGCTTTTACCTACATGAAGCAACAACGTCTTACCTACCAGCCTGGACCCACGCACGCACATGACTCCGTTGGACTTGCGTTGCCACCACTAACTCTTTATTGACCTCTTACAATCAAACCAGTTAGCTTGTCACGTCCTCGACCTAGTTCTAGCTCACATAGATACTAAAATGGGTTATTGGTTGAAAAGGGTCCACCCACTTGACATAAGCCTCTCTCCTAAGCTTGGTCCCCACTAGGAATTCACACTTAACCCCTCATTCTCCCCATGTCTAATCACATGTTTCACCTTGGTTAAGTGCTTCTAGTTATATTTTACATGTCATCTATGTCGTCCACTTAACCCCCATGTCTTCCTACATGTCTTATCTTGGTTAAGTGTTCATTAATTCATTATAACCGTAATCTTGCAAGACCTCCCACTTTAGATTGCCGTTTTGCGGTTGTGGATATGCCGGGTGGTTCCGGGCAGTCTTATACTGCAATCCGAATCTAACCTCGTGTCTTTGCATTCTTACGTATCTAATTTCTGCCTTTGACCTCTCACATTAGATTACAAAATTGCGGTTGCTGGATGTGCCGGGCAGTTCCGGGAAGTCTTATGCCGCAATTCGAATCTAACCTCGTTTCTTAGGCGTTCATTATCACGTTCTTGATTCAATTCCCAATTTTAAATCTTGGATTAAATTATATCCCACTTACCCATGATTTCCAATCTAAATTATGTTCATAATTTTAATCCAAATTGGGTCTATAATCTTATGTATACGTGTTATGCCAAATTACGCCCAAATCAATTTGCGTTCATTGTTATTAACAATTTATGCCAAACCTCATGTACACAAATTATATCCAATTATGCCCACATCCAACTTATGCCAAATACCATGTATAAAATTTATACATAATTATGCCCCAAATCAACTACATAATTACAAATCAATGTATGCCCAGTTACATATTATTCAATATTTCCCAAACTTTTCCCACAACGTTCCCACGTCATTCGTATGTATAATTCAACGTAATATGTCAGGCTCGAAGTTAGCCTAATATCATAAAATAAAAAGGAAAATGAGAGAAGAAGGGAAGAGAATCATGACATCAAAAATGGCATAAAAATAGGCATATAAAATATGAACTGGCATAGATCCAATAGGCATGTGGAATATGAACTGGCATAGAACAATAAAATAAATCCAATAGGCATATGTAATATGAACTAGCATATGACAACAGAAATTTGGGTATGAATCTGAAAGATAAGAATTTACACAACTTGATATGATTCATCTTATAGGCGTGTTCACAAAATCCAATTTACAATCCTATCACAATCACTTTTTAATGAATTATATGTGAAAGCAACATAGACTCACAGCGACAGGATTTAGAATAGAGAATACTTTCGAATTCTGAATTTGATTAGCTAAACCGTTGTTGTAGAATATGATTCTTATCTTCCAATTTGAATACTCCGATTCTGATTTGGTTTGGAGAAGAGAAGAGATGCTAGTTTTAATATAGACTTGAGCAGCATGGAGGCGCCATGGATTAGTTTTATGAAATTAGGGTTAGGTCTAGGTGTTCATTTATAGGAGTGCTAGGTGAATTAGGACCTTTAGATTAGAATAGGATCCATCTGAACCATCCAAACCAGACAAACACGTCATCCAGCCAATCCCAGAAGGACACATTAGCCCTAGACCACAAAAATACGTATAGGGGGTCGACACCTATGTCGACTCCCCTAGGGGGGTCCACACCTTAGAGCGGTAGATTTCCCGCTCACCCAGATTTCGTGATTTTGATTTTTGAATTCGTTTTTTATTTTTAGTTATTATTTTAATTTAAATTCTGCTTAAACTAAAATCTTCTAAGCTTCATAACTTCTTCATACTTTATCTGTTTTACGCAAACTCGGATTCTATCCTAAGCAGAATTTCGAGACGAACACAATGGCGCAACCCGTTTCCCTTAATTCTTCTTATAAAAATTAAGTAGTCTTTAATTATCCCTTGTGTCATGTTTTAAAATTACGGGGTGTTACAGGCAGTTTATAAATTGTGCAATATTTGTACAATTCATATGCAAACATATATAAATTGCACAAAATTTCGAAAACAAAAATTCACGCGTGAAGCGCATGCCATCATCACGCGCGAAGCTCGTGCCATGACCACGCGCGAAGCGCATGCCATCAACATGCGAAGCACGTGCCATTACGCTCATATAGGTAATGCAAACGCAAGATGTATAGACAAGTTAAGTAAAGCAATAAATCGAATGAACGCCTAATAATAATTTGTTACCCAAAATATATAACTACCAAGGTCCAAATTTGACCCAAAAACGGGGTGATATCATAAATGTATAATTGAAGCATAAGTTGGTTTTAATCATCCAGCAGCAGAGATGGTAAAAGAAGCAAGTATAATCATATATATGGCAGTTGCATCTGCTAATAAAGTAAATTGGCATCAATCAGATTGCAATGAAGTTAATTGCCTGTATATTATGCAATAAAGCCAACTATAAGAAAATTGTGTAAAATGAGGAAGTATCTTCCAACCTTAGCTAAATCTAACATTTATTTGGTATCGATTTTCAAAAAATTTGTAAAGCAGTACTATTACCGATAATATATGGTTCAGTAAATAATATATGGACTAAATACATCTTTACGAAAAAGGTTTCAATTTTGTAATGCACTAAATCATAATTATACATTTTAAGCACAATTTTGTGATTAGTTTAGCCGAATTTGAAGAGAGAAAAGAATATAAAAGCATTTAATACATGAACTGTACATATAAATCTTATCTTGTTTGCTATTCTGCTTAAATTTTTCTTTATTTTGTCTTAGCAGCACGTTTTCATCATATTTCATAACAATAGTGACAAAATAGAACAAAATA
This sequence comes from Allium sativum, assembly GCA_030737875.1. NCBI lineage: Eukaryota > Viridiplantae > Streptophyta > Magnoliopsida > Asparagales > Amaryllidaceae > Allium > Allium sativum. Next base: position 650,769,640 of record CM060918.1, read on the forward strand.
GAATAACAAACAAAAATAAAACTTGATGACTGCTATTCAAGCTCTGATCTATTTCTTTTATCATCTTATCTTTCACCCCATTAATAAAAACTGATATCCATCACTCTTTTTTTATCCACATAACAGTATTTCATAATGTGAAAGCCATTCTAATTACTTTATAAAAACGGACAAGCCAACATAAAAAAAAAATCCAGTTTCCACAGCCTCTTGCGTTGGTGTTAGTCATAAATTAAACACATTAATCACAACTTTTTTAAAGTCCTCCTCGCTTTTGCAACGTGTCCTCTTTCTATCACACATTTCTTCCCTCAACATTTACTTTTAGTAACTGTAATGACCCGTATTCTACACGTCATAGGATCGTAGAATATTTATTTCTTTCCCATGTGAAGTCGTATGGTCATGTAACTTTGGGAAACATCTATTAGAGTCATTTCCCATGCATATGATTTTTGTCGATTTTTAAGTGACCATTTTGCCCATAGTTGGTACTGTTTTGGCCAAAACTTTTGATTGGGAAGGAATTTTGACCTGAAACCACTTCCATTTGATTCGTTTGATGGTTTCTCTTTCAGTAGAGTGGTCACATTAGCCAAACGAACTTACCGTTTGGGAGATATGGCTGAAACAAGGTTTGGAGGGTGAAAAACTGCTTAACCGGGCCAAATCGGGTGATTAGTGAGTAGGCCCATAACCCATTTCGGGATTAGGGTTATGGAAGGGCTGAAATGAGATGGAGACTCATTCCATTTCAGTTTTCTAGCCTCCACTTATCACCAAGGATCCCCAAAAATGGCCTCCAACCTCTAAATCACCTCCAAATCACCCTTAGGTTAAGGATTTGGTTTAGCAACCCCTAATCAAGAAGGATCTTCACCAAATCAACAAAGGAGCTGCTGTTTGGTATTGAAATTCGCATCAAATCAGAGAATCATTTCAGATCTTAGTTTATTTTGTGGCTAAGGTGAGTGATTTGCATAGTTTTACACTAATTATGGCTAATTAGGGGTGATTAGTGCTAATTAGCAAATTTAGGCATGATAAAATTCGGGAAAAATGTTCATAAATTCCTAAATGATGTTTTAGACCTCTGATATGAATTTGGGTTAACTTGGTTAAGTTTTGCTAATCCTATCATTAGTTTCTCCTAAACATGCTTAAGCGGAAATATGGGATTTTGGGTATGTTTGATCCATTTTAACCTATGATATTGATGTGAATGATGTTTGTGGTTGATTATGCATGTTGCTATGACTGTATGAAATGCTTTGTGATTGATTTCAATAGTTAGAATGGTCGAAAACGTCGTCGAATGGCGTAAACACTTGCTGGAATAGTCCCAGAAAACAGTGCAGAGTTCGGATCGGATCGGATAAGGGGGCTCGGATCGGATATGTGGAACTGAGCAAAGAATCTGATCGGATCGGAACCCAACACTTGGGAAAAGTGGCAAAAAGGAAGGCCACGCTAGCTGAACTGGGATCGGATCGGATAGAGGAAAGCGGATCGGATCGAGAAGGACGGATCGGATCGAAGAGGACAGATCGGATCGGAAAAACAAAGGCGAATCAGAGCAGGAGCAAGAAAGCGGATCGGATAGGAGCATATGAAGGGGAGCATGAAGACGGATCGAAAGCACGAACCAAGAAGGACCCGACCCGACCCGAAAGGAAGCACCGAGCCGACCCGAAGAAGAAGAAGCAGCTGACTCGAACCCAGAGGAATGCCGACCCAAACCGCATCAGAAGGGGGACCCGACCCGAACGGATAGAGAACACCGACCCGAACCGATGACCTGAGGAAGAACCCGACCCGACCCAGTATTGACCAATAACCCAAGATGCAAAGGTAGTCCAATAGGGGAAGTTAGAGCTCAAGATCCCGGAACCAGTTGGGAAACAACGAGTTCACTTCATGGTTGGACTTTGCTGCAGGACGTGTGCTAAGGAGTTGTCGACGTTCATAACTTCGATTCACCACTAAAAGGAATGATGGGCTACTTATCAGTGTAGTAGGGTCATTATGACCTGAGGGGCAAGGTGATGGTAGCAAGACTACGTTATCAGTGCAGTAGGGTCATTATGACCCGAGGGGCAAGGTGATGCGTGGTAAGACTATGAGCCAGCGCAAATGGGGTGAATAACTCCATGGGGTAAGCGGACATAGTAAGGATTGGTAAGGCTATGAGCCAGCGCAGATGGGGTGAATAACTCCATGGGGCAAGTGGACATAGCGAGGAATTTGTGGCTATGTTATTAGTGTCGTGAAGCCATTTATGACTTCATGGGGCAAAGTGATCGTAGCAAGGAATGTGGGGTGATCGAAGTGGTGAATATCGTATGCTTTATGCACTGAGTGAGAGATGTGAGGATGGATGCTATGCTTGATTGTTTGCCATCATTATGACATACACACCTCCCCCACCTCCATACCTTTACACTGTTTGATATGATACCTTAGAGTGTTGTACAGTATGTAGTGCTAACTCTTTGGTTGCAGGTCCAGGTATGTTTTAGTCTACCTGTTATTGTTCACTTTAGATGCTTATCGCTCATACCAGGCTTTATGTCTGACCCAGAGTTTTATGTCTCCTCTTATTACTCTGGGTGCTCACACGAGCAGACTAGAGACCGGTTAGCTGGTGATGTGCGAGTAGCTGATTCGGAGACGGGCAGGAGGCTTCCACGTATGATATATATATATATACACACATTCTCCCTGTGTCGTTGGTGGTCGCTACTTGGGCATTAGTAGTGTACCTCATTTATCTTACTTTACTTTGAGACAGTTGAAAAGTTGTAATAAGCTGTATTTTGGATTTCCGCTGCTTTGATGTTTAGTTCTGATTTTCAGCTTATGCACTATCTCTCTTGTTTTATGTCAAGTATGTTATTATTATATTTTGTTCGATGCGCTGTGAGACATTCTACAGGTTCCTTGCATGTTCATTTCCTTCTTCCTTTTCCTTCTGGCGACCCGTTCCGTGCTAACTGGACATGTGTACAGCGCACTTTTGGAGTAAATGTCGGTTGGTGCGGGCCGGGCCGTCACACTTGGTATCAGAGCTCTAGGTTGCGTAGTTAACCTAGGGAAAGACACTAGGGAGAGATAGTACGTATACGAGAGCGCGTATTTGTGATTACTTTGGTTTTCAAAAGCTATGTAAATATATACTATTAGTAGTATAAGAATGAAGTTGCACTGCACTAGTACCACTATGGGGTCGTTAATCGTTTCCCTTTTACAGATTGACGATGAGCCGACATGTTAGAGGTACTGGTAGAGGGGCCAATAATGGGAATGCCGCTGACATGAGGGCGATGTTTACTAACCTCATGAGAGACATGCTTAGAGAAGTGCAAGGGGCAATTCCCGATCCCGGAGTTGGTGCTGGCCCAGTAGTGTAGGCGCCTAGGGTCGATTTCGCCAAGTTGTGCAAAGATTACACTAATCTTGGTAGGAAGCCGTTCCACGGAACGGAGTCGGCCACGGATGTTCAAGACTGGATGGATAGCTGTGACCGTATCTTTGATGACTTGGGTCTTGAGGATGCGATGAAGAGAAGGCTAACATCTCGTCAGTTGCAAGGGCGAGCGATGAATTGGTGGAATGCTATCAGAATAGCTACTCCAGAGGACCAGGTTACTTGGGATCAGTTCAAGGCTCGCTTTAGCGAGAAGTTTATCCCAGCTGCCCAGAAATCGGTGTTGTTTAAGAGGTTCTTGGAACTCAAGCAGAACGGAAGGGCAGTTTCTGATTATATTGCTGAGTTCGACACTTTGTCGAAGTATGGACTGTCTCTCATTGATACTCCTGAGAAGAAGAATGAGAAGTTCATTACTGGTCTGGATGGGTACTTGGGGGAGAGGCTCATAAACCACATCGATGAGACTTTTGAATCGATCGTGGGGAAAGCTTTGAGGTCAGAAAGCCTTTACCCTAAGTCAAAGACTGAGGCTGCATCTGCAGAAGGGCCAAAGCCGCAAGCAGGCGGTGGAGGCAAGAATAGCTCTCAGAATAAGAGGAAGCAGGACCAATCTAAAGGTGGCCAGAAAAAGAGCAAGAAGGATGTTGAGTGCTTCAGCTGTGGAAAGAAGGGCCATCATGCTAAAGAATGTCGGGCCAAGCTAGCGGAAAGGAAGTGCTACAACTGTGGTCAAGTGGGACATCAGAAGGATAAGTGTCCGCAACCTCTTAAGGAGAGGCAGATTGTGAAAGCATATGCTATTGATGTTGTTCCTTCTTCGTCGAATGCCCCGACTGCGGCGGAGAAAGGAAAGAATGTTGTTATTCAAGGTATGCTTTCTATTTATGATATACCAGTTCGAGTTTTGTTTGATACTGGGGCTTCCCGTTCCTTCATATCTAGTGACCTGGTAGATAGGTTGGGACTGGAACCCGAGATAGTCGATAGACCATTGATTGTGACGAACCCGATTGGTGGTTCGACTAGCCTTAGTATGATTTTCAGGAATTTGGTCTTATCGAGTCATGGATGTATGTTTGTATGTGATTGCTTTGTTTTGGGCTTTACTGGGTATGGCATTATATTGGGAGTCGATTGGCTCCAAAGATACGGGGTGGTGGTAGACTGTGAGGGCTTTTTGTGACAGTGAGGGCGGATGATGGGCGGAGGGTAGTGTTTGGTAGTCTACCCAGTGATGGGGTTATGGCTAGTTTTGTAAATTCCCGCGACATCCCGCAGGATGAGTTGTCAGATGTGCCCGTGGTTGGCCAGTATCCGGACGTCTTCGAGGAGGTGACCGGGCTTCCACCACACCGAGAGATTGAGTTCCGTATTGATTTAGTGAAAGATGCCAGACCTATAGTGATGCCACTTCGTCGTATGGCACCAAGGGAGCAGCGAGAGCTCAGGGTGCAAGTCAGCAATCTTTTGAAGAAGGGATTTATTAGAAGGAGTGTCTCCGAGTGGGGAGCACCAGTTGTGTTTGCCACTAAGGCAGATGGTTCCCTTCATTTGTGTGTGGACTATCGCGAGTTGAATAAGGTGACGAGGAAGAATAAGTATCCTCTACCGTGGATAGATGATTTGTTTGATCAGCTGGAAGGAGCTAGAGTGTTCTCCCAGTTGGACCTCGCGACAGGATTTCATCAGCTTCGAGTAGCAGATGAGAGTGTTCCGAAGACGGCATTTAGGACGCCGTCTGGATTTTATGAGTGGTTGGTTATGCCGTTTGGGTTGACCAATGCACCAGCCTATTTTGTGGATCTTATGAATCGAGTATTCAGAGATCAGTTGAATAAGTTTGTTCTTGTGTTCGTGGATGATATCCTTGTTAACTCAAGGACAGAGGAGGAACACAAGGGACACTTGAGGATGGTGATGGAGGTGTTGAGGAAACACCAATTGAAAGCGAAATTCTCTAAGTGTCATTTTTGGAGAAGGGAAGTGAGATTCTTGGGTCATGTTGTTTCAGAGAGTGGTATTGCCATGGACCCTGCGAAGGTGGCTACGGTACAGGATTGGCCTACGCCCAAGAATGCTACAGATATAAGAAGTTTCTTGGGATTAGCTGGATATTATCGTAAGTTTATCCAGGACTTCTCCAAGATAGCAGCACCGTTGACTCAGTTGACCAAGAAGAATCAGTCCTTCGTCTGGGACGGAGTGTGTGATGATGCCTTCAAAAGTCTAAAAGAGAGGTTGACGCGTGCGCCAGTGTTAGTCATTCCTAAAGGGAATGAAGAGATGACGGTATACACAGATGCTTGTGGTACCAGACTGGGTGCTGTATTGATGCAAGGAGGTAGGGTTGTAGCTTATGCTAGTCGACAGCTAAAGCCGCATGAGAAGAAGTATCCTACCCATGATTTGGAATTAGCAGCGATATTATTTGTGCTGAAGATGTGGAGACACTATCTCTTGGGAGAAAGATTCGAGTTGTTTATCGATCATAAATCGTTAAAGTATCTCTTCTCTCAGAAAGATCTAAATCTCCGTCAGCAAAGATGGTTAGAGTTCTTGGCTTCGTATGATTTTGACATCGCGTATACACCTGGGAAAGGTAATGCGGTAGCCGATGCCTTGAGTAGGAGACATGCCATCTTAGGGGCAATGTTTCTTGAATGGAAGCAACTGGAGTATATCGCGGGGTTTGATTTCAGACCAAAGTGCGAGTTGGATCCAGTTATGCTAGCTAGTTTGACGATCAGACCCACTTTGATAGAGCGGATTGGTTCTAGTCAGAGGGACGATCCTAATCTATTAGAAATCATCTCCAAGTTAGAAATGGGTATTGATGAGGAGATGAATGCGTATGGGCTTGATCGAGAGGGATGGCTTCGAAAGAATGGAAGATTAGTTGTGCCCAACGTGAATGGTTTGAGAGATGAAGTGCTTAGAGAATGTCATCACTCAAAACTGACTATACATCCCGGTGGTAATAAGATGTATCGAGACATGAAACAGACTTACTACTGGGAAGGGATGAAAAGAGACGTTGGGAAGTTTATATCCAAGTGCATGAATTGCCAGCTAGTTAAAGCTGAGCAAAAGAAGCCTAGTGGGTTGTTGCAACCATAAGAAATTCCCGAATGGAAATGGGAGCAAGTCTCGATGGATTTCATCGATGGCCTGCCAAGGACTAGATCGGGATATGATAGCATTTGGGTAATTGTGGATCGATTGACTAAAAACGCAAGATTTATACCAGTCAAATCGACCAGAACGGCAGCCAAGTTGGCAAAATTGTATATGAAGTGGGTAGTGAGATTTCATGGAGTACCCAAAAGCATTGTGAGTGACCGAGACCCATTGTTCACTAGTGGGTTTTGGAAGAGCTTACAAGAGGCTCTGGGGTCAAGATTACATCTCAGTACCGCATATCATCCTCAGACCGACGGTCAGACGGAGAGGGTGAATCGTATATTGGAAGATCTCTTGAGAGCGTGTATATTGGACTTTGGTGGATCATGGGATGACCATTTGCATCTAGTAGAGTCTGCATATAATAATAGCTACCAATCCAGTATCAGTATGGCTCCATATGAAGCTTTGTACGGAAGACCGTGCAACTCACCATCATGCTGGATAGAGACTGGCGAGAAGTTTGTGCTTGTACCAGATGTGGTGAGAGAAACTTCAGATAAGATCAAGGTCATTCAGCAACGAATGAAAGCTGCTCAAGATAGGCAGAAGAGTTCTGCTGATAAGAGGAGAAGAGACTTGAAATTCTCCGTTGGTGACTTGGTGTTCGTCAAGATCTCTCCGTTGAAGAGCGTGATTCGATTTGGCAGGAGAGGCAAGTTGGCACCAAGATTTGTTGGGCCATTCCCTGTTCTTGAATTAGTCGGGAATTTGGCGTATAGATTTGGCTTACCAGAGAAGATGGCAGGAGTTCACAATGTATTTCATGTTTCCCAACTAAGGAAGTTCGTTCACGACTCAGATGTGACTATTTCACCTGATCAGTTAGAGGACTTCGAAGTAGAACCTGAGGCGGTTGGGAACCGCAAGCCGATTCGTATTGTGGGGCACGATACGAAGCAACTTCGAAGGAAGGCGGTGAAGCTAGTCAAGGTTCAGTGGGGCGAGAACGAGAATGATTGTACTTGGGAGACAGAGGAGAGCATTAGGAAGGCATATCCAGAACTCTTTGCCTGGTAAGATTTAATTCGTAATTTAGTTTTTCCGCATGCTAGGATAGACTTGTTTAGCTTGTTTTGCATGTTTGATTATTGCTTTATGATTGATAGGCATGCGGGACCTTTGTGTGTGTTATGATTAGGGAATTTCGGGGGCGAAATTTCTTAAGGGGGGGGGGGAGAGTGTAATGACCCGTATTCTACACGTCATAGGATCGTAGAATATTTATTTCTTTCCCATGTGAAGTCGTATGGTCATGTAACTTTGGGAAACATCTATTAGAGTCATTTCCCATGCTTATGATTTTTGTCGATTTTTAAATGACCATTTTGCCCCTAGTTGGTACTGTTTTGGCCATAACTTTTGATTGGGAAGGAATTTTGACCTGAAACCACTTCCATTTGATTCGTTTGATGGTTTCTCTTTCCGTAGAGTGGTCACATTAGCCAAACGGACTTACCGTTTGGGAGATATGGCTGAAACAAGGTTTGGAGGGTGAAAAACTGCTTAACCGGGCCAAATCGGGTGATTAGTGAGTAGGCCCATAACCCATTTCGGGATTAGGGTTATGGGAGGGCTGAAATGAGATGGAGAATCATTCCATTTCAGTTTTCTAGCCTCCACTTATCCCCAAGGATCCCTAAAAATGGCCTCCAACCTCTAAATCACCTCCAAATCACCCTTAGGTTAAGGATTTGGTTTAGCAACCCCTAATCAAGAAGGATCTTCACCAAATCAACAAAGGAGTTGCTGTTTGGTATTGAAATTCGCATCAAATCAGAGAATCATTTCAGATCTTAGTTTATTTTGTGGCTAAGGTGAGTGATTTGCATAGTTTTACACTAATTATGGCTAATTAGGGGTGATTAGTGCTAATTAGCAAATTTAGGCATGATAAAATTCGGGAAAAATGTTCATAAATTCCTAAATGATGTTTTAGACCTCTGATATGAATTTGGGTTAATTTGGTTAAGTTTTGCTAATCCTATCATTAGTTTCTCCTAAACATGCTTAAGGGGAAATATGGGATTTTGGGTATGTTTGATCCATTTTAACCTATAATATTGATGTGAATGATGTTTGTGGTTGATTATGCATGTTGCTATGACTGTATGAAATGCTTTGTGATTGATTTCAATAGTTAGAATGGTCGAAAACGTCGTCGAATGGCGTAAACACTTGCTGGAATAGTCCCAGAAAACAGTGCAGAGTTCGGATCGGATCGGATAAGGGGGCTCGGATCGGATATGTGGAACTGAGCAAAGAATCTGATCGGATCGGAACCCAACACTTGGGAAAAGTGGCAAAAAGGAAGGCCACGCTAGCTGAACTGGGATCGGATCGGATAGAGGAAAGCGGATCGGATCGAGAAGGACGGATCGGATCGAAGAGGACGGATCGGATCAGAAAAACAAAGGCGAATCAGAGCAGGAGCAAGAAAGCGGATCGGATAGGAGCATATGAAGGGGAGCATGAAGACGGATCGAAAGCATGAACCAAGAAGGACCCGACCCGACCCGATAGGAAGCACCGACCCGACCCGAAGAAGAAGAAGCAGCTGACTCGAACCCAGAGGAATGCCGACCCGAACCGCATCAGAAGGGGGACCCGACCCGAACGGATAAAGAACACCGACCCGAACCGATGACCTGAGGAAGAACCCGACCTGACCCAGTATTGACCAATAACCCGAGATGCAAAGGTAGTCCAATAGGGGAAGTTAGAGCTCAAGATCCCCGAACCAGTTGGGAAACAACGAGTTCACTTCATGGTTGGACTTTGTTGCGGGACGTGTGCTAAGGAGTTGTCGACGTTCATAACTTCGATTCACCACTAAAAGGAATGATGGGCTACTTATCAATGCAGTAGGGTCATTATGACCTGAGGGGCAAGGTGATGGTAGCAAGACTACGTTATCAGTGCAGTAGGGTCATTATGACCCGAGGGGCAAGGTGATGCGTGGTAAGACTATGAGCCAGCGCAGATGGGGTGAATAACTCCATGGGGGCAAGTGGACATAGTAAGGATTGGTAAGGCTATGAGCCAGCGCAGATGGGGTGAATAACTCCATGGGGCAAGTGGACATAGCGAGGAATTTGTGGCTATGTTATCAGTGCCGTGAAGCCATTTATGACTTCATGGGGCAAAGTGATCGTAGCAAGGAATGTGGGGTGATCGAAGTGGTGAATATCGTATGCTTTATGCACTGAGTGAGAGATGTGAGGATGGATGCTATGCTTGATTGTTTGCCATCATTATGACATACACACCTCCCCCACCTCCATACCTTTACACTGTTTGATATGATACCTTAAAGTGTTGTACAGTATGTAGTGCTAACTCTTTGGTTGCAGGTCCAGGTTCAGGTATGTTTTAGTCTACCTGTTATTGTTCACTTTAGATGCTTATCGCTCATACCAGGCTTTATGTCTGACCCAGAGTTTTATGTCTCCTCTTATTACTCTGGGTGCTCACACGAGCAGACTAGAGACAGGTTAGCTGGTGATGTGCGAGTAGCGGATTCGGAGGCGGGCAGGAGGCTTCCACGTATGATATATATATATATATATATATACACACATTCTCCCTGTGTCGTTGGTGGTCGCTACTTGGGCATTAGTAGTGTATCTCATTTATCTTACTTTACTTTGAGACAGTTGAAAAGTTGTAATAAGCTGTATTTTGGATTTCCGCTGCTTTGATGTTTAGTTCTGATTTTCAGCTTATGCACTGTCTCTCCTGTTTTATGTCAAGTATGTTATTATTATATTTTGTTCGATGCGCTGTGAGACATTCTACAGGTTCCTTGCATGTTCGTTTCCTTCTTCCTTTTCCTTCTGGCGACCCATTCCGTGCTAACTGGACATGTGTACAGCGCACTTTTGGAGTAAATGTCGGTTGGTGCGGGCCGGGCCGTCACAGTAACTGTCACCAACTTCATTTCCTTTATCCACCTAAGTTGTATGCTACTACTACATTGATTTAATATCCAATCCCCAAATTAGATGGAGTCCACAGTAACTTCATTGGCTAGTTAACCTTCGGTGCACGTCCCTAACGTTGCCCCTACAATTCGCTCAACCAAATCTTATATACCCTCCTCGTCCCTTCTGCCGTTAAAATATATGGTTTATTAATTTTAGTGACACATTTGATTTCCTGTGTTGTTATGAGAATGGAATGTGAGCATTACTACAAGCATTGTCTTCTAAATTATTACATATGTTGACTCACGGATAAATGAAAGCAAGCAAATGATTTTTTTTCCTTTTTAAGTTACGATACTTGTAGAAAGTTTCGTATAGAGACTTCTGCTTCAAATTTAAAAAAAAAAATCAAACAATGTTAGTAGCATTTAAATTAATAGTCATGTGCGTAACGAACAAAACAGCCTAAAGAAAAACTAATGTATAATCCATTGTAGCGTTGAGCTTGTATCTTCTAAGAAAATTTGTGATCCTAGTCAAATAATTTTCATCTTCATAAGATATTTTTATTTTTTAACCTCTTCCTTACTTTAACAGTGGGTTGTTACAATTGTGTTTATTATTTATAAAATCCAGTTCAATGAAAATTTTGTTTGTTTCACATTTTTGCATTTTACGTTTGAATTAAATGATTAATTTTCTTATTGCACTTTTTACCCAAATCTTACGTTTTTAGGTTGTATTGGAAATCATCAGCTAGCATTCCTGATATGTCAAAAGTGGTCTTCTGGTACTTCCAGAAGTTTTTTTCCTGCATAATGGAGATAATATTTGAAAGAGTGAAAAGCAGAAGCCTTAGAAAAAGAAAGCAAGAGGTATCAAATTTTTACCCAATCCTTCAATAGTAACTATTCATTTTCTTCCATGCCCAAAGTCTCGAGGAAGAATAAGCAAGACAGGGAGACAATTGAAGAAGAAATGACAAAGATGATGGCAATGCTCAGATTCTGTGATTGAGTTTTGTGTTTGCCTTCGCCGTCGTCTTGGTAGATTGGTTAGTTACGTTAAGACTAATGTTAGTGTAAATATAATGTTATGTGGAATTAGTACAACATTGTATGTGTTTGTATATGGGATTATGTTAGTACCAGCTAAATAGTTTTGTTGATCATAATTTAACTTCGTGTATGAATTAATGAAGGATTATGGATGTTCGTTCTTGTATGTGAGTATGAATGTTCTTATCAGTTCAAAATTATAATATCGTTGGCAAATTTTACTTTTCTTTTTTGATATGCTATTTATTTCCACATTCACAATTGGATGATATTATTTAGATATGGGTGTTGTTATTGACACTCCAACTATTGTTAAGGTAGGGCCATTTTTTTAAAAACACTCCACTCTATGAAAAAAAGTTAAGGGACTACACAAACATATTATTTCATACTACTCAATATTCCTGGATTGCCCATTCGAATTAGATATAAAATGTAACAACCCAGTTTTTGAACGAGTTTTATAATCTATAATGCATAGATTATACGGATAATTTAATTTAATTTAATAAATTAAGATTTTATATATTTGGGAATATATCAAGGAATTCCAAATAAATATATTCCTTGATGATTTTATATCTATATAAAACAAGTAGTTAATATTTTGTGATCATCTTGTCGTATTTTTTATTTCTTTTAACTCAAATGAAAATAGATTACTTAATCAAGCAAACAATGGGGTAATATAAGCTAATTACAAGAGGTATATTTATTTTACAATTTTGATAAGATCAAACCCATTTTAAATTAAGAATAATTGTATAATATGAACATATTAACTTGTTATGTATGTGTAGTCAAGTGTATGTTGTTTGAACATCTTTAGTTGCATCAAAAACTTATTTTAAATCATAGTGTTACATAAAGTAACCAATGTAAGATTAAAAAGAAAAAAAGGGTAAAATTTCATTTTTTCACATCACATGTGAATATACATGAGAAGATCACAACTTCAAAAGAAACAATTAAATTAATAAGTGAAATACATATGTGGACAAGTTTACTTAGGTACAAGCATAACATTTAAAACATGTGCATATTAATTAATTTAGTATGTATACAAGACATGTATGTATGCAAATGAATATATACATAAGGATTCTAAGATAAATGAAGTCTAAGCCAAAATCTGAAAAGACATAACTACTAGTTCTACAAATCAATTGATAAGCAAAACATAGCCTAGTCAAATATAATAAGGCATTGCATTGAACATGAAACAATAGTAAACAACTAGCATAGGATGGGTAGGGCCTAGAAATGTGACATCTTATAGGTTTAGGCCAGCTAAGCTATGAGAAAACACATGCATACCTATTTGTGTAATACCAAACAGTCAAATAAGAAAGGAAATGAGATCAAAAAAAATCTTAAATACTTTTGCCAAGGTATGTAGGTGATCAGCCAGCAAGTGATTGAAAGAAAATGACCTTGCCTTAGGTGCTAAGCTTACCTTTTATATATATAAATGTACACTCATTCTGCAGCAAAGAACATTGGGTTTACTCTTGCTTAGGAGCAAAGTAAAAGACAGTGACTGAATTGTTAAATCTACATTAATTCAACCAAATAACTTGCTGCAAATCTACGCTTCCTATCTAATAGCCTACCCGACTTAAGACTTAAATCTTCCATCTATAAGTACCCGTAGAGTTCATACAATTCACACACACACTAGTCTCTAGAAACAAATGAAAATAAAGAATAAGTAAATGGTAGAAAGCAGGGTAAAAACAGAGAGGAACAATAATAAAAACTGAGACTACAACTATGTGAAAGCTTGAGCAAACTATAGCAAGGCAGTGAAGTATACTGGAAACTAAAGCTTGTAGGAGATGAAACCATTGCAAAACAGAGAACAATGGTAGGCAGGACCTGGGAATAAAAATGGCAAGGTAGTGAACATCTTATGTGAGTAAACAATTTAAATTTCTATACTGTTTTAAGTTTAAGTCATGATATATATATAGGTCATTATGTTCCTATCCTATTGATAGAGAATTGGAAATTCACAAGTAGCATTAAACATGTAATATTGTGAATGAACACCCCTCACCTCTTCAATGTCTTATATTTTATCCCAGTCAGTTCAAACAAAATGTGTGCTGAAATGTACCCATTACATTTGATTCAAATATTAATGGAGTTTAGGAAGCGGATCTCCTGAACAAGATTAGCTTAAGACAAGGGTTTAATACAAGCACAGTAATATAAATGGTGATTGATCCCTCTAAATATCTTTACTGTTTTTATCAAAATATTTAAATGAATACAATCCATAGGAATGTGATGTATAGTGTATTCGAATACTGATGTTAATTAGAAGTTTGAACCTCTAAAAAACTAGTATCTTAAAAGTGTGAAATCTGGGAATGAATATGCGAAAGACAGTAACAATAGAGTATGTAAATGCCTAAAATTCTCTATTATCCCATATATATTTTAGTGCATTCAAACTAGATATATGTCGATGTGTATGCATCACATTTGATTCAAATATTTGGGTTGTTTGAAGATTTAATCTTTGTAAACTGTTGGGTTAGGACTAAGTATTTGAACAACCTAGGAAGAATATGCTAAAGACAGTAATAAATATATATAAATAAACAATCTTACATTCTGTTCTAGTCAAACTTATGAAATGTCCTGTTGTAAATTCAACTATATATATATATATATATATATATATGTAGTTTATATTAAATAGTAATCAATTTCATAAGAGCTAATATATATATATATAACTAAATATTGAAGTGTTTGGTTAGGACTGAAAGTTGAAAATGCCTAAGGAAGAAAAACTGAACATATTGTGCGTAAAAACTTCAAAATTTTGATACTGTTTTTATATTTGATCATACATATGTATACCATCGTGTTCCCACCCGACTAAAAGAAATTAGGAAATTTGCAATTGCAAGTAAAATGAATAAACAGATTGCTGATGTTGTTTAGAGATTGAATATTTGCAAATAAGCAGATTAGTCTTGAGTGTTGAAAACCTGAGAAAAGGAAAGCATAATATAAAGGAGGTGATGTTATATAAACACCTATTAATTTAAAGCTGTATGTATGGACTGAATTCAACTAAGAAATCTATAGAGTGTTATTAGGTAGACAAGAACAATGTATGTATGAGTATATAATTATTTGAGGATCACCGTAAGTAAATAGAAACTATCAATATGTTTAAAACCATGCAAAGAACAAATCCTTCCATCAGATCAAAAATCATTATCACAAATCATAAATTGTTTTAAAGATGAGGATAAACATGAAGGTAGGTTAGTTTTGTGTGATATATACCATAAACTAATGATATATTTCACCAAGAGCTACCAGTTTACAGTAAAAGGGGGTTAAATCCCAATTTTTCTAACATCACAATATTGTGTTTCGTATATATGAATGAAATTGTATTAACAAACCATGAATTTTAACACAAAAATCTGGATTTTTAGCTACCTATATTATGTGAATTTTAGAGTTGATCAAAAGGTAAACTTTGACCAAATTCCGACGAACGGGTGGGTCATGCGGGACAGCAGTGGCACAAAGGGAGTAGAGTGGGTCAGTGATCACTAGAAAAATATAATTAGATTTTCGAAACAAGTAATTTGAGATACTTTAACCAAATTGGGTTTGTCGCTAGTGTTTCTGTTAGAGTAGGATAAAATTTTGAACTGTGCTTCCTCGGTGGGGTTATAAGTGATCGGTCGAAGGGGAAATTGCCCAAGGGGTCATCACTGATCTCGTGATGGAGTTTAGAGGTGGACGGTGTTTTCTGGTGGTAGAGAGAGGTGTTTTCATGAAGTAAGGGGATGGGTAAATTCCTGTTGAAGTTGCGGATTTCGATATAGGAGGTCAAGGAGATCACAGTTGGTGGAGATGAAGTCAAGGTTGGCGTTGGAACATGAGACGATGACTGAATCATCGGTGTGGCGGCAAGATCAAATGTTTATGTGCACGGCGGTGATACGGTGCACAGATGAATGGAGTAAGAAGAAATAACAAGGAAGAAGAGAAGGATGGACCAGATATTGGAAATAAGGTTTGGATCGTTAAACTTTGTATATGAGCTATGTTGGAGTAATTGGGCTTTAGGACTGAAGTGAAATGAGTTAAGGATCATTTAGTATTTAGGTTTCTTCTTAAAATTGAACATTTTACATATAGTTAAAAAGATAGAGATATCCATGAGTGGTTCCGGGAAATGACAAAACATACTTAGACTATAGTGAACTAGAAAAATCCACGTTGATTAATTTAATCAATTTTAAATAAAAATTGATTTAAACATAAGTAAGAAGGAATATATATATATACACATATACATAAGAAATAAAGAAGAAAAATCGAGAAGCTATTTCATAGTTACAGGACTGGTCGTCGTAACAACCAAGTTCATAGCTCCAACATCAGTATTTATATGTAGTTAGTTGAAACAAAATAAAGGTTTAAACAATTAATTCATTTCAAATGAATCTTGAATAAATATAACGTGAAATTAACTGTATTCGAGATCCTATATTCCAAGCAGATAATAGTTTGGAATTTAGACATTTAATAAATTGTTTGTTGTTAACGTTGTGTTGAATGGTTGTTGTAAATTACTTATTATACCGTGAAGCGATCAACTTAATCAAAATTAGATAAAATAAACCGTTGACACGTTTATTGTATTTTGATTGTATTTTAATTACTTTGTATTGATTACCGTCCTGGAATTAGGATTAAGATTTTATAAGTTAGTTAAATTAAATAGCGTATTATAAACATTTCGCATGATACCAAATAATTTGTATTAATGATTTTACCTACGTACATAGTTTAAATTAGATAGTTAAAACACTGACTATCAAATAAATAACCCTACGTGCTAGTTCAAAGAGACTGGGATGGGAACTGGACCCAAAACCACTTCGAACTAAGTGTACGATTCTTAAACTAACTTGCAGGGACGATTTTACGATTTAAAGACTTTGAAGACCGTAGATCTTCATGACCGGAAGGATTACTTGTTTAAAATTTCTCTGGTTTGGCCACTGGAGTTATTATGACTTGTGATCCTATCGTGATTGAAATCTTCGGATTTTGCGAGGACTATTCGCTACTGATCCATGGGGTGATTCCTATATTTGATGCAGTAGGAGAGTACCTTCAGTTCATCCAGTTCCTGGATAACTTGTATAGACGAATGTCTGATAGAATATTTCCTAAAAACCACGTACGTTGATTTTTACAAATATACCAAGTTGATGGCAAAGAATGGCCGTTCTTTTACATCCAGATTATATTTGTGGATGTCAATTAGTGATTTGACGGATCTGATAATGTGGCATTCAAAGTAAATGGTGGCCAGATGTTCTAATGGTAAATTCTAACCTCAGGCCTCATCAACTGGGAAATGACAAAAATCGGGCAGGCAGCACGGCTATATGGGTCGCTCCCATTAGGGTGTATAATCACCTATCTAGAGAAAATCCATTTCATTCTTTAATCTATTTTCGATGCTGTCCCTTTTGGGGAAACGGTGGGTAACTCCCAACCGTTGGTGATATACATTCGATACACTCAAGCGAAATGAGTGGTCGGGCATGTGTGGGCCGGGTTGCAAGACTTTCTTGTTGAACCCAGTGTATTCCCCTCTAGAAATACACTATCGACAGGTGGTTCCATACCTTGTCATAGTCGGAATCCAATCTCCAATAAGCGCCCACGGTTTTGTTTGTATACTATATATGTGGAGCTTGAGATGCAAGAATTCCGCTAGATTGATATTTATTTGTATTTAGACACTATTATAATATCAGATGATATATACGATTTCAAAAATGATTTGGTTTATTGTAAGGTAAAAAACCATCCCTATTTATGTGTGGATCGGTCTTACGATTATCCTTTCTTTCGAAAAGATCCAGAACTTTAAAATCAATCTGTTTAAAATCGTTTACTCATCCCAGTCCCATGACTAACCCAGAGTTTATTTTTCTTTGTTTTCCCCTAAACTCTTGGGTGCCCAAATTTGTATGGGAAGTCAAGCGGTTTCTAGATTGTACATATTCACTTGGAGGAGCTTGGAGCAGGAGGCTTCAACACTAGATATATAGAGTTTATTTCAGCTATATTGTATATCTTTTATACTCTGATGATGTATGTAAGTAAAAACATTATTTTGTATTTTCCAAAGGTATATAATATATTTTATTCAGTTCCGCTGTGAGATTCATTATACTTTGATTCTGTTATGTTCAGTTCTTCTTTTTCTTATACTCTAATTTTCTTTCTTTCTATTTCTCATCCTCTAACTTCTTTCTATTAACGATCTGTTAATTTCTGATGTTTGATTAGTCGATATGTGGTACAGGATATGTATTAGTATTGATAATCAGGATCGGAACTTTTCGGGCTGTTACAGTTGGTATCAGAGCAATGGTTTAGTAATAACCTTGGCTCTGGGGCGTAACTCGATAGAGATGGGGTTAGTAACACACTAGATTGAGTTCTAGTGTATATATATGAGTGTGTATTTGATAATTGATATATAAACCATTTTGTATTGTGTTGATTACTTTATCGAGTGATTTATGAATTCTGGTCGATACAGTAATCAAAACTGTATCGATAGTTGTTTCCAAACTCTTGAACAGAGTGATTCGACACTGTATTGTTTTAGAAACTGGGAAAATGAAATAATTTTACTCAAAAATTATATTTTTATATAAAAGGAATAATTTTTCGAAATTATTATTATACATGGATGTGTCAAATGTTGTTATAATCAAATCAGATTATAAAACTGAAATGGTTTTATAATAAACCAAATTGGATTTGTGTAAAAGATGAAATATACAAATAAGATAAACCAGAAAAGTGTTTGAGAGAACATAATGTTTTGGATAAATTCAAAGGTTTTGGATTTACAATGTAATAGAGATATATGATTTCAAACTATTTTGAAATAAAACTAGTAGTTAAGATTCTGGAATTAGGAAATTCAATTAGGACAAGTTTGAAATAGTAAAGTTAAGTTAAATGGAATTAAACAGGATCGAAGTTCGAAAAGAGAATTTGAAGAAGATAATTATGTTTGAACGGATTTGATTCAAACTAATAGAGTTGATATAGTTTGGAGTTTATTTTCCGAATGTAACAAAGAGTATATTTTAAATTGAAAATTGGGTAACATGGGTTGAATGAGAATCAAGAATGGAGTTAAGCAATTGGAACCTAACTGGAGATCGGTTGAGTTGATTGATTTTCTGAGTACTGATCTGATGTTGATTTCGGTCTTCGGGGTTGATAATTAGAGGATTATTTTCTTATCGATTTACGGTTAGGAACTGATGAATGTGGAAGAATAATAATATATGAATATGAAATGGAAATATTTTTCCAACTATAATAACAGATATTCGAAAGTTATGAATACGAATGTGATTTATAGCTAATTACTAATGTATTGAATATTTTGATTGCAGTAAAATATTTTGGATAGATAAACCGTGTGTTTTGGATGCCTTGGTTGTTATAACTGTTAGGGGATGACCCATATATGTGTTAATACAAGTTTGTGGTTTTAGCTACAACTGGAATCTCCTCGTTACTCTTTAATTGCGGGGACGTAATTCTTTTAAGGGGGTAGATTGTAACGACCAAGTTTTTGAATGAGTTTTATAATCAATAATGTATAGATTATACGGATAATTTAATTTAATTAAATAAATTAAGATTTTGTATATTTGGGAATATATCAAGGAATTCCAAATAAATACATTCCTCGATGATTTTATATCTATATAAAAAAAGTAGTTAATATTTTACGATCATCTTGTCATATATTATATTTCTTTTAACTCAAATGAAAATAGTTTACTTAAACAAGCAAATAAAGGGGTAATATAAGCAAAATACAAGAGGTATATTTATTTTACAACTTTGATAAGATCAAACCCATTTGAAATTAAGAATAATTTTATAATATGAACATATTAACTTGTTATATATGTGTAGTCAATTGTATGTTGTTTGAACATCTTTAGTTGCATCAAAAACTTATTTTAAATCATAGTGTTACATAAAGTAACCAATGTAAGATTAAAAAGAAAAAAAAGAGTAAAATTTCATTTTTTCACAATACATGTGAAAATACATGAGAAGATCATGACTTCAAAAGAAACAAGTAAATTAATAAGTGAAATACATATGTGGACAAGTTTACTTAGGTACAAGCATAACATTTAAAACATGTGCATATTAATTAATTTAGTATGTATACGAGACACTTATATATGCAAATGAATATATACATAAAGCTGCTAAGATAAAATTAAGTCTAAGCCAAAATATGAAAAGACATAGCTGCTAGTTCTACAAATTAATAAATAAGCAAATCATAGCCTGGACATATACAACTAGGCATTGCATTGAACATGAAACAGTAGTAAACAACTAGCATAGGATGGGTATGGCCAATATGTGACATCTTATAGGTTTAGTGTGACAGCCCGCCCCGCACCAACCGACATTTACTCCAAGAGTGCGCTGTACACATCTCCAGTTAGCACGGAATGGTCGTCGGAAGAAAAGAAAGAAGAGAATGAACTAACAAAGAACCTGTAATATGTCTCACAGCGCATGGGATAAAATATAATCATAACATATACTTGACACAAAACAGGTGAGACGGTCTATAAGCTGAAACAAACTATCATAGCAGCGGAAAATCCAAAATACAGCTTATGATCCAAAGCCAACATCATTATTACAACTTTTAAAACTGTCTCATAAAGCTAAACAAGAAAGGTACACTACTAATGCCCAATATAGTGGCCACCAACGACACAGGGACAATATCTATATATATCATACGTGGAAGCCTCCTGCTTGCCTCCAGATCAGCTACTCGTGCATCACCAGCAAACATGTCTCTAGTCTGCTCGTGTGAGCACCTAGAGTAATAAGAAGAGACATAAAACTCTGGGTCAGACAAAAGTCTGGTATGAGCGATAAGCAATAAAACAAAACAATAACAGGTATAACCCAATCATATCTGAACCTGAACCCGCAACCAAAGAGTTAGCACTATATACCGTACAATACTCTTAGGTGCCACTAACATACAGTGTAAGAAATACGGGGGTGGGGAAGTGCATGTCATAGTGATGTCAAACAATCAAGCATAACAATCATCCTCACATCCCTCACTCAGTGCGTAAAGCATACGATATCCATTACATTGGTTACCTTATCCTTTGGGCCATGATGGAATCCAATCCCGTACAACTATCACTACAAGCCCCTAATCTATCTGTCAATAGTGAACCAAGGTTACGGATACCGATAACCCCTTTGCACACGCCCTGCAGCAAAGCCCAATCATGAAGTGAACTCTTGGTTCCCAACAGGATCCTGAGCTATAACTCCCATTTGGACTACCTTTGCATCTCGGGTTTTGGTCAGCATCTCCTCTGGATCGGTCTTCCTTTCTTCACTTCACGTTACTTCAGGTCGTGGTTTTCCTCCAGGTTCGGATCGTGCTTCTCCTCCATCGGTTCACGGATCGCACCACTCTAGTTCGGATCGTGTTACTCCACCCATGTTGGATCGGTCCGTGGCTCCAGCTCCTGGTCGTGGCGACGCTCCTCG
Source organism: Allium sativum (assembly GCA_030737875.1). NCBI lineage: Eukaryota > Viridiplantae > Streptophyta > Magnoliopsida > Asparagales > Amaryllidaceae > Allium > Allium sativum. The sequence goes on from CM060918.1 coordinate 650,790,885, forward strand.
ATCGGGTCGTGGAAACCCTATCAGATCGGGTTGTGCCCTATGGCTCGTAGCGCTCCCCCTCGGTCGTGATGCTCCTTCCCCTTCGGAACTTCGATTCGGATCGTGAGCTTCTGGTTCGTGGGGGTCCTTCAGTTGGGCAGGTCGGATCGTGGACCATCTTCAATTCGGAGCGTGGCACTGCGTCGATTCAGTTTCGTGGTCACCATCCATGGACGGATCGGTTCAGATGGACTACCCACGATCGGGTCGGAGTACACGATCGGGTCGGAGTACAGGATCCGGTCCGGTTTCCTGCACTTTCCTGCAACTGTTTTACACCATTCGATGGCGTTTTTGACCAATCTAACTATTCTAATCAATTGCAAAGCAAACCATACAATCAGAGCAACATGTGGAAATGACCATAAACACCAAAACATCAATTTGATAGGTTAAAACGGATCAAACATAGCCAAACCCCGTATTTTCCCTTAAGCATGTTCAAGCATAATTAATGATAGGATTAGCAAAACTTAACGAATTTAACCAAATTTCCCAACAGAGGTCTAAAACAATATTTCTGAATTTCTGAATATTTTTTCAGATTTTTAACATACATAAATTCGCTAATTTCCACTAATCACCCCTTAATCCCCCAAACTCCGGGATTTGCAAAAATAGTCGAAATTAACCCAAATTCATGTCAAAGGCATAAAATGATGTTTTAGAATTTTATAAATTTTTCTAGATTTTTCTGAGCCATAATTTCACTAATTTTCGCTAATTACCATAATTAGCCATAATTAGTGAAAAAGCAAGCTAATCACTCACCTTAACCACAAACAAACTTTAGATCTAAAATAATCTCTGATTTGGATCCAATCCCTATGTGTTTAAGCAGCTCTATCGAAATTCTTATGCTAATCCGCCTTAATTTGATGTAGATTAGGCTAATATATGATTAGAAATGACAAAAAGGTGTTTTGGAGATGTTCTGAAGAGATTTAGAGAGTGGAGGCCATGGCTAGGGTTTCAAGAATGAAAGTGGCGGCTCAAAAAATGAAATGAAATGATTTCCCAAACCCTATAAGCCTCCCCATAACCCTAATCCCGAAATGGGTTATGGGCCAAGCTGTTAACTACCCGGTTTAGCACAATTAAGCTGTTTTTCACCTTCTGAACCTTAATTCATCCATATTTCCCAAACGGTAAGTCCGTTTTTCACATGTGATCACTCTACGGAAAGGTAAACCATCATTCGAAGCCAATGGAAGTGGTTTCAGGTCAAAACTCCTTTCCAATCAAAAGTTATGGCCAAAAAAAGGTCAGCTAGGGGCAAAACGGTCATTTAAAAATCTGCAAAAATCATGAACATGGGAAATGACCATAATAGTCGTCTCCCAAAGTTACATGACCATACGACTTCGTATCTGAAAGAAATAAATACTCTACGATCCTTCGATGCGTAGAATGCGGGTTGTTACATTCTCCCCCCCCCCCCCCCCCCTTAAGAAATTTCGTCCCCGAAATTCCTTAACCGAAACATACAAAGAATTCCGCATGCCTATCAATCATTTTCAAACAATAAAACATACAATACAACACAACAGGCCTATCCTAGCATACGATTTACTAACAAGGGAAGAACTATCACTACCAAAACCTTACCAGGCAAAGAGTTCTGAATACTTCTTCCTTATGTTCTCCTCTGTTTCCCAAGTACAACCTTCCTCATCACCACCCGACTGAAATTTGACTAGTTTCACCACCTTCCTTCGAAGCTGCTTCGTATCATTCCCAACAATACGCATAGGCTTGCGGTTCTCAACTGCCTCGGGTTCAACCTCGATATCGTCCAACTGATCTGGTGAAATAGCCACATTAGGGTCTTGTACAAACTTCTTTAACTGGGAAACACGAAATACATTGTGAACTCCCGCCATCTTGTCAGGTAGCTCTACTTCATACGCCAAATTCACAACTTGCTCGTGGACTGGGAATGGACCAAGAAATCTTGGTGCTAACTTACCTCTCCAACCAACATGATGGTGCCTTGCACGGTCTTTCGTACAAAGTTTCAATTGGAACCATACCAATACTGGGCTAATAACTACTATTATCCATAACTCAACCAGATACAAATGGCCATCCCATTACCCTCCAAAATCCAATATATAAGTTCTCAAAAGGTTCTCTAATATACAATTCACTCAAATACCATCATGACCTGACCTAGTCCTTGGTAAACTATCAATATAATCCATTTGAGACTTGTTCTCATTTCCATTTAGCAATTTCTAATGGTTGTAACAAACCACTAGGCTTCTTTTGCTCAGCTTTAACTAACTGGCAATTTATGCATTTGGACATAAACTTCCCAATGTCTTTCTTTATCCTTTCCCAGTAGTAGATCTGCTCCATGTCTCAATACATCTTGTTACCACTGGGATGTATAGTCAATTTCGGGTGATGATATGCTCTAAGCACTTCATCTCTCAGTCCATCTACGTTGGGTACAACTAGTCCCTTATTCTTTCGAAACCACCCTTCTCGATCAAATCCTTACTTGATCATTCTCTTTCCATCGATACCCATCTCTACCCTAGATATGGTTTCCAATAGATTAGGTTCGTCCTTCTAACTAGAACCAATCCACTCAATCAAAATCGATCTAATCATCAAGCTTACTAGCGTTTCTGAATCCAATTCACTCTTAGGTCTGTAATCATATCCTGTGATATACTCTAGTTGCTTCCATCCTAGAAACAAAACCCCTAAACTTGCATGTCTCATACTCAATGCAACTATTACCACACCCAAATACATTACAATGATCACTCTGCCCCATAGATTCATGGCGACTCCACTGCACTGATCCATAGCCACTAGTCCTTTGCTATGTCCACTATGCCCCATGAAGTCATAACAACTCCGCTGCACTGGCTCATAGCCTTACTACAATCACTTTGTTCCCCATTGCTGGAACCCTACAGGTGATAGTCTACTCAAGGGAAGAAAAATAGGAACAACATAGCAACCATAACATCCATCAAACAAGTCCTACCTATCACCTGCTAAATTCATAAACACATCGACACCCACATGACTAGTCTAACCAATCCCAATATGTCGATTCTAGTATGTCTGGTCCAACCAACATCAATAACTAATGGAAGCCCAGCCTCTAAACGGACTACCGTACGTCCAACGCACGTTTATCCTCCAAGGATAACTAGATCACGTCCAACGGATCCAAGGTAACGGGCGTCCCCAGATACCTCTACTTTAAGTCCGCCTAAAATACTTGAGTCCAACCCAAGTCTATCCATTATCTTTCTGCCCTCTTGATTCCAACTCAAGCCGAATCCAATTCCTTGCAGCCTTCTCAAGTCCAACTCGAGTAAATCTATAACTCAGACCCAGTCTTGAGAATCCATTAGTGACAAACTCTGGTCCAACGTGAGTCGTCTCCCTATTCATTGCATCTCCAAGATCAACGAACACCCATTTTCTTTTACGAGTTCAAGTCCAACTTGAATCACCTTAATCTTCATTGTATCCTCCATGATCAACGAACACATCCTATTCCTTCAAAGTCCTACTATCCAAAGAGAACACCAACATAGGGTTCTAAACAATCCCTTACTTTGCATTTTCTCGAGTCCCAGTCGAGCAATCTCATAACCCTATCGAGTCTAACTCTGGGCAGTCTATACCATTGAACAGTCTTATCATGTTCCGTCTGCCCATCACTCCTCGAGTAAACCAAGATATCATCCAATGAAAAATCATAACAACTATTTACCCCTCACGCAAACCATCCTAGTCGAAATCGACATTCCCCAAGCACAAGCCCTAAAGGCCTAAACCAATATCAGACAAGCACCCAAGGAACATCTCCTCCGAGTTTGGACAACCCACGTGAGGTGATACTAACAAAACAACTAAGCACTGGAGCACTCATTTGCCTCCCAGAGACAACTAGAACTTATTACAACGATAACCTTTCAGCTTCCTCAACTCCAGTTACTATCACCATCACTAGGTAGGTACCTAATACCACCCTATTCCTTTGGAGTAGATCGACTCCCCAAAATAATGCTAAACCCAGTAAAGCCTAAACAAAGCAAACACAAACAAACAAACATCCATGACTCAATAAGACCACGTTACGGCAAATCATGCTAAGGTTAGTAGAACCACCAATCGGGTTCGTCACAACTAGAGTTCTATTGACTATCTCGGGTTTGTCAAACAATACCCAAACAGAAACATCTTAAATAGAAAGCATACCTTTTATAACGACAACCTTTCCCTTCTGCGCCGCACTTGGAGCATTCGACGAAGAAGGAACAACGTTGATAGCATATGCTTTCACAATCTGCTTCTCCCCAGGAGGTTGTGGGCAATCATCCTTGTGATGTCCCGCCTGGCCGCAGTTAACGCACTTCTTTCCCCAGGCTTTTCTCGATTATCTCTAGCATAGTGGCCCTTCTTGCCACAACTAAAGCATTCGCCATCTTTCTTATTTTTCTTATTCTAACCATCCTTGGTCGGGCTCTGCTTCCTCTTGTTCTGAGAATTATTCTTGCCATCACTGCTTGCTTGCGGCTTTGGCTACTCTGCCGATGTTGTAGCAACCTCAGTCTTCGACTTAGGAAAAAGGCTCTCTGACCTTAATGCCTTTCCTACAATAGACTCGAACGTCTCATCGATATGGTTTATAAGTCTTTCCCCCAAGTATCCATCCAAGCCAGTTATGAACTTCTCGTTCTTTTTCTCGGTAGTATCTATAAGTGATAATCCATATTTCGACAAAGTGTCGAATTCAGCAATATACTCCAAGACAGCTCTGCCATTCTGCTTGAGTTCCAAGAATCTCTTAAACATCACTGACTTCTGAGCAGCTGGAATGAACTTATCGCTAAAGCGAACCTTAAACTGATCCCAAGTAATTTGATCCTCTGAAATAGCTGTCTTAATGGCATTCCACCAATTCACCGCTCGCCCTTGCAACTGACGAGACGCTAGCCTTCTCTTCATCGCATCCTCGATACCCAAGTCTCCGAATATACGCTCGCAGCTATCCAACCAATCCTGAACATCCGTAGCCGACCCCGTTCCGTGGAACGGCTTCCCACCAAGACTAGTATAATCCTTGTTTAGCTTGGCGAAATCGGCCCTTGGCGCCTGCACTACTGGACCACCACCATTACCAGCATTGGGAGCTGCCCTCTGCACATCCCTAAGCATCTCGCTCATGAAGTTGGTGAACATCACCCTCATATCAGGGTCATTCCTATTGTTAGCCCTTGGACTCGTGTTCCTCAAGTTTCGGCTCATCGTTCAATCTGTAAAGAGAAAATGATTAACCATCCTCTTTGTGGTGTCAGTGTAGTGCGACTTCATCCTTAGCTATACTAATAATATATATATATATATATATATATATATATACACTTTTGAAAACCAAAATAATCACAAATACGCGCTCTCATATATGTATTATCTCTCCCTGGTGTCTTTCCCTAGGTTAACTAGGCAACCTAGAGCTCTGATACCAAATGTGACGGCCCGCCCCGCACCAACCGACATTTACTCCAAAAGTGCGTTGTACATATGTCCAGTTAGCACGGAACGGTCGTCAGAAGAAAAGAAAGAAGATAATGAACTAACAAAGAACCTGTAATATGTCTCATAGCGCATGGGATAAAATATAATCATAACATATACTTTACACAAAATAGGTGAGACGGTGTATAAGCTGAAACAAACTACCATTGCAGCGGAAAATCCAAAATACAGCTTATGATCCAAAGCCAATATCATTATTACAACTTTTAAAACTGTCTCAAAAAGCTAAACAAGAAAGGTACACTACTAATGCCCAAAGTAGTGGCCACCAACGACACAGGGACAATATCTGTATATATCATACGTGGAAGCCTCCTGCTCGCCTCCAGATCAGCTAGTCGTGCATCACCAGCTAACCTGTCTCTAGTCTGCTCGTATGAGCACCCAGAGTAATAAGAAGAGACATAAAACTCTGGTCAGACAAAAGTCTGGTATGAGCGATAAGCAACAAAACAATAACAGATATAATCCAATCGTACCTGAATCTGAACCTGCAACCAAAGAGTTAGCACTACATACCGTACAATACTCTAAGGTGCCACTAACATGCGGTGTAAGAAATACGGGGGTAGGGAAGTGCATGTCATAGTGATGTCAAACAATCAAGCATAACAATCATCCTCACATCCCTCACTCAGTGCGTAAAGCATACGATATCCATTACCTTGGTTACCTAATCCTTTGGGCCATGACGGAATCCAATCCCATGCAACTATCACTACAAGCCCCTAATCTATCTGTCAATAATGAACCAAAGTTACGGATACCGATAACCCCTTTGCACAGGTCCCGCAGCAAAACCCAATCATGAAGTGAACTCTTGGTTCCCAACAGGATCCTGAGCTCTAACTTCCATTTGGACTACATTTGCATCTCGGGTTTTGGTCAGCATCTCCTCCGGATCGGTCTTCCTTTCTTCACTTCACTTTACTTCAGGTCGTGGTTTTCCTCCAGGTTCGGATCGTGCTTCTCCTCCATCGGTTCGCGGATCGCACCACTCTGGTTCGGGTCATGTTACTCCACCCATGTTGGATCGGTCCGTGGTTCCAGCTCCTGGTCGTGACCACGCTCCTGGATCGGGTCGTGGAAACCCTATCGGATCGGGTCGTGCCCCATGGCTCGTAGCGCTCCCCTTCGGTCGTGATGCTCTTTCCCCTTCGGAACTTCGATTCGGATCGTGAGCTTCTGGTTCGTGGGGGTCCTTCAGATGGGCAGGTCGGATCCTGGACCATCTTCAATTCAGAGCGTGGCACTACATCGGTTCGGGTTCGTGGTCACCATCCATGGACGGATCGGTTTAGATGGATTACCCACGATCGGGTCGGGTCAGACTACACGATCCAGTCTGGTTTTCTAAACTTTCCTGCAACTGTTTTACACCATACGACAGCGTTTTTGACCAATCTAACTATTCTAATCAATTGCAAAACAAACCATACAGTCACAACAATATGTGGAAACGACAATAAACACCAAAACATCAATTTGATAGGTTAAAACGATCAAACATAGCCAAAACCCCATATTTTACGTTAAGCATGTTCAAGCATAACTAATGATAGGATTAGTAAAACTTAACCAATTTAACCAAATTCCCAACCTAGGTCTAAAACAATGTTTCTGAATTTTTGAATATTTTTCCATATTTTTAGCATGCATAAATTCGCTAATTTCCACTAATCACCCCTTAATCCCCCAAATTCCGGGTTTTGCAAAATTAGTCGAAATTAACCCAAATTCATATCAAAGGCATAAAATGATGTTTTAGAATTTTAGAAATTTTTCTAGATTTTTCTGAGCTATACTTTCGCTAATTACCATAATTAGTGAAAAAGCAAGCTAATCACTCACCTTAGCCACAAACAAACTTTAGATCTGAAATAATATCTGATTTGGATCCAATCCCTATGTGTTCCAGCAGCTCTATCCCAATTCTTATGCTAATCCGCCTTAATTTGATGTAGATTAGGCTAATATATGATTAGAAATGACAAAAAGGTGTTTTGGAGATGTTTTGAAAAGATTAAGAGAGTAGAGGCCATGGCTAGGGTTTCAAGAATGAAAGTGGCAGCTCAAAAACTGAAATGAAATGATTTCCCAAACCCTATCAGCCTCCCCATAACCCTAATCCCGAAATGGGTTATGGGCCAAGCTGTTAACTACCCGGTTTAGCCCAATTAAGCTGTGTTTCACCTTCTGAACCTTAATTCAGCCATATCTCCCAAACGGTAAGTCCGTTTTTCACATGTGACCACTCTACGGAGAGGTAAACCATCATTCGAATCCAATGGAAGTGGTTTTTGGTCAAAACTCCCTTTTAATCAAAAGTTATGACCAAAACAAGATCAACTAGGGGCAAAACGGTCATTTAAAAATCGGCAAAAATCATGAACATGGGAAATGACCATAATAGTCGTCTCCCAAAGTTACATGACCATACGACTTCGTATGTGAAAGAAATAAATACTCTATGATCCTTTGATGCGTAGAATGCGGGTTGTCACATTTAGGCCCGCTAAGCTATGAGAAAACACATGCATACCTCTTTATGTAGTAACAAACAGCCGAATAAGAAAGTAAATGAGATCAAAACAAATCTTAAACACTTGTGCCAAGGTTTATAGGTGATCATCCGCAAAGTAATTGAAAGAAAATGACCTTGCCTTAGGTGCTAAGCTTACTTTATATATATATAAAGGTACACCCATTGTACATCAAAGAACATGGGGTTGATTCTTGCTTAGGAGCAAAGTAAAAGACAATGAGTGAATTGTTAAATGTACATCAATTCAACCAAATAACTTGTTACAAATCTACACATCCTATCTAATAGCCTACCCAAATTAAGACTCAAATCTTCCGTCTATAAATACCCGTAGAGTTCATACAATTCACACACAAACACTAGTCTCTGGAAACAAATGAAAATAAAGAATAAGTAAATGGTAGAAAGCAGGGTAAAAACAGAGCGGAGCAATAATAAAAACTGAGACTATAACTATGTGAAAGCTTGAGCAAACTATAGCAAGGCAGTGAAGTATACTGGAAACCAAAGCTTGAAGGAGATGAAACCATTGCAGAGCAGAGAACAATGGCAGGCAGGACTTGAGAATAAAATGGCAAGGCAGTTGTAACAACCCGAAAATCTAGGCCAGTTCAAAATTTTTATTTTGGCAATTTTAGCGAATTTTGATTATTTAAAATAGATTATTTTAAATAATATCGACGATAAATTTATTATGAATATATTTAGAACGTATATATTATATACGTCGTCGTTAGAATATAAATAATTATATATATAATTATAAAAGGAATGGAAAATGGCGCGGTAGTTCGATAATTCGATTTCAAACTTCAATTGAATACACCGGGTGCAAAATAATCCGGATTTTAGTGAAACCAGAAATACTAGGATCTAATTGATAATATCTTTTCAACGAATCCGAAAAATCGAAATTTCATAGCGGGAAACAAAAGATATGTCCAGTTGAAAATTCTGAATAGTCGCTATGGAATTCAGGCCCTTAAAAATGGAAATTTTGTAAACGACCTCGGATTTCGACAAAACCAATTTTGTTGGATCCGAGATGTAAAGTTATTACTAGGTTTCAAATTTTATCATTTTTCGAATCAATATTTGAGCGTGGCAAAGGAAAACGCGTTTGACCAGTTTTAGTTGATTTTAATCGACTGGAAAATGGCCATTTTTCAAACGGTCTCAGAATTGGACGAAACTAGTTTTATTAGGACCGTATCGTCAATACGAAGCTAGAAAAAAATTCTGGAATTTTTCAAGTTAGTATGTGACCCCAGTAAATTGAAATGCGTGTTCAAATTCAATATATAGAGTTATATGTTGGGTTTAACGGAAACTGATCGAAACGTTCGAATCACCGTACGATACATATCCCATTGTGTTCGGAATGGGGGTGAAACGCTATAGACGACAGGCGGTGGGCCTCGTTTAGAGGTCGTATGTAAAAGTCAACTTTTTGAATTAAATAATTAAATAAAACAAAAAATATAATATCCTTCTCTCTCCTCTGCCCTCATACTCTGCACCCCCCCCCCGTTCGATTCATTTCAGAAAGAAGGGGAAAAAAAGCAGAATCGAAGTCGCGCCTGCCACCACCGCCCTCCCCAGCTTCGCCTCAGCCTCGCCGACCTCCCCGCAAGCGCCGCCCTCCTCTTCCCTCCAGCCTCGCGCCCCTTTCCTCTGAAATCCGAACCCTAATTCGCCGATCCCCTCCGCCTGCTCTACCTCCGTGCGACCCCCTGAGAGATCGACGCGCCGCATCAGCCCCGGCGAACGATGAAAACCATACCCCCCTGCGACGACAACCTCCTCCGATTAGAAAAAAAGTGAGCATTTTATTTAATTATTTTTCGGATTTAATTAGGTTTAGAAAATCTGATTTTAATGGCCAGGAAAATTTGATTTAGTGTGATTAGAAAAATATAATTTTTCCTGTTGTAAAGAATATGATTTTCTATGTTATAAAAATATGGGTTTTGTCATAAGAATGGTAAATAGAAAAGATTTGATTTTTAAAATAGAAAAGATTAGATTTTTAAAATAGAAAAGATTAGATTTATAACAAAGTAAAAATTTGATTTTTCTATATTGAATAACAAAGTAAAAATTTGATTTTTATATATTGAATAACAAAGTAAAAATTCAATTTTTCTATATTGAATAACAAAGTAAAAATTCGATTTTTATATATTGAATAACAAAGTAAAAATTCAATTTTTATATATTGAATAGCGAAGTAAAAATTCGATTTTTGTATATTGAATAGCGAAGTAAAAATTCGATTTTTCTATATTGAATAACAAAGTAAAAATTCGATTTTTATATATTGAATAGCGAAGTAAAAATTCGATTTTTGTATATTGAATAGCGAAGTAAAAATTCGATTTTTCTATATTGAATAACAAAGTAAAAATTCGATTTTTGTATATTGAATAGCGAAGTAAAAATTCGATTTTTCTATACAGAATAACAAAGTAAAAATTCGATTTCTATATATTGAATAACGTAGTAAAAATTCAATTTTTCTATATTGAATAACAAAGTAAAAATTCGATTTTTCTATATTGAATAACAAATTAAAATTCGATTTTTATATATTGAATAACAAAGTAAAAATTCGATTTTTATATATTGAATAACAAAGTAAAAATTCGATTTTTATATATTGAATAACAAAGTAAAAAATTTGATTTTTCTATATTGAATAACAAAGTAAAAATTCGATTTTTGTATATTGAATAGCGAAGTAAAAATTCTATTTTTCTATATTGAATAACAAAGTAAAAATTCGATTTTTATATATTGAATAACAAAGTAAAAATTCGATTTTTCTATATTGAATAACAAAGTAAAAATTCGATTTTTATATATTGAATAACAAAGTAAAAATTCAATTTTTATATATTGAATAGCGAAGTAAAATTCGATTTTTGTATATTGAATATCGAAGTAAAAATTCGATTTTTCTATATTGAATAACAAAGTAAAGATTCGGTTTTTGTATATTGAACAGCGAAGTAAAAATTCGATTTTTCTATATTGAATAACAAAGTAAAAATTCGATTTTTATATATTGAATAACGAAGTAAAAATTCGATTTCTATATATTGAATAGAGAAGTAAAAATTCGATTTTTATATATGGAATAGCAAAATAAAAATTCAATTTTTATATATCGAATAGCGAAGTAAAAAATGTATTTTTTACATATGTAGAGAATACGGGCAGAAAAAGTGACAAGAGGCAAGAGCGGCGAAGATTTCTACAAAGTAGAGTCGTGGCGTTGGATTAGCTATTCTGTGAGAACTTCTCACCTTTCAATTTAATTTTTCTAGTTATAAATATATACTAGGATGCAGACGGTGTTTAGTAGCACCCGACACCCGTCGTCCACAGACCATGGATGGCTTGTATGCTTGTTTGTTTGATTTTGATGTGTAGTTGATTGTGTGATGTGAAATGAAATAAAAAATTTATGTAGTTTAAATAAAATATCTTATAGTGGAAAATATTTTATAGTTAAAAATAAAAATTTTAACGTGTATATGAAATGAAATAAAAATAAACAAATCGAACGATTTGTTTATATACACACATTTGACTAATATTGATTGGGACGATAAATTCTACACATCGCCCAACTGCACAAATAAAATCTGTGTTTGATTGTTTGAAACCCCACATGGGTATTGGGATGATATTTGACGTACACTATTCCCAATAATTAGTTGTATATCGATCGATTGATTGACAGACTGTTATAAGCGTTAAATATTTATATTCGATGCTTATACAGTGTAGAATGCACTTTGGATGATGGTTGATTATTCATCATTGTTATTGTATACATGTGTTGTAGAAAATCCATATAATTAACATTATATGGTAATTGATCAGGCCTCATTCCAGTTTTGAAAAATAGAAATATTTGAAATCGAATATTAGAAAATAGAAATATATGAAGCCGTGTTGATTAGATTGACGCCATTTTGTCGTAAACGATATTTATATCGATTTTATTCATTTTTCAATGAATATTGAAATGAATTGAAATTCGAATTATATTTAAAGTGAATTGAAATTTGAATTAAACTGAATTGATTTGAAATTCGAAATACACTGAAATGATTTGAAATTCGAATAGAATTGAAATCCGAATTAAATTGAATAGAATTGAAATCCGAATTAAATTGAATAGAATTGAATCCGAATTGAAATTGAAAGGAATTGAATTCAAATTGAAATTGAAAAGAAATTCGAATTAAACTGAAATTGAATTGAAATCAAATTGAAATGAATTTAAAACGAATTTATATTGGAATATTCAATTTTGATTAGAAATTGAATGTGAAGTTGAAACCGTTTTGAAAATGAATTTTAAAACGATTTATAAAGCACGTTTTGAATTGAAATCGACGAAATATGTATTATATATATATTATGTATATAATATAATGGCCTGAATAGAATGCGCCGCGATGCGGCAGTTCGTGAATTGCTACCATTGACTTCGAACGGACATTACGGGAGATCCGACCGTCGGATTCTCCTAAAACCAGAACCGTTGGGTTTGTATCGAAAAGATATTTTTAACGAATATTAGAAATTTGAAATCTAACAGTTGGATTTGGAATTATGTCCAAATCAAATTTGGAAAAGGTCGCTGTAAGTGCAGTTCGATGGCCATTGACGGAAATCAACTGTACGGGCCTTGATAAAATTATTAAAAATAGCAATAATTTGTGTAAAACCATAAGAAATGATTTGTGAAGAAGTGGGATGAAAAACTCCATATTTGAAAAGATAAAAATAAATTTTTATCGAAATGAACTAGTTTTGAACTGGAATTAAAATTCTATTTATTTTTAAATAAATAAACTAAATTTGAAAAGGGTTTTAAAAGTAACCATAATTTCCAATAATTGAATTGGAATGGATTTGAATCGAAATTGTCTCTGGATTATTTTGATGTTGGAATTCATGATTATACAGATGTTGTTATGGAAATTTGAAAGATGTATATTTATATCGTTATTTCCAACACGATGTTTGTTGGTCGTAGAATTTTATATTGAATATAAGCCGGTATATTTTCTATTCAGAGCTTTGTGTTTAATATCAAATGTGATTTGGGTTTGTCGTGAATGGTGTCTTCATTAACACTGCTCTCAAGCCCAATTGAGAAAAAGATTGAATCTTTTTATTTAGATTTAATGAAGTGTACCAATTAAATAATATTTAATTGGAATTGAATTGGTATTGATTTTTGGGTTTATCGTGAACAGTGTTTTATATAACAATTGTTCTTTAACCCGCTAATCAATGAAATGTGATTTTGGGTTGTCGTGAAAGGTATCTTCAATAATACTGTTCTTAGACCTAAAGGAGTTAAGAAAATCAGAAACTAACTGGAGATTGGTTAAGTGGAATGGTTTCAGAGGTATTGATCTGATGTTGGTTTCGGCCTTCGGGGTTAATACTTAGGGAATTGCTCACTTGCTAATTTACTATTAAGGACTGATTGAAATATGATATGATTTTGGGGTTTATCGTGAACCGTGTTTTAAAGGACATTGATTCTTTATCCCAGTCACAAATTAAAACTAAGTGGATTTTTTATGAATCTTTAATTAGATTGAAAAGATCGAGAATGGAGTATCACCAGTTTTGCTCCAGGCGATAGTTAAATCTTTAATTAGAGTTGAATGTGAAATGGTAATTGAATTTACCGATAACACCATGGTGTTAGATATGAAGTATAACCAGTTTTACTTCATGGGATGAATTGGTTGGGGTTGGGAAATTAAAACAAATGATTACTTCGGTAAGGTTCGTTAATCCCGACTAGTTTGAAGTGATATTCCAAAGGAAGATTAAATAATAAATTTGAAAGAATTTATCTTTGATAAAATTAATGGGAACCTTTTCCCTATGAATGTGAAATTTAGAAACTAACTGTCGGTTAACTAAACAGAATGGTTTTCTGGATATTGATCTGATGCTGGTTTCGGCCTTCGGGGTTAATATTTGGGGAATTATTCTCTTGATTAATTTACGGTTAGTGACTGATGAATTGGAATGAGGCGTATGTTGTGTTTGTGTAACACTTATTTAAAGTATAGGCGAGTTATTCGGAAAGACCGGGTTTAACCCATTCTGAATAACTGATACGACGATAAGTCGAAGATGAAGACGGTGGTCGAAGACCGGAGGTCTTCACGTCGTTTGGGTGATCACTGATGATCTTGATTGGGATGTACACCCAAGAAGATGGAAACAGTTGGTGATCGTCCAGACGTTCTTGGAGATCGATGGATATGCGGGGTACTAGGTGCCTCCGGTTTCGTTCAGACCCAGAACGAACTTGTAAATGGACTGTGTGTCTGACATTGAATTTCAATCTGTGTGATTTATTTCTGTTAAATATATATCTGTTTGGCGGTGGAGAATTTATTCTCTTTCTTAACGCCCTTTTCTGAGACGTACGAGCTCCGGGGTTATATACTGATGGATATCAAACGCATAGAGTGAATTGCCTGTGTGGCAAATGATCAAGGCTTCTGTTGAAAAGCAAAGTCTTGTGGTTGATGATCAAAGCACGGCCTTTGTTGCATAGCTTTATGTAACGTTTACTTCGCGAGTTTCACACCCGGTATGAGCCAAAAACGGGAGAGGACCTCAGGGAGGGCATGCATTTCTTTCTAGTTAGAAGTGGCGTCAGTGGTTTTAAACGCCGTGACGAGTTTGACTTATGTGGTTGTTGCTGTTGCGAGGCGCCTCGGTTTGATCGGACGATCCGGGTCCGATGGAGTCATTCGTTGGCTCATTTACGCCCCATAGGGCGGGGAAACGCAGTGTTTAGGCATTTTAATCCACATCGGTGGACCGGCCCTGACGATCCAAAGGGTCGATGCGCTCTGACCCTGAGACATGGGCTAGATTGTCTCGAAGTCGGTGAGGACTATCTTTTGCCTCGGTTCATGGATGGAAATCCAATTTCCAAATACGTGACTTTGCGGTTTTATTTGTAAACCTATATATGGTGACATAGTGGCATGGGACACTCATGTCGCCTATGATTGATACTTATGATTTGAAGTTGTTTTATACACTATGCACTTATAATAGTATCAAATGATTTGTTTTAAACGTATCAAGCATTCTTGGCTATTATAAGGTAAAAAACCTATCCTCCAGGTTGCGTTGCATTGTGTGATGGGACCTGGGTCTTATAATAGCTTCATTTTTCTTTATTTAGCATTGCGTTGTTTGTTTTATGCACTGGTATTCTTGGGAGTAAACCCGTTCCGCGTTAGCGGCGTGGTCCCTTGATTTACCTAACTTTAAATTAAAGATTAATAACTGTTTTATTTCTCACACCAGTCACATGACTGACCTGGAGTTTATTGTTTTGACCTAAACTCTGGGTGCCCCTATTTTGACACGGGCAGCTAGTAGTTTTGGTTTTGCAGATTTATATTCACAGGATCCTGGTTTACAGCTGGAACGATATCCGGAAAGCTTTGTATCCGTATATCTCTTCTTGTTGTGTATTGTATTATTTTCCGTTGCGATGTATTTAAATGTATTTTAAATCTCTGATATTTCTGTGTAATATTTATTCATACTCTGCATATTCTTGTAATCTGATGCATTGTTGTAATATACAATGAAGTGTTCTTCCGTTTGCGTTCTGTTGTGGCTTGTTCTCGAACTATTCGCGCTTTCCTCACCAGGGAAGTTGCGGGTTTTCACAGCAGTGAAGATCTTATGTGAGTAAACACTTTAAATTTCTATACTGTTTTAAGTTTAAGTCATGATATATATAGGTCATTATGTGGCCACCCTATTGACAGAGAATAGGAAATTCACAAGTAGTAGTAAACATGTAATATTGTAAATGAATACCCCTTACCTCTTCAGTATCTTATATATTATCCTAGTTAGTTCAAACAAAATGTGTGTTGAAATGTACCCATTACATTTGATTCAAATATAAATGGAGTTTAGGAAGCAGATCTCTGAAATAGGATTAGCTTAAGACAAGGGTTTAATACAAGCACAGTTTTATAAATGATGAGTGAGCCCTCTAAATATCTTTACTATTTTTATCATTATATTTAAATGAATACAAACCATAGGAATGAGATGTAAAGTGTATTCGAATACTGGTGTTAATTAGAAGTTTGAACCTCTGAAAAACTAGTATCTTAAAAGTGTGAAATTTGGGAATGAAAATGTGAAAGATAGTAACAACATAGTAAGTAAACGCCTAAAATTCTCTATTATCCCATATATATTTTAGTGCATTCAAACTAGATATATGTCCATGTGTATGCATCACATTTGATTCAAACATTAAGGTTGTTTGAAGATTTAATCTTTGTAAACTGTTGGCTTAGGACTAAGTATTTGAACAACCTGGGAAGAATATGCTAAACACAATAATAAATATATATAAATAAACTATCTTACATTATGTTCTAGTCAAACTTATGAAATGTCCTGTTGCAAATTCAACTATATATATATATACAATATATATAAATATATAGTTTATATTAAATAGCAATCAATTTCATAAGAGCTGATATATATATATATATAACTAAATATTGAAGTGTTTGGTTAGGACTGAAAGTTGAAAATTCCTAAGGAAGAAAACCAAAACTAGTGTGAGTAAAAACTTTAAAATTTTAATACTGTTTTTATATTTGATCATACATATGTATACCATCATGTTCCCACCCTACTGAAAGAAATTAGGAAATTTACAATAGCAAGTAAAATGAATAAATAGATTGCTGGTGTTGTTTAGAGATTGAATATTTGCAAATAAGCAGATTAGTCTTGAGTGTTGAAAACCTGAGAAAAGGAAAGCATAATATAAAGGAGGTGATTTTATATAAACACCAATTAATTTAAAGATGTATGTATGGACCGAATTCAACCCAGAAATCAATGGAATGTTATTAGGTAGACAAGAACCATGTATGTATGAGTTTATAATTATTTGAGGATCACTGGAAGCAAAAAGAAACTATCGGTATGTTTTAAACCATGCAAAGAACACATCCTTCCATCAGTTCAAAAATCATTATCACAAATCATAAATTGCTTTAAAGATGAGGATAAACATGAAGATAGGTTAGTTTTGTATGATATATACCCTAAAATCTGTTAAAACTCAAACGAATGATATATTTCACCAAGAACTACCAATTTATAGTAAAAAGGGGTTAAATCCAAATTTTTCAAACATCCCAATATTGTGTTTCATAAATATGAATGAAATTGTATTGACAAACCATAAATTTTAACATAAAAATCTGGATTTTTAGCTACCTATATTATGTGAATTTTAGAGTTGATCAAAAGGTAAACTTTGACCAAATTCCGGCGAACGGTTGGGTCGTGGGGGACGACAGTGGCACAAAGGGAGTAGAATGGGTCAGTGATCATTAGAAAAATATAATTAGATTTTCGAAATAAGTAATTTGAGATATTTTAACCAAATTGGGTTTATCGCTACTGTTTCTGTTAGGTTAGGATAAAATTTCGGACTGTGCTTCCTGGGTGGGGCTTTAGGAGATCGGTCGGAGGGGAAATTGCCCAGGGGGTCATCACCGATCTCGTGATGGAGTTTAGAGCTGGCCGTGTTTTCTGGTGATGGAGAGAGGCGTTTTTGTGAATGTAAGGGGATGGGTAAATTTCTGTTGAAGTTGCGGATTTCGATATAGGTGGTCGAGGAGATCGCAGATGGTGGACATGAAGTCAAGGTTGGCGTTGGGACTTGAGACGATGACTGAATCATCGGTGTGGCGGCAAGATCAAATGTGTATGAGCACGGCGGTGATACGGTGCACAGATGAATGGAGTAAGAAGAAATAACAAGGAAGAAGAGAAAGATAGACCAGATATTGGAAATAAGGTTTGGATCGTTAAATTGTGTATATGGGCTAAGTTGGAGTAAATGGGCTTCAGGCCTAAAGTGAAAGGAGTTAAAGATCATTTAGTATTTAGGTTTCTTCTTAAAATTTAACATTTTACATATAGTTAAAAAGATAGAGGTGTCCTTGAGTGGTTCCGGGAAATGACAAAACAAACTTAGACTATAGTGAACTAGAAAAATCCACGTTGATTAATTTAATCAACTTTAAATAAAAATTAATTTAAACAGAAGTAAGAAGGAATATATATATATACAAACACATATACATAAGAAATAAGGAAGAAAAATCGAGAAGCTATTTCATAGTTATAGGAGTAGTCGTCGTCACAACTCAAGTTTGTAGCTCCAACATCAGTATTTATATGTAGTTAGTTGAAACAAAATAAAGGTTTAAACAATTAATTGATTTCAAATGAATCTGGAATTAATATAACGTGAAATTAACTGTATTCGAGATCATATATTTCAAGCAGATAATAGTTTGTAATCTAAACGTTTAATAATTGTTTGTTGTTATCATTGTGTTGAATGATTGTTGTAAATTACTTATTATACCGTGAAACGATTAACTGAATCAAAATTAGATAAAATAAACCATTAACACATTTATTGTATTTTGATTGTATTTTAATTACCTTGTATTAATTACTGTCCTGAAATTAGGATTTAGATTTTATAAGTTAGTTAAATTAAATAGCATATTATAAACATTTCGCATGATACCAAATAATTTGTATTAATGATTTTACCCACCTACACTGTTTAAATTTGATAGTTAAAACACCGACTTTCAAATAAATACCCTTACGTGCTAGTTCGAAGAGACCAAGATGGGAAGTAGACCCAAAACAACTTCGAAATAACTGTACGATTCTTAAACTAACTTGCAGGGATGATTTTACAATCTAAAGAGTTTGAATACCGTAGATCTTCATGACCGGAAGGATTACTTAATTAAAATTTCTTTGGTTCGGCCACTGGAGTTATTATGACGTGTGATCCTATCGTGATTGATATCTTTGGATTTTGCAAGGACCGTTCGCTACTGATCCATAGGGTGATTCCTATATTGGATGCAGTAGGAGAGTACCTTCAGTTCATCCAGTTCCTAGATGACTTGTATGGACGAATGTCTGATAGAGTATTTCCTAAAATCCACGTACGTTGATTTTTACAAATATACCAAGTTGATGGCAAAGAATGGTCGTTCTTTTACATCCAGAGTATATTTGTGGACGTCAATTAGTGATTTAACGGATCTGACAATGTGGCATTCAAAGTAAATGGTGGCCAGATGTTCTAAAGGTAAATTCTAACCTCAAGCCTAATCAACCGGGAAATGACAAAAATCGGGCAGGTAGCATGGCTATGTTGGTCGCTCCCATTAGGGTGTATAATCACCAGAAAATGCATTTCATTCTTTAATCTACTTTCGATGCTGTCCCTTTTTGGGAAACAGTCAGTAGCTTCCAACCGTTGGTGATATACATTCGATACACTCAAGCGAAATGTGTGGTCGATCATGTGTGGGCCAGGCTGCAAGACGTTCTTGTTGTACCCAGTGTATTCCCCTCTTGAAATAAATTATAGGCAGGTGGTTCCATACATTGTCATAGTCGGAATCCAATCTCCAATAAGCGCCAGCGGTTTTGTTTATATACTATATATGTGGAGTGTGAGATGCAAGCGTTCCGCTAGATTGATCATTATTTGTATTTAGACACTATTATAATATTAGATGATATATACGATTTCAAAAATGATTTGGGTTATTGTAAGGTAAAAACCATCCGTATTTATGTGTGGATCGGTTTTACGATTATCCTTTGTTTCGAAAATATCCTAAACTTTAAAATCAATCTGTTTAAAATCGTTTACTCACACCAGTCCCATGACTGACCCAGAGTTTATTTTTCTGTGTTTTCCCCTAAACTCTTGGGTGCCCAATTTTGTACGGGCAGTCAAGTGGTTTCAGGATTATACAGATTCACTTGGAGGAGCTTGGAGCAGGAGGCTTCATTGCTATATATATATAGAGTTTATTTCCGCTGTATTGTATATCTGTTGCACTCTGATGATGTATGTAAGTAAAAACATTATTTTGTATTTTCCAAAGTTATATAATATATTTTATTCAGTTCCGCTGTGAGATTCGTTATACTTTGATTCTATTATGTTCAGTTCTTCTTTCTCTTCTACTTTAACTTTCTTTCTTTCTATTTCTCATCCTCTAATTTCTTTCTATTAACGATCTGTTAATTTCTGATGTTTGATTAGTCGATATGTGGTACAGGATATGTTTTAATATTGATAATCTGGATCGTAACTTTTCGGGCCGTTACATAAAAAACTTATTCGACAAGGGAAACCAAATTAAAATAAGTAGATCATCACCACTGGACCGAATTAAGCACGTAATCCAATATATATGTATTTTATAGTGATATGTCAAAAATTAATAATCGTTTTGATGCATTGCCTCCGTAATTATAAAATTCGACATATTTATGTCGACAAAAAAACAGTCCGATCCTATTCCCCTGAAAACGCTTATCCTTTAGTGTAACAACCCGTATTTTCAATAACCTGTTATAACATAAATTGAGGCAGAATTTAATTATAAAATGTGAATCAAGGGAAACGGGCTATGACATTGCGTTCGTCTCGGAAAAATACGCGAAATAGAGTCCGAGTTTTCGAAAATCGAAGTCCGTATGACCCAGTTAAGGCCCATTGAAGTTTTCAGAAAAATTCCTAAGTAAAACAGATTTAAATTTTAAAATTAAAAACAAGGGTTAGGGCAAACTGGCGCAGGCGGGAAAATTCCCGCCCAGGACCCGCATGTCGACAGGCCTGTCGACAGGGTCCCCAGGGTGTCGACAGCCCTGTCGACAGCCCTGTCGACAGGGGGTGGCCAGGCAGTTTTGCCTGGCGCACCATTTTGATTTGGGCTTGGTCTTGTGGCTTGGTTCTAGAGAGTTCCGAAATCTGACGGACCTAAACTAACCTAGGGTTAATCCTAGGGCTAAAAACACTCTAATCTTCTATAAATAAGCCCCTAATCCTACCCTAAAACACCCCATTATTCATTCTAGCAACAAAACTATGCCAAAATCAAAACTCTCATGGCCTCCACTCTCTTCATACAATTCCTAAATTAATTCCTAAGTGATTTTCCATGCATACAAGTATATTTAGGCTTGTATGATCCTCCTTAGCTTGCATTAAAGGCTTGTTTCTCTATGGGCATCATAAAGGAGGAGTCTTGATCAAGTTTGCTTGCATTTGGGGGTTTTAATTAGTTGCATAAGGGGTTTCTTACATTAGCTATACTCATTTGAGTCCGCATAAGCATTGTAAGCCCTCTTACCCTCACTTTAGAAACTCTAAAGTTAATATGTGATGAAAGTTGGGATTTTTGCAAGTTAAATGAGTTATGCATGTTTATGCGAGTTCACTATGCCATGATTTGCAAGTTAAATGAGTTATGCATGTTTATGCAAGTTCACTATGCCATGGTTTGCAAGTTAAATGAGTTATGCACGTTTATGCAAGTTCACTAAGCCATGATTTGCAAGTTTATTGAGTTATGCATGTTTATGCGAGTTCACTATGCCATGATTTGCAAGTTAAATGAGTTATGCATGTTTATGCAAGTTCACCAAGCCATGATTTGCAAGTTTATTGAGTTATGCATATTTATGCAAGTTCACCAAGCCATGATTTGCAAGTTTATTGAGTTATGCATGTTTATGCAAGTTCACCAAGCCATGATTTGCAAGTTTATTGAGTTATGCATGTTTATGCAAGTTCACTATGCCATGTTATGCATGTTTAATAAGTTATGCATGCTTATGCAAGTTCACAATGACATGTTGTGCATATTTGACAAGTTATGCATGTTTATGCAAGTTCCCTATGCCATGTTAGGCAAGTTTAACATGTTATACATGTTTATGGTAATATGCAAGTTCACTATGCTAAGTTATGCAAGTTTAACATGTTATGCGTGTTTATGGTAATATGCAAGTTCACTATGCTAAGTTATGCAAGTCTAACATGTTATGCATGTTTGTTGTGATATGCAAGTTCATCATGTATGTTGTGCCAAGTTCCCTCTTCCTATCCTTTATGCGTTATTACGAATATGTAAGCGATAGAATGACGTTGGGGGGTTTGGGTAAACTTAAAATACATGAAAATATAAGATTGGGAATTTACCTATTAAGTTAGGTCTACCCCTTGGGAATTTACCTATTAAGTTAGGTCTACCCAAGTATTTGTTGACTTGCAACTATGTTTTGAAATAAAGTGGACATGACACTTAGAAAACATAAGTATGGCCAACTCGAGGTTGGGTTGAGTTTGTAGCGTAATTCTACCCGGAACCGACCGGCTTAACTAGTGGCTACAAACAATATGTGACGGCCTGGAATTTCGCTCGATCTGAATCAGTCGTTAAACCGATCTAAACCGTTCGAAACCCCTGAACGTTGAGAACATGACAAACCAGAACACAAACAGAAGAACATTTCATTGTATATTACAACAATGCATCAGATTACAAGAATATACAGAGTATAAATGAATAAATATTACACAGAAATATCAGAGATTTAGATTACATTTAAATACATAGCAGCGGAAAAATAATATAAAGTACAACTGAAGGTGATATACGGATACAGAGCTTTCCGGATATCATCCCAGCCGTAAACCAGGATCCTGTGAATATAAATCTGCAAAACCAAAACTACTAGCTGCCCGTGCGGAAAATAGGGGCACCCAGAGTTTAGGTTAAAACAATAAACTCCAGGTCAGTCATGTGACTGGTGTGAGAACTCAAAAACAGTTATTTAAAGTTTTACTTTAAAAGAGAGTAATTCAAGGGACCACGCCGTATAACACGGAACGGGTTTCCTCCCAAGAATATCAGTGCATAGAATAAACAACGCAATGCTTTTTGAAAAATGAAGCTATTATAAGACCCAGGTCCTATCATACAATGCAACGCAAGCCGGGGGATAGGGTTTTCCCTTATAATAGCCAAACATGCTTGGTACGTTTAAAACAAATCATTTGATACTATAATAAGTGTATAGTGTCAAAACAGTTTCAATCATAAATATAAATCATAGACGGCATGGGTACCATATATCATGTCGCCATACTAGTTCTACAATTAAAACCGCAATACACGTATTGGAAATTGGATTTCCGTCATGAGTCGAGGCAAGGGGCAAGCTCCTCTCCGCATTCGAGACACTCTAGCAAATGCTCAGGACTACGCACACTGGGTAACCCTTGGATCGGTTGGGCCGGTCCTCACTTACGTTAGAGGATTGGCAATTCCTGAACACGCGTTTCCCGGTCCTTACAGACCTATATCGAGGCGCCTCGCATTCCAACAACCACACAGGTGAAAAGTATAAAAATGTCAGGGCTGGTAAGTCACTGACACCACCAAAGCTAGAAAGAAACGTCGTGTTCTCCCAACGGCCCGTATCCCGTTTTTAACTCATACCGAGGTGTGAGGCTCGCGAATACACGCTATACACAAAGCTGCGCCACAAGGGCCGTGCTTTGATCATCAACCACAAGACTTTGCTTTTCAACAGAAGCCTTGATCCATGCAACTCAGCATGCCACACAGGCAATTCATGCCGTGCGATTGATATCTATCGATATATAACCTCTAAGCTCGTACGTCTCAGAGAAGGGCGTTAAGCAAGAGAATAAATTCTCCGCCGCCAAGCAGATATATATTTAATAGAAATCAATCAACACAGAATAAAATCCAATGTCAGACACACAATCCATTTACAAGTCCGTTCTGGGTCTGAACGAAACCGGAGGCACTTTCCTCGCATATCCATCCATCCCCAAGTACGTCTGGACAACCACCAACTATTTCCATCCTCTCGGGTGTACTGCCCAATCAGGATCGTCAGTAATTATCCAAACGATGTGAAGACTTCCGGTCTTCGACCACCGTCTTCATCTTCGACTTATCGTCGAATCGGTTATTCAGAATGGGTGTAAACCCGGACTTTCCGAACAACCCGCGTATATTAAAACAAATGTTACACAAACACAACATACGCCTCATTCCAATTCATTAGTCACTAACCGCAAATTAGCAAGAGAACAATTTCCCAAACATTAACCCCGAAGGCCGAAACCAACATCAGATCAATACCCAGGAAACCATTCTTCTTAGCCAACCTACAGCTAGTTCCTAAATTCCACATTCTCAGGGAAAGGTTCCCATTAATTTTATTCAAGATAAATTCTTTAAAATTTATCCTGAAATCTTCCTTTGGATGTTATTTAAAACCAAATTATGGTTTTTTCCAACTAGTCGAGATTAGCGAACCACAACGAAGTAATTATTTATTTTATTTCCCAATCCCAACCTATTCATCCCATGAAGCAAAACTGGTAATACTCCATATCTAACACCGTGGTGTTATCGGTAAAATTAATTACCATTTCCCGTTCAAATCTAATTAAAGATTTAACTATCGCTTTGGAGCAAAACTGGCGATACCCCATTCTCGCTCATTTCTAAATTTGGTAATTTAGATTATCAATTCGAATTTCAATCTAATTGCAGATTCAATAAAACTCCTTTTACTGGGTTAAAGAACTAGGTGTTATTTAAAACACAGTTCACGATAAACCCATTTCAAACTCAATCAAATATATTAGAAATTCGATTATTTAAAACCCCCTTTTAAATCTTGTTCATTTATTTAAAAATAATTTGGTTTTA
The DNA here is from genome assembly GCA_030737875.1 of Allium sativum. NCBI lineage: Eukaryota > Viridiplantae > Streptophyta > Magnoliopsida > Asparagales > Amaryllidaceae > Allium > Allium sativum. Next base: position 650,815,764 of record CM060918.1, read on the forward strand.
AATTTAGTTCAAAACTAGTTCATTTTGATAAAAATCTATTTTTATCTTTTCAAATATGGAGTTTTTCACCCTAATTTTTCCCAAATCATTTCTTATGATTTTACACAAATTATTGATATTTTTAATAATTTTATCAAGGCCCGTACAGTCGATTTCCAACAATGGCCATCGAACTGCACTTACAGCGACCTTTTTCGAATTTGATTTGGACGTATCTCCAAATCCAACCGTTAGATTTTGAATTTCTAATATTCGTTAGAAAGCTCTTTTCGATACGAACCCAACGGTTCCGGTTTTAGGAGAATCCGACGGTCGGATCTCCCGTAATGTCCGTTTGAAATAAATGGTCGAAATTTACGAACTGCCGCGGCGCGGCGCGTTCTATTCAGGCCATTATATTATATATATAATATATATTTCGTCGATTCCTATTTAAAACGAACTATATAAATAGTTTTAAATTCGTTTCAAAAGCAAAGTCAACTTCTATTTCAATTCAAATCAAAATTGAATTCTTCTTTATAAATTCGTTTTAAAACTCATTTCTATTCAATTCAAATTTCAATTTAATTTGAATTCATTTCACTTCATTTTAAATTCAATTCGAATTCGTTTCTCAATTCAATTCAATTCAATTCAAATTGGTTTTCCATTCGATTCGAATTCATTTTCTATTCAAATTAAATTCGTTTCGTTTCTATTTGAATCAAGTTCATTATATATTCAATTTGAAATCAAATTGGTTTTCTATTCGATTTAATTCGAAATCGTTTTATATTCAACTCAAATCGAAATCGTTATATATTCAATTCATTTCGAAATCGTTATATATTCAATTCATTTCGAAATCGTTATATATTCAATTCATTTCGAAATCGTTATATATTCAATTCATTTCGAAATCGTTATATATTCAATTCATTTCGAAATCGTTATATATTCAATTCATTTCGAAATCGTTATATATTCAATTCATTTCGAAATCGTTATATATATCGTTCGCGTTAAAATGGCGCATCACTATTCAACACGGCTTTATATATTCTATTTCAAATATTTCTTTTTGTCAACACACGACTAATCTCAACGAATGAGTACCGTCCATGTGTGACTATTTTTGGTTAAATTATTTCGTTCAACACATGACTAATCTCAACGAATGAGTACCGTCAACACATGAACCTTTATTTTATATTCTAAAGATGTAAATTTTATTATAAAAATAATTCGTTCAACACATGACTAATCCCAACGAATGAGTACCGTCAACACATGAACCTTTATTTTATATTCTAAAGATGTAAATTTTATTATAAAAATAATTCGTTCAACACATGACTAATCCCAACGAATGAGTACCGTCAACACATGAACCTTTATTTTATATTCTAAAGATGTAAATTTTATTATAAAAATAATTCGTTCAACACATGACTAATCTCAACGAATGAGTACCGTCAACACATGAACCTTTATTTTATATTCTTTATTTTTCAAATTGGAATGAGGCCCAATCAATCACCATATAACGTTAATTATATGGATTTTCATACAACACATGTATTTAATAGCATTGAAAATAATCAACCATCAACCAAAGTGCACTACACTGTATAAGCATCAAATATAGATATCTAACGCTTATAACAGCCTGTCAATCAATCGATCGACATATTTAATCAGTCAGGATGAGTGAACTTTAAATTTCATCCCAACACCCGTGTGGGGTTTCAAACAATCAAACACAGATTTTATTTGTGCAGTTGGGCGATGTGTAAAATTTATCGACCCAATCAATGTCAGTCAAATCAGTGTGCATAAACAAACCGTCCGGTTTGTAAATGAATATTTTATTTTATTCACTTCACGTTAAAAATTATATTTTTAACGATAAAACATTTTATTTTAACATATGAATATCTATTCAGTTTATTCTTTAAATAAAATGATATTTTTATTTTTCTAACATATTTTAGAAAATTTCGGCGGCATAACGGCACGATACTAGAAACGGGACGAGGCCTAGCCTTGTCCCCGGTCTAGTGAAGGCCCACGCCATTCACACATCAATCAAATTCACTTTCGTTATGCAAACCACAAAATTTGGAGTAAGGGTCTAACCTAGCCTTACTCCTTCGCCTTATAACGGCGCACGTCTAATCCTAACCAATTTATCGATTCGATTTTTCACACCACAAACCACATTCAAACCAATATCTCAATCAATCACCAAACATCCAAACAAACAAGTCCATGGTATGTGGACGGGTGTCGGGTGCTACTAAGCACCGTCTGCATCCTAGTATATATATAACTAGAAAAATTAAATTGAAAGGTGAGAAGTTCTCACATATAGCTATCCAAGCTCCACGGCTCTTCATTTACAGAAGTCTTCCTCGTTATCGCCTCTTCGTCATCTTCGTTGCCCGTAGTCACTATATATATAAAAATCGAATTTTTACTTCAAAGTTCAATATATAAAAATCGAATTTTTAGTTCAAAGTTCAATATATAAAAATCGAATTTTTATTTCAAAGTTCAATATATAAAAATCGAATTTTTAGTTCAAAGTTCAATATATAAAAATCGAATTTTTATTTCAAAGTTCAATATATAAAAATCGAATTTTTACTTCAAAGTTCAATATATAAAAATCGAATTTTTTATTTCAAAGTTCAATATATAAAAATCGAATTTTTACTTCAAAGTTCAATATATAAAAATCGAATTTTTACTTCAAAGTTCAATATATAAAAATCGAATTTTTACTTCAAAGTTCAATATAAAAAAATCGAATTTTTATTTCAAAGTTCAATATATAAAAAAATCGAATTTTTATTTCAAAGTTCAATATATAAAAATCGAATTTTTACTTCAAAGTTCAATATATAAAAATCTATTTTTACTATTTTTCAAAGTCGCATCTTTATACTTTTCAAACACTTGTTATTTTATTTCTATAACAAGTTGTATATATATTTTTTTCTAAAAACAATTCTATGTACAAATTTAAAAACAATGCCATATTTATTTACAAAAACATATGCTATTTTTATTTATAAAATTCATACCTTATATTTTATAGAATCATGCCACTTATACTTAGAAAATCCTGCTCCTTATATTTTTTTTTTTAAAATCGTTGTTATTATCAAAATATTTCGTTTTCCTATGAATAAAAATCATATTTTCCAAATCCAATTTTATTTTATATTTTCAAATCTCATGTTTATATATTTTTCAAAAATCATGTTTATACATTTTTCAAAAATCATGTTTATACATTTTTCAAAATCATGTTTATACATTTTTCAAAAATCATGTTTATACATTTTTCAAAATCATGTTTATACATTTTTCAAATTTAAAAACAACTTATTTCCAGATTTAAAAACATATCTATTTTCAGATTTTAAAAGCATATCTATTTTCAGATTTTAAAAGCATTCTATTTTCAGATTTAAATTGAAAAACAATGCAAATTTAAATAAAGTGAATTAAATTAAAACTGAAATTTAAATAAAGTTAATTACCTTCATATAATCATATAACATTTTAATTAACAATTAAATAAATTAGTCACAAATGAAAAACCGTTACCTTTTCTGTTCATCATTGAAACCCAAAAACCCGTGTACAACTACCGAACTCAGCTCCAAAACCCTTCACCGTCGTTGCCATCGACTCCCCTTGCCGAACCAGAATCGGAGGCCACCACACCGTCAAGCTTTGCGCCGCCGCCCCCTGCTGATGATCGTTGGCCAACTCGCATAGCCTAAGGCACCGGAAAAACTGATCGAACGCCTTCTCTTTGAGGCGCCACCACGGCCTCATTGAAACCCTAAATCTGAACACCCCCGTACGAAGTGGAAGCCCTTGAATTTGTGCGTGGATTTTGAGATTTGAAGGGGGAAAGTTCGAAGGTTTTAGTCGTCGATTTGGGATGTCGGCTGTAGGAATTATGGGGTTAGGTTTTAAAAAGGGGGCTACTTATTTATATTTTAATAATATTCTATTCTATTTAATTCTTTAATTAATTGTTTAACCTCACGAACTCAAAATCAAATCCAACGACGGTCGCCCCTAGGTGATTACCCCCATCCCGGACACAATGGAATATGTTTCGTTAGCCAACTCGACTGTTACAGTCAGTTTTTCTTCCAATTAACATATAAAACATTTAATTTTCAACTTTGAACGTACATTTTAATTTACCGGGGCCACATACGGACTCTAAAAATTCTACAAAAATATTTTCTAGCTTCGTATTGACGATACGGTCCTAACAAAACTAATTTCGTCGAATTCTGAGACCGTTTGAAAAATGGCCAATTTCCAGTCGATTAAAATCAACTGAAACTGGTCAAACGCGTTTTCCTTTGCCACGCTCACATATTGATTCGAAAAATTATGAAATTTGGAATCTAGCAATAATTTGACACTGCGGATCCAACAAAACTGGTTTCGTCGAAATCCGAGGTCATTTGCAAAATGTCCATTTTTAAGGGCCTTATATATATAAAAATATATATAAATTCCACAGCGACTATTTCTAATTTTAAACTGGACATATCTTATCATTCCTAAGATGAAATCTCAATTTGTTAACTTCGTTACAAAGATATAGTTATACAGATTCAAATATTTCTTGTTTCGTTCAATTCTGACTTATAACGAATTCTGTATATTCATTTGAAATTAGAAATCGAATTTTCGAACTACCGCGCCATTTTCAATTCCTTAATAATTATATATATATAAATATTATATATTCTAACGACGACGTATATAATATATACGTCGATTCTATATTCAAAATAAATTTTACGTCGATATTATTTAAAATAATCTATTTTAAATATTCAAAATTCGCTAAAATTGCCAAAATAAAAATTTTAAACTGGCTCAGATTTTCCGGGTTATTACAATCTCCCCCACTTAAAACTTTTCGTCCCCGAAAAGGAACAAAGTCGAAAGTGGTTTGATTAATCAGCTCTACGCTCGATCTGGCTTCCATTCTCTAACTTTTCAGTTTCTGAGAATTTTCAAAACTTCAAAAATTTGGCTAACACCCTAAATTTTCGAAAAATTTCGCCATAACCTCCCCTGCACCGGGAGCATCGGGGAATTTCAAATAGCTTCCCCGGTCCTTCAGATCTCAAAAAGAAAAAGAAAAAGCCAAGCGGCTAGCCAATAGGCTCACAAAATCATCATCACCCAAACAAAACAGTAAATTATGTAATAAACATGTACCTATTTGTCGGGCAAACAAATTTTATTCTCTGGCTCTAGCCTCCTTGCTATGACCTGTTCAATGTAAGTATATGTATATGCAAGCAAATGCGACCAATTTTCAATACGATTCAATTATTAGTTTACTTAGGCATAAACGGTTAAAATTAGCAAACAATTAAACACGCAACTCAAACATCAATCAATTGGTGGTTTAGAATTTCAAATCTATAGAATTTGATATGTAAACAGAAAATCTTGTTTTTGATGCCAATTCACAACAAAGTGTTCTATCTATATTAGTTTTGGTTCTCACACCAGTCTAATGGAAATATATAGAAATCACACCTTCGTTACTCGAACATGAATACTAATGACAACTAGTCAATCATCAGAATCATCTTCGGGCCACTAGAGTATGATTCTATACCTATCCAGTATATTAAAACTTCGAATATACGTTCATGACGCGTATACGCGAAATCTATATATACTCGATTGTCCATATTCAAAATAAATAAATATTCAAATACGATTAAAATGGTTTAAATTTTCAAAACAAAATTGTTTTCATTTGAAAAATATACTCTTCACACTCGTTCTAGGATACTACTGATCCTATCTCTAACGAGTCATTCTAATTGGATATTACTAATCCAATATCTGATGAATTCTTTCGTATGGTTCTAATGTGCCTTGTTCTCGAGCTCTGTAAACCAAAGCTCTGATACCAAATGTGACGGCCTGGAATTTCGCTCGATCTGAATCAGTCGTTAAACCGATCTAAACCGTTCGAAACCCCTGAACGTTGAGAACATGACAAACCAGAACACAAACAGAAGAACATTTCATTGTATATTACAACAATGCATCAGATTACAAGAATATACAGAGTATAAATGAATAAATATTACACAGAAATATCAGAGATTTAGATTACATTTAAATACATAGCAGCGGAAAAATAATATAAAGTACAACTGAAGGTGATATACGGATACAGAGCTTTCCGGATATCATCCCAGCCGTAAACCAGGATCCTGTGAATATAAATCTGCAAAACCAAAACTACTAGCTGCCCGTGCGGAAAATAGGGGCACCCAGAGTTTAGGTTAAAACAATAAACTCCAGGTCAGTCATGTGACTGGTGTGAGAACTCAAAAACAGTTATTTAAAGTTTTACTTTAAAAGAGAGTAATTCAAGGGACCACGCCGTATAACACGGAACGGGTTTCCTCCCAAGAATATCAGTGCATAGAATAAACAACGCAATGCTTTTTGAAAAATGAAGCTATTATAAGACCCAGGTCCTATCATACAATGCAACGCAAGCCGGGGGATAGGGTTTTCCCTTATAATAGCCAAACATGCTTGGTACGTTTAAAACAAATCATTTGATACTATAATAAGTGTATAGTGTCAAAACAGTTTCAATCATAAATATAAATCATAGACGGCATGGGTACCATATATCATGTCGCCATACTAGTTCTACAATTAAAACCGCAATACACGTATTGGAAATTGGATTTCCGTCATGAGTCGAGGCAAGGGGCAAGCTCCTCTCCGCATTCGAGACACTCTAGCAAATGCTCAGGACTACGCACACTGGGTAACCCTTGGATCGGTTGGGCCGGTCCTCACTTACGTTAGAGGATTGGCAATTCCTGAACACGCGTTTCCCGGTCCTTACAGACCTATATCGAGGCGCCTCGCATTCCAACAACCACACAGGTGAAAAGTATAAAAATGTCAGGGCTGGTAAGTCACTGACACCACCAAAGCTAGAAAGAAACGTCGTGTTCTCCCAACGGCCCGTATCCCGTTTTTAACTCATACCGAGGTGTGAGGCTCGCGAATACACGCTATACACAAAGCTGCGCCACAAGGGCCGTGCTTTGATCATCAACCACAAGACTTTGCTTTTCAACAGAAGCCTTGATCCATGCAACTCAGCATGCCACACAGGCAATTCATGCCGTGCGATTGATATCTATCGATATATAACCTCTAAGCTCGTACGTCTCAGAGAAGGGCGTTAAGCAAGAGAATAAATTCTCCGCCGCCAAGCAGATATATATTTAATAGAAATCAATCAACACAGAATAAAATCCAATGTCAGACACACAATCCATTTACAAGTCCGTTCTGGGTCTGAACGAAACCGGAGGCACTTTCCTCGCATATCCATCCATCCCCAAGTACGTCTGGACAACCACCAACTATTTCCATCCTCTCGGGTGTACTGCCCAATCAGGATCGTCAGTAATTATCCAAACGATGTGAAGACTTCCGGTCTTCGACCACCGTCTTCATCTTCGACTTATCGTCGAATCGGTTATTCAGAATGGGTGTAAACCCGGACTTTCCGAACAACCCGCGTATATTAAAACAAATGTTACACAAACACAACATACGCCTCATTCCAATTCATTAGTCACTAACCGCAAATTAGCAAGAGAACAATTTCCCAAACATTAACCCCGAAGGCCGAAACCAACATCAGATCAATACCCAGGAAACCATTCTTCTTAGCCAACCTACAGCTAGTTCCTAAATTCCACATTCTCAGGGAAAGGTTCCCATTAATTTTATTCAAGATAAATTCTTTAAAATTTATCCTGAAATCTTCCTTTGGATGTTATTTAAAACCAAATTATGGTTTTTTCCAACTAGTCGAGATTAGCGAACCACAACGAAGTAATTATTTATTTTATTTCCCAATCCCAACCTATTCATCCCATGAAGCAAAACTGGTAATACTCCATATCTAACACCGTGGTGTTATCGGTAAAATTAATTACCATTTCCCGTTCAAATCTAATTAAAGATTTAACTATCGCTTTGGAGCAAAACTGGCGATACCCCATTCTCGCTCATTTCTAAATTTGGTAATTTAGATTATCAATTCGAATTTCAATCTAATTGCAGATTCAATAAAACTCCTTTTACTGGGTTAAAGAACTAGGTGTTATTTAAAACACAGTTCACGATAAACCCATTTCAAACTCAATCAAATATATTAGAAATTCGATTATTTAAAACCCCCTTTTAAATCTTGTTCATTTATTTAAAAATAATTTGGTTTTAAATTTAGTTCAAAACTAGTTCATTTTGATAAAAATCTATTTTTATCTTTTCAAATATGGAGTTTTTCACCCTAATTTTTCCCAAATCATTTCTTATGATTTTACACAAATTATTGATATTTTTAATAATTTTATCAAGGCCCGTACAGTCGATTTCCAACAATGGCCATCGAACTGCACTTACAGCGACCTTTTTCGAATTTGATTTGGACGTATCTCCAAATCCAACCGTTAGATTTTGAATTTCTAATATTCGTTAGAAAGCTCTTTTCGATACGAACCCAACGGTTCCGGTTTTAGGAGAATCCGACGGTCGGATCTCCCGTAATGTCCGTTTGAAATAAATGGTCGAAATTTACGAACTGCCGCGGCGCGGCGCGTTCTATTCAGGCCATTATATTATATATATAATATATATTTCGTCGATTCCTATTTAAAACGAACTATATAAATAGTTTTAAATTCGTTTCAAAAGCAAAGTCAACTTCTATTTCAATTCAAATCAAAATTGAATTCTTCTTTATAAATTCGTTTTAAAACTCATTTCTATTCAATTCAAATTTCAATTTAATTTGAATTCATTTCACTTCATTTTAAATTCAATTCGAATTCGTTTCTCAATTCAATTCAATTCAATTCAAATTGGTTTTCCATTCGATTCGAATTCATTTTCTATTCAAATTAAATTCGTTTCGTTTCTATTTGAATCAAGTTCATTATATATTCAATTTGAAATCAAATTGGTTTTCTATTCGATTTAATTCGAAATCGTTTTATATTCAACTCAAATCGAAATCGTTATATATTCAATTCATTTCGAAATCGTTATATATTCAATTCATTTCGAAATCGTTATATATTCAATTCATTTCGAAATCGTTATATATTCAATTCATTTCGAAATCGTTATATATTCAATTCATTTCGAAATCGTTATATATTCAATTCATTTCGAAATCGTTATATATTCAATTCATTTCGAAATCGTTATATATATCGTTCGCGTTAAAATGGCGCATCACTATTCAACACGGCTTTATATATTCTATTTCAAATATTTCTTTTTGTCAACACACGACTAATCTCAACGAATGAGTACCGTCCATGTGTGACTATTTTTGGTTAAATTATTTCGTTCAACACATGACTAATCTCAACGAATGAGTACCGTCAACACATGAACCTTTATTTTATATTCTAAAGATGTAAATTTTATTATAAAAATAATTCGTTCAACACATGACTAATCCCAACGAATGAGTACCGTCAACACATGAACCTTTATTTTATATTCTAAAGATGTAAATTTTATTATAAAAATAATTCGTTCAACACATGACTAATCCCAACGAATGAGTACCGTCAACACATGAACCTTTATTTTATATTCTAAAGATGTAAATTTTATTATAAAAATAATTCGTTCAACACATGACTAATCTCAACGAATGAGTACCGTCAACACATGAACCTTTATTTTATATTCTTTATTTTTCAAATTGGAATGAGGCCCAATCAATCACCATATAACGTTAATTATATGGATTTTCATACAACACATGTATTTAATAGCATTGAAAATAATCAACCATCAACCAAAGTGCACTACACTGTATAAGCATCAAATATAGATATCTAACGCTTATAACAGCCTGTCAATCAATCGATCGACATATTTAATCAGTCAGGATGAGTGAACTTTAAATTTCATCCCAACACCCGTGTGGGGTTTCAAACAATCAAACACAGATTTTATTTGTGCAGTTGGGCGATGTGTAAAATTTATCGACCCAATCAATGTCAGTCAAATCAGTGTGCATAAACAAACCGTCCGGTTTGTAAATGAATATTTTATTTTATTCACTTCACGTTAAAAATTATATTTTTAACGATAAAACATTTTATTTTAACATATGAATATCTATTCAGTTTATTCTTTAAATAAAATGATATTTTTATTTTTCTAACATATTTTAGAAAATTTCGGCGGCATAACGGCACGATACTAGAAACGGGACGAGGCCTAGCCTTGTCCCCGGTCTAGTGAAGGCCCACGCCATTCACACATCAATCAAATTCACTTTCGTTATGCAAACCACAAAATTTGGAGTAAGGGTCTAACCTAGCCTTACTCCTTCGCCTTATAACGGCGCACGTCTAATCCTAACCAATTTATCGATTCGATTTTTCACACCACAAACCACATTCAAACCAATATCTCAATCAATCACCAAACATCCAAACAAACAAGTCCATGGTATGTGGACGGGTGTCGGGTGCTACTAAGCACCGTCTGCATCCTAGTATATATATAACTAGAAAAATTAAATTGAAAGGTGAGAAGTTCTCACATATAGCTATCCAAGCTCCACGGCTCTTCATTTACAGAAGTCTTCCTCGTTATCGCCTCTTCGTCATCTTCGTTGCCCGTAGTCACTATATATATAAAAATCGAATTTTTACTTCAAAGTTCAATATATAAAAATCGAATTTTTAGTTCAAAGTTCAATATATAAAAATCGAATTTTTATTTCAAAGTTCAATATATAAAAATCGAATTTTTAGTTCAAAGTTCAATATATAAAAATCGAATTTTTATTTCAAAGTTCAATATATAAAAATCGAATTTTTACTTCAAAGTTCAATATATAAAAATCGAATTTTTTATTTCAAAGTTCAATATATAAAAATCGAATTTTTACTTCAAAGTTCAATATATAAAAATCGAATTTTTACTTCAAAGTTCAATATATAAAAATCGAATTTTTACTTCAAAGTTCAATATAAAAAAATCGAATTTTTATTTCAAAGTTCAATATATAAAAAAATCGAATTTTTATTTCAAAGTTCAATATATAAAAATCGAATTTTTACTTCAAAGTTCAATATATAAAAATCTATTTTTACTATTTTTCAAAGTCGCATCTTTATACTTTTCAAACACTTGTTATTTTATTTCTATAACAAGTTGTATATATATTTTTTTCTAAAAACAATTCTATGTACAAATTTAAAAACAATGCCATATTTATTTACAAAAACATATGCTATTTTTATTTATAAAATTCATACCTTATATTTTATAGAATCATGCCACTTATACTTAGAAAATCCTGCTCCTTATATTTTTTTTTTTAAAATCGTTGTTATTATCAAAATATTTCGTTTTCCTATGAATAAAAATCATATTTTCCAAATCCAATTTTATTTTATATTTTCAAATCTCATGTTTATATATTTTTCAAAAATCATGTTTATACATTTTTCAAAAATCATGTTTATACATTTTTCAAAATCATGTTTATACATTTTTCAAAAATCATGTTTATACATTTTTCAAAATCATGTTTATACATTTTTCAAATTTAAAAACAACTTATTTCCAGATTTAAAAACATATCTATTTTCAGATTTTAAAAGCATATCTATTTTCAGATTTTAAAAGCATTCTATTTTCAGATTTAAATTGAAAAACAATGCAAATTTAAATAAAGTGAATTAAATTAAAACTGAAATTTAAATAAAGTTAATTACCTTCATATAATCATATAACATTTTAATTAACAATTAAATAAATTAGTCACAAATGAAAAACCGTTACCTTTTCTGTTCATCATTGAAACCCAAAAACCCGTGTACAACTACCGAACTCAGCTCCAAAACCCTTCACCGTCGTTGCCATCGACTCCCCTTGCCGAACCAGAATCGGAGGCCACCACACCGTCAAGCTTTGCGCCGCCGCCCCCTGCTGATGATCGTTGGCCAACTCGCATAGCCTAAGGCACCGGAAAAACTGATCGAACGCCTTCTCTTTGAGGCGCCACCACGGCCTCATTGAAACCCTAAATCTGAACACCCCCGTACGAAGTGGAAGCCCTTGAATTTGTGCGTGGATTTTGAGATTTGAAGGGGGAAAGTTCGAAGGTTTTAGTCGTCGATTTGGGATGTCGGCTGTAGGAATTATGGGGTTAGGTTTTAAAAAGGGGGCTACTTATTTATATTTTAATAATATTCTATTCTATTTAATTCTTTAATTAATTGTTTAACCTCACGAACTCAAAATCAAATCCAACGACGGTCGCCCCTAGGTGATTACCCCCATCCCGGACACAATGGAATATGTTTCGTTAGCCAACTCGACTGTTACAGTCAGTTTTTCTTCCAATTAACATATAAAACATTTAATTTTCAACTTTGAACGTACATTTTAATTTACCGGGGCCACATACGGACTCTAAAAATTCTACAAAAATATTTTCTAGCTTCGTATTGACGATACGGTCCTAACAAAACTAATTTCGTCGAATTCTGAGACCGTTTGAAAAATGGCCAATTTCCAGTCGATTAAAATCAACTGAAACTGGTCAAACGCGTTTTCCTTTGCCACGCTCACATATTGATTCGAAAAATTATGAAATTTGGAATCTAGCAATAATTTGACACTGCGGATCCAACAAAACTGGTTTCGTCGAAATCCGAGGTCATTTGCAAAATGTCCATTTTTAAGGGCCTTATATATATAAAAATATATATAAATTCCACAGCGACTATTTCTAATTTTAAACTGGACATATCTTATCATTCCTAAGATGAAATCTCAATTTGTTAACTTCGTTACAAAGATATAGTTATACAGATTCAAATATTTCTTGTTTCGTTCAATTCTGACTTATAACGAATTCTGTATATTCATTTGAAATTAGAAATCGAATTTTCGAACTACCGCGCCATTTTCAATTCCTTAATAATTATATATATATAAATATTATATATTCTAACGACGACGTATATAATATATACGTCGATTCTATATTCAAAATAAATTTTACGTCGATATTATTTAAAATAATCTATTTTAAATATTCAAAATTCGCTAAAATTGCCAAAATAAAAATTTTAAACTGGCTCAGATTTTCCGGGTTATTACACAATAGGACCCAATGTGAGAAGTTGGTCATGTGGTGCCAAGACCCGAGGTTAGACCAAGTTGTGGTGTAAAGCTACCCGGACCCGCCCGGCCTAACTAGTAACCACAACAAGGTCTAATGTGAGAGGTCAAGGTGCATTAAATTAATTAATGCCTCATGATTAGGGTTAAGTCAGGGTCCACTAATATTTAATCCATTTGGGGGATTCGAGGGATTGAAATGGGGTTAAGTTGTGAACTGTTGGTTACACTTAACCAATTTAATCCATTTGGGGGATTCGAGGGATTGAAATGGGGTTAAGTTGTGAACTGTTGGTTACACTTAACCAATTTAATCCATTTGGGGGGTTTGAGGGATTGAAATGGGGTTAAGTGTGAACTGTTGGTTACACTTAACCAATTTAATCCATTTGGGGATTAGAGGGATGGAAATGGGGTTAAGTGTGAACTGTTGGTTACACTTAACCAATTTAATCCATTTGGGGGTTCGAGGGATTGAAATGGGGTTAAGTTGTGGACTGTTGGTTACACTTAGCCAATTTAATCCATGATTAGTGAAGGGTTAAATCGCACTTAACCCTCTTAGGAAACCCTAGCAACGGGGTCTGTTCCGGTAGTAATCCCAGTTTGGTATCATCACAACCCTAGAGGCTAGGCTAGGGCGGGGCACGATTACTGGACGGATGTAAGCGACCAAAGCGATGGCCGAGTGGTACAGCGATGCGGGTCCAGGCGGGCTACGGACGTGCACGTAGTCCGGCGTTGGACAAACTCGAGGCACGGGTACCAGTAGATTTAGACTGTGCATTATTGCTTAAGTGTCTGGGGTTGACACCCTAGGGCTTGATACACCCGAAGGTGGACCCAACACAGTCTGACTACATCCATATGTGGGCCGTATGGACACCAACACTTGACGTGTTAGGCTTATAGGGAGCCGATCGACTAGACCGTTGGGTTAGACCTTATATTAAGGTCACTTCATGTTATTGGGTCAAGCTTGGGCCAAGGGATCAATACCTGTTATGTTGGTTTGCTAGTACACCGTGGTGCAAAACTTAACCTTGTTTATGCGATGACACCTCTATCTATCTTGTAGTACTTTATCATGCCAGTATGTTGTTATCTATGATCATCTCAGTTTCCATCATGATGTTAACTTTATTAGTTTATAGACTGATCGTAGCAGGGCTTACTCAGTCTTTTTGACTGACCCGTTTTGTTTCGCCTCTTTTCTTCCGTTCCCCCCAGGTTCTCAGGGAGGGAATACTGGAGCCTAGCTTGGATTTTAGCTGCTTCCTTGGATAGCTCATGTATGCCTTGGACTTGAGCCCGCTATGGTTTATCACTCTTATTTGGGGATAGTACTTATGTATTTTCAGTTTATCAGATGATGTTTTTATCTAGACTTGTAATTTTGGGAAATTGACATTTTGATGTACCAGACTTGTGTTTTGAAATGGTTTAAAAATCTTCCGCTGTTTTATCTACTTACTCTGCTTATTTACATATATATATATGTCATGTCCTGCCTTGCTATATCATTATGCATGTTTACCTTATTTTAAAACGCCCCACCAAAATCAGAGTTGCTTGCAAGAGCCACCCTGACGGAGGTGGGGTGTTACATTTGGTATCATAGCATATGGTTTACGAGAAGGGATAAAAAGGTTTTCAAAACTTTTGAAAAACTATTTTCGAAACCAAGTATAAAGTATTTTCCAAAGAAAAGTCTAGTTATTTTTAAAGGCTATTCCCCAAAAGCCATTAGCACTATCCTTTGACCCCTCGTTTGAACTCTTCTCTTTTCGTTTCCAGCATGTCTGATAATCTCATCTTGCCCGAAGGAGCAACAATACCCGATTGGTTTCGTCGGTACTTGGAAGTCATGGCACCGGTCTCGGGTGTCTCTAATGTTGTCTTTCCAGTCAAGGCCGCTGTTCCTCCTCTCCCTTCCGTACCTCTTCTCCCTCAGCCTCCACAAGCGGATTTTGCGGAAACTTGTAAGAACTTTAAGGTGATGGGTGGCAAGAATTTTAGTGGAACAGAGACTCTTGTAGAGGCAAGGTATTGGTTGAAAGAGACCGAAGATCTTTTAGCCACCTTTGATATAGGTGACCGCAGGAAGGTTTTATTAGCAGTATGGTTGCTAAAGGAAGAAGCTGCACGTTGGTGGGTAGTCACCACCGCTACTAGGCCAATTGAGACTTGGGATGACTTTAGAGGAAGGTTTGGACTGAGGTTCTTATCACTGAAGCAAGGGGACATGACTATTAGGGAATACATAGATAAGTTTAGTCAACTGGCTCGGGTCGATTTAGACTTGGTTAATACAGCTCAGAAGAAGGCCCTACACTTTGCTCTAGGATTAAACGAGCCATTACATGGTTTGGCCATGTCTCATATACCTTTGGGGGCGACTTTCGAGAATTTGGTGAATATGGCCCTACTTCAAGAAGAAGATAACAATGGCAAGAAAGAGGTCAAGGCGAATGAGTCTCAAGGCAAGAGGGTAAATTCCGGGAAACAAGGCAAGAATAACAATAACCGCAAGGACAGGCCAAGAGAGAATAGGAAATGCAACTTCTATGGTAAAGTTGGACATATATCCAGGGAATGTAGGAAGAAGAAGGGAAAGCGGGGCGAATGCTTTCATTGTGGTGAGTCTGGACATCTGAGCAAGGATTGCCCGAGGAAACAAGGGCAAGGTCAGACTCAGTGTGCAGGACTATTTGGAGGGCGAGTTCATCCCCTCAACACCGTTCTTCCAGCTCGTGATAGAGGTAGTGTTTCTGTTGAAAGTCTTGTTTACATTTTCTGATTTTCCCTGTTCGTACTTTGTTTGATTCTGGCACGTCGCATAGTATTATTTCATCTAATCTAGTTGAAAGTTTGCACCTAAGTACTAGTCTAGTTGATGATCCCGTATGTGTTTCAAATCCAATTGGGGGGGTTCTGCCCGTTTGTCTGAAATCTGAGTGGATTTGAAAATTTCTAGCTTGAGTATAGAATTCTTGTGGGATGTTTATATTCTCGGTTTCGGGTGATATGGGTTGGTTTTGGGCATGGAATGGTTGTCCTGTTTTGGAGCTATTCTTGGTTTTTGTATATAGGGTTGTGAGGCTCATGACTCGCCTCGGTAGTACCCTAGAAATTTCTAGCAACCCTATGGGTCCCGTCATGTTGTGTTATCTTGAATCCCTCAACTCGTCTAGCGATAGTTTGAAATCTGTGAGGGTGGTCCGGGAATATCCTGATATCTTGGGGGAAAGTAAAGCGGTTACCCCTAGATGTGGGATGGATTCCCGCATTATCTGGTTGGTAATACCAAGCCAGTTTCGTGGCCGGTTAGGCACATGACCTCATGAGATGAGAGTTAAGAAAGCAAGTCAAGGAGTTGCTTGAGAAGAACTTCCTGAGACAAAGCACTTTCGAGTAGGGTGCTCCAGTAGTATTCGTTACTATGTGGACAGTTTGCTTCGATTATGTGTTAATTATCGTGGGAAGAATAGATAGCCGTTACCAAGGATCGACGATTTGTTTGATCAGCTTGGAGGAGCATCTGTTTTCTTTTGATCTAGCTACCGGATTCCATCAGCTTAGGATGGCTGAGGATGGGATTGACAGGACTGCGTTTAGGACTCTAGATGGATTTTAGAATGGCTAGTCATGCTATTTGGTTTGACTAGTGCACCCGCATATTACGTGAACTTGATGGGTAGGGTGTTTAGGGAGTCCTTGAACAAGTTTGTCGTGGTCGTCGTAGACGATATTCTGATCTCCTTAAGAGCATGCTAGACATCTCAAGGAGGAGATGGATACGCTTAGAGCCACCAGTTGAAGGTCAAGTTCTCCAAATGTCACTTTGGAGGAAAGAAGTTGGATTTCTTGGGCACATAGTTCCTAAGTAAGGCTTAGCGGTGGATTCCGCTAAAGTGGTTGCGGTTTAAGACCGGAAGACTCTGAGGAGGGCAATTTCTCCGTTTGGCTAGTTAGTTAGCATTCCCGGAGCTTAGACTTACTCTTCTGGATCAAGAAGGGGGTTTCACAGGAAGAAGACCCGCAGTTGGTCAAGAACATGGACCAGTCGATTCGAGGCGAGATGTTAAGTCACCTCGCTAGATATATTATAGATGACAAGGGATGACTAAGGCGCGATGAGACATTATGTGTTCCTCGAGTGAAAGACTTGGTAAAGAATGTTCTTGAAGATGCGCATCACTCGAGGAGGTGGCCGAGTTGGCCTCAGGATGCATGTTGTGCCACCAGGTTAAGGCCTAGTCATAGAAGCCCAGTGGGCCATTACCTCCATTAGAGGTTCCGCAAGGGAAGTGTGAAAACATCTCGATAGATTATGTGGATGGACTACCTAGATCAAAGGAAGGGAATACGGGTATGTGGGTCATAATAGGTAGACTCGCGAAGAGTGCTCATTTCAGTCCGGTGAAGAACGAGAGGACTGCGTCATGGTTAGCGACGGTTTACCCGCAAGAAGTTGGCCAGTTTTGAAATAGCCTACAAGAAGCCATGGGTAGGCAACTGAATCTAGGTATGGCCTATAGGCGGATGGTTCATGTCAATTAAGCTTGAGTTATAGAAAATCACGTTTATAAGGGCAATTGGCAACGTAGCTTGGTATTTTCAAGAAAAGTTCTGTTGCGCGGGATACTTTATAGTAAGTAGACGAGATCCAGGATTCACTAGTGAGTTTTGGAGAGCTTGCTGGAAATCATGAGGTTACAATTATGTTTAAGCCAGGCATACAGAAAGAAGAATAAGTGAGGCGATAATGAAATGAGTTCCAACTCGAATTTGGTAAATAGGAGTTAGGAAGCCAAGAAGTCATGAAGTAAAAGACGGTCAAAGCACAATGGAGTAAAGCTCAAGGAAACGTGACTAAGAAGAGTGAAGACTAGATACGCGCATCATACCTCTTTTTAAGAGTGCATCCTTGATCCTTGTTTTCCTGTGGAGCTTGCTTGCGAGTTATCTTTTGTGTATATCCTCTCGGTCCCATTCTCGATCTTATATCTGTTGTAAACTCCATAAGGGGGTTATGACTCATCAGTTAGCACTATATGTCAGAGTTTGAATGGATTTCTTGTAATCCAAAAAGAAGTTTATCTTGCTTATCTTCTAAGATCTCTTTTTAGCATATCTCTCTGTCCATGTTTACCTAGTTTATCTTGTTTATCTTATCATGAGGTCCTTAGGTAGAGACCCTTTGGATGAAACATGTGTTTGAAACATGTTATGTTTGATGGTTGCAAGTGGTTGCAAGTGTTTGCAAGTGGTTGCTCGTGGATGCATTATACACGACTAGGCACTAGATCGGCTCGCACACTCCTCATATTGCATATGCATGAGTGTTTATGCTTATTCATGGATGAAAATTGTGTGTTATCACATGGATGTTGCATATGGGTGTATGTTATGCGCACACATATAGATGATATACATTATGTTAGGAATTGCATACATATGGATTCATTTCACTAACATAATTTGCATTGATGATATTTGCATTAGATAAGTACATATACACACAACTCTGCATATGTTCACGCAGCATTTAGAATCTTGTAAGGACAATTGTTGCTCGTGGATGATGCTTTGAGTAGATGGATGACTGGATGGTAGGATACGTTCTTCCTAACTTGAAGATTTCGGGGACGAAATCCTTTAAGGAGGGGAGAATGTAACAACCCGTATTTTCAATAACCTGTTATAACATAAATTGAGGCAGAATTTAATTATAAAATGTGAATCAAGGGAAACGGGCTATGCCATTGCGTTCGTCTCGGAAAAATACGCGAAATAGAGTCCGAGTTTTCGAAAATCGGAGTCCGTATGACCCAGTTAAGGCCCATTGAAGTTTTCAGAAAAATTCCTAAGTAAAACAGATTTAAATTTTAAAATTAAAAACAAGGGTTAGGGCAAACTGGCGCAGGCGGGAAAATTCCCGCCCAGGACCCGGATGTCGACAGGCCTGTCGACAGGGTCCCCAGGGTGTCGACAGCCCTGTCGACAGCCCTGTCGACAGGGGGTGGCCAGGCAGTTTTGCCTGGCGCACCATTTTGATTTGGGCTTGGTCTTGTGGCTTGGTTCTAGAGAGTTCCGAAATCTGACGGACCTAAACTAACCTAGGGTTAATCCTAGGGCTAAAAACACTCTAATCTTCTATAAATAAGCCCCTAATCCTACCCTAAAACCCCATTATTCATTCTAGCAACAAAACTATGCCAAAATCAAAACTCTCATGGCCTCCACTCTCTTCATACAATTCCTAAATTAATTCCTAAGTGATTTTCCATGCATACAAGTATATTTAGGCTTGTATGATCCTCCTTAGCTTGCATTAAAGGATTGTTTCTCTATGGGCATCATAAAGGAGGAGTCTTGATCAAGTTTGCTTGCATTTGGGGGTTTTAATTAGTTGCATAAGGGGTTTCTTACATTAGCTATACTCATTTGAGTCCGCATAAGCATTGTAAGCCCTCTTACCCTCACTTTAGAAACTCTAAAGTTAATATGTGATGAAAGTTGGGATTTTTGCAAGTTAAATGAGTTATGCATGTTTATGCGAGTTCACTATGCCATGATTTGCAAGTTAAATGAGTTATGCATGTTTATGCAAGTTCACTATGCCATGGTTTGCAAGTTAAATGAGTTATGCACGTTTATGCAAGTTCACTAAGCCATGATTTGCAAGTTTATTGAGTTATGCATGTTTATGCGAGTTCACTATGCCATGATTTGCAAGTTAAATGAGTTATGCATGTTTATGCAAGTTCACCAAGCCATGATTTGCAAGTTTATTGAGTTATGCATATTTATGCAAGTTCACCAAGCCATGATTTGCAAGTTTATTGAGTTATGCATGTTTATGCAAGTTCACCAAGCCATGATTTGCAAGTTTATTGAGTTATGCATGTTTATGCAAGTTCACTATGCCATGTTATGCATGTTTAATAAGTTATGCATGCTTATGCAAGTTCACAATGACATGTTGTGCATATTTGACAAGTTATGCATGTTTATGCAAGTTCCCTATGCCATGTTAGGCAAGTTTAACATGTTATGCATGTTTATGGTAATATGCAAGTTCACTATGCTAAGTTATGCAAGTTTAACATGTTATGCGTGTTTATGGTAATATGCAAGTTCACTATGCTAAGTTATGCAAGTCTAACATGTTATGCATGTTTGTTGTGATATGCAAGTTCATCATGTATGTTGTGCCAAGTTCCCTCTTCCTATCCTTTATGCGTTATTACGAATATGTAAGCGATAGAATGACGTTGGGGGGCTTGGGTAAACTTAAAATACATGAAAATATAAGATTGGGAATTTACCTATTAAGTTAGGTCTACCCCTTGGGAATTTACCTATTAAGTTAGGTCTACCCAAGTATTTGTTGACTTGCAACTATGTTTTGAAATAAAGTGGACATGACACTTAGAAAACATAAGTATGGCCAACTCGAGGTTGGGTTGAGTTTGTAGTGTAATTCTACCCGGAACCGACCGACTTAACTAGTGGCTACAAACAATAGGACCCAATGTGAGAAGTTGGTCATGTGGTTCCAAGACCCGAGGTTAGACCAAGTTGTGCTGTAAAGCTACCCGGACCCGCCAGGCCTAACTAGTAACCACAACAAGGTCTAATGTGAGAGGTTAAGGTGCATTAAATTAATTAATGCCTCATGATTAGGGTTAAGTCAGGGTCCACTAATATTTAATCCATTTGGGAGATTCGAGGGATTGAAATGGGGTTAAGTTGTGAACTGTTGGTTACACTTAACCAATTTAATCCATTTGGGGGATTCGAGGGATTGAAATGGGGTTAAGTTGTGAACTGTTGGTAACACTTAACCAATTTAATCCATTTGGGGGGTTTGAGGGATTGAAATGGGGTTAAGTGTGAACTGTTGGTTACACTTAACCAATTTAATCCATTTGGGGATTAGAGGGATGGAAATGGGGTTAAGTGTGAACTGTTGGTTACACTTAACCAATTTAATCCATTTGGGGGTTCGAGGGATTGAAATGGGGTTAAGTTGTGGACTGTTGGTTACACTTAGACAATTTAATCCATGATTAGTGAAGGGTTAAATCGCACTTAACCCTCTTAGGAAACAATAGCAACGAGGTCTGTTCCGGCAGTAATCACAGTTTGGTATCATCACAACCCTAGAGGCTAGGCTAGGGCGGGGCACGATTACTGGACGGATGTAAGCGACCAAAGCGATGGCCGAGTGGTACAGCGATGCGGGTCCAGGCGGGCTACGGACGTGCACGTAGTCCGGCGTTGGACAAACTCGAGGCACGGGTACCAGTAGATTTAGACTGTGCATTATTGCTTAAGTGTCTGGAGTTGACACCCTAGGGCTTGATACACCCGAAGGTGGACCCAGCACAGTCTGACTACATCCATATGTGGGCCGTATGGACACCAACACTTGACGTGTTAGGCTTATAGGGAGCCGATCGACTAGACCGTTGGGTTGGACCTTATATTAAGGTCACTTCATGTTATTGGGTCAAGCTTGGGCCAAGGGATCAATACCTGTTATGTTGGTTTGCTAGTACACCGTGGTGCAAAACTTAACCTTGTTTATGCGATGACACCTCTATCTATCTTGTAGTACTTTATCATGCCAGTATGTTGTTATCTATGATCATCTCCGTTTCCATCATGATGTTAACTTTATTAGTTTATAGACTGATCGTAGCAGGGCTTACTCAGTCTTTTTGACTGACCCGTTTTGTTTCGCCTCTTTTCTTCCGTTCCCCCCCCAAGGTTCTCAGGGAGGGAATACTGGAGCCTAGCTTGGATTTTAGCTGCTTCCTTGGATAGCTCATGTATGCCTTGGACTTGAGCTCGCTATGGTTTATCACTCTTATTTGGGGATAGTACTTATGTATTTTCAGTTTATCAGATGATGTTTTTATCTAGACTTGTAATTTTGGGAAATTGACATTTTGATGTACCAGACTTGTGTTTTGAAATGGTTTAAAAATCTTCCGCTGTTTTGTCTACTTACTCTGCTTATTTACATATATATATATGTCATGTCCTGCCTTGCTATATCATTATGCATGTTTACCTTATTTTAAAACGCCCCACCAAAATCAGAGTTGCTTGCAAGAGCCACCCTGACGGAGGTGGGGTGTTACATTTAGGGTTTAAAAAAAGCGATATATGCGAATCAAAAAATTACTTCGACTCTTACAATATTTGTTAAGGTAAAATTACCTTTATTTGTTAAAGGGCTAAATGGGTAATAATGACACGACCCGAAATCCCCATCCCTACGCAACCAACCCTTATCGTTTAGGGTATACCTACTGAGATGGCTCGATGACTCCCCCTTTTGAGCTTTTCTACTAACTCAACCAACTGTGGGTCATCTCGATGTGCCTCACCAATCCGTCCCAAAAGCGTAGGTTTGACCTCTAAGGATGCTAGCAAACCGGGTACGAAGTCAATGGAAGTTTTAAAGTCAAATGTAGTGATGAACTCTAAGCTTCGCCGCTCAACAAACAACAGACTCAAGGACAACCTTTTTCTACTTAAGGCGTCTGCCATCACGTTACCCTTGTCAGGGGTATATGCTATCTCGAAATCGTAGGACGCTAAGAATTCGATCCACCTTTGCTACTTTAAGTTCAAGTCCTTCTGAGAGAACAAGTATTTTAGTCATTTGTGGTCAGTGAACAATTCGAATTTCTCGCCAAGAAGATAATGACGCCAAGACTTAAGCGCGAAAACAATAACGGCCAATTCTAGGTCATGAGTAGGGTAATTTTTCTCATGCACTCTCAACTGCCTTCAACCATAGGCTATTACCCTTCCCTCTTGCATTAAGACTGCGCCTAGTCCTGTCCCACAAGCATCGGTATAAATGGTAAATGGATTACTCCCATCTGGCAACACTAAGACAGGGGCTGTGGTCAAAGCTCTCTTTAAACGTTGGAACGCATCATCAGAATACACGTACCATGTGAAAACTAGGTTCTTCTTCGTCAAGCGTGTTAATGGGGCTGATATTTTTGCGAAGTCTTTGATAAACTTCCTATAGTAGCTAGCCAACCCTAAGAAACTCCTCACCTCGGTAGCATTTTTAGGTACCTTCCGATCTTGGATGGCCACTACCTTCGCGGGATCCACAGCTATCCCTTCTTTGGAAACCACGTGCCCTAAGAATCGCACTTCCTTTCTCCAAAAGTGATATTTAGAAAATTTAGCTTTAAGGCTATGCGCTCGAAGGGTCTCCAACACTTCCCTAAGATGTAGGGCATGCTCTTCCTCGCTCTTAGTAAAGATCAAGATGTCGTCCACAAAGACTACCACAAATTTATTAAGGTACTCCCTAAACACCCTACTCATCAAGTAAACAAACTATGCAGGGGCGTTTGTCAAACCGAAGGGCATCACAAGCCACTCGAAGAAACCGTCTGGAGTCCTAAAGGCAGTCTTGTCTATGCTATCCTCAACCACTCTCAACTGATGGAAACCCGTGGCTAAGTCCAACTGCGAAAACACTAAGGCGCCAACTAATTGATCGAAGAGATCGTCAATCCCCGGCAGTTGGTGTATATTCTTCTTAGTAAGTTTATTAAGTTCTCTATAGTCCACACAAAGTATAAGGGACGCATCTGCCTTCGTGGCTAATACTACTGGAGCACCCCACTCCGATATACTACGTCTGATGAACCCCTTCTCAAGCAATTCTTTCACTTGCTTACTGAGTTCACCAAAATGCAACTAGCTTTGCATTATTTACTAGATATATTCGAAAGTCTATCTCATGTTTTGGAGGTAAACCCTTCACCTCATCGAAGACATCAATATATTCACGGACTATATGAACAAAATATAAATCATCATTGGATGCGTCAAGGGATTCTAGGTAGCTAAGCATTACTGGACCTCTAGGGTCACAAGAAATATCGAGGGTCCTTCCACAACGAGTAAACAATCTAACTACCCATCTTTCACAATCTAGGATGGCCCCATATCTAGTTAGCCAATCCATACCTAGAATCAAGCCGTAGCCCATGAAGCTCAGAACAAAGGCGTTGCATTCAAACTCAACGCCCAAGTTAAACACTCTCCAATCCCGACAGATCATAGAAAATGAGCCGAACTACCAATAGGATTTGAGACTACTAAGGGATCTGTAACTAGACTAGTATCTAGGTGCAGTGTTTCAACTAATGATATAGATATAAACGAATGTGATGCACCAAAATCAAATAAAGTATGGACAGGATGATCAAACAGAAAAACTAAACTTTCAACGGAAATCGTTCTACCTTGTTCTTGCAGCGGTGGGACCACCAGAGCCTGAACTTGTCCCCTTGTCTGCCCTGGTGCTATAAGAGCCTGCACCTGTCCTCCCGAGGTAGACCCTGCCCTCTGCCCTTTCTTTGGGCAGTCCTTAATCAGATGTCCCGCTTCGCCACAGTGGAAACAACCAGTCTTCTTTTTCTTCCTACAATTTTTGCTTAGATGGTCAGGTGTCCCACAGTTAAAGCATCTTTTCTTTCCCTTAGCATTGTTTCCTTTGCCACCTTTTTTGTTTTGTTGTTGTTGTGGTTGCGGCTTCTTTTGATCCCCTTTCTTCTCAGGTGCCTTATTAGCATTGGCGCCCTTCTCCTCTTCATGCATAAGTGCCATGTCAACTAGCCTCTGAAAGGTGGCCCCCATGGGGATGTGGATCATAGCTAACCCATGAAGCGGCTCATTCAAACCCTTAACAAATCTCAGGGCCTTCTTTTCTGGTGTATTCACCAAGTCCAAGCCAAATCTCGCCAGCTGATTGAACTTATTGACGTATTCTTTCACCGATAGATTCCCTTGCTTTAATGCCAAAAACCTTTACATGTATACATTCTCTTCAGCCCGTGAGAGAAACTTTGCCTCAAACCTCTGCCTGAAATCTGGCCATGTATCAACTGGACGCTCTACATTAGTGACCTCCCACCAAAACGAGGCCTCGTCGTTCATTAGCCAGGCATCCAACTGGACCTTTCGTCCATCTTCCACTTCGAAGATTCCAAGCAATTCTTCCACCTCCTTTAGCCAATTTCGAGCTTCAAAAAATGTTTCCGTCCCGTGAAATGGTTTTCCACCCATTGCCCGAAAGTCCTTACATATCTTTGCAAAAGTATCAACACGAGGAGGGGGAGGAGGAGGAACGGGTGCAGCTGGGGGAGGAGAAACATTTGGTGGACCTGCGGTGGTGGCCCTAGCCTCCAAATACCTCCTAAACCACCTTGGTATCTCTACACCCTCCGGAAGGTTAAGATCCTCAAACATGCTGAAACTAAAAAGGAAAGATTCAATACAAAAGAATCGAAGGAAAGATATATGGCTCTTGGGGTTATGCTTTCTAAAATAAGCTTTTCTCTTGAAAATACTTTCCTTAAAACATACTTTTGAAGGTACTTCTTTATAAAAACTATTTTTCAAAAACACTTTTCAAAATTCATATCTGTTCTGGTAAACTTCAGCTCTGATACCACATGTAACACCCCACGTCCATTAATGTCACTCACAAGGGGAATGCATTAACTTCCGTGGAGCATTTTAATTGTGTATAGAACAGAAACTTAACAACAAGACAGATATAAATAGTACTAAAACTTTAAAACTTTATTCATTGCAGCGGATAAACACGTAGGTTTGATTACATCATCAAAAACCAAAGTCAAAGTAAATAATATCCATCTTGACTAAATCAAAGTACACAAATTGAAGGACATAATCCCCAATACAAAATAGCCATAAATAAGAGAGGCTGAACTTTACTTCAGCAATCCAAGCAATCTTCTATCCAAAATCAAGCTCCACTGGTGCTAGTTCCAACCTGAGCACCTGGGGGGGGGGGGGAAGAAAAGAGGTGGAAACAAAGGTGGTCAGACATAAAGTCTGGCGAGTGCGATAACTTTAACAATATAATTACCAAAATAACTAGGCTAAGGCTTAAGTTGGAAAATAAGAAAATGACTATGAACAATTGAGTATGACAGAGTAAACATGGAAATAAGATTGAACACGGATAACGTTAAAGCGCACCCTAAGCACTATAAAATAATTACTATACTGCACCACCACTACTATATTGTACTGCACCACCACTAGTCACCCTAAGGTTAATCCCGCCTACAGAACTTAAATGTGATAATGGTAGTTTCGTGCACCCCTAATTGCCTTCATAGGTGTCGCCTGCCCCAATCTCCACTAGGTGTACCCACTACCCCCATGCGATCGGCTCCCTAACTCGTAGATACCCGTGTTGGTCCCACAGTGGGGTGTACCACTCCCCAAAGTGGCAACCCGATACCACCAATAATGCACGGCTTATACCTACACGATGCAACAACGTCTTACCTACCAGCCCAGGTCCACACACGCATATGAACCCGTTGGACATGCGTTGCCACCGCTAACCCGATTTGGCCTCTTACAGTCAAGCCCAGTATGCGTGTCCCGTCCTCGACTTGGGTCGAGCTCACAAAGATACGTATAGGTTACTGGTTGAAACGGGCCCCCATTACTTGACACAAGCTATCGACCTGAACTTGGTCCCCTCTAGTACATCCCACTTAACCCTCTTCTTATTCATGTTCACTTACATGTTTCAAATTTTGGTTAAGTGTTTCTAATCGTATCGCCACCCAAGGCACCCACTAGATTCCACATGCCACCCAAGGCACCCACTTAATCTCCTCATGTCCCACTACATGTTTATCTGGTTAAGTGTTTCTTAATTCATTAAGACCGTAACCTTATAAAGACCTCTCACATTATACTGGCATTTGTGGCAGCTCGATTTGTCGGGCGGGTCCGGGCAGTCTTACCCCACAAACGAGTCTAATCTCGTGTCTTTACAACTGTTACGCATTTAATTTATGTCTAAGTTCTCTCACATTGGACTGGCATTTGTGGCAGCTGGATTTGTCGGGCGGTCCGGGTAGTCTTACACCACAAAAGAGCCAAACCTCATGTCTTATACGATTAATTACACTTAATTAATCATTCCTCAATTTGAATTAATTTCCTTATTCAAATTATCAATCAATTCCAAATTTAACTATGGCCATAATTGACTCAATTATGTCCATCTATTTATGGTATGTAAATTCACACTAATTTTAATCACAAATTTATTCTATGCCTTTTTAGGCATTTATGCCAATTAAATCTTTTAATATTATCCCATTACCCCACGTTGTACGTTCGTTCATTTAACGTAAAATATACGTTAGACTCGAATAGTCTAACTCATGGAATAAAGTGAAAACATCACAATATACATACAATTAAAACAAGATCTAAACATAAGGGGTGAACTTGCATTTGAGAATGATGTTCTACATCAAAAACTTGCATAGGCCAATGCTACAACTTGCATAAAACTACATATGACATGGATCCAAATCTAAAGGTGTAAACTTGTTTAGGTGATGGTCACAACTTGCATAAATCATGTATGTCATAGATCTACATCTAAAGGTGTAAACTTGCATAGGCAATAACCACAAACTTGCATAACATGATTCATATTCCAAACCCATATATTTATATAAACTAGCATATGTGATTTATGCATCATAATAATGGTGTAAACTAGCATGTAGAATTTATTATGTAACTCACAAATGTCATAGCCTAACTTTAGATCAGATTTTCATATAAACTAGATGTCATGAAACATGTAAGGTTATACATAGTTTTCCCCAACTTGCATATGATTCATGTCTAAATCAAAATCTAAACTTGCATACATACTTATGATTTATCATATGAATCAACATAACCAACTAGCATATGAACAACATGATGATTTAATTATACATAAAATTACAACATAGATGATAGCATCATACTTTACAACATAGATGATAACATCATAACATAACATCATAGAATTTAAAACATGTATGATAACATCACCATTTTACAACATAATTATAACATGCGGTCAATAATTCACATCATATCCATATAATCCACATCATAACTTAATCCAATTAAATTACAAATTATTTTATTAAAGAAATCAAACTCACAACTCAAAGAAGGTCTTGAGTTCTAAATTCTAAGTTCTAAAGTCGTATTAGCTCTCCTTTGAAGAAGATTCGTTGTTAAAGTTGAAAAGAATTGAATTTGATTTTCTTTCTTCCTCTCTAATTGGTGGCGGCTATGCTGAGTTGCTAGGGGACGGCATGGAAGCCATGAATCTAATTTTGTTTTGATTTTGGGGCTTGAGTCTATAGGTGTTTTTATAGAGTTTAGGATTAGTTTAAGCCGTCCGATCAACCCAGAATTAATCCCAGCCAATCAGAAACCCTAATGAGTCAGCACATAGTCATTAACAGTTCAACAATCAAATCTGCCCGGGGTGGGGGGGGGGGGGGGCAGGTCGACCCCTAGGTCGACCCCCAGGTCGACCTTATGGTCGACCTGGTTAGGGCAGGTCGACCCTATGGTCGACCTGGCCCTGGCAGGAATTTTCCCGCCTAGCCCGTTTGACTCAGAAATTTGAATTTTCTAAAATCAGTTTTGAATTTTCTGAAACTTCCGATAGCCATAACTTATTCATACGAAGTCCAATTCACGCAAACTCGAACTCTATTTCAACCAGAATTCCGAGACGGACACAATGGCGCAACCCGTTTCCCTTAATTTTCACATCTGAGATTATTTATCCTTTAATTTGTGAACATTAATACTTACAAAAATATGGGGTGTTACATTTAATTTCTTTAATAAGATAATTAATAATTTAATTGGGTTGAGATATAAATTGGGTTATATGGCTATGTTTGTGAATCATTGGAAAAATGTAATCTTTTGTGAATATATGCTAGACGTTTATCATGATAGTTTTGTTGTGGATCCCTTTTCATATGCCAAATCATATATGCTAGTTGTTCATAATGATAGTTTTGTTGTGGATCCCTTTTAATATGCCAAATCACCTATGTTCAACTTTATACACATTTGACATAATTTGATATGCAAGTTTACACCTTTGATTTAGATCTATGTCATACATAGTTTTATGCAAGTTTGTGATTATGTCCTATGCATGTTTTAGGTGAAAAACCATATTATATCTATGCAAGTTTTAGGTGAAAAGCTATATTATATCTATGAAAGTTCACACATTTAGGCCTATGTTTAGATTCATGACAATAACAAGTTTATGCTAGATATGTGGTAATCCTTATTTGTAAGATTAGATCCGATTTGTATGCAAATTTGTATGTTTGCGACATTTCTCCTTTTTATGTATTAGACTAATTTCTAGTCTAATATATATATATATATATGTCATACAAACAACATGGGGATGATGGGGGTAATATTGAATATACACCTATTGAGAATTGACCTAAATGGCCTGAAAAAGGCATATATTTAATTTAAGATATTAATTGGAAAATTGGCATTTATGGACATAATTGAGACAATTATGGACATAAGCATATTTGGAATTTAGTGATAAAATTGTATAGGGATATTAACCAATTTGGGGTTAAATGGAAATATGTAATAATAATAAACCGCCTAAGACACGAGGTTAGACTCTTTTGTGGTGAAGGACTGCCCGGACCCGGCCGGCGAATCTAGCAGCCACAAATGCCAGTCTAATATGAGAGGTCAAGGCATAAATTAAATGCGTAATAGTTGTAAAGACACGAGGTTAGGCTCGTTTGTGGTGTAAGACTGCCCGGACCCGCTCGGCAAATCCAGCTGCCACAAATGCCAGTCTAATATGGGAGTTCTTTACAAGGTTACGGTCTTAATGAATTAAGAAACACTTAACCAGATAAACATGTTGTAGGACATGAGGGGGTTAAGTGGGTGCCTTGGATGGATTGGGAAATTAAGTGGGTGCCTTGGGTGGCATGTGAAAGACGATTAGATGCACTTAACCAAGATTGAAACATGTAAGAAAACATGATTAAGAATGGGGTTAAGTAGGAAATAACCTTAGAGGGGACCAAGCATAGGTGGAAAGCTTGTGTCATGCATGAGGTCCCTTTTCAGACCAGTAACCCATTAAGTATCTTTGTGGGCTCGACCCAAGTCGAGGACGGGACTCGCATACTAGGTTTGATTGTAAGAGGTCAAAATAGGTTAGCGGTGGCAACGCAAGTCCAACGGGTTCATATGCGTGTGTGGGCCCGGGCTGGTAGGTAAGACGTTGTTGCATTGTGTAGATATAAGCCGTGCATCTTGGTTGTATCGGGTTGCGACTTTGGGGAGTGACACACCCCATTGTGGGGCCAACATGGGTATCTACGAGTTAGGGAGCCGATCGAAAGGGGGTAGTGGGTACATCTAGTGGAGATAGGGGCAGACGACACCTATGAAGGTAGCTAGGGGTACACGAAACTATCATTATCGTTAATTAAGTTCGGTAGGCATGATTAACTTTTAGGGTGACTAGTGGGGGTGCAGTATAGTAATTATCTTATAGCGATAAGGTGCGCCTTTAACGTTATCTTTGTTCATCTTATTTCCTTGGTTTGCTCTGTCATACCCATTTGTTCACAGTCATTTCCTTATTTTCCATCTTATGCCCTATCCTAGTTACTTAATGATTATATTTTGAAAGTTATTGCACCCACCAGACTTTATGTCTGACCCCCTTAGTTTCCACCTCTTTTCTCCCTCCCCCCCCCTCCCAAGGTGCTCAGGGTGGGACTAGTATAAGTGGAGCGTGATTCAGACATCTTCATCTCTTTCTTTGGAACTTGCTTGGATCGCTGAAGTAAAAGTTCAGCCTATCTTATTAATGGCTATTTTAATGTGGGGTTATGTCTTTCGTTTTATATACTCTGATTTAGTCAAGATGGATATTATGTACTTGACTCTAGTCTTTGGTTTTTGATAATGTAATCAAACTTATCTGTTACCGATGCAATAAATAAACTTAAAAAAATTTAAGTGCTGTTTTATATCTGTCTTGTTGTTAAGTTTCTGTTCTATACACACTTAAAACGCTCCATAGAAGTTAACGCATTCCCTTTGTGAGTGACATTAATGGACATGGGGTGTCACACGTGGTATCAGAGCTGAAGGTTACCAGAACATATATGAATTTTGAAAAACTATTTTTCAAGAGTATTTTTTAAAGAAATACTTTCAAAATTATGTTATAAGGAAAGTATTTTCAAGAGAAAAGTTTATTTTAAAAACATAACCCCCAAGAGCCATATATCTTTCTTTTGAATTCTTTGTTTGAATCTCCTCATTTCCTTTTCAGTATGTCTGGAATTCCCGAGATACCCAAGGGGATACTGATACCAGGATGGTTTAGAAGGTATCTGGAAGCTAGGGCCCATGTCGCTGGCCCAGCAAATGCTCCTCCTCCTCCTCCTCCACGCGTTGACAATTTCATGCAAGGAATTTTGGGCGATGGACGGGAAACCTTTTCATGGGTCGGAGACGTTTGTGGAAGCTCAAAATTGGCTAAAGGAGGTGGAAGAATTGTTTGGAATCTTTGAGGTAGAAGATGGAAGAAAGGTCCAGTTAGCTGCCTGGTTAATGAAGGATGAGGCCTCGTTTTGGTGGGAGGTCACAAATGGAGAGCGTCCAGATGACACACGGCCGGATTTCAGATGTAGGTTTGAGGCAAAGTTCCTCTAACGGGCTGAAGAGAATCTATACATGGAAAGGTTTTTGGCATTGAAGCAGGGGAATCTATCTGTGAAAGAGTACATCAACAAGTTCAATCAGTTGGCGAGATTTTGCATGGACTTGGTGAATACACCCGAAAAGAAGGCCTTGAGATTTGTTAAGGGTTTGAAAGAGCCGCTACATGGGTTAGATATGACCTACATCCTTATGGGGGCCACCTTTGAGAGACTAGTTGACATGGCGCTTATGCATGAAGCGGAGAAAGGCGCCAATGCTAATAAGGCACCTGATAAGAAAGGAGATCAAAAGAAACCACAACAACAAAACAAGAAAGGCGGGAAGAACAATAATGGCAAAGGAAAGAAGAAGTGCTTTAATTGTGGGACACTAGGCCATCTGAGTAAAGACTGTAGGAAAAAGGAGAAGACTGGTTGTTTCCACTGTGGAGAGGTAGGTCATCTAGTTAAGTAATGCCCAAGGAAACAGGGGAAAGGGCAAAGAACTTCTGGAGGGCAGCTTCAGGGTCTCATGGCACCAGCGCAGTCAAGGGAGCAGGTTCAGGCTCTTGCGGTCCTACCGCTGCAAGAACGAGGTAGAAACATTTCCGTTGAAAGTTTAGTTTTTCTATTTGATCATCCTGTTCGTACCTTGTTTGACTCTGGCGCTTCACACTCATTTGTATCTGCTTCGTTAGTTGAAACACTACACCTAAATACTAGTTTACTTGCGGATCCCATAGTAGTCTCAAATCCTATTGGTGGTTCGGCTCATCTTTCTATGATTTGTCGGGATTTGAGAGTGTCTATCTTGGGCGTTGGGTTTGAATGCAACGCCTTTGTTCTTGGCTTCATGGGCTACGGCTTGATTCTAGGTATGGATTGGCTAACTAGATACGGGGCCATCCTAGATTGTGAAAGAAGGGTAGTTAGGTTGTTGACTCGTTGTGGAAAGACCCTTGATATTTCTCGTGACCCTAGAGGTCCAGTAATGCTTAGCTACCTAGAATCTCTTGACGCATCCGATGACGATTTGAAATCTTTTCGTGTGGTACATGAATATAGTGACGTCTTCGATGAGGTTCGAGGTTTACCCCCGAAGCGTGATATAGACTTTCGAATATATCTAGTAGATAATGCAAAGCCAGTTGCATTTCCAGTTCGCCACATGGCTCCGAGAGAGAGAAGGGAACTCAGTAAGCAAGTGAAAGAATTACTTGAGAAGAGGTTCATAAGAAGAAGTATTTCGGAGTGGGGTGCACCAGTCGTTTTTGCTACAAAAGATGATGGTTCGCTGAGATTGTGCGTGGACTATAGAGAGCTGAATAAGCTAACAAAGAAGAACAGGCACCCGTTACCGAGGATACACGATTTGTTCGATCAGTTGGCGGGTGCTTCAATTTTCTCGCAAATGGATTTGGCTATAGGGTTTCATCAGCTAAGGGTGGATGAAGATAGCATCGATAAGACTTCATTTAGAACTCCTGACGGTTTCTTCGAATGGCTCGTCATGAATGCACCTGCATACTTTGTTGACTTAATGAGTAGGGTGTTTAGAGAGTTTCTGAACAAATTTGTAGTAGTCTTTGTAGACGATATTATAATTTTCCCTAAAAATGAAGAAGAGCATGCCCTGCATCTTAGGGAAGTGTTGGAGACCCTACGAACACATCGGCTAAAAGCAAAGTTCTCCAAGTGCCATTTTTGGAGAAAAGAAGTGAGGTTCTTAGGACACGTGGTCTCTAAGGAAGCGATAGCAGTCGATCCCGCTAAGTTAGTGGCAATCCAAGATTGGAAAACGCCTAAGAACACAACCGAAGTAAGAAGCTTTTTAGGGCTGGCTGGCTATTATAGGAAGTTCATTAAAGACTTCGCGAAGATATCAACCCCTCTCACTCGATTAACGAAGAAGAATTTGACTTTTACTTGGGACGCTGACTGTGAAGATGCTTTCCAACGTCTAAAGAGAGCTTTGACGACAGCTCCAGTTTTAGTTTTGCCAGACGGGAGTAAGACATTCACGTTATATGTCGATACTTGCGGGATAGGGCTTGGCGCAGTTATAATGCAAGCGGAAAGGGTGATATGCTATGGTGGAAGACAGTTGAAAGCCCACGAGAAAAATTACACTACCCACGACTTGGAGTTGGCAGCCATAGTTTTTGCGCTGAAGACGTGGCGTTATTATTTACTTGGCAAAAGGTTTGAGTTGTATACAGACCAAGGTCGCTAAAGTACTTATTCTCTCAGAAAGACCTAAATTTGAGGCAACAGAGATGGATGGAGTTTTTGGCATCATACGATTCTGAGATCGCATATACCCCTGGCCAAATTCGTTGCTAGATGCTTAGTGTGCCAGCAAGTCAAGGCAGAACAAAAGAAGCCCGGAGGTTTGCTCCATCCCTTAGAGATTCCGCTTTGGAAATGGGAAAGCATTTCCATGGATTTTGTAGATGGGTTACCAAGATCGAGGAAGGGTAATACGGGGATTTGGGTAATTGTAGATCGACTTACTAAAAGTGCCCATTTTATTCCCGTCAAAAGTAGAAGGACCGCCGCATGGTTAGTATCTGTTTACCTTCAAGAGATAGTTCGTTTGCACGGTATATCCTCCAACATTGTGAGCGATAGAGATCCTATTTTCACTAGCGAATTTTGGAAGAGCTCACAAGAGGCGGTTGGAACGCAATTATGCTTAAGTACCACTTATCATCCTCAGACGGACGGCCAGACCGAGAGGGTGAATCAGATTCTAGAAGATCTTCTGAGGCTATACATTCTAGGCTTTGGAGGAACATGCGAAGAACACCTTCCACTAGTAGAGTTCGCCTATAATAATAGTTTTCACGCTAGCATTGGCATGGCATCTTTTGAGGCTCTTTATGGGCGACCGTGCTGATCACCTACATGTTGATGGGAATCTACGGATAAGGTTTTGCTTGGACCCGACATGATTAGGGAGACTTCGGAGAAGATAGACCTGATTCGACGGCGAATGAAGACGGCGCAGGACCGACAGAAGTCATATGCTGATAGGAGACGAACCGATCTTGAATTCATTGTTAGAGACATGGTTTTTATTAAGGTTTCACCGTTGAGAAACGTAGTCCGCTTTCAATCAGTAGGGAAGTTAGCACCAAGGTTCGTAGGACTCTTTCCAATTACAGAGAGGATTGGACAGATGGCGTACAGAGTAAAGTTACCAGAGAAGCTCAGCGGAGTTCATGACGTGTTTCATGTTTCACATTTGCGTAAGTGTTTACACGATACGGTGGACGTGGTAGAGCCGAGCACGCTTGAAGAAGTGGAAGTAGAGCGCAATGCCACGATCAGACGAGCTCCTACATGCATTCTCGGACCGTAGGTCAAAAAGCTTCGCAACAAAGAGGTCAAGTTGGTCAAAGTGCAAGGGGGAGATGATCAAAGAGATGCGACTTGGGAGATGGAAGATAAGATGTGTACGTTGTACCCTTTCATTTTTGAGGGTATGTTTTAATTTCTCCTCTTTCCTACCGCTTTGTTGATACTTGTCCTATCTTTTAGTATTATCTTTGCGATGACATCTTCGATCTTTAGTTAGGAAGAACCCTATGGTTGAAACATGTGTTTGAGACATGTTATGTTTGATGGATGCAAATGGATGCAAGTGGTTGCTAGTGGTTGCTCGTGAATGCATATACACACAGCTTAGGCACTAGATCGGCTCAATCACCTTCTTATCATTCCCCACTTTTCTTTGAATTGATACTATTATATTGGTTAAGTTTGCCCATGTGTCCAAGTTGACTTAACCCCAGTCACGTATTCAATTCAACCCACGCATCATGTCAAATTGGTTAAGTGTTATCTATCAGCTCATGTTGACTTAACCTACCTATATATCATGTCAAATTGGTTAAGTGTTATCTCATCTTCCTTATCGTTTCCTATAACTTATCTTGTCTCATAAGTTATAATTTCCACCTATTATCCTTTCTTGCCTTATTCAAGTTTATTCATTATAGGTTATTTATCATTCCCCATTTCTTGTCATTAATTTTAGATTTGACTTAACCCTTCCATTTACTTAACCCGTTACTTAAACTTTACTAAATTCAATTGACTTATGATACCGTTTTGGGTCCCATTTTGTTAAGCATATCTAAATTTTTGTTTCACATGTCACCCGTGTCCCACTTAACCCTCTTTATTATAGTTTCCGTGTCTTACACCCGTCTTACTACGGTTAAGTCTACCCTAGTCATGTTCTACATGTCATTTATATCACCCACTTAACCCTCTAACCATACCCATGTCACCCACGTCTTATTATGGTCAGTATTTCTTAATTTATTTATTATGCCGTAATGATGTATGACCTCTCACATTAGACGTCCGTTCGTGGCTGCTGGATTTGCCGGGCGGTTCCGGGCAGTCTTACACCACAAACGCGCCTAACCTCGTGTCATAAACCGTTACATCTCTAGTTCTTGCCGTTGACCTCTCACATTAGATGTCCGATAATGGTAGCTGGATTTGTCGGGCGGTTCCTGGCAGTCTTACACCACAAACGCGCCTAACCTCGTGTCATAGGCGTTCATTAACAATCGTCTTTCACCCAAACCCCAAATTCATGTCATGTGTTCTAAATTGAACTTAAATACAATTCATTATTATGCCTATTTTCAATTCATCATTAACTACACCAATTACATAATAGTTAGCCAAATTTCATATTACCCAAATTATCCAATTATAGCCAAATTCACCAATTACCGGTTATTCATACCCAAACCTGCCAATTTCCAATATCCAATTATACCTAATTTCATATAATCAATATTTTCCCGATATATATATGTCCCAACATCCCACGTTCATGCATATAATCTAATTCACCCTCTAGGATTATTTTCCAAGTCACAAATAAATTTCACCAACCCATGTTATCCAATTACATGTTGTTAATATTAAATTACACCAATTCCATATCCAATAACAATTATGTCAAACTTACATAAATTCAACACTACAGATTATATTCCTCGACTGCATAAAATAGATTATGCCCAATATATGCAATAACGATTGTTATGCCACAAACCCCAAAGTTACAGATTATATTCCTCGATCGCATAAAATAGATTATGCCCAATATTCCCATATTCCAATCGTGCGTATTGTATAATGAGATTTCGTCTTGGTTCGAGATAACCTAGATCCAAAAATAAAAAGGGGAAGGAGAATAAAAGAGCAATTATTAATCATGAATCTTGCATTGAATTAATAACTGGGGAATGATGAACGATAATAATACTGTTATACAACAAATTTATTATAATTCGACTCACCTTGACTGGATTGGGGAAAATAAACGATTTGTTAATGTAGAACGCTGATTTAATCTTCTTATTTGATTGTTGGTGAAGATCTTGAATCGCTGATTAAGAATTTTTCTTCTTGATTTGATTAAACTCCAAAGTTGATGAAGAATTTGCAATTTAGTTTGGGGTTTTGGGGCGGCGGTTATGTTTGGTTGAAGTTTGGTGGCATGGAGGTGTCAGAAGGGATTGTTTATGAATTAGCTTAGGTCTAGGCATTATTTACAGGTGTAGAGGGTGTTTTTGATCCATCAAATCGCCCTAGAAGCCATCCGGTCCGTCCACCACACCAAAAATCGTCACTGCCCAGATGTTGAAAAATCAGGGGGGAGGTCGACACTAAGGTCGACCTCCATTGGAGGTTGACCCCCTGGTCGACATGCCTGCGTATTTTTCTGAATTTTTGTTGAATCTTACGTAGGCCATAACTCTTTCATGCGGAGTTCGATTTTCAAAAACTTGAAGTAGAATTTCGAGACGAACGCAATGGTGATGTCCGTTTTACTTAATTCCCGATAATTAAATTAAGTATCCTTATTTTATTATCTTCTCTTTTACGTACACTAAAATTGAATTAATCTTTCCTTCTCTTTCATGTATTAATTAATTTGCATTGTACATCACCATTATTAACCTATCTATGCATATATATACATTTTTGGTTATATTAAAAATGTGAGGTGTTACACCTATAATAATGCCACTTCGTCGTACGACACCAAGGGAGCAGCGAGAGCTCGGGGTGCAAGTAAGTGATCTTTTAAAGAAGGGATTTATTAGAAGAAGTGTTTACGAATGGGGAGCACTAGTTATATTTGCTACCAAGGCAGACGGTTCCCTTTGTTTATCTGTGGACTATCGCAAGTTGAATAAAGTGGCTAGGAAGAATAAGTATCCTCTTCCATGGATAGATGATTTGTTTGATCAACAGGAGGGAGCAAGAATGTCCTCCCAAATGGACCTCGCGATAGGTTTCATCAGCTCCGAGTAGCAGTTGAGAGTATTCCTTAAACAACATTTTGAACGCCGTCTGGATTCTATGAGTTGTTGGTCATGCCATTTGGGTTGACCAAAGCACCAACATATTTTGGGGATCTAATGAATAGAGTATTCCGAGAACAATTGAATAAGTTTGTTCTTGGGTTTGTGGACGATATACTTGTTTATTCGAGGACAGAGGATGAACACAAGGAACATTTGAGCGTAGTGATGGAGGTGTTGAGAAAACACCAATTGAAAGCAAAGTTTTCTAAGTGTCACGAAGTGAGATTCTTAGGCCATGTTGTTTCAGAGAATGGTATTTCCGTGGATCCTGCGAAGGTGGCTATGGTACAGGATTGGTCTATGCCCAAGAATTTAATAGATGTGAGAAGTTTCTTGGGATTAGCTGGATATTATCGTAAGTTCATCCAAGACTTCTCCAAGATAGCGGCACTGTTAACTTAGTTGACTAAGAAGAATCAAGCTTTCGTTTGGGGCGAAAGTAGTGAAAATGCATTCAAGAGCCTAAAGGAAATGTAGACATGTGCACCAGTGTTAGTCATTAATAAAGGGAATGAAGAGATGACAGTATACATGGATGCCTGTGGTACCGGACTAGGTGCTGTATTGATGCAAGGGGGTAGGGTTGTAGCTTATGCAAGTCGGCAACTGAATCGCATGAGAAAAGATACAATACCTACGATTTAGAATTGGCTGCGATCGTGTTTGTGTTGAAGATGTGGAGACATTATATCTTGGGAGAAATATTCGAGTTGTTTACCGATCATAAATCGTTAAAGTATCTCTTCTCTCAGAAAGATCTAAATCTCCGACAGCAAAGATGGTTAGAATTCTTGGCTTCCTTTGATTTCGATATCGCATATACACCAGGAAAGGGAAATGCGGTAGCTGATGCATTGAGTAGAAGACATGCTAGTTTAGGGGCTATGTTTCTTGAATGGAAGCAACTAGAGTATATCGCAGGGTATGATTTCAGACCAAAGTGCGAATTGGATCCAGTAATGTTGGCAAATTTGACGATCAGACCTACTTTGATTTAGCAGATTGGTTCCAGTCAGAGGGACGGTCTTAACCTATTGGAAATCATCTCCAAGTTAGAAATGGGTATCGATGGTGAGGCGATGAACAAGTATGGGATTGATCGAGAGGGATGGCTTCGAAAGAATGGTAGACTGGTTGTACCAAATGTCAACGGATTGAGAGATGAAGTGCTTAGAGAATGTCATCACTCAAAACCGACTATACATCCCGATGGTAACAAAATGTATCGAGACATGAAGCAGATCTACTACTGGGATGGGATGAAAAGAGACGTTGGGAAGTTTACATCCAAATGCATGAATTGCCACCTAGTTAAAGGCAAAAGAAGCCTAGTGGTTTGTTGCAACCATTAGAAATTCCAGAATGGAAATGGGAACAAGTATCAATTGATTTTATTGATGGTTTACCAAGAACTAGATCGGGCCATGATAGCATTTGGGTGATTGTGGACCGATTAACTAAGAGTGCAAGGTTTATACCATTCAAGTCGAATAGAATAGCAGCTAAGTTAGCAGAACTGTATATGAAGTGGGTAGTGAAATTTCATGGAGCACCCGAAGGCATTGTAAGTGACCGAGATCCGTTGTTCACTAGTGGATTTTGGAAGAGTTTACAAGAGGCTTTAGGATAAGAATTACATCTCAGTACCGCATACCATCCTCAAACCGACAGTCAGAATGAAAGGGTGAATCGTAGATTGGAGGATCTCTTGAGAGCTTGTATATTAGATTTTGGAGTGTCACGGGTTGACCATTTGCATCTGATTGAATTCACATATAATAATAGTTATCAATCCAGTATTGGTATGGATCCATTTGAAGCTTCATACGGAAGACCGTGCACCTCACCATCATGTTGGTTAGATACCAGTGAGAAGTTTGTACTTGGGCCAGATGTGATAAGAGAAACTTCAGTAAAGATCAAGGTTATCCAACAGGGAATGAAGGCTGCCCAAGATACGCCGAAGAGTTATGCTGATAAGAGACAAAGAGAGTTGAAATTCTCCATTGGCGACTTGGTGTTTGTCAAAAAAATTCCGTTAAAGAGCGTGATTCGATTTGGTAGGAGAGGCAAGTTAACACCAAGATTTGTTGGTCCTTTCCCAGTTCTTGAGCAAGTTGGGAATTTGGCATATAAAGTTGAGTTACCTGATAAGATGGCGGGAGTTCATAATGTATTTCATGTTTCCCAGTTACGGAAGTTCGTGCAGGACCCCGATATGACTATTTCACCAGATCAGTTGGATGACATCGAAGTAGAACCCGAGGCGGTTTGGAACCGCAAGACGATCCATATTGTTGAGAACGATAAGAAGCAACTTCAAAGGAAGGCGGTGAAAGTGGTCAAGGTTCAGTGGGGCGAGAATGAGAGTGTCTGTACTTGGGAAACAGAGGAGAGCATAAGGGAATCGCGTCCAGAACTCTTTACCTGGTAAGATTTTAATAGTGATAGTTTCTTCCCTTGTTAGTAAACCGCATGTTAGGGTAGGCTTGTTGTGCTTGTTGTGTATGTTTGATTGTTTTTGAATGACTGTTAGGCATGCGGAACACCTTTGTATGTTTTTGGTTAAGGAATTTCGTGGGCGAAATTTCTTAAGGGCGTAGAGTGTAACGACCCGCATTCTACGTATCGAAGGATCGTAGAATATTTATTTCTTTTTCATATGAGGTCGTATGGTCGTGTAACTTTGGGGATCGACTATTGGGGTCATTTCGCATGTTCATGATTTTTGGCGATTTTTAAATGACCGTTTTACCCCTAGCGAATCTTGTTTCGCCTATAACTTTTGATTGGTTAGGAGTTTTGACCTAAAACCACTTCCATTGGATTCGAATGACGATTTACCTTTCCATAGAGTGGTCATACTGATCAAACGGACTTACCGTTTGAGAGATATTGCTTAAATAAGGTTTAGAAGGTGAAAAACAGCTTAACCGGGCCTAATTAGGGTGATTAACAGCTAGGCCCATAACCCATTCCGGGATTAGGGTTATGGGGAGGCCGAAATTAGTTAGGAAATGATTTTATTTCATTTTTTCAGCTGCCTAAAACATTTCTCTAACCCTAGCAATGGCCTCCACCTTCTAAAATCATCCCAAGTCACCTTCTAATCATTATTTAAGAAGATCTACTTCAAATCAAGGAAAATCAACACCAAATCAGAGTTGGAGCTGCTGTGTTGCATAGGAAAACGCCCTAAAATAGTAGAGTTTTAGATCCAAAGTTTTATTTGTGGC
This sequence comes from Allium sativum, assembly GCA_030737875.1. Classification (NCBI taxonomy): domain Eukaryota; kingdom Viridiplantae; phylum Streptophyta; class Magnoliopsida; order Asparagales; family Amaryllidaceae; genus Allium; species Allium sativum. The sequence goes on from CM060918.1 coordinate 650,857,314, forward strand.
AAAGTTGAGTGATTTGCATTGTTATTTCACTAATTACGGCTAATTAGGGGTGATTAATGATAATTAGCGAAATTATGCTTTATAATAATCTAGAAAACTTTGTTAAATTCTGAAATTTTATTTTAGGGCTTTGATAAAAAATTGGGTTAATTTGGATATGTTTTGCTAATCCTATCATTAGTTATAGTTAAACATGATTAAGGGGAAAACCATGGGTTTTGGGTATGTTTGATTCGTATTGGCATGATTATTCATCGTTTTGGTGTTTACGGTTGATTGTATATGTTGATATGACTTTATGGTATGCTTTGTGATTGATTAGAAAAGTTAGAATGGTCGAATACGTCGTCGTATGGCGTAAAACAGTTGTTGGAAAAGTTGTAGAAAACTGTGCAGGAACCGGATCGGATTGGAGGGAGGAAATACGACCTGACCCGCTCGTGAAGCACCCCTTCCCACGAACCGCTGGTGGAGCCACGAAGCTTGAAGTTCTCCGACCCGAACCACTTTCCCCGAACCGTGGAGCACCACGCAACTCCAACCCGACCTGGTGGAAGAAGTACAGACCGATCTGAACCACTCTAGGGAGCACGACCCGAACCGCTTGGTGGACCACGAACCGTGCTTGCATCCCGAGCCGATCCGATATTCTGGAGCAGGCGCCACGAACTGACCCGACCTTGAAGGAACTCATGACCCGACCCGAACGTGGAGAAGAGGATTGATCAGTATGGAGGCTTGTCTCTGAACCGATCCAGAGGAAACCAAAACCCGAGATGCAAAGGTAGTCTAAATGGGAAGTAGAACTCAACATCCAGATGGGAACCAACGAGTTAACTTCATGAATTGTACTTTGTCGCGGGACGTGTGCAAAGGGGTTATCGATGTATATATCTTTGACTCACCAGGAGAGACGGATATTGACTATGGATCGGTGCAGTGAAGTTGTCATGACTTCATGGGGCAAAGTGATCGTAGCAAGGCTATGAGACGGTTTAGTGGAGTTGTCACGACTCCATGGGGCAGAGTGTACATAGCAAAGTATTAGTGGTTATAGATCAGTGCAGTGGAGCCGTCATGACTCCATGGGGGCAGAGTGATCGTAACAAAGAATTGGGTGATCAAAGTGGTGGATATCGTATGCTTTACGCACTGAGTGAGAGATGTGAGGATGATTTCTATGTTTGATGTTTTTCTATCACCATGACATGCACACCCCCTCCCCATTATTTTCAAACTATGTGTTAGTGTCACCTTAGAGTACTGTACATCCTGCTGTGCTAATTCTTTGGTTGCAGGTCCAGGTTCAGGTATGATTATGTATACCCGTTATTATTCTGTTTTGCTGCTTATCACTCATACCAGACTTTTGTCTGACCCAGAGTTTTATGTCTCTTCTTATTACTCTGGGTGCTCTTAAACGGGTAGACTAGACACACGTCAGGTGATTATGCACGAGTAGCTGCACTGGAGACGAGCAGGAGGCTTCCATGTATGATATATATATATATATATATATATATATATATATATATATATATTGTAACACCCCACACCCGCTACGGTCACTCACTAAGGGAATGCCATAACATCGGTGGAGTATTTTAAGTGAATATAGAACAGAAAAATTACAACAAGACAGATATAAGTAATACTTGAGAATTTAAAACATCATTTCATTGCAGCGAAAAGTAAAACATGTTAGGTTACACCAAAACCTTAAACAAGAGTCAAGTACATAATATCCATCCTGATAAAACAAAAGTACATAATCCCACTACATAACTTAATAGCCATAATAGAAAAGATAAACTGAGCTTTACATCCCTGGTCCAAGCTCCAAAAGATAGATAAAGTAGTCCGATCAAAGCCCACTAGTGCTAGGCCCACTCTGATAACCTGAGGGTTGGGAAAAAGATTAAAACAACGGGGTCAGACATAAGTCTGAGCGAGTCCTATAACCTTAACAATACAATCATTAAAGTAATTAGGGTATGATATAAACAAGGCACGGTACCTCTGGGGATAATGACTACACTAAGTAGCCAACTAAACACAGGATGTACTAAGATAATGGTAAAGACGCGCCTATCCACCCAAGGATAATTACAATATTGCACCACCCCAGATCTACCCACCCAAGGGTAATTCCTACACTGCACCACACCAGTTCTACCCACCAAGGGTAATTCCTACTTAAAGGTTGAACCCACTAAGTGTACTTAGTAATTTTACCCAGTAGTTTCTTGTACCCCTAGCTGACTACATAGGTGCCGTCTGCCCCTATCTCCACTAGGTGTACCCACTACCCCCAAGCGATCGGCTCCCTACCGTAGATACCCGTGCTGGCCCCACAGTGGGGTGTATCACTCCCCAAAGTGGCAACCTGATAATCAATGGTGCACGGCTTATACCTACACGATGCAACAACGTCTTACCTACTAGCCCGGGTCCACACACGCATATGAAACCCGTTGGACTCGCGTTGCCACCGCTACCCCATTTTGGCCTCTTATAGTCAAGCCCAATATGCGTGTCTCGTCCTCGACTTGGGTCGAGCCCACAAAGATACGTTTGGTATATTGGTTGAAATGGACCCCCACAAGCTACTACTTAAGCTTGTCATTTTATCTAGTGCATCCCACTTAACCCCTTTTATAATCATGCCCACTTACATGTTAAGGTATGGTTAAGTCATCTAATCATATTTCAATTGCCACTCAAGGCCCCCACAAGCTACTACTTAAGCTTGTCATTTAATCATATTTCAATTGCCACTTAAGGCCCCCACAAGCTACTACTTAAGCTTGTCATTTAATTATATTTCAATTTCCAGTTAAGGCCCCCACAAGCTACTACTTAAGCTTGTCATTCAATTCTATTTCAATTGCCACTTAAGGCCCCCACTAGATTTCCACATGCCACCCAAGGCACTTACTTGATTCCCACATGCCACCCAAGGCACTTACTTGATTCCCACATGCCACCCAAGGCACTTAATTAACCCTTTAATCCTGTTTAATTACATGTTCCACTTTGGTTAAGTATTCTAATCGTATTTTCTATTGCCACCCAAGGCAACCCACTAGTTTCCTTATGCCACCCAAGTAACCCCCACTAGTTACTACATGCCACCCAAGGCACCCACTTAACCCCTCATGCCTCACTACATGCTAATTTGGTTAAGTGTTTCTTAATTAATTAAGATCGTAACCTTTGTAAAGACCTCTCACATTAGACTGTCTTTTATGGCAGCTGGATATGCCGGTTGGTTCCGGGCAGCCTTACACCATAACAGAGTCTAACCTCGTGTCTTTACACTTGTCACGTATTTAGTTTATGACTAAGACCTCTCAAATTGGGCCAATCATTTGTAGCCGCTGGATTTGCCGGTCGGTTCCGGGCAGTCTTATGCTACAAAAAGGGTCCAACCTCGTGTCTTAGTAGATTAATTACACCTAATTAATCACCCCCATAATTTGTATTAATTATCCCTAATTAATTACAAATATTTAAGAATATGGGTGGACCTAACTCAATAGGTAAATTCCCAATTCCATAATATGGGTAGACCTAACTTAATAGGTAAATTCCCAATTATGTCCATCCACTTTATGGTATGTTTAATCATACCCACTTCACACAATTTTATGTGTTCATTAATTTTTACCCCATCGTCCCCACGTAAATACGTTTACATGACATACTTCAAAAGAGAAGATTCATCATACACACAATGGGTTCAACTTAGCATATCATTAGCATTATCATGGGTTTAAAAGGTGTCAACTTGCATATATGACCATAAACCCAACTTGCATAAATAACCAACCCCAAACTTGCATGAATCACATATGTCATAAAGATGGTAACTTGCACAAATGTTCATGTCATAGACCTATCATAAAGGTGTCAACTTGCATACATGTCATAGGTCTAAAAGGGATGAACTTGCGCATGTACTTATGTCATACATAGAGGCAAACTTGCATATATTATGCATATCATAAAAAGAGACAAACTTGCATATGAACTTGCATCATAACTTGCATATGAACTTGCATCATAACTTGCATATGAACTTGCATAACATGCCATACTTAGAGGCAAACTTGCATATATTATGCATATCATAAAAAGAGACAAACTTGCATATGAACTTGCATCATAACTTGCATATGAACTTGCATCATAACTTGCATATGAACTTGCATCATAACTTGCATATAAACTTGCATAACATGCCATACTTAGAGGCAAACTTGCATATATTATGCATATCATAAAAAGAGACAAACTTGCATATGAACTTGCATCATAACTTGCATATAATCTCACATATAGCTTGCATAACATGTTACATATGAATCAATGTTCAACATAGTGTTTTGCATAATGAGCATCATAAAACATAGCATTAAACTTGCATATAGCATAAAACTTGCAAAACACACAACATACACTATACTAAACTTGCATAAACACATTGATCCACAAACATAGCCATATCTTATCATATCCTATCATAATCAATTTAACAATTGATTATTAAGGTTATAGAAACTCACCACTAAACTCCAATAAGCAAACCCTTGCCAAAAAAATCAACCAAAAACTCTAGCCTTGAACATAAAGCTTGCAACTTGATGATGAATGCAAGCTAATGATCACTCATACTACTTAAGAATGCTTGTATGAACATGAAAGCCTTCATAGAAATAGTTTAGAAAGAAGATGGAGGCTAGGGTTTTGAGTGGAGGCCATGATCATAGAAAATTTTGGCATAGTTTAGTTAGAGGATAGGATTATGATCATTTAGGGCTAGCTTAGGGTCTTATTTATAGGATTAGGCAAGTGTTTTAGGCCATTAGATTAACCCTAAATTAGATTAGGACCATCAGATCTCGGAAGCTTCCAGAAACCAGCCCCAAAACACAGCCCAAACCCTGAAATGGTGCACCAGGCCAAACTGGCCGAGCACCCCCTGTCGACACGCAAGTCGACAGGGCTGTCGACTTGGTCCTAGCCAAGTCGACTGCCCAGTCGACAGGGCTGTCGACTAAGGTAGCTAGGCGGGAATTTTCCCCCCTGCGCCCAATGGCCCCAATTTCGAAATTTGAACCTGAATTTTAAATCTGTTTTGAACTTTGAATTTTCTGTAAACTTCATTGGGCCATAACCGGGCCATACGGACTCCGATTCTCGAAAACTCGGACTCTATTTCGCGTATTTTTCCGAGACGAACGCAATGACGCAGCCCGTTTCCCCCAATTCTCACATCTGAGATTATTTATTCTGCAATTAGTGAATTTTAGCATTAACCGAAATTCGGGGTGTTACATTCTCCCCTCCTTAAAGGATTTCGTCCCCGAAATCTCTAAGCTAAGGAGAATGCATATCCTACCATCCAAACAACCATCTACTCAATCCATCAAACACGGGCATCCATTGTCCTTAAAACAATTTCTAATGATGTATGAGCATATGCAAAAAGTGTGTGTATATGTTCCCTATCTAATGTATGAACATATGCAAACCATGATAGTGCCATGCATCCATTATGTATGCGAGAGAACCCTATCGACACATGCAATATCTACATGAGTGCACAATCATTCACCCAAAATGCATCATCCATATGATAACACAATCATTATACATCCATAAATATAGCTACCTACACACAATTATATGCAATATGCAATATGAAGTGATTGAGCCGATCTAGTGTCTAGAGTGTGTGTATATGCATCCACGAGCAACCACTAGCAAACACTTGCATCCACATGCATCCATCAATCATAACATGTCTCAAACACATGTTCCAACCATAGGTTTACCCTATCTAAAGGTCAAAGGCACTAACAAGAGGACATACTAAAGATAAGATAAGTACTAGACAAACGATAAAGGAGAAGTTAAAAGACATACCCTCAAAAAGGAATGGGTATAATGAACGCTTCTTCGCTTCTGTCTCCCAAGTAGCATTGCTCTCACCTTCTCCCCTTTTCACTTTGACTAGTCGAACCTCTCTGTTTCTCAACTTCCTAATCTCTGACCCAAGGATGCGGGTAGGAGCTCGTCGAATAATCACATCACGCTCTACCTTTACTTCTTTAAGCAAGCTCGGCTCTACCACCCCTGCGGTCTCATGTAGGCACTTCCTCAAATGTGACACATGGAATACGTCATGTTCCCTATGCAACCGAACTATCTCTCGAATATAAACTGAAGCTAGACATGGAACAGTCCTCTTGCTCTTCACGAGTATGAAATGGGCACTCTTAGTAAGTCTATCTACCACAACCCAAATTCCCGTATTACCCTTCGTCGATCTTGGTAACACATCAATAAAATCCATCGAGATGCTATCCCACTTCCATTGCGGAACTTCCCATGAGTGAAGCAACCCACCCGGTTTCTTTTGCTTCTCTTCCACCTGTTGGCACACCAAGCATCTAGCGACATACTCGGCCACATCTTTCTTCATACCGGCCCAAAAGAAAACTCGCTTCATGTCTTGGTACATCTTGTCCCTACCGGGATTAATGGTCATCTCTGAATGATGTGCATCATCAAGTATAGCCTTCCTCAAACCCTCGTCTTGCGGTACACAAAGTCTACCGTCACTACGCAACCACCCCTTACCACCTAGGGTGTACCTACTCAAATGCCTGGACGACTCCCCCCCTTATGAGCTTCTCTACTAACTCAACCAACTGTGGGTCGTCTCGCTGTGCCTCGCCAATCCGTCCCAAAGGAGTAGGCCTAACATCCAAGGAGGCTAGCAAACCGGGTACAAAGTCAACGGAAGGTCTAAAGTCAAACATAGAAATAAACTCTAAGCTCCATCGTTCAACGAACAATGATCTCAAGGACAACCTTTTTCTACTTAAGGCGTCCGCTACCACGTTACCCTTGCCATGGGTATACGCTATCTCAAACTCATAGGATGCTAAGAATCCTATCCACTTTTGTTGTCCTAAGACTATGCGCTCGAAGAGTCTCCAACACTTCCCTAAGATGCAGGGCATGCTTTTCTCCACTTCTAGAGAAAACCAGGATATTACCCCATCCAAAATCATCACAACTGTCCATCTCTCACGCAGACCATCCTAGTCGATCTTGACATCCCCCAAGTGCAAGCCACAAAGGCCTAAACCAATATCAGACAAACACCCAAGGGATACCTCCTTCGAATTCAGACGACCTACGTGAGATGATACTAGTAAAAACGGCTAAATAATTAAGCCCTTGTCCAACTCTGGATGTCCTCGCCAGTCTCGATCCAAAACCACCGTTTATCCCATAACTGGCTTTGCTCAACCTATTGAGCACATACGAAAACTTATTTCGCTCCTAGAAAAGACCAAGATGTCATTTACAAAGACCATCACGAACTTGTTTTGGTACTCCCTGAACACCCTTCTCATCAAATCAATAAAGTATGCGGGGGCGTTTGTCAAACCAAATGGCATCACCAGCCACTCATAAAAACCCTCCGGAGTCCTAAAGGCAGTCTTCTCTATACTATCCTCAGCCACTCTCAACTGACGAAACCCCATGGCTAAGTCCAACTACGAAAATACTGAGGCGCCAACTAACTGATCAAAGAAATCATCAATCCTCGGCAATGTGTGTCTATTCTTCTTTGTGAGTTTATTTAGTTCTCTTTAGCCTACACAAAGTCTGAGGGACCCATCCACCTTCGTGGCAAAAACTACTGGAGCACCCCACTCTGATATACTTCGTCTTATGAACCCCTTCTCAAGCAAATCGCCTAATTGCTTATGGAGTTCCCTCCTCTCACGAGGAGCCATGTGGCACACTGGCCAAGATACTGGTTTGGCATTGTCTACCAGATATATTTGGAAGTCAACCTCCCGCTCCGAAGGTAAGCCCTTCACCCCCTCAAACACATCCGAGTATTCCCGGACCATTCTAACAGATCGCAAACTCTCAACCGACGTGTCAAGCGATTCTAGATAACTTAGCATAACAGATTCCATGGGATTACAAGAGATCTCGAGAGTGTTACCCAAGCGGGTCATAAGCCTAACAACTCTCCTTCCACAAACAAGAACGGCACCATTACTGGATAACCAGTCCATGCCCAAAACTAACCCATAGCCCGTGAAGCCCAAAAAAAGCATCACATCTAAACTCAACGCTAAGTATAGAAACTTTCAAACCCAAACACATCATGGAGCCCCAATTGGGTTTGAAACAACTAAGGGATCATCTACTAAACTGGTGTCTAAGTGCAGTGACTCAACTAACAATGATGAGATAAACGAACTCGATGCGTCAGAATAAAATAAAGTTCGAACCGGATAATAAAGAAATCCAAATTCCAACCTAGACGGTCCTATCTCCATTTGGTACACTAGCAGTGAGGGAATACAACTACCCTCCAGGAGATTCCATACCTTGCCCATGCCCCTTTAGACAATCCTAATAAGGTGTCCTATTCCTCCTAAAAGGATAACTACTAGCCCTCTTCTTTCCATTCTCCACTCGTAACCTCCCATCAAAATGAGGTTTCGTCCTTCATTAAACAACAACTATTTGAGCCTTCCTCCCATCGTCTATCCAATAGGTACCTACAAGTCCTCCTCCTTCTTGAACCAACTTCTAGTCCGACTAATGTCTAAGTCCCTTGAAGTGGTTTTCCATTCTTATCTATCTTAGAAAGATCATCTATACGCGGAGGGGAAACTCAAAACGAGAGAGGAAGAGATTCAAAATGGAGAATTCGAAAGATAAAGATATGGCTATCGGGGATTATGCTTTTCTTTCAAAAACTTTTCTCTTAAAAGACATGTTTTTGAAAATACTCCTTTCAAAAATATTCTTAGAAAATAGTTTTTCTAAAAAAAAATTTATCTGTTCTGGTAACCTTAAGCTCTGATACCACGTGTAACACCCCACACCCGCTACGGTCACTCACTAAGGGAATGCCATAACATCGGTGGAGTATTTTAAGTGAATATAGAACAGAAAAATTACAACAAGACAGATATAAGTAATACTTGAGAATTTAAAACATCATTTCATTGCAGCGAAAAGTAAAACATGTTAGGTTACACCAAAACCATAAACAAGAGTCAAGTACATAAAATCCATCCTGATAAAACAAAAGTACATAATCCCACTACATAACTTAATAGCCATAATAGAAAAGATAAACTGATCTTTACATCCCTGGTCCAAGCTCCAAAAGATAGATAAAGTAGTCCGATCAAAGCCCACTAGTGCTAGGCCCACTCTGATAACCTGAGGGTTAGGAAAAAGATTAAAACAACGGGGTCAGACATAAGTCTGAGCGAGTCCTATAACCTTAACAATACAATCATTAAAGTAATTAGGGTATGATATAAACAAGGCACGGTACCTCTGGGGATAATGACTACACTAAGTAGCCAACTAAACACAGGATGTACTAAGATAATGGTAAAGACGCGCCTATCCACCCAAGGATAATTACAATATTGCACCACCCCAGATCTACCCACCCAAGGGTAATTCCTACACTGCACCACACCAGTTCTACCCACCAAGGGTAATTCCTACTTAAAGGTTGATCCCACTAAGTGTACTTAGTAATTTTACCCAGTAGTTTCTTGTACCCCTAGCTGACTACATAGGTGCCGTCTGCCCCTATCTCCACTAGGTGTACCCACTACCCCCAAGCGATCGGCTACCTACCGTAGATACCCGTGCTGGCCCCACAGTGGGGTGTATCACTCCCCAAAGTGTGAACCTGATAATCAATGGTGCACGGCTTATACCTACACGATGCAACAACGTCTTACCTACCAGCCCGGGTCCACACACGCATATGAAACCCGTTGGACTCGCGTTGCCACCGCTACCCCGTTTTGGCCTCTTATAGTCAAGCCCAATATGCGTGTCCCGTCCTCGACTTGGGTCGAGCCCACAAAGATACGTTTGGGATATTGGTTGAAATGGGCCCCCACAAGCTACTACTTAAGATTGTCATTTTATCTAGTGCATCCCACTTAACCCCTTTTATAATCATGCCCACTTACATGTTAAGATTTGGTTAAGTCATCTAATCATATTTCAATTGCCACTCAAGGCCCCCACAAGCTACTACTTAAGCTTGTCATTTAATCATATTTCAATTGCCACTTAAGGCCCCCACAAGCTACTACTTAAGCTTGTCATTTAATTATATTTCAATTGCTACTTAAGGCCCCCACAAGCTACTACTTAAGCTTGTCATTCAATTCTATTTCAATTGCCACTTAAGGCCCCCACTAGATTTCCACATTTAACCCAAGGCACTTACTTGATTCCCACATGCCACCCAAGGCACTTACTTAACCCTTTAATCATGTTTAATTACATGTTCCACTTTGGTTAAGTATTCTAATCGTATTTTCTATTGCCACCCAAGGCAACCCACTAGTTTCCTTATGCCACCCAAGGCACCCCCACTAGTTACTACATGCCACCCAAGGAACCCACTTAACCCCTCATGCCTCACCACATGCTAATTTGGTTAAGTGTTTCTTAATTAATTAAGATCGTAACCTTTGTAAAGACCTCTCACATTAGACTGTCTTTTATGGCAGCTGGATATGCCGGTTGGTTCCGGGCAGCCTTACACCATAACAGAGTCTAACCTCGTGTCTTTACACTTGTCACGTATTTAGTTTATGACTAAGACCTCTCACATTGGGACAATCATTTGTAGCCGCTGGATTTACCGGTCGGTTCCGGGCAGTCTTATGCTATAAAAAGGGTCCAACCTCGTGTCTTAGTAGATTAATTACACCTAATTAATCACCCCCATAATTTGTATTAATTATCTCTAATTAATTACAAATATTTAAGAATATGGGTAGACCTAACTCAATAGGTAAATTCCCAATTCCATAATATGGGTAGACCTAACTTAATAGGTAAATTCCCAATTATGTCCATCCACTTTATGGTACGTTTAATCATACCCACTTCACACAATTTTATGTGTTCATTAATTTTTACCCCATCGTCCCCACCTAAATACGTTAACATGACATACTTCAAAAGAGAAGATTCATCATACACACAATGGGTTCAACTTAGCATATCATTAGCATTATCATGGGTTTAAAAGGTGTCAACTTGCATATATGACCATAAACCCAACTTGCATAAATAACCAATCCCAAACTTGCATGAATCACATATGTCATAAAGATGGTAACTTGCATAAATGTTCATGTCATAGACCTATCATAAAGGTGTCAACTTGCATACATGTCATAGGTCTAAAAGGGATGAACTTGCACATGTACTTATGTCATACATAGAGGCAAACTTGCATATATTATGCATATCATAAAAAGTGACAAACTTTCATATGAACTTGCATCATAACTTGCATATGAACTTGCATAACATGCCATACTTAGAGGCAAACTTGCATATATTATGCATATCATAAAAAGAGACAAACTTGCATATGAACTTGCATCATAACTTGCATATGAACTTGCATCATAACTTGCATATGAACTTGCATCATAACTTGCATAACATGCCATACTTAGAGGCAAACTTGCATATATTATGTATATCATAAAAAGAGACAAACTTGCATATGAACTTGCATCATAACTTGCATATAATCTCACATATAGCTTGCATAACATGTAACATATGAATCAATGTTCAACATAGTGTTTTGCATAATGAGCATCATAAAACATAGCATTAAACTTGAATATAGCATAAAACTTGCAAAACACACAACATACACTATACTAAACTTGTATAAACACATTGATCCACAAACATAGCCATATCTTATCATATCCTATCATAATCAATTTAATAATTGATTATTAAGGTTATAGAAACTCACCACTAAACTCCAATAAGCATACCCTTGCCAAAAAAATCAACCAAAAACTCTAGCCTTGAACATAAAGCTTGCAACTGGATGATGAATGCAAGCTAATGATAACTCATACAACTTAAAAATCTTGTATGAACATGAAAGCCTTCATAGAAATAGTTTAGAAAGAGGATGGAGGCTAGGGTTTTGAGTGGAGGCCATGATCATAGAAAATTTTGGCATAGTTTAGTTAGAGGATAGGATTATGATCATTTAGGGCTAGCTTAGGGTCTTATTTATAGGATTAGGCAAGTGTTTTAGGCCATTAGATTAACCCTAAATTAGATTAGGACCATCAGATCTCGGAAGCTTCCAGAAACCAGCCCCAAACACAGCCCAAACCCTGAAATGGTGTACCAGGCCAAACTGGCCGAGCACCCCCTGTCGACACGCAAGTCGACAGGGCTGTCGACTTGGTCCTAGCCAAGTCGACTGCCCAGTCGACAGGACTGTCGACTTGGGTAGCTAGGCGGGAATTTTCCCCCTGCGCCCAATGGCCCCAATTTCGAAATTTGAACCTGAATTTAAATCTGTTTTGAACTTTGAATTTTCTGTAAACTTCATTGGGCCATAACCGGGCCATACGGACTCCGATTCTCGAAAACTCGGGCTCTATTTCGCGTATTTTTCAGAGACGAGCGCAATGACGCAGCCTGTTTCCCCCAATTCTCACATCTGAGATTATTTATTCTGCAATTAGTGAATTTTAGCATTAACCGAAATTCGGTTACATATATTCTCCCTATGTTGTTGTTGGTCTCTACTTTGGGCATTAGTAGTGTACCTCTTTCTTTTGCTTTAGAGAGAGTATTTTGAAGTTGTAATGATGATATTGGATCATAAGCTGTAATTTGGATTCCGCTGCCATGATGGTTTAGTTTCAGCTTATGCACTGTCTCGCCTATTTTATATCAAAGTTATGCTATAATTAAATTTTATCCCATGCGCTGTGAGACATTCTACACGTTCCTTGTTAGTTCAAATTCCTTCCTTTTCCTTTCTTTGGACACCATCCCGTGCTAGTCGGGCATTAGCACAGCGCACTTTCATTTGAAATGTCGGCTGGTGCGGGGCGGGCCGTCACATATCTTCCAATTTCCTCAACAATATCCGTATAATCACGGAATCCAATATTGAAATATTCCGAAGATTATTTATACTAAAATCCATTCCAATTCATATTTTAGCAATTTTGGTTATATTAAAACCATTTACAAATCCAATTTATTTATTTAAAAACATTGGATTATTATTTTAGTCAATAACTAGTTCATTTTGATAAAAATATATTTTTATCTTTTCAAACTTGGAATTTTTCATCCAAAATCTTTCCAAATCATTTATCATGATTTTACATAATCTTTCCATATTTTTAATAATTTTATTAAGGCCCTTACAGTCGGTTTCCAATAACGGCCACCGAACTACATCCATGGCGACCTTTTCTGATATTGATTTGGACATAAATTTTAAATCCAAATGTTCAATTTTATATCTCCTATATTCATTGGAAATAACTTTTCGATATGAATCCAACGGTTCTGGTTTTAGGAGAATCCGACGGTCGGATCTCCCATTATGTCCTTTTGAAGACAATGGTTGAAATTCACGAACGGTAGCTGTTCTGCACGTTCTATTCAAACCATATATATATAATATATATGTTGCCGATTTCTTTTCAAACGTATTTTATAAATCGTTTATAAATTCATTTTAAAATGAATCCAACTTCATTTTCAATTTTAAATCAAAACTGAATATTCCATATCATTATAATATTAAAATGATAATATTTTCAAAATATCTGATTTTGAAATCGATTCGTATCCATTTGTAAATTGAATAAAATCAATTTATAAACCCATTTGAGTTAAAATGGCGTTTAGCTACTTAACTTGACTTCACATTTTAATATTTTTGTGTCCATCCAAAATCGGACATCAAAATCTTAATTTAATTCTTAACTGAATATTATTCTGAAATATTCGTTCATATTCTGAAACGGAATGCAACTCAATCAATTACCATATAATTTCAATTATATGGATTTTGTACATCGCATGTATGCAACAAGAATGATAAATAATCATCAAACATTCAAACATCATCCAAAGTCCATTCGGCAACTGTATAAGCATTAAAATAATTAAATAACGCTCATCGTAGACTATCAACCCATCGATTGACATACAACTAAATATTGGGATTAGTGTATGTCCAATATCATCCCAATCCCCGTGTTGTGTTTTCAAATAACAACAGTCTATTTAAATAATTCATTGGTTAATATATTAAACCAATTTTAATTCAATTCGAATTATTTGTCTAATTAATAAATTTTCACTGTTAATTATAAATGGATATTTATAATTAAATTTTAACAACCATAACGTGTATCCACATTGTTTGAAATACGTGTATCGTATATTCAAACAACGCTTCCTGTGAAAATGAGTGGTGAATAGTTCATGTGTTGAACTCAAACAACGTCATATACAACAGATAAAAATCAATAATAACAATTTCTATAAATTTACAGTTATAAATAAATTAAATTACTGTACAAATATTTTAGTGAGAGAGTTCTCACATTGTGTTCCACTCCGTCATTCTTTATTACAATTTCTGTACTATTTGGGTTTAAATTTTCCTTGAATTATAATTTTCTCTGTTTCCGTTCTTGTATGTTCCATTACAAAGCTCTCCTTTATGTGATTCCAACACAATTGAATTTGCGAATTTCTGATACTATTTGACAAAGTTATGACGATTTAAAATTCTAAATATTTTAACCATATGTTTAACTAAATTAATTAAGGTTAATTAACCTTAATCAAGAGTTAGGCCACACCCTTCAGGAAAATGACGATCCGCTCAAACCCAAAAAGCACCACCAGAAAACTCATCGCTACATCCTCATCGTCAAACCGGAGCATGATCGGGGATTGCCACAAGAACCGCCGCTCTAACCTCCACCTGTGCGCCCCACCTACTCCCGCTCGAGCTCGATAATACTACAGAAATTGAGGCCAAAGTCGTGGACTTTCAGCTCCATTTTCTATCAAATGGCGAAGTTAGAACCCATCAACACCGTACGAATTGAAAGAGCTCTCCTAGGTCTTCGATTTCCCTTCGAGATCATTTCTTAATTCGCTGTGTGTTGAGGGAAATTAAGGGAAGATGTCTTGAGCGATTTAGTGCGTCAGTTTTGGGGCTGACGGCGCATCCGAGAAAATGGAAATTAGGGTTTAGGTTTTGACCAGTTTGACTAAGGTTATATACATATTTTTTATAATATTTTAATTCGTGAATTTACTCGTTTATTGCTACGAACTCCAAATCGAACCCAACAACTGTCATTACAAGCTAAATACCCACATTTTGAACACAATGGGATATGTTTCATAAGACAATTCGACTGTTTCGATTAGCTTTTATCAAAATTAAAATATAAATTAGTATAACCGTCAATACTGAATTTAAACGTACATTTTAATTTACCGGGGCCACATACTGACTACAAAAATTACAGAAAAATAATTCTACCTATGTTTTAGTGATATTGTCCTAATAAAATTTATTTCGTTGAATTTTCAGACTGTTTGGAAAATGGCCTTTTTCCAGTCGATTAAATTTAAACTGAAATTACAAAACACGTTTAAATTTACCACGCTCACATATTAATTCCAAAAATTATGAAATTTGAAACCCAACAATAATTTAAAATTCTGGATCCAACAAAAGTGGTTTTGTCAAAAACGGAGGTCGTTTGTAAAATGACTATTTTTAAGGGCTATATATTATATTAAAAAAAAATATAAATTCTACAGCGACTATTCTAAATTTTAAACTGGACATAACTAACAATTTATAAAGTGAAATAGCTAAAATAAAAAATTTAAATTGGTGCTGAAATTTTGGGTTGTTACAATATCACTTTAATATATAAGTTAAAAAGATAATTTTTTTATCATACTCCTACAAAAATGTCCAAAATACTTATTATTTAGTTGAATATTCCTTGAAACTAATTATTCTTGAAAAAGAAGTGCCTTAACCTAATTTTCGCTTATCAACCATGAAGTAAAATATTAATTAATGGATATTTTAAGATAGTAACCAAAATATTTAAAGCATGTTAATAAATAAATTAAAATCAGGATTCATGTACTGTTTTATTTGGAAACCCCATATTTGTCAAGTCAATTAATTTAATTATTTATTAAATTATTATTTTTTTGTTTAAAATCACAACCAAATAATTTAAAGCGGTTTAGTAAATATAACATATTTAAAGCATGTTAATAAATAAATTAAAATCTGGATTCATGTACTATTTTTTTTGGAAACCCCATATTTGTCAAGTTAATTAATTTAATTATTTATATATTTTGTTTAAAATAACAACCAAATAATTTAAAGCTATTTAGTAAATAAAATAAAGTCAGGATTCATGTACTATTTTATTTGGAAACCACATATTTGTCAAGATGATTAATTTAATTATTTATTAAATTATTATTTTTTTACTTAAATTAACAACCAAATAATTTAAAGTAGTTTAGTAAATAAAATAAAATCAGGATTCATGCACTATCATGTCTAGAAATTCCAAGATTAATTTAAAGCAGTTTATTAAATAAAATAAAATTAGGATTCACGCACTATAATGTCCATAGATTCCAAGATTTTTCAAGTAAGTTGATTTAATTATTCTGCAGATTGTTTTTCTTATACTATTTTATCTAGAAACTCCATATTTGTCAAGTTAATTAATTTAATTACTTATTAAATTATTTTTATTTTCTGTTTAAAATAACAACTAATAATTTAAAGCAGTTTAGTAAATAAAATAAGATCAAGATTCATGCACTATCATATCTAGAAATTCCAAGATTAATTTAAAATAAAATCAGGATACATGCACTATCATGTCTAGAAATTCCTGGATTTGTCAAGCCAATTGATTTAATTATTCTGCAGATTTTTTTCTTTTCTTTTTTTCAACTATAAATATAGGGTTGAAGATTATAAAGGATGTCCAATATTGCTGAGAATATATAGTACTATCTAAATAATGATGAAGAGTTTTGTTTTGTGCTTTATTGTCATTCTGTCTTTGATCATTTCTGCTCCAGGTACTTAACACCTTTGAACTTATACATTTACAATTCGAGATCTTATGTGTATAGCTATTCTTTACTGATAATTAATATTATCAACTCGTTTTTGATATTATAGATATTGAAATCACTAGTTGTGATTCATGTTTCCACATATAACTTACAAAGATAGTTTCTTAAAAGTTATAACTTATAGATATTTAAATCATTAGTTATGTGTATAGCTATTCTTATATGCACCATTTTTGTTTGATTAAGCAGAAATGGTCAAATCTGAAGGTAACAGCGTTCATCAGAATTGCAATGTCGTAAGTGATTGCGATAAATTTTGTGATAGTTTAGGGGCACATAGTGGATTCTGCGAAGATAGCTTATGTTACTGCTGTCCATATGGTGATGGGTGGTGCTTTTAACACTTACTTGCACTGTCTTCTTGATTAACGAATGATTATGATATATGTAATCTGAAGCATGACATGCTTAAATAATTCATGGTTAATGCAATTGTTGCTTCCATTATACATTTCTGTGCCTCATGCATGTATGTTCTTTGAGACAACCCATAAGTTATGGCATGACGTGAAATATCATAACCATGAACAAATAACATGATAATATATATATATATATATCTGTTTTTGCTGCTTAATCATAAGATAAATATGTGCCCTATAAATCTATAAATGCCTCTTTGGATCAAACTGCTCAATCATCAAACTATTGACTAATAAAACAATATGAAAATGTGAGACAAATGACTATGTTTATTATAAATCATACTAGTACAACCGCATAATCGTGGAGAACCGACCATTCTGTTACAAAGTTTAAGAAATAAAATAGTTTTTTTAATTAATCTTAGTCGAACATAAAAAACTAATATATTTGAATATTTAAAATTAGAGAGATCTAAGAATGAAAAGTGAAGACAATTAAGTTGAAAGGATCCAAGAAGATATGTTATAGACATATTCCATGATCTTTTGGCTTCGGAAAAGTTGATTATGGCCAATTGACAGTAAGCAAACCTTCTTGGTGCACATGCATTCCTTAACTAACCCACCTCTTGTTCATGAACAATCGTATAAATCATCATCCTTTTCCACTGTAGTTCCTACATCATAAATGACTCCTCGACACCATCCAAATCATAAGCCAAAGTAGTCAAATAAAACTCTCCTTCCTTAGCTACATTACCATAAAAAAAACTCACATACCATAAGCAAACTAATTCCTATGTTTATCTTCCCGAGAAAATTTTCAATGAATCCAATGCCGCATGGATCAATAAAATTATCTTCCACCCAGCTGAATTTAGGCTTTCCATTCAAAAACTCAAAGATTACATATTAAAACTTTGGAAACCAACGGGCATACATCACATTCATATCGCTCAGTATTACATATTCTCCATTCAATTCGAATATCACACTGATTTTGCGTGCATAACCAAGTCTTCTGCATGCTCTTGCTTTCGTAAGCTACTAATGATTGATATTTGATACCCTGGATATGGATTCATAAAAATTAACGTCTCAACTTTTCAAGTTTGGATAAAATTGTACAATCTTTACATGGAGATGTGGTCTACCGAAGCTCAATCCATGATTGCAATTTATATTGGTGAACCAATTCAAATTGATGAGAAGGCTGCTAGAAAACATGTCACTAGATATGATGGGTGTGCAACTATCTACTGATACTAAAATTAATTTGCTCATTAATGATTTGCATATTGGAGTTAGAAAGGAAATTGTTATTGAATATGAATTTGTACCTCCGAAATGTGATAATTGTGTAACAACCCTGAATTTTGGAACCAATTTAAAAAATTTATTTTAGAAACTTGAGTGGATTTTAAATATTAAAAATGATTTGTTTTTAATAATAACAACTAAAAATTTATTTAAATCTAAGTTAGCATGAATATATTTATTTTAATTATAAAACGAGTTAGACATAGCGTGGTAGTTTGAAAATTTGAATTTGAACTTTGACTGACTGTACAGGATGCAAAATAAATCGGATTTTGGTAAAACCAAAAATATTAGAATCTATTTTAAAATATCTTTCCAACGAATCTGAAAAATTGAAATTTCATAGCGGGAATAAAAAGTTATGCCCTGTTTAGTATTCAGAATAGTTGCTAAAGAATTTATATATATATATATATATATTAAAAATAACCCTTTTAAAAACGACCTCCGTTTTCGACGAAACCACTTTAATTGGAACCGGAATGTCAATTTATTGCAAGATTCCAATTTTCATAATTTTTGGAATTAATACGTGAGCGTGGCAAAATGAAATGTGTCTTGTCAATTTCAGTCAACTTGGATCTACCAGAAAATGGCCATTTTTCAAACGGTCTCCAAATTCGATGAAATTAATTTTGTTAGAACCGTATCATCAAAACATAACTAGAAATAATTTTTCCGTAATTTTTAGAGTCCGTATGTGGCCCTGGTAAATTTAAGTGTACGATCAAATTAAATAAATAAATAAATTATGTTTTAAGTTATAGAAAAGAGGACCGAGACAATCAAACGGGCTGACGGGACCTAGTCCATTACGTCCGGAACGTGGTTACTTGCCTAGGGATAACTCTAGTTGGGCTGAAATTGGGGTTACTGAGAATTTAAGGATTTACTTGAAAATTTAGAGATTTAATATTATTATATTATACATAATGAATAAACCCTAATCCTCAAGCCCAATTGTAGCCACGGTCTTCAACAATAGGCGGATAAAATCTTCAATCCTTCCTCCTTAATTTTCGAATAATCCAACCAATGAAAATCAAAAATTTCTGAAGCTAAATCGAAGATCTATGTTAGATTTATAACTTCAACGTTTATGATTTTATATAGATCATTATTTTGTTTGAATTCCTTCTCCAAAGTCAACACGTTCGCGGTCAAATTCTGGGTTCTAGGGACCCACGAGTTCGCCTGGGTCATGGCGGATGGTAGCGCTCACGTAGGGCTTTGGCATGGTGGGTCTTGATCGAAGTACGGTGGTCCGGTTGGTGGCGCGCAGGTGGAAGTTTGCAACGATTAAATGGGTATGGTTTTGGCATGTAACCTAGAATGATGAAGAAGAAGAAACAAGCGGTCACGTTTTTCTCCAAAGTAATTAAAGGATTTTATTATTATTTAATTATTTAACTAATGAAATTAACCATTGAACCCTCGTAACTTTTGCATATAAATTCAGAATCGAATGAAACGACTTGCGTTGGATTCACAACAGCGAACATTACACAACGGAACAGACCAAATCTGAAACGGAGCACTTGGAAAATTCAGACAAAAAGCAATGTGAGATTTCTCGATTTAAAATTTAAAATGATTGGTTGGATTCCCGCAGTCTCATTAGCGGATGCCCGCGGTACCATAGCGGATGATTACCCTATACGCCCCCACGCTATGATTAGTGGATGACCTTCTATACCGTGATATTCTGCCTCAAAAGCAGGATGGTATTATTTATGTGCTAATGTCTGTGATGCAGGAAAAAACAGGTTGGAGGAATCCAACTAGATTCCTCAAAAATATATTGTTTGTTTATTTGTTTGCATATATACTGTCATATATGATGTGTTAGAAAAATAAACAATTGGTTTGTTCGGTGTTTAAATCTCACTGGGCCTAAGTGTTGATATTTATAAAAATATCATGAAAAGGATATTTGATTTAAAAGGGAAAATTCTATTTGTCTAAATAGAATTTGAATTTCTAAATGAATTCAAATATGCAATTTGAATAAGGAATTTGAATAAGAGATTTGAATATAGAATTTGAAATATAGAATTTCAAAGAAGAATTGACATGAATTGAAATATAGAATTTCAAAGAAGAATTGAAATGAATTGAAATATAGAATTTCAAAGAAGAATTGAAATGAATGGAAATATAGAATTTCAAAGAAGAATTGAAATGAATTGAAATATAGAATTTCAAAGAAGAATTGAAATGAATGGAAATATAGAATTTCAAAGAAGAATTGAAATGAATGGAAATATAGAATTTCAAAGAAGAATTGAAATGAATGGAAATATAGAATTTCAAAGAAGAATTGAAATGAATTGAAATATAGAATTTCCAAGGGGTTTAAAATGGTTTTGAATATAGAATTCAAAGAGAATTAATAAGGAATTTGAATAAGGAATTTGAATAATGGAATCTGAACATAGAAAATTCAAAGTATAGAATTTGAAAATAGAAATTGAAATAGAAATTCAAGTATTGAAATTGAAAATAGAATTGAAAAGGGAATTCAAATATATAGAATTTGAATACAGAATTGAATATAGAATTTGAATATAGAAATTCAAATGGATTTGAATATAAAATTCAAAAGGGGTTGAAATGAATTTGGATATAAAATTCAAAGAGGATTATAAAGGATTCGAAGATAGAATTCAAATAGAATTTGATAAAGGAAATTCAAATGGATTTGTGAACATAGAATTTGATAAAGGAAATTCAAGTGGATTTTTAACATAGAATTTGATAAAGGAAATTCAAGTGGATTTTTAACATAGAATTTGATAAAGGAAATTCAAATGGATTTGTGAACATAGAATTTGATAAAGGAAATTCAAATGGATTTGTGAACATAGAATTTGATAAAGGAAATTCAAATGGATTTTTAACATAGAATTTGATAAAGGAAATTCAAATGGATTTGTGAACATAGAATTTGATAAAGGAAATTCAAATGGATTTGTGAACATAGAATTTGATAAAGGAAATTCAAATGGATTTTTAACATAGAATTTGAATAAGGAAATTCAAATGGAATTTCAAGTATAGAAATTGAATATAGAATTTAAACGGGATTTGAATTAAGGAAATTCAAATTGAATATAGAAATTCAAGTGGGAGTTGAATTAAGGAAATTTGAATAAAGAGAATTCAAATAGAATTGAATATAGAATTTGAATATAGAAATTCAATGGAATTCGAATATGAAATTTAAAGATAGAATTTGAATATAGAAATTCAAATGGATTTTTAATAGAATTTAAAATAAAGGAAAACTCGAAGATAGAATTTGAATATAGAAATTCAATGGAATTTGAATATGGAATTTGAATATATATTTATATATATTCGAACGAGGTTGAAATATAAATTATAAACGATGTTAAACGTTTATATTTATATAAATAATTAAAACGAACGCGCCGCGACGCGGTAGTTCGTGATTTGGCACGTCTAACTTCAATTGAGTATATAGAACTCAATTGAAATCGGAATTTGTTGAAACAAGAATCGTCAGGACCGATTTGATAATAGTTTTCAAATGGAAGAGAAAAATCTGAATTTCGTCGAATAGATTTTGAGTTACGTCAAAATCAAATTTCTAGGAAAACAACGCCAGAATCCGTATAAAGCCATAAGGGTTTAGTTAAATAAATATAAGGACTTTTAAGCAAATAAAAATCCAAATGTTCATTAGAAAAATCTGGACTTGAGTTATAAAATATATATGAACTCAAGTGAAGTAAGAAAAATGATTTTTGAGACAAAAATCATATTTTTTGATTTTTTAATAGAATTAACTAAGTAGAAGAGAAATTAGTTAATCAAGATTTGAATCGAAATAAGACTTTGAAAGGAGAATTGGATTTGTAAATATATATTCGAAATCGAATATGGAACGTGAATTGAAAATGAAATTCAATTAGTTTATAATCGAGTTGAAATATATTTGGATATGTATATTCAAATATCAAAGTAATATAGGCAAAATAGTTAATTTGCAAACTGATAAATGAATTAGTTAAAACGATTGAATTGAGCAAACTGTGAATAAGTAAATTTACTTGTGATTTCATATTCAAACCGAATATGAAATTAGAAAAGGAAAAAAAGGGGGAATTCGATTTGTATAAATAAAGTGGAGTAAAGTATAGAAGAGATATAAATAGAGTGCTCGACAAAAAGGTATGTATTTAATTCGTATATGAGATTTTATGCACCGTATCGGCAAGCCGCTTGGCTTTTTCTTTTACTTTTTGATTGGAGAAGGACCGGGGAAGCTATTTGAAATTTCCCGATGCTCCCGGTACAAAGGAGGTTATGGCGAATTTTTCCGGAAATTTAAGGAGTTAGAATATTTTTAAGAAATTTCGATAGTTAGAAATTAGTGTATCGATGTATATAGAAGTCGATAAGAAAACTAACTTAAAAATAAAATAGGTAAATCAAAAAGGAAATTTAGGAATAAAATCATCGTAAGAATAGAAAGAGAAAAGTATACGTGTTTTAAAAGAGGATAATTGATTTGAATGGTATTGATTTATTCGAGTAAGTAGTCTTGTCTGTTTTGACGTTAAATGTTATTCATCAAGGTCTGAGAGGTAATTATACCCCAACTTGGTTGATTTCATGATATACCGATAAGTAGCAAGATTCAGGCTCGAAGATCAATGTTGAATAAGAGATTTAGTTGAATACAAATATTTAGGTTGTCGTAACGATGTTTTACATAACATCTGTTTTAACCCAAATAAGAGTAAGTTTGGAAATAGAATAACAAATATTTCCTAAGTTTAGAAATAAACGAGTTCGGGAAAGAGATAAATAATTGGAATATTTTCCAATTATAATCGAAGATATTTTCTAAGTACAGAAAATAAAAGAGGCCAATATATGGAAATGTTTTCCAATTAACGTGATTGACTATTGAAAATATTTAGTTAACAAATATTGATAAGAAATAGAGAAGAGATTTAATTAATGGAATATCAATTAAAGGTTCAGTGATTGTTGGATGTTTGGATGAACACTTGTTTTATTCGATAGTTAAATCACCGACTATCGAAACACTTGTTTTTATTCGATAGTTAAATCACAGACTATCGAAGTTTTGACCATCGTGTCAATATAGAGAGACCGGTTGGATTATTATCCGAAGAACCACTCCATATCGGCAGTAGCGTGCGAATCAGATTATATAAAGATAATCGAAGACGGAGTAGAGTGCAAGGACTTTTTCTATTAATAGAAATAGTGCCTTCGGTTCATCCTGTTCCTGGATGACTTGTATGGATGAATGTCTGACAGAGTATTTCCAGAAAGGTCACGTACATTGATTTCTTCAACCGTACCAAGAGTGGAAGCAGAGAAGGGCACTTCTTTAGCTAACACATAATGTACTGTTGTAGACGTCAATTAGTGATTTTCGATGGATCTGACAATGTGGCATTCGAAGTGAATCTGATGTGATGATACAGCGTAACCTCTGGCCTCAACAACCAGGAAATGACAAAAATCGGGCAGGCAGCATGGCTAAGTCGGTCACTCCGAAGTAGGGTGTATAATCACCTATCTAGAGAATATTCATTTGCTTCTTTAATCTATCAATGCTGTCCCATATATATATACGAGAACGGTTGCTGATCCCAACCGTTGGTGATATACATTCGATACACTCAAGCGAAATGAGTGGTCGGTCATGTGTGGCTGAGTTGCAAGATGTTCTTGTTGAACTCCAGTGTATCGTTCCTAGAGTACACTGATCGGAAGGTGGTTCCATACCTTGTCATAGTAGGACATCCATTACCCAATACGTGCTTGCGGTTTTGATTTGTATATTATATATGTGGAACGTGAGATGCAAGCGTTTCCACTAGATTGTTATCTACTTGACTTAGACATTATTATAATATCAAAAGAGTTTTGATATAAAGATAAATCAAGTGTTTGGATTCTCATAAGGGAAAAACCCGTTCCGTGTTATATGGCGTGGTCTTATGAGATATCATTTAGTTTTCTGAAACCGTTTTAAACTGTTTACTCATACGAGTCCCATGACTGACCCGGAGTTTACTTTGTTGTTTTCCCTAAACTCTTGGGTGCCTAAATTTGTACGGGCAGTCAAGTAGTCGGGCATTTACAGATATCCTTGGAGGAGCTTGGAGCAGGAGGCTTCAGCGTTAGTTATCTAGTGTTATTTCCACTATAATTGTAAGTGTTGTACTCTGATGATGATGTATGTATACAGTTAAAAGTTTGTATTTCAAAAATCTGTTATATATTATATTTTGTTCCGCTGCGATGTGAGATTCTGTGTTGTGTTTATGTTCTTCTTCTTCTTCTATTCTAAGTTTCTATCTTATCTATCCTCACCCTCTAATTTCTTTCATTAACGATCTAGAATTTTCGACTCTTGAACGGTTGTTCAAAGTCGAAAATTTTCGGGTTGTTACATTAACCATTAAACCCTCGTAACTTTTGCATATAAATTCAGAATCGAACAAAACGGCTTGCATTGGATTCACAACAGCGAACATTACGCAACGAAACAGACCAGATCTGAAATGGAGCACTTTGAAAATTTAGACAAAAAGCAATGTGATATTTTAAAATTTAAAATTAAATATATATATATATAGTGAAACACTCCACCTCTGCTAAGGTCACTCACAAAGGGAATGCCTTAACTTTAGTGGAGCATTATAGGTAAAAGACACAGATAATTTACAAGACATATATATATAAGCAGCGGAAAATAAAATTAACTTTATCTCGAACACGGTTCATAACAAAACATTACAACAAACTGTTTCAAACCAACTTCCAAATCATTACATCATAATTTATGTCTTGATTATTATATAAAGAAGCATAAAAAAAAACTGCATAAATCCCCAAGTAGTAGTGTATCCAAAGCCATAGCCAAAAGTAAGAGATTCAAAGCTATACATCACAAAGTCTTCAAGCTTGGAAAGATGAACGGTCCAAATTAAGCTGAGCTATTCCCTCCTTAGGTACCTGGGGGGGGGGGGGACGAAAGAAAATAGGTCAGACATAAGACTGGTAAGTCCAGTGATTATTCAGCATATAAACTGATAAGAGAACAATGACTTGAATAAGCTGGACACAGGACAATAACAAGGGAAAATAAGGTAACATAGGATAAGGTAAGGTAAACAGGGCAAGATAAACAAGGCAAGATAAACTAATCATACTATCGTACTCATATCCATATTCTCTGCACCAACTAGATATTTCAACCATTTTCATGAGTTCAACCCTAGTGATCCCTTTTCATTGATCGGCTCCTACTCGCACGCATTTACTACTTGTGTTTACGGGCGCCGCTCGATTGTAGATACCTGTGCTGGTCCCACCATGGGGTGTATCATATCCTATAGTGGCAACCCGACATGATTCAAGATGCAGTGTATAACTACTGATGCCCAGTGCCTGCTTTTTCCACTCCGGAGTACGTGCACGCCCATACTCCTTCGGAACCTACACTGACACACCCACCGTCATTCTTTTGACCGCTCAATAATCGTGCCCCACCCTCCCTAGTTCAGGGTACCATGATACATCTATGTTGGTTACTGCTGAAATGGGTCCCCGTTACTAGGGTTTCCTAATCAACATGTTAAATTGGTTAAGTGTCCAAGTTAACCTAACCTCACCCATCAGTTTAGTTAACATGTTGTATTGGTTAAGTGTTGCCTTAACTAACTTAACCCTACCATTCCTGAATTAGCTTTAATTCATTCATTAAAGCACCAACCACTCACATTAGACAGGTACTGTTGTGATTACTGGATGTGCCAGTCGGTTCCGGGCAGTTTTACATCGCAACTCAGTCTAACCTTGGGTTATTTTGGGCTTGATGCACTAACCTCCCACATTAGATATGTATTGTTACAGTTGCTGGATGTGTCGGGCGGTTCCGGGAAGTCTTACACCGTAACTCAATCTAACCTCGGGTTAAGCACATTCGTCTTTTCTAAATTTACATATTTACCTGTTTATATTTATACGTAAATTATTGTCTATCAAGTCAAGCTCCACTTTCCTTTTAAGCCAAGTTCATAATTTTAGGTATAAAATTTTATACCAATTTATGCCATAAAACATTTTCATGTTTATGAGCCAATTATGCTAATTATATGTTATTACACATTTTCCCCCAACGTTACCCCTGTTAAACGTTCGGATAAATCACATAAAATGTTAGGCTCGATACATAGCCTAACTTATACACAAAAGGGGAAAAAGAGAAACATGTAATAATTCCAACATCACAAAAATATGGATCTAACTACACTAGTCACATATGAATTTGGCATAGAACAAAATACATGTAATTATGAACTTGCAAATTTAGATCAACACAACATGTACCTTAAAATAGGGGTTTTACATAGAAATACATAAACTTAACATTAGGCATGTAGTAGTGAACTTTGCAAATTGGTTGGATCAAATCTAACATGAACCTAATCATATTAACATGTAGTTTTGGATCATATATATATGAACATGGTTGAACTTGCATAAACATAGCATAACTCCCAAATTATCATATAGCATATAGGTGTTATTACCAAATCATGCGACATGAAGTGTCATCGCCAAATTATACACAATATGATATCCATCGCCAATTTATACAATATGATATGCCATCGCCAAATTATAATATGTCATCGCTAATTTATGTCATCACCAAGTATACAACATAATATGTCATCTTCAATTCATTCAACATGGCATGTTATTGCCAAAGTATAACATGTCATCACCAAATTACCCAACATATATGTCACTGGCATATTATACAACATATGGATCCAAAGCATTTAACATTTATCATCAAATTACATACAACAAGATCACAACATAGCATGATAAGAATCATAGTCTCAATCAATTCATTTTTAAAACGAATAGGCATAGATTTACATTAGACGATGATCTATGTCCAGTTATTTAGTCATAATTCTAATATCGTTTAGATCTAAATGAGAACTAGACTTACAAAAAGGAGGCTAGTCTTGAGTTCTGGGATCTGTATTCTGGATTTGAATAGCTCTCCTTTCTTGTAGGTGTTGAATTCTATTAGTTGAATTAGATTTGATTTGTAATTCCTACTTGCTTTCTACTTTCTTGTAGGCTACTCTAGGCTAAGTAATGACAACATGATGGTCTTAGGAATATTTTTGTGTGGCTTTAGGGTTTAGATTTAGATTGATAATATAGAAGTTTTGTAACACCCCGTAATTTTAATATTAATGTTAAAGAATCAAAGAATAATTAATTTCAAATGTGAGAGTTAAGGGAAATGGGTTACGCCATTGCTTTCGTCTCGGAATTCTGCTTAAGATAGAGTCCGAGTTTACGTAAAACGGACACCGTATGAAGGAGATATGGACGAACGAAGTTAGGTAGAAAACCAGAAAGAAGAAGAAGAAAAAAGTAGAAATGCAATGGTGCACTTGGGAAGTGCGCCAGTACAAAAATTGCACTGGAGCACTTCCCAAGTGCGCCCAGGTCGGGCTGAAAGCCTGCACAGCTTTCTGGTGTGTTCTGATCCATACGGTGACTCATTGCTGAGTCCTCTCTGACTCCTTCCTGAATCATTAGGGCTGAGGTGTCACCCTATCCTGATTGAATGGTTGCGGTTAACTCTAGGTTCATCCAGCGGCTATAATTAAATTGAAATTCTACATAAACACATGTAGACTCAAACCCTAAAATCAAATCAAAATTATAACCATGGCCGTCATCGTATCACCTTGCAACCTAGAAGTAGCCGCCACCAACTAGATGGATAGTGAAGCTAATCAATTCAAATCAAGTCTAATCTAAATCAAAATTTGTCTACATCAAGGGAATGATAATCAATTTCAGAACTCAGAATCCTGAACTAAAGTCCTTCTTTGAATTGTGAGTTCAATTTCTTTAATAAGATAATTAATAAGTTAATTGGGTTGAGATATAAATTGGGTTATATGGCTATGTTTGTGAATCATTGAAAAAATGTAATCTTTTGCGAATATATGCTAGATGTTTATCATGATAGTTTTGTTGTGGATCCCTTTTCATATGCCAAATCATATATGCTAGTTGTTCATAATGATAGTTTTGTTGTGGATCCCTTTTAATAAAGAAGAAGTATTTCGGAGTGGGGTGCTCCAGTCGTTTTTGCTACAAAAGATAATGGTTCACTTAGATTGTGCGTGGACTATAGAGAACTTAATAAGCTAACAAAGAAGAACAGGCACCCGTTATCGAGGATAGACGATTTGTTCGATCAATTGGTGGGTGCTTCAGTTTTCTTGCAACTGGATTTGGCTATAGGGTTTCATCAGCTAAGGGTGGCTGAAGAGAGCATCGATAAGACTGCATTTAGAACTCCTGACGGTTTCTTCGAATGGCTCATCATGCCTTTTGGTTTGACGAATGCACCCACATACTTTGTTGACTTAATGAGTATGGTGTTTAGGGAGTTTCTGAACAAATTTGTAGTAGTCTTTGTATATGTGTAACGACCCGGATTCTCGGCGACTTTGGTTATCGACGTAAGCTCGACGTCGATAACCAAAACATCGAAAAATCCCGGTAATTAATTGAAGAAATTAGAAGGTGAGAATAGATAAGATAGAAACTTAGAATAGAAGAAGAAGAAGAACATAACATCAGAGTAACACGAACCTCACAGCGGAACGAATAACATATAATGGATAACATAACTTTGAAATATAACAGTTATGTATACAATAGCACTTATCAGAGTACAACACTTACAACACAGCGGAAATAACTATAGCTATATGATCTTGAAGCCTCCTTCTCCAAGCTCTTCCAGTATATCTGTAAAACCCGACTACTTGACTGCCCGTACAAATTTAGGCACCCAAGAGTTTAGGGAAAACAACAAATAAACTCCGGGTCAGTCATGGGACTGGTGTGAGTAAAACAGTTTAAAACAGGTATATGAACAAGTAAACGATATCTCATAAGACCACGCCGCGGAACGGAACGGGTTTTTCCCTTATGAGAATCCAAAATATCTTTATATCAAAAACCTTTTGATATTATAATAATGTCTATGTACAAATAGACATCAACTAGCAGAAACGCTTTCATCTCACGTTCTACATATATAGTATACAATCAAAATCGCAAGCACGTATTGGGTAATGGATTTCCAACTATGACAAGGTATGGAATCACCTTCCGATCAGTGTACTCTAGGAACGATACACTGGAGTTCAACAAGAACATCTTGCAACTCAGCCACACATGACCGACCACTCATTTCGCTTGAGTGTATCGAATGTACATCACCAACGGTTGGGATCAGCAACCGTTCCCGTATATATATGGGACAGCATTGATAGATTTAAGAAACAAATGAATATTCTCTAGATAGGTGATTATGCACCCTACTTCGGTGCGACCGACTTAGCCATGCTGCCTGCCCGATTTCTGTCATTTACAGGTTGATGAGGCTAGAAGCTACGCTTTATCATCACAATAGATTCACTTCGAATGCCACATTGTCAGATCCATCGAAAATCACTAATTGACGTCTACAACAATACATTACGTGTCAGCTAAAAGAAGTTTCCTTCTCCGCTTCCACTCTTGGTACGGTTGAAGAAATCAATGTACGTGATTGTCTGGAAATACTATGTCAGACATCCATCTTCATTCACTTAGAAATGTCACATCGTCATACCCGCCAAATCCCAAATTGACTTATCCAAAAATAACACGGGTATACAGCTAAGAGAAACGAATTCCTCCGCCACCAAACGTGAATACGTTTGAACAGATCAACTTACGCGATCCATTGGATATACTCTGTCAGACCTTCGTCCATACAAGTTGTCCTGGGACTGTACAAACCGAAGGCACTATTCTGTAAACAGGATAGCCCTTGCATTTTACTCTGTCTTCAATTATCTTTGGCATATATGATTCGCGACGCTTATGCCAATACAGAGTGGTTCTATGGATAATAATCCAACCGGTCTCTCCCTATTGACAACGTTAAAATGGTCAAAAACTTCGATAGTCTGTGAGTTAACTATCAAAGAAAAACAAGTGTGCAAACAACGATACTATTTCCAGATGGAAATTATATCGAACAAACATCATTTAACATTAATCTCTTTAGTTCATTTATTTTACTTATCTCCTGTTTCCCGATATTCTAAATTCTTATTTTCTTTTATCAGAAAACATTTCTGATTTTCGTTTGGAAAACATTTCCAAAACTCATTTTCGATCAAACCTTACTATTTCTTAGTTAAGAAGGAAGTCACTCAAGTTGGGGTATAATTACCTCTCAGACCTTAACTGAACAACGTTATAACTTCGAAATGGTCAAAGTTTATCTTTTAATCTTTAACAACTTCTTTATGCCTTTCTCGGATTCAATTTTACTAATCTACTTCTATATTTAAAACATTGGTTATAACGATAACGCTATAATCCCTACTTTCGAATTATCTAACTTTAATTATAACTTCTATTCTTATTAGTGAATAGTTAACCTCACACTCATTTATTTAAATATAAATAAAATTCTATTTAAACACTGGAAAGTATAAGTACTTTCCCGAATTCGATATAATCAAATTTGCCGATTAACTCTCTTCGATAAATCTCTATTTGATTAACTCTTCTTCGAATACCCTATATTCGATTAATTCCTTCTCGAATAAATGATATTCGATAATATCTCTTAGAATAACTAGTATTCGATAACTCTTCCTTTTCAAATATCTCATATTTGAAAATCTTACTTCGATTAAACTATAATCGATAACTCCCTTCGATGAAACTAACATCGATAACTTCTTTCGATGAAACTAACATCGATAACTCCATTCGATGAAACTAACATCGATAACTCCTTTCGATGAAACTAACATCGATAACTCCTTTCGATGAAACTAACATCGATAACTCCTTTCGATGAAACTAACATCGATAACTTCTTTCGATGAAACTAACATCGATTTATTTAACTCGACGAACTTAACTCGACTAACTTAACTTAACTCGACTAACTCGACTTACTTGGTTTGAGCAGTTCGATTCGATTAACTAGGCTCGACTAACTTGACTATCTTAACTCGACTAACTTGACTAACTTAACTCGACTAACTTAGTTCGACCAATCCGATTCGATTAACTAGGCTCGACTAACTTGGTCGAACCACCCGATCAACTCAACTTATTTAACTTAACTTATTTCTCAACTTGGTCAACTCGATTAACTCTTATCGAATAACTAATATTCGATTAAACTCCATTCGCTTGACTCTAGATCGCAGCGATCACAATGGTTACGCCTGACTCCCTCAGGAAACATCCGACCGCCGTAGGCTATTTACAGCCCTGCGAATTACGCTAGCAGTCGTACAAGATGGCGACTTACCCTGAATACTATGTTTGACTAACTCTGTCTCAAATAACTATATTTGATTAACTCTAGTCCGTTTTAACTCTAATCGATTAACTCTAACTAATTAACTCCAACTGGTTAACTCTAACTGATTAACTCTAACTGGTTAACTCTATTTGACAAACTCGACTTGACTAACCCCTTTCGAATAACATATTCGATTAACTAACTTTAGAATACCATATTCGATTAACTAGCTTTGAATACCATATTCGATTAACTAACTTTGAATACCATATTCGATTAACTAACTTTGAATACCATATTCGATTAACTCCTTTCGAATGTCTATATTCGATTAACTAACTTCGAATACCATATTCGATTTCTCCTTTCG
This sequence comes from Allium sativum, assembly GCA_030737875.1. Classification (NCBI taxonomy): domain Eukaryota; kingdom Viridiplantae; phylum Streptophyta; class Magnoliopsida; order Asparagales; family Amaryllidaceae; genus Allium; species Allium sativum. Next base: position 650,889,928 of record CM060918.1, read on the forward strand.
AATACCATATTCGATTAACTAACTTCGAATACCATATTCGATTAACTCCTTTCGAATACCATATTCGATTAACTAACTTCGAATACCATATTCGATTTCTCCTTTCGAATACCATATTCGATTTCTTTATTCACTTTATAAAGATTTCCTTTTTAACAACGTTTTATTCATTTGAAAAGATTTACTTTTAAATAACGGTTCTACACTTTAAAAATGATTTCCTTTTTATAATGTTCCCTTTCCAATTCTATTTGTAAATGGTTTACAAATATTTTCCTTTTCAAATTTATTCTTGAAATATTCTAACTCCTTAAATTCCCGGGAAAATTCGCCATAACCTCCTTTGTATCGGGAGCATCGGGAAAATCCCCAAACTCGCCACACAGGCCTTTCCATTCGAAAAGAAATGCTTTGAATTTATTTCCTTTTTAAAATATCTCCTATTTATAAATATCCCAATTTATAAATATTCCTTATTTATAAATATTCCACTTTATAAATATCGCTTATTTATAAATATCCCATTTTATAAATATGCTATTTTCAATATCACTTTGAAAATTCCCTTATCAACATTTCGATATGTTATGGTATTCAATCATATCAAATCACGATGTTCAATATCGTGCAACCACATATAATCGCCAACAGATTATATATCACATTATATATCACAATATATAAATCACAGTAAAATAACTGTTGAGGAATCCAGTTGGATTCCTCCAACCTGTTTCCCTGCATCCACAGATGTTACACAGTATAATATACATCAATTTCATTCCAACATGAAATATACTGATAATCAGAATCCATATTTGATTGACGGTTTTCTATATATAACTATATCTACATTTTCAATCAAATCTATTTAACAGTCCAATTTAACAATCAATACACATCAATCAATCATTAAAAATAAAGTACAGTTTATACAAATATAAACTGAACAAAGTTAGTGAGATTTACTCACATTGGCGCATTAGCCGTTAAATAACGGTTTGCGTTATTTGATTCTGATCAGACAATTTATTTCGCCATAAATTGTAACGAGCTCTGATGGACTTCCAGTCAGTTTCATGGTGACGCTCCCGTCCATACGAACCCAACGCCACAAACCGTTCTGAATTCTGATCATGTATGACCTAGTTATCGTTATTACAAGTTGAACACAATTTAAATTAAATTAAAACTTTAAACCTTTCTTTTCATTGGGCCTCACCATTTAAGAAAAAGCCCATGCCCCTATGTAAATACCCAAGCCCATTCATTCATCTTCCCCAATCACTTTAAACGCAAGCTCCAGTAAATTGCTCAAGGCCATTGCCACGTTTCCATCCACCGTATTCCTCCTACACACCATCGACTTGCAAACCGAATCCACCATTCTACTTCCCTTCCCGAACTCCTTCCTCCCATCACCGTTTCTGTCAGCTCGTCGCCCCCTTGGAAAAACCCATCGACACAGCGTTCTCGCCAGAAACCAAAGGAAGACCATGACACTTTTTACACCGAAACCTCCCAACTAAATTCCTACAGGTGCGGTTTCTTGTCTCGAATCCGAAAATAACCTCAAAACCACACATTTCCACCGAAATCAAATCCAGTACTAAACCCTACTTCACGCTGCTCATAAATCCTTCGACCGGAATGATGTCGAACTCCACCAGAGTGCTACTGTGTCGAAGAGCAGGTCTTGAGGAATCCATAAATATATATAAAATGATTTATTGATTTTTCTTTTTATTTCTTTTGATTTTCTTTGTTGCTTTTGATTTATTTTTTTGCTGGAAAACGAACAGGTTCTGGAGTTTTATGCTTGAGGTTGGTAAGGTGTGGGGCTGAGTAGAAAGTAACGTGGCTTGGTTTTTGATCAGTACAAATTTTAGGATACTTTTATTTATTTGGTTTTAAACTTGAAGACGTGTTGTGGTCTCTGTGCTTAAGGAAAAAAAACAACGTGGTCTCTACTCGACTTTAGCATGCATGTGTGGTTTTAAAATGAAGAGGCAACGGTTTTTTTAAATTGTTTTCAAGGAAAACATGCCTATCCATTTCGTAAACTCTACTCACAAATGACCTACTCTGGACAGAAGTGATGATACCGTTGTATCGAGCTCGATGCCACAATCCTAGAAATATAATAATATCGGTAGATTAACTCATATTGCGGAACTTCAAAATGTTGATTTCAGGGTGCGAAATACTTCAAATAAAAAGTTGCTTATTTAATTAAATAAAAATTACCATAAAATTCTAAAAATTAAATTATCACTATGTCCCAAAAGAACCTCGTCTAAATTCAAATCTGATATTTAAATATTCTCAAATAATCGTTATGGTCAGGGCGCTGCATTTCTGAGAATTTGATTTGGACATAACTCAAAATCTACACGACGAAATCCCGATATTTCTCTTCCACTAGAAAGATATACTCCACCAGCTCCACACGTTTCTTGTTTCATAGAAATCCAGCTTAAAACGAATCCTGTACATTCAGTTGAAGTTCAAATCGCCAATTTACGAACTGCAGCGCCATTTCGAGCTCGTTTATAAATATATTATAAACTATACGTTCAACTGTCGTCGATTGAATATATTCGTTATTATATTTCGAATCGAAACTCCACCAAATCTCGTATGCTATTCAATTCACATTATATTGTGAATTTCACTATTTCCGATTATTTCGACATTATAATATATTATTATATTATAATTATTTATTAAATATTCAATATTATTTAATTAAACGATCATTAACTTCTCTAAATCACCAATTATATAATTAAATAAATTAATTATATATCTCTAAAAATGCGGGTCATTACATTCTTCCCCACTTAAAATAATTTCGTCCTCGAAATTGCTAAGTTAGAGGACGACCCTACCTTTTGGAATTCCTAAGACTTGTTTACCCCTTATTTCTGATTTTAACTGAACCAATTAATATCGACAAAAGTATTTATTCATTCTGACTAACTGAAATTTTCAAAAATTCTGAAAATTTTCTAACACTTTAAACTTCCGAAAAATTTCGCCAGCACCTCCTTCGTACTGGTCAATAGCTCAAACTCCAACTCTGATATGAATTTGGGTTAATTTGGTTATGTTTTGCTAATCCTATCATTAGTTTCTCCTAAACATGCTTAAGGGGAAATATGGGATTTTGGGTATGTTTGATCCATTTTAACCTATGATATTGATGTGAATGATGTTTGTGGTTGATTATGCATGTTGCTATGACTGTATGAAATGCTTTGTGATTGATTTCAATAGTTAGAATGGTCGAAAACGTCGTCGAATGGCGTAAACACTTGCTGGAATAGTCCCAGAAAACAGTGCAGAGTTCGGATCGGATCGGATAAGGGGGCTCGGATCGGATATGTGGAACTGAGCAAAGAATCTGATCGGATCGGAACCTAACACTTGGGAAAAGTGGCAAAAAGGAAGGCCACGCTAGCTGAACTGGGATCGGATCGGATAGAGGAAAGCGGATCGGATCGAGAAGGACGGATCGGATCGAAGAGGACGGATCGGATCGGAAAAACAAAGGCGAATCAGAGCAGGAGCAAGAAAGCGGATCGGATAGGAGCATATGAAGGGGAGCATGAAGACGGATCGAAAGCACGAACCAAGAAGGACCCGACCCGACCCGAAAGGAAGCACCGAGCCGACCCGAAGAAGAAGCAGCTGACTCGAACCCAGAGGAATGCCGACCCAAACCGCATCAGAAGGGGGACCCGACCCGAACGGATAAAGAACACCGACCCGAACCGATGACCTGAGGAAGAACCCGACCCGACCCAGTATTGACCAATAACCCAAGATGCAAAGGTAGTCCAATAGGGGAAGTTAGAGCTCAAGATCCCGGAACCAGTTGGGAAACAACGAGTTCACTTCATGGTTGGACTTTGCTGCGGGACGTGTGCTAAGGAGTTGTCGACGTTCATAACTTCGATTCACCACTAAAAGGAATGATGGGCTACTTATCAGTGCAGTAGGGTCATTATGACCTGAGGGGTAAGGTGATGGTAGCAAGACTACGTTATCAGTGCAGTAGGGTCATTATGACCCGAGGGGCAAGGTGATGCATGGTAAGACTATGAGCCAGCGCAAATGGGGTGAATAACTCCATGGGGCAAGCGGACATAGTAAGGATTGGTAAGGCTATGAGCCAGCGCAGATGGGGTGAATAACTCCATGGGGCAAGTGGACATAGCGAGGAATTTGTGGCTATGTTATCAGTGCCGTGAAGCCATTTATGACTTCATGGGGCAAAGTGATCGTAGCAAGGAATGTGGGGTGATCGAAGTGGTGAATATCGTATGCTTTATGCACTGAGTGAAAGATGTGAGGATGGATGCTATGCTTGATTGTTTGCCATCATTATGACATACACACCTCCCCCACCTCCGTACCTTTGCACTGTTTGATATGATACCTTAGAGTGTTGTACAGTATGTAGTGCTAACTCTTTGGTTGCAGGTCCAGGTTCAGGTATGTTTTAGTCTACCTGTTATTGTTCACTTTAGATGCTTATCGCTCATACCAGGCTTTATGTCTGACCCAGAGTTTTATGTCTCCTCTTATTACTCTGGGTGCTCACACGAGCAGACTAGAGACAGGTTAGCTGGTGATGTGCGAGTAGCTGATTCGGAGGCGGGCAGGAGGCTTCCACGTATGATATATATATACACACATTCTCCCTGTGTCGTTGGTGGTCGCTACTTGGGCATTAGTAGTGTACCTCATTTATCTTACTTTACTTTGAGACAGTTGAAAAGTTGTAATAAGCTGTATTTTGGATTTCCGCTGCTTTGATGTTTAGTTCTGATTTTCAGCTTATGCACTATCTCTCCTGTTTTATGTCAAGTATGTTATTATTATATTTTGTTCGATGCGCTGTGAGACATTCTACAGGTTCCTTGCATGTTCATTTCCTTCTTCCTTTTCCTTCTAGCGACCCATTCCGTGCTAAATGGACATGTGTACAGCGCACTTTTGGAGTAAATGTCGGTTAGTGCGGGCCGGGCCGTCACACTTGGTATCAGAGCTCTAGGTTGCGTAGTTAACCTAGGGAAAGACACTAGGGAGAGATAGTACGTATACGAGAGCGCGTATTTGTGATTACTTTGGTTTTCAAAAGCTAGGTATATATATACTATTAGTAGTATAAGAATGAAGTTGCACTGCACTAGTACCACTATGGGGTCGTTAATCGTTTCCCTTTTACAGATTGACGATGAGCCGACATGTTAGAGGTACTGGTAGAGGGGCCAATAATGGGAATGCCGCTGACATGAGGGTGATGTTTACTAACCTCATGAGAGACATGCTTAGAGAAGTGCAAGGGGCAATTCCCGATCCCGGAGTTGGTGCTGGCCCAGTAGTGCAGGCGCCTAGGGTCGATTTCGCCAAGTTGTGCAAAGATTACACTAATCTTGGTGGGAAGCCGTTCCACGGAACGGAGTCGGCCACGGATGTTCAAGACAGGATGGATAGCTGTGACCGTATCTTTGATGACTTGGGTCTTGAGGATGCGATGAAGAGAAGGCTAGCATCTCGTCAGTTGCAAGGGCGAGCGATGAATTGGTGGAATGCTATCAGAACAGCTACTCCAGAGGACCAGGTTACTTGGGATCAGTTCAAGGCTCGCTTTAGCGAGAAGTTTATCCCAGCTGCCGAGAAATCGGTGTTGTTTAAGAGGTTCTTGGAACTCAAGCAGAAAGGAAGGGCAGTTTCTGATTATATTGCTGAGTTCGACACTTTGTCGAAGTATGGACTGTCTCTCATTGATACTCCTGAGAAGAAGAATGAGAAGTTCATTACTGGTCTGGATGGGTACTTGGGGGAGAGGCTCATAAACCACATCGATGAGACTTTTGAATCGATCGTGGGGAAAGCTTTGAGGTCAGAAAGCCTTTACCCTAAGTCAAAGACTGAGGCTGCATCTGCAGAAGGGCCAAAGCCGCAAGCAGGCGGTGGAGGCAAGAATAGCTCTCAGAATAAGAGGAAGCAGGACCAATCTAAAGGTGGCCAGAAAAAGAGCAAGAAGGATGTTGAGTGCTTCAGCTGTGGAAAGAAGGGCCATTATGCTAAAGAATGTCGGGCCAAGCCAGCGGAAAGGAAGTGCTACAAATGTGGTCAAGTGGGACATCAGAAGGATAAGTGTCCGCAACCTCTTAAGGAGAGGCAGATTGTGAAAGCATATGCTATTGATGTTGTTCCTTCTTCGTCGAATGCCCCGACTGCGGCGGAGAAAGGAAAGAATGTTGTTATTCAAGGTATGCTTTCTATTTATGATATACCAGTTCGAGTTTTGTTTGATACTGGGGCTTCCCGTTCCTTCATATCTAGTGACCTGGTAGATAGGTTGGGACTGGAACCCGAGATAGTCGATAGACCATTGATTGTGACGAACCCGATTGGTGGTTCGACTAGCCTTAGTATGATTTGCAGGAATTTGGTCTTATCGAGTCATGGATGTATGTTTGTATGTGATTGCTTTGTTTTGGGCTTTACTGGGTATGGCATTATATTGGGAGTCGATTGGCTCCAAAGATACGGGGTGGTGGTAGACTGTGAGGGCTTTTTGGTGACAGTGAGGGCGGATGATGGGCGGAGGGTAGTGTTTGGTAGTTTACCCAGTGAGGGGGTTATGGCTAGTTTTGTAAATTCCCTCGACATCCCGCAGGATGAGTTATCAGATGTGCCCGTGGTTGGCCAGTATCCGGACGTCTTCGAGGAGGTGACCGGGCTTCCACCACACCGAGAGATTGAGTTCCGTATTGATTTAGTGAAAGATGCCAGACCTATAGTGATGCCACTTCGTCGTATGGAACTAAGGGAGCAGCGAGAGCTCAGGGTGCAAGTCAGCAATCTTTTGAAGAAGGGATTTATTAGAAGGAGTGTCTCCGAGTGGGGAGCACCAGTTGTGTTTGCCACTAAGGCATATGGTTCCCTTCGTTTGTGTGTGGACTATCGCGAGTTGAATAAGGTGACGAGGAAGAATAAGTATCCTCTACCGCGGATAGATGATTTGTTTGATCAGCTGGAAGGAGCTAGAGTGTTCTCCCAGTTGGACCTCGCGACAGGATTTCATCAGCTTCGAGTAGCAGATGAGAGTGTTTCGAAGACGACATTTAGGACGCCGTCTGGATTTTATGAGTGGTTGGTTATGCCGTTTGGGTTGACCAATGCGCCAGCCTATTTTGTGGATCTTATGAATCGAGTATTCAGAGATCAGTTGAATAAGTTTGTTCTTGTGTTCGTGGATGATATCCTTGTTTACTCAAGGACAGAGGAGGAACACAAGGGACACTTGAGGATGGTGATGGAGGTGTTGAGGAAACACCAATTGAAAGCGAAATTCTCTAAGTGTCATTTTTGGAGAAGGGAAGTGAGATTCTTGGGTCATGTTGTTTCAGAGAGTGGTATTGCCGTGGACCCTGCGAAGGTGGCTACGGTACAGGATTGGCCTACGCCCAAGAATGCTACAGATATAAGAAGTTTCTTGGGATTAGCTGGATATTATCGTAAGTTTATCCAGGACTTCTCCAAGATAGCAGCACCGTTGACTCAGTTGACCAAGAAGAATCAGTCCTTCATCTGGGACGGAGTGTGTGATGATGCCTTCAAAAGTCTAAAAGAGAGGTTGACGCGTGCGCCAGTGTTAGTCATTCCTAAAGGGAATGAAGAGATGACGGTATACACAGATGCTTGTGGTACCGGACTGGGTGCTGTATTGATGCAAGGAGGTAGGTTTGTAGCTTATGCTAGTCGACAGCTAAAGCCGCATGAGAAGAAGTATCCTACCCATGATTTGGAATTAGCAGCGATTGTATTTGCGCTGAAGATGTGGAGACACTATCTCTTGGGAGAAAGATTCGAGTTGTTTACCGATCATAAATCGTTAAAGTATCTCTTCTCTCAGAAAGATCTAAATCTCCGTCAGCAAAGATGGTTAGAGTTCTTGGCTTCGTATGATTTTGACATCGCGTATACACCTGGGAAAGGTAATGCGGTAGCCGATGCCTTGAGTAGGAGACATGCCAGCTTAGGGGCAATGTTTCTTGAATGGAAGCAACTGGAGTATATCGCGGGGTTTGATTTCAGACCAAAGTGCGAGTTGATCCAGTTATGCTAGCTAGTTTGACGATCAGACCCACTTTGATAGAGCGGATTGGTTCTAGTCAGAGGGACGATCCTAATCTATTAGAAATCATCTCTAAGTTAGAAATGGGTATTGATGAGGAGATGAATGCGTATGGGCTTGATTGAGAGGGATGGCTTCGAAAGAATGGAAGATTAGTTGTGCCCAACGTGAATGGTTTGAGAGATGAAGTGCTTAGAGAATGTCATCACTCAAAACTGACTATACATCCCGGTGGTAATAAGATGTATCGAGACATGAGACAGACTTACTACTGGGAAGGGATGAAAAGAGACGTTGGGAAGTTTATATCCAAGTGCATGAATTGCCAGCTAGTTAAAGCTGAGCAAAAGAAGCCTAGTGGGTTGTTGCAACCATTAGAAATTCCCGAATGGAAATGGGAGCAAGTCTCGATGGATTTCATCGATGGCCTGCCAAGGACTAGATCGGGATATGATAGCATTTGGGTAATTGTGGATCGATTGACTAAAAACGCAAGATTTATACAAGTCAAATCGACCAGAACGGCAGCCAAGTTGGCAAAATTGTATATGAAGTGGGTAGTGAGATTTCATGGAGTACCCAAAAGCATTGTGAGTGACCGAGACCCATTGTTCACTAGTGGGTTTTGGAAGAGCTTACAAGAGGCTCTAGGGTCAAGATTACATCTCAGTACCGCATATCATCCTCAGACCGACGGTCAGACGGAGAGGGTGAATCGTATATTGGAAGATCTCTTGAGAGCGTGTATATTGGACTTTGGTGGATCATGGGATGACCATTTGCATCTAGTAGAGTCTGCATATAATAATAGCTTCCAATCCAGTATCGGTATGGCTCCATATGAAGCTTTGTACGGAAGACCGTGCAACTCACCATCATGCTGGATAGAGACTGGCGAGAAGTTTGTGCTTGGACCAGATGTGGTGAGAGAAACTTCAGATAAGATCAAGGTCATTCAGCAACGAATGAAAGCTGCTCAAGATAGGCAGAAGAGTTATGCTGATAAGAGGAGAAGAGACTTGAAATTCTCCGTTGGTGACTTGGTGTTCGTCAAGATCTCTCCGTTGAAGAGCGTGATTCGATTTGGCAGGAGAGGCAAGTTGGCACCAAGATTTGTTGGGCCATTCCCTGTTCTTGAATTAGTCGGGAATTTGGCGTATAGAGTTGGCTTACTAGAGAAGATGGCAGGAGTTCACAATGTATTTCATGTTTCCCAACTAAGGAAGTTCGTTCACGACTCAGATGTGACTATTTCACCTGATCAGTTAGAGGACTTCGAAGTAGAACCTGAGGCGGTTGGGAACCGCAAGCCGATTCGTATTGTGGGGCACGATACGAAGCAACTTCGATGGAAGGCGGTGAAGCTAGTCAAGGTTCAGTGGGGCGAGAACGAGAATGATTGTACTTGGGAGACAGAGGAGAGCATTAGGAAGGCATATCCAGAACTCTTTGCCTGGTAAGATTTACTTCGTAATTTAGTTTTTCCGCATGCTAGGATAGACTTGTTTAGCTTGTTTTGCATGTTTGATTATTGCTTTATGATTGATAGGCATGCGGGACCTTTGTGTGTGTTTTGATTAGGGAATTTCGGGGGCGAAATTTCTTAAGGGGGGAGAGTGTAATGACCCGTATTCTACACGTCATAGGATCGTAGAATATTTATTTCTTTCCCATGTGAAGTCGTATGGTCATGTAACTTTGGGAAACATCTATTAGAGTCATTTCCCATGCTTATGATTTTTGTCGATTTTTAAATGACCATTTTGCCCCTAGTTGGTACTGTTTTGGCCATAACTTTTGATTGGGAAGGAATTTTGACCTGAAACCACTTCCATTTGATTCGTTTGATGGTTTCTCTTTCCGTAGAGTGGTCACATTAGCCAAACGGACTTTCCGTTTGGGAGATATGGCTGAAACAAGGTTTGGAGGGTGAAAAACTGCTTAACCGGGCCAAATCGGGTGATTAGTGAGTAGGCCCATAACCCATTTCGGGATTAGGGTTATGGGAAGGCTGAAATGAGATGGAGAATCATTCCATTTCAGTTTTCTAGCCTCCACTTATCACCAAGGATCCATAAAAATGGTCTCCAACCTCTAAATCACCTCCAAATCACCCTTAGGTTAAGGATTTGGTTTAGCAACCCCTAATCAAGAAGGATCTTCACCAAATCAACAAAGGAGTTGCTGTTTGGTATTGAAATTCGCATCAAATCAGAGAATCATTTCAGATCTTAGTTTATTTTGTGGCTAAGGTGAGTGATTTGCATAGTTTTACACTAATTATGGCTAATTAGGGGTGATTAGTGCTAATTAGCAAATTTAGGCATGATAAAACTCGGGGAAAATGTTCATAAATTCCTAAATGATGTTTTAGACCTCTGATATGAATTTGGGTTAATTTGGTTAAGTTTTGCTAATCCTATCATTAGTTTCTCCTAAACATGCTTAAGGGGAAATATGGGATTTTGGGTATGTTTGATCCATTTTGACCTATGATATTGATGTGAATGATGTTTGTGGTTGATTATGCATGTTGCTGTGACTGTATGAAATGCTTTGTGATTGATTTCAATAGTTAGAATGGTCGAAAACGTCGTCGAATGGCGTAAACACTTGCTGGAATAGTCCCAGAAAACAGTGCAGAGTTCGGATCGGATCGGATCGGATAAGGGGGCTCGGATCGGATATGTGGAACTGAGCAAAGAATCTGATCGGATCGGAACCCAACACTTGGGAAAAGTGGCAAAAAGGAAGGCCACGCTAGCTGAACTGGGATCGGATCGGATAGAGGAAAGCGGATCGGATCGAGAAGGACGGATCGGATCGAAGAGGACGGATCGGATCGGAAAAACAAAGGCGAATCAGAGCAGGAGCAAGAAAGCGGATCGGATAGGAGCATATGAAGGGGAGCATGAAGACGGATTGAAAGCATGAACCAAGAAGGACCCGACCCGACCCGAAAGGAAGCACCGACCCGACCCGAAGAAGAAGAAGCAGCTGACTCGAACCCAGAGGAATGCCGACCCGAACCGCATCAGAAGGGGGACCCGACCCGAACGGATAAAGAACACCGACCCGAACCGATGACCTGAGGAAGAACCCGACCCGACCCGATGTTAGTAGCATTTAAATTAATAGTCATGTGCATAAGGAACAAAATAGCCTAAAGAAAAACTAATGTATAATCCATTGTAGCGTTGAGCTTGTATCTTCTAAGAAAATTTGTGATCCTAGTCAAATAATTTTCATCTTCATAAGATATTTTTATTTTTTAATCTCTTCCTTACTTTAACAGTGGGTTGTTACAATTGTGTTTATTATTTATAAAATCCAGTTCAATGGAAATTCTGTTTGTTTCACATTTTTGCATTTTTCGTTTGAATTAAATGATTAATTTTCTTATTGCACTTTTTACCCTAATCTTACGTTTTTAGGTTGTATTGGAAATCATCAGCTAGTATTCCTGATATGTCAAAAGTGGTCTTCTGGTACTTCCAGAAGTTTTTTTCCTGCATAATGGAGATAATATTTGAAAGAGTGAAAAGCAGAAGCCTTAGAAAAAGAAAGCAAGAGGTATCAAACTTTTACCCAATCCTTCAATAGTAACTATTCATTTTCTTCCATGCCCAAAGTCTCAAGGAAGAATAAGCAAGACAGGGAGACAATTGAAGAAGAAATGACAAAGATGATGGCAATGCTCAGATTCTGTGATAGAGTTTTGTGTTTTTGCCTTCGCCGTCGTCTTGGTAGATTGGTTAGTTACGTTAAGACTAATGTTAGTGTAAATATAATGTTATGTGGAATTAGTACAACATTGTATGTGTTTGTATATGGGATTATGTTAGTACCAGCTAAATAGTTTTGTTGATCATAATTTAACTTCGTGTATGAATTAATGAAGGATTATGGATGTTCGTTCTTGTATGTGAGTATGAATGTTCTTATCAGTTCAAAATTATAATATCGTTGGCAAATTTTACTTTTCTTTTTTGATATGCTATTTATTTCCACATTCACAATTGGATGATATTATTTAGATATGGGTGTTGTTATTGACACTCCAACTATTGTTAAGGTAGGGCCATTTTTTTAAAAACACTCCACTCTATGAAAAAAAGTTAAGGGACTACACAAACAAATTATTTCATACTACTCAATATTCCTGGATTGCCCATTCAAATTAGATATAAAATGTAACAACCCAGTTTTTGAACGAGTTTTATAATCTATAATGCATAGATTATACGGATAATTTAATTTAATTTAATAAATTAAGATTTTATATATTTGGGAATATATCAAGGAATTCCAAATAAATATATTCCTTGATGATTTTATATCTATATAAAACAAGTAGTTAATATTTTGTGATCATCTTGTCGTATTTTTTATTTCTTTTAACTCAAATGAAAATAGATTACTTAATCAAGCAAACAATGGGGTAATATAAGCTAATTACAAGAGGTATATTTATTTTACAATTTTGATAAGATCAAACCCATTTTAAATTAAGAATAATTGTATAATATGAACATATTAACTTGTTATATATGTGTAGTCAAGTGTATGTTGTTTGACCATCTTTAGTTGCATCAAAAACTTATTTTAAATCATAGTGTTACATAAAGTAACCAATGTAAGATTAAAAAGAAAAAAAAGGGTAAAATTTCATTTTTTCACATCACATGTGAATATACATGAGAAGATCACAACTTCAAAAGAAACAATTAAATTAATAAGTGAAATACATATGTGGACAAGTTTACTTAGGTACAAGCATAACATTTAAAACATGTGCATATTAATTAATTTAGTATGTATACAAGACATGTATGTATGCAAATGAATATATACATAAGGTTGCTAAGATAAATGAAGTCTAAGCCAAAATCTGAAAAGACATAACTACTAGTTCTACAAATCAATTGATAAGCAAATCATAGCCTAGTCAAATATAATAAGGCATTGCATTGAACATGAAACAATAGTAAACAACTAGCATAGGATGGGTATGGCCTAGAAATGTGACATCTTATAGGTTTAGGCCAGCTAAGCTATGAGAAAACACATGCATACCTATTTGTGTAATACCAAACAGTCGAATAAGAAAGGAAATGAGATCAAAAAAAATCTTAAATACTTTTGCCAAGGTTTGTAGGTGATCAGCCAGCAAGTGATTGAAAGAAAATGACCTTGCCTTAGGTGCTAAGCTTACCTTTTATATATATAAATGTACACTCATTCTACAGTAAAGAACATTGGGTTTACTCTTGCTTAGGAGCAAAGTAAAAGACAGTGACTGAATTGTTAAATCTACATTAATTCAACCAAATAACTTGCTGCAAATCTACGCTTCCTATCTAATAGCCTACCCGACTTAAGACTTAAATCTTCCATCTATAAGTACCCGTAGAGTTCATACAATTCACACACACACTAGTCTCTAGAAACAAATGAAAATAAAGAATAAGTAAATGGTAGAAAGCAGGGTAAAAACAGAGAGGAACAATAATAAAAACTGAGACTACAACTATGTGAAAGCTTGAGCAAACTATAGCAAGGCAGTGAAGTATACTGGAAACCAAAGCTTGTAGGAGATGAAAACATTGCAAAACAGAGAACAATGGTAGGCAGGACCTGGGAATAAAAATGGCAAGGTAGTGAACATCTTATGTGAGTAAACAATTTAAATTTCTATACTGTTTTAAGTTTAAGTCATGATATATATATATATATATATATATATATATATATAGGTCATTATGTTCCTATCCTATTGATAGAGAATTGGAAATTCACAAGTAGCATTAAACATGTAATATTGTGAATGAACACCCCTCACCTCTTCAATGTCTTATATTTTATCCCAGTCAGTTCAAACAAAATGTGTGCTGAAATGTACCCATTACATTTGATTCAAATATTAATGGAGTTTAGGAAGCGGATCTCCTGAACAAGATTAGCTTAAGACAAGGGTTTAATACAAGCACAGTAATATAAATGGTGATTGATCCCTCTAAATATCTTTACTGTTTTTATCAAAATATTTAAATGAATACAAACCATAGGAATGTGATGTATAGTGTATTCGAATACTGATGTTAATTAGAAGTTTGAACCTCTGAAAAACTAGTATCTTAAAAGTGTGAAATCTGGGAATGAATATGCGAAAGACAGTAACAATAGAGTATGTAAATGCCTAAAATTCTCTATTATCCCATATATATTTTAGTGCATTCAAACTAGATATATGTCGATGTGTATGCATCACATTTGATTCAAATATTTGGGTTGTTTGAAGATTTAATCTTTGTAAACTGTTGGGTTAGGACTAAGTATTTGAACAACCTAGGAAGAATATGCTAAAGACAGTAATAAATATATATAAATAAACAATCTTACATTCTGTTCTAGTCAAACTTATGAAATGTCCTGTTGTAAATTCAACTATATATATATGTAGTTTATATTAAATAGTAATCAATTTCATAAGAGCTAATATATATATATATATATATATATAACTAAATATTGAAGTGTTTGGTTAGGACTGAAAGTTGAAAATGCCTAAGGAAGAAAAACAGAACATATTGTGCGTAAAAACTTCAAAATTTTGATACTGTTTTTATATTTGATCATACATATGTATACCATCGTGTTCCCACCCGACTAAAAGAAAATAGGAAATTTGCAATTGCAAGTAAAATGAATAAACAGATTGCGGATGTTGTTTAGAGATTGAATATTTGCAAATAAGCAGATTAGTCTTGAGTGTTGAAAACCTGAGAAAAGGAAAGCATAATATAAAGGAGGTGATGTTATATAAACACCTATTAATTTAAAGCTGTATGTATGGACTGAATTCAACTAAGAAATCTATAGAGTGTTATTAGGTAGACAAGAACCATGTATGTATGAGTATATAATTTTTTGAGGATCACCGTAAGTAAATAGAAACTATCAATATGTTTAAAACCATGCAAAGAACAAATCCTTCCATCAGATCAAAAATCATTATCACAAATCATAAATTGTTTTAAAGATGAGGATAAACATGAAGGTAGGTTAGTTTTGTGTGATATATACCCTAAACTCTGTTAAAACTCAAACGAATGATATATTTCACCAAGAGCTACCAGTTTACAGTAAAAGGGGGTTAAATCCCAATTTTTCTAACATCACAATATTGTGTTTCGTATATATGAATGAAATTGTATTAACAAACCATGAATTTTAACACAAAAATCTGGATTTTTAGCTACCTATATTATGTGAATTTTAGAGTTGATCAAAAGGTAAACTTTGACCAAATTCCGACGAACGGGTGGGTCATGCGGGACAGCAGTGGCACAAAGGGAGTAGAGTGGATCAGTGATCACTAGAAAAATATAATTAGATTTTCGAAACAAGTAATTTGAGATACTTTAACCAAATTGGGTTTGTCGCTAGTGTTTCTGTTAGAGTAGGATAAAATTTTGAACTGTGCTTCCTCGGTGGGGTTATAAGTGATCGGTCGGAGGGGAAATTGCCCAAGGGGTCATCACTGATCTCGTGATGGAGTTTAGAGGTGGACGGTGTTTTCTGGTGGTAGAGAGAGGTGTTTTCATGAAGGTAAGGGGATGGGTAAATTCCTGTTGAAGTTGCGGATTTCGATATAGGAGGTCAAGGAGATCACAGTTGGTGGAGATGAAGTCAAGGTTGGCGTTGGAACATGAGACGATGACTGAATCATCGGTGTGGCGGCAAGATCAAATGTTTATGTGCACGGCGGTGATACGGTGCACAGATGAATGGAGTAAGAAGAAATAACAAGGAAGAAGAGAAGGATGGACCAGATATTGGAAATAAGGTTTGGATCGTTAAACTGTGTATATGAGCTATGTTGGAGTAATTAGGCTTTAGGACTGAAGTGAAATGAGTTAAGGATCATCTAGTATTTAGGTTTCTTCTTAAAATTGAACATTTTACATATAGTTAAAAAGATAGAGATATCCATGAGTGGTTCCGGGAAATGACAAAACATACTTAGACTATAGTGAACTACAAAAATCCACGTTGATTAATTTAATCAATTTTAAATAAAAATTGATTTAAACAGAAGTAAGAAGGAATATATATATACACATATACATAAGAAATAAAGAAGAAAAATCGAGAAGCTATTTCATAGTTACAGGACTGGTCGTCGTAACAACCAAGTTCATAGCTCCAACATCAGTATTTATATGTAGTTAGTTGAAACAAAATAAAGGTTTAAACAATTAATTCATTTCAAATGAATCTTGAATAAATATAACGTGAAATTAACTGTATTCGAGATCCTATATTCCAAGCAGATAATAGTTTGGAATTTAGACATTTAATAAATTGTTTGTTGTTAACGTTGTGTTGAATGGTTGTTGTAAATTACTTATTATACCGTGAAGCGATCAACTTAATCAAAATTAGATAAAATAAACCGTTGACACGTTTATTGTGTTTTGATTGTATTTTAATTACTTTGTATTGATTACCGTCCTGGAATTAGGATTAAGATTTTATAAGTTAGTTAAATTAAATAGCGTATTATAAACATTTCGCATGATACCAAATAATTTGTATTAATGATTTTACGCACGTACATAGTTTAAATTTGATAGTTAAAACACTGACTATCAAATAAATAACCCTACGTGCTAGTTCAAAGAGACTGGGATGGGAACTGGACCCAAAACCACTTCGAACTAACTGTACGATTCTTAAACTAACTTGCAGGGACAATTTTACGATTTAAAGAATTTGAAGACCGTAGATCTTCATGACCGGAAGGATTACTTGTTTAAAATTTCTCTGGTTTGGCCACTGGAGTTATTATGACTTGTGATCCTATCGTGATTGAAATCTTCGGATTTTGCAAGGACTATTCGCTACTGATCCATGGGGTGATTCCTATATTTGATGCAGTAGGAGAGTACCTTCAGTTCATCCAGTTCCTGGTTGACTTGTATAGACGAATGTCTGATAGAATATTTCCTAAAAACCACATACGTTGATTTTTACAAATATACCAAGTTGATGGCAAAGAATGGCCGTTCTTTTACATCCAGATTATATTTGTGGATGTCAATTAGTGATTTGACGGATCTGATAATGTGGCATTCAAAGTAAATGGTGGCCAGATGTTCTAATGGTAAATTCTAAGCTCAGGCCTCATCAACCGGGAAATGACAAAAATCGGGCAGGCAGCACGGCTATATGGGTCGCTCCCATTAGGGTGTATAATCACCTATCTAGAGAAAATCCATTTCATTCTTTAATCTATTTTCGATGCTGTCCCTTTTCGGGAAACGGTGGGTAGCTCCCAACCGTTGGTGATATACATTCGATACACTCAAGCGAAATGAGTGGTCGGTCATGTGTGAGTCGGGTTGCAAGACTTTCTTGTTGAACCCAGTGTATTCCCCTCTAGAAATACACTATCGACAGGTGATTCCATACCTTGTCATAGTTGGAATCCAATCTCCAATAAGCGCCCACGGTTTTGTTTGTATACTATATATGTGGAGCTTGAGATGCAAGAATTCCGCTAGATTGATATTTATTTGTATTTAGACACTATTATAATATCAGATGATATATACGATTTCAAAAATGATTTGGTTTATTGTAAGCTAAAAAACCATCCCTATTTATGTGTGGATCGGTCTTACGATTATCCTTTCTTTCGAAAAGATCCAGAACTTTAAAATCAATCTGTTTAAAATCGTTTACTCATCCCAGTCCCATGACTGACCCAGAGTTTATTTTTCTGTGTTTTCCCCTAAACTCTTGGGTGCCCAAATTTGTATGGGAAGTCAAGCGGTTTCTAGATTGTACATATTCACTTGGAGGAGCTTGGAGCAGGAGGCTTCAACGCTAGATATATAGAGTTTATTTCAGCTATATTGTATATCTTTTATACTCTGATGATGTATGTAAGTAAAAACATTATTTTGTATTTTCCAAAGGTATATAATATATTTTATTCAGTTCCGCTGTGAGATTCGTTATACTTTGATTCTGTTATGTTCAGTTCTTCTTTTTCTTATACTCTAATTTTCTTTCTTTCTATTTCTTATCCTCTAACTTCTTTCTATTAACGATCTGTTAATTTCTGATGTTTCATTAGTCGATATGTGGTACAGGATATGTATTAGTATTGATAATCAAGATCGGAACTTTTCGGGCCGTTACAGTTGGTATCAGAGCAATGGTTTAGTAATAACCTTGGCTCTGGGGCGTAACTCGATAGAGATGGGGTTAGTAACACACTAGACTGAGTTCTAGTGTATATATATGAGTGTGTATTTGATAATTGATATATAAACCATTTTGTATTGTGTTGATTACTTTATCGAGTGATTTATGAATTCTGGTCGATACAGTAATCAAAACTGTATCGATAGTTGTTTCCAAACTCTTGAACAGAGTGATTCGACACTGTATTGTTTTAGAAACTGGGAAAATGAAATAATTTTACTCAAAAATTATATTTTTATATAAAAGGAATAATTTTTCGAAATTATTATTATACATGGATGTGTCAAATGTTGTTATAATCAAATCAGATTATAAAACTGAAATGGTTTTATAATAAACCAAATTGGATTTGTGTAAAAGATGAAATATACAAATAAGATAAACCAGAAAAGTGTTTGAGAGAACATAATGTTTTGGATAAATTCAAAGGTTTTGGATTTACAATGTAATAGAGATATATGATTTCAAACTATTTTGAAATAAAACTAGTAGTTAAGATTCTGGAATTAGGAAATTCAATTAGGACAAGTTTGAAATAGTAAAGTTAAGTTAAATGGAATTAAACAGGATCGAAGTTCGAAAAGAGAATTTGAAGAAGATAATTATGTTTGAACGGATTCGATTCAAACTAATAGAGTTGATATAGTTTGGAGTTTATTTTCCGAATGTAACAAAGAGTATATTTTAAATTGAAAATTGGGTAACATGGGTTGAATGAGAATCAAGAATGGAGTTAAGCAATTGGAACCTAACTGGAGATCGGTTGAGTTGAATGATTTTCTGAGTACTGATCTGATGTTGATTTCGGTCTTCGGGGTTGATAATTAGAGGATTATTTTCTTATCGATTTACGGTTAGGAACTGATGAATGTGGAAGAATAATAATATATGAATATGAAATGGAAATATTTTTCCAACTATAATAACAGATATTCGAAAGTTATGAATACGAATGTGATTTATAGCTAATTACTAATGTATTGAATATTTTGATTGCAGTAAAATATTTTGGATAGATAAACCGTGTGTTTTGGATGCCTTGGTTGTTATAACTGTTAGGGGATGACCCATATATGTGTTAATACAAGTTTGTGGTTTTAGCTACAACTGGAATCTCCTCGTTACTCTTTAATTGCGGGGACGTAATTCTTTTAAGGGGGTAGATTGTAACGACCAAGTTTTTGAATGAGTTTTATAATCTATAATGTATAGATTATACGGATAATTTAATTTAATTAAATAAATTAAGATTTTGTATATTTGGGAATATATCAAGGAATTCCAAATAAATACATTCCTCGATGATTTTATATCTATATAAAACAAGTAGTTAATATTTTACGATCATCTTGTCATATATTATATTTCTTTTAACTCAAATGAAAATAGTTTACTTAAACAAGCAAATAAAGGGGTAATATACGCAAAATACAAGAGGTATATTTATTTTACAACTTTGATAAGATCAAACCCATTTGAAATTAAGAATAATTTTATAATATGAACATATTAACTTGTTATATATGTGTAGTCAATTGTATGTTGTTTGAACATCTTTAGTTGCATCAAAAACTTAAATCATAGTGTTACATAAAGTAACCAATGTAAGATTAAAAAGAAAAAAAGAAGTAAAATTTCATTTTTTCACATTACATGTGAAAATACATGAGAAGATCATGACTTCAAAAGAAACAAGTAAATTAATAAGTGAAATACATATGTGGACAAGTTTACTTAGGTACAAGCATAACATTTAAAACATGTGCATATTAATTAATTTAGTATGTATACGAGACACGTATATATGCAAATGAATATATACATAAAGCTGCTAAGATAAAATTAAGTCTAAGCCAAAATATGAAAAGACATAGCTTCTAGTTCTACAAATTAATAAATAAGCAAATCATAGCCTGGACATATACAACTAGGCATTGCATTGAACATGAAACAGTAGTAAACAACTAGCATAGGATGGGTATGGCCAATATGTGACATCTTATAGGTTTAGTGTGACAGCCCGCCCCGCACCAACCGACATTTACTCCAAGAGTGCGTTGTACACATCTCCAGTTAGCACGGAACGGTCGTCGGAAGAAAAGAAAGAAGAGAATGAACTAACAAAGAACCTGTAATATGTCTCACAGCGCATGGGATAAAATATAATCATAACATATACTTGACACAAAACAGGTGAGACAGTCTATAAGCTGAAACAAACTATCATAGCAGCGGAAAATCCAAAATACAGCTTATGATCCAAAGCCAACATCATTATTACAACTTTTAAAATTGTCTCATAAAGCTAAACAAGAAAGGTACACTACTAATGCCCAATATAGTGGCCACCAACGACACAGGGACAATATCTATATATATCATACGTGGAAGCCTCCTGCTCGCCTCCAGATCAGCTACTCGTGCATCACCAGCAAACATGTCTCTAGTCTGCTCGTGTGAGCACCTAGAGTAATAAGAAGAGACATAAAACTCTGGGTCAGACAAAAGTCTGGTATGAGCGATAAGCAATAAAACAAAACAATAACAGGTATAACCCAATCATATCTGAACCTGAACCCGCAACCAAAGAGTTAGCACTACATACCGTACAATACTCTTAGGTGCCACTAACATACAGTGTAAGAAATACGGGGGTGGGGAAGTGCATGTCATAGTGATGTCAAACAATCAAGCATAACAATCATCCTCACATCCCTCACTTTGTGCGTAAAGCATACGATATCCATTACATTGGTTACCTTATCCTTTGGGCCATGACGGAATCCAATCCCGTACAACTATCACTACAAGCCCCTAATCTATCTATCAATAGTGAACCAAGGTTACGGATACCGATAACCCCTTTGCACACGCCCTGCAGCAAAGCCCAATCATGAAGTGAACTCTTGGTTCCCAACAGGATCCTGACTATAACTCCCATTTGGACTACCTTTGCATCTCGGGTTTTGGTCAGCATCTCCTCTGGATCGGTCTTCCTTTCTTCAGTTCACGTTACTTCAGGTCGTGGTTTTCCTCCAGGTTCGAATCGTGCTTCTCCTCCATCGGTTCACGGATCGCACCACTCTGGTTCGGATCGTGTTACTCCACCCATGTTGGATCGGTCCGTGGCTCCAGCTCCTGGTCGTGGCGACGCTCCTGGATCGGGTCGTGGAAACCCTATCAGATCGGGTCGTGCCATATGGCTCGTAGCGCTCCCCTTCGGTCGTGATGCTCCTTCCCCTTCGGAACTTCGATTCGGATCGTGAGCTTCTGGTTCGTGGGGGTCCTTCAGTTGGGCAGGTCGGATCGTGGACCATCTTCAATTCGGAGCGTGGCACTGCATCGGTTCAGTTTCGTGGTCACCATCCATGGACGGATCGGTTCAGATGGACTACCCACGATCTGGTCGGAGTACACGATCGGGTCGGAGTACACGATCCGGTCCGGTTTCCTGCACTTTCTTGCAACTGTTTTACACCATTCGATGGCGTTTTTGACCAATCTAACTATTCTAATCAATTGCAAAGCAAACCATACAATCAGAGCAACATGTGGAAATGACCATAAACACCAAAACATCAATTTGATAGGTTAAAACGGATCAAACATAGCCAAACCCCGTATTTTCCCTTAAGCATGTTCAAGCATAATTAATGATAGGATTAGCAAAACTAAACGAATTTAACCAAATTTCCCAACAGAGGTCTAAAACAATATTTCAGAATTTCTGAATATTTTTTCAGATTTTTAACATACATAAATTCGCTAATTTCCACTAATCACCCCTTAATCCCCCAAACTCCGGGATTTGCAAAAATAGTCGAAATTAACCCAAATTCATGTCAAAGGCATAAAATGATGTTTTAGAATTTTATAAATTTTTCTAGATTTTTCTGAGCCATAATTTCACTAATTTTCGCTAATTACCATAATTAGCCATAATTAGTGAAAAAGCAAGCTAATCACTCACCTTAACCACAAACAAACTTTAGATCTAAAATAATCTCTGATTTGGATCCAATCCCTATGTGTTCAAGCAGCTCTATCGAAATTCTTATGCTAATCCGCCTTAATTTGATGTAGATTAGGCTAATATATGATTAGAAATGACAAAAAGGTGTTTTGGAGATGTTCTGAAGAGATTTAGAGAGTGGAGGCCATGGCTAGGTTTTCAAGAATGAAAGTGGCGGCTCAAAAAATGAAATGAAATGATTTCCCAAACCCTATAAGCCTCCCCATAACCCTAATCCCGAAATGGGTTATGGGCCAAGCTGTTAACTACCCGGTTTAGCACAATTAAGCTGTTTTTCACCTTCTGAACCTTAATTCATCCATATTTCCCAAACGGTAAGTCCGTTTTTCACATGTGATCGCTCTACGGAAAGGTAAACCATCATTCGAAGCCAATGGAAGTGGTTTCAGGTCAAAACTCCTTTCCAATCAAAAGTTATGGCCAAAAAAACATCAGCTAGGGGCAAAACGGTCATTTAAAAATCTGCAAAAATCATGAACATGGGAAATGACCATAATAGTCGTCTCCCAAAGTTACATGACCATACGACTTCGTATATGAAAGAAATAAATACTCTACGATCCTTCGATGCGTAGAATGCGGGTTGTTACATTCTCCCCTCCCCCCCCCCCCCCCTTTAAGAAATTTCGTCCCCGAAATTCCTTAACCGAAATATACAAAGAATTCCGCATGCCTATCAATCATTTTCAAACAATAAAACATACAATACAACACAACAAGCCTATCCTAGCATACGATTTACTAACAAGGGAAGAACTATCACTACCAAAACCTTACCAGGCAAAGAGTTCTGAATACTTCTTCCTTATGTTCTCCTCTGTTTCCCAAGTACAACCTTCCTCATCACCACCCGACTGAAATTTGACTAGTTTCACCACCTTCCTTCAAAGCTGCTTCGTATCATTCCCAACAATACGCATAGGCTTGCGGTTCTCAACTGCCTCGGGTTCAACCTCGATATCGTCCAACTGATCTGGTGAAATAGCCACATTAGGGTCTTGTACAAACTTCTTTAACTGGGAAACACGAAATACATTGTGAACTCCCGCCATCTTGTCAGGTAGCTCTACTTCATACGCCAAATTCCCAACTTGCTCGTGGACTGGGAATGGACCAACAAATCTTGGTGCTAACTTACCTCTCCAACCAACATGATGGTGCCTTGCACGGTCTTTCGTACAAAGTTTCAATTGGAACCATACCAATACTGGCTAATAACTACTATTATCCATAACTCAACCAGATACAAATGGCCATCCCATTACCCTCCAAAATCCAATATATAAGTTCTCAAAAGGTTCTCTAATAAACAATTCACTCAAATACCATCATGACCTGACCTAGTCCTTGGTAAACTATCAATATAATCCATTTGAGACTTGTTCTCATTTCCATTTAGCAATTTCTAATGGTTGTAACAAACCACTAGGCTTCTTTTGCTCAGCTTTAACTAACTGGCAATTTATGCATTTGGACATAAACTTCCCAATGTCTTTCTTTATCCTTTCCCAGTAGTAGATCTGCTCCATGTCTCAATACATCTTGTTACCACTGGGATGTATAATCAATTTCGGGTGATGATATGCTCTAAGCACTTCATCTCTCAGTCCATCTACGTTGGGCACAACTAGTCCCTTATTCTTTCGAAACCACCCTTCTCGATCAAATCCTTACTTGATCATTCTCTTTCCATCGATACCCATCTCTACCCTAGATATGGTTTCCAATAGATTAGGTTCGTCCTTCTAACTAGAACCAATCCACTCAATCAAAATCGATCTAATCATCAAGCTTACTAGCGTTTCTGAATCCAATTCACTCTTAGGTCTGTAATCATATCCTGTGATATACTTTAGTTGCTTCCATCCTAGAAACAAAACCCCTAAACTTGCATGTCTCATACTCAATGCAACTATTACCGCACCCAAATACATTACAATGATCACTCTGCCCCATAGAGTCATGGCGACTCCACTGCACTGATCCATAGCCACTAGTCCTTTGCTATGTCCACTCTGCCCCATGAAGTCATAACTACTCCGCTACACTGGCTCATAGCCTTACTACAATCACTTTGTTCCCCATTGCTGGAACCCTACAGGTGATAGTCTACTCAAGGGAAGAAAAATAGGAACAACATAGCAACCATAACATCCATCAAACAAGTCCTACCTATCACCTGCTAAATTCATAAACACATCGACACCCACATGACTAGTCTAACCAATCCCAATATGTCGATTCTAGTATGTCTGGTCCAACCAACATCAATAACTAATGGAAGCCCAGCCTCCAAACGGACTACCGTACGTCCAACGCACGTTTATCCTCCAAGGATAACTAGATCACGTCCAACGGATCCAAGGTAACGGGCGTCCCCAGATACCTCTACTTTAAGTCCGCCTAAAATACTTGAGTCCAACCCAAGTCAATCCATTATCTTTCTGCCCTCTCGAGTCCAACTCAAGCCGAATCCAATTCCTTGCAGCCTTCTCGAGTCCAACTCGAGTAAATCTATAACTCAGACCCAGTCTTGAGAATCCATTAGTGACAAACTCTGGTCCAACGTGAGTCGTCTCCCTATTCGTTGCATCTCCAAGATCAACGAACACCCATTTTCTTTTACGAGTTCAAGTCCAACTTGAATCACCCTAATCTTCATTGTATCCTCCATGATCAACGAACACATCCTATTCCTTCAAAGTCCTACTATCCAAAGAGAACACCAACATAGGGTTTTAAACAATCCCTTACTTTGCATTTTCTCGAGTCCCAGTCGAGCAATCTCATAACCCTATCGAGTCTAACTCTGTGCAGTCTATACCATTGAACAGTCTTATCATGTTCCGTCTGCCCATCACTCCTCGAGTAAACCAAGATATCATCCAATGAAAAATCATAACAACTATTTACCCCTCACGCAAACCATCCTAGTCGAAATCGACATTCCCCAAGCACAAGCCCTAAAGGCCTAAACCAATATTAGACAAGCACCCAAGGAACATCTCCTCCGAGTTTGGACAACCCACGTGAGGTGATACTAACAAAACAACTAAGCACTGGAGCACTCATTTGCCTCCCAGAGACAACTAGAACTTATTACAACGATAACCTTTCAGCTTCCTCAACTCCAGTTACTATCACCATCACTAGGTAGGTACCTAATACCACCCTATTCCTTTGGAGTAGATCGACTCCCCAAAATAATGCTAAACCCAGTAAAGCCTAAACAAAGCAAACACAAACAAACAAACATCCATGACTCAATAAGACCACGTTACGACAAATCATGCTAAGGTTAGTAGAACCACCAATCGGGTTCGTCACAACTAGAGTTCTATCGACTATCTCGGGTTTGTCAAACAATACCCAAACAGAAAGATCTTAAATAGAAAGCATACCTTTTATAACGACACCCTTTCCCTTCTGCGCCGCACTTGGAGCATTCGACGAAGAAGGAACAACGTTGATAGCATATGCATTCACAATCTGCTTCTCCCCAGGAGGTTGTGGGCAATCATCCTTGTGATGTCCCGCCTGGCCGTAGTTAAAGCACTTCTTTCCCCAGGCTTTTCTCGATAATCTCTGGCATAGTGGCCCTTCTTGCCACAACTAAAGCATTCGCCATCTTTCTTATTTTTCTTATTCTAACCATCCTTGGTCGGGCTCCGCTTCCTCTTGTTCTGAGAATTCTTCTTGCCATCACTGCCTGCTTGCGGCTTTGGCTACTCTGCCGATGTCGTAGCAACCTCAGTCTTCGACTTAGGAAAAAGTCTCTCTGACCTTAATGCCTTTCCTACAATAGACTCGAACGTCTCATCGATATGGTTTATAAGTCTTTCCCCCAAGTATCCATCCAAGCCAGTTATGAACTTCTCGTTCTTTTTCTCGGTAGTATCTATAAGTGATAATCCATATTTCGACAAAGTGTCGAATTCAGCAATATACTCCAAGACAGCTCTGCCATTCTGCTTGAGTTCCAAGAATCTCTTAAACATCACTGACTTCTGAGCAGCTGGAATGAACTTATCGCTAAAGCGAACCTTAAACTGATCCCAAGTAATTTGATCCTCTGAAATAGCTGTCTTAATGGCATTCCACCAATTCACCGCTCGCCCTTGCAACTGACGAGACGCTAGCCTTCTCTTCATCGCATCCTCGATACCCAAGTCTCCGAATATATGCTCGCAGCTATCCAACCAATCCTGAACATCCGTAGCCGACCCCGTTCCGTGGAACGGCTTCCCACTAAGACTAGTATAATCCTTGTTTAGCTTGGCGAAATCGGCCCTTGGCGCCTGCACTACTGGACCACCACCATTACCAGCATTGGGAGCTGCCCTCTGCACATCCCTAAGCATCTCGCTCATGAAGTTGGTGAACATCACCCTCATATCAGGGTCATTCCTATTGTTAGCCCTTGGACTCGTGTTCCTCAAGTTTCGGCTCATCGTTCAATCTGTAAAGAGAAAATGATTAACCATCCTCTTTGTGGTGTCAGTGTAGTGCGACTTCATCCTTAGCTATACTAATAATATATATATATATATATATATACACTTTTGAAAACCAAAATAATCACAAATACGCGCTCTCATATATGTATTGTCTCTCCCTGGTGTCTTTCCCTAGGTTAACTAGGCAACCTAGAGCTCTGATACCAAATGTGACGGCCCGCCCCGCACCAACCGACATTTACTCCAAAAGTGCGTTGTACATATGTCCAGTTAGCACGGAACAGTCGTCAGAAGAAAAGAAAGAAGATAATGAACTAACAAAGAACCTGTAATATGTCTCATAGCGCATGGGATAAAATATAATCATAACATATACTTGACACAAAATAGGTGAGACAGTGTATAAGCTGAAACAAACTACCATTGCAGCGGAAAATCCAAAATACAGCTTATGATCCAAAGCCAATATCATTATTACAACTTTTAAAACTGTCTCAAAAAGCTAAACAAGAAAGGTACACTACTAATGCCCAAAGTAGTGGCCACCAACGACACAGGGACAATATCTGTATATATCATACGTGGAAGCCTCCTGCTCGCCTCCAGATTAGCTAGTCGTGCATCACCAGCTAACCTGTCTCTAGTCTGCTCGTATGAGCACCCAGAGTAATAAGAAGAGACATAAAACTCTGGGTCAGACAAAAGTCTGGTATGAGCGATAAGCAACAAAACAATAACAAATATAATCCAATCGTACCTGAACCTACAACCAAAGAGTTAGCACTACATACCGTACAATACTCTAAGGTGCAACTAACATGCGGTGTAAGAAATACGGGGGTAGGGAAGTGCATGTCATAGTGATGTCAAACAATCAAGCATAACAATCATCCTCACATCCCTCACTCCGTGCGTAAAGCATACAATATCCATTACCTAGGTTACCTAATCCTTTGGGCCATGACGGAATCCAATCCCATACAACTATCACTACAAGCCCCTAATCTACCTGTCAATAGTGAACCAAAGTTACGGATACCGATAACCCCTTTGCACAGGTCCCGCAGCAAAACCCAATCATGAAGTGAACTCTTGGTTCCCAACAGGATCCTGAGCTCTAACTTCCATTTGGACTACATTTGCATCTCGGGTTTTGGTCAGCATCTCCTCCGGATCGGTCTTCCTTTCTTCACTTCACGTTACTTCAGGTCGTGGTTTTCCTCCAGGTTCGGATCGTGCTTCTCCTCCATCGGTTCGCGGATCGCACCACTCTGGTTCGGATCATGTTACTCCACCCATGTTGGATCGGTCCGTGGTTCCAGCTCCTGGTCGTGGCCACGCTCTTGGATCGGGTCGTGGAAACCCTATCGGATCGGGTCGTGCCCCATGGCTCGTAGCGCTCCCCTTCGGTCGTGATGCTCTTTCCCCTTCGGAACTTCGATTCGGATCGTGAGCTTCTGGTTCGTGGGGGTCCTTCAGATGGGCAGGTCGGATCCTGGACCATCTTCAATTCAGAGCGTGGCACTGCATCGGTTCGGGTTCGTGGTCACCATCCATGGACGGATCGGTTCAGATGGATTACCCACGATCGGGTCGGGTCAGACTACACGATCCAGTCTGGTTTTCTAAACTTTCCTGCAACTGTTTTACACCATTCGACAACGTTTTTGACCAATCTAACTATTCTAATCAATTGCAAAGCAAACCATACAGTCACAACAACATGTGGAAACGACAATAAACACCAAAACATCAATTTGATAGGTTAAAACGATCAAACATAGCCAAAACCCCATATTTTCCCTTAAGCATGTTCAAGCATAACTAATGATAGGATTAGCAAAACTTAACCAATTTAACCAAATTTCCCAACCTAGGTCTAAAACAATATTTCTGAATTTTTGAATATTTTTCCATATTTTTAGCATGCATAAATTCGCTAATTTCCACTAATCACCCCTTAATCCCCCAAATTCCGGGTTTTGCAAAATTAGTCGAAATTAACCCAAATTCATATCAGAGGCATAAAATGATGTTTTAGAATTTTAGAAATTTTTCTAGATTTTTCTGAGCTATACTTTCGCTAATTACCATAATTAGTGAAAAAGCAAGCTAATCACTCACCTTAGCCACAAACAAACTTTAGATCTGAAATAATATCTGATTTGGATCCAATCCCTATGTGTTCCAGCAGCTCTATCCCAATTCTTATGCTAATCCGCCTTAATTTGATGTAGATTAGGCTAATATATGATTAGAAATGACAAAAAGGTGTTTTGGAGATGTTTTGAAAAGATTTAGAGAGTAGAGGCCATGGCTAGGGTTTCAAGAATGAAAGTGGCAGCTCAAAAACTGAAATGAAATGATTTCCCAAACCCTATCAGCCTCCCCATAACCCTAATCCCGAAATGGGTTATGGGCCAAGCTGTTAACTACCCGGTTTAGCCCAATTAAGCTGTGTTTCACCTTCTGAACCTTAATTCAGCCATATCTCCCAAACGGTAAGTCCGTTTTTCACATGTGACCACTCTACGGAGAGGTAAACCATCATTCGAATCCAATGGAAGTGGTTTCTGGTCAAAACTCCCTTCCAATCAAAAGTTATGACCAAAACAAGATCAACTAGGGGCAAAACGGTCATTTAAAAATCGGCAAAAATCATGAACATGGGAAATGACCATAATAGTCGTCTCCCAAAGTTACATGACCATACGACTTCGTATGTGAAAGAAATAAATACTCTATGATCCTTTGATGCGTAGAATGCGGGTTGTCACATTTAGGCCCGCTAAGCTATGAGAAAACACATGCATACCTCTTTATGTAGTAACAAACAGCCGAATAAGAAAGTAAATGAGATCAAAACAAATCTTAAACACTTGTGCCAAGGTTTATAGGTGATCATCCGCAAAGTAATTGAAAGAAAATGACCTTGCCTTAGGTGCTAAGCTTACTTTATATATATATAAAGGTACACCCATTGTACAGCAAAGAACATGGGGTTGATTCTTGCTTAGGAGCAAAGTAAAAGACTGTGAGTGAATTGTTAAATGTACATCAATTCAACCAAATAACTTGTTACAAATCTACACATCCTATCTAATAGCCTACCCAAATTAAGACTCAAATCTTCCGTCTATAAATACCCGTAGAGTTCATACAATTCACACACAAACACTAGTCTCTGGAAACAAATGAAAATAAAGAATAAGTAAATGGTAGAAAGCAGGGTAAAAACAGAGCGGAGCAATAATAAAAACTGAGACTATAACTATGTGAAAGCTTGAGCAAACTATAGCAAGGCAGTGAAGTATACTGGAAACCAAAGCTTGAAGGAGATGAAACCATTGCAGAGCAGAGAACAATGGCAGGCAGGACTTGAGAATAAAATGGCAAGGCAGTTGTAACAACCCGAAAATCTAGGCCAGTTCAAAATTTTTATTTTGGCAATTTTAGCGAATTTTGATTATTTAAAATAGATTATTTTAATTAATATCGACGAGAAATTTATTTTGAATATATTTAGAACGTATATATTATATACGTCGTCGTTAGAATATAAATAATTATATATATAATTATAAAAGGAATGGAAAATGGCGCGGTAGTTCGATAATTCGATTTCAAACTTCAATTGAACACACCGGGTGCAAAATAATCCGGATTTTAGTGAAACCAATAATACTAGGATCTAATTGATAATATCTTTTCAACGAATCCGAAAAATCGAAATTTCATAGCGGGAAACAAAAGATATGTCCAGTTGAAAATTCTGAATAGTCGCTATGGAATTCAGGCCCTTAAAAATGGAAATTTTGTAAACGACCTCGGATTTCGACGAAACCAATTTTGTTGGATCCGAGATGTAAAGTTATTACTAGGTTTCAAATTTTATCATTTTTCGAATCAATATTTGAGCGTGGCAAAGGAAAACGCGTTTGACCAGTTTTAGTTGATTTTAATCGACTGGAAAATGGCCATTTTTCAAACGGTCTCAGAATTGGACGAAACTAGTTTTATTAGGACCGTATCGTCAATACGAAGCTAGAAAAAAAATTCTGGAATTTTTCGAGTTAGTATGTGACCCCAGTAAATTGAAATGCGCGTTCAAATTCAATATATAGAGTTATATGTTGGGTTTAACGGAAACTGATCGAAACGTTCGAATCACCGTACGATACATATCCCATTGTGTTCGGAATGGGGGTGAAACGCTATAGACGACAGGCGGTGGGCCTCGTTTAGAGGTCGTACGTAAAAGTCAACTTTTTGAATTAAATAATTAAATAAAACAAAAAAATATAATATCCTTCTCTCTCCTCTGCCCTCATACTCTGCACCACCCCCCCCCCCCCCCCCGTTCGATTCATTTCAGAAAGAAGGGGAAAAAAAGCAGAATCGAAGTCGCGCCTGCCACCCCCGCCCTCCCCAGCTTCGCCTCAGCCTCGCCGACCTCCCCGCAAGCGCCGCCCTCCTCTTCCCTCCAGCCTCGCGCCCCTTTCCTCTGAAATCTGAACCCTAATTCGCCGATCCCCTCCGCCTGCTCTACCTCCGTGCGACCCCCTGAGAGATCGACGCGCCGCATCAGCCCCGGCGAACGATGCAAACCATACCCCCCTGCGACGACAACCTCCTCCGATTAGAAAAAAAGTGAGCATTTTATTTAATTATTTTTCGGATTTAATTAGGTTTAGAAAATCTGATTTTAATGGTCAGGAAAATTTGATTTAGTGTGATTAGAAAAATATAATTTTTCCTGTTGTAAAGAATATGATTTTCTATGTTATAAAAATATGGGTTTTGTCATAAGAATGGTAAATAGAAAAGATTAGATTTTTAAAATAGAAAAGATTAGATTTATAACAAAGTAAAAATTTGATTTTTCTATATTGAATAACAAAGTAAAAATTTGATTTTTATATATTGAATAACAAAGTAAAAATTCAATTTTTCTATATTGAATAACAAAGTAAAAATTCGATTTTTATATATTGGATAACAAAGTAAAAATTCAATTTTTATATATTGAATAGCGAAGTAAAAATTCGATTTTTGTATATTGAATAGCGAAGTAAAAATTCGATTTTTCTATATTGAATAACAAAGTAAAAATTCGATTTTTATATATTGAATAGCGAAGTAAAAATTCGATTTTTGTATATTGAATAGCGAAGTAAAAATTCGATTTTTCTATATTGAATAACAAAGTAAAAATTCGATTTTTGTATATTGAATAGCGATGTAAAAATTCGATTTTTCTATACAGAATAACAAAGTAAAAATTCGATTTTTATATATTGAATAACGAAGTAAAAATTCAATTTTTCTATATTGAATAACAAAGTAAAAATTCGATTTTTCTATATTGAATAACAAAGTAAAAATTCGATTTTTATATATTGAATAACAAAGTAAAAATTCGATTTTTATATATTGAATAACAAAGTAAAAATTCGATTTTTATATATTGAATAACAAAGTAAAAAATTTGATTTTTCTATATTGAATAACAAAGTAAAAATTCGATTTTTGTATATTGAATAGCGAAGTAAAAATTCTATTTTTCTATATTGAATAACAAAGTAAAAATTCGATTTTTATATATTGAATAACAAAGTAAAAATTCGATTTTTATATATTGAATAACAAAGTAAAAATTCGATTTTTATATATTGAATAACAAAGTAAAAATTCGATTTTTATATATTGAATAGCGAAGTAAAATTCGATTTTTGTATATTGAATAGCGAAGTAAAAATTCGATTTTTCTATATTGAATAACAAAGTAAAAATTCGGTTTTTGTATATTGAACAGCGAAGTAAAAATTCGATTTTTCTATATTGAATAACAAAGTAAAAATTCGATTTTTATATATTGAATAATGAAGTAAAAATTCGATTTCTATATATTGAATAGCGAAGTAAAAATTCGATTTTTATATATGGAATAGCAAAATAAAAATTCGATTTTTATATATCGAATAGCGAAGTAAAAATGTATTTTTTACATATGTAGAGAATACGGGCAGAAAAAGTGACAAGAGGCAAGAGCGGCGAAGATTTCTACAAAGTAGAGTCGTGGCGTTGGATTAGCTATTCTGTGAGAACTTCTCACCTTTCAATTTAATTTTTCTAGTTATAAATATATACTAGGATGCAGATAGTGTTTAGTAGCACCCGACACCAGTCGTCCACAGACCATGGATGGCTTGTATGCTTGTTTGTTTGATTTTGATGTGTAGTTGATTGTGTGATGTGAAATGAAATAAAACATTTATGTAGTTTAAATAAAATATCTTATAGTGGAAAATATTTTATAGTTAAAAATAAAATTTTTAACGTGTATATGAAATGAAATAAAAATAAACAAATCGAACGATTTGTTTATATACACACATTTGACTGATATTGATTGGGACGATAAATTTTACACATCGCCCAACTGCACAAATAAAATCTGTGTTTGATTGTTTGAAACCCCACATGGGTATTGGGATGATATTTGACGTACACTATTCCCAATAATTAGTTGTATGTCGATCGATTGATTGACAGACTGTTATAAGCGTTAAATATTTATATTCGATGCTTATATAGTGTAGAATGCACTTTGGATGATGGTTGATTATTCATCGTTGTTATTGTATACATGTGTTGTAGAAAATCCATATAATTAACATTATATGGTAATTGATCGGGCCTCATTCCAGTTTTGAAAAATAGAAATATTTGAAATCGAATATTAGAAAATAGAAATATATGAAGCCGTGTTGATTAGATTGACGCCATTTTGTCGTAAACGATATTTATATCGATTTTATTCATTTTTCAATGAATATTGAAATGAATTGAAATTCGAATTATATTTAAAGTGAATTGAAATTTGAATTAAACTGAATTGATTTGAAATTCGAAATACACTGAAATGATTTGAAATTCGAATAGAATTGAAATCCGAATTAAATTGAATAGAATTGAAATCCGAATTAAATTGAATAGAATTGAATCCGAATTGAAATTGAAAGGAATTGAATTCAAATTGAAATTGAAAAGAAATTCGAATTGAACTGAAATTGAATTGAAATCAAATTGAAATGAATTTAAAACGAATTTATATTGGAATATTCAATTTTGATTAGAAATTGAATGTGAAGTTGAAACCGTTTTGAAAATGAATTTTAAAACGATTTATAAAGCACGTTTTGAATTGAAATCGACGAAATATATATTATATATATTATGTATATAATATAATGGCCTGAATAGAATGCGCCGCGATGCGGCAGTTTGTGAATTGCTACCATTGACTTCGAACGGACATTACGGGAGATCCGACCGTCAGATTCTCCTAAAACCAGAACCGTTGGGTTCGTATCGAAAAGAGATTTTTAACGAATATTAGAAATTTGAAATCTAACAGTTGGATTTGGAATTATGTCCAAATCAAATTTGGAAAAGGTCCCTGTAAGTGCAGTTCGATGGCCATTGACGGAAATCAACTGTACGGGCCTTGATAAAATTATTAAAAATAGCAATAATTTGTGTAAAACCATAAGAAATGATTTGTGAGGAAGTGGGATGAAAAACTCCATATTTGAAAAGATAAAAATAAATTTTTATCGAAATGAACTAGTTTTGAACTGGAATTAAAATTCTATTTATTTTTAAATAAATAAACTAAATTTGAAAAGGGTTTTAAAAGTAACCATAATTTCCAATAATTGAATTGGAATGGATTTGAATCGAAATTGTCTCTGGATTATTTTGATGTTGGAATTCATGATTATACAGATGTTGTTATGGAAATTTGAAAGATGTATATTTATATCGTTATTTCCAACACGATATTTGTTGGTCGTAGAATTTTATATTGAATATAAGCCGGTATATTTTCTATTCAGAGCTTTGTGTTTAATATCAAATGTGATTTGGGTTTGTCGTGAATGGTGTCTTCATTAACACTGCTCTTAAGCCCAATTGAGAAAAAGATTGAATCTTTTTATTTAGATTTAATGAAGTGTACCAATTAAATAATATTTAATTGGAATTGAATTGGTATTGATTTTTGGGTTTATCGTGAACAGTGTTTTATATAACAATTGTTCTTTAACCCGCTAATCAATGAAATGTGATTTTGGGTTGTCGTGAACGATATCTTCAATAATACTGTTCTTAGACCCAAAGGAGTTAAGAAAATCAGAAACTAACTGGAGATTGGTTAAGTGGAATGGTTTCAGAGGTATTGATCTGATGTTGGTTTCGGCCTTCGGGGTTAATACTTAGGGAATTGCTCACTTGCTAATTTACTATTAAGGACTGATTGAAATATGATATGATTTTGGGGTTTATCGTGAACCGTGTTTTAAAGGACACTGATTCTTTATCCCAGTAACAAATTAAAACTAAGTGGATTTTTTATGAATCTTTAATTAGATTGAAAAGATCGAGAATGAAGTATCACCAGTTTTGCTCCAGGCGATAGTTAAATCTTTAATTAGATTTGAATGTGAAATGGTAATTGAATTTACCGATAACACCATGGTGTTAGATATGAAGTATAACCAGTTTTACTTCATGGGATGAATTGGTTGGGGTTGGGAAATTAAGAAACTAACTGTCGGTTAACTAAACAGAATGGTTTTCTGGATATTGATCTGATGCTGGTTTCGGCCTTCGGGGTTAATATTTGGGGAATTATTCTCTTGATTAATTTACGGTTAGTGACTGATGAATTGGAATGAGGCATACGTTGTGTTTGTGTAACACTTATTTAAAGTATAGGCGAGTTATTCGGAAAGACCGGGTTTAACCCATTCTGAATAACTGATACGACGATAAGTCGAAGATGAAGACGGTGGTCGAAGACCGGAGGTCTTCACGTCGTTTGGGTGATCACTGATGATCTTGATTGGGATGTACACCCAAGAAGATGGAAACAGTTGGTGATCGTCCAGACGTACTTGGAGATCGATGGATATGCGGGGTACTAGGTGCCTCCGGTTTCGTTCAGACCCAGAACGAACTTGTAAATGGACCGTGTGTCTGACATTGAATTTCAATCTGTGTGATTTATTTCTGTTAAATATATATCTGTTTGGCAGTGGAGAATTTATTCTCTTTCTTAACGCCCTTCTCTGAGACGTACGAGCTCCGGGGTTATATACTGATGGATATCAAACGCATAGAGTGAATTGCCTGTGTGGCAAATGATCAAGGCTTCTGTTGAAAAGCAAAGTCTTGTGGTTGATGATCAAAGCACGGCCTTTGTTGCGTAGCTTTGTGTAACGTTTACTTCGCGAGTTTCACACCCGGTATGAGCCAAAAACGGGAGAGGACCTCAGGGAGGGCATGCATTTCTTTCTAGTTAGAAGTGGCGTTAGTGGTTTTAAACGCCGTGACGAGTTTGACTTATGTGGTTGTTGCTGTTGCGAGGCGCCTCGGTTTGATCGGACGATCCGGGTCCGATGGAGTCATTCGTTGGCTCATTTACGCCCCATAGGGCAGGGAAACGCAGTGTTCAGGCATTTTAATCCACATCGGTGGACCGGCCCTGACGATCCAAAGGGTCGATGCGCTCTGACCCTGAGACATGGGCTAGATTGTCTCGAAGTCGGTGAGGACTATCTTTTGCCTCGGTTCATGGATGGAAATCCAATTTCCAAATACGTGACTTTGCGGTTTTATTTGTAAACCTATATATGGTGACATAGTGGCATGGGACACTGATGTCGCCTATGATTGAAACTTATGATTTGAAGTTGTTTTATACACTATGCACTTATAATAGTATCAAATGATTTGTTTTAAACGTATCAAGCATTCTTGGCTATTATAAGGTAAAAACCCTATCCTCCAGGTTGCGTTGCATTGTGTGATGGGACCTGGGTCTTATAATAGCTTCATTTTTCTTTATTTAGCATTGCGTTGTTTGTTTTATGCACTGGTATTCTTGGGAGTAAACCCGTTTCGCGTTAGCGGCGTGGTCCCTTGATTTACTTAACTTTAAATTAAAGATTAATAACTGTTTTAGTTCTCACACCAGTCACATGACTGACCTGGACTTTATTGTTTTGACCTAAACTCTGGGTGCCCCTATTTTGACACGGGCAGCTAGTAGTTTTGGTTTTGCAGATTTATATTCACAGGATCCTGGTTTACAGCTGGAACGATATCCGGAAAGATTTGTATCCGTATATCTCTTCTTGTTGTGTATTGTATTATTTTCCGCTGCGATGTATTTAAATGTAATTTAAATCTCTGATATTTCTGTGTAATATTTATTCATACTCTGTATATTCATGTAATCTGATGCATTGTTGTAATATACAATGAAGTGTTCTTCCGTCTGCGTTCTGTTGTGGCTTGTTCTCGAACTATCCGCGCTTTCCTCACCAGGGAAGTTGCGGGTTTTCACAGCAGTGAAGATCTTATGTGAGTAAAAACTTTAAATTTCTATACTGTTTTAAGTTTAAGTCATGATATATATAGGTCATTATGTGCCCATCCTATTGACAGAGAATAGGAAATTCACAAGTAGTAGTAAACATGTAATATTGTAAATGAATACCCCTTACCTCTTCAGTATCTTATATATTATCCTAGTTAGTTCAAACAAAATGTGTGTTGAAATGTACCCATTACATTTGATTCAAATATAAATGGATTTTAGGAAGCAGATCTCTGAAATAGGATTAGCTTAAGACAAGGGCTTAATACAAGCACAGTTTTATAAATGATGAGTGAGCCCTCTAAATATCTTTACTATTTTTATCATTATATTTAAATGAATACAAACCATAGGAATGAGATGTATAGTGTATTCGAATACTGGTGTTAATTAGAAGTTTGAACCTCTGAAAAACTAGTATCTTAAAAGTGTGAAATTTGGGAATGAAAATGTGAAAGATAGTAACAACATAGTAAGTAAACGCCTAAAATTCTCTATTATCCTATATATATTTTAGTGCATTCAAACTAGATATATGTCCATGTGTATGCATCACATTTGATTCAAACATTAAGGTTGTTTGAAGATTTAATCTTTGTAAACTGTTGGCTTAGGACTAAGTATTTGAACAACCTGGGAAGAATACGCTAAACACAATAATAAGTATATATAAATAAACTATCTTACATTATGTTCTAGTCAAACTTATGAAATGTCCTGTTGCAAATTCAACTATATATATATACAATATTTATAAATATATAGTTTATATTAAATAGCAATCAATTTCATAAGAGCTGATATATATATAACTAAATATTGAAGTGTTTGGTTAGGACTGAAAGTTGAAAATTCCTAAGGAAGAAAACCAAAACTAGTGTGAGTAAAAACTCTAAAATTTTAATACTGTTTTTATATTTGATCATACATATGTATACCATCATGTTCCCACCCTACTGAAAGAAATTAGGAAATTTACAATAGCAAGTAAAATGAATAAATAGATTGCTGGTGTTGTTTAGAGATTGAATATTTGCAAATAAGCAGATTAGTCTTGAGTGTTGAAAACCTGAGAAAAGGAAAGCATAATATAAAGGAGGTGATTTTATATAAACACCAATTAATTTAAAGATGTATGTATGGACCGAATTCAACCCAGAAATCAATGGAATGTTATTAGGTAGACAAGAACCATGTATGTATGAGTTTATAATTATTTGAGGATCACTGGAAGCAAAAAGAAACTATCGGTATGTTTTAAACCATGCAAAGAACACATCCTTCCATCAGTTCAAAAATCATTATCACAAATCATAAATTGCTTTAAAGATGAGGATAAACATGAAGATAGGTTAGTTTTGTATGATATATACCGTAAAATCTGTTAAAACTCAAACGAATGATATATTTCACCAAGAACTACCAATTTATAGTAAAAAGGGGTTAAATCCAAATTTTTCAAACATCCCAATATTGTGTTTCATAAATATGAATGAAATTGTATTGACAAACCATAAATTTTAACATAAAAATCTGGATTTTTAGCTACCTATATTATGTGAATTTTAGAGTTGATCAAAAGGTAAACTTTGACCAAATTCCGGCGAACGGTTGGGTCGTGGGGGACGACAGTGGCACAAAGGGAGTAGAATGGGTCAGTGATCATTAGAAAAATATAATTAGATTTTCGAAATAAGTAATTTGAGATATTTTAACCAAATTGGGTTTATCGCTACTGTTTCTGTTAGGTTAGGATAAAATTTCGGACTGTGCTTCCTGGGTGGGGCTTTAAGAGATTGGTCGGGGGGGAAATTGCCCAGGGGGTCATCACCGATCTCGTGATGGAGTTTAGAGCTGGCCGTGTTTTCTGGTGATGGAGAGAGGCGTTTTTGTGAATGTAAGGGGATGGGTAAATTTC
Source organism: Allium sativum (assembly GCA_030737875.1). NCBI lineage: Eukaryota > Viridiplantae > Streptophyta > Magnoliopsida > Asparagales > Amaryllidaceae > Allium > Allium sativum. Next base: position 650,929,219 of record CM060918.1, read on the forward strand.
TGTTGAAGTTGCGGATTTCGATATAGGTGGTCGAGGAGATCGCAGATGGTGGACATGAAGTCAAGGTTGGCGTTGGGACTTGAGACGATGACTGAATCATCGGTGTGGCGGCAAGATCAAATGTGTATGAGCACGGCGGTGATGCGGTGCACAAATGAATGGAGTAAGAAGAAATAACAAGGAAGAAGAGAAAGATAGACCAGATATTGGAAATAAGGTTTGGATCGTTAAATTGTGTATATGGGCTAAGTTGGAGTAAATGGGCTTCAGGCCTAAAGTGAAATGAGTTAAAGATCATTTAGTATTTAGGTTTCTTCTTAAAATTTAACATTTTACATATAGTTATAAAGATAGAGGTATCCTTGAGTGGTTCCGGGAAATGACAAAACAAACTTAGACTATAGTGAACTAGAAAAATCCACGTTGATTAATTTAATCAACTTTAAATAAAAATTAATTTAAACAGAAGTAAGAAGGAATATATATATATATACAAACACATATACATAAGAAATAAGGAAGAAAAATCGAGAAGCTATTTCATAGTTACAGGAGTAGTCGTCGTCACAACTCAAGTTTGTAGCTCCAACAACAGTATTTATATGTAGTTAGTTGAAACAAAATAAAGGTTTAAACAATTAATTGATTTCAAATGAATCTGGAATTAATATAAGGTGAAATTAACTGTATTCGAGATCATATATTTCAAGCAGATAATAGTTTGTAATCTAAACGTTTAATAATTGTTTGTTGTTATCATTGTGTTGAATGATTGTTGTAAATTACTTATTATACCGTGAAACGATTAACTGAATCAAAATTAGATAAAATAAACCATTAACACATTTATTGTATTTTGATTGTATTTTAATTACCTTGTATTAATTACTGTCCTGAAATTAGGATTTAGATTTTATAAGTTAGTTAAATTAAATAGCATATTATAAACATTTCGCATGATACCAACTAATTTGTATTAATGATTTTACCCACCTACACTGTTTAAATTTGATAGTTAAAACACCGACTTTCAAATAAATACCCTTACGTGCTAGTTCGAAGAGACCAGGATGGGAAGTAGACCCAAAACCACTTCGAAATAACTGTACGATTCTTAAACTAACTTGCAGGGATGATTTTACAATCTAAAGAGTTTGAATACCGTAGATCTTCATGACCGGAAGGATTACTTATTTAAAATTTCTTTGGTTCGGCCACTGGAGTTATTATGACGTGTGATCCTATCGTGATTGATATCTTTGGATTTTGCAAGGACTGTTCGCTACTGATCCATAGGGTGATTCCTATATTGGATGCAGTAGGAGAGTACCTTCAGTTCATCCAGTTCCTGGATGACTTGTATGGACGAATGTCTGACAGAGTATTTCCTAAAATCCACGTACGTTGATTTTTACAAATATACCAAGTTGATGGCAAAGAATGGTCGTTCTTTTACATCCAGAGTATATTTGTGGACGTCAATTAGTGATTTAACGGATCTGACAATGTGGCATTCAAAGTAAATGGTGGCCAGATGTTCTAAAGGTAAATTCTAACCTCAAGCCTAATCAACCGGGAAATGACAAAAATCGGGCAGGTAGCATGGCTATGTTGGTCGCTCCCATTAGGGTGTATAATCACCAGAAAATGCATTTCATTCTTTAATCTACTTTCGATGCTGTCCCTTTTTGGGAAACAGTCGGTAGCTTCCAACCGTTGGTGATATACATTCGATACACTCAAGCGAAATGTGTGGTCGATCATGTGTGGGCCAGGCTGCAAGACGTTCTTGTTGTACCCAGTGTATTCCCCTCTTGAAATAGATTATAGGCAGGTGGTTCCATACATTGTCATAGTCGGAATCCAATCTCCAATAAGCGCCCGCGGTTTTGTTTGTATTCTATATATGTGGAGTGTGAGATGCAAGCGTTCCGCTAGATTGATCATTATTTGTATTTAGACACTATTATAATATTAGATGATATATACGATTTCAAAAATGATTTGGGTTATTGTAAGGTAAAAACCATCCGTATTTATGTGTGGATCGGTTTTACGATTATCCTTTGTTACGAAAATATCCTAAACTTTAAAATCAATCTGTTTAAAATCGTTTACTCACACCAGTCCCATGACTGACCCAGAGTTTATTTTTCTGTGTTTTCCCCTAAACTCTTGGGTGCCCAATTTTGTACGGGCAGTCAAGTGGTTTCAGGATTATACAGATTCACTTGGAGGAGCTTGGAGCAGGAGGCTTCATTGCTATATATATATAGAGTTTATTTCCGCTGTATTGTATATCTGTTGTACTCTGATGATGTATGTAAGTAAAAACATTATTTTGTATTTTCCAAAGTTATATAATATATTTTATTCAGTTCCGCTGTGAGATTCGTTATACTTTGATTCTATTATGTTCAGTTCTTCTTTCTCTTCTACTTTAACTTTCTTTCTTTCTATTTCTCATCCTCTAATTTCTTTCTATTAACGATCTGTTAATTTCTGATGTTTGATTAGTCGATATGTGGTACAGGATATGTTTTAATATTGATAATCTGGATCGTAACTTTTCGGGCCGTTACATAAAAAACTTATTCGACAAGGGAAACCAAATTAAAATAAGTAGATCATCACCACTGGACCGAATTTAGCACGTAATCAAATATATATGTATTTTATAGTGATATGTCAAAAATTAATAATCTTTTTGATGCATTGCCTCCGTAATTATAAAATTCGACATATTTATGTCGACAAAAAAACAGTCCGATCCTATTCCTCTGAAAACGCTTATCCTTTAGGGTTTAAAAAAAGCGATATATGCGAATCAAAAAATTACTTCGACTCTTACAATATTTGTTAAGGTAAAATTACCTTTATTTGTTAAAGGGCTAAATGGGTAATAATGACACGACCCGAAATCCCCATCCCTACGCAACCAACCCTTATCATTTAGGGTATACCTACTGAGATGGCTCGATGACTCCCCCTTTTGAGCTTTTCTACTAACTCAACCAACTGTGGGTCATCTCGATGTGCCTCACCAATCCATCCCAAAAGCGTAGGTTTGACCTCTAAGGATGCTAGCAAACCGGGTACGAAGTCAATGGAAGTTTTAAAGTCAAATGTAGTGATGAACTCTAAGCTTCGCCGCTCAACAAACAACAGACTCAAGGACAACCTTTTTCTACTTAAGGCGTCTGCCATCACGTTACCCTTGTCAGGGGTATATGCTATCTCGAAATCGTAGGACGCTAAGAATTCCATCCACCTTTGCTACTTTAAGTTCAAGTCCTTCTAAGAGAACAAGTATTTTAGTCATTTGTGGTCAGTGAACAATTCGAATTTCTCGCCAAGAAGATAATGACGCCAAGACTTAAGCGCGAAAACAATAACGGCCAATTCTAGGTCATGAGTAGGGTAATTTTTCTCATGCACTCTCAACTGCCTTCAACCATAGGATATTACCCTTCCCTCTTGCATTAAGACTGCGCCTAGTCCTGTCCCACAAGCATCGGTATAAGTGGTAAATGGATTACTCCCATCTGGCAACACTAAGACAGGGGCTGTGGTCAAAGCTCTCTTTAAACGTTGGAACGCATCATCACAATACATGTCCCATGTGAAAACTAGGTTCTTCTTCGTCAAACGTGTTAATGGGGCTGATATTTTTGCGAAGTCTTTGATAAACTTCCTATAGTAGCTAGCCAACCCTAAGAAACTCCTCACCTCGGTAGCATTTTTAGGTACCTTCCGATCTTGGATGGCCACTACCTTCGCGGGATCCACAGCTATCCCTTCTTTGGAAACCACGTGCCCTAAGAATCGCACTTCCTTTCTCCAAAAGTGATATTTAGAAAATTTAGCTTTAAGGCTATGCGCTCGAAGGGTCTCCAACACTTCCCTAAGATGTAGGGCATGCTCTTCCTCGCTCTTAGTAAAGATCAAGATGTCGTCCACAAAGACTACCACAAATTTATTAAGGTACTCCCTAAACACCCTACTCATCAAGTCAACAAACTATGCAGGGGCATTTGTCAAACCGAAGGGCATCACAAGCCACTCGAAGAAACCGTCTGGAGTCCTAAAGGAAGTCTTGTCTATGCTATCCTCAACCACTCTCAACTGATGGAAACCCGTGGCTAAGTCCAACTGCGAAAACACTAAGGCGCCAACTAATTGATCGAAGAGATCGTCAATCCCCGGCAGTTGGTGTATATTCTTCTTAGTAAGTTTATTAAGTTCTCTATAGTCCACACAAAGTATAAGGGACGCATCTGCCTTCGTGGCTAATACTACTGGAGCACCCCACTCCGATATACTACGTCTGATGAACCCCTTCTCAAGCAATTCTTTCACTTGCTTACTGAGTTCACCAAAATGCAACTAGCTTTGCATTATTTACTAGATATATTCGAAAGTCTATCTCACTTTTTGGAGGTAAACCCTTCACCTCATCGAAGACATCAATATATTCACGGACTATATGAACAAAATGTAAATCATCATTGGATGCGTCAAGGGATTCTAGGTAGCTAAGCATTACTAGACCTCTAGGGTCACAAGAAATATCGAGGGTCCTTCCACAACGAGTAAACAATCTAACTACCCATCTTTCACAATCTAGGATGGCCCCATATCTAGTTAGCCAATCCATACCTAGAATCAAGCCGTAGCCCATGAAGCTCAGAACAAAGGCGTTGCATTCAAACTCAACTGTAACGACCTGAAAACCCGAACCAATTTGAAATGTCATTTTGGCTAATTTAAAGAATTTTGAATATTTAAAGTGATTTACTTTAAATAATAACGACGGAAAAATTATTTTAATCGAAGAAAAAACGAATAAATTTATTTTAATTATATAACGAGCCTGAAATGGCGCGGCAGTTTGAAAATTCGATTTTTAAGTTCAATCGACTGCACAGGATTCAAAATAAATCGGATTTTAGCGAAACAAGAAATATTTGAACCTGCTTGATAATATCTTTCCAACGAATCCGAAAAATCGAAATTCCGTAATGGAAATCAAAAGTTATGGTCAAATGAAGATTCAGAATAGTCGCTATAGAATATATAAAGGCCTGTAAAATAGCCATTTTTCAAACGACCTCTGTTTTCGACGAAACTGGCGCCATTGGATCCGGAATGTCGAATTATTGCTAGGTTTCAATTTTCGGAATTTTTCGAATTAATCTGTGAGCGTGGCAAGTGAAAACGCGTTTTGTCAGTTGATAGTTAAATTGGATCGACCCGAAAAAGGCCATTTTTCCAACGGTCTCGAAATTCAACGAAATTAGTTTCGTTGGAATCGTATCGTCGAAACATAACCAAAAATAATTTTTCTGGATTTTTCGGGGTCAGTATGTGGGCCCGGTAATGTAAAAATGTACGTTCGAATTTGGATATGCGATAACTGTGTGTGTTAATGTGTCTGGACCTTATATTTATATATATACAAGCCCAATCTCCACCACATCAGCCCATTCTCTATCTCCACATTTCTATTTTTCCATCCATGGCTGAAAATTATTTAATTTTAATTTAAAATCAAAATATAGCTCAAAAATAAAATCTTCCCAAAACCCATCGAATTATATATCAAACTGAAGATCTCGACGAGTAGATCACAGATCTGCAGTTCGTTTCAACATACATTGAGCGGATCGACCGGAATTCGCGGTCAAAGCTGAGAAAATTCGTAACCCTAGGGTTTGAATTGGGGTTTTTCGATCTAGGCTTCAATCGACGAATCCGGCTTCTGGGTATTGTTGAGGATGGTGTGTAGAGTTGATCTATGGTGGTCGGAGGTCAGATGGTGTTGTGGTTGGCCGGATTTTCGCCGTCGAAGGCCAGAACTGGCGTGCGTTCAAGCCGCCGGCGACGGAGGAGGAAGCCACCGGAGGTGGCCACTCCGGTGTCGATGGGTGCGCCAGGAGACAAGCTCGACGATGGTGGCGGTCCCGGAGTCTACGGTGGTCGGACGAGGGAGCAAAAGTCGGTCAAAGTTGTGAATGGATGGGTTGTTTTCAACGTGAGTTACTGTAGCGTGGAGTAGAGAGAACGAGCGGGAAGAGCATGCTGACGTGGCAGAACACCAATGGGTGGGTTATTATTTAAATAATTTTTATATATTTAGTTTTCAAAATGCGAAAAACACTCATAACTTTCTCGTATGAGGTCGGATTGACGCACGGTTTGTTGCGTTGGGATCGTGGCGGAGTTGCGGACGTTTTGGCACTGGTTTGGTTGCGATCTGAGACTGTCAAATTTTGGGCCTTTTCTGGACGTCCGTTCGAATTGTAACCCGAAGGTGAGTGTTTCTTCACTCACGTAAGACTAAATTTATCCCATATTTATCGAATTAATGTATGGAATAAATTATTTACATGGTTGTGTTTGATTTGGTGAATGATTGCTTGAAATTGATATGCCAGTGTGTTACATGCAATAATAATCGATAATTGGTTATTTAAATTTAATTTTAATTTTAATTTCTAATTTGAAAACTCCGACACCTGTCAACCAGTATGTGATTAGATTTACTGTTCGAATGAATGTTTGTGATGGATGCGTCTGTTTACTTGATTACTGAAGGTGTATTGTTTGAATTGTTCTGTCATTCAGTATATGATGTGGTGTGCCCATGTGACGATAAATCCCAATTACCCTTGATGTTGCGGGCATCGAATAAACCCGGGATTTATCGATAAAATGAATTAAGAACACAGAGTGAAATGATAAACCTCTGTGACCCCGATTTGGATTGAAATGATAGATCCATCCCGAATATCGAGAAATTAAATTTAAATCACTTGGCCATAGGATAGCAAATTATATACGGACACCGGTTGGTTAAATATATTTGTTTAACCATGAATTTTGAAATTTATTGTTTAACGACAATAAGAAATGTTTTATAATTTATTTCCTTTGAATTTGAAATTTGAAATGCAAATAAAAAGGGGAAATAATTTTGGGTTGTAATTAAGGTTAAATATAAGTGAAAATGATTTTATCGAATGTATTGAGATTGAACTGTGTGTCTGATTTGAGATTTACTTTAAATCAGCCTTGATTTGAATTAAAGGTGAATTGTAAACTCGACATTTTTTGAAATTTAAAATCTTGAAACGATGAAATTGAATTGAAAAATTCAAAGTTGGTTATAAATTGAATATTCGAAATGGGAGCATGATTTGAAATTGAATGTTGCTTCGGGATTCAACGTATTGAATTTAAAATAAATATCGAAGTGGGAATTTGAATAAATTGAAATGATCGAAATCGAATTTGGAATTTGCAAAATTTGAAATGAATGTATATTTGAAATAAAGTCGATCGGGATTGTGAATTCGAATTGATTTACTTGAAGTTGAAATACAACTGCAAGTGTAAACGAAATCTGGGCGAAACGATGCTAATTCCAACTATAGTATGTCAAAACTATTTTTCAAAACTATTTTGTTAATAAATTAAATTTCCTTATAACTATTTATTTTATAAATTATTTAAATAAAATACTTTATAATTATTAATTATTTATTTTATGAATTATTTTAATGTTTTAATTATTTTGTCAAACTCTACTTTTATTACAAACTATTATTTCAAATTATTTCAATTATACCTTTAAACTATTTAAATATATTGTTAATTAATTGGATATTCAAATTTTATAAGTTGGAATTAGTTCAAGATGTTGAGCGTAAATGGGAATATCCCAGTTGAATAATATTCTATTTAGAATATGAAAATGAATTTCGAAACATGATATTTTGATATGAAACACGAACTCCTTTGAAAGGTAAAACACTGATCGGTGTGAAAAATGTAAACGATGGGTTGTCAAGGAGACCGGAGTCGACATAAGGCATACTCTCTGTCTGTGTCGATACCACTTTGACAACTGTGTACGCGGTGGAAGTTCCAGAACCGAAGTCGGATGGTATGGAGGCGATTACTGGATTTGAAGAAAGAGAACGATGATGGATTAGCCTTGACCTTCGGGTCATAATTGAAATGACTAAAACAGGAGCCATACCCAGGTTAATGAGATCTCTTCTCTGATCGAACGCGCTCCTTCGAAACCATCTTTATTACTACTGTGATCGATTTGGGTGCACCCCTTGAATATGGGAATGTCGTTCGAGGTGGGCGGTAGTTGCGGCTATGCGTTACCACCGGCCTGGGTCCGCGAATTCGGTAGAATCCTACCGGGGTATTTCCTCAGTGCCTTGTCATATTATCCTGATCGAGCCCCTACGATTTTGATTTAACGTTGTCGTATCATGGCGCATCCCTATCCACCAACGTACTGGTGTGTTATATGCAAACTGTACGGCAATGCTATAAACAGTGTAAGGGTAACATGGTAATCCCGCTTACACTATTTTCGATATTATACTTTACTGAATAAACACTATTGTAATAGCGTATTATACTATGTATGTATTAGTTTAACGGATCCTTGAGAGATGGAAAAATCCCGTAACATCTCTTGAGTTACTGCACCATGATACCGATATTATTCTGTATTTTAATTTGACTAATATGAGATGATTTAGTGCTGATCCGAGTGTTTGTTGTGTTTTTCTTTTTATGCAATACGCTCGGGTCAGCAGATGTTGCAGATAATGAAGATTATTTGGCCTTGGAGATCGAAGATGGAGTTGGTATATGTATCCACTACATTTTTATTTCCGCTGCATTACTGTATGTAAGTGTATAACTCTGATGATTTAAATGCTGTAACTCGAATGTATATGTTTAAATGCTTTTGAATATTTATTTGCTTATTATATGTGATCCTTCCGCTGTGAGATTCTGTGATTGTTTCTTTCTTTCCTTTCTTCTTTTTCTGCTTTTTCCCAAATAACTATCTGGGTTGGCGATTGGTTTGGGTCGACATGTGTGGTTTATTGTCGATTTAAACGGTCAAAAATCTGGGTCGTTACATTTGGTATCAGAGCGATGGTTATCGATAACCTTGGCTCTGTTGGGAATTAACTCATTAGAGATGGGGTTAGTAACGCCCTAGAATGAGATTGAGTGATATGAGAGAGCGTACTTGTATTTTTGATAAAATGGTTTCTATTGTGTTGATTGGTTCTGTTGAATATTTATGGGTTCTGGTCGGTATATGGGACGCCATAGAATCGATAGGAATTCCTAAATAATCGAATGGAATGAATCGACATAATATGGTTTCGATTATATTTTATATATATTATGTATATTATTTTTGGTCTTAAGTGTATAAGCATCGGTCGTTGGTAGGTAATAATATTAAATTAATACCTATTATGGTCGATTCGATAATAAATTTAATAAGGAATTTAAAATGGTCGAAGAAAATATATGAAAATGATATGATACCTTTAAGTATAAGGGATAAGAAGGTTTAAGATTGAAATAGAAATGAACGTGAAACTTGATCCTGGATACTTTTGAAATGGTTTGTCAAATTTTGAAAAATATCTTATTATAAGTACTTTTCTAAAGGATTTTGAGGATTAAAGTGTGTGGTCCCGTCTTGGACATCAGAAATGACTTCGATAATGAGTGCACGCATTATCGACGTTGATTCTGAAGAGTCTAAGTGGGGGAGAGACCATTCTGATTGTATAACTGGTTTGAAAAGGGTTTGGATTTAAATTCCTATAGTATAAAGTGTATATGTATGTTATTTAAACTTGGATTATAAACCCAGAATTAAGCACTTTGAGTTGTCTTAACTAATAATAATGATCGAGATTTAGTACTCGATTCATCGGAATTTTGACTTTGGAACCATGAAATAAACTTAAGTATTAAGTGCAAGAAAGTCGTCATCTAACTCTTAATCTTGGACGATAATTTAATTCAGGAAAACTCTAGGTTCGATCGGAAAGAGTGTTAGAGAAAACCTAAATTTACAATGAAATATAAGTTCAAGTAAAGTCAACCAAAATGGAAATTTAATTTGAGTCGTACTAAGTGAATTAGATTGAAAACAAACCATAAATCACTCGGAAACACTAAGCTTGGATAATAAGAGAACAAGGTTTGCCAAGGGTTTATATAAGTAAATGGTTTAAATAGATGGCGCAGCGCGACGACCATTCGTGAATTTCGACCATTGACTTTGAATGGACGTAGCGGGAGATTCGACCGTCGGATTCTCCTAAAACCGGAACCGTTAGGTTCGTATCGAGAAGAGCTTTCCAACGAATATGAGAAATTTGAAATCTAACGGTTGGATTTGGAGATATGTCCAAAGCAAATTTGGAAAAGGTCGCTATGGCCGAAGTTCGGTGACCGTTATTGGAAACCGACTGAAATATCGATAATAATTTTTTTTTAAAAAAATATTAATAATTTGTGTAAAATCATAATAAGTGATTTGGGAAGAATTGGGATGAAAGTATAAAACTCTGGATGGGTTAAAACTCATTTGGACGCTACATCGAATATGAACCTAAATTTGAACAATGAAATGGAATGTAAATCATCTTGTCGAATGGTGTATAACCTAAATTTAGTAGAGGAATCGAGTCAAATGGAGTTTAACTCAGGAAATTTAATAAAATGATTTGAGAACTAATTTTGAAAAAATTTCGAGGGTGAACATTTCCTTAATTCCAATCATGAGAGGGTGGGTCGAGTAAATAAGCATATTAATGGAATAACATTTCATGTAACTTAAATGGGAAAAATATAGAAATGTATCGGAATTGAGTAAACAAATTTAATTCAAATCCATTTTTCCGAGTAAAGAGATAATAACAACTGAAATGAATAAGTTGAAATGAACTTGAGTAAGATAGACGATGGCATAATATGAATAGGTAAAATAAAATTTGCTTAATACAAGTGAAATGAACGGGAGTATACCTAAGCGATAAAGGATAAACTTCATTTGGTTTGCTGGACTGACTTAGATACATTGGTTTTGGGGTTAAATGATTAATGTATGTTGGGTAAGTTGCCACATATTGTATATATGCTTGAATCTCAGGTGTATGCAAGTTGTAACAGGTGTAAGGAGTGTGCGCTACGCTTTGGAGCTCACTTGCGCAAATACTAAATGCAAAGGTAAATTAAAACCGCAAAATAAACGCTCAAAGAGGTACGTATTTGGGGTCGTATAAGGCTTAGTGGTTTGTTTTGTTTTCCCCCGGTTCAGGGATGCCTCATCATTGATGGGATGTATATTTTGAATTGATATATGTATCGGGATTTTTCCCGGGACCTCTCCGTACAAAGGAGATGCTGCCGAAATTTTCCGTGATTTCGGGAGTTAGAAAAATTTACGAGTTTTATAACTATACTTGTTTTGGAAATATTAATTTTAAATATGAATTTGAAATAAATATGCACTTAATATCGGTTCGTTCTCTTTTCGAGGACGAAAAGACTTTAAGTGGGGGAGAATGTAACGACCTGAAAACCCGAACCAATTTGAAAATGTCATTTTGGCTAATTTAAAGAATTTTGAATATTTAAAGTGATTTACTTTAAATAATAACGACGGAAAAATTATTTTAATCGAAGAAAAAACGAATAAATTTATTTTAATTATATAACGAGCCTGAAATGGCGCGGCAGTTTGAAAATTCGATTTTTAAGTTCAATCGACTGCACAGGATTCAAAATAAATCGGATTTTAGCGAAACAAGAAATATTTGAACCTGCTTGATAATATCTTTCCAACGAATCCGAAAAATCAAAATTCCGTAATGGAAATCAAAAGTTATGTTCAAATGAAGATTCAGAATAGTCGCTATAGAATATATAAAGGCCTGTAAAATAGCCATTTTTCAAACGACCTCTGTTTTCGACGAAACTGGCGCCATTGGATCCGGAATGTCGAATTATTGCTAGGTTTCAATTTTCGGAATTTTTCGAATTAATCTGTGAGCGTGGCAAGTGAAAACGCGTTTTGTCAGTTGATAGTTAAATTGGATCGACCCGAAAAAGGCCATTTTTCCAACGGTCTCGAAATTCAACGAAATTAGTTTCGTTGGAATCGTATCGTCGAAACATAACCAAAAATAATTTTTCTGGATTTTTCGGGGTCAGTATGTGGGCCCGGTAATGTAAAAATGTACGTTCGAATTTGGATATGCGATAACTGTGTGTGTTAATGTGTCTGGACCTTATATTTATATATATACAAGCCCAATCTCCACCACATCAGCCCATTCTCTATCTCCACATTTCTATTTTTCCATCCATGGCTGAAAATTATTTAATTTTAATTTAAAATCAAAATATAGCTCAAAAATAAAATCTTCCCAAAACCCATCGAATTATATATCAAACTGAAGATCTCGACGAGTAGATCACAGATCTGCAGTTCGTTTCAACATGCATTGAACGGATCGACCGGAATTCGCGGTCAAAGATGAGAAAATTCGTAACCCTAGGGTTTGAATTGGGGTTTTTCGATCTAGGCTTCAATCGACGAATCCGGCTTCTGGGTATTGTTGAGGATGGTGTGTAGAGTTGATCTATGGTGGTCGGAGGTCAGATGGTGTTGTGGTTGGCCGGATTTTCGCCGTCGAAGGCCAGAACTGGCGTGCGTTCAAGCCGCCGGCGACGGAGGAGGAAGCCACCGGAGGTGGCCACTCCGGTGTCGATGGGTGCGCCAAGAGACAAGCTCGACGATGGTGGCGGTCCCGGAGTCTACGGTGGTCGGACGAGGGAGCAAAAGTCGTTCAAAGTTGTGAATGGATGGGTTGTTTTCAACGTGAGTTACTGTAGCGTGGAGTAGAGAGAACGAGCGGGAAGAGCATGCTGACGTGGCAGAACACCAATGGGTGGGTTATTATTTAAATAATTTTTATATATTTAGTTTTCAAAATGCGAAAAACACTCATAACTTTCTCGTATGAGGTCGGATTGACGCACGGTTTGTTGCGTTGGGATCGTGGCGGAGTTGCGGACGTTTTGGCACTGGTTTGGTTGCGATCTGAGACTGTCAAATTTTGGGCCTTTTCTGGACGTCCGTTCGAATTGTAACCCGAAGGTGAGTGTTTCTTCACTCACGTAAGACTAAATTTATCCCATATTTATCGAATTAATGTATGGAATAAATTGTTTACATGGTTGTGTTTGATTTGGTGAATGATTGCTTGAAATTGATATGCCAGTGTGTTACATGCAATAATAATCGATAATTGGTTATTTAAATTTAATTTTAATTTAAATTTCAAATTTGAAAACTCTGACACCTGTCAACCAGTATGTGATTAGATTTACTGTTCGAATGAATGTTTGTGATGGATGCGTCTGTTTACTTGATTACTGAAGGTGTATTGTTTGAATTGTTCTGTCATTCAGTATATGATGTGGTGTGCCCATGTGACGATAAATCCCAATTACCCTTGATGTTGCGGGCATCGAATAAACCCGGGATTTATCGATAAAATGAATTAAGAACACAGAGTGAAATGATAAACCTCTGTGACCCCGATTTGGATTGAAATGATAGATCCATCCCGAATATCGAGAAATTAAATTTAAATCACTTGGCCATAGGATAGCAAATTATATACGGACACCGGTTGGTTAAATATATTTGTTTAACCATGAATTTTGAAATTTATTGTTTAACGACAATAAGAAATGTTTTATAATTTATTTCCTTTGAATTTGAAATTTGAAATGCAAATAAAAAGGGGAAATAATTTTGGGTTGTAATTAAGGTTAAATATAAGTGAAAATGATTTTATCGAATGTATTGAGATTGAACTGTGTGTCTGATTTGAGATTTACTTTAAATCAGCCTTGATTTGAATTAAAGGTGAATTGTAAACTCGACATTTGTTGAAATTTAAAATCTTGAAACGATGAAATTGAATTGAAAAATTCAAAGTTTGTTATAAATTGAATATTCGAAATGGGAGCATGATTTGAAATTGAATGTTGCTTCGGGATTCAACGTATTGAATTTAAAATAAATATCGAAGTGGGAATTTGAATAAATTGAAATGATCGAAATCGGATTTGGAATTGGCAAAATTTGAAATGAATGTATATTTGAAATAAAGTCGATCGGGATTGTGAATTCGAATTGATTTACTTGAAGTTGAAATACAACTGCAAGTGTAAACGAAATCTGGGCGAAACGATGCTAATTCCAACTATAGTATGTCAAAACTATTTTTCAAAACTATTTTGTTAATAAATTAAATTTCCTTATAACTATTTATTGTATAAATTATTTAAATAAAATACTTTATAATTATTAATTATTTATTTTATGAATTATTTTAATGTTTTAATTATTTTGTCAAACTCTACTTTTATTACAAACTATTATTTCAAATTATTTCAATTATACCTTTAAACTATTTAAATATATTGTTAATTAATTGGATATTCAAATTTTATAAGTTGGAATTAGTTCAAGATGTTGAGCGTAAATGGGAATATCCCAGTTGAATAATATTCTATTTAGAATATGAAATTGAATTTCGAAACATGATATCTTGATATGAAACACGAACTCCTTTGAAAGGTAAAAACACTGACCGGTGTGAAAAATGTAAACGATGGGTTGTCAAGGAGACCGGAGTCGACATAAGGCACACTCTCTGTCAGTGTCGATACCACTTTGACAACTGTGTACGCGGTGGAAGTTCCAGAACCGAAGTCGGATGGTATGGAGGCGATTACTGGATTTGAAGAAAGAGAACGATGATGGATTAGCCTTGACCTTCGGGTCATAATTGAAATGACTAAAACAGGAGCCATACCCAGGTTAATGAGATCGCTTCTCTGATCGAACGCGCTCCTTCGAAACCATCTCTATTACTGCTGTGATCGATTTGGGTGCACCCCTTGAATATGGGAATGTCGTTCGAGGTGGGCGGTAGTTGCGGCTATGCGTTACCACCGGCCTGGGTCCGCGAATTCGGTAGAATCCTACCGGGGTATTTCCTCAGTGCCTTGTCATATTATCCTGATCGAGCCCCTACGATTTTGATTTAACGTTGTCGTATCACGGCGCATCCCTATCCACCGACGTACTGGTGTGTTATATGCAAACTGTATGGCAATGCTATAAACAGTGTAAGGGTAACATGGTAATCCCGCTTACACTATTTTCGATATTATACTTTACTGAATAAACACTATTGTAATAGCGTATTATACTATGTATGTATTAGTTTAACGGATATTATTCTGTATTTTAATTTGACTAATATGAGATGATTTAGTGTTGATCTGAGTGTTTGTTGTGTTTTTCTTTTTATGCAATATGCTCGGGTCAGCATATGTTGCAGTTAATGAAGATTATTTGGCCTTGGAGATCGAAGACGGAGTTTGGTATATGTATCCACTACATTTTATTTCCGCTGCATTACTGTATGTAAGTGTATGACTCTGATGACTTAAATGTTGTAACTCAAATGTATATGTTTAAATGCTTTTGAATATTTATTTGTCTATTATATGTGATCCTTCCGCTGTGAGATTCTGTGATTGTTTTCCTTTCTGTCTTCTTTTTCCCAATAACTATCCGGGTTGGCGATTGTTTGGGTCGACATGTGTGGTTTATTGTCGATTTAAACGGCCAAAAAACTCGGGTCGTTACATCAACGCCCAAGTTAAACACTCTCAAATCCCGACAGATCATAGAAAATGAGCCGAACTACCAATAGGATTTGAGACTACTAAGGGATCTGTAACTAGACTAGTATCTAGGTGCAGTGTTTCAACTAATGATATAGATATAAACGAATGTGATGCACCAGAATCAAATAAAGTACGGACAGGATGATCAAACAGAAAAACTAAACTTTCAACGGAAATCGTTCTACCTTGTTCTTGCAGCGGTGGGACCACGAGAGCCTGAACTTGTCCCCTTGTCTGCCCTGGTGCTATAAGAGCCTGCACCTGTCCTCCCGAGGTAGACCCTGCCCTCTGCCCATTCTTTGGGCAGTCCTTAATCAGATGTCCCGCTTCGCCACAGTGGAAACAACCAGTCTTCTTTTTCTTCCTACAATTTTTGCTTAGATGGTCGGGTGTCCCACAGTTAAAGCATCTTTTCTTTCCCTTAGCATTGTTGCCTTTGCCACCTTTTTTGTTCTGTTGTTGTTGTGGTTGCGGCTTCTTTTGATCCCCTTTCTTCTCAGGTGCCTTATTAGCATTGGCGCCCTTCTCCTCTTCATGCATAAGTGCCATGTCAACTAGCCTCTCAAAGGTGGCCCCCATGGGGATGTGGATCATAGCTAACCCATGAAGCGGCTCATTCAAACCCTTAACAAATCTCAGGGCCTTCTTTTCTGGTGTATTCACCAAGTCCAAGCCAAATCTCGCCAGCTGATTGAACTTATTGACGTATTCTTTCACCGATAGATTCCCTTGCTTTAATGCCAAAAACCTTTACATGTATACATTCTCTTCAGCTCCTGAGAGAAACTTTGCCTCAAACCTCTGCCTGAAATCTGGCCATGTATCAACTGGACGCTCTACATTAGTGACCTCCCACCAAAACGAGGCCTCGTCGTTCATTAGCCAGGCATCCAACTGGACCTTTCGTCCATCTTCCACTTCGAAGATTCCAAGCAATTCTTCCACCTCCTTTAGCCAATTTCGAGCTTCAAAAAATGTTTCCGTCCCGTGAAATGGTTTTCCACCCATTGCCCGAAAGTCCTTACATATCTTTGCAAAAGTATCAACACGAGGAGGGGGAGGAGGAGGAACGGGTGCAGCTGGGGGAGGAGAAACATTTGGTGGACCTGCGGTGGTGGCCCTAGCCTCCAAATACCTCCTAAACCACCTTGGTATCTCTACACCCTCCGGAAGGTTAAGATCCTCAGACATGCTGAAACTAAAAAGGAAAGATTCAATACAAAAGAATCGAAGGAAAGATATATGGCTCTTGGGGTTATGCTTTCTAAAATAAGCTTTTCTCTTGAAAATACTTTCCTTAAAACATACTTTTGAAGGTACTTCTTTATAAAAACTATTTTTCAAAAACACTTTTCAAAATTCATATCTGTTCTGGTAAACTTCAGCTCTGATACCACATGTAACACCCCACGTCCATTAATGTCACTCACAAGGGGAATGCATTAACTTCCGTGGAGCATTTTAATTGTGTATAGAACAGAAACTTAACAACAAGACAGATATAAATAGTACTAAAACTTTAAAACTTTATTCATTGCAGCGGATAAACACGTAGGTTTGATTACATCATCAAAAACCAAAGTCAAAGTAAATAATATCCATCTTGACTAAATCAAAGTACACAAATTGAAAGACATAATCCCCAATACAAAATAGCCATAAATAAGAGAGGCTGAACTTTACTTCAGCAATCCAAGCAATCTTCTATCCAAAATCAAGCTCCACTGGTGCTAGTTCCAACCTGAGCACCTGGGGGGGGGGGAGGAAGAAAAGAGGAGGAAACAAAGGTGGTCAGACATAAAGTCTGGCGAGTGCGATAACTTTAACAATATAATTACAAAAATAACTAGGCTAAGGCTTAAGTTGGAAAATAAGAAAATGACTATGAACAATTGAGTATGACAGAGTAAACATGGAAATAAGATTGAACAAGGATAACGTTAAAGCGCACCCTAAGCACTATAAAATAATTACTATACTGCACCACCACTACTATATTGTACTGCACCACCACTAGTCACCCTAAGGTTAATCCCGCCTAATTGCCTTCATAGGTGTCGCCTGCCCCAATCTCCACTAGGTGTACCCACTACCCCCATGCGATCGGTAGTTTCGTGCACCCCTAATTGCCTTCATAGGTGTCGCCTGCCCCAATCTCCACTAGGTGTACCCACTACCCCCATGCGATCGGCTCCCTAACTCGTAGATACCCGTGTTGGTCCCACAGTGGGGTGTATCACTCCCCAAAGTGGCAACCCGATACAACCAATAATGCACGGCTTATACCTACACGATGCAACAACGTCTTACCTACCAGCCCAGGTCCACATACGCATATGAACCCGTTGGACATGCATTGCCACCGCTAACCCGATTTGGCCTCTTACAGTCAAGCCCAGTATGCGTGTCCCGTCCTCGACTTGGGTCGAGCTCACAGAGATACGTATAGGTTACTGGTTGAAACGGGCCCCCATTACTTGACACAAGCTATCCACCTGAACTTGGTCCCCTCTAGTACATCCCACTTAACCCTCTTCTTATTCATGTTCACTTACATGTTTCAAATTTTGGTTAAGTGTTTCTAATCGTATCGCCACCCAAGGCACCCACTACATTCCACATGCCACCCAAGGCACCCACTAAATCTCCTCATGTCCCACTACATGTTTATCTGGTTAAGTGTTTCTTAATTCATTAAGACCGTAACCTTATAAAGACCTCTCACATTATATTGGCATTTGTGGCAGCTCGATTTGCCGGGCGGGTCCGGGCAGTCTTACCCCACAAACGAGTCTAATCTCGTGTCTTTACAACTGTTACGCATTTAATTTATGTCTAAGTTCTCTCACATTGGACTGGCATTTGTGGCAGCTGGATTTGTCGGGCGGTCCGGGTAGTCTTACACCACAAAAGAGCCAAACCTCATGTCTTATACGATTAATTACACTTAATTAATCATTCCTCAATTTGAATTAATTTCCTTATTCAAATTATCAATCAATTCCAAATTTAACTATGGCCATAATTGACTCAATTATGTCCATCTATTTATGGTATGTAAATTCACACTAATTTTAATCACAAATTTATTCTTTGCCTTTTTAGGCATTTATGCCAATTAAATCTTTTAATATTATCCCATTACCCCACGTTGTACGTTCGTTCATTTAACGTAAAATATACGTTAGACTCGAATAGTCTAACTCATGGAATAAAGTGAAAACATCACAATATACATACAATTAAAACAAGATCTAAACATAAGGGGTGAACTTGCATTTGAGAATGATGTTCTACATCAAAAACTTGCATAGGCCAAAGCTACAACTTGCATAAAACTACATATGACATGGATCCAAATCTAAAGGTGTAAACTTGTTTAGGTGATGGTCACAACTTGCATAAATCATGTATGTCATAGATCTACATCTAAAGTTGTAAACTTGCATAGGCAATAACCACAAACTTGCATAACATGATTCATATTCCAAACCCATATATTTATATAAACTAGCATATGTGATTTATGCATCATAACAATGGTGTAAACTAGCATGTAGAATTTATTAAGTAACTCACAAATGCCATAGCCTAACTTTAGATCAGATTTTCATATAAACTAGATGTCATGAAACATGTAAGGTTATACATAGTTTTCCCCAACTTGCATATGATTCATGTCTAAATCAAAATCTAAACTTGCATACATACTTATGATTTATCATATGAATCAACATAACCAACTAGCATATGAACAACATGATGATTTAATTATACATAAAATTACAACATAGATGATAGCATCATACTTTACAACATAGATGATAACATCATAACATAACATCATAGAATTTAAAACATGTATGATAACATCACCATTTTACAACATAATTATAACATGCGGTCAATAATTCACATCATATCCATATAATCCACATCATAACTTAATCCAATTAAATTACTAATTATTTTATTAAAGAAATCGAACTCACAACTCAAAGAAGGTCTTGAGTTCTAAATTCTAAGTTCTAAAGTCGTATTAGCTCTCCTTTGAAGAAGATTCGTTGTTAAAGTTGAAAAGGATTGAATTTGATTTTCTTTCTTCCTCTCTAATTAGTGGCGGCTATGCTGAGTTGCTAGGGGACGGCATGGAAGCCATGAATCTAATTTTGTTTTGATTTTGGGGCTTGTGTCTATAGGTGTTTTTATAGAGTTTAGGATTAGTTTAAGCCGTCCGATCAACCCAGAATTAATCCCAGCCAATCAGAAACCCTAATGAGTCAGCACATAGTCATTAACAGTTCAACAATCAAATCTGCCCGGGGGTGGGGGGGGGGGGGGGGGCAGGTCGACCCCTAGGTCGACCCCCAGGTCGACCTTATGGTCGACCTGGTTAGGGCAGGTCGACCCTATGGTCGACCTGGCCCTGGCAGGAATTTTCCCGCCTAGCCCGTTTGACTCTGAAATTTGAATTTTCTAAAATCAGTTTTGAATTTTCTGAAATTTACGATAGCCATAACTTATTCATACGAAGTCCAATTCACGCAAACTCGAACTCTATTTCAACCAGAATTCCGAGACGGACACAATGGCGCAACCCGTTTCCCTTAATTTTCACATTTGAGATTATTTATCCTTTAATTTGTGAACATTAATACTTACAAAAATATGGGGTGTTACATTTAATTTCTTTAATAAGATAATTAATAATTTAATTGGGTTGAGATATAAATTGGGTTATATGGCTATGTTTGTGAATCATTGGAAAAATGTAATCTTTTGTGAATATATGCTAGACGTTTATCATGATAGTTTTGTTGTGGATCCCTTTTCATATGCCAAATCATATATGCTAGTTGTTCATAATGATAGTTTTGTTGTGGATCCCTTTTAATATGCCAAATCACCTATGTTCAACTTTATACACATTTGACATCATTTGATATGCAAGTTTACACCTTTGATTTAGATCTATGTCATACATAGTTTTATGAAAGTTTGTGATTATGTCCTATGCATGTTTTAGGTGAAAAACCATATTATATCTATGCAAGTTTTAGGTGAAAAGCTAAATTATATCTATGAAAGTTCACGCATTTAGGCCTATGTTTAGATTCATGACAATAACAAGTTTATGCTAGATATGTGGTAATCCTTATTTGTAAGATTAGATCCGATTTGTATGCAAATTTGTATGTTTGCGACATTTCTCCTTTTTATGTATTAGACTAATTTCTAGTCTAATATATATATATATATATATATATATATATATATATATATATGTCATACAAACAACATGGGGATGATGGGGGTAATATTGAATATACACCTATTGAGAATTGACATAAATGGCCTGAAAAAGGCATATATTTAATTTAAGATATTAATTGGAAAATTGGCATTTATGGACATAATTGAGACAATTATGGACATAAGCATATTTGGAATTTAGTGATAAAATTGTATAGGTATATTAATCCAATTTGGGGTTAAATGGAAATATGTAATAATAATAAACCGCCTAAGACACGAGGTTAGACTCTTTTGTGGTGAAGGACTGCCCGGACCCGGCCGGCGAATCTAGCAGCCACAAATGCCAGTCTAATGTGAGAGGTCAAGGCATAAATTAAATGCGTAATAGTTGTAAAGACACGAGGTTAGGCTTGTTTGTGGTGTAAGACTGCCCGGACCCGCCCGGCAAATCCAGCTGCCACAAATGCCAGTCTAATATGGGAGTTCTTTACAAGGTTACGGTCTTAATGAATTAAGAAACACTTAACCAGATAAACATGTTGTGGGACATGAGGGGGTTAAGTGGGTGCCTTGGATGGCTTGGGAAATTAAGTGGGTGCCTTGGGTGGCATGTGAAAGACGATTAGATGCACTTAACCAAGATTGAAACATGTAAGAAAACATGATTAAGAATGGGGTTAAGTAGGAAATAACCTTAGAGGGGACCAAGCATAGGTGGAAAGCTTGTGTCATGCATGAGGTCCCTTTTCAGACCAGTAACCCATTAAGTATCTTTGTGGGCTCGACCCAAGTCGAGGACGGGACTCGCATACTGGGTTTGATTGTAAGAGGTCAAAACAGGTTAGCGGTGGCAACGCAAGTCCAACGGGTTCATATGCGTGTGTGGGCCCGGGCTGGTAGGTAAGACGTTGTTGCATTGTGTAGATATAAGCCGTGCATCTTGGTTGTATCGGGTTGCGACTTTGGGGAGTGACACACCCCATTGTGGGGCCAACATGGGTATCTACGAGTTAGGGAGCCGATCGAAAGGGGGTAGTGGGTACATCTAGTGGAGATAGGGGCAGACGACACCTATGAAGGAGGCTAGGGGTAAACGAAACTATCATTATCGTTAATTAAGTTCTGTAGGCAGGATTAACTTTTAGGGTGACTAGTGGGGGTGCAGTATAGTAATTATCTTATAGCGATAAGGTGCGCCTTTAACGTTATCTTTGTTCATCTTATTTCCTTGGTTTGCTCTGTCATACCCATTTGTTCACAGTCATTTCCTTATTTTCCATCTTATGCCTTATCCTAGTTACTTAATGATTATATTTTGAAAGTTATTGCACCCACCAGACTTTATGTCTGACCCCCTTAGTTTCCACCTCTTTTCTCCCTCCCCCCCCCCCCTCCCAAGGTGCTCAGGGTGGGACTAGTATAAGTGGAGCGTGATTCAGACATCTTTATCTCTTTCTTTGGAACTTGCTTGGATCGCTGAAGTAAAAGTTCAGCCTTTCTTATTTATGGCTATTTTAATGTGGGGTTATGTCTTTCGTTTTATATACTCTGATTTAGTCAAGATGGATATTATGTACTTGACTCTAGTCTTTGGTTTTTGATAATGTAATCAAACTTATCTGTTACCGATGCAATAAATAAACTTAAAAAAATTTAAGTGCTGTTTTATATCTGTCTTGTTGTTAAGTTTCTGTTCTATACACACTTAAAACGCTCCATAGAAGTTAACGCATTCCCTTTGGGAGTGACATTAATGGACATGGGGTGTCACACGTGGTATCAGAGCTGAAGGTTACCAGAACATATATGAATTTTGAAAAACTATTTTTCAAGAGTATTTTTTAAAGAAATACTTTCAAAATTATGTTATAAGGAAAGTATTTTCAAGAGAAAAGTTTATTTTAAAAACATAACCCCCAAGAGCCATATATCTTTCTTTTGAATTCTTTGTTTAAATCTCCTCATTTCCTTTTCAGTATGTCTGGAATTCCCGAGATACCCAAGGGGATACTGATACCAGGATGGTTTAGAAGGTATCTGGAAGCTAGGGCCCATGTCGCTGGCCCAGCAAATGCTCCTCCTCCTCCTCCTCCACGCGTTGACAATTCCATGCAAGGAATTTTGGGCGATGGACGGGAAACCTTTTCATGGGTCGGAGACGTTTGTGGAAGCTCAAAATTGGCTAAAGGAGGTGGAAGAATTGTTTGGAATCTTTGAGGTAGAAGATGGAAGAAAGGTCCAGTTAGCTGCCTGGTTAATGAAGGATGAGGCCTCGTTTTGGTGGGAGGTCACAAATGGAGAGCGTCCAGATGACACACGGCCGGATTTCAGATGTAGGTTTGAGGCAAAGTTCCTCTAACGGGCTGAAGAGAATCTATACATGGAAAGGTTTTTGGCATTGAAGCAGGGGAATCTATCTGTGAAAGAGTACATCAACAAGTTCAATCAGTTGGCGAGATTTTGCATGGACTTGGTGAATACACCCGAAAAGAAGGCCTTGAGATTTGTTAAGGGTTTGAACGAGCCGCTACATGGGTTAGATATGACCTACATCCTTATGGGGGCCACCTTTGAGAGACTAGTTGACATGGCGCTTATGCATGAAGCGGAGAAAGGCGCCAATGCTAATAAGGCACCTGATAAGAAAGGAGATTAAAAGAAACCACAACAACAAAACAAGAAAGGCTGGAAGAACAATAATGGCAAAGGAAAGAAGAAGTGCTTTAATTGTGGGACACCAGGCCATCTGAGTAAAGACTGTAGGAAAAAGGAGAAGACTGGTTGTTTCCACTGTGGAGAGGTAGGTCATCTAGTTAAGTAATGCCCAAGGAAACAGGGGAAAGGGCAAAGAACTTCTGGAGGGCAGCTTCAGGGTCTCATGGCACCAGCGCAGTCAAGGGAGCAGGTTCAGGCTCTTGCGGTCCTACCGCTGCAAGAACGAGGTAGAAACATTTCCGTTGAAAGTTTAGTTTTTCTATTTGATCATCCTGTTCGTACCTTGTTTGACTCTGGCGCTTCACACTCATTTGTATCTGCTTCGTTAGTTGAAACACTACACCTAAATACTAGTTTACTTGCGGATCCCATAGTAGTCTCAAATCCTATTGGTGGTTCGGCTCATCTTTCTATGATTTGTCGGGATTTGAGAGTGTCTATCTTGGGCGTTGGGTTTGAATGCAATGCCTTTGTTCTTGGCTTCATGGGCTACGGCTTGATTCTAGGTATGGATTGGCTAACTAGATACGGGGCCATCCTAGATTGTGAAAGAAGGGTAGTTAGGTTGTTGACTCGTTGTGGAAAGACCCTTGATATTTCTCGTGACCCTAGAGGTCCAGTAATGCTTAGCTACCTAGAATCTCTTGACGCATCCGATGACGATTTGAAATCTTTTCGTGTGGTCCATGAATATAGTGACGTCTTCGATGAGGTTCGAGGTTTACCCCCGAAGCGTGATATAGACTTTCGAATATATCTAGTAGATAATGCAAAGCCAGTTGCAATTCCAGTGCGCCACATGGCTCCGAGAGAGAGAAGGGAACTCAGTAAGCAAGTGAAAGAATTACTTGAGAAGAGGTTCATAAGAAGAAGTATTTCGGAGTGGGGTGCACCAGTCGTTTTTGCTACAAAAGATGATGGTTCGCTTAGATTGTGCGTGGACTATAGAGAGCTGAATAAGCTAACAAAGAAGAACAGGCACCCGTTACCGAGGATACACGATTTGTTCGATCAATTGGCGGGTGCTTCAATTTTCTCGCAAATGGATTTGGCTATAGGGTTTCATCAGCTAAGGGTGGCTGAAGATAGCATCGATAAGACTTCATTTAGAACTCCTGACGGTTTCTTCGAATGGCTCGTCATGAATGCACCTGCATACTTTGTTGACTTAATGAGTAGGGTGTTTAGAGAGTTTCTGAACAAATTTGTAGTAGTCTTTGTAGACGATATTATAATTTTCCCTAAAAATGAAGAAGAGCATGCCCTGCATCTTAGGGAAGTGTTGGAGACCCTACGAACACATCGGCTAAAAGCAAAGTTCTCCAAGTGCCATTTTTGGAGAAAAGAAGTGAGGTTCTTAGGACACGTGGTCTCTAAGGAAGCGATAGCAGTGGATCCCGCTAAGGTAGTGGCAATTCAAGATTGGAAAACGCCTAAGAACACAACCGAAGTAAGAAGCTTTTTAGGGCTGGCTGGCTATTATAGGAAGTTCATTAAAGACTTCGCGAAGATATCAACCCCTCTCACTCGATTAACGAAGAAGAATTTGACTTTTACTTGGGACGCTGACTGTGAAGATGCTTTCCAACGTCTAAAGAGAGCTTTGACGACAGCTCCAGTTTTAGTTTTGCCAGACGGGAGTAAGACATTCACGTTATATGTCGATACTTGCGGGATAGGGCTTGGCGCAGTTATAATGCAAGCGGAAAGGGTGATATGCTATGGTGGAAGACAGTTGAAAGCCCACGAGAAAAATTACCCTACCCACGACTTGGAGTTGGCAGCCATAGTTTTTGCGCTGAAGACGTGGCATTATTATTTACTTGGCAAAAGGTTTGAGTTGTATACAGACCAAGGTCGCTAAAGTACTTATTCTCTCAGAAAGACCTAAATTTGAGGCAACAGAGATGGATGGAGTTTTTGGCATCATACGATTCTGAGATCGCATATACCCCTGGCCAAATTCGTTGCTAGATGCTTAGTGTGCCAGTAAGTCAAGGCGGAACAAAAGAAGCCCGGAGGTTTGCTCCATCCCTTAGAGATTCCGCTTTGGAAATGGGAAAGCATTTCCATGGATTTTGTAGATGGGTTACCAAGATCGAGGAAGGGTAATACGGGGATTTGGGTAATTGTAGATCGACTTACTAAAAGTGCCCATTTTATTCCCGTCAAAAGTAGAAGGACCGCCGCATGGTTAGTATCTGTTTACCTTCAAGAGATAGTTCGTTTTCACGATATATCCTCCAGCATTGTGAGCGATAGAGATCCTATTTTCACTAGCGAATTTTGGAAGAGCTCACAAGAGGCGGTTGGAACGCAATTATGCTTAAGTACCACTTATCATCCTCAGACGGACGGCCAGACCGAGAGGGTGAATCGGATTCTAGAAGACCTTCTGAGGCTATACATTCTAGACTTTGGAGGAACATGGGAAGAACACCTTCCACTAGTAGAGTTCGCCTATAATAATAGTTTTCACGCTAGCATTGGCATGGCATCTTTTGAGGCTCTTTATGGGCGACCGTGCCGATCACCTACATGTTGATGGGAATCTACGGATAAGGTTTTGCTTGGACCCGACATGATTAGGGAGACTTCGGAGAAGATAGACCTGATTCGACGGCGAATGAAGACGGCGCAGGACCGACAGAAGTCATATGCTGATAGGAGACGAACCGATCTTGAATTCATTGTTAGAGACATGGTTTTTATTAAGGTTTCACCGTTGAGAAACGTAGTCCGCTTTCGATCAGTAGGGAAGTTAGCACCAAGGTTCGTAGGACTCTTTCCAATTACAGAGAGGATTGGACAGATGGCGTACAGAGTAAAGTTACCAGAGAAGCTCAGCGGAGTTCATGACGTGTTTCATGTTTCATATTTGCGTAAGTGTTTACACGATACGGTGGACGTGGTAGAGCCGAGCACGCTTGAAGAAGTGGAAGTAGAGCGCAATGCCACGATCAGACGAGCTCCTACATGCATTCTCGGACCGTAGGTCAAAAAGCTTCGCAACAAAGAGGTCAAGTTGGTCAAAGTGCAAGGGGGAGATGATCAAAGAGATGCGACTTGGGAGACGGAAGATAAGATGTGTACGTTGTACCCTTTCATTTTTGAGGGTATGTTTTAATTTCTCCTCTTTCCTACCGCTTTGTTGATACTTGTCCTATCTTTTAGTATTATCTTTGCGATGACATCTTCGATCTTTAGTTAGGAAGAACCCTATGGTTGAAACATGTGTTTGAGACATGTTATGTTTGATGGATGCAAATGGATGCAAGTGGTTGCTAGTGGTTGCTCGTGAATGCATATACACACACCTTAGGCACTAGATCGGCTCAATCACCTTCTTATCATTCCCCACTTTTCCCTGAATTGATACTATTATATTGGTTAAGTTTTCCCATGTGTCCAAGTTGACTTAACCCCAGTCACGTATTCAATTCAACCCACGCGTCATGTCAAATTGGTTAAGTGTTATCTATCAGCTCATGTTGACTTAACCTACCTATATATCATGTCAAATTGGTTAAGTGTTATCTCATCTTCCTTATCGTTTCCTATAACTTATCTTGTCTCATAAGTTATAATTTCCACCTATTATCCTTTCTTGCCTTATTCAAGTTTATTCATTATAGGTTATTTATCATTCCCCATTTCTTGTCATTAATTTTAGATTTGACTTAACCCTTCCATTTACTTAACCCGTTACTTAAACTTTACTAAATTCAATTAACTTATGATACTGTTACGGGTCCCATTTTGTTAAGCATATCTAAATTTTTGTTTCACATGTCACCCGTGTCCCACTTAACCCTCTTTATTATAGTTTCCGTGTCTTACACCCGTCTTACTACGGTTAAGTCTACCCTAGTCATGTTCTACATGTCATTTATATCACCCACTTAAC
Organism: Allium sativum; assembly: GCA_030737875.1. Lineage (NCBI taxonomy): Eukaryota > Viridiplantae > Streptophyta > Magnoliopsida > Asparagales > Amaryllidaceae > Allium > Allium sativum. The sequence goes on from CM060918.1 coordinate 650,956,724, forward strand.
CCTCTAACCATACCCATGTCACCCACGTCTTATTATGGTTAGTATTTCTTAATTTATTTATTATGCCGTAATGATGTATGACCTCTCACATTAGACGTCCGTTCGTGGCTGCTGGATTTGTCGGGCGGTTCCGGGCAGTCTTACACCACAAACGCGCCTAACCTCGTGTCATAAACCGTTACATCTCTAGTTCTTGCCGTTGACCTCTCACATTAGACGTCCGATAATGGTAGCTGGATTTGTCGGGCGGTTCCTGGCAGTCTTACACCACAAACGTGCCTAACCTCGTGTCATAGGCGTTCATTAACAACCGTCTTTCACCCAAACCCCAAATTCATGTCATGTGTTCTAAATTGAACTTAAATACAATTCATTATTATGCCTATTTCCAATTCATCATTAACTACACCAATTACATAATAGTTAGCCAAATTTCATATTACCCAAATTATCCAATTATAGCCAAATTCACCAATTACCTGTTATTCATACCCAAACCTGCCAATTTCCAATATCCAATTATACCTAATTTCATATAATCAATATTTTCCCGATATATATATGTCCCAACATCCCACGTTCATGCATATAATCTAATTCACCCTCTAGGATTATTTTCCAAGTCACAAATAAATTTCACCAACCCATGTTATCCAATTACATGTTGTTAATATTAAATTACACCAATTCCATATCAAATGACAATTATGTCAAACTTACATAAATTCAACACTACAGATTATATTCCTCGACTGCATAAAATAGATTATGCCCAATATATGCAATAACGATTGTTATGCCACAAACCCCAAAGTTACAGATTATATTCCTCGATCGCATAAAATAGATTATGCCCAATATTCCCATATTCCAATCGTGCGTATTGTATAATGAGATTTCGTCTTGGTTCGAGATAACCTAGATCCAAAAATAAAAAGGGGAAGGAGAATAAAAGAGCAATTATTAATCATGAATCTTGCATTGAATTAATAACTGGGGAATGATGAACGATAATAATACTGTTATACAACAAATTTATTATAATTCGACTCACCTTGACTGGATTGGGGAAAATAAACGATTTGTTAATGTAGAATGCTGATTTAATCTTCTTATTTGATTGTTGGTGAAGATCTTGAATCGCTGATTAAGAATTTTGCTTCTTGATTTGATTAAACTCCAAAGTTGATGAAGAATTTGCAATTTAGTTTGGGGTTTTGGGGCGGCGGTTATGTTTGGTTGAAGTTTGGTGGCATGGAGGTGTCAGAAGGGATTGTTTATGAATTAGCTTAGGTCTAGGCATTATCTACAGGTGTAGAGGGTGTTTTTGATCCATCAGATCGCCCTAGAAGCCATCCTGTCCGTCCACCACACCAAAAATCGTCACTGCCCAGATGTTGAAAAATCAGGGGGTAGGTCGACACTAAGGTCGACCTCCCTGGGAGGTTGACCCCCTGGTCGACCTGCCTGCGTATTTTTCTTATTTTTTGTTGAATCTTACGTAGGCCATAACTCTTTCATGCGGAGTTCGATTTTCAAAAACTTGAAGTAGAATTTCGAGACGAACGCAATGGTGATGTCCGTTTTACTTAATTCCCGATAATTAAATTAAGTATCCTTATTTTATTATCTTCTCTGTTACGTACACTATAATTGAATTAATCTTTCCTTCTCTTTCACGTATTAATTAATTTGCATTGTACATCACCATTATTAACCTATCTATGCATATATATACATTTTTAGTTATATTAAAAATGCGAGGTGTTACACCTATAATAATGCCACTTCGTCGTACGACACCAAGGGAGCAGCGAGAGCTCGGGGTGCAAGTAAGCGATCTTTTAAAGAAGGGATTTATTAGAAGAAGTGTTTACGAATGGGGAGCACTAGTTATATTTGCTACCAAGGCAGACGGTTCCCTTTGTTTATCTGTGGACTATCGCAAGTTGAATAAAGAGGCTAGGAAGAATAAGTATCCTCTTCAATGGATAGATGATTTGTTTGATCAACAGGAGGGAGCAAGAATGTTCTCCCAAATGGACCTCGCGATAGGTTTCATCAGCTCCGAGTAGCAGTTGAGAGTATTCCTTAAACAACATTTTGAACGCCGTCTGGATTCTATGAGTTGTTGGTCATGCCATTTGGGTTGACCAATGCACCAACATATTTTGGGGATCTAATGAATAGAGTATTCCGAGAACAATTGAATAAGTTTGTTCTTGGGTTCGTGGACGATATACTTGTTTATTCGAGGACAGAGGATGAACACAAGGAACATTTGAGCGTAGTGATGGAGGTGTTGAGAAAACACCAATTGAAAGCAAAGTTTTCTAAGTGTCACTTCTGGAGGAGGGAAGTGAGATTCTTAGGCCATGTTGTTTCAGAGAATGGTATTTCCGTGGATCCTGCGAAGGTGGCTATGGTACAGGATTGGTCTATGCCCAAGAATTTAATAGATGTGAGAAGTTTCTTGGGATTAGCTGGATATTATCGTAAGTTCATCCAAGACTTCTCCAAGATAGCGGCACTGTTAACTTAGTTGACTAAGAAGAATCAAGCTTTCGTTTGGGGCGAAAGTAGTGAAAATGCATTCAAGAGCCTAAAGGAAATGTAGACATGTGCACCAGTGTTAGTCATTAATAAAGGGAATGAAGAGATGACAGTATACATGGATGCCTGTGGTACCGGACTAGGTGCTGTATTGATGCAAGGGGGTAGGGTTGTAGCTTATGCAAGTCGGCAACTGAATCGCATGAGAAAAGATACAATACCTACGATTTAGAATTGGCTGTGATCGTGTTTGTGTTGAAGATGTGGAGACATTATATCTTGGGAGAAATATTCGAGTTGTTTACCGATCATAAATCGTTAAAGTATCTCTTCTCTCAGAAAGATCTAAATCTCCGACAGCAAAGATGGTTAGAATTCTTGGCTTCCTTTGATTTCGATATCGCATATACACCAGGAAAGGGAAATGCGGTAGCTGATGCATTGAGTAGAAGACATGCTAGTTTAGGGGCTATGTTTCTTGAATGGAAGCAACTAGAGTATATCGCAGGGTATGATTTCAGACCAAAGTGCGAATTGGATCCAGTAATGTTGGCAAGTTTGACGATCAGACCTACTTTGATTTAGCAGATTGGTTCCTGTCAGAGGGACGGTCTTAACCTATTGGAAATCATCTCCAAGTTAGAAATGGGTATCGATGGTGAGGCGATGAACAAGTATGGGATTGATCGAGAGGGATGGCTTCGAAAGAATGGTAGACTGGTTGTACCAAATGTCAACGGATTGAGAGATGAAGTGCTTAGAGAATGTCATCACTCAAAACCGACTATACATCCCGATGGTAACAAAATGTATCGAGACATGAAGCAGATCTACTACTGGGATGGGATGAAAAGAGACGTTGGGAAGTTTACATCCAAATGCATGAATTGCCACCTAGTTAAAGGCAAAAGAAGCCTAGTGGTTTGTTGCAACCATTAGAAATTCCAGAATGGAAATGGGAACAAGTATCAATTGATTTTATTGATGGTTTACCAAGAACTAGATCGGGCCATGATAGCATTTGGGTGATTGTGGACCGATTAACTAAGAGTGCAAGGTTTATACCATTCAAGTCGAATAGAATAGCAGCTAAGTTAGCAGAACTGTATATGAAGTGGGTAGTGAAATTTCATGGAGCACCCAAAGGCATTGTAAGTGACCGATATCCGTTGTTCACTAGTGGATTTTGGAAGAGTTTACAAGAGGCTTTAGGATAAGAATTACATCTCAGTACCGCATACCATCCTCAAACCGACAGTCAGAATGAAAGGGTGAATCGTAGATTGGAGGATCTCTTGAGAGCTTGTATATTAGATTTTGGAGTGTCACGGGTTGACCATTTGCATCTGATTGAATTCACATATAATAATAGTTATCAATCCAGTATTGGTATGGATCCATTTGAAGCTTTATACGGAAGACCGTGCACCTCACCATCATGTTGGTTAGATACCAGTGAGAAGTTTGTACTTGGGCCAGATGTGATAAGAGAAACTTCAGTCAAGATCAAGGTTATCCAACAGGGAATGAAGGCTGCCCAAGATACGCAGAAGAGTTATGCTGATAAGAGACAAAGAGAGTTGAAATTCTCCATTGGCGACTTGGTGTTTGTCAAAAAAATTCCGTTAAAGAGCGTGATTCGATTTGGTAGGAGAGGCAAGTTAACACCAAGATTTGTTGGTCCTTTCCCAGTTCTTGAGAAAGTTGGGAATTTGGCATATAAAGTTGAGTTACCTGATAAGATGGCGGGAGTTCATAACGTATTTCATGTTTCCCAGTTATGGAAGTTCGTGCAGGACCCCGATATGACTATTTCACCAGATCAGTTGGATGACATCGAAGTAGAACCCGAGGCGGTTGGGAACCGCAAGACGATCCATATTGTTGAGAACGATAAGAAGCAACTTCAAAGGAAGGCGGTGAAAGTGGTCAAGGTTCAGTGGGGCGAGAATGAGAGTGTCTGTACTTGGGAAACAGAGGAGAGCATAAGGGAATCGCATCCAGAACTCTTTACCTTGTAAGATTTTAATAGTGATAGTTTCTTCCCTTGTTAGTAAACCGCATGTTAGGGTAGGCTTGTTGTGCTTGTTGTGTATGTTTGATTGTTTTTGAATGACTGTTAGGCATGCGGAACACCTTTGTATGTTTTTGGTTAAGGAATTTCGTGGGCGAAATTTCTTAAGGGCGTAGAGTGTAACGACCCGCATTCTACGTATCGAAGGATCGTAGAATATTTATTTCTTTTTCATATGAGGTCGTATGGTCGTGTAACTTTGGGGATCGACTATTGGGGTCATTTCGCATGTTCATGATTTTTGGCGATTTTTAAATGACCGTTTTACCCCTAACGAATCTTGTTTCGCCTATAACTTTTGATTGGTTAGGAGTTTTGACCTAAAACAACTTCCATTGGATTCGAATGACGATTTACCTTTCCGTAGAGTGGTCATACTGATCAAACGGACTTACCGTTTTAGAGATATTGCTTAAATAAGGTTTAGAAGGTGAAAAACAGCTTAACCGGGCCTAATTAGGGTGATTAACAGCTAGGCCCATAACCCATTCCGGGATTAGGGTTATGGGGAGGCCGAAATTAGTTAGGAAATGATTTTATTTCATTTTCTCAGCTGCCTAAAACATTTCTCTAACCCTAGCAATGGCCTCCACCTTCTAAAATCATCCCAAGTCACCTTCTAATCATTAATTAAGAAGATATACTTCAAATCAAGGAAAATCAACACCAAATCAGAGTTGGAGCTGCTGTGTTGCATAGGAAAACGCCCTAAAATAGTAGAGTTTTAGATCTAAAGTTTTATTTGTGGCAAAGTTGAGTGATTTGCATTGTTTTTTCACTAATTACGGCTAATTAGGGGTGATTAATGATAATTAGCGAAATTATGCTTTATAATAATCTAGAAAACTTTGTTAAATTCTGAAATTTTATTTTAGGGCTTTGATAAAAAATTGGGTTAATTTGGATATGTTTTGCTAATCCTATCATTAGTTATAGTTAAACATGATTAAGGGGAAAACCATGGGTTTTGGGTATGTTTGATTCGTATTGGCATGATTATTCATCGTTTTGGTATTTATGGTTGATTGTATATGTTGATATGACTTTATGGTATGCTTTGTGATTGATTAGAAAAGTTAGAATGGTCGAATACGTCGTCGTATGGCATAAAACAGTTGTTGGAAAAGTTGTAGAAAACTGTGCAGGAACCGGATCGGATTGGAGGGAGGAAATACGACCTGACCCGCTCGTGAAGCACCCCTTCCCACGAACCGCTGGTGGAGCCACGAAGCTTGAAGTTCTCCGACCCGAACCACTTTCCCCGAACCGTGGAGCACCACGCAACTCCAACCCGACCTGGTGGAAGAAGTACAGACCGATCTGAACCACTCTAGGGAGCACGACCCGAACCGCTTGGTGGACCACGAACCGTGCTTGCATCCCGAGCCGATCCGATATTCTGGAGCAGGCGCCACGAACTGACCCGACCTTGAAGGAACTCATGACCCGACCCGAACGTGGAGAAGAGGATTGATCAGTATGGAGGCTTGTCTCTGAACCGATCCAGAGGAAACCAAAACCCGAGATGCAAAGGTAGTCTAAATGGGTAGTAGAACTCAACATCCAGATGGGAACCAACGAGTTAACTTCATGAATTGTACTTTGTCGCGGGACGTGTGCAAAGGGGTTATCGATGTATATATCTTTGACTCACCAGGAGAGACGGATATTGACTATGGATCGGTGCAGTGAAGTTGTCATGACTTCATGGGGCAAAGTGATCGTAGCAAGGCTATGAGCCGGTTTAGTGGAGTTGTCACGACTCCATGGGGCAGAGTGTACATAGCAAAGTATTAGTGGTTATAGATCAGTGCAGTGGAGCCGTCATGACTCCATGGGGCAGAGTGATCGTAACAAAGAATTGGGTGATCAAAGTGGTGGATATCGTATGCTTTACGCACTGAGTGAGAGATGTGAGGATGATTTCTATGTTTGATGTTTTTCTATCACCATGACATGCACACCCCCTCCCCATTATTTTCAAACTATGTGTTAGTGTCACCTTAGAGTACTGTACATCCTGCTGTGCTAATTCTTTGGTTGCAGGTCCAGGTTCAGGTATGATTATGTATACCCGTTATTATTCTGTTTTGCTGCTTATCACTCATACCAGACTTTTGTCTGACCCAGAGTTTTATGTCTCTTCTTATTACTCTGGGTGCTCTTAAACGGGTAGACTAGACACACGTCAGGTGATTATGCACGAGTAGCTGCACTGGAGACGAGCAGGAGGCTTCCACGTATGATATATATTTATATATATATATATGTATTGTAACACCCCACACCCGCTACGGTCACTCACTAAGGGAATGCCATAACATCGGTGGAGTATTTTAAGTGAATATAGAACAGAAAAATTACAACAAGATAGATATAAGTAATACTTGAGAATTTAAAACATCATTTCATTGCAGCGAAAAGTAAAACATGTTAGGTTACACCAAAACCATAAACAAGAGTCAAGTACATAATATCCATCCTGATAAAACAAAAGTACATAATCCCACTACATAACTTAATAGCCATAATAGAAAAGATAAACTGAGCTTTACATCCCTGGTCCAAGCTCCAAAAGATAGATAAAGTAGTCTGATCAAAACCCAATAGTGCTAGGCCCACTCTGATAACCTGAGGGTTGGGAAAAAGATAAAAACAACGGGGTCAGACATAAGTCTGAGCGAGTCCTATAACCTTAACAATGCAATCATTAAAGTAATTAGGGTATGATATAAACAAGGTACGGTACCTCTGGGGATAATGACTACACTAAGTAGCCAACTAAACACAGGATATACTAAGATAACGGTAAAGACGCGCCTATCCACCCAAGGATAATTACAATATTGCACCACCCCAGATCTACCCACTCAAGGGTAATTCCTACACTACACCACACCTGTTCTACCCACCAAGGGTAATTCCTACTTAAAGGTTGATCCCACTAAGTGTACTTAGTAATTTTACCCAGTAGTTTCTTGTACCCCTAGCTGACTACATAGGTGTCGTCTGCCCCTATCTCCACTAGGTGTACCCACTACCCCCAAGCGACCGGCTCCCTACCGTAGATACCCGTGCTGGCCCCACAGTGGGGTGTATCACTCCCCAAAGTGGCAACCTGATAATCAATGCTGCACGGCTTATACCTACACGATGCAACAACGTCTTACCTACCAGCCCGGGTCCACACACGCATATGAAACCCGTTGGACTCGCGTTGCCACCGCTACCCCGTTTTGGCCTCTTATAGTCAAGCCCAATATGCGTGTCTCGTCCTCGACTTGGGTCGAGCCCACAAAGATACGTTTGGTATATTGGTTGAAATGGGCCCCCACAAGCTACTACTTAAGCTTGTCATTTTATCTAGTGCATCCCACTTAACCCCTTTTATAATCATGCCCACTTACATGTTAAGGTTTGGTTAAGTCATCTAATCATATTTCAATTGCCACTCAAGGCCCCCACAAGCTACTACTTAAGCTTGTCATTTAATCATATTTCAATTGCCACTTAAGGCCCCCACAAGCTACTACTTAAGCTTGTCGTTTAATTATATTTCAATTGCCACTTAAGGCCCCCACAAGCTACTACTTAAGCTTGTCATTCAATTCTATTTCAATTGCCACTTAAGGCCCCCACTAGATTTCCACATGCCACCTAAGGCACTTACTTGATTCCCACATGCCACCCAAGGCACTTACTTAACCCTTTAATCATGTTTAATTACATGTTCCACTTTGGTTAAGTATTCTAATCGTATTTTCTATTGCCACCCAAGGCAACCCACTAGTTTCCTTATGCCACCCAAGGAACCCCCACTAATTACTACATGCCACCCAAGGCACCCACTTAACCCCTCATGCCTCACTACATGCTAATTTGGTTAAGTGTTTCTTAATTAATTAAGATCGTAACCTTTGTAAAGACCTCTCACATTAGACTGTCTTTTATGGCAGCTGGATATGCCGGTTGGTTCCGGGCAGCCTTACACCATAACAGAGTCTAACCTCGTGTCTTTACACTTGTCACGTATTTAGTTTATGACTAAGACCTCTCACATTGGGCCAATCATTTGTAGCCGCTGGATTTGCCGGTCGGTTCCGGGCAGTCTTATGCTACAAAAAGGGTCCAACCTCGTGTCTTAGTAGATTAATTACACCTAATTAATCACCCCCATAATTTGTATTAATTATCCTTAATTAATTACAAATATTTAAGAATATGGGTGGACCTAACTCAATAGGTAAATTCCCAATTCCATAATATGGGTAGACCTAACTTAATAGGTAAATTCCCAATTATGTCCATCCACTTTATGGTATGTTTAATCATACCCACTTCACACAATTTTATGTGTTCATTAATTTTTACCCCATCGTCCCCACGTAAATACGTTAACATGACATACTTCAAAAGAGAAGATTCATCATACACACAATGGGTTCAACTTAGCATATCATTAGCATTATCATGGGTTTAAAAGGTGTCAACTTGCATATATGACCATAAACCCAACTTGCATAAATAACCAACCCCAAACTTGCATGAATCACATATGTCATAAAGATGGTAACTTGCATAAATGTTCATGTCACAGACCTATCATAAAGGTGTCAACTTGCATACATGTCATAGGTCTAAAAGGGATGAACTTGCACATGTACTTATGTCATACATAGAGGCAAACATGCATATATTATGCATATCATAAAAAGAGAAAAACTTGCATATGAACTTGCATCATAACTTGCATATGAACTTGCATCATAACTTGCATATGAACTTGCATAACATGCCATACTTAGAGGCAAACTTGCATATATTATGCATATCATAAAAAGAGACAAACTTGCATATGAACTTGCATCATAACTTGCATATGAACTTGCATCATAACTTGCATATGAACTTGCATCATAACTTGCATATGAACTTGCATAACATGCCATACTTAGAGGCAAACTTGCATATATTATGCATATCATAAAAAGAGACAAACTTGCATATGAACATGCATCATAACTTGCCTATAATCTCACATATAGCTTGCATAACATGTTACATATGAATCAATGTTCAACATAGTGTTTTGCATAATGAGCATCATAAAACATAGCATTAAACTTGCATATAGCATAAAACTTGCAAAACACACAACATACACTATACTAAACTTGCATAAACACATTGATCCACAAACATAGCCATATCTTATCATATCCTATCATAATCAATTTAACAATTGATTATTAAGGTTATAGAAACTCACCACTAAACTCCAATAAGCAAACCCTTGCCAAAAAAATCAACCAAAAACTCTAGCCTTGAACATAAAGCTTGCAACTTGATGATGAATGCAAGCTAATGATCACTCATACAACTTAAAAATGCTTGTATGAACATGAAAGCCTTCATAGAAATAGTGTAGAAAGAGGATGGAGGCTAGGGTTTTGAGTGGAGGCCACGATCATAGAAAATTTTGGCATAGTTTAGTTAGAGGATAGGATTATGATCATTTAGGGCTAGCTTAGGGTCTTATTTATAGGATTAGGCAAGTGTTTTAGGCCATTAGATTAACCGTAAATTAGATTAGGACCATCAGATCTCGGAAGCTTCCAGAAACCAGCCCCAAAACACACCCCAAACCCTGAAATGGTGCACCAGGCCAAACTGGCCGAGCACCCCCTATCGAAACGCAAGTCGACAGGGCTGTCGACTTGGTCCTAGCCAAGTCGACTGCCCAGTCGACAGGGCTGTCGACTTGGGTAGCTAGGCGGGAATTTTCCCCCCTGCGCCCAATGGCCCCAATTTCGAAATTTGAACCTGAATTTTAAATCTGTTTTGAACTTTGAATTTTCTGTAAACTTCATTGGGCCATAACCGGGCCATACGGACTCCGATTCTCGAAAACTCGGACTCTATTTTGCGTATTTTTCCGAGACGAACGCAATGACGCAGCCCGTTTCCCCCAATTCTCACATCTGAGATTATTTATTCTACAATTAGTGAATTTTAGCATTAACCGAAATTCGGGTTGTTACATTCTCCCCTCCTTAAAGGATTTCGTCCCCGAAATCTCTAAGCTAAGGAGAATGCATATCCTACCATCCAAACAACCATCTACTCAATCCATCAAACACGGGCATCCATTACCCTTAAAACAATTTCTAATGATGTATGAGCATATGCAAAAAGTGTGTGTATATGTTCCCTATCTAATGTATGAACATATGCAAACCATGATAGTGCTATGCATCCATTATGTATGCAAGAGAACCCTATCGACACATACAATATCTACATGAGTGCACAATCATTCACCCAAAATGCATCATCCATATGATAACACAATCATTATACATCCATAAATATAGCTACCTACACACAATTATATGCAATATGCAATATGAGGTGATTGAGCCGATCTAGTGTCTAGAGTGTGTGTATATGCATCCACGAGCAACCACTAGCAAACACTTGCATCCACATGCATCCATCAATCATAACATGTCTCAAACACATGTTTCAACCATAGGTTTACCCTATCTAAAGGTCAAAGGCACTAACAAGAGGACATACTAAAGATAAGATAAGTACTAGACAAACGATAAAGGAGAAGTTAAAAGACATACCCTCAAAAAGGAATGGGTATAATGAACGCATCTTCGCTTTTGTCTCCCAAGTAGCATTGCTCTCACCTTCTCCCCTTTTCACTTTGACTAGTCGAACCTCTCTGTTTCTCAACTTCCTAATCTCTGACCCAAGGATGCGGGTAGGAGCTCGTCGAATAATCACATCACGCTCTACCTTTACTTCTTTAAGCAATCTCGGCTCTACCACCTCTGCGGTCTCATGTAGGCACTTCCTCAAATGTGACACATGGAATACGTCATGTTCCCTATGCAACCGAACTATCTCTCGAATATAAACTGAAGCTAGACATGGAACAGTCCTCTTGCTCTTCACGGGTATGAAATGGGCACTCTTAGTAAGTCTATCTACCACAACCCAAATTCCCGTATTACCCTTCCTCGATCTTGGTAACACATCAATAAAATCCATCGAGATGCTATCCCACTTCCATTGCGGAACTTCCCATGAGTGAAGCAACCCACCCGGTTTCTTTTGCTTCTCTTCCACCTGTTGGCACACCAAGCATCTAGCGACATACTCGGCCACATCTTTCTTCATACCGGCCCAAAAGAAAACTCGCTTCATGTCTTGGTACATCTTGTCCCTACCGGGATTAATGGTCATCTCTGAACGATGTGCATCATCAAGTATAGCCTTCCTCAAACCCTCGTCTTGTGGTACACAAAGTCTACCGTCACTACGCAACCACCCCTTACCACCTAGGGTGTACCTACTCAAATGGCTGGACGACTCCCCTCCCTTATGAGCTTCTCTACTAACTCAACCAACTGTGGGTCGTCTCGCTATGCCTCGCCAATCCGTCCCAAAAGAGTAGGCCTAACCTCCAAGGAGGCTAGCAAACCGGGTACAAAGTCAACGGAAGGTCTAAAGTCAAACATGGAAATAAACTCTAAGCTCCATCGTTCAACGAACAATGATCTCAAGGACAACCTTTTTCTACTTAAGGCGTCCGCTACCACGTTACCCTTGCCATGGGTATACGCTATCTCAAACTCATAGGATGCTAAGAATCCTATCCACTTTTGCTGTCCTAAGACTATGCGCTCGAAGAGTCTCCAACACTTCCCTAAGATGCAGGGCATGCTTTTCTCCACTTCTAGAGAAAACCAGGATATTACCCCATCCAAAATCATCACAACTGTCCATCTCTCACGCAGACCATCCTAGTCGATCTTGACATCCCCCCAAGTGCAAGCCACAAAGGCCTAAACCAATATCAGACAAACACCCAAGGGATACCTCCTTCGAATTCAGACGACCTACGTGAGATGATACTAGTAAAAACGGCTAAATAATTAAGCCCTTGTCCAACTCTGGATGTCCTCGCCAGTCTCGCTCCAAAACCACCGTTTATCCCATAACTGGCTTTGCTCAACCTATTGAGCACATACGAAAACTTATTTCGCTCCTAGAAAAGACCAAGATGTCATTTACAAAGACCATCACGAACTTGTTTTGGTACTCCCTGAACACCCTTCTCATCAAATCAATAAAGTATGCGGGGGCGTTTGTCAAACCAAATGGCATCACCAGCCACTCATAAAAATCCTCCGGAGTCCTAAAGGCAGTCTTCTCTATACTATCCTCAGCCACTCTCAACTGACGAAACCCCGTGGCTAAGTCCAACTGCGAAAATACTGAGGCGCCAACTAACTGATCAAAGAAATCATCAATCCTCGGCAATGTGTGTCTATTCTTCTTTGTGAGTTTATTTAGTTCTCTTTAGCCTACACAAAGTCTGAGGGACCCATCCGCCTTCATGGCAAAAACTACTGGAGCACCCCACTCCGATATACTTCGTCTTATGAACCCCTTCTCAAGCAAATCGCCTACTTGCTTATGGAGTTCCCTCCTCTCACGAGGAGCCATGTGGCACACTGGCCAAGATACTGGTTTGGCATTGTCTACCAGATATATTTGGAAGTCAACCTCCCGCTCCGGAGGTAAGCCCTTCACCCCCTCAAACACATCCGAGTATTCCCGGACCATTCTAACAGATCGCAAACTCTCAACCGACGTGTCAAGCGATTCTAGATAACTTAGCATAACAGATTCCATGGGATTACAAGAGATCTCGAGAGTGTTACCCAAGCGGGTCATAAGCCTAACAACTCTCCTTCCACAAACAAGAACGACACCATTACTGGATAACCAGTCCATGCCCAAAACTAACCCATAGCCCGTGAAGCCCAAAAAAAGCATCACATCTAAACTCAACGCTAAGTATAGAAACTTTCAAACCCAAACACATCATGGAGCCCCAATTGGGTTTGAAACAACTAAGGGAGCATCTACTAAACTGGTGTCTAAGTGCAGTGACTCAACTAACAATGATGAGATAAACGAACTCGATGCGTCAGAATAAAATAAAGTTCGAACAGGATAATAAAGAAATCCAAATTCCAACCTAGACGGTCCTATCCCCATCTGGTACACTAGCAGTGAGGGAATACAACTACCCTCCAGGAGATTCCATACCTTGCCCATGCCCCTTTGGACAATCCTAATAAGGTGTCCTATTCCTCCTAAAAGGATAACTACTAGCCCTCTTCTTCCCATTCTCCGCTCGTAACCTCCCATCAAAATGCGGTTTCGTCCTTCATTAAACAACAATTATTTGAGCCTTCCTCCCATCGTCTATCCAATAGGTACCTACAAGTCCTCCTCCTTCTTGAACCAACTTCTAGTCCGACTAATGTCTAAGTCCCTTGAAGTGGTTTTCCATTCTTATCTATCTTAGAAAGATCATCTATAAGCGGAGGGGAAACTCAAAACGAGAGAGGAAGAGATTCAAAACGGAGAATTTGAAAGATAAAGATATGGCTATCGGGGATTATGCTTTTCTTTCAAAAACTTTTCTCTTAAAAGACATGTTTTTGAAAATACTCCTTTCAAAAATATTCTTAGAAAATAGTTTTTCGAAAAAAAAAATTTATCTGTTATGGTAACCTTAAGCTCTGATACCACGTGTAACACCCCCACACCCGCTACGGTCACTCACTAAGGGAATGCCATAACATCGGTGGAGTATTTTAAGTGAATATAGAACAGAAAAATTACAACAAGACAGATATAAGTAATACTTGAGAATTTAAAACATCATTTCATTGCAGCGAAAAGTAAAACATGTTAGGTTACACCAAAACCATAAACAAGAGTCAAGTACATAATATCCATCCTGATAAAACAAAAGTACATAATCCCACTACATAACTTAATAGCCATAATAGAAAAGATAAACTGAGCTTTACATCCCTGGTCCAAGCTCCAAAAGATAGATAAAGTAGTCTGATCAAAGCTCACTAGTGCTAGGCCCAATCTGATAACCTGAGGGTTGGGAAAAAGATTAAAACAACAGGGTCAGACATAAGTCTGAGCGAGTCCTATAACCTTAACAATACAATCATTAAAGTAATTAGGGTATGATATAAACAAGGCACGGTACCTCTGGGGATAATGACTACACTAAGTAGCCAACTAAACACAGGATGTACTAAGATAATGGTAAAGACGCGCCTATCCACCCAAGGATAATTACAATATTGCACCACCCCAGATCTACCCACCCAAGGGTAATTCCTACACTGCACCACACCAGTTCTACCCACCAAGGGTAATTCCTACTTAAAGGTTGATCCCACTAAGTGTACTTAGTAATTTTACCCAGTAGTTTCTTGTACCCCTAGCTGACTACATAGGTGTCGTCTGCCCCTATCTCCACTAGGTGTACCCACTACCCCCAAGCGATCGGCTCCCTACCGTAGATACCCGTGTTGGCCCCACAGTGGGGTGTATCACTCCCCAAAGTGGCAACCTGATAATCAATGGTGCACGGCTTATACCTACACGATGCAACAACGTCTTACCTACCAGCCCGGGTCCACACACGCATATGAAACCCGTTGGACTCGCGTTGCCACCGCTACCCCGTTTTGGCCTCTAATAGTCAAGCCCAATATGCGTGTCCCGTCCTCGACTTGGGTCGAGCCCACAAAGATACGTTTGGGATATTGGTTGAAATGGGCCCCCACAAGCTACTACTTAAGCTTGTCATTTTATCTAGTGCATCCCACTTAACCCCTTTTATAATCACGCCCACTTACATGTTAAGGTTTGGTTAAGTCATCTAATCATATTTCAATTGCCACTCAAGGCCCCCACAAGCTACTACTTAAGCTTGTCATTTAATCATATTTCAATTGCCACTTAAGGCCCCCACAAGCTACTACTTAAGCTTGTCATTTAATTATATTTCAATTGCCACTTAAGGCCCCCACAAGCTACTACTTAAGCTTGTCATTCAATTCTATTTCAATTGCCACTTAAGGCCCCCACTAGATTTCCACATTTAACCCAAGGCACTTACTTGATTCCCACATGCCACCCAAGGTACTTACTTAACCATTTAATCATGTTTAATTACATGTTCCACTTTGGTTAAGTATTCTAATCGTATTTTCTATTGCCACCCTAGGCAACCCACTAGTTTCCTTATGCCACACAAGGCACCCCCACTAGTTACTACATGCCACCCAAGGCACCTACTTAACCCCTCATGCCTCACTACATGCTAATTTGGTTAAGTGTTTCTTAATTAATTAAGATCGTAACCTTTGTAAAGACCTCTCACATTAGACTGTCTTTTATGGCAGCTGGATATGCCGGTTGGTTCCGGGCAGCCTTACACCATAACAGAGTCTAACCTCGTGTCTTTACACTTGTCACATATTTAGTTTATGACTAAGACCTCTCACATTGGGACAATCATTTGTAGCCGCTGGATTTACCGGTCGGTTCCGGGCAGTCTTATGCTATAAAAAGGGTCCAACCTCGTGTCTTAGTAGATTAATTACACCTAATTAATCACCCCCATAATTTGTATTAATTATCTCTAATTAATTACAAATATTTAAGAATATGGGTAGACCTAACTCAATAGGTAAATTCCCAATTCCATAATATGGGTAGACCTAACTTAATAGGTAAATTCCCAATTATGTCCATCCACTTTATGGTACGTTTAATCATACCCACTTCACACAATTTTATGTGTTCATTAATTTTTACCCCATCGTCCCCACGTAAATACGTTAACATGACATACTTCAAAAGAGAAGATTCATCATACACACAATGGGTTCAACTTAGCATATCATTAGCATTATCATTGGTTTAAAAGGTGTCAACTTGCATATATGACCATAAACCCAACTTGCATAAATAACCAACCCCAAACTTGCATGAATCACATATGTCATAAAGATGGTAACTTGCATAAATGTTCATGTCATAGACCTATCATAAAGGTGTCAACTTGCATACATGTCATAGGTCTAAAAGGGATGAACTTGCACATGTACTTATGTCATACATAGAGGCAAACTTGCATATATTATGCATATCATAAAAAGAGACAAACTTGCATATGAACTTGCATATGAACTTGCATAACATGCCATACTTAGAGGCAAACTTGCATATATTATGCATATCATAAAAAGAGACAAACTTGCATATGAACTTGCATCATAACTTGCATATGAACTTGCATCATAACTTGCATATGAACTTGCATCATAACTTGCATATGAACTTGCATAACATGCCATACTTAGAGGCAAACTTGCATATATTATGCATATCATAAAAAGAGACAAACTTGCATATGAACTTGCATCATAACTTGCATATAATCTCACATATAGCTTGCATAACATGTTACATATGAATCAATGTTCAACATAGTGTTTTGCATAATGAGCATCATAAAACATAGCATTAAACTTGAATATAGCATAAAACACTGGTTTATTCTGCAATTAGTGAATTTTAGCATTAACCGAAATTCGGTTACATATATTCTCCCTATGTTGTTGCTGGTCTCTACTTTGGGCATTAGTAGTGTACCTCTTTCTTTTGCTTTAGAGAGAGTATTTTGAAGTTGTAATGATGATATTGGATCATAAGCTGTAATTTGGATTCCGCTGCCATGATGGTTTAGTTTTCAGCTTATGCACTGTCTCGCCTATTTTATATCAAAGTTATGCTATTATTAAATTTTATCCCATGCGCTGTGAGACATTCTACACGTTCCTTGTTAGTTCAAATTCCTTCCTTTTCCTTTCTTTGGACACCATCCCGTGCTAGTCGGGCATTAGCGCAGCGCACTTTCATTGGAAATGTCGGCTGGTGCGGGGCAGGCCGTCGCATATCTTCCAATTTCCTCAACAATATCCGTATAATCACGGAATCCAATATTGAAATATTCCGAAGATTATTTATACTAAAATCCATTCCAATTCATACTTTAGCAATTTTGGTTATATTAAAACCATTTACAAATCCAATTTATTTATTTAAAAACATTGGATTATTATTTTAGTCAATAACTAGTTCATTTTGATAAAAATATATTTTTATCTTTTCAAACTTGGAATTTTTCATCCAAAATCTTTCCAAATCATTTATCATGATTTTACATAATCTTTCCATATTTTTAATAATTTTATTAAGGCCCTTACAGTCGGTTTCCAATAACGGCCACCGAACTACATCCATGACGACCTTTTCTGATATTGATTTGGACATAAATTTTAAATCCAAATGTTCAATTTTATATCTCCTATATTCATTGGAAATAACTTTTCGATATGAATCCAACGGTTCTGGTTTTAGGAGAATCCGACGGTCGGATCTCCCATTACGTCCTTTTGAAGTCAATGGTTGAAATTCACGAACGGTAGCTGTTCTGCACGTTCTATTCAAACCATATATATATAATATATATGTTGCCGATTTCTTTTCAAACGTATTTTATAAATCGTTTATAAATTCATTTTAAAATGAATCCAACTTCATTTTCAATTTTAAATCAAAACTGAATATTCCATATCATTATAATATTAAAATGATAATATTTTCAAAATATCTGATTTTGAAATCGATTCGTATCCATTTGTAAATTGAATAAAATCAATTTATAAACCCATTTGAGTTAAAATGGAGTTTAGCTACTTAACTTGACTTCACATTTTAATATTTTTGTGTCCATCCAAAATCGAACATCAAAATCTTAATTTAATTCTTAACTGAATATTATTCTGAAATATTCGTTCATATTCTGAAACGGAATGCAACTCAATCAATTACCATATAATTTCAATTATATGGATTTTGTACATCGCATTTATGCAACAAGAATGATAAATAATCATCAAACATTCAAACATCATCCAAAGTCCATTCGGCAACTGTATAAGCATTAAAATAATTAAATAACGCTCATCGTAGACTATCAACCCATCGATTGACATACAACTAAATATTGGGATTAGTGTATGTCCAATATCATCCCAATCCCCGTGTTGTGTTTTCAAATAACAACAGTCTATTTAAATAATTCATTGGTTAATATATTAAACCAATTTTAATTCAATTCGAATTATTTGTCTAATTAATAATTTTTCACTGTTAATTATAAATGGATATTTATAATTAAATTTTAACAACCATAACGTGTATCCACATTGTTTGAAATACGTGTATCGTATATTCAAACAATGCTTCCTGTGAAAATGAGTGGTGAATAGTTCATGTGTTGAACTCAAACAACGTCATATACAACAGATAAAAATCAATAATGACAATTTCTATAAATTTACAGTTATAAATAAATTAAATTACTATACAAATATTTTAGTGAGAGATTTCTCACATTGTGTTCCACTCCGTCATTCTTTATTACAATTTCTGTACTATTTGGGTTTAAATTTTCCTTGAATTATAATTTTCTCTGTTTCCGTTCTAGTATGTTCCATTACAAAGCTCTCCTTTTTGTGATTCCAACACAATTGAATTTGCGAATTTCTGATACTGTTTGACAAAGTTATGACGATTTAAAATTCTAAATATTTTAACCATATTTTTAACTAAATTAATTAAGGTTAATTAACCTTAATCAAGAGTTAGGCCACACCCTTCAGGAAAATGACGATCCGCTCAAACCCAAAAAGCACCACCAGAAAACTCGTCGCTACATCCTCATCGTCAGACCGGAGCATGATCGGGGATTTCCACAAGAACCGCCGCTCTAACCTCCACCTGTGCGCCCCACCTACTCCCGCTCGAGCTCGATAATACTACAGAAATTGAGGCCAAAGTCGTGGACTTTCAGCTCCATTTTCTATCAAATGGCGAAGTTAGAACCCATCAACACCGTACCAATTGAAAGAGCTCTCCTAGGTCTTCGATTTCCCTTCGAGATCATTTCTTAATTCGCTGTGTGTTGAGGGAAATTAAGGGAAGATGTCTTGAGCGATTTAGTGCGTCAGTTTTGGAGCTGACGGCGCATCCGAGAAAATGGAAATTAGGGTTTAGGTTTTGACCAGTTTGACTAAGGTTATATACATATTTTTTATAATATTTTAATTCGTGAATTTACTCGTTTATTGCTACGAACTCCAAATCGAACCCAACGACTGTCGTTACAAGCTAAATACCCACATTTTGAACACAATGGGATATGTTTCATAAGACAATTCGACTGTTTCGATCAGTTTTTATCAAAATTAAAATATAAATTAATATAACCGTCAATACTGAATTTAAACGTACATTTTAATTTACCGGGGCCACATACTGACTACAAAAATTACAGAAAAATAAATCTACCTATGTTTTAGTGATATTGTCCTAATAAAATTTATTTCGTTGAATTTTCAGACTGTTTGGAAAATGGCCTTTTCCAATCGATTAAATTTAAACTGAAATTACAAAACACGTTTAAATTTACCACGCTCACATATTAATTCCAAAAATTATGAAATTTGAAACCCAACAATAATTTAAAATTCTAGATCCAACAAAAGTGGTTTTGTCAAAAACGGAGGTCGTTTGTAAAATGACTATTTTTAAGGGCTATATATTATATTAAAAAATATATAAATTCTACAGCGACTATTCTAAATTTTAAACTGGACATAACTAACAATTTATAAAGTGAAAATTCAGTGCATTACATTCATGAGAAAGATATAGTTAAATAGATTCTAATGTTTCTTGTTTCGTCCAATTCTAATTTACTTTGGATTCTGTATATTCAATTGAAGTTTAAAACTAAATTTTCTAACTACCGCGCCATTTCAAGTTCATTTTAATTAAATTTTAAATTAATACATTCTAACTTAGATTTAAATAAATTTTTATTCATTAATATTTAAAATAAATCATTTTAAGTATTCAAAACCCATTAAAATAGCTAAAATAAAAAATTTAAATTGGTGCTGAAATTTTGGGTTGTTACAATATCACTTTAATATATAAGTTAAAAAGATAATTTTTTTATCATACTCCTACAAAAATGTCCAAAATACTTATTATTTAGTTGAATATTCCTTGAAACTAATTATTCTTGAAAAAGAAGTGACTTAACCTAATTTTTGCTTATCAACCATGAAGTAAAATATTAATTAATGGATATTTTAAGATAGTAACCAAAATATTTAAAGCATGTTAATAAATAAATTAAAATCAGGATTCATGTACTGTTTTATTTGGAAACCCCATATTTGTCAAGTCAATTAATTTAATTATTTATTAAATTATTATTTTTTTGTTTAAAATCACAACCAAATAATTTAAAGCGGTTTAGTAAATATAACATATTTAAAGCATGTTAATAAATAAATTAAAATCTGGATTCATGTACTATTTTTTTAGGAAACCCCATATTTGTCAAGTTAATTAATTTAATTATTTATATATTTTGTTTAAAATAACAACCAAATAATTTAAAGCTATTTAGTAAATAAAATAAAGTCAGGATTCATGTACTATTTTATTTGGAAACCACATATTTGTCAAGATGATTAATTTAATTATTTATTAAATTATTATTTTTTTACTTAAATTAACAACCAAATAATTTAAAGTAGTTTAGTAAATAAAATAAAATCAGGATTCATGCACTATCATGTCTAGAAATTCCAAGATTAATTTAAAGCAGTTTATTAAATAAAATAAAATTAGGATTCACGCACTATAATGTCCATAGATTCCAAGATTTTTCAAGTAAGTTGATTTAATTATTCTGCAGATTGTTTTTCTTATACTATTTTATCTAGAAACTCCATATTTGTCAAGTTAATTAATTTAATTACTTATTAAATTATTTTTATTTTCTGTTTAAAATAACAACTAATAATTTAAAGCAGTTTAGTAAATAAAATAAGATCAAGATTCATGCACTATCATATCTAGAAATTCAAGATTAATTTAAAATAAAATTAGGATACATGCACTATCATGTCTAGAAATTCCTGGATTTGTCAAGCCAATTGATTTAATTATTCTGCAGATTTTTTTCTTTTCTTTTTTTCAACTATAAATATAGGGTTGAAGATTATAAAGGATGTCCAATATTACTGAGAATATATAGTACTATCTAAATAATGATGAAGAGTTTTGTTTTGTGCTTTATTGTCATTCTGTCTTTGATCATTTCTGCTCCAGGTACTTAACACCTTTGAACTTATACATTTACAATTCGAGATCTTATGTGTATAGCTATTCTTTACTGATAATCAATATTATCAACTCCTTTTTGATATTATAGATATTGAAATCACTAGTTGTGATTCATGTTTCCACATATAACTTACAAAGATAGTTTCTTAAAAGTTATAACTAATAGATATTTAAATCATTAGTTATGTGTATAGCTATTCTTATATGCACCATTTTTGTTTGATTAAGCAGAAATGGTCAAATCTGAAGGTAACAGCGTTCATCAGAATTGCAATGTCGTAAGTGATTGCGATAAATTTTGTGATAGTTTAGGGGCACATAGTGGATTCTGCGAAGATAGCTTATGTTACTGCTGTCCATATGGTGATGGGTGGTGCTTTTAACACTTACTTGCATTGTCTTCTTGATTAACGAATGATTATGATATATGTAATCTGAAGCATGACATGCTTAAATAATTCATGGTTAATGCAATTGCTGCTTCCATTATACATTTCTGTGCCTCATGCATGTATGTTCTTTGAGACAACCCATAAGTTATGGCATGACGTGAAATATCATAACCATGAACAAATAACATGATAATATATATATATATATATATATATATATATATATCTGTTTTTGCTGCTTAATCGTAAGATAAATATGTGCCCTATAAATCTATAAATGCCTCTTTGGATCAAACTGCTCAATCATCAAACTATTGACTAATAAAACAATATGAAAATGTGAGACAAATGACTATGTTTATTATAAATCATACTAGTACAACCGCATAATCATGGAGAACCGACCATTCTATTACAAAGTTTAAGAAATAAAATAGTTTTTTTAATTAATCTTAGTCGAACATAAAAAACTAATATATTTGAATATTTAAAATTAGAGAGATCTAAGAATGAAAAGTGAAGACAATTAAGTTGAAAGGATCCAAGAAGATATGTTATAGACATATTCCATGATCTTTTGGCTTCGGAAAAGTTGATTACGGCCAATTGACAGTAAGCAAACCTTCTTGGTGCACATGCATTCCTTAACTAACCCACCTCTTGTTCATGAACAATCGTATAAATCATCATCCTTTTCCACTGTAGTTCCTACATCATAAATGACTCCTCGACACCATCCAAATCATAAGCGAAAGTAGTCAAATAAAACTCTCCTTCCTTAGCTACATTACCATAACAAAAACTCACATACCATAAGCAAACTAATTCCTATGTTTATCTTCCCGAGAAAATTTTCAATGAATCCAATGCCGCATGGATCAATAAAATTATCTTCCACCCAGTTGAATTTAGTCTTTCCATTCAAAAACTCAAAGATTACATATTAAAACTTTGGAAACCAACGGGCATACATCACATTCATATCGCTCAGTATTACATATTCTCCATTCAATTCGAATATCACACTGATTTTGCGTGCATAACCAAGTCTTCTACATGCTCTTGCTTTCGTAAGCTACTAATGATTGATATTTGATACCCTGGATATGGATTCATAAAAATTAACGTCTCAACTTTTCAAGTTTGGATAAAATTGTACAACCTTTACATGGAGATGTGGTCTACCGAAGCTCAATCCATGATTGCAATTTATATTGGTGAACCAATTCAAATTGATGAGAAGGCTGCTAGAAAACATGTCACTAGATATGATGGGTGTGCAACTATCTACTGATACAAAAATTAATTTGCTCATTAATGATTTGCATATTGGAGTTAGAAAGGAAATTGTTATTGAATATGAATTTGTACCTCCGAAATGTGATAATTGTGTAACAACCCTGAATTTTGGAACCAATTTAAAAAATTTATTTTAGAAACTTGAGTGGATTTTAAATATTAAAAATGATTTGTTTTTAATAATAACAACTAAAAATTTATTTAAATCTAAGTTAGCATGAATATATTTATTTTAATTATAAAACGAGTTAGACATAGCGTGGTAGTTTGAAAATTTGAATTTGAACTTTGACTGACTGTACAGGATGCAAAATAAATCGGATTTTGGTAAAACCAAAAATATTAGAATCTATTTTAAAATATCTTTCCAACGAATCTGAAAAATTGAAATTTCATAGCGGGAATAAAAAGTTATGCCCTGTTTAGTATTCAGAATAGTTGCTAAAGAATTTATATATATATATATATTTATATTAAAAATAACCCTTTTAAAAACGACCTCCGTTTTCGACGAAACCACTTTAATTGGAACCGGAATGTCAATTTATTACAAGATTCCAATTTTCATAATTTTTGGAATTAATACGTGAGCGTGGCAAAATGAAACGTGTCTTGTCAATTTCAGTCAACTTGGATCTACCAGAAAATGGCCATTTTTCAAACGGTCTCCAAATTCGATGAAATTAATTTTGTTAGAACCGTATCATCAAAACATAACTAGAAATAATTTTTCCGTAATTTTTAGAGTCCGTATGTGGCCCTGGTAAATTTAAGTGTACGATCAAATTAAATAAATAAATGAATTATGTTTTAAGTTATAGAAAAGAGGACCGAGACAATCAAACGGGCTGACGGGACCTAGTCCATTACGTCCGGAACGTGGTTACTTGCCTAGGGATAACTCTAGTTGGGCTGAAATTGGGGTTACTGAGAATTTAAGGATTTACTTGAAAATTTAGAGATTTAATATTATTATATTATAAATAATGAATAAACCCTAATCCTCAAGCCCAATTGTAGCCACGGTCTTCAACAATAGGCGGATAAAATCTTCAATCCTTCCTCCTTAATTTTCGAATAATCCAACCAATGAAAATCAAAAATTTCTGAAGCTAAATCGAAGATCTATGTTAGATTTATAACTTCAACGTTTATGATTTTATATAGATCATTATTTTGTTTGAATTCCTTCTCCAAAGTCAACACGTTCGCGGTCAAATTCTGGGTTCTAGGGACTCACGAGTTCGCCTGGGTCATGGCGGATGGTAGCGCTCACGTAGGGCTTTGGCATGGTGGGTCTTGATCGAAGTACGGTGGTCCGGTTGGTGGCGCGCAGGTGGAAGTTTGCAACGATTAAATGGGTACGGTTTTGGCATGTAACCTAGAATGATGAAGAAGAAGAAACAAGCGGTCACGTTTTTCTCCAAAGTAATTAAAGGATTTTATTATTATTTAATTATTTAACTAATGAAATTAACCATTGAACCCTCGTAACTTTTGCATATAAATTCAGAATCGAATGAAACGACTTGCGTTGGATTCACAACAGCGAACATTACACAACGGAACAGACCAAATCTGAAACGGAGCACTTGGAAAATTCAGACAAAAAGCAATGTGAGATTTCTCGATTTAAAATTTAAAATGAAATACAAATATATATATATATATAAATGCATATATATATATATATTTATATTTATATTGATTGTTGGTAATGATGGTTTGCTAAATTATACTGTTGTTTGATAGAAATATAATCTTTACATGTTAACATAGAAATATCATTTTGTTTGTTAGATCAGTTATATTAACAGAGAATAAAATATCACTTTTGTTATAAAATGTACATTAGAATAAAATATCATTTTTGTCATAAAATGTACATTGGAATAAAATACCATTTTTGTTAAAAATGTCACATTAGAATAAAATGACATTTTTGTTATAAAATGTTGCATTGGAAATAAAATAACATTTTGTTAGAAAATGTTTTATTAGATTATAATTGTCATTTGTATTAAATTAGAATTGATAAAGTAGAAATATCACTTTTTATTTCATTTAGAACTGATATGAATAAAAATGTCGTTTTTTTATATTAGCATTGACAAATCAAAATTATCATCTTTGTTGAATTTTTTTTAATTTAAATGAAATACACATTTTTGTCAAATTTGTTAGTTGAAATAAAAATAGTCATTTTGTCAAACATGTTAGTTGAAATAAAAATAGTAATTCTGTCAAACATGTTAGTTGAATTAAAAATAGTCATTTTATCAAACATGTTAGTTGAATTAAAAATATTCATTTTGTCAAACATGTTAGTTCAAATAAAAATAGTCATTTAGTCAAACATGGTAGCTGAAATAAAATTAACATTTGTGTCAAAAAGATTAGTTGGAACCAAATTTGTCACTTTTGTCAAATATAATAGTTGAAACTAAATTTGTCACTTTTGTCAAAGGTAATAGTTGAAACCAAATTTGTCACTTTTGTCAAATGTAGGAGTTGAGACAAAATTTGCCTTTTTGTCAAAATATAACGGATGAAACAAAAATGAACATTTTTGTCAAATTAGAATTGTTGAACAAAATACACATTTTTGTAAAATTATACATTTTTGTAAAAATATACATTTTTGTTCATTAAGAAAAATAAACATCTCTGTTCATTAAAAAGGATTAAACAAAAATAAACATTTTTGTCAATTAAAAAGGTTGAAACAAAAATATACATTTTGTCAAAATAGAATTATTGAAACAAAATTTGAATAGAGTTAAAACAAAAATTACATTGTTGTTAATTAGATAGGAGTTAAAACAAAAATAACATTTTGCTAAGGAGATTTGAGTTAAACAAAAACAAAATAACATTTTTGTTTTGAGTTAAACCAAAACAAATTAATATTTTTGTTAAATAGATTTGTGATAAAACAAAAACATCATATTTGTTATAAGGAAATTGTAAACAAATAAAATTATCATTTTTATTTGTTATGTTGAATAGAATAATGTATACAAATAAATTGTTCTTTTATTTATCATTAGAATACATAGAAAAATGTAAGTAAATAAATATGCCATTTTATTAAATTAAAATTGTCAAAAATGAATTGTCATTTTTGTTGAAACTAGGAATGCCAACAAAAATGAATGAATCATTTGTGTTCATTTTGGTAAATTAGATTTGTTAACAATATGGAATTATCACTTTTAATCAAATAGAATTTTCAACCAAAATGAAAAGATCATTTTTTAATCATTTTGTTGAAATAGAATCGTCAACAAAAATGAGAGAATCACTTTTTATTAGAATTTGTATGTTAAATAAAGAATCATTTTTATTGTTAAAACATACAACGGAATTTATATGCAAATATAAGTATCATTTTTATTTGCAAAACATACATTAGAATTTATATGAAAATATAAGTATCATTTTTATTTGCAAAACTTCCGATAGAATTTGTATGCAAATCAAAGTGACGCTTGTATTGTAAAATTATACATTAGATACATGTAGGAAATTTTGTGAGTAAAATACATTTTCTTTTGGCATTAGGAATATAATAACATGTTTGGTTCATTATCATCAACATGTTAGCGGAATTAAAATTGGTTAAGTTCATTAGCCAATGATTTATTTAGATGAACTGTAATTAGCTGAAAACCCCACACGGGTATTGGGATAATATTTAACATACACTAGTCCCAATATTTAGTTGTATGTCAATCGATGGATTGACAGGCTGCGATGAGCGTTATTTATTCATTTTAATGCTTGCACAGTTGTAAATTTCACTCTGAATGAGAATTGGTTGTTTAATGATTATTTATCATTATTGTCATATTCATGTGATGTGTGAAATCCATATAACCAAAATTATGTGGTAAATGATTGAGTCGCATTTCGATTCAGAATATCTTTTAAATAAAGAATATTTTAAAATAAAGAACATTGTAATATAAAGAACATTTTTACATAAAGAATCTTTTTATAAAGAACATTTTTAAATAACGAATATTTTTAAAATAATATTGAACGAAGAATAAAATGATATGTGAATTGGGATTATTGTGCACTGTGTTTTAAACGACATTTTTTCTTTAGCCCAATTAACAGTAAAATTATGATTTAGAATTTATAAACCTTTTATTTAAGATTTAAAAAAGAAATTTTCCAAAGGCAAATTTTCCAATTTAATATATTAAATTGGAATTGAGTGCAAATTCGATTTGATAATAATCGAGATAGGCTTCTGTAAAAGAAGACTGTTACTATATATGGAATTTAAAAAGCTTTTTGTTATTCCATTTATATTAGCGGTATGATACAGAAATTTATATCGATTATATATTCATTTGATTTCGGTGAAAATTCCATATTTAATGGAAGATGATTTTGGGTTTATCATGAAATGTGTTTAAATGACATTGGTTCTTTAACCCAGTTAAAGATAGGATTAATTTCTTAAAAGTTGAATTATCATAAAGTAATGATTTTTGATATTAAAATCAAATTGGAGTTTTAATAGATCTTTAAAAAGAAGATTAAAGATTAAATTTAAAAGAATTTGTATTTGATAAAATTGATGGGAATCTTTCCCTTTTAATATGAATATTTTATTAAAAGAATATTTTGAATTTGAATGAGGCGTATGATGTATCTTTATAGCACTTGATTTTTTATTATAAAATACGCGAATTATTCGGAAAGACCGGGTTTAACCCATTCTGAATAATTACTACGACGATTTAAAGTCGAAGACATTGAAGACGGTGATTGAAGACTGGCAATTTTCACATCGAATGGATGACTACTGATGCCCGGCACTAGGTCGCTCCTAGGAAAGGGTTAAAGTGGTAGTTGTCCGGACGTACTTGTTGATTGCCCGGATAAGCGAGCACCTCTCTTCCGTATTGGACATACGGGACGAGGAATAAGGTGTCTCCGTTTTCGTTCAGACCCAGAACGGACTTGTAAATGGTTGTGTGTCTGACATTGAATTTCATTATATCTGAATTGATTTCTATTTAATATATATCTATTGGTGGCGGAGAATTTATTCTCTTGCTTAACACCCTTCTCTGAGACGTATGAGCTTAGAGGTTATATATTGCTAGTTATCAATCACATAGCGTGAATTATCAATGTGGCATGCCAAGATGCAAATGATCAAGGCTTTTTGTTGAAAAGAAGAGCCTTGTGGTTGATGATCAAAGCATAGCCTATGTCGGCATAGTTTTGTGTATAGCATTACCTCGCGAGCCTCCCTCCCCGGTAAGAGTCAAAAACGGGACAAGGGAACGCAGGGAGTGCACATGTTTCTTTCTAGCTAGAAGTGGTATCAGGGTTTTGCAAGCACTGACATTTAACTTATGTGGTTGATGGAATGAGGTGCTTCGGTTATATTGGTTGATTATGACCATTTTATAGGTTCAATAGGACCGGGAAACGTGGGTTCAGGAATTGCCAATCCACTAAGGTATATTTGTGAACCGGCCCTATAGTATCCAAGGGTTCACTACGGGAGATCCTAAGACATTGCTAGAGTGTCTCGAATTGGTAAGGAGGTCGTTCCTAGACTTGACTAATGATGGAAATTCGATTTCCAAAAAACACCATGCGGTTTTGATTGTAGAACAAGTATGGCGACATAGTATATGGCAGCTATGCCGTCTATGATTGATACATTATGATTGAAATGTTTTCGAAACATATATACACTAACAATAATATCAAATCCGTTTTATCGTATCAAGCATTTTTGACCAGTATAAAGTAAAACTTTATCCTTTGGTTTGCATTGCATTGTGTGATGGGACTTGAGTCTTATAATGGTTTCATTTTTCTAAAAAACATTGCACTGTTTAACGTTTTACTTTATTCCATGCACTTGCAATCCCATGGAGTAAACACGTTCCGCGTTAGCGGCGTGGTCCTGTGATTAGCCATATTGTTAGATAAGTTAGGAAAGATTTCTCATACCAGTCCCATGACTGACCCGTAGTTTGTTTCACTTTGCAAACTCGGGTGCCCTCTTTTCCACACGGGCAGTCGAGTAGCTTATTTTGCAGATATATTGAGCAGGATTATGGGTCGAAGCTTAAAGCTGTGTCCAGAACATTTATAGTCTTCCGCAGTGCTAGTTTGTTTATTTCCGCTCCATTTTATTATGTTCATAGTTAATTTTTCTCCCGTTGTATTAATATATTCGATGTACTCTGATATTCTATACTCTGATGTAACATTATGGTAATGTTTATAAAAGTCTTTTATTATCTGTTCTAATGTGTTGTATGCCCAAAGTAAGCATATTTGGGTTTTTGAACGGTCTTAGCCGATTTTACGATCAATTAGGTCCGGGCGAAATCGGAATCGTTATAGTCGGCATCAGAGCTTTGGTTAGCTCAAGTCTTTAGGGTACAACTCGTTAGAACTGGACAAAGGACTAAACAGAGGTAGGATTATTAATATCCTTTAAAAGAATACTCATTAGAGATAGGATCGGTAGTATCCTAGAATGAGAAACTAGTTAGAGATGGGGTTAGAAATGCCCTAGAATGCGTTGAGAGTGACAAGTTTATAATTATCGTATTTGTAATTATATATATAATCCGATCTTAGAAAATATGATTTTTGATATATAAAAGTTATATATATTTGAAAGGTTAATCAACTAATAAAATTATTAAAACTTATAAAAAATGAAAGTTGAGTTAGTTAATTAAACAACTTTCAGCTCTGTTCCTTTTCGAGGACGAAAAGTTTTTAAGTGGGGATTTTCAATTTCAGTCAATTTGGATCGAGCAGAAAAGGGCCAATTTTCAAACGGTCTCTAAATTTGATGAAACTAATTTTGTTAGAACCGTATCGTCAAAACATAAATAGAAATAATTTTTCCGTAATTTTTAGAGTCTGTACGTGGCCCCGATAA
Source organism: Allium sativum (assembly GCA_030737875.1). Classification (NCBI taxonomy): domain Eukaryota; kingdom Viridiplantae; phylum Streptophyta; class Magnoliopsida; order Asparagales; family Amaryllidaceae; genus Allium; species Allium sativum. The sequence continues at coordinate 650,987,160 of CM060918.1, forward strand.
ATTTAAATGTACGATCAAATTAAGTAAATAAATGAATTATATTTTAAATTAAAGAAAAGAGGACTGAGACGATCAAACGGGCTGATGGGACCTAGTCCATTGCGTCCGAAACGCGGGTATTTTCCTGTGAACAACCCTCGTTGGGCTAAAACTGGAGTTACTGAGAAATTATGGATTTACTTGCAAAATTAGAGATTTAATATTATTATATTATAAGTAATGAACAAACCCTAATCCTCAAGCCCAATAGTAGCTGCCGTCTTCAACAATGGGCGGATAAAATCTTTAATCCTTCCTTCTTAATATTCGAATAATCCGATCAATGAAAATCGAAAATTTCTAAAGCTAAATTGAAGATCCTTAATTCAACAACGGTTATGATTTTATATAGATCAGTATTTATTTCGAATTCCTTCTCCAAAGTCATCATGTTCGTGGTCAAATTCTGGGATCTAGGGACTCGCGAGTTCGCCTGGGTCATGGCGGATTGTAGAGCTCGCGTAGGGCTTTGGCGTGGTGGGTCTTGATCGATGTACAGTGGTCCGGTTGGAGGTGCGCAGGTGGAAGCTTGAAATGATGAAATGGGTTCGGTTTTGGCATGTAACCTGGAACGAAGAAGAAGAAGAAGAAACAAGCGGCCACGTTTTTCTCTAAAGAACTTAAAGGATTTTATTATTATTTAACTATTTAATTAATGAAATTAACCATTAAACCCTCGTAACTTTTGCATATAAATTCAAAATCGAACAAAACGGCTTGCATTGGATTCACAACAGCGAACATTACGCAACGAAACAGACCAGATCTGAAATGGAGCACTTTGAAAATTTAGACAAAAAGCAATGTGATATTTTAAAATTTAAAATTAAATATATATATATATATATATATATAGTGAAACACTCCACCTCTGCTAAGGTCACTCACAAAGGTAATGCCTTAACTTTAGTGGAGCATTATAGGTAAAAGACACAGATAATTTACAAGACATATATATATAAGCAGCGGAAAATAAAATTTACTTTATCTCAAACACGGTTCATAACAAAACATTACAACAAACTCTTTCAAACCAACTTCCAAATCATTACATCATAATTTATGTCTTGATTATTATATAAAGAAGCATAAAAAAAACTGCATAAATCCCCAAGTAGTAGTGTATCCAAAGCCATAGCCAAAAGTAAGAGATTCAAAGCTATACATCACAGAGTCTTCAAGCTTGGAAAGATGAACGGTCCAAATTAAGCTGAGCTATTCCCTCCTTAGGTACCTTGGGGGGGTGGGGGAACGAAAGAAAATAGGTCAGACATAAGACTGGTAAGTCCAGTGATTATTCAGCATATAAACTGATAAGAGAACCATGACTTGAATAAGCTGGACACAGGACAATAACTGTAACGACCCAGATTTTTGGCCGTTTAAATCGACAATAAACCACACATGTCGACCCAAACCAATCGCCAACCCAGATAGTTATTTGGGAAAAAGCAGAAAAAGAAGAAAGGAAAGAAAGAAACAATCACAGAATCTCACAGCGGAAGGATCACATATAATAAGCAAATAAATATTCAAAAGCATTTAAACATATACATTCGAGTTACAGCATTTAAATCATCAGAGTTATACACTTACATACAGTAATGCAGCGGAAATAAAAATGTAGTGGATACATATACCAACTCCGTCTTCGATCTCCAAGGCCAAATAATCTTCATTATCTGCAACATCTGCTGACCCGAGCGTATTGCATAAAAAGAAAAACACAACAAACACTCGGATCAACACTAAATCATCTCATATTAGTCAAATTAAAATACAGAATAATATCGGTATCATGGTGCAGTAACTCAAGAGATGTTACGGGATTTTTCCATCTCTCAAGGATCCGTTAAACTAATACATACATAGTATAATACGCTATTACAATAGTGTTTATTCAGTAAAGTATAATATCGAAAATAGTGTAAGCGGGATTACCATGTTACCCTTACACTGTTTATAGCATTGCCGTACAGTTTGCATATAACACACCAGTACGTCGGTGGATAGGGATGCGCCGTGATACGACAACGTTAAATCAAAATCGTAGGGGCTCGATCAGGATAATATGACAAGGCACTGAGGAAATACCCCGGTAGGATTCTACCGAATTCGCGGACCCAGGCCGGTGGTAACGCATAGCCGCAACTACCGCCCACCTCGAACGACATTCCCATATTCAAGGGGTGCACCCAAATCGATCACAGTAGTAATAGAGATGGTTTCGAAGGAGCGCGTTCGATCAGAGAAGCGATCTCATTAACCTGGGTATGGCTCCTGTTTTAGTCATTTCAATTATGACCCGAAGGTCAAGGCTAATCCATCATCGTTCTCTTTCTTCAAATCCAGTAATCGCCTCCATACCATCCGATTTCGGTTCTGGAACTTCCACCGCGTACACAGTTGTCAAAGTGGTATCGACACTGACAGAGAGTATGCCTTATGTCGACTCCGGTCTCCTTGACAACCCATCGTTTACATTTTTCACACCGGTCAGTGTTTTACCTTTCAAAGGAGTTCGTGTTTCATATCAAAATATCATGTTTCGAAATTCATTTTCATATTCTAAATAGAATATTATTCAACTGGGATATTCCCATTTACGCTCAACATCTTGAACTAATTCCAACTTATAAAATTTGAATATCCAATTAATTAACAATATATTTAAATAGTTTAAAGGTATAATTGAAATAATTTGAAATAATAGTTTGTAATAAAAGTAGAGTTTGACAAAATAATTAAAACATTAAAATAATTCATAAAATAAATAATTAATAATTATAAAGTATTTTATTTAAATAATTTATAAAATAAATAGTTATAAGGAAATTTAATTTATTAACAAAATAGTTTTGAAAAATAGTTTTGACATACTATAGTTGGAATTTGCATCGTTTCGCCCAGATTTCGTTTACACTTGCAGTTGTATTTCAACTTCAAGTAAATCAATTCGAATTCACAATCCCGATCGACTTTATTTCAAATATACATTCATTTCAAATTTTGCCAATTCCAAATCAGATGGTTATTTTTAACCCGAGTGCCCAATTCAACGATCTTAATTCATAACAAATAAACCAAATCCGATTTCGATCATTTCAATTTATTCAAATTCCCACTTCGATATTTATTTTAAATTCAATACGTTGAATCCCGAAGCAACATTCAATTTCAAATCATGCTCCCATTTCGAATATTCAATTTATAACAAACTTTGAATTTTTCAATTCAATTTCATCGTTTCAAGATTTTAAATTTCAACAAATGTCGAGTTTACAATTCACCTTTAATTCAAATCAAGGCTGATTTAAAGTAAATCTCAAATCAGACACACAGTTCAATCTCAATACATTCGATAAAATCATTTTCACTTATATTTAACCTTAATTACAACCCAAAATTATTTCCCCTTTTTATTTGCATTTCAAATTTCAAATTCAAAGGAAATAAATTATAAAACATTTCTTATTGTCGTTAAACAATAAATTTCAAAATTCATGGTTAAACAAATATATTTAACCAACCGGTGTCCGTATATAATTTGCTATCCTATGGCCAAGTGATTTAAATTTAATTTCTCGATATTCGGGATGGATCTATCATTTCAATCCAAATCGGGGTCACAGAGGTTTATCATTTCACTCTGTGTTCTTAATTCATTTTATCGATAAATCCCGGGTTTATTCGATGCCCGCAACATCAAGGGTAATTGGGATTTATCGTCACATGGGCACACCACATCATATACTGAATGACAGAACAATTCAAACAATACACCTTCAGTAATCAAGTAAACAGACGCATCCATCACAAACATTCATTCGAACAGTAAATCTAATCACATACTGGTTGACAGGTGTCGGAGTTTTCAAATTTGAAATTTAAATTAAATTTAAATAACCAATTATCGATTATTATTGCATGTAACACACTGGCATATCAATTTCAAGCAATCATTCACCAAATCAAACACAACCATGTAAACAATTTATTCCATACATTAATTCGATAAATATGGGATAAATTTAGTCTTACGTGAGTGAAGAAACACTCACCTTCGGGTTACAATTCGAACCGAACGTCCAGAAAAGGCCCAAAATTCGACAGTCTCCAATGGCAGTGAAATTAGTGTCAAAACGTCCGCAACTCCGCCACGATCCCAATGCAACAAACGGCGTCCAAATCCGAGTTCATATAAGGAAGTTATCAGTGTTTTAGCGTTTGAAATTTGAAATATATAAAATAAATAATATTTTCTCTCACCCACTCAGGAGCGGACACGTCAGCGCCTTTGACCGGGTCCCTGCTTCATCTTCCCGCTCCTCTCTTCGTGCTCCAGGCCGTGTATTTAACCCATTAAAGCCCAACTTTGACCGCTAAAATCCATCACCTTCGGCCACGAGATCAACCCCGACCACCACCATTCGGATCTGCCTCGAAGCCCGCGTCCTCGGGTCCCAGTGCCACCAACTCCGGTGGCCTACTTCGCCGCCGGCGAGCCATTTGACGGAACCCATTTTCGGCCTTGAAACTCCAAATTCGACCACTACAAAGACTTCCAGATCGAAAGAACACCACCAACGAACTCGCATGACCGATCTCTACAATACCCATATCTTAGATTCTTCGATTAAGGCCTAGATTAAAAAGCCCCAATTTTTGCTTTAGGGTTCCGAAAACTGCCACCTTTGACCGCGAATTCCGGCCAACTCCTTCACTGCATGTCAGATCTGAGACCACCCGCGGGTTCGTATCGTCGAGATCTACGTTTTGATATATAATTCGATATAGTTTGGAGAGTTTTGATTTTTGAGCTTTATTTTGATTTTTAGATCTAGGGTTTGAACATTTCAGCCATGGATGGAGCAAAATAAGGTGGAGGAGGTGTAAAATGGCTGATGTGGTGGTCAAGGGCTTAATATATATATAAATATATGGTCCAACTGATTAACACATACACAGTTATCGCATATCAGATTTTAACGTACATTTCACATTACCGGGCCCACATGCTGACCCCGAAAAATCCGGAAAAATTATTTCTGTCTTTGTTTTGAGGATACGGTCCCAACAAAACTAGTTTCGTCGAATTCTGAGGCCGTTTGAAAAATGGCCTTTTTCGGGTCGATCTAAATTAACTATCAACTGGTAAAACGCGTTTTCACTTGCCACGCTCACATATTAATTCGAAAAATTCTGAAAATTGAAACCTAGCCATAATTCGACGTTCAGGTTCTGATGGCGCCAGTTTCGTCGAAAACAGAGGTCTTTTGAAAAATGGCTACTTTACAGGCCCTTATATTTTCTGCAGCGACTATTCTGAATATTCATTTGATCATAACTTTTGATTTTCATTACGGAAATTCGATTTTTCGGATTCGTTGGAAAGATATTATCAAACAGATTTAAATATTTCTTGTTTCGCTAAAATCCGATTTATTTTGAATCCTGTGCAGTCAGTTGAATTTTGAATTTAAATTTTCGAACTGCAGGGCCATATAAATAATTATATAAATTCCACAGCGACCTTTTGAAATTTTGATTTACTCATAACTCGCAATTTATCCGGCGAAATTTCAATTTTTCACATTCGTTGGGAAGATATCGTCAAACAGAGTTATATTTCTCTGGGTCGTCCCCATTCTGATTTAAAACGAATTCTATACATTCAATTGAAATTTAAAATCGAATTTTCAAACTGACGCGCCATTTCAGGCTCGTTATATAAATAAAAATAAATTTATTCGTTTTTACTTCGATTACAATAATTTTCCCGTCGTTATTATTTAAAATAAATCAATTTAAATATTCAAAATTCTATAAATTAACCAAATTGACATTTTCAAATTGGTTCGAAATTTCAGGTCGTTACATTCTCCCCCACTTAAAGTCTTTTCGTCCTCGAAAAGAGAACGAACCGATATTAAGTGCATATTAATTTCAAAACCATATTTAAAATAATATTTTCCAAAACAAGTATGGTTGTAAAACTCGTAAATTTTCTAACTCCCGAAATCACGGAAAAATTTCGGCAGCATCTCCTCTGTACAGAGGGGTCCGGGAAAATCCCGAAACATATATCAATTCAAAATATACATCCCATTCAAGTTACATGAAATATTATTCCATTAACATGCTTATTTACTCAACTCACCCTCTCATGATTGGAATTAAGTAAATGTTCACCCTCGAAAATTTTCCAAAATTAGTTCTCAAATCATTTTATTCAATTTCCTGAGTTAAACTCCATTTGACTCGATTTTTTTACTAAATTTAGGTTATACACCATTCGACAATACGACTTACATTCCATTTCACTGTTCATACTTAGGTTCATATTCGATGTACCGTCCAAATGAGTTTTAACCCATCTAGAGTTTTACACTTTCATCCCAATTCTTCCCACATCACTTATTATGATTTTACACAAATTATTAATATTTTTTTTTAAAAAAATTTTATTATCGATATTTCGGTCGGTTTCCAATAACGGCCACCGAACTGCGGCCATAGCGACCTTTTCCAAATTTGTTTTGGACATATTTCCAAATCTAACCGTTAGATTTCAAATCTCTCATATTCGTTAGAAAGCTCTTTTCGGTACGAACCCAACGGTTCTGGTTTTAGGAGAATCCGATGGTCGGATCTCCCGCTACGTCCATTCAAAGTCAATGATCGAAATCCGCGAACTGTCGCTGCGCGGCGCGTTCTATTTAAATCATTTATATTTTTATATATTCTTTCCCGGCAAATCTTCGTTCCCTTGTTTTGTTCATTCTATTCATTCCTTAACCATTTTAACATTCATTTGTTTTTATTTCCATCTTAAATCAAATTTTATTCCCATAACTTAATTCATTTATTCTACTCTCAAATCATTATCACTAGTTAAAACAACTCAAGGTGCTTGATTCCAGGTTTATAAACTAGGTTTTAAAATTAATGCATATACTTGTACTATTTATAGAAAAATCATGTCATAAAATTTTTTAAATCCAAACCTTAATTAGCCAAACATAGCATTTCGATTCTAGTTTAATTTAAATTCAACCTTTAAATAGTATATATGCTAATACCTTTATATAAATTTTATACCATATGGAATTTAAATCAAAAATCTTTACCAACCAGTTATGAAAGTACGGAGTGGTCTCCCCCACTTAGACGCTTCAGAATAACGTCGATAATGCGTGCACTCATTACCGAAATCAATTTGAAGGTCCAAAAAGGGATTTCACTCATTTCGTCTTAAAACTTTTTCCAAAATTATTTTCAAAACTATTCTATAAAATCATAGTATTTAAAAATTTTGGTAAAATATTATCAAAGCCTGGAATCAATCTCAAATTCATTTCTACCTTATCAAAAACTGTTTTGCAACCAATTATATTCATTGGCATTGTTTCAATTTCAAATAATTCTAAATTCATTAATTTTTCCTTATTTAATCAACCAAAATGGGTAATTACTTAATATTATTACCCGCTAAAATGAACACATACATATTTAGATCCATACCATATATATTTTATATAATTTAAGATATAATCGAAACCATATTATGTCAATTCATTCCATTCGATTATTTAGGAATTCCTATCGATTCTATGGCGTCCCATATACCGACCAGAACCCATAAATATTCAACAGAACCAATCAACACAATAGAAACCATTTTATCAAAAATACAAGTACGCTCTCTCATATCACTCGATCTCATTCTAGGGCGTTACTAACCCCATCTCTAATGAGTTAATTCCCAACAGAGCCAAGGTTATCGATAACCATCGCTCTGATACCAAATGTAACGACCCAGATTTTTGACCGTTTAAATCGACAATAAACCACACATGTCGACCCAAACCAATCGCCAACCCAGATAGTTATTTGGGAAAAAGCAGAAAAAGAAGAAAGGAAAGAAAGAAACAATCACAGAATCTCACAGCGGAAGGATCACATATAATAAGCAAATAAATATTCAAAAGCATTTAAACATATACATTCGAGTTACAGCATTTAAATCATCAGAGTTATACACTTACATACAGTAATGCAGCGGAAATAAAAATGTAGTGGATACATATACCAACTCCGTCTTCGATCTCCAAGGCCAAATAATCTTCATTATCTGCAACATCTGCTGACCCGAGCGTATTGCATAAAAAGAAAAACACAACAAACACTCGGATCAGCACTAAATCATCTCATATTAGTCAAATTAAAATACAGAATAATATCGGTATCATGGTGCAGTAACTCAAGAGATGTTACGGGATTTTTCCATCTCTCAAGGATCCGTTAAACTAATACATACATAGTATAATACGCTATTACAATAGTGTTTATTCAGTAAAGTATAATATCGAAAATAGTGTAAGCGGGATTACCATGTTACCCTTACACTGTTTGTAGCATTGCCGTACAGTTTGCATATAACACACCAGTACGTCGGTGGATAGGGATGCGCCGTGATACGACAACGTTAAATCAAAATCGTAGGGGCTCGATCAGGATAATATGACAAGGCACTGAGGAAATACCCCGGTAGGATTCTACCGAATTCGCGGACCCAGGCCGGTGGTAACGCATAGCCGCAACTACCGCCCACCTCGAACGACATTCCCATATTCAAGGGGTGCACCCAAATCGATCACAGTAGTAATAGAGATTGTTTCGAAGGAGCGCGTTCGATCAGAGAAGCGATCTCAATAACCTGGGTATGGCTCCTGCTTTAGTCATTTCAATTATGACCCGAAGGTCAAGGCTAATCCATCATCGTTCTCTTTCTTCAAATCCAGTAATCGCCTCCATACCATCCGACTTCGGTTCTAGAACTTCCACCGCGTACACAGTTGTCAAAGTGGTATCGACACTGACAGAGAGTATGCCTTATGTCGACTCCGGTCTCCTTGACAACCCATCGTTTACATTTTTCACACCGGTCAGTGTTTTACCTTTCAAAGGAGTTCGTGTTTCATATCAAAATATCATGTTTCGAAATTCATTTTCATATTCTAAATAGAATATTATTCAACTGGGATATTCCCATTTACGCTCAACATCTTGAACTAATTCCAACTTATAAAATTTGAATATCCAATTAATTAACAATATATTTAAATAGTTTAAAGGTATAATTGAAATAATTTGAAATAATAGTTTGTAATAAAAGTAGAGTTTGACAAAATAATTAAAACATTAAAATAATTCATAAAATAAATAATTAATAATTATAAAGTATTTTATTTAAATAATTTATAAAATAAATAGTTATAAGGAAATTTAATTTATTAACAAAATAGTTTTGAAAAATAGTTTTGACATACTATAGTTGGAATTTGCATCGTTTCGCCCAGATTTCGTTTACACTTGCAATTGTATTTCAACTTCAAGTAAATCAATTCGAATTCACAATCCCGATCGACTTTATTTCAAATATACATTCATTTCAAATTTTGCCAATTCCAAATCAGATGGTTATTTTTAACCCGAGTGCCCAATTCAACGATCTTAATTCATAACAAATAAACCAAATCCGATTTCGATCATTTCAATTTATTCAAATTCCCACTTCGATATTTATTTTAAATTCAATACGTTGAATCCCGAAGCAACATTCAATTTCAAATCATGCTCCCATTTCGAATATTCAATTTATAACAAACTTTGAATTTTTCAATTCAATTTCATCGTTTCAAGATTTTAAATTTCAACAAATGTCGAGTTTACAATTCACCTTTAATTCAAATCAAGGCTGATTTAAAGTAAATCTCAAATCAGACACACAGTTCAATCTCAATACATTCGATAAAATCATTTTCACTTATATTTAACCTTAATTACAACCCAAAATTTTTTCCCCTTTTTATTTGCATTTCAAATTTCAAATTCAAAGGAAATAAATTATAAAACATTTCTTATTGTCGTTAAACAATAAATTTCAAAATTCATGGTTAAACAAATATATTTAACCAACCGGTGTCCGTATATAATTTGCTATCCTATGGCCAAGTGATTTAAATTTAATTTCTCGATATTCGGGATGGATCTATCATTTCAATCCAAATCGGGGTCACAGAGGTTTATCATTTCACTCTGTGTTCTTAATTCATTTTATCGATAAATCCCGGGTTTATTCGATGCCCGCAACATCAAGGGTAATTGGGATTTATCGTCACATGGGCACACCACATCATATACTGAATGACAGAACAATTCAAACAATACACCTTCAGTAATCAAGTAAACAGACGCATCCATCACAAACATTCATTCGAACAGTAAATCTAATCACATACTGGTTGACAGGTGTCGGAGTTTTCAAATTTGAAATTTAAATTAAATTTAAATAACCAATTATCGATTATTATTGCATGTAACACACTGGCATATCAATTTCAAGCAATCATTCACCAAATCAAACACAACCATGTAAACAATTTATTCCATACATTAATTCGATAAATATGGGATAAATTTAGTCTTACGTGAGTGAAGAAACACTCACCTTCGGGTTACAATTCGAACCGAACGTCCAGAAAAGGCCCAAAATTCGACAGTCTCCAATGGCAGTGAAATTAGTGTCAAAACGTCCGCAACTCCGCCACGATCCCAATGCAACAAACGGCGTCCAAATCCGAGTTCATATAAGGAAGTTATCAGTGTTTTAGCGTTTGAAATTTGAAATATATAAAATAAATAATATTTTCTCTCACCCACTCAGGAGCGGACACGTCAGCGCCTTTGACCGGGTCCCTGCTTCATCTTCCCGCTCCTCTCTTCGTGCTCCAGGCCGTGAATTTAACCCATTAAAGCCCAACTTTGACCGCTAAAATCCATCACCTTCGGCCACGAGATCAACCCCGACCACCACCATTTGGATCTGCCTCGAAGCCCGCGTCCTCGGGTCCCAGTGCCACCAACTCCGGTGGCCTACTTCGCCGCCGGCGAGCCATTTGACGGAACCCATTTTCGGCCTTGAAACTCCAAATTCGACCACTACAAAGACTTCCAGATCGAAAGAACACCACCAACGAACTCGCATGACCGATCTCTACAATACCCATATCTTAGATTCTTCGATTAAGGCCAAGATTAAAAAGCCCCAATTTTTGCTTTAGGGTTCCGAAAACTGCCACCTTTGACCGCGAATTCCGGCCAACTCCTTCACTGCATGTCAGATCTGAGACCACCCGCGGGTTCGTATCGTCGAGATCTACGTTTTGATATATAATTCGATATAGTTTGGAGAGTTTTGATTTTTGAGCTTTATTTTGATTTTTAGATCTAGGGTTTGAACATTTCAGCCATGGATGGAGCAAAATAAGGTGGAGGAGGTGTAAAATGGCTGATGTGGTGGTCAAGGGCTTAATATATATATAAATATATGGTCCAACTGATTAACACATACACAGTTATCGCATATCAGATTTTAACGTACATTTCACATTACCGGGCCCACATACTGACCCCGAAAAATCCGGAAAAATTATTTCTGTCTTTGTTTTGACGATACGGTCCCAACAAAACTGGTTTCGTCGAATTCTGAGGCCGTTTGAAAAATGTCCTTTTTCGGGTCGATCTAAATTAACTGTCAACTGGTAAAACGCGTTTTCACTTGCCACGCTCACATATTAATTCGAAAAATTCTGAAAATTGAAACCTAGCCATAATTCGACGTTCAGGTTCTGATGGCGCCAGTTTCGTCGAAAACAGAGGTCTTTTGAAAAATGGCTATTTTACAGGCCCTTATATTTTCTGCAGCGACTATTCTGAATATTCATTTGATCATAACTTTTGATTTTCATTACGGAAATTCGATTTTTCGGATTCGTTGGAAAGATATTATCAAACAGATTTAAATATTTCTTGTTTCGCTAAAATCCGATTTATTTTGAATCCTGTGCAGTCAGTTGAATTTTGAATTTAAATTTTCGAACTGCAGGGCCATATAAATAATTATATAAATTCCACAGCGACCTTTTGAAATTTTGATTTACTCATAACTCGCAATTTATCCGGCGAAATTTCAATTTTTCACATTCGTTGGGAAGATATCGTCAAACAGAGTTATATTTCTCTGGGTCGTCCCCATTCTGATTTAAAACGAATTCTATACATTCAATTGAAATTTAAAATCGAATTTTCAAACTGACGCGCCATTTCAGGCTCGTTATATAAATAAAAATAAATTTATTCGTTTCTACTTCGATTACAATAATTTTCCCGTCGTTATTATTTAAAATAAATCAATTTAAATATTCAAAATTCTATAAATTAACCAAATTGACATTTTCAAATTGGTTCGAAATTTCAGGTCGTTACAATAACAAGGGAAAATAAGGTAACATAGGATAAGGTAAGGTAAACAGGGCAAGATAAACAAGGCAAGATAAACTAATCATACTATCGGACTCATATCCATATTCTCTGCACCAACTAGATATTTCAACCATTTTCATGAGTTCAACCATAGTGATCCCTTTTCATTGATCGGCTCCTACTCGCACGCATTTACTACTTGTGTCTACGGGCCCCGCTCGATTGTAGATACCTGTGCTGGTCCCACCATGGGGTGTATCATATCCTATAGTGGCAACCCGACATGATTCAAGATGCAGTGTATAACTACTGATGCCCAGTGCCTGCTTTTTCCACTCCGGAGTACGTGCACGCCCATACTCCTTCGGAACCTACACTGACACACCCACCGTCATTCTTTTGACCGCTCAATAATCGTGCCCCACCCTCCCTAGTTCAGGGTACCATGATACATCTATGTTGGTTACTGCTGAAATGGGTCCCCGTTACTAGGGTTTCCTAATCAACATGTTAAATTGGTTAAGTGTCCAAGTTAACCTAACCTCACCCATCAGTTTAGTTAACATGTTGTATTGGTTAAGTGTTGCCTTAACTAACTTAACCCTACCATTCCTGAATTAGCTTTAATTCATTCATTAAAGCACCAACCACTCACATTAGACATGTACTGTTGTGATTACTGGATGTGCCAGTCGGTTCCGGGCAGTTTTACATCGCAACTCAGTCTAACCTTGGGTTATTTTGGGCTTGATGCACTAACCTCCCACATTAGATATGTATTGTTACAGTTGCTGGATGTGTCGGGCGGTTCCGGGCAGTCTTACACCGTAACTCAATCTAACCTCGGGTTAAGCACATTCGTCTTTTCTAAATTTACATATTTACCTGTTTATATTTATACGTAAATTATTGTCTATCAAGTCAAGCTCCACTTTCCTTTTAAGCCAAGTTCATAATTTTAGGTATAAAATTTTATACCAATTTATGCCATAAAACATTTTCATGTTTATGAGCCAATTATGCTAATTATATGTTATTACACATTTTCCCCCAACGTTACCCCTGTTAAACGTTCGGATAAATCACATAAAATGTTAGGCTCGATACATAGCCTAACTTATACACAAAAGGGGAAAAAGAGAAACATGTAATAATTCCAACATCACAAAAATATGGATCTAACTACACTAGTCACATATGAATTTGGCATAGAACAAAATACATGTAATTATGAACTTGCAAATTTAGATCAACACAACATGTACCTTAAAATAGGGGTTTTACATAGAAATACATAAACTTAACATTAGGCATGTAGTAGTGAACTTTGCAAATTGGTTGGATCAAATCTAACATGAACCTAATCATATTAACATGTAGTTTTGGATCATATATATATGAACATGGTTGAACTTGCATAAACATAGCATAACTCCCAAATTATCATATAACATATAGGTGTTATTACCAAATCATGCGACATGAAGTGTCATCGTCAAATTATACACAATATGATATCCATCGCCAATTTATACAATATGATATGCCATCGCCAAATTATAATATGTCATCGCTAATTTATGTCATCACCAAGTATACAACATAATATGTCATCTTCAATTCATTCAACATGGCATGTTATTGCCAAAGTATAACATGTCATCACCAAATTACCCAACATATATGTCATTGGCAAATTATACAACATATGGATCCAAAGCATTTAACATTTATCATCAAATTACATACAACAAGATCACAACATAGCATGATAAGAATCATAGTCTCAATCAATTCATTTTTAAAACGGATAGGCATAGATTTACATTAGACGATGATCTATGTCCAGTTATTTAGTCATAATTCTAATATCGTTTAGATCTAAATGAGAACTAGACTTACAAAAAGGAGGCTAGTCTTGAGTTCTGGGATCTGTATTCTGGATTTGAATAGCTCTCCTTTCTTGTAGGTGTTGAATTCTATTAGTTGAATTAGATTTGATTTGTAATTCCTACTTGCTTTCTACTTTCTTGTAGGCTACTCTAGGCTAAGTAATGACAACATGATGGTCTTAGGAATATTTTTGTGTGGCTTTAGGGTTTAGATTTAGATTGATAATATAGAAGTTTTGTAACACCCCGTAATTTTAGTATTAATGTTAAAGAATCAAAGAATAATTAATTTCAAATGTGAGAGTTAAGGGAAATGGGTTACGCCATTGCTTTCGTCTCGGAATTCTGCTTAAGATAGAGTCCGAGTTTACGTAAAACGGACACCGTATGAAGGAGATATGGACGAACGAAGTTAGGTAGAAAACCAGAAAGAAGAAGAAGAAAAAATGTAGAAATGCAATGGTGCACTTGGGAAGTGCGCCAGAACAAAAATTGCACTGGAGCACTTCCCAAGTGCGCCCAGGTGGGGCTGAAAGCCTGCACAGCTTTCTGGTGTGTTCTGATCCATACGGTGACTCATTGCTGAGTCCTCTCTGACTCCTTCCTGAGTCATTAGGGCTGAGGTGTCACCCTATCCTGATTGAATGGTTGCGGTTAACTCTAGGTTCATCCAGCGGCTATAATTAAATTGAAATTCTACATAAACACATGTAGACTCAAACCCTAAAATCAAATCAAAATTAGAACCATGGCCGTCATCGTATCACCTTGCAACCTAGAAGTAGCCGCCACCAACTAGAGGGATAGTGAAGCTAATCAATTCAAATCAAGTCTAATCTAAATCAAAATTTGTCTACATCAAGGGAATGATAATCAATTTCAGAACTCAGAATCCTGAACTAAAGACCTTCTTTGAATTGTGAGTTCAATTTCTTTAATAAGATAATTAATAAGTTAATTGGGTTGAGATATAAATTGGGTTATATGGCTATGTTTGTGAATCATTGGAAAAATGTAATCTTTTGTGAATATATGCTAGATGTTTATCATTATAGTTTTGTCGTGGATCCCTTTTCATATGCCAAATCATATATGCTAGTTGTTCATAATGATAGTTTTGTTGTGGATCCCTTTTAATAAAGAAGAAGTATTTCGGAGTGGGGTGCTCCAGTCGTTTTTGCTACAAAAGATAATGGTTCACTTAGATTGTGCGTGGACTATAGAGAGCTGAATAAGCTAACAAAGAAGAACAGGCACCCGTTATCGAGGATAGACGATTTGTTCGATCAATTGGTGGGTGCTTCAGTTTTCTTGGAACTGGATTTGGCTATAGGGTTTCATCAGCTAAGGGTGGCTGAAGAGAGCATCGATAAGACTGCATTTAGAACTCCTGACGGTTTCTTCGAATGGCTCATCATGCCTTTTGGTTTGACGAATGCACCCACATACTTTGTTGACTTAATGAGTATGGTGTTTAGGGAGTTTCTGAACAAATTTGTAGTAGTCTTTGTATATGTGTAACGACCCGGATTTTCGGCGACTTTGGTTATCGACGTAAGCTCGACGTCGATAACCAAAACATCGAAAAATCCCGGTAATTAATTGAAGAAATTAGAAGGTGAGAATAGATAAGATAGAAACTTAGAATAGAAGAAGAAGAAGAACATTACATCAGAGTAACACGAACCTCACAGCGGAACGAATAACATATAATGGATAACATAACTTTGAAATATAACAGTTATGTATACAATAGCACTTATCAGAGTACAACACTTACAACACAGCGGAAATAACTATAGCTATATGATCTTGAAGCCTCCTGCTCCAAGCTCTTCCAGTATATCTGTAAAACCCGACTACTTGACTGCCCGTACAAATTTAGGCACCCAAGAGTTTAGGGAAAACAACAAATAAACTCCGGGTCAGTCATGGGACAGGTGTGAGTAAAACAGTTTAAAACATGTATATGAACAAGTAAACGATATCTCATAAGACCACGCCGCAGAACGGAACGGGTTTTTCCCTTATGAGAATCCAAAATATCTTTATATCAAAAACCTTTTGATATTATAATAATGTCTATGTACAAATAGATATCAACTAGCAGAAACTCTTTCATCTCACGTTCTACATATATAGTATACAATCAAAATCGCAAGCACGTATTGGGTAATGGATTTCCAACTATGACAAGGTATGGAATCACCTTCCGATCAGTGTACTCTAGGAACGATACACTGGAGTTCAACAAGAACATCTTGCAACTCAGCCACACATGACCGACCACTCATTTCGCTTGAGTGTATCGAATGTACATCACCAACGGTTGGGATCAGCAACCGTTCCCGTATATATATGGGACAACATTGATAGATTTAAGAAACAAATGAATATTCTCTAGATAGGTGATTATACACCCTACTTCGGTGCGACCGACTTAGCCATGCTGCCTGCCCGATTTCTGTCATTTACCAGTTGATGAGGCTAGAAGCTACGCTTTATCATCACAATAGATTCACTTCGAATGCCACATTGTCAGATTCATCGAAAATCACTAATTGACGTCTACAACAATACATTACGTGTCAGCTAAAAGAAGTTTCCTTCTCCGCTTCCACTCTTGGTACGGTTGAAGAAATCAATGTACGTGATCGTCTGGAAATACTATGTCAGACATCCATCTTCATTCACTTAGAAATGTCACATCGTCATACCCGCCAAATCACAAATTGACTTATCCAAAAATAACATGGGTATACAGCTAAGAGAAACGAATTCCTCTGCCACCAAACGTGAATACGTTTGAACAGATCAACTTAGGCGATCCATTGGATATACTCTGTCAGACCTTCGTCCATACAAGTTGTCCTGGGACTGGACAAACTGAAGGCACTATTCTGTAAACAGGATAGCCCTTGCATTTTACTCCGTCTTCAATTATCTTTGGCATATATGATTCGCGACGCTTATGCCAATACAGAGTGGTTCTATGGATAATAATCCAACCGGTCTCTCCATATTGACAACGTTAAAATGGTCAAAAACTTCGATAGTCTGTGAGTTAACTATCAAAGAAAAACAAGTGTGCAAACAACGATACTATTTCCAGATGGAAATTATATCGAACAAACATCATTTAGCATTAATCTCTTTAGTTCATTTATTTTACTTATCTCCTGTTTCCCTATAATCTAAATTCTTATTTTCTTTTATCAGAAAACATTTCTGATTTTCGTTTGGAAAACATTTCCAAAACTCCTTTTCGATCAAACCTTACCATTTCTTAGTTAAGAAGGAAATCACTTAAGTTGGGGTATAATTACTTCTCAGACCTTAACTGAACAACGTTATAACTTCGAAATGGTCAAAGTTTATCTTTTAATCTTTAACAACTTCTTTATGCCTTTCTCGGATTCAATTTTACTAATCTACTTCTATATTTAAAACATTGGTTATAACGATAACGCTATAATCCCTACTTTCGAATTATCTAACTTTAATTATAACTTCTATTCTTATTAGTGAATAGTTAACCTCACACTCATTTATTTTAATATAAATAAAATTCTATTTAAACACTGGAAAGTATAAGTACTTTCCCGAATTCGATATAATCAAATTTGCCGATTAACTCTCTTCGATAAATCTCTATTTGATTAACTCTTCTTCGAATACCCTATATTCGATTAATTCCTTCTCGAATAAATGATATTCGATAATATCTCTTTGAATAACTAGTATTAGATAACTCTTCCTTTTCAAATATCTCATATTTGAAAATCTTACTTCGATTAAACTATAATCGATAACTCCCTTCGATGAAACTAACATCGATAACTTCTTTCGATGAAACTAACATCGATAACTCCTTTCGATGAAACTAACATCGATAACTCCTTTCGATGAAACTAACATCGATAACTCCTTTCGATGAAACTAACATCGATAACTCCTTTCGATGAAACTAACATCGATAACTCCTTTCGATGAAACTAACATCGATAACTTCTTTCGATGAAACTAACATCGATAACTTCTTTCGATGAAACTAACATCGATTTATTTAACTCGACGAACTTAACTCGACTAACTTAACTTAACTCGACTAACTCGACTTACTTGGTTCGACCAGTTCGATTCGATTAACTAGGCTCGACTAACTTGACTATCTTAACTCGACTAACTTGACTAACTTAACTCGACTAACTTAGTTCGACAAATCCAATTCGATTAACTAGGCTCGACTAACTTGGTCGAACCACCCGATCAACTCAACTTATTTAACTTAACTTATTTCTCAACTCGGTCAACTCGATTAACTCTTATCGAATAACTAATATTCGATTAAACTCCATTCGCTTGACTCTAGATCGCAGCGATCACAATGGTTACGCCTGACTCCCTCAGGAAACATCCGACCGCCGTAGGCTATTTACAGCCCTGCGAATTACGCTAGCAGTCGTACAAGATGGCGACTTACCCTGAATACTATGTTTGACTAACTCTGTCTCAAATAACTATATTTGATTAACTCTAGTTCGTTTTAACTCTAATCGATTAACTCTAACTAATTAACTGCAACTGGTTAACTCTAACTGATTAACTCTAACTGGTTAACTCTATTTGACTAACTCGACTTGACTAACCCCTTTCGAATAACATATTCGATTAACTAACTTTAGAATACCATATTCGATTAACTAGCTTTGAATACCATATTCGATTAACTAACTTTGAATACCATATTCGATTAACTAACTTTGAATACCATATTCGATTAACTCCTTTCGAATGTCTATATTCGATTAACTAACTTCGAATACCATATTCGATTTCTCCTTTCGAATACCATATTCGATTAACTAACTTCGAATACCATATTCGATTTCTCCTTTCGAATACCATATTCGATTAACTAACTTCGAATACCATATTCGATTAACTCCTTTCGAATACCATATTCGATTAACTAACTTTGAATACCATATTCGATTTCTCCTTTCGAATACCATATTCGATTTCTTTATTCACTTTATAAAGATTTCCTTTTTAACAACGTTTTATTCATTTGAAAAGATTTACTTTTAAATAACGGTTCTACACTTTAAAAATGATTTCCTTTTTATAATGTTCCCTTTCCAATTCTATTTGTAAATGGTTTACAAATATTTTCCTTTTCAAATTTATTCTTGAAATATTCTAACTCCTTAAATTCCCGGGAAAATTCGCCATAACCTCCTTTGTATCGGGAGCATCGGGAAAATCCCCAAACTCGCCACACAGGCCTTTCCATTCAAAAAGAAATGCTTTGAATTTATTTCCTTTTTAAAATATCTCCTATTTATAAATATCCCAATTTATAAATATTCCTTATTTATAAATATTCCACTTTATAAATATCGCTTATTTATAAATATCCCATTTAATAAATATGCTATTTTCAATATCACTTTGAAAATTCCCTTATCAACATTTCGATATGTTATGGTATTCAATCATATCAAATCACGATGTTCAATATCGTGCAACCACATATAATCGCCAACAGATTATATATCACATTATATATCACAATATATAAATCACAGTAAAATAACTGTTGAGGAATCCAGTTGGATTCCTCCAACCTGTTTCCCTGCATCCACAGATGTTACACAGTATAATAAACATCAATTTCATTCCAACATGAAATATACTGATAATCAGAATCCATATTTGATTGACGGTTTTCTATATATAACTATATCTACATTTTCAATCAAATCTATTTAATAGTCCAATTTAACAATCAATACACATCAATCAATCATTAAAAATAAAGTACAGTTTATACAAATATAAACTGAACAAAGTTAGTGAGATTTTCTCACATTGGCGCATTAGCCGTTAAATAACGTTTTGCGTTATTTGATTCTGATCAGACAATTTATTTCGCTATAAATTGTAACGAGCTCTGATGGACTTCCAGTCAGTTTCATGGTGACGCTCCCGTCCATACGAACCCAACGCCACAAACTGTTCTGAATTCTGATCATGTATGACCTAGTTATCGTTATTACAAGTTGAACACAATTTAAATTAAATTAAAACTTTAAACCTTTCTTTTCATTGGGCCTCACCATTTAAGAAAAAGCCCATGCCCCTTTGTAAATACCCAAGCCCATTCATTCATCTTCCCCAATCACTTTGAACGCAAGCTCCAGTAAATTGCTCAAGGCCATTGCCACGTTTCCATCCACCGTATTCCTCCTATACACCATCGACTTGCAAACCGAATCCACCATTCTACTTCCCTTCCCGAACTCCTTCCTCCCATCACCGTTTCTGTCAGCTCGTCGCCCCCTTGGAAAAACCCATCGATACAGCGTTCTCGCCAGAACCCAAAGGAAGACCATGACACTTTTTACACCGAAACCTCCCAACTAAATTCCTACAGGTGCGGTTTCTTGTCTCGAATCCGAAAATAACCTCAAAACCACACATTTCCACCGAAATCAAATCCAGTACTAAACCCTACTTCACGCTGCTCATAAATCCTTCGACCGGAATGATGTCGAACTCCACCAGAGTGCTACTGTGTCGAAGAGCAGGTCTTGAGGAATCCATAAATATATATAAAATGATTTATTAATTTTTCTTTTTATTTCTTTTGATTTTCTTTGTTGCGTTTGATTTATTTTTTTGCTGGAAAACGAACAGGTTCTGGAGTTTTATGCTTGAGGTTGGTAAGGTGTGGGGCTGAGTAGAAAGTAACGTGGCTTGGTTTTTGATCAGTACAAATTTTAGGATACTTTTATTTATTTGGTTTTAAACTTGAAGACGTGTTGTGGTCTCTGTGCTTAAGGAAAAAAAAACAATGTGGTCTCTACTCGACTTTAGCATGCATGTGTGGTTTTAAAATGAAGACGCAACGGTTTTTTTAAATTGTTTTCAAGGAAAACATGCCTATCCATTTCGTAAACTCTACTCACAAATGACCTACTCTGGACAGAAGTGAAGATACCGTTGTATCGAGCTCGGTGCCACAATCCCGGAAATATAATAATATCGGTAGATTAACTCATATTGCGGAACTTCAAAATGTTGATTTCAGGGTGCGAAATACTTCAAATAAAAAGTTGCTTATTTAATTAAATAAAAATTACCATAAAATTCTAAAAATTAAATTATCACTATGTCCCAAAAGAACCTCGTCTAAATTCGAATCTGATATTTAAATATTCTCAAATAATCGTTATGGTCAGGGCGCTGCATTTCTGAGAATTTGATTTGGACATAACTCAAAATCTACACGAAGAAATCCCGATATTTCTCTTCAACGAGAAAGATATACTCCACCAGCTCCACACGTTTCTTGTTTCATAGAAATCTAGCTTAAAACGAATCCTGTACATTCAGTTGAAGTTCAAATCGCCAATTTACGAACTGCAGCGCCATTTCGAGCTCGTTTATAAATATATTATAAACTATACGTTCAACTGTCGTCGATTGAATATATTCGTTATTATATTTCGAATCGAAACTCCACCAAATCTCGTATGCTATTCAATTCACATTATATTGTGAATTTCACTATTTCCAATTATTTCGACATTATAATATATTATTATATTATAATTATTTATTAAATATTCAATATTATTTAATTAAACGATCATTAACTTCTCTAAATCACCAATTATATAATTAAATAAATTAATTATATATCTCTAAAAATGCGGGTCATTACATTCTTCCCCACTTAAAATAATTTCGTCCTCGAAATTGCTAAGTTAGAGGACGACCCTACCTTTTGGAATTCCTAAGACTTGTTTACCCCTTATTTCTGATTTTAACTGAACCAATTAATATCGACAAAAGTATTTATTCATTCTGACTAACTAAAATTTTCAAAAATTCTGAAAATTTTCTAACACTTTAAACTTCCGAAAAATTTCGCCAGCACCTCCTTCGTACTGGTCAATAGCTCAAACTCCAACTCGCCTCTCTGGGCCTTCTTCAACCCAAAAGAAAATCAAAACGCCAAACGGCTTGCCAATTCAGGTCATAAATTCCAAACTCATATAAAATATAAACTTATACCTTTTTGTTGGGCATATCATTATATCCCTACCATCTGTTATCAACTCGGCATATACAAATGCCATCCCAATCAACTCAATCACTTTTATATCGTCAAACCAAATCATTCGCTTATACTCAAGTCGAATCCCATTATCAATCTCAAGTTTCATTCTTGATTTTCAAATTCTAAGTCCAGCTAAATTTCAAATTCTTAACTCATCAACTTAATCCCATTTCAGATTATTCTCTTATCACCCCAGTTTTCACTTAACTTAACAAGTTAAAGTTAAATTCTAGAATTTAAATTCCTGGGCTTTTTATTTCAAGTCAATTTGAAATCATAATACCAATTCAAAACATTTGAATTCTCAAAAACTTGTTTTCGCAAAACAGATTTGAAAATAAAATCTTAGGTAGTAATCCGTCACTTACAACTCGAAAATCACACTGATGATGTGTACACCATCATCAGAATTATTTTCCAGCGATCAGAGTGAGTTCAATACTATATTCCTTTTCAAAACTCAAACTTAAACACTTCCATCTTGAATCAGTTCAAAATATCCTTAGTAAAACAAATTTAAAACCTCCCAGGATTTTAAAATTCACATATATCTAATCCAGATTCAATTACAATCATTTATCTGAATTTCCAGTTTTTTTATTTCAATTCTGACTTTAATTTCAGATTTAATTCACTTCGATTTCACATACTTCACTTATATGAATTTTGATCGATTATTTATATAACCATTATATTTATAATCTTACTCGATTATAATAACAACCAATATATCTCATATATTATAAATCCAATATATATCAAATATACCTTGGGTAAAACTATTTCGTTTACCCTCTTTTTAAAACATACGATGACGGTTCATCGTATTCAAGCGTTTATTTACTCCTACCGATACAGTGGATCAAACTGATCGACCAGAACTCATAAACAACTCAGCCAATGAATCTCCACAATATAAAACCATTTTTATATCAAATACAAATACGCACTCGTATATATACACTCAAACTCAATCTAGGGTATTACTAACCCTATCTCTACCGAGTCACGCCACAGAGCCAAGTAATTCTTAACTTAAGCTCTGATACCAACTGTAACGACCCGGATTTTCGGCGACTTTAGTTATCGACGTAAGCTCGATGTCGACAACCAAAACATCGAAAAATCCCGGTAATTAATGGAAGAAATTAGAAGGTGAGAATAGATAAGATAGAAACTTAGAATAGATGAAGAAGAAGAACATAACATCAGAGTAACACGAACCTCACAGCGGAACGAATAACATATAATGGATAACATAACTTTGAAATATAACAGTTATGTATACAATAGCACTTATCAGAGTACAACACTTACAACACAGCGGAAATAACTATAACTATATGATCTTGAAGCCTCCTGCTCCAAGCTCTTCCAGTATATCTGTAAAACCCGACCACTTGACTGCCCGTACAAATTTAGGCACCCAAGAGTTTAGGGAAAACAACAAATAACCTCCGGGTCAGTCATGGGACTGGTGTGAGTAAAACAGTTTAAAACAGGTATATGAACAAGTAAACGATATCTCATAAGACCACGCCGCAGAACGGAACGGGTTTTTCCCTTATGAGAATCCAAAATATCTTTATATCAAAAAACTTTTGATATTATAATAATGTCTATGTACAAATAGATATCAACTAGCAGAAACGCTTTCATCTCACGTTCTACATATATAGTATACAATCAAAATCGCAAGCACGTATTGGGTAATGGATTTCCAACTATGACAAGGTATGGAATCACCTTCCGATCAGTGTACTCTAGGAACGATACATTGGAGTTCAACAAGAACATCTTGCAACTCAGCCACACATGACCGACCACTCATTTCGCTTGAGTGTATCAAATGTACATCACCAACGGTTGGGATCAGCAACCGTTCCCGTATATATATGGGACATCATTGATAGATTTAAGAAACAAATGTATATTCTCTAGATAGGTGACTATACAGCCTACTTCGGTGCGACCGACTTAGCCATGCTGCCTGCCCGGTTTCTGTCATTTACCGGTTGATGAGGCTAGAAGCTACGCTTTATCATCACAATAGATTCACTTCGAATGCCACATTGTCAGATCCATCGAAAATCACTAATTGACGTCTACAACAATACATTATGTGTCAGCTAAAAGAAGTTTCCTTCTCCGCTTCCACTCTTGGTACGGTTGAAGAAATCAATGTACGTGATCGTCTGGAAATACTATGTCAGACATCCATCTTCATTCACTTAGAAATGTCACATCGTCATACCCGCCAAATCACAAATTGACTTATCCAAAAATAACACGGGTATACAGCTAAGAGAAACGAATTCCTCCGCCACCAAACGTGAATACGTTTGAACAGATCAACTTACGCGATCCATTGGATATACTCTGTCAGACCTTCGTCCATACAAGTTGTCCTGGGACTGGACAAACCGAAGGCACTATTCTGTAAACAGGATAGCCCTTGCATTTTACTCCGTCTTCAATTATCTTTGGCATATATGATTCGCGACGCTTATGCCAATACAGAGTGGTTCTATGGATAATAATCCAACCGGTCTCTCCATATTGACAACGTTAAAATGGTCAAAAACTTCGATAGTCTGTGAGTTAACTATCAAAGAAAAACAAGTGTGCAAACAACGATACTATTTCCAAATGGAAATTATATCGAACAAACATCATTTAACATTAATCTCTTTAGTTCATTTATTTTACTTATCTCCTGTTTCCCTATGTTCTAAATTCTTATTTTCTTTTATCAGAAAACATTTCTGATTTTCGTTTGGAAAACATTTCCAAAACTCCTTTTCGATCAAACCTTACCATTTCTTAGTTAAGAAGGAAGTCACTCAAGTTGGGGTATAATTACCTCTCAGACCTTAACTGAACAACGTTATAACTTCGAAATGGTCAAAGTTTATCTTTTAATCTTTAACAACTTCTTTATGCTTTTCTCGGATTCAATTTTACTAATCTACTTCTATATTTAAAACATTGGTTATAACGATAACGCTATAATCCCTACTTTCGAATTATCTAACTTTAATTATAACTTCTATTCTTATTAGTGAATAGTTAACCTAACACTCATTTATTTAAATATAAATAAAATTCTATTTAAACACTGGAAAGTATAAGTACTTTCCCGAATTCGATATAATCAAATTTGCCGATTAACTCTCTTCGATAAATCTCTATTTGATTAACTCTTCTTCGAATACCCTATATTCGATTAATTCCTTCTCGAATAAATGATATTCGATAATATCTCTTTGAATAACTAGTATTCGATAACTCTTCCTTTTCAAATATCTCATATTTGAAAATCTTACTTCGATTAAACTATAATCGACAACTCCCTTCGATGAAACTAACATCGATAACTCCTTTCGATGAAACTAACATCGATAACTCCTTTCGATGAAACTAACATGGATAACTCCTTTCGATGAAACTAACATCGATAACTTCTTTCGATGAAACTAACATCGATAACTTCTTTCGATGAAACTAACATCGATAACTTCTTTCGATGAAACTAACATCGATTTATTTAACTCGACGAACTTAACTCGACTAACTTAACTTAACTCGACTAACTCGACTTACTTGGTTCGACCAGTTCGATTCGATTAACTAGGCTCGATTAACTTGACTATCTTAACTCGACTAACTTGACTAACTTAACTCGACTAACTTAGTTCGACCAATCCGATTCGATTAACTAGGCTCGACTAACTTGGTCGAACCACCCGATCAACTCAACTTATTTAACTTAACTTATTTCTCAACTCGGTCAACTCGATTAACTCTTATCGAATAACTAATATTCGATTAAACTCCATTCGCTTGACTCTAGATCGCAGCGATCACAATGGTTACGCCTGACTTCTTCAGGAAACATCCGACCGCCGTAGGCTATTTACAGCCATGCGAATTACGCTAGCAGTCGTACAAGATGGCGACTTACCCTGAATACTATGTTTGACTAACTCTGTCTCAAATAACTATATTTGATTAACTCTAGTTCGTTTTAACTCTAATCGATTAACTCTAACTAATTAACTCCAACTGGTTAACTCTAACTGATTAACTCTAACTGGTTAACTCTTTTTGACTAACTCGACTTGACTAACCCCTTTCGAATAACATATTCGATTAACTAACTTTAGAATACCATATTCGATTAACTAACTTTGAATACCATATTCGATTAACTAACTTTGAATACCATATTCGATTAACTAACTTTGAATACCATATTCGATTAACTCCTTTCGAATGTCTATATTCGATTAACTAACTTCGAATACCATATTCGATTTCTCCTTTCGAATACCATATTCGATTAACTAACTTCGAATACCATATTCGATTTCTCCTTTCGAATACCATATTCAATTAACTAACTTCGAATACCATATTCGATTAACTCCTTTCGAATACCATATTCGATTAACTAACTTCGAATACCATATTCGATTTCTCCTTTCGAATACCATATTCGATTTCTTTATTCACTTTATAAAGATTTCCTTTTTAACAACGTTTTATTCATTTGAAAAGATTTACTTTTAAATAACGGTTCTACACTTTAAAAATGATTTCCTTTTTATAATGTTCCCTTTCCAATTCTATTTGTAAATGGTTTACAAATATTTTCCTTTTCAAATTTATTCTTGAAATATTCTAACTCCTTAAATTCCCGGGAAAATTCGCCATAACCTCCTTTGTATCGGGAGCATCGGGAAAATCCCCAAACTCGCCACACAGGCCTTTCCATTCAAAAAGAAATGCTTTGAATTTATTTCCTTTTTAAAATATCTCCTATTTATAAATATCCCAATTTATAAATATTCCTTATTTATAAATATTCCACTTTATAAATATCGCTTATTTATAAATATCCCATTTTATAAATATGCTATTTTCAATATCACTTTGAAAAATCCCTTATCAACATTTCGATATGTTATGGTATTCAATCATATCAAATCACGATGTTCAATATCGTACAACCACATATAATCGCCAACAGATTATATATCACAATATATAAATCACAGTAAAATAACTGTTGAGGAATCCAGTTGGATTCCTCCAACCTGTTTCCCTGCATCCACAGATGTTACACAGTATAATATACATCAATTTCATTCCAACATGAAATATACTGATAATCAGAATCCATATTTGATTGACGATTTTCTATATATAACTATATCTACGTTTTCAATCAAATCTATTTAACAGTCCAATTTAACAGTCCAATTTAACAATCAATACACAGCAATCAATCATTAAAAATAAAGTACAGTTTATACAAATATAAACTGAACAAAGTTAGTGAGATTTACTCACATTGGCGCATTAGCCGTTAAATAACGGTTTGAGTTATTTGATTCTGATCAGACAATTTATTTCGCCATAAATTGTAACGAGCTCTGATGGACTTCCAGTCAGTTTCATGGTGACGCTCCCGTCCATACGAACCCAACGCCACAAACCATTCTGAATTCTGATCATGTATGACCTAGTTATCGTTATTACAAGTTGAACACAATTTAAATTAAATTAAAACTTTAAACCTTTCTTTTCATTGGGCCTCACCATTTAAGAAAAAGCCCATGCCCCTATGTAAATACCCAAGCCCATTCATTCATCTTCCCCAATCACTTTGAACGCAAGCTCCAGTAAATTGCTCAAGGCCATTGCCACGTTTCCATCCATCGTATTCCTCCTATACACCATCGACTTGCAAACTGAATCCACCATTCTACTTCCCTTCCCGAACTCCTTCCTCCCATCACCGTTTCTGTCAGCTCGTCGCCCCCTTGGAAAAACCCATCGACACAGCGTTCTCGCCTGAACCCAAAGGAAGACCATGACACTTTTTACACCGAAACCTCCCAACTAAATTCCTATAGGTGCGGTTTCTTGTCTCGAATCCGAAAATAACCTCAAAACCACACATTTCCACCGAAATCAAATCCAGTACTAAACCCTACTTCACGCTGCTCATAAATCCTTCGACCGGAATGATGTCGAACTCCACCAGAGTGCTACTGTGTCGAAGAGCAGGTCTTGAGGAATCCATAAATATATATAAAATGATTTATTGATTTTTCTTTTTATTTCTTTTGATTTTCTTTGTTGCGTTTGATTTAGTTTTTTGCTGGAAAACGAACAGGTTCTGGAGTTTTATGCTTGAGGTTGATAAGGTGTGGGGCTGAGTAGAAAGTAACGTGGCTTGGTTTTTGATCAGCACAAATTTTAGGGTACTTTTATTTATTTGGTTTTAAACTTGAAGACGTGTTGTGGTCTCTGTGCTTAAGGAAAAAAAACAACGTGGTCTCTACTCGACTTTAGCATGCATGTGTGGTTTTAAAATGAAGAGGCAACGGTTTGTTTAAATTGTTTTCAAGGAAAACATGCCTATCCATTTCGTAAACTCTACTCACAAATGACCTACTCTGGACAGAAGTGAAGATACCGTTGTATCGAGCTCGGTGCCACAATCCCAGAAATATAATAATATCGGTAGATTAACTCATATTGTGGAACTTCAAAATGTTGATTTCAGGGTGCGAAATACTTCAAATAAAAAGTTGCTTATTTAATTAAATAAAAATTACCATAAAATTCTAAAAATTAAATTATCACTATGTCCCAAAAGAACCTCGTCTAAATTTAAATTTGATATTTAAATATTCTCAAACAATCGTTATGGTTAGGGCACTGCATTTCTGAGAATTTGATTTGGACATAACTCAAAATCTACACGACGAAATCCCGATATTTTTCTTCCACTAGAAAGATATACTCCACCAGCTCCACACGTTTCTTGTTTCATAGAAATCCAGCTTAAAACGAATCCTGTACATTCAGTTGAAGTTCAAATCGCCAATTTACGAACTGCCGCGCCATTTCGAGCTCGTTTATAAATATATTATAAACTATACGTTCAACTGTCGTCAATTGAATATATTCGTTATTATATTTCGAATCGAAACTCCACCAAATCTCGTATGCTATTCAATTCACATTATATTGTGAATTTCACTATTTCCGATTATTTCGACATTATAATATATTATTATATTATAATTATTTATTAAATATTCAATATTAATTAATTAAACGATCATTAACTTCTCTAAATCACCAATTATATAATTAAATAAATTAATTATATATCTCTAAAAATGCGGGTCATTACAATATGATATTCTAGTTTTCTCTAAAAATGAAGAAGAGCATGCCCTACATCTTAGGGAAGTCTTGGAGACCCAAAGATCACATCAGCTAAAAACTAAGTTCTCCAAGTGCCATTTTTGGAGAAAAGAAGTGAGGTTCTTAGGACACGTGGTCTCTAAGGATGGGATAGTTGTGGATCCCGCTAAGGTAGTGGCAATCCAAGATTGGAAAACGCATAAGAACACAACCGAAGTAAGAAGATTTTTAGGGTTGGTTGGCTATTATAGGACGTTCATTAAGGACTTCGCGAAGATATCAGCCCCTCTCACTCGATTAACGAAGAAGAATTGTACTTTTACTTGGGACGTTGACTGTGAAGATGCTTTCCAACGTCTAAAGAGAGCTTTGACGACAGCTCCAGTTTTAGTTTTGCCAGACGGGAGTAAGAGTTTCACGGTATATGCCGATGCTTGCTGGACAGGGCTTGGCGCAGTTATAATGCAAGAGGGAAGGGTGATATGCTATGGTGGAAGACAGTTGAAAGCCCATGAGAAAAATTACCCTACCCACGACTTGGAGTTGGCGGCCATAGTTTTTGCGCTTAAGACGTGGCGTCATTATTTACCTGGCGAAAGGTTTGAGTTGTATACAGACCATAAGTCGCCAATGTAATTATTCTCTCAGAAGGACCTAAACTTGAGGCAACAGAGATGGATGGAGTTTTTGGCATCATACGATTTTGAGGTCGCATATACACCTGGCAAGGGCAACGTTGCAGCTGATGCCTTAAGTAGAAAGAAGTCAACTTTATGTCCTTTGTTTGTAGAGTGCCAGAGTTTGGAGTATGTATCTTCCTTTGACTTCAGACCCTCTGTCGATTATGTACCCAGATTGTTGGCATCATTAGAGGTGCAACCTACACTTTTGGGTTGAGTTGGAGGGGCTCATCGGAACGACCCACAGTTGGTTGAAATAATAGGCAAGCTTATAGGAGGGGAGTCCTCAAGACATCTTGATAGATATGCTATAGATGAAAGAGGTTGGATACGTAGAGATGGAAGACTTTGTGTACCACAAGACGAAAATTTGAAGAAGGAAATTCTTGAAGACGCACATCGCTCTAAGTTGACCATACATCCCGGTGGTGATAAGATGTATAGTGATATGAAGCGAGTTTTCTTTTGGGCCAGAATGAAGAAGGACGTGGTTGAATTCGTTGCTAGATGCTTAGTGTGCCAGCAAGTCAAGGCGGAACAAAAGAAGCCCGGAGGTTTGCTCCATCCCTTAGAGATTCCGCTTTGGAAATAGGAAAGCATTTCCATGGATTTTGTAGATGGGTTACCAAGATCGAGGAAGGGTAATACGGGGATTTGGGTAATTGTAGATCGACTTACTAAAAGTGCCCATTTTATTCTCGTCAAATGTGGAAGGACCGCCACATGGTTAGCATCTGTTTACCTTCGAGAGATAGTTCGTTTGCACGGTATACCCTCTAGCATTGTGAGCGATAGAGATCCTATTTTCATAAGCAAATTTTGGAAGAGCTTACAAGAAGCGGTTGGAATGAAATTATGCTTAAGTATCGCTTATCATCCTCAGACGATGGCCAGACCGAGAGTGTGAATCATATTCTAGAAGACCTTCTAAGGCTATGCATTCTATACTTTGGAGGAACATGGGAAGAACACCTTCCACTAGTAGAGTTCGCCTATAATAATAGTTTTCAGGCTAGCATTGGTATGGCACCTTTTGGGGCTCTTCATGGACGATCGTGCCGATCACCTACATGTTGGTGGGAATCCACGGATAAGGTTTTGCTTGGACCCGACATGATTAGTGAGACATTGGAGAAAATAGACCTGATTCGACGGAGAATGAAAACGACGCAGGACCGACAGAAGTCATATGTTGATAGGAGACGAACCGATCTTGAATTCAATGTTGGAGACATGGTTTATATTAAGGTGTCACCGTTGAGAAACATAGTCCGCTTTCTATCAGTAGGGAAGTTAGCACCAAGGTTCGTAGGAACCTTTCCAATTACAGAGAGGATTGGACAGATGGCGTACATAGTAAAGTTATGAGAGAAGCTCAGCGGAGTTCATGACGTGTTTCACGTTTCACATTTGCGTAAGTGTTTACACGATACGGCAGAAGTGGTAGAGCCGAGCACGCTCGAAGAAGTGGAAGTAGAGCGCAATGCCCCGATTAGACGAGCTCCTACGCACATTCTCGGATTGGAGGTCAAAAAGCTTTGCAACAAAGAGGTCAAGTTGGTCAAAGTGCAATGGGGAGATGATCAAAAAGACGCGACTTGGGAGACGGAAGATAAGATGCGTACGTTGTACCCTTTCCTTTTTGAGGGTATATTTTAATTTCTCCTCTTTCCTACCGCTTTGTTGAAACTTGTCCTATCTTTTAGTATTATCTTTGCGATGACATCTTCGACCTTTAGTTAGGAAGAACCCTATGGTTGAAACATGTGTTTGTGACATGTTATGTTTGATGGATGCAAATGGATGCAAGTGGTTGCTAGTGGTTGCTCGTGGATGCATATACACACACCTTAGGCACTAGATCGGCTCAATCACCTTCATGTTGCATATAAACATGTGTGCATATTTAAATTAATGGATGTATAATGGTTGTGTTATCATACGGATGCTGCATTTTTATGAATGGTTGTGCACAAATGTAGAAATAATATGTATCGATAGGATTCTTTCGCATACATAATGGACGCATGGCACTATCATGATTTGCATTAAGGAGGTCAACTGAATCAGTAGAC
Source organism: Allium sativum (assembly GCA_030737875.1). Taxonomy (NCBI): domain Eukaryota; kingdom Viridiplantae; phylum Streptophyta; class Magnoliopsida; order Asparagales; family Amaryllidaceae; genus Allium; species Allium sativum. The sequence goes on from CM060918.1 coordinate 651,019,531, forward strand.
CGCCTGATTTTGCATTAGATAAGAAACATATACACACACTTCTTGCATATGTTCATACAGTATTAGAAATTTTGTAAGGACAATGGATGCCTGTGTTTGATGGTTGAGTAGATGGATGATTGGATGTTAGGATATGCATTCTTCTTAATTTGGCGATTTCAGGGGCGAAATCCTTCTAGGAGGGGAGAATGTAACACCCCGTAATTTTAATATTAATCTTAACGAATCAAAGAATAATTAATTTCAAATGAGAGAGTTAAGGGAAACGGGTTACGCCATTGCGTTTGTCTCGGAATTCTGCTTGAGATAGAGTCCGAGTTTGCGTAAAACGGACACCGTATGAAGGAGTTATGGACGAATGAAGTTAGGCAGAAAACCAGAAAGAAGAAGAAAAAAAAAAGAAGTAGAAATTCACTGGCGCACTTGGGAAGAGCACCAGTACAAAAATTACACTGGCGCACTTCCGAAGTGCGCCCAGGTCGGGCTGAAAGCCTGCATAGCTTTCTGTTGTGTTCTGATCCATACGGTGACTTATTGCTGAGTCCTTTCTGACTCCTTGCTTAGTCAATAGGGCTGAGGTGTCACCCTATCATAATTGAATGGTTGTGGTTATCTCTAGGTTCATCCGACGGTTATAATTAAATTGAAATTCTGTATAAACACATATAGACTCAAACCCTAAAATCAAATAAAAATTAGAACCATGGCCGTCATGCTATCACCTTGCAACCTAGAAGTAGACGCCACCAACTAGAGGGATAGTGAAGCTAATCAATTCAACTCAAATCTAATCTAAATCAAAATTTGTCTACATCAAGGGAACGCTAATCAATTTCAGAACTCAAAATCCAGAACTCAAGACCTTTTTTGAGTTGTGAGTTCAATTTCTTTAATAATATAATTAATAAGTTAATTGGGTTGAGATATAAATTGGGTTATATGAATCATTGGAAATATGTAATCTTTTTTGAATATATGCTAGATGTTTATCATGATAGTTTTGTTGTGGATCCCTTTTCATATGCCAAATCATACATGCTAGTTGTTCATAATAATAGTTTTGTTGTGGATCCCTTTTAATATGCCAAATCACCTATGTTCAACTTTATACACGTTTGACATCATTTGATATGCAAGTTTACACCTTTGATTTAGATCTATGTCATACATAATTTTATGCAAGTTTGTGATTATGGCCTATGCAAGTTTTAGGTGAAAAACCATATTATATCTATGCAAATTTTAGGTGAAAAGCTATATTATATCTATGCAAGTTCACACCTTTAGGCCAATGTTTAGATTCATGACAATAACAAGTTTAAGCTAGATATGTGGTAATCCTTATTTGTAAGATTAGATCCAATTTGTATGCAAATTTGTACGTTTGCGACGTTTCTCCTTTTTATGTATTAGACTAATTTCTAGTCTTATATATATATATATCATACGAACAACGTGGGAACGATGGGGGTAATATTGAATATAAACCTATTGAGAATTGATATAAATGGCCTGAAAAAGGCATATATTTAATTTAAGATATTAATTTGAAAATTGGCATTTATGGACATAATTGAGGCAATTTTGGAGATAAGCATATTTAGAATTTAGTGATACAATTGTATAGGGATATTAATCCAATTTGGGGTTAAATGAAAATGTGTAATAATAATAAACTGCATAAGACACGAGGTTAGACTCTTTTGTGGTGTAAGACTGCCCGGACCCGCCCGGCAAATCCAACAGCCACAAATTCCTGTCTAATATGAGAGGTCAAAGGCATAAATTAAATGTGTAACAGTTGTAAAGACACGAGGTTAGGCTCGTTTGTGGTGTAAGACTGCCCGGACCCGCCCGGAAAATCCAGCTGCCACAAATGCCAGTCTAATGTGGGAGGTCTTTACAAGGTTACGGTCTTAATGAATTAAGAAACACTTAACCAGATAAACATGTGGTGGGACATGAGGGGGTTAAGTGGGTGCCTTGGGTGGCATAGGAAATTAGGTGGGTGGCTTGGGGGGCATGTGAAAGACGATTAGATGCACTTAACCAAGATTGAAACATGCAAGAAAACACGATTAAGAATGGGGTTTAGTGGGAAAGAACCTTAGAGGGGACCAAGCATAGGTGGAAAGCTTGTGTCATACATGGGGGCCCTTTTCAGACCAGTAACCCATTAAGTATCTTTATTGGCTCGACCCAAGTCGAGGATGGGACACGCGTACTGGGTTTGATTGTAAGAGGTCAAAACGGGTTAGCGGTGGCAACGCAAGTCTAACGGGTTCATATGCGTGTGTGGGCCCGGGCTAGTAGGTAAGGCGTTGTTGCATCGTGTAGATATAAGCCGTGCATCTTGGTGGTATCGGGTTGCCACTTTGGGGAGTGATACACCCCACTGTGGGGCCAACACGGGTATCTATGAGTTAGGGAGCTGATCGAAAGGTGGTAGTGGGTACACCTAGTGGAGATAGGGGCAGACAGCACCTATGAAGGTAGCTAAGGGTACACGAAACTACCATTATCATTAATTAAGTTCTGTAGGCGGGATCAACTTTTAGGGTGACTAGTGGTGGTGTAGTACAGTAGTTATCTTATAGCGATTAGGTGCGCCTTTAACATTATCTTTGTTCGTCTTATTTCCTTGGTTTGCTCTACCATACCCATATGTTCACAGTCATTTCATTATTTTCCAGCTTATGCCTTATCCTAGTTACTTAATGATTATATTGTTAAAGTTATTGCACTCGCTAGACTTTATGTCTGACCCCCTTTGTTTCTGCCTCTTTTCTTCCTCCCCCCCCCCCCTCCAAGGTGCTCAGGGTGGGACCAGTACAAGTGGAGCGTGATTCAGAAAGCTCTATCTCTTTCTTTGGAACTTGCTTGGATCGCTGAAGTAAAAGTTCAGCCTATCTTATTTATGGCTATTTTAATGTGGGGTTATGTCTTTCATTTTACGTACTCTGATTTAGTCAAGAAGGATATTACGTACTTGACTCTAGTCTTTGGTTTTTGATGATGTAATCAAACTTATTTGTTACTGCTGCAATGAATAAAGTTTTAAATTTTTAAGTACAGTTTTATATTTGTCTTGTTGTTACGTTTCTGTTCTATACACACTTAAAACGCTCCATAGAAGTTAATGCATTCCCTTTGTGAGTGACATTAATGGACATGGGGTGTCACAAGTTTGGTTTAATAGGAGCCGTCAGATCTATCTAGAGAAAATCAAAGCCATTCAATCCTAAGAGAACCAACCTGAATGTGCAACACAAGCCCTAATGACACAGCAATTCGTCATAGGAGAAAACAGGTCAGGTTTTAGATCTGACCCGAGGGGGAGGTCGACCCCAAGGTGGACCCCCTGGCTGACCTGTATGGGGGGAGGTCAACCCCTTAGTCGACCTCCTGGTCGACCTGGCCTTGGGCGAGAAATTTCCCGCCCAGACCGCTTCTGCTTTTGGTTTTTGAATTTTAAATTTCTGAACTTTAGTTTGAACTATTTATTTAAATTTTGAATCTTCTTAAGGTCATAACTCCTTCATACGAATTCCAATTTACACAAACTCGGACTCTATCTCAAGCAGAATTCCAAGACGAAAGCAATGGTGTAACCCGTTTCCCTTAACTCTCAGATTCGTAATTAATTATTCTTTAATTCGTAACTTTAATGTTTATAGAAGATACGGGGTGTTACATATAGAAATGTGTATATATTTATATTTATATTGATTGTTGGTGATGATGGTTTGCCAAATTATATTGTTGTTTTATAGAAATATAATCTTTACATGTTAACATAGAAATATCATTTTGCTTGTTAGATCAGTCATGTTAACATAGAAATATCATTTTGTTTCTTAGATCAGTCATGTTAACATAGAAATATCATTTTTTTGTTAGATCAGTTATATTAACATAGAATAAAATATCATTTTTGTTATAAAATGTACATCGGAATAAAATATCATTTTGTTATAAAATGTACATTGGAATAAAATATCATTTTTGTTATAAAATGTCACATTAGAATAAAATAAAATTTTTGTTATAAAATGTTGCATTAGAAATAAAATAAAATTTTGTTATAAAATGTTTTATTAGATTATAATTGTCATTTGTTTTAAATTAAAATTGAAAATGAGACGACCCGAAATCCCCCTTACGGGAAATCACGGATAGAATTGAGGACAAGACGAATCAGAACATAAACAGAAGAACATCTCATTGTTATTACAACAATTCCATCAGGATACAAGAATATACAGAGTATAAATAAATAAAATACAACAGAAAAATATCAGAGATTACAATAAATTACATAGCAGTAGTAAACAGTACAAAACACAGCGGAAAGTAATACACGGATACAGAGCTTTTCGAGCATCGTTCCAGCAGTAAATCAGGATCCTGTTAATATAAATCTGCAAAACCAAAACTACTAGCTGCCCGTGTCGAAAATAGGGGCACCCAGAGTTTAGGTTAAAACAATTAACTCCAGGTCAGTCATGTGACTGGTGTGAGAACTAAAACAATTATTTAAAACTTTACTTTAAAAAGAGAGTAATTCAAGGGACCACGCCGTATAACACGGAACGGATTTCCTCCCAAGAATACAAGTGCATATCAATAAACAGCGCAATGCTTTTTAGAAAAATGAAGCTATTATAAGACCCAGGTCCCATCACACAATGCAACGCAAGCCGGAGGATAGGGTTTTCCCTTATAATAGCCAAACATGCTTGGCACGTTTAAAAAAATCATTTGATACTATTATAAGTGTATAGTGTCAAAACAATTTCAATCATAAGTATCAATCATAGACGGCATGGGTACCATATATCATGTCGCCATATTAGGCTCTACAAATAACACTGAAATATCACGTATTGGAAATTGGATTCCATCATGAGTCGAGGCAAGGGCAAGCTCCTCTCTTCTTCGAGACATTCTAGCAAATGTCTTAGGGCTACTCTCTCTGGGAAACCACTTGGATGCTTCAGGGCCGGTCCACACTTACGTTAGTGGATTAGTATTCCTGAACACACGTTTCCCGGTCCTAACAGACCTAAAATCGAGGCGCCTCGTTCCAACAACCATATAGGTAAAAATAATATAAATGTCATCCAGTTTAAGCACTGACACCACCCATAGCTAGAAAGAAACGTCGTGCTCTCCCTGCAGTCCTTATCCCGTTTTTGACTCATACCGAGGTGTGAGGCTCACGAATTCACGTTATACACAAAGCTATGCCACGAAGGCCGTGCTTTGATCATCGACCACAAGACTCTGCTTTTCAACAAAAGCCTTGATCATTGCATCTCAGCGTGCCACACAGGCAATTCATGCCATGCGACTGATATCTATCGATATATAACCTCTGTGCTCGTATGTCTTAGAGAAGGGCGTTAAGAAAGTGAATAAATTCTCCAACGCCAAACAGATATATATTTAATAGAAATCAATCAACACAGAATAAAGTCCAATGTCGGACACACAATCCAATTACACATCCGTTCTGGGTCTGAATGAAACAGGAGGCACTTTCCTCGCATATCCATCGATCACCAAGTACGTCTGGACGACCACCAACTATTTCCATCCTCTTGGGTGTATAACCCAATTAGGATTATCAGTAATTATCCAAATGATGTGAAGACTTCCGGTCTTCGACCACCGTCTTCATCTTTGACTTATCGTCGAATCGGTTATTCAGAATAGGTATAAACCCGACCTTTCCGAATAACCCGCGTATATAATAAACACGTGTTACACAAACACAACATATGGCTCATTCCAATTCATCAGTCACTAACCGTAAATTAGTAAGAGAACAATTTCCCAAATATTAACCCCGAAGGCCGAAACCAACATCAGATTAATACCCAGGAAACCATTCTACTTAACTGATCCCCAGTTAGTTTCTAAATTTCTATATCCTTAGGGAAAGGTTCCCATTAATTTTATCAAAGAAAAATTATATAAAATTTATTCTTTAATCTTCCTTTGGATGTCATATCAAACCAAATTATTGTTTTCCAAACTAGTCAAGATTAGCGAACCACACTGAAGTAACTATTTATTTTATTTGCCAATCCCAACCTATTCATCCCATGGAGCAAAACTGTTATTACCCATAACTAACACCATGGTGTTATCGGTAAATTTAATTACCATTTCCCGTTCAAATCTAATTAAAGATTTAACTATCGCTCGGAGCAAAACTGGTGATACTCCATTCTCGATCCTTTCCAATATTTGATAATTTATATTATCAATTCCCATTTCAATCTAATTAAAGATTCATTAAAACTCTTCTTAGTTTTAATCTTTAACTGGGTTAAAGAACCAATGTCATTTAAAACACGGTTCACGATAAACCCAAAAGCCAATTTAAATTTAATTCCAATTAAAAAGATTAATTAGTTGGTATACTACATTAAATATAAATAAAAATATTTAATCTTTTCTCAACTGGGTTCAAGAACAGTGTTAATGAAGACACCATTCACGACAAACCCAAATCTCATTTGATATTAAATACAAGGCCCTGAATAGAAAATATATCGGCTTATATTCAATATCAAATTATGAACCCAACAAATATCGTGTTGGAAATAACGATATATAAAATATATCTTCCAAATTTCCATAACAATATTCTTATAATCCCGAATCTAGTCATCGAAATATTCCAAAGATAATTTCGATTCAAATCCATTCCTATTCATAGATTGGAGATACTAGTTATTTTTAAAACCATTTCAAATCTAGTTTATTTATTTTAAAAATATTGAATTTATAATTCTAGTTCAAAACATGTTCATTTTGACAAAAATATATTTTTATCTTTTCAAATACTGGATTTTTCATCCTAGTTCTTTCCAAATCATTTATTATGATTTTACACAAATTCTTAATATTTTTAATAGTTTTATCAAGGCCCGTACAATCGATTTCCATCAACGGCCATCGAACTGCACTTACAGCGACCTTTTCCAAATTTGATTTTGACATAATTCCAAATCCATCCGTTAGATTCCTAATTTATAATATTGGTTAGAAAGCTCTATTCGATACGAACCCAACGGTTCCAGTTTTAGGAGAATCCGGCGGTCAGATCTCCCGTAATGTCCATTCGAAACCAATGGTCAAAATTCACGAACTACCGCGGCGCGGCGCGTTCTATTCAGGCCCTTATATATAATATATATATATTATATATATCTCGTCGATTTCCTTTTAAAACGAATTTTATAAATTGTTTCAAATTTGTTTCAAAAACAATTTCAACTTTCATTTCAAATTCAAATCAAAATTAATTTTCCATTATAAATTCTTTTTACATTCACTTTTATTTGATTTCAATTCAAATTGATTTCAATTCAATTTCAGTTCGTTTTCAATTCGTTTTTTTATTATTTATTTTTCAATTCATTTTGAATTCTTTTCAATTCATTTGCAATTCTTTTACAATTCGATTTGAATTCATTTTCAATTCGTTTGCAATTCATTTACAATTCGATTTGAATTCATTTTCAATTCAATTTGATTCAATTTCTATTCAATTCGAATTCATTTTATTTTCAAAGTATTCGATTTTGAAATCACTTTTCAATATCCATTAAAAACAAATAAAATCGATATAAATATCGTTCGCGTCAAAATAGCGCATATCTAATCAACACGACTTTATATTTTTCAATAACTTCGTTATTCTATTCTACTAATGAATATTTATTCTATTCAACACATGAATCTATATTTCTTTCCACACATGACTAGTCTCAACAAATGAGTACTGTCAACACGTGACTATTTTTGTTATTTAATATATTTTTATAAAATTTTGATTTCTATCGTTAAATTTTTAATCAAAATCCAAACGCAAATTAGGAAGATAACGATTCCCTAAGCATTAACCCCGAAGGCTGAAACCAACGTCAGATCAATACCTAGGAGACCACTCATCTTATCTATTTTCCAGTTAGTTTCTAATTTTATATATGATAAAGATGTAAATTTTATTGTTAAAATATTTCGTTCAACACATGACTAATCTCAACAAATGAGTACTGTCAACACATGACTATTTATTCTATTCAACACATGAATCTTATTTTATAATATTCTTTATTTTCCCAATTGGAATGAGGCCCAATCAATTACCATATAATATTAATTATATGGATTCCATACAACACGTGTATATAATAGCAACGATAAATAATCGACCATCATCCAAAGTGCACCACACTGTATAAGCATCAAATATAGATATCTAACGCTTATGATAGTCTGTCAATCCATCTATCGACATACAACTAATTATTGGGATTAGTGTATATCGTATATTATCCCAATACCCGTGTGGGGTTTCAAACAACCAAACACAGAATTTATTTGTGGAGTTGGGCGATATGTAAAATTTATCGTCCCAATCAATATCAGTCAAATGTGTGTATATGAACAAATCGTCTGATTTGTTTATATTTAATTATTTCATTTTACATACACGTTAAAAATTCTATTTTTAACTATAAAATATTTTTAACTATATAAATATTTTATTTCACATCACATAATCAATTCTCACATCAAAATCAAACAAACAAGCATACAAGCCGCCCATGGTCTGTGGACGACGGGTGTCGGGTGCTACTAAACACCATCTGCATCCTAGTGTATATATTATTAACTAGAACACAAAATTAAAAGGTGAGAAGTTCTCACATAGGGTTCCACTCCGCCGTGCTTTGATTTTGAACTGCTGAACTGTCTGGATTTGCTTGAAATTCCAATGCAGTTCTTGTCCCGTTGTTTATAATAAAAATTATAATTTTTATCACTTAATTCTAATACATAAAATCATATTTTTATTTCTGCTTCATATATTTTTACAACGCTTATTTCTATATAAAAATTATATTTTTATATATTTCTACTCCTTATATAAAAATCAAATTTTATCTATATAAAAATCTCAACTTATATTTTAAACAAAATCACTTCTTTATATTGTTAATTCGCTACAACACATATAAAGATCCTATTTTTATAATCTCCACTAAATAAAGATAATATTTTTATATTCTCCACTTTATAAAAATCATATTTTTATTACTTCTACTTTATAAAAATCATATTTTTATTCTTCCTATGATATAAAAATCATATTTTTATTATCTAAATTATATAAAAATCATATCTTTATATCCTCTATGAATTAAAAATCGAATTTTTATTCCTTCTAAAATATAAAAATCATATTTTTATCTTCTACATCATATGAAAATTATATTTTGAACTTCTACATTATATAAAAATTCTATCTTCCTATATATAAAAATTATATTTTTAATCTGCTATGAATTTTAAAATATGAAAATAAAATTCAATACTTCCTTTTAAAAGAAAAACTGATTTTCAAAACCATTTTATCTCATCTAAAAATCCTATCCTTCATTACTAAAATAAATAAAAAATAGAAATAAATAAATAAATAAAACTTATAGTTGAAAATCAGGAAGTAGGGGCTGTTTCACGTCGGGCTTGGTCGAATGGGGAGGGGCTGAGTTCGCCGGAGGCTGCAGGGGTGGCGCCCAGTGCTGACGAGGCTAGGGAGGTCGGGTGGAGGCGGGTACCGGCGTCGCGCAATCTGATTTGGGGGGGGGGTTTCATGTGGATTTAGAGGAGGGAATGGAGGAGAGTGAAGCGCGAGGGGGAGGAAGAAGGGGTCGGAGATGGAGGCCGCGCCATGGGTGAGGGGGTCACGACGAGAGGAGGTGGAGGATCGACGAGTGCTTCGATCGATTTGGAGAGTTTTTTTCTTTTATTTACTGAAATGAAATGGATCGGGTAAGGGAGGGGAGAGATAAAGGGGAATTTTATATATTTTATTATTTTAATAAACCATAAAGTTAACTTTTTATTTCGACCTCGAAATCAAGCTCACCGACTGTCGTCTATAACTAATTACCCCCATTCTGAACACAGTGGGATATGTATCGTAGGCTGATTCGATCATTTCGATCAGTTTTCGTCAAAATCAACATATAACTCTATATATTGAATTTGAACGCGCATTTCCTTTTTACCGGGGTCACGTAACAACTCGAAAAATTCGAGAAAAATATTTTCTAGCTTCGTATTAACGATACGGTCCTAACAAACTAGTTTCGTCAAATTCTAAGACCGTTTGAAAAATGGTCATTTTCCAGTCGATTAAAATCAACTAAAACTGGTCAAACACGTTTTCCTTCACCACGTTCACATATTGAATCGAAAAATTATGAAAATTGGAATCTAGCAATAACTTGACATTACGGATCCAACAAAAGTGGTTTCGTCGAAATCCGAGGTCATTTGCAAAATTGCTATTTTTAAGGGCCTAAATTCCATAGCGACTATTCTGAATTTTCAACTGGACATAACTTTTGATTCCCGCTATGAAATTTCGATTTTTCGGATTCGTTAGAAAGATATTCTCAATTAGATTCTACTTTTTTTGGTTTTGCCAAAATCTGGTTTATTTTGAATCCTGTACATTCATTTGAACTTTGAAATCGATTTATCGAACTACCGCGCCATTTTCAATTCCTTTTATAATTATAAATAAATATATATATTCCAACGACAATCTATATAAATATATATGTTCGAATTCCATTCAAAATAAATTTTTCGTCGATATAATTTAAAATAATTTATTTTAAATATTCAAAATTCATTAAAATTGCCAAAATAAAAATTTTAAATTGGCTCGCATTTCCTGGTTATTACAATCTCCCCCACTTAAAACTTTTCGTCCCTGAAAATGAACGAAGCCGAAAGTTGTTTTAAAAACCAACTCAACTTCCAATATTTTGACTACGGCTCAAGGTCATCAACTTTTAATTTTCTAAGAACTTTTCAAATTTTTCAAAAACTTGGCTAACACCATAAATTTTCGGAAAATTTCGCCATAACCTCCCCTGCACCGGGGACTTCGGGATTTTTCATATAGCCTCCCATGGCCTTCTTCAATCCAAATGAAAAAGAAAAAGCCAAGCGGCTAGCCAATCGGCTCATAAAATCACCCAAAACTCAAGATATACAATAAACATGTACCTATTTGTCGGGCAAACAATTTTATTCCTCTTCTCTAGCGTCCTTGCTCTGACCTGTTCAATGTATATATATGTGCATGCATGCAATTGCAAATAATTTTCAATACAGTTCAATAATTGGTTCAATTTGGCCTAAATTCACCGTTCATTCACATAATTGTTTAAAGGGAATAATCTTAACAACACAATCATCAATCAATTAGTTGATTAGCTTTTCAAACTCATAATTTTGATATATAGTCAAAATCACAATTTTGGTGCCAATTCACAACAATGTATTCTAGCTATATTTTGGTTCTCACACCAGTCTAATGGAAATATATAGAAATCTTACTTTCGAAACTCGAAAATAAATACTGGCGATGGTGCGCCATCACCAGAATTATCCCCGGGCAACTAGAGTATGATTCTATAACTATCCAGTATATTAAAACTTCGAATACACGTTTGCAAGACGTATATGCAAAATCTTTATATATTGGATTGTCCTAATTATTTAAAATAAATATTCAAATACATATAAGGTTTAAAATTTTCAAAACAAAGTTGTTTTCATTTTAAAAATATACTCTTCACACTCGTTCTAGGATACTACCGATCCCGTCTCTAACGAGTCATCCTCATTGGATATTACTAATCCAATTTCTGATGAATTATTTTGTATGGTTCTAATGTGTCTTGTTCTCGAGCTCTGTAAACCAGAGCTCTGATACCAAACTGAGACGACCCGAAATCCCCCTTACGAGAAATCAAGGATAGAATTGAGGACAAGACGAATCAGAACACAAACAGAAGAACATTTCATTGTTATTACAACAATTTCATCAGAATACAAGAATATACAGAGTATGAATAAATAAAATACAACAGAAAAATATCAGAGATTACAATAAATTACATAGCAGCAGAAAATGGTACAAAAAACAACTGAAAGTAATACACGGATACAGATTTTTCCGAGCATCGTTCCAGCTGTAAATCAGGATCCTGTGAATATAAATCTGCAAAACCAAAACTCCTAGTTGCCCGTGTCGAAAATAGGGGCACCCAGAGTTTAGGTTAAAACAGTAAACTCCAGGTCAGTCATGTGACTGGTGTGAGAACTAAAACAGTTATTTAAAACTTTACTTTAAAAAGAGAGTAATTCAAGGGACCACGCCATATAACACGGAACGGGTTTCCTCCCAAGAATACCAGTGCATATCAATAAACAACGCAATGCTTTTTAGAAAAATGAAGCTATTATAAGACCCAGGTCCTATCACACAATGCAACGCAAGCCGGAGGATAGGGTTTTCCCTTATAATAGCCCAACATGCTTAGTACATTTAAAACAAATCATTTGATATTATTATAAGTGTATAGTGTCAAAACAATTTCTAAGTATCAATCATAGACGGCATGGGTACCATATATCAAGTCGCCATACTAGGCTCTACAAATAACACCGAAATATCACGTATTGGAAATTGGATTCCATCATGAGTCGAGGCAAGGGGAAATCTCCTCTCCGCTTCGAGACACTCTAGCAAATGTCTCAGGGCTACTATCTCTGGGCAACCACTTGGATGCTTCAGGGTCGGTCCACACTTACGTTAGTGGATTAGTATTCCTGAACACACGTTTCCCGGTCCTAACAGACCTAAAATCGAGGCACCTCGTTCCAACAACTATATAGGTAAAAATAATATAAATGTCAGCCATTTTAAGCACTGACACCACCCATAGCCAGAAAGAAACGTCGTGTTCTCCCTGCAGTCCTTATCCCGTTTTTGACTCATACCGAGGTGTGAGGCTCGCGAATTCACGTTATACAAAAAGTTATGCCACGTAGGTCGTGCTTTGATATCGACCACAAGACGCTGCTTTTTGACAAAAGCCTTGATCATTGCATCTCAGCGTGCCACACAGGCAGTTCATGCCATGCGACTGATATCTATCGATATATAACCTCTGAGCTCGTACGTCTCAGAGAAGGGCGTTAAGCAAGAGAATAAATTCTCCGCCGCCAAACAGATATATATTTAATAGAAATCAATCAACATAGAATAAAATCCAATATCGGACACATAATCCATTTTCTCGACTGTTCTGGGTCGGAACGAAACCGGAGGCACTTTCCTTGCATATCCATCGATCTACAAGTACGTCTGGACGACCACCAACTATTTCCATCCTCTTGGGTGTACAGCCCAATTAGGATTATCAGTAATTATCCAAACGATGTGAAGACTTCCGGTCTTCGACCACCGTCTTCATCTTCGACTTATCATCGAATCAGTTATTCAGAATAGGTATAAACCCAGCCTTTCCAAATAACCCGCGTATATAATAAACGCGTGTTACACAAACACAACATACGCCGCATTCCAATTCATCAGTCACTAACCGTAAATTAGTAAGAGAACAATTTCCCAAATATTAACCCCGAAGGCCGAAACCAACATCAGATTAATACCCAGAAAACCATTCTACTTAACTGATCCCTAGTTAGTTTCTAAATTTCTATATCCTTAGGGAAAGGTTCCCATTAATTTTATCAAAGATAAATTCTTTAAAATTTATTCTTTAATCTTCCTTTGGATGTCATATCAAACCAAATTATGGTTTTCCAAACTAGTCGAGATTAGCGAACCACACCGAAGTAATTATTTATTTTATTTCCCAATCCCAACCTATTCATCCCATGGAGCAAAACTGTTAGTACCCCATAAATATCACCACGGTGTTATCGGTAAATTTAATTACCATTTCACGTTCAAATCTAATTAAAGATTTAACTATCGCTCGGAGCAAAACTGGCGATACTCCATTCTCGATCCTTTCCAATATTTGATAATTTATATTATCAATTCCTATTTCAATCTAATTAAAGATTCATTAAAACTCTTCTTAGTTTTAATCTTTAACTGGGTTAAAGAACCAATGTCATTTAAAACACGGTTCACGATAAACCGAAAAGCCAATTTTAATTTAATTCCAATTAAATATATTAATTAATTGGTATACTTCATTAAATCTAAATAAAAAGATTTAATCTTTTCTCAACTGGGTTCAAGAACAGTGTTAATGAAGACACCATTCACGACAAACCCAAATTTCATTTGATATTAAATACAAGGCTCTGAATAGAAAATATATCGGCTTATATTCAATATCAAATTCTGAAATCAACAAATATCGTATTGGAAATAACGGTATATAAAATATATCTTCCAAATTTCCATAACAATATTCGTATAATCGCGAATCTAGTCATCGAAATATTCCAAAGATAATTTCGATTCAAATCCATTCCAATTCATATATTGGAGATACTGGTTATTTTTAAAACCATTTCAAATCTAATTTATTTATTTTTAAAATATTGAATTTATAATTCTAGTTCAAAACTAGTTCATTTTGACAAAAATATATTTTTATCTTTTCAAATATGTGATTTTTCATCCCAGTTCTATCTAAATCATTTATTATGATTTTACACACATTATTAATATTTTTAATAATTTTATCAAGGCCTGTACAGTCGATTTCCATCAACGACCATCGAACTGCACTTACAGCGACCTTTCCCAAATTTTATTTGGACATAATTCCAAATCCAACCGTTAGATTTCTAATTTCTAAAATTCGTTAGAAAGCTCTTTTCGATATGAACCCAACGGTTCCGGTTTTAGGAGAATCCGACGGTCGGATCTCCTGTAATGTCCGTTCGAAACCAATGGTCGAAATTCATAAACTGTCGCGGCGCGGCGCGTTCTATTCAGGCCATTATATATATAATATATATATATTATATATATTTCGTCGATTTCCTTTTAAAACAAATTTTATAAATCGTTTCAAATTAGTTTCAAAAACAATTTCAACTTTCATTTCAAATTCAAATCAAAATTGAATTTTCCATTATAAATTTTTTTTACATTCACTTTTTCTTGATTTCAATTCAAATTAATTTCAATTCAATTTCAGTTCGTTTTCAATTCGTTTTCAATTCATTTTGAATTCTTTTCAATTCGTTTGCAATTCTTTTACAATTCGATTTGAATTCATTTTCAATTCGTTTGCAATTCATTTACAATTCGATTTAAATTCATTTTCAATTCAATTTGATTCAATTTCTATTCAATTCGAATTCGTTTTATTTTCAAAATATTCGATTTTGAAATCACTTTTCAATATTCATTTAAAACAAATAAAATCGATATAAATATCGTTCGTGTCAAAATAGCGCATATCTAATCAACACGGCTTTATATTTTTCAATAACTTCGTTATTATATTCAACTAATGAATATTTATTCTATTCAACACATGAATCTATATTTCTTTCCACACATGACTAATCTCAACAAACGAGTACTGTCAACACGTGACTATTTTTTTTTATTTAATATATTTTATAAAATTTTGATTTCTATCGTTAAATTTTTATTCAAACTCCAACCGCAAATTAGTAAGAGAACGATTCCCTAAGCATTAACCCCAAAGGCCGAAACCAACATCGGATCAATACCAAGGAGACCACTCATCTTATCTATTTTCTAGTTAGTTTCTAATTTTATATATGATAAAGATGTAAATTTTATTATTAAAATATTTCGTTTAACACATGACTAATCTCAACAAATGAGTACTGTCAACACATGACTATTTATTCTATTCAACACATGAATCTTATTTTATAATATTCTTTATTTTCCCCAATTGGAATGAGGCCCAATCAATTACCATATAATATTAATTATATGGATTCCATACAACATGTGTATATAATAGCAACGATAAATAATCAACCATCATCCAAAGTGCACCACACTGTATAAGCATCAAATATAGATATCTAACGCTTATGACAGTCTGTCAATCCATCGATCGACATACAACCAATTATTGGGATTAGTGTATAACGTATATTATCCCAATACCCGTATGGGATTTCAAACAACCAAACACGGATTTTATTTGTGAAGTTGGGCGATGTGTAAACTTTATCATCCCAATCAATATCAGTCAAATGTGTAAATATAAACAAATCGTTCGATTTGTTTATATTTATTTATTTCATTTTATATACACGTTAAAAATTCTATTTTTAACTATAAAATATTTTTAACTATATAAATATTTTATTTCACATCACACAATCAATTATCACATCAAAATCAAACAAACAAGCATACAAGCCGCCCGTGGACTGTGGACGACGGGTGTCGGGTGCTACTAAACACTATCTGCATCCTGGTATATATATTATTAACTAGAAAATAAAATTAAAAGGTGAGAAGTTCTCACAGAGGGTTCCACTCCGCCGTGCTTTGCTTTTGAACTGCTGAACTGTCTGGATTTGCTTGAAATTCCAATGCAGTTCTTGTCCCGCTGTTTATAATAAAAGTCATAATTTTTATCTATTCATTGTAATAAATAAAAATCATATTTTTATTTCTTCTTCATATATTTTTACAATGCTTATTTCTATATAAAAATTATATTTTTATATATTTCTACTCCTTATATAAAAATCAAATTTTTATCTATATAAAAATCTCAACTTATATTTTAAACAAAATCACTTCTTTATATTGTTAATTCGCTACATCACATATAAAGATCCTATTTTTATAATCACTACTATATAAAGATAATATTTTTATATTCTCCACTTTATAAAAATCATATTTTTATTACTTCTACTTTATAAAAATCATATTTTTATTCTTCCTATGATATAAAAATCAAATTTTTATTCTTCGTATGATATAAAAATCATATTTTTATTATTTAAATTATATAAAAATCATATCTTTATATCCTCTATAAATTAAAAATCGAATTTTTATTCTTTCTAAAATATAAAAATCATATTTTTATCTTCTACATCATATGAAAATTATATTTTTAACTTCTACATTATATAAAAATTCTATCTTCCTATATATAAAAATTATATTTTTAATTTGCTATGAATTTTAAAATCCGAAAATAAAATTCAATACTTTCTTTTAAAAGGAAAATTTATTTTCAAAACCATTTTATCTCATCTAAAAATCCTATCTTTAGTTACTAAAATAAATAAAAATACAAATAAGTAAAACTTACAGTTGAAAATTAGGGAGGAGGGGGTGTTTCACGTCGGGCTTGGTCGAATGGGGAGCGGCTGAGTTCGCCGGAGGCTGCAGGGGTGGCGCCAAGTGTTGACGAGGCTAGGGAGGTCGGGTGGAGGCGGGTACCGGCGTCGCGCGATCTGATTTTTAGGGTGGGGGGTGGGTTTCACGTGGTTTTCGAGGAGGGAATGGAGGAGAGTGAAGCGCGAGGGGGAGGGAGAAGGGGTCGGAGATGGAGGCCGCGCCGTGGGTGAGGGGGTCGCGACGAGAGGAGGTGGAGGATCGACGAGTGCTTCGATCGATTTGGAGGGTTTTTGTTTCTTTTATTTACTGAAATGAAATGGATCGGGTAAGGGAGGGGAGAGATAAAGGGGAATTTTATATATTTTATTATTTTAATAATCCATAAAGATAACTTTTTATTTCGACCTCGAAATCAAGCCCACCAACTGTTGTCTATAGCTAATTACCCCCTTTCCGAACAGAATGGGATATGTATCGTAGGCTGATTCGATCGTTTCGATCAGTTTTCGTCAAAATCAACATATAACTCTATATATTGAATTTGAACGCGCATTTCCTTTTTACCTGGGTCACGTAACAACTCGAAAAATTTCAGAAAAATATTTTCTAGCTTCGTACTAACGATACGGTCCTAACAAAACTTGTTTCCTCAAATTTTGAGACCGTTTGAAAAATGGCCATTTTCCAACCGATTAAAATCAACAGAAACTGGTCAAACACGTTTTCCTTCGCCATGCTCGCACATTGAATCGAAAAATTATGAGAATTGGAATCTAGCAATAACTTGACATCATGGATCCAACAAAAGTGGTTTCGTCGAAATCCTAGGTCATTTGCAAAATTGTTATTTTTAAGGGCATGAATTCCATAGCGACTATTCTGAATTTTCAACTGGACATAACTTATTCCCGCTGTGAAATTTCGATTTTTCAGATTCGTTAGAAAGATATTCTCAATTAGATTCTATTATTTTTGGTCTCGCCAAAATCCTGTTTATTTTGAATCCTATACATTCATTTGAACTTTGAAATCGAATTATCGAACTACCGCGCCATTTTCAATTCCTTTTATATTTATAAATAAATATATATATATATTCCAACGACGATCTATATAAATATATACGTTCGAATTCCATTCAAAATAAATTTTTCGTCGATATAATTTAAAATAATTTATTTTAAATACTCAAAATTCATTAAAATTGCCAAAATAAAAATTTTTAATTGGCTCGCATTTCCGGGTTATTACAGAAAAAGTAGAAATGTCACTTTTTATTTCATTTACAATTGACATGAATAAAATGTCATTTTTATTATATAAGCATTGAGAAATCAAAGTTATCATCTTTGTTGAAATTTGTTTAATTTAAATGAAATACAAATTTTTGTCAAATTTGTTAGTTGAAGTAAAAATAGTCATTTTGTCAAACATGTTAGTTGAAATAAAAATAGTCATTTTGTCAAACATGTTAGTTGAAATAAAAATAGTCATTCTGTCAAACATGTTAGTTGAAATAAAAATAGTCATTTGTCAAACATGTTAGTTGAAATAAAAATAGTCATTTTGTCAAACATGTTATTTGAAATAAAAATAGTCATTTTGTCAAATATGTTAGTTGAAATAAAAATAACATTTGTGTCAAAAAGATTAGTTGGAACCAAATTTGTCACTTTTTTCAAATATAATAGTTGAAACCAAATTTGTCACTTTTGTCAAAAGTAATAGTTGAAACCAAATTTGTCACTTTTGTCAAATGTAAGAGTTGAGACAAAATTTGCCTTTCTGTCAAAATATAACGGTTGAAACAAAAATGAACATTTTTGCCAAATTAGAATTGTTGAACAAAATACACATTTTTATAAAAATACACATTTTTGTTCATTAAGAAAAATAAACATCTCTATTCATTAAAAAGGATTAAACAAAAATAAACATTTTTGTCAATTAAAAAGGTTGAAACAAAAATATACATTTTGTCAAAATAGAATTATTGAAACAAAATTTATCATTTTTGTTAATTAGAGTGGTTGAAACCATAATTAACATTTTGAATAGAGTAAAAAAAAATTACATTTTCGTTAATTAGATAAGAGTTAAAAACAAAAATAACATTTTGTTAAGGAGATTTTGAGTTAAACAAAAAAAAATAACATTTTTGTTTTGAATTAAACCAAAACAAATTATCATTTTTGTTAAATAAATCTGTGATAAAAACAAACAACATTTTTGTTATATGGAAATTGTAAACAAAAAAATTTATCATTTTTATTTGTTATGTTGAATAGAATAATGTATACAAATAAATTGTTCTTTTATTTGACATTAGAATACATAGAAAAATGTAAGTAAATAAGTAGGCCATTTTATTAAATTAAAATTATCAAAAATGAATTGTCATTTTTGTTGAAACTAGGATTGTCAACAAAAATGAAGGAATCATTTGTGTTCATTTTGTTAAATTAGATTTGTTAACAATATGGAATTATCACTTTTAATCATTTTATTGAAATAGAATTTTCAACCAAAATGAAAAGATCATTTTTTAATCGTTTTGTTGAAATAGAATCATCAACAAAAATGAGAGAATCACTTTTTATTAGAATTTGTATGTTAAATAAAGAATCATTTTTATTGTTAAAACATACAACGGAATTTATATGCAAATATAAGAATCATTTTTATTTGCAAAACATACATTAGAATTTATATGCAAATATATGTATCATTTTTATTTGCAAAACTTACAATAGAATTTGTATGCAAATCAAAGTGACGCTTGTATTGTCAAATTATACATTAGATATGAAACGACCCGAAATCCCCCTTACTGGAAATCACGGATGGAGTTGAGGACACGACCAATCAAAACACAAACAGAAGAAAATTTCATTGTTAATTACAACAATGCCTTCAGAATAAAAGAATATACAGAGTATAAATCAATATTACACATTCACTAAATATCAGAGATTACAATACATTACTGCAGCGGAAAAATAATATAATATACAACTGAAAGAGATGTACGGATACAGAGCTTTCCGGATATCATTCCAGCTGTAAACTAGGTTCCTGTTAATATAAATCTGCAAAACTAAAACTACTAGCTGCCCCTGTCAAAATAAGGGCATCCAGAGTTTAGGTTAAAACAATAAACTCCAGGTCAGTCATGTGACTGGTGTGAGAACTATAATAGTTATTAATCTTTATTTTAAAGTTAGGTAAATCAAGGGACCACGACGTATAACACGAAATGGGTTTCCTCCCAAGAATACTAGTGCATGAAACAACAGGGCAATGCTAAATAAAGAACAATGAAGCTATTATAAGACCCAGGTCCCATCACACAATGCAACGCAAGCTGGAGGATAGCATTTTTACCTTATAATAGCCAAAGAATGCTTGATACGCTAAATTTCATCTTTTATTATTACTATAAGTGTATAGTGTCAAAACAATTTCAATCATAAGTATCAGTCATAGACGGCATAAGTGCCCCATACCACTATGTCGCCATATATAGGTTCTACAATCAAAACCGCAAAGTCACGTGTTGGAAGTTGGATTTCCATCGATGAACCGAGGCAAGGGATCGTCCTCAAACGATTCGAGACGCTCTAGCCCGTGTCTCAGGAAAGAGCGCGACAAGTCTTGGATCATCAGGGCCGGTCCACCGATGTGGATTATAATGCCTGAACACTGTGTTTCCCCGCCCTTCGGGGCGTCAATGAGCCAAATGACTCCATCGGCTCCACATAGTCACCGATATATCCGAGGTGCCTCGCAATAGCAACAACCACACAGGTGAAAATAATATAAATGTCAGGGCTGGTAGGTCACTGACACCACCCTAGCTAGAAGGAAACTTATGCCCTCCATGATGTCCTCTCCCATTTCTGATTCACAACCGGGGTGTGAGGCTCGCGAATTCATATTACACAAAGCTATGCCACACAGGCGGTGCTTTGATCATCAACCACAAGACACTGGTTTTCAACAGAAGCCCTGATCATTTTCATCTCAGCATGCCACACAGGCAATTCATGCTATGCAACCGATATCAATCACATAGAATGAAATCCAATGTCAGACACACAGTCCATTTACTAGTCCGTTCTGGGTCTGAACGAAACCGGAGGCACCTTGTACGTCGCATATCCATCGATCTCCAAGTACGTCTGGACGATCACCAACTGATTCCTTCATCTTGGGTGTACGACCCAATCAAGATCATCAGTAATCACCCAAACGATGTGAAGACCTCCGGTCTTCGGCCACCGTCTTCATCCTCTACACCACATCGAATCAGTTATTCAGAATGCGATAAACCCGGTCTTTCTGAATAACTCGCGTATATAATAAACAAGTGTTACACAAACACAACATACGTCTCATCCAAATTCAGAATATTCTTTTATTCAAGTACTCTTATACTTTGGGAAAGGTTCCCATTAATTTTATCAAAGATAAATTCTTTAAATTCATTCTTTAATCTTCTTTTGAATATCAATTCTAACTAGTCGGGACTAGCGAACCACACCAAAGTACTCATTTATTTTATTTCCCAATCCCAACCTATTCATCCCATGAAGTAAAACTGGTAATACTTCATATCTAACACCATAGTATTATCGGTAAATTCAATTACCATTTCATGTGCAAATCTAATTAAAGATTTAACTATCGCCTGGAGCAAAACAAGTGATACCCCATTCTCGATCACTTCGATCCAATTAAAGATTCATTAAAACTCCACTTAGTTTTAATCTTCCCAAAAATCAATATCCTGATTATTAAACTTGAGAAATCACCTTCTGTCTTTAACTGGGTTAAAGAACCAATGTCATTTAAAACACGGTTCACTATAAACCCAAAATCACATTCCTTTAATTATCGGGTTAAAGAACAAATGTTATTTAAAACACTGTTCACGATAAACCCAAAAATCAATTCATATTCAAGTCCAATTAAATATCATTTAATTGTTACACTTCATTAAATCTAAATAAAAAGATTTAATCTTTTTCTCAACTGGGCTCTAGAACAATGTTAATAAAGACACCTTTCACGACAAACCCAAATCACATATGATATTAAATACAAGGCTCTAAATTGAAAATATATTAGCTTATATTCAATATCAAATTCTACGACCAACAAATATCGTATTGGAAATAACGATATAAATATATCTTTCAAATTCCCATAACAATATCTATATAATCACGAAATCCCACATCGAAATATTCCAAAGACAATTTCAATTCAAATCCATTCCAATTCAATTATTGGAAATTCTGGTTACTTTTAAAACCCTTTCAAATCCAATTTATTTATTTTTAAAAATAAATGGATTTTAATTCTAGTTCAAAACTAGTTCATTTTGATAAAAATCTATTTTTATCTTTTCAAATATGGAATTTTTCATCCCAATTCTTACCAAATCATTTCTTATGATTTTACACAAATTATTACTATTTTTAATAATTTTATCAAGGCCCGTACAGTCGATTTCCATCAATGGCCATCGAACTGCACTTACAACGACCATTTCCAAATTTGATTTGGACATAATTCCAAATACAACCGTTAGATTTCTAATTTCTAATATTCGTTAGAAAGCTCTTTTCGATACGAACCCAATGGTTTCGGTTTTAGGAGAATCTGACGGTCGGATCTCCCGCAACGTCAATTCGAAGTCATTGGTCGAAATTCTGGAACTGCCGCGGCGTGGCGCTTTCTGTTCAGTCCATTATATATATTATATGAATATATTATATATATTTCGTCGATTTCCTTTTAAAACATATTTTATAATTCGTTTTAAATTCGTTTTCAAAATGATTTAAATTTCATATTCAATTTTCAAATCAAAATTGAATATTCCATATCACTAATATATAAATGATAATATTTTCAAAATATTATATTTTGAAATCACTTCTTTTTCTATAATCATTATAAAAACGAATATAATCGATATAAATATCGTTCGCGTCAAAATGGCGTATATCTAATCAACACGGCTTTATACTTTTAATAATTTCATTATTCGATTCAACAAATGAATATTTTCTTCAACACATGAATATATATATTTTATTCAACACATGAATATATATTTTTATTCAACACATGAATTAATATTTTCTACTCAACACATGAATATATATTTCTATTTAACACATGAATTTATATTTTCTATTCGACACATGAATATATATATATTTTACTCAACACATGAATATATATTTTTATTCAACACATGAATTTATATTTTCTATTCAATATGTGAATATATATTTCTATTCAACACATGAATTTTCTTTTATAATATTCCTTATTTTCCAAATTGGAATGAGGCCCAATCAATTACCATATAATGTTAATTATATGGATTCCATATAACACATGTATATAATAGCAACGGTAAATAATCAACCATCATCCAGAGTGCACCACACAACTGCATAAGCATTAAATATAAATAGTTAACGCTTACACAGTCTGTCAACCCATCGATTGACATACAACTAAACAATCGGGATTAGTGTATGTCAAATATCATCCCAATACCCGTGTGGGGTTTCAAATCAACAAACACAGATTTCATTTGTGCAGTTGGGCAATGTGTAAAATTTATCGCCCCAATCAATATCCGTCAAATCAGTGTATATAAACAAATAGTCTGATTTGTTTATAAATATTTATTTATTCATATACCCGTTAAAAATTATATTTTTAATGATTAAAATATTTTTAACTATATAAATATTTTATTTCATTTCACATCACACAATCAATTTTCACCACAACAAACAATCAAACATACAAGTCCTCCATGGTCTGAGGACGACGGGTGTTGAGTGCTGCTAAGCACCGCCTGCATCCTAGTATATATTTTAACTAGAAAAGAAAATTTAAAGTGAGAAGTTCTCACCGACTAGGTAAACCAATACACCGCGACTCTTCATATGTAGAAATCTTCGTCGCGCTCGCCCTTTGTCAATTTCATTGTCCGTTGCCACTACATATATAAAAATCAGATTTTTATATTGTTGCTATGCATATAAAATCACATTTTTATACCACTACTATATAGATAAAAATTCTATTTTTATACCGGTGCTCATATAATAAAGATCAAATCTTTACTATCTATATAATATAAAAATCGTATTTTTATTTTTTCTATAATATAAAACTTATATTTTTACTTCGCCATTTCAACAATAGAAATTCGACCTTTCATATATTCAAAAATCTCACCTTTTTGTGATGTTCACATCATAAAAATCACATTTTTATGTAAATTTCTGATCTAATCTATATTATACAAAAATATAAAACCGATTTTCATGTTATTAAGCTAATTAACTAAGATAAAAATAATAAAATAAATAAAATAAGGTAAAACTCACTGTTTTTGGCGAAGGAGGGCTCCGGGTCGGAGCTAGGGGCGGCGCTGGCCAAGTGTAGGTGGCGGCGAAGATGTAACGATGGCTCAGATGTAGTTTGGGGTTTCCAGATGGGGCGCGATGTTTAAAAGGGGAAGAAGAGAGAGGAGGGGGAAGCACGGGGGTCGCGTCGGGGTAGGGGAGGAGGAAGGTCAGTGGGTTTTTTCTTTTTATTTTTGTATGGTTGAACGAGAAGGAGAGGGGGGTTAAGGAAAAATTTATATAATTTTAATTATTTTATTTCAAAAAGTTGATTTTTTTATTTGACTTCTAAGCAAGGCCCACCGCCTGTCATTCATAGCTAATTAACCCTAATGGGATATGTATCGTATGCTGATTCGATCGCTTCGATCAGTTTCCGTCAAAATCAACATATAACTCTTTATATTGAATTTAAACGCACATTTCAATTTACCGGGGCCACATACTAACTCTGAAAATTCCCGAAAAATATTTTATAACTTCGTATTGACGATATGGTCCTATTAAAACTAATTTCGTCGAATTCTAAGATCGTTTGAAAAATGGCCAATTTCCAGTCGATTAAAATCAACTGAAACTAGTCAAAAACGTTTTCCTTTGCCACGCTGACATATTGATTAGAAAAATTACGAATTTTGGAATCTAACAATAATTTGACATCACGGATCCAACAAAAGTGGCTTCGTCGAAAACAGAGGTCGTTTGCAAAATTTCCATTTTTAAGGGCCAGAATTCCATAGCGACTATTCTGAATTTTCAACTGGACGTATCTTTTGATTCCCGCTATGAAATTTCAATTTTTCAGATTCGTTGGAAAGATATTCTCAAAAAGATTCTAATATTTTTGGTTTCGCTAAAATCTGGTTTATTTTGAATCCTGTACATTCATTTGAACTTTGAAATCGAATTTTCAAACTACCGCGCCATTTTCAATTCCATTTATAATTTAAAATAAATAATTATATTCTAATGACGATTCAAATAAATATATACATTCTAATCTATTCCAAATAAATTTCTCATCGATATTATTTAAAATAATACATTTTAAATATTCAAAATTCTCTAAAATTGCCTAAATAAAAATTTTAAATTGGCTTAGATTTCCGGGTTATTACAATCTCCTCCAGTTTAAACTTTTCGTCCCCAAAAAGGAACGAAGCCAAAAGTTGTTTAACTAATCAACTCAACTTTCATTATTTTCTTTATGGCTTAAGTTCTTTAACTTTTCAGTTTCTAAGAACTTTTCAAATTTTTCAAAAATTTGGCTAATACCCTAAATTTTCGAAAAATTTCGCCGTAACCTCCACTGCACCGGGGACTTCGGGATATTTCAAATAGCCTCCCGTGGCCCTCACCAATCCAAAAGAAAAAGGCATGCGGCTAGCCAATCGGCTCATGAAATCATCCAAACCCAAAGAAATTAGTAAACATGTACCTATTTGCCGGGCAAACAATTTTATTCCTCTTCTCTAGCCTCCTTGTTATGACCTGTTCAATGTAGGTACATGTATATGCATGCAAATGCGACTAATTTTCAATAAAATTCAATATTTGATACAATTTGGCTAAAGGTTCAACATTTAATTAATCAAACAATAATGAAACAACACAATCAGCAATCAATTTGTTGATTATCGTTCAAAATTCATAATTTTGATATATAAACAAAAAATCATGTTTTTGATGCCAAATCACAACAATAAGCCCTATCTAGTTTTGGTTCTCACACCAGTCAATTGGAAATATATAGAAATCCCACTTTCGTCACTCGAACATATATCCACTGATGATGCAGCTGCTATCATCAGTGTCATCTCCGGCCGACTAGAGTGTGATTCTATATCCATCCAGTATATTACAACTTCAAATACACGCGGATCAGACGTACACGCAAAATCTATATATACTTGATTGTCCAAATCAATTTAAAATAAATATTCAAATACGAATAATAAAGTTTAAATTTTCAAAACAAATCATGCTTTCATTTTAAAAATATACTCTTCACACTTGTTCTAGGATACTACTGATCCTATCTCTAACGAGTCGTTCTTATTGGATATTACTAATCCAATTTCTGATGAATTCTTTCGTATGGTTCTAATGTGTGCTGTTCTCGAGCTTTGTAAACCAAAGATCTGATACCAAGCTGAAACAACCCGAAATTCCCCTTACGGGAGATCATGGATTGAGTTGAGGAGACGACCAATCAAAACACAAACAGAAGAACATTTCATTGTTAATTACAACAATGCCATCAGAATACAAGAATATACAGAGTATAAATCAATATTACACATCCACTAAATATCAGAGATTACAATACATTACTGCAGCGGAAAAATAATATAATATACAACTGAAAGAGATATACGGATACAGAGCTTTCCGGATATCATACCAGCTGCAAACCAGGTTCCTGTGAATATAAATCTGCAAAACCAAAACTACTAGCTGTCCGTGTCAAAATAAGGGCACCCAGAGTATAGGTTAAAACAATAAACTCCAAGTCAGTCATGTGACTGGTGTGAGAACTAAAACAGTTATTAATCTTTATTTTAAAGTTAGGTAAATCAAGGGACCACGCCGTATAACACGGAACGGGTTTCCTCCCAAGAATACCAGTGCATGAAACAACAGCACAATGCTAAATAATGAACAATGAAGCTATTATAAGACCCAGGTCCCATCACACAATGCAACGCAAGCCGGAGTATAGCGTTTTTGCCATATAATAGCCAAAGAATTCTTGATACACTAAATTTCATCTTTTATTATTACTGTAGGTGTATAGTGTCAAAACAATTTCAATCATAAGTACCAATCATACACGACATAAGTGCCCCATACCACTATGTCGCCATATATAGGTTCTACAATCAAAACCGCAAAGTCACGTACTGGAAGTTGGATTTCCATCAATGAACTGAGGCAAGGGATCGTCCTCAACCGATTCGAGACGCTCTAGCCCGTGTCTCAGGCAAGCGCGTAGACAAGCCTTGGATCGTCAGGGCCAGTCCACCGATGTGGATTATTATGCCTGAACACTGCGTTTCCCCGCCCTTTCGGGCGTCAATGAGCCAAATGACTCCATCGGCTCCACATAGTCACCGATATATCCGAGGCGCCTCGCAACAACAACAACCACACAGGTGAAAATAATATAAATGTCAGGGATGGTAGGTCACTGACACCACCCTAGCTAGAAGGAAACGCATGCCCTCCCTGATGTCCTCTCCCGTTTCTGGTTCACAACCGGGGTGTGAGGCTCGCGAATTCATGTTACACAAAGCTATGCCACACAGGCGGTGCTTTGATCATCAACCACAAGACTCTGCTTTTCAATAGAAGCCTTGATCATTTGCATCTCAGCATGCCACATAGGCAATTCATGCTATGCAACCAATATCAATCACATAGAATGAAATCCAATGTCAAACACAAAATCCATTTACAAGTCCGTTCTAGGTCTGAACGAAACCAGAGGCACCTTGTGCCTCGCATATCCATCGATCTCCAAGTACGTCTGGACGATCACCAACTGATTCCCTCATCTTGGGTGTATAGCCCAATCAAGATCATCAGTAATCACCCAAACGATGTGAAGACCTCCGGTCTTCGACCACTGTCTTCATCCTCGACACCACGTCGAATCAGTTATTCAGAATGGGATAAACCCGATCTTTCTGAATAACTCGCGTATATAATAAACAAGTGTTACACAAACACAACTTATGCCTTATCCCAATTCAGAATATTCTTTTATTCAAATATTCTTATACTTTGGGAAAGGTTCCCATTAATTTTATCAAAGATAAATTCTTTAAATTTATTATTTAATCTTCTTTTGGATATCAATTCAAATTAGTCGGGACTAGCGAACCACACCGAAGTACTCATTTATTTTATTTCCCAATCCCAACCTATTCATCGCATGAAGTAAAACTTGTAATACTTCATATCTAACACCACAGTATTATCGGTAAATTACATTACCATTTCACATGCAAATCGAATTAAAGATTTAACTATCGCCTAGAGCAAAACTGGTGATACCCCATTCTCGATCACTTCAATCCAATTAAAGATTCATTAAAACTCCACTTAGTTTTAATCTTCCCAAAAATCAATAACCTGATTATTTAAATTGGGAAATCACCTCCTGTCTTTAACTGGGTTAAAGAACCAATGTCATTTAAAACACGGTTCACTATAAACCCAAAATCACATTCCTTTAATTATCGGGTTAAAGAACAAATGTTATTTAAAACACTGTTCACGATAAACCCAAAAATCAATTCCAATTCAATTCCAATTAAATATCATTTAATTGGTGCACTTCATTAAATCTAAATAAGAAGATTTAATCTTTTTCTCAACTCGGCTCAAGAACAGTGTTAATGAAGACACCATTCACGACAAACCCAAATCACATTTGATATTTAATACAAGGCTCTGAATAGAAAATATATTGGATCTTTCAAATTCCCATAACAATATCTGTATAACCACGAAATCCCACATTGAAATATTCCAAAGACAATTTCGATTCAAATCCTTTCCTATTCAATTATTGGAAATTCTGGTTTCTTTTAAAACCCTTTCAAATCCAATTTATTTATTTTAAAAAATAAATGGACTTTAATTCTAGTTCAAAACTAGTTCATTTCGATAAAAATCTATTTTTATCTTTTCAAATATGGAATTTTTCATCCCAATTCTTTCCAAATCATTTCTTATGATTTTACACAAATTATTACTATTTTTAATAATTTTTTCAAGGCCCGTACAGTCGATTTCCATCAACGGCCATCGAACTGCACTTACAGCCTTTTCCAAATTTGATTTGGACATAATTCCAAATCCAACCGTTAGATTTCTAATTTCTAATATTCGTTAGAAAGCTCTTTTCGATACAAACCCAACGGTTTCGGTTTTAGGAGAATCCGATGGTCGGATCTCCCGCAACGTTAATTCGAAGTCAATGGTCGAAATTCGCGAACTGCCGCAGCGCGGCGCGTTCTATTCAGGCCATTATATATATAATATAAATATATTATATATATTTCATCGATTTCCTTTTAAAATGTATTTTATAAATCGTTTTAAATTCGTTTTCAAAATGATTACAATTTCATATTCAATTTTGAAATCAAAATTGAATATTCCATATCATTAATATATAAATGATAATATTTTCAAAATATTATATTTTGAAATCACTTCTTTTTCTATAATCATTATAAAACGAATATAATCGATATAAATATCGTTCGTGTCAAAATGGCGCATATCTAATCAACACGGCTTTATATTTTTAATAATTTCATTATTCTATTCAACAAATGAATATTTCCTTCAACACATGAATATATATATTTTATTCAACACATAAATATATATTTTTATTCAACACATGAATTTAAATTTACTATTCAACACATGAATATATATTTCAACACATGAATTTATATTTTCTATTCGACACATGAATATATATATTTTATTCAACACATGAATATATATTTTTATTCAACACATGAATTTATATTTTCTATTCAACACATGAATATATATTTCTATTCAACACATGAATTTTCTTTTATAATATTCCTTATTTTCCAAATTGGAATGAGGCCCAATCAATTACCATATAATGTTAATTATATGGATTCCATACAACACATGTATATAATAGCAACGATAAATAATCAACCATCATCCAGAGTGCACCACACAACCGCATAAGCATTAAATTTGAATAATTAATGCTTACACAATCTGTCAACCCATCGATTGACATACAACTAAATAATCGGGATTAGTGTACATCAAATATCATCCTAATACCCATGTGGGGTTTCAAATCAACAAACACATTTTTTATTTGTGCAGTTGGGCGATGTGTAAAATTTATCGTCCCAATCAATATCCGTCAAATCGGTGTATATAAACAAATCGTCCGATTTGTTCATAAATATTTATTTATTCACATACCCGTTAAAAATTATATTTTTAATGAATAAAATATTTTTAACTATATAAATATTTTATTTCATTTCACATCACACAATCAATTTTCACCACAACAAACAATCAAACATACAAGCCATCCATGGTCTGTGGACGACGGGTGTCGGGTGCTGCTAAGCACCGTCTGCATCCTAGTATATATTTTAACTAGAAAAGAAAACTTAAAGTGAGAAATTCTCACCGACTAGCTAAACCAATACACCGCGACTTTTCATATGTAGAATTCTTCGTCGTGCACGCCCTTTGTCAATTTCATTGTCCGTAGCCACTACATATATAAAAATCACATTTTTATATTGTTGCTATGTATATAAAAATCACTTTTTTATACCGCTATTATATAGATAAAAATTCTATTTTTATACCAGTGCTCATATAATAAAGATCAAATCTTTACTATCTATATAATATAAAAATCGTATTTTTGTTCTTTCTATAATATAAAAATTATATGTTTACTTCGCCATTTCAACAATAGAAATCCGACCTTTCATATATTCAAAAATCTCACCTTTTTGTGATGTTCACATCATAAAAATCTCATTTTTATGTAAATTTCAGATCTAAACTATATTATACAAAAATATAAAACTGATTTTTATGTTATTAAGCTAATTACCTAAGATAAATATAACAAAATAAATAAAATAAGGTAAAGCTCACTGTTTTGGGTGAAGGAGGATTCCGGGTTGGAGCTAGGGGCGGCGCTAGCCAAGTGGAGGTGGCGGTGAAGATGCGGCGACGGCTCAGGGGTGGTTTGGGGTTTCCAGAAGGGGGCGCGACATTTAAAAGGGGAAGAAGAGAGAGCAGAGGGAAGCAGGGGGGTCGCGTCGGGGTAGGGGAGGAGGAAGGAAGGCGGAGCAGCTGGAGGAAGAAGAAGAAGCGGCGGCGGCGATCGGTGGGTGGGGAGGGTGACGCGATTTGGAGGTCAGCGGGTTTTTTTATTTTTTTATTTTTGAATGGTTGAACAAGAAGGAGAGGGGGGGTTAAGGAAAATTTTGTATAATTTTATTTATTTTATTTCAAAAAGTTGACTTTTTTATTCGACCTCTAAACGAGGCCCACCGCCTGTCATCCGTAGCTAATTATCCCCATTCCGAACACAATGGGATATGTATCGTAAGATGATTTGATTGCTTCGATCAGTTTCCGTCAAAATAAACATATAACTCTATATATTGAATTTAAATGCACATTTCAATTTACCGGGGCCTTATACAACTCTAAAAATTCCCGAAAAATATTTTCTTACTTCGTATTGACGATACGTTCATATTAAAACTAATTTCGTCGAATTCTGAGATCGTTAGAAAAATGGCCAATTTCCAGTAAATTAAAATGAACTGAAACTGGTCAAACGCGTTTTCTTTGCCATGCTCACATATTGATTCAAAAAATTACGAATTTTGGAATCTAGCAATAATTTGACATCACGGATCCAACAAAAGTGGTTTCGTCGAAAATAGAGGTCGTTTGCAAAATTTCCATTTTTAAGGGCTAGATTCCATAACGACTATTCTGAATTTTCAATTGGACGTATCTTTTGATTCCCGCTATGAAATTTTAATTTTTCGGATTCTTTGGAAAGATATTCTCAAATAGATTCTAATATTTTTGGTTTCGCTAAAATCCGGTTTATTTTGAATCCTGTACATTCATTTGAACTTTGAAATCGAATTTTCAAACTACCGCGCCATTTTCAGTTCCTTTTATAATTTAAAGTAAATAATTATATTCTAACGACGATTCAAATAAATATATACCTTCTAATCTATTCAAAATAAATTTCTCGTCTATATTATTTAAAATAATTCATTTTAAATATTCAAAATTCGCTAAAATTGCCAAAATAAAAATTTTTAATTGGCTCAGATTTCTGGGTTATTACAATCTTCCCCACTTAAAACTTTTCGTCCCCAAAAAGAAACGAAGCCGAAAGTTGTTTAACTAATCAACTCAACTTTCATTATTTTCTTTATGGCTTAAGTTCTTCAACTTTTCAGTTTCTAAGAACTTTTCAATTTTTTCAAAAATTTGGCTAACACCCTAAATTTTCGAAAAATTTCGCCATAACCTCCCCTGCACCGGGGACTTCGGGATATTTCAAATAACCTCCCATGGCCCTCACCAATCCAAAAGAAAACGAAAAAGCCAAGCGGCTAGCCAATCGGCTTATAAAATCATCTAAACCCAAAGAAATTAGTAAACATGTGCCTATTTGCCGGGTTAATAATTTTATTCCTCTTCTCTAGCCTCCTTGCTATGACCTGTTCAATGTAAGTACATGTATATGCATGCAAATTCGACTAATTTTCACTACAATTCAATATTTGATACAATTTGGCTAAAGGTTCAACATTTAATTAATCGAACAATAATCAAACAACACAATCAACAATCAATTTGTCGATTATTATTCCAAACTCATAATTTTGATATATATACAAAAAATCATGTTTTTGATGCCAAATCACAACAATAAGCCCTATCTAGTTTTGGTTCTCACACCAGTCAATTGGAAATATATAGAAATCCCACTTTCGTCACTCGAACATATATCCACTGATGATGCAGCTGCTATCATCAGTGTCATCTCCGGCCGACTAGAGTGTGATTCTATATCTATCCAGCATATTAAAACTTCAAATACACGCGGATCAGACGTACATGCAAAATCTATATATACTGGATTGTCCAAATGAATTTAAAATAAATATTCAAATACGAATAATAAAGTTTAAATTTTCAAAACAAAACTTGCTGTCATTTTAAAAATAAACTCTTCACAATCGTTCTAGGATAGTACTGATCGTATCTCAAACGAGTCATTCTTATTGGATATTACTAATCCAATTTCTGCTGAATTCTTTCGTATGGTTCTAATGTGTGTTGTTCTCGAGCTTTGTAAACCAAAGCTCTGATACCAACGTGAAACGACCCGAAATCCCCCTTACTGGAAATCACGGATTGAGTTGAGGACACGACCAATCAAAACACAAATAGAAGAACATTTCATTGTTAATTACAACAATGCCATCAGAATACAAGAATATACAGAGTATAAATCAATATTACACATTCACTAAATATCAGAGATTACAATACGTTACTGCAGCGGAAAAATAATATAATATAAAACTGAAAGAGATATACGGATATAGAGCTTTTCGGATATCATTCCAGCTGTAAACCAGGTTCCTGTGAATATAAATCTGCAAAACCAAAACTACTAGCTGCCCGTGTCAAAATAAAGGCACCCAGAGTTTAGGTTAAAACAATAAACTCCAGGTCAGTCATGTGACTGGTGTGAGAACTAAAACAGTTATTAATCTTTATTTTAAAGTTAGGTAAATCAAGGGACCACACCGTATAACACGAAACGGGTTTCCTCCCAAGAATACCAGTGCATGAAACAACAGCGCAATGCTAAATAAAGAACAATGAAGCTATTATAAGACCCAGGTCCCATCACACAATGCAACGCAAGTCAGAGGATAGAGTTTTTACCTTATAATAGCCAAAGAATGCTTGATACGCTAAATTTCATCGTTTATTATTACTACAAGTGTATAGTGTCAAAACAATTTCAATCATAAGTATCAAACATAGACGACATGAGTGCCCCATACCACTATGTCGCCATATATAGGTTCTACAATCAAAACCGCAAAGTCACGTATTGGAAGTTGGATTTCCATCTATGAACCGAGGCAAGGGATCATCCTTAACCGATTCGAGACGCTCTAGCCCGTGTCTCAGGCAAGCACGAAGACAAGCCTTGGATCGTCAGGGTCGGTCCACCGATGTGGATTATTATGATTGAACATTGCGTTTCCCCGCCCTTTGGGGTGTCAATGAGCCAAATGACTCCATTGGCTCCACATAGTCACCGATATATCCGAGGTGCCTCGCAACAGCAACAAATACACAGGTGAAAATATTATAAATGTCAGGGCAGGTAGGTCACTGACACCACCATAGCTAGAACGAAACGCATGCCCTCCCTGATGTCCTCTCCCGTTTCTGGTTCATAACCGGGGTGTGAGGCTCGCGAATTCACGTTACTCAAAGCTATGCCACACAGGCGGTGCTTTGATCATCAACCACAAGACTCTACTTTTCAACATAAGCCTTGATCATTTTCATCTCAGCATGCCACATAGGAAATTCACGCTACGTAACTAATATCAATCACACAGAATGAAATCCAATGTCAGACACACAGTCCATTTACAAGTTCGTTCTGGGTCTGAACAAAACCGGAGGCACCTTGTACCTCGCATATCCATCGATCTCCAAGTACGTCTGGACGATCACAAACTGATTCCCTCATCTTTGGTGTACAGCCTGAAACGACCCATCTTTTTGCCCGATTTTTCTGTGGTAATTAAACCGACTTAAACCGTTCAGAAAGACGAATTGTTGTGGGTACATACGTATATTGAACAAAACAACAGAACTTTTTATTTCATTACAAAATATTACATCAGAGTTAGCAGGAATACATCAGAGTATATCGATATTTACACAGCGGAAGAAAACATATAACCATACTCTCGGCGGAAGAACAAACACAGCGGAAGCTTCAACTCTATCGTGGGCTCCAACTCTGGAAGCGCTATGGTTCCTGCTCCAACGATCTATAACTGCAAAACTAAACTACTGGCTGCCCGTGTAGAAATTAGTGGGCACCCAGAGTTTCGGAAGGAACAATAAACACCGGGTCAGTCATGGGACTGGTGTGAGAACTCAAAACAGTTGTTATTTAGGATTCATTTTTAAAGTTGGGTAATTCAACGGACCACGCCACTAATGCGGAATGGGTTAACTCCATATGAATTCCCGTGCATAGAAATTCGCTATGACTTTTGAAAATGAAGCTATCATAAGCTCATCCCACATCACACAATGCAAGCGCACACCAGATGGGCGAGTTTTATCTTATGATAACCAAACGTGCTTTCATACATGAAAATCCTCTTTTAATACTATCATATAACGTGGAAAACAAATTTCGCAAATAAATGTATTAATCCAAGGCAGCATAATACCATTAATATTATGTCGCCATATATATATATATATATACAAACCAAAATCGTATGGCTCGTATTGGAGATCGGATTTCCAACTTGATGATTCCTGGCACGAAAGATCAATCAGGCATACAAAATGAAGTGCCTCGATGGCTTTTTCATCCATACGCGGACACCAACTACACATCGTCAGGGAAGATCAACGGTTTTCGACCAGACACGGCCCCTCGAACATACCCAACATCCCCAGGTTCATAAGTGGTTTCCCACTGCTGCACAGCTTCATCATCAATTCATATATAAGTATAAAACCTAACCGCCAGTTTCTCATCAATCCGGGGTGTGAGGTTTGTTGATGTTACGTCATACACAAAGCGATGCTTCGATATGCTATTCTTTGATCATTACTAGCTCGTTTCATAACTCGGGTATGCCACATTGAGAATTCACGACATATCACTGATTTCAATCAATACATACCCTCTAAGTTCATATGACTTAGAGAAGAGGATAATATATTGCCACAGATCCGATATACATTAACGGAAATCAGTGATATGCGGTCAATTTCAATGTCAGACACACCATCCATACAAGTCCGTTCTGGGTCTGAACGGAACAACAACCCGAAAATACTTGAATATGTTCAGGTCTCATGCAACCCATACCTTGTATTGGGTGGCCTACCCAACCAAGACATAAATCAACAATCAATCTAAACAATTCAAATATTCCCGGTCTTCATTCGTCGTTACCAAGTCTTGAATAACGTCATATTGCTACTTAGAATGGTTTTCGAACATATACTCGATCCCGGTCTTTCCATGTAACAAACGTACTTTAAACAGTTGCTGTGGTTTACACCGGCCTTTCAATTCAAATCTCCTTCCACATAATTACTAATTCATTTATGACTCAAGATTTGAATTACTTTAAATTCATATATCTCGTTATCACCTTAAACTCTTCTTTGAAATTAAAGATTATACCTTCGCTTTAATTTCTTATCTTTAATTCCCTCGAATCCAAGATTTGATTAAATCTCCAATTATGATATGAATTTCCACCATTCAAATCTCATCTGGTTTTCAAGAATAATATTATTGAAGATACGATTCACGACAAAACCCAAATCAATTGATATTGAATCATAAATTACGTGGAAATTTTATCCACTTATATTCGATATAAATTCTCATAATCAACGAATACCATAAGTGGAATAACGATATAATAATATCTTCCAAATTCTCCAGAAAGTATTCATTTATACCATGAAATTTTATACCAAATATCGAAGATTATTTCTATCTAACTCATTTCAATCAGGTGGAAAACCTATATCTTAATTAAAAGATTTATCCAATTCTTCGTCATTAGACCTGGCCAGAAATATCATCGACTTATCTTCAATATTAATCTCCGTATCCAACTCATATTATAAGTGGAATAACGGTGAATTACCTTTTTAAATTCCTCAGATAATATGAATTTTCATCCACCGAGTTAATATCAAACATCCGAAGATTTATCTCCAACCATATCCAAATTTTTAACTTTGGAAAACCCATTTTAACTCCATGTAAATATTTCCAACACTTAAATTGTAATAACCCGGAAAATGTGAACCAATTTAAAATTTTTAAATTTGGTTATTACCAAAGAATTTGAATAATTGAAATAGCATATTTCAATAAAATAAAAAATTGGGTATAGTAAGGCAGTTTGAAATTTTGAATACAAACTTTTTCTGACTGTATCGGGTGGAAAATATAACGGATTTTAGTAAAACTGAAAATATTTAAATCTGTTTATGAATACCTTTCTAACGAATCTGAAAAATCGAAGTTTCATAGCGGGAATCAAAAGTTATGGCCAAATGAATTTTCAGAAAGGTCGCTATATAACATATATAGCCCCTGAAAATTGATATTTTGCATACGACCTCGGAATTCGACGAAACCACTTTTGTTGGGTCCGGGATGTCAAACTATTGCTAAGTTTCAAATTTCATAATATTTGAAGCTACTATGTGAGCGGGGCAAAAGAAAATGTGATTGGTCAATTTCTGTTAAAATGGGTCGACCTAAAAATGGCCGTTTTTCAAACAAGCTCAGAATTCGACGAAACTGGTTTTGTTAGGACAGTATCGTCAAAACAAAGCTAGATTTATTTTTCTGGAATTTTTCGATTCAGTTTGTGGCCCTGGAAAATTGAAATGTACGTTCAAATTAAATATTGAATGTTTTATACTTTAATTTGAAAAATAACTGACTGTAACAGTCGAATTGGCCAACGAAACATATCCCATTGTGTCCGGAATGGGGGTATTTAGCTAGGGGCGATAGTCGTTGGGTTTGACTACGAGTTCGTTTGCAAAAACACTATTTAAAATTTCCTATAAAGTCTCGATCAATAGGACTTTTTTTCTTTAAAAAAAATAAAAATAAAAACCTACGAAACCCTAGCCGCCCCAGGCGATATCGACGATCCAGGAACCTCGAAACTTCCCCTCGACTTTCCCGCTGCCACCGCCACCTATAGGCCGCGCCACCACCATAGTTCGACAGCCCTTCCTCCCCTCTTCACATCCGACCAAACCTCACCCGCCACCATCGCCTGTATCGCCTGAACCATCCCCACGAAGTCGCCGCCTTTCCAACGCCGCACCGCCTTCCTTCGACCACCGAAGGAGACCGCACCACCACCGATAGAGAGCTGGTTCGTAGCTCTTCCACGTCGCAGGACCTGATCGGAGCAACAAGGGGCGGTTTGATTTTAAAATTTAAACTTAGTTTTGAAGGTTTAAAAACCTTTCTTCTTCGACATTCTGAAATGAAAATAACACTATAAAGCATTGCAAAACTTTGAAAAATAATATCTTTTTCGTTCTTTAACGAAATTTAATGAAACAGGAGACACCGTGACCGCAAGGAGGCTCTCTACATTCTAGAAGAAGCCGTGGATTTTTCTGATCTTCCTACGATTTTTAGCACTGCAAATACCAATGTGAGGAATCTAAACTAAGTTGTGTGAATGAAATCGCATTGTATAAATTATATAAGCGAAGTGTAAATTATATATGCATTGTATACCTCATGTACATGTATTGTATAAGTTATATTAGCGATGTATAAATTATACAAGCGTTGAATGAAACATATATGCTTTGAATTGTGATGAAATGCAAGTGAATTATAATATATATATATATATATATATACTCCCCTCGTCCACAGACCATGGACGATATTTATTGCTTGTGATTGACGTGATATTATAT
This sequence comes from Allium sativum, assembly GCA_030737875.1. Lineage (NCBI taxonomy): Eukaryota > Viridiplantae > Streptophyta > Magnoliopsida > Asparagales > Amaryllidaceae > Allium > Allium sativum. Next base: position 651,058,561 of record CM060918.1, read on the forward strand.
GGTATGACGAATGGTTGGAAACAATTGTTTGTGGTTGATATTGTGGTTGAAAAATACCTTTGTGGTTGAAAAATACCTTTTTGGTTGAAAAATACCCTCTTGTGGTTGAAACAAATTAGAATAGGATTGTGGAATTGAAAATAAAACATGACGCCTGCGTGCGAACTAGATGCATGATCTCCATTGTCAAAAACCGCGAGGTTTTAAGGTAGAGCGAGGAGCCGTACTAGGGACGGTCCCGGTTTTAACTACCCTGCCGTTATGCTGCCGAAATTTTCTGAAATATACATGTGTTAGAATAAATTTCGTTCGTTGTAATAAATTACATATGTTGAAACAAATATTCATGTGTTGAGTTGCAATTCATTCGTTGAGTTGAAATTCATGTGTTGAATATTATTTTAATTTAAAAAAATAGCTTTAGCGATAAAAATCACATTTTTATATATATTCAAATTATAGAAAATATTCATGTGTTGAGTTGCAATTCATTTGTTGAGTTGAAATTCATGTGTTGAATATTATTTGAATTTAAACAAATAGTTTTAGCGATAAAAATCACATATATATATATACAAACTATAGAGAATATTCATGTGTTGAATTGAAATTCGTTCGTCGAGTTGAAATTCATGTGGTGAATGTTATCGTATTTTAAAATAAAATGAATAGACAATAAAAACTACATTTTTGTTGTGAATATGTAGTGTTAAAAACATTCACGTGTTGAATAAATATTTTTGATGATAAAAATATTTCTTCTATCATGTATACGCTTTGATAAAAATACACACGTGTTGAAATAAATAATAGCTTGCCAGAAATATTATTATTAGCTTTGTTCTGCATATATATACATGTGTTGAACAGGAAAAATGGATTAGCTGTAGAGTAAAGAAATTATTTGCGTGCCCGACAAATAGGTAAACCTTGATGAGTTGACTGCGCAATTTTATTTTTATATCAACTCCTGTGAATGCCATTGGATGCGGAGTGCTGGTTATTCTATGTGAAATAATAAATAACGCCATAGGATAGTAACAATTAATTTTGAACTACACTACATGGCATACTTCTTGACGATAGGCATACTTCATCATATTCCACATAAGCAATTGGAGCTTGTGTGACGAGGTGGAAGATTTACCATACGAGCGAGAGGCTTGTATGGCGATGATTGTATACTACATGTTGAACTGATGACTGATATTGACTCTATAAAATATAACGATAAATTGCCAAATAAATAAAAACCCCACACGGGTCTGGAGTTGACAATAATCACGTCTCTCTAGTTATTAGATACAACACATGGACTATTTATCTCCACACGGAAACGGGCTGACGAGAATTTATTCTCTGGAGTGATTATCTATATATGCTCCCCCGTAAACACCAAAATATATCACTATAAATATGTGGATGCTTTTTAGGATTTATTGTGTACCTAACACGGCCCAATAAATTTCCAAACCCCTCCCCGTACAAAGGAGGTTATGGCGAAATTTTTCAAAATATTAAGGCGTTAGTGAAATATTTGAAGTGAAAACGAAGTTGAAAATATAGAATGAACTATATTTGGAATTATAGAATGAACTATATTTATATATATAAATATAAATATAATTAAAAGGAATCGAAGCCGTGCAGTTCGTGTGTCGGAATCGTAATTTGAAACGATTAGTACGAGAAATCCGACCATCGGATTTTCCCGAAACCGCAACTGTTGGGTTTGCCTTGGAAATATCTTCCCAACGGCACCAACCTTGTAAAAATCCAACGGTTGGATTGTCCGGAATGTTTAATTAAAATCTGAAGAAAAACAGTGCCAGAATCGTTTATATTTGTATATAAATATAAATATAATTAAATTAAATCGAATAATGACGCTGCAGTTCGAATTTTGAAACTGTAACTTCAAACGACTAGTGTGGGAGATCCGACCGTCGGATTTTCACGAAACTGGAACCGTTGGGTTCGCTTTGGGAATATCGTCCCACTGATATAGACTTTGTAGAAATCCAACGGTTAGATTTTCTGATATGTGTAAAACAAATTAGAGGAAAAACAGTGCCACGGCACGACCTGAAACGTCGTTTAATTAAATATGGCCATTTTTAAATAAATAAAAATGGCGAAAAATCGTTATAAAATATTATAAGCAACATAGATTGCAAATAAACCAATTGGGCTTGAAATGTTTGATATTTGATGGTTGTATGTGCTTGATACGAAAATAACACTAAAGAACTGAAAGATGGACGTCGAATAATATAACCATGGAAAGAATCGATTTAAATTCTAATTACGTGAATTATTTGAAAAGGCCGAGCTAACCCTCATTTCAAATAATTTATCGAGCGATTCGAATTGGAAAATGCAAAGACGATTCAAGACCGATGATCTTCGTATTGGTTGGATGGGCGATACTGAGGTTCCTGACCGGAGTAGTTACCGTGAAGGAACGGAAGTAGTAGCCGTCTGAACGTATGTGTTGATTGGACAGATATACGAGGAATTTGACGCCTCCGGTTTCGTTCAGACCCAGAACGGACTTGTAAATAGACTGTGTGTCTGACATTGGATTTTGTTCTATACTGATTGATCTCTGTTAAGTATATATCTGTTTGCCGGCGAAGAATATATTCTTTTGCTTAACGCCCTTCTCTGAGACGTACGAGCTCAGGGGTTATATATCGATGGAAATCAATCGTATGGAGTGGACTTCCTATGTGGCATGCCAAGATGTTGTGATCAAGGCTTCTGTTGCAAAGCAAAGTCTTGTGGATGATGATCAAAGCACGGTCTACGTGGCCTGGCTTTGTGTATAGCGTGGATTCGCGAGCCTCACACCTCGGTATGAGTTAAAAACGGGATACGGACCGCTGGGAGAGCACGACGTTTCTTTCTAGCTAAGGTGGTGTCAGTGACTTACCAGCCCTGACATTTATATCTATTTTTCACCTATGTGGTTGTTGGAATGCGAGGCACCTCGATTATAGGTCTGTAAGGACCGGGAAACGTGTGTTCAGGAATAAATAATCCTCAAACGTAAGAGAGGACTGGCCCAGCCGATCCAGGGTTGCCCAGAGTGTGTAGTCCTGAGGCATTCGCTGGAGTGTCTCGAAGCGGAGAGGAGCTTGCCCCTTGCCTCGACTCATGACGGAAATCCAATTTCCAATACGAAATAACGGACTCGATTGTAGAATTAGTATGGCGATATAGTAGATGGTAGCTATGCCGCCTATGATTGATATTTATGATGCTATTCATTTTTGAAACATATATGCACTAGTAATAATATCAATTGATTTTGCTTTATACGTATCAAGCATATTTGGCCATTATAAGGTAAAACTCTATCCTCCGGCTTGCGTTGCATTGTATGATGGGACTTGAGTCTTATAATGGCTTCATTCTTTTTAAAAAGCATTGCGTTGTTTTAAAAGAATTTACTTTGTTTTTCAATGCACTAGCAATCACTGGAGTAAACCCGTTCCGCGAAAGTGGCGTGGTCCTATGATTTGCTTATTACTGTTGTTTAAATTGTTAAATAGATTCCTCACACCAGTCCCCATGACTGACTCGTTGTTTGTTTCACTTTGCAAACACGGGTGCCCTTATTTTCACACGGGCAACCTAGTTCACAGGTGACAGGTTGTTTTTGGCTCTGCACTGTTGCATAGAGTGCATTTTGGCTCATGGCGAGGCTGACTTCACAGAGACGACTTTGACATTTTCCGCCATTATTGTACTTATATTATGATTCCGCCACTGGCGATGCAGACTGATTTACTTTCCGTACTTATTATCGTATGTATATGCACCGCCTTCGGCGATGTAGACTGATACCCTTATTATGTCTCACTGCATGTATGTATTCCACCTCTAGCGATGATAACTGATCACTTCCCTTTTTATTTACTAAGTTATATCCTACGCTGTGCTATTCTGATGTTGTTACATGTTGTTATTCCGCTGTCATATCCATGTAAAATTATTCTATTTATTGTTTTTGCTATTATCTATACTCTGCTATAATGATTGATGTGTTATATTCCAATGATTATCCTTAATACCGCCCCTTGGATTTTGGGATCGTCACAGTTGGTATCGGAGCTTTGGTTAACCTTAGTTCCGGGATCTAACACATTAAACACCTCTTCAGAATAGAATCAGTAGTGTTCTAAGGCGAGTAGCTCATTAGAGATAGGATTAGCAATGTCCTAGAATGAGCTTAGCAGATTACCAAAACAATTTGATCAGTACATCATTACCTTTCCTTATGTTCCCCTGCTTTATCATATATGAAAATTATCAAATCTGTGAGCTTGATTCTTTTCTTTCTTATACAGTACTCTTTCTGATGGCTACACGAGCAGCAGCAGCTAGAGGAGGCCGTGGAGGCCGAGCAGGAGTAGCAGGAGGACGGGGGAATATCCCCATAGCTGAGGGAGGCCCCATTGTTCAGCCACCAGCACCCGAGGACTTCGAGCTAGACAGAGTGGCGAAGAGGTATAGGAACCTTGTGGGAAAACCCTTTTCTGGCATGGGTACAGTGACAGAGGCTATTGCTTGGTTGAAGACCTGTGAAAAGATCTTTGAAGGCATGGGTTTGGGAACCAACAACAAAGCACAACTAGGTATTTGGCTCCTACAGGAGAAAGCAGAGCTGTGGTGGGATGCCATCACCTCAGAAGATGCAGCAGGTACTGTCAGGACCTGGGAGCAATTCAAAACCATGTTCAATGAGAAGTTTGTACCTGAACAGGCCTTAGAGAGGATGCGAGAGCAGTTTGCTAATCTCCAGCAAGGAGATCTCTCTATCCAGGATTACCTCAATAAATTCACCCAGTTGTCGCGCTACGCCCCAGAGCTTATTATGACTAACAAAGCAAAGAACAAGAGATTTATATTTGGGCTAAAGCGCAAGTACCATGACAGAGCCATGAGCAACATCAAACTTTCCTTCTCAGAATTGGTAGAAATGGCTTGCAATTATGAAGATATGGATGAAAGGCACGCTAGCCAAGACTGCGCCGAAAGCCAAGCTGGAAATAAGTGCAAAGCTTCAGCAGACCAGCCAGTGTCTAGCATTACAGCGGCCGCTACTCAGAAACCTGGAAAGATCCCCAAAGGAAATTGCTACTACTGTGGGAAGCCAGGTCATTTTTCTAATGTGTGCAAAGCCCCAAGGAAGCCAAAGGCAAATCCAGACTCAGCCGAATGCTACAACTGCCATAAGAAAGGGCACTATAGCAGGAATTGTCCTCTGAAGTAGAATGCACAAGTGGCTCATGTGTATGACGGGGAGACCCCGCCAGTTACCACCGATGGATCAGGTAAACACGACGTCTTGGGAGGTACCCTTACCATTAAAAATATTCCTGTTTCTGTACTTTTTGATACTGGTGCATCACGTTGCTTCATTTCTGGTAACATCGTTCACAAGTTAAAATTGAGACAAGGAAAACTTAAAGAACCAATTAAAGTTCAAAACCCGATAGGAGGTTCTGTTAGTCTCTGTACATATTGTAAAGTACCTATTTCCTTCTCTCGATACCAGTTCTCTTTTAAAATGATTGTCATGGACCTTTTCGAATTTGATATTATACTGGGGCTAGACTGGTTGACAAAATATAAGGCCGAAGTTAGATGTGCTGAAAGAATCGTGAAAGTTAAAACAAAATTTGGGCATATCACTATACCATGCCACGGTTCAGAAATAAATAGAACAGAATTTTGGTCTTCTTTAGAAGTTACTCCCCCCTTCATTAGAAAAGATACCGGTCGTTAAAAACTACGCGGATGTGTTCGAAGAAGTAGAAAACTTACCGCCGCAAAGAGAGATGAATTTAGAATAGATCTAATTCCTAACGCCCGACCAGTAGTGCATCCAATTAGAAGAATGGCCCCGAAAGAAAAAGAAGAGTTGGGTAGTCAAACCCGAGAGTTGCTTTGGAAAGGTCTGATCAGACCGAGCTTTTAAGTGTGCGGAGCAGCAGTAGTATTTGTCCCGAAATCAGACGGTACTCTAAGACTTTGCGTTGATTACCGAGATCTCAATAAGCAGACACTGAAGAACAAATATCCCTTGCCCCGAATAGACGATATGCTAGATCAATTAAATGGAGCAACAGTATTCTCCAGAATGGACCTAGCTACCGGTTTCCACAAATTACATATAGCAGAAGACTATTTTCCTTTGACAGCCTTCAGGGGTCCCGATTTATTCTACGAATGGTTAGTAATGCTGTTCGGCTTGTGTAACGCTCCGGCATACTTCGTCGATCTTATGAACAGAGTGTTACGTGGTGTATTGAATTAATTTGTGCTAGTCTTCATCGATGACATTTTAATCTACTCTAAGTCGGAAGGCGAACATGCAAAACATTTAGAACAAGTGTTGAAAATTCTGAGGAGAAATGTCTTGAAAGCTAAATTTTCTAAATGTGTTTTCTGGCAGGATGAAGTTAAGTTCCTAGGCCATGTCGTATCAAAAGAATGGATTGCTGTAGATCCAAGCAAAATTACAGCGATTCAGAACTGGAAACAACCTACTACCCCCACAGAAGTCCGAAGTTTCTTGGATTGGCTAGTTACTATCGGAAATTCGTTCAGGATTTTTCAAAGATATCTGGTGTATTGACAAAGCTTACAAAGAAGCATGAGAAATTCAAATGGACTCCTGAATGTGAAGAAGTTTCCAGGAGCTGAAACGGAAGTTGACAACTGCTCCAATATTGACAATTATAGAAGGCAACCAAGACTTGACTGTATGGACAGATGCTTCCATTAGAGAGCTAGGCGCAGTACTAATGCAAAAAGGCCAAGTGATCGCTTATGCCAGCCGTCAGCTGAAGCCGCACGAAAGAAATTATGCAACTCATGATCTTGAGTTATTAGCTATCGTGTTTGCTTTAAGAATCCGGAGGCATTATTTCTTAGGTGAGAAGTTCGAACTATTTACCGATCGTCAATCCTTGAAATATCTATTCACTCAGAAAGATCTAAATTTGAGACAATAGCGTTGGTTAGAATTCCTTGCAGCATACGATTTTGAAATTCTATACACTCCGGGGAAGGCCAATGTTGTAGCAGATGCGCTCAGCAGAAAGAATGAAATCATCGCCAGTTTTGTCATCACGTCTTCATTAATAGACAGGATCTCGACCCTTCAGAAAGACGATCAATTTATTCAAAGAACCAGTCAGAGAGTCAAGGGAGGTGAATCCACAAGTTTCCGACTCGATGACAAAGGAGTTCTAAGATTGAAGGGCAAAATTTGCATCCGAAATCTTCCTGAGCTCAGAAGAGAAATACTTGATGAGTGCCACAAGTCCAAATTAAGTATCCATCCTAGTGTGGGCAAAATGTATAACGATATCAAACGCACATTCCTGTGGAGAGCTTTGAAAAGAGATATTTCATTGTATGTTAGTAGATGCCCCACTTGTTAACTAGTTAAGAGCGATCAACAGAAATTGGCTGGATTATTACAACCATTAGAAATTCCAGGATGGAAGTGGGAGCAAATTTCGATGGACTTCATTGATGGCTTGCGTCGAACTAAGAAAGGAAATGATAGTATATGGGTAATCGTAGATCGCTTCACGAAGACTGCCCATTTCATACCTGTCCGATCCAACAGAACGGCTCAAAGTTTATCACAGATTTACTTCAAAGAAATAGTTAAACTACATGGAGTGCCGCTCAATATAGTCAGTGATAGAGATCCCCTGTTTACTAGCAAATTCTGGGAAGCATTCCAGACAGAATTGGGATCCAAATTGAATCTAAGCACCGCTTATCACCCACAGACAGACGGCCAAACTGATCGGGTGAATAGAATTCTAGAAGATTTACTGCGGGCTTGCGTTATCGATTTTGGAGGCTCATGGGAAGATCACTTACATTTACCGGAATTCTCTTATAACAATAGCTACCAAGCAAGTTTGGGAATGTCTCCATTTGAAGCATTATACGGTAGACCGTGTAGATCTCCCGCATGTTGGGTAGAACCTGGCAACAGAATTGTGTTAGGGCCCGATATGATTCGAGAAGCATCAGATAAAGTCGATTTCATTAAGAAGCGATTGAAAACCTCACAAAGTCGACAGAAGAGTTATGCTGATGCGAGAAGAAGAGACTTATCGTTTGCCGTGGGCGATTATGTTTATTTAAGAGTTTCTCCAATGCGTGGAGTAATCAGATTTGGCAAGACTGGGAAGTTGGCACCGAGATTTATTTGTCCCCTTCCTATACTTGAACGGATTGGAACTCTTGCATATAGGGTCTCATTACCAGATTGGTTACCAGGTGTACATGAAGTGTTCCACGTGTCTCAACTCAGAAAACATGTTCATGATCCAGATCTTGTTGTAGAAGAAGCAGCGCAACAAGATATAGACTTAACTCCAGAATTTGCGCCCAGAAGAGAGCCATTAAAAATTGTCGGCAAAGAAACTAGAGAGCTAAGGAGCAAAAAGATTCATTTAGTTAAAGTGCAGTGGAGTAGTGATCCTAGAGACTGTACTTGGGAGACTGAGGAAAGCATTAAACAAGCCTACCCCAAATGCAGAGTGGACATCTCTGACTAACTCCGGTGCAAGGTACCTTTACAATACTTTGCATTTACATTTTATTTCCTACTTTGTTGTTATTTCCTTTTCGAGGACGAAAAGTTTTAAGTGGGGGAGATTGTAATAACTCGGAAAATGTGAACCAATTTAAAATATTTAAATTTGGTTATTACCAAAGAATTTGAATAATTGAAATAGCATATTTCAATAAAATAAAAAATTGGGTATAGTAAGGCAGTTTGAAATTTTGAATACAAACTTTGTCTGACTGTACCGGGTGGAAAATATAACGGATTTTAGCGAAACCGAAAATATTTAAATCTGTTTATGAATACCTTTCTAACGAATCTGAAAAATCGAAGTTTCATAGCGGGAATCAAAAGTTATGGCCAAATGAATTTTCAGAAAGGTCGCTATATAACATATATAGCCCCTGAAAATTGATATTTTGCATACGACCTCGGAATTCGACGAAACCACTTTTGTTGGGTCCGGGATGTCAAACTATTGCTAAGTTTCAAATTTCATAATTTTTGAAGCTAGTATGTGAGCGGGGAAAAAGAAAATGTGATTGGTCAATTTCTGTTAAAATGGGTACCTAAAAATGGCCGTTTTTCAAACGAGCTCAAAATTCGACGAAACTGGTTTTTTTAGGACCGTATCGTCAAAACAAAGCTAGATTTATTTTTCTGGAATTTTTCGATTCAGTTTGTGGCCCTGGCAAATTAAAATGTACGTTCAAATTAAATATTGAATGTTTTATACTTTAATTTGAAAAATAACTGACTGTAACAGTCGAATTGGCCAACGAAACATATCCCATTGTGTCCGGAATGGGGGTATTTAGCTTGAGGTAACAGTCGTTGGGTTTGATTTCAAGTTCGTTTGCAAAAACACTATTTAAAATTTCCTATAAAGTCTCGACCAATAGGATTTTTTTTCTTTAAAAAAAATTAAAAATAAAAACCTATGAAACCCTAGATGCCCCAGGCGATATCAACGATCCAGGAAGCTCGAAACTTCCCCTCGACATTCCCGCCGCCACCGCCACCTATAGGCCGCGCCACCACCATAGTTCGACAGCCCTTCCTCCCCTCTTCACATCCGACCTAACCTCACCCGCCACCATCGCCTGTATCGCCTGAACCATCCCCACGAAGTCGCCGCCTTTCCGACACCGCACCGCCTTCCTCCGACCACCGAAGGAGACCGCACCACCACCGATAGAGAGCTGGTTCGTAGCTCTTCCACGTCGCAGGACCTGATCGGAGCAACAAGGTGCGGTTTGATTTTAAAATTTAAACCTAGTTTTGAAGGTTTAAAAACCATTCTGCTTCGACATTCTGAAATGAAAATAACACTATAAAGCGTTGCAAAACTTTGAAAAATAATATCTTTTTCGTTCTTTAATGAAATTTGATGAAACAGGAGACACCGTGACCGTAAAGAGGCTCTATACATTTTAGAAGAAGCCGCGGATTTTTTTGATCTTCCTACGATTTTTAGCACTGCAAAAACCAATGTGAGGAATCTAAACTAAGTTGTGTGAATGAAATCGCGTTGTATAAATTATATAAGCGAAGTGTAAATTATATACGCATTGTATACCTCATGTACATGTGTTGTATAAGTTATATTAGCGATGTGTAAATTATACAAGCGTTGAATGAAACATATATGCTTTGAATTGTGATGAAATGCAAGTGAATTATAATATAATATATATATATATATACTCCCCTCGTCCACAGACCATGGACGATATTTATTGCTTGTGATTGACGTGATATTATATGGTATGACGAATGGTTGGAAATAATTGTTTGTGGTTGATATTGTGGTTGAAAAATACCTTTGTGGTTGAAAAATACCCTCTTGTGGTTGAAACAAATTAGAATAGGATTATGGAATAGAAAATAAAACATGCCGCCTGCGTGCGAACTAGATGCATGATCTCCATTGTCAAAAACCGCGAGGTTTTAAGGTAGAGCGAGGAGCCGTACTAGGGACGGTCCCGGTTTTAACTACCCTACCGTTATGCTGCCGAAATTTTCCGAAATATACATGTGTTAGAATAATTTTCATTCGTTGAAATAAATTACATATGATGAAACAAATATTCATGTGTTGAGTTGCAATTCATTCGTTGAGTTGAAATTCACGTGTTGAATATTATTTGAATTTAAACAAATAGCTTTAGCGATAAAAATCACATTTTTATATATATTCAAACTATAGCAAATATTCATGTGTTGAGTTGCAATTCATTCGTTGAGTTGAAATTCATGTGTTGAATATTATTTGAATTTAAACAAATAGCTTTAGCGATAAAAATCACATTTTTATATATATTCAAACTATAGCAAATATTCATGTGTTGAGTTGCAATTCATTCGTTGAATTGAAATTCATGTGTTGAATATTATTTGAATTTAAACAAATAGCTTTAGCGATAAAAATCACATTTTTATATATATTCAAACTATAGCAAATATTCATGTGTTGAGTTGCAATTCATTCGTTGAGTTGAAATTCATGTGTTGAATATTATTTGAATTTAAACAAATAACTTTAGCGATAAAAATCACATTTTTATATATATTCAAACTAAAGCAAATATTCATGTGTTGAGTTGCAATTCATTCGTTGAGTTGAAATTCATGTGTTGAATATTATTTGAATTTAAACAAATAGTTTTAGCGATAAAAATCACATTTTTGTAAATACACAAACTATAGAGAGTATTCATGTGTTGAATTGAAATTCGTTCTTCGAGTTGAAATTCATGTGTTGAATGTTATCGTATTTTAAAATAAAATGAATAGACAATAAAAACTACATTTTTATTGTGAATATGAAGTGTTAGAAACATTCATGTGTTGAATAAATATTTTTTATGATAAAAATATTTCTTTTATCATGTATACGCTTTGATAAAAATACACACGTGTTGAAATAAATAATAGCTTGCTAGAAATATTATTATTAGCTTTGTTCTGCATATATATACATGTGTTGAACAGGAAAAATGGATTAGCTGTAGAGTAAAAAAATTATTTGCGTGCCCGACAAATAGGTAAACCTTGATGAGTTGGCTGCACAATTTTATTTTTATATCAACTCCTGTGAATGCCATTGAATGCGGAGTGCTGGTTATTATGTGTGAAATAATAAATATCGCCATAGGATAGTAACAATTAATTTTGAACTACACTACATGGCATACTTCTTGACGATAGGCATACTTCATCATATTCCACATAAGCAATTGGAGCTTGTGTGACGAGGTGGAAGATTTACCATACGAGCGAGAGGCTTGTATGGCGATGATTATATACTACAGGTTGAACTGATGAGTGATATGGACTCTATAAAATATAACGATAAATTGCCAGATAAATAAAAACCTCACACGGGTCTGGAGTTGACAATAATCACATCTCTCTAGTTATTAGATACGGCACATGGACTATTTATCTCCACACGGAAACGGGGGTGACGAGAATTTATTCTCTGGAGTGATTATCTATATATGCTCCCCCGTAAACACCAAAATATATCACTATAAATATGTGGATGCTTTTTAGGATTTATTGGATACCTAACACGGCCCAATAAATTTCCAAACCCCTCCCCGTACAAAGGAGGTTATGGCGAAATTTTTTGAAATATTAAGGCGTTAGTGAAATATTTGAAGTGAAAACGAAGTTGAAAATATAGAATGAACTATAGTTGGAATTATAGAATGAACTATATTTATATATATAAATATAAATATAATTAAAAGGAATCGAAGCCGTGCAGTTCGTGTTTCGGAATCGTAATTTGAAACGATTAGTACGAGAAATCCGACCATCGGATTTTCCCGAAACCGCAACTGCTGGGTTCGCCTTGGAAATATCTTCCCAACGGCACCAACCTTGTAAAAATCCAACGGTTTGATTGTCCGAAATGTTTAATTCAAACCTGAAGAAAAACAGCGCCAGAATCATTTATATTTATATATAAATATAATTAAATTAAATCGAATAACGACGCTGTAGTTCGAATTTTGAAACCTTAACTTCAAACGACTAGTGTGGGAGATCCGACCGTCGGATTTTCACGAAACTGGAACCGTTGGGTTCGCATTGGGACTATCTTCCCACTGATATAGACTTTGTAGAAATCCAACGGTTATATTTTCTTATATGTGTAAAACAAATTAGGGGAAAAACAGCGCCAGTGCAACGGCACGACCTGAAACGTTGTTTAATTAAATATGGCCATTTTTAAATAAATAAAAATGGCGAAAAATCGTTATAAAATATTATAAGCAACATAGATTGCAAATAAACCAATTGGGATTGAATTGTTTGATATTTTATGGTTGTATGTGCTTGATACGAAAATAACACTAAAGAACTGAAAGATGGATGTCGAATAATATAACCATGGAACGAATCGATTTAAATTCTAATTACGTGAATTATTTGAAAAGGCCGAGCTAACCCTCATTTCAAATAATTTATCGAGCGATTCAAATTGGAAAATGCAAAGACGATTCAATACCGACGATCTTCGTATTGGTTGGATGGGCGCTGCTGAGGTTCCTGACCGGAGTAGCTACCGTGAAGGAATGGAAGTAGTAGCCGTCTGAAAGTATGTGTTGATTGGACGGATATACGAGGAATTTGACGCCTCCGGTTTCGTTCAGACCCAGAACGGACTTGTAAATGGACTGTATGTCTAACATTGGATTTTGTTCTATACTGATTGATCTCTGTTAAATATATATCTATTTGGCGGCGGAGAATATATTCTTTTGCTTAACGCCCTTCTCTGAGACGTACGAGCTCAGGGGTTATATATCGATGGAAACCAATCGTATGGGGTGGACTGCCTATGTGGCACGCCAAGATGATGTGATCAAGGGTTCTGTTGCAAAGCAAAGTCCTGTGGATGATGATCAAAGCACGGTCTACGTGGCCTGGCTTTGTGTATAGCGTGGATTCGCGAGCCTCACACCTCGGTATGAGTTAAAAACGGGATACGGACCGCTGGCAGGGCACGACGTTTTTTCTAGCTATGGTGATGTCAGAGACTTACCAGCCCTGACATTTATATTTATTTTTCACCTATGTGGTTGTTGGAATGCGAGGCGCCTCGATTATAGGTCTGTAAGGACCGGGAAACGTGTGTTCAAGAACAAATAATCCTCAAATGTAAGAGAGGACCGGCCCAGCCGATCCAGGGTTGCCTAGAGTGTGTAGTCCTGAGGCATTCACTAGAGTGTCTCAAAGCGGAGAGGAGCTTTCCCCTTGCCTCGACTCATGACGGAAATCCAATTTCCAATACGAAATAACGGACTCGATTGTAGAATTAGTATGGCGACATAGTAGATGGTAGCTATGCCGCCTATGATTGATATTTATGATGCTATTCATTTTTGAAACATATATGCACTAGTAATAATATCAATTGATTTTACTTTATACTTATCAAGCATATTTGGCCATTATAAGGTAAAACTCTATCCTCCGGCTTGCGTTGCATTGTATGATGTGACTTGAGTCTTATAATGGCTTCATTCTTTTTAAAAAGCATTGCGTTGTTTTAAAAGAATTTACTTTGTTTTTAAATGCACTAGCAATCACTGGAGTAAACCCGTTCCGCGAAAGTGGTGTGGTCCTATGATTTGCTTGTTACTGTTGTTTAAATTGTTAAATAGATTCCTCACACCAGTCCCCATGACTGACTCGTTGTTTGTTTCACTTTGCAAATGCGGGTGCCCTTATTTTCACACGGGCATCCTAGTTCTTAGGTGACAGGTTGTTTTTGGCTCTGCACTGTTGCATAGAGTGCATTTTGGCTCATGGCGAGGCTGACTTCACAGAGACGACTTTGACATTTTCTGCCATTATTGTACTTATATTATGATTCCGCCACTGGCGATGCAGACTGATTTACTTTCCGTACTTATTATCGTATGTATACGTACCGCCTTCGGCGATGTAGACTGATACCCTTATTATGTCTCACTGCATGTATGTATTCCGCCTCTAGCGATGATGACTGATCACTTCCCTTTTTATTTATGAGACGACCCAAAATCCCGTTCAGACGGAAACAAGGGTTATCTTTGTTGATTGTTTCCCACCAGATTAAAGCTTCTTCTTTGAGCGCCCAAGATGCTACTAGCCTTTTCTGGTCATCCCTCAGCTGGATACGCTCAAATATTCTTTCGACAGAACTCATCCAAGCTTGAGTTTGAATTATAGATTCATTGCCCGAGAACTGTGCTCCGTTCAGATTTCAATATTTCTTTAATAGAGCCTCTAGATCGGGTTCAGTATTCCTTCTGCTTCTGGCACTCATTTTTCTAGTACTTCTGCAATTAGCAGATCAGGTGTCAGGTCACAGAAAAGAAAATTTTCAAACATAGAAACATATACTTCAAGTGTAAATGTGTCTATCGAGGTGTAATTTCATTCTGCTTTACTCATACTAGGATATTGCTGATCCTATCTGTATAGAGTTACCCGTCCTAGAACACTACTGGTTCTATTTCTTACGAGTTCGTTCAAATGTTATATTCCAGAACTAAGCTTAACCAAAGCTCTGATACCACGTTGAGACGACCCAAAATCCCGTTCAGACGGAAACAAGGGTTATCTTTGGAATATAACACAGAAACAGATAATAGCAGAACAAAATTAAATAAATACACCAGATATGAACAATAGAATATACTGGATAAACGTAATCCTCAGAGTTACACAGTATACAGAATCTTACTTAGTACAAATACAGTTCAGCTATACATAAATGTCTACAGCGGAAATAAACAAAATATGTACAATAGGAGCTGAACAGCATAAAAAGATAAATGATAGAATCCATCTTCGGCTCCAGCTATCCAGAAAGAACCAGCTAAACCTGAATACAAGGCTGCCCGTGTAGAAAAAGGGGCACCCGAGTTTGAAAGTGAAACAAACTACGAGTCAGTCATGGGACTGGTATGAGAAATCCACTCAACACATATATAATTGGCTAATCACAGGACCACGCCACTTTCGTGGAACGGGTTTACTCCATTGGATTGCCAGTGCTTTAAAACAAATCTTTCTTTTAAACATCGCTATGCTTTTTATAAAAATGAAGCCATTATAAGACTCAGTTCCCATCACACAATGCAACGCAAACCGGAGGATAGAGTTTTTCCTTATAATGGTCAAAATATGCTTGATACGAATAAAACAAAGGCATTTGATATTATTGCTAGTGTCAATATGTTTTGAAAACAATTTCAAATCATAACTACCAATCATAGACGGCATTAATGCCCCATACCACTATGTCGCCATATATAGGTATACAATCAAAACCGCACGATGTCGTATTTGGAAATTGGATTTCCGTCATGAACCAAGGCAAAAGATAGTCCTTACCGAATTCGAGATTGCCTAGCCCGAGTCTCAGGCAAGCCGCAGGCAAGCCTTGGAGCGACAGGGCCGGTCCACCGATGTGGATTATTATACCTGAGCACTACGTTTCGCCGCCCTTTGGGGCGTAAGCGAGCCAACGAATGACTCCATCGGACCCGGATCATTCGATCTAACCGAGGCGCCTCGCAACAGCAACAACCACATAAGTCAAACTCGTCAGGGCGTGTAAAACCACTGACGCCACTTTTAGCTAGGAGGAAACGTAGGCCCTCCCTGAGGTCCTTCTCCCGTTTTAGGTTCATACCGGGGTGTGAGGCTCGCGAATTCACGTTATACACAAAGCTACGCCACACAGGCGGTGCTTTGATCATCTCCACAAGACTTTGCTTTTCAACAGAAGCCCTGATCACTGCATCTTAGCATGCCACAAAGAATAAATCATATGTCAGACACACAGTCCATTTACAAGTCCGTTCTGGGTCTGAACGAAACCGGAGGCACTAAATACCTCGCAAATCCTTCGATCACCACGTACGTCTGAACGATCACCACTCATTATCCATATTTCGGGATGCCTCCCAATCAGGACCTCGGTTACCATCCAAACGAGGTGAAGATCTCCGGTCTTCGACCATCGTCTTCATCTTCAAATTTCAATCGTCGGTCAATTATTTGAAATGAGAATTAACTCGGCCTTTTCAAATAATTCACGTATATTTAGAATTTCAAATCAATTTATTTCAATGGTTAAATTATTTGACAACACCAATCTTGTTCTTTAAGGTAATTTTCACACCAAACACATTCAACCATCAAAAGCCACATAAATCGAGCAAATTCAGTTTATTTCCATTCCATATCGCTTATGATATTTTATAATGATTTATCGCTATTTTTATTTATTTTAAAATAGCTTATTTATTCAAAACGACGCTTCGGGCCATAAAGCGGCCATGGCGCTGTTTTTCTTCAGATTTGATTTACACATATCTGAAAATCTAACCGTTGGATCTTCACAAAATTTACATCATTAGAAAGGTCTTTTCAAAACGAATCCAACGGTTCCAGTTTCGGGAAAATCCGACGGTCGGATCTCCCGGTACAATCGTTTGAAGTTTCGATTTCAAAATACGAACTACAGCGTCGTTATTCGATTAAATATATAATTATATTTACATATATATAAATATAATCGCTTCTGGCGCTGTTTTTCATCAGATTTGATTTAAACATTCCAGACAATCCAACCGTTGGATTTTTACAAGGTTGGTGCCGTTGGAAAGATTATTCCAAGGCGAACCCGACGGTTGAGGTTTTGGGAAAATCCAATGGTCGGATTCCCCGTACTAGTTGTTTGAAATCACGGTTTCAAAATACGAACTGCACGGCTTCGTTTCGTTTTAATTTTATTTATATTTATATATTTATATAAATATAGTTTCTTTAATGATTTCAATATCGTTTTCACTTCAAATATTTTACTAACGCCTTAAATTTTTGGAAAATTTCGCCATAACCTCCCCTGCACCGGGAGCATCGGGAAATCGCAAATAGCTTTCCCGGTCCTTCTAATCTCAAAAAGAAAAAGAAAAAGCCAAGCGGCTAGCCAACAGGCTCATAAAATCATCACCCAAACAAAGCAGTAAATGTGTACCTATTTGTCGGGCACAAAATTTTATTCCTCTTCTCTAGCCCCTTTGCTATAACCTGTTCAATGAATATGCATGTACATATATATACAGTTCTTATCATTTATCATTTTCTATTCAACTTCATATTTTATTTCTATTTGATTTAAAAACACCATTCATTCTAATGTTACATACATAGGTGCAAATCCTTTCATTAGCTAATTAATGAATATTTCAACTCATATATGTTTATTTTGAACAAGTGGCTATTTTTAACACTTCACATTTCAACGATTTATGCATACAATAAAAATGTGATTTTTATTGTAAAACAATTCATTTCAAAACACTATTATTTTATATATTTCATGTTGGTGATAAAAATGGGATTTTTATCATAAAACAATTTCTTTCAAAACAAGATTATTTTTACACAGTTCATATAGTCGATAAAAGCTGATTTTTATTATCAAACAATTTATTTCAAAATATGAATACCATTCAACACATGAATTTCTAATCAACGAATGAATATCAATTCAACACATGAAGGTTTTCTATAGTTTCTATATATAGATAAAAATGTGATTTTTATTATCGAACAATTTATTTCAAAATATGAATACCATTCAACACATGAATTTCTAATCAACGAATGAATATCAATTCAACACATGAATTTTTTCTATAGTTTCTATATATAGATAAAAATGTGATTTTTATTATCGAACAATTTATTTCAAAATACGAATACCATTCAACACATGAATTTCTAATCAACGAATGAATATCAATTCAACACATGAATGTTTTCTATAGTTTCTATATATAGATAAAAATGTGATTTTTATTATCGAACAATTTATTTCAAAATATGAATACCATTCAACACATGAATTTCTAATCAACGAATGAATATCAATTCAACACATGAAGGTTTTCTATTCAATGAATAAATATAGTTTAAGCATATGAAAATAATTCAAACACACGAATATTATTCAAAATTTCGGCAGCATAACGGCAGGGTAGTTAAAACCGGGACCGTCCCTAGTACGGCTCCTCGCTCTACCTTAAAACCTCGCGGTTTTTGACAATGGGAATCATGCATCTAGTTCGCACGCAGGCGACATGTATATATTTATTTCATTTCCACAGACTAATCCTATGTGGTTTCAACCAAATATTTCACAACCACAAATGGGTATTTTTCAACCACAACCAACAAGTATCAATCACAAACAATCCCAAACAACCATTCGCTATCAATCAATTTTCACAACAATTTCAACCAATAAATATCGTCCATGGTTTGTGGACGAGGGGCGTAGATATATATATATATATATTATATATAGCAATTCACTTTTATTTCAACACATATATATATAGAAAAAGAAATTGAAGAGTGAGAAATTCTCCCCAATAGCTATCCAATCCCACGACTCTTCCTTAATAGAAATCCTCGCCAATCTCGCCTTTTGTCGTTTCGTTGCCCGTATTCTCTACATATGTAAAAATCGAATTTTTATTATGCTATTCAATATATAAAAATCGAATTTTTGACTTCGCTATTCAATATATAAAAATCGAATTTTAAAAATATAGATTCCGCCTTTTCAAAAATAAAGATTATATTTTTAATATTCCTATGATGTAAAAATTATATTTTTATTACTTTAAAAATATAAAAATCATATCTTACATCTTCTACTTAATAAAAATTCCGTCTTTTCTATTTTAAAAATATGATCTTTTCTATTCTAAAAAAAAATCTGATCTTTCTACCCCAGTTCAAATCTTTTTTCTTTTTTTAAAGTTCTAATCTTTTTCTTTTCAAAGTTTAAAATCTTTTTCTTTTTAAAGTTTAAAATAAAATAAGTTTTTTTTTCCTAATTAAAATCAGAATTAAACCCTTTTTAAAATCAGTTTTAAACCCTTGGTTTTAAAAATCAGTTTTAAATCTTATCAAAATCAGAATTTACAGAATAAAAAAAATCAGAATTTACAGAATTGAAATAAAAATAAAATAAAATAAAATACTTATGTAATCTGCGAAGGGGGGGGGGGGGGAGGGTCGTCGGGCGTCGGGATGTGGGCTGAGGCGGCGGAGTGGTGGTGCAGTCGGCGGTGGGAGGCTAGGGCACGGCGGAGGGTTCTTCGAGGTGGGCGCGGGTCTGGTGTTCTATGCGAGAGAGAGGGCGACTACGAGCTGGGGGGGATCTACGGCGTCACGGCGAAGCCTGCGGGGAAGCTCGATGCGGTGGGCGGCCTATTGGGGAGGAGCGACGTCGATCGCCTCCTACCTCTGTTTTTTTTTTTCCCTTTCGTTTTCTGTCTAATGAAATCGGGGGGGGGGGGGGGGGGGGCAGAAAGGGAAAAGGGAGGGAGATAATATTTTTTTTATTAATTAATTTAATTGCATATAGTTGACTTTTACCCACGACCTCGAAATGAGGCCCACCGCCTGTCGCCCATAGCGTTTTACCCCCATTCCGAACACAATGGGATATGTATCGCAAGCTGATTTGATCGTTACAATCAGTTTCCTTTGAATTTACATTTAAATCACTATATTGAATTTTAAACGTACATTTCAAATTACCGGGGTCACATACTAACTAGAAAAATTCCAGAAAAATATTTTCTCGCTTCATATTGACGATACGGTCCTAACAAAACTAGTTTCGTCGAGTTCTGAGACCGTTTGAAAAATGGCCAATTTCCAGTCGATTGAAATCAACTGAAACCGGCCAAACGCGTTTTCCTTTGCCACGCTCACATATTGATTCGGAAAATTATGAAATTTGAAACCTAACAATAACTTGACACTGCGGATCCAAAGAAAGTGGTTTCGTCGAAATCCGAGGTCATTTGCAAAATGTCCATTTTTAAGGGCCTGAATTCCATAGCGACTATTCAGAATTTTCAACTGGACATATCTTTTGATTCCCGCTATCAAATTTCGATAGGTCGGATTCGTTAGAAAGATATTCACTAATAGATTTAAACCAAAAACCGGATTGTTTTGCACCCGGTATAGTCCGACGAAGTTTGAATTAAATTTTTGAAACTGCCACGCCATTTCAGGCCTTGTTTATAATTATAATTAATTATATTCGTTTTCAATTGTCGGTTCAAACTCAGTTTTCATCGCTATTATTTAAAATATTTATTTTAAATATTTAAAATCCATTATTTTAGCCAATTTAAAAAATTTAAATTGGTTCAGATTTTCTAGGTCGTTACAATTTACTAAGTTATATCCTACGCTGTGCTATTCTGATGTTGTTACATGTTGTGATTCCGCTGTCATATCCATGTAAAATTATTCTATTTATTGTTTTTGCTATTATCTGTACTCTGCTATGATGATTGATGTGTTATATTCCAATGATTATACTTAATACCGCCCCTCGGATTTTGGGATCGTCACATAAATAATCTTCGAAACCATTCTTATAGTCAACTAATAGTCCATGCTTATAAATTTCAAAACCAATAACAACATTTGGGTGTGTTACCAAAGGCACTGCTGTTAAAATATTCATTTAAATCAATTAGATTTGAAAATTTATACGAAATCCAAATATTCAAAATTCTGTTCGCCTTTGAAATTTATAAATAGGAATTGTCATAAATTTCTCAAATTTTGATAACTCGTGTTATGATTGCTGACTGCAAACATATCGATCTTTCCAAATTTGTTATGCTTGAAATCAGCCATTGAAATTTTGAAATTCCCTTTATTATTCCAAAATGTTATCATTTGTAATTCAACGGTTTCTTATTTCAAGACGAATAAATTTTCAAATAATCAAGTTGAACTTGAGATCGATATTTACGAATTGTCGCATCATAGTGCGTTCTATTCAAACCATATAATGATTTAAATATAAATCATTTAAACTTATATTCCCAAATCATTTGAAACAGTTTCAACATATATTTCAAACTTGATTTCAAATTTACCATCCCGTTGTCGGACCAGTTAGGGATAGCCAGGGAGAGCAGGAAACTGAATTTCCAAACCCAAGCCTGGACACCATCCTCTCTGTCATCCTAAAACGTTCTGGTGTCTATATATAAATATATATATATATTATCATATTATGTTTTTAAAAACATATAAAGCCATAATCAAATTTTCAAAAATCTCATTTTTGAAATAAATTGAACATGATAATATTTAATATTAGAAAATCAACTTCGTTTATATGGAAGGGAAACAAAATCGATCACCTGTAGAATCCCATAACCATGGTATTGTGTGTGTATCATACAACAGAATAAATCAACCATATATATACGATGATATTGAATTATCGTTATCATCAACAACAACCAATTCAATTGTGCACAAGCGTTACTGTCGATAACGCTTTTCAATGTTCAGTGTATTATCTAACTACATGCACACCCATTCACATAATAACATCCATCACACAATCATCATCAACAGATTATAATTAACTCAGCTAATTATAATTAACTAATTCAAATAAATAAATTTAAATTAGATGTTCTCACCATAATCGAGCTTCAAAATTCTTCAATATCCGGAATTTCTTTATGCACAACAACATTTCTGCTACTCGTACCACTTCGATCAATTTCCATTAGCGGCTGTTGAATTTTCTGCTAATTATATATTAAAATTAAATTAATAATGACCTTCATTATATATATTTATATAATGGTTTTATTTTATATTTTTATATATATTTTTATTTGTTTATCATCAATTCATACTTAATCGAAGTGGTCAGTATTACATATCAATGTATTCTTCTTCTACATACGATTCTAACAGATCAACTGATGAGTTAATTGGTTTGAAAATGAATGAGATATGAACTTCCAAAGATTAACTAATATTTAAATTAGACTTAGATAGAATTCTCACCCACAATCAAGGCCCGGCCCATATTCCAGGTGTATTGCTCCAAACTCTAGACCACGGCCCATCTTCCCCTTCCCTTCTTCTTCTCCATGCTCCTTCTTCTCTTGCCGTGCAAATGAACACGCCTGGAGCCCAAAATGCACGCGCCTCGTGCATATGCACGAACCCAAAATGCCACCGAAACCAAATCTAAGACCACCAACCTAATTCTCTTCACCTCCTCATCTCATCGTACCACGCCAACCCAACTCCGGTTACCTGTATCGAAAACCGAACCCGAGACCTGGAATGGAAATCGTGCGTGAACCAGATGTCGCGACTCCCATACATGCACCGCTCTCCACCAAAACTACTTCACATCGAAGCCCTTTCCATCCTCATCACCAATCAAATCTCCAATTCGCCTATCATCGCCTGAATCTCCATAAATCTTTAAACCTAATTTTGAACTTTCCAAAACATCATCACGGAATCGCGCCAAACTTTCACTAAAATTACTACGTTGCCCGCTGATCGCAACGACGTTGATGGCGTCGAATAATTCGAAGCGGCTTGAGAGATATTATTTTTCGAATTCTTTGAGCCCATTTTCCCCTTCACTGTAATTCTACAAATTCTCTCTCAGCAATGGATGAAATATGAATACGATGATTTCTAAAAATCATAAACGGTAATACGGACAATTCGGTGTTAATCATTTGGCTGAATGTAAATGGATTGTGAGATGTGGATTTTGGAGTGAAGGAGATGATGTTTTCTTCATTTACAATAAGGAAAAACAAAACTGTCGTGAGTGAAAAATGGAGTAGGCTGAAGTGAATGAGAAGGAAGGGCTCCTTATATTTATTTAAATTTCTTTTTCACTTTTTTTTCTATCTAAGACACATGGCAAATAACTCTACATGCATGAAGACACCTCTTTTAATTTAAAATTTTGACCAATGCATGTTTAGAAAATAGGCTTATTTATTTATTTATGAAATTGGAAATTTTAGCCATATCCTTACAACACTTATTAATGTAACCAAATTTCAATGCTTATACATTGTTTAAAGTTTATCAAAAATGCTTATCACATATTAATATTCCAAAAATATTTATTATTCATCAAATATATATATATATATAGTTTACCAAAATTCATAAATGGTTAAAAATAAATAATTATCAATCCTACAAATTTATAGATTTTATAACCACCATTATAATTTATTTAAGTAATAAAATAATCATTCTTGTAAAAATCTTATTTCAAACTAAAATTCAGTAAAGAAACTTTATAATAACCTATAAATAGTTGAAATATTTATCTATATTACTTATCATATAATTTAACAATGTTTATACTAACAAATGGTTTAGAATAAATGCCTATCAATCCTTATAAAATTTTATAAATGCAATTATAATTTACCAAAATAAAATATAATAATCATTCTTGTAAAAACCATAAAATAAATTATCCTTTACAAAAATCATTTACAAATCAATATTATCAAAATTTGAAAATATTATTACTTAAACATGAAATCTTATAAATTTAATAAAAACTTTTAAAATAAATTTTCCTTATGCAAAATCATAATTTATAAAATAAAACAAGATACTTTATTCAAAATAAAAAATTCATATATTCAAACCTTATAAAAACAAATATATATTCAGAAAATCCAACATTATATAATAAAAATCCTAATTCATATATTAAAATTCCTAATCAACTTGGTAAAAACTATGGGATGTTACATTCACCCCCCACATTAGAAGCTTTTCGTCCTCGAAAAGGAAGTCGAGTAAATTTAAACTCCTTAACCAATTTCAAATTCCCATTTCTCTCTTAACATATCGGAATGTAATGGTCAGAACCAAGGCTCATATCATTCTTAAGGTTCTCTATCTAATTGTCACTAAAGGTAGAGTATAAGGAAACTTTTATACTCTCGTGATTACTCGGGTTGCACCGTCTTGTTTATAATCGAATTCTCTGAGTTAGACTAAGAGCTGTTATCCTACCACTAAGGAGAAACTGGGAAAGATACGGTCTAATTCTTAGAGGTCTATGACCTTAAGAAAGTTTTAAAGTTGGAAGTTATCATTCTAACTTACTCTTTTGGGACCCATGATTTTCTTATCAATTATAAGACCAAGTGTTTAAATTATAAATTTAAATCTAAATTCTCACATAATCCTTTCCCTAATCATTCAATTATCCTACAAAATACCATCTTGGCTAAATTCAGTATTAGAAATTCTATTGCTCTTAATACAAATTCAAGTTTAATTTTAGAGGTAATTCAAAATGCTGGTTCCAAATCCAAATTAATTCACTTGTCCATGACTTTATCAGAGCAGGAAAAAGGAAGAATTCAGAAATAAAGTTGGATAGTTAAAATTTCAAGCATGATTATTCGGGTGATATTCAAAAGATGACAATGGGTCGAGCAAAACCCAGCGATAAGGGAAAAGATAGAATTGTATTTCCGAAACACTCATTCTATTTCAAATATTCTAATTGTTTCAATTTTTTCATTAACCCATTTATAAGTTATACTCATTTAATATTCATATTTTAGTTGTCATATTCACCTAATCGAATAACACTTTTTCTAAATCCACTTTAAAATTCATAAATATATATATCTCTTTTCATTCTTGTTTACATATCAATCTTGTCTAGAAATTTTTCTTACTTATCTAGCCGGAAAATCCCATAAAACAATTTTATTTAAAATGCCATCACGCTTCCTCTGCGCACTCTGATCAAGCTAGGGTTATTTTCAAATATTAATCTTAACATTTTCAGAACTCACTTCTTCACATTTAATATTTCAATGAACCAACTTTTTCCCACTTCGATATTTGTTACGATTTGAATTAACTCTTTAAAACTCATTTCTAACTTAAGTCAAATCATCTCTTTAAACAGAAATCTTGACTTAAGTCTAAATCATCTTCAGATTCCTTAAGGGGTTCTGATAGCTAAAATATTCTCGGATATTCTTATTTACAAGTCATGCTAAGGATTTATCCAAATTTATTGCTTACATTAACATATTAACATTCATTGAGAAATATAATATCTTTTCCAATTACAACTTATTAGATCATATTCAAACATCTGTTATGACTTGTTTAACTTGAAGTATGGGTGTTATTTTTGATGTATTATCTTATTTCCCCACATTAGCTTCCTAATCTTTAAGTGGATTTACCTCAAAATTCTTCTGGTTATTAAAATAGTTTGATTTGTATTTCTAACATATTAAATTCCCTCTTAATAGTTCCAACTTATCGAAATAATTCAAGTATCCCTTGATGTCTTAACTGGAGTCATATAATCATCCCACTTTCGAAACTCGAAAATGAGTACTGATGATGTTGCAATCATCATCAGATCATCCCCGGGCGACTAGAGTGTGACCCTACATTTACCTAGTATATTTTGGACTTCGTATATACGTTAGCTAGGCGTATATTCAAAATCCCCATATACTCGATAGTCCAATCGTGACGTCAAATAAAACACTCAAAATCTTTATTTCCAATTATATTTCAAAATATATATCAAATAATCACCGTTTCAAATGATTTGCTTGTTCAAAAATACCTTATATAGGTTTCAAACATACGGTTCTCTCGTCATAATATTCCAAAATCTCATTCTAGGGTATTTCTAACCCTGTCTCTAATGAGATAATAGAACTCTGATGAGTCCTATTCTTTTGTCCAAATATGTACGTACCCCATAGCTTTGTATAACCAAAGCTCTGATACCAACTGAAACGACCCATCTTTTTGCCCGATTTTTCGGCGGTAATTAAACCAACTTAAACCGTTCAGAAAGACAAATTGTTTTATCTTATGATAACCAAACGTGCTTTCATACGTGAAAATCCTCTTTTTATACTATCATACAACGTGGAAAACAAATTTTGCAAATAAATGTATTAATCCTAGGCAGCATAATATCATTAATATTATGTTGCCATATATATATATATATATATATATATATATAGAAACCAAAATCGTATGGCTCGTATTGGAGATTGGATTTCCAACTTGATGATTCCTAGCACGAAAGATCAATCAGGGATACAAAACGAAGTGCCTCAATGGCTTTTTCATCCATACGCGGACACCAACTACACATTGTCAGGGCAGATCAACGGTTTTCGACCAGACACGCCCCCCCCCGAACATACCCAACTTCCCTAGGTTCATAAGTGGTTTCCCACTGCTGCACAGCTTCATCATCAATTCATATATATGTATAAAACCTAACCGCCGGTTTCTCATCAATCCGGGGTGTGAGGTTTGTTGATGTTACGTCATACGCAATGCGATGCTTCGATAAGCCATTCTTTGATCATCACTAGCTCGTTTCATAACTCGGGTATGCCACATTGACAATTCACGACATATCACTGATTTCAATCAATGCATACCCTCTAAGTTCATATGACTTAGAGATGAGGATAATATATTGCCACAGATCCGATATACATTAACGGAAATCAGTGCTATGCGGTCAATTTCAAAGTCAGACACACCATCCATACAAGTCCGTTCTGGGTCTGAACGGAACAACAACCCGAAAATACTTGAATATGTTCAGGTCTCATGCAACCCATACCTTGTATTAGGTGGCCTACCCAACCAAGACATAAATCAATAATCAATCCAAACAATTCAAATATTCCCGGTCTTCATTCATCTTTACCAAGTCTTGAATAACGTCGTATTACTACTTAGAATGGTTTTCGAACATATACTCGATCCCAGTCTTTCCAAGTAACAAACGTACTTTAAACATTAGCTGTGGTTTATACAGTCCTTTCAATTCAAATCTCCTTCCACATAATTACTAATTCATTTATGACTCAAGATTTGAATTACTTTAAATTCATATATCTCGTTATCACCTTAAACTCTTCTTTGAAATTAAAGATTATACCTTCGCTTTAATTTCTTATCTTTAATTCCCTCGAATCCAAGATTTGATTAAATCTCCAATTACGATACGAATTTCCACCATTCAAATCTTATCGGGTTTTCAAGAATGATATTATTGAAGATACGATTCACGACAAAATCCAAATCAATCGATATTGAATCATAAATTACACGGAAATTTTATCCACTTATATTCGATATAAATTCTCATAATCAACGAATACTATAAGTGGAATAACGATACAATAATATCTTCCAAATTCCCTAGATAGTATTCATTTATACCTTGAAATTTTATACCAAATATCGAAGATTATTTCTATCTAACTCATTTCAATCAGGTGGAAAACCTATATCTTAATTAAAAGATTTATCCAATTTTTCGACATTAGACCTGGCCAGAAATATCATCGGCTTATCTTTAATATTAATATCCGTATCCAATTCATATTATAAGTGGAATAACGGTGAATTACCTTTTTAAATTCCTCAGATAATATGAATTTTCATCCACCGAGTTAATATCAAACATCCGAAGATTTATCTCCAACCATATCCAAATTTTTAACTTTGGAAAACCCATTTTAACTCCATGTAAATATTTCCAATACTTAAGTAATCTTCGAAACCATTCTTATAGTCAACTAATAGTTCATGCTTATAAATTTCAAAACCAATAACAACATTTGGGTGTGTTACCAAAGGCACTGCTGTTAAAATATCCACTTAAATCAATTAGATTTGAAAATTTATACGAAATCCAAATATTCAAAATTCTGTTCGCCTTTGAAATTTATAAATAGGAATTGTCATAAATTTCTCAAATTTTGATAACTCGTGTTATGAATGCTGACTGCAAACATATCGATCTTTCCAAATTTGTTATGCTTGAAATCGGCCATTGAAATTTTGAAATTCCCTTTATTATTCCAAACCGTTATCATTTGTAATTCAACGGTTTCTTATTTCAAGACAAATAAATTTTCAAATAATCAAGTTAAACTTGAGATCGATATTTACGAATTGTCGCATCATAGTGCGTTCTATTCAAACCATATAATGATTTAAATATAAATCATTTAAACTTATATTCCCAAATCATTTGAAACAGTTTCAACATATATTTCAAATTTGATTTCAAATTTACCATCCCATTGTCGGACCAGTTAGGGATAGCCAGGGAGAGCAGGAAACTGAATTTCCAAACCCAAGCCTAGACACCATCCTCTCTGTCATCCTAAAACGTTCTGGTGTCTATATATATATATATAATCATATTATGTTTTCAAAAACATATAAAGCCATAATTAAATTTTAAAAAATCTCATTTTTGAAATAAATTGAACATGATATTAATTAATATTAGAAAATCAACTTCGTTTATATGGAAGGGAAACAAAATCGATCACCTATAGAATCCCATAACCATGGTATTGTGTGTGTATCATACAACAGAATAAATCAACCATATATAAACGATGATAATGAATTATCGTTATCATCAACAACAACCAATTCAGTTGTGCACAAGCGTTACCGTCGATAACGCTTTTCAGTGTTTAGTGTATTATCTAACTACATGCACACCCATTCACATAATAACATCCATCACACAATCATCATCAACAGATTATAATTAACTCAGCTAATTATAATTAAATAATTTAAATAAATAAATTTAAATAAGAAGTTCTCACCATAATCGATCTTCAAAATTCTTAAATATCCGGAATTTCTTTATGCACAACAATATTTCTGCTACTCATACCACTTCGATCAATTTCCATTAGCGGCTGTTGAATTTTCTGCTAATTATATATTAAATTTAAATTAATAATGACCTTCATTATATATATTTATATAATGGTTTTATTTTATGTTTTTATATATATTTTTATTTGTTTATCATCAATTCATACTTAATCGAAATGGTCAGTATTACATATCAATGTATTCTTCTTCTACATACGATTCTAACGGATCAACTGATGAGTTAATTGGTTTGAAAATGAATGAGATATGATCTTCCAAAGATTAACTAATATTTAAATTAGACTTAGATAGAATTCTCACCAACAATCAAGGCCCGACCCATATTCCAAGTGTATTACTCCAAACTCTAGACTACGGCCCATCTTCCCCTTCCCTTCTTCTTCTCCACGCTCATTCTTCTCTTGCCGTGCAAATGAACACGCCTGGAGCCCAAAATGCACGCGCCTCGTGCATATGCACGAACCCAAAATGCCACCGAAACCAAATCTAAGACCACCAACCTAATTCTCTTCACCTCCTCATCTCATCGTACCACGCCAACCCAACTCCGGTTACCTGTATTGAAAACCGAACCCGAGACCTGGAACGGAAATCGTGCGCGAACCAGATGTCGCGACTCCCATACATGCACCGCTCTCCACCAAATCTACTTCACATCGAAGCCCTTTCCATCCTCATCACCAATCAAATCTCCAATTCTCTTATCATCGCCTGAATCTCCATAAATCTTTAAACCTAATTTTGAACTTTCCAAAACATCATCACGGAATCGCGCCAAACTTTCACTAAAAATGCTACGTCGCCCGCTGATCGCAACGACGTTGACGACGTCGAATAATTCGAAGCGGCTTGAGAGATATTATTTTTCGAATTCTTTGAACCCATTTTCTCCTTTACTGTAATTCTACAAATTCTCTCTCAGCAATGGATGAAATATGAATCCGATGATTTCTAAAAATCATAAACGGTAATACAGACAACTTCTGTGTTAATCATTTGGCTGAATGTAAATGGATTGTGAGATGTGGATTTTGGTGTGAAGGAGATGAAGGTTTCTTCATTTACAGTAAGGAAAAACAAAACTGTCGTGAGTGAAAAATGGAGAAGGCTGAAGTGAATGAGAAGGAAGGGCTCCTTATATTTATTTAAATTTCTTTGTCACTTTTTTTTCTATCTAAGACACTTGGCAAATAACTCTACATGCATGAAGACACCTCTTTTAATTGAAAAATTTGACCAATGCATGTTTAGAAAATAGGCTTATTTATTTATTTATGAAATTGGAAATTTTTGCCATATCCTTACAACACTTATTAATGTAACCAAATTTCAATGCTTATACATTGCTTAAATTTTATCAAAAATGCTTATCACATATTAATATTCCAAAAATATTTATTATTCATCAAATATATATATATACACTTTACCAAAATTCATAAATGGTTAAAAATAAATAATTATCAATTCTATAAATTTATAGATTTTATAACCACCATTATAATTTATTTAAGTACTAAAATAATCATTCTTGTAAAAATCTTATTTCAAACTAAAAATCATTAAAGAATCTTTATAATAACCTATAAATAGTTGAAATATTTATCTATATTACTTATCATATAATTTACCAAAGTTTATACTAACAAATGGTTTAGAATAAATGCCTATCAATCCTTATAAAATTTTATAAATGCAATTATAATTTACCAAAATAAAATATAATAATCATTCTTGTAAAAATCATAAAATAAATTATCCTTTACAAAAATCATTTACAAATCAATATTATCAAAATTTGAAAATATTATTACTTAAACATGAAATCTAATAAATTAAATAAAAACTTTTAAAATAAATTTTCCTTATACAAAATCATAATTTATAAAATAAAAAAAGACACTTTATTCAAAATTAAAAATTCATATATTCAAACCTTATAAAAACAAATATATATTCAGAAAATCCAACATTATATAATAAAAATCCAAATTCATATAAAAAAATCCTAATCAACTTGGTAAAAACTATGGGATGTTACACAGCAAAATCAAGATCATCAGTAATCACCCAAACGACGTGTAGACCTCCGGTCTTCGACCACCGTCTTCATCCTCAACACCACGTGGAATCAGTTATTTAGAATGGGATAAACCCGGTCTTTCTGAATAACTCGCGTATATAATAAACTAGTGTTACACAAACACAACATATGCCTCATCCCAATTCAGAATATTCTATTATTCAAATATTCTTATACTTTGGGAAAGGTTCCCATTAATTTTGTCAAAGATAAATTCTTTAAATTTATTCTTTAATCTTCTTTTGAATATTAGTTCAAACAAGTCGGGACTAGCGAACCACACCGAAGTACTCATTTATTTTATTTCCCAATCCCAACCTCTTCATCCCATGAAGTAAAACTGGTAATACTTCATATCTAACACCACAGTGTTATGGGTAAATTCAATTACCATTTCACATGCAAATCTAATTAAAGATTTAACTATCGTCTGGAGCAAAACTGGTGATAACCCATTCTCGATCACTTCAGTCCAATTAAAGATTCATTAAAACTCCACTTAGTTTTAATCTTCCCAAAAATCAATATCCTGTTTATTTAACTTGGGAAATCACCTCCTGTCTTTAACTGGGTTAAAGAACCAATGTCATTTAAAACACGGTCCATTATAAACCCAAAATCACATTCCTTTAATAATCGGGTTAAAGAACAAATGTTATTTAAAACACTGTTCACGATAAACCCAAAAATCAATTCAAATTCAAGTCCAATTAAATATCATTTAATTGGTACACTTCATTAAATGTAAATAAAAAGATTTAATCTTTTTCTCATCTGGGCTCAAGAACAGTGTTAATGAAGACACCATTCACGACAAACCCAAATCACATTTGATATTTAATACAAGGCTTTGAATAGAAAAATATTGGCTTATATTCAATATCAAATTCTACGACCAAGAAATATCGTATTGGAAATAACGATATAAATATATCTTTAAAATTCCCATAACAATATCTGTCTAATCACGAAATCCCACATCGAAATATTCCAAAGACAATTTCGATACAAATCCATTCCAATTCAATTATTGGAAATTCTGTGTGACGATCCCAAAACCCCGTGACACGGTGTTAAGGATAATCATTGGAACATAACACATTAATCATCATTAGCAGATCACAGATAATAGCATAAACAGAAAATAGAATAATTTACACACATATGACAGCGGAATCATATAGATATTATCACATCAGAGAGCACAGTACAGGATACAACTTAGTGCATAATGATACATAATCAGTCACCATCGCCAGAGGCGGAATCATACATAAAGAGTACACAAAAGGAATATCAGTCTACATCGCCAGTGGCGGAATCATAATATAGATACAATAATGGCGGAGAAAATCCAAGTCAGCACAGTGTAGTCAAGCCTCGCCATGAGCCAAAAGGTGCGTCAGAAACCTGTAACTAGGCTGCCCGTGTGAAAATGAGGGCACCCGAGTTTGCAAGGTGAAACAAACTACGAGTCAGTCATGGGACTGGTATGAGAAATCTACTCAATTCATTAACAACAATAATAAGGCAAATCAAAGGACCACGCCACTTTCGCGGAACGGGTTTACTCCAATGAGTGCTAGTGCATGAAATAAAATAAATGATTAAATCAACGCAATGCTTTTTACAAAATGAAGCCATTATAAGACTCAGTTCCCATCACACAATGCAACGCAAGCCGGAGGATAGAGTTTTTACCTTATAATGGCCAAAGATGCTTCATACGTATAAAACAAAAGTGTTTGATATTATTACTAGTGCATATATGTTTCAAAAGCAAATTCAATCATAAATATCAATCCTAGGCGGCATAGCTACCATCTACTATGTCGCCGTACTAGTAATACAATCACATCCGCAAATTTCGTATTGGAAATTGGATTCCTTCATGAGTCGAGGCAAGGGGCAAGCTCCTCTCCGATTCGAGACACTCTAGCAAATGCCTCGGGACCGCACACAGCAATCCCCTGGATCCTCCAAGGCCGGTCCTCTCTTACTTTTGAGGATTAATTATTCCTGAACACACGTTTCCCGGTCCTTACAGACCTATAATCGAGGCGCCTCGTATTCCAACAACCACACAGGTGAAAAGTAGATATAAATGTCAGGGCTGGGAGGTCACTGACACCACCATAGCTAGAAAGAAACGTCATGCACTCCTTGGGTCCTTCTCCCGTTTTTGACTCATACCGGGGTGTGAGGCTCGCGAATTCACGTTATACACAAAGCTACGTCACACAGACCATGCTTTGATCATCAACCACAAGACTTTGCTTTGCAACAGAAGCCTTGATCATATGCCACTTAGGCGTGCCACACAGGCAATCCACTCCATGCGACTGATTTCTGTCAATACATAACCTCTGAGCTCGTACGTCTCAGAGAAGGGCGTTAAGCAAGAGAATAAATTCTCCGCCGCCAAACAGATATATATTTAACAGAGATCAATCAACACAGAACAAAATCCAATGTCAGACACACAGTCCATTTACAAGTCCGTTCTGGGTCTGAACGAAACCGGAGGCACCAATTCCTCGCATATCCGTACAATCAACAATATGTTTGGACGGCTACTACTTCAATTCCTTCATGGTAGCAACTCCAATCACGAGCATCAGTAGCGCCCATCCATCCAATGTGGAGATCGTCGGTCTTCAACCATCTTCGACTCTTCGACTTCTCAACGTCGATCGATTATTTGAAATGAGATAAACTCGGCCTTTTCAAATAATCCACGTATATTTAGATTTTCAAACCAATTAATCACATGGTTGAACTATTCAACATTCACATTTCAGTTATTTAGTTAAAATTCTCATGTCAAATACATTCAGCCATCACATCTCAAGCAAACACAACAAAATTGGTTCATTTTCACTCTATATCGTCTATAGCACTTCATAACGATATATCGCCATTTTTATTTAATTTAAAACGGCCATATTTAATTAAACGACGTTTCAGGTCGTGTCGACGCACTGGCGCTGCTTTCGACTAATTTTGTTTTACACATATCTAAAAATCTAATCGTTGGATCTTCACAAATTTTACATCATTAGGAAGGTCATTTCAAAACGAATCCAACGTTTTCAGTTTTGGGAAAATCCGACGGTCGGATTTTCCACACCAACCATTTGAAGTTACGATTTCAATTTATGAACTGCAGCGTCGTTATTCGATTTAATTTAATTATATTTATATATATATAAATATAATCGTTTCTGGCGCTGTTTTTCTTCAGTTTTGAATTAAACATTCCAGACAATCCAACCGTCGGATCTTCACAAAGTTGGTGCCGTTGGAAAGATATTTCCAAAGCGAACCCAACGGTTGAGGTTTCGGGAAAATCCAATGGTTGGATTTCCCGCACTAGTCGTTCAAAATCACGGTTTCAAAATATGAACTGCACGGCCACGTTTCGTTTTAATTCTATTTATATATATATATATATATATATAAATATATCTCATTCAAAAATTCCTATATCGTTTCCATTTCAATTATTTCACTAACGCCTTTAAATTTTGGAAAATTTCGCCATAACCTCCTTTGTACGGGAGTGTCTGGGAAAATTCCCAAATAGCCACACGGGCGTCTCATATCAAAAAGAAAAAGAAAAAGCCAAGCGGCTAGCCAACAGGCTCATAAAATCATCACCCAAACAAAGCGGTAAATGTGTACCTATTTGTCGGGCACAAAATTCTATTTCTCTTCTCTAGCCCCTTTTTGCTTTAACCTGTTCAATAGATATGCATGTACATATATACAATTTCTAACATTTATCATTCAATTTCATTTTTGATTTGCTTCGGTTTAAAAACACCATTCATTCGAAGGTTGCATGCATAGGCTAAAATCATATCATTAGCTAGTTAATGTATATTTCAGCTCATGCACGTTTATTTGAACAAGTGGCTATTTTTAACACTTCACATTTCAAAGATGATGATTTTGGCGAACTAAAATAGATTTCAACACATGACTATTTTATTTAGTTCCTATGCATGTTAAAAATAATATTTCTATCACAAATATTTATTTCAACGTCCGCATATCTTTAGCATATCACACATATGATAAAAATGATAT
Organism: Allium sativum; assembly: GCA_030737875.1. Classification (NCBI taxonomy): domain Eukaryota; kingdom Viridiplantae; phylum Streptophyta; class Magnoliopsida; order Asparagales; family Amaryllidaceae; genus Allium; species Allium sativum. The sequence continues at coordinate 651,094,008 of CM060918.1, forward strand.
TTTTATCATTTAAAATATTTATTCAACCAATGTATGGTTTCAACACTTCATAGTTTCAATAAAAATGTAATTTTTATTGTTTAATCTTTTTATTCAACACATGAACTTTTCCACTACACACATTTCTCAACAAATGAGTATTTCCACACATGGACAATTTATTTATGTTGTTCATATTAGAAAGATGGAATTTTTATGGTTGAAACTATTTATATAAGGCAAATGTTTTTGATACTTCATATATATATAAAAATGTGATTTTTATTGTTTAAACACTTCATTCATTCACAAATGAATTTTATTTTCACACAACACTTTTCAACACATGAACAATTTCCACACATGGATATAGTTTCAATATATGACTTTAATTTCTATGCATGAAAATAATTTCAACATATGAAAATAATTCTAACACACAAAGATTATTCAAAATTTCGGCAGCATAACGACAGGGTAGTTAAAACCGGCACCGTCCCTAGTACGGCTCCTCGCTCTACCTTAAAACCTCGCGGTTTTTGACAATGGGGATTCATGCATCTAATTCGCACGCAGGCGGCATGTTTATTTTTATTTCCACAAATATTTCCAATTCATTTCAATCACCAATGGGTATTTTTCAACCACAACCAAACAATATCAACCACAAACAATTATTCAACCATTCGTATTTTTCACCCAATATTTCACACCAATTCACCACAATAAATATCGTCCATGGTTTGTGGACGAGGGGAGTATATATATATATATATATATAATATATATTTGCTATATATCACTCGCATTTCAACACATATATCAATTGTTCTATGCATGTAAAAATTCATACTTCGCTTATATAACTTACACTACGCATGTACATGAGGTATACGACACGTATGTAATTTATATTTCGCTTATATAAATTATACACGACATTTTCCATTCAATTTCACGTTAATTTAGATTTCTCACCTTGGTTTTCTGAGCGCTAAAAATCGATACGATGTCAGAAAAATCTGCAGCTTCTTCTATTGGGTAGAGAGCTTCCTTGCGGTCTCGATGTTTCCTGTTTCATCGAATTTCGTCAACACACCAAAAAGATATGATTTTTCAAAGTGTAAAGATCAAAGGAAAACTCACTTTCACGAGCTTCAAAACTAGGTTTACGATTTTCGAGAAATCCGTGGCACGTGGGGACGATCAGGGAGTTGGACGTGGAAGAGGGGAGAGAGGGCTTTAAATTGGTGGTGGTTTGGTGGCGTTCGGTGGTCGGTGGCGTTCAGGGCGGCGGCAGGAAGCGTTCGACTTTCTGGCGTCGATGCAGGCGGAGGAGGCGACGAGGGGAGCGGCGGTTGGGTCGGATTTGAAGAGGAGGCTGGGGCGCGTCGGATGGTGGCGGCGGCGAAGTCTGGAAGCGCCTGAGGTGGCGGCGATTGAGGAGAGAAGGTGGGGAGCTCGGTCGCCGTTGAACGGGGGGGTTTTCTGTTATTTTTTTTTTTAATTTATGAAAGAAAAAATATGATTGGCCGAGACTATATTAAAATTTTTAAATAGTGTTTTCTTAAACGAACTCCTTTTTAAACCCAACGACTTTCGCCCCTAGCTAAATACCCCCATTCCGGACACAATGGGATATGTTTCGTAGGCCAATTCGACTGTTACAGTCAGTTATTTTTCAAATTAAAGTATAAAACATTTAATTTTTAACTCTGAACACGCATTTCAATTTGCCAGGGCCACAAACTGATTCGAAAAATTCCAGAAAAATAAATCTAGCTATGTTTTGACACTACGGTCCCAACAAAACTAGTTTCGTCGAATTCTGAGGTCGTTTGAAAAATGGCCATTTTCTGGTCGATCCAATTTAACATAAATCGACCAAACACATTTTCTTTTGCCACGCTCACATACTAGCTTCAAAAATTATGAAATTTGAAACCCAGCAATAGTTTGACATCCCGGACCCAACAAAAGTGGTTTCGTCGAATTCCGAGGTCGTATGCAAAATATCAATTTTCCAGGCCTATATTCTATATACCGACCCCTCTGAAAATTCATTCGGCCATAACTTTTGATTCCCGTTATGAAACTTCGATTTTTCAGATTCGTTAGAAAGGTATTGAATAACAGATTTAAATAATTTTGGTTTCACTAAAATCCGTTATATTTTCCACCCTGCGTAGTCAGTCAAAGTTTGAATTCAAATTTTCAAACTGACTCACTATTTCTAATTCACTATTTTATTGAAATATTCTATTTCAATGGTTCAAATTGCTTTGAAATAATCAATTTAAAATTTTTAAATTGGCTCGTATTTTCCGGGTTATTACATTCTGGTTACTTTTAAAACCCTTTCAAATCCAATTTATTTCTTTTTTAAAAATAAATGGATTTTAATTCTAGTTCAAAACTAGTTCATTTCGATAAAAATCTATTTTTATCTTTTCAAATATGGAATTATTCATCCCATTTCTTTCCAAATCATTTCTTATGATTTTACACAAATTATTACTATTTTTAATAATTTTATCAAGGCCCGTACATTCGATTTCCATCAACGGCCATCGAACTGCACTTACACCGACCTTTTCCAAAATTGATTTGGACATAATTCCAAATCCAACCGTTAGATTTATACTTTCTAATATTCGTTAGAAATCTCTTTTCGATACGAACCCAACGGTTCTGGGTTTAGGAGAATCCGACGGTCGGATCTCCCGCAATGTCAATTCGAAGTCAATGGTCGAAATTCGCGAACTGCCGCATCGCGGCGCATTCTATTCATGCCATTATATATATAATATAAATATATTATATATATTTCGTCGATTTCCTTTTAAAACGTATTTTATAAATCGTTTTAAATTCGTTTTCAAAACGATTTCAATTTCATATTCAATTTTCAAATCAAAATTGAATATTCCATATCATCAGTATATAAATGATAATATTTTCAAAATATTATATTTTGAAATCACTTCTTTTTCTATAATCGTTATAAAAACGAATATAATCGATATAAATATCGTTCGCGTCAAAATCGTGCGTATCTAATCAACGCGGCTTTATATTTTTAATAATTTCATTATTCTGTTCAATAAATGAATATTTTCTTCAACACATGAATATATATATATATATATTATTCAACACATAAATATATATTTTTATTCAACACATAAATTTATATTTTCTATTCAACACATGAATATATATTACTATTCAACACATGAATTATATTTTCTATTCAACACATGAATATATATATTTTATTCAACACATGAATATATATTTTTATTCAACACATGAATTTATATTTTCTATTCAACACATGAATATATATTTCTATTCAACACATGAATTTTCTTTTTTAATATTCCTTATTTTCCAAATTGGAAAGAGGCCCAATCAATTACCATATAATGTTAATTATATGGATTCCAGACAACACATGTATACAATAGCAACGATAAATAATCAACCATCATCCAGAGTGCACCACACAACTGCATAAGCATTAAATATAAATAATTAATGCTTACACAGTCTGTCAACCCATCGATTGACATACAACTAAACAATCGGGATTAGTGTACGTCAAATATCATCCTAATTCCCATGTGGGGTTTCAAATCAACAAACACAGATTTTATTTATGCAGATGGGCGATGTGTAAAATTTATCATCCCAATCAATATCCGTCAAATCATTGTGTATAAACAAATCGTCCGATTTGTTTATAAATATTTATTTATTCATATACCTGTTAAAAATTATATTTTTAATGATTAAAATATTTTCAACTACTTCAATATTTTATTTCATTTCACATCACACAATCAATTTTCACCACAACAAACAATCAAACATACAAGCCATCCATGGTCTGTGGACGACAAGTGTCGGGTGCTGCTAAGCACCGTCTGCATCCTAGTATATATTTTAACTAGAAAAGAAAATTTAAAGTGAGAAGTTCTCACCGAACCAATAAACCGCGACTCTTCATATGTAGAAATCTTCGTCGTGCTCGCCCTTTGTCAATTTCATTGTCCGTAGCCACTACATATATAAAAATCACATTTTTATATTGGTGCCATGTATATAATAATCACATTTTTATACCGCTACTATATAGATAAAAATTCTATTTTTATACTGGTGCTCATATAATAAAGATCAAATCTTTACTATCTATATAATATAAAAATCGTATTTTTATTCTTTCTATAATATAAAAATTATATTTTTACTTCGCCATTTCAACAATAGAAATCCGACCTTTCATATATTCAAAAATCCCTCCTTTTTGTGATGTTTACATCATAAAAATCACATTTTTATGTAAATTTCATATCTAAACTATAGTATACAAAAATATAAAACTGATTTTCATGTTATTAAGCTAATTACCTAAGATAAAAATAATAAAATAAATAAAATAAGGTAAAGCTCAATGTTTTTGGCGAAGGAGGGTTCCGGGTCGGAGCTAGGGGCGGAGCTGGCTAAGTGAAGGTGGCGGTGAAGATGTGGCGACGGCTCAGGGGTGGTTTGGGGTTTCCAGAAGGGGATGCGACATTTAAAAGGGGAAGAAGAGAGAGGAGGGGGAAGCGGGGGGTCGAGTCGGGGTAGGGAGGAGGAAGGAAGGCGGAGCAGGTGGAGAAGGAGGAAGAAGAAGAAGCGACGGCGGCGATCGGTGGGGGGGGGGGGGGGGGGGGGGGAGGGCGACGCGATTTGGAGGTCAGCGTTTTTTTTCTTTTTATCTTTTTTTATTTTTGAATGGTTGAACGAGAAGGAGAGGGGGGTTAAGGAAAAATTTATATAATTTTAATTATTTTATTTCAAAAAGTTGACTTTTTTATTCGACCTTAAACGAGGCCCACCGCCTGTCATCCATAGCTAATTACCCCTATTCCAAACACAATGGGATATGTATCGTAAGCAGATTCGATCGTTTCGATCAGTTTCCATCAAAATCAACATATAACTCTATATATTGAATTTAAACGCACATTTCAATTTACCGGGGCCACATACTAACACTAAAAATTCCCGAAAAATATTTTCTAACTTCGTATTGACGATACGGTCCTATTAAAACTAATTTCATCGAATTCTGAGATCGTTTGAAAAATGGCCAATTTCCAATCGATTAATATCAACTGGTCAAACGCGTTTTCCTTTGCCACGCGCACATATTTATTCGAACAATTACGAATTTTGGAATCTAGCAATAATTTGACATCACAGATCCAACAAAAGTGGTTTTGTTGAAAACAGAGGTCATTTGCAAAATTTCCATTTTTAAGGGCCATAATTCCATAGCGACTATTCAGAATTTTCAACTGGACGTATCTTTTGATTCCCGCTATGAAATTTCAATTTTTCGGATTCGTTGGAAAGATATTCTCAAATAGATTCTAATATTTTTGGTTTCGCTAAAATCCGGTTTATTTTGAATCCTGTACATTCAACTGAACTTTAAAATCGAATTTTCAAACTACCGCACCATTTTCAATTCCTTTTATAATTTAAAATAAATAATTATATTCTAACGACGATTCAAATAAATATACACGTTCTAATCTATTAAAAATAAATTTCTCGTTGATATTATTTAAATAATTCATTTTAAATATTCAAAATTCGCTTAAATTGTCGGAATAAAAATTTTAAATTGGCTCAGATTTATGGGTTATTACAAGATACATGTAGGAAATTTTGCGAGTAAAATACATTTTCATTTGGTATTAGGAATATAATAACATGTTTAGTTCATTATCATCAACATGTTAGCGGAATTAAAATTGGTTAAATTCATTAACCAATGATTTATTTAGATGAACCGTTGTTGGCTGAAAACCCCACACGGGTATTGGGATAATATTTGACATACACTAGTCCCAATATTTAGTTATATGTCAATTGATGGATTGACAAGCTGCAATGAGCATTATTTATTCATTTCAATGCTTGCACAGTTGTAAATTTTACTCTGGATAAGAATTGGTTGTTTAATGTTTATTTATCATTATTTTCGTGTTCATGTGATGTGTAATCCATATAACCAAAATTATATGGTAAATGATTGAGTCGCATTTCGATTCAGAATATCTTTTAAATAAAGTATATTTTAAAATAAAAAACATTGTAATATAAAAAACATTTTTACATAAAGAATCTTTTTATAAAGAATATTTTTAAATATCGAATATTTTTAAAATAATATTCAAAGAAGAATAAAATGATATGTGAATTGGCTTATTGTGAACTGTGTTTTAAATGACATTTGTTCTTTTGCCCAATTAACAATAAAATTATGATTTAGAATTTATAAATCTTTTACTTAAGACTTAAAAAGAAATTTTCCAAAGGCAAGTTTTCCAATTTAATATATTAAATTGGAGTTGAGTGGAAATTCGATTTGATAATAATCGAGATAGGCTTTTGTAAATGAAGACTATTACTATATATGGAATTTAAAAAGCTTTCCATTATTCCATTTTTATTAGCGGTCTGATATAGAAATTTATATCGATTATATATTTATTTGATTTCCGTGAAAATTCCATATTTAATGGAAGATGATTTTGGGTTTATCGTGAACTGTGTTTAAATGACATTGGTTCTTTAACCCAGTTAAAGGTAGGATTAATTTCTTAAAAGTTGAATAATCATAAAGTAATGATTTTTGATATTAAAATCAAATTGGAGTTTTAATGGATCTTTAAAAAGAAGATTAAAGATTAAATTTAAAAGAATTTATCCTTGATAAAATTGATGAGAATCTTTCCATTTTAATATGAATATTTTATTAAAAGAATATTCTGAATTGGAATGAGGCGTACGATGTGTCTTTATAACACTTGATTTTTGATTATAAAATACGTGAGTTATTCGGAAAGACCGGGTTTAACCCATTTAAATAATTACTACGGCGATTTAAAGTCGAAGACACTGAAGACGGTGATTGAAGACCGGCGATCTTCACATCGAATGGATGACTAATGATGCCCGACACTTGGTCGCTCCTAGGAAAGGGTTAAAGTGGTAGTTGTCCAGACGTACTTGTTGATTATCCGGAAAAGCGAGCACCTCTCTTCCATATTGGATATACGAGACGAGGAATAAGGTGTCCTCGGTTTCTTTCAGACCCAGAACGGACTTGTAAATGGATGTGTGTCTGATGTTGAATTTCATTCTATGTGAATTGATTTCTATTTAATATATATCTGTTGGTGGCGGAGAATTTATTCTCTTGCTTAACACCCTTCTCTGAGACGTATGAGCTCAAAGGTTATATACACTTGTACAAAATGTGCCTGTTGCATCACCTCATTTGCTTCGGCTATGCTCACAACCGAAGCAAATAGTACCATTTGCTTTGGTTGTATTAACAACCGAAGCAAGTGCACAGAAGCAAATAATAGAAAATACTGCTATTTGCTTCGGTTATACTCACAACCGAAGCAAATAGTGTCGTTTGCTTCCATTCCTTTGACAACCGAAACAAATGCAACGAAGCAAAAATGTTATTTGCTTCTGTTGTCCTTCTAACCGAAGCAAATGCATCGAAGCAAGTAATGTTATTTGCATCAGTTCCTTATAAACTGAAGCAATTGCAAATTATTTTAATAGGAGCAAATGCACATATCTATGATCATAAATAAAAGCATAAATGCATCATTATTCATAGTAACATTATTAATGATTGTCAATAAATAATTTATAATTATTAGTTATTATAAATTATCAATAACTATTTTTATATTTCTAATATTGCATTTAATAATTAAGATTAAAAATTAACAGTTAATAACCAATAATTAGTATTTATTCATTAATGTTTGACATTTAATATTTAATTTATAAATTACATTTAATGAGTAATAAGCAATACTTAATTATTAATTTTTAATGATTAATAGTAAAATTAGCCAGGCCAGCTTGTTTTTTTGTTGATCCTTGACACTTTTTTCATTTCAACAAATAATGAGTACACTAATATATACAGAAGATAGACAATTTTCATATATGTTATTGGCATTTTTCAGTGCTAAGCCACAATAAAAAATATCTAGACTAACCACTATTCCATCACGCAGGGTGCGACAAAGAAATAGAGAATGCAGCTAAAGTTGATCTTACTCCACGAATGGGGTGAAGAAACATTAATACAACAATGCGATCACTTACTCAACGTAGAGAGCAAAATTACAAGTTTACAAGAGAAAACATTAGCACAAGGCTATCTCACTTAGATTTCCAAACTCCAGAAGGGAGAGAACACTCACAATGAAAACAAGTATTAAAACACCTTACCAAACACAGCTGCCTAAGCAGTCTAAGAAAATATCACAAGTTGTAGATACAATCAGCAAATTACTTCAACTAAAAGAGTGAAAAGAAACGAAGAAGTGTAGGCAGTTAATTAATAAGTGATAATTTGTTATTAATATTATTTATTAATACTAAATAATTAATAATTGTAATTAATTATTTTCAAAGCGCTAGTCCAGCGGTTTTATAACACAAATTTCTTGTAACTTAACACAATTTTTATATATACATACTATTGCATTAAATATTACAATAATAATTATTTATAATAAAAAAGGCACGATAAAAAAACAAAAATCCCCTATATTTTTTTGTATTTATTATTTGTTATAGTAAAAATGTGCATAGTTCACTACAAATATCGGTCGGTCATGCCAAAATAATAACAATTAAATATTAAAACATAATTAATATTTATTAATAATCAGATAATTATAGTAAAAAATAATTAATAATTAGTACTTAATGGTTCATGTTTAACATTTAATTATTAATAAACAATAAATTTGAAATTGAAATGCTTCAATTTGATTAATTATTAATAAACAATTAATAAACATTTAATTATGAATAATTAGTACTGAATGGCACTATCAGTGTTTTGAATAAGCAAGCAAACCAATAAATTTGAAATTGAAATGCTTAAGTTTGATTAGTTATCATTTGAAAAAAAAATCAAATATTATTCAATTAAAATTGTAATGTATTTTTCACCAAAAAATTCCCTTTTTGCAAGCAAATTTGTCTTGAAAATCAATAAATATTGTCATAAAATTTTGTTTAGTTTCATCTTTCCTTTATTTTATGTTGCTCCGTTCGTCTTTATTATTTTATTTAAGACTGCAATTGAATACGGTAGGAAAACACGTCATCACCCGACCCGACATCTTTGTAAACCCTATCGCATTGCAGTTCTAGCCGCCTCCTACGTTTACCTTCTGAAAATCCCATCTGCGAAAATAATAATGCCCTCTCTCTTCTAATTCTTTCTCTTCAAATTCTCTCACGCTTCTAGTTCCTTATTCCATTGCGAAAGTTCTCTCTTCCGGCCCTCATCGCGTTGCACTTCCTGTTGACTTATCTCGATGCACAGAGCAAGGATTTAAGTTAATTTAATCAGACCCATCTCTGGCGTGGAACGTGCTGGCAAAACAAGAAATCAGGCATCATCTTGCATTTTATTTCATATGTTTAGGTGTATGGATCTGTAACAATTACTCTATTTTTCATTCTAAGGTACTGCTGAGTGGCAGGTATACGACTTGCTGAATGGGTTTAGAGACTGTTGGGTTCAGTCGGGAATGACGCATGGTAGATATTTGAACAACACTCAGGGAAATAATATTGCCAGAAACTGCTACAATTTTCATTTGGATGCACAAACACATAAGCGTAAAGTTTTACAGGTCCCCTTTAACGGTGACAGAAAGTCGATAATGTAACGGGTTAGTTATTTTTTGCGATTTTTGCTTCATTTGTTTTGCAAAATTTCTAGTTATTGGGTACACCTTTCTATCCTAACTTCTGGATTTTCTAGGTTAGTTTCTTTACCCGAGTACTAAATTTTTACCTACATAGTTAATACATTTTCATCACTTTGACATGTGCTAAATTTTGACACGTACATCTTCTGACATACATCATAGGTTGCTAGGTTTCCACAGTTGTAGTTGAACTGTACAACAGTGCTTTTTTTACATCCATTCATTACTTGAGCACACAGATGTTTCAGAACTACCTGACATTGAGTCTATATATGTCAGATGTATTTTGGTGTTTTTTGACTCGGTGGCCGGTGAGAAATGAAAGTTAGGCATATGTGTTTATGTGTGTTCTACAAAAATTTGGTGTGAAAAGTAAAAGTTTCTTTCTGGTTTTATTTACAGCAATTATCACTTTTTTCCTTACCCCATTTGATAAATAGTTTTGAGCCTCTCTGTTTTTTTTCTATTTAATCTATAAGAGATTATTTTTGCCTATAAAACTTCTTAACACTTCAAGTTAAACAATGTTTAAGAAATTCTACAAATGGCATATTGTTCACCATTTATTTGTCAAAGCGAATATATAAACTTCTGTGTTAGCTACAGGTGTCGGTTTCCGGGAATATAGTAATGATACCATGTTTTTTCTTTGCAAAATTTTCTCGATGTGGTTCCAAGTAAGTTTTGACCATACAATTTTTAAATGTACTATGTTGGAACACACATACTTTGGAAATTTTTCTTTAGGGGGATGCTGGGACAACAATTTAGAAAGTTCTCAGCATCCAATTTTGTAGTGTCTATGATAAGTATTCTGATTCCAACAATCAAATTTAGTAAGTTTCCAAACATATTATTTTAATATTTTTAAAATATGCTATGCCATCCATGTTCCATTAGCTAATACCAAGTTAAATCATTGATTGATTCATTTCTTTATTCAAAAATAGTAGCAGTCATGACATTTGATTATTTAATGCTAATAGTAGCAGTCGTGGCATTTGATTATTTAATGCCTGCCGAATAACTATTTGCACACAAAATTACTTAAATATGTTAAAGTGCCAACATGCTTGGTCACTAAAATACAACATATGTTAGATTAATGCTATCTACAATATAGATTGATATTAATATGAATTAACATAGTCATGAATTATCGTAGTCACATTATTGTTGGTACATGATTTATCAGCCATTAATATATAAGTTGAAAAACATGTTGTTTTAAGTTTTTTAACTTTCCGTTTGTAGCATACTTAATTAAAGCTTTTGAAAAAACATACTGTTTTGATCACTAATCAGTTTTTTAACTAAATCTATCACAATTACTTCATGCTTTTCCCATCTTTTTGATCAACTTTGATGCTTTTACGTGTTATAGACAGCCTGACTTAATTTAATGGAGCATTTTTAACCTATTCTTAGTTTTTTTTGTCCATGGTTTGCTTTTGGATTGATTATTTTTTAATACAAGTTTTTTAACTATGAAGAAGTTAAAGCCTGCAAGTACTATCATGTGCTAGCCTGCTATAAACATGTAGCTATCATATATTACATATTAATACGGGTAATTATAGAAATGCTGCTATTTTGACAATTGTTGGCTTACTGCAACTACTTAGACTAATATTAATTGATTCTTTGCATATAGAAATGATTGTTTGTGAGACCATTTTATCTTAACTGTAGTTATAACAGAACACAGATGGTTTATGAATGTGTCCTGAGCTATAATGAGGCTATTTGTCTTTATTAGTATTAATTTTGAGATACAACATAATGTTATTTTTATTAATATTGAGCCAATTTGTCTTTTATTGTTTCCTCGTGTTCTTAATTGATAATTTATAATTGTTTATATTCTTAGGGATATATTCAGTGGGAGATCGGTTTGTTTCAGGAAGTTCGCCTTTAGTGGGAGCTACTTTTTGTAAATACTACATTATCTTCATTTTTTTGGAGCTGTGATTTTGTTAGTAAGTTAGAATATATAGTTTATTTTCTGTTATTTCCTATGAATTGTTGGCACACCTCGTTTGTACAACTTCTATGTTAATAGGTGCTCCATTTTGTTGTATTAAGATAAGATTATTAACATTATCAATGAATTATATTGTTTTCAATTATGTCGTCATTAGTAAATGTATGGATTATTGTCACTATTAATGAATTACCATTTTTTGTTTATTGTATTGTTTTCTAGTTTGATTTGCATAGCATGCGATAATTATTTGTTTCGATATAAACATTCGTACTACCGCATATTTGGGGGTTGTAACTGAAGCCGAAGCAACAAGTAAGGTCATTATTATGACAAAAGTTGCACTTTTTTGCTCCGGTTATTAGCATAACTGAAGCAAGAAATAAGTATTTTTCTTCAGTTGAACAACCGAAGCAATAGGTCTTGGTCTGTTGCGTCTTTTGCATTTGCTTCGGTTGCTGAACCGAAGCAACAAGGGGTAAACAACCGAAGCAAATAACCTGTTTTGTAGTAGTGATATTGGTAGTTTTAGATCACATGGCATGAATTGTCAATGTGGCATGCCAAGATGCAAATGATCAAGGCTTTTGTTGAAAAGCAGAGTGTGACGGACAAGGAATTTCGCTCGATCCGAATCAGTCGCTAAACCGACCCAAACCGTTCGAAAACGCCCTATCGTTTGAGAACATGACAAAATAGAACGCATACAGAAGAACATTTCATTGTATATTACAACAATGCATCAGATTACAAGAATATACAGAGTATAAATGAATATTACACAGAAATATCAGAGGTTTTAAATTACATTTAAATACATAGCAGTGGAAAATAATACAATACACAACTAGAAGAGATATACGGATACAAAGCTTTCCGGATATCGTTCCAGCTGTAAACCAGGATCCTGTGAATATAAATCTGCAAAACCAAAACTGCTAGCTGCCCGTGCCAAAATAGGAGCACCCAGAGTTTAGGTTAAAACAATAAACTCCAGGTCAGTCATGTGACTGGTGTGAGAACAAAAACAGTTATAAATCTTTATTTTCAAAGTTAGGTAAATCAAGGGACCACGCCGTATAACACGGAACGGGTTTCCTCCCAAGAATACCAGTGCATAAAACAAACAGTGCAATGCTAAATAAAGAAAAATGAAGCTGTTATAAGACCCAGGTCCCATCACACAATGCAACGCAGCCGAGGATAGGGTTTTCCCTTATAACAGCCAAAGAATGCTTGATACGTTTAAAACAAATCGTTTGATACTATTATAAGTGCATAGTGTATAGAACAACTTCAAATCATAAGTATCAATCATAGGCGACATGAGCGTCCCATGCCACTATGTCGCCATACTAGGCTCTACAAATAAAACCGCAAATGTCACGTATTTGGAAATTGGATTTCCGTCTATGAACCGAGGCAAAAGATAGTCCTCAACCGATTCGAGACTCTCTAGCCCGAGCCTCAGGATCAGAACGCATCAACCCTTTAGATCGTCAGGGCCGGTCCACCGATGTGGATTATTATGCCTGAACACTACGTTTCCCCACCCTATGGGGTGTAAGTGAGCCAACTAAATGACTCCATCGGTTCGAGAACGACCGATCAATCCGAGGCGCCTCGCAACAGCAACAACCACATAAGTCAATCTCGTCAGGGCGTGTAAAACCACTGACGCCACTTCTAGCTAGAAAGAAACGCAAGTCCTCCCTGATGTCCTCTCCCGTTTTTGGTTCATACCGGGTGTGAAACTCGCGAAGGAAACGTTACACAAAGCTACGCCACGAAGGCCGTGCTTCGATCATCACCACAAGACTTTGCTTTTCAACAGAAGCCTCGATCAATTGCCACTTAGGCATGCCACACAGGCAATTCACTCCATGCGTTTGATATCCATCATTATATAACCCCTGAGCTCGTACGTCTCAGAGAAGGGCGTTAAGCAAGAGAATAAATTCTCCGCCGCCAAACAGATATATATTTAATAGAGATCAATCACACAGACTAAAATCCAATGTCAGACACACAGTCCATTTACAAGTCCGTTCTGGGTCTGAACGAAACCGGAGGCACCTAGTACCCCGCATATCCATCGATCTCCAAGTACGTCTGGACGATCACCAACTGTTTCCATCTTCTCGGGTGTACAGCCCAATCAAGATCATCAGTAATCACCCAAACGACGTGAAGACTTCCGGTCTTCGACCACCGTCTTCATCTTCGACACCACGTCGAATCAGTTATTCAGAATGGGATAAACCCGGTCTTTCTGAATAACTCGCGTATATATTATAAAAGTGTTACACAAACACAACATACGCCTCATTCCAATTCAGAATATTCTTTTATTCAAATATTCCTATACTTTGGGAAAAGTTCCCATTAATTTTATCCAAGATAAATTCTTTAAATTTATTCTTTAATCTCCTTTGAATATCAATTCAAACTAGTCGGGATTAGCGAACCACACCGAAGTAATCATTTATTTTATTTCCCAATCCCAACCTATTCATCCCATGAAGTAAAACTGGTTATACTTCATATCTAACACCACGGTGTTATCGGTAAATTCAATTACCATTTCACGTTCAAATCTAATTAAAGATTTAACTATCGCCTGGAGTAAAACTGGTGATACTCCATTCTCGATCTTTTCAATCTAATTAAAGATTCATTAAAACTCCACTTAGTTTTAATCGTTAACTGGGTTAAAGAATCAGTGTCATTTAAAACACTGTCCACGATAAACCCAAAAATCAATATCAATTCAATTTCCAATTAAATATTATTTAATTGGCATACTTCATTAAATCTAAATAAAAAGATTTAACCTTTTCTCAGCTGGGTTCAAGAACAGTGTTAGTGAAGACACCATTCACGACAAACCCAAAATCACATTTGATATTCAATACAAGGCTCTGAATAGAAAATATCCCGGCTTATATTCAATATCAAATTCTACGATTAACAAATGTCATATTGGAAATAACGATATAAATATGTATCTTTCAAATTTCCATAACACATCTGTATAATCACGAATTCCAACATCGAAATATTCCGAACACAATTTCGATTCAAATCCACTCCAATGCAATCATTGGAAATTCTGGTCATTTTTAAAACCCTTTTCAAATTCAATTTATTTATTTAAAAATAAATAGAATTATATTTCTAGTTCAAAACTAGTTCATTTCGATAAAAATCTATTTTTATCTTTTCAAACATGGAGTTTTTCATCCCAATTTTTCCCAAATCATTTCTTATGATTTTACACAAATTATTACTATTTTTAATAATTTTATCAAGGCCCGTACAGTCGATTTCCATCAATGGCCATCGAACTGCACTTACAGCGACCTTTTTCGAATTTGATTTGGACGTAACTCCAAATCCAACCGTTAGATTTCTAATTTCTAACATTCGTTAGAAAGCTCTTTTCGATACGAACCCAACGGTTCCGGTTTTAGGAGAATCCGACGGTCGGACCTCCCGCAATGTCCGTTTGAAATAAATGGTCGAAATTCACGAACTGCCGCGGCGCGGCGCGTTCTATTCAGGCCATTATATTATATATATAATATATATAATATATATTTTGTCGATTTTCTATTCAAAACGAATTATATAAATAGTTTTAAAATCGTTTCAAAAGCAATTTCAACTTTCTTTTCAATTCAAATCAAAATTGAATTCTTCTTTATAAATTCGTTTTAAAATTCATTTCTATTCAATTCAAATTTTAATTCAATTTGAATTCATTTCAATTCACTTTCAATTCAATTTGAATTCGTTTTCAATTCAATTCATTTCGAAATCGTTTTCAATTCAATTCATTTCGAAATATTCGATTTCGAAATCACTTTTCAATATTCATTTTAAAATGAATAAAATCGATATAAATATCGTTCACGCCAAAATGGCGTCAATCTAATCAACACGGCTTCATAAATTTCTATTTTCAAATATTCTATTTCAAATATTTCTTTTTCAAAATAGTTGTTATTATCAAAATATTTCGTTCAACACATGACCAATCTCAATGGATGAGTACTGTCAACACATGAACCTTTATTTTATAATATTCTTTATTTTTCAAATTGGAATGAGGCCCAATCAATAACCATATAAAGTTAATTATATGGATTCCATACAACAAATGTATATAATAGCAACGACAGATAATCAACCATCAACCAAAGTGCACTACACTGTATAAGCATCAAATATAGATATCTAACGCTTATAACAGCCTGTCAATCAATCGATCGACATATTTAATCAATCAGGATGAGTGAGATTCATATTTCATCCCAACACCCGTGTGGGGTTTTCAAACAATCAAACACGGATTTTAGTTGTGCATTTGGGCGATGTGTAAAATTTATCGTCCCAATCAATATCAGTCAAATCAGTGTATATAAACAAATCGGCCGATTTGTTTATAAATATTTATTTATTCACTTTCACGTTAAAAATTATATTTTTAACGATAAAACATTTTATTCAACCTATGAATATTCTATTCGGTTCATTTATTCAATAAAATGATATTTTTATTTTTCTAACATATTTTAGAAAATTTCGGCGGCATAACGGCACGATACTAGAAACGGGACGAGGCCTAGCCTTATCCCCGGTCTAGTGAAGGCCCACGCCATTCACACATCAATCAAGTCCATTCATTTCACCAAACCATTCAATTCAAACCAAATAGTCTAACTAATTTGCAATCAAACAAACAAGTCCATGGTCTGTGGACGATTGTGTCGGGTGCTACTAAGCACCGTCTACATCCTAGTATATATATATAACTAGAAAAATAAATTGAAAGGTGAGAAATTCTCACAGATAGCTATCCTAGCTCCACGGCACTTCTAATGCAGGAAATCTTCGCCAACTCGCCTTTTGTCGCTTTCGTTGTCCGCTTTCACTACATATGTAAAAATCGAATTTTTACTTCGCTATTCAATATATAAAAATCATATTTTTATTTCGATGTTCAATATATAAAAATTCTATTTTTCTTTCGAAGTTCAATATATAAAAATTCTATTTTTCTTTTCGAAGTTCAATATATAAAAATTCTATTTTTATTTCGAAGTTCAATATATAAAAATTCTATTTTTATTATCACTTCCTACCTTTAAAAATCGAATTTTTATTCAGTTATTCAATATATAAAAATCGAATTTTTACTACTATGTTATATAGATAAAAATTATATTTTTATCACGCTATTTTCCATATAAAGATTTCGCCTTTATAAAAACATAGACTTCGCCTTTCCAAAAATATAGATTTCGCCTTTTCAAAAATATAGATTTATAAAAATCACATTTTTATTTTTCTACACATATAAAGATGATATTTTTAAATTTTCCTATCATGTAAAAATTATATTTTTAATCCTCTACATAAACAAAAATCATATTTTGACATCATCTATATAGTAAAGACTATATTTTTAATACTTTAAAAATATAAAAATCATATTTTTATCTTTCTACTATATAAAAGATTATATTTTTAATTCTTTAAAAATATAAAAATCATATTTTCTATTTCAAACCATATGTATTTTCATTTCAAAAACACAATTCTATTTCTATTTTTCTATTTTTTTTTCCGCTAACTAAATAAAAATCGAGTCTTTTCTATTTAAAAAAAAAAAATTTAAGCATTCTCCATTTTAAAAAAATCTATACTTTCTTAGTTTTTAAAAATAAAATAAAAATCAGTTTTTAAACATAAAGGAAATCAGTTTTCAAACATAAACATATCTTCATTTTCAAAGCAAGGTTATTAAAACAAAAATCACTTTGTTAAAGACATAAATAAGTAAAATAGCATTAAAGCTTACAGGATTTTAAGGAGGGAGGGCTCGCTGTCTCGCAGTGGGTGGTGGTGTTCGCCGGAGGGGCGCAGGCGGCTTGTCGCGCCACTGGGGGAGTGTGCGGCAGTGGAGGAAGGGGGGGGGGCTCTCGCGCTTCGGCGGATGAGGGGAGGGGTGTGTCGCTTCGAGGTGGCGGAGGAGAAGAAGGAGGGGAGGGCGGCGAGCTTGGACGGAGGTGGGCGCCTCCGGTGGCGGCGTCGAGGGCCCTCTGTCACTCGATTAGGGCTTAGCTCTTTTTTTTTTTTTTTCTATTTTCATTCTGTCGATTTGAAAACGAGTAGGGGGGGGGCAGAAGGATTAAAGGGGAAGAGGGAGAATATATTTAAATTTTTTTTTTAATTTGTAAAAAGTTGACTTTTACATACGACCCCTAAACGAGGCCCACCGCTTGTCGCCCATAGCGTTTTACGCCCATTCCGAACACAATGGGATATGTATCGTAGGTTGATTCGATCGTTTGAATCAGTTTCCGTTGAATTTACATTTAAATCATTATATTGATTTTTAAACGTACATTTCAAATTACCGGGGTCACATACTGTCTCTAAAAATTCAATAAAAATATTTTCTAGCTTCGTATTAACGATACGGTCGTAACAAAACTAGTTTCGTCGAATTCTGAGACCATTAGAAAAATGGCCAATTTCCAGTCGATTAAAATCAACTGAAACTGGTCAAACGCGTTTTCCTTTGCCACGCTCACATATTGTTTCGAAAAATTATGAAATTTGGAATCTAGCAATAACTTGACACTGCGGATCCAACAAAACTGGTTTCGTCGAAATCCGTGGTCGTTTGCAAAATGTCCATTTTTAAGGGCCTGAATTCCATAGCGACTATTCAGAAATTTCAACTGGACATATCTTTTGATTCCCGCTATGAAAATTTGATTATTCGGATTCGTTGGAAAGATATTATCAATTAGATCCCATTATTTTTGGTTTCACTAAAATCCGGATTGTTTTGCACCCGGTACATTCAATTGAAGTTTGAAATCGAATTATCGAACTACCGCGCCATTTTCAATTCTATTTATAATTATATATAAATATTTATATTCTAACGACGACGCGTATAATATATACGTTCGAATTATATTCAAAATAAATTTCTCGTCGATATTATTTAAAATAATTCATTTTAAATAATCAAAATTCGCTAAAATTGCCAAAATAAAAATTTTAAACTGGCCCAGATTTTCCGGGTTGTTACAATCTCCCCCACTTAAAACTTTTCGTCCCCGAAAAGGAACAAAGTCGAAAGTGGTTTGATTAATCAACTCTACGTTCGATCTGGCTTTCATTCTCCAACTCTTTAGTTTCTGAGAATTTTCTAATTCTTCAAAAATTTGGCTAACACCCTAAATTTTCGAAAAATTTCGCCATAACCTCCTCTGCACCGGGAGCATTGGGGAATTTCAAATAGCTTCCCCGGTCCTTCAGATCTCAAAAAGAAAAAGAAAAAGCCAAGCGGCTAGCCAATAGGCTCATAAAATCATCATCACCCAAACAAAACAGTAAATTATGTAATAAACATGTATCTATTTGTCGGGCAAACAAATTTTATTCTCAGCTCTAGCCTCCTTGCTATGACCTGTTCAATATAAGTACATATATATGCGAGCAAATGCGACCAAATTCTCAATACAATTCAATATTTGATGCTATTAGGCTAAATGGCTAAAAATTAGCAAACAAATAAACA
The DNA here is from genome assembly GCA_030737875.1 of Allium sativum. Lineage (NCBI taxonomy): Eukaryota > Viridiplantae > Streptophyta > Magnoliopsida > Asparagales > Amaryllidaceae > Allium > Allium sativum. The sequence continues at coordinate 651,113,401 of CM060918.1, forward strand.
AACAACCCAAACATCAATCAATTAGTGAATTAGAGTTTCAAATTCATAATTTTGATACATAGTCAAAAATCACATTTTTGATGCCAAATCACAACAATAAGCCCTATCAAATTTTGGTTCTCACACCAGTCAATAGGAAATATATAGAAATCTCACTTTCGTCGCTCGAAAATAAATACTGGCGACAGTGCCCCATCACCATAATTTATTCCCGGGCACTAGGGGAATTCTATATCTACCCAATATATTAAAACTTCGAACACACGTTTGCAAGACGCATATGCAAAATCTTTATATATCGGATTGTCCAAATCAATTAAATAAATAATCAAATACGAATAGTTGATTTAAATTTTCAAAACCAAAGTTTGTTATCAATTTAAAAATATACTCTTCACACTCGTTCTAGGATACTACTGACCCCATCTCTAACGAGTCATCCCCATTGGATATTGCTAATTCAATATCTGATGAATTCTTTCGTATGGTTCTAAGGTGCCTTGTTCTCTAAGCTATGTAAACCAAAGCTCTGATACCAACTGTGACGGACAAGGAATTTCGCTCGATCCGAATCAGTCGCTAAACCGACCCAAACCGTTCGAAAACGCCCTATCGTTTGAGAACATGACAAAATAGAACGCATACAGAAGAACATTTCATTGTATATTACAACAATGCATCAGATTACAAGAATATACAGAGTATAAATGAATATTACACAGAAATATCAGAGGTTTTAAATTACATTTAAATACATAGCAGTGGACAATAATACAATACACAACTAGAAGAGATATACGGATACAAAGCTTTCCGGATATCGTTCCAGCTGTAAACCAGGATCCTGTGAATATAAATCTGCAAAACCAAAACTGCTAGCTGCCCGTGTCGAAATAGGGGCACCCAGAGTTTAGGTTAAAACAACAAACTCCAGGTCAGTCATGTGACGGGTGTGAGAACTAAAACAGTTATAAATCTTTATTTTCAAAGTTAGGTAAATCAAGGGACCACGCCGTATAACACGGAAAGGGTTTCCTCCCAAGAATACCAGTGCATAAAACAAACAGCGCAATGCTAAATAAAGAAAAATGAAGCTGTTATAAGACCCAGGTCCCATCACACAATGCAACGCAGCCGAGGATAGGGTTTTCCCTTATAACAGCCAAAGAATGCTTGATACGTTTAAAACAAATCGTTTGATACTATTATAAGTGCATAGTGTATAGAACAACTTCAAATCATAAGTATCAATCATAGGCGACATGAGCGTCCCATGCCACTATGTCGCCATACTAGGCTCTACAAATAAAACCGCAAATGTCACGTATTTGGAAATTGGATTTCCGTCTATGAACCGAGGCAAAAGATAGTCCTCAACCGATTCGAGACTCTCTAGCCCGAGCCTCAGGATCAGAACGCATCAACCCTTTAGATCGTCAGGGCCGGTCCACCGATGTGGATTATTATGCCTGAACACTACGTTTCCCCACCCTATGGGGTGTAAGTGAGCCAACTAAATGACTTCATCTGTTCGAGAACGACCGATCAATCCGAGGCGCCTCGCAACAGCAACAACCACATAAGTCAAACTCGTCAAGGCGTGTAAAACCACTGACGCCACTTCTAGCTAGAAAGAAACGCAAGTCCTCCCTGATGTCCTCTCCCGTTTTTGGTTCATACTGGGTGTGAAACTCGCGAAGTAAACGTTACACAAAGCTATGCCACGAAGGCCGTGCTTCGATCATCACCACAAGACTTTTCTTTTCTACAGAAGCCTTGATCAATTGCCACTTAGGCATGCCACACAGGCAATTCACTCCATGCGTTTGATATCCATCAATATATAACCCCTGAGCTCGTACGTCTCAGAGAAGGGCGTTAAGCAAGAGAATAAATTCTCCGCCGCCAAACAGATATATATTTAATAGAGATCAATCAGACAGACTAAAATCCAATGTCAGACACACAGTCCATTTACAAGTCCGTTCTGGGTCTGAACGAAACCGGAGGCACCTAGTACCCCGCATATCCATCGATCTCCAAGTACGTCTGGACGATCACCAACTGTTTCCATCTTCTCGGGTGTACAGCCCAATCAAGATCTTCAGTAATCACCCAAACGACGTGAAGACTTCCGGTCTTCGACCACCGTCTTCATCTTCGACACCACGTCGAATCAGTTATTCAGAATGGGATAAACCCGGTCTTTCTGAATAACTCGCGTATATATTATAAAAGTGTTACACAAACACAACATACGCCTCATTCCAATTCAGAATATTTTTTTATTCAAATATTCCTATACTTTGGGAATAGTTCCCATTAATTTTATCCAAGATAAATTCTTTAAATTTATTCTTTAATCTCATTTGAATATCAATTCAAACTAGTCGGGATTAGCGAACCACACCGAAGTAATCATTTATTTTATTTCCCAATCCCAACCTATTCATCCCATGAAGTAAAACTGGTTATACTTCATATCTAACACCACGGTGTTATCGGTAAATTCAATTACCATTTCACGTTCAAATCTAATTAAAGATTTAACTATCGCCTGGAGTAAAACTGGTGATACTCCATTCTCGATCTTTTCAATCTAATTAAAGATTCATTAAAACTCCACTTAGTTTTAATCGTTAACTGGGTTAAACAATCAGTGTCATTTAAAACACTGTCCACGATAAACCCAAAAATCAATATCAATTCAATTTCCAATTAAATATTATTTAATTGGCATACTTCATTAAATCTAAATAAAAAGATTTAACCTTTTCTCAGCTGGGTTCAAGAACAGTGTTAGTGAAGACACCATTCACGACAAACCCAAAATCACATTTGATATTCAATACAAGGCTCTGAATAGAAAATATCCCGGCTTATATTCAATATCAAATTCTACGATTAACAAATGTCATATTGGAAATAACGATATAAATATGTATCTTTCAAATTTCCATAACACATCTGTATAATCACGAATTCCAACATCGAAATATTCCGAAGACAATTTCGATTCAAATCCACTCCAATGCAATCATTGGAAATTCTGGTCATTTTTAAAACCCTTTTCAAATTCAATTTATTTATTTAAAAATAAATAGAATTATATTTCTAGTTCAAAACTAGTTCATTTCGATAAAAATCTATTTTTATCTTTTCAAACATGGAGTTTTTCATCCCAATTTTTCCCAAATCATTTCTTATGATTTTACACAAATTATTACTAATTTTAATAATTTTATCAAGGCCCGTACAGTCAATTTCCATCAATGGCCATCGAACTGCACTTACAGCGACCTTTTTCGAATTTGATTTGGACGTAACTCCAAATCCAACCGTTAGATTTCTAATTTCTAACATTCGTTAGAAAGCTCTTTTCGATACGAACCCAACGGATCCGGTTTTAGGAGAATCCGACGGTCGGACCTCCCGCAATGTCCGTTTGAAATAAATGGTCGAAATTCACGAACTGCCGCGGCGTGGCGCGTTCTATTCAGGCCATTATATTATATATATAATATATATAATATATATTTCGTCGATTTTCTATTCAAAACGAATTATATAAATAGTTTTAAAATCGTTTCAAAAGCAATTTCAACTTTCTTTTCAATTCAAATCAAAATTGAATTCTTCTTTATAAATTCGTTTTAAAATTCATTTCTATTCAATTCAAATTTTAATTCAATTTGAATTCATTTCAATTCACTTTCAATTCAATTTGAATTCGTTTTCAATTCAATTCATTTCGAAATCGTTTTCAATTCAATTCATTTCGAAATCGTTTTCAATTCAATTCATTTCGAAATCGTTTTCAATTCAATTCATTTCGAAATCGTTTTCAATTCAATTCATTTCGAAATATTCGATTTCGAAATCACTTTTTAATATTCATTTTAAAATGAATAAAATCGATATAAATATCGTTCACGTCAAAATGGCGTCAATCTAATCAACACGGCTTCATAAATTTCTATTTTCAAATATTCTATTTCAAATATTTCTTTTTCAAAATAGTTGTTATTATCAAAATATTTCGTTCAACACATGACCAATCTCAATGGATGAGTACTGTCAACACATGAACCTTTATTTTTCAAATTGGAATGAGGCCCAATCAATAACCATATAAGGTTAATTATATGGATTCCATACAACAAATGTATATAATAGCAACGATAGATAATCAACCATCAACCAAAGTGCACTACACTGTATAAGCATCAAATATAGATATCTAACGCTTATAACAGCCTGTCAATCAATCGATCGACATATTTAATCAATCAGGATGAGTGAGATTCATATTTCATCCCAACACCCGTGTGGGGTTTTCAAACAATCAAACACGGATTTTAGTTGTGCATTTGGGCGATGTGTAAAATTTATCGTCCCAATCAATATCAGTCAAATCAGTGTATATAAACAAATCGGCCGATTTGTTTATAAATATTTATTTATTCACTTTCACGTTAAAAATTATATTTTTAACGATAAAACATTTTATTCAACCTATGAATATTCTATTCGGTTCATTTATTCAATAAAATGATATTTTTATTTTTCTAACATATTTTAGAAAATTTCGGCGGCATAACGGCACGATACTAGAAACGGGACGAGGCATAGCCTTATCCCCGGTCTAGTGAAGGCCCACGCCATTCACACATCAATCAAGTCCATTCATTTCACCAAACCATTCAATTCAAACCAAATAGTCTAACTAATTTGCAATCAAACAAACAAGTCCATGGTCTGTGGACGATTGTGTCGGGTGCTACTAAGCACCGTCTGCATCCTAGTATATATATATAACTAGAAAAATAAATTGAAAGGTGAGAAATTCTCACAGATAGCTATCCTAGCTCCACGTCACTTCTAATGCAGGAAATCTTCGCCAACTCGCCTTTTGTCGCTTTCGTTGTCCGCTTTCACTACATATGTAAAAATTGAATTTTTACTTCGCTATTCAATATATAAAAATCATATTTTTATTTCGAAGTTCAATATATAAAAATTCTATTTTTCTTTCGAAGTTCAATATATAAAAATTCTATTTTTCTTTTCGAAGTTCAATATATAAAAATTCTATTTTTATTTCGAAGTTCAATATATAAAAATTCTATTTTTATTATCGCTTCCTACCTTTAAAAATCGAATTTTTATTCAGTTATTCAATATATAAAAATCGAATTTTTACTACTATGTTATATAGATAAAAATTATATTTTTATCACGCTATTTTCCATATAAAGATTTCGCCTTTATAAAAACATAGACTTCGCCTTTTCAAAAATATAGATTTCGCCTTTTCAAAAATATAGATTTATAAAAATCACATTTTTATTTTTCTACACATATAAAGATGATATTTTTAAATTTTCCTATCATGTAAAAATTATATTTTTAATCCTCTACATAAACAAAAATCATATTTTGACATCATCTATATAGTAAAGACTATATTTTTAATACTTTAAAAATATAAAAATCATATTTTTATCTTTCTACTATATAAAAGATTATATTTTTAATTCTTTAAAAATATAAAAATCATATTTTCTATTTCAAACCATATGTATTTTCATTTCAAAAACATAATTCTATTTCTATTTTTCTCTTCTTTTTTTTCCTCTAACTAAATAAAAATCGAGTCTTTTCTATTTTAAAAAAAAAAAATTAAGCATTCTCCATTTTAAAAAAATCTATACTTTCTTAGTTTTTAAAAATAAAATAAAAATCAGTTTTTAAACATAAAGGAAATTAGTTTTCAAACATAAACATATCTTCATTTTCAAATCAAGGTTATTAAAACAAAAATCACTTTGTTAAAGACATAAATAAGTAAAATAGCATTAAAGCTTACAGGATTTTAAGGAGGGAGGGCTCGCTGTCTCGCAGTGGGTGGCGGTGTTCGCCGGAGGGGCGCAGGCGGCTTGTCGCGCCACTGGGGGAGTGTGCGGCAGTGGAGGAAGGGGGGGGGGCTCTCGCGCTTCGGCGGATGAGGGGAGGGGTGTGTCGCTTCGAGGTGGCGGAGGAGAAGAAGGAGGGGAGGGCGGCGAGCTTGGACGGAGGTGGGCGCCTCCGGTGGCGGCGTCGAGGGCCCTCCGTCGCTCGATTAGGGCTTAGCTCTTTTTTTTTTTTTTTTCTATTTTCATTCTGTCGATTTGAAAACGTGTAGGGGGGGGGGCAGAAGGATTAAAGGGGAAGAGGAAGAATATATATATATATATTTTTTATTTTAATTTGTAAAAAGTTGACTTTTACATACGACCCCTAAACGAGGCCCACCGCCTATCGCCCATAGCGTTTTACCCCCATTCCGAACACAATGGGATATGTATCGTAGGTTGATTCGATCGTTTGAATCAGTTTCCGTTGAATTTACATTTAAATCATTATATTGAATTTTAAACGTACATTTCAAATTACCGGGGTCACATACTGTCTCTAAAAATTCAATAAAAATATTTTCTAGTTTCGTATTAACGATACGGTCCTAACAAAACTAGTTTCGTCGAATTCTGAGACCGTTAGAAAAATGGCCAATTTCCAGTCGATTAAAATCAACTAAAACTGGTCAAACGCGTTTTCCTTTGCCACGCTCACATATTGATTCGAAAAATTATGAAATTTGGAATCTAGCAATAACTTGACACTGCGGATCCAACAAAACTGGTTTCGTCGAAATCCGAGGTCGTTTGCAAAATGTCCATTTTTAAGGGCCTGAATTCCATAGCGACTATTCAGAAATTTCAACTGGACATATCTTTTGATTCCCGCTATGAAAATTTGATTATTCGGATTCGTTGGAAAGATATTATCAATTAGATCCCATTATTTTTGGTTTCACTAAAATCCGGATTGTTTTGCACCCGGTACATTCAATTGAAGTTTGAAATCGAATTATCGAACTACCGCGCCATTTTCAGTTCTATTTATAATTATATATAAATATTTATATTCTAACGACGACGCGTATAATATATACGTTCGAATTATATTCAAAATAAATTTCTCGTCGATATTATTTAAAATAATTCATTTTAAATAATCAAAATTCGCTAAAATTGCCAAAATAAAAATTTTAAATTGGCCCAGATTTTCCGGGTTGTTACACAGAGCCGTGTGGTTGATGATCAAATCATAGCTTATGTCGGCAAAGTTTTGTGTATAGCGTTACCTTGCGAGCCTCACACCCTGGTAAGAGTCAAAAATGGGACAAGGGAATGCATGGAGTGCATACGTTTCTTTCTAGTTAGATGTGGTATAAGGGTTTCGCAAGCCCTTACATTTTACTTATGTGGTTAATGAAATGAGGCGCCTCTGTTATATCGGTCGATTGTGACCATTTTATAGGTTAAATTGGGCCGGGAAACGTGTGTTCAGGAATTGCCAATCCTCTAAGTTATATTTTTGGACCAGCCCTGCAGTATCTAAGGGTTCACTTCGGGGGATCTTTAGACATTGCTAGAGTGTCTCGAATCGGTAAGGAGATCGTTCCTAGCCTTGACACATGATGGAAATCCAACATCCAATACGACACCAGGCGGTTTTGATTGTAGAACTAGTATGGAGACATAGTTTATTGAAACACCGCACCTCCGTTAATGTCACTCAAAAAGGGAATGCATTAACTTTGGTGAAGCATTTTAGGTAAAATACATAGTTAATTAACAAGACAGACATATGAACAACGGAAAACTGATTTTTTTTTATTAAATAGCGTGGTTCAGTCAAAACATTACAAGCATTGCCTCAAAACCCAAGTTCTAAATTATTACAACAAAACATCTATCTTGATTTAAATCTCCAAGTACATAAAGAAGTATAAAACAGAAGTAAAGAGACATAAATCCCCAATAAAAGTGTAAGCACGGCCATAGCCCAAGAAAGAGAATCCAAGCAATACATCTACTCTCTTCAAGCTTGAAAAGGCCTGCACTAAGCTGAAGTATTCCCTCCCTGCGGACCTGGGGTAGGGGGAAAGGAAGAAAAGAAGGAGAAAGAAAACGGGTCAGACATAAGTCTGGTAAGTCCAGTGACTATTCAGCATGTAAACAGGTAAAAGGATCATGACATGAATAAACTGAACACAAGACAATACTATAGAAATAAGACAACACATGATAATATAAACTGAATATGCTGTCGCACTCATTTTTATTTCTCTGCACCTACTACGAAGGCTTCAACTACCATCATGTGTTCATAACAAAGTGATCCCATTCCCGATCGGCTTCTACTCGCATGCATTTATTACTTGTGTCATTCGACCCTGCTTGATTGTAGATACCTATGCTAGTCCCACCATAGGGTGTATCAACTCCTATGGTGGCAACCCGACACGAATTCTAGATGCTCGGTGTTTACTACTGATGCCCAATTGCTGCTTTTCCTGCTCCGAAGCACGTGCATGCCCGTACACCATCGAGACCTACACTGCGGCACCACTCGCCCCTATTTTGACCGCTTATAATCAGCCCAGTAATCGTGCCCTACCCTGCCTAGTTCAGGGTACCATGATACATCTATGTGGGTTGCTGCTGAAATGGGTCCCCGTTCTAGGGTTTCCTAATCAACATGCTATAATGGATAAGTGTTATCCATTTTACCTAACCCCACCCATCTGTTTGATTAACATGTTGTATTGGTTAAGTGTTGCCTTAATTAACTTGACCCTACCATTCTTAGCCTGTCTTTTCCTTAGCTTTAATTCATTCATTAAAGCACCAACCTCTCACATTAGATATGTATTGTTGCGGTCGCTGGATGTGGCGGGCGGTTCCGATCAGTCTTACACCGCAACTCAATCTATCCTCGGGTTTTTCGGTCTTAATGCGCTAACCTCTCACATTAGATCTATATTGTTGCGGTCGCTAGATGTGCCGGGCGGTTCCAGGCAGTCTTACACCGCAACTCAATCTAACCTCGGGTTAGGCATATTCATCTTTTAATTAATTTACATATTTACCATTCATGTTTATATGCAAATTATCCGCAAGTGTGGTTAAATCAAGTAATGTCCCATTTGCCCTCTGAATTATGTCCGTAATTCTAGGTATACAAATTCTACCATTTCATGCTACTAATCATTTACATGATTATTAGCCAATCTATGCCAATAACATGAAATTTAATATTTTTCCTAACGTCTCCCCCGTTATTCATTCGCATTATTCACAAAGAACGTTAGGCTCGAAAATTAGCCTAACTCATAAACAAAAGGGAAAAGAAAGGGACATGTAACATTCCAACAAGCATAAACAATATAGATCAACATATGTAGTATAAATTTGGGATAGAAAGACATAAAATTAATTAAGCATATGGGGATGATCTTGCATTTAAATTAGATCCAATCGTGCGAACTAGCATAAGTTTAATTGTATAAGCATGAACTCATATAGATCTTAAACAAGGATACTAGCTTGGATCTAAACATGTAACCATGTATGAACATAACTTAGCATGTAACTTACATACATAAATGAACCACAAATTAATACAACATGTTAGGTTCAATGGTATCAGTCTCAATAGTCTTATAGGCATGATAGGTTTTACTATGTCAGTCACAACAGTCCAATAGTCATGATAGGCTCTACTATGTCAGTCACAACAGTCCAATAGGCATGATAGGCTTTACTATTTCAGTCACAACAGTCCAATTGGCATAAGCTATTCAAAACTGACAAAATGATAGTCACGAATAGGATTAGGCATAGTTCTAGATCCAGTTATTATAGTAATGATTTCTTATTAGGTGTTCACATTTAAACAATAACTGTACTTAAAGAAAAAGGACGAATTTTGATTTCTAGGATCTGGTTTCAGAATTTGAAAACTATCCTTTGATGTAGACGTTTGATTCTCTAGTTTTGATTTTGTTTGGATCTTTCTAACTTGATTTCTAATTTTGAGAAGATGGAGGCTAGGCTAACTTAGGCATGGACAGCATGACGACTTCATTGTGTGGTTTACGGTTGAGGTTTGGGGTGCTTATATAGGTGTCTAGGTTTAATTCTAGCCTTTAGATTAGTCTAGGAGAAATCAGAGCCATCAAACCGAAGAGATGTGTCATCCAGCCAACCGTAGCATGACACATATGCCCTAATACCGCAGAAATCGGTCATTGGCCAATCAAAGAAGGCCACATCAGCACATGGCTGTAAAAATTTTTCATAGGAGCTAGATCTGGGAGGGCTCGACTCCCTATAGGGGGGTCGACACCTTTGTCGACTCCCCTATAAAGGGGTCGACACCTATGACTCCACCTTGGGGGGGGGGGGTGGGGGTGGTCGACACTCCTGAGCGGGAAATTTCTCGCACAGGCCGCTCTTGCTAGATTTTGAAATTTGAATTGTTTTCTGATTTATTTTATTATTATATTTAATTACTGTTTAAACTTGAAAACTTCTGAACTCCATAACTTCTTCATACAGAGTACGATTCACGCAGACTTGGACTCTATCTCAAGCAGAATTCCAAGGCGAACGCAATGGCGTAACCCATTTCCCTTAATTCCCACTTTTAAAATTAAGTATACTTTAATTCGTTACTTTAATGTTCACAGAAAATACGTGGTGTTACATTCTCCCCTCCTTAAAGGATTTCATCCCCGAAATCTCTAAGTTAAGAAGAATGTATCCTAACATCCATCATCCATCTACTCAACCATCAATCATAGGCATCCATTGTCCTTCAAAAGATTTCTAATTCTTTCGTGATCATATGCATAGTATGTGTATATGTCCTTATCTAATGCAAAATCAGGCGGTCTACTAATTCAGTTGACCTCCTTGATGCGAATCATGTCAGTGCCGTGAGTCTATTATGTATGCAATTATTCCTAATTATTCTTTCTACATGAGTGCAAAATCATTCATACAAATGCAACGTCCACATGATAACACATCAAGTTCCAATCCATACATAAATACATATATGCATATGCAATATGAAAGTGACTGAGCCGATCTAGTAACTAGTGTGTGTATATGCATCCACGAGCAACCACTTGCAACCATCAATCATAACATGTTTCAAATACATGTTTACATTCATTGGTTTCTGCCTAGGGATCAAGACTAGGACCGAGGAGATATACTTAAAAGGATAGATATAAGCATGCATAAACTTTGTGGAAAACAAGAGTTCAAAGATGTACCCTCAAAAAGATAAGGGTAGGCAGCGCGTATCTTGTCCTCAGTCTCTCAAGTCGCGTCTTCCTCTGTATCACTCCATTTTACTTTAACTAGCTTGACTTCACGATTGCGTAGCCTTTCAACTTCTGTACCCAAGATACGAGTTAGAACTCTTCTCACCATCGCTTCTCTATCCACTTCTATTTCCTTTAGTATGCTTGGTTCCACAACTTCTGCCGACTCATGTAAGCACTTTCGTAGATGAGAGACATGAAAAACATTATGAACTCCAGCCAATCTTTCGGGCAACTCTACTTTATAAGCCATCTTCCCGACCCTTTCAATGATAGGAAATGGCCCTACAAATCTTGGTGCCAATTTTCCAGCAGACTCAAAGTGAACGACATTCCTCAAAGGAGTTACTTTAAGGAAAACCCTGTCTCCAACCTCAAACTCAAGGTCGGTCCTTCTTTTATCAGCGTAGGACTTTTGTCTATCTTGTGCGGTCTTCATTCGTCTTCGTATCAAGTCCACCTTCTCTGATGTTTCTCTGATCATGTCGAGCCCAAGTACGAGCTTGTTTGTAGACTCCCACCAACAAGTTGGTGATCGGCATGGTCTTCCATATAAATCCTAGAAGGGTGCCATGCCTATGGTGGCTTGGTAGCTATTGTTGTAGGCGAACTCCACCAAAAGAAGGTGATCCTCCCATGTTCCCCCAAAATCAAGAATGCACAATCTCAAGAGATCTTCTAATACTCTGTTCATCCTTTCCGGCTGACCATCGGTTTGAGGGTGATAGGAAGTGCTTAAGCATAGCTGTGTGCCTATAACCTCTTGCAAACTCTTCCAAAACTCGCTCGTAAAGATAGGATCTCGATCACTTACTATGCTAGAGGGTATTCCATGCAGTCGAACCACCTGTTTAAGATAAATGGATGTTAACGATGAGGCAGTCCTCCTACTTTTTACAGGTATAAAGTGAGCCAGTCCACTGTTACCCAAATGCTAGTATTGCCCCTTCTTGACCTAGACAACCCATTAATAAAGTCCATCGAAATGCTATCCCATTTCCACTGTGGGAACTCCATAAGATGAAGCTGACCACTAGGCTTCTTCTGTTCCGACTTGACTTGCTGGCATATCAAGCATTTAGAGACAAACTCAGCTACATCGTTCTTCATGCCATTCCAGAATAAAACCGTTTTTATGTCTGTATACATCTTGTCCCCACCTGGATGTATGTTCAACTTAGAATGGTGTGCTTCTTCGAGAACGGTTTTCACCAAATCCCTTGCTTGTGGGACGCATAGTCTGCCACCCCGTCTCAACCAACCCTTGTCAACGATGGAGTATCTATTGAGGTGACTAGAAGTCTCACCTCTAATTAGCTTATCCACCACATTAACTAGTTGAGGATCTTCACGTTGCATGGTTCCTATTGAGTCCAAAAGCGTAGGCCGCACCTCTAGCGATGCTAACAAACCAGGTACAAATTCAAAGGTGGGTCTAAAGTCATAGTTTGCTATGCACTCCAAGCTTTTCCTTTCTACAAAGAGAGGGCTTAAGGTCAGCTTTTTCCTACTCAAGGCATCTGCTACAACATTGCCTTGCCAGGGGTATAAGAAATCTCAAAATCATATGAGGCAAGAAATTCCATCCACCTTTGTTGACTCAAGTTAAGATCTTTCTGTGAGAAAAGGTACTTTAACGATTTATGGTCAGTAAACAATTCAAACCTTTCTCCTAGCAGGTAATGACGCCATGACTTAAGAGCGAAAACAATAGCAGCTAGTTCTAAATCATGAGTTGGGTAGTTTTTCTCATGTACCTTCAACTACCTTCTTCCATAACAAACTACTTTGCCCTCTTGCATCAAGACAGCGCCCAATCCTGTTCTGCATGCATCTGTGTATACAGTAAACATCTTACTCCCATCTGGCAATGTCAGAACCGGGGCTGTTGTTAGAGCCCTTTTTAGTCGTTGGAAAGCAACATCGCAATCCAAATCCCAAGCAAAAGTTTGGTACTTCTTTGTCAACCTAGTAAGTGGGGCTGAGATCTTCGCGAAGTCCTTATTGAACTTTCTGTAAAAGCCCGCTAGCCCGAGAAAACTTCGTACTTCAGTTGCATTCCCGGGGATCTTCCAATCTTGCACCACAACTACTTTTGCGGGATCCACAACTATCCCCTCTTTGGACACCACATGTCCAAAAAACCTTACTTCTTCTCTCCAAAAATGGCATTTGGAGAATTTTGCTTTCAGCTGGTGTGCACGAAGAGTATCCATAACTTCCCTTAAATGCAAAACATATTCTTCCTCACTTTTTGAGAAAATCAAAATGTCATCCACGAAGACTACTACAAATTTATTAAGTAACTCTCAGAACACCCTACTCATCAAGTCTATGAAGTAGGAAGGTGCGTTTGTCAAGCCGAATGGCATGACAAGCCATTCGAAGAAACCGTCCGGGGTCCTGAACGCGGTCTTGTCTATGCTGTCTTCAGCCACTCTTAGCTGATGAAATCCGGTGGCCAGATCTAGTTGGGAGAAAACTAAGGCACCTACGAACTGGTCGAACAAGTCGTCTGTTCTAGGAAGTGGGTGCCTGTTCTTCTTAGTTAGCTTGTTTAGCTCCCTATAGTCCAAGCATAGATGAAGTGAACCATCTGCTTTTGTTGCAAACACCACCGGAGCACCCCACTCAGAAATACTCCGCCTTATAAACCCCTTTTCAAGCAACTCTTAAACTTGCTTGCTGAGCTCTTTCCTTTCCCTTGGGGCCATGTGCCTAACGGGTAAAGCAACAGGTTTTGCGTTATCAACAAGGTCTATGCAGAAGTTTATCTCTCGCTTTAGAGTCAAACCTTTCACCTCTTCAAAGACATCCGAGTATTCATGGAATACTCTAACAGATTGCAAGTTTTCAACAAACCCATCAAGAGATTCTAGATAGCTAAGCATAACAGAATTCATGGGATTACAAGAGATTTCGAGAGTGTTATCGAGGCGATTCATAAGTCTAACCACTCTCTTTTCACAGTCGAGGATGGCACCATTACTGGAAAACCAATCCATGCCTAGAATCAACCTATGGCCCCTAAAGCCCAAAACATAAGCATTACATATAAATCCAAAGCTTAGTATAGAAATTTCCAAATCTAAATAAATCATTGACAAGTAAGCCGAACCCCCAATTGGATTTGAAACAACCATGGGATCCTCTACTATCCTGGTATCTAGGTGCAGAGATTCAACTAAAGCAGTAGATATAAAAGAGTGCGATGTGCCAGAATCAAAAATAGTATGAACTGGATGATCAGAAAGATAAACTAAACTCTCAACTGAAATATTTCTACCTCTTTTTTACAGATGTGCAATGATAGCATGAATATGCCCTCCAGAAGTGGATCCAGTCCTCTGCCCTTGCCCTTGCCTTTTTGGGAAATGCTTAGTCATATGTCCAGTCTCACCGCATTAAAAGCAAACACCCATCTTTCTCTTCTTCTTTCTGCAGTCTTTAATTAGATGTCCAGGTATGCCACAAAATTTACACTTCCTCTTGTCACGTGGTTTGTTATTCTTCCCGCCTTTCTTGGAATCCGTCTTCTTATTTTGCGATCCCTCCACTTTCTTGTCTAGAGGTTCTTCCACCTTTGCCTCTTTCTTACCACCCTTGTCTTCCTCCTGTAACAGTGCCATGTCCACCAGTCTCTCAAAAGTCGCACCCATAGGTATATGGGACATAGCTAGGCTGTGCGACGATACATTAAACCCTTTCACAAAACGGAGAGCCTTTTTATGTGGAGTGTTTACCAACTCCAATCCGAATCTAGCCAGCTGGTTGAATTGTTTGACGTATTCCTTAACCGATAGGCCTCCTTGTTTGAGTGCTAAGAACTTCTCCTTCTGTAGGCTTCGTTCAGCTTGCGAGAGGAACTTCATTTCAAATTTCCTTCTGAAATCCTCCCAAATTTCAACTAGTCTCTCAGCATTAGTAACTTCCCACCAGTAAGAGGCTTCACCCTTAAGTAACCATATAGCCAATTGTATCTTCTGCCCATCATCCACTTCGAAGATAAACAAACAAATCTTCTGTTTCCTTGAGCTAGTTTCTTGCTTCCACAAAATACTCAGTCCCACTAAAGTTCTTTTCACCCATAGCTTGAAAGTCTCTACATATCTTTGAGAAAGCATTCACCCGCGGAGGAGGTGGAGGAGGACTGACACTGAGAGCCTACATTCTAAAGCCTACAGCAAAGGACCGACACTAAGAGCATTCAAAAAACATCTGAAATGCCCCCGCAATCTGTTGCTGCAACAAGTCCCTTTCGCCTGGAAGAAAGCCCACTTCACCCGTGACCATCCCTTCGAAAGCTGTAGATGGCACCGTGAGGATGATCAACAGGCGATACCTGAAACAAAGGAAAAAGGCGGCCGACAGGGACCGCCCAGGTCCAACAACCTATCGATGGAAAGACAACGGATTCTCTATAAATAGTAATCCAGATACTCCATAAAGATGGACGAACCTTTCATTACTCAATTTAGCTCCTTCTTTCTCAAGGAGAGAAAATCATCAATTCTTGTACTATATCTACCATTTATAAATAGAGAATTCGGAGTACCATACATCCTGCAATTTAATAGTCTTGTAGTATCATAATGATGAAATAGAGAGTTAATAATAATCTTTCTGATGAGGGGATCAATCAAGGTGTTCCAGTGGCAGAGGAAAGTGGAATTTGTACGAATATGAAACCCCCTTTCTTTTCACCTTAAGGAACCAGCATGATTTATCCATGCCCTCATACTGAGCCTAACGCTTACCTAATTATCGATGTGACAGAATCACGTATCAGTTCCTAGCTCGATCACCATTGTAATTCAGACTCCTCCCTAAGGAAGGTCTAGTACAAAGAAGTCATCGAAGTTAGTGAATATTGCGAGGCTTTCATCCATGAACTCACGGGAGGCTTTTTCCTGTTTTCTTCTTATTAAAATGCATAAAGTAGTGGCCATGGTCCAGAAACCAATCCATCCCAGATCCAGGATCATTGCCTGAGGATTTTGAGTCATGGCCGCTGCGAACTTTGTGGATACACGTATTATATTCTGTAATTTGGGTGTTGACGAAAAATATCGTTAGGGATTTTCGTCCAAATGGCTTGTTTGTTCTAATTAATAAGTTTTAAGGCAACACTTGTAAAAAACTAATTTTAAGAAAAATTTATAGAAAAAAAGTCAAATTTAAACGAATATATCTGTAACGACCCAAACTTCCCCGATCCTCGAAGAGACGGAGGAGCCCAGATTGCTTTGATAACACGACTCGTCAAACACAAACAATATAACATTTCATCGCTATTACAATAATTTACATAAGAGTACAAGAATATATCAGAGTTAAAATAATATCCAACAGAAAATGTCATAGATTTAAATTACAAAACAGCGGAAAAATAATACATAAGTACAATGCTTAGCGGAAAATAACAACTGACACAACTGAAAGAGATATACAGATACAAAGCTTTCCGAATATAGATCCAGTTGTAATCCAGTATCCTGTGAAAAGAAGTATCTCTGAAAACCAAAACTACTAGCTTCCCGTGTGGAAAATATGGGCACCCAGAGTTTAGGTGAAAAACAATAAACTCCGAGTCAGTCATGGGACTTGTGTGAGAACTAAAACAGTTATTAAACTTTTTACTTTATAACATGGTAAGTCACGGCACCACGCCACATGTAACAGAACGCGTTTATTCCACATGAATCTCAGTTTAAAGTAAAACAATGCAATGCTTTTTGAAAAATGAAGCTATTTTAAGACTCAAGTCCCATCACACAATGCAACGCAAGCCGAAAGATAGAGTTTTACCATAAAATAGCCAAACATGCTTGGTATGCATAAAACAAAATCATTTGATATTATTATTAGTGTATATATGTTTCATAAAACAATTTCAATTTCAATGTATCAATCCTAGCCGACATGAGCGCCCCATTGCCACTATGCCGCCATATAGTTTTACTGTTAAATCCGTAATATCGTATTGGAAATTCGATTTCCATCATGAGTCAAGGCTTGGGATAGCACCTTCCGATTCGAGACACTCTAGCAAATGTCTCAGGATCATGCCTACGGGAAACCTTAGATCTTGTAGGACCGGTCCACAATTACTTTAATGGATTGGTTATTCTTAAAAAATACGTTTCCCGGTCCTATGGGACCTACAAACAAGTCTGTAACACCCCATATATTCTATAACAGTGAAATTCATAAATTAAAGTATAATTAATTCTAATTAAAGAATTAAGGGAAATGGCTTACGCCATTGCGTTCGTCTCGGAATTCTGGTTGTGATAGAGTCCGTGTTTGCGTGAAACGGACTCCGTATGAAGAAGATATGATCTCCGGAAGTTTCAGAATAGATTTGAAATTCAAAAACAGCTCAGAACAGGTTTAAAATTCAAATTCGAGTTCAAACTGGGCAGGGCGGGAAAATTTCCGCCCAGTGACCAGGTCGACACTAGTGTCGATTGGGCAGTCGAGCTGCCCCCCCCCCCCCCCCAAGTCGACTACGCAGTCGACTTGGGTGTCGACCTGCAGGTCGACTTGCCTGGTCGGCCTGACTAGGTGGGTCTGACCCTGGTTCGACTTCTGGTGTGCTGTACGGTCTGATTTCCCTCCCTATTTGCATCTGACGGCTCAAATTAACTTGAAAACTCTATAAATACACACTAAGACTCAACTAATTCACATAAGAAAATAAGAGAGGAGTCGTCATGCTGTCAGGAAGGAGTTGATCGTAGCCACCAAGAATCAAACTAAGAAGCAAATTAAAGTCTAATCAAATCAATCAACAAATTGCTACCCAAAGGAGAGCACCTTCAAATTCAGAAAACAGAAATGAGAAAACAAGATTTCGTCACACGTTGTAAGTATAGTGGTCTTTCAGAATTTGAATAAAATTATGATGTGATATGATGTAATTAGGAATAGAATTGTATCATTACAATGATGTAGATCTTGTGTATTGTAATGTTTCAACTGTTATTGTTTTTGGTGAATTGATTTGTGGCATAAATGGATCGATGCAAGTTTATTATACGTTTGTATATGAAAGTGATGGTAATTGCAAGTTTTATGGCAAAGTCTATGATTAGATCCCTCTCATGTTTATGTTAATATCCCCTTTATGTTTATGTTGGTATCATGGGCCATATACTTATGTAAACACATCCTAGATCTGAGGTCCTTTATGCTACATGACTCAGAACTTATGTATACATCTTAGATCCATTACAAGTATGATTAGAACTATGTTAAATGCAGTTTGGGCTACATAAACTATGCAAGTTCATGTGGAAATAGACTATATATTAGATTTGGACTTTTTGGGTTAATTTACAACATGCTAGTTTTGTGCTCGACGTTATGCCAAGTTAATATGTTAAAACCCAAGTTTGTATAAGTCTACATATGCCATCCTATGTAACACCCATTTAGTTGTATGCCAATTTTGAATGCAAGATTGACATGCTCCAATGTTTATGTTAACGCCAATTTGCAAGTTCATGCGCTACACCTTCTATGCATCATAGAAATATTATATGTTCTGAATTTCCCCTTTTCTCACATTTATCAAGTTGGGCTGAATTGTGTCGAGCCCAACATTAGTATGTACAAACGGGGTTAATAGCGTTGGGTGAAAACATGATATAAATAAATATGCTGGCATGTTTGGCACGTGCCAACGAATGTGACATTTTTGCGGTATAAATTGTTATACCCAAATTAAAAGACGACATGACATTTACATAAATAATGAAATATGTAAATCTAGAAAAACGACATGTTTGACCCGAGGTTGGATTGAGTTGTGACATAAACCCGCTCGGGCCCGCCAGGCTGTCCAGTAGTCACAACAATACCTATCCAATGTGGGTGGTTAAACATTGAGCCCAATAAAGACCCGAGGTTAGACTGAACTACGGTGTAAACCTGCCCGGAACCAACTGGCACATCCAGTAACCGTAGTGATATCTGTCTAATGTGAGTGGTTGGTGCTCTAAAAGGCTAAGGACAGGTGGTAGGGTTAAGTCAACTGAAAACACTCAACCAAAGATTCAACATGTTAACAAATACTGATGGGTGGGGGTTAGGTATGTACATACACTTAACCACTTAACATGTTTGACTAGAAAACCCTAGTAACGTAGGGATCTGTTTCAGTAGTAACCCAATTTAGGTATCAACGGTACCCTGAAACTAGGCAGGGTGGGGCACGATTACTGTGCTGATTGTAAGCGGTCAAATAATGGTAATGTTAGGTGCATAGTGTAGGACTAACGGTGTGCGGTCATGCATGCACTCCGGAGCAGACAAGCAGGGCACTGGGTGCACCAGTAGTATATCCTATGCCTTCTAGTAATTGTGTCGGGGCCGCCACTGTGGGTCTTGATACACCCCATGGTGGGACCAGCATAGGTATCTACACTTCTTGGGGGTAGCCGTAAGACACACGTACGAGTAGGAGCCGATCTTTAGAAAACAAAAAGGATCACTTCACCCTCAGCATGGGGTGCCGATTGGAGTAATACTAGTAAATGCAGAAATATAGTGTGGGTTCGATAGTATATTCGATTCTAGACTACACTCCCTTAGTTATGATACTATCATGTTTTTCAGTTTATGTCTATCATATCCTTTTCTTATTCACATACTGAAAAGTCACTAGATTTACTCAAGCTTTATGTCTGACTCCGTTTTTCTTTTCGTCTTCTTTTCTTTCGTTTCCCCCACCCCCCTAGGTCCACATGGAGGAAACAACTCTGCCTAGTCAGACTCTTTTGCAAGCTTGAAGACAGTAGATGTACGGTTTGGATCTCTTTGGCTTGGATCATGGCTTTGGATATCATTACGGGGATTTTGTTGCTTTATTTTATGTTTTATGCTTCTTTGATAATCAAGACAGTTATGGAAATGTAAATTTTTTTGAAGTATTGTTAGACAATTATGGTATGGTTCGTGTAACACGTATTTTGATGAAATAAAAGTTGCTGTTGTTTCCGCTGTTTAAAAATATGTGTATTTATATCTGTCTTGTGTATCTGTGACTTATACTTATAAACCTCCACCAAAATTAGGGCATTCCCTTTGTGAGTGACCCTAACGGAGGTGTGGTGTTTCACTTGGTATCAGAGCATAGGTTTACCAGATAAGATAAAGTTTTTGATATTATTTTCAAATGAAAGTTTAAAGAAGCATTTTTTTTAGAAAAAGTGTTATGTTCTAAAAGGCATGATCCCCCAAAGCCATGTGTACTATCTCTCTCTATCCTTCGTTTTGAATCTTTCCTTTCTGTTTTAGCATGTCTGGAGACCTTAACATTCCTGAAGGAGTACCGATACCCGGTTGGTTTAGAAGGTTCTTAGAAGCAAGTCCGCAAATGGCTCGGGCCCGGCAGATATCCTTCCTCCCCCAGTAGCACCAGTTCCCCCTCCTGATCCTCCCCTTGGAAATGCTTTTGCCAAAACATGAAGAGACTTCAAGTCTATGGGTGGAAAAGACTTCCATGGAATTGAACACTTTGTAGGAGCAAGAAATTGGATAAAGGAGACCGAGGATCTGTTTGACATCTTCGGAGTTGATGATAGGCAAAAGATACAGCTAGAGGTGTGGTTGCTCAAAGATGAAGCTTCCTATTGGTGGGAGATCACTAATGCTCAGAGGGCAGTGGAAACTTGGGATGATTTTAGGACAAGGTTCAAACTGAAATTCCTCTCCCAAGCTGAAAGGAGCCTGCAAATAGAGAAGTTCTTGAATCTTAAACAGGGAAGCATGACGGTCAGGGAGAACGTCAATCAGTTTAACCAGTTGGCCAGATTTGGGCTGGACTTAGTAAATACCCAACACAAGAAGGCGCTTCGCTTCGTCAAAGGTTTGAATGAGCCTATACACAGCCTTGCCATCACCCATGTGTCCACGGGAGCGACTTATGAAAGCTTGATGGACATGGCGTTGCTACATGAGGAAGACCACGGCAAGAAGGAGACTAAGGCTGAGGAAAAGAAAGAAGGTTTACAGGCTAAGAAGACAGACTTTAAGAAAGGAGAAAAGAACAAGAAGTCCCGTGAGAAGAGAAAGTGCCATTTCTGTGGCATAGTTGGACATATAGAGAAAGACTGTCGAAAGAAGAAGACAAAGATGGGTGGTTGCTTTCATTGCGGAGAGACTGGGCACCAAGCTAAGGACTGCCCAAAGAAGAAAGGACAGGGACAGAAAGCCGGATCTACTTCAAGGGGTCAAGTTCATGCTCTGACAGAACCTCCACAGGAACGAGGTAGTAATATTTCTGTAGAAAGCATAGTCTATCTTTATGATCATCCAGTTCGCACACTTTTTGGCTCTGGTGCATCACACTCCTTTATTTCATCTGCTTTAGTAGAATCTCTGCATCTAGACACTAGTATGGTTGAGGATCCCTTAGTAGTTTCAAATCCAATTGGGGGCTCCGCTTACTTGTCAATGGTTTGTTTGGGTTTGAAAATATCTATTCTCAGTGTTGAGTTTAGTTGTAATGCTTTTGTTCTAGGCTTCTCGGGATATGGTTTGATCTTAGGCATGGACTGGTTATCCAGTAACGGTGCCATTCTTGATTGTGAGAAAAGAGTAGTTAGACTCTTGACTCGGCTTGGTAACACTCTAGAAATTTCATGTAATCCTTTGAATGTTGTTATGCTTAGTTATCTAGAGTCGCTTGATGCTTCTGACGAGAATTTGCAGTCGGTTAGAGTAGTCCGGGAATATCCGGATGCCTTCGAGGAGGTGAAAGGCTTACCTTCGAAGCGGGAAATAGACTTTCGATCTATCTTGTGGATAACGCAAAGCCTGTAGCTTTACCTATCAGACATATGGCTCCAAAAGAGAGAAAGGAGCTCAGTAAGAAGGTTAAAGAACTTCTTGAGAAGGGGTTCATTTGAAGGAGCATTTCAGAATGGGGTGCTCCAGTGGTGTTCGCAACCAAAGCAGATGGTTCGCTTCGCCTCTGTGTTGACTATAGGGAGTTAAACAAGTTGACCAAGAAAAATAGGCACCCTCTTCCCCGAATCGACGATTTGTTTGATCAACTTGTAGGCGCATCGGTTTTCTCCCAACTTGATCTAGCAACTGGGTTTCATCAGCTAAGAGTGGCAGAAGATAGTATTGATAAAACGGCGTTCAGAACCCCAGACGGTTTCTTTGAGTGGCTTGTCATGCCTTTCGGCCCGACAAATGCACCCGCTTATTTCGTGGACCTAATGAGCAGAGTGTTCAGAGAATTCCTCAACAAGTTTGTGGTTGTCTTCGTGGACGATGTCTTGATCTTTTCAAAGAGTGAGGAAGAGCATGCTCAAAATCTGAAGGAAATCATTGATACTCTCCGAGCACATCAGCTAAAGGCAAAATTTTCAAAATGCCACTTTTGGAGAGAAGAAGTAAGGTTTCTTGGGCATGTAGTATCTAAAGAAGGGCTGGCTGTAGTCCCCGCGAAGGTATTGCGGTGCAAGACTGGAAGGCACCAAAGAATGCAACTGAGGTCCGAAGTTTTCTAGGACTAGCAGGCTTCTACCGAAAATTCATAAGGGATTTTGCGAAAATCTTAGCT
The DNA here is from genome assembly GCA_030737875.1 of Allium sativum. Classification (NCBI taxonomy): domain Eukaryota; kingdom Viridiplantae; phylum Streptophyta; class Magnoliopsida; order Asparagales; family Amaryllidaceae; genus Allium; species Allium sativum. The sequence continues at coordinate 651,136,206 of CM060918.1, forward strand.
CCACTCACAAGGCTAACAAAGAAGAATCTAGTGTTCAATTGGGACTTGGATTGCGAGTTGGCTTTCCAACGCCTAAAAAGGGCTCTTACAACAGCCCCAGTCCTGACTCTGCCAGACAGAAGTAAGATGTTCACAGTTTATACAGATGCATGTGGGACAGGGGTAGGCACTGTCTTGATGCAAGAAGGGAGGGTAGTAGATTATGGTGGAAGGCAATTGAAAGTTCATGAAAAGAACTACCCGACCCACGATCTTGAGTTAGCCGCCATCGTCTTTGCACTTAAGTCTTGGTGACATTATCTCCTAGGTGAGAAGTTCGAACTTTACACTGACCATAAATCGTTGAAATATCTTTTCTCGCAGAAAGATCTTAACTTGAGGCAACAGAGATGGATGGAGTTTCTTGCCTCGTATGACTTCGATATTTCCTATACTCCAGGCAAGGGCAATGTGGTGGCAGACGCCTTGAGTAGAAAGAAACTTACCCTAAGCCCACTCTTTGTAGAAAGGCAAAGCCTAGAGTATATAGCCAGTTTTAACTTTAGGCCCTCGTCCGATCTCGTACCGGGTTTGTTAGCATCTCTAAAAGTGCGCCCTACTCTTTTGGATACAATAGGGACTGCACATCGCGAAGACCCTCAGCTAGTTGATGTGGTTGTTAAGCTAATTAGGGGTGAGACTTCTAGTCACCTCAGTAGATACTCTATTGATGATAAAGGCCTGCTGAGATGCGACAGAAGACTATGCGTTCCACAAGCAAGGGAGTTGATAAAAAAGATTCTCGAGGAAGCACATCGTTCCAAGATGACGATACATCCAGGCGGAGACAAAATGTACAAGGACATGAAAAGAGTTTTCTTTTGGAACGACATGAAGAAGGACGTGGCAGATTTCGTTTCTAAGTGTATGGTATGCCAACAAGTTAATGCAGAATAGAAAAAGCCTGGAGGACTGCTTCATCCCCAAGAGGTCCCACAGTGGAAGTGGGATAGCATTTCAATGGACTTCGTTGATGGGCTGCCTAGGTCGAGAAGGGGCAATACTAGCATTTGGGTAATAGTGGATAGGCTTACAAAGAGCGCCCACTTTTTACTTGTCAAGAGTAGAAGGACCGCCTCATCCCTAGCGTCTCTTTACATCAAGGAGATAGTTAGACTCCAAGGGACACCCTCCAGCATTGTTAGTGATCGAGACCCTATCTTCACAAGCGAGTTTTGGCGAAGTTTGCAAGAAGCTGTAGGCACACAGTTATGTTTGAGCACGGCCTATCACCCCCAGACCGATGGACAGACGTAAATGGTGAATAGAGTTTTAGAGGATCTTTTGAGACTTTGTGTTCTTGACTTTGGAGTGACATGGGAGGATCACCTTCCCTTAGTGGAGTTTGCTTACAACAATAGCTTCCAAGCTACCATAGGCATGGCACCCTTCGAAGCATTGTATGGAAGACCGTGCAAGTCACCAACTTGTTGGTGGGAGCTGCAGATAAGGTTATTCTTGGTCCAGACATGATCATAGAAACTTCAGAAAAAGTGGACTTGATTCGAAGAAGGATGAAGATGGCCTAAGATAGACAGAAATCCTACGCCGACAAGAGAAGGACCGACCTTGAGTTTGAGGTTGGGGACAGAGTTTTTCTCAAGGTAACTCCTCTAAGGAATGTTGTTCTTTTTGGATCCACTGGAAAGCTAGCACCGAGATTTGTAGGACTATTTCCTATCATCGAGAAGGTTGGGAAGATGGCCTATAGATTAGAGCTACCCGAAAAACTGGCCGGAGTTCACAACGTCTTTCATGTTTCTCACCTCCGGAAGTGTTTACACGAGTCTGCTGAAATAGTAGAGGCTAGCATTCTAAAAGAAGCCGAAGTGGAACGTGAAGCAACTGTGAGAAGAGTTCCAACATGCATCTTAGGAACTGAAGTGAAAAAGCTACGCAACTGCGAAGTCAAGCTCGTCAAAGTTCAGTGGAGCGACGCCGAGGAAGACACGACTTGGGAAACTGAGGCTAGAATATGCGCAGCCTACCCTTTTCTTTCTGAGGGTACATCTTTTGATCTCTCTTTTTACTTAAGTTATGCTTATCTATCATTTAGGCATATTTCCTCGGCCCTTTCTCCTTAACTCCTTAGGTAGAAAACAAATGGATGCAAACATGTATTTGAAAACATGTTATGGATTATGGCTGCAAGTGGTTGCAAGTGATTGCTAGTGGTTGCTCCTGGATGCATATACACACGCACCCTAGGATTTATATCGGCTCAGTCACTTCATACTGCATATGCATATATGTATTCTCGTTCACATATGGTTGAAATTTTATATGTTATCATATGGTTATCACATTTGTATGAATTGTTGTGCACTTATGTAGAATTATGAGTAGGAAAAAAAATTTGCATGCATGATGGGTTCATGGCACTTACATGATTCGCATTTAGGAGGTCAACTGAATCAGTCGACCGCCTGATTTTTGCATTAGATAGGGACATTTACAAACACAATGCATATGATCATAAAGCATTAGAAGTCTTGAAGGACAATGGACACCTGTGTTTGTTGGTTGATAAATGGACGATTGGATGGTAGGATATACATTCTTCCTAAATTAAAATTTCGGGGATGAAATCCTTTTAAGTGGTGGAGAATGTAACAACCCGTATATTCTATAACAGTGAAATTCATAAATTAAATTATAATTAATTCTAATGAAAGAATTAAGGGAAATGGCTTACGCCATTGCGTTCGTCTCGGAATTCCGGTTGAGATAGAGTCCGAGTTTGCATGAAACTGACTCCGTATGATGGAGTTATGATCTCCAGAAGTTTCAGAATAAATTTGAAATTCAAAAACAGCTCAGAACAGGTTTAAAATTCAAATTCGAGTTCAAACTTGGCTGGGCGGGAAAATTCCCGCCCAGTGACCAGGTCGACACTAGTGTCAACTGGGCAGCCGACCTGGCCCCCTACCCCACGTCGACTGCGCAGTCGACTTAGGTGTCGACCTGCAGGTCGACTTGCCTGGTCGGCCTGACCCTGGTTCGACTTCTGGTGTGCTGTACGGTCTGATTTCCCTCCCTGTTTGCATCTGACGGCTCAAATTAACTTGAAAACTCTATAAATACACACTAAGACTCAACTAATTCACATAAGAAAATAAGAGAGGAGTCATCATGCTGTCAGGAAGGAGTTGATTGTAGCCGCCAGGAATCAAACTAAGAAGCAAATTAAAGTCTAATCAAATCAATCAACAAATTGCTACCCAAAGGAGAGCACCTCCAAATCCAGAAAACAGAAATCAGAAAACAAGATTTCGTCACACGTTGTAAGTATAGTGGTCTTTCAGAATTTGAATATAATTATGATGTGATATGATGTAATTGGGAATAGAATTGTATCATTATAATGATGTAGATCTTGTGTATTGTAATGTTTCTACTGTGATTGTTTTTGGTGAACTGATTTGTGGCATAAATGGATCGATGCAAGTTTATTATACGTTTGTATATGAAAGTGATGGTAATTGCAAGTTTTGTGGCAAAGTCTATGATTAGATCCCTCTCATGTTTATGTTAATATCCCCTTTATGTTTATGTTGATATCATCGGCCATATACTTATGTAAACACATCCTAGATCTGAGGTCCTTTATGCTACAAGACTCAGAACTTATGTATACATCTTAGATCCATTACAAGTATGATTAGAACTATGTTAAATGTAGTTTGGGCTACATAAACTATGCAAGTTCATGTGGAAATAGACTATATATTAGATTTGGACATTTTCGGTTAATTTACAACATGCTAGTTTTGTGTTCGACGTTATGCCAAGTTATTATGTTAAAACCCAAGTTTGTATAAGTCTACATATGCCATCCTATGTGACACCCATTTAGTTGTATGCCAATTTTGAATGCAAGATTCACATGCTCCAATGTTTATGTTAACGCCAATTTGCAAGTTCATGCGCTACACCTTCTATGTATCACAGAAATATTATATGTTCTGAATTTCCCCTTTTCTCACGTTTATCAAGTTGGGCTGAATTGTGTCGAGCCCAACATTAGTACGTACAAACGGGGGTAATAGCGTTGGGTGTAAAACATGATATAAATAAACATGTTGGCATGTTTGGCGCATGCCAACGAATGTGACATTTTTGCGGTATAAATTGTTTTCCCAAATTAAAAGATGACATGACATTTACATAAATAATGAAATATGTAAATCTAGAAAAGACGACATGTTTGACCCGAGGTTTGATTGAGTTGTGACATAAACCTGCCCGGACCCGTCCGGCTGTCCAGTAGTCACAAAAATACCTATCCAATGTGGGTGGTTAAACATTGAGCCCAATAAAGACCCAGGTTAGACTAAACTACGGTGTAAACCTGCCCGGAACCAACCGGCACATCCTGTAACCGTAGTGATATATGTCTAATGTGAGTGGTTGGTGCTCTAAAAGGCTAAGGACAGGTGGTTGGGTTAAGTCAACTGAAAACACTTAACCAAAGATTCAACATGTTAATAAATACTGGTGGGTGGGGGTTAGGTATATACATACACTTAACCACTTAACATGTTTGACTAGAAAACCCTGGTAACGTAGGGACCCGTTTCAGCAGTAACCCAATTTAGGTATCAACGGTACCCTGAAACTAGGCAGGGTGGGGCACGATTACTGGCCTGATTTTAAGCGGTCAAATAACGGAAATGTTAGGTGCATAGTGTAGGTCTAACGATGTGCGGTCGTGCACGCACTCCGGAGCAGACAAGCAGGGCACTGGGGGCATCAGTAGTATATCCTATGCCTTCTAGTAATTGTGTCGGGGCCGCCACCATGGGTCTTGATGCACCCCATGGTGGGACCAGCAAAGGTATCAACACTTCTTGGGGTAGCCGTAAGACACACGTACGAGTAGGAGCCGATCCTTAGAAAACAAAAAGGATCATTTCACCCTCAGCATGGGGTGCCGGTTAGAGTAATACTCGTAAATGCAGAGATATAGTGTGGGTTCGATAGTATATTCGATTCTAGACTACACTCCCTTAGTTATGATACTATCCTGTTTTTCAGTTTATGTCTATCATATCCTTTTCTTATTCACATACTGAAAAGTCACTAGATATACTCAGGCTTTATGTCTGACTCCGCTTTTCTTTTCGTCTTCTTTTCTTTCGTTCCCCCCCAGGTCCACAGGGAGGAAACAACTCAGCCTAGTCAGACTCTTTTGCAAGCTTGAAGACAGTAGATGTACGGTTTGGAGCACTTTGTCTTGGATCATGGCTTTGGATATCATTACAGGGATTTTGTTGCTTTATTTTATGTTTTATGATTCTTTGATAATCAAGACAGTTATGGAAATGTAATGTTTTTGGAAGTATTGTAAGACAATTATGGTATGGTTCGTGTAACATGTGTTTTGATGAAATAAAAGTTGTTGTTGTTTCCGCTGTTTAAAAATATGTGTATTTATATCTGTCTTGTGTATGTGTGACTTATACTTATAAACCTCCATCAAAATTAGGGCATTCCCTTTGTGAGTGACCCTAACGGAGGTGGGGTGTTTCAAAGTCAGTACGTCGAACCTATGAGCATATAGCCCTATATCCCAGGCCTCGCATACCCATCATCCACATAAGAAGAAATGTCTGGGCTCCATAACATTACACCACTTCTAGCTAGAAAGAAATATATGCACTCCATGCGTTCCTTTTACCGTATCTAACTCATACCGGGTGTGAGGCTCGCGAATTAACACTATACAAAAAGCTATGCTAATTAAAGTTATGCTAATTAAAGCTGTGCTTTGATCATCATCCACAAGACACTGCTTTTCAACAAAAGCCTTGTTCCTTTGCATCTTAGCATGCCATATTGAAAATCCATGCCATACGACTGATGTCTATAAATATATAACCTCTAAGCTCGTACTTCTCAAAGAAGGGTGTTAAGCAAGAGAAAATTTCTATGCCACAAAAAAGATATATATTCAATAGAAATCAATCAATATAGAATGAAATCCAATGTTAGACACATAACCATTTACAAGTCCGTTCTGGGTCTGAACGAAACCGGAGGCACCTTATACCTTGTCCCGTATGTCCAATACAAGAGAGAGGTCCTCGCATATCCGATCGATCTCCAAGTATGTCTGGACGATCAACACTTATTATATTTTCTTGGGGGTACAGCCCAATCAAGACAATAGTAATCATCCATACAATGTGAAGATCTCCGGTCTTCAACCACCATCTTCATCGTCAACTTTTAGTCGCCTTATTAGTTATTCATAATGGATTAAACCAGGTCTTCTCGAATAACTCACATATTTTATAATTAATAATCAAGTGCTATAAAAACACATCATACGCCTCATTCCAATTCAAAATATTCTTTTATTCAAATATTCACATTTTTAGGGAAAGGTTCCAATTAATTTTATCAAAGATAAATTCTTTTAAACTAGTTCTTTAATCTTCCTTTGGATATCACTTCAAAATATTTTATTACACCATTTCACAATTCTAAACCAAATTAAGGTTTATCAACTAGTCGGGATTAGCGAACCTTACCAAAGTAATCATTTATTTATCAATCCCATTCCCAACCTATTCATCCCATGGAGCAAAACTGGTAATACTCCATATCTAACACCCACTGTGTTATCGATAAATTTAATAACCTTTTCACGTTCAAATCTAATTAAAGATTTAACTATCGTCTGGATTAAAACTGGTGGTACTCCATTCACGATCATTTCATGAATTCGATGAATTTAATTAGCTCATTCACATTCCAATCTAATTAAAGATTCATTAAAACTCTAGTTCAGTTTTAGTATAAAAAATCATTTCCTAATGATTATCCAAATATTAGGAAATTAGTCCTTTTTTAACTTAGTTAAAGAACCAATGTCATTTAAAAACACAGTTCACGATAAACCCAAAATCATCTTCCATCGAAATGGAATTTTCACAGAAATGATATCAGACGTAATCAATATGAATTTCCATATCAGACAAATAATACAAATGGAATAATGGCGAAGCCTTTAAAATTCCATATATAGCAACGGTCTTCCTTCACAGAAGCTCATCTCAATTATTACCAAATCGAATTCCATTCAATTCCGATTTAATATATTAAATTGGAAAACCTTACTTTCGAAAAATTTCATTAAGTCTTAATAAAAAGATTTATAAATTCCAAATCATATCTTCACTATTAATTAGGTTTTAAGAAAAAATGTCATTTAAAACATTGTTCACGCCGAACCCAAAATCATCATCTATTTAATTCTAATTAATAAATATAATTGGAAAACTTCATTAAATCCAGGTTACAAGATTTGTTCTTTCCTCAACTGGGTTTAGGAACAGTGTTTTTTAAGACACCATTCATGACAAACCCAAAATACAATTTGATATTAAATACAAGGCTCTAAATAGAAATTAATATCGGCTTATATTCAATATCAAATTCTGAAACCAACAGATATCGTATTGGGATTAACGATATCTGTGTAACGATCCGCATTCTACGTATCAAAGGATCATAGAATATTTATTTCTTTTTCATATGAGGTCTTATAGTCGTGTAACTTTGGTGAACGACTATTGGTGTCATTTCCCATGTTCACGTTTTTTGCGATTTTAAAATGACCATTTTACCCCAAGCTAATATTGTTTCACCTATAACTTTTGATTGGTAAGGAGTTTTGACCTGAAATCACTCTCATTAGATTCGAATGATGGTTTACCTTTCCGTAGAGTGGTAACAATGATCAAACGGACTTACCGTTTGGGAGATATGGCAGAAATAAGGTTTGGAAGGAGAAAAACAGCTTAACCGGGCCTAATTAGGGTGATTAACAGCTAGGCCCATAACCCATTTCGGGATTAGGGTTATGGGGAGGCTGAAATCAGTTAGGAAAAGATTTTATTTCATTTTCTCAGCCGCCTAAAATATTTCTCTAACCCGAACAATGGCCTCTACCTTCTAAAATCATCCCAAATCACCTTCTGATCACTAATTAAGAAGATCTACAACAAATAAGGGCAATTCAACACCAACTTAGAGTTGGAGCTGCTGTGTTGCATAGGAAAACGGCCCAAAACAGTAGAGTTTCAGATCTAAAGTTTTACTTGCAGATAAGGTGAGTGATTTGCATTGTTTTTCCACTAATTACGACTAATTAGGGGTGATTAGTGATAATTAGCGAAATTATGCTTTATAAAAATCTAGAAAAATTTGTAAAATTATGAAATATTATTTTAGGGCTCTAATAAAATTTTGGTTAATTTGGATATGTTTAGCTAATCCTATCATTAGTTATAGTTAAACATGATTAAGGGGAAAACCATGGGTTTTGGGTATGTTTGATTCATATTGGCATGATTATTCATCGTTTTGGTGTTTATGGTTGATTGTACATGTTGCTATGACTTTATGGTATGCTTTGTGATTGATTAGAAAAGTTAGAATGGTCGAAAACGACGTTGTATGGCGTAAAACAGTCGCTGGAAAAGTTGCAGAAAACTATGCGGAACCGAATCGGATCGCAGGGAGGAAGTATGACCCGACCCGCTCGTGAAGCACCCCTTCCCATGAACCACTGGTGGAGCCATGAAGCTTGAAGTTCTCCGACTCGAACCACTTTGTAACACCCCACGTCCGTTAGTGTCACTCACAAAGGGAATGCACTAAGTTCTATGGAGCATTTTAAGGTAAAAGATGCAGATAAATTACAAGACAGACAGAAATTAAACAGCGGAAAATAAAACTTTGCTTTATTGATAAAATAGTTTGTACAATGATTTCTTTACAATATCAGAGTATCATCTGTCTAACAAAATAAAGAAGCATAAAAATACATTTATATTCCCTAAGTTTAGCAAGAGCCAACCATAGCATCTGAAAAGAGAATCCAAGCAACCTTCGACAAATCTTCAAGCTGGGAAAGAGTGACGTTCCAACTTAACCTGAGCTATACTATTCCCTCCTCTACTACCTAGGGGGGGGGGGTGGGACGGAAGAAAAGAAGACGAAAGAAAAACAGAGTCAGACATAAAGCCTGAGTAAGTTCAGTAACTTCTAGCATGTGAACATGGAAAAAAAAACGACATGAATTAACTAAATACAAGATTACACCATGACGATAGGGTCATCAAGATTAGACAAGGTAATCACAAGATATGCTAAGATAAACTGGATACGCTCTAATACTTTCGCCGCTTCGCTATTTCCTTGTTATACTGGTTTCTATATCTCTGCACCACCTAACGATAACGTGATCCCAATCCCTGTATTTTCCATCGCCTTCAGGCATCCATTTATTTATTTGTTACCTAGATTTAATCTAGGGTTTTCTACCAAGTTCCTTCTAGATTCAACTAGAGTTTACGCTGTCAGCTGAATGCTTCTCGGATTCAGGATTTATGCCACCTAGTTCAACTAGGAATTATGCTACCTGTCGAATGATACCCCCAAGTCTAGGACACACTACCTACAGTGGTATATGTTCCTATACTTCCCCACGCATGTATCGCGAATCGTTGTCGCTTGTCTAGATGCACATGTCCCGTAATGTGCGACCCGAGTCCTGTGTCAGGGCAAATCAAGGAATACAGAACTCGGTCGGGAGCTTTCAGATATCTACCAATGCAGATACTAAGGTCTGTTTTTGTTCCAGTGGCTATGGTCCCACTTGACCCCTCCCTCAACTATTGAAAGGCACACCTTGTAAAATGAGAACTATACGCCGGCCCCCGGTGCCCCACTATCCTATGGCCATCCGCAACCATAACTATATAGCAAGTATATGGTCTTTCGGAGTTCTCCGCCTTTCCGCTTCACGTATCTCGATTGACTCAAGATGGATGGTAGACGACGAGTTGCTATCACAGGGCTACCGTCTTCTCGCGAAATCACGCTGGTCCATCCTGGTCTTTAGGTTGCCATGTATTGCAGCCAAGGCATTCTACTGGTTCTTCTACGCAGACCTTAACCTCTGTGAGCCCAGGAGAATCATCTGCAGCCTCACAGAGGGATACCAAGAGTACCCTCACGTCCCTCCGAAGCCTCGGGCTTCGTAACCCAATTCGTTGGAGCCTTCTTTTTAATCAGACGGACATTTGCTCCTTCTCGTTTTATACTAAGAATTACTACTTAGTTTTACTGACTAAGATTTACCACTTAGTTTACAGAATCATTGTTTTCTTGACTAAGGTTTACTACTTAGTTCCCTTTCCCGCCAATTTGGATTGGTTAAGTGTCATTAGTCAATTCAAGCCAACTTAACCCTCTTCATTTATCATGTCAAACTGATTAAGTGTTATCAGTAATTCATGTTGACTTAACCCCACCACAAACCAAGTTATATTAGTTAAGTATTTCTTATTACTTAACCTTACCCATTCACCCTGTATTGGTTCAGTGTTCCTTTTTAGCTTAACCTTGCCCGTCTGTTTTAACTAACCTGTTATTAACGATTAAGTATTATCCCTTCATGTTTTAGACTTAACCCTATTCCTTTATCACAATCTGATGGTTAAGTGTTCAAGTTTACTTAACCCTACGGTCTAGCCCAGCTAACATATCAAAATTGGCTAAGTGTATTTACTTAACCCCAGCCTCTAGTCTAGTGATCATGTTAATTTGGCTAAGTGTATTAATTTTACTTAACCCCACCTTCTAGTCTAGTTAACATGTTAATTTGGCTAAGTGTTTTCTTAGTTACTTAACCCCTACAAATCTGGTCTTGTTACCATAAGTTTGGTTAAGTGTCCCTATGGACTTAGCCCTCCCATTCTAGCTTGACTGTGTTAAGTTGGTTAAGTGTTCCTATAGACTTAACCCTCCCATTCTAGCTTAACTGTGTTAAGCGTTAGTCTAAACCTAACCCCACCCATCAGTCTAGTTATCATGTTGAACTGGTTAAGTGTCTTAGTTAACTTAACCCTACCATTCTCGTTCTAGCTTTAATTAAATAGATTAAAGCCACGACTACTCACATTAAACAGATATTGTTGCGACTACTGGATGTGCCGGTTGGTTCCGGGAAGATTTACATCGCAACTCAGTCTAACCTCGGGTTGGGCGTATTCGTGTTTTCTAGTTCAAAGGGTTTTGACTAATTTTCAAATCAGGTTTTGAAGGTAACCATCCCGTCCGTCGGATCAGTTAGGGATTGCCAGGGAGAGCAGGAAACTTGTATTTTCCAAACCCAAGCCTAGACACTATCCTCTCTGTCACCCTAGAACTTTCTGGTGTGTTATTAAAAGAGATGTCGTTAATAAACCTTTAATTTGTCTAAATTTACATTTCCTTATTTAGGACAAATTCTATTTACTTATTTCCTAATTACTCTTTTAATGTGAATTGTCAACATTTATTCTTACGGAACATTTTCCCCTCTATATCATGTTTATGCTTTTTGGTATGTAAACCATACCAAATGAAGTGTCACTAACCATGATCTTGCTAATCCTGACAATTACTCCCAATTATGGCCAATTTCAAGTTTATGCCAATATACTTATGGAGCCAAATTAGCTAATCCAATTCTGGTTTAACATTCTAATTCATGTCAAACTAGACTTATTACTCTAGTTCGCAATTCATGTAAATGCTAGATTTACATGTCAATACTAGATTTATACGTCAATACTAGATTCAAATTACACATCTTATAATTCATGTCAAATTTATCCAATTTGCATTTCTATGAATATGCCATAATACATGTTCCCAATTTATGCCAATTTCCAAGTTAAACTACGTTTTGGTAAATTTCATATTTTGCCCAAAATCGCATTCCCACCGTTCGTACATTCGTGTTTCAATCTAGATTATAGATAAATCTAGATTCGTAACAAATAGGGAATGAACCAAGGATTGCTATGAAAAGGATAGATATAACAACTGGCATAAAATGGTTTTGAATAACGACGTAGGTTCAAGAACATGGGTAGACCTAACTTAATAGGTAAATTCCCAAGGTCTAAAACCAAGAATAGACAGAATAAAGGCGTAGGTTCAAGAACATGGGTAGACCTAACTTAATAGGTAAATTCCCAAGGTCTAAAACCAAAGAACAGACAAGATAGATAATCGGGTTCACAGTCACAAAATTTTAAACACTTTCCTAGTCATGAACCATAGGTGCTTAATCATAGTTGTCCCATTTATGTCATAGACAATAGTTTTGCTTCCTAATCAAAGGTATAGGCTATAGTCATGGAAATAATTCTCATGGTCACAGTCACAGTCATAGGCAATGTCCATAGTCATAGGCAGTGTTCATAGTCTTAGGCAATGTTCATAGTCTTAGTCAATGTTCATAGTCTTAGGCAATGTTCATAGTCTTAGGCAATGTTCATAGTCAAAGAGGCATATGGTTCTAAGGTCCATAGTTTCATAGTTACAATCTTATTTGTCCTCGAAATCATAATAGTTCTTAATTTGGTCCAAAGAAATAGGTACTGATTCAATAGAAAGAATTGGCATACTCTTTTATTCCTTTAATTTCATGTCACGAAAAGAGAAACGTTCAAATTTAGAAATAACTGACTTACGGAGATTAGATTAGAATAGAAAGATGGTGTTGCTATGATTCATAGAAAAACGGTCGTTGCAGTCGTTCGAATCTTCACTTGAATTCTAGCTTGAATCTCCTCTTTAAAAGTCTTTGAGCAGCACCTCCTCGTCTTGATTTATTTTATGTATATTATTTTATTTATTATTTGATTAAGAGGAGGAGAGGAAGCCATGTTTACTAAGAATCTTTGCAGCATAAGGGTAGAGAAGAATTGTGAATAGAGAAGAAGACCAGGGCTGTTTATATAGTTGCTCAAGACCTTATCGTACACGCAGCGCTGAGTCAGCATTGAACCTAGTTAAGAAAATATTCCAGGTTCGCAGATGAATCTAGCCCAATCTTAGCGTACATGCAGTGCTAAGTCAGCATTGGGTCCCACAAGCTGTTTTGGCGTAGAAATTTGAATTTCGAACTTTTGAATTTCTGGAATTTATTTAACTGTTTTATTCACATGAAATATTCTTATATGTATACAATTCCTTTAACGACCATTTTACGCATATATATATATATACATACATACATATATACGCACAACTTTCATTTTATTTTCAAAATTCAAACGATGTTGCACCGTTATTTAATTCTTGCCATATTTCATTTACTATAGCCTTATCTTAAATTTTATCTTTCGTATACATATATTTCTGCATATATATATATATATATATATATATATATATATATATATTCTCATGTATATACATATATTTTCTTTATTTCCTTATATGTACGTTCTTATCCTTTCAAATTTTGAATTTGTATAAGTACATATATTTGCATGCTCAGTTGGCCCTCTTTAAAACAGAGATAAAAATTATGCTGCCGTCGGGGTTCGAACCCCCGACCTCCATGTTACAAATCCAATGCCTTAACTAATTGAGCTACAAAGTCTTTTGTTAATAAGTCTTAGAACAATGATAATTATTGTTCTTTCCTTACTTCTCTTTTTCATGTTAGTTACAATACTCAAATTAAACCAATGCATGAATCTTTTTCTTTTAATGTTAATGCATTATGTTTGCAAATCAGTGCATGCAACATATTTACATCGCATGCAACCAATCTTTTTTTTTTCATATATTAATTATTTTTCATTATACCATATTAATCCTATCTGTGGATATATATACATTTTTAATTACATTAAAAATACGGGGTGTTACATTCTCCCCCACTTAAAAGGATTTCGTCCCCGAAATCTTCTAGTTAGGAAGAATGTGTCCTACCGTCCAATCACCCATCTACTCAACCATCTAATCACAGGCATCGATTGTCCTTAAAAGATTTCTAATGCTTTCATGTTCATATGCATAGTGTGTGTATATGTCTTTATCTACTGTAAAATCAGGCGGATTACTGATTCAGTCGACCTCCTTAATGCGAATCATGTCGGTGCCATGCGTCCAATCATGTATGCAAGCATCCCTAGTTACGTAAATACTACATGCGTGCACGGCCATTCATTCATATGCAACATCCATATGATAACATATCAGGCTCAACTTAAATACATATCTGTAAATGCAATATGAAAATGTCTGAACTGGTCTAGTGTCTAATACGTATGCATATGCATTCACAAGCAACCATTAGCAACCACTTGCAACCATCAACCATAACATGTTTCAAATACATGTTTACATCCATTGGCTTCTACCTAAGGATCGAAGATATGACCTAGGTGATATACTTTGAAAAGAGAGAAACAATTATGCGTAATGCTTCTAAACAAAGAAATCAAGGATACACCCTTAAGAAAAAGGGTATGACGCTAGTATCTTGCCTTCTTGAGCTTTACTCCACTGTATCTTAACTAATTTAACTTCACGATTGTGAAGTTTCCGACCTCCAATTCCAAAATAAACAGATGTCACGGTACCAAGTATACGTACTAAGATGATTAGAGGTTTCCCTCTTATCCATCATGCCATAACTATAAGAGTCGAAAGGTCACTACGTGCTCTTTGGAGTGCCTACCACAACTATTCATCTCTCCCGCAAACCATCCAAACCGAACTCGACATTCCTCAAGTACAAGCCCCAAAGGCCTAAACCAATATCAGACAAGCACCCAAGGAATATCTCCGCCGAATTTAGACGATCTACGTGAGATGATATAAGCAAACTCGATAGCTATTCTCAAATCCCTACTAACAAAAAAATAAACTGGTCGGACCACCAATTAGATTTGAGACTCTAGTGGGATCTTTCTACTATACAAGTACTATGGTGCAGAGACCCAACTATGGAAGTGGATATGAACAAATGAGAAGCGCTAGAACCTAAGGAAATAACACGAACAGAGAACTAGACTCTTCCAACCGGACTACCTTTCTCCTGGGTACGCTTGGTGGCGAAAGCATGTACTTGCCCTTCTGAAAATCTCGTCTTCGTTCTTGCCCTTGTCCTTAAGTATATGCCCTTTCATACCCTAGTAAAGATACTTCCTCTTGTCTTAGGTTTTATAATTTCTTCCTCCTTCATGTGCTAAGTCTACAACCATGAATTCCTCATCCTAGGGTTACGCTCCTTAGCCAAACTCCTCATCCCCTTCCGTGTGTAGTCATGTTGACAAATCTCTCGAAAACTGCCTCCATCGTCCGGAAAACCTTATAAGCTTTGAAAGAAAACTGCCCGTAGATGAAATAACTACGGCTATGGTTGGAAGCCGGGCACTACTTTGCCCTTCGATGAGGTTACCTCCCAGAAAGCCAGGAGCCCCAGAGACTCAAGAAAGAAGGAGAAAAGAATTTAAATAGAAGAAGAGAAGATAGTGCGTATGGCTTTGGGGAATATGTCTTTAAAACAAATCTTTTCTCTTGAAAATGCTTCTTTAAAAACCATTTTGAAAATAATTTTTCAAATCCTTTATCTGATCTGGTAACCTTCATCTCTGATACCACGTGTAACATCCCACGTCTGTTAGTGTCACTCACAAAGGGAATGCACTAAGTTCTGTGGAGCATTTTAAGGTAAAAGATGCAGATAACTTACAAGACAGACAGAAATTAAACAGCGGAAAATAAAACCTTGCTTTATTGATAAAATAGTTTGTACAATGATTTCTTTACAATATCAGAGTATCATCTGTCTTACAAAATAAAGAAGCATGAAAATACATTTATATTCCCCAAGTTTAGCAAGAGCCAGCAATATCATCTGAAAAGAGAATCCAAGCAACCTTCGACAAATCTTCAAGCTGGGAAAGAGTGACGTTCCAACTTAACCTGAGCTATACTATTCCCTCCTCTACTACCTTGGGGGGGGGGGACGGAAGAAAAGAAGACGAAAGAAAAACAGAGTCAGACATAAAGCCTGAGTAAGTTCAGTAACTTCTAGCATGTGAACATGGAAAAACAAAGCGACATGAATTAACTGAATACAAGATTACACCATGACGATAGGGTCAACAAGATTAGACAAGGTAATCACAAGATATACTAAGATAAACTGGATACGCTCTAATACTTTCGCCGCTTCGCTATTTCCTTGTTATACTGGTTTCTATATCTCTGCACCACCTAACGATAACGTGATCCCAATCCCTGTAATTTCCATCGCCTTCAGGCATCCATTTATTTATTTGTTACCTAGATTTAATCTAGGGTTTTCTGCCAAGTTCCTTCTAGATTCAACTAGAGTTTACGCTGTCTGCTGAATGCTTCTCGGATTCAGGATTTATGCCACCTAGTTCAACTAGGAATTATGCTACCTGTCGAACGATGCCCCCAAGTCTAGGAAACACTACCTAGAGTGGTATATGTTCCTATACTTCCCCACGCATGTATCGCGAATCGTTGTCGCTTGTCTAGATGCACATGTCCTGTAATGTGCGACCCGAGTCCTGTGTCAGGGAAAATCAAGGAATACAGAACTCGGTCGAGAGCTTTCAGATATCTGCCGATGCAGATACTAAGGTCTGTTTTTGTTCCAGTGGCTATGGTCCCACTTGACCCCTCCCTCAACTAATGAAAGGCACACCTTGTAAAATGAGAACTATACGCCGGCTCCCGGTGCCCCACTATCCTATGGCCATCCGCAACCATAACTAGATGGCAAGTATATGGTATTTTGGAATTCTTCGGCTTTCCGCTTCACGTATCTCGATTGACTCAAGATGGACGGTAGACGACGAGTTGCTATCACAGGGCTAACGTCTTCTCGCCAAATTACGCTGGTCCATCCTGGTCTTTAGGTTGCCATGTATTGCAACCAAGGCATACTCCTGGTTCTTCTACGCAGACCTTAACCTCTGTGAGCCCAGGAGAATCATCTGCAGCCTCACAGAGGGATACCAAGAGTACCCTCACGTCCCTTCGAAGCCTCGGGCTTCGTAACCCAATTCGTTGGAGCCTTCTTTTTACTCAGACGGACATTTGCTCCTTCTCGTGTTATACTAAGAATTACTACTTAGTTTTACTAACTAAGATTTACCACTTAGTTTACAGAATCGTTGTTTTCTTGACTATGGTTTACTACTTAGTTCCCTTTCCCGTCAATTTGGATTGGTTAAGTGTCATTAGTCAATTCAAGCCAACTTAACCCTCTTCATTTATCCTGTCAAACTGGTTAAGTGTTATCAGTAATTCATGTTGACTTAACCCCACCACAAACCAAGTTATATTGGTTAAGTATTTCTTATTACTTAACCTTACCCATTCACCCTGCATTGGTTCAGTGTTCCTTTTTAGCTTAACCTTGCCCGTCTGTTTTAACTAACCTGTTATTAACGGTTAAGTATTATCCCTTCATGTTTTAGACTTAACCCTATTCCTTTATCACAATCTGATGGTTAAGTGTTCAAGTTTACTTAACCCTATGGTCTAGCCCAGCTAACATATCAAAATTGGCTAAGTGTATTTACTTAACCCCAACCTCTAGTCTAGTGATCATGTTAATTTGGCTAAGTGTATTAACTTTACTTAACCCCACCTTCTAGTCTAGTTAACATGTTAATTTGGCTAAGTGTTTTCTTAGTTACTTAACCCCTACAAATCTAGTCTTGTTACCATAAGTTTGGTTAAGTGTCCCTATGGACTTAGCCCTCCCATTCTAGCTTGACTGTGTTAAGTTGGTTAAGTGTTCCTATAGACTTAACCCTCCCATTCTAGTTTAGCTGTGTTAAGTGTCAGTCTAAACCTAACCCCACCCATCAGTCTAGTTTTCATGTTGAACTGGTTAAGTGTCTTAGTTAACTTAACCCTACCATTCTCGTTCTAGCTTTAATTAAATAGATTAATGCCACGACCACTCACATTAGACAGATATTGTTGCGACTACTGGATGTGCCTGTTGGTTCCGGGAAGATTTACATCGCAACTCAGTCTAACCTCGGGTTAGCCGTATTCGTGTTTTCTAGTTCAAAGGGTTTTGACTAATTTTCAAATCAGGTTTTGAAGGTAACAATCCCGTCCGTCGGATCAGTTAGGGATAGCCAGGGAGAGCAGGAAACTTGCATTTTCCAAACCCAAGCCTAGACACTATCCTCTCTGTCACCCTAGAACTTTCTGGTGTGTTATTAAAAGAGATGTCGTTAATAAACCTTTAATTTGTCTAAATTTACATTTCCTTGTTTAGGACAAATTCTATTTACTTATTTCCTAATTACTCTTTTAATGTGAATTGTCAACATTTATTCTTACGGCCCATTTTCCCCTCTATATCATGTTTATGCTTTTTGGTATGTAAACCATACAAAATGAAGTGTTACTAACCATGATCTTGCTAATCCTGACAATTACTCCCAATTATGGCCGATTTCAAGTTTATGCCAATATACTTATCGAGCCAAATTAGCTAATTTAATTATGATTTAACATTCTAATTCATGTCAAACTAGACTTATTACTCTAGTTCACAATTCATGTAAATGCTAGATTTACATGTCAATACTAGATTTATACGTCAATACTAGATTCAAATTACACATCTTATAATTCATGTCAAATTTATCTAATTTGCATTTCTATGAATATGCCATAATACATGTTCCCAATTTATGCCAATTTCCAAGTTAAACTACGTTTTGGTAAATTTTATATTTAGCCCCAAATCGCATTCCCACCGTTCGTACATTCGTGTTTCAATCTAGATTATAGATAAATCTAGATTCGTAACAAATAGGGAATGAACCAAAGATTGCTATGAAAAGGATAGATATAACAACTAGCATAAAATGGTTTTGAATAACGACGTAGGTTCAAGAGCATGGGTAGACCTAACTTAATAGGTAAATTCCCAAGGTCTAAAACCAAGAATAGACAGAATAAAGGCGTAGGTTCAAGAACATGGGTAGACCTAACTTAATAGGTAAATTCCCAAGGTCTAAAACCAAAGAACAGATAAGATAGATAATTGGGTTCACAGTCACAAAATTTTAAACACTTTCCTAGTCATGAACCATAGGTGCTTAATCACAGTTGTCCCATTTATGTCATAGACAATAGTTTTGCTTCCTAATCAAAGGTATAGGCTATAGTCATGGAAATAATTCTCATGGTCACAGTCACAATCATAGGCAATGTCCATAGTCATAGGCAATGTTCATAGTCTTAGGCAATGTTCATAGTCTTAGGCAATGTTCATAGTCAAAGAGGCATATGGTTCTAAGGTCCATAGTTTCATAGTTACAGTCTTATTTGTCCTCGAAATCATAACAGTTCTTAATTTGGTCCAAAGAAATAGGTACTGATTCAATAGAAAGAATTGGCATACTCTTTTATTCCTTTAATTTCATGTCACGAAAAGAGAAACGTTCAAATCTAGAAATAACTGACTTACGGAGATTAGATTAGAATAGAAAGATGGCGTTGCTATGATTCATAGAAAAACGGTCGTTGCAGTCGTTCGAATCTTCACTTGAATTCTAGCTTGAATCTCCTCTTTGAAAGTCTTTGAGCAGCACCTCCTCGTCTTGATTTATTTTATATATATTATTTTATCTATTATTTGATTAAGAGAAGGAGAGGAAGCCAAGTTTACTAAGAATCTTTGCAGCATAAGGGTAGAGAAGAATTGTGAATAGAGAAGAAGACCAGGGCTGTTTATATAGTTACTCAAGACCTTATCGTACACGCAGCACTGAGTCAGCATTGAACCTAGTTAAGAAAATAGTCCAGGTTCGTGGATGAATCTAGCCCAATCTTATCGTACATGCAGTGCTAAGTCAGCATTGGGTCTCACAAGCTGTTTTGGCGCAGAAATTTGAATTTCGAACTTTTGAATTTCTGGAATTTATTTAACTGTTTTATTCACATGAAATATTCTTATATGTATACAATTCCTTTAACGACCATTTTACGCGTATATATATACGCACAACTTTCATTTTATTTTCAAAATTCAAACGATGTTGCACCGTTATTTAATTCTTGCCATATTTCTTTTACAATAGCCTTATCTTAAATTTTATCTTTCGTATACATATATTTCTGCGTATATATATATATATATATATATATATATTCTCATGTATATACATATATTTTCTTTATTTCCTTATATGTATGTTCTTATCCTTTCAAATTTTGAATTTGTATATGTACATATATTTGCATGCTCAGTTGGCCCTCTTTAAAACAGAGATAAAAATTATGATGCCGCCGGGGTTCGAACCACCGACCTCCATGTTACAAATCCAATGCCTTAACCAACTGAGCTACAAAGTCTTTTGTTAATAAGTCTTAGAACAATGATAATTATCGTTCTTTCCTTACTTCTCTTTTTCATGTTAGTTACAATACTTAAATTAAACCAATGCTTGAATCTTTTTCTTTTAATGTTAATGCATTATGTTTGCAAATCAGTGCATGCAACATATTTACATCGCATGCAACCAAACTTTTTTTTTCATATGTTAATTAATTTTCATTATACATCACCATATTAATCCTATTTGTGGATATATATACATTTTTAATTACATTAAAAATACGGGGTGTTACACACTTCCCTTGAACCGTGGAGCACCATGCAACTTCGACCCGACTTGGTGGAAGAAGTATAGACCGATCTGAACCACTCTAGGGAGCACGACCCGAACTGCTTGGTGGACCACGAACCGTGCTTGCACACGCGGACCGATCCGATGCTCTAGAGCAGCGCCACGAACTGACCCGGCCTGGAAGGAACTCATGACCCAACCCGAACGTGGAGAAGAGAATTTATCAGAATGGAGGCTTGTCTCCGAACCGATCCGGAGGAAACCAAAACCCGAGATGCAAAGGTAGTCCAAATGGGAAGTAGAACTCAGGATCCAGATGGGAACCAACGAGTTAACTTCATGAATTGGATTTTGCTGCGGGACGTGTGCAAAGGGGTTATCGATGTCTATAGCTTTGACTCACCAAAGAGAGACGGATATTGGCTATGGATCAGTGCAGTGGAGCCGTCATGACTCCATGGGGCAGAGTGAGCGTAACAAAGAATTGGGTGATCAAAGTGGTGGATATCGTATGCTTTATGCACTGTGTGAGAGATGCGAGGATGATTGCTATGTTTAATGTTTTGCTATCACCATGACATACAAAACCCCTCCCTATTATTTTCAAACCATGTGTCAGTGTCACCTTAGAGTATTGTACATCCTATTGTGCTAACTCTTTGGTTGTAGGTCCAGGTTTAGGTATGGTTATGTATACCTGTTATTGTTCTGTTTTGCTGCTTATCGCTTATACCAGACTTTTGTCTGACCCAGAGTTATTTGACTCTTCTTATTACTCTGGGTGCTCTTAAACGGGCAGACTAGAGACAACTCAGGTGATTATGCATGAGTGGCTGTACCGGAGACGAGCAGGAGGCTTCCACGTATGATATATTTATAATCTCCCTGTGTTGTTGCTGGTCACTATTTTGGGCATTAGCAGTGTACCACTTTCTTTTGCTTTAGAGACAGTATTTTGAAGTTGCAATAATGATGTTGGATCATAAGCTATATTTTTGATTCCGCTGCTATGATGGTTAAGTTTTCAGCTTATGCACGGTCTCGCCTGTTTTATGTCAAAGTTGTGTTATTATTATATTTTATCCCATGTGTAACACCCCACGCCAACTAAGGTCACTCATAAAGGGAATGCCTTAGCTTCGGTGGAGTATTTAAGTGAATATAGAACTGAAAAATTACAACAAGACAGATATAAATACTTGAAATTTAAAACATCATTTCATTGCACCGAAAGGTAAACATGTTTGGTTACATCTCAAAAACCAACAAGAGTCAAGTACAAAATATCCATCTCGTTAAAACATAAATACATAATCCCACTACATACTAATAGCCATAATAGAAAAGATAACCGAGCTTTTCTTCAAGAGTCTAAGCTCCAAAAGATAGATAAAGTAATCTGATCAAAGCCCACTAGTGCTGGGCCCACTCTGAGAACCTGAGGGTTGGGGAAAAAGATAAAAACAACGGGGTCAGACATAAGTCTGAGTGAGCCCTATAACCTTAACAATACAATCATTAAAGTAATTAGGGTATGATATAAACCTGGTACGGTACGACTGGGGATAAATGACTACACTAGGTAGCCAACTAGACTTAGGATAAACTAAGATAACGGTAAGGACGCCTCTATCCACCCAAGGATAAATACTATATTGCACCACCCCAAATCTACCCACCCAAGGGTAATTCCTACACTGCACCACACCAGTCATTCCTACTTAAGGGTTGATCCCTCCCAAGGACTTAGAGAATTTACCCAGTAGTTTCGTGTACCCCTAGCTGACTACATAGGTGCCGTCTGCCTCTATCTCCACTAGGTGTACCCACTACTCCCAAGCGATCGGCTCCCTACCGTAGATACCCGTGCTGGCCCCACAGTGGGGTGTATCACTCCCCAAAGTGGCAACCCGATAATATCAATGGTGCACGGCTTATATCTACACGATGCAACAACGTCTTACCTACCAGCCCGGGTCCACACACGCATATGAAACCCGTTGGACTCGCGTTGCCACCGCTACTCCGTTTGGCCTCTTATAGTCAAGCCCAGTACGCGTGTCCCGTCTTCGACATGGGTCGAGCCCAATAAGATACATATGGGTTACTGGTTGAAATGGGCCCCCACAAGCTACTACTTAAGCTTGTCATTTTATCTAGTGCATCCCACTTAACCCCTTTTCATAATCATGCCCACTTACATGTTAAGGTTTGGTTAAGTCATCTAATCATATTTCAATTGCCACTCAAGGGCCCCACAAGCTACTACTTAAGCTTGTCATTTAATCTAGTGAATCCCACTTAACCCCTTTTCATAATCATGCCCACTTACATGTTAAGGTTTGGTTAAGTCATCTAATCTTATTTCAATTGCCACTCAAGGGCCACACAAGCTACTACTTAAGCTTGTCATTTAATCTAGTGCATCCCACTTAACCCCTTTTTCATAATCATGCCCACCTACATGTTAAGGTTTGGTTAAGTCATCTTATCCTATTTCAATTGCCACTAAAGGCACCCACTAGATTTCTTCATGCCACCCAAGGCAGCCACTTGATTTCCACATGCCACCCAAGGCACCCACTTAACCCTTTAATCATGTTTAGTTACATGTTCCACTTTGGTTAAGTATTCTAGTCATATTCTTTATTACCACCCAAGGCAACCCACTAGATTTTTCCACATGCCAGCCAAGGCACCCACTTAACCCTTTAATCATGTTTAATTACATGTTCCACTTTGGTTAAGTATTCTAATCGTATTTTCTATTGCCACCCAAGGCAACCACTAGATTTTCTCATGCCCCCCAAGGCACTTACTTAATCTCCACATGCCACCCAAGGCACCCACTTAACCCTTCATGCCCCACTACATGCTTATCTGGTTAAGTGTTTCTTAATTGATTAAGAACGTAACCGTTGTAAAGACCTCTCACATTAGACTATCTTTTATGGCAGCTGGATTTGCCGTTTGGGTCCGGGCAGCCTTACGCCATAACCGAATCTAACCTCGTGTCTATACACTTGTCACGTATTTAGTTTGTGCCTAACACCTCTCACATTGGGCCAATCATTTGTAGCTGCTGGATATGCCGGTCGGTTCCGGGCAGTCTTATGCTACAAAAGGGTCCAACCTCGTGTCTTAGTCAATTAATTACACCTAATTAATCACCCCCATAATTTGTATTAATTATCCCTAATTAATTACAAATTTAACGATGTACATAATTGACTCAATTATGTCCATCCACTTTATGGTATGCATAATCATACCAACTTCACACCATTTTATTAACATGTATATTAACCCCATCGTTCCCCACGTAATTCGCTAACATGACATAAAAGGGAAGATTCATCACAAACACAATGGGTTCAACTTGCATAACACATTAGCATCAAAATGGGTTCAAAGGTGTCAACATGCATATAGCATCAACCCAACTAGCATAAATAATCAACCCAAACTTGCATGAATCACATATGTCATAAAGAGGTTAACTTGCATAAGTTTCTTATGTCATTCAAAGGGGTAAACTTGCATATGTATGTATGACATACAAAGGGGTTAACTTGCATATGTATGCATATCATACTAAGGTGTAAACTTGCACATGTTACTTGCATATCATCAAACACCAAACTTGCATAACATGTCATATGTGAACTTGCATATAATCATACACCAAACTTGACTACATATCATAGATGAACTTGCATATAATCATACACCAAACTTGCATATCATGGTGTCATGATGGATCAATGTTTCTCATATGACTTGCTTATCTTGCATAACATCATAAACACTTAGCATATGACTTGAATAACTTGCATAACTTCATGAACATATATCATATGACTTGCATAACATGCATAACATCATTAACACATAGCATATAACTTGCATAACATATATTGATCCACATTCATAGCCATAACCTCATTATATCCTATCATAATCATTTCAACAATTGGTCATTAAGGCTATAGAAAACTCACCACTTGTTGATTAGCACTCATAAGAAGAAGATTAAGTTGCTAGAGTTGATTAGAGATTGATTTGAGATGCTATCTTCTTCTACAAATTGATGGACGCTCCTTCAAGTTGCATTTTGACGGCTTGACGGCATTGTATCTATTTTTAGTATGAATTAGGGTAGTCTTAGGGTATATTTATAGAGTAGTTAGGTGTTTTAGGCCATTAGATTAACCCTAAATTAGATTAGAGCCGTCAGATCACGTTCTAGCCACAAAAACACAGCCCAAAAGACAAGCTGGTGCACCCAAGTCACCTGGGCTCGACCAGGGAGGTCGACTCCTAGGTCGACCCTAGGGTCGACTCCCCAGTCGACCTGGGGGGAGGTCGACTCCCTAGTCGACCCCCAGGTCGACTCCCTAGTCGACCCCCAGGTCGACCCCCTGGGTCTGGCGGGAATTTTCCCGCCACTTCTGAAATTTGAAATTTGTGATTTTGAATCTGTTTTTAAATTTCTGAAAATTTCTTTGGGCCTTATCGGGGTTATACGGACTCCGATTTTCGAAAACTCAAACTCTATTTCGCGTATTTTTCCAAGGCGAACGCATTGGCATAGCCCGTTTCCCCTAATTCAGATTTTTAAATTTAATTCTGCCCTGTTTTATATTATAGCTAGTTATTCAACATACGGGGTGTTACACCATGCGCTGTGAGACATTCGACAGGTTCCTTGTTAGTTCAAATTCCTTCCTTTTCCTTTCTTTGGAGACTATCCCGTGCTAGTCGGGCATTGGCACATTTCACTTTAATTGGAAATGTCGGCTCGTGCGGGGCGGTCCGTCACACTTGGTATTAGAGCTCTAGGTTGCGTAGTTAACCTAGGGAAAGACACCAGGGAGAGATATTATGAGTATATGAGAGCGTGTATTTGTGATATTTTGGTTTTCAAAAGCTATATATATATATATATACTATTAGTATATCTAAGAATGGAGTCGCACTGCACTGGCACCACTATAGGGATGGCTAATCGTTTTCTCTTTACAGGTTGAACGATGAGCCGATATACGAGGAATACTGGTTCAGGGGGAAATAATAGGAATGCTCCTTATATGAGGATGATGTTCACTGAATTCATGAGAGAGATGCTTAGGGATGTTCAGCGGGCAGCTACTTATGCTGCAAATGGTGGTGTTGTAGCTGTGTAGGCACCTAGGGCCGATTTCGCTAAGCTCTGTAAGGACTACCCTAGTCATGGTGGGAAGTCGTTCCATGGAACGGAATCAGCTACAGAAGTTCAGGATTGGCTCGATAGTTGTGAGAGCATCTTCGAGGACTTAGGGATCGATGACGCAATGGAGAGAAAGCTAGCATCGCGTCAACTGCAAGGACGGGCTATGAATTGGTGGAATGCTATTAAGACCACTACTCCCGAGGATCAAGTTACATGGAATCAATTTAAAGCTCGGTTCAATGACAAGTTTGTACCAGCTTCCCAGAAGTCAGAGTTGTTTAGGAAGTTCTTGGAGCTTAAACAAAATGGTAGGGCAGTCTCAGAATATATTGCAGAGTTTGATACTTTATCGAAGTATGGATTATCTCTTAACGATACTGCCGAGAAGAAGAACGAGAAGTTCATAACTGGTTTAGATCAGTACTTGGGGGAAAGGCTTATAAACCATATTGATGAGACTTTTGAATTTATTATTGGGAAAGCATCGAGGTCAGAGAGCCTTTATCCTAAGCCCAAGACTGAAGTCGCTGTTTCATCTGCAGAGGGGCCAAAGCCACAAGCAAGTGGTGGAGGCATGAATAATTCTTTGAATAAAAGGAAGCAGAGTCAGATTAAGGATGGTCAGAAAAAGAATAAGAAAGAAGTTGAGTGCTTTAGCTGTGGCAAGAAGGGCCACTATGCCAAAAAATGTCGAGCAAAGCCAGTGGACAGGAAGTGCTTCAACTGCGGCTAAGTGGGACATCACAAGGATAAATGTCTGCAACCCACCAAAGAGAAGCAGATTGTGAAAGCATATGATATTAATGTTGTTCCTTCTTCGTCGAACGCCCCAACTACGGTGGAGAAAGGAAAGAATGTCGTCGTTCAAGGTATGCTTTCGGTTTATGATGTTCTTGTTCGAGTATTGTTTGATACTGGGGCTTCCCGTTCTTTCATATCTAGTGACCTGGTAGATAGGTTGGGATTGGAACCCGAGATTGTCGATAGACCTTTAGCAATGACAAACCCGATTGGTGTTTCGACTAGCCTTAGTATGATTTGTCGTAATGTGGTCTTATCGAGTCATGGATGTATGTTTGCTTGTAATTGCTTTGTTTTGGGATTTACTGGGTTTGGCATTATTTTGGGAGTCGTTTGGCTCCAAAGATATGGGGTGGTGGTAGACTATGAGGGATTTCGGTGACTATTAGGGCGGATGATGGGCGGAGGTGTAACACCCCACGTACGTTATTCTCACTTACAAAGGAAATGCATTAAATTTCGTGGAGCATTATAAGTAAACATAAAGGAATATTACAAGACGGATAAAGTAGTAGTTGAAAATTTTATAACTTTATTGCAGCGGAAACAGAAATAGGTTTAGTTATACCTTCAAAACAACGAAATCAAATACATAATATTAGTCTTGTACAAAAGCCTTCTGTAACACCTCGGATTTTTAAAATATCGAATTAACTAAATTAAAGAATAATTAATCTCAGACGTGAGAATTATGGGGATTGGGTTGCGCCATTGTGTTCGTCTCAGAATTCTGGTTGAAATAGAGTTTGAGTTTGCAGGAAACGAGTACTGGATGAAGGAGTTGTGGACCAACGAAGATGGGTGGCAAAAGAGAAAAAAAATAATGTAAATGCATTGGTGCACTTGGGAAGTGCGACAGTACATATTTACACTGGCGCACCAGCCAAGTGCGACCAGGCCGAGGCTGGAGCCTGCACAGCTTTCTGGTTCAGGCTGACCCGTGTTGTTGAGTCCTTTCTGACTCCTTGCTGAGTCATTAGGGTTGACTCATCACCCTATCATGATTGAATGGTTTTGATTAACTCTAAGATCATCCGACGGCTTAAATTAATTCATAACTCTATAAAATGACCCATAGACTCAGACCCTAAATCAGAATTAAAACTAAAACTATGGTCGTCATGCTGTTGTCTTGAACCCTAGAGTAGTCGCTACCAAATTAAAGAGGAAGAACAGCAACCAAATCAGAACTATTCAACCCTAATAGCGAATCTTCATCAAAGGAGTGCTAATTTAACTCCAGAAATCAGAATTCAGAACTCAAGACTGCTTTTGAGTTGTGAGTTCGATAGTTTTAGCAAAATAATAAATAAATAAATTGGATTGAGTTATAGTGCGGATAATTTGGATATGATATGAATTGTTGATTGCATGTTGTAATTATGTTGTAGAATTGTGTTGTAATTTCTATGATATTATTTTATGATGCTATCATCTACGATGTAAAGTTATGATGCTATCACCCATGTTATAATCCTATGATTGGCTTATGTATAGTTGAATCATCATGTTTCTTATGCTAGTTTGTATTGATTCATATGATAAATCATATGTAGGAAAGTTTAGTTGTTGATTCAAACATGAACCATATACAAGTTTGGGTAGAATTATATGTGACTTTACATGGCTATGGCACCTAGTTTATGTGAGAATTTAATTGAAAGTTAGGCTATGACATATGCAAAATTTTACATGATACATTACATGTTAGATATTAGTTACACCATTGTTGCGATGTATAAATCACATATGTGAGTTTATGAGTTGGATATGAATCATGTTATGTTATGTTATTACCTATGCAAGTTTATCCCTTTTAGATATAGATCTATGACATATGATGTTTATGCAATTTTGTGGCCATTATTTCACCAAGTTCACACCTTTAGATATAGATATATGACATATGATGATTATGCAAGTTTGTGACCATTTTCTCATCAAGTTCACACCTTTAGATTTGGATCCATGGCATATGTCATTTATGCAATTTGTAATCTTGGCCTATGCAAATTTTAAATGTAGAACATCATTCACATATTCAAGTTCACCCCTATGTTAGATCTATGATTTAATTATGTGTATACATTGTGATGTTTTCTTTTATTTCTTGAGCTAGACTATTCGAGTCGAACGTATATTTTTACGTTGAACGAACAAACGTACTATGTGGGGGTAAAAAGGGGATAATATTAAAAATACTTAATTGGCATAAATGCCTTAAAAGGCATAAAATAAAATTGTTGTGAAATTGGTATGATTTTACATACCATAAATGGATGGACATAATTGAGTCAATTATGGACATCGCCAAATTTGGAATTGATTGATAATTTGAATAGGGAAAGTAATTCAAATTGGGGGTGATTAATTAGGAGTAATTAATCGTCTAAGACACGAGGTTAGACTCTTTTGTTGTGTAAGACTGCCCAGACCCGCTCGGCAAATCCAGCTGCCACAAATGTCAGTCTAATGTGAGAGGTCTTAGGCATAAACTAAATACGTAACAATTGTAAAGACACGAGGTTAGGCTCTTTTGTGGTGTAAGACTGCCCGGACCCGCCCGGAAAATCCAGCTGCCACAAATGTCAGTCTAATGTGAGAGGGCTTTATGAGGTTACGGTCTTAATGAATCAAGAAACACTTAACCCGATAAGCATGTAGTGGGACATGAGGGTGTTAAGTGGGTGCCTTGGGTGGCATGTCGAATTTAGTAGGTGCGTTGGGTGGCATTTGGAAATACGATTAGAAACATTTAACCAAAATCGAAACATGTAATTGAAACATGTATAAGAACTGGGTTAAGTGGGATGTACTAGAGGGGACCAAGCTTAGGTGGATAGCTTGTGTCACGTAATGGGGGTCCGTTTCAACCAGTAACCCATACGTATCTTTGTGGGCTCGACCCAAGTCGAGGACGGGACACGCATACTGGGCTTGACTGTAAGAGGCCAAACCGGGTTAGCGGTGGCAACGCAAGTCCAACGGGTTCATATGCATGTGTGGACCCAGGCTAGTAGGTAAAACGTTGTTGCATCGTGTAGATATAAGCCGTGCATTCTTGGTGATATCCGGTTGCCACTTTGGGGAGTGATACACCCCACTGTGAGGCCAGCACGAGTATCTACGAGTTAGGGAGCCAATCGCTTGGGGGTAGTGGGTACACCTAGTGGAGATAGGTGCAGACGGCACCTATGTAGGCAGCTAGGGGTGCACGAAACTACAAATATCATTATTAAGTCTATAGGCAGGATCAACCTTAGGGTGACTAGTGGTGGTGCAGTATACTAGTGGCGTGGCACTATAGCAATTATCCTATAGTGTTGGTGTAGTTTAGTAAACTCATCTTAGTGGGTTAGGTGCGCTTTAACGATATCGTTGTTCATCTTGTTTCCTTATTTACTCTGGCATACTCAATGGTTCATGATCATTTCCTTATTTTCCAACTTATGCCTTAGCCTAGTTACTTTGTTAATTGTATTGTTTGAATTATCGCACTTGCCAAACTTTATGTCTGGCTCCCCTTTTTCAATCTCTTTCCTCCCCCCCCCCCAAGGTGCTTAGGTTGGAACTAGCACCAGTGGAGCTTGAATTTGGACTGCTTTTAGAAAATTTCTTGAACCGCTGAAGTAAAGTTCAGCTTCTCTTTATTTATGGCTATTTTTGATGTTAGGGATTTTGTCTTTCAGTTTATGCACTTTGTTTAATCAAGATGGATATGATGTACTTTACTTTGGTTTATGATTTTAATGATGTAATCAAACATATGGGGTTATCCGCTATAATGAAATAAAGTTTTAATTTTCAAGTACTGTATATATCTGTCTTATTGTGATATTTTGTGTCTTTTACCTAAAACTCTCCACTGAATTTAAGGCATTCCCTTTGTGAGTGACCTTAATGGAGGTGGGGTGTTACACGTGGTATCAGAGCTGAAGGTTACCAGAACAGATATGAATTTTGAAAAATTATTTTTCAAAACAATTTTTATAAAGAAGTACTTTTTAAGGGAAGTATTTTCAAGAGAAAAGTATATTTTGCAAAGCATTACCCCAAGAGCCATATATCTTTCCTACAGTCCTTTTTGTATTGACTCTTTCCTTTTTCGTTTCAGCATGTCTGAAGCATGTGAAATACCAGAGGGCATTCGTGTGCCCGGTTGGTTTCGTCAATACCTTGAGGCTAGGGCCGCCGCCGCAGGTCCAGCAAATCCTCCTCCTCCTCTTCATCCTCGTGTCGATAATTTCGCAAAGATATGCAAGGACTTTAGAGCAATGGGTGGAAAACCTTTTCACGGGACAGAGACATTTGTTGAAGCTCGTAACTGGCTAAAGGAGGTGGAAGAATTATTTAGAATCTTTGAAGTGGATGATGGAAGGAAAGTCTAGCTAGCTGAGTGGCTAATGAAGGATGAGGCCTCGTTTTGGTGGGAGGTCACTAATGGGGGACGTCCAGTCGATACGTGGCCAGATTTTAGGCAGAGGTTTGAGGCGAAGTTTCTCTCACGGGCTGAAGAGAATCTATACATGGAAAGGTTTTTGTCACTGAAGCAGGGGAATCTATTGGCGAAAGAGTACGTCAACAAATTCAACCAACTTGCAAGGTTTGGCTTAGATTTGGTGAACACTCCAGAAAACAAGGCTCTAAGATTTGTTAAGGGTTTAAACGAGCCGCTTCATGGGTTAGCTATGACCCACATTCCCATGGGGGCTACCTTTGAGAGGTTAGTTGACATGGCACTCATGCATGAAGAGGAGAAGGGCACAAATGCTAATAAGGCACCCGGGAAGAAAGGGGATGAAAAGAAGTCGCAACAGCAACAACAGAACAAGAAAGGTGGCAAAGGCAACAATGCTAAGGGGGAGAAGAAATACTTTAACTGTGGGACACCCGGCCATCTAAGCAATGATTATAGGAAGAAAAAGAAGACTGGTTGTTTCCACTGTGGCGAAGCGGGACATCTTATTAAAGACTGCCCAAAGAAAGGGCAAAGGGCAGGGTCTACCTCGGGAGGACAGGTGCAAGCTCTTATGGCACCCGGGCAGACAAGGGGACAAGTTCAGGCTCTCGTGGTTCAACCGCTGCAAGAACGAGGTAGAGCAACTTCAATTGAAAGTTTAGTTTTTCTGTTTGATCATCCCATCCGTACTTTATTCGATTCGGGCACATCGCATTCGTTTGTCTCTACATCATTAGTTGAAACACTGCACCTTGATACTAGTCTAGTTACTGATCCCTTAGTAGTCTCAAATCCTATTTGTGGTTCGGCTCATCTTTCTATGATTTGTCGGGATTTGAGAGTGTTTATATTGGGCGTTGAGTTTGAGTGCAATGCTTTTGTGCTTGGTTTCATGGGCTACGGCTTAATTCTAGGTATGGTTTGGCTAACTAGATATGGGTCCATCCTAGATTGTGAAAGAAGGGTAGTTAGATTGTTGACTCGTTCAGGAAAGATCCTTGATATTTCTTGTGACCCTAGAGGTCCAGTAATGCTTAGTTAACTAAAATCCCTTGACGCATCCGATGATGATTTACATTCTGTTCCCATAGTCCATGAATATGCTGATGTCTGAGGGGTTTACCCCCAAAACGTGAGATAGACTTTCGAATATATCTAGTGGACAATGCAAAGCCAGTTGCATTGCTAGTGCACCACATGGCTCCAAGAGAGAGAAGAGAACTCAATAAGCAAGTAAAAGAATTTTTTGAGAAGGGGTTCATCAGACGTAGTATATCGGAGTCCGGTGCTCCAGTAGTAATATCCACGAAGGCGGATGGGTCCCTTACACTTTGTGTGGACTATAGAGAACTTAATAAGCTTACTAAGAAGAATAGACACCCGCTACCGAGGATTGACGATCTTTTCGATCAGTTAGTTGGCACCTCAGTGTTTTCGCAGTTGGACTTAGCCACTGGTTTCCATCAGTTGAGAGTGGCTGAGGATAGCATAGACTAGACTGCCTTTAGGACTCCAGACGGTTTCTTCGAGTGGCTGGTGATGCCCTTTAGTTTGACAAACGCCCCCGCATACTTTGTTGATTTGATGAGTAGGGTATTTAGGAAGTACCTTAAAAATTCGTGGTAGTCTTTGTAGATGACATCTTGATCTTTTCTAAAAGCGAAGAAGAGCATGCCCTACATCTTAGGGAAGTGTTGGAGACTCTTCGAGCGCATAGCCTTAGAGCAAAATTTTCTAATTCTCACTTTTGGAGAAAGGAATTGCGATTCTTAGGGAATGTGGTTTCCAAAGAAGGGATAGCCGTGGATCCCGCGAAGGTAGAGGCCATCCAAGATTGGAAGGTTCCTAAAAATGCTACTGAGGTGAGAAGTTTCTTAGGGTTGGCTGGCTACTATAGGAAGTTCATCAAAGACTTCGCGAAAATATCAGCTCCATTAACACACTTGACGAAGAAGAACTTAGTTTTCATGTGGGACGTTGATTGTGATGATGCGTTCCAACGTTTAAAGAGAGCTTTGACCACAACCCTAGTCTTAGTGTTGCTGGATGGGAGTAAGCCATTTACCGTTTATACCGATGCTTGTGGGACAGGACTAGGCGCAGTCTTAATGCAAAAGGGAAGGGTAATAGCCTATGGTGGAAGGAAATTGAGATTGCATGAAAGAAATTACCCTACACATGACCTAGAGTTGGCCACTATTGTTTTCGCACTTAAGTCCTGGCGTCATTATCTTCTTGGCGAAAAATTCGAATTATTCGCTGACCACAAATCGCTAAAATACTTATTATCTCAAAAGGTCTTGAACTTAAGGCAGCAAATGTGGATGGAGTTCTTAGCATACTATGACTTTGAGATAGCATATACCCCTGGCAAGGGTAACGTAGTGGCAGATGCCTTGAGTAGGAGAAGGTTGTCCTTGAGTCCGTTGTTTTTGAGCGGCGAAGTTTAGAGTTCATCTCTACGTTTGACTTCACTCCTTCCATTGGCTTCGTACCTGGTTTGCTAGCATCCTTAGAGGTCAGACCTACACTTTTGGGACGGATTGGTGAGGCACAGCGAAACGAACCACTGTTGGTTGAGTTAGTTGAAAAGCTCAAAGGAGGGGAGTCATCGAGCCATCTCCGTAGGTATACCCTAGATGATAAGGGTTGGTTGTGTAGGGACGGTAGACTTTGTGTACCACGAGACGAGAATCTGAGGAATACCATTCTTGATGATGTACATTGTTCGAAGATGACCATTCATCCCGGCGGGGACAAGATGTACATGGACATGAGACGAGTTTACTTTTGGGCCGGCATGAAGAAAGATGTGGACGAGTATGTCGCTAGATGCTTGGTGTGCCAACAAGTAAAAGCGGAGCAAAAGAAGCCCGATGGATTGCTTCACCGAGTGGAGGTCCCACAATGGAAGTGGGAAAGCGTCTCGATGGACTTTATTGACGGATTACCGAGATCGAGGAAGGGTAATACGGGGATTTGGGTCATGGTAGACAGACTTACTAAGAGCTCCCATTTCATTCCCGTGAAGAATAAGAGGACTGCTCCATGGTTAGCCTCCGTATAAATTCGAGAAATAGTTCGTTTGCACGGTGCTCCTTCGAGCATAGTGAGTGACCGCGATCCTATTTTCACTAGCGAAATTTGGAGAAGCTTACAAGAGGCGGTAGGGACTCAGTTATATTTGAGCACTGCATATCATCCTCAGACGGACGACCAGACCGAGAGGGTGAATCGTATTCTAGAGGACTTATTGAGGTTGTGTGACTTAGATTTCGGAGGTACATGGGAGGAACATCTTCCGTTGGTAGAGTTCGCATATAATAACAGCTTTCAGGCTAGTAATGGCATGGCACCGTTCGAAGCTCTTTATGGACGGCCGTGTCGTTTGCCTACATATTGGTGGGAATCTACGGATAAGATCTTGCTTGGACCCGATATGATTAGAAAGACTTCAGAGAAGATCGATTTGATTCGAAGGAGGATGAAGACAGTGCAAGATAGGCCGAAATCTTATGCGGATAAGAGAAGGTCAGATCTTGATTTTGGTGTTGGGGATATGGTCTTTGTCAAAGTGTCTCCATCACGGAATGTCGTTCGCTTTGGGTCCGTTGGGAAGTTAGCACCAAGATTCGTAGGACCGTTTCCTATTAAGGAAAGGATTAGGCAGATGGCGTATAGAGTAGAGTTGCCTGAGAGACTTAGTGGTGTGCACGACGTATTCCATGTATCACATTTGAGGAAGTGCTTGCACGAGACCGCTGAAGTGGTAGAGCCGAGCTTGCTTAGAGAGGTAGAGATCGAGCGTGATGCAACGATTCGACGAGCTCCTACGCGCATTCTTGGGTTGGAGATTAAGAAGTTGAGGAATCGAGAGGTCAAGCTAGTCAAAGTACAATGGGGAGATGATGAGAGCAACACTACTTGGGATACGTAAGCGAAGATGCGTTCATTGTACCCTTTTCTTTTCGAGGGTATGTATTTTAATTTCTCCTTTATCGCTTAGTTTGTACTTATCTTATCTTTAGTATGTCCTCTCGCTAGTATCTTTGACCTTTAGATAGGATAGTCCTATGGTTGAAACATGTGTTTGAGAAATGTTATATATGATGGATGCATGTGGCTACAAGTGTTTGCTAGTAGTTACTCGTGGATGCATATACACACACTTTAGGCACTAGATCGGCTCAGTCACTTCATATCGCATAGTGCATATAGATGTGTGTACATATTTGAATAATGGATGAATAATGGTTGTACCATCATATGGATGTTGCATTTTGGTGAATGGTTGTGCACACATGTAGAAATGATATGTATCGATAAGGTTCTTTCGCATACATAATGGACGCATGGAACTATCATGGTTTGAATTAAGGAGGTCAACTAAATCAGTAGACCGCCTGATTTTGCATTAGATAAGGAACATACACACACACTTTTTGCATATGTTCATACAGCATTAGAATTTTATAAGGACAATGGATGCCCATGTTTGATGGTTGAGTAGATGGTTGTTTGGATGGTAGGATATACATTCTCCTTAAC
The DNA here is from genome assembly GCA_030737875.1 of Allium sativum. Lineage (NCBI taxonomy): Eukaryota > Viridiplantae > Streptophyta > Magnoliopsida > Asparagales > Amaryllidaceae > Allium > Allium sativum. The sequence goes on from CM060918.1 coordinate 651,171,772, forward strand.
TTGGAGATTTCGGGGACGAAATCCTTTAAGGAGGGGAGAATGTAACACCCCGGATTTTTGAAATATCGAATTAACTAAATTAAAGAATAATTAATCTCAGACGTGATAATTATGGGGATTGTGTTGCGCCATTGTGTTCGTCTCGGAATTCTGGTTGAAATAGAGTCCGAGTTTGTGGGAAACGAGTACCGGATGAAGGAGTTGTGGACGAATGAAGATGGGTGGCAAAAGAGAAAAAATATATAAATGCACTGGCGCACTTGGGAAGTGCACCAGTACATATTTACACTGACGCACCTGCCAAGTGCGCCCAGGCCGAGGCTGGAGCCTGCACAGCTTTCTGGCAAAGGCTGACCCGTGTTGTTGAGTCCTTTCTGACTCGTTGCTGAGTGATTAGGGCTGACTCATCAACCTATCATGATTGAATGGTTTTGATTAACCCTAAGATCATCCGACGGCTTAAATTAATTCATAACTCTATAAAAAGACCCATAGACTCAAACCCTAAATCAGAATTAAAACTAAAACTATGGTCGTCATGTTGTTGTCTTGAACCCAAGAGTAGCCGCCACCAAATTAAAGAGGAAGAACAGCAACCAAATCAGAACTATTCAACCCTAACAGCGAATCTTCATCAAAGGAGCGCTAATTCAACTCCAGAAATTAGAACTCAGAACTCAAGACTGCTTTTGAGTTGTGAGTTCAATAATTTTAGCAAAATAATTAAGAAATGAATTGGATTGAGTTATATTGCGGATAATTTGGATATGATATGAATTTTTGATTGCATGTTGTAATTATGTTGTAGAATTGTGTTGTAATTTCTATGATATTATGTTATGATGCTATCTTCTACGATGTAAAGTTATGATGCTATCACCCATGTTGTAATCCTATGACTGGCTTTTTTCTAGTTGAATCATCATGTCTCTTATGCTAGTTTGTATTGATTCATATGATAAATCATATGTAGGAAAGTTTAGATGTTGATTCAAACATGAACCATATACAAGTTTGGGTAGAATTATATGTGACTTTACATGGCTATGGCACCTAGTTTATGTGAGAATTCAATTGAGAGTAAGGCTATGACATATGCTAAATTCTACATTATACTTTACATGTTAGATATTAGTTATACCATTGTTGCGATGTATAAATCACATATGTGAGTTTATGAGTTGGATATGAATCATGTTATGTTATTACCTATGCATGTTTACCCCTTTTAGATATAGATCTATGACATATGATGTTTAAGCAAGTTTGTTGCCATTATTTCATCAAGTTCACACCTTTAGATATAGATCTATGACATATGATGATTATGCAAGTTTGTGGCCATTTTCTCATCAAGTTCACACCTTTACATTTCGATCCACGACATATGTCATTTATGCAAGTTGTAATCTTGGCCTATGCAAGTTTTAGATGTAGAACATCATTCACATATGCAAGTTCACCCTATGTTAGATCTATGATTTAATTATGTGTATATATTGTGATGTTTTCTTTTATTTCATGAGTTAGACTATTCGAGTCTAACGTATATTTTTAAGTTGAACGAACAAACGTATTACGTGGGGTAAAAAGGGGATAATATTAAAAATATTTAATTGGCATAAATGCCTTAAAAGGCATAAAATAAAATTGTGGTGAAATTGGTATGATTTTACATACCATAAATTGATGGACATAATTGAGTCAATTATGGACATCGCTAAATTTGGAATTGATTGATAATTTGAATAGGGAAAGTAATTCAAATTGGGGGTGATTAATTAGGAGTAATTAATCGTCTAAGACACGAGGTTAGACTCTTTTGTGGTGTAAGACTGCCCGGACCCGCCCGGCAAATCCAGCTGCCACAAATGTCAGTCTAATGTGAGAGGTCTTAGGCATAAACTAAATACGTAACAATTGTACAGACACGAGGTTAGGCTCTTTTGTGGTGTAAGACTGCCCGACCCGCCCAGCAAATCCAGCTGCCACAAATGTCAGTCTAATGTGAGAGGTCTTTATGAGGTTACGGTCTTAATGAATTAAGAAACACTTAACCAGATAAGCATGTAGTGGGACATGAGTGGGTTAAGTGAGTGCGTTGGGTGGCATGTGGAATCTAATGGGTGCTTTGGGTGGCATTTGGAAATACGATTAGAAACACTTAACCAAAATTGAAACATGAATAAGAAGTGGGTTAAGTGGGATGTACTAGAGGGGACCAAGCTTAGGTGGATAGCTTGTGTCAAGTAATGTGGGGCCGTTTCAACCAGTAACCCATACGTATCTTTGTGGGCTCGACTAAAGTCGAGGACGGGACACGCATATTGGGCTTGACTGTAAGAGGCCAAACCGGGTTAGTGGTGGCTAAGCAAGTCCAACGGGTTCATATGCGTGTGTGGACCCGGGTTGGTAGTTAAGACGTTGTTGCATCGAGTAGATATAAGCCGTGCATTCTTGGTGGTATCGGGTTGCAACTTTGAGGAGTGATACTCCCCACTGTGTGGCCAGCACGGGTATCTAAGAGTTACTGAGCCGATCACTTGGGGTTAGTGGTACACCTAGTGGAGATATGGGCAGACGGCACCTATGAAGGCAACTAGGGGTGAAAGAAACTACAATATCATTATTAAGTCTATAGGCGGGATCAACCTTAGGGTGACTAGTGGTAGTGCAGTATACTAGTGGCGATGCAGTATAGCAATTATCTTATAGTGTTGGTGTAGTTTAGTAAACTCATCTTAGTTGGTTAGGTGCGCTTTAACGATATCGTTGTTCATCTTGTTTCCTTGTTTACTCTGGCATACTCAATGGTTCATGATCATTTCCTTATTTTCCAACTTATGCCTTATCCTAGTTACTTTGTTAATTGTATTGTTAGAATTATCGCACTCGCCAAACATTATGTCTGACCCCCTGTAACAAACCGTATTTCAATAACATGTTAAAACGAGAATCAAGGCAGAATTTAATTTTAAATTCTGAATCAAGTAAAACGGGCTATGCCAATGCGTTCGTCTCGGAAAAATACGCGAAATAGAGTCCGAGTTTTCGAAAATCGGAGTCCGTATGACCCGGTTAAGGCCCAAAGAAGTTTTCGGAAAATTTGAATTTCGAAACATGCAGAAATGGGGCCAGGCGGGAAAATTCCCGCCCAGGCATGTCGACAGGCATGTCGACAGGCATGTCGACAGGGCTGTCGACTTGCCCTGTCGGCTGATTCTGGTCTGGTGCACCTATTTTCTATCTTGGTTAGGTTTTTGGGCCTGGTTTGAAATCTGACGGTTCAGGTTGGTCCTAGGGTTAATCTAAGGGCCTAAAACTATCCTAATCTCTATAAAAAGACCCTAAACCTACCCCTAAACCCTCATTATTCACTCATGTAACTAAACTATGGCCAAATTTCTACTCTCATGGCCTCCATCTCAAATCCCTAAAGCCTATGCATTCAAATTGGGTTCAAATCAAAAGGTGCAAGCTTGCTACACCAAATAGAGGCCAAATCAACATTGCTATGCGAGTTTCATGAAGGTTCTTTTTCAAAGGAGCCACCTTTCTTCGTCAAGATGATGCATGACCCCTTTTCTAAGCCTTGCCTAGGTAAGTTCTAGCTACTTTTGGATCAAAACGGTATTTTTAATGTTGACATGGGATAAAATGAGGCTAAACATGATTATGCGAACCTATATGAACCTTACCTTGCCTCTTGTGTTCATGTTTATGATTTTAGGCCATGTGAGTGACTTAATCATGCCTCTCATGCTATGCATAACCTAGTTTAACTTGCAAGTTTGGATCTTTATGCATGAAATGCTAGCATGAACCTTTAGGAACCACTTTACTTGTGAAACATTGGCTAAGACAAGATTTTGGGGCTTATGCATGTTTATGAACCCAAACCCCTTATGCTAACATGCAAGTTTGTGGCCAAATCCTTTATGAGATTATGCATGCTCGTGGCCAATCCCCTCTTTTAAGTTGTGCATGTTTATGGCCAAACCCTTTTTGATAATATGCATGTTTGTGGCCAAATTACTTTATGACACTATGCATGTTTATGGCCAATCTCTTTATGATGTTATGCATGTGGAAGCCAAGCCCTTTTTGGCATCATGCATGTTTTGAGACCAATATGTGACATAGTATCCTTACTATGTTGACTCGCTTTGCTTGCGTTGGGAAAACACGATTTTGGGTAGTTAGATAAACATGAACATGTCGCAAAATCTTAACTTGAATATGGCATGTGTTTATACTTGAAAATATGACTTGAAAGATAACATGGAAGATGACATGTAAGTATGCATAAAAACATGAGCTTGGGAATTTACCTATTAAGTTAGGTCTACCCAAATGCTTGAAAACTTGTAACATGTTTTGGAAACATGATGAACTTAGATAATACAAGTGTGGCCAACTCGAGGTTGGGTTGAGTTTGCAACGTAAAACTACCCGGAACCGACCGGCCTAACTAGTAGTTGCAAACAATAGGACCCAATGTGAGAAGTTGGTCATGCCGCGCTTAAGACCCGAGGTTAGACTAGGTTGTGGTGTAAATCTACCAGGACCCGCCCGGCTTAACTAGTAACCACAACAAGGTCTAATGTGAGAGGTTGAGGGTGCATTAATTAAATTAATGCCACATAATAGGGTTAAGTTAATTTGATTAATGAGGCTTAACCAAATATGATATGGACAAATAGGTTAAGTAATTTGATTAGGCTAATGATACTTAACAAAACATGATAAGCTTGGGTAGGCTAAGTAACTTGATTTGCCTAATGACACTTGACCATTTTTATATACGACTAGTGGACGGGATTAAGTTAACCAACACTTAATCAATCCAACACGATAACGTGATAAGGTTAAGTAATTTTCTTAATGACACTTAACCGTATAATACAGTTAATGGATGGGGTTAAGATTAGGCTTAACTAATCTAAACATGGTAATCGGATGGGGTTAAGTTAGCCTAGACTTAATTAATCCAACTTGGTAATTTAATGAGGTTAAGTTAAACACTTAACTAATTTAACACGATGATTTGATGAGGTTAAGTGACCTATACTTAACCAATCTAACTCGTTAATTTGATGAGGTTAAGTTAATCTATACTTAACCAATCTAACGTGAAAACATGATAAGGCTAAGTCACGAATCACTTGAATACGCTTGACCGATTTGACTCGGTAATTTGACAAGGTCAAGTTAATTTATATAATTAACCAATCTAAAATGATAATTAGACGAGGTTAAGTTATGGATTGCTTAATATACTTAGCCAACTTGACACATGGTTTGTAGGGTTAAGTCTTGGACTTGGATACTTAGCCAATTTTGACATGGTTTGTAGACGGGCTAAGTTATGAACTTAAGTGACACTTAACCCATTAGATAAACCCCAATTCGGAGGATTAGGTAAATAACCATAGTTAACAAGGATTATGGAAATAAGGCTAAGTGGTAGACCTTAGTTAAGGGAAACTAAGTAATAATTCTTAGTCAAGGAAATTTGGACCATTTCTCAGATAGATTAGTAACCCGATACGTCTGGTCAACGTTTAAGTATGCGTATAGGAGCAGGCTATCTGATTTAGATAAAGGCTCCAACGAACTGGGTAACGAAGCAGCGGCTTCGGGGAACGTGAGAATATTCTTGGGATCCCTCTGTGAGCTGCCAGGTCATTATACTAGGCTCACAAGAGGTTGAGGTCTGCGGTAGAAGAACCAAGAATATGCCTTGGTTGCTATGCGAGCGACCTAAAGACTAGGGTGGATAGCAGTGAGTCGACGGATACATAAGGTGCCCGAGATAGCAAGTTCGTCGATCATCTACCATCTTGAGTCAAGCGTGTACGTACGGAAAGGCAGGGAACACCCAACAGACCATAATTTGCTATCTAATTATGGGTGAGGTAGGCCGTAGGATGTGGGCTGGCCGGAGTGTAGTTCTCATGCAAGATTTTCTCTTGTGTTGCCTTTCACTAGTTGAGGGAGGGGTCTCGTGGGACCATAGCCACGTGTAGAAAAGCAGACCTTAGTATCTACATCGGCAGATAAATCTAAAGCTCCCGACCGAGTCCTGTATTTCTTGTTTTTCCCTGTGACAGGACTCGGATGGCACGATGTGATACATGTGCATACATTTATAGAAAAACGATTCACGATGAATGCGTGGGAAAAAGGGCGCGGTTGAGGGTTAGCGTAATCCCTAGTGGCCTAGGTGGTTTAACCCAAACCGAAATACGAAAACGTGCAATAGGTAAGAGTAATCCCTAGTGGTGCTAGGTGGCGTAAGTCCTAGTAGTTCAAACGATGATTCATATGGAAGAGCCTAGCTAGAACAAGGGTGACAGTCCAAACGATTTCAAGGATAATACGACATGAGGAAGCCCGTACGAGGTACGGCAAAGGACTGAACTTATATCCATGGAAAGAAACGTATGATTTGAGTAACCTATATATGCGATATATTAGGTTGACATGGACCATTACACGACCTTGAGCAAGGGACATTCATGGTTAACACATGACGCGGGTAGGGATACTAGTATGAGAGGTGCAGAGCAAATATACATGTTATAACTAGGAAGAATATACATAATAGATACCGTGGGATGTTAGACGGGGTAGATACCTTGGGATAATGTACTCGATAGAAATCTGACGATGTGATACCTTGACTTATCATAACACCGTAGTTTTTCATGATACCTTAGTTTACCTTGCCGCAGTGGTTTAACCGGCTACTCTGGTTTATCTATCTTGTAGTTATCCTTATGTTTACTTTCAGTTTATGCATGTCATGTTACCTTTACCTGTTTTTATACTGGAAGTAGATAGGACTTACTCAGTCTTTTTGACTGACCCGTTTTGTTTCGCCTCTTTTCTTCCGTTTCCCCCCCAGGTTTCAGGGAGGAAACAATGCTGTTTAGTTCGGACTTCTTCTGCTTGAAGGTCATCATGGATGGCTTGGACTTCTCTTGGCTATGGCTACTTTACTGTTTTACTTGGGGAATAATTTATGAAAAAGTCTCTATGCTTCTTTACTATTGCAAGACAGGTTTTGATGTACTCTGATGTAAAAGGCTTTAGACCTTATTTATTCATGTTATGAAAGTTTGATTTTACTTCCGCTATTTATATATATGTTCTGTCTTGTGATATTTCTGTGCATGTTTACCAATAATGCCCCTCTAAAGCTAGTGCATTCCTTTGCGAGTGACCCTAGCGGAGGCGGGGTGTTACATTTGGTATCAGAGCAGAAGGTTACCAGGCTGGGCAAAAGTTTTTAAAGACCTTCTGAAAATTATTTGAAAAACCGTTTACAAAGAAGCATTTTTCAAGAAAATTTTCTTTTAAAAAGAAAAAGGCTATTCCCCAAAGGCCATTAGCATTATCCTTGTTTCCTTGATTGAATCTCTTTTCCTTTCTTTCCTCCATCTGTAGTCACAGTGGTTTTGACTGCGACTAGTCTTTCTAGCTGCGTAAGTGTTTCCCGTACGATGGAGGTGGTTCTCGAGAGACCGTTGCAGAGTTATGCATGAAAGGATAGTAAGAACAAGGATAAAGGATACGAGCTCAGGGATAAGCAACATGTTGGTATGGCTGAGTCCTAAAAGGAGGAAGAAAGATGAACAATGAAACCCATGACGAGAGAGTACCTTTGGCATGGTGAAACGGGACGGATAGTTAAGTATCATGGAACAGGGACAAGATCATTCGGAGGGCAATAGTATGCTCTCATTTCTAGGGTACCTCAGAAGGAGGGTAACGATCTTGTTAAAGGTTTAGTTTTTCTTCTCTATCATCCCGTCGGGACTTTGTTTTGATCACCGCATCTTTTTAAGTCCGCTTCGATAGTTGAGTCTCTGCACCTTAGTACTAGTATAATAGAGGATCCCGTTTTTGTCTCAAGTCCTATTGGAAGATCGGTCCATTTATTCATGACTTGTTTGGATTTGAGAATGTCTATGCCAAGTATTGAGCTTGGAAATAATGCTTATGTTTATAAGCTATGGATGGATTCTAGGGATGAAGTGGTTATCCAGCAAGGGGTGCCATTCTCGGTTTTGGAAAGAGGGTAGTTAGATTCTCGACTCATCTTGGTGATACCCTCGAAATCTCGTGTAACCTTTTGGGTTCTGTCATGGCTCGTTACCTAGAATCCCAGGACGCAGTTGTTGGTAATCCGTTTGAATAGAATTCGCCGTTAAGGCGGATGGTTCGTTTCGATTATGCATGAGTTATGAGAATCACCCTAGTAAGGACTCTTGGCAATTTGGATTGGCATCGCAAAACGAGATCCAGAATTCACTAGTGAATTTTGGGGAGCTGGCTTGAGTACGTAGATAGGGTTGAGCCAAGTATACTAGGGAAAGAATAAGTGAAAGTGAAACGAGAGGCGACAGTGAAATGAGTTTCACTCGCACCTTGGAAATAGGAATCAAGGAGCTACGAAATCATGAAGTCAAAGGCAGTCAAGGCACGATGGAACTAAGCTCAAGGTAATGCGACTCAGGAGACTGAAGACTAAATACGTGCATGATATCTCTTTTGGGGAATATATCCTCGATCCCTGTTTTTCTGTTGAGCTTGCTTGTAGGCTATCTTTTATGGATATCCTCTCGGTCCTGTCTCTGTTACAAACCCTGTACGGAGTTTGTTTTGTTTATCTTCTCGACCCTGTTTCAGGGAATCTTAGGTAGAACCCTATGGATGTAAACATGTATTTGAAACATGTTATTGTTGATATGGTTGCAAATGGTTGCAAGTGGTTGCTCGTGGATGCACGAATTTACATTAGATATTAGCTCGACTCGGTCACATTTCATATTGCATATGCACGAGTATTTATACTTGTTTAAGGATGAAATTGAATGTGTTATCATGCGGATGTTGCATATGGTTGAATGTTTGTGCACGCATATAGTGTATATGACTAGGACTATTTGCATACATGATGGATTCATAGCACTAAACATATTTTTGCATTCAAAAGATTTTTCAGGCCTGATCATTAGCATTAGCTAAGGAACATGTACACACACGTTTTGCATACATTCATAAAGCATTAGAAATCATCTAAGGACAATGGTTGCTTGTGGATGATGTTTTGAGTAGATGGATGATGGATGGTAGGATATGCTCTTCCTAACTTAGAGATTTCAGGGACGAAATCCTAAAAGGTGGGGAGAATGTAACAACCCGTATTTCAATAACATGTTAAAACGAGAATCAAGGCAGAATTTAATTTTAAATTCTGAATCAAGTAAAACGGGCTATGCCATTGCGTTCGTCTCGGAAAAATACGCGAAATAGAGTCCGAGTTTTCAAAAATCGGAGTCCGTATGACCCGGTTAAGGCCCAAAGAAGTTTTCGGAAAATTTGAATTTCGAAACATGCAGAAATGGGGCCAGGCGGGAAAATTCCCGCCCAGGCATGTCGACAGGCATGTCTACAGGCATGTCGACAGGCATGTCGACAGGGCTGTCGACTTGCCCTGTCGGCTGATTCTGGTCTGGTGCACCTATTTTCTATCTTGGCTATGTTTTTGGGCCTGGTTTGAAATCTGACGGTTCAGGTTGGTCCTAGGGTTAATCTAAGGGCCTAAAACTATCCTAATCTCTATAAAAAGACCCTAAACCTACCCCTAAACCCTCATTATTCACTCATGTAACTAAACTATGGCCAAATTTCTACTCTCATGGCCTCCATCTCAAATCCCTAAAGCCTATGCATTCAAATTGGGTTCAAATCAAAAGGTGCAAGCTTGCTACACCAAATAGAGGCCAAATCAACATTGCTATGCGAGTTTCATGAAGGTTCTTCTTCAAAGGAGCCACCTTTCTTCGTCAAGATGATGCATGACCCCTTTTCTAAGCCTTGCCTAGGTAAGTTCTAGCTACTTTTGGATCAAAACGGTATTTTTAATGTTGACATGGGATAAAATGAGGCTAAACATGATTATGCAAACCTATATGAACCTTACCTTGCCTCTTGTGTTCATGTTTATGATTTTAGGCCATGTGAGTGACTTAATCATGCCTCTCATGCTATGCATAACCTAGTTTAACTTGCAAGTTTGGATCTTTATGCATGAAATGCTAGCATGAACCTTTAGGAACCACTTTACTTGTGAAACATTGGCTAAGACAAGATTTTGGGGCTTATGCATGTTTATGAACCCAAACCCCTTATGCTAACATGCAAGTTTGTGGCCAAATCCTTTATGAGATTATGCATGCTCGTGGCCAATCCCCTCTTTTAAGTTGTGCATGTTTATGGCCAAACCCTTTTTGATAATATGCATGTTTGTGGCCAAATTACCTTATGACACTATGCATGTTTATGGCCAATCTCTTTATGATGTTATGCATGTGGAAGCCAAGCCCTTTTTGGCATCATGCATGTTTTGAGACCAATATGTGACATAGTATCCTTACTATGTTGACTCGCTTTGCTTGCGTTGGGAAAACAGGATTTTGGGTAGTTAGATAAACATGAACATGTCGCAAAATCTTAACTTGAATATGGCATGTGTTTATACTTGAAAATATGACTTGAAAGATAACATGGAAGATGACATGTAAGTATGCATAAAAACATGAGCTTGGGAATTTACCTATTAAGTTAGGTCTACCCAAATGCTTGAAAACTTGTAACATGTTTTGGAAACATGATGAACTTAGATAATACAAGTGTGGCCAACTCAAGGTTGGGTTGAGTTTGCAACGTAAAACTACCCGGAACCGACCGACCTAACTAGTAGTTGCAAACAATAGGACCCAATGTGAGAAGTTGGTCATGTCGCGCTTAAGACCCGAGGTTAGACTAGGTTGTGGTGTAAATCTACCCCGACCCGCCCGGCTTAACTAGTAACCACAACAAGGTCTAATGTGAGAGGATGAGGGTGCATTAATTAAATTAATGCCACATAATAGGGTTAAGTTAATTTGATTAATGAGGCTTAACCAAATATGATATGGACAAATAGGTTAAGTAATTTGATTAGGCTAATGATACTTAACAAAACATGATAAGCTTGGGTAGGTTAAGTAACTTGATTTGCCTAATGACACTTGACCATTTTTATATACGACTAGTGGACGGGATTAAGTTAACCAACACTTAATCAATCCAACACGATAACGTGATAAGGTTAAGTAATTTTCTTAATGACACTTAACCGTATAATACAGTTAATGGATGGGGTTAAGATTAGGCTTAACTAATCTAAACATGGTAATCGGATGGGGTTAAGTTAGCCTAGACTTAATTAATCCAACTTGGTAATTTAATGAGGTTAAGTTAAACACTTAACTAATTTAACACGATGATTTGATGAGGTTAAGTGACCTATACTTAACCAATCTAACTCGTTAATTTGATGAGGTTAAGTTAATCTATACTTAACCAATCTAACGTGAAAACATGATAAGGCTAAGTCACGAATCACTTGAATACGCTTGACCGATTTGACTCGGTAATTTGACAAGGTCAAGTTAATTTATATAATTAACCAATCTAAAATGATAATTAGACGAGGTTAAGTTATGGATTGCTTAATATACTTAGCCAACTTGACACATGGTTTGTAGGGTTAAGTCTTGGACTTGGATACTTAGCCAATTTTGACATGGTTTGTAGACGGGCTAAGTTATGAACTTAAGTGACACTTAACCCATTAGATAAACCCCAATTCGGAGGATTAGGTAAATAACCATAGTTAACAAGGATTATGGAAATAAGGCTAAGTGGTAGACCTTAGTTAAGGGAAACTAAGTAATAATTCTTAGTCAAGGAAATTTGGACCATTTCTCAGATAGATTAGTAACCCGATACGTCTGGTCAACGTTTAAGTATGCGTATAGGAGCAGGCTATCTGATTTAGATAAAGGCTCCAACGAACTGGGTAACGAAGCAGCGGCTTCGGGGAACGTGAGGATATTCTTGGGATCCCTCTGTGAGCTGCCAGGTCATTATACTAGGCTCACGAGAGGTTGAGGTCTGCGGTAGAAGAACCAAGAATATGCCTTGGTTGCTATGCGAGCGACCTAAAGACTGGGGTGGATAGCAGTGAGTCGACAGATACATAAGGTGCCCGAGATAGCAAGTTCGTCGATCATCTACCATCTTGAGTCAAGCGTGTACGTACGGAAAGGCAGGGAACACCCAACAGACCATAATTTGCTATCTAATTATGGGTGAGGTAGGCCGTAGGATGTGGGCTAGCCGGAGTGTAGTTCTCATGCAAGATTTTCTCTTGTGTTGCCTTTCACTAGTTGAGGGAGGGGTCTCGTGGGACCATAGCCACGTGTAGAAAAGCAGACCTTAGTATCTGCATCGGCAGATAAATCTAAAGCTCCCGACCGAGTCCTGTATTTCTTGTTTTGCCCTGTGACAGGACTCGGATGGCACGATGTGATACATGTGCATACAGTTATAGAAAAACGATTCACGATGAATGCGTGGGAAAAAGGGCGCGGTTGAGGGTTTGCGTAATCCCTAGTGGCCTAGGTGGTTTAACCCAAACCGAAATACGAAAACGTGCAATAGGTAAGCGTAATCCCTAGTGGTGCTAGGTGGCGTAAGTCCTAGTAGTTCAAACGATAATTCATATGGAAGAGCCTAGCTAGAACAAGGGTGACAGTCCAAACGATTTCAAGGATAATACGACATGAGGAAGCCCGTACGACGTACGGCAAAGGACTGAACTTATATACATGGAAAGAAACGTATGATTTGAGTAACCTATATATGCGATATATTAGGTTGACATGGACCATTACACGACCTTGAGCAAGGGACATTCATGGTTAACACATGACGCGGGTAGGGATACTAGTATAAGAGGTGCAGAGCAAATATACATGTTAGAACTAGGAAGAATATACATAATAGATACCGTGGGATGTTAGACGGGGTAGATACCTTGGGATAATGTACTCGATAGAAATCTGACGATGTGATACCTTGACTTATCATAACACCGTAGTTTTTCATGATACCTTAGTTTACCTTGCCGCAGTGGTTTAACCGGCTACTCTGGTTTATTTATCTTGTAGTTATCCTTATGTTTACTTTCAGTTTATGCATGTCATGTTACCTTTACCTGTTTTTATACTGGAAGTAGATAGGACTTACTCAGTCTTTTTGACTGACCCGTTTTGTTTCGCTCTTTTCTTCCGTTTCCCCCCCAGGTTTCAGGGAGGAAACAATGCTGTTTAGTTCGGACTTCTTCTGCTTGAAGGTCATCATGGATGGCTTGGACTTCTCTTGGCTATGGCTACTTTACTGTTTTACTTGGGGAATAATTTATGAAAAAGTCTCTATGCTTCTTTACTATTGCAAGACAGGTTTTGATGTACTCTGATGTAAAAGGCTTTAGACCTTATTTATTCATGTTATGAAAGTTTGATTTTACTTCCGCTATTTATATATATGTTCTGTCTTGTGATATTTCTGTGCATGTTTACCAATAATGCCCCTCTAAAGCTAGTGCATTCCTTTGCGAGTGACCCTAGCGGAGGCGGGGTGTTACACCCCCCTTTTTCCATCTCTTCCCCCCCCCCCCCAGGTGCTCAGGTTGGAACTAGCACCAGTGGAGCTTGATTTTGGATTGCTTTTATAAGATTTCTTGGACCGCTGAAGTAAAGTTCAGCTTCTCTTTATTTATGGCTATTTTTGATGTTGGGGATTATGTCTTTTAGTTTATGTACTTTGTTTTATCAAGACGGATATGATGTACTTGACTTTGGTTTATGATTTTGATGATGTAATCAAACATATGGGTTTATCCGCTGCAATGAAATAAAGTTTTAATTTTCAAGTACTGTTTATATCATTCTTGTTGTGATATTCTGTGTCTGTTTACCTAAAACGCTCCACTGAAGTTAAGGCATTCCCTTTGTGAGTGACCTTAATGGAGGTGGGGTGTTACACCTTTAGAGTACAAAATTTTAAAGCCATAATCCCCAACAGAAAATGCCATAAGCCGAGTCAAAGCCAAGCAATATATCTTTCAACTTCAAGCTGGAAGAAAGAGATATCTGAAATAAGCTTGATTATTTCCTCCATAAGAACCTGGGGGGATGGGGGGAAACAGAAGAAAAGAGGCGAAATAAGCTTGATTATTTCCTCCATAAGAACCTGGGGGGATGGGGGGAAACAGAAGAAAAGAGGCGAAATAAACTAGATCAGACATAAGTCTGGTGAGTCCAGTGACTTTAACAATATAATCATTAAAATATTAGGATAAGAACATAAACTGGAAAGTATGAAATGATTGAAAAACACATAGGCTTGACAAGGCATACAAGATGAACATGATATAATGTTGGTTGCGCTTCTAATCACTATAGGATAATTACTACACCGCACCAATGCTAAATACAACGCACCAATACTAAATACACCGCACCAATACTAAATAAACTGCACCAATACTAAATACACCGCACCATTACTAGTCCCATACTGAAAGTTGATCCCCGTCCTGTAATTGGTAGTCCTCAGGCGTAACATCTAGTAAGAGGTTTCCGCCCCATACAATCCTTACTTGCCCATACTAAATACTAGATGTCCCCACACAACCCCCTTATCGCTTAAGCGATCGGCTCCTTAACTCGTATGTATTCATTACTTGTGTCATTTGGCCTTGCTTGTTTGTAGATACCTGTGCTGGTCCCACCATGGGCGGTATCAATCCCTATGATGGCAACCCGACACAACTCAAGATGCACAGTGTATGACTACTGATGCCCAGTGCCTTCTTTTTCCACTTCGTAGTACGTGCACGCCCGTACTCCGTCGGAACCTACACTAGCGTACCACCCGCAGCTATTTTGATTGCGTATAATCTGCCCAGTAATCGTGCCCCACCCTTCTTAGTTCCGGGTACCATGATACATCTATGTAGGTTACTGCTGAAATGGGTCCTCGTTACTAGGGTTTCCTAACCAACATGTTATAAAGGTTATGTGTTCTCAATTTATCGTAAACCCACCTATTTGTTTAATTAACATGTTGTATTGGTTAAGTGTCGCCTGTCCATATGTCACTTAACCTTCCCACTGATTCACGCATGTTTATTTAATGGTTAAGTTTGTGGGCCTATATATACTAATATTACCCACCTACCCAAGATTTACTAAACCCTTTCACTTATCAAGTCCATATGTATTATTAGTTAAGCTTGCCTTAACCCTATCCACTTTGCTCAAGTAATATTGGTTAAGTTGTCTTCTTGCCCGTGTTAACTTAACCCCACCCACCTAACTCGTTTATGTATCATATTCAGCATTAATTAGTTATTAATGCACAGACCTCTCACATTAAGTCAATCACTTGTGGCTGCTGGATATGCCGGGTGGTTTCGGGCAGACATCCACCACAAGCCAGACTTATCCTCATGTCTAAGCATCTAATTTATGCCTTTGACCACTCACATTAGACTGCCGTTTCCAGTTGCTGGATATGCCAGGCGGTTCCGGGCAGTCTTATACCGCAAACCAAGACTAACCTCGTGTCTTAGGCGTTCATTAACTCATTCTATTATTCAAACCCAATTTGAATAAAAACCCTTATTTCTAATTGTCCATAATTTCCAATTCAAGTTATGTTCATAATTATAATCTAAATTATGTCCATAATTTCCATTTATATAAACTATACCATTTTATGGCCAAAGTTAATTGTATGTTTTCTAGCCAATTTATGCAATTCTCACGATATCCCATATTTAACATTTTTCCCTACATGCCCACGTCGTTCGTACATGTAATTCATGTAATACATTAGGCTCGCAATTAGCCTAACTCATAAGGGAAAGGAAAAGAAAGAGACATACAACATTCAAATTGGCATAAAACAATGTAGATCTAACTTAGCACATGAAAATAGACTAGCATAGATCATAAAATTGCATAGGTCTAAATGATCATAATTTGCATAGACCTAAATTTGTATAGACCATAACATGCATAGAAAATAAAATTTTATAGATCTAAACATATAAAATATGAACTTGCATAGATCTAAACATATAAAATATGAACTTGCATATATGAACATGACTTGCATATAAACTTTCATAACTTTCATAGATCGAGAAAACTTGCATAGATGAACATAACTTGCATATGTAATTATGCATATGAACTAACATCATGAAATGAATCCACTTACATATGATAACAAAACTGACATACAAAAACAGATGATAATAGAACTGGCTGATAGCATAAGATTCAATAGGCATATTTATACAATCCAGATTACAACTTATCATAATTAATTTAATTAATTATGTTGTGAAAGCAACTATACTCACAGAGAACGGATTAAAGAAGAGAATAATTTTGGGTTCTGATTTCTAAAGTTAATAAGCTAAAATCATTGATGTAGGCCTTGATCTTTATCATTAATCTTGAATTTGATTAGTTATGGTGGAGGCTAGGTTAGTTTGGGACGTAGCAGCATGGTGGCTCAAGAATCAATTTAGTTTTGATTAGGGTTTAGGTTTGATGTGATTATACAGAAGTATTGGATAAATTTGACCCTTTAGATCAATCTAGGATCCATCCAGTCCAAGAAAATGCGTCATCAGGCCAATCAGAAGTCACCACGTAGCCCTACGACTCAGAAAATCGTCACTGTCTAGAACAGTCAGCAGGGGTCGACCTGTAACACCACGTATTTTCTTTGAATGTATAGGTAACAAATCAGAGGATAATTAATTTTTAAAAGTAAGAATCAAGTGAAACGGGTTGCGCCATTGCGTTCGTCTCGGAATTCTGCTTGAAAACGAGTCTGAGTTTGCAAGAATCAGAGTCCGTATGAAGGAGATATGACCCTCCGAAGTTTCAGGAAATTTCAGAATTGAAAACAGCTCGAAATTCGAATTTAAAATTCGAATTCAAACCCAGAAGCGGGCTGGGCGGGAAATTTCCCGCCCAGGGCCCAAGTCGACTGGGGAATCGACTGGGCAGTCGACCCCCCAAGACCTAGGTCGACTGGGGAGTCGACTGGGCAGTCGACCCCCCAGACCAGGTCGACTGGGCAGTTGACCCGGGGGTCGAGCCCTGGACGAACTTGGTGCGTGTGTGTGCGATTTTGTGGGCTGTGACGTGTTTGGACGGACCTGATGAGTTCTAGGGTTAATCTGAGGGCCTAAATGAGTTCCTACACCTATAAATACAGCCTAAGACCTAGCCTTCTCTACACACAATTCTATTCTGCCTCTACTCTACCTCTGTTCAAATAAAAATAAAAATGGCGTCGCTACTCTACTGGAATTAAAACAAGAAGCTAACCAACATCAAACTAAGCAACTCAATTCAAATTAGAGATTAAAGCTTCTGCAACGATTCTACAACAACTAAAGTTCTTTCTTTAGTCCAATCAAGGCAAGTGCAGTTATTTTCCGATATAAACGTTAATTCTGATTGTGACGTGAATTGTAAAATCTGAATCTGAGGTTATATCTGTTCTGTTTAGATCTTATTTTGTATCTCTTTCCTCTTTCTGTTCTATAGCTAGGCTACCACGAGCCTGAGCCAATCTCATAAGAGGTTAACATACGCTAAAATGTTTGGGACAGTAAAATGAATGATGCATAAATGGGCATGACCAATAGGTGACTGTTTTGAGGAAAGAACATGGACTATAGCTAGAACATAAATCTGAGACATATGACTGGACATGTTATATTTATAACATAAAGGGGATTGAACATATGATTTAAGGACACGACATAGAAAGGCATATAATTGGACATAAATATAGACTGTATTGAACATATGACTTGAGATAAAGAGAATATGGCTTAGGTATAAATATTTACATTAAAGTAGGATATCTATCAAATGAGAATAACATCTAATTAGGAGATTTTTGAACATATGACATGCATTAAAATCGATGGCTATATTTGGTATAATTTATATGAGAATCTTTTGTACTAGGCAAGTTGAACTAAATTGGGACATGTAAATTATGACCATAATCTGTGACATTTAAATTTAATGCAAACATGGGGTATATGAACATATTGTGAATCATGACTATTATTTATGCATGAGAACTTAGGCCAAATTTATAATTAGGCAAGATATGTTTGTAAAACTATAAGGAATGATTAAATCTGTTATATTTGCCTAATTTGCTAGTTCTGCTATATTGGCCTAATCTGCTAGTTCTGCTATATTGCTTAATTTGCTAGTTCTTCTCTACTGCCTAGTCTGCTAGATTTGTTCATCTGCCAAACCTGTCATCTGCTAAGTCTATTGAAAATGCCAAATCTGCTAAACTAAATCTGTTGAGATGCCTAATCTGTTATCTGCTAAATCTGCTAGTTTGCTTAATCTGCTAAATCCGTTAAGTCGACTAATTTGCAAAATCTGTTATCTGCTAAATCTGTTGAGTTGATAATTAGTCCGCTATAGGCAAAATCTGAATTGGCTATAATTATGAATAATTGACATGAATATTAGGCGTGGGTATAAATGATAAATCATTGGCCGCAAAGATAAACATGGCTAACTCGAGGTTAGAATGAGTTTGCGGCGTAATTCTGCCCGGAACCGCCTGGCATATTCCAATGGCCACAAACAATAGGTTCTAATGTTAGAAGTTAGTCATAACGTGCTTGAAACCCGAGGTTAGACTTAGTTTGCGATAGAAACCTGCCCGGAACCAACCGGCCTAACCAGTAGCCGCAAACTGTCAGTCTAATGTGAGAGGTCTGGGCATTAATATTTAATTAATGAAAATTTGAGATAATTATGATGACTAAAACATGTTGGGTGGGTAAGGTTAAACCAATTGGACCAATGAATCTGATAAACCCGCTTCATGAATCTGTAGGCCCAATACAAAGTTAGACAACCTGTAACCGGTTAATCTGTAACCAATTAATCTGTAAGTTTGTTAAATCTGTATATCTGATCCGTTATTCTTGAAACTTGTCTGTGAACTAGTTGATCTGAATTCTGTATGTTTGAACTTGTAAACAAGTTAATCTGAAATCTGTTAGCCTGGGGACACAAGGATAGGAAGAGAATTACTTGTGTCATCTGTTGTTTGGGACCCATATTAGTCAGTAACCCTTTCTGGTATCAAAACTTTGACCCAACAGTAGGTAGGGTCCGGGCACGCTTACTGAACTAATTATAAGCGGTTCATTCTGATAATGGTGAGGGGTGTTGATGGTGCATTCCAACCGAGTCATGTGCGTGCATGGATCCCGGTCTGCTTCTGAGGATGTAAGACGTCGTGACATCTGTAAATAGGTCTGTACCAATTGGTTGTCACTTTAGGGAGTGATACACCCTACTGTGGGGCCGACACAGGGTATTTATGTATTAGGGAGCCAATCGCTTGGGGTTGGGTTTTAGGGTACACTTAGTTCTGTCTGTTTCTGTTGGTACCGTCCGTTTCTGTTGGGTGGCAAAACCTGTCTGTTTCTGCGTGGTACCGTCTGTTCGGGTGGTGACGGCCCAATTACTAGTTTACACCTAATTCTACATTCTGTTTCCGTAGGGATTAATCTGTTTCTACTTCTGTCTGTTTCTATTCGGGTGGTAAAGGCCCATTACTAGCACTCTCTTCCGTGGAAATTATTCTGTACCCGTTTCTGTTTCAGTTTAGACATTAGGGTGACACCTAATTCTGTTATACTAGTACTAGTGCAGAGAAGTGTAAAACAATAGCTTATATCATTCTGTTCTTCTGTTATATCTGCTACACCTGTTACAGTTATCTCTCATCCAGTTTTATGTTCATGTCATGTTATTATTATCTGTTCATAACTGAAAATCCCAGGACTTGCCAGACTTTTTGTCTGACCCTAGTTGTTTCGCCTCCTTTCTTCCGTTCCCCCCCCCCCAGATTTTGTAGAAGGGAATACTCTAGCTTGATCCAGATTTCTTCCGCTTGCTGTGCTTAAAGTAGGGCTTGTCTTCTCCTGTGGGGATTATGATTTTAAACAATGCATTCTGAGGGCTTTTGTACAAGACTGATATTTTGTACTTGAATTCTGATATTGTGATTTGAAAGGATGTAACCAAGCTTTTGTTGAAATAAAGTTATAAATTTTTCAAGTACTGTTTTTTTGTCTTGTAAGTTTCTGTTCTGTTTACTAAAATGCTCCACTAAAGTTAAGGCATTCCCTTTGTGAGTGACCTTAACGGAGGTGGGGTGTTACATCACTCCTGCAGGGGGGGTCGACACCTATGTCGACACCCCTATAGGGGGGTCGACACCCTCTGGAGGGAATTTTCCCGCCCACTTCTTTTTGCTGGTTGGAATTCGAATTTGATTTATTATTTATTTATTTAATTCTGATTTAAACTTAAATCTTCTAACCTCCATAACTTCTTCATACAGAGTCCGATTCATGCAAACTCGGACTTTGTCTCAAGAAGAATTCCGAGACGAACGTAATGGCGTAACCCGCTTCCCTTAATACTTCTTCTAAAAATTAAGTGTTCTTAAATTTGTTAATTTTAATATTTAAAATTATGTGGTGTTACATTCTCCCCTCCTTAAAGGATTTCGTCCCTGAAATCTCCAAGTCAAGAAGAATGTATATTCTACCACCAAACATCCATCTACTCAAACATTCAATCACATGCACTTATTGTCCTTAAAAAGGTTTCTAATACTTTTCATGAACATATGCATAATGTGTGTATATGTCCTCATCTAATGCAAAATCAGGCGGTCTGCTAGTTCACTTGACCTCCTTAATGCAAATCATGATAGTTCCATGTGTCCATTATGTATGCAAAAGAATCCTAATTATACATATTATTTCTACATGAGAGCACAACTATTCATTTAAATGCCACATCCATATGATAACACATCAAGTTTCAAACCATATGCAAATACATATATGCATATGCAATATGAAAGTCACCGAGAAGATCTAGTGCCTAATTTGTGTGTAAATGCACCCACGAGCAACCACTAGCAAACACTTGCATCCACTTGCGTCCACCAAACATAACATGTCTCAAACACATGTTTACAACCATAGAATTTTCTTATCTAAAATCGAGGATATAAACGAGAGGACGTACTAAACGATAGAACAAGTATAAACAAATTGGTAGAAAAGGGAGAAGTTAAGAACATATCCTCACAAAAGGAATGGGTATGACGCACGTATCATGTCTTCGTCTCCCAAGTCATGTCTCCTTGATCATCTCCCCATTGGATTTTAACCGAATTGACCTCTCTGTTGCGTAACTTCTTGATCTCCGATCCAAGGATGCATGTAGGAGCTCGTCTAATCATGGCATCTCTCTCCACTTTCACTTCTCTAAGCATGCTCGGATCCATTACTTCCACGGTATCATGTAAACATTTCCGCAAATACGACATGTGAAACACGTCATGAAAACTACTAAGCTTCTCCGACAACTTCACTTTGTACGCCATCTATCCAATCCTCTCTGTAATGGGAAAGGGTCCTACAAACCTTGGAGCTAATTTCCCTGCAGCTCCAAAAAATAACTACGTTCCTCAATGGCGACACTTTGACAAAAACCATGTCCCAAACATCAAACTCAAGATCGGACCGTCTCTTGTCAGCGTTTGACTTTTGCCAGTCCTGTGTCATCTTCATTCATATTCGAATCAAGTCCATCTTTTCCGAAGTTCTCTCTAATCATCTCGGGTCCAAGCAAAATCTTATCTGTTGTAACACCCCACCTCCGCTAGGGTCACTCGCAAAGGAATGCACTAGCTTTAGAGGGGTATTATTGGTAAACATGTACAGAAATATTACAAGACAGAACATATATATATATATATATAAAAAACAACGGAAGTAAAACAAATTTCATTACCTTGTAAAATAAGGTCTAAAGCCTTTTACATCAAAATACATCAAAACTTGTCTTGTAATAATAAAGAAGCATAAAGCCATTTCATAAATTATTCCCCAAGTAAAACAGTAAAGTAGCCATAGCCAAGAGAAGTCCAAGCCATGCGTGATGACCTTCAAACAGAAGAAGTCCAAACTAACAATAACATTTCCTCCCTGTAACCTGGGGGGGAACGGAAGACAAGAGGCGAAAGAAAACAGGGTCAGTCATAAAGACTGGTAAGCCCTCTCTACTATCAGTATATAAACTAGTAAAGTTAACTGGCATGAGGAACTGAGATGAACATAAGTATGATGACAAGATAGATAAGCTAAACCAAAATAACAGGATGAACTGCTGTACCAAGATAAACGAGTGTGTCATGATAAACTACGGTGTCAAGATAAATCAAGGTACCACATCGTCAGGTTTCTATCAAGTATACTATCCCAAGGTATCTACCATGTATAACATCCTAAGGTATGTATCATGTATATTTGCTCTGCACCCCTCGTACTAGTATCCCAACCCATGTCATGTGTCAACTATGAATGTCCCTTGCCCAATGTCATGTAATGGTCCATGTCACCCTAATATATATAGCATATGTAGGTTTTTCCAACTCGTTTGTTTCCTTCCATGTATAAGTTCAGTCCTTTGTCGTAGGCCATACGGGCTTTCCCATGTAAACGTTTTATCCTTGAAGTTATTTTGGACTGCTACCCTCGATCTAGTTATGTTTCCTTACCATGAACTATCGCGTGTCCACTTAGGATTTATGCCACCTAGGACCACTAGGGATTATGCTACCTAATGAACGTTTCCGTGTCTCGGTATGGGTTCAGCCACCTAGGGCCACTAGGGATTATGCCACCCGTCAACCGCGCCCTTTATCCCACGTATGTATCATGAATCGTTTTCCATGTCAAGATGCACATGTTCCTCAATGTGCCATCCGAGTTCCGTGCCAGGGCAAATCAAGAAATACAGAACTCGGTCGGGAGCTTTAAGTCGTCTGCTGATGCTGATATCAAGGTCTGTTTTTGTACCCGTGGCTATGGTCCTACGTGACCCCTCCCTCAACTACTGAAAGGCAATCCAAGAAAAATCATGTATGAGAACTACACTAAGGCATATCGATGCCCACTTCCAGATAGCCAACCTCACCCATAACTTGATAGCTAGTATATGGTCTTTTGGGAGTTCCCTGCCTTTCCGTACGTACACGATTGACTAAAGATGGTAGGTAGTCGGCGACATGCTATCCCGGGGCAAAATCAAGTATCGTCGACTCCACGCTAATCCATCCTAGTCTTTAGGTCGCTCGCATAGCAACCAAGGCATACTCTTGGCTCTTCTACCGCAGACCTTAACCTCTGTGAGGCCGGGTTTCATGGACCACACGCCACCTCACAGGGGGATACCAAGAGTACCCTCACGTTCCCCGAAGCTTCCGCTTCGTCACCCAGTTCGCTGGAGCTTTTATCCGAGTCAGATAACTTGCTCCTCCTCATATACTAAGCGATGACCTACCGTACTAGGTTACTCATCTCTTTATGAACTAGTCCATGTCCTTAGCTAAGAATTATTACTTAGTTACCCTTAACTAAGGTTTACCACTTAGCCCCTCTTTCCACTATCCTTGTTAACTACGATTTACAACCTAGTCCCCTGATCTAGGGTTTTGTCAAATGGGTTATGTGTTGTTATCCAAGTTCATGACTTAACCCGCCTACGAATCATGTCAAGATTGGCTAAGTACTCAAGTTCAAGGCTTAGCCCGACAGGTTGGTTAAGTGTACCAAGAAGCTCATGACTTAACCTTATCAAGTCAAATTGGTTAAGTATTTATTTGTCTTAACCCTATCAAATTATCATGTTAGATTGATTAAGCATAGATTATCTTAATCCCATCAGATTATCGAGTCGAATTGGTTAAGCATGAGTTAGATTAACCCCATCCACTAATCGTATTACAATGGTTAAGCCTACTTTTAAAAGTCTTGTGACTTAACCCTATCAGGTCCACCTATTAGATTGGTTAAGTATAGGTTACTTAACCTCATCAAATCATCACGTATAATTGGTTAAGTATAAGTTAATTAACCCCATTAAATTACTGTGTTAAATTGGTTAAGTATTGGTTACTTAACCTCATTGAATTAACGCATTTAGATTGGTTAAGAGTTTAACTTAACCCCACCGAATTACCGTGTTTAGATTAGTTAAGTGAAGGTTACTTAACCCCATCTAATTACCGTGTTTAGATTAGTTAAGTCTAAGTTACTTAACCCCATCTAATTACCGTGTTTAGATTAGTTAAGTCTAAGTTACTTAACCCCATCTAATTACCATGTTTAGATTAGTTAAGTGTGGATTACTTAACCCCATCTAATTACCCAGTCGGATTAGTTAAGCGTAAATTACTTAACCCCATCCCCTAATTGTCTTGTATGGTTAAGTGTCATTAAGAAATCAAGCCCGGTCCCACTTAACCTACCCATTCGTGTCATATCGGTTAAGTGTCATTAGTCAAATTTACTTAACCTTATCATGTGGCATTAATTTAATTAATGCACTCTTAACCTCTCACATTAGACCTTGTTGTGGTTACTAGTTAAGCCGGGCGGGTCCGGGTAGTTTTACACCACAACCTAGTCTAACCTCGGGTCTTAAGCGCGACATGACCAACTTCTCACATTGGATCCTATTGTTTGTAGCCACTATTTAAGCCGGGCGGGTCCGGGTAGGTTTATGCTACAAACTCAACCCAACCTCGAGTTGGCCATTTTCATGTTTGGTCTAGTGTCTTGTTACACTTACAACCCAGACGTGTCATGTTTCCAAGTCCCATGCTCATAGACAAAGTTACATGTTGTCATGTTTATACCCATTTACCCAAATCATGTTTCACGTCATTAAAGTTTTACCCATAACGTAACCCAACGCCTTTAAACTCGCATATACATTCGCAACCACGCGTAATGGATTAAAAGAAGGAACTTGGCAAAGGCATGACAAAAGGGGTATAAGGCCACAAGTTAAACATGGTGGAAATGAGGCATAAATGTGCTCACAAACTTTCATGTTACATTGTCAAGCCTCAAAAACATGCATAACATTCAAACTTGGCAAATAGGTGATACATGGTCATAGATGACATGAAATGATGACAAGTAACTCGCATATAACATCACATAAGGGTTATGACTTCATATGCAAGTTAACCTAAAGGTTATGTGGGTTCTCATGTTGCATAATGCAACATTTCAACATAAAGGTTATAGCTTTTAACCCACAAGATCAAGGTAATGACTTTATAGACTTGCATAACATGATAGCATGTATCATACTTAATGATCAAACCCAAACTTGCAACATTCATTTAACTTTATAGTTAATATCTAAGAGTAGGAGGGGGCTTACAATGCTATGAAGGCACAAATCAACATATAAAACAAAGCTTGAGACGAAGCCATTCATGCTATCACCCAAAAACCCCAAAAGAACAAGCTCTAAATGAAACCCTTGAGCAAATATCAATAAAAATCCTTGCTTTGAAGAAGAAAGGTTTCAACTTTGGCTTTGAATGAAGCTTATGAGCTCTCATGCAAGATCCTTGCTTTTTGGTCAAGAAAAGGTTGCAACTTTGGCTAGAATGCAACTTATGAACTCTCATACAAACATGAAATCACTCAAATGATCATAGAATCTCTCATGAATGAAGAAAAGAGGCTCCTTTACTTTGAAACTTGCTTAGAACACTTAAGCTATCATGAAGAAGAAGATGGAGGCCATGGGTTGAAGTGGAGGCCATGATGAGGAATCATTTTGGCATAGTTTAGTTGTAGGATTGAATAATGGTGATTTAGGCTAGGTTTAGGGGTCTTTTTATAGAGGATTAGGATAGTATTAGCCATAGGATTAACCCTAGATTCAATCAAAGCCATCAAAGCGTGTCTTGGGGAAGAAGTCAAGTGTAGGAACCATCTAGGGCCTTTAGATTAAAGCTGAACCATGAGAACCATTCAAATGCAAAATCTGCATTTGAGTGAATCGGCCCACGGGTTGACAGCCAAACACCCTGGATTAACCCCCAGTCGACCCAGCGAGCTTGGGTCGACCTCAAAAATCGGCGGTTCGGTTATTCCACTCTCCCAATTCGCTGTTTTGAACATTTTTGCATATTTATTTATTTAATTTTCAATTATATATATATATATATATCAATATATATATTTCTCTGCGCAACCCATTTCACTTAATTAAGTATACTTTAATTTGTGAATTTTTATGTTCAAATTACGGGGTGTTACATTCTCCCCTCCTTAAAGGATTTCGTCCCCGAAATCTCCAAGTTAGGAAGAACGTATCCTACTATCCATCATCCATCTACTCAAAACATCATCCAAAGGCAACCATTGTCCTTAGACGATTTCTAATGCCATATGAACATATGCAGAACGTGTGTGTATATGCTCCTTAGCTAATGCTAATGATCAGGCCTGAATGATCTTTCTAATGCAAAATATGTTTAGTGCCATGAGTCCAACATGTATGCGAATAGTCCTAGTCATATAAGTACTATATGCGTGCACAATCATTCATTCATATGCAACATCCGCATGATAATACATTCAATTTCATCCATAAACAAGTATAAATACTCGTGCATATGCAACATGAAACGTGACCGCGTCAATCTAGTATCTAATGTGTATTCGCGCATCCACGAGCAACCACTTGCAACCATTTGCAACCATATCAATCATAACATGTTTCAAATACATGTTTACATCCATAGAGTTCTATCTAAGGTTCCCAAGATAAGATCGAGGAGATAAACAAGACAAACTCCTTACGGGGTTTGTAACAGAAACAGGACCGAGAGGATATCCACTAAGCGATAGCATGCAAGCAAGCTCTACAGGTGAACCAAGGATCAAAGATATACTCTTAAAAAGAGACACGATGCGCGCGTCTAATCCGCATTTCCTTGAGCCTAATTCCAGTGTGCCTTAACTGCCTTTGACTTCATGATTTCGTAGTTCCTTGATTCCTATTTCCAAGGTATGAGTCGGAACTCTTTTCACTGTCGCCTCTCGTTCCACTTTCATTTATTCTTTCCCTAGTATACTTGGCTCAACCATATCTACGTACTCATGCAAGCTCTCCAAAATTCACTAGTGAATTCTGGATCTCGTTCACCGATGCCAATCCATGTTACCACATGCACTTACTAGGGTGATTCCTATAACCCATGCTTAAGCGAAATGAACCATCCGTCTTATTGGCGGACGTTACTCGATTGGATCATAAATTTCCGATAAATGCATCAAGAGATTCTAGTTAACCAACCATGACAGAACCCAAAAGGTTACACGAGACTTCGAAGGTATTACCAAAGCAAGCCAAGAGTCTGACTACCCTCTTTTCAAAAACCGAGAATGGTATTCCTTACTGGATTACCACTTTACCCCTAGAATCCATCCATGGCTCAACAATAGAAGTATTGCTTCTAATCTCAACACTTGGCATAGACTTTCTCAAATCCAACAAGTCATGAATAAATGGACCGACTCTCCAACCAGATTTTGGGACAAAAACTGGGATCCTCTACCATGCTAGTACTAAGGTGTAGAGACTCAACTATCCAAGCAGACTTAAATGATACGATAATCAAGACAAAGTCTGGACGGGATGATAGAAAAGAACGACTAAACCTTTACCAAAAACGGTACCATTTCTTTTAGGTATCCTAGAAATGGGAGCGTACAATTGCCCTCTCCGATGATCTTGTCCTTGTCCTCCTTGATGGACTAAGCCATAGCAACAGTTGCTTATCCTTAAGCTCTCGTCCTTTATCCCTACTCTTCTTATCCTTCCTTGTACCACGGCAACAGGTCTCTCGAGAACCACCTCCATCGTACGGGAAAACACCTACATGGCTAGACAAAGATTAGTCACAGTTAGAACAACTGTGACCAAAGATGGAGGAAAGAAAGGAAAGGAGATTCAATCAAGGAATCAAAGGATAATGCTAATGACCTTTGGGGAATAACCTTTTAAAACAAACTTTTCTTGAAAAATGCTTCTTTGTAAAACGGTTTCTCAAATAGTTTTCCGAAGGTTTTAAAAACTTTTGCCCAGTCTGGTAAGCTTCTGCTCTGATACCAAATGTATCAAGCCACCTCCGCTAGGGTCACTCGCAAAGGAATGCACTAGCTTTAGAGGGGTATTATTGGTAAACATGTACAGAAATATTACAAGATAGAACATATATATATATATATATAAAACAGCGGAAGTAAAACAAATTTCATTACCTTGTAAAATAAGGTCTAAAGCCTTTTACATCAAAATACATCAAAACCTATCTTGCAATAATAAAGAAGCATAAAGCCATTTCATAAATTATTACCCAAGTAAAACAGTAAAGTAGCCATAGCCAAGAGAAGTCCAAGCCATGCGTGATGACCTTCAAACAGAAGAAGTCCAAACTAACAATAGCATTTCCTCCCTGTAACCAGGGGGAACGGAAGACAAGAGGCGAAAGAAAACAGGGTCAGTCATAAAGACTGGTAAGCCCTATCTACTATCAGTATATAAACTAGTAAAGTTAACTGGCATGAGGAACTGTCAGTATATAAACTAGTAAAGTTAACTGGCATGAGGAACTGAGATGAACATAAGTATGATGACAAGATAGATAAGCTAAACCAAAATAACAGGATGAACAACTGTACCAAGATAAACGAGTGTGTCATGGTAAACTACGGTGTCAAGATAAATCAAGGTACCACATCGTCAGGTTTCTATCAAGTATACTATCCCAAGGTATCTACCACGTATAACATCCTAAGGTATGTATCATGTATATTTGCTTTGCACCCCTCGTACTAGTATCCCAACCCATGTCATGTGTCAACTATGAATGTCCCTTGCCCAATGTCATGTAATGGTCCATGTCACCCTAATATATATAGCATATGTAGGTTTTTCCAACTCGTATGTTTCCTTCCATGTATAAGTTCAGTCCTTTGCCGTAGGCCATACGGGCTTTCCCATGTAAATGTTTTATCCTTGAATTTATTTTGGACTGTTACCCTCGATCTAGTTATGTTTCCTTACCATGAACTATCGCGTGTCCACTTAGGATTTATGCCACCTAGGACCACTAGGGATTATGCTACCTAATGAACGTTTCCGTGTCTCGGTTTGGGTTCAGCCACCTAGGGCCACTAGGGATTATGCCACCCGTCAACCGCGCCCTTTATCCCACGTATGTATCGTGAATCGTTTTCCATGTCTAGATGCACATGTTCCTCAATGTGCCATCCGAGTTCCGTGCTAGGGCAAATCAAGAAATACGGAACTCGGTCGGGAGCTTTAACTCGTCTACTGATGCAGATATCAAGGTCTGTTTTTGTACCCGTGGCTATGGTCGCACGTGACCCCTCCCTCAACTACTGAAAGGCAGTCCAAGAAAAATCATGTATGAGAACTACACTAAGGCCCATCGATGCCAACTTCCAGATAGCCAACCTCACCCATAACTTGGTAGCTAGTATATGGTCTTTTGGGAGTTCCCTGCCTTTCCGTACGTACACGATTGACTAAAGATGGTAGGTAGTCGGCGACATGCTATCCCGGGACAAAATCAAGTATCGTCGACTCCACGCTAATCCATCCTAGTCTTTAGGTCGCTCGCATAGCAACCAAGGCATACTCTTGGCTCTTCTACCGCAGACCTTAACCTCTGTGAGGCCGGGTTTCATGGACCACACGCCACCTCACAGAGGGATACCAAGAGTACCCTCACGTTCCCCGAAGCTTCCGCTTCGTCACCCAGTTCGCTGGAGCTTTTATCCAAGTCAAATAACTTGCTCCTCCTCGTATACTAAGCGATGACCTACCGTACTAGGTTACTCATCTCTTTATGAACTAGTCCATGTCCTTAGCTAAGAATTATTACTTAGTTACCCTTAACTAAGGTTTACCACTTAGCCCCGCTTTCCACTATCCTTGTTAACTACGATTTCCAACCTAGTCCCCTGAGCTAGGGTTTTGTTAAATGGGTTAAGTGTTGTTATCCAAGTTCATGACTTATCCCGCCTACGAATCATGTCAAGATTGGCTAAGTACTCAAGTTCAAGGCTTAGCCTTACAGGTTGGTTAAGTGTACCAAGAAGCTCATGACTTAACCTTATCAAGTCAAATTGGTTAAGTATTTATTTGTCTTAACCCTATTAGATTATCATGTTAGATTGATTAAGCATAGATTATCTTAATCCCATCAGATTATCGAGTCGGATTGGTTAAGCATGGGTTAGCTTAACCCCATCCACTAATCGTATTACAATGGTTAAGCCTACTTTTAAAAGTCTTGTGACTTAACCCTATCAGGTCCACCTATTAGATTGGTTAAGTATAGGTTACTTAACCTCATCAAATCATCACGTATAATTGGTTAAGTATAAGTTACTTAACCCCATTAAATTACCGTGTTAAATTGGTTAAGTATTGGTTACTTAACCTCATTGAATTAACGCATTTAGATTGGTTAAGTGTTTAACTTAACCCCACCGAATTACCGTGTTTAGATTAGTTAAGTGAAGGTTACTTAACCCCATCTAATTACCGTGTTTAGATTAGTTAAGTCTAAGTTACTTAACACCATCTAATTACTGTGTTTAGATTAGTTAAGTCTAGGTTACTTAACCCCATCTAATTACCGTGTTTAGATTAGTTAAGTGTGGATTACTTAACCCCATCTAATTACCCAGTCGGTTTAGTTAAGCGTAAATTACTTAACCCCATCCCCTAATTGTCTTGTATGGTTAAGTGTCATTAAGAAATCAAGCCCGGTCCTACTTAACCTACTCATTCGTGTCATATCGGTTAAGTGTCATTAGTCAAATTTACTTAACCTTATCATGTGGCATTAATTTAATTAATGCACTCTTAACCTCTCACATTAGACCTTGTTGTGGTTACTAGTTAATCCGGGCGGGTCCGGGTAGTTTTACACCACAACCTAGTCTAACCTCGGGTCTTAAGCGCGACATGACCAACTTCTCACATTAGATCCTATTGTTTGTAGCCACTAGTTAAGCCCGGCGGGTCCGGGTAGGTTTATGCTACAAATTCAACCCAACCTCGAGTTGGCCATTTTCATGTTTGGTCTAGTGTCTTGTTACACTTACAACCTATACGTGTCAAGTTTCCAAGTCCCATGCTCATAGCCAAAGTTACATGTTGTCATGTTTATACCCATTTACCCAAATCATGTTTCACGTCATTAAAGTTTTACCCATAACGTAACCCAACGCCTTTAAACTCGCATATACATTCGCAACAACGCATAATGGATTAAAAGAAGGAACTTGGCAAAGGCATGACAAAAGGGGTATAAGGCCACAAGTTAAACATGGTGGAAATGAGGCATAAATGTGCTCACAAACTTGCATGTTACATTGTCAAGCCTCAAAAACATGCATAACATTCAAAACTTGGCAAATAGGTGATACATGGTCATAGATGACATGAAATGATGACAAGTAACTCGCATATAACATCACATAAGGGTTATGACTTCATATGCAAGTTAACCTAAAGGTTATGTGGGTTCTCATGTTGCATAATGCAACATTTCAACATAAAGGTTATAGCTTTTAACCCACAAGATCAAGGTAATGACTTTATAGACTTGCATAACATGATAGCATGTATCATACTTAATGATCAAACCCAAACTTGCAACATTCATTTAACTTTATAGTTAATATCTAAGAGTAGGAGGGGGCTTACAATGCTATGAAGGCACAAATCAACATATAAAACAAAGCTTGAGACGAAGCCATTCATGCTATCACCCAAAAACCCCAAAAGAACAAGCTCCAAATGAAACCCTTGAGCAAATATCAATAAAAATCCTTGCTTTGAAGAAGAAAGGTTTCAACTTTGGCTTTGAATGAAGCTTATGAGCTCTCATGCAAGATCCTTGCTTTTTGGTCAAGAAAAGGTTGCAACTTTGGCTAGAATGCAACTTATGAACTCTCATACAAACATGAAATCACTCAAATGATCATAGAATCTCTCATGAATGAAGAAAAGAGGCTCCTTTACTTTGAAACTTGCTTAGAACACTTAAGCTATCATGAAGAAGAAGATGGAGGCCATGGGTTGAAGTGGAGGCCATGATGAGGAATCATTTTGGCATAGTTTAGTTGTAGGATTGAATAATGGTGATTTAGGCTAGGTTTAGGGGTCTTTTTATAGAGGATTAGGATAGTATTAGCCATAGGATTAACCCTAGATTCAATCAAAGCCATCAAAGCGTGTCTTGGGGAAGAAGTCAAGTGTAGGAACCATCTAGGGCCTTTAGATTAAAGCTGAACCATGAGAACCATTCAAATGCAAAATCTGCATTTGAGCGAATCGGCCCACGGGTTGACAGCCAAACACCCTGGATTAACCCCTAGTCGACCCAGCAGGCTCGGGTCTACCTCAAAAATCGGCCGGTTCGGTTATTCCCCTCTCCCAATTCGCTGTTTTGAACATTTTT
This sequence comes from Allium sativum, assembly GCA_030737875.1. Lineage (NCBI taxonomy): Eukaryota > Viridiplantae > Streptophyta > Magnoliopsida > Asparagales > Amaryllidaceae > Allium > Allium sativum. The sequence continues at coordinate 651,204,217 of CM060918.1, forward strand.
GCATATTTATTTATTTAATTTTCAATTTTATATATATATATATATATATATATATATCAATATATATATTTCTCTGCGCAACCCATTTCACTTAATTAAGTATACTTTAATTTGTGAATTTTTATGTTCAAATTACGGGGTGTTACATCTGTAGACTCCCACCAACAAGTTGGTGATCGACACAGTCGTCCATAAAAACCCTAATACTAACTTAATAACTGTTGTTATAAGCGAACTCCACAAATGGAAGGTGTTCTTCTCATATCCCTCCAAAACCGAGGATACATAACCTCAAAAAGATCTTCAAGGAATTCACTCTTTCTTTGCATCCATCCGTCTGTGGACGATGCGCGATGCTCAAACATAACTATGTACCTACCGCCGTTTGCATGCCACCTTTTCCTCTTGCATCGAAAACAGCTCCAAGATTTGTCCTGCAAGCACCGGTATATACTGTGAACGGTTTTCTCCCATCTAGCAAAGTCAAAACTGGGGCTAATATCTTTGCAAAGTCCTTAACAATCTTCCTACATTAGCCTGCCAACCCTAGAAAACTTCTTACTTCCATTGGTTTTCTAGGAACCTTCCACTCTTGGATTGCCACCACCTTCGTAGGGTCCACTGCTATACCTTCCTTAGAGACCACATGTCCTAAGAACTCACTTCTTTCCTCCAAAAATGAAATTTGGAGAACTTAGCTTTGAGTTGATGCGCTCGTAAGATCTCCAAGACTTCCCTAGACGTAGGGCGTGCTCTTCCTCACTTCTAGAGAAAATCAAAATACCATCTACAAAGACTACCACAAACTTGTTTAGAAACTCCCTATACATCTTATTCATCAAGTCTACGAAATATGTGGGTGCATTTGTTAAATGAAAAAGGCATGACGAGCAACTCGAAGAAACCGTCGGGAGTCCTAAATGCAGTCTTATCTATGCTATAATAAGCCACCCTTAGCTGATCAAATCCTATAGCTAAATCCAACTGCGAGAAAACCGAAGCGCCAACCAACTTATCGAACAAGTCATTTATCTTCGGCAATGAGTGTCTATTCTTCTTCGTGAGCTTGTTCGACTCCCTATAGTCCACGTACAATCTAAGCTAACCATCAGCCTTTGTAGCAAAAACAATTGGAGCACTCTATTCCAAAATACTTCTTCTTATGAACCCTTACTCAAGTAGCTCCCCTACTTGCTTACTTAGTTCCCTCCTCTCTCTCGAAGCCATGTGGCACACCGGTAATGCAACTGACTTGGCATTATCTACTAAGTATATACGGAGGTCTATCTCGGGCCTTGGTGTTAAACACCGAACCACATTAAAGACGTCACCATACTAACAGACTACACGAACATATTCCAAATCATCGATGGATGCGTCAAGAGATTCTAGGTAGCTAAGCATCACCGGACCTCTTGGGTCAAAAGAAATGTCAAGGGTTCTTTCACAACGAATCAACAATCTAACTAGCCTCATGTCACAATCTTGGATAGAACCATACCTGGCTAGCCAATCCATCCCTAGAATAAAGCTCTAGCCCATGAAACCAAGAACGAAGGCGTTGCATCCAACCCCAATGCAGAAGATAGATATTCTAAAATCCCGACAAAACATAGATAAGTGAGCCAAACCACCAATAGGATTTGAGACTACAATGGGATCCATAACTAGATTAGTATTTAGGTGCAGTGTTCAACTAACGAAGCAGATACAAACGATTGCAAAGTGCAAGAGTCAAACAAAGTTTGAACAGGATGATCAAAAAGGAAAATCAAACTTTCAACAAAAACGTTTCTATCTCTCTCCTGTCCTGGTGCCATGAGAGCATGAACCTATCCTCCAGAAGTCGGTCATGTCCTCTGCCCTTGCCCTTACCCTTGTCCTTGCCTCCTCGGGCAGTCTTTAATCAGATGTCCTACCTCATCGCAATGAAAACAACCAGGCTTCTTCTTCTTCCTACAGTCCTTAATTACACGGGCCGTTATACAACAATAAAGACACCTTCTTTTGTCACGGGGTTACTTTTCTCCTTTACCTTCTTCGTGGATTAAAGCCATATCAACAAATTCCTCATCCTTGGGTTATGCTCCTTAGCCTAAACTCCCTCATCGACCAAGCAGCAAGTTGAACCTTCTTTCCATCGTCTATCTCAAAGATACCAAACGATTCCTCCACTTCCCTGAGCCAATTCTAGCTTCGACAAACGTCTCAGTCTAATGAAACGGTTTTCCTCCCATCGCAAGAAAGTCCATACATATCTTAGAAAAAGCATCTACACACGGGGAAAGAGACTCAAGAAGGAAAAAGGAAGAGGTTCGAAACAAAGAATCGAAAGAAAGATATATGGCTTTTGGGGATTATGTTTTTCATAATAAACTTTCTCTTGAAAACTCCTTCTTTAAAACATGTCTTTTTTATGAAAATACTTCTTTATAAAATTGCTTTCGAAAACGGTTTTCAAAATCTTTTATCTGTTCTGGTAACCTTTAGCCCTGATACCAAGTGTAACACCCCATGTCCGTTAATGCCACTCACAAAGGGAATGCACTAAGTTTAGTGGAGTGTTATAAGTAAACGGAACAAAATATTACAAGACGGATAAAGTAGTACTTGAAAAATTTATAACTTTATTGCAGCGGAAACAGAATTGGGTTTGGTTAAACCTTCAAAACAACAAAACCAAGTACATAATATCAGTCTTGTACAAAAGCCTTCAGAGTACAAATTTTAAATCCATAAAGCCCAATAGAAAATGCCATAAGCAGAGTCAAAGCCAAGCAATACATCTTTCAACTTCAAGCTGGAAGAAAGAGATATTTGAACTATGATTGAGTATTTCCTCCTTGAGAACCTGGGAGGGGGGTACGGAAGAAAAGAGGTAAAACAAACTAGGTCAGAAATAAGTCTGGTGAGTCTAGTGACTGGAAAGTAAGAAATGACTGAAAAACACACAGGCTTGACAAGGCGGACAAGATGAACATGGTATAATGTGAATTGCATGTCTAATCACTATAAGATAATTACTACACCGCACAAATGCTAAATACACCACACCAATACTAAATACACTGCACCACTACAAAATGCACCGCACCATTACTAGTCCCATACTGAAAGTTGTCTTCTTACCCATGTTAACTTAACCCCACCCACCTAACTCATTCAGGTATCATATTCAGCATTAAGTAGTTATTAATGTACAGACCTCTCACATTAAGTCGATCACTAGTGGCCGCTGGATATGCCGGGCGGTTCCGGGAAGACTTCCACCATAAGCCAGACTTAACCTCATGTCTAAGCATCTAATTTATGCCTTTGACCTCTCACATTAGACTGCCGTTTGCGGTTGCTGGATATGCCGGGCGGTTCCGGGCAGTCTTATACTGCAAAGCAAGTCTAACCTCGTGTCTTAGACGATCATTAACTCATTCTATTATTCAAACCCTGTTTGAATTAAAACCCTTATTTCAAATTGTCCATAATTTCCAATTCAAGCTATGTTCACAATTATTATCTAAATTATGTCCATAATTTCCATGTATATAAACTATACCAATTTATGGCCAAAGTTAGTTATATGTTTTCTAGCCAATTTATTCCAATCTCACAATATCCAATATATAACATTTTTCCCAACGTCCCCACATCGTTTGTACGTGTAATTCATGTAATATGTTAGGCTCGCAATTAGCCCAACTCATAGGAGAAAGGAAAAGAAAGAGACATGCAACATTCAAATTGGCATAAAACAATATAGATCTAACTTAGCACATGAAAATAGACTAGCATTATCATAAAATTGCATATGTCTAATTGATCATAATTTGCATAGACCTAAACTTGCATAGAAAAATAAACTTGCATAGATCTAAACATAGAAAATATGAACATGCATAGATATAAACATATAAAATATGAACTTGCACAGATCTAAACATATAAAATATGAACTTGCATATATGAACATGACTTGCATATAAACATTCATAACTTGCATAGATCGAGCAAACTTGCATAGATGAACATAACTTTCATATGTAATTAGGCATATGAACTAACTTCATGAAATGAATCCACTTACATACGACAACAAAACTGACATATAAAAAGAGATGATAACAGAACTGGTTGATAGCATAAGATTCAAAAGGTATATTTATACAATCTAAATCACTACTTATCATAATTAATTTAATTAATTATCTTGTGAAAGCAACTGTACTCACAGAGAAAGGATTAAAGAAGAGAATAATTCTGGGTTCTGATTTCTGAAGTTGATAAGCTAAAATCGTTGATGTAGGCCTTGATCTTTATCTTTAATCTTGAATTTGATTAGTTAAGGTAGAGGCTAGATTAGTTTGGGATGTAGCAGCATGGTGGCCCAAGAATCAATTTAGTTTTGATTAGGGTTTAGGTTTGATGTGATTATATAAAAGTATAGGATTAATTTGAGCCTTTAGATCAACCTAGGATCCATCCAAACCATCCAGTCCAAGAAAATGCATCATCAGACCAATCAAAAGTCGCCACATAGCCCTAAGACTCAGAAAATTGTCATTGTCCAGAATAGTCAGCAGGGGTCGACCCCTACAGGGGGGTCGACACCTATGTCGACACCCCTATAGGGGGTCGACACCCTCTGGCGGGAATTTTCCCGCCCACTTCTTCTCGCTGGTTTGAATTCGAATTATGATTTATTAATTATTTATTTAATTCTGATTTAAACTTAAATCTTCTAACCTCCATAATTTCTTCATACGGAGTCCGATTCACGCAAACTCGGACTGTCTCAAGCAGAATTCCGAGATGAATGCAATGGCGTAACTGGTTTCCCTTAATTCTTCTTCTAAAAATTAAGTGTTCTTAAATTTGTTAATTTTAATATTTGAAATTACGGGGTGATACAGGAGGGTAGTGTTAGGTGGCCTACCTAGTGAAGAGGTGATGGTTAGTCTTCTATATTCCCTTGACATCCCGCAGGACGAGTTATCAAGGGTTCCCATTGCTGGCCAGTATCCGGATATCTTCGAGGAAGTGACCGGACTTCCACAAAACCAAGGGATTGAGTTCCGTATTCACTTAGTGAAAGATGCCAGGCCTATTGTAACAACCAGGATTCCGAAAGATCGAATTTTTTTCAAAAATCCAATCTATCGAAACCCGAGTTGGGTGCTCTGGTATCCTGCAGAAAAAGACAGAGATAAAGAAACATGTCAAAACTCGTAAAGCATCTCACAGTGGAAGAAAATAAAGTATAATATTCAAATATTGCTTTACCTTATTAACGATACTGCTAAAGCAATATCCAAAGCTATACCATCTCTGTCATGAACCTAACGTGGAAGTATGTAATGAGGAGGGGGTCAGAACACAAGTTCTGTGTGAGTGGACTTAGAATAAACATCTGTATAATCCTATATATCGTTCAGTTACATTTTCTTGGTTATTAGGTTGTTAACAATGTTAGCTCTTTAAGCTAAACTCATGTCCCACTAGTAGGTTAACCTAATACAACGTATATCTAGATACCCCCAACTCTTCAAATCCTTTCCATGTATATATATACAGTCCCTCGTCGTATGTCGTATGGGCTTCATCATGTAAATCTATACTACTTTAGTGTAGTGCCACCATTCTCGAAATCGTTTGGACTACCACTCTCGATCTTGCTAGATTCCTTGTATCATCTAGATCTAATCTAAGGTTTACTATCGAGCGCTTCCTAGATTCAACCAGAGTTTTACGCTACCCAGGACCACTGGGGTTTGTGCTACCTATTGAACGCTTCTCAGATTCAGGGTTTACGCGACCTAGGTCCAACTAGGGATTATGCTACCTACCGAACGATGCCCCTAGTCTAGGACACACTACCCCGAGCAATACATGTTCCTAGACTTTCCCTACGTACGTGTCGTGAATCGTTATCGGTGTCTAGTTGTACATGTCCTCTATATGTGCGGCCATAGTACCGTGGCAGGGCTAATCAAGAAACATGGAACTCGGTCGGTAGCTTTAAGTTATCTGCCGATGCAGATGCTTAGGTCTGTATTAACTGTGTGTGGCTATGGTCCCACTTGACCCCTCCCTCAACTAATGAAAGGCACCCAAGAAAATCAAGAATGAGAACTGTAAGCAGGCACCCTATGCCCCACAAACCTATTGGCCAACCTCACCCATAACTAGATAGCAAGTAAATGGACTTTTGGAGTTCTCCGCCTTTCAGCTTCACGTGCTCGATGGAATCAAGATGGTAGGTAGACGACGACGTGCTATCACAGTGTTAAACAAGATGTCGCCGCCTCACGCTGGCCCATCCTAGTTTTTAGGTTGCTTATATTGCAACCAAGTCATACCCTTGGCTCTTCTAACGCAGACCTTAACCTCTGTGAGCCCAGGATGATCATCTGCAACCTCACAGAGGGATACCAAGAGTTCCCTCACGTTCCCTCGAAGCAACGTGCTTCATAACCCAGTTCGTTGGAGCCTTCTTCATGATCAGATAGACGTTCGCTCCTCCTCGTGTTCTACTTGGCTTTCTTGACTAAGGTTTACTACTTAGTTTCCTGAATCATTAGCTTTCTTAACTGAGGTATACTACTTAGTCCTCTTAACTAAGGTTCACTACTTAGTTCTCTTAATCGTTCGTTTTCTTAACTAAGGTTTACAACTTAGTCCTCTTAACTAAGGTTTACTACTTAGTTCTCTTTCTCGTTATTTAATTAGTTCTCTTAACTTAGGTTTATTGCTTGGTTCTCTTAACCAAGGTTTGATACTTAGTTTCTGTTACTTAGTTCTCTTTAACTAAGGTTTGTTACTTAGTTCTTTTTAACTAAGGTTTACCAATGAATTCAAGCATGACTTAAGTTCTCTTTATCAAATAATAGAGTACGGGTGTTTCCCACATTTCCAGCTTAGATTAATTTATTTCATGGTATAAGTCGCCCCACCCTTCGAGTCTTGTATTACATCTTAAGTCATATTCATTTCTTATCCCTAGGATAAGTTTGTCTTTTATTTAATCTTATCATTCCCCACTTTTCCTTGCTTTGACACTGTTATATTGGTTAAGTTTTCCCATGTGTCCAAGTTGACTTAACCCCCAGTCATGTATTCAATTCAACCCACAGGTCATGTCAAATTGGTTAAGTGTTATCTATCAGTTCATGTTGACTTAACCTACCTATATATCATGTCAAATTGGTTAAGTGTTATCTCATCTTCTTTATCATTTCCTATAACTTATCTTGTCTCATAAGTTATAATTTCCACCTATTATCCTTTCTTGCCTTATTCATGTTTATTCATAATAGGTTATTTATCATTCCCCATTTCTTGTCATTAATTTTAGATTTGACTTAACCCTTCCATTTACTTAACCCGTTACTTAAACTTTGCCCAATTCAATTAACTTATGATACCATTACGGGTCCCATTTGGTTAAGCATATCTAAATTTTTGTTTCATGTCACCCGTGTCCCACTTAACCCTCTTTATTATAGTTTCCGTGTCTTACACCTGTCTTACTACGGTTAAGACTACCCTAGTCATATTCTACATGTCATTTATATCACCCACTTAACCCTCTAACCATACACATGTCACCCACATGTCTTATTATGGTTAGTATTTCTTAATTTATTTATTATGCCGTAACGATGTATGACCTCTCACATTAGACGTCCATTCGTGGTTTCTGGATTTGCCGGGCGGTTCCGGGCAGTCTTACACCACAAACGCGCCTAACCTCGTGTCATAAACCGTTATGCCTCTAGTTCTTGTCGTTGACCTCTCACGTTAGATGTCCGCTTGTGGTTGTTGGATTTGTCGGGTGGTTCCGAGCAGTCTTACACCACAAACGCGCCTAACCTCGTGTCATAGGCGTTCATTAACAATCGTTTTTCACCCAAACCCCAAATTCATGTCATGTGTTCTAAATTCAACTTAATTACAATTCATTTTTATGCCTATTTCTAATTTGTCATTAACTACACCAATTACATAATAGTTAGCCAAATCTCATATTACCCAAATTATCCAATTATAGCCAAATTCACCAATTACCTGTTATTCATACCCAAACCTGCCAATTTCCAATATCCAATTATACCCAATTTCATATAATCAATAATTTCCTGATATATATATGTCCCAACATTCCCACGTTCATGCATATAATCTAATTCACCCTTTAGGCTTATTTTCCAAGTCACGAATAAATTTCACTAACCCATGTTATCCAATTACATGTTGTTAATATTAAATTACACCAATTCCATATCCAATGACAATTATGTCAAACTTACATAAATTTAACACTACAGATTATATTCCTCGATTGCATAAAATAGATTATGCCCAATATATGCAATAACAATTGTTATGCCACAAACCCCAAAATTACAGATTATATTCCTCGATCACATAAAAAAGATTATTCCCAATATTCCCATATTCCAATCATGCGTATTGTATAATAAGATTTCGTCTAGGTTCGAGATAACCTAGATCCAAAAATAAAAAGAGGAAGGAGAATAAAAGAGCAATTATTAATCATGAATCTTGCATGGAATTAATAACTGGGGAATGATGAACGATAATAACACTATTATACAACAAATTTATTATAATTCCACTCACCTTGACTGGATTGGGGAAAATAAACGATTTGTTGATGTAGAACACTGATTTAATCTTCTTATTTGATTGTTGGTGAAGAGCTTGAATCGTTGATGAAGAATTTTGCTTCTTGATTTTATTAAACTCCAAAGTTGATGAAGAACTTGCAATTTAGCTTAGGGTTTTGGGGCGGCGGCAATGTTTGGTTGAAGTTTGCGGCATGGAGGCTTCAGAAGGAATTGTTTATGAATTAGGTTAGGTCTAAGCACTATTTTATACGTGTATTGAGTATTCTAGAGCCACTTGATCGCCCTAGAAGCCATCCGGTCCATCCACCACACCAAAAATCGTCACTGCCCAGATCTGGAAAAATCAGGGGGGAGGTCGACACTAAGGTCGACCCCCAGGTCGACCTCCCTAGGTAGGTCGACCCCCAGGTCGACCTTCTAGGGTATTTTTCTGAATTTTTGTTTAATTTTCCGCAAGCCATAACTCTTTCATACGTAGTCCGATTTTCGAAAACTTGGACTCTATTCCAAGCAGAATTTCGAGACGAACGCAATGGTGATGTCAGTTTTACTAAATTCCCGATATTTAAATTAAATATCCTTATTTTATTATCTTCTTTGTTACGTGCACTGTCATTGAATTAATCTTTCCTTCTCTTTCATGTATTAATTAATTAGCATTTTACGTCACCATTATTAACTTATCTATGCATATATATACATTTTTAGTTATATTAAAAATGCGAGGTGTTACATTCTCCCAACCTTAAGGAATTTCGTCCCCGAATTTCGATAAGAGCAAAATAAAAAATCCCTCGCAACATCCAATTAGTGTTCATCCAATTGTTGCAACATTGTGCACATGTTCAAAATGAATTACATCATAGCAAATCATGTATGCCTAATTTGGATCCACCGATATGTATGCAAACTTTAAAAACTCTTTCAAAACATGATGCTCACATCCTAAATATACTTGCAATTCTATATGAATGCAATATTCTTGAAAAATGGAAATATTTTTCATCCAAGTTTTCCCATACTCTTATAGACTAAGAGAATATTTCACCCAATCGTCGCATCCAAAACCCTACCATCCATCATTAAATTCGAAATTTAGAAAAATCTAATCTTCCAAATTCGATTTCTTATGTTACGAAAAGGTATAAAACGGAAAAATTCACATCTTCCATTTTTCTTTTCTAATCGTACTTGGATTTTTATATGACTATTCCATGAAGATTTCCTATTTTCCTATCCAAGCACAATCACATAAGAAAATTTCTTCTCTTTTTCCACTTATTTTGGAAAAATTTCATATTTATTCATCTTTTTCTTAAGATTTCACTTATCTTTTCCCGTCTCGTTTTGCTGCTTGATTGATTCAGTTTTTTTCTTGTTAGTTAGGCTAGTCTTCTTCTTAAGTTTATTTCTCAACCAAGCTCTTCTGTTTTCAACTCAAACTGTATTCTACACAGCTACAACTATGTGCCATGAATCTTAGGACTATGTCACGCGTCGACCCAATAGGATCTATACACTTGCTTGCCCTTCACTACCTAGTAGTCAACACTAGTACATGCTGTGTATTTCTAGCCTATACTTCTCTTTCAAGCAACAATCCTTTTTCCTTTTCTCAAGCAACAAACCTAGGTTTCTCAAAGCTTATGCACTCTATGGGAAATTTTCCATTAGTTTAATATCATCTAATCCCTGACTGTAAATTGGCAAGAAAATAACTCCCTAAGTATCAACCCCGAAGACCGAAATCAACATCAGATTGACACTTAGAGAATTACTCAACTCAACCAATCCCCAGTTGGTTCTAGTAGCTTTAACTTTATCTCGTTCTTTCTAAGCCTTAATCCTTAACTACTCTATTTTTAAAACATGGTTTGGCCTTCTTTCTTTTTATTACATTCTTCTTCCAAAAACTAAAAGTGGTAAAACTTATATTCTTTTCTCAAAAACTTGCATTTGCCAAACCATAAAAAAAATATGTCACAAAATAAAATGCAAAACATTTTCTTCAAATCACGAAACTAGAGTAGACAAGGACAACTATCGAGGTTACATTGTTCCTATTTACAATTTTTATTTTAACTACTCGCTATAAGGTGCAGACATCTACTCTATTCCTACACTCTACCACTTATTTTGTTCACCCAAAAAAAATTTCTTTTGAAAACAATAATCAGATTTTATTGTTAACAGAATAGAATTTCTTTTACAAAACGCAACATTTTCTTTTCAATCCTTTCATATACTATAATACGAAAACAAGCGAGCTATATATGCTCTATATTATGCACCTTTTTAATGAGAGAATTCTTTTAAAACAAGAAATCATTGTTTTACAAAATATACCCCGCTTTACTTTAAAAACCCAACATGCACTAAATAATTTCTCAAACATCAAGAATACTTTTAAGATTAAAACTTAAAAACACCACAAACTCTTTTACATATTCAAGTTCTTAAAAATTTATTATTGGGTTAGAGTCAAAGCGTGTCTTCAACTCACTAGGCTTTTCCTAGGCACTTTCGTGAATTCAATTCTCTCGACTATATATATTCCTAATCCATTTTTCATTTTTCAACCTTTTCTAGTTTCTAAGGTTACATTTCTAAACCCACTACTCTGAAATACTAATATTTCAGTTTCCATTCTATGGGATATTTTTCTTTCTCTAGCTTCAAGTCATATTGTACACTTTCCCAAACACCTAATGGTTTCCAAATTCCCATGTTCATTCCTTGAGTGTACAAACTAGATATCCCAACTCTTTTGATGTCTAGTGGGCTACTATATAGATTTAGGTTTATGTATATAATATATTTATATTTTAGAAAATACAAATACATTTACTCATTATCTCCCTAAGATCACTAAACCGAAGCTATGATACCAGATGTAACAACCCAGATTCCGACAGAACGAATTTTTTTCAAAAATCCAATAAATCGAAACCCGAGTTGGGTGGTCCGGTATCCTGAAGAAAAAGACAGAGATAAATAAACATGTCAGAACTCGTAAAGCATCTCACAGCAGAAGGAAATAAAGTATAATATTCAAATATTGCTTCACCTTATTAACGATACTGCTAAACTAGTATCCAAAGCTATACCATCTCTACCATGAACCTAACATGGAAGTATGTAATAAGGAGGGGGTCAGAACAAAAGTTCTGTGTGAGAGGACTTAGAATAAACTTCTGTATAATCCTACATATATATCGTTCAGTTACATTTTCTTGGTTATTAGGTTGTTAACAATGTTAGCTCTTTAAGCTATACTCATGTCCCACTAGTAGGTTAACCTAATACAACTTATATATAGATACCCCTGACTCGTCAAATCCTTTCCATGTATATATACAGTCCCTTGCAGTATGTCGTATGGGCTTCATCTTTTAAATCCATACTACTTTAGTGTAGTGCTACCATTCTCGAAATCGTTTGGACTGCCACTCTCGATCTTGCTAGATTCCGTGTATCAACTAGATCTAATCTAAGGTTTACAATTGAGCGCTTCCTAGATTCAACCAGGGTTTTAAGCTACCCAGGACCACTGGGGTTTATGCTACCTATTGAACGCTTCTCGGATTCGGGGTTTACGCAACCTAGGTCCAACTAGGGATTATGCTACCTACCGAACGATGCCCCCCACTCTAGGACACACTACCAAGAGCGATATATGTTCCTAGACTTTCCCCACGTGCGTGTCGTGAATCGTTATCGGTGTCTAGTTGCACATGTCGTCTATATATGCGGCCCGAATCCCGTGGCAGGGTTAATCAAGAAGCACGGAACTCGGTCGGGAGCTTTAAGTTATTTGCCGATGCAGATGCTAAGGTCTGTTTTAACTATGTGTGGCTATGGTCCCACTTGACCCCTCCCTCAACTAATGAAAGGCACCCAAGAAAATCAAGAATGAGAAATTTACGCAGGCCCCCTATGCCCCACAAACCTATTGGCCAACCTCTCCCATAATTAGATAACAAATATATGGTCTTTTGGAGTTCTCCGCCTTTCCTCTTCACATGCTCGATTGAATCAAGATGGTAGGTAGACGACGACGTGGTATCATAGGGCTAAACAAGATATCGCCGCCTCACGTTGACCCATCCTAGTCTTTAGGTTGCTTATATTGCAACCAAGGCATACCCTTGGCTCTTCTAACGCAGACCATCACCTCTGTGAGCCCAAAAGGATCATCTGCAACCTCACAGAGGTATACCAATAATACCCTCACGTTCCCTCAAAGTTGCGTGCTTCGTAAACCAGTTCGTTGGGGCTTTCTTCATGATCAGATAGACGTTCGCTCCTCCTCGTGTTATACTTCGCTTTCTTGACTAAGGTTTACTACTTAGTTTCCTGAATCGTTAGCTTTCTTAACTAAGGTTTACTACTTAGCCCTCTTAACTAAGGTTCACTACTTAGTTCTCTTAATCGTTCGTTTTCTTAACTAAGGTTTACAACTTAGTCCTCTTAACCAAGGTTTACTACTTAGTTCTCTTTCTCGTTATTTACTTAGTTCTCTTAACTAAGGTTTATTACTTGGTTCTCTTAACTAAGGTTTGATACTTAGTTTCTATTACTTAGTTCTCTTTAACTAAGGTTTGTTACTTAGTTCCTTTTAACTAAGGTTTACCAATGAATTCAAGCATGACTTAAGTTCTCTTTATCAAATGATAGTGTACGGGTGTTTCCCCACATTTCTAGCTTAGATTAACTTATTTCATGGTATAAGTCGTCCCACCCTTCGAGTCTTGTATTACATCTTAAGTCATATTCATTTCTTATCCCTAGGATAAGTTTATCTATTATTTAATCTTATCATTCACCACTTTTCCTTGAATTGATACTGTTATATTGGTTAAGTTTGCCCATGTGTCCAAGTTGACTTAACCCCCAGTTACGTATTCAATTCAACCCACGCGTCATGTCAAATTGTTTAAGTGTTATCTATCAGCTCATGTTGACTTAAGCTACCTATATATCATGTCAAATTGGTTAAGTGTTATCTCATCTTCCTTATCGTTTCCTATAACTTATCTTGTCTCATAAGTTATAATTTCCACCTATTATCCTTTCTTGCCTTATTCAGGTTTATTCATAATAGGTTATTTATGATTCCCCATTTCTTGTCATTAATTTTAGATTTGACTTAACCCTTTTATTTACTTAACCCGTTACTTAAACTTTACCAAATTCAATTAACTTATGATACCGTTACGGGTCCCATTTGGTTAAGCGTATCTAAATTTTTGTTTCACATGTCACCTGTGTCCCACTTAACCCTCTTTATTATAGTTTCCGTGTGTTACACCTGTCTTACTACGGTTTAGTCTACCCTAGTCATGTTCTACATGTCATTTATATCACCCACTTAGCCCTCTAACCATACCCATGTCACCCACATGTCTTATTATGGTTAGTATTTCTTAATTTATTTATTATGCCGTAACGATGTATGACCTCTCACATTAGACGTCCGTTCGTGGCTGCTGAATTTGCCGGGCAGTTTCGGGTAGTCTTACACCACAAACACGCCTAACCTCGTGTAATAAACCGTTATGTCTCTAGTTCTTGCCGTTGACCTCTCACTTTAGACGTCCGCTTGTGGTTGCTGGATTTGTCGGGCGGTTCCGGGCAGTCTTACACCACAAACGCGCCTAACCTCGTGTCATAGGCGTTCATTAACAATCGTCTTTTACCCAAACCCCAAATTCATGTCATGTGTTCCAAATTCAACTTAATTACAATTCATTTTTATGCTTATTTCCAATTTGTCATTAACTACACCAATTACATAATAGTTAGCCAAATTTCATATTACCCAAATTATACAATTATTGCTAAATTCTGCAATTACCTGTTATTTATACCCAAACCTGCCAATTTCCAATATCCAATTATACCTAATTTCATATAATCAATATTTTCCCGATATATATATGTCCCAACATTCCCACGTTCATGCATATAATCTAATTCACCCTCTAGGCTTATTTTCCAAGTCACAAATAAATTTCACCAACCCATGTTATCCAATTACGTGATATTAATATTAAATTACACCAATTCCATATCCAATGACAATTATGTCAAACTTACATAAATTCAACACTACAGATTATATTCCTCGACTGCATAAAATAGATTATGCCCAATATATGCAATAACAATTGTTATGCCGCAAACCACAAAATTACAGATTATATTCCTCGATCGCATAAAATAGATTATGCCTAATATTCCCATATTTCAATCGTGCGTATTGTATAATAAGATTTCGTCTAGGTTCGAGATAACCTAGATCTAAAAATAAAAAGGGGAAGGAAAATAAAAGAGCAATTATTAGTCATGAATCTTGCATTGAATTAATAACTGGGGAATGATGAACGATAATAATACTATTGTACAAGAAATTTATTATAATTCGACTCACCTTGACTGGATTGGGGAAAATAAACGATTTTGTTAATGTAGAACGCTGATTTAATCTTCTTATTTGATTGTTGGTGAAGATCTTGAATCGTTGATGAAGATTTTTGCTTCTTGATTTGATTAAACTCCAAAGTTGATGAAGAATTTGCAATTTAGTTTAGGGTTTTGGGGCGGCGGTTATGTTTGGTTGTAGTTTGGAGGCATGGAGGCGTCAGAAGGGATTGTTTATGAATTAGGTTAGGTCTAGGCACTATTTTACAGGTGTAGAGAGTGTTTTTTATCCATTAGATCGCCCTAGAAGCCATCCGGTCCGTCCACCACACCAAAAATCGTCACTGCCCAGGTCTAGAAAAATCAGGGGGGAGGTCGACACTAAGGTCGACCTCCTTGCGTAGGTTGACTCCCAGGTCGACCTGCCTACGTATTTTTTTGAATTTTTGTTGAATCTTCCGTAGGCCATAACTCTTTCATACGGAGTTCGATTTTCAAAAACTTGAAGTAGAATTTCGAGACGAACACAATGGTGATGTCCATTTTACTTAATTCCCGATAATTAAATTAAGTATCCTTATTTTATTATCTTCTCTTTTACGTACACTGTCATTGAATTAATCTTTCCTTCTCTTTCATGTATTAATTAATTTGCATTGTACATCACCATTATTAACCTATCTACGCATATATATACATTTTTAGTTATATTAAAAATGCGGGGTGTTATACCTATAGTAATGCCACTTCGTCGTATGGCACCAAGGGAGCAGCGAGAGCTCGGGGTGCAAGTAAGCGATCTTTTAAAGAAGGGATTTATTAGAAGAAGTGTTTACGAATGGGGAGCACTAGTTGTATGTGTTACCAAGGCAGACGGTTCCCTTTGTTTATGTGTGGACTATCGCAAGTTGAATAAAGTGACTAGGAAGAATAAGTATCCTCTTCCGTGGATAGATGATTTGTTTGATCAACTGGAGGGAGCATGAGTGTCCTCCCAAATGGACCTCACGATAGGGTTTCATCAGCTCCGAGTAGCAGTTGAGAGTATTTCTTAAACAACATTTTGAATGCCGTCTGGATTCTATGAGTGGTTGGTCATGCCATTTGGGTTGACCAATGCACTAACATATTTTGTGGATCTTATGAATAGAGTATTCCGAGATCAATTGAATAAGTTTGTTCTTGGGTTTGTGTACGATATACTTGTTTATTCGAGGACAGAGGAAGAACACAAGGAACATTTGAGTGTAGTGATGGAGGTGTTAAGAAAACACCAATTGAAAGAAATGTTTTCTAAGTGTCACTTCTGGAGGAGGGAAGTGAGATTCTTAGGCCATGTTGTTCCAGAGAATGGTATTTTCGTGGATCCTGCGAAGGTGGCTATGGTACAGGATTGGTCTATGCCCAATAATGTAATAGATGTGAGAAGTTTCTTGGGATTAGCTGGATATTATCGTAAGTTCATCCAAGACTTCTCCAAGATAGCGACATTGTTAACTTAGTTGACTAAGAAGAATCAAGCTTTCGTTTGGGGCGAAAGTTGTGCAAATGCATTCAAGAGCCTAAAGGAAATGTAGACATGTGCACCAGTGTTAGTCATTAATAAAGGGAATGAAGAGATGACAGTATACATGGATGCTTGTGGTACCGGACTAGGAGCTGTATTGATGCAAGGAGATAGGGTTGTAGCTTATGCAAGTCGGCAACTGAATCGCATGAGAAAAGATACACTACCTACGATTTAGAATTGGCTGCGATCGTGTTCATGTTGAAGATGTGGAGACATTATATCTTAGGAGAAATATTCGAGTTGTTTACCAATCATAAATCGTTAAAGTATCTCTTCTCTCAGAAAGATCTAAATCTCCGACAGCAAAGATGGTTAGAATTCTTGGCTTCCTTTGATTTCGATATCGCATATACACCAGGAAAGGGAAATGTGGCAGCTGATGCATTGAGTAGAAGACATGCCAGTTTAGGGGCTATGTTTCTTGAATGGAAGCAACTAGAGTACATCGCAGGGTATGATTTCAGACCAAAGTGCGAATTGGATCCAGTAATGTTGGCAAGTTTGACGATCAGACCTACTTTGATTGAGCGGATTGGTTCCAGTCAGAGGGACGATCTTAACCTATTGGAAATCATCTCCAAGTTAGAAATGGGTATCGATGGTGAGGCGATGAACAAGTATGGGATTGATCGAGAGGGATGGCTTCGAAAGAATGGTAGACTGGTTGTACCAAATGTCAACAGATTGAGAGATGAAGTGCTTAGAGAATGTCATCACTCAAAACCGACTATACATCCCAGTGGTAACAAAATGTATCGAGACATGAAGCAGACCTACTACTGGGAAGGGATGAAAAGAGACGTTGGGAAGTTTACATCCAAATGCATGAATTGCCAGCTAGTTTAAGCTGAGCAAAAGAAGCCTAGTGGTTTGTTGCGACCATTAGAAATTCCAGAATGGAAATGGGAACAAGTCTCAACGGATTTTATTGATGGGTTACTAAGAACTAGATCGGGCCATGATAGCGTTTAGGTGATTGTGGACCGATTAACTAAGAGTGCAAGGTTTATACCAGTCAAGTCGAATAGAACAGCAGCTAACTTAGCAGAACTCTATATGAAGTGGGTAGTGATATTTCATGGAGTACCCGAAGGCATTGTAAGTGACCGAGATCCATTGTTCACTAGTGGATTTTGGAAGAGTTTACAAGAGGAATTAGGATCAAAATTACATCTCAGTACCACATACCATCCTCAAACCGACGGTCAGAATAAATGGGTGAATCGTATATTGGAGGATCCTTGAGAGCTTGTATATTAGATTTTGGAGTGTCATGGGATGACCATTTGCATTTGATTGAATTCACAGATAATAATAGTTATCAATCCAGTATTGGTATGGATCCATTTGAAGCTTTATACGAAAGACCGTGCAACTCACCATCATGTTGGTTAGAAACCGGTGAGAAGTTTGTACTTGGGCCAGATGTGATAAGAGAAACTTCAGACAAGATCAAGGTTATCTAACAGAGAATGAAGGCTGCCCAAGATAGGCAGAAGAGTTATGCTGATAAGAGACAAAGAGAGTTTAAATTCTCCATTGGCGATTTGGTGTTTGCCAAAAACTTTCCGTTAAAGAGCGTGATTCGATTTGGTAGGAGAGGCAAGTTAACACCAAGATTTGTAGGTCCTTTCCCAGTTCTCGAGCAAGTTAGGAATTTGGCATATAAAGTTGAGTTACCTGATAAGATGGCTGGAGTTCATAACGTATATCATGTTTCCCAGTTAAGGAAGTTCGTGCAGCACCCCGATATGACTATTTCATTGGATCAGTTGGATGACATTGAAGTAGAACATGAGGCGGTTGGGGACCGCAAGATGATCCATATTGTTGAGAACGATAAGAAGCAACTTCGAAGGAAGGCGGTTAAAGTGGTCAAGGTTCAGTGGGGCGAGAATGAGAGTGTCTGTACTTGGGAAACAGAGGAGAGCATAAGGGAATCGCGTCCAGAACTCTTTACCTGGTAAGATTTTAATGGTGATAGTTTCTTCCCTTGTTAGTAAACCGCATGTTAGGGTAGGCTTGTTGTGCTTGTTGTGTATGTTTGATTGTTTTTGAATGACTGATAGGCATGCGGAACACCTTTGTATGTTTTTGGTTAAGGAATTTCGTGGGCAAAATTTCTTAAGGGCGGAGAGTGTAACGACCAGCATTCTATGTATCGAAGGATCGTAGAATATTTATTTGTTTTTCATATGAGGTCGTATGGTCGTGTAACTTTAGGGATCGACTATTGGGGTCATTTACCATGTTCATGATTTTTGCCGATTTTTAAATGACCATTTTACCCATAGTGAATCTTGTTTCGGCTATAACTTTTGATTGGTTAGGAGTTTTGACCTAAAACTACTTCCATTGGATTCGTATGATGATTTACCTTTCCGTAGAGTGGTCATACTGATCAAACGGACTTACTGTTTGAGAGATATGGCTTAAATAAGGTTTAGAAGGTGAAAAACAGCTTAACCGGGCCTAATTAGGGTGATTAACAGCTAGGCTCATAACCCATTTCGGGATTAGGGTCATGGGGAGGCTGAAATTAGTTAGGAAATGATTTTGTTTCATTTTCTCAGCTGCGTAAAACATTTCTCTAACCCTAACAATGGCCTCCACCTTCTAAAATCATCCCAAATCACCTTCTAATCACTAATTAAGAAGTTCTACTTCAAATCAAGGCAAATCAACACCAAATCAGAGTTGGAGCTGCCGTGTTGCATAGGAAAACGCCCTAAAATAGTAGATTTTCAGATCTAAAGTTTTATTTGTGGCTAAGTTGAGTGATTTGCATTGTTTTTTCACTAATTACGGCTAATTAGGGTTGATTAATGATAATTAGCGAAATTATGCTTTATAAAAATCTGGAAAAATTTGTAAAATTCTGAAATTTTATTTTAGGGTTTTGAGAAAAAATTGGGTTAATTTGGATATGTTTTGCTAATCCTATCATTAGCTATAGTTAAACATGATTAAGGGGAAAACCATGGGTTTTGGGTATGTTTGATTCGTATTGGCATGATTATTCATCGTTTTGGTGTTTACGGTTGATTGTACATGTTGATATGACTTTATGGTATGCTTTGTGATTGATTAGAAAAGTTAGAATGGTCGAAAACATCGTCATATGGCGTAAAACAGTTGTTGGAAAAGTTGCATAAAACTGTGCAGGAACCGGATCGGATTGGAGGGAGGAAATACGACCTGACCCGCTCGTGAAGCACCCCTTCCGACGAACCGCTGGTGGAGCGACGAAGCTTGAAGTTCTCCGACCCGAACCACTTTCCCTGAACCGTGGAGCACCATGCAATTCCAACCGGACCTGGTGGAGGAAGTACAGACCGAACTTAACCACTCTAGGGAGCACGACCCGAACCGCTTGGTGGACCACGAACCGTGCTTGCACACCCGACCCGATCCGATACTCTGGAGCAGGCGCCACAAACTGACCCGACCTTGAAGAAACTCATGACCCGACCTAAACGTGGAGAAGAGGATCGATCAGTATGGAGGCTTGTCTCTGAGCCGATCCAGAGGAAACTAAAACCCGAGATGCAAAGGTAGTCCAAATGGGAAGTAGAACTCAGGATCCAGATGGGAACCAACGAGTTAACTTCATGAATTGGACTTTACCGCGGGACGTGTGCAAAGGGGTTATCGATGTCTATAGCTTTGACTCACCAGGAGAGATGGATATTGACTATGGATCGGTGCAGTGAAGTTGTCATGACTTCATGGGGCAAAGTGATGGTAGCAAGGCCATGAGCCGGTTTAGTGGAGTTGTCATGACTCCATGGGGCAGAGTGGACATAGCAAAGTATTAGTGGTTACAGATCAGTGCAGTGGGGCCGTCATGACTCCATGGGGGCAGAGTGATCGTAATAAAGAATTGGGTGATCAAAGTGTTGGATATCGTATGCTTTATGCACTGAGTGAGAGATGTGAGGATGATTTCTATGTTTGATGTTTTGCTATCACCATGACATGCACAGCCCCTCCCCATTATTTTCACACTATGTGCTAGTGTCACCTTAGAGTACTGTACATCCTGCTGTGCTAATTCTTTGGTTGCAGGTCTAGGTTCAGGTATGATTATGTATACCCATTATTGTTCTATTTTGCTGCTTATCACTCATACCAGAATTTTGTCTGACCCAGAGTTTTATGTCTCTTCTTATTACTCCGGGTGCTCTTAAACGGGCAGACTAGTGACACGTCAGGTGATTATGCACGAGTAGCTGCACTGGAGACGAGCAGGAGGCTTCCACGTATGATATATATATTCTCCCTGTGTTGCTGCTGGTCACTACTTTGGGAATTTGTAGTGTACCTCTTTCTTTTTCTTTCGAGACAGTATTTTGAAGTTATAATGATGATGTTGGATCATAAGCTGTAATTTGGATTCCGCTGCCATGATGGTTTAGTTTTCAGCTTATGCACTGTCTCGCCTGTTTTATATCAAAGTTATGTTATTATCATATTTTATCCCATGCGCTGTGAGACATTCTACACGTTCCTTGTTAGTTCAAATTTCTTCCTTTTCCTTTCTTTGGCCACCATCCCGTGCTAGTCGGGCATTAGCACAGCGCACTTTCATTGGAAACGTCGGCTGGTATGGGGCGGGTCGTCACAATCTGTATCTTCCAATTTCCTCAATAATATCCGTATAACCACGGAATCCAATATTGAAATATTCCGAAGATTATTTATATTCGAATCCATTCCAATTCATACTTTAGCAATTTTGGTTATATTAAAACCATTTACAAATCCAATTTATTTATTTAAAAACATTGGATTATTATTTTAGTCAATAACTAGTTCATTTTGATAAAAATATAATTTTATCTTTTCAAACTTGGAATTTTTCATCCAAAATCTTTCCAAATCATTTATCATGATTTTACATAATCTTTCCATATTTTTAATAATTTTATTAAGGCCCTTACAGTCGGTTTCCAATAACGGCCACCGAACTACATCCATGGCGACCTTTTCTGATATTGATTTGGACATAAATTTGAAATCCAGACATTCAATTTTATATCTCTTATATTCATTGGAAATAACTTTTCGATATGAATCCAACGGTTCTGGTTTTAGGAGAATCCGACGGTCGGATCTCCCATTACGTCCTTTTGAAGTCAATGGTTGAAATTCTCGAACTGTAGCTGTTCTGCACGTTCTATTCAAACCATATATATATATATATATATAATATATGTTGCCGATTTCATTTAAAACTTATTTTATAAATCGTTTATAAATTCATTTTAAAATTAATCCAACTTCATTTTCAATTTTAAATCAAAATTGAATATTCCATATCATTATAATATTAAAATGATAATATTTTCAAAATATCTGATTTTGAAATCGATTCGTATCCATTTGTAAATTGAATAAAATCAATTTATAAACCCGTTTGAGTTAAAATGGCGTTTAGCTACTTAACCTGACTTCACATTTTAATATTTTTGTGTCCATCCAAAATCGGACATCAAAATCTTAATTTAATTCTTATTTGAATATTATTCTGAAATATTCGTTCATATTCTGAATCGGAATGCAACTCAATCAATTACCATATAATTTTAGTTATATGGATTTTGTACATCGCATTTATGCAACAAGAATGATAAATAAACATCAAACATTCAAACATCATTCAGAGTGCATTCAGCAACTGTATAAGCATTAAAATAATTAAATAACGCTCATCGTAGCCTATCAACCCATCGATTGACATACAACTAAATATTGGGTTTAGTGTATGTCCAAAATCATCCCAATCCCCGTGTTGTGTTTTCAAATAACAACAGTCTATTTAAATAGTTCATTGGTTAATATATTAACCCAATTTTAATTCAATTCGAATTATTTTTCTAATTAATAAATTTTCACTGTTAATTATAAATGGATATTTATAATTAAATTTTAAAAACCACAACGTGTATCCACATTGTTTGAAATACGAGTATCGTATATTCAAACAACGCTTCCTATGAAAACGAGTCATGAATAGTTCATGTGTTGAACTCAAACAACGTCATATACAACAGATAAAAATCAATAATGACAATTTCTATAAATTTACAGTCATAAATAAATTAAATTACTGTACAAATATTTTATTGAGAGAGTTCTCACATTGTGTTCCACTCCGTCATTCTTTATTACAATTTCTGTACTATTTGGGTTTAAATTTTCCTTGAATTATAATTTGCTCTGTTTCCGTTCTAGTATGTTCCATTGCAAAGCTCTCCTTTTTGTGATTCCAACATAATTGAATTTGCGAATTTCTGATACCGTTTGACAAAGTTATGATGATTTAAAATTCTAAATATTTTAACCATATTTTTAACTAAATTAATTAAGGTTAATTAACCTTAATCAAGAATTAGGCCACACCCTTCAAGAAAATGACGATCCGCTCAAACCCAAAAAGCACCACCAGAAAACTTGTCACTACATCCTCGTCGTCAGACCGGAGCATGATCGGGGATTGCCACAAGAACCGCCGCTCTACCCTCCACCTGCGCGCGCCGCCTACTCCCGCTCAAGCTCGACAATACTACAGAAATTGAGGCCAAAGTCGTGGACTTTCAGCTCCATTTTCTCTCCAACGGCGTAGTTCGAACCCATCAACACCGTACCAATCGAAAAAGCTCTCCTAGGTCTTCGATTTCCCTTCGAGATCATTTCTTAATTCGTTGTGCTTTGAGGGAAATTAAGGGAAGATGTCTTGAGTGATTTAGCGTGTCGGTTTTGGGGCTGACGGCGCATCCGAGAAAATGGAAATTAGGGTTTAGGTTTTGACCAGTTTGACTAAGGTTATATACATATTTTTTATAATATTTTAATTCGTGAATTTACTCATTTATTGCTACGAACTCCAAATCGAACCCAACGACTGTCATTACAAGCTAAATACCCACATTTTGAACACAATGGGATATGTTTCGTAAGACAATTCGACTGTTTCGATCAGCTTTTATCAAAATTAAAATATAAATTAATATAACTGTCAATACTGAATTTGAACGTACATTTTAATTTACCAGGGACACATACTGACTACAAAAATTACAGAAAAATAAATCTACCTATGTTTTAGTGATACAGTCCTGATAAAATTTATTTCGTCGAATTTTCAGACTGTTTGGAAAATGGCCTTTTTCCAGTCGATTAAATTTAAACTGAAATTACAAAACACGTTTAAATTTACCATGCTCAAATATTAATTCCAAAAATTAGGAAATTTGAAACCCAACAATAATTTAAAATTATGGATCCAACAAAAGTGGTTTTGTCAAAAACGGAGGTCGTTTGTAAAATGGCTATTTTTAAGGGTTATATATTATATTAAAAAATATATAAATTCTATAGCGACTATTCTAAATTTTAAACTGGACATAACTAACAATTTATAAAGTGAAAATTTAGTGCCTTACATTCGTGAGAAAGATATAGTTAAATAGATTCTAATGTTTCTTGTTTCGTCCAATTCTAATTTACTTTGGATTCAGTATATTCAATTGAAATTTAAAACTGAATTTTCTAACTATCGCGCCATTTCAAGTTCATTTTAATTAAATTTTTAATTTATACATTCGAACTTCGATTTAAATAAATTTTTATTTATTAATATTTAAAATAAATCATTTTAAGTATTTAAAACCCATTAAAATAGCTAAAATAAAAAATTTAAATTTGTGCTGAAATTCCGGGTTGTTACAATATCACTTTAATATATAAGTTAAAAAGAATTTTTTTTATCATACTCCTACAAAAATGTCCAAAATACTTATTATTTAGTTGTATAATCCTTGAAACTAATTATTCTTGAAAAAGAAGTGCCTTAACCTAATTTTCGCTTATCAACCGTGAAGTAAAATATTAATTAGTAGATATTTTAAGATATTAACCAAAATATTTAAAGCATGTTAATAAATAAATTAAAATCAGGATTCATGTACTATTTTATTTGGAAACCCCGTATTTGTCAAGTCAATTAATTTAATTATTTATTAAATTATTATTTTTTTGTTTAAAATCACAACCAAATAATTTAAAGCGGTTTAGTAAATATAACATATTTAAAGCATGTTAATAAATAAATTAAAATCTGGATTCATGTACTATTTTTTTTGGAAACCCCATATTTGTCAAGTCAATTAATTTAATTATTTATATATTTTGTTTAAAATAATAACCAAATAATTTAAAGCTATTTAGTAAATAAAATAAAGTCAGGATTCTTGTACTATTTTATTTGGAAACCCCATATTTGTCAAGTTGATTAATTTAATTATTTATTAAATTAAATATTTTTTTGCTTAAATTAACAACCAAATAATTTAAAGCAGTTTAGTAAATAAAATAAAATCAGGATTCATGCACTATCATGTCTAGAAATTCCAAGATTAATTCAAAGTAGTTTATTAAATAAAATAAAATTAGGATTCATGCACTATAATGTCCATAGATTCCATGATTGTTCAAGTCAGTTGATTTAATTATTCTGCAGATTGTTTTTCTTATACTATCTTATCTAGAAACCCCATATTTGTCAAGTCAATTAATTTAATTACTTATTAAATTATATTTATTTTCTGTTTAAAATGACAACTAAAAATTTAAAGCAGTTTAGTAAATAAAATAAGATCAAGATTCGTGCACTATCATATCTAGAAATTCCAAGATTAATTTAAAATAAAATCAGGATACATGCACTATAATGTCTAGAAATTCCTGGATTTGTCAAGCCAATTGATTTAATTATTCTGCAGATTTTTTTCTTTTCTTTTTTTCAACTATAAATATAGGGTTGAAGATTATAAAGGATGTCCAATATTACTGAGAATATATAGTACTATCTAAATAATGATGAAGAGTTTTGTTTTGTGCTTTATTGTCATTCTGTCTTTGATCATTTCTGCTCCAGGTACTTAACACCTTTGAACTTATACATTTACAATTCGAGATATTATGTGTATAGCTATTCTTTACTGATAATCAATATTATCAACTCGTTTTTGATATTATAGATATTGAAATCACTAGTTGTGATTCATGTTTCCACATATAACTTACAAAGATAGTTTCTTAAAAGTTATAACTTATAGATATTTAAATCATTAGTTATGTGTATAGCTATTCTTATATGCACCATTTTTGTTTGATTAAGCAGAAATGGTCAAATCTGAAGGTAACAGCGTTCATCAGAATTGCAATGTCGTAAGTGATTGCGATAAATTTTGTGATAGTTTAGGGGCACATAGTGGATTCTGCGAAGATAGCTTATGTTACTGCTGTCCATATGGTGATGGGTGGTGCTTTTAACACTTACTTGCATTGTCTTCTTGATTAACGAACGATTATGATATATGTAATCTGAAGCATGACATGCTTAAATAATTCATGGTTAATGCAATTGCTGCTTCCATTATACATTTCTGTGCCTCATGCATGTATGTTCTTTGAGACAACCCATAAGTTATGGCATGACGTGAAATATCATAACCATGAACAAATAACATGATAATATATATATATATATATATATATATATATATCTGTTTTTGCTGCTTAATCATAAGATAAATATGTGCCCTATAAATCTATAAATGCCCCTTAGGATCAAACTGCTCAATCATCAAACTATTTACTAATAAAACAATATGAAAATGTGAGACAAATGACTATGTTTATTATAATTCATACTAGTACAACTGCATAATCGCGGAGAACCGACCATTCTATTACAAAGTTTAAGAAATAAAATAGTTTTTTTAATTAATCCTAGTTGAACATAAAAAATTAATATATTTAAATATTTAAAATTAGAGAGATCTAAGAATGAAAAGTTAAGACAATTAAGTTGAAAGGATCCAAGAAGATATGTTATAGACATATTCCATGATCTTTTGGATTCGGAAAAGTTGATTATGGCCAATTGACAATAAGCGAACCTTCTTGGTGCACATGCATTCCTTAACTAACCCACCTCTTGTTCATGGACAATCGTATAAATCACCATCCTCTTCCACCGTAGTTCCTACATCATAAATGACTCCTCGGACACCATCCAAATCATAAGCCAAAGTAGTCAAATAAAACTCTCCTTCCTTAACTACATTACCATTACAAAAACTCACATACCTTAAGCAAACTAATGGCTATGTTTATCTTCCCGAGAAAACTTTCAATGAATCCAATGCCGCATGGATCAATAAAATTATCTTCCACCCAGTTGAATTTAGGCTTTCCATTCAAAAACTCAAAGATTACATATTAAAACTTTGGAAACCAACGGGCATACATCACATTAATATCGCTCAGTATTACATATTCTCCATTCAATTCGAATATCATACTGATTTCGCGCGCATAACCAAGTCTTCTACATACCCTTGCTTTCGTAAGCTACTAATGATTGATATTTGATACCCTGGATATGGATTCATAAAAATTAACGTCTCAACTATTCAAGTTTGGATAAAATTGTAAAATCTTTACATGGAGATGTGGTCTACCGAAGCTCAATCCATGATTGCAATTTATATTGGTGAACCAATTCAAATTGATGAGAAGGCTGCTAGAAAACATGTCACTAGATATGTTGGGGGTGCAAATATCTACTGATACTAAAATTAATTTGCTCATTAGTGATTTGCATATTGGAGTTAGAAAGGAAATTGTTATTGAATATGAATTTGTACCTCCGAAATGTGATAATGGTGTAACAACTCGGAATTTTGGAACCAATTGAAAAATTTTATTTTAGAAATTTTAGTGGATTTTAAATATTCAAAATGATTTATTTTAAATAATAACGGCTAAAAATTTATTTAAATCGAAGTTAGCATGAATATATTTATTTTAATTATAAAAGGAGTTAGACATAGCGTGGTAGTTTGAAAATTTGAATTTGAACTTTGACTGACTGTACAAGATGCAAAATAAATTGGATTTTGGTAAAACCAAAAATATTAGAATCTATTTTAAAATATCTTTCCAACAAATCTAAAAAATTGAAATTTCATAGCGGGAATAAAAAGTTATGCCCTGTTTAGTATTCAGAATAGTCGCTAAAGAATTTATATATATTTTGTAATATTAAAAATAACCCTTTTATAAACGACCTCCGTTTTCGGCGAAACCACTTTAATTGGAACCAGAATGTCAATTTATTACAAGATTCCAATTTTCATAATTTTTGGAATTAATACGTGAGTGTGGCAAAATAAAACGTGTTTTGTCAATTTCAGTCAATTTGGATCTACCAGAAAATGGCCATTTTTCAAACGATCTCCAAATTCGATGAAATTAATTTTGTTAGAACCGTATCATCAAAATATAACTAGAAATAAATTTTCCATAATTTTTAGAGTCTTTATGTGGCCCTGGTAAATTTATGTGTACGATCAAATTAAATAAATAAATGAATTATGTTTTAAGTTATAGAAAAGAGGACTGAGACAATCAAACGGACTGACGGGACCTAGTCCATTACGCCCGAAACGTGGTTACTTGCTTAGGGATAACTCTAGTTGGGCTGAAATTGGAGTAAAAGAGAATTTATGGATTTACTTGAAAATTTAGAGATTTAATATTATTATATTATAAATAATGAATAAACCCTAATCCTCAAGCCCAATAGTAGCCACCGTCTTCAACAATGGGCGGATAAAATCTTCAATCCTTCCTCCTTAATTTTCGAATAATCCAACCAATGAAAATCAAAAATTTCTGAAGCTAAATCAAAGATCTATGTTAGATTTATAACTTCAATGTTTATGATTTTATATAGATCGGTATTTTGTTTGAATTCCTTCTCCAAAGTCACCACGTTCGCTGTCAAATTCTGGGTGCTAGGGACCCGCGAGTTCGCCTGGGTCATGGCTGATGGTAGAGCTCACGTAGGGCTTTGGCAAGGTGGGTCTTAAACGAAGTACGGTGGTCCAGTTGGAGGCGCGCAGGTGGAAGTTTGCAACGATTAAATGGGTACGGTTTTGGCATGTAACCTAGAA
This sequence comes from Allium sativum, assembly GCA_030737875.1. Taxonomy (NCBI): domain Eukaryota; kingdom Viridiplantae; phylum Streptophyta; class Magnoliopsida; order Asparagales; family Amaryllidaceae; genus Allium; species Allium sativum. The sequence continues at coordinate 651,232,884 of CM060918.1, forward strand.
CGATGAAGAAGAAGAAACAAGCGGTAACGTTTTTCTCCAAAGTAATTAAAGGATTTTGTTATTATTTAATTATTTAACTAATGAAATTAACCATTGAACCCTCGTAACTTTTGCATATAAATTCAGAATCGAATGAAACGACTTGCGTTGGATTCACAACAGCGAACATTACACAACGGAACAGACCAAATCTGAAACGGACCACTTCGAAAATCCAGACAAAAAGCAATGTGAGATTTCTCGATTTAAAATTTAAAATGAAATACAAATATATATATATATATATATATATAGAAATGCATATATATATATATATCTATATTGATTGTTGGTAATGATGGTTTGCTAAATTATATTGTTGTTTGTTAGAAATATAATCTTTACATGTTAACATAGAAATATCATTTTGTTTGTTAGATTGGTTATATTAACAAAGATTAAAATATCATTTTTGTTATAAAATGTACATTGGAATAAAATATCATTTTTGTTAAAAATGTCACATTAGAATAAAGTAACATTTTTGTTATAAAATGTTGCATTGGAAATAAAATAACATTTTGTTAGAAAATGTTTTTTTAGATTATAATTGTCATTTGTATTAAATTAGAATTGACAAAGTAGAAATATCACTTTTTATTTCATTTAGAATTGACATGAATAAAAATGTCGTTTTTGTTATATTAGCATTGACAAATCAAAATTTTCATCTTTGTTGAATTTTTTTTAATTTAAATGAAATACACATTTTTGTCAAATTTGTTAGTTGAAATAAAAATAGTCATTTGTCAAACATGTTAGTTGAAATAAAAATAGTCATTCTGTCAAACATGTTAGTTGAAATAAAAATAGTCATTTTGTCAAACAAGTTAGTTGAACTAAAAATATTCATTTTGTCAAACATGTTAGCTCGAATAAAAATAGTCATTTAGTCAAACATGTTATTTGAAATAAAATTAACATTTGGGTCAAAAAGATTAGTTGGAACCAAATTTGTTGTAACAACCCGAAAATCTGAGCTAGTTTAAAATTTTTATTTTGGCAATTTTAGCGAATTTTGAACATATAAAATAGATTATTTTAAATAATATCGACGAGAAATTTATTTTGAACAGAATTCAAGTGTATATATTATATACATCGTCGTTAGAATGTATATAATTATATATAATTATAAAAGGAATTGAAAATGGCGCGGTAGTTCGATTATTCGATTTCAAACTTCAAATGGATGTACATGATTCAAAATAAACCAGATTTTAGTGAAACCAAAAATATTTGAATCTAATCGAGAATATCTTTCCAACGAATCTGAGATATCAAAATTTCATAGCGGGAATCAAAAGATATGTCCAGTTGAAAATTCTGAATAGTCGCTATGGAATTCAGGCCCTTAAAAATGGGAATTTTGCAAACGACCTCGGATTTCGACGAAACCACTTTTGTTGGTTCCGTGATGTCAAATTATTGCTAGATTCCAAATTTCATAATTTTTCGAATCAATATGTGAGCGTGGCAAAGGAAAACGCGTTTGACCAGTTTTAGTTGATTTTAATTGACTGGAAAATGGCCATTTTTCCAACGGTCTCAGAATTCGACGAAACTAGTTTTGTTAGGATCGTATCGTCAATACGAAGCTAGAAAATATTTTTCGGGAATTTTTAGAGTTCGTATCTGACCCCGGTAAATTGAAATATACGTATAAAATTCAATATAATGATTTAAATGTTAATTTAAATGAAAACTGATCGGAACGATAGAATTGGCTTGCGAAACATGTCCCATTTTGTTCGAAATGGGGGTAATTAGCTATGGGAGACAGTCATTAGGTTTGATTTAGAGAACGGATTGATAAGCAACTATTTTCGGAATTTAAATAATAAAAAAAAAACTATATAAGACCCTAAACCCCATCCACTCAGATTTTTCCGCCGCCTCCTCTACTTCGAACGGACGATAAGCTCCGATTTTCTTCCTCCCTTTTCTCCTGATCCACGCAACTAAATCAAAGACTTCCAATGCCAAAATCGAAGCCACCTTCGCCCTCTTTCAATCCAGAAGGGTATGATGATTCCTCGCTATCTGGAGCGCTCGATTTCCGTGCTTCAAAACAAGCCGTTCGACGGCGATTTCCAGCTGCAGGCGAACTTCGAGCTCGACGTTTGAGGGTGCCTCCGGCTGTTGACGCGATGGCGCACCTCATGGGGGGCTCCGATCGATCTCCGTTCATCTATGGGTGGCGCGTGATAGGAGAGAGAAGGCGGAGCTGATGGGTTATTCGGTACAATAGGCACGTTGAAGAAGATTAACAGTAAGGGGTTTTATTTTCTTTTAATTTTTTTTCCTTCTTCTTGTAACTACTTTAATCAGTTTTAAATTATGAATGCATTAATTTTAAATTTCAGTTTGTAAATAAGAAAACATAGATTTTTTTTCAATTTTGAATATAAATACAAAAGGTAAGAGCTCGATTTTTATATAATAACATGGATAAAAATCTAATTTTTTGATATAGGAAAAAAATATATCTTTGATTTTATAAAAATGTGATTTTTAGAATGAAATTGCTTTGAATATATATATATATATATATATATATATATATATATAATATGTTTTGTTTTTGAAAAATATTGTTAGCATGGTTTTTAAAAATAGAAATGTCAATATTTTTGTACATAAAAATATCATTGTTTAGTAAATAAAAATAGAAATCGACAAAAATATGATTTTTATTCTTGTAGAGTGATAGAAATATGATTTTTGTATATTGAATAGCATAGTAAAAATTCGAATTTTATATATTGAATTGCATAGTAAAAATTCTATTTTTATATATTGAATAGCATAGTAAAAATTCGATTTTTATATATTGAATCGCAAAGTAAAAATATGATTTTTATATATTGAATAGTATAGTAAAAATTAGATTTTTATATATTGAATAGCATAGTAAAAATTCTATTTTTATATATTGAATAGCATAGTAAAAATTCGATTTTTATATATTGAATAGCATAGTAAGAATATGATTTTTGTATATTGAATAACATAGTAAAAATATGATTTTTGTATATTGAATAACATAGTAAAAATTCGATTTTTATATATTGAATAGCAAGATAAAAATTCGATTTTTATATATTGAATATCATAGTAAAAATATGATTTTTATATATTGAATAGCAAAGTGAAAATTCGATTTTTACATATGTTGTGAAAGCGGGCAACGAAAGTGAAGAAAGGCGAGCACAGTGGAGATGTTCTACATAGGAAACGTCGTGGAGTTAGGATAGCTATTGGTGAGAATTTCTCACTCTTCAATTCCTTTTCTAGTTATATATACATACAAGGATGCAGACGGTGCTTAGTAGCACCTGACACAATCGTCCACAGACCATGGACTTGTTTGTTTGGTTGTGTAGTTGGTTAGATTATTTGTTTTGAATTGAATGGTTTGGTGAATTGAATGGATTTGATTGATGTGTGAATGGCGTGGGACTTCATTAGACCGGGGATAAGGATAGGCCTCGTCCCGTTTCTAGTATCGTGCCGTTATGCCGCCAAAATTTTCTAAAATAAGTTAGAAAAAAATATATCATTTTATTGGGTAAATGAACTAAAAATTAATGTGTTGAAAGAAAATAAAATATTTATATAGAATAAAATATTTTATCGTTAAAAATATAATTTTTAACGTGAATGTGAATAAATAAATATCTATAAACAAATCGGCCGATTTGTTTATATACACTGATTTGACTGATATTGATTGGGTCGATAAATTTTACACATCGCCCAACTGCACAAATAAAATCTGTGTTTGATTGTTTGAAACCCCACACGGGTATTGGGATAAAATACGACATACACTAATCCCAATAATTAGTTGTATGTCGATCGATTGATTGACAGGCTGTTATAAGCGTTAGATATCTATATTTGATGCTTATACAGTGTAGTGCACTTTGGTTGATGGTTGATTATCTATCGTTGATATTATATACATGCGTTGTATGGAATCCATATAATTAACTTTATATGGTAATTGATTGGGCCTCATTCCAATTTAGAAAATAAAGAATATTATAAAATAAAGGTTCTTGTGTTGACTGTACTCATCCGTTGAGATTAGTCATGTGTTGAACGAAATATTTTAACAAAAATAGTCGCACGTGGACAGTACTCATTCGTTGAGATTAGTCGTGTGTTGACAAAAATAAATATTCATTTGTTGAATAGAACAAAGGAATTATTGAGATATATAAAGCCGTATTGATTAGAGATGCGATATTTTGACGCGAACGATTTTTATATCGATTATATTCGTTTTTTAATTTGAATCGAATAGAAAACCAATTCGAATTGAATATAAAACGAATTGAATTCGAATTGAATATAAAACGAATTTGAATTCGAATTGAATATAAAACGAATTGAATTCGAATTGAATATAAAACGAATTTGAATTCGAATTGAATATAAAACGAATTTGATTTGAATTGAATAGAAAACTAATTTGAATTCGAATTGAAAATAAAACGAATTTGATTTCAATTGAATATATAACGAATTTGATTTGAATTGAATAGAAAACGAATTTGATTTGAATTGAAATCAAATAGAAATGAAAGTAAAGGATTTATAATAGAAAATTCAATTTTGATTTGAATTTGAAATGGAAGTTGAAATGTTTTTGAAACAAATTTGAAACTATTCATAAAATTCGTTTTAAATAGAAATCGATGAAATATATATTATATATATTATATATATAATAGAATGGCCTGAATAGGACGCGCCGCGCCGCGGCAGTTCGCGAATTTCGGATTCTCCTAAAACCGGAACCGTTGGGTTCATATCGAAAAGAGCTTTCTAACGAATATTAGAAATTTGAAATCTAACGGTTGGATTTGGAGATACGTCCAAATCAAATTTGGAAAAGGTCGCTGTAAGTGCAGTGCGATGGCCGTTGATGGAAATCGACTGTACGGGCCTTGATAAAATTATTAAAAATAGTAACAATTAGTGTAAAATCATAAGAAATGATTTGGGAAAAATTGGGATGAAAATCTCCATATTTGAAAAGATAAAAATAGATTTTTATCGAAATGAACTAGTTTTGAACTGAAATTAAAACCCATTTATTTTTAAATAAATAAATTGGATTTGAAATGGGTTTAAATAGAATTGATTCATGGGTTTATCGTGAACTATGTTTTAAATAACACTAGTTCTTTAACCCGATAATAAATAGAATGTGATTTGGGTTTATCGTGAACTGTGTTTTAAATGACACTAGTTCTTTAACCCGGTAAAAAGAGTTTTAATGAATCTTCAATTAAATTGAAAAGTGGATTGACAATTCAAACTATCAACTTTAGAAAATGAGCGAGAATGGAGTATCACCAGTGTTGCTCCAAAGCGATAGTTAAATCTTTAATCAGATTTGAACGTGAAATGGTAATTAATTTTACCGAAAACACTGTGGTGTTAAATATGGAGTATTACCAGTTTTGCTTCATGGGATGAATAGGTTGGGATTGGGAAATAAATTAAATAATTACTTCGGTATGGTTTGCTAATCTCGACTAGTTTGGAAAACCATAATTTGGTTTGAAATGACATCCAAAGGAAGATTAAAGAATAAATTTTAAAGAATTTATCTTTGATAAAATTAACGGGAACCTTTCCCTAAGGATTGAAATTTAGAAACTAGCTGTAGGTTAGCTAAGATGAATGGTTTCCTGGGTATTGATCTGATGTTGGTTTCGGCCTTCAGGGTTAATGTTTGGGAAATTGTTCTCTTGCTGATTTACGGTTAGTGACTAATGAATTGGAATGAGGCGTATGTTGTGTTTGTGTAACATTTGTTTTAATATACGCGGGTTGTTCGGACAGGTCGGGTTTATACCCATTCTGAATAACCGATTCGACGATATGTCGAAGATGAAGACGGTGGTTGAAGACCGGAAGTCTTCACATCGTTGGGATAATTACTGACGATCCTGATTGGGCTGTACACCCAAGAGGATGGAAATAGTTGGTGGTCGTATAGACGTACTTGGAGATGGATGGATACGCGAGGAAAGTGCCTCCGGTTTCGTTCAGACCCAGAATGAACTTGTAAATGGATGGTGTGTCTGATATTGTATTCCATTATATTGTATTTGTTGATCTCTGCTAAATATATATCTGTTTGGCGGCGGAGAATTTATTCTCTTGCTTAACGCCCTTCTCTGAGACATACGAGCTCAGAGGTTATATATTGGCAGAAATCAGTGGTACGATATGGATTGATAGTGTGGCATGCTGAGATGCAGTGATCCAGACTTTTGTTGAAAAGCAAAGTTTGGTGGTTTATGATCAAAGTGCAGCTGATATAGCATGGCTTTGTGTAGAGCGTTGATTCGCGATCTTCACATCCCGGTATGGTGGTAAACTGATGGTTTAATCAGTACGCTTTTTAGTGGATGGGCACCTTAGTGGTGTCGTGGATTCGGTCGACCGAGTTGAGCTTAGTGCTCAGGGATATATAGAGTAAGCGGTGTTTTCTCTTGCTGGGAGGTAAGCCGCGGTGATACTCTGGTCCTAAATGTGCGGATGTGCAGACGGTGTTTTCTCTTGTTGGGACGTAAGTCGTGGTGAATTGCATTACGCGATCGATCTTTCGAATTAGGAGCCACCATGATGGAAATCCAATTTCCAATACGTGTATTTCGGTTTTATTTGTAGAGCCTAGTATGGCGACATAGTGGGATGGGGCACTTATGCCGTCTATGATTGATACTTATGATTTGAAGATATTTTATACAATATGCACTTACAATAGTATCAAATGATTTGTTTTAAACGTACCAAGCATGTTTGGCTATTATAAGGGAAAACCCTATCCTCCGGCTTGCGTTGCATTGTGTGATGGGACCTGGGTCTTATAATAGCTTCATTTTTCTTTATTTAGCATTGCGCTGTTGTTTTATGCACTGGTGTTCTTGGGAGGAAACCCGTTCCGTGTTATACGGCGTGGTCCCTTGATTTACCTTACTTTTAAAAATAAAGATAAATAACTGTTTTAGTTCTCACACCAGTCACATGACTGACCTGGAGTTTATTGTTTTAACCTAAACTCTGGGTGCCCATATTTTCGACACGGGCAGCTAGTAGTTTTGGTTTTACAGATTTATATTCATAGGATCCTGGTTTACAGCTGGAATGATATCCGGAAAGCTTTATATCCGTATATCTCTTCTAGTTGTGTATTGTATTATTTCCCGCTACGATGTATTTTAATGAAATTTAAATCTCTGATATTTCTATGTAATATTTATTCATTTATACTCTGTATATTCTTGTAATCTGATGCATTGTTGTAATATACAATGAAATGTTCTTCCGTCTGCGTTCTGTTGTGGCTTGTTCTCGAACTATCCGCGCTTTCCTCACTGAGGAAGTTACGAGTTTTCACAGTTGGTATCAGAGCTTTAGTTTACAGAACTGGAGAACAAGACACATTAGAACCATATGAAAGAATTCATCAGAGATTGGATTAGTAATATCCAACGAGAATGACTCGTTAGAGGTAGGATCAGTAGTATCCTAGAACGAGTGTGAAGAGTAAATTTTTAAAATAAAAGTGAAAACAATCTTTGTTTTGAAAATTTAAATTAATTATTCATATTTGATTATCTATTTATATTGAGTTGGACAGTCCAATATATAAAGATTTTGCGTATACGTCTGATCCACGTGTACTAGAAATTTTAATATACTGGATAGATATAGAATTACACTTTAATCGCCCGGAGGTGATTTTGATAATGGAGCTCCATCATTAGAATTAATGCTCGAGTGAAGAAAGTGGGCTTTCTATATATTTCCTATTGACTGGTGTGAGAACCAAAACTAGATAGGGCTTATTGTTGTGATTTGGCATCAAAAATCTGATTTTTGACTATATATCAAAGTTATGCATTTGAAAAGCTAATCAACTAATTGATTGCAGGTTGTGTTGTTGATTATTGGTTGAATAATTAAAATTTGTATTATATAGCCAATTTGATCAAATAATGAATTGTATTAAAAAAATCTATCGCATTTGCTTGCATATACATGTACTTACCTTGTACAGGTCATATCAAAGAGGCTAGAGCAGAAGAATAAAATTGTTTGCCGACAAATAGGTACATGTTTACTATAATTTACTGTTTTGTTTGGGTGATGATGATTTTATGAGCCTATTGGCTAGTCGCTCGGCTTTTTCTTTTTGAGATCAGAAGGCCTGTATGGCAATTTCGGGATTTTCCCGTGGCTCCCGAGGCAGGGGAGGTTATGGCAAAAAATTTCGAAAATTTAGGGTGTTAGCCAAATTTTTGAAGAATTTGAAAATTCTCAGAAACTGAAAAGTTGGAGAATGGAAGCCAGAGCGAACGTAGAGATGATTAATCAAACCACTTGCGACTTTGTTCCTTTTCGGGGACGAAAAGTTTTAAGTAGGGGAGATTGCAACAACCCGAAAATCTGGGCCAGTTTAAAAATTTTATTTTGGCAATTTTAGCGAATTTTGAACATTTAAAATAGATTATTTTAAATAATATCGATGAGAAATTTATTTTGAACAGAATTCGAGCGTATATATTATATACGTCGTCGTTAGAATATATATAATTATAAAAGGAATTGAAAATGGCGCGGTAGTTCGATAATTTGATTTCAAACTTCAAATGGATGTACATGATTCAAAATAAACCGGATTTTAGTGAAACCAAAATTATTTGAATCTAATCGAGAATATCTTTCAAACGAATCTGAGAAATCAAAATTTCATAGCGGGAATCAAAAGATATGTCCAGTTGAAAATTCTGAATAATCGCTATGGAATTCAGGCCCTTAAAAATGGGAATTTTGCAAACGACCTCGGATTTCGACGAAACCACTTTTGTTGGGTCCGTGATGTCAAATTATTGCTAGATTTCAAATTTCATAATTTTTCGAATCAATATGTGAGTGTGGCAAAGGAAAACGCGTTTGACCAGTTTTAGTTGATTTTAATTGACTGAAAAATGGCCATTTTTCCAACGGTCTCAGAATTCGACGAAACTAGTTTTGTTAGGATCGCATCGTCAATACGAAGCTAGAAAATATTTTTTTGGGAATTTTTAGAGTTCGTATCTGACCCCGGTAAATTGAAATATACGTATAAAATTCAATATAAAGATTTAAATGTTAATTTAAATGAAAACTGATCGAGACGATAGAATTGGCTTGCAAAACATGTCCCTTTGTGTTTGGAATGAGGGTAATTAGCTAGGGGAGACAGTCATTGGGTTTGATTTAGAGAACGGATTGATAAGCAACTATTTTCGGAATTTAAATAATAAAAAAAAAATATATAAGACCTTAAACCCCATCCACTCAGATTTTTCAGCCGCCTCCTCTACTTCGAACGGACGATAAGCTCCGATTTTCTTCCTCCCTTTTCTCTTGATCCACGCAACTAAATCAAATACTTCCAATGCCAAAATCGAAGCCACCTTCGCCCTCTTTCAATCCAGAAGGGTATGATGATTCCTCGCTATCTGGGTGCTCGATTTCCATGGTTCAAAACAAGTCGTTCGACGGCGATTTCCAGCTGCAGGCGAACTTCGAGCTCAACGTTTGGGGGTGCCTCCAGCTGCTGACGCGACGGCGCACCTCATGGGGGAATCCGATCGATCTCCGTTCATCTGTGGGTGGCGCATGATAGGAGAGAGAAGGCGGAGCTGATGGGTTATTCGGTACAGTAGGCACGTTGAAGAAGATTAACAGTGAGGGTTTTTTTTTCTTTTATTTTTTCTCCTTCTTCTTGTAACTACTTTAATCAGTTTTAAATTATGAATGCATTGATTTTAAATTTCAGTTTTTAAATAAGAAAACATAGATTTCTTTTTCAATTTTGAATATAAATACCAAAGGTAAGAGCTCGATTTATATATAATAACATGGATAAAAATCTAATTTTTTGATATAGGAAAAAAATATAGCTTTGATTTTATAAAAATGTGATTTTTAGAATGAAATTACTTTGAATATATATATATAATATGTTTTGTTTTTGAAAAATATTATTAGCATGGTTTTTAAAAATAGAAATGTCAATATTTTTGTACGTAAAAATATCATTGCTTAGTAAATAAAAATAGAAATCAACAAAAATATGATTTTTATTCGTGTAGAGTGTTAGAAATATGATTTTTCTATACTGAATTGCATAGTAAAAATTCGATTTTTATATATTGAATAGCATAGTAAAAATTCGATTTTTATATATTGAATAGCAAAGTAAAAATATGATTTTTATATATTGAATAGCATAGTAAAAATTCGATTTTTATATATTGAATAGCATAGTAAAAATTCGATTTTTATATATTGAATAGCATAGTAAAAATTCGATTTTTATATATTGAATAGCATAGTAAGAATATGATTTTTGTATATTGAATAGCATAGTAAAAATATGATTTTTGTATATTGAATAACATAGTAAAAATTCGATTTTTATATATTGAATAGCAAGATAAAAATTCGATTTTTATAAATTGAATAGCATAGTAAAAATATGATCTTTATATATTGAATAGCAAAGTGAAAATTCGATTTTTACATATGTAGTGAAAGCGGGCAACGAAAGTGAAGAAAGGCAAGCACGGTGGAGATGTTCTACATAGGAAGTGTCGTGGAGTTAGGATAGCTATTGGTGAGAATTTCTCACTCTTCAATTTCTTTTCTAGTTATATATATACTAGGATGCAGACGGTGCTTAGTAGCACCCGACACAATCGTCCACAGACCATGGACTTGTTTGTTTGGTTGGGTAGTTGGTTAGATTATTTGGTTTGAATTGAATTGTTTGGTGAATTGAATGGATTTGATTGATGTGTGAATGTCGTGGGCCTTCACTAGACCGGGGATAAGGCTAGGCCTCGTCCCTTTTCTAGTATCGTGCCGTTATGCCGCCGAAATTTTCTAAAATAAGTTAGAAAAATAAAAATATCATTTTATTGGGTAAATGAACCAAAAATTAATGTGTTGAAAGAAAATAAAATATTTATATAGAATAAAATATTTTATCGTTAAAAATATAATTTTTAACGTGAATGTGAATAAATAAATATCTATAAACAAATCGGCCGATTTGTTTATATACACTGATTTGACTGATATTGATTGGGTCGATAAATTTTACACATCGCCCAACTGCACAAATAAAATCTGCGTTTGATTGTTTGAAACCCCACACGGGTATTGGGATAAAATATGGCATACACTAATCCCAATAATTAGTTGTATGTCGATCGATTGATTGACAGGTTGTTATAAGTGTTAGATATCTATATTTGATGCTTATACAGTGTAGTGCACTTTGGTTGATGGTTGATTATCTATCGTTGATATTATATACATGCGTTGTATGGAATCCATATAATTAACTTTATATGGTAACTGATTGGGCCTCATTCCAATTTAAAAAATAAAGAATATTATAAAATAAAGGTTCTTGTGTTGACTGTACTCATCCGTTGAGATTAGTCATGTGTTGAACGAAATATTTTAACAAAAATAGTCGCACGTGTATAGTACTCATTCGTTGAGATTAGTCGTGTGTTGACAAAAATAAATATTCATTTGTTGAATAGAACAAAGGAATTATTGAGATATATAAAGCCGTATTGATTAGAGATGCGCTATTTTGATGCGAACGATTTTTATATCGATTATATTCGTTTTTTAATTTGAATCGAATAGAAAACCAATTCAAATTGAATATAAAACGAATTGAATTCGAATTGAATATAAAACAAATTTGAATTCGAATTGAATATAAAACGAATTTGATTTGAATTGAATAGAAAACGAATTTGAATTCGAATTGAATATAAAACGAATTGAATTCGAATTGAATATAAAACGAATTTGAATTCGAATTGAATATAAAACGAATTTGATTTGAATTGAATAGAAAACTAATTTGAATTCGAATTGAAAATAAAACGAATTTGATTTCATTTGAATATATAACGAATTTGATTTGAATTGAATAGAAAACGAATTTGATTTGAATTGAAATCAAATAGAAATGAAAGTAAAGGATTTATAATAGAAAATTCAATTTTGATTTGAATTTGAAAGGGAAGTTAAAATGTTTTTGAAACAAATTTGAATCTATTCATAAAATTCGTTTTAAATAGAAATCGACGAAATATATATTATATATATAATATAATGGCCTGAATAGAACGTGCCGCGCCGAGGCAGTTAGCGAATTTCGACCATTGAGTTCGAACGGGCATTACAGGAGATCCGACCGTCGGATTCTCCTAAAACCGGAACCGTTGGGTTCGTATCGAAAAATGCTTTCTAACGAATATTACAAATTTGAAATCTAACGGTTGGATTTGGAGATACGTCCAAATCAAATTTGGAAAAGGTCGCTGTAAGTGCAGTTCGATGTCCGTTGATGGAAATCGACTGTACGGGCCTTGATAAAATTATTAAAAATAGTAATAATTAGTGTAAAATCATAAGAAATGATTTGGGAAAAGTTGGGATGAAAAACTCCATATTTGAAAAGATAAAAATAGATTTTTATCGAAATGAACTAGTTTTGAACTGAAATTAAAACCCATTTATTTTTAAATAAATAAATTGGATTTGAAATGGGTTTAAATAGAATTAATTCATAGGTTTATCGTGAACTGTATTTTAAATAACACTAGTTCTTTAACCCGATAATAAATAGAATGTGATTTGGGTTTATCGTGAACTGTGTTTTAAATGACACTAGTTCTTTAACCCAGTAAAAAGAGTTTTAATGAATCTTCAATTAAATTGAAATGTGGATTGATAATTTAAACTATCAACTTTAGAAAATGAGCGAGAATGGAGTATCACCAGTTTTGCTCCAAAGAGATAGTTAAATCTTTAATCAGATTTGAACGTGAAATGGTAATTAATTTTACCGAAAACACTGTGGTGTTAAATATGGAGTATTACCAGTTTTGCTTCATGGGATGAATAGGTTGGGATTGGGAAATAAATTAAATAATTACTTCGGTATGGTTTGCTAATCTCGACTAGTTTGAAAAACCATAATTTGGTTTGAAATGACATCCAAAGGAAGATTAAAGAATGAATTTTAAAGAATTTATCTTTGATAAAATTAATGGGAACCTTTCCCTAAGAATTGAAATTTAGAAACTAGCTGTAGGATAGCTAAGAAGAATGGTTTCCTGGGTATTGATCTGATGTTGGTTTCGGCCTTCAGGGTTAAGGTTTGGGAAATTGTTCTCTTGCTGATTTACGGTTAGTGACTAATGAATTGGAATGAGGCGTATGTTGTGTTTGTGTAGCATTTGTTTTAATATACGCAGGTTGTTCGGACAGGCCGGGTTTATACCCATTCTGAATAACCGATTCGACGATATGTCGAAGATGAAGACGGTGGTTGAAGACCGGAAGTCTTCACATCATTGGGATAATTACTGACGATCCTGATTGGGCTGTACACCCAAGAGGATGGAAATAGTTGGTGGTCGTCCAAACGTACTTGGAGATGGATGGATATGCGAGGAAAGTGCCTCCGGTTTCGTTCAGACCCAGAACGAACTTGTAAATGGATGGTGTTTCTGACATTGTATTCCTTTATATTGTATTTGTTGATCTCTGCTAAATATATATCTGTTTGGCGGCGGAGAATTTATTCTCTTGCTTAACGCCCTTCTCTGAGACATACGAGCTCAGAGGTTATATATTGGCAGAAATCAGTGGTACGATATGGATTGATAGCGTGTCATGCTGAGATGCAGTGATCCAGACTTTTGTTGAAAAGCAAAGTTTGGTGGTTGATGATCAAAGCGCAGCTGATATAGCATGGCTTTGTGTATAGCGTTGATTCGCGATCCTCACATCCCGGTATGGTGGTAAACTGATGGTTTGATCAGTATGCTTTTTAGTGGATGGGCACCTTAGTGGTGTCGTGGATTCGGTCGACCGAGTTGAGCTTAGTGCTCAGGGATATATAGAGTAAGCGGTGTTTTCTCTCGCTGGGACGTAAGCCGCGGTGATACTCTGGTCCCAAATGTGCGGATGTGCAGACGGTGTTTTCTCTTGTTGGGACATAAGCCGTGGTGAATTGCATTACGCGATCGATTTTTCGAATCAGGAGCCACCATGATGGAAATCCAATTTCCAATATGTGTATTTCGGTTTTATTTGTAGAGCCTAGTATGGCGACATAGTGGGATGGGGCACTTATGCCGTCTATGATTGATACTTATGATTTGAAGGTATTTTATACAATATGCACTTACAATAGTATCAAATGATTTATTTTAAACGTACCAAGCATGTTTGGCTATTATAAGGGAAAACCCTATACTCCGGCTTGCATCGCATTGTGTGATGGGAACTGGGTCTTATAATAGCTTCATTTTTCTTTATTTAGCATTGCGCTGTTGTTTTATGCACTGGTGTTCTTGGGAGGAAACCCGTTCCGTGTTATACGGCGTGGTCCCTTGATTTACCTTACTTTTAAAAATAAAGATAAATAACTGTTTTAGTTCTCACACCAGTCACATGACTGACCTGGAGTTTATTGTTTTAACCTAAACTCTGGGTGACCTTATTTTCGACACGGGCAGCTAGTAGTTTTGGTTTTGCAGATTTATATTCACAGGATCCTGGTTTACAGCTGGAATGATATCCGGAAAGCTTTATATCCGTATATCTCTTCTAGTTGTGTATTGTATTATTTCCCGCTGCGATGTATTTAAATGTAATTTAAATCTCTGATATTCCTGTGTAATATTTATTCATTTATACTCTGTATATTCTTGTAATCTGATGCATTGTTGTAATATACAATGAAATGTTCTTCCGTCTGCGTTCTGTTGTGGCTTGTTCTCGAACTATCCGCGCTTTCCTCACCGGGGAAATTACGGGTTTTCACAGTTGGTATCAGAGCTTTAGTTTACAGAACTGGAGAACAAGACACATTAGAACCATATGAAAGAATTCATCAGAGATTGGATTAGTAATATCCAACGAGAATGACTCGTTAGAGATAGGATCAGTAGTATCCTAGAACGAGTGTGAAGAGTAAATTTTTAAAATAAAAGTGAAAACAATCTTTGTTTTGAAAATTTAAATCAATTATTCATATTTGATTATCTATTTATATTGAGTTGGACAGTCCAGTATATAATGATTTTGCGTATACGTCTGATCCACGTGTACTTGAAATTTTAATATACTGGATAGATATAGAATTACACTCTAATCGCCCGGAAGTGATTTTTATAATGGAGCTCCATCATTAGAATTAATGTTCGAGTGACGAAAGTGGGCTTTCTATATATTTCCTATTGACTGGTGTGAGAACCAAAACTAGATAGGGCTTATTGTTGTGATTTGGCATCAAAAATCTGATTTTTGACGATATATCAAAGTTGTGCATTTGAAAAGCTAATCAACTAATTGATTGCTGGTTGTGTTGTTGATTATTGGTTGAATAATTAAAATTTGTATTATATAGCCAATTTGATCAAATAATGAATTGTATTAAAAAAAATCTATCGCACTTGCTTGCATATACATGTACTTACCTTGTACAGGTCATAGCAAAGAGGCTAGAGCAGAAGAATAAAATTGTTTGCCCGACAAATAGGTACATGTTTACTATAATTTACTGTTTTGTTTGGGTGATGATGATTTTATGAGCCTATTGGCTAGCCGCTTGGCTTTTTCTTTTTCTTTTTGAGACCAGAAGGCCTGTATGGCAATTTCGGGATTTTCCCGTGGCTCCCGGTGCAGGGGAGGTTATGGCAAAAATTTTCGAAAATTTAGGGTGTTAGCCAAATTTTTGAAGAATTTGAAAATTCTCAGAAACTGAAAAGTTGGAGATTGGATGCCAGAGCGAACGTAGAGTTGATTAATCAAACCACTTGCGACTTTGTTCCTTTTCGGGGACGAAAAGTTTTAAGTAGGGGAGATTGTAACAACCCGAAAATCTGGGCCAGTTTAAAAATTTTATTTTGGCAATTTTAGCGAATTTTGAACATTTAAAATAGATTATTTTAAATAATATCGACGAGAAGTTTATTTTGAACAGAATTCGAGCGTATATATTATATACGTCGTCGTTAGAATATATATAATTATATATAATTATAAAAGGAATTGAAAATGGCGCGGTAGTTCGATAATTCGATTTCAAACTTCAAATGGATGTACATGATTCAAAATAAACAGGATTTTAGTGAAACCAAAAATATTTGAATCTAATCGAGAATATCTTTCAAACGAATCTGAGAAATCAAAATTTCATAGCGGGAATCAAAAGATATGTCCAGTTGAAAATTCTGAATAATCGCTATGGAATTCAAGCCCTTAAAAATGGGAATTTTGCAAACGACCTCGGATTTCGACGAAACCACTTTTGTTGGGTCCGTGATGTCAAATTATTGCTAGATTCCAAATTTCATAATTTTTCGAATCAATATGTGAGTGTGGCAAAGGAAAACGCGTTTGACCAGTTTTAGTTGATTTTAATTGACTGGAAAATGGCCATTTTTCCAATTGTCTCAGAATTCGACGAAACTAGTTTTGTTAGGATCGTATGTCAATACGAAGCTAGAAAATATTTTTTGGGAATTTTTAGAGTTCGTATCTGACCCCGGTAAATTGAAATATATGTATAAAATTCAATATAATGATTTAAATGTTAATTTAAATGAAAACTGATCGAGACAATAGAATTGGCTTGCGAAACATGTCCCATTGCGTTCGGAATGGGGGTAATTAGCTGGGGGAGACAGTCATTGGGTTTGATTTAGAGAACGGATTGATAAGCAACTATTTTCGGAATTTAAATAATAATAAAAAAAACTATATAAGACCCTAAACCCCATCCACTTAGATTTTTCCACCGCCTCCTCTACTTCGAACGGACGATAAGCTCCGATTTTCTTCCTCCCTTTTCTCTTGATCCACACAACTAAATCAAATACATCCAATGCCAAAATCGAAGCCACCTTCGCCCTCTTTCAATCCAGAAGGGTATGATGATTCCTCGCTATCCGGAGTGCTCGATTTCCATGCTTCAAAATAAGCCGTTCGACGGCGATTTCCAGCTGCAGGCGAACTTCGAGCTCGACGTTTGGGGGGGCCTCCAGCTGCTGACACGACGACGCACCTCATGGGGGGCTCCGATCGATCTCCGTTCATCTGTGGGTGGCGCGTTATAGGAGAGAGAAGGCGGAGCTGATGGGTTATTCGGTACAGTAGGCACGTTGAAGAAGATTAACAGTGAGGGTTTTTTTTTTCTTTTATTTTTTTTCCTTCTTCTTGTAACTACTTTAATCAGTTTTAAATTATGAATGCATTGATTTTAAATTTCAGTTTTTAAATAAGAAAACATAGATTTCTTTTTCAATTTTGAATATAAATACCAAAGGTAAGAGCTCGATTTTTATATAATAACATGGATAAAAATCTAATTTTTTGATATAGGAAAAAAATATAGCTTTGATTTTATAAAAATGTGATTTTTAGAATGAAATTGCTTTGAATATATATATATATATATATATAATATGTTTTGTTTTTGAAAAATATTATTAGCATGGTTTTTAAAAATAGAAATGTCAATATTTTTGTACATAAAAATATCATTGTTTAGTAAATAAAAATAGAAATCGACAAAAATATGATTTTTATTCGTGTAGAGTGATAGAAATATGATTTTTGTATATTGAATTGCATAGTAAAAATTCTATTTTTATATATTGAATAGCATAGTAAAAATTCAATTTTTATATATTGAATAGCAAAGTAAAAATATGATATTTATATATTGAATAGCATAGTGAAAATTCGATTTTTATATATTGAATAGCATAGTAAAAATTCGATTTTTATATATTGAATAGCATAGTAAAAATTCGATTTTTATATATTGAATAGCATAGTAAGAATATGATTTTTGTATGTTGAATAGTATAGTAAAAATATGATTTTTGTATATTGAATAGCATAGTAAAAATTCGATTTTTATATATTGAATAGCAAGATAAAAATTCAATTTTTATATATTGAATAGCATATTAAAAATATGATCTTTATATATTGAATAGCAAAGTGAAAATTCGATTTTTACATATGTAGTGAAAGCGGGCAACGAAAGTGAAGAAAGGCGAGCACGGTGGAGATGTTCTACATAGGAAGTGTCGCGGAGTTAGGATAGCTAGTGGGGAGAATTTCTCACTCTTCAATTTCTTTTCTAGTTATATATATACTAGGATGCGGATGGTGCTTAGTAGCACCCGACACAATCGTCCACAAACCATGGACTTGTTTGTTTGGTTTTGTAGTTGGTTAGATTATTTGGTTTGAATTGAATGGTTTGGTGAATTGAACGGATTTGATTGATGTGTGAATGGCGTGGGCCTTCACTAGACCGGGGATAAGGCTAGGCCTCGTCCCGTTTCTAGTATCGTGCCGTTATGCCGCCGAAATTTTCTAAAATAAGTTAGAAAAATAAAAATATCATTTTATTGGGTAAATGAACTAAAAATTAATGTGTTGAAAGAAAATAAAATATTCCTATAGAATAAAATATTTTATCGTTAAAAATATACTTTTTAACGTGAATGTGAATAAATAAATATCTATAAACAAATCGGCCGATTTGTTTATATACACTGATTTGACTGATATTGGTTGGGTCGATAAATTTTACACATCGCCCAACTGCACAAATAAAATATGCGTTTGATTGTTTGAAACCCCACACGGGTATTGGGATAAAATACGACATACACTAATCCCAATAATTAGTTGTATGTCGATCGATTGATTGACAGGATGTTATAAGTGTTAGATATCTATATTTGATGCTTATACAGTGTAGTGCACTTTGGTTGATGGTTGATTATCTATCGTTGATATTATATACATGCGTTGTATGGAATCCATATAATTAACTTTATATGGTAACTGATTGGGCCTCATTCCAGTTTAGAAAATAAAGAATATTATAAAATAAAGGTTCCTGTGTTGACTGTACTAATCCGTTGAGATTAGTCATGTGTTGAACGAAATATTTTAACAAAAATAGTCACACTCGAACCGTACTCATTCGATGAGATTAGTCGTGTGTTGACAAAAATAAATATTCATTTGTTGAATAGAATAAAGGAATTATTGATATTTATAAAGCCGTATTGATTAGAGATGCGCTATTTTGACGCGAACGATTTTAATATCGATTATATTCGTTTTTAAATTTGAATTGAATCGAATAAAAAACCAATTCGAATTGAATATAAAACGAATTGAATTCGAATAGAATATAAAACGAATTTGAATTCGAATTGAATATAAAACGAATTTGATTCGAATTGAATAGAAAACGAATTTGAATTCGAATTGAATATAAAACGAATTGAATTCGAATTGAATATAAAACGAATTTGAATTCGAATTGAATATAAAACGAACTTGATTTGAATTGAAAAGAAAACGAATTTGAATTCGAATTGAATATAAAACGAATTTGATTTCAATTGAATATATAACGAATTTGATTTGAATTGAATAGAAAACGAATTTGATTTGAATTGAAATCAAATAGAAATGAAAGTAAAGGATTTATAATAGAAAATTCAATTTTGATTTGAATTTGAAATGGAAGTTGAAATGTTTTTGAAACAAATTTGAAACTATTCATAAAATTCGTTTTAAATAGAAATCGATGAAATATATATTATATATATTATATATATAATATAATGGCCTGAATAGGACGCGCCGCGCCGCGGTAGTTCGCGAATTTCGACCATTGAGTTCGAACGGGCATTACGGGAGATCCGACCGTCGGATTCTCCTAAAACCAGAACCGTTGGGTTCGTATCGAAAAGAGCTCTCTAACGAATATTAGAAATTTGAAATCTAACGGTTGGATTTGGAGATACGTCCAAATCAAATTTGGAAAAGGTCGCTGTAAGTGCAGTTTGATGGCCGTTGATGGAAATCGACTGTACGGGCCTTGATAAAATTATTAAAAATAGTAATAATTGGAGTTAAATCATAAGAAATGATTTGGGAAAAATTGGGATGAAAAACTTCATATTTGAAAAGATAAAAATAGATTTTTATCGAAATGAACTAGTTTTGAACTGAAATTAAAACCCATTTATTTTTAAATAAATAAATTGGATTTGAAATGGGTTTAAATAGAATTGATTCATGGGTTTATCGTTAACTGTGTTTTAAATAACACTAGTTCTTTAGCCTGATAATAAATAGAATGTGATTTGGGTTTATCGTGAACTGTGTTTTAAATGACACTAGTTCTTTAACCCAGTAAAAAGAGTTTTAATGAATCTTCAATGAAATTGAAATGTGGATTGATAATTTAAACTATCAACTTTAGAAAATGAGCGAGAATGGAGTATCACCAGTTTTTCTCCAAAGCGATAGTTAAATCTTTAATCAGATTTGAACGTGAAATGGTAATTAATTTTACCGATAACACTGTGGTGTTAAATATGGAGTATTACCAGTTTTGCTTCATGGGATGAATAGGTTGGGATTGGGAAATAAATTAAATAACTACTTCGGTATGGTTCGCTAATCTCGACTAGTTTGGAAAACCATAATTTGGTTTGAAATGACATCCAAAGGAAGATTAAAGAATAAATTCTAAAGAATTTATCTTTGATAAAATTAATGGGAACCTTTCCATTAGAATTGAAATTTAGAAACTAGCTGTAGGTTAGCTAAGAAGAATGGTTTCCTGGGTATTGATCTGATGTTGGTTTCGGCCTTCAGGGTTAATGTTTGGGAAATTGTTCTCTTGCTGATTTACGGTTAGTGACTAATGAATTGGAATGAGGCGTATGTTGTGTTTGTGTAACATTTGTTTTAATATACAAGGGTTGTTCGGAAAGGCCGGGTTTATACCCATTCTGAATAACCGATTCGACGATATGTCGAAGATGAAGACGGTGGTTGAAGACCGGAAGTCTTCACATCGTTGGGATAATTACTGACGATCCTGATTGGGCTGTGCACCCAAGAGGATGGAAATAGTTGGTGGTCGTCCAGACGTACTTGGAGATGGATGGATATGCGAGGAAAGTGCCTCCGGTTTCGTTCAGACCCAGAACGAACTTGTAAATGGATGGTGTGTCAGACATTGTATTCCTTTATATTGTATTTGTTGATCTCTGCTAAATATATATCTGTTTGGCGGCGGAGAATTTATTCTCTTGCTTAACGCCCTTCTCTGAGACATACGAGCTCAGAGGTTATATATTGGCAGAAATCAGTGGTACGATATGGATTGATAGTGTGGCATGCTGAGATGCAGTGATCCAGACTTATGTTGAAAAGCAAAGTTTGGTGGTTGATGATCAAAGCGCAGCAGATATAGCATGGATTTGTGTATAGCGTTGATTCGCGAGCCTCACATCCCGGTATGGTGGTAAACTGATGGTTTGTTCAGTATGCTTTTTAGTGGATGGGCACCTTAGTGGTGTCGTGAATTCGGTCGACCGAGATGAGCTTAGTGCTCAGGGATATATAGAGTAAGCGGTGTTTTCTCTCGCTGGGACGTAAGCCACGGTGATACTCTGGTCCCAAATGTGCGGATGTGCAGACGGTGTTTTCTCTTGTTGGGGCGTAAGCCGTGGTGAATTGCGTTACGCGATCGATCTTTCGAATCAGGAGCCACCATGATGGAAATCCAATTTCCAATACGTGTATTTCGGTTTTATTTGTAGAGCCTAGTATGGCGACATAGTGGGATGGGGCACTTATGCCGTCTATGATTGATACTTATGATTTGAATATATTTTATACAATATGCACTTACAATAGTATCAAATGATTTGTTTTAAACGTACCAAGCATGTTTGGCTATTATAAGGGAAAACCCTATCCTCCGGCTTGCGTTGCATTGTGTGATAGGACCTGGGTCTTATAATAGCTTCATTTTTCTTTATTTAGCATTGCGCTGTTGTTTTATGCACTGGTGTTCTTGGGAGGAAACCCGTTCCGTGATATACGGCATGGTCCCTTGATTTACCTTACTTTTAAAAATAAAGATAAATAACTGTTTTAGTTCTCACACCAATCACATGACTGACCTGGAGTTTATTGTTTTAACCTAAACTCTGGTTGCCCTTATTTTCGACACGGGCAGCTAGTAGTTTTGGTTTTGCAGATTTATATTCACAGGATCCTGGTTTACAGCTGGAATGATATCCGGAAAGCTTTGTTTCCGTATATCTCTTCTAGTTGTGTGTTGTATTATTTTCCGCTGCGATGTATTTAAATGTAATTTAAATATCTGTTATTTCTGTGTAATATTTATTCATTTATACTATGTATATTCTTGTAATCTGATGCATTGTTGTAATATACAATGAAATGTTCTTCCGTCTGCGTTCTGTTGTGGCTTGTTCTCGAACTATCCGCGCTTTCCTCGCCGGGGAAGTTACGGATTTTCACATTTGTCACTTTTGTCAAATATAATAATTGAAACTAAATTTGTCAATTTTGTCAAAAGTAATAGTTGAAACCAAATTTTTCACTTTTGTCAAATGTAAGAGTTGAGACAAAATTTGCCTTTTTGTCAAAATATAACGGCTGAAACAAAAATGAACATTTTAGTCAAATTAGAATTGTTGAACAAAATACACATTTTTGTAAAAATATACATTTTTGTAAAAAATACACATTTTTGTTCATTAAGAAAAATAAACATCTCTGTCTCATTAAAAATGATTAAACAAAAATAAACATTTTTGTAAATTAAAAAGGTTGAAACAAAAATATACATTTTGTCAAAACAGAATTATTGAAACAAAATTTGAGTAGAGTTAAAACAAAAATTACATTTTTGTTAATTAGATAAGAGTTAAAAACAAAATTAACATTTTGTTAAGGAGAATTGAGTTAAAAAAAAATAACATTTTTGTTTTGAGTTAAACCAAAACAAATTAACATTTTTGTTAAATAGATTTGTGATAAAACAAAAACATCATTTTTTTTATATGGAAATTGTAAAGAAATAAAATTATCATTTTTATTTGTTATGTTGAATAGAATAATTTATACAAATAAATTGTTCTTTTATTTGTCGTTAGAATACATAGAAAATTGTAAGTAAATAAATATGCCATTCTATTAAATTAAAATTGTCAGAAATGAATTGTCATTTTTGTTGAAACTAGGATTGTCAACAAAAATGAATGAATCATTTGTGTTCATTTTGTTAAATTAGATTTGTTAACAATATGGAATTATCACTTTTAATCAAATAGAATTTTCAACCAAATGAAAAGATCATTTTTTAATCATTTTGTTGAAATAGAATCGTCAACAAAAATGAGAGAATCACTTTTTATTAGAATTTGTATGTTAAATAAAGAATCATTTTTATTGTTAAAACATACAACGGAATTTATATGCAAATATAAGTATCATTTTTATTTGCAAAACATACATTTGAATTTATCTGAAAATATAAGTATCATTTTTATTTGCAAAATTTCCAATAGAATTTTTATGCAAATCAAAGTGACACTTGTATTGAAAAATTATACATTAGATACATGTAGGAAATTTTGCGAGTAAAATACATTTTCATTTGGCATTAGGAATATAATAACATATTTGGTTCATTATCATCAACATGTTAGCGGAATTAAAATTGGTTAAGTTCATTAACCAATGATTTATTTAGATGAACTGTTATTAGCTGAAAACCCCACACGGGTATTGGGATAATATTTAACATACACTAGTCCCAATATTTAGTTGTATGTCAATCGATGGATTGACAGGCTGCAATGAGCGTTATTTATTCATTTTAATGCTTGCACAGTTGTAAACTTCACTCTGGATGAGAATTGGTTTTTTAATGATTATTTATCATTATTGTCGTGTTCATGTGATGTGTGAAATCCATATAACCAAAATTATATGGTAAATGATTGAGTCGCATTTCGATTCAAAATATCTTTTAAATGAAGAATATTTTAAAATAAAGAACATTGTAATATAAAGAACATTTTTACATAAATAATCTTTTTATAAAGAACATTTTTAAATAACGAATATTTTTAAAATAATATTCAACGAAGAATAAAATGATATGTGAATTGGACTTATTGTGCACTGTGTTTTAAACGACATTTGTTCTTTAGCCCAATTAACAGTAAAATTATGATTTATAATTTATAAACCTTTTATTTAAGATTTAAAAAGGAAATTTTCCAAAGGCAAATTTTCCAATTTAATATATTAAATTGGAATTGAGTGGAAATTCGATTTGATAATAATCGAGATAGGCTTCTGTAAAAGAAGACTGTTACTATATATGGAATTTAAATAGCTTTCCGTTATTCCATTTATATTAGCAGTCTGATACAGAAATTTATATCGATTATATATTCATTTGATTTCCGTGAAAATTCCATATTTAATGGAAGATGATTTTGGGTTTATCGTGAACTGTGTTTAAATGACAATGGTTCTTTAACCCAATTAAAGATAGAATTAATTTCTTAAAAGTTTAATAATCATAAAGTAATGATTTTTGATATTAAAATCAAATTGTAGTTTTAATAGATCTTTAAAAAGAAGATTAAAGATTAAATTTAAAAGAATTTGTATTTGATAAAATAGATGGGAATCTTTCCCTTTTAATATGAATATTTTATTAAAAGAATATTCTGAATTGGAATGAGGCGTATGATGTGTCTTTATAGCACTTGATTTTTGATTATAAAATACGCGAATTATTCGGAAAGAGCGGGTTCAACCCATTCTGAATAATTACTACGACGATTTAAAGTCGAAGACATTGAAGACAGTGATTGAAGACTGGCGATTTTCACATCGAATGGATGACTACCGATGCCCGGCACTAGGTCGCTCCTAGGAAAGGGTTAAAGTGGTAGTTGTCCGGACGTACTTGTTGATTGCCCGGATAAGCGAGCACCTCTCTTCCGTATTGGACATACGGGATGAGGAATAAGGTGTCTTCGTTTTCGTTCAGACCCAGAACGGACTTGTAAATGGTTGTGCGTCTAACATTGAATTTCATTATATGTGAATTGATTTCTATTTAATATATATTTGTTGGTGGCGGAGAATTTATTCTCTTGCTTAACACCCTTCTCTGAGACGTATGAGCTTAGAGGTTATATATTGGTAGTTATCAATCACATGGTGTGAATTGTCAATGTGGCATGCCAAGATGCAAATGATCAAGGCTTTTGTTAAAAAGCAGAGCCTTGTGGTTGATGATCAAAGCATAGCCTATGTGTAACAACCCGAATTTTAACAACATGTTAAAACAAGAATCAAGGCAGAATTATATTATAAAATCTGAATCAGGAGAAACGGGCTGTGCCATTGCGTTCGTCTCGGAAAAATACGCGAAATAGAGTCTGAAATTTTGTAAATCGGAGTCCGTATTGCCGAGATATGGCCTTCGGAAGTTTCACGAAAAATCAGAATTCAAAACAGATTTTAAAAACACAGAAATCAGGCTAGGCGGGAAAAATCCCGCCAGAACCAGGTCGACCAGGTGGGGACCAGGTCAACTATAGAGTCGACCCCAGGGTCGACCTGGGAGTCGACCTGCCTGGTCGGCCAGGTCGGCCTGGTGCACCTGTTTTGGCTCATGGGTCCTGTTTTGGAGGCTTGTGACGATTTTTGAGGGCTTGGATCTATCCTAGGGTTAATCTAAGGGCCTAAACTACTCCTAATCTCTATAAAAACACCCTAGGACCTAACCTAAATCACTAAAACTCATTCATGCAACGAAGTGCTGCCCAAATGCCACTTGATCATGGCCTCCATCTCCAACTTCAAGAACTTATGCATTCAAATCGGATCCGAATCAAAGGTGCTAGCTTGCTACATCAAATCAAGGGGGTGGATCAATGTTGCTAGGCCAATTTCATGACGATTCTTCAACAAAGGATCCACCTTTCTTCGTCAAAACGATTCATGCTCCTAGCCCTCTTGCCACGCTATGTAAGTTCTAGCTACTTGTAGATTCTAACGGTGGTTCTAATGTGACATGGGATAAAATGCGATGAAACATAAGTATGCTAGCCTATATGAACCTTGTCATGTCTCTTTTGCTTGAACCTATGACTTTTGGCTATGCTTAGTGACTAAATCATGCTACTTATGTCATGTTTAACTTAGTCCATCATGAAAGATTGAACCTTTACTTGCGGAATGTTGGCATGAATACTTGGAACCACTTGACTTGTGAAAACATTGGCAAAGACTTGACTTTGGGGCTTATGCATGTAAATGCACCCAAACCCCTTATGTATCATGCATGTTTGTGGCCAAATTGATACTATGCATGTTTCTGGCCAAATTCCCTTATGAAACTATGCATGCTTATGGCCAAATTCCCTTATGATACTATGCATGTTTGTGGCCAAATTCCCTTATGATATTATGCATGTTTGTGGCCAATATGTTGGCATAATACCCTACTATGTGACTCGCTTCCATTTGGGTTGGAAATATGTTTGGGTAGCTTAGGAAAAACGTGGGTATGACATGAAAAAATTGACATGGGGTTTACGTGAGAACATGACATTCATGATACATTTAAATATGGTCATGACACGTGGGAAAACATGGAACTTGAACTAGACATGGGTGGGTTGTAAGTGTAATAAGACACTAGACCAAACATGAAAGTGGCCAACTCGAGGTTTGGTTGAGTCTGTAGCATAAATCTACCCGGACCCGCCCGGCTTAACTAGTGGCTACAAACAATAGGACCCAATGTGAGTAGTTGGTCACATAGCACTTAAAACCCGAGGTTAGACTAGGTTGTGGTGTAAATCTACCCGGACCCGCCCGGCTTAACTAGTAACCACAAAAAAGTCTAATGTGAGAGGTTGGGGTGCATTAATCTAATTAATGCCACATGAAAAGGTTAAGTAATTTTAATTAATGACACTTAACCGATATGACACGAATGGGTAGGTTAAGTTAAACCGGACATGGTTCCTTAATGACACTTAACCATATAAGACAATTAGGGGATGGGGTTAAGTAATCCATACTTAACTAATCTAACACGGTAAATTCGATGAGGTTAAGTAATCCATACTTAACTAATCTAACACGGTAAATTCGATGGGGTTAAGTAATTTACACTTAACTAATCCGACTTGGTAATTAGATGGGGTTACGTAATTTAGACTTAACTAATCTAAAACACGGTAATTAGATGGGGTTAAGTAACCTTCACTTAACTAATCTAAACACGGTAATTCGATGGGGTTAAGTTAAACACTTAACCAATCTAAATTTGGTAATTCCATGAGGTTAAGTAACCAATACTTAACCAACTTAACATGATAAGTTAATGGGGTTAAGTAACTTATACTTAACCAATTATACATGATGATTTGATGAGGTTAAGTAACCTATACTTAACCAATCTAATAGGTGGACCTGATAGGGTTAAGTCACAAGACCTTTTAAAATTAGGCTTAACCATTGTAATACGATTAGTGGATGGGGTTAAGCTAACCCATACTTAACCAATCCGACTCGATAATCTGATGGGATTAAGATAATCTATGCTTAATCAATCTAACATGATAATCTGATAGGGTTAAGACAAATAAATACTTAACCAATTTGACTTGATAGGGTTAAGTCATGAGCTTCTTGGTACACTTAACCAACTAGTAGGGCTAAGCCTTGAACTTGAGTACTTAGCCAATCTTGACATGATTCGTAGGCGGGTTAAATCATGAACTTGGATAACAACACTTAACCCATTTGACAAAACCCTTGCTCAGGGGACTAGGTTGAAAATCGTAGTTAACAAGGATAGCGGAAAGAGGAGCTAAGTGGTAAACCTTAGTTAAGGATAACTAAGTAATAATTCTTAGCCAAGGACATGGGACTAGTTCATAAAGAGATGAGTAACCTGATACGGTAGGTCATCGCTTAGTATACGAGGAGGAGCAACTTATCTGACTTGGATAAAAAGCTCCAGCGAACTGAGTGACGAAGTGGTAGCTTCGGGGTACGTGAGGGTACTCTTGGTATCCCTCTGTGAGGTGGCAGGTGGTCCATGAAACCCGGCCTCACAGAGGTTAAGGTTTGCGGTAGAAGAGCCAAGAGTATGCCTTGGTTGCTATGCGAGCGACCTAAAGACTGGGATGGATTAGCGTGGAGTCGACGATACTTGTTTTTGCCCTGGATACCATGTCACCGACTACCTACCATCCTTAGTCAATCGTGTATGAACGGAAAGGCAGAGAAATCCCAACAGCCCATGTTCTTGCTATCCAGTCCTGGGTGAGGTTGGCCCATAGGAAAGTGGGGCTATAGTGGGGCCGGGATGTAGTTCTCATACATGATTTTTCTTGGATTGCCTTTCAGTAGTTGAGGGAGTGGTCACGTGGGACCATAGCCACGGATACAAAAACAGACCTTGATATCTGCATCAGCAGACGACTTAAAGCTCCCGACCGAGTTTCGTATTTCTTGATTTGCCCTGGCACGGAACTCGAATGGCACATTGAGATACATGTGCGTCTAGACATGGAAAACGATTCACGATACATACGTGGGATAAAGGGCGCGGTTGACGGGTGGCATAATCCCTAGTGGCCCTAGGTGGCTTGAACCCAAACTGAGACACGGAAACGTTCATTAGGTAGCATAATCTCTAGTGGTTCTAGGTGGCATAAATCCTAAGTGAACACGCGATAGTTCATGGTAAGAAAACATAACCAGATCAAGGGTAGCAGTCCAAAATAACCTCAAGGATAAAACGTTCACATGGGAACGCCCGTATGGCCTACGGCAAAGGACTGAACTTATACATGGAAAGAAACATACGAGTTGGGAAAACCTACATATGCTATATATTAGGTTGACATGGACCATTATATGACATTGGGCAAGGGACATTCATAGTTGACACATGACGCGGGTTAGGATACTAGTACGAGAGGTGCAGAGCAAATATACATGATAAATACCTTGGGATGGTATACATGATAGACACCATGGGATGGTATACATGATAGATACCTTGGGATAGTATACTTGATAGAAACCTGACGATGTTATACCTTGATTTATCATGACACCGTAGTTTATCATGATATCTTAGTTTATCTTGCTACAGTAGTTCAGCCTGTTATCCTGGTTTAGTTTATCTATCTTGTAGTCATCCTTATGTTTACTTTCAGTTTATGCATGTCATGTTACTTTTACCTGTTTTTATAATGGAAGTAGATAGGACTTACCAGTCTTTATGACTGACCCCGTTTTGTTTCGCCTCTTTGTCTTCCGTTCCCCCCCCCAGGTTTCAGGGAGGAAACACTGTTATCTAGTTCGGACTTCTTCTGCTTGAAGGTCATCACGCATGGCTTGGACTTTTCTTGGCTGTGGCTACTTTACTGTTTCACTTGGGGAATAATTTATGAAATGGTTTTATGCTTCTTTACTATTGCAAGACAGGTTTTGATGTATTCTGATGTAAAAGGCTTTAGACCTTATTTTATAAGGTAATGAAATTTGTTTTGCTTCCGCTGTTTTATATATGTTCTGTCTTGTAATATTTCTATGTATGTTTACCTCGATAATGCTTCACCAAACCTAGTGCATTCCCTTAGTGAGTGACCCTAGCGGAGGTGGGGTGTTACACTATGTCGGCATAGTTTTGTGTATAGCATTACCTCGCGAGCCTCCCTCCCTGGTAAGAGTCAAAAACGGGACAAGGGAACGCAGGGAGCGCACATGTTTCTTTCTAGCTAAAAGTGGTATCAGGGTTTTGCAAGCCCTGACATTTAACTTATGTGGTTGATGGAATGAGGTGTCTCGGTTATATTGGTCGATTGTGACCATTTTATAGGTTCAATAGGACCGGGAAACGTGTGTTCAGGAATTGCCAATCCACTAAGGTATATTTGTGGACTGGCCCTACAATATCCAAGGGTTCACTGCGGGGGATCCTGAGACATTGCTAGAGTGTCTCGAATCGGTATGGAGGCCGTTCCTAGCCTTGACTCATGATGGAAATTCAATTTCCAATATGACACCATGCGGTTTTGACTGTAGAACTAGTATGGTGACATAATATATGGCAGCTATGTCGTCTATGATTGATACATTATGATTGAAATGTTTTTGAAACATATTTACACTAATAATAATATCAAATCCGTTTTATCGTATCAAGCATTTTTGACCATTATAAAGTAAAACTCTATCCTTCGGTTTGCGTTGCATTATGTGATGGGACTTGAGTCTTATAATGGTTTCATTTTTCTAAAAATCATTGCGTTGTTTAACGTTTTACTTTATTCCATGCACTTGCAATCCCATGGAGTAAACACGTTCCGCGTTAGGGACGTGGTCCTGTGATTAGCCATATTGTTAGATAAGTTAGGAAAGATTTCTCATACCAGTCCCATGACTGACCCGTAGTTTGTTTCACTTTGCAAACTCGGGTGCCCTCTTTTCCACACGGGCAGTCGAGTAGCTTATTTTGCAGATATATTGAGCAGGATTCTGGGTCGAAGCTTAAAGCTATGTCCAGAGCATTGATAGTTTTCCGCTGTGCTAGTTTATTTACTTCCGCTGCATTGTATTATGTTCATAGTAATTTTTTCTCCCGTTGTATTAATATATTCGATGTACTATGATATTCTGTACTCTGATGTAACATTATTGCAATGTTTATAGAAGTCTTTTGTTATCTGTTCTAGTGTGTTGTATGCCCAAAGTTAGCGTATTTGGGTTTTTGAACGGTCTTAGTCGATTTTACGATCGATTAGGTCCGGGCGAAATCCGAATCGTTGTAGTCGGCATCAGAGCTTTGGTTAGCTCAAATCTTTGGGGTAAAACTCGTTAGAACTGAACAAAGGACTAAACAGAGGTAGGATTAGTAATATCCTATAAAAGAATACTCATTAGAGATAGGATCAGTAGTGTCCTAGAATGAGAAACTAGTTAGAGATGGGGTTAGAAATGGCCTAGAATGCGTTGAGAATGACAAGTTTATAATTATCTTATTTGTAATTATATATATAATCCGATCTTAGAAAATATGATTTTTGATATATAAAAGTTATATATATTTGAAAGATTAATCAACTAATAAAATTACTAAAACTTATAAAAAATGAAAGTTGAGTTAGTTAGTTAAACAACTTTCATCTCTGTTCCTTTTCGAGGATGATAAGTTTTTAAGTGGGTAATTTCAATTTCAGTTAATTTCAGTCAATTTGGATCGACCAGAAAAGGGCCAATTTTCAAACGGTCTCTATATTTGATGAAATTAATTTTTTTAGAACCGTATCGTCAATACATATCTAGAAATAATTTTTCCGTAATTTTTAGAGTCTGTATGTGGCCCCGATAAATTTAAATGTACGATCAAATTAAGTAAATAAATGAATTATATTTTAAATTAAAGAAAAGAGGACTGAGACGATCAAACGGGCTGATGGGACCTAGTCCATTACGTCCGAAACGTGGGTATTTTCCTGGGGACAACCCTCGTTGGGCTGAAACTGGAGTTACTGAGAATTTATGGATTTACTTGCAAAATTAGAGATTTAATATTATTATATTTCAAATAATGAACAAACCTTAATCCTCAAGCCCAATTGTAGCTGCCGTCTTCAACAATGGG
The DNA here is from genome assembly GCA_030737875.1 of Allium sativum. Classification (NCBI taxonomy): domain Eukaryota; kingdom Viridiplantae; phylum Streptophyta; class Magnoliopsida; order Asparagales; family Amaryllidaceae; genus Allium; species Allium sativum. Next base: position 651,264,640 of record CM060918.1, read on the forward strand.
TGGATAAAATCTTTAATCCTTCCTTCTTAATATTCGAATAATCCAATCAATGAAAATCGAAAATTTTTAAAGCTAAATCGAAGATCCTTAATTCAACAACGGTTATGATTTTTTATAGATCAGTATTTATTTCAAATTCCTTCTCCAAAGTGATCACGTTCGTGGTCAAATTCTGGGATCTAGGGACCCGCGAGTTCGTCTGGGTCATGGCGGATTGTAGAGCTCGCGTAAGGCTTTGGCTTGGTGGGTCTTGATTGAAGTACGGTGGTCCGGTTCGAGGCGCGCAGGTGGAAGTTTGCAACGCTGAAATGGGTTCGGTTTTGGCATGTAACCTGGAATGAAGAAGAAGAAGAAGAAACAAGCGGCTACATTTTTCTCTAAAGTAATTAAAGGATTTTATTATTATTTAACTATTTAATTAATGAAATTAACTATTAAACCCTCGTAACTTTTGCATATAAATTCAGAATCGAACGAAGCGACTTGCATTGGATTCACAATAGCGAACATTACGCAACGAAACGGACCAGATATGAAATGGAGCACTTTGAAAATTCAGACAAAAAGCAATGTGAGATTTTAAAATTTAAATTTTTATATATATATATATATATATATATATAGTGAAACACTCCACCTCTGCTAAGGTCACTCACAAAGGGAATGCCTTAACTTTAGTGGAGCATTATAGGTAAAAGACACAGATAATTTACAAGACAGATATATATATATATATATAAGCAGCGGAAAATAAAACTAACTTTCTCTCAAACACGGGTCATAACAAAACATTACAACAAACTATTTCAAACCAACTTCCAAATCATTACATCATAATTTATGTCTTGATTATTATATAAAGAAGCATAAAAAAAACTGCATAAATCCCCAAGTAGTAGTGTATCCAAAGCCATAGCCAAAAGTAAGAGATTCAAAGCTATACATCACAGAGTCTTCAAGCTTGTAGAAATGAACGGTCCAAATTAAGCTGAGCTATTCCCTCCTTGGGTACCTGGGGAGGGGTGGGGGGGACGAAAGAAAAGAGAGCGAAAGAAAATAGGTCAGACATAAGTCTGCTATGTCCAGTGATTATTCAGCATATAAACTGATAAGAGAACGATGACTTGAATAAGATGGACACAGGACAATAACAAGGGAAAATAAGGTAACATAGGATAAGGTAGAGTAAACAGGGCAAGATAAACAAGGCAAGATAAACTAATCATACTATCACACTCATATCCATATTCTCTGCACCTACTAGATATTTCAACCATTGTCATGAGTTCAACCCAAGTGATCCCTTTTCATTGATCGGCTCCTACTCGCACGCATTTACTACTTGTGTCTACGGCCCCTGCTCGATTGTAGATACCTGTGCTGGTCCCACCATGGGGTGTATCAAATCCTATAGTGGCAACCCGACACGATTCAAGATGCACAGTTTATAACTACTGATACCCAGTGCCTGCTTTTTCCACTCCGGAGTACGTGCACGCCCATACTCCTTCGGAACCTACACTGACGCACCCACCGTCGTTCTTTTGACCACTCAATAATCATGCCCCACCCTGCCTAGTTCATGGTACCATGATACATCTATGTGGGTTACTACTGAAATGGGTCCCCGTTACTAGGGTTTCCTAATCAACATGTTAAATTGGTTAAGTGTCCAAGTTAACCTAACCTCACCCATCAGTTTAGTTAACATGTTGTATTGGTTAAGTGTTGCCTTAATTAACTTAACCCAACCATTCCTGACTTAGCTTTAATTCATTCATTAAAGCACCAACCACTCACATTAGACAGGTACTGTTGTGATTACTGGATGTGCCAGTCGTTTCCGGGCAGTTTTACATAGCAACTCAGTCTAACCTCGGGTTATTTTGGGCTTAATGCACTAACCTCCCACATTAGATATGTATTGTTACGGTTGCTGGATGTGCCGGGCGGTTCCGGGCAGTCTTACACCGTAACTCAATCTAACCTCGGGTTAGGCATATTCGTCTATTCTAAATTTACATATTTACCTGTTTATATTTATACGTAAATTATTGTCTTTCAAGTCCAGCCCCACTTTCCTTTTAAGCCAAGTTCATAATTTTAGGTATAGAATTTTATACCAATTTATGCCATAAAACATTTTCAGGTTTATGAGCCAATTATGCTAATTATATGTTATTACACATTTTCCCCCAACGTTACCCCCATTAAACGTTCGGATAAATCACATAAAATGGTAGGATCGATACATAGCCTAACTTATACACAAAAGGGGAAAAAGAGAAACATGTAATAATTCCAACATCACAAAAATGTGGATCTAACTACATTTGTGACATATGAATTTGGCATAGAACAAAATACATGTAATTATGAACATGCAAATTTAGATCTACACAACATGTACCTTAAAAAAAGGGTTTTACATAGAAATACATAAACTTAACATTAGGCATGTAGTAGTGAACTTTGCAAGTTGGTTGGATCAAATCTAACACGAACCTAATCATATTAACATGTAGTTTTGGATCATATATATATGAACATGGTTGAACTTGCATAAACATAGCATAACTCCCAAATTGTCATAAAACATATAGGTGTTATTACCAAATCATGCGACATGAAGTGTCATCGCCAAATACACAATACGATATCCATCGCCAGTTTATACAATATGATATGCCATCGCCAAATTATAATATGTCATCACCAATTTATTTCATCACCAAGTATACAACATAATATGTCATCTTCAATTCATTCAACATGGCATGTTATTTCCAAAGTATAATATGTCATCACTAAATTACACAACATATATGTCATTGGCAAATTATACAACATATGGATCCAAAGCATTTAACATTTATCATCAAATTACATACAACAAGATCACAACTTAGCATGATAAGAATCATAGTCTCAATCAACTCATTTTTAAAAAGGATAGGCATAGATTTACATTAGGTGATGATCTATGTCTAGTTATTTAGTCACAATTCTAACATCGTTTAGATCTAAATGATAACTAGACTTACAAAAAGGAGGCTAGTCTTGAGTTCTGGGATCTGTATTCTGGATTTGAATAGTTCTCCTTTCTTGCAGGCGTTGAATTCTCTTAGTTGAATTAGATTTGATTTGCAATTCCTACTTGCTTTCTAGTTGAAAAAGGATGGCGGCTACTCTAGGCTAAGTACTGACAGTACGACGGTCTTAGGAATATTTTTGTGTGGCTTTAGGGTTTAGATTTAGGTTGCTTATATAGAAGTTTTGTAACACCCCGTAATTTTAATATTAATGTTAATGAATCAAAGAATAATTAATTTCAAATGTGAGAGTTAAGGGAAATGGGTTACGCCATTGCTTTCGTCTCGGAATTCTGCTTAAGATAGAGTCTGAGTTTACGTAAAACGGACACCGTATGAAGGAGATATGGATGAACGGAGTTAGGAAGAAAACCAGAAAGAAGAAGAAGAAAAGAAAGTAGAAATGCATTGGCGCACTTGGGAAGTGCGCCAGTACAAAAATTGCACTGGCGCACTTCCCAAGTGCGCCCAGGTCGGGCTGAAAGCCTGCACAGCTTTCTGGTGTGTTCTGATCCATACGGTGACTCATTGCTAAGTCCTTTTTGACTCCTTGCTGAGTCATTAGGGCTGAGGTGTCGCCCTATCCTGATTGAATGGTTTTGGTTAAATCTAGGTTCATCCGGCGACTATAATTAAATTGAAATTCTATATAAACACATGTAGACTCAAACCCAAAAATCAAATCAAAATTAGAACCATGGCCGTCATCCTATCACCTTGCAACCTAGAAGTAGCCGCCACCAACTAGAGGGATAGTGAAGCTAATCAATTCAACTCAAGTCTAATCTAAATCAAAATTTGTCTACATCAAGGGAACGCTAATCAATTTCAGAACGCAGAATCCTGAACTCAAGACCTTCTTTGAATTGTGAGTTCAATTTCTTTAATAAGATAATTAATAAGTTAATTGGGTTGAGATATAAATTGGATTACATGGCTATGTTTGTGAATCATTGGAAAAATGTAATCTTTTGTGAATATGTGCTAGATGTTTATCATGATAGTTTTGTTGTGGATCCCTTTTCATATGCCAAATCATATATGCTAGCTGTTCATAATGATAGTTTTGTTGTGGATCCCATTTAATATGCCAAATCACCTATGTCCAACTTTATACATGTGTGACATCATTTGATATGCAAGTTTACACCTTTGATTTAGATCTATGTCATACATAGTTTTATGCAAGTTTGTGATTATGGCCTATGCAAGTTTTAGGTGAAAAACCATATTATATCTATGCAAGTTTTAGGTGAAAAGCTATATTATATCTATGCAAGTCACACCCTTAGGCCTATGTTTAGATTCATGACAATAACAAGTTTATGCTACATATGTGGTAATCCTTATTTGTAAGATTAGATCCAATTTGTATGCAAATTTGTATGTTTGCGACGTTTCTCCTGTTTGTGAATTAGACTAATTTCTAGTCTAATATATATATATATATTATATATATATATTATATATATATATATATATGTCATACGAACAACGTGGGGATGATGGGGGTAATATTGAATATACACCTATTGAGAATTGACATAAATGGCATGAAAAAGGCATATATTTAATTTAAGATATTAATTGGAAAATTGGCATTTATGGACATAATTGAGACAATTATGGACATAAGCATATTTGGAATTTAGTGATAAAGTTGTGTAGGGATATTAATCCAATTTGGGGTTAAATGAAAATGTGCAATAATAATAAGCCGCCTAAGACATGAGGTTAGACTCTTTTGTGGTGTAAGACTGCCCGGACCCGCCCGACAAATCCAGCAGCCACAAATTCAAGTCTAATGTGATAGGTCAAAGGCATAAATTAAATGCGTAACAGTTGTAAAGACACGAGGTTAGGCTCGTTTGTGGTGTAAGACTGGCCGGACCCGCCCGACAAATCCAGCTGCCACAAATGCCGGTCTAATGTGGGAGGTCTTTACAAGGTTACGGTCTTAATGAGTTAAGAAACACTTAACCAGATAAACATTTGGTGGGACATGAGGGGGTTAAGTGGGTGCCTTGGATGGCATGGGAAATTAATTGGCTGCCTTGGGTGGCATGTGAAAGATGATTAGATGCACTTAACCAAGATTGAAACATGTAAGAAAACATGATTAAGAATGGCGTTAAGTGGGAAAGAACCTTAGAGGGGACCAAGCATAGGTGGAAAGCTTGTGTCATGCATAGGGGCCCTTTTTAGACCAGTAACCCATTAAGTATCTTTGTGGGCTCGACCCAAGTCGAGGACGGGACACGCGTACTGGGTTTGATTGTAAGAGGTCAAAACGGGTTAGCGGTGGCAATGCAAGTCCAATGGGTTCGTATGCGTGTGTGGTCCCGGGTTGGTAGGTAAGATGTTGTTGCATCGTGTAGATATAAGCCGTGCATCTTGGTGGTATCGGGTTGCCACTTTGGGGAGTGATACATCCCACTGTGGAGCCAGCACGGGTATCTATGAGTTAGGGAGCCGATCGAAAGGGGGTAGTGGGTACATCTAGTGGAGATAGGGGAAGACCACACCTACGAAGGTAGCTAGGGGTACACGAAACTACCATTTTGATTAACTAAGTTCTGTACGCGGGATTAACTTTTAGGGTGACTAGTGGTGGTGCAGTATAGTAATTATCTTATAGCGATTAGGTGTGCCTTTAACGTTATCTTTGTTTGTCTTATTTCCTTGGTTTGCTATGTCATACCCATTTGTTCACAGTCATTTCCTTATTTTCCAGCTTATGCCTTATCCTAGTTACTTAATGATTATATTGTTAAAGTTATTGCACCCGCCAGACTTTATGTCTGACCCCCTTTGTTTCCACCTCTTTTCTTCCTCCCCCCAAGGTGCTTAGGGTGGGACTAGTACAAGTGTAGCGTGATTCAAACAGCTTTATCTCTTTCTTTTGAACTTGCTTCTATCACTGAAGTAAAAGATCAGCCTATCTTATTTATGGCTATTTTAATGTGGGGTTATGTCTTTCATTTTATGTACTCTGATTTAGTCAAGATGGATATTATGTACTTGACTCTAGTCTTTGGTTTTTGATGATGTAATCAAACTTATCTGTTACCGCTGTAATGAATAAGCTTTTAAATTTTTAAGTACTGTTTTATATCTGTCTTGTTGTTAAGTTTCTGTTCTATACACACTTAAAACGCTCCATAAATGTTAATGCATTCCCTTTGTGAGTGACATTCTTGGACATTGGGTGTCACACGTGGTATTAGAGCTGAAGGTTACCAGAACAGATATGAATTTTGAAAAACTATTTTTCAAGAGCATTTTATAAAGAAATACTTTCAAAAGTATGTTTTAAGGTAAGTATTTTCAAGAGAAAAGTTTATTTTAAAAACATAACCCCCAAGAGCCATATATCTTTCTTTCGAATTCTTCGTTTGAATCTCTTCATTTTCTTTTCAGTATGTCTGGAATTCCTGAGATACCCAAAGGGATACCGATACCAGGATGGTTTAAAAGGTATCTGGAAGCTAGGGCCCACGTTGCAGGCCCAGCAAATGCTCCTCCTCCTCCTCCTCCCCGCGTTGACAATTTCATGCAAGGAATTTCGGGCGATGGGCGGGAAACCTTTTCACGGGTCGGAGACGTTTGTGGAAGCTCGAAATTGGCTAAAGGAGGTGGAAGAATTGTTTGGAGTCTTTGAGGTAGAAAATGGAAGAAAGGTCCAGTTAGTTGCCTGGTTAATGAAGGATGAGGCCTCGTTTTGGTGGGAGGTCACCAATGGAGAGCGTCCAGTTGATACATGGTCGGATTTCAAATGTAGATTTGAGGCAAAGTTCCTCTCACGGGCTGAAGAGAATCTGTACATGGAAAGGTTTTTAGCATTGAAGCAGGGGAATCTATCTGTGAAAAAGTACGTCTACAAGTTCAATCAGTTGGCGAGATTTGGGATGGACTTGGTGAATATACCTGAAAAGAAGGCCCTAAGATTTGTTAAGGGGTTGAACGAGCCGCTGCATGGGTTTGTTATGACCCACATCCTTGTGGGGGCCACCTTTGAGAGACTAGTTGGCATGGCGCTTATGCATGAAGAGGAGAAAGGCGCCAATGCTAATAAAGCACCTGAGAAGAAAGGAGATCAAAAGAAACCACAACAACAAAACAAGAAAGGCGGGAAGAACAATAATGGCAAAGGAAAGAAGAAGTGCTTTAATTGTGGGACACTAGGCCATCTGAGTAAAGATTGTAGGAAAAAGAAGAAGACTCGTTGTTTCCACTATGGAGAGGCAGGTCATCTAGTTAAGGATTGCCCAAGGAAACAAGGGGCAAGGGCAAAGAACTTCTGGAGGGCAGCTTTAGGCTCTCATGGCACCAGGGTAGGCAAGGGAGTAGGTCCAGGCTCTTGCGGTCCCACCTCTACAAGAACGAGGTAGAAACATTTTCGTTGAAAGTTTAGTTTTTCTGTTTGATCATCCTGTTCGTACCTTGTTTGAATTTGGCACTTCACACTCATTTGTATCTGCTTCGTTAGTTGAAACACTGCACCTAAATACTAGTCTAGTTACGGATCCCATAGTTGTCTCAAATCCTATTGGTGGTTCGGCTCATCTTTCTTTGATTTGTCGGGATTTGAGAGTGTCTATCTTGGGCGTTGGGTTTGAATGCAGCGCCTTTGCTCTTGGCTTCATAGGCTACGGCTTGATTCTAGGTATGGATTGGCTAACTAGATACGGGGCCATCCTAGATTGTGAAAGAAGGGTAGCTAGGTTGTTGGCTCGTTGTGGAACGACTCTTGATATTTCTCGTGACCCTAGAGGTCCAGTAATGCTTAGCTACCTAGAATCTCTTGACGCATCCGATGACGATTTAAAATCTTTTCGTGTGTCCGTGAATATAGTGACGTCTTCGATGAGGTTCGAGCTTTGCCCCCGAAGCGTGAGATAGACTTTCGAATATATCTAGTAGAAAATGCAAAGCCAGTTGCATTTCCAGTGCACCACATGGCTCCGAGAGAGAGAAGAACTCAGTAAGCAAGTGAAAGAATTACTTGAGATGAGGTTCATAAGAAGAAGTATTTCGGAGTGGGGTGCACCAGTCTTTTTTGCTACAAAAAATGATGGTTCACTTAGATTGTGCGTGGACTATAGAGAGCTGAATAAGCTAACAAAGAAGAACAGACACCCGTTACCGAGGATACACAATTTGTTCGATCAGTTGATGGGTGCTTCAGTTTTCTCGCAACTGGATTTGGCTATAGGGTTTCATCAGCTAAGGTTGGCTAAAGATAGCATCGATAAGACTACATTTAGAACTCCTGACGGTTTCTTCGAATGGCTTGTCATGCCTTTTGGTTTCACGAATGCACCTGCATACTTTGTTGACTTAACGAGTAGGGTGTTTAAGGAGTTTCTGAACAAATTTGTAGTAGTCTTTCTAGACGATATTATAGTTTTCTCTAAAAATGAAGAAGAGCATGCCCTACATCTTAGGGAAGTCGTGGAGACCCTACGAGCAAATCGGCTAAAAGCTAAGTTCTCCAAGTGCCATTTTTGGAGAAAAGAATTGAGGTTCTTATGACACGTGGTCTCTAAGGAAGGGATAGCAGTGGATCCCGCTAAGGTATTGGCAATCTAAGATTGGAAAACGCCTAAGAACACAACCGAAGTAAGAAGCTTTTTAGGGCTGGCTAGCTATTATAGGAAGTTCGTTAAGGACTTCGCGAAGATATCAACCCCTCTCACTCGATTAACGAAGAAGAATTTGACTTTTACTTGGGATGTTGACTGTGAAGATGCTTTCCAACGTCTAAAGAGAGCTTTGACGACTGCTCCAGATTTAGTTTTGACAGACGGGAGTAAGATATTCACGGTATATGCCGATGCTTGCGGGACAGGGCTTGGCGCAGTTATAATGCAAGAGGTAAGGGTGATATGCTATGGTGGAAGACAGTTGAAAGCCCACGAGAAAAATTACCCTACCCACGACTTGGAGTTGGCGGCCATAGTTTTTGCGCTTAAGACGTGGCGTCATTATTTACTTGGAAAAAGGTTTGAGTTGTATACAGACCAAGGTCGCTAAAGTACTTATTCTCTCAAAAGGACCAAAACTTGAGGCAACAAAGATGGATGGAGTTTTTGGCATCATACGATTTTGAGATCGCATATACGCCTGGCAAAGGCAACGTTGTAGCTGACGCCTTAAGTAGAAAGAAGTTAACTTTAAGTCCTTTTTTTGTAGAGCGGCAGAGTTTGGAGTATATTTCTTGCTTTGACTTCAGACCCTCTGTCGATTATGTACCCGGATTGTTGGCTTCATTAGAGATGCAACCTACACTTTTGGGTCGAGTTGGAGAGGCACAGCGGAACGACCCACAGTTGGTTGAAATAATAGGCAAGCTTATATGATGGGAGTCCTTAAGACATCTTGATAGATATGCTATAGATGAAAGAGGTTGGGTACGTAGAGATGGAAGACTTTGTGTACCACAAGACGAAAATTTGAAGAAGGCGATTCTTGAAGACTCACATCGATCTAAGATGACCATACATCCCGGTGGTGACAAGATGTATAGGGATATGAAGCGAGTTTTCTTTTGGGCCGGAATGAAGAAGGACGTGGCCAAATTCGTTGCTAGATGCTTAATGTGCCAGCAAGTCAAGGAGGAACAAAAGAAGCCCGGAGGTTTGCTCCATCCCTTAGAGATTCCGCTTTGGAAATGGGAAAGCATTTCCATGGATTTTGTAGATGGGTTACCAAGATCGAGGAAGGGTAATACGGGGATTTGGGTAGTTATAGATCGACTTACTAAAAGTGCCCATTTTATTCCCGTCAAAAGTAGAAGGACCGCCGCATGGTTAGCATCTGTTTACCTTCGAGAGATAGTTCGTTTGCACGGTATACCCTCCAGCATTGTGAGCGATAGAGATCCTATTTTCACAAGCGAATTTTGGAAGAGCTTACAAGAGGCCGTTGGAACGCAATTATGCTTAAGTACCGCTTATCATCCTCAGACGGACGGCCAGACCGAGAGGGTGAATCGGATTCTAGAAGACCTTCTGAGGCTATGCATTCTAAACTTTGGAGGAACATGGGAAGAACACCTTCCACTAGTAGAGTTCGCCTATAATAATAGTTTTCAGGCTAGCATTGGCATTGCACCTGTTGAGGCTCTTTATGGACGACCGTGCCGATCACCTACATGTTGGTGGGAATCCACGGATAAGGTTTTGCTTGGACCCGACATGATTAGGGAGACTTCGGAGAAGATATACCTGATTCGACGGCGAATGAAGACGGCGCAGGACCGAAAGAAGTCATATGCTGATAGGAGACGAACCGATCTTGAATTCAATGTTAGAGACGTTGTTTTTATTAAGATGTCACCGTTGAGAAACGTAGTCCGCTTTGGATCAGTAGGGAAGTTAGCACCAAGGTTCGTAGGACCCTTTCCAATTACAGAGAGGATTGGACAGATGGCGTACAGAGTAAAGTTACCAGAGAAGCTCAGCGGAGTTCATGACGTGTTTCATGTTTCACATTTGCGTAAGTGTTTACATGATACGGTGGAAGTGGTAGAGCCGAGCACGCTTGAAGAAGTTGAAGTAGAGCGCAATGCCATGATCAGACGAGCTCTGTAACACCCCACCTCCGTTAAGGTCACTCACAAAGGGAATGCCTTAACTTTGGTGGAGCATTTTAGTAAACAGAACAGAAACTTACAAGACAGATAAAACAGTACTTGAAAAAAATTAACTTTATTACAGCGGAAACAGAAATCAATATGGTTATATCCTTTCGAATCTCAGAATTCAAGTACAAAATATCAGTCTTGTACAAAAGCCTTCAAAATGCATGGTTTAAAATCATAATCCCCATAGAACGGAAGCTATACAGAACCAAACCATACTTTAAGCACTTCAAGCAAAGAGAAATCCGGATCAAGCTAAAGTATTCCCTCCTTGGATAACCTGGGGGGAAATGGAAGAAAGGAGGCGAAACAACTAGGGTCAGACAAAAAGTCTGGCAAGTCCAGTGACTTTCAGCATATGAACAGATAATAATAATATGACATGAACATAAAATTGGATGAGGGATAACTGTAACAGGTGTAGCAGATATAATAGAAGAGCAGAATGACATAAACAATTGCTTTACACTTCTCTGCACTAATACTAGTATAACAGAATTAGGTGTCGCCCTAATGTCTAAACTGAAACAGGAATGGGTACAGAATAATTTAACAGAAACAGAATACTAACAATGGGCCTTTACTACCCGATCAGAAACAGACAGAAGCAGAAACAGATTAATCCCTACGGAAACAGAATGTAGAATTAGGTGTACACTAGTAATGGGCCTTTACCACCCGAACATACGGTACCACGCAGAAACAGACAGGTGTTACCACCCAACAGAAACAGACGGTACCAACAGAAACAGAGAGAACTAAGTGTACCCTAAAACGCTACCCCAAGCGATCGGCTCCCTAATACATAAATATCCTGTGTTGGCCCCACAGTAGGGTGTATCACTCCCTAAAGTGACAACCAATCGGCACAGACCTATTTATAGATGTCACGGCGTCTTACATCCTCAGAGGCAGACCGGGATCCATGCACGCACATGACCCGGTTGGAACGCACCATCAACACCCCTCGCCATTATCAGAATGAACCACTTATAATTAGTTCAGTAAGCGTGCCCGGACCCTACCTACTGTTGGGTCAAAGTTTTGATACCAGAAAGGGTTACTGACTAATATGGGTCCCAAACAACAGATGACACAAGTAATTCCCCTCCTAACCTTGTGTCCCCAGACTAACAAATTTCAGATTAACTTGTTTAGAAGTTCAGACATACAGAGTTTAGATCAACTAGTTCATAGATCAGACAAACAAGTTAACCGGTTTTCAGACTAACGGATCAGATGTTCGGATTAACAGGCTTACAGATTAACTGGTTACAGACTTACGGATTAACTGGTTACAGAATATCTAACTTTGTATTGGGCCTACGGAATCACGAAACGGGTTTATCCGATTCATTGGTCCAACTGGTTTAACCTTACCCACCCAACACGTTTTAGACATCATATTTATCTCAGATTTTCATTAATTAAATATTAATGCCCAAAATCTCTCACATTAGACTGACAGTTTGTGGCTACTGGTTAGGCCGGTTGGTTCCGGGCTGGTTTCTGTCGCAAACTGAGTCTAACCTCGGGTTTTCAAGCACGTTATGACTAACTTCTCACATTAGAACCTATTGTTTGCGACCACTGGAATATGCCGGGCGGTTCCGGGCAGAATTACGCCGCAAACTCATTCTAACCTCGAGTTAGCCATGTTTATCTTTGTGGCCAATTAATTAATGATTTCCCATTTATACCCATGCCTAATATACATGCCAATTATTAGTAACTATACCCAGTCCAGATTATGTCAATAGCGGACTAATTATATCAACTCAACAGATATAGCAGATAACAGATTTCTCAGACTAGGCGACTTAGCAGATTAAGCAAACTAGCAGATTTAGCATTTTCAACAGACTTAGCAGATGGAAGATGAACAAATCTAGCAGATTAGGCAATGTAACAAAACTAACAAATTAGGAAAATATAATAGATTTACTCATTTCTTAAGGTTTCACAAATATATCTTGCCCAATTATAAATCTTGCCTAAGTTCACATGCATAAATAATAGTCGTGATGCACAATATAATCATATACCCCATGTTTGCATTACATTTACATAGCATAGATTATGGTCATAATTTACCATATGTCATGTTTCAATTTTTATTAAACTTGCATAGTACAGAAGATCCATATATAAATTATACCAAATATAGCTATCGACTACTATGCATGTCATATATTCCAAAGATCCCTTACTTAGTTGTTTATTTATATTAATAGATACCCTACTCTTATGTAAATCTTTATACCTAAGCCATAATCTTTTTATCACAAATCATATGTTCATTACCCATTTATGTTATAAATATAACATGTCCAGTCATATGTCTCAAATTTATGTTCTAACTACAGTCCATGTTCCTTCCTCGAATCAGTCACCTGTTGGTCATGCCTAATTTATGCATCATTCATTTTACTGTCCCAAACAATTTAGCGTAGGTTAATCTCTTATGAGATTGGCTCAGGCTCGTGGTAGCCTAGCTATAAAATAGAAAGAGGAAAGAGGTACAGAATAAAACAGATCAGATCAGAACAGAACAGATATAACCTCAGATTCAGATTTAGAGTTCATGTCACAATCAAAATTAACGTTTATATCGGAAAGTAACTGCACTTGCCTTAATTGGATTAAAGAAAGAACTCTAGTTGTTGTAGAACCGTTGCAGAAGCTCTAATCTCTAATTGAATTTAGGTTGATGTTGATTGTCTTCTAGTTTTGATTCCAGCAGAGTAGCAACGGCATTTTTTTTTAATTTAGAACAGAGGCAGAGTAGAAGCAGAATAGAATTGTGTGCAGAGAAGGCTGGGTTTGGGGCTGTTTAAATAGGTTTAGGCAGACGAATCTAGACAGAAAACGAGACCAGATACATCAGAACGCACCCAGGAAGAAAAGCAGATTCGGGAGGCAGGTCGACCCCCAGGTCGACTCTAGGGTCGACTCTAGGGTCGACCCCCTGGGGGCAGGTCGACTCTAGGGTCGATTCCCCAGTCGACCTGGTCTGTGCTATTTTTTTTTCCTGAACTTTGGGAGGCCATAACTTGGTCATATGTACTCCGATTTACGAAATTTTGGACTCTATTTCGCGTATTTTTCCGAGATGAACGCAATGGCACAGCCTGTTCCCTTAATTCTGATTTTATATTTTAATTATACTCAGATTTGTAATTCTTAAGTTCACAGAAAATATGGGGTGTTACATTCTCCCCTCCTTAAAGGATTTCATCCCCGATATCTTCAAGTTAAGAAGAATGTGTCCTTCCATCCAATCAATCATCTACTCAGTCATCATCCACAAGCATCCATTGTCCTTAGAAATTTCTAGTGTTGTATGAACATTTGCAAAAGTGTGTGTATATATTCCTTATCTAATGCAAAGATCAGGCGGTCTACTGATTCAGTTGACCTCCTTAATGCGAATTATGTCAGTGCCATGAGTCCAATATGTATGCAATATTCCTATTTGATACATATCATTTCTATATGAGTGCACAACCATCCACTCATATGCAACATCCATGTGCTGATTCAACCATTATGCATCCATAAAAATTTAAAATGCTCACACATCCATATGCAGTATGAGAGTGTTTTCAAGCCGATCTAGTGCCTAGTGTGTGTATATGCGCCCACGAGCAACCACTAGCAACCACTTGCATCCACTTGCAACCATCAAACATAACATGTCTCAAACACATGTTTACACCCATTAGGATTCCTATCTATAAGTTGAGCACTCGATCGATAGGATACAGTCGAGTGATGGAAGCAAGTACAGATAAAACAAAAACTTGATTCCTATCAGACATTGGTTGAGAAAATAATTCCCCTAAGTGTCAACACCGAAGACCGAAATCAACATCAGATTGACACCCAAAGGGTTACCTTCTTTAGACAATGTCAAAACTGGAAATCTTATTAGAAGTATTCAGATATTTACAGACTACTGGTACAGATCAGGTTCCCTAATGATTCTTCGGAAGCTAAGCATGATAAAATCATACCCCACAAAAACTCAGAATATATGCGTCATATTTGACGCCTAACACAGATATCCCTCAAACCTTAACTTAAAACAGATGAGTCATACCCTTTATGGGTCTGAGTCTACAGCAGAATCAGAAACAATACTAGTATTCAAGTGCAGAGTATCAAGTACAGAATCAGAAAGAGTCTTAACTCCATAACCATATAAGAAAATTAAACCTTCTACATAAATTTTCCCTATTTCTATCCTATACACTAGCCTTGAGAGTGTTTGCCTGCCCTCCAGAAGTTGGTCCTGTCCTCTGTCCTTGCCTTCGATTCTTCGGCCAGTCCCTAGTAAAGTGCCCCATCTCACCATAGTAGAAGCAAGCACCCTCCCCTTCCTCTTTCGGTAATCCTTATTCAGATGAGTCGAGCTTCCATAAGTAAAACACTTTCCTCCTCCTTATCTTCAAACTTTCCTTCCTTATTTTGTGTTTCCCTTTTGCCTCCATTGTGAACTAAGTCTATATGAGTTTCTCACCTTTAGGTTGTGCTCCTTAGCCAAACCTCATCATTCTCATCTTTACTATCCTTGTGTAACACGTTGACCAATCCCTCGAAAGCTGCCTCCATCGCCCGGAAAAATCCTTCAAAGCTCTAAAGAAAACTAGCCGCAGGTGAAACTACTACAGCTATCGATGGAAGTCGGGCACTACTTTGCCCTTCGACGAGGTTACCTCCCAGAAAACCGGGAGCCCCAGAGACTCAAGAAAGAAGGAAACAAGGATTCAAGTAGAGGATCAAAAGATAGATATATGGCTTAGGGGACTATATTTTTCAAAATAAGCTTTACTTTTGAAAATACTTCCTTTTCAAAACCTTTTTGAAAATAGTTTTCAAAAATTCTTTATCAAATCCGGTAACCTTCAGCTCTGATACCAAGTGTAACACCCCACCTCCGTTAAGGTCACTCACAAAGGGAATGCCTTAACTTTGGTGGAGCATTTTAGTAAACAGAACAGAAACTTACAAGACAGATAAAACAGTACTTGAAAAAAAAATTAACTTTATTACAGCGGAAACAGAAATCAATATGGTTACATCCTTTCAAATCTCAGAATTCAAGTACAAAATATCAGTCTTGTACAAAAGCCATTAAAATGCATGGTTTAAAATCATAATCCCCATAGAACGGAAGCTATACAGAGCCAAGCCATACTATAAGTACTTCAAGCAAAGAGAAATCCGGATCAAGCTAAATTATCCCCTCCTTGGATAACCTGGGGGGGAACGGAAGAAAGGAGGCGAAACAACAAGGGTCAGACAAAAAGTCTGGCAAGTCCAGTGACTTTCAGCATATGAACAGATAATAATAATAATATGACGTGAACATAAAACTGGATGAGGGATAACTGTAACAGGTGTAGCAGATATAATAGAAGGGCAGAATGACATAAACTATTGCTTTACACATCGTTGCACTAATACTAGTATAACAGAGTTAGGTGTCGCCCTAATGTCTAAACTGAAACAGGAACGGGTACAGAATAATTTAACAGAAACAGAATACTAATAATGGGCCTTTACTACCCGATCAGAAACAGACAGAAGCAGAAACAGATTAATCCCTACGGAAACAGAATGTAGAATTAGGTGTACACTAGTAATGGGCCTTTACCACCCGAACAGACGGTACCACACAGAAACAGACAGGTGTTACCACCCAACAGAAACATACGGTACCAACAGAAACAGACAGAACTAAGTGTACCCTAAAACCCTACCCCAAGCGATCGGCTCCCTAATAAATAAATATCCTGTGTCGGCCCCACAGTAGGGTGTATCACTCCCTAAAGTGACAACCAATCGGCACAGACCTATTTACAGATGTCACGACGTCTTACATCCTCAGAGGCAGACCGGGATCCATGCACGCACATGACCCGGTTGGAACGCACCATCAACAACCCTCGCCATTATCAGAATGAACCACTTATAATTAGTTCAGTAAGCGTGCCCGGACCCTACATACTGTTGGGTCAAAGTTTTGATACCAGAAAGGGTTACTGACTAATATGGGTCCTAAACAACATATGACACAAGTAATTCCCCTCCTAACCTTGTGTCCCCAGACTAACCGATTTCAGATTAACTTGTTTAGAAGTTCATACATACAGAGTTTAGATCAACTAGTTCATAGATTAGACAAACAAGTTAACCGGTTTTCAGACTAACGGATCAGATGTTCGGATTAACAAGCTTACAGATTAACTGGTTACAGACTTACGGATTAACTCGTTATAGATTATCTAACTTTGTATTGGGCCTACGGATTCACGAAACGGGTTTATCCAATTCATTGGTCCAACTGGTTTAACCTTACCCACCCAACACGTTTTAGACATCATATTTATCTCAGATTTTCATTAATTAAATATTAATGCCCAAAACCTCTCACATTAGACTGACAGTTTGCGGCTACTGGTTAGGCCGGTTGGTTCTGGGCAGGTTTTTGTCGCAAACTGAGTCTAACCTTGGGTTTTCAAGCACGTTATGACTAACTTCTCACATTAGAACCTATTGTTTGCGACCACTGGAATATGCCGGGCGGTTCCGGGCAGAATTACGCTGGAAACTCATTCTAACCTCAAGTTAGCCATGTTTATTATTGCGGCCAATTAATTAATGATTTCCCATTTATACGCATGCCTAATATACATGTCAATTATTCATAACTATAGCCAGTCCAGATTATGTCAATAGCGGACTAATTATATCAACTCAACAGATATAGCAGATAACAGATTTCTCAGACTACGCGACTTAGCAGATTAAGCAAACTAGCAGATTTAGAGTTTTCAACAGACTTAGTAGATGGCAGATGAACAAATCTAGAAGATTAGGCAATGTAACAAAACTAACAAATTAGGCAAATATAACAGATTTACTCATTTCTTAAGGTTTCACAAATATATCTTGCCCAATTATAAATCTTGCCTAAGTTCACATGCATAAATAATAGTCGTGATGCACAATATAATCATATACCCCTTGTTTGCATTACATTTACATAGCATAGATTATGGTCATAATTTACCATATGTCATATGTTTCAATTTTTATTAAACTTGCATAGTACAGAAGATCCATATATAAATTATACCAAATATAGTTATCGACTACTATGCATGTCATATATTCCAAAGATCCCTTACTTAGTTGTTTATTTATATTAATAGATACCCTACTCTTATGTAAATCTTTATACCTAAGCCATAATCTTTTTATCACAAATCATATGTTCATTACCCATTTATGTTATAAATATAACATGTCCAGTCATATGTCTCAAATTTATGTTCTAACTACAATCCATGTTCTTTCCTCGAATCAGTCACCTGTTGGTCATGCCTAATTTATGCATCATTCATTTTACTGTCCCAAACAATTTAGCATAGGTTAATCTCTTATGAGATTGGCTCAGGCTCGTGGTAGCCTAGCTATAAAATAGAAAGAGGAAAGAGGTACAGAATAAAACAGATCAGATCAGAACAGAACAGATATAACCTCAGATTCAGATTTAGAGTTCATGTCACAATCAAAATTAACGTTTATATCGGAAAGTAACTGCACTTGCCTTAATTGGATTAAAGAAAGAACTCTAGTTGTTGTAGAACCGTTGCAGAAGCTCTAATCTCTAATTGAATTTAGGTTGATGTTGATTGTCTTCTAGTTTTGATTCCAGCAGAGTAGCAATGCCATTTTTAATTTAGAACAGAGGCAGAGTAGAAGCAGAATAGAATTGTGTGCAGAGAAGGCTGGGTTTGGGGCTGTTTAAATAGGTTTAGGAAGACGAATCAAGACAGAAAATGAGACCAGATACATCAGAAAGCACCGAGGCAGAAAAGCAGATTCGGGAGGCAGGTCGACCCCCAGGTCGACTCTAGGGTCGACTCTAGGGTCGACCCCCTGGGGTCAGGTCGACTCTAGGGTTGACTCTAGGGTCAACCCCCTAGGGGCAGGTTGACTCTAGGGTCAACCCCCTGGGGGCTGGTCGACTCTAGGGTCGACTCCCCAGTCGACCTGGTCTGTGCTGTTTAATTTTTTTCTGCACTTTGGGAGGCCATAACTTGGTCATATGGACTCCGATTTACGAAATTTCGGACTCTATTTCGCGTATTTTTCCGAGACGAACGCAATGGTACAGCCCGTTTCCCTGGATTCTGATTTTATATTTTAATTATACTCAGATTTGTAATTCTTAAATTCACAGAAAATACGGGGTGTTACAAGATCCTACATGCATTCTCGGATCGGAGGTCAAAAAGCTTCGCAACAAAGAGGTCAAGTTGGTCAAAGTGCAATGGGGAGATAGTCAAAGAGACGTGACTTGGGAGACGGAAGATAAGATGCGTACATTGTACCCTTTCCTTTTTGAGGGTATGTTTTAATTTCTCCTCTTTCCTACTGCTTTGTTGATACTTGTCCTATCTTTTAGTATTATCTTTGCCATGACATCTTCGATCTTTAGTTAGAAAGAACCCTATGGTTGAAACATGTGTTTGAGACATGTTATGTTTGATGGATGCAAATGGATGCAAGTGGTTGGTAGTGGTTGCTCGTGGATGCATATACACAAACCTTAGGCACTAGATCGGCTCAATCAACTTCATGTTGCATATAAACTTGTGTGCATATTTAAATTAATGGATGTATAATGGTTGTGTTATCATATGGATGCTGCATTTTGATGAATGGTTGTGCACACATGTAGAAATAATATGTATCGATAGGATACTTTCAGATACATAATGGACGAATGGCACTATCATGATTTGCATTAAGGAGGTCAACTGAATCAGTAGACCGCCTTATTTTGCATTAGATAAGGAACATATGCACACACTTCTTGCATATGTTCATACAACATTAGAAATTTTGTAAGGACAATGGATGCCTGTGTTTGATGGTTGAGTAGATGGAAGATTGGATGTTAGGATATGCATTCTCCTTAACTTGGCGATTTCGGGGGCGAAATCCTTTAAGGAGGGGAGAATGTAACACCCCGTAATTTTAATATTAATGTTAACAAATCAAAGAATAATTAATCTCAAATGAGAGAGTTAAGGGAAACGGGTTACGCCATTACGTTCGTCTCGGAATTCTGCTTGAGATAGAGTCCGAGTTTGCGTAAAACGGAGAGAGTATGAAGGAGATATGGACAAACGAAGTTAGGCAGAAAACCAGAAAGAAGAAGAAGAAAAAAAGTAGAAATGCACTAGCGCACTTGGGAAGTGCGCCAGTACAAAAATTGCACTGGCGCACTTCCCAAGTGCGCCCAGGTCGGACTAAATGCCTACACAACTTTCTATTGTGTTCTGATCCATACGGTGACTCATTGCTGAGTCCTTTCTAACTCCTTGCTGAGTCATTAGGGCTGAGGTGTCACCCTATCCTGATTGAATGGTTGTGGTTAACTCTAGGTTCATCCGACGGCTATAATTAAATTGAAATTCTATATAAACACATGTAGACTCAAATCGTAAAATCAAATCAAAATTAGAACCATGGCCGTCATGCTATCACCTTGCAACCTAGAAGTAGCCGCCAACAACTAGAGGGATAATGAAGCTAATCAATTCAACTCAAGTCTAATTTAAATCAAAATTTATCTACATCAAGGGAACGCTAATCAATTTCAGAACTCAGAATCTAGAACTCAAGACCTTCTTTGAGTTGTGAGTTCAATTTCTTTAACAAGATAATTAATAAGTTAGTTGGGTTGAGATATAAATTGGGTTATATGGCTATGTTTGTGGATCATTGGAAAAATGTGATCTTTTGTTAATATATGCTAGATGTTTATCATGGTAGTTTTGTTGTGGATCCCTTTTCATATGCCAAATCATATATGCTAGTTTTTCAGAAAGATAGTTTTGTTGTGGATCCCTTTTAATATGCCAAATCACCTATGTTCAACTTTATACACATTTGACATCATTTGATATGCAAGTTTACACCTTTGATTTAGATCTGTGTCATACATAGTTTTTGCAAGTTTGTGATTATGGCCTATGCAAGTTTTAGGTGAAAAACCATATTATATCTATGTAAGTTTTAGGTGAAAAGCTATATTATATCTATACAAGTTCACACCTTTAGGCCTATGTTTAGATTCATGACAATAACAAGTTTATGCTAGATATGTGGTAATCCTTATTTGTTAGATTAGATCCAATTTGTATACAAATTTGTATGTTTGCGACCTTTCTCCTTTTTATGTATTAGACTAATTTCTAGTCTAACATATATATATATATATGTGTGTGTGTGTGTGTGTGTGTGTCGTACGAACAACGTGTGGACGATGGGGGTAATATTGAATATACACCTATTGAGAATTGACATAAATGGCCTGAAAAAGGCATATATTTAATTTAAGATATAAATTGGAAAATTGGCATTTATGGACATAATTGAGACAATTATGGACATAAGCATATTTGGAATTTAGTGATAAAATTGTATCGGGATATTAATCCAATTTCGGGTTAAATGAAAATGTGTAATAATAATAAACCGCCTAAGGCACGAGGTTAGACTCTTTTGTGGTGTAAGACTGCCAAGACCCGGGGCAAATCCAGCAGCCATAAATGCCAGTCTAATGTGAGAGGTCAAAGGCATAAATTGAATGCATAATAGTTGCAAAGACATGAGGTTAGGCTCGTTTGTGCTGTAAGACTACCCGGACCCACCCGACAAATCCAGCTGCCACAAAAGCCGGTATAATGTGGGAGGTATTTACAAGGTTACGGTCTTAATGAATTAAGAAACACTTAACCAGATAAACATGTGGTGGGACATGAGGGGGTTAAGTGGGTACCTTGGGTGGCATGGGAAATTAAGTGGGTGCCTTGGGTGGCATGTGAAAGGCGATTATATGCACTTAACCAAGATTGAAACATGCAAGAAAACATGATTAAGAATGGGGTTAAGTGGGAAAGAACCTTAGAGGGGACTAAGAACATGTGGAAAGTTTTAGTCATGCATGGGGGCCCTTTTCAGACCAGTAACCCATTAAGTATCTTTGTGGGCTCGACCCAAGTCGAGGACGGGACACGTGTTGTAACAACCCACGTCCATTAATGTCACTCACAAAGTGTATGCATTAACTTCCATGGAGCATTTTAAGTAAGTACAGAACAGAAAATCACAACAAGATAGATATAAACAGTACTTGAAAATTAAAACTTTATTTCATTGCAGCGGATAAACCCATATGTTTGATTACATCATCAAAATCATAAACCAAAGTCAAGTACATCATATCCATCTTGATAAAACAAAGTACATAAACTGAAAGACATAATCCCCAACATTAAAATAGCCATAAATAAAGAGAAGCTTAACTTTACTTCAGCGGTCCAAGAAATCTTCTAAAAGCAATCCAAAATCAAGCTCCACTGGTGCTAGTTCCAACCTGAGCACCTGGGGGGGAGGTGAGGAAAGAGATGGAAAAAGGGGGGGTCAGACATAAAGTCTAGCGAGTACGATAATTCTAACAATATAATTAACAAAGTAACTAGGCTAAGGAATAAGTTGGAAAATAAGGAAATGACCATGAACCATTGAGTATGGAAGAGTAAACAAGGAAACAAGATGAACTACGATGTCGTTAAAGCGCACGTAACCCACTAAGATAAATTTACTAAACTACACCAAAACTATAGGATAATTGCTATACTGCACCGCCACTTGTGTACTGCACCACCACTAGTCACCCTAAGGTTGATCCCGCCTACAGACTTAATAATGATATTAGTAGTTTTGTGCACCCCTAGCTGCCTTCATAGGTGTCGTCTGCCCCTATCTCCACTAGGTGTACTCACTACCCCCAAGCGATCGGCTCCTTAACTCGTAGATACCCGTGCTAGCCCCACAGTGGGGTGTATCACTCCCCAAAGTGGCAACCAGATACTACCAAGAATGCACGGCTTATACCTACACGATGCAACAACGTCTTACCTACCAGCCCGGGTCCACACACGCATATGAACCCGTTGAACTTGCGTTGCCACCGCTAACCGGTTTTGGCCTCTTACAGTCAAGCCCCGTATGCGTGTCCCATCCTCGACTTGGGTCGAGCCCACAAAGATACATATGGGTTACTGGTTGAAACGGGCCCCCATTACTTGAAAAAAGCAATCCACCTAAGCTTGGTCCCCTCCAGTACATCCCACTTAAACCACTTCTTATTCATGTTTCAATCACATGTTTCAATTTTGGTTAAGTGTTTCTAATCGTTTTTCCAAATACCACCCAAGGCACCCACTAAATTCCACATGTCACCCAAGTCACCCACTTAACCCCTTCATGTCCCACTACATGCTTATCTGGTTAAGTGTTTCTTAATTCATTAAGACTGTAACCTCATAAAGACCTCTCATATTAGACTGGCATTTATGGCACCTGGATTTGCCGGGCGGGCCCGAGCAGTCTTACACCACAAAAGAGCCTAACCTCGTGTCTTTGCAATTGTTACGTATTTAGTTTTTGCCTAAGACCTCTCATATTAGACTGACATTTATGGTAGCTCGATTTGCCAGGCGGATCCGGGTAGTCTTACACCACAAAAGAGTCTAACCTCGTGTCTTAGACGATTAATTACTCCTAATTAATCATCCCCCAAATTTGAGTTACTTTCCCTATTCAAATTATCAATCAATTCCAAATTTAACGATGTCCATAATTGACTCAATTATGTCCATCCATTTATGGTATCAATTTCACCACAATTTTATTTTATACCTTTTTACGCATTTATACCAATTAAATATTTTTAATATTATCCCCTTTACCCCACGTAGTACGTTTGTTCGTTTAACGTAAAAATATACGTTAGACTCGAATAGTCTAACTCATGAAATAAAAGAAAACATCACAATATATACACATAATTAAAACACAGATCTAACATAGGGGTGAACTTGCATATGTGAATGATGTTCTATATCTAAAACTTGCATAGGCCAAGATTACAACTTGCATAAACAACATATGTCATGGCTCCAAATTTAAAGGTGTGGACTTGATGAGACAATGGCAACAAACTTACATAACCATCATATGCCATGGATCCAAATCTAAAGGTGTGAACTTGATGAAATAATGGCCAACAACTTGCATAAATAACATATGTCATAGATCTATATCTAAAGGGGGTAAACTTGCATAGGTAATAACATAACATGATCCATATCCAACTTATAAACTCACATATGTGATTTACACATCGCAACAATGGTGTAAACTAATATCTAACACGTAAAGTATCATGTCATAGCCTAACTTTCGATTAAATTCTCACATAAACTAGGTGCCATAATCATGTAAGGTCACATGTAATTCTACCTAAACTTGTATATGGTTCATGTTTGAATCAATATCTAAACTTTCCTACATATGATTTATCATATGAATCGATATAACAAACGAGCATAAGAAACATGATGATTCGATTGTATATAGAATTACAACATGGATGATAGCAACATAACTTTGCATGATAGCATCACAACATAACATCATAGATATTTCAATCACAATCCTACAACATAATTACAACATGCAATCAATACTTCATATCACATCCATACAATCCGCGTTATAACTTAATCTAATTAAATTACTAATTATTTTGCTGAAACTATCGAACTCACAACTCAAAAGCAGTCTTGAGTTCTGAATTCTGATTTCTGGGGTTGAATTATTGCTCCTTTGATGAAGATTCACTGTTAGGGTTGAGTAGTTCTGATTTGGTTGTTGTTCTTCCTCTTTAATTTGGTGGCGGCTGCTCTAGGGTTCAAGACAACAGCATGACGGCCATAGTTTTAATTCTGATTTAGGGTTTGTGTCTATGGGTCTTTTTATAGAATTCTGAATTAATTCAAGCTATCGGATTTTATTAGGGTTAAACAAAACCATTCAATCATGATAGGGTGATGAGTCAGCCCTAATGACTCAGCAAGGAGTCAGAAAGGACTCAAAAACACGGGTCCGCCTAAACCAGAAAGCTGTGCAGGCTCCCGCCTTGGCCTGGGCGCGCATGGCAGGTGCGCCAGTGTTAATATGTACTGGCGCATTTCCCCAAGTGCGCCAGTGCATTTATATTTATTTGTTTATTTATTTTTTGCTACCCATCTTCGTTCGTCTATAACTCCTTCATCCGGTACTCGTTTCCCGCAAAGTCGGACTCTATCTCCACTAGAATTCCGAGACGAACACAATGGCGGAACCCAATCCCTATAATTCTCACGTCCGAGTTTAATTATTCTTTAATTTAGCTAATTCGATTATTCAAAAATCCGGGGTGTTACATTCTCCCCTCCTTAAAGGATTTTGCCCCCGAAATCTCCAAGTTAAGGAGAATGTATATCCTACCATCCAAACAACCATCTACTTAACCATCAAACATGGGCATCCATTGTCCTTATAAAATTTCTAATGATGTATGAACATATGAAAGAAGTGTGTGTATATGTTCCTTATCTAATGCAAAATCAAGCGGTCTACTGATTCAGTTGACCTCCTTAATGCAAACCATGATAGTGCCATGCGTCCATTATGTATGCGAAAGAACCCTATCGATACATATCATTTCTACATGCGTGCACAACCATTCACCGAAATGCAACATCCATATGATGGTGCAACCATTATTCATCCATTACTTAAATATGTACACACATTTATATGTAATATGCGATATGAGGTGACTGAGCCAATCTAGTGCCTAAAGTGTGTGTATATGCATCCACGAGCAACCACTAGCAAACACTTGCATCCACGTGCATCCATCATCCATAACATGTCTCAAACACATGTTTCAACCATAGGACTACCCTATCTAAAGGTCACAAATACTACCGAGAGGACGTACTAAAGATAAGATAAGTACAAGATAAGCGATAAAGGAGAAATTAAAAGACATACCCTCGAAAAGAAAAGGGTACAATGAACGCATCTTCGCTTCCGTCTCCCAAGTAGCGTTGCTCTCATCATCTCCCCATTGCACTTTGACTAGTTTGACCTCTCGATTCCTCAACTTCTTAATCTCCGACCCAAGAATGCGCGTAGGAGCTCGTCAAATCGTCGCATCACGCTCGATCTCTACCTCTCTAAGCAAGCTCGGCTCTACCACTTCCGCGGTCTCGTGCAAGCACTTCCTCAAATGAGATACATGGAATACGTCGTGTACGACACTAAGTCTATTGGGCAACTCCTCTCTATACGCCATCTGCCTAATCCTTTCCTTAATAGGAAACGGCCCTACGAACCTTGGTGCTAACTTCCCAACGGATCCAAAGCGAATGATGTTTCGTAATGGAGATACCTTGACAAACACCATGTCCCCAACATCAAACTCAAGATCTGGCCTCCTCTTATCCGCATAAGATTTCTTCCTATCTTGCACCGTCTTCATCCTCCTTCGAATCAAATCGATTTTCTTCGAAGTCTCTCTAATCATATCGGGTCCAAGCAAGATCTTATCCGTATATTCCCACCAACATGTAGGCGAACGACACGGCCGTCCATAAAGATCTTCGAACAGTGCCATGACAATGCTAGACTGAAAGCTGTTATTATAAGCGAATTCTACCAACGGAAGATATTCCTCCCATGTACCTTCGAAATCTAAGACACATAATCTCAGTAGGTCCTCTAGAATACGATTCACCCTCTCGGTCTGGCCGTCCGTCTGAGGATGATATGTGGTGCTCAAACATAACTGAGTCCGTACCGCCTCTTGCAAGCTTATCCAAAATTCGCTAGTGAAAATAGGATCGCGGTAGCTCATTATGCTAGAAGGAACACCGGGCAAACGAACTATTTATCGAATGTATACGGAGGCTAACCATGGGGCAGTCCTCTTACTCTTCACGGGAATGAAATGGGCGCTCTTAGTAAGTCTTTCTACCACGACCAGAATCCCCGTATTACCCTTACTCGATCTCGGTAATCCGTCAATAAAGTCCATCGAGACTCTTTCCCACTTCCATTGTGGGACCTCCAATGGGTGAAGCAATCCACCGGGCTTCTTTTGCTCCGCTTTTACTTTTTGGCACACCAAGCATCTAGCGAAATACTTGGCCACATCTTTCTTCATGCCGGCCCAAAAGTAAACTCGTCTCATGTCCATGTACATCTTGTCCCCACCGGGATGAATGGTCATCTTCGAACGATGGGCATCATCAAGAATGGTCTTCCTCAGATTCTCGTCTCGTGGTACACAAATTTTACCGTCCCTACGCAACCAATCCTTATCATCTAGGGTATACCTACGGAGATGGCTCGATGACTCCCCTCCTTTGAGCTTCTCTACTAACTCAACCAACTGTGGGTCGTCTCGCTGTGCCTCGCCAATCCGTCCCAAAAGCGTAGGTCTGACCTCTAAGGATGCTAGCAAACCAGGTACAAAGTCGATGGAAGGTGTGAAGTCAAACGTAGAAATGAACTCTAAACTTTGCCGCTCAACAAACAATGGACTCAAGGATAACCTTTTTCTACTTAAGGCATCTGCCACCACGTTACCCTTTCCAGGGGTATATGCTATCTCGAAGTCGTAGGGTGCTAAGAACTCCATCCACCTTTAGTGCCTTAAGTTCAAGACCTTCTGAGAGAATAAGTATTTTAATGACTTGTGGTCAGTGAACAATTCGAATTTTTCGCCAAGAAGATAATGACGCCAAGACTTAAGCGCGAAAACAATAGCGGCCAACTCTAGGTCATGTGTAGGGTAATTTCTTTCTTGCACTCTCAACTGCCTTCCACCATAGGCTATTACCCTTCCCTCTTCCATTAAGATTGCGCCTAGTCCTGTCCCACAAGCGTTGGTATAAACGGTAAATGGCTTACTCCCATCTGGCAACACTAAGACTGGGGCTGTGGTCAAAGCTCTCTTTAAACGTTGGAACGCATCATCACAATCTGCGTCCCACATGGAAACTAAGTTCATCTTCGTCAAGCGTGTTAATGGAGCTGATATTTTTGCGAAGTCTCTGATAAACTTCCTATAGTAGCCAGCCAACCCTAAAAAATTCCTCACCTCGGTAGCATTTTTAGGAACCTTCCAATCTAGGATGGCCACTATCTTCGTGGGATCCACGACTATCCCTTCTTTAGAAACCACGTGCCCTAAGAATCGCACTTCCTTCCTCCAAAAGTGACATTTAGAAAATTTAGCTTTAAGGCTTTGCGCTCGAAGAGTCTCCAACACTTCCCTAAGACGTAGGGCATGCTCTTCTTCGCTTTTAGAAAAGATTAAGATGTCATCTACAAAGACTACCACGAATTTATTAACGTGCTCCCTAAACACCTTACTCATCAAATAAACAAAGTATGCGGGGGCGTTTGTCAAACCTAAGGTCATCACCAGCCACTCGAAGAAACCGTCTGAAGTTCTAAAGGCAGTCTTGTCTATGCTATCCTTAGCCACTCTCAACTGATGGAAACCAGTGGCTAAGTCCAACTGCGAAAACACTGAGGCGCCAACTAACTGATCGAAGAGATCGTTAATCCTTGGCAGTGGGTGTCTATTCTTCTTAGTAAGCTTATCAAGTTCTCTATAGTCCACACAAAGTCTAAGGTTCCCAACCGCCTTTGTGGCAAATACTACTGGAGCACCCCACTCCAATATACTACGTCTGATGAACCCCTTCTCAAGCAATTCTTTCACTTGCTTACTGAGTTCTCTTCTCTCTCTTGGATCCATGTGGAGCACTGGCAATGCAACTGGCTTTGCATTGTCCACTAGATATATTCGAAAGTCTATCTCACATTTTGGGGGTAAACCCCTCACCTCATCTAAGACATCAGCATATTCACGGACTATGGGAACAGAATGTAAATCATCATGCGATGCTTCAAGGGATTCTAGGTAATTAAGCATTACTGGACCTGTAGGGTCACAAGAAATATCAATGGTCTTTCCCGAAAGAGTCAACAATCTAACTACCCTTCTTTCACAATCTAGGATGGCCCCATATCTAGTTAGCCAATCCATACCTAGAATTAAACCGTAGCCCATGAAGCCAAGAACAAAAGTGTTACACTCAAACTCAACACCCAATATAAACACTCTCAAATCCATACAAATCATAGAAAGATGAGCCGAACCACCAATAGGATTTGAGACTACTAAGGGATCAGTAATAAGACTAGTATCTAGGTGCAGTGTGGCTGAATGCGATGTGCCTGAATCGGTGGTTGAATCGAATGATGTAGAGATAAACGAATGCGATGTGCCTGAATCGAATAAAGTATGGGCAGGATGATCAAACAGAAAAAATAAACTTTCAACGGAAATTTCTCTACCTTGTTCTTGCAGTGGTGAGACCACGAGAGCCTGAACTTGTACCCTTGCCTGCCCGGGTGTCATAAGAGCTTGCACCTGTCCTCCCAAGGTAGACCCTGCCCTCTGCCCTTTCTTTGGGTAGTCCTTAATAAGATGTCCCGCCTCGCCACAGTGGAAACAACCGGTCTTCTTCTTCTTCCTTCAATCTTTGCTTAGATGGCCGGGTGTCCCACAGTTAAAGCATTTCTTCTTCCCCTTAGTATTGTTGCCTTTGCCACCTTTCTTGTTCTGTTGTTGCTGTTGCGACTTATTTTGGTCCCCTTTCTTCTCGGGTGCCTTATTAGCATTGGCGCCCTTCTCCTTGTCGTGCATGAGTGCCATGTCAACTAACCTCTTAAAGGTAGCCCCTATGGTAATGTGGGTCATAGCCAACCCATGAAGCAGCTCGTTTAAACCGTTAACAAATCTTAGAGCCTTCTTTTCTGGAGTGTTCACCAAGTCTAAGCCAAACCTTGCCAATTGGTTGAATTTGTTAACGTACACTTTCACTGATAGATTCCCTTGCTTCAGCGATAAAAACCTTTCCATGTATAAATTCTCTTCAGCCCGCGAGATAAACTTCGCCTCAAACCTTTGCCTAAAATCTGGCCATGTATCAACTGGACGACCCCCATTAGTGACGTCCCACCAAAACGAGGCCTCATCCTTCATCATCCAAGCAGCTAGCTGGACTTTCCTTCCATCATCTTGAATGACTCGCAAATCCATAATATCGGAGTTGACTATAGACATCATACGTCCAACCCAAATATCACGAAAATACGAAACATTTTTTTTAGAAGAAAGAGATAGAAGAGGAACAGAAATAACAACACAGAATCTCAGATCACAGCGGAACAAAATATAATATATCATATCTTTGAAATACAAAATCTTAACTATATAACATACACTTATCAGAGTACAACACTTACAACACAGCGGAACAAAATTCTATATAACTAATGCTGAAGCCTCCTGCTCCATCTCTTCAGATAGATCTATAAAATCCTGAACTACTTGACTGTCCGTACAAATTTAGGCACCCAAGAGTTTAGGTAGAACAAAACAAATAAACTCCGGGTCAGTCAAGGGACTGGTATGAGTAAACAGTTTATAACAGTTTCAGAAACTAAATGATATCTCATAAGACCATGCCGTATAACACGAAACAGGTTTTTCCTTTATGAGAATCCAAAAACTTGATTTAACATTATATCAAAACTCTTTTGACATTATAATAGTGTCTAAATCAAGTAAATAACAATCTAATGGAACGTTTGCATCTCACGTACCACATATATAATATACAATCAAAACCGCAAGCACGTATTGGGTAATGGATTTCCAACTATGACAAGGTATGGAACCACCTTCCGCTGGTATATCTCTAGAGGAGAATACACCGAGTTCAACAAGAACATCTTGCAACTCAGCCACACATGACCGACCACTCATTTCGCTTGAGTGCATCGAATGAATATCACCAGCGGTTGGGATTAGCAACCGTTTCCCAAATGGGACAACATCGACAGTAGATTTTAGAAGTAAATGAAACTCTAGATCAGGCGATTATACACCCTAATAGGTGCGACATACATAGCCATGCTGTCTGCCCGATTTTTGTCATTTACCGGTTGATGAGGCTTGAGGTTACGCCTTATCATCACATCAAATTCACTTCGAATGCCACATTGTCAGATCCATCGAAAATCACTAATTGACGTCTAAAACAGTACATTAAGTGTCAGCTAAAAGAAGTTTCCATCTCCGCTTCCACTCTTGGTATGGTTGAAGAAATCAATATACGTGACCTTTCTGGAAATACTCTGTCAGACATTCATCCATACAAGTCACCCAGGAACAGGATGAATCCAAAGGCACTATTTCTATTAATAGAAAATTCCTTGCACTCTACTACGTCTTCGATTGTCTTCATATAATCTGATTCGCAATGCTACAGCCAATACGGAGTGGTTCTTAGGATAATAATCCAACCGGTCTCTCCGTATTGACAACGATGGTCAAAACTTCGATAGTCTGTGATTTAACTATCGAATAAAAACAAGTTTTTCGATAGTCGATGATTTAACTAACAAAGAAAAACAAGTGTTCATTCAACATATCAACAATCACTGATCCTTTAATTAATATTCCATTAATTAAATCACTTCTCTGTTTCTTTATCAATATTTGTTAACCAAATATTTTCAATAACCATATTGGCCTTTTACGTTATTTGGAAAACATTTCCGAATATCTCCTTCCTTTATTTTCTAAACTTTAGAAAATATATGCTATTTATAATTGGAAAATATTCCAATTACTTTTCTCTTTTCCGATCTCGTTTATTTCTATACTTAGGAAATATTCTTTATTCTATTTCCAGGCATACATTTATTTGGGTTAAAACAAATGTTGTGTAAAACATCATTACGGCAACCCAAAAACTATATTCAACTCACTCTTTATTCAACATTGATCTTCGAGCCTGAAATCTTACTATTTATTTGTTAATAATGAAATCAATCAAGTTGGGGTATAACTACCTCTCAGACCTTGACTGAATAACATTTATAACGTCAAAATAGATATGACTACTTACTCGAATAATCAATACCATACAACTACTTCTTCACTTTTAAACACATATACACCTTCTCTTTTTTATTCTTATGAGGTTTTATTCTTATACTTCCTTTTTTATTTTACTATTCTATTTCTAAGTTCGTTTCCTTATCGACTTCTATATATATCGATACGTTGATTTCTAACTATCAAATTATCTTAAAAATATTCTAACTCCATAAATTTCCGGAAAAATTTGCCATAACCTCCTTTGTACCGGGAACATCGGGATATTTTAAATAGCCTCCCATGGCCCTCACTAATCCAAAAAGAAAAAGAAAAGCCAAGCGGCTAGCCGATACGGCGCATAAAATCTTGTATGGAAATTAAATATGTACCTTTTTGTCGAGCATTATTTTTATACTCCTTCATCAACTTTATCCATAACTGTCTCCTGTATTTATACCTGTCCAATCAATTTTAACTATACCAATCGTTTTAACTAAATTCGTTAATTAATTTGGTAATTAACTCTTCAGTCTATTTCACCTTCATATTTGAACATGACATGTTCAAATATATTTTAACTTTCATATTAACAAATTCTAATTATAATCATACTCTCGTTTCCTTATCGACTTCTCTATTCAAATTCCAATTCAATTCTATTTGAATTCTCTTTATTTAAACTTCGTTTGAATTCTATTAGAATCCCTATATTTAAACACCATTCGAATTCTATTTTCAAACTCTATATTTAAATTCATTTGAATTCTATTTTCAAATTCTATAGTTTAAAGTCCATTTGAATTCTATATTCAAATTCTATACTATAAATCCGATTTGAATTTCTATATTCAAATTTCAAATTCAATTCTATGCATTATTTATAAACAATGTTTGTAACTTCACTTAAAATCCCCAATTATATATTTATAAACAAAGTTTATAAATTCAAATCCCACATTTTCATTTATAAACAGAGTTTATAAATTCAATTCGAATCCCATATTTTCATTTATAAACAAAGTTTATAAATTCAATTCAAATCCCACATTTTCATTTATAAACTGAGTTTATAATTTCAATTCAAATCCCACATTTTCATTTATAAACAGAGTTTATAAATTCAATTCAAATCCCACATTTTCATTTATAAACAAAGTTTATAAATTCAATTCAAATCCCACCTTTGTCTTTATAAACAGAGTTTATAAATTCAATTCAAATCCCACCTTTTGATTTATAAACAAAGTTTATAAATTCAATTCAAATCCCACCTTTTACTTTATAAAAAGTGTTTATAAATTCAATTCAAATCCCACCTTTTACTTTATAAACAGAGTTTATAAATTCATACTCTTTTATATATCTTTAAAACAAGTTAATATTTTCTATATTTCATTAAAAAATCAAATTCTATTTATAAAAATAGAATTTCCTTTTTAAATCTCAAATACCCTTTCAGGGTATTTTATAAATCAATATTCCAAGCCCCAGTGATATTTTAAAAAATCAAATCAACCAATTTTCAATCATTTGATTTTTAACACATCATTTATGAATATATATGAAATCAAACAAACAATCAAACAGATAATATATTTTTGAGGAATCCAGTTGGATTCCTCCAACCTATTTTACTGCATCCACAGACATTAGTCAACATAGTAATACGCATCCTGCTTCAAGGCAGGATATCGCAGTATGAAGGTCATCCACTAATATATATTTGTGGGGCGTATATGGAAATCATATGCTAATGAAACCGCGGGCATCCGCTAATGATACTGCGGGAATCCAACCAATCATCAACCCAATATATATATATATATAATAGTCAACCAATCCTAGATAACTAATATATTTTTAACAGTAATAAATAAATACTTAAAGCATCCAACAATCAACAAAGCAATTATTCTTAACTGATAAAAATAATTCTAGATAAACAGGTGAGTGAGATTTACTCACCGAGGTTTATTTTGTGATCTGCTTCATCTTAATTTAAATCAAACGACTATTGATTCAAATTAAAATTCCAAAGTCTCCTTTGATCAACTTCACTTTGCATATCGTACTACTTTGTTCCAACACGTCTCTTTTTCTCTTTTCATTATTTTTGAACCTTGTAATCATTTTTAAATATTGCATTAACGATTTGATTATCTAAAAATTAAACGAATTAACAAAATTAATTATTTAATTTATAACTTACTCCACTTGTTAACGTCTCCTCCTTTTCAACTCCATTGCACCATAAATTTGCTCAATTCTGATACTGTATGAAGAACAAAATTTGTTTTCAACTTTGTTCACTATATGTGTATACATATAAAATAAATTGAATTAACTAAACACTTATTTAAAAATAAATTAGTTACCTTAATCCACTTCTTAAATCTCCCCGTTCCAAACCAGTTCAGCCCTTAATTCGAACTCAGTATACCCAGATACCCAATCCCTCGTCACTCTATTTCATCCCACTCCAGATCACAAACCCCATCATCCACTGTCGAACATCTCAGTCCTGGTCAGTCACCCTATCCACTGCCATGCTTTGCTTCTACCTCCCTGAAATCAAAGACCAAATCTCTACTGCAAATTCGAACATCAGTCTCCCCTCTGCACTTCTCGAAACAACACTCCTCGCTGTCGAACTCAACCCAGATATCGACAACACTTTTAAAATTGTTGTGATCCCCTACCCATATGCATACCTCAACACAGCAGCAATTCGGACTATCAATTCCATATCCCAAATCCACGAGCTCCTCCAGCGGTATCGAGCTTTAGTTGAACTCGTGGTCCTCAAACGTGATTCCCCTTTTTGTTTTCTTGAACGCAGTTTCCTCCTGACTATGAGCGATATTAATTTATGATTTCCGATTGCTATCCCCTTTCTTCGATGGAAATCGATTTGCGTTGAGGTAAATAAATGAAGGAAAAAGGGGGTTACTAGTTTCGGTTTTGAGTTAGAGAGAAACAAAGAGGAGCGAACTAGCAAATGAAAAGGGGTACTCTCGATTTATAGAGTGAACGTATGGAGTAGAAGAAAGCCACGTGATTTTGCTCCTTCGGTTTAGAAAGGAACAATGAGGCTAATATTTTATGGAGGAAATAAGGAGCACATCTGATTGTTTTTACTTGTGGAGGAAAATGAATTGAAGGAGTTTTATTTTTATATTATTTATATTTAAACCGGTATCCTCTAATTTAAAATACACCCTGATTCCGAACTCCTCTCTGAACCCAACAACTGAGAATTCTATGGTAATACCCTTATTCCGGACACACTGGGATAGGTCACGAAGTCCATTTCGATCGTCTGTGGAAGATATTTATTTAAATTGATATAATTTAAAGCTCAAACCATTTAAACTCTTCAATAAAAATTTAAATATTACTATTCTAATTTAAACATGAGTTGTATTGATCATCTGAACTGATTCTATTTAACTGTATATTTTTAAATTAAATTATTACTGCATTATGATAATTTAATTTATTCGACATTAAATAGAAATTGATTATTGAATTGATAACTTAATATAAAATTCTATTTATATTATCGACCCAATATTTTAATCCGTATTAAATATTTTAAAATAAACCCATAAGAATCCGGGTCATTACAATCTTCTCCACTTAAAATAATTTCGTCCTCGAAATTGCTAAGGTAGAAAAAGTGCTACGAACCTATTTATCTTTTCAAAACTTATTTATGTTGATACTCAAAATTTCAAACTTCCTTACGTAACTCTCTTTCGAATAAATCCCTATTCGATAACTCCTCCCTTTAAATAACTATAATCTCTTTATCGAATAACTAGATTCGAAAACCTTTCTTCAAATAAACTATATTCGATTTACTCTATTCAATTTGCTCTTATATATTAACTCTATTTGATTAGCTCTTTTCACTTAACTCCTTCCGAATAAGCTATATTCGATAACTCCTTTAACTCTATTCGAATAAATAATATTCGATTAACTCCTTTCGCTTGACTCTAGATCGCAGCGATCACAATGGTTACGCCTGATTCCCTCGGGAAACATCCGACCGCCCTAGGCTATATGCAGCACTGCGAATTACGCTAGCAGTCGTACGAAATGGCAACTTATCCTGAGTAACTATGTTTGACTAACTCTATCTCAATAACTATATTCGATCAACTTTAACTGAATAACTAACATTCAATTAAATCCTAATTCAATTAACTATGTTCAATTAACTCTATTTGGTTAACTCTTAATTTGAATAACAAATATTCGATAAATTCTAATTGAATAACTAATATTCAATTAACTCTACGGATTAACCCTAACTGATTAACTCTAACTAATTAATTCTTACTCTAATCGATTTATTCTAACTCTGATCGATTATTTCTAACTCTAATCGACTTCTCCTATTCGAATAACTCCTATTGGATAACGTTTATTCATTTATAAAGATTTACTTTTAGTAACGGTTCTTCACTTTATACATGTTCTCTTTAATAATGTTACTTCACTTATACAAGTGTTGTGTACCCCTTCTATTTAAAACTATCGGTGTTAAAAACCAATATCTCTTCTCAATATAAGTTCAGACTTATATATTCCATTTATCGAATGATAAATATTTAATTTAATTTACAAACTGTTATTTATAAATTAATCTTTTCTATTTATCTGTTAAAAACAGATTTCCATTTTCCATTCATCTTCTAAATATTCCTTTGATTAAATTCTATATATTTAACGAATAAATATCTCATTTATAACATTCTATTTATTTTCTATAAATAAATATTTCCATTTAATCTATTTGTAAATGTTATACAAATATCCCCTTTTAAATTCTATTTGTAAATGATTTTTCAAATATTTCTCCTTCTATTTGTTTACACATAACTTCCTTTATATTTGTGTTACAAATATATTTCCTTTATATTTGTTTTACAAATATATTTTCTTTTATATTTGTTTTACCAATATATTTCTTTTTATCTCTTTTGGTTTTTTCTTTATTCACACCCAATTCATATTTCATTCACATTGATTTTACTCAATTTATTCATTTTGATCCATTTAACTTACTTAAGTTAAATTTAATTTCAATCATTCAAATTCCCATTAACTAGTTGCTAATTAACCGTTTTGCCTATTTCACCCTTTTTATTTGAATATAACTTGTTCAAATATATGTCAACTTAATTATATACTAATCTAATTATATTTTCAAATCGAGTTATATATTTGATTTCGAATATAAATTCTCAATCTCTTTCACTTATCCAAAAACCCAATTTCAATTCAAATTTCCTTTAACTAATTATTTTCCAATTTAGTTAATTCTATTTAACCATTTAAAATATAATTTTTGTCTTAAAAATCATTTCACTTACTTCACTGGAGTTCATATTTATTTTATATCTCCAGTCTGGATTTTTCAAATGCCAATTCAGATTTTATTTCTTAAAAATCCTTTTATTTATTTAATTAAACCGTTATGGTTTTATAATGGTTCCGGCCATGTTTTTCTAAAAGTTTGATTTTGACATAACTCAAAATCTATACGACGAAATCCAGATTTTTCACTTTCATTAGAAAACTATTGTTCAACCAGTCCCGACGATTCTTGTTTCAAAGAATTCCGACATCAATTCAGTTCTGTATACTAAATTGAAGTTCGAATCGCCAATTTACGAACTGTCGCGCTATGGCGAGCTCGTTTTAATTATATTTATAAATATAAACATTTTAACTTTGTTTATAATAAATTCAACTCCATTCTGATATATTTTTAATATAAATCCAATCCATTTCACATAATATTCCCGATCTATTTCACTTCTAATATTAAAATCCTATATATTTACAATATTCAAATTCCATTTGAATTTCTTTATTCAAACTCATTTGAATTCCTTTGAATTCAAATTCTATTTCACTTCTATTTGAAATCTATATTCCAATTCCCATTTCAAAATTCCTTTGAAGTAATATAAATATATACATATATTTATATCTATCTCAAATTTAAAACATTTGAATTTTCAAACAACTTGTTTCTTTTCAAACAAATTTCCATCAAAAATTTTCTAAGGCAGCAATTCATCACTTAGAAACTCGAAAATGAACACTGATGATGTTGCGACCATCATCAGAATTATTTCCCAGCAACTGAAGTGAGTTTAGTGCTTTATCTTATTCAAAATCCATTCAAATGATTTTTATTCAAAAATCCTTCCAAAATAAAGCTATATTATTCTAATAAAATTTGGAAAATATTTTCCAACTCCCCAGGATTTTAAATTCTTAATTTTGGTTTGAATTCAACTTTAATTCATCTCATTTGTATATTTGATTTCATATACAAATTCCATTGGTTATATATAACTATTTCAATTTTTATAATCTAATTTGATTATAATCCTAACAATCAACTCAACTATTTAAAACAATATCGTGTCCAATCTTATGTTCAAGTGTTTATATACTCCTATCGACATCGTGGAATCCCACGATTCGATCAGAATTCATAATTCACTCAACAGACTAGTCAACACAATATAAAACAGTTTTTATATCAATTAACAAATACGCTCTCTCGTATATATATACACTCAACTGTTCTAGGATACTACTGATCCTATCTCTAATGAGCACATTCCAACAAGCCTAGGTATTCGCTCAACCTAAGCTCTGATACCAACTGTAATGACTCGCAAAGAAGTTCAAGTAGGCTTTACAACCATCCTCTCCCATTCTAACAAAGTAGCAGGGTAATACCCCACCGTGACTTACATTGGTACCCCAGAACGACATTTTACGGCCAGCCTTTCGACTTCATAACCAACCCTCATTTTCGGGACATGTAGGGGTAAGAGTCTCCCGTTCGCAACCTAACGAAAAGCGAGAATGTGACGGCAAGGAATTTCGCTCGGTCCGAACCGGTCGCTAAACCGACCCAGACCGTTCGAAACGCCCTATCGTTTGAGAACAGGACAAAACAGAACGCATACATAAGAACATTTCATTGTATATTACAACAATGCATCAGATTACAAGAATA
The DNA here is from genome assembly GCA_030737875.1 of Allium sativum. NCBI lineage: Eukaryota > Viridiplantae > Streptophyta > Magnoliopsida > Asparagales > Amaryllidaceae > Allium > Allium sativum. Next base: position 651,303,381 of record CM060918.1, read on the forward strand.
TACAGAGTATAAATGAATAAATATTACACAGAAATATCAGAGATTAAATTACATTTAAATGCATAGCAGCGGAAAATAATACAATACACAACTAGAATGAGATATACGGATACAAAGCTTTCCGGATATCGTTCCAGCTGTAAACCAGGATCCTGTGAATATAAATCTGCAAAACCAAAACTACTAGCTGCCCGTGTCAAAATAAGGGCACCCAGAGTTTAGGTTAAAACAATAAACTCCAGGTCAGTCATGGGACTGGTGTGAGAACTAAAACAGTTATTAATCTTTATTTTCAAAGGTAAATCAAGGGACCACGCCGTATAGCACGGAACGGGTTTCCTCCCAAGAATACCAGTGCATAAAACAAACAGCGCAATGCTAAATAAAGAAAAATGAAGCTGTTATAAGACCCAGGTCCCATCACACAATGCAACGCAGCCGAGGATAGGGTTTTCCGTTATAACAGCCAAAGAATGCTTGATACGTTTAAAACAAATCATTTGATACTATTATAAGTGCATAGTGTATAAAACACTTCAAATCATAAGTATCAATCATAGGCGGCATGAATGGCCCATAACACTATGTCGCCATATATAAGTTTACAATCAAAACCGCAAATGTCGTATTGGAAGTTGGGTTATCATTTATGGTATGAACCGAGGCTAGGGGCAAGATCCTCAATGATTCGAGACAATCTAGCCCATGTCTCTGGAACAGCCGCAACTGCCCCTTGGATCGTCAGGGCCGGTCCACCGATGTGGATTATAATGCCTGAACACTACGTTTCTCCGCCCTTTGGGGCGTAAATCTGGCCCGTCAGCCGACCAGAAGCATCGGCCGAAACCGATATCACGAGGCGCCTCTCTTTCCAGCAAGTAATAATAAGTAACATCCACATGAGTCAAACTCGTCAGCCAGTTCAAGCACTGACGCCACTCATAACTAGAAAGAAACGCATGCCCTCCCTGAGGTCCGTCTCCCGTTTTTGATTCATACCGGGTGTGATACTCGCGAATCAAAGTTACACAAAGCTACGCCACAAAGGCCGTGCTTCGATCATCAACCACAAGACTTTGCTTTTCAACAGAAGTCTTGATCATTTGCATCTTAGCATGCCACACAGGCAATTCACTCCATGCGATTGATATCCATCAATATATAACCCCTGAGCTCGTACGTCTCAGAGAAGGGCGTTAAGCAAGAGAATAAATTCTCCGCCGCCAAACAGATATATATTTAATAGAGATCAATCACACGGACTAAAATCCAATGTCAGACACACAGTCCATTTACAAGTCCGTTCTGGGTCTGAACGAAACCGGAGGCACCTAGTACCCCGCATATCCATCGATCTCCAAGTACGTCTGGACGATCACCAACTGTTTCCATCTTCTTGGGTGTACAGCCCAATCAAGATCATCAGTAATTACCCAAACGACGTGAAAACCTCCGGTCTTCGACCATCGTCTTCATCTTCGACTTACCGCCGTATCAGTTATTCAGAATGGGATAAACCCGGTCTTTCCGAATAACTCGCGTATATTTTAAATAAGTGTTACACAAACACAACATACGCCTCATTCCAATTCATTAGTCACTAACCGTAAATTAATCAAGAGAATAATCCCCCAAATATTAACCCCGAAGGCCGAAACCAACATCAGATCAATATCCAGAAAACCATTCTGCTTGGCTAACCGACAGTTCGTTTCTAAATTTCACATTCATAGGGAAAGGTTCCCATTAATTTTATCCAAGATAAATTTCTTGAATTTATTCTTTAATCAACTCTTGAATATCAATTCAAAACTAGTCGGGATTAGCGAACCTTACCGAAGTAATCTTTTACTTTAATTTCCCATCCCAACCTATTCATCCCATGAAGTAAAAACTGGTAATACTTCATATCTAACACCACGGTGTTATCGGTAAATTCAATTACCATTCCACGTTCAAATCTAATTAAAGATTTAACTATCGCTTGGAGCAAAACTGGTGATACTCCATTCTCGATCATTTCAATCTAATTAAAGATTCATTAAAACTCCACTTAGTTTTAATCGTTAACTGGGTTAAAGAATCCATGTCAATTAAAAACACGATTCACGATAAGGAGATGCTGAGCTTATGGTCGGGACCTATAAGGTGGAAGTTCACCCGACATCATGAGAAGAGGCCGGCTGCAAGGATTAAAAAAAAGGCGAAGCACCACCACTGGAAAGAAGGGGTTTGCCTAAACCAAGAGAGGAACACGGAGCACCAGACTCTCAGGGTTTTCCTAAACCAAGAGAGGAATCGGATCGACATGCAAGGGGCGATCGTTATTTAAAACACTGTTCACGATAAACCCAAAAATCAATATCAATTCAATTCCAATTAAATATTATTTAATTGGTACACTTCATTAAATCTAAATAAAAATATTTAATCTTTTCTCAACTGGGTTCAAGAACAGTGTTAGTGAAGACACCATTCACGACAAACCCAAATCACATTTGATATTCAATACAAGGCTCTGAATAGAAAATATACCGGCTTATATTCAATATCAAATTCTACGACTAACAAATATCGCATTGGAAATAACGATATATATATATATATATATATATATATATCTTTCAAATTTCCATAACAACATTTGTATAATCACGAAATCCAACTTCGAAATATTCCGAAGACAATTTCGATTCAAATCCATTCCAATGCGATCATTGGAAATTTTGGTTATTTTCAAAACCATTTCAAATTCAATTTATTTATTAAAAAAAAAAAGAATTATAATTCTATTTCAAAACTAGTTCATTTCGATAAAAATCTATTTTTATCTTTTCAAATATGGAGTTTTTCATCCCAATTCTTTCTAAATCATTTCTTATGATTTTACATAAATTATTACTATTTTTAATAATTTTATCAAGGCCTGTACAGTCGATTTCCATCAACGGTCATCGAACTGCACTTACAGCGACCTTTTTCGAATTTGATTTGGACGTATCTCCAAATCCAACCGTTAGATTTCAAATTTCTAACATTCATTAGAAAGCTCTTTTCGATACGAACCCAACGGTTCCGGTTTTAGGAGAATCCGACGGTCGGATCTCCCGTAATGTCCGTTTGAAATAAATGGTCGAAATTCACGAACTGCCGCGGCGCGGCGCGTTCTATTCAGGCCATTATATTATATATATAATATATATAATATATATTTCATCGATTACTATTTAAAACGAATTATATAAATAGTTTTAAAATTCGTTTCAAAAGCAATTTCAACTTCCATTTCAATTCAAATCAAAATTGAATCCTTCTTTATAAATTCGTTTTAAAATTCATTTCTATTCAATTTGAATTCATTTCAATTCAATTCTTTTCGAAATCGTTTTCAATTCATTTTCAATTCAATTTGAATTCGTTTTCAATTCAATTCCTTTCGAAATCGTTTTCAATTCAATTTCAATTCAATTTGAATTCGTTTTCAATTCAATTCCTTTCGAAATCGTTTTCAATTCAATTCATTTCGAAATCGTTTTCAATTCAATTCATTTCGAAATCGTTTTCAATTCAATTCATTTCGAAATCGTTTTCAATTCAATTTATTTCGAAATCGTTTTCAATTCAATTTATTTCGAAATCGTTTTCAATTCAATTTATTTCGAAATCGTTTTCAATTCAATTCATTTCGAAATCGAATAAAATCGATATAAATATCGTTCACGTCAAAATGGCGTCAATCTAATCAACACGGCTTCATAAATTTCTATTTTCAAATATTCTATTTCAAATATTTCTTTTTTTCAAAATAGTTGTTATTATCAAAATATTTCGTTCAACACATGACCAATCTCAATGGATGAGTACTGTCAACACATGAACTTTTATTTTATATCGATAAAGATGTAAACTTTATTATTAAAATATTTCGTTCAACACATGACCAATCTCAATGGATGAAACTGTCAACACATGAACTTTTATTTTATAATATTCTTTATTTTTCAAATTGGAATGAGGCCCAATCAATTACCATATAAAGTTAATTATATGGATTTTCATACACCACATGTATATAATAGCATTGAAAATAATCAACCATCAACCAAAGTGCACTACACTGTATAAGCATCAAATATAGATATTCAACGCTTATAACAGCCTGTCAATCAATCGATCGACATTTTTAATCAATCAGGATGAGTGAACTTCAAATTTCATCCCAACACCCGTGTGGGGTTTCAAACAATCAAACAAATATTTTATTTGTGCTGTTGGGCGATGTGTAAAATTTATCGACCCAATCAATGTCCTTCAAATAGGTGTACATAAACAAACCGTCTGGTTTGTAAATGAATATTTATTTATTCACATTCACGTTAAAAATTATATTTTTAACGACAAAACATTTTATCCCAACATATGAACTTCTATTCAATTCATTCTTTAAATAAAATGATATTTTTTTTATTTTTCTAACATATTTTAGAAAATTTCGGCGGCATAACGGCACGATACTAGAAACGGGACAAGGCCTAGCCTTATCCCCGGACTAGTGAAGGCCCACGCCATTCACACATCAATCAAATTCGCCAATCAACCAAATTCAAATCAAATCATATAACTAAGCTATGCAACCAAACAAACAAGTCCATGGTCTGTGGACGATTGTGTCGGGTGCTACTAAGCACCGTCTGCATCCTAGTATATATATATAACTAGAAATAAAATTGAAAGGTGAGAAATTCTCACAGAAAGCTATCCTAGCTCCATGGCTCTTCTTAGTAGAAAATCTTCGTCGCTCTTGCCCCTTGCCACTTTCTTCGCCCGTATTCTCTACATATGTAAAAATCGAATTTTTACTTCGCTATTCAATATATAAAAATCGAATTTTTACTTCGCTATTCAATATATAAAAATCGAATTTTTACTTCGCTATTCAATATATAAAAATCGAATTTTTACTTCGCTATTCAATATATAAAAATCGAATTTTTACTTCGCTATTCAATATATAAAAATCGAATTTTTACTTCGCTATTCAATATATAAAAATCGAATTTTTATTTCACTATTCAATATATAAAAATCGAATTTTTACTTCGCTATTCAATATATAAAAATCGAATTTTTACTTCGCTATTCAATATATAAAAATCGAATTTTTACTTCGCTATTCAATATATAAAAATCGAATTTTTACTTCGTTATTCAATATATAAAAATCGAATTTTTACTTCGTTATTCAATATATAAAAATCGAATTTTTACTTCGCTATCCAATATATAAAAATCGAATTTTTACTTCGTTTAAAAACAAAATCTTCTTCTATATTTTTCAAAGTAAAGTTTTCTACTATATTTTTAAAACAATGGTTTCTACTATATTTTTAAAACAATGGTTTCTACTATATTTTTAAAACAATGTTTTCTACTATATTTTTAAAACAATGTTTTCTACTATATTTTTAAAACAATGGTTTTTCATTTTCATTTTTTATTTATTAAAAAAAAACAACTGCATAAAGAAAAGTGTTTTAAAAACTGCATAAAGAAAAATGTTTTTAAAATAAAATGCGAAGAGCTCACTGTTCATTGTCCTGTTCAGCTCAAAGGAAGCCGCCACCTTAATTTGCCCAGCGCCGCCATCGTAGTTGAACGGAGTGCCATCAGCAGGCCCCACTCGACGCGCCACCTCCTGCTTTGTCTCCTCCAGCGGCGGCGCTGCCTTCGGTGCCCCCTAGCGCCAGAAAAACCCACGGCAAGTCCAGAGCTTTCGAGCTCGATTTCAGCTCCGACGAGGGGCGGAAGCAACGATGATCTCGGATGGTGACAGGGCTACCCTCAGGCGCATGGATCCCCCCCATAACCGTTGATGATCGTGCGCCATCGTGAAGATCGGAGGAGAGATTTGGTAGAGGCTGAGGGCCATCGTTTGTTTTGTTTGGGGCGGGTCTGAAAAATTAGGGTTCAGAGAGTTTTTTTTCCTTTTTATACCCTTTTTTTTATTATTTAATTCCTAATTTTACTTGTTTAATATCACGAACTTCAAATAAAACCCTACGACTGTTGCCCCCAGAGTTTTACCCCCATTCTGAACACAATGGGATATGCCCGATAAGCCAGTTCGACTGTTACGATCAGTTTTCATCAAATTTAAAACATAAATCAGTATATATTCAATTTGAACGTACATTTTAAATTACCGGGGTCACATACTAACTAGAAAAATTCCAGAAAAATATTTTCTAGCTTCGTATTGACGATACGGTCCTAACAAAACTAGTTTCGTCGAATTCTGAGACCGTTTGAAAAATGGCCAATTTCCAGTCGATTTAAAATCAACTGAAATGGTCAAACGCGTTTTCCTTTGCCACGCTCACATATTGATTCGAAAAATTATGAAATTTGAAACCTAGCAATAACTTGACACTGCGGATCCAACAAAAGTGGTTTCGTCGAATTCCGAGGTCATTTGCAAAATGTCCATTTTTAAGGGCCTGAATTCCATAGCGACTATTCAGAATTTTCAACTGGACATATCTTTTGATTCTCGCTACGAAATTTTGATTTTTCAGATTAGTTGGAAAGATATCCACAATTAGATTCCATTATTTTTGGTTTCACTAAAATCCGGATTGTTTTGCACCCGGTACATTCAATTGAAGTTTGAAATCGAATTATCGAACTACCGCGCCATTTTCAATTCTATTTATAATTATATATAAATATTTATATTCTAACGACGACGTATATAATTATATACGTCGAATTATATTCAAAATAAATTTCTCGTCGATATTATTTAGAATAATCTATTTTAAATGTTCAAACTTCGTTAAAATTGCCAAAATAAAAATTTTAAACTGGCCCAGATTTTCGGGTTGTTACAATCTCCCCCACTTAAAACTTTTCGTCCCCGAAAAGGAACAAAGTCGAAAGTGGTTTGATTAATCAACTCTACGTTCGATCTGGCTTCCATTCTCCAACTTTTCAGTTTCTGAGAATTTTCAAAATTTCAAAAATTTGGCTAACACCTTAAATTTTTGAAAAATTTCGCCATAACCTCCTGTGCACCGGGAGCATCGGGGAATTTCAAATAGCTTCCCCGGTCCTTCAGATCTCAAAAAGAAAAAGAAAAAGCCAAGCGGCTAGCCAATAGGCTCATGAAATCATCATCACCCAAACAAAACAGGAAATTATGTAGTAAACATGTACCTATTTGTCGGGCAAACAAATTTTATTCTCTGCTCTAGCCTCCTTGCTATGACCTGTTCAATGTAAGTATATGTATATGCAAGCAAACGCAACCAATTTTCAATACAATTCAATATTTGATTCAATTAGTCATAATGGTTCAAAATTAGCAAACAAATGAACAAACAACACAAACATCAATCAATTAGTGAATTTAAAGTTTCAAATTCATAATTTTGATACATATACTAAAATCGTGTTTTTGATGCCAATTCACAACAAAGTGTTCTAACTATATTAGTTTTGGTTCTCACACCAGTCCAATGGAAATATATAGAAAATCACACCTTCGAAACACGAAGCTAATTACTAATGATGACGCGTCAACCATCAGAATCAGGTCCGTGCGACTAGAGTGTAATTCTATATCTATCCAGTATATTAAAACTTCGAATACACGTGGATCAGACGTATACCCAAAATCTTTATATACTGCATTGTCCAAATCTATATAAATAGATAATCAAATACGAATAATTGAATTAAATTTTCAAAACAAAAATTGTTTTCATTTGAAAAATATACTCTTCACACTCGTTCTAGGATACTACTGATCCCATCTCTAACGAGTCATTCTAATTGGATATTACTAATCCAATATCTGATGCATTCTTTCGTATGGTTCTAATGTGCCTTGTTCTCTGAGCTTTGTAAACCAAAGCTCTGATACCAAATGTGACGGCAAGGAATTTCGCTCGGTCCGAACCGGTCGCTAAACCGACCCAGACCGTTCGAAACGCCCTATCGTTTGAGAACAGGACAAAACAGAATGCATACAGAAGAACATTTCATTGTATATTACAACAATGCATCAGATTACAAGAATATACAGAGTATAAATGAATAAATATTACACAGAAATATCAGAGATTAAATTACATTTAAATACATAGCAGCGGAAAATAATACAATACACAACTAGAATGAGATATACGGATACAAAGCTTTCCGGATATCGTTCCAGCTGTAAACCAGGATCCTGTGAATATAAATCTGCAAAACCAAAACTACTAGCTGCCCATGTCAAAATAAGGGCACCCAGAGTTTAGGTTAAAACAATAAACTCCAGGTCAGTCATGGGACTGGTGTGAGAACTAAAACAGTTATTAATCTTTATTTTCAAAGGTAAATCAAGGGACCACGCCGTATAGCACGGAACGGGTTTCCTCCCAAGAATACCAGTGCATAAAACAAACAGCGCAATGCTAAATAAAGAAAAATGAAGCTGTTATAAGACCCAGGTCCCATCACACAATGCAACGCAGCCGAGGACAGGGTTTTCCCTTATAACAGCCAAAGAATGCTTGATACGTTTAAAACAAATCATTTGATACTATTATAAGTGCATAGTGTATAAACACTTCAAATCATAAGTATCAATCATAGGCGGCATGAATGGCCCATAACACTATGTCGCCATATATAAGTTTACAATCAAAACCGCAAATGTCGTATTGGAAGTTGGGTTATCATTTATGGTATGAACCGAGGCTAGGGGCAAGATCCTCAATGATTCGAGACAATCTAGCCCATGTCTCCGGAACAGCCGCAACTGCCCCTTGGATCGTCAGGGCCGGTCCACCGATGTGGATTATAATGCCTGAACACTACGTTTCTCCGCCCTTTGGGGCGTAAATCTGGCCCGTCAGCCGACCAGAAGCATCGGCCGAAACCGATATCACGAGGCGTCTCGCTTTTCAGCAAGTAATAATAAGTAACATCAACATGAGTCAAACTCGTCAGCCAGTTCAAGCACTGACGCCACTCATAACTAGAAAGAAACGCATGCCCTCCCTGAGGTCCGTCTCCCGTTTTTGATTCATACCGGGTGTGATACTCGCGAATCAACGTTACACAAAGCTACGCCACAAAGGCCGTGCTTCGATCATCAACCACAAGACTTTGCTTTTCAACAGAAGTCTTGATCATTTGCATCTTAGCATGCCACACAGGCAATTCACTCCATGCGATTGATATCCATCAATATATAACCCCTGAGCTCGTACGTCTCAGAGAAGGGCGTTAAGCAAGAGAATAAATTCTCCGCCGCCAAACAGATATATATTTAATAGAGATCAATCACACAGACTAAAATCCAATGTCAGACACACAGTCCATTTACAAGTCCGTTCTGGGTCTGAACGAAACCGGAGGCACCTAGTACCCCGCATATCCATCGATCTCCAAGTACGTCTGGACGATCACCAACTGTTTCCATCTTCTTGGGTGTACAGCCCAATCAAGATCATCAGTAATTACCCAAACGACGTGAAAACCTCCGGTCTTCGACCATCGTCTTCATCTTCGACTTACCGCCGTATCAGTTATTCAGAATGGGATAAACCCGGCCTTTCCGAATAACTCGCGTATATTTTAAATAAGTGTTACACAAACACAACATACGCCTCATTCCAATTCATTAGTCACTAACCGTAAATTAATCAAGAGAATAATCCCCCAAATATTAACCCCGAAGGCCGAAACCAACATCAGATCAATATCCAGAAAACCATTCTGCTTGGCTAACCGACAGTTCGTTTCTAAATTTCACATTCATAGGGAAAGGTTCCCATTAATTTTATCCAAGATAAATTTCTTGAATTTATTCTTTAATCAACTCTTGAATATCAATTCAAAACTAGTCGGGATTAGCGAACCTTACCGAAGTAATCTTTTACTTTAATTTCCCATCCCAACCTATTAATCCCATGAAGTAAAAACTGGTAATACTTCATATCTAACACCACGGTGTTATCGGTAAATTCAATTACCATTCCACGTTCAAATCTAATTAAAGATTTAACTATCGCTTGGAGCAAAACTGGTGATACTCCATTCTCGATCATTTCAATCTAATTAAAGATTCATTAAAACTCCACTTAGTTTTAATCGTTAACTGGGTTAAAGAATCCATGTCAATTAAAAACACGATTCACGATAAACCCAAAGTCACATTCCATTAATTATCGGGTTAAAGAACGAGTGTTATTTAAAACACTGTTCACGATAAACCCAAAAATCAATATCAATTCAATTCCAATTAAATATTATTTAATTGGTACACTTCATTAAATCTAAATAAAAAGATTTAATCTTTTCTCAACTGGGTTCAAGAACAGTGTTAGTGAAGACACCATTCACGACAAACCCAAATCACATTTGATATTCAATACAAGGCTCTGAATAGAAAATATACCGGCTTATATTCAATATCAAATTCTACGACTAACAAATATCGCATTGGAAATAACGATATATATATATATATATCTTTCAAATTTCCATAACAACATTTGTATAATCACGAAATCCAACATCGAAATATTCCGAAGACAATTTCGATTCAAATCCATTCCAATGCGATCATTGGAAATTTTGGTTATTTTCAAAACCATTTCAAATTCAATTTATTTATTAAAAAAAAAAGAATTATAATTCTAGTTCAAAACTAGTTCATTTCGATAAAAATCTATTTTTATCTTTTCAAATATGGAGTTTTTCATCCCAATTCTTTCTAAATCATTTCTTATGATTTTACATAAATTATTACTATTTTTAATAATTTTATCAAGGCCTGTACAGTCGATTTCCATCAACGGTCATCGAACTGCACTTACAACGACCTTTTTCGAATTTGATTTGGACGTATCTCCAAATCCAACCGTTAGATTTCAAATTTCTAACATTCATTAGAAAGCTCTTTTCGATACGAACCCAACGGTTCCGGTTTTAGGAGAATCCGACGGTCGGATCTCCCGTAATGTCCGTTTGAAATAAATGGTCGAAATTCACGAACTGCCGCGGCGCGGCTCGTTCTATTCAGGCCATTATATTATATATATATAATATATATAATATATATTTCATCGATTACTATTTAAAACGAATTATATAAATAGTTTTAAAATTCGTTTCAAAAGCAATTTCAACTTCCATTTCAATTCAAATCAAAATTGAATCCTTCTTAATAAATTCGTTTTAAAATTCATTTCTATTCAATTCAAATTTCAATTCAATTTGAATTCATTTCAATTCAATTCTTTTCGAAATCGTTTTCAATTCATTTTCAATTCAATTTGAATTCGTTTTCAATTCAATTCCTTTCGAAATCGTTTTCAATTCAATTTCAATTCAATTTGAATTCGTTTTCAATTCAATTCCTTTCGAAATCGTTTTCAATTCAATTCATTTCGAAATCGTTTTCAATTCAATTCATTTCGAAATCGTTTTCAATTCAATTCATTTCGAAATCGTTTTCAATTAAATTTATTTCGAAATCGTTTTCAATTCAATTTATTTCGAAATCGTTTTCAATTCAATTTATTTCGAAATCGTTTTCAATTCAATTCATTTCGAAATCGAATAAAATCGATATAAATATCGTTCACGTCAAAATGGCGTCAATCTAATCAACACGGCTTCATAAATTTCTATTTTCAAATATTCTATTTCAAATATTTCTTTTTTTCAAAATAGTTGTTATTATCAAAATATTTCGTTCAACACATGACCAATCTCAATGGATGAGTACTGTCAACACATGAACTTTTATTTTATATCGATAAAGATGTAAACTTTATTATTAAAATATTTCGTTCAACACATGACCAATCTCAATGGATGAAACTGTCAACACATGAACTTTTATTTTATAATATTCTTTATTTTTCAAATTGGAATGAGGCCAAATCAATTACCATATAAAGTTAATTATATGGATTTTCATACAACACATGTATATAATAGCATTGAAAATAATCAACCATCAACCAAAGTGCACTACACTGTATAAGCATCAAATATAGATATTCAACGCTTATAACAGCCTGTCAATCAATCGATCGACATTTTTAATCAATCAGGATGAGTGAACTTCAAATTTCATCCCAACACCCGTGTGGGGTTTCAAACAATCAAACACATATTTTATTTGTGCTGTTGGGCGATGTGTGAAATTTATCGACCCAATCAATGTCCTTCAAATAGGTGTACATAAACAAACCGTCTGGTTTGTAAATGAATATTTATTTATTCACATTCACGTTAAAAATTATATTTTTAACGACAAAACATTTTATCCCAACATATGAACTTCTATTCAATTCATTCTTTAAATAAAATGATATTTTTTTTATTTTTCTAACATATTTTAGAAAATTTCGGCGGCATAACGGCACGATACTAGAAACGGGACAAGGCCTAGCCTTATCCCCGGACTAGTGAAGGCCCACGCCATTCACACATCAATCAAATTCGCCAATCAACCAAATTCAAATCAAATCATATAACTAAGCTATGCAACCAAACAAACAAGTCCATGGTCTGTGGACGATTGTGTCGGGTGCTACTAAGCACCGTCTGCATCCTAGTATATATATATAACTAGAAATAAAATTGAAAGGTGAGAAATTCTCACAGATAGCTATCCTAGCTCCACGGCTCTTCTTAGTAGAAAATCTTCGTCGCTCTTGCCCCTTGCCACTTTCTTCGCCCGTATTCTCTACATATGTAAAAATCGAATTTTTACTTCGCTATTCAATATATAAAAATCGAATTTTTACTTCGCTATTCAATATATAAAAATCGAATTTTTACTTCGCTATTCAATATATAAAAATCGAATTTTTACTTCGCTATTCAATATATAAAAATCGAATTTTTACTTCGCTATTCAATATATAAAAATCGAATTTTTACTTCGCTATTCAATATATAAAAATCGAATTTTTACTTCGCTATTCAATATATAAAAATCGAATTTTTACTTCGCTATTCAATATATAAAAATCGAATTTTTACTTCGTTATTCAATATATAAAAATCGAATTTTTACTTCGTTATTCAATATATAAAAATCGAATTTTTACTTCGCTATCCAATATATAAAAATCGAATTTTTACTTCGTTTAAAAACAAAATCTTCTTCTATATTTTTCAAAGCAAAGTTTTCTACTATATTTTTAAAACAATGGTTTCTACTATATTTTTAAAACAATGGTTTCTACTATATTTTTAAAACAATGTTTTCTACTATATTTTCAAAACAATGTTTTCTACTATATTTTTAAAACAATGGTTTTTCATTTTCATTTTTTATTTATTAAAAAAAAAACAACTGCATAAAGAAAAGTGTTTTAAAAACTGCATAAAGGAAAATGTTTTTAAAATAAAATGCGAAGAGCACACTGTTCATTGTCCTGTTCAGCTCAAAGGAAGCCGCCACCTTAATTTGCCCAGCGCCGCCATCGTAGTTGAACGGAGTGCCATCAGCAGGCCCCACTTGACGCGCCACCTCCTGCTTTGTCTCCTCCAGCGGCGGCGCTGCCTTCGGTGCCCCCTAGCGCCAGAAAAACCCACGGCAAGTCCAGAGCTTTCGAGCTCGATTTCAGCTCCGACGAGGGGCGGAAGCATCGATGATCTCGGATGGTGACAGGGCTACCCTCAGGCGCATGGATCCCCCCCCATAACCGTTGATGATCGTGCGCCATCGTGAAGATCGGAGGAGAGATTTGGTAGAGGCTGAGGGCCATCGTTTGTTTTGTTTGGGGCGGGTCTGAAAAATTAGGGTTCAGAGAGTTTTTTTTCCTTTTTATACCCTTTTTTTTATTATTTAATTCCTAATTTTACTTGTTTAATATCACGAACTTCAAATAAAACCCTACGACTATCGCCCCCAGAGTTTTACCCCCATTCTGAACACAATGGGATATGCCCGATAAGCCAGTTCGACTGTTACGATCAGTTTTCATCAAATTTAAAACATAAATCAGTATATATTCAATTTGAACGTACATTTTAAATTACCGGGGTCACATACTAACTAGAAAAATTCCAGAAAAATATTTTCTAGCTTCGTATTGACGATACGGTCCTAACAAAACTAGTTTCGTCGAATTCTGAGACCGTTTGAAAAATGGCCAATTTCCAGTCGATTTAAAATCAACTGAAATGGTCAAACGCGTTTTCCTTTGCCACGCTCACATATTGATTCGAAAAATTATGAAATTTGAAACCTAGCAATAACTTGACACTGCGGATCCAACAAAAGTGGTTTCGTCGAATTCCGAGGTCATTTGCAAAATGTCCATTTTTAAGGGCCTGAATTCCATAGCGACTATTCAGAATTTTCAACTGGACATATCTTTTGATTCTCGCTACGAAATTTTGATTTTTCGGATTCGTTGGAAAGATATCCACAATTAGATTCCATTATTTTTGGTTTCACTAAAATCCGGATTGTTTTGCACCCGGTACATTCAATTGAAGTTTGAAATCGAATTATCGAACTACCGCGCCATTTTCAATTCTATTTATAATTATATATAAATATTTATATTCTAACGACGACATATATAATTATATACGTCGAATTATATTCAAAATAAATTTCTCGTCGATATTATTTAGAATAATCTATTTTAAATGTTCAAACTTCGTTAAAATTGCCAAAAAAAAAAATTTAAACTGGCCCAGATTTTCGGGTTGTTACAGAGAACCCCCTATCATGCGACACATGCCCCAAGCTTGCAACATGGACTGGTATGGGTAAACAGTTTATAACAGTTGCAGAAACTAAATGATATCTCATAAGACCACGCCGTATAACACGGAACGGGTTTTTCCCTTATGAGAATCCAAACACTTGATTTAAATTTATATCAAAACTCTTTTGATATTATAATAGTGTCTAAATCAAGTAAATAACAATCTAGTGGAACGTTTGCATCTCACGTACCACATATATAATATACAATCAAAACCGCAAGCACGTATTGGGTAATGGATTTCCAACTATGACAAGGTATGGAACCACCTTCCGCTGGTATATCTCTAGAGGAGAATACACCGAGTTCAACAAGAACATCTTGCAACTCAGCCACACATGACCGACCACTCATTTCGCTTGAGTGTATCGAATGTGTATCACCAACGGTTGGGTTCAGCAACTGTTTCCCGAATGGGACAACATCGACAATAGATTTTAGAAGTAAATGAAACTCTAGATCAGGCGATTATACACCCTAATAGTGCGACCTACATAGCCATGCGGCCTGCCCGATTTTTGTCATTTACCGGTTGATGAGGCTTGAGGTTACGCCTTATCATCACATCAAATTCACTTCGAATGCCACATTGTCAAATCCATCAAGAATCACTAATTGACGTCTACATTAGTACATTACGTGTCATCTAAAAGAAGTTTCCTTCTCCGCTTCCACTCTTGGGATGGTTGAAGAAATCAATGTACGTGACCTTTCTGGAAATACTCTGTCAGACATTCATCCATACAAGTCACCCAGGAACAGGATGAATCCGAAGGCACTATTTCTATTAATAGAAAAGTCCTTGCACTCTAATCTGTCTTCAATTATCTTCATATAATTTGATTCGCAACGCAACTGCCAATACGTAGTGGTTCTTCGGATAATAATCCAACCGGTCTCTCCGTATTGACAACGATGGTCAAAACTTCGATAGTCTGTGATTTAACTGTCGAATAAAAACTAGTGTTTCAATAGTCGATGATTTAACTATCGAAGAAAAACAAGTGTTCATTCAACATATCAACAATCACTGAGCCTTTAATTAATATTCCATTAATTAAATCACTTCTCTATTTCTTTATCAATATTTGTTAACCAAATATTTTCAATAACCATATTGGCCTTTTACGTTATTTGGAAAACATTTCCGAATATCGCCTTCCTTTATTTTCTTAACTTTAGAAAATATATGCTATTTATAATTGGAAAATATTCCAATTACTTATCTCTTTTCCGATCTCATTTATTTCTGTACTTAGGAAATATTCTTTATTCTATTTCCAGGCTTACATTTATTTGGGTTAAAACGAATGTTGTGTAAAACATCATTAAGACAACCCAAATACTATATTCAACTAACTCTTTATTCAACATTGATCTACGAGCCCGAAATCTTACTATTTATTTGTTAGTAATGAAATCAATCAAGTTGGGGTATAACTACCTCTCAGACCTTGACTGAATAACATTTATAACGTCAAAACAGATATGACTACTTACTCGAATAATCAGTACCATACAACTACATATACACCTTCTCTTTTTTATTCTTACAAGGTTTTATTCTTATACTTCCTTTTTGATTATACTATTCTATTTCTATGTTCGTTTCCTTATCGACTTCTATATATATTGATACGTTGATTTCTAACTATCAAATTATCTTAAAAATATTCTAACTCCTTAAATTTCCGGAAAAAATCGCCATAACCTCCTTTGTACCGGGAGCATCGAGATATTTTAAATAGCCTCCCATAGCCCTAACAAATCCAAAAAGAAAAAGAAAAGACAAGCGGCTAGCCGATACGGCGCATAAATTCCCATATGGAAATTAAATACGTACCTTTTTGTCGAGCATTATTTTTATACTCCTTCATTAACTTTATCTGTAACGACCCGTGTTCTACACATCGTAGGATTGTAGAATATTTATTTCATTTCCGTGTGAAGTTGTATGGTCATGTAACTTTGGGAAACATTTATTTGAGTCATTTCCCCTGTTCATGATTTTTGTCGATTTTTAAATGACCATTTTGCCCCTAGTCAGTACTGTTTTGGCCATAACTTTTGATAGGGAAGGAATTTTGACCTGAAACCACTTCCATTAGATTCGTTTGATGGTTTCTCTTTCCGTAGAGTGGTCATAATAGCCAAACGGACTTACCGTTTGGGAGATATGGCTGAAACAAGGTTTGGAGGGTGAAAAACTGCATAATTGGGCTAAACAGGGTAGTTAGCAATTGGGCCCATAAGGGGATTTCGGGATTGGGGCTGTATAAGGATTGATTAGGGTTAGAAAACATCCTTTTAGTCATTTTTCCAGCCACCACTTCATTTCATAGAACCCTATTAATGGCCTCTAACCTCTAAATCACTCCAAACCACTCCAAACTTGAAGAAAAGAGATTAGCAACGACAAATCAAGGCAAATCAACACCAAATCGGGATTAGAGCTGCTACAACACCTTGTTACCTTCACCAAATCAGAGATTTATTTCGGATCTTGTTTTATTTGTGGCTAAGGTGAGTGATTAGCTCGCTTTTTGCACTAATTATGGCTAAATTGGGGTGATTAGTGCTAATTAGCGTTTTTAAAGGAAAATAAATTCTGGAAAAATGTTCATAAAATCATAAACGATGTTTTAGACCTCTGATTTGAGTTTGGGTTAATTTGGTTAAGTTTTGCTAATCATACCATTAGTTATGCTCACATATGCTTAAGGGAAAACATGGGGTTTTGGGCATGTTTTATCCATTTTACCATGTCATATCGTTGTTTTGGTGTTTGAGGTCGCTTGTATGTGTTGCTATGACTCTATGACATGCTTTGTGATTGGTTTCAATAGTTAGAATGGTCGAAAACGCCGTCGAGAGGCGTGTAAACTCTTGCTGGAAGGTTGCAGGAATCGGTGCAGGAAATCGGATCGGATCGCCCCCTACCCGATCCGAACCGCCCATTTCCCTTCACCACGAACCGATCGTTGTAGCGAAGCAAGCTGCGCCACGAGCTGAAGGATCCGAACCGATCCGAGAAGTCGCGATTCAAGACTTGGTGATTGAAGACTCCGACCCGACCCGCCTGGAGTGATAGCGACACGATCCGATCTGATCACCTTGAGGACAACGAACCGGAGACTTGGAGAGGGCGAGTGGCTTGGAGCTATGACCAGGAGGCGTGACCCGAGCCGTTGCGTGGTGGAGAACCCGATCCAATCCAGGTGGGACTGGAGGCCACGAACCGATCCAGTGTACCATGAAGGACCCCGATCCGATCCAGGTGGAACTGGAAGCCACGAATCGATGGTGCACTCCGATCCGATCCGAGGTAGCAGTCACGAACCGAGACGATGAAGACCACGATCCCAATGATGATGAAAGGGATCCGAACCGATCCAATGGAGATCCATAACCCGAAATGCAAAGGTAGTTCAAGTGGAAGTTCGAGCTCAGGATCCAGACGGGAACCAATGAGTTCACTTCGTGATTGGGCTTTGCTGCGGGACGTGTGCTAAGGAGTTGTCGATGTCTATGACTTTGGATCACTAGGTGTTGGAGGTAGAGAGACAAACTCGGGCTTTGGATATGGTGCGACTAGGGAGCTACCTACCAATGGAGTGGGGTCATGGAAACGTTGGGCGTGATCCCATAGGTATGGCGTTGGTGGTAGTAGGAATGTGCATAGTCGTACAAAGTCGAGTTCTGTCGTTTTAATGAAGTGCTCTAGTGATCGAAGAAGTGGATGTCGTATGCTTTACGCACTGAGTGAGAGATGGGAGGATGGTTGCTATGCTTGATTGTTTGACATACATATCCCCACCCCCGTATATTTACACACCATATGTTAGTGATATCTTAGAGTATTGTACCGTGTAGTACTAACTCTTTGATTGCAGGTCCAGGTTCAGGTATGACTTAGTATACCTGTTATTATTCTGTTTATGCTTGCTACCACTCATACCAGACTGATGTCTGACCCAGAGTTTTATGTTTCTTCTTATTACTCTGGGTGCTCACACGAGCAGACTAGAGACAGGGATAGCTGGTAGTGCGCTTGGTAGATGGACTGAAGACGAGCAGGAGGCTACACGTATGATATATAGTTATTCTCCCTGTGTCGTGATCGGTATCTACTTTGGGCATTAGTAGCATACCTATTTTGCTTATCTTAGAGACAGTATTTTGAAGTTGTAATAAGCTGTATTTGATATTTCCGCTACTCTGATGATGTTAGTTCAAGTTTTCAGCTTATGCACTGTCTCATCTGTTTTATGTCAAGTATATGTTGGCTATTATATTTTATTCCATGCGCTGTGAGACATATTACAGGTTCTTTATTTGGTTCCTTTTCTTTCTTTCTCTTCTTTGGCGACCGTCCCATGCCAATTGGACATGTGTACAGCGCACAATTGGAGTAAAACGTCGGTTGGTGCGGGGCGGGCCGTCACACTTGGTATCAGAGCTCTAGGTTGCGTAATTCACCTAGGGAAAGACACTAGGGAGAGATAGTACATATATGAGAGCGCGTATTTGTGATTATTTTTGTTTTCAAAAGCTATATCTATATATAGTATTAGTATGTTTAAGAATGAAGTCGCATTGCACTGCACTGGCACCACTATGGAGATGGTTAATCGTTTTCTCTTTAACAGATTTGACGATGAGCCGAGGAAGAGGTGCTGGTAGAGGGGCTAATAATGGGAATCCCCCTGACATGAGGGCTATGTTTACCAACCTCATGAGAGAGATGCTTGTGGATATTCAGAGGGAGGCTCCCAATGTTGCCAATGCTGGAGGTGTAGCGGTGCAAGCGCCTAGGGTCGATTTCGCCAAGCTGAGTAAGGATTACACTAATCTTGGTGGAAAGCCGTTTCACGGAACGGAGTCGGCCACGGATGTTCAGGATTGGTTGGATAGCTGTGATCGGATCTTCGATGACTTGGGTATCGAGGATGCGATGAAGAGAAGGCTAGCGTCTCGTCAGCTGCAAGGACGAGCGATGAATTGGTGGAATGCTATTAGGGCAGCCACACCAGAAGATCAAGTTACTTGGGATCAGTTTAAAGCTCGCTTTAGCGACAAGTATATCCCAGCTGCCCAGAAATCGGAACTGTTTAGGAAGTTCTTGGAGCTTAAGCAAAATGGAATGGCAGTATCGGATTATGTTGCTGAGTTCGACACTTTGTCAAAGTATGGGTTATCTCTAATTGATACTCCCGAGAAGAAAAATGAGAGGTTCATCACTGGTTTGGATGAATACTTAGGGGAGAGGCTGATTAATCACATCGATGAGACGTTTGAGTCGATTGTGGGAAAAGCTTTGAGGTCAGAAAGTCTTTACCCTAAGCCGAAGACTGGGGTTGTTGCTGCATCTGCTGAAGAGCCAAAGCCGCAAGCAAGCGGTGGAGGCAAGAATAACTCTCAGAATAAGAGGAAGCAGAACCAAGCTAAGGATGGCCAGAAGAAAAGCAGGAAGGAAGTCGAGTGCTTCAAATGTGGAAAGAAGGGCCATTATGCAAGGGAATGTAGGGCCAAGACAGTGGGAAAGAAGTGCTTTAACTGTGGTCAGGAGGGACATTTTAAGGATAAGTGCCCGCAACCTCTGAAGGAGAATCAGATTGTGAAAGCATATGCCATCAATGCTGTTCCTTCTTCGTCGAATGCCCCAACTGCGGCGGAGAAAGGAAAGGGAGTCGTCATTCAAGGTATGCTTTCCATTTATGATCTTCCTGTTAGAGTTTTGTTCGATACCGGGGCTTCCCATTCCTTCATATCTAGTGACCTGGTAGATAGATTGGGATTGGAACCCGAGTTAGTCGATAGACCCTTAGCTGTGACGAACCCGATTGGTGGTTCAACAAACCTCAGTATGATTTGTCGTAATGTGGTCTTATCGAGTCATGGATGTATGTTTGTTTGTGATTGCTTTGTTTTGGGCTTTACTGGGTATGGCATTATTTTGGGAGTCGATTGGCTCCAAAGATACGGGGTGGTGGTAGACTGTGAGGGCTTTTTGGTGACAGTTAGGGCGGATGATGGGCGGAGGGTAGTGTTTGGTAATCTACCCTGTGATGGGGTAATGGCTAGTTTTGTAAATTCCCTCGACATTCCGCATGATGAGTTATCAGGTTTGCCCGTGGTTGGCCAGTACCCGGACATCTTCGAGGAAGTGACCGGACTTCCACCACACCGAGAGATTGAGTTTCGTATTGATTTAGTGAAAGATGCCAGACCTATAGTGATGCCACTTCGTCGTATGGCACCACGAGAACAGCGAGAGCTCGAGGTGCAAGTTAGCGATCTTTTGAAGAAGGGATTTATTAGAAGAAGTGTTTCCGAGTGGGGAGCACCAGTTGTGTTTGCTACTAAGGCAGATGGTTCCCTTCGATTGTGTGTGGACTATCGCGAGTTAAATAAGGTGACGAGGAAGAATAAGTATCCTCTACCACGGATAGATGATTTGTTTGATCAACTGGAAGGAGCGAGGGTGTTCTCCCAGTTGGACCTCGCGACAGGATTTCATCAGCTCCGTGTAGCAGCTGATAGTATAGCTAAAACGGCATTTAGGACGCCGTCTGGGTTCTATGAGTGGTTGGTCATGCCATTCGGGTTGACCAATGCACCAGCATACTTCGTGGATCTTATGAATAGAGTATTCAGAGACCAACTGAACAAGTTTGTTCTTGTGTTCGTAGACGATATCCTTGTTTACTCGAGGACAGAAGAGGAACACAAGGAGCATTTGAGAATTGTGTTGGAGGTGTTGAGAAGACACCAATTGAAAGCGAAGTTCTCTAAGTGTCACTTCTGGAGGAGAGAAGTGAGATTCTTGGGCCATGTTGTTTCAGAGAATGGTATTGCCGTGGACCCTGCAAAGGTAGCTACGGTACAAGATTGGTCTGCGCCCAAGAATGCAAAGGATGTAAGAAGTTTCTTGGGGTTAGCTGGATATTATCGTAAGTTTATCAAAGACTTCTCCAAGACAGCGGCACCGTTGACTCAGTTGACTAAGAAGAATCAAGCCTTCGTTTGGGACGGAGGGTGTGAAAATGCATTCAAGAGTCTAAAGGAAAAGTTGATGCGTGCGCCAGTGTTGGTCATTCCTAAGGGAAATGAAGAGATGACGGTATACACGGATGCTTGTGGTACCGGACTGGGTGCGGTATTGATGCAAGGAGGTAGGGTTGTAGCTTATGCTAGTCGACAGCTAAAGCCACATGAGAAGAAGTATCCTACCCATGATTTGGAATTAGCAGCGATTGTATTTGCGATGAAGATGTGGAGACATTACCTCTTGGGAGAAAGATTTGAGCTGTTTACCGATCATAAATCGTTGAAGTATCTCTTCTCTCAGAAAGATCTGAATCTCCGTCAGCAGAGATGGTTAGAGTTCTTGGCTTCGTATGATTTTGATATCGCGTATACACCTGGGAAGGGTAATGCGGTAGCCGATGCCTTGAGTAGGAGACATGCCAGCTTAGGGGCAATGTTTCTTGAATGGAAGCAGCTGGAGTATATCGCGGGGTTTGATTTCAGACCAAGGTGCGAATTGGATCCAGTTATGCTAGCTAGCTTGACGATCAGACCCACTTTGATAGAGCGGATTGGTTCCAGCCAGAGGAACGATCCTAACCTATTAGAAATCATCTCCAAGTTAAAAATGGGAGTTGATGAGGAGATGAATGTGTATGGGCTTGATCGAGATGGATGGCTTCGGAAGAATGGAAGACTAGTTGTGCCCGACGTGAATGGTTTGAGAGATGAAGTGCTTAGAGAATGTCATCACTCAAAACTGACTATACATCCCGGTGGTAATAAGATGTATAGAGACATGAGACAGACTTACTACTGGGAAGGGATGAAAAGAGACGTTGGGAAGTTTATATCCAAATGCATGAATTGCCAGCTAGTTAAAGCCGAGCAGAAGAAGCCTAGTGGGTTGTTGCAACCATTAGAAATTCCCGAATGGAAGTGGGAACAAGTTTCGATGGATTTTATCGATGGTTTACCGAGGACTAGATCGGGACATGACAGCATTTGGGTAATTGTGGATCGACTGACCAAGAGTGCAAGATTTATACCAGTTAAGTCGAACAGAACTGCAGCTAAGTTAGCAGAACTATATATGAGGTGGGTAGTGAGATTTCATGGAGTACCCAAAGGCATTGTGAGTGACCGAGATCCGTTGTTTACTAGTGGATTTTGGAAGAGCTTACAAGAGGCTTTAGGATCAGAATTACATCTCAGTACCGCGTATCATCCTCAGACCGACGGTCAGACGGAGAGGGTGAATCGGATATTGGAAGATCTCTTGAGGGCTTGTATATTGGATTTCGGTGGATCATGGGATGACCATTTGCATCTAGTGGAGTTTGCATATAATAATAGCTACCAATCCAGTATCAGTATGGCCCCATATGAAGCTTTGTACGGAAGACCGTGCAATTCACCATCATGTTGGATAGAGACTGGCGAGAAGTTTGTGCTTGGACCAGATGTGGTGAGAGAAACTTCCGATAAGATCAAGATCATTCAGCAACGAATGAAAGCTGCTCAGGATAGGCAGAAAAGCTATGCTGATAAGAGGAGAAGAGACTTGAAATTCTCCGTTGGTGACTTGGTGTTTGTCAAGATCTCTCCGTTGAAAAGCGTGATACGATTTGGCAGGAGAGGCAAGTTGGCACCAAGATTTGTGGGTCCTTTCCAAGTTCTCGAGGAAGTTGGGAATTTGGCGTATAGGGTTGGCTTACCAGAGAAAATGGCAGGAGTTCACAATGTGTTTCATGTTTCCCAACTAAGGAAGCTCGTTCACGACTCAAATGTGACTATTTCACCTGATCAGTTAGAGGACTTCGAAGTAGAACCTGAGGCGGTTGAGAACCGCAAGCCGATTCGTATTGTGGGGCATGATACGAAGCAACTTCGAAGAAAGTCGGTGAAGCTAGTCAAAGTTCAGTGGGGCGAGGACGAAAATGATTGTGCTTGGGAGACAGAAGAGAGCATTAAAAAGGCTTATCCAGAACTCTTTGCCTGGTAAGATTTACTTTGCGATTTAGTTATTCCGCATGCTAGGATAGACTTGTTTTGCTTGTTTTGCATGTTTGATGGTTGTTTTATGATTGATAGGCATGCGGGACCCTTGTGTGTGTTTTGATTAGGGAATTTCGGGGGCGAAATTTCTTAAGGGGGGGAGAGTGTAACGACCCGTGTTCTACACATCGTAGGATTGTAGAATATTTATTTCTTTCCCGTGTGAAGTTATATGGTCATGTAACTTTGGGAAACATTTATTTGAGTCATTTCCCCTGTTCATGATTTTTGTCGATTTTAAAATGACCATTTTGCCCCTAGTCAGTACTGTTTTGGCCATAACTTTTGATAGGGAAGGAATTTTGACCTGAAACCACTTCCATTAGATTCGTTTGATGGTTTCTCTTTCCGTAGAGTGGTCATAATAGCCAAACGGACTTACCGTTTGGGAGATATGGCTGAAACAATGTTTGGAGGGTGTAAACTGCATAATTGGGCTAAACCGGGTAGTTAGCAATTGGGCCCATAAGGGGATTTCGGGATTGGGGCTGTATAAGGACTGATTAGGGTTAGAAAACATCCTTTTAGTCATTTTTCCAGCCACCACTTCATTTCATAGAACCCTATTAATGGCCTCTAACCTCTAAATCACTCCAAACCACTCCAAACTTGAAGGAAAGAGATTAGCAACGACAAATCAAGGCAAATCAACACCAAATCGGGATTAGAGCTGCTACAACACCTTGTTACCTTCACCAAATCAGAGATTTATTTCGGATCTTGTTTTATTTGTGGCTAAGGTGAGTGATTAGCTCGCTTTTTGCACTAATTATGGCTAAATTGGGGTGATTAGTGCTAATTAGCGTTTTTAAAGGAAAATAAATTCTGGAAAAATGTTCATAAAATCATAAACGATGTTTTAGACCTCTGATTTGAGTTTGGGTTAATTTGGTTAAGTTTTGCTAATCATACCATTAGTTATGCTCACATATGCTTAAGGGAAAACATGGGGTTTTGGGCATGTTTGATCCATTTTACCATGTCATATCGTTGTTTTGGTGTTTGAGGTCGCTTGTATGTGTTGCTATGACTCTATGACATGCTTTGTGATTGGTTTCAGTAGTTAGAATGGTCGAAAACGCCGTCGAGAGGCGTGTAAACTCTTGCTGGAAGGTTGCAGGAATCGGTGCAGGAAATCGGATCGGATCGCCCCCTACCCGATCCGAACCGCCCATTTCCCTTCACCACGAACCGATCGTTGTAGCGAAGCAAGCTGCGCCACGAGCTGAAGGATCCGAACCGATCCGAGAAGTCGCGATTCAAGACTTGGTGATTGAAGACTCCGACCCGACCCGCCTGGAGTGATAGCGACACGATCCGATCTGATCACCTTGAGGACAACGAACCGGAGACTTGGAGAGGGCGAGTGGCTTGGAGCTATGACCAGGAGGCGTGACCCGAGCCGTTGCGTGGTGGAGAACCCGATCCGATCCAGGTGGGACTGGAGGCCACGAACCGATCCAGTGTACCATGAAGGACCCCGATCCGATCCAGGTGGAACTGGAAGCCACGAATCGATGGTGCACTCCGATCCGATCCGAGGTAGCAGTCACGAACCGAGACGATGAAGACCACGATCCCAATGATGATGAAAGGGATCCGAACCGATCCAATGGAGATCCATAACCCGAAATGCAAAGGTAGTTCAAGTGGAAGTTCGAGCTCAGGATCCAGACGGGAACCAATGAGTTCACTTCGTGATTGGGCTTTGCTGCGGGACGTGTGCTAAGGAGTTGTCGATGTCTATGACTTTGGATCACTAGGTGTTGGAGGTAGAGAGACAAACTCGGGCTTTGGATATGGTGCGACTAGGGAGCTACCTACCAATGGAGTGGGGTCATGGAAACGTTGGGCGTGATCCCATAGGTATGGCGTTGGTGGTAGTAGGAATGTGCATAGTCGTACAAAGTCGAGTTCTGTCGTTTTAATGAAGTGCTCTAGTGATCGAAGAAGTGGATGTCGTATGCTTTACGCACTGAGTGAGAGATGGGAGGATGGTTGCTATGCTTGATTGTTTGACATACATATCCCCACCCCCGTATATTTACACACCATATGTTAGTGATATCTTAGAGTATTGTACCGTGTAGTACTAACTCTTTGATTGCAGGTCCAGGTTCAGGTATGACTTAGTATACCTGTTATTATTCTGTTTATGCTTGCTACCACTCATACCAGACTGATGTCTGACCCAGAGTTTTATGTTTCTTCTTATTACTCTGGGTGCTCACACGAGCAGACTAGAGACAGGGATAGCTGGTAGTGCGCTTGGTAGATGGACTGAAGACGAGCAGGAGGCTACACGTATGATATATAGTTATTCTCCCTGTGTCGTGATCGGTATCTACTTTGGGCATTAGTAGCATACCTATTTTGCTTATCTTAGAGACAGTATTTTGAAGTTGTAATAAGCTGTATTTGATATTTCCGCTACTCTGATGATGTTAGTTCAAGTTTTCAGCTTATGCACTGTCTCATCTGTTTTATGTCAAGTATATGTTGGCTATTATATTTTATTCCATGCGCTGTGAGACATATTACAGGTTCTTTATTTGGTTCCTTTTCTTTCTTTCTCTTCTTTGGCGACCGTCCCATGCCAATTGGACATGTGTACAGCGCACAATTGGAGTAAAACGTCGGTTGGTGCGGGGCGGGCCGTCACATTATCCATACCTGTCTTCTGTATTTATACCTGTCCAATCTATTTTAACTATACCAATCGTTTTAACTAAATTCGTTAATTAATTTGTTATTTAACTCTTCAGTCTATTTCACCATCATATTTGAACATGACATGTTCAAATATATTTTAACTTGCATATTAACAAATTCTAATTATACTTATACTCTCGTTTCCTTATCGACTTCTCTATTCAAATTCCAATTCAATTCTATTTGAATTCTCTTTATTTCAACTTCATTTGAATTCTATTAGAATCCCTATATTTAAACTCCATTTGAATTCTATTTTCAAACTCTATAGTTAACTTCATTTGAATTCTATTTTCAAATTCTATAGTTTAAAGTCCATTTGAATTCTATATTCAAATTCTATATTATAAATCCCATTTGAATTTCTATATTCAAATTTCAAATTCAATTCTATGCATAATTTATAACTTCACTTAAAATCCCCCACTATATATTTATAAACAAAGTTTATAAATTCAATTCAAATCCCACATTTTCATTTATAAACAGAGTTTATAAATTCAATTCAAATCCCATATTTTCATTTATAAACAAAGTTTATAAATTCAATTCAAATCCCACATTTTCATTTATAAACAGAGTTTATAAATTCAATTCAAATCCCACATTTTCATTTATAAACAGAGTTTATAAATTCAATTCAAATCCCACATTTTCATTTATAAACAAAGTTTATAAATTCAATTCAAATCTCACCTTTTGCTTTATAAACAGAGTTTATAAATTCAATTCAAATCCCACCTTTTGATTTATAAACAAAGTTTATAAATTCAATTCAAATCCCACCTTTTACTTTATAATCAGAGTTTATAAATTCAATTCAAATCCCACCTTTTACTTTATAAACAGAGTTTATAAATTCATACTCGTTTTATATATCTTTAAAACAAGTTAATATTTTCTATAGTTCATTAAAAATTCAAATTCTATTTATAAAAATAGAATTCCCTTTTTAAATCTCAAATACCCTTCCAGGGTATTTTATAAATCAATATTCCAAGCCTCAGTGATATTTTAAACAATTAAATCAACCAATTTTCAATCATTTGATTTTTAACACATCGTATATGAATATATATGAAATCAAACAAACAATCAAACATATAATATATTTTTGAAGAATCCAGTTGGATTCCTCCAACCTGTTTTCCTGCATCCACAGACATTAGTCAACATAGTAATACCCATCCTGCTTCAAGGCAGGATATCGCGGTATGAAGGTCATCCACTAATATATATTTGTGGGGCGCATAGGGAAATCATTCGCTAATGAAACCGCGGGCATCCACTAATGATACTACGGGAATCTAACCAATCATCGACCCAATATATATATAATAGTCAACCAATCCCAGATAACTAATATATTTTTAACAACAATAAATAAATACTTAAAGCATCCAATAATCAACAAAGCAATTATTCTTAACTGATAAAAATAATTCTAAATAAACAGGTGAGTGAGATTTACTCACCGGGGTTTTTATTGTGATCTGCTTCATCTTAATTTAAATCAAACGACAATTGATTCAAATTAAAATTCCAAAATCTCCTTCGATCAACTTAACTTTGCATATCGTACTACTTTGGTCCAACACGTCTCTTTTTCTCTTTTCATTATTTTTGAACCTTGTAATCATTTTTAAATATTGCATTAACGATTTGATTATCTAAAAATTAAACGAATTAATAAAATTAATTATTTAATTTATAACTTACTCCACTTGTTAACG
Source organism: Allium sativum (assembly GCA_030737875.1). Taxonomy (NCBI): domain Eukaryota; kingdom Viridiplantae; phylum Streptophyta; class Magnoliopsida; order Asparagales; family Amaryllidaceae; genus Allium; species Allium sativum. Next base: position 651,331,711 of record CM060918.1, read on the forward strand.
TCTCCTCCTTTTCAACTCCATTGCACCATAAATTTGCTCAATTCTAACACTGTATGTTGAACGAAATTTGTTTTCAAGTTTGTTCACTATATGTGTATACATATAAAATAAATTGAATTAACTAAACACTTATTTAAAAATAAATTAGTTACCTTAATCCACTTCTTAAATCTCCCCGTTACAAACCAGTTCAGCCCTTAATTCGAACTGATTATACCCAGGTACCCACTCCCTCGTTAGTATATTTCATCCCACTACAGATCACAAACCCCATCATCCACGGTTGAACATCTCAGTCCTGGTCAATCACCCTATCCACTGCCATGCTTTGCTTCTACCTCCCCGAAATCAAAGACCAAATCTCTACTGCAAATTCGAACATCAGTCTCCCCTCTGCACTTCTCGAAACAACACTCCTCGCTATCGAACTCAACCCAGATATCGACAACACTTTTAAAATCGCAGTGATCCCCCACCCATACGCATGCCTCAACACAGCAGCAATTCGGACTATCAATTCCATATCCCAAATCCACGAGCTCCACCAGTGGTATCGAGATTCAGTTGAACTCGTGGTCCTCAAAAGTGATTCCCCTTTTTGCTTTCTTGAACGCGATTTCCTCTTGACTATGAGCGATATTAATTTATGATTTCCGATTTCGATCCCCTTTCTTCGATGGAAATCGATTTGCGTTGAGGTAAATAAAGGAAGGAAAAAGGGGGTTACTGGTTTGGGTTTTGAGTTGGAGAGAAACAAAGAGGAGCGAACTGGCAAATGAAAAGGGGAACTCTCGATATATAGAGTGAACATATGGAGTAGAAGAAAGCCACGCGATTTTGCTCCTTTGGTTTAGAAAGGAACAATAAGGCTAATATTTTATGGAAGAAATAAGGAGCAATTGTTTTTACTTGTGGAGGAAAATGAATTGAAGGAGTTTTATTTTTATTTTATTTATATTTAAACCGGTATCCTCTAATTTAAAATACACCCTGATTCCGAACTCCTCTCTGGACCCAACAACTGACAATTCTAGGGTAATACCCTTATTCCGGACACACTGGGATAGGTCACGAAGTCCATTTCGATCGTCTGTGGAAGATATTTATTTAAATTGATATAATTTAAAGTTCAAACCATTTAAATTCTTCAATGAAAATTTAAGTATTATTATTCTAATTTAAACAGGAGTTGTATTGATCATCTGAACTGATTCTATTTAACTGTATATTTTTAAATAAAATTATTACTGCATTACGATAATTTAATTTATTCGACATTAAATCGAAATTGATTATTAAATTGATAACTTAATATCAAATTATATTTATATTATCCACCCAATATTTAAATCCGTATTAAATATTTTAAAATTAACCCATAAGAATCCGGGTCATCACACATCCACTTCAAAAATTCCGAATAATTCGTCCACCTCCTTTAGCCAGTTACGAGCTTCAACAAATGTCCCCGTCCCGTGAAAAGGTCTTCAACCCATTGCTCTAAAGTCCTTGCATATCTTTGCAAAGTTATCGACACGAGGAAGAGGATGAGGAGGACGATTTGCTGGACCTACGGCGGCGGCCCTAGCCTCAAGACATTGACGGAACCAAACGGCACATGAACGCCCTCTGGTATCTCAGATGCTTCAGACATGCTGAAACGAAAAAGGAAAGAATAATTACAAAAAGGACTGAAGGAAAGATATATGGCTCTTGGGGTTATGCTTTCCAATTATACTTTTCTCTTGAAAATACTTTCCTTAAAACTTACTTTTGAAAGTACTTCTTTATAAAAATTGTTTTGAAAAATAATTTTTCGAAAATTCATATCTGTTCTGGTAACCTTCAGCTCTGATACCACGTGTAACACCCCACGTCCATTAATGTCACTCACAAAGGGAATGTGTTAACTTCCATGGAGCATTTTAAGTAAGTATAGAACAGAAAATCATAACAAGACAAATATAAACAGTACTTGAAAATTAAAACTTTATTTCATTGCAGCGGATAAACCCATATGTTTGATTACATCATCAAAATCATAAACCAAAGTCAGGTACATCATATCCATCTTGATAAAACAAAGTGATAAACTGAAAGACATAATCCCCAACATTAAAATAGCCATAAATAATGAGAAGCTGAACTTTACTTCATCTGTCCAAGAAATCTTCTAAAAGCAATCCAAAATCAAGCTTCACTGCTGCTAGTTCCAAACTGAGCACCCGGGGGTGGGAGGCGGTGAAAGGAAAGATATGGAAAAAGGGGGGTCAAACATAAAGTCTGGCGAGTGCGATAATTATAACAATATAATTAACAAAGTAACTAGGCTAAGGCATAAGTTGGAAAATTTGGAAATGACCATGAATCAATTAATATGGCAGAGTAAACAAGGAAACAAGATGAACAACGATGTCGTTAAACCGCACCTAACCCACTAAGATAAATTTACTAAACTACACCAACACTATAGGATAATTGCTATACTGCACCGCCACTAGTATACTGCACCACCACTAGTCAACCTAAGGTTGATCCCGCTTACAGACTTAATAATGATATTGGTAGTTTCGTGCACCCCTAGCTGCCTTCATAAGTGTCGTCTGCCCCTATCTCCACTAGGTGTACTCACTACCCCCAAGTGATCGGCTCCCTAACTCGTAGATACCCGTGCTGGCTCCACAGTGGGGTGTATCACTCCCCAATGTGGCAACCCGATACCACCAAGAATGCACGGCTTATACCTACACGATGCAACAACGTCTTACCTACCAGCCCGGGTCCACACACGTATATGAACCCTTTGGACTTGCGTTGCCACCGCTAACTCGGTTTGGCTTCTTACAGTCAAGCCCAGTATGCGTGTCCCATCCTCGACTTGGGTCTAGCCCACAAAGATACGTATGGGTCACTGGTTGAAATGGGCCCCCATTACTTGACATAAGCTATCCACCTACGCTTGGTCCCCTCTGGTTCATCCTACTTAACCCACTTCTTATTCATGTTTCAATCACATGTTTCAATTTTGGTTAAGTGTTTCTAATCGTATTTCCAAATGCCACCCAAGGCACCAACTAGATTCCACATGTCACCCAAGGCGCCCACTTAACTCCCTCATGTCCCACTACATGCTTAAATGGTTAAGTGTTTCTTAATTCATTAAGACCATAACCTCATAAAGACCTCTCACATTAGACTGGCATTTGTGGCAGCTGGATTTGCTGGGCGGGTCCGGGCAGTCTTACACCACAAAAGAGCCTAACCTCGTGTCTTTACAATTGTTACGTATTTAGTTTATGCCTAAGACCTCTCACATTAGACTGACATTTGTGGCAGCTGGATTTCCCGGGCGGGTCCGAGCAGTCTTACACCACAAAAGAGTCTAACCTCGTGTCTTAGACGATTAATTACTCCTAATTAATCATCCCCCAAATTTGAATTACTTTCCCTTTTAAAATTATCAGTCAATTCCAAGTTTAACGATGTCCATAATTGACTCAATTATGTCCATCCATTTATGGTATGTAAAATCATACCAATTTCACCACAATTTTATTTTATGCCTTTTTCGGCATTTATGCCAAGTAAATATTTTTAATATTATCCCCTTTACCCGATGTAGTACGTTTGTTAGTTTAACGTAAAAATATACGTTAGACTCGAATAGTCTAACTCATTAAATAAAAGAAAACATCACAATATATACACATAATCAAAACATAGATCTAACATAGGGGTGAACTTGCATATGTGAATGATGTTCTATATCTAAAACTTGCATAGGCCAAGATTACAACTTGCATAAACAACATATGTCATGGATCCAAATTTAAAGGTGTGAACTTGATGAGACAATGGCCACAAACTTACATAAACATTATATGTCATGGATCCAAATCTAAAGGTGTGAACTTGATGAAATAATGGCCACAAACTTGCATAAATAACATATGTCATAGATCCATATCTAAAGGGGGTAAACTTGCATAGGTAATAACGTAACATGATTCATATCCAACTCTTAACCTCATATATGCGATTTATACATCGCAACAATGGTGTAAACTAATATCTAACATGTAAAGTATCATGTCATAGCCTAACTTTCAATTAAATTCTCACATAAATTAGGTGCCATAATCATGTAAGGTCACATATAATTCTACCCAAACTTGTACATGGTTCATGTTTGAATCAACATCTAAACTTTCCTACATATGATTTATCATATGAATCGATATAACAAACTAGCATACGAAACATGATGATTTTATTGTATATAGAATTACAACATGGATGATAGCAACATAACTTTGCATGATAGCATCACAACATAACATCATAGATATTTCAATCACAATCCTACAACATAATTACAACATGCAATCAATACTTCATATCACATCCATACAATCCACGTTATAAGTTAATCTAATTAAATTACTAATTATTTCGCTAAAACTATCGAACTCACAACTCAAAAGCAGTCTTTAGTTCTGAATTCTAATTTATGGAGTTGAATTAGCGCTCCTTTGATGAAGATTCGCTGTTAGGGTTGAGTAGTTCTGATTTGGTTGTTGTTCTTCCTCTTTAATTTGGTGGTGGCTGCTCTAGGGTTCAAGACAACAGCATGACGGCCATAGTTTTAGTTTTAATTCTGATTTAGGGTTTGTGTCTATGGGTCTTTTTATAGAATTCTGAATTAATTCAAGCCGTGGGATGTTCTTAGGGTTAATCAAAACCATTTGATCATGATAGGGTGATGAGTCAGCCCTAATGACTCAGCAAGGAGTCAGAAAGGACTCAACAACACGGGTCAGCCTGAACCAGAAAGCGGTATAGGCTCCAGCCTCGGCCAGGGCGCACTCGGCAGGTACGGCAGTGATAATATGTACTAGCGCACTTCCCAAGTGCGCCAGTGCATTTATATTATTTTTTGTTTTGCCACTCTTCTTCGTTCATCCATAACTCCTTCATCCGGTACACGTTTCCCGCAAACTCGGACTCTATCTCCACTAGAATTCCAAGACGAACACAATGGCGCAACCTAATCCCTATAATTCTCACGTCTGAGATTAATTATTCTTTTATTCAGTTAGGTCGATTATTCAAAAATCCAGGGTGTTACACATGCACTAGGTTTGATTGTAAGAGGTCAAAACTGGTTAGCGGTGGAAACGCAAGTCCAACGGGTTCATATGCGTGTGTGGGCCCTGGCTGGTAGGTAAGACGTTGTTGCATCGTGTAGATATAAGCCGTGCATCTTGGTGGTATCGGGTTGCCAATTTGGGGAGTGATACACCCCACTGTGGGGCCAGCACGGGTATCTACGAGTTAGGAACAGATCGAAAGGGGGTAGTGAGTACACCTAGTGGAGATAGGGGCAGACAGCACCTATGAAGGTAGCTAGGGGTACACGAAACTACCATTATCATTAATTAAGTTCTGTAGGTGGGATCAACTTTTAGGGTGACTAGTCGTGGTGCAATATAGTAATTATCATATAGCGATTACGTGTGCCTTTAACGTTTTCTTTGTTCGTCTTATTTCCTTGGTTTACTCTGTCATACCCATTTGTTCACGGTCATTTCCTTATTTTCCAGCTTATGCCTTATCCTAGTTACTTAATGATTATATTGTTAAAGTTATTGCACTCGCCAGACTTTATGTCTGACCCCCTTTGTTTCCAGCTCTTTTCTTCCTTCAACCCCCCCCCCAGGTTCTCAGGGTGGGACTAGTACAAGTGGAGCGTGGTTCAGATAGCTTTATCTCTTTCTTTGGAACATGCTTGGATCGCTGAAGTAAAAGTTCAGCCTATCTTATTTATGGCTATTTTAATGTGGGGTTATGTCTTTCATTTTATGTACTCTGATTTAGTCAAGATGGATATTATGTACTTGACTATAGTCTTTGGTTTTTGATGATGTAACCAAACTTATCTGTTACCACTGCAATGAATAATGTTTTAAATTTTTAAGTACTGTTTTATATCTGTCTTGTTGTTAAGTTTCTGTTCTATAAACACTTAAGACGCTCCATAGAAGTTAACGCATTCCCTTTGTGAGTGACATTAATGGACATGGGGTGTCACAAGTTTTGTTTAATAGAAGCCATCAGATCTATCTAGAGCAAATCAAAGCCATTCAATCCTAAGAGAACCAACATGAATGTGCCACACAAGCCCTAATGACACAACAATTCGTCACAGGAGAAAACAGGTTAGATTTCAGATCAAACCCGAGATGGAGGTCGACACCCAATTGGACCCCCTGACCGACCTATATGGGGGGAGGTCAACCCCTTGGTCGACCTCCTGGTCGACCTGTCCTTGGGCGAGAAATTTCCCGCCCAGCCTGCTTCTACTTTTGGTTGTTGAATTTTAAATTTCTGAACTTTAGTTTGAAATGTTTATTTAAATTTTCAGATCTTCTGAAGGTCATAACTCCTTCATACGAATTCCGATTTACACAATCTCGGACTCTATCTCAAGCAAAATTCCGAGGCGAACGCAATGGCTTAACCCATTTCCCTTAACTCTCACATTCGTAATTAATTATTCTTTAATTCGTAACTTTAATGTTTAAAGAAAATACGGGGTGTTACATATAAAAATGTGTGTATATATATTTACATTTATATTGATTGTTGGTGTTGATGGTTTGTTAAATTATATTGTTGTTTTATAGAAATATAATCTTTATATGTTAACATAGAAATATCATTTTGCTTGTTAGATCAGTCATGTTAACATAGAAATATCATTTTTTTTGTTAGATCGGTCATGTTAACATAGAAATATCATTTTTGTGTTAGATCAGTTATATTAACATAGAATAAAATATCATTTTTGTTATAAAATGTTACATTAGAATAAAATAACATTTTATTTATAAAATGTTGCACTAGAAATAAAATATCATTTTGTAATAAAATGTTTTATTAGATTATAATTGTCATTTGTGTTAAATTGGAATTGAAAAAGTAGAAATGTCACTTTTTGTTTCTTCTAGAATTGACATGAATAAAAATGTCATTTTTGTTATATTAGCATTGACAAATCAAAATTATCATCTTTGTTGAAATTTGTTTAATTTAAATGAAATACAAATTTTTGTCAAATTTGTTAGTTGAAATAAAAATAGTCATTTTGTCAAACATGTTAGTTGAAATAAAAATAGTCATTTTGTCAAACATGTTAGTTGAAATAAAAATAGTCATTATGTCAAACATGTTAGTTGAAATAAAAGCAGTCATTTGTCAAACATGTTAGTTGAAATAAAAATAGTCATTTTGTCAAACATGTTAGTTGAAATAAAAATAGTCATTTTGTCAAACATGTTAGTTGAAATACAATTAACATTTGTTTCAAAATGATTAGTTCGAACCAAATTTGTCACTTTTGTCAAAAGTAATAGTTGAAACCAAATTTGTCACTTTTGTCAAAAGTAATAGTTGAAACCAAATTTGTCACTTTTGTCAAATGTAAGAGTTGAGCCAAAATTTTCCTTTTTGTCAAAATATAATGGTCGAAACAAAAATGAACATTTTTGTCAAATTAGAATTGTTGAACAAAGTACACATTTTTGTAAAAATATACATTTTTGTTCATTAAGAAAAATAAACATCTCTTCTCATTTAAAAAGGATTAAACAAAAATAATCATTTTTGTCAATTATAAAGGTTGAAACAAAAATATACATTTTGTCAAAATAGAATTATTGAAACAAAATTTATAATTTTTGTCAATTAGAATGGTTGAAACCATAATTAACATTTTGAATAGAGTTAAAACAAAATTTACATTTTTGTTAATTAGATAATAGTTAAAAACAAAAATAACATTTTGTTAAGGAGATTTGAGTTAAACCAAAAAAAATAACATTTTTGTTTTGAGTTAAACCAAAACAAATTAACATTTTTTTTAAATATATTTGTGATAAAAAAACGACATTTTTGTTATATGGAAATTGTAAATAAAAAAAAAATTGTTATGTTGAATAGAATTATGTAAACAAATAAATTGTTCTTTTATTTGTCATTAGAATACATAGAAAAATTTTAGTAAAAAAATATGCCATTTTATTAAATTAAAATTGTCAAAAATGTATTGTCATTTTTGTTGAAACTAGGATTGTCAACAAAAATGAAGGAATCATTTCTGTTCATTTTGTTAAATTAGATTTGTTAACAATATGGAATTATCACTTTTAATCATTTTATTGAAATAGAATTTTCAGCCAAATTGAAAAGATCATTTTTTAATCATTTTGTTGAAATAGAATCATCAACAAAAATGAGAGAATCACTTTTTATTAGAATTTGTATGTTAAATAAAGAATCATTTTTATTGTTAAAACATACAGCGGAATTTATATGCAAATATAAGTATCATTTTTATTTGCAAAACATACATTAGAATATATATGCAAATATAAGTATCATTTTTATTTGCAAAACTTACAATAGAATTTGTATGCAAATCAAAGTGACGCTTGTATTGTCAAATTATACATTAGATACATATAGGAAATTTTGCGAGTAAAATACATTTTCATTTGGCATTAGGAATATAATAACATGTTTGGTTCATTATCCTCAACATGTTAGCGGAATTAAAATTGGTTAAGTTCATTAACCAATGATTTATTTAGATGAACTGTTGTTGGCTGAAAACCCCACACGGGTATTGGGATAATATTTGACATACACTAGTCCCAATATTTAGTTGTATGTCAATTGATGGATTGACAGGCTGCGATAAGCGTTATTTATTCATTTCAATGCTTGCACAGTTGTAAATTTCACTCTAGATGAGAATTGGTTGTTTAATGATTATTTATCTTTATTGTCGTGTTCATGTGATGTGTGAAATCCATATAACCAAAATTATATGGTAAATGATTGAGTCGCATTTCGATTCAGAATATCTTTTAAATAAAGAATATTTTAAAATAAAAAACATTGTAATATAAAGAACATTTTTACATAAGGAATCTTTTTAAAAAGAATATTTTTAAATAACGAATATTTTTAAAATAAAATTCAACGAAGAATAAAATGATATGTGAATTGGGTTTATTGTGAACTGCATTTTAAACGAAATTTGTTCTTTAGCCCAATTAACAATAAAATTATGATTTAGAATTTATAAATCTTTTATTTAAGATTTAAAAAGAAATTTTCCAAAGGCAAGATTTCCAATTTAATATATTAAATTGGAATTGAGTGGAAATTCGATTTGATAATAATCGAGATAGGTTTCTATAAATAAAGACTGTTGCTATATATGGAATTTAAAAAGCTTGCCATTATTCAATTTATATTAGAGGTCTGATACAGAAATTTATATCGATTATATATCGGTTTGATTTCCGTGAAAATTCCATATTTAATGGAAGATGATTTTGGGTTTACCGTGAACTGTGTTTAAATGACATTGGTTCTTTAACCCAGTTAAAGATAGGATTAATTTCTTAAAAGTTGAATAATCATAAAGTAATGATTTTTGATATTAAAATCAAATTGGAGTTTTAATGGATCTTTAAAAAGAAGATTAAAGATTAAATTTAAAAGAATTTATCCTTGATAAAATTGATCGGAATCTTTCCCTTTTAATATGAATATTTTATTTAAAGAATATTCTGAATTGGAATGAGGTGTACGATGTGTCTTCATAGCACTTGATTTTTGATTGTAAAATACGCGAGTTATTCGGAAAGACCGAGTTTAACCCATTCTTAATAATTACTACGACGATTTAAAGTCGAAGACACTGAAGACGGTGATTGAAGACCGGCGATCTTCACATCGAATGTATGACTACTGATGCCCGACAATGGGTCGCTCCTAGGAAAGGGTTAAAGTGGTAGTTGTCCAGACGTACTTGTTGATTATCCGGAAAAGCGAGCACCTCTTTTCCGCATTGGACATACGGGACGAGGAATAAGGTGTCTCCGGTTACTTTCAGACCCAGAACGGACTTGTAAATGGATGTGTGTCTGACGTTGAATTTTATTCTATGTGAAATGATTTCTATTTAATATATATCTGTTAGTGGCAGAGAATTTATTCTCTTGCTTAACACCCTTCTCTGAGACCTATGAGCTCAAAGTTTATATACACTTGTACAAAATGTGTCTGTTGCATCACCTCATTTGCTTCGGTTATGCTCACAACCGAAGCAAATAGTACCATTTTCTTCGGTTGTATTAACAACCGAAGCAAATGCACAGAAGCAAATAATAGAAAATACTGCTATTTGCTTCGGTTATGCTCACAACCGAAGCAAATAGTGTCGTTTGCTTCCATTCCATTGACAACCGAAGCAAAAATGTTATTTGCTTCTGTTGTTCTTCTAACCGAAGCAAATGCATCGAAGCAAGTAATGTTATTTGCATCAGTTCCATACAAACTGAAGCAATCGCAAATTATTTTAATAGGAGCAAATGCACATATCTATGATTGTCAATAAATAATTTATAATTATTAGTTATTATAATTTAAATGCACAGAAGCTTAAATGCATCATTATTCATAGTTTAACATTATTAATGATTGTCAATAAATAATTTATAATTATTAGTTATTATAAATTATCAATAACTCTTTTTATATTTCTAATATTACATTTAATAATTAATATTAAAAATTAACAGTTAATAACCAATAATCAGTATTTATCCATCAACGTTTGACATTTAATATTTAATTTACAAATTTCATTTAATGGGTAATACGCAATACTTAATTATTAATTTTTAATGATTAATAATAAAATTAGCCAGGCCAGCTTGTTTTTTTTTTGTGATCCTTAACACTTTTTTCATTTCAACAAATAATGAGTACAGTAATATATACAGAAGATAGACAATTTTCATTTATGCTATTGGCATTTTTTAGTGCTAAGCCACAATAAAAAATATCTAGACTAACCACTATTCCATCACACAGTGTGCGACAAAGAAATAGAGAATGCAGCTAAAGAGGATCTTACTCCACGAAGTGGGTGAATGAACATTAATACAACAATGCGATCACTTACTCCACGTAGAGAACAAAATTACAGGTTTACAAGAGAAAACATTAGCACAAGGCAATCTCACTTAGATTTCCAAACTCCAGCAGGGAGAGAACACTCACAATGAAAACAAGTATTAAAACACCTCACCAAACACAGCTTCCTAAGCAGTCTAAGAAAATATCAAAGTTGTAGATACAATCAGCAAATTACTTCAAATAAAAGAGTGAAAAGAAACGAAGAAGTGTAGGCAATTAATTAATAAGTGATAATTAGTTATTAATATTAAATATTACTTATTAATACTAAATAATTAATAAATGTAATTAATTATTTTCAAAGCGCTAGTCCAACGGTTTTATAACACAAATTTCTTGTAACTTAACACAATTTTTATACATACTTACTATTGCATTAAATATTACAATAATAATTATTTATAATAAAAAAGGCACGATAAAAAAACACAAATCTCCTGTATTTTTTGTATTTATTGTTTGTTATAATAAAAATGTGCATAGTTCACTACAAATACCGGTCGATCATGCCAAAATAATAACAATTAAATATTAAAACATAATTAATATTTATTAATAATTAGATAATTATAGTAAAAAAATAATTAATAATTAGTACTTAATGGTTCATGTTTAAAATTTAATTATTAATAAACAATAAATTTGAAATTGAAATGCTTCAATTTGATTAATTATTACTAAACAATTAATAAACATTTAATCATTAATAATTAGTACTGAATGGCATTATCATTGTTTTTGACTAAGCAAGCAAACCAATAAATTTGAAATTGAAATGCTTAAGTTTGATTATTTATCATTTGAAAAAAATAATCAAATATTATTCAATTAAAATTGAAATGTATTTTTCACCAAAAAAATTCCCTTTTTGCAAGCAAATTTGTCTTGAAAATTAATAAATATTGTCATAAAATTTTGTTAAGTTTCATCTTTCCATTATTTTATGTTGCTCCGTTCGTCTTTATTATTTTATTTAAGACTGCAATTGAATACGGTAGGAAAACACGTCATCACCCGACCCGACATCTTTATAAACCCTATCACATTGCAGTTCTAGCCGCCTCCTACATTTACCTTCTGAAAATCCCAGCTGCGAAAATAATAATGCCCTCTCTCTTCAAATTCTCTCATGCTTCTAGTGCCTTATTCCATTGCGAAAGTTCTCTCTTCCGGCCCTCATCGCGTTGTAGTTCCTATCGACTTATCTCGATGCACAGAGCAAGGATTTAAGTTAATTTAATCAAACCCATCTCTGGCGTGGAACGTGCTGGCAAAACAAGGAATTAGGCATCATCTTTCATTTTATTTTATATGTTTAGTTGTATGGATCTATAACGATTACTCTATTTTTCATTATAAGGTACTGCTGAGTGGCAAGTATACGGCTTGTTGAATGGGTTTAGAGACTGTTGGGGTCAGTCTGGAATGACGCATGGTAGATATTTGAACGACACTCAGGGAAACAATTTTTCCAGAAACTGCTACAATTTGCATTTGGATGCACAAACACATAAACGCAAAGTGTTACAGGTCCCCTTTAACTGTAACAGACAGTCGATAATGTAACGGGTTAGTTATTTTTTGCGATTTTTGCTTCATTTGTTTTGTTAAATTTCTAGTTATTGGGTACACTTTTCTATCCTAACTTTTGGATTTTCTAGGTTAGTTTATTTACCCGAGTACTAAATTTTTACCTACATAGTTAATACATTTTCATCACTTTGACATGTGCTAAATTTTAACACGTACATCTTCTGACATACATCCGAGGTTGCTAGGTTTCCACAGCTGTAGTTGACCTGTACAACAGTGCTTTTTTATATCCATTCATTACTTGAGCACATGGATGTTTCAGAACTACTTGACAATGAGTCTATATACGTCAGATGTATTTTGGTGTTTTTTGACTTGATGGCAGGTGAGAAATGAAAGTTAAGCATATGTGTTTATGTGTGTTCTACGAAAATTTGGTGAGAAAAGTAAAAGTTTCTTTCTGGTTTTATTTACAGCAATTATAACTTTTTTCCTTACCCCATTTGATAAATAGTTTTGAGCCTCTCTGTTTTTTTTTCTATTTAATCTATAAGAGATTATTTTTGCCTGTAAAACTTCTTAACACTTCAAGTTAAACAATGTTTAAGAAATTCAACATATGGCATATTGTTCACCATTTTTTTGTCAAAGCAAATATATAAACTTCTTTGTTAGTTACAGGTGTTGGTTTCCGGGAATATAGTAATGATACCATGTTTATTCTTTGCAAAATTTTCTCGATGTGCTTCCAAATAAGTTTTGACCATACAATTTTTAAATGTACTATGTTGGACCATGCATACTTTGGAAATTTTTCTTTGGGGGGATGCTGGGACAACAATTTAGAAAGTTCTCAACATCCAATTTTGTAGTATCTATGATAAGTATTCTGATTCCAGCAGTCAAATTTTGTAAGTTTCCAAACATATTAGTTTTATTATTTTTAAAATATGCTATGCCGATTGATTATCTCCATGTTCCATTAGCTAATACCAAGTTAAATCATTGATTAATTCGTTTCTTTATTCAAAAATAGTAGCAGTCATGACATTGGATTATTTAATGCTAATAGCATCAGTCATGGCATTTAATTATTTAATGCCTACCAAATAAATATTTGCACACAAAATTACTTAAATATGTTTAAGTGCCAACATGCTTGGTTACTAAATTACAACCCATGTTAGATTAATGCAATCTACAATATAGATTGATATTAATATGAATTAACATGGTCATGAATTATCATGGTCACATTATTGTTGGTACATGATTTATCAGCCATTAATATATAAGTTGAAAAACATGTTGTTTTAAGTTTTTTAACTTTGCGTTTGTAGCATACTTAATTAAAGCTTTTGAAAAAACATACTGTTTTGATCACTAATCAGTTTTTCAACTAAATCTATCATAATTACTTCATGCTTTTCCCATCTTTTTGATCAACTTTTATGCTTTTACGTGTTATAGACAGTCTGACTTAATCTAATGGAGCATTTTTAACCTATTCTTAGTTTTTCTTGTCCATGGTTTGCTTTTTGATTGATTGTTTTTTAATACAAATTTTTTAACTATGAAAAAGTTAAAGCCTGCAAGTACTATCATGTGCTAGCCTGCTATAAACATGTTGCTATCATATATTACATATTAATACGGGTAATTATAGAAATGCTGCTATTTGTACAATTGTTGGCTTACTGCAACTACTTAGACTAATATTAGTTGATTATTTGCATATAGAAATGATTGTTTGTGAGACCATTTTATCTCAATTGTAGTTATAACAGTACATAGATGGTTTATAAATGTGTCCTGAGCTATAATGAGGCTATTTGTCTTCATTAGTGTTAATTTTGAGGTACAACATAATGTTATTTTTATTAATATTGAGCCAATTTGTCTTTTATTGTTTCCTCCTGTTCTAAATTGAAAATTTATAATTGTTTATATTCTTAGGGATATTTTAAAGCACAATGGAATCTTGGCAGTATATTCAGTGGGAGATCGATTTGTTTCTGGAAGTTCGCCTTTAGTGGGAGCTGCTTTTTGTAAATACTACATTATCTTCATTTTTTTGGAGCTGTGATTTTCTTAGTAAGTTAGAACATTTAGTTTCTATTCTGTTATTTCCTATGAATTTTTGGCACACCTCGTTTGTACAGCTTCTATGTTAATAGGTGCTCCATTTTGTTGTATTAAGATAAGATTATTAACACTATCAATGAATTATATTGTTTTCAATTATGTCATCGTTAGTAAATGTATGGATTATTGTCACTATTAATGAATTACCATTATTTGTTTATTGTATTGTTTTCTAGTTTATTTGCATAGCATGCGATAATTATTTGTTTTGAAATAAACATTCGTATCACCGCATATTTGGGAGCTGTAGTGAATTACAATGGTTTTTTTTTGTTTGAGGAAGTTTTCTTGTTTCAGTTGTAACTAAAGCCGAAGCAACAAGTAAGGTCATTATTTTGACGAGAGTTGCACTTTTTTACTCCGGTTAATAGCATAACTGAAGCAAGAAATAAGTATTTTGCTTCAGTTGAACAACCGAAGCAATAGGTCTTGGTCTGTTGCGTCTTCTGCATTTGCTTCGGTTGCTGAACTGAAGCAACAAAGGGTAAACAACCGAAGCAAATAACCTGTTTAGTAGTAGTGATATTGGTAGTTTCCGATCACATGGCGTGAATTGTCAATGTGGCATGCCAAGATGCAAATGATCAAGGCTTTTGTTGAAAAGTAGAGCCTTGTGGTTGAGGATCAAATCATAGCTTATGTCGACAAAGTTTTGTGTATAGCGTTACCTTGCGAGCCTCACACCCTAGTAAGAGTGAGAAATGGGACAAGGGAATGCAGGAAATGCACACGTTTCTTTCTAGTTAGATGTGGTTAGGGATGGCAAAAAAATCCGTACCCGTGGTTATCCATGGGTAAAATCCGTCATGGATATGAAACGGATAGTTAAATGGGTATCCGTGGGTAGAATAAACTGGTTTTTCTAATATCCGTTAATTAATGGGGTGGGTACGGATAGTAAAATATCCATGTCCGTGGGTACCCATACCCGTATTGAATGTGATTTATTGTCGTTGGTTATTCGGTATTTGTGTGCATGTTTTTACTCAACAATTTATAACTATGGCCGTTGATATTTGTGCACATGCAGCATATTGCTAATTTATATAACCATAAACTAATGCATATTTTTTCTCCCCAAAGATCCAACGAAGCCACAAAGAGTGTTTCATGTTTTTTGTTCCAGTCCACTCAATGAAGCAAAATAGAATCAAACTCCTTGGTTCTGTACTTAGATTATTTTTTATCCGTATATGGATTAAATCTCATACTCCTAGAAGGTAATTTAATAGAATATGTCATAGAATATGCATTCTTTTTTCCTTAATACAACACAAAAGATCAATAGCATCAAACTGGAACATTATTTCCCTTAAATCAACCTCAGTTTTGGAGCATCTTAATCATAATCAGTTATACAGTAACATGAGTACCAAAATTTCACATTCCATGTTGTAAAGGACTGGTATTCATCATCTCTTTATCAATGTGATAGGGAGAATGGATAACCAGAGTAGATTAGTAACCGTAAATGTGAAACTGATCTTACAGACTTAAGTCCAACAAAGACAGTAAGAAGTAGTCGGTAAAAAAGCTATTGTTTCTTCCTCATACTTGCAGCCTTAGCCAAATGTATATTTAAATAATATCAATAAATGACTAAAAAATAAATTGAATAAATATAATGGATACCCATGAATACCCGCCAATACCCGCAACCTGTTTAAAACCCAATTAATGGGTACCAGTGCGGGTATGGGGCAGGCACGGGGCAAAAAATCGTCCAACGGGGCGGGTGATGGAGAGCTACTACCCGCACCCGCCCCGCCCCATTGCCATCCCTAGATGTGGTATAAGGGTTTCGCAAGCCCTGACATTTTACTTATGTGGTTGATGGAATGAGGCGCCTCGGTTATATTGGTCGATTGTGACCATTTTATAGGTTCAATAGGGCCAGGAAACGTGTGTTCAGGAATTGCCAATCCACTAAGTTATATTTGTGGACCAGCCCTGCAGTATCTAAGGGTTCACTGCGGGGGATCTTGAAACATTGCTAGAGTTCCTCGAATCGGTAAGGAGATCGTTCCTAGCCTTGACACATGATGGAAATCCAACTTCCAATACGACACAATGCGGTTTTGATTGTAGAACTAGTACGGCGACATAGTATATTGAAACACCGCACCTCCGTTAAGGTCACTCACAAACGGAATGCATTAACTTTGGTGAAGCATTTTTGGTAAAAGACACAGATAATTAACAAGACAGACATATGAACAACAGAAAAACAGAAAAACATTTATTAAATAGCGTGGTTCAGTCAAAACATTACAAGCATTGCCTCAAAACCCAAGTTCTTAATTATTACAACAAAACATCTTTCTTAATTTAAATCTCCAAGTACATAAAGAAGCATAAAACAGTAGTAAAGCACCATAAATCCCGAATAAAAGTGTAAGCACAGCCATAGCCCAAGAAAGAGAATCCAAGCAATACATCTACTCTCTTCAAGCTTGAAAAGGTCTGCACTAAGCGGAAGTATTCCCTCCCGGCGGACCTGGGGTGGGTGGGGGGGGGAACGGAAGAAAAGAAGGCAGAAGAAAACGGGTCAGACACAAGTCTGGTAAGTCCAGTGATTATTCAGCATGTAAGCAGGTAAAAGGATCATGACATGAATAAACTGAACACAAGACAATACTATAAAAATAAGACAACACAAGATAATATAAACTGAATATGCTGTCGCACTCATTTTTATTTCTCTGCACCTAATACGAAGGCTTCAACTACTATCATGTGTTCATAACAAAGTGATCCCCTACTTGACCGGCTTCTACTCGCATGCATTTATTACTTCTGTCATTCGGCCCCGCTTGATTGTAGATACCTATGTTGGTCCCACCATAGGGTGTATCAACTCCTATGGTGGCAACCCGACACGAATTCTAGATGCACGGTGTATACTACTGATGCCCAGTGCCTCCTTTTCCCACTCCAGAGCACGTTGTAACAACCCGAAAATCTGGGCCAGTTTAAAATTTTTATTTTGGCAATTTTAGCGAATTTTGAATATTTAAAATAGATTATTTTAGACAATATCGACGAGAAATTTATTTTGAATAGAATTCGAACGTATATATTATATACGTCGTCGTTAGAATATAAATATTTATATATAATTATAAAAGGAATTGAAAATGGCGCGGTAGTTCGATCATTCGATTTCAAACTTCAATTGAACGTACCGGGTGCAAAACAATCCGGATTTCAGTGAAACCAAAAATAATGGAATCTAATTGTGAATATCTTCCCAACGAATCCGAAAAATCAAAATTTCATAGCGGGAATCAAAAGATATGTCCAGTTGAAAATTCTGAATAATCGCTATGGAATTCAGGCCCTTAAAAAGAGGAATTTTGCAACCGACCTCGGATTTTGACGAAACCACTTTTGTTGGATCCGGAATGTAAAGTTATTGCTAGGTTTCAAATTTCATAATTTTTCAAATCAATATGTGAGCGTGGCAAAGGAAAACGTGTTTGACCAGTTTCAGTTGGTTTTAATCGACTGGAAAATGGCCATTTTTCAAACGGTCTCAGAATTCGACGAAACTAGTTTTGTTAGGACCATATCGTCAATACGAAGCTAGAAACTATTTTTCTATGATTTTTAGAATTCGTATGTGACCCCGATAAATTGAAATGCGCGTTCAAATTCAAAATATAAAGGATTTATATTTTTGATTTTGGCAGAAACTGGTCGAAATAGTTGAATCAGCCTATGAAACATATGTCATTATGTTCGGAATGAGGGTAATTAGCTAGGGGCGATGGTTGTTGGGTTCGATTTGGGGTTCGAACGAAAAAGTAACTTCATGGAATTTAAAATAAATATATATATATATAAGGCCCGGTCAAACATAAGGGGTCAAACCCTATATTTTCTGCAACCCGTAGTCAACGGCCGCACTCCACCTAAAACCGACGATCCAAAAGCTCCCCTTTTTCTTTCGTTTCTTTTTCTCCAATCCGCTTCTATCAGATCGAGTTTTTTAAACAAAAACCGGAGTACATCTTATGCTCTTCAAATCAAAACCAAGTTGATCGAAAGTCGTTTATTGTTTTGCTCGAATCTTGGGCTTAAAGTCAGCCCGCTCGCACGGCGATCCTGGCCAAGATAGGCCATCGGGTTCGCCACGACAGAGGGCGGTGGAAGGGGGAGGGATGGACGAGGTTGTGGACGCTTCAGATCGATCTCCGGTGCCTCGTAGTTCACGCGACGTTGAAGGATTCTGGTCAGCGATGGGTTTGAAACCCCCTGGAACGATAAACAGAGAAAGGTAGTCCTTTGTATTGTTTTTTTATATATATATTTCGTTTTAATTTTGTTTACTATATTAATTATTTTAAAAATTATATAAAATGAATTGTTAAAATCTGAAATTCAGATTGTAGAGAAAAAAAAATCTAATCTTTGGTATGTAAAAGAAAATATAAAAATCCTTGTTTTTAAAATATAAAAAGAATTGTTTTGAATAGAAAAATATACTTTGTTTTGAATAGAAAAATATACTTTGTTTTAAATAGAAAAATATACTTTGTTTTGAATAGAAAAATATACATTGTTTTGAATAGAAAAATATACATTGTTTTGAATAGAAAAATATAATGTTTACATCATAGGAAGGATAAAAAAATGTGATTTTTATAAAGGAGAGATAATAAAAATATAATTTTTATAGAGTAGAGGTAATAAAAATATGATTTTTATATAGTAGAAAAAAATAAAAATAAGATCTTTGAAATTATAAAAATACGATCTTTGAAAAGATAAAAGTACGATCTTGGAAAATATAAAACTACGACCTTGGTTTCTAGAAAAAATTCGATTTTTATATATTGAATAGCAAAGTAAAAATTCGATTTTTATATATTGAATAGCATAGTAAAAATTCGATTTTTATATATTGAACAACAAAGTAAAAATTCGTTTTTTATATATTGAATAACAATATAAAAATGTGATTTTTGTATATATAGTTGCTACGGGCAACAAAAGCGACAAAGAGGCAAGAGCGGCAAAGATTTCTACATAAGTAGAGTCAAGATGATTGGATAGCTATTGGTGAGAACTTCTCACTCAAAATTTCTCTTTTTCTAGTTAATATATATATACTAGGATGCAGACGGTGTTTAGTAGCACCCGACACCCGTCATCCACAGACCATGGATGGCTTGTTTGTTAAATTGTTTGGTTGTGTGGTTAGTTAGAATTTTTTGTTTGAATTGAATTGTTTGGTGAAATGAATTGATTTGATTGATGTGTGAATGGCGTGGGCCTTCACTAGACCGGGGATAAGGCTAGGCCTCGTCCCGTTTCTAGTATCGTGCCATTATGCCGCCGAAATTTTCTAAAATAAGTTAGAAAAATAAAAATATCATTTTATTTAAAGAATGAACCGAATAGAAATTCTTATGTTAAAATAAAATGTTTTATCATTAAAAATATAATTTTTAACGTGAAGTGAATAAAATAAAATATTCATTTACAAACCGGACGGTTTGTTTATGTTCACCTATTTGAAGGACATTGATTGGGTCGATAAATTTTACACATCGCCCAAGTGCACAACTAAAATCTGTGTTTGATTGTTTGAAACCCCACACGGGTGTTGGGATGAAATATGAAGTTCACTCATCCTGATTGATTAAATATGTCGATCGATTGATTGACAGGCTGTTATAAGCATTAAATATCTATATTTGATGCTTATACAGTCTAGTGCACTTTGGGTGATGGTTGATTATTTTTCAATGCTATTATATACATGTGTTGTATGAAAATCCATATAATTAATTTTATATGGTGATTGATTGGGCCTCATTCCAATTTAGAGAATAAAGAATATTATAAAGTAAAGGTTCATGTGTTGACTGTACTCATTCGTGAGATTAGTCATGTGTTGAACGTAATATTTAAACAATAAATTTTATATCTTTATCTCTATTAAATAAAGGTTCATGTGTTGACTGTACTCATCCGTTGAGATTATTCATGTGTTGAACAAAATAATTTAACAAAAATAGTCACACGTGGACAGTACTCATTCGTTGAGATTAGTCGTGTGTTGACAAAAATGAATATTCATTTGTTGAATAGAGTAAAGGAATATATGAAGCCATGTTGATTAGATTGACGCCATTTTGACGTGAACGATATTTATATCGATTTTATTCATTTTAAAATGAATATTGAAAAGTAATTTTGAAATCGAATATTTCGAAATGAAATGAACTGAAAACGATTTCGAAATGAAATGAATTGAAAATGATTTCAAAATGAAATGAATTGAAAAGGATTTCGAAATGAAATGAACTGAAAACGATTTAGAAATGAAATGAATAGAAAACGATTTCGAAATGAAATGAATTGAAAACGATTTCGAAATGAAATGAATTGAAAACGATTTCGAAATGAAATGAATTGAAAACGATTTCGAAATGAAATGAATTGAAAACGATTTTGAAATGAAATGAATTGAAAACGATTTGAAATGAATTCAAATTGAATTGAAACTTGAATTGAATAGAAATGAATTTTAAAACGAATTCATAAGGAAAGATTCAATTTTGAGTTGAAATTGTTTTTGAAACGAATTCAAAACTATTTATAAAATTCGTTTTAAATAGTAATCGACGAAATAGATATTATATATATTATATATATATAATATAATGGCCTGAATAGAACGCGCTGCGCCGCGGCAGTTCGCGAATTTCGACCATTGATTTCAAACGGACATTACGGGAGATCCGACCGCCGGATTCTCCTAAAACTGGAACCGTTGGGTTCGTATCGAAAAGAGCTTTCTAACGAATATTAGAAATTTGAAATCTAACAGTTGGATTTGGAGTTATGTCCAAATCAAATTCGGAAAAGGTCGCTGTAAGTGCAGTTCGATGGCCGTTGATGGAAATCGACTGTACGGGCCTTGATAAAATTATTAAAAATAGTAATAATTTGTGTAAAATCATAAGAAATGATTTGGGAAAAATTGGGATGAAAAACTCCATAATTGAAAAGATAAAAATAGTTTTTTATCAAAATGAACTAGTTTGAACTAAATTTAAAACCCGATTTGTTTTTAAATAAATAAATTAGATTTAAAAAGGGGTTTTAAATAATTGGAATTCCTAATATATTTGATTTGAATTAAATAGAATGTGATTTGGGTTTATCGTGAACTGTGTTTTAAACAACACTAGTTCTTTAACCCGATAATAAATAGAATGTGTTTTCGGTTTGTAGTGAACTGTGTTTTAAATAACACCTAGTTCTTTAAACGATGAAAAGGAGTTTTAACGAATCTGCAATTAGGATGAAATGGGAATCTATAATCTAAATTATCAAATTTAGAAATGAGCAAAAATGGAGTATCGTCAGTTTTGCTCCAAAGCGATAGTTAAATCTTTAATTAGATTTGAATGTGAAATGGTAATTAATTTTACCGATAACACCATAGTATTAGATATGGAGTACTACCAGTTTTGCTTCATGGGATGAATAGGTTGGGATTGGGAAATAAAATAAATAATTACTTCGTTGTGTTTCGCTAATCTCGACTGGTTTGGAAAACCATAATTTGGTTTGAAATGACATCCAAAGGAAGATTAAAGGATAAATTTTAAAGAATTTATCTTGGATAAAATTAATGGGAACTTTTCCCTGAGAATATGAATTGGAATGAGGCGTATGTTGTGTTTGTGTAACATTCGTTTTAATATACGCGGGTTGTTCGGAAAGGCCGGGTTTATACCCATTCTGAATAATCAATTCGACGATATGTCGAAGATGAAGACGGTGGTTGAAGACCGGAAGTCTTCACATCGTTTGGATAATTACTGACGATCCTGATTGGGCTGTAGACCCAAGAGGATGGAAATAGTTGGTGGTCGTCCAGACGTACTTGGAGATGGATGGATATGTGAGGAAAGTGCCTCCGGTTTCGTTCAGACCTAGAACGGACTTGTAAATGGAAAGTGTGTCTGACATTGTATTCCTTTATATTGTATTTGTTGATCTCTGCTAAATATATATCTGTTTGGCGGCGGAGAATTTATTCTCTTGCTTAACGCCCTTCTCTGAGACATATGAGCTCAGAGGTTATATATATTGGCAGAAATCAGTGGTACGATATGGATTGATAGTGTGGCATGCTGAGATGCAGTGATCCAGACTTTTGTTGAATAGCAAAGTTTTGTGGTTGATGATCAAAGCGCAGCTGATATAGCATGGCTTTGTGTATAGCGTTGATCCGCGAGCCTCACACCCCGGTATGGTGGTAAACTGATGGTTTGATCAGTATGCTTTTTCGTGGATGGGCACCTTAGTGGTATCGTGGATTCGGTCGACCAAGATAAGCCTAGTGCTCAGGGATATATAGAGTAGGTGGTGTTTTCTCTCGCTGGGACGTAAGCCGCGGTGGTACTCTGGTCCCAAATGTGCGGATGTGCAGACGGTGTTCCCTTGTTGGGACGTAAGCCGTGGTGAATTGCATTACGCGATCGATCTTTCGAATCAGGAGCCACCATGATGGAAATCCAATTTCCAACACGTGTATTTCGGTTTTATTTGTAGAGCCTAGTATGGTGACATAGTGGGATGGGGCACTTATGCCGTCTATGATTGATACTTATGATTTGAAGATATTTTATACAATATGCACTTATAATAGTATCAAGTGATTTGTTTTAAACGTATCAAGCATTCTTGGCTATTATAAGGTAAAAACCTTATCCTCTGGCTTGCGTTGCATTGTGTGATGGGACCTGGGTCTTATAATAGCTTCATTTTTCTTTATTTAGCATTGCGCTGTTGTTTTATGCACTGGTGTTCTTGGGAGGAAACCCGTTCCGTGTTATGCGGCGTGGTCCCTTGATTTACCTAACTTTAAAAATAAAGATTAATAACTGTTTTAGTTCTCACACCAGTCACATGACTAACCTGGAGTTTATTGTTTTAACCTAAACTCTGGGTGCCCCTATTTTCGACACGGGCAGCTAGTAGTTTCGGTTTTGCAAATTTATATTCACAGGATCCTGGTTTACAGATGGAACGATATCCGGAAAGCTTTGTATCCGTATATCTCCTTCAGTTGTGTATTGTATTATTTTCCGCTGTCATATATTTAAATGTAATTTAAATCTCTGATATTTCTGTGTAATATTCATTTATACTCTGTATATTCTTGTATCTGATGGAATTGTTGTAATAACAATGAAATGTTCTTTTGTCTGCGTTCTGATTTGTCTTGTCCTTACGGTAATTCGTTCTTTCTCATCTCTTCGGAGAACGGGGAAGTTTCGGGTCGCTTCACACGTGCATGCTCGTACGACGTCGAGACCTACACTGCCGCACCACCCGTCGCTATTTTGACCGCTTATAATCAGCCCAGTAATCGTGCCCCACCCTGCCAAGTTCAGGGTATCATGATACATCTATGTGGGTTACTACTGAAATGGGTCCCCGTTCTAGGGTTTCCTAATCAACATGTTATAACGGATAAGTGTTCTCCATTTTACCTAACCCCACCCATCTGTTTGATTAACATGTGGTATTAGTTAAGTGTTGCCTTAATTAACTTAACCCTACCATTCTTAGCCTGTCTGTTTCTTAGCTTTAATTCATTCATTAAAGCACCTACCTCTCACATTAGATATGTATTGTTGCGGTCACTGGATGTGTCGGGCGTTTCTGGGCAGTCTTACACCGCAACTCAATCTAACCTCGGGTTTTTCGGTCTTAATGCGCTAACCTCTCACATTAGATCTATATTGTTTTGGTCTCTAGATGTCCGGGCAGTTCCGGGCAGTCTTACACCGTAACTCAATCTAACCTCGGGTTAGGTATATTCATCTTTTAATTAATTTACATATTTACCATTCACGTTTATATGCAAATTATCCGCAAGTGTTGTCAAATAAAGTCATGTACCATTTTCCCTCTGAATTATATCCATAATTCTAGGTATACAAATTATACCATTTCATGCTACTAATCATTTACATGATTATGAGCCAATCTATGCCAATAACATGTAATTTAATATTTTTCCTAACGTCTCCCCCGTTATTCAATAAAATAATTCACAAAGAACGTTAGGCTCGCAAATTAGCCTAACTAGTAAACAAAAGGGAAAAGAAAGGGACATGTAACATTCCAACAGGCATAAACAATATAGATCAACGTGCGCAGTATAAATTTGGGATAGAACGACAAAAACTTAATTAAGCATATGGGCATGATATTGCATTTAAATTCGATCCTATCGTGCGAACTAGCATAAGTTTAATTGTATAAGCATGAACTCATATAGATCTTAAACATGGGTACTACCTTGGATCTAAACTTATAAGCATGTATGAACATAACTTAGCATGTAACTTACATACATAAAGGAACCACAAATTTAATACAACATGTTAGGTTCAATGGTATCAGTCTCATAGGCATGATAGATTTTACTATGTCAGTCACAACAGTCCAATAGGCATGATAGGCTTTACTATGTCAGTCGCAACAGTCCAATAGGCATGATAGGCTTTGCTATGTCAGTTATAACAGTCCAATAGGCATAAGCTATTCAGAATTGACAAAAGGATAGTCACGAATAGAATTAGGCATAGTTCTAGATCCAGTTATTACAGTCATGATTTCTTATTTGTTGTTCACGTCTAAACAATAATTGTACTTAAAGAAAAAGGACGGATCTTGATTTCTAGGATCTGGTTTCAGAATTTGAAAAGTTATCCTTTGATGTAGACGTTTGATTCTCTAGTTTTGATTTTGTTTGGAGCTTTCTAACTTTATTTCTAATTTTGAGAAGATGGAGGCTAGGCTAACTTAGGCATAGACAGCATGACGACTTAATTGTGTGGTCTAGGGTTGAGGTTTGGGGTGCATATATAGGAGTCTAGGTTTAATTCTAGCCTTTAGATTAGTCTAGGAGAAATCAGAGCCATCAAACCGAAGAGATGTGTCATCCAGCCAACCGTAGCATGACACATATGCCCTAATACCTCATAAATCAGTCATTGTCCAATCAGAGAAGGCCACATCAGCACATGGTTGTAAAAATTTGTCATAGGAGCTGGATCTGGGAGGGGTCGACACCTATGTCGACTCTACCTAAAGGGGGGCTTGACACTCCTGAGCCGGAAATTTCCCGCCCGGGACGCTCTTGCTAGATTTCGAAATTTGAATTGTTTTCTGATTTATTTTATTATTATATTTAATTACTGTTTAAACTTGAAAACTTCTGAACTCCATAACTTCTTCATACGGAGTACGATTCACGAAAACTTGGACTCTATCTCAAGAAGAATTCCGAGACGAACGCAATGGCGTAACTCGTATCCCTTAATTCCCACTTTTAAAATTAAGTATTCTTTAATTCGTTACTTTAATGTTCATAGAAAATACGGGGTGTTACACTCTCCCCTCCTTAAAGGATTTCGTCCCCGAAATCTCTAAGTTAAGAAGAAAGTATCCTAACATCCATCATCTATCTACTCAGCCATCAATCACTGGCATCCATTGTCCTTAAACAGATTTCTAATTCATTCGTGATCATATGCATAGCGTGTGTATATGTCCTTATCTAATGCAAAATCAGGCGGTCTACTGATTCAGTTGATCTCCTTGATGTGAATCATTTCAGTGCCATGAGTCCATTATGAATGCAATTATTCCTAATTATACTTTCTACATAAGTGCACAATCATTCATACAAATGCAACTTCCACATGATAACACATCAAGTTCCAATCCATATATAAATACATATATGCATATGCAATATGAAAGTGACTGAGACGTTCTAGTACCTAGTGTGTGTGTATATGCATCCACGAGCAACCACTAGCAACCACTTGCAACCACCAATCATAACATGTTTCAAATACATATTTACATTCATTGGTTTCTACCTAGGGATTAAGACTAGGACCGAGGAGATATACTTAAAAGGATAGATATAAGCATGCATAAACTTTGTGGAAAACAAGAGATCAAAGATGTACCCTCAAAAAGATAAGGGTAGGCAGCGCGTATCTCGTCCTCAGTCTCTCAAGTCGTGTCTTCCTCTACATCACTCCATTTTCCTTTAACTAGCTTGACTTCACGATTGCGTAGCCTTTTAAATTCTTTACCCAAGATACGAGTTGGGACTCTACTCACCGTCGCTTCTCTCTCCACTTCTATTTCCTCTAGTATGCTTGGCTCCACAACTTCTGCCGACTCATGTAAGCACTTTCGTAGATGAGAGACATGAAAAACATTATAAACTCCAGCCAATCTTTCGGGCAACTCTACTTTATAAGCCATCTTCCCGACCCTTTCAATGATACGAAATGGCTCTACAAATCTTGGTGTCAATTTTCCTGCTGACCCAAAGTGAACGACATTCCTCAAAGGAGTTACTTTAAGGAAAACCCTGTCTCCAACCTCAAACTCAAGGTTGGTCCTTCTTTTATCAGCATAGGACTTTTGTCTATCTTGTGCGGTCATCATTCGTCTTCATATCAAGTCCACCTTCTCTGAAGTTTCTCTGATCATGTCGGGCCCAAGTACGAGCTTGTCTATAGACTCCCACCAACAAGTTGGTGATCGGCATGGTCATCCATATAAAGCCTCGAAGGGTGTCATGCCTATGGTGGCTTGGTAGCTATTGTTGTAGGCCAACTCCACCAAAGGAAGGTGATCCTCCCATGTTCCCCCAAAATCAAGAATGCACAATCTCAAGAGATCTTATAATACTATGTTCACCCTTTCCATCTGACCATCGGTTTGAGGGTGATAGGCAGTGCTTAAGCATAGATGTGTGCCTACAGCCTCTTGCAAACTCTTCCCAAACTCTCTCGTAAAGATAGGATCTCGATCACTTACTATGCTAGAGGGTATTCCATGCAGTCGAACCACCTCTTTAAGATAAATGGATGCTAACGATGAGGGAGTTCTCCTACTTTTTACAAGTATAAAGTGAGCGCTTTTAGTGAGTCTGTCCACTATTACCCAAACGCTGGTATTGCCCCTACTTAACCTAGGCAACCCATCAATAAAGTCCATCGAAATGCTAACCCATTTCCACTGTGGGAACTCCAGAGGATGAAGCAGACCACTAGGCTTCTTCTGTTCCGACTTGACTTGCTTGCATATCAAGCATTTAGAGACAAACTCAGCTATATCCTTCTTCATGCCATTCCAGAAGAAAACCCTTTTTATGTCTTTATACATCTTGTCCCCACCTGGATGTATGGTCAACTTAGAATGGTGTGCTTCTTCGAGAATGGTTTTCACCAAATCCCTTGCTTATGGGATGCATAGTCTTCCATCCCGTCTCAACCAACCCTTGTCATCGATGGAGTATCTATTGAGGTGACTAGAAGTCTCACCTCTAATTAGCTTATCCACCACATCAACTAGCTGAGGATCTTCACGTTGCGTGGTTCCTATTGATTCCAAAAGCGTAGGCCGCACCTCTAGCGATGCTAACAAACTAGGTACAAATTCAAAGTAGGGTCTAAAGTCAAAGTTTGCTATGTACTCCAAGCTTTTCCTTTCTACAAAGAGATTGCTTAAGGTCATCTTTTTCCTACTCAAGGCGTCTGCTACAACATTGCCTTGCCAGGGGTATAAGCAATCTCAAAATCATATGAGGCAAGAAATTCCATCCACCTTTGTTGTCTCAAGTTAAGATCTTTTTGTGAGAAAAGGTACTTTAATGATTTATGGTCAGTAAACAATTCAAACCTTTCTCCTAGCAGGTAATGACGTCATGACATAAGAGCGAAAACAATAGCAGCTAGTTCTAAATCATGTGTTGGGTAGTTTTTCTCATGTACCTTCAACTGCCTTCCACCATAACAAACTACTTTGCCCTCTTGCATCAAGACAGCACCCCATCCTGTTCTGCATGCATCCGTGTATACAGTAAACATCTTACTCCCATCCGGCAATGTCAGAACCGGGGTTGTTGTCAGAGCCCTTTTTAGTCGTTGGAAAGTAACATCACTATACAAATCCCAAGCAAAAGTTAGGTACTTCTTTGTCAACCTAGTAAGTGGGGCTGAGATCTTCGCGAAGTCCTTAATGAACTTTCTGTAAAAGCCCGCTAGCCCGAGAAAACTTCGTACTTCGGTTGCATTCCCTGGGATCTTCCAATCTTGCACCGCAACTACTTTTGCGGAATCCACAACTATCCCCTCTTTGGACACCACATGTCCAAGAAACCTTCTTCTCTCCAAAAATGGTATTTGGAGAATTTTGCTTTCAGCTGGTGTGCACGAAGAGTATCCATAACTTCCCTTAAATGCAAAGCATATTCTTTCTCACTTTTTGAGAAAATCAAAATGTCGTCCACGAAGACCACTACAAATTTATTAAGGAACTCTCTGAACACCCTACTCATCTAGTCTATGAAGTAGGCAGGTGCATTTGTCAAGCCGAATGGCATGACAAGCTATTCGAAGAAACCGTCCGGGGTCCTGAACGCGGTCTTGTCTATGCTGTCTTCTGCTACTTTTAGCTGATGAAATACGGTGGCCAGATCTAGTTGGGAGAAAACTGAGGCACCTACGAGCTGGTCGAACAAGTCGTCTGTTCTAGGAAGTGGGTGCCTATTCTTCTTAGTTAGCTTGTTTAGCTCCCTATAGTCCACGCATAGATGAAGTGAACCATCTGCTTTGGTTGCAAACACCACCGGAGCACCACACTCAGAAATACTCCGCCTTTTGAACCCCTTTTCAAGCAACTTTTTAACTTGCTTGCTGATCTCTTTCCTTTCCCTTGGAGCCATGTGCCTAACGGGTAAAGCAACAAGTTTTGCATTATCAACAAGGTATATGCGGAAGTCTATCTCTCGCTTTGGAGGCAAACCTTTCACCTCTTCAAAGACATCCGAGTATTCATGGACTACTCTAACAGATTGCAAGTTTTCAACAAACGCACCAAGAGATTCTGGATAGCTAAGCATAACAGAATTCATGGGATTACAAGAGATTTCGAGAGCGTTTATCGAGGCGAGTCATAAGTCTAACCACTTTCCTTTCACGGTCGAGGATGGCACCATTGCTGGAAAACCAATCTATGCCTAGAATCAACCTATAGCTCCTGAAGCCAAAAACTTAAGCATTCCATCTAAACCCAATGCTTATATAGAAATTTCCAAATCCAAATAAATCATTTAAAAGTAAGCCGAACCCCCAATTGGATTTGAAACAACCATGGGATCCTCTACTATACTGGTATCTAGGTGCAGAGATTCAACTAAAGTAGTAGATATAAAAGAGTGTGATGCGCTAGAATAAAAAAGAGTACGAACTGGATGATCATAAAGATAAACTAAACTCTCAACAGAAATATTTCTACCTCTTTCTTGCAGATGTGCAATGATTTCATGAATATGCCTTCCAGAAGTGGATCCAGTCCTCTGCCCTTGCCCTTGCCTTTTTGGGCAATCCTTAGTCATATGTCCTGTCTCACCGCATTGAAAGCAACCGCCCATCTTTCTCTTCTTCATTCTGCAGTCTTTAATTAGATGTCCAGGTATGCCACAAAATTTACACTTCGTCTTGTTACGTGGTTTGTTATTCTTCCCGCCTTTCTTGGAATCTGTCTTCGTATTTTGTGATCCCTCCATTTTCTTGTCTAGAGGTTCTTCCACCTTTACCTCTTTCTTACCACCCTTGTCTTCCTCCCGTAACAGTGCCATGTCCACCAGTCTCGCAAAAGTCGCACCCATAGGTATATGGGACATAGCTAGGCTGTGCAATGTTACATTCAACCCTTTCACAAAACGGAGAGCCTTTTTATATGGAGTGTTTACCAACTCTAATCTGAATCTAGCCAGCTGGTTTAATTGGTTGACGTATTCCTTAACCGATAGGCATCCTTATTTGAGTGCTAAGAACTTCTCCATCTGTAGGCTTCGTTCAGCTTGCGAGAGGAACTTCATTTCAAATCTCCTTCTGAAATACTCCCAAGTTTCAACTGGTCTCTCAGCATTATTAACTTTCCACCAGTAAGAGGGTTCACCCTTAAGTAACCATATAGCCAATTGTATCTTCTGCCCATCGTCCATTTCGAAGATAAACAAACAAATCTTTTGTTTCCTTGAGCAAGTTTCTTGCTTCCACAAATGACTCAGTCCCACTAAAGTTCTTTCCACCCATAGCTCGAAAGTCTGTACATATCTTTGAGAAAGCATTCACCCGCGGAGGAGGAGGAGGAGGAACAGCTGCAGGTGGGGGAGGAGGAACGTCTGCTGGGCCTGCGTCATTAGCCCTAGCCTCCAGAAACCTTCTGAACCAGCCAGGTACCGGTACGCCCTCAGGAAGATTAAGATCCCCATACATGCTGAAACGAAAAGAAAAGGTTCAAAACAAAGGATAGAAAGATAGTGCATATGTCTTTGGGGATTATGCCTTTAAAATAAAACCACATTTTTCTTGAAAATGCTTCTTTAAATTCCTTTTTGAAAAATAGTTTTCAAAAACTTTTATCTGATCTGGTAGACCATCGCTCTGATACCAAGTTGAACACCCCACTCCCGTTTAGTTCACTCACAAAGGGAATGCATTAACTTTAGTGAAGCATTTTAGGTAAAAGACACAGATAGTTTACAAGATAGACATATGAACAGCGGAAATCCAAAAAAAACATTTATTAAATAGCGTGGTTTAGTCAAAACATTACAAGCATTGTCTCAAAACCCAACTTCTAAATTATTACAACAAAACATTTGTCTTGATTTAAATCTCCAAGTACATAAAGAAGCATAAAACAGAAGTAAAGCAGTATAAATCCCCAGTAAAAGTGTAACCACAGCCATAGCCCAAGAAAAGAGAATCCAAGCAATACATCTACTCTCTTCAAGCTTGAAAAGGTCTGCACTAAGCTGAAGTACTCCCTCCCTACAGACCTAGGGGGAACGGAAGAAAAGAAGGCAAAAGAAAATGGGTCAGACGTATGTCTGGTAAGTCCAGTGATTATTCAGCATCTAAACAGGTAGAAGGATCATGACATGAATAAACTGAACACAAGACAATACCATAGAAATAAGATAACACAAGATAAGATAAACTGAATATGCTATCGCACTCATTTTTATTTCTCTACACCTACTACAAAGGCTTCAACTATCATCATATATTCATAACAAAGTGATCCCCTTCCCGATCGGCTTCTACTCGCATGCATTTATTACTTGTTTCATTCGGCCTTGCTTGATTGTAGATACCTGTGATGGTCCCACCATAGGGTGTATCAATTCCTATGGTGGCAACCCGACACGAATTCTAGACGCACAGTGTATACTACTGATGCCCAGTGCAAGCTTTACCCGCTCCGGAGCACGTGCACGCCCGTACTCAATCGAGACCTGCACTTCCGTACCACCCGTCGCTATTTTGACCGCTTATAATCAGCCCAGTAACCGTGCCCCACCCTGCCTAGCTCAGTGTACCATGATACATCTATGTGGGTTACTGCTGAAATGGGTCCCTATTCTAGGGTTTATTAATCAACATGTTATAACGGTTAAGTGTTCTTCATTTTACCTAACCCCACCCATCTGTTTGCTTAACATGTTTTATTGGTTAAGTGTTGCGTTAATTAACTTAACCCTACCATCCTTAGCCTGTCTGTTCCTTAGCTTTAATTCATTCATTAAAGTACCAACCTCTCACATAGATATGTATTGTTGCGGTCGCTGGATGTGCAGGGCAGTTCCGAGCAGTCTTACACCGCAACTCAATCTAACCTTCGGTTTTTCGGGCTTAATGCGCTAACCTCTCACATTAGATCTATATTGTTGCGGTTGCTGGATGTGCCGGGCAGTTCCGGGCTGTCTTACACCGCAACTCAATCTAGCTTCGGGTTAGGCATACTCATCTTTTAATTAATTTACATTTTTACCATTCATATTTTTATGCAAATTATCCACAAGTGTTGTCAAATCAAGTCATGTCCCATTTACCCTTTAAATTATGTCCATAATTCTAGGTATACAAATTATACCATTTCATGCTACTAATCATTTACATGATTATGAGCCAATCTATGCCAATAACATATAATTTAATATTTTCCCAACGTCTCCCCCATTATTCGTTCGCATAATTCACAAAGAACGTTAGGCCCGCAAATTAGCCTAACTCATAAACAAAAGGGAAAAGAAAGGGACATGTAACATTTCAACAGAAATAGTATAAATTTGGGATAGAACGACATAAACTTAATTAAGCATATAGGCGTGATCTTGCATTTAAATCAGATCCAATCATGCGAACTAGCATAAGTTTAATTGTACAAGCATGAACTTATATAGATCTTAAACATGGGTACTAGCTTGGATCTAAACATGTAAGCATGTATGAACATAACTTAGCATGTAACTTACATACATAAAAGAACCACAAATTTAATACAACATGATAGGTCTAATGGTATCAGTCCCAATAGTCTTATAGGCATGATAGAGTTTACTATGTCAGTCACAAAAGTCCAATAGGCATGATAAGCTTTACTATGTCAGTCACAACTGTCCAACAGTCATGATAGGCTTTACTATGTCAGTCACAAAAGCCCAATAGGCATAAGAAATTCAAAATTGACAAAAGAATAGTCACGAATAGAATTAGGCATAGTTCTAGATCCAGTTATTACAGTCATGATTCCTTATTAGGTGTTCACATCTAAACAATAACTGTACTTACAGAAAAAGGACAGATCTTGATTTCTGGGATCTGATTTCTGAATTTGAAAATCTATCCTTTGATGTAGAAGTTTGATTCTCTAGTTTTGGTTTCGTTTGGACTTTTCTAACTTGATTTCTAATTTGGAGAAGATGGAGGCTAGGCTAACTTAGGCATGGACAGCATGACAGATTCATTATGTGGTATAAGGTTGATGTTTGGGGAGCTTATATAGGAGTCTAAGATTAATTCTAGCCTTTAGATTAGTCTAGGAGAAATCAGATCCATCAAACCAAAGAGATGTGTCATCCAGCCAACAATAGAATGACACATATGCCCTAATACCTTAGAAATCAGTCATTGGCCAATCAGAGAAGGCCATATCAGCACAGGGCTGCAAAAATTTGTCATAGGAGCTGGATCTGGGAGGGGTTGACTCCATACAAGGGGGTCGACACCTATGTCGACTCCCCTATAGGGGGGTTGACACATATGTCGACTCCCCTTGGGGGGGAGGGTCGACAACCCTGAGCGGGAAATTTCCCACCCAGGCTGCTCTTGCCAGATTTCGAAATTTGAACTGTTTTCTAATTTATTTTATTTTTATATTTAATTACTGTTTAAACTTGTAACACCCTGTGATTCTGTAATGCTAAAATTCACAAATCAAGGCAAAATTTAAAGTTAAAATCAAAATCAAGGGAAATGGGCAACGCCATTGCGTTCGTCTCGGAATTCTGCATGAAATCAAGTCCGAATTTGCGTAAATCGGAGTCCGTATGAGGGAGATATGGCCTCCGGAATTTTCAGAATTCAGTTTAAAATTCGAATAGACAAATTCAAATTTCAAAATCGGGCCGGATTGGCCAGGGCGGGAATTTTCCCGCCCAAGACACCCAGGTCGACTGGGTAGTCGACCTGGGCTACCCAGGTCGACTGGCTAGTCGACCTGGGGCACCCAGGTCGACTACATAGTCGACCTGGGGGTCGACCCCCCTGTTTTTCAAGCTTTCTGCTCTGGTTCGTTATGATGTATTTGGTCATGCTTTCTAACCAGGTTCGTCCGCCTAACACTATATAAACAGCCCTAGTCATCTTCTCTATTCACAATTCTTTTCTACCCTTATGCTGCAAAGATTATTGGCAACCATGGCTTCTTCTCCTCCTCTTAATTAAATAATAAATAGAATAAGTAATATATAAAATAAATCAAGACGAGGAGGTGCTACTCAAAGACTTTCAAAGAGGAGATTCAAGCTAGAATTCAAGTGAAGATTCAGACGACTTCAACGACTGTTTTTCTACGAATCTTTGCAACGCCATATTTCTGTTCTGATCTAATCTCCGTAAGTCAGTTATTTCTAGATTTGAACGTTTCTCTTTTCGTGACATGAAATTAAAGGAATAAAAGAGTATGCCAACTCTTTCTATTGAATCAATGCCTATTTCTTTGGACCAAATTAAGAACTGTTATGATTTCGAGGACAAATAAGACTGTAACTATGAAACTATGGACCTTAGAACCATATGCCTCTTTGACTATGAACATTGCCTAAGACTATGAACATTGCCTAAGAATATGAACATTGTCTATGACTATGGGCATTGCCTATGACTGTGACTGTGACCATGAGAATTATTTCCATGACTATAGCCTATACCATTGATTAGGAAGCAAAACTATTGTCTATGACATAAATGGGACAATTGTGATTAAGCACCTATGGTTCATGACTAGGAAAGTGTTTAAATTTTTTGACTGTGAACCCGATTATCTATCCTGTCTGTTCTTTGGTTTTGGACCTTGGGAATTTACCTATTAAGTTAGGTCTACCCATGTTCTTGAACCTACGCCTTTATTCTGTCTATTCTTGGTTTTAGACCTTGGGAATTTACCTATTAAGTTAGGTCTACCTATGTTCTTGAACCGACATCGTTATTCAACCCTCTTTATGCCAGTTAGTATGTCTATCTTTTGCATAGCATCTTTGGTTCATTCCCTATTTTCTACGAATCTAGATTTATCTATAATCTTGATTGAATCACGATTATACGAACGGTGGGAATACGATTTGGGCAAAATATGAAATTTACTAGAAACATAGTTATAAACTAGGAAATTGGCATGAATTGGGAACATGTATTATGGCATGTTCATAGGAATGCAAATTGGATAAATATGACATGAACTATAGATTGTGTAACCTGAATCTAGTATCGACGTGTAAATCTAGCGTTTACATGAATAGTGAACTAGAGTAATAAGTCCAGAATTAGAATGTTGAATCGGAATTCAATTAGCTAATTTGGCATAGTATGTATATTGGTATAAATATGAAATTGGACATAATTGGGAGTAATTGGCAGGTTTAGCAAAATCATGGTTAGTGATACTTAAGTTGGTATAGTCCACATACCAAAAAGCATAAATATGATTTAGGACGGGAAATGGGCCATAAGAATGAATGTAGACAATTTACATTAGAAGAGTAATTGCGAAATAAGATTAATTTATTTATAGAATTTGTCCTAAATGAGGAAAGGCAAATTTAGACAAATTAAAGGTTTATTAACGACATCCCTTTTAATAGTACACCAGAAAGTTCTAGGGTGACAGAGAGGATAGTGTCTAGGCTTGTGTTTGGAAAATACAAGTTTCCTGCTCTCCCTGGCTATCCCTAACTTATCCGACGAACGGGATGGTTACTTTCAAAACTTGATTTGAAAAAAAATTGAAACCCTTCGAACTTAGAAAACACGAATATGCCTAACCCGAGGTTAGAATGAGTTGCGATGTAAACCTGCCCGGAACCAACCGGCACATCCAGTATTCGCAACAATACCTGTCTAATGTGAGTGGTAGCGGCTTTAATTTATTTGGGTAAAGCAAGAACAAGAATGGTAGGGTTAAGTTAACTAAGACACTTAACCAGTTCAACATGATAACTAGACTAATGGGTAGGGTTAGGTTCAGACTGACATTTAACACAGTTAAGCTAGGGTGGGAGGGCTAAGTCCATAGGGGCACTTAACCAACTTCACATGGTAACAAGACAAGATTTGTAGGGGTTAAGTAAAGTTAATACACTTAGCAAAATTAACATGTTAACTAGACTAGAGGTTGGGGTTAAGTAAATACACTTAGCCACTCTGATCTGTTAGCTGGGCTACACCGTAGGGTTAAGTAAACTTGAACACTTAACCATTAGATTGTGATAAAGGGATAGGGCTAAGTCTAAAACATGAAGGGATAATACTTAACCATTAATAACATGTTAATTAAAACAGACGGGTAAAGTTAAGTTAAAAAGGAACACTTAACCAATACGGGATGAATGGGTAAGGTTAAGTAATAAGAAATACTTAACCACTGTAACTTGGTTTGTGTTAGGGTTAAGTCAACGTGAATTACTGATAACACTTAATCAGTTTGACAGGATAAATGAAGAGAGTTAAGTTAGGTTGAATTTACTAATGACACTTAACCAATCCGAGTTGACGGGAAAGAGAACTAAGTAAACCTTAGTTAAGAAAACAACGATTCTGGAAACTAAGTGGTAAATCTTAGTTAGTAAATGTAACACCCCACACCCGCCAAGGTCACTCACAAAGGGAATGCCTTAGCTTTGGTGGAGTATTTAAGTGAATATAGAACTGAAAAATTACAACAAGACAGATATAAGTAATACTTGAAATTTTAAAAAAAACATCATTTCACTGCAGCAGAAGGTAAACATGTTTGGTTACATCTCAAAAACCAACAAGAGTCAAGTACAAAATATCCATCTCGTTAAAACATAAATACATAATCCCACTACATACTAATAGCCATAATAGAAAAGATAACCGAGCTTTTTCTTCAAGAGTCCAAGCTCCAAAAGATAGATAAAGCAATCTGATCAAAGCCCACTAGTGCTGGGCCTACTCTGAGAACCTGAGGGTTGGGGAAAAAGATAAAAACAACGGGGTTAGACATAAGTCTGAGTGAGCCCTATAACCTTAACAATATAATCATTAAAGTAATTAGGGTATGATATAAACCTGGTACGGTACGACTGGGGATAAATGACTACACTAGGTAGCCAACTAGACTAAGATAACGGTAAAGACGCGCCTATCCACCCAAGGATAAATACTACATTGCACCATCCCAGATCAACCCACCCAAGGGTAATTCCTACACTGCACCACACCAGTTCTACCCACCCAAGGGTAATTCCTACTTAAAGGTTGATCCCACTAAGTGTACTTAGAAAATTTACCCAGTAGTTTCGTGTACCCTTAGCTGACTACATAGGTGCCGTCTGTCCCTATCTCCACTAGGTGTACCCACTACTCCCAAGCGATCGGCTCTCTACCGTAGATACCCGTGCTAGCCCCATAGTGGGGTGTATCACTCCCCAAAGTGGCAACCCGAAAATGGTGCACGGCTTATATCTACACGATGCAACAACGTCTTACCTTCCAGCCCGGGTCCACACACGCATATGAAACCCGTTGGACTCGCGTTGCCACCGCTACCCCGTTTTGGCCTCTTATAGTCAAGCCCAGTACGCGTGTCACATCCTCGACATGGGTCGAGCCCAATAAGATACATTTGGGTTACTGGTTGAAATGGGCCCCCACAAGCTACTACTTAAGCTTGTCATTCTATCTAGTGCATCCCACTTAACCCCTTTTTATAATCATGCCCACTTACATGTTAAGGTTTTGGTTAAGTCATCTAATCGTATTTCAATAGCCACTCAAGGCCCCCACAAGCTAGTACTTAAGCTTGTCATTTAATCTTATTTCAATTGCCACTCAAGGCCCCCACAAGCTACTACTTAAGCTTGTCATTTAATCTTATTTCAATTGCCACTCAAGTCCCCCACAAGCTACTACTTAAGCTTGTCTTTTAATCTAGTGCATCCCACTTAACCCCTTTTTATAATCATGCCCACTTACATGTTAAGGTTTTGGTTAAGTCATCTAATCATATTTCAATTGCCACTCAAGGCCCCCACTAGATTTCTACATGCCACCCAAGGCACTTACTTAAACCTTTAATCATGTTTAATTACATGTTCCACTTCGGTTAAGTATTCTAATCGTATTTTCTATTGCCACCCAAGGCAACTACTAGATTTTTCCACATGCCACCCAAGGCACCCACTTAACCCCCCATGTCCTCTACATGTTAATATGGTTAAGTGTTTCTTAATTGATTAAGAACGTAACCGTTGTAGAGACCTCTCACATTAGACTATCTCTTATGGCAGCTGGATTTGCCGGTCGGGTCCGGGCAGCCTTACGCCATAACCGAGTCTAACCTCGTGTCTTTACAATTGTCATGTATATAGTTTGTGCCTAAGACCTCTCACATTGGGCCAATCATTTGTAGCCGCTGGATATGTCGGTCGGTTCCAGGCAGTCTTATGCTACAAAAGGGTCCAACCTCGTGTCTTAGTCGATTAATTACACCTAATTAATCACCCCCATATTTCGAATTAATTTTCCCTAATTAATCCCAATTTTTAACGATGTACATAATTGACTCAATTATGTCCATCCTCTTTATGGTACGCATAATCATACCAACTTCACATAATTCCATTAACATGTTTATTAACCCCATCGTTCCCCACGTAATTCGCGGACATGACATAAAAGGGAAGATTCATCACAAATACAATGGGTTCAACTTGCATAACATTAGCATCAACATGGGTTTTTAAAGGTGTCATCATGCATATATCATCAAACCCAACTAGCATAAATAATCAACCCAAACTTGCATGAATCACATATGTCATAAAGAGATTAACTTGCATAAGTTACTTATGTCATATAAAGGGATAAACTTGCACATATATATGTATGACATACAAAGGGGTTAACTTGCATATGTATGCATATCATTCTAAGGTGTAAACTTGCACATGTTGCTTGCATATCATCAAACACCAAACTTGCATAACATGTCATATATGGACTTGCATATAATCATACACCAACCTTGCATAACATATCATATATGAACCTGCATATAATCATACACCAAACTTGCATAACATATCATATATGAACTTGCATATAATCATATATGAACTTGCATATAATCATACACCAAACTTGCATAACATATCATATATGAACTTGCATATAATCATACACCAAACTTGCATAATCATGGTGTCATAGTGGATCAATGTTTATCATAGCAACTAGCATCATGAACACTTGCATAACTTGCATAACATCATGATCATATAGCATATAGCTTGCATAACTTGCATAACATCATGAACATGTAACATATGACTTGCATAACTTGCATAACATCATGAACATGTAGCATATGCCTTGCATAACTTGCATAACATCTCCAACTCATAGCATATAACTTGCATAACATGCATAACATCTCAAACACATAGCATATAACTTGCATAACATGCATAACAACATTCACACATAGCATATAACTAGCATAACTTGCATTGATCCACATTCATAGCCATAACCTCATTATATCATATCATAATCATTTCAATAATTGGTCATTAAGGCTATAGAAAACTCACAACTTGTCGATTAGCCTTCTTATGAATATATTAAAAGATTGAGACGAAGCCACTAAGCTATCAACTCAAAATCTCCAAATAAGAATGCTCCAAATGAAAACCCTTGAGCCAAATCAATAATAAAGATCCTAGCTTTGATGAAGAAAAGCCTTGAATCAAACTTAGAAACACTTAAGCAAGCTTAGGAACTCTTATACTTCTTTAGAAACTCTCTCATATGATTAGAGATGGAGATTATGACAAGAGGATGAGGGTGGAGGCCATGAGAGAACATTTTGGCATAGTTTAGCTATAGGATTGAATAATGAGCATTTAGGTTTAGGTTAGTGGTCTTTTTATAGAAGACTAGGATAGTTTTAGCCACAGGATAAACCTTAGTTTAGATCCTAGCCATCAAAGCATGTCTTGGGGAAGAAGTCAAGTGTAGGAACCATCTAGGGCCTTTAGATCAAAGCTGAACCATGAGAACCATTCAAATGCAAAATCTGCATTTGAGGGAATCGGCCCACGGGTTGACAGCCAAACACCCTGGATTAACCCCTAGTCGACCCAACGGGCTTGGGTCAACCTCAAAAATCGGCCGGTTCGGTTATTCCCCTCTCCCAATTCGTTGTTTTGAACATTTTTGCATATTTATTTATTTAATTTTCAATAATATATATATATCAATATATATATTTCTCTGCGCAACCCATTTCACTTAATTAAGTATACTTTAATTTGTGAATTTTTATGTTCAAATTACGGGGTGTTACATTCTCCCCTCCTTAAAGGATTTCATCCCCGAAATCTCTAAGTCAAGAAGAACGTATCCTACCAACTAAACAACCATCTACTAAACCATCAAACAGTGGCATCCATTGTCCTTAAAATTTCTAATGACGTATGAACATATGCAAAAAGTGTGTGTATATGCCCGTATACTAATGCTAAATCAGGCGGTCTTCTGATTCAATTGACCTCCTTAATGCAAACCATGATAGTGCCATGCATCCAATATGTATGCGGAAGAACCCTATCGACACATTCTATTTCTACATGAGTGCACAATCATTCACCAAAATGCATCATCCATATGATAGCACAACCATTATACATCCATTAATATAGCTACCTACACACAATTTTATGCAATATGCAATATGAAGTGGTTGAGCCGATCTAGTGCCTAAAGTGTGTGTATATGCATCCACGAGCAACCACTAGCAACCACTTGCATCCACACGCCTCCATCAAACATAACATGTCTCAAACACATGTTTCAACCATAGGTTTACCCTATCTAAAGGTCAAAGGTACTAATGAGAGGACATACTAAAGATAAGATAAGTACTATACAAACGATAAAGGAGAAGTTAAAAGACATACCCTCGAAAAGGAATGGGTATAGTGAATGCATCTTCGCTTCCGTCTCCCAAGTAGCATTGCTCTCATCTTCTCCCCATTGCACTTTGACTAGTCGCACCTCTCTGTTCCTCAACTTCCTAATCTCTGACCCAAGGATGGGATAGGAGCTCGTCGAATAGTTGCATCACGCTCTACCTCCACTTCTCTAAGCAAGCTCGGCTCTACCACCTCTGCGGTCTCATGTAGGCACTTCCTCAAATGTGATACATGGAATACATCATGTACACCACTAAGTCTCTCGGGCAACTCTACTCTATATGCCATCTGTCTAATCCTTTCCTTAATAGGAAACGGTCCCACCAATCTTGGTGCTAACTTCCCAACGGACCCAAAGCGAACAACATTCCGTAATGGAGATACCTTGACAAAGACCATGTCCCCAACATCAAACTCAAGATCCGTTCTCCTCTTATCCGCGTAAGATTTCTGTCTGTCTTGCGCCGCTTTCATCCTTCTTCGAATCGAATCAATCTTTTCCGAAGTCTCTCTAACCATATCGGGCCCAAGCAAGATCTTATCCATAGATTCCCACCAGCAAAATCCATCGAGACGCTATCCCACTTCCATTGCGGAACTTCTAATGGGTGAAGCAACCCACCGGGTTTCTTTTGCTCCGCTTTCACTTGTTGGCACACCAAGCATCTAGCGACATACTCGGCCACATCTTTCTTCATACCGGCCCAAGTGAAAACTCGCTTCATGTCTTGGTACATCTTGTCCCCACCGGGACGAATGGTCATCTTCGAACGATGTGCATCATCAAGTATAGCCTTCTTCAAACCCTTGTCCTGCGGTACACAAAGTCTATCGTCTCTACGCCACCACGCCTTATCATCTAGGGTGTACCTACTCAAATGGCTGGACGACTCCCTCCTTATGAGCTTCTCCACTAACTCAACCAACTGTGGGTCGTCCCGCTGTGCCTCACCAATCCGTCCCAAAAGAGTAGGTCTGACCTCTAAGGAAGCTAGCAAACCGGGTATAAAGTCAACAGAAGGTCTGAAGTCAAACATCGAGATAAATTCCAAGCTCCGTCGTTCAACGAACAAAGAACTCAAGGACAACCTTTTTCTACTTAAGGCGTCCGCTACCACGTTACCCTTGCCATGGGTATACGCTATCTCAAACTCATAGGATGCTAAGAATCCCATCCACTTTTGCTATCCTAAGACTATGCGCTCGAAGAGTCTCCAACACTTCCTTAAGATGTAGGGCATGCTCTTCTCCACTTCCAGAGAAAACCAGGATATTACCCCATCCAAAATCATCACAACTGTCCATCTCTCACGCAGACCATCCTAGTCGAAC
The DNA here is from genome assembly GCA_030737875.1 of Allium sativum. NCBI lineage: Eukaryota > Viridiplantae > Streptophyta > Magnoliopsida > Asparagales > Amaryllidaceae > Allium > Allium sativum. The sequence goes on from CM060918.1 coordinate 651,374,417, forward strand.
TTGACATCCCCCAAGTGCAAGCCCCAAAGGCCTAAACCAATATCAGACAAACACCCAAGTGATACCTCCTTCGAATTCAGAGGACCTACGTGAGATGACACTAGTAAAAACGGCTAAACAATTAAGCCCTTGTCCAACTCTGGATGTCCTCGCCAGTCTCGCTCCAAAACCACCGTTTATCCCATAACTGGCTTTACTCAACCTATTAAGCACATACGAAAACTTATTTCTCTCCTAGAAAAGACCAAGATGTCATCCACAAAGACCATCACGAACTTATTTAGGTACTCCCTGAACACCCTACTCATCAAATCCACAAAGTATGCGGGGGCGTTCGTCAAACCAAATGGCATCACCAGCCACTCATAAAAACCATCTGGAGTCCTAACGGCAGTCTTCTCTATACTATCCTCAGCCACCCTCAACTGACGAAACCCCGTGGCTAAGTCCAACTGCGAAAACACTGAGGCGCCAACCAACTGATCAAAGAGATCATCAATCCTCGGCAATGGGTGTCTATTCTTCTTTGTTATCTTGTTAAACTCTCTATAGTCTACACAAAGTCTGAGGAATCCATCCGCCTTCGTGGCAAAAACTACTGGAGCACCCCACTCCGATATACTTCGTCTTCTGAACCCCTTCTCAAGCAAATCGCCTACTTGCTTATGGAGTTCCCTCCTCTCACGACGAGCCATGTGGCACACTGGCCAAGATACTGGTTTGGCATTGTCTACCGGATATATTCGGAAGTCAATCTCCCGCTCCGGAGGTAAGCCCTTCACCTCCTCAAACACATTCGAGTATTCCCGGACCACTCTAACAGATCGCAAACTCTCGACCGACATGTCAAGCGATTCTAGATAACTTAGCATAACAGATTCCATGGGATTACAAGAGATCTCGAGAGTGTTACCCAAGCGGGTCATAAGCCTAACAACTCTCCTTTCACAAACAAGAACATCACCATTACTGGATAAACAGTCCATGCCCAAAACTAACCCATAGCCCGTGAAGCCCAAAAAGCATCACGTCTAAACTCAACGCTAAGTATAGAATCTTCCAAACCCAAACACATCATGGAGCCCCCAATTGGGTTTGAAACAACCACGGGATCATCTACCAAATTGGTGTCTAGGTGCAGTGACTCAACTAATGAGATAAACGAATGTGGTGCACTAGAGTCGAATAAAGTTCGAACAGGATGATCGAGAGAACCAAATTTCAACTTAGACAGTCCTACCCCCATCAGGTATACCCGTCGTGAGGGAATACATCTACCCTCCAGAAGATCCTGTACTTCGTCCTTACCTCTTTGGACAACCCCAAGGTGTCCTATTTCTCCAAAACGACTTCCCCTTCACATTCTCCTTTCATGGCCTTCTTACCACGATGAGGTTTCGTCCTTTATTAACCAAACAACTATTTGAGCCTTCCTCCCATTGTCTATCCTATAGGTATCTACCAGTCCTCCTCCTTCTTTAACCAACTTCTAATCTAACAAATGTCTAAGTCCTTTGAAGTGGTCTTCCATTCTTATCTATCTTAGAAAGATCATCTATACACGGAGGGGAAATTCAAAAAGAGAGAGGAAGAGATTCAAAACGGAGAATTTGAAAGATAAAGATATGGCTATTGGGGATTATGCTTTTCTTTCAAAAAAATTTCTCTTAAAAGACATGTTTTTGAAAATACTTCTACCAAAAATGTTTTAGAAAAATAGTTTTTCTAAAAAATTTATCTGTTCTGGTAACCTTAAGGTCTGATACCACGTGTAACACCCCACACCCGCCAAGGTCACTCACAAAGGGAATGCCTTAGCTTCGGTGGAGTATTTAAGTGAATATAGAACTGAAAAATTACAACAAGACAAATATAAGTAATACTTGAAATTTTAAAAAAACATCATTTCATTGCAGCAGAAGGTAAACGTGTTTGGTTACATCTCAAAAACCAACAAGAGTCAAGTATAAAATATCCATCTCGTTAAAACATAAATACATAATCCCACTACATACTAATAGCCATAATAGAAAAGATAAACGAGCTTTTTCTTCAAGAGTCCAAGCTCCAAAAGATAGATAAAGCAATCTGATCAAAGCCCATTAGTGTTGGGCCTACTCTGAGAACCTGAGGGTTGGGGAAAAAGATAAAAACAACGGGTTCAGACATAAGTCTGAGTGAGCCCTATAACCTTAACAATACAATCATTAAAGTAATTAGGGTATGATATAAACCTGGTATGGTACGACTGGGGATAAATGACTACACTAGGTAGCCAACTAGACTAAGATAATGGTAAAGACGCGCCTATCCACCCAAGGATAAATACTACATTGCACCACCCCAGATCTACCCACCCAAGGGTAATTCCTACACTGCACCGAACCAGTTCTACCCACCCAAGGGTAATTCCTACTTAAAGGTTGATCCCACTAAGTGTACTTAGAAAATTTACCCAGTAGTTTCGTGTACCCCTAGCTGACTACATAGGTGTCGTCTGCCCCTATCTCCACTAGGTGTACCCACTACTCCCAAGTGATCGGCTCTCTACCGTAGATACCCGTGCTGGCCCCACAGTGGGGTGTATCACTCCCCAAAGTGGAAACTCGAAAATGGTGCCCGGCTTATATCTACACGATGCAACAACGTCTTACCTACCAGCCCGGGTCCACACACGCATATGAAACCCGTTGGACTCGCGTTGCCACCGCTACCCCGTTTTGGCCTCTTATAGTCAAGCCCAGTACGCTTGTCCCGTCCTCGACATGGGTCGAGCCCAATAAGATACATATGGGTTACTGGTTGAAATGGGCCCCCACAAGCTACTACTTAAGCTTGTCATTCTATCAAGTGCATCCCACTTAACCCCTTTTTATAATCATGCCCACTTACATGTTAAGGTTTTGGTTAAGTCATCTAATCATATTTCAATTGCCACTCAAGGCCCCCACAAGCTACTAATTAAGCTTGTCATTTAATCTTATTTCAAATGCCACTCAAGGCCTCCACAAGCTACTACTTAAGCTTGTCTTTTAATCTAGTGCATCCCACTTAACCCCTTTTTATAATCATGCCCACTTACATGTTAAGGTTTTGGTTAAGTCATCTAATCATATTTCAATTGCCACTCAAGAACCCCACTAGATTCCTACATGCCACCCAAGGCACTTACTTAACCCTTTAATCATGTTTAATTACATGTTCCACTACGGTTAAGTATTCTAATCGTATTTTCTATTGCCACCCAAGGCAACTACTAGATTTTTCCACATGCCACCCAAGGCACCCACTTAACCCCCCATGTCCTCTACATGCTAATATGGTTAAGTGTTTCTTAATTGATTAAGAATGTAACCGTTGTAGAGACCTCTCACATTAGACTATCTCTTATGGCAGCTGGATTTACCGGTCGGGTTCGGGCAGCCTTACACCATAACCGAGTCTAACCTCGTGTCTTTACACTTGTCACATATATAGTTTGTGCCTAAGAACTCTCACATTGGGCCAATCATTTGTAGCCGCTGGATATGCCGGTCGGTTCCGGGCAGTCTTATGCTACAAAAGGATCCAACCTCGTGTCTTAGTCGATTAATTACACCTAATTAATCACCCCCATATTTCGAATTAATTTTCCTAATTAATCCCAATTTTTAACGATGTACATAATTGACTCAATTATGTCCATCCTCTTTATGGTACGCATAATCATACCAACTTCACATAATTTCATTAACATGTTTATTAACCCCATCGTTCCCCACGTAATTCGTGGACATGACATAAAAGGGAAGATTCATCACAAATACAATGGGTTCAACTTGCATAACATTAGCATCAACATGGGTTTTTAAAGGTGTCATCATGCATATAGCATCAAACCCAACTAGCATAAATAATCAACCCAAAATTGCATGAATCACATATGTCATAAAGAGATTAACTTGCATAAGTTACTTATGTCATATAAAGGGGTGAACTTGCATATGTATGTATGACATACAAAGGGGTTAACTTGCATATGTATGCATATCATTCTAAGGTGTAAACTTGCACATGTTACTTGCATATCATCAAACACCGAACTTGCATAACATGTCATATATGGACCTGCATATAATCATACACCAAACTTGCATAACATATCATATATGAACTTGCATATAATCATACACCAAACTTGCATAACATATCATATATGAACTTGCATATAATCATACACCAAACTTTCATAATCATGGCGTCATAGTGGATCAATGTTTATCATAGCAACTAGCATCATGAACACTTGCATAACTTGCATAACATCAAGATCATATAGTATATAGCTTGCATAACTTGCATAACATCATGAACATGTAACATATGACTTGCATAACTTGCATAACATCGTGAACATGTAGCATATGGCTTGCATAACTTGCATAACATCTCAAACTCATAGCATATAACTTGCATAACGTGCATAACATCTCAAACACATAGCATATAACTTGCATAACATGCATAACATCATTAACACATAGCATATAACTTGCATAACTTGCATTGATCCACATTCATAGCCATAACCTCATTATATCCTATCATAATCATTTCAATAATTGGTCATTAAGGCTATAGAAAACTAACAACTTGTTGATTATCCTTCTTATGAATATATTAAAAGATTGAGACAAAGCCACTAAGCTATCAACTCAAAAACTCCAAATAAGAATGCTCCAAATGAAAACCCTTGAGCCAAATCAATAATAAAGATCCTAGCTTTGATAAAGAAAAGCCTTGAATCAAACTTAGAAACACTTAAGCAAGCTTAGGAACTCTTATACTTCTTTAGAAACTCTCTCATATGATTAGAGATGGAGATTATGACAAGAGGATGAGGGTGGAGGCCATGAGAGAACATTTTGGCATAGTTTAGCTATAGGATTGAATAATGAGCATTTAGCATTAGGTTAGGGGTCTTTTTATAGAAGACTAGGATAGTTTTAGCCATAGGATAAACCTTAGTTTAGATCCTAGCCATCAAAGCATGTCTTGGGGAAGAAGTCAAGTGTAGGAACCATCTAGGGCCTTTAGATTAAAGCTGAACCATGAGAACCATTCAAATGCAAAATCTGCATTTGAGCGAATCGGCCCATGGGTTGACAGCCAAACACCCTGGATTAACCCCTAGTCGACCCAGCGAGCTTAGGTCGACCTCAAAAATCGGCCGGTTCGGTTATTCCCCTCTCCCAATTCGCTGTTTTGAACATTTTTGCATATTTATTTATTTATTTTTCTATTATATATATATATATCAATATATATATATATATTTCTCTGCGCAACCCATTTCACTTAATTAAGTATACTTTAATTTGTGAATTTTTATGTTCAAATTACGGGGTGTTACAGTAAAACTAAGTAGTAATTCTTTGTATAACACGGGAAGGAGCGAATATCCGTCTGAGTAAAAAGGAGGCTCCAACGAATTGGGTTACGAAGCCCGAGGCTTCGAGGGGACGTGAGGGTACTCTTGGTATCCCTCTGTGAGGCTTCAGATGATCGGCCTGGGCCCATAGAGGTTAAGGTCTACGTAGAAGAACCAGGGGTATGCCTTGGTTGCAATACGTGGCAACCTAAAGACTAGGATGGACCGACGTGATTCGGCGAGCAAACGGTAGCCCTGTGATAGCGACTCATCGTCTACCATCCATATTCAGTCAATCGAGATACGTGAAGCGGAAAGGCGGAGAACTCCAAAAGACTATATACTTGCTATTTAGTTATGGGTGGGGATGGCCATAGGATAGTGGGGCACCAGGGGCCGGCGTATAGTTCTCATTTTACAAGGTGTGCCTTTCATTAGTTGAGGGAGGGGTCAAGTGGGACCATAGCCACTGGAATAAAAGCAGACCTTAGCATCTGCATCGGTAGATATCTGAAAGCTCCCGACCGAGTTCTGTATTCCTTGATTTGCCCTGTCACAGGACTCGGACCGCACATTACAGGACATGTGCATCTAGACAAGCGATAACGATTCGCGATACATGCGTGGGGAAGTATAGGAACATATACCACTCTAGGTAGTGCGTCCTAGACTTGGGGGCATCGTTCGATAGGTAGCATAATCCCTAGTTGGACTAGGTGGCATAAATCCTGAATCCGAGAAGCGTTTAGCAGATAGCGTAAACTCTAGTTGAATTTAGAAAGCACTGGATAGAAAACCCTAGATTAGATCTAGGTAATAAATAATAAATGGATGCTCGAAGGCAATGGAAAATACAGGAATTGGGATCACGTTATCGTTACTAGTTGGGACACTAGTTAGGTGGTGCAGAGATATAGAAACCAGTATAACAAGGAAATGGCGAAGCGGCGAAAGTATTAGAGCTTGTCCAGTTTGTCTTATCTTAGCATATCTTGTGTTAATCTCGTCTAATCTTGCCAACCCTATCATCATGGTGTAATCTTGTATTCAGTTAATTCATGTTGTTCTGTTTCCCATGTTCACATGCTAGAAGTTCCCGGCTTGAAGATTTGTCGAAGTTCTGCTTGGATTCTCTTTTCGGATGCTATGACTGGCTCTTGCCTTTTAAAATTGGCTAAGTTAGTGTCACTATACCAGTGCATTAAGTTTAATAACTGGATAAAAAGGGTTCGTTCTATTGCATATGCATAAAAACAAGTGCGTTCCAAAGTGTTACCGAGCTGGGTCAGGAGCCTAACAACCCTTTTCTCACAATCAAGGATGGCCCCATTACTGGATAGCCAATCCACGCCCAAAATCAAACCATATCCCGAAAAGCCCAAAACAAAGGCACTACATTTAAATTCTATGCTTAGAATAGAAATTTTCAATCCCACACAGATCATAGATAAATGAGCCGGGCCCCCAATTGGATTTGAAACAATTAAGGGGTCCTCTACCATTCTAGTTTCTAGGTGCAGAGATTCAACTAAAGCAGATGAGATAAAGGAATGTGATGCGCTAGAATCAAATAAAGTGCGAACTGGGTAATCATAAAGATAAACTACACTTTCTACAGAAGTATTTATACCTCGCTGCTGCAGAGGTGGCGCTTCTAGCGCATGAACTTGTGCCCCTGAGGTGGATCTAGCCCTCTGCCCCTGCCCTCGCTTCTTTAGGCAATCCTTAGCCAGGTGGCCTGTCTCACCACAAGAAAAGCACTCACCATTCATGTCTAGAAACCAATTCCTACTATGTACTTGACCAAATACATGCCCCCAAGTTGTTCAAACCTGGCTCTGATACCAAGTGAAACACCCCACCTCCGTTAGGGTCACTCTCAGAGGGAATGCCCAAATTTTGGTGGAGGTTTATAAGTATAAGTCACAGATATACAAGACAAATATAAATACACATATTTTTGAACAGCGGAAAACAACAGCAATTTTTATTTCAACAAAATACGTGTTGCACAAACCATGTCATAACTTGTCTTATAATACTTCCAAAAACCATTACATCTTCATAACTGTCTTGATTACATTATTTAAAGAAGTATAAAAACATAAGTAAACTGCATAAGTCCCATAATTGCTGTCCAAAGCCATAGTCCAAAACGAAAAAGATCCAAGCAGTACATTCTTTCTCTTCAAGCTAGATGTGAAAACTGGTCAAGCTGAGGTACTCCCTCCCTGTGGACCTAGGGGGGAAACGAAAGAAAAGAAGGCGAAAGAAAAGTAGAGTAAGACATAAAGCCTGAGTAAGTCTAGGACTATTCAGTCTATGAATAAAGAACTGGGTATGATAAGCATAAACTGGAAATGGGAAAGCACCATAAACTAAGTTAAGTTGTCTAGAGTCGAATATACTGTCGTACCCCATATTAATCTCTGCATCCATTTAAACTGGTTCCCAACAGGCACCCCATAATCAGGGTGAAGTGATTCGTTTCTAATGATCGGCTCCTACTCGCATAGTTACTTGTGTCTTACGGCCCCCGATGTTGTAGTTACCTATGCTGGTCCCACCATGGGGTGTATCAAGTCCCATGGTGGCGTCCCGACACAATTCTAGAATGCACAGGTATGCTACTAGTGCCCAGTGCCTTATTTTTCTGCGCTGGAGTGTGTGCACGCCCACACCCCGTTAGAACCTACACTGCTGCACCACCGCCGTTGATTTGACCTCTTACAGTCAGCCCAGTAATCGTGCCCCACCCTGCCTAGTTCAGGGTATCCTGATACACCTTGAAGGGTTACTGCTGAAAAGGGTCCCCCGCTACTAGGTTTTCTATTTCTAGCCAACATGCTAAGTTGGTTAAGTGTTTTGTAAACCTAACCCCCAATCAGTCTGTTTAGTTTAGCGTGTTCCATTAAGTTAATTTACTTAATCTTATCAATCCTGACTCAGCCTTAATTGTGTTATAAAAGCCTCGACCTCTCACATTAGACTAGTATTGTTGTGGCTGCCTATTGTCGGTTGGGTCCGGGCAGTCTTATGCCACAACTCAGTCTAACCTCGGGTCCTTATTGGGCTCCGTGTTTAACCACCCTCATTGGATAGGTATTGTTGTGACTACTGGACAGCCGGTCGGTTCCGAGCAGGTTTACATCACAACTCAATCCAACCTCGGGTTAAACACATCGTATTTTCTACATTTACTTATTTTGTCTCTTTTCTTTTTATATGTAAATATTTGCGGCCCATTATTCAAATTCATCTTTATTAGGGTAAAATTTATTTATGCCACTTAATTGTTTTTCATGGTTGTAGGCATGCGTCAAACATGCCAACACATATGTTCTATGTTTTAACCCCATCGTTATTACCCCCGTTTTATACGTTCACTAAAATATAACATAGGTTGGGTTTAACATTTAAACCCAACTTAGCGACATGAAAAAGGGGAGGCTTATAATATGGTGTTTATATATTCTAATTAACATAAAAAGGGGAGTGTGAACGCATGAACTTGCAACATAACTATCTAATTAACATGAATTAGGCATATGTGAACTTGCATGATAATAGCATATAGTCATGGCATAAACATACTTAAATATGAATCATTCTATTCATATGATCATAGCATAAACACACCTAAACATGAATCATGGTTTTTAATCTGTTCATGTAAACTTGCAATTTGAATGTAAATCTAACTTAATTTATGTGTTACATATATCACCATATGATTTTTATAACAACATAGGCCTAAAGCATGGTTTCAACTAGGCATAACACCAAACATAGTTTAGTCATGTTCATAAAGATGCTTACTTTATTCTCTAATACAGAAGTATGATTTGCCAATTCCAACATAGATTCATATAACCCATAGTACTTAGTTGAATCCAATTACACTATAAAAGTGATCATAAGAGTATGTACATCATATTGGCATAATAGTGAATCATATACTTCCATGAATCCCAAATAAAATACCACAACATATGGTTGTTAACATGAATCATATACTTGCGAATATCAAATAGTCCTAACCACAATATCCCAAATCATTTAGAGTCAAAGCAACATACAAATATAGATTATTATCACCACAATCGAATACAATTCCATTTCTCATTTTACACAAATCAAAAAACAATTATTTATTCACATCGGAATAGCACTCTACTTACAACGTATGACGAATCTTCAATTCAGGAATCTGAATTCTGAATTTGGAGATGCTATCCTTTGTTGTAGGCGTTGTTTTGATTTAATTGACGTTGCTTTAAGCTTTCGAATTATCTCCTGATTGTCTCTCAATTTCTGACGGCTATTCCTAGTCTTTCCTCAGCAGCATGACGGTCTCATCTCCATTTTTGTTTGTGTGAATTAGGGTGAGTCTTAGATCCTTTTTATAGAGTTTGTGAGTTGATTTGGACCGTCGATGGAGCTTGGTTTAATAATAGCCGTTTGTTTGAAGGAGAGACCAACCAGGAGCTGACATCTAGCCCTAGTGATAAGGGAAGGCTCAGAAAATTGACCAAACACAGACCAGGCAAGCCAGGGGGGCTGGGTTCGACCTGGCTCAGGGGCCAGGTTGACCCCCTAGTCGACCCCCAGGTCGACTATATAGTCAACCTGGGTGCCCCAGGTCGACTACCCAGTCGACCTGGGTAGCCCAAGTCGACTACCCAGTCGACCTGGGTGTCTTGGGCGGGAAAATTCCTACCCTAGCCAATCCGGCCCGATTTTTAAAATTTAAACTTGTTTTCTAAGTTGTTTTGGTCTGTTTGAATTTTAAACTGAATTCTGAAACTTCCGGAGGCCATATCTTCTTCATACGGAGTCCGTTTTACGCAAACTCGGACTCTATCCCAAGCAGAATTCCGAGACGAACGCAATGGCGTATCCCGTTTCCATTAATTCTTTGATTTGAAATTAATTATATTTTAATTTGTGAATTTCACTGTTAAAGAATACACGGGGTGTTACATTCTCCCCCACTTAAAAGGATTTCGTCCCCGAAATCTTCATGTTCAGGAAGAATTTATGTCCCAACATCCAAACATCCATCTACTCATCCATCAAACACGAGCATCCATTGTCCTTAAAAGACTTCTAATGCTTCATGATCATATGCGAAGTGTGTGTATATGTACTTATCTATTGCAAAATCGGTCGGTCTACTGATTCAGTTGACCTCCTTAATGCGAATTATGTAAGTTCCATGAATCCATTATGTATGCAAATTTTCCTATTCATGATTCTACATGAGTGCACAATCATTCATATATAAATGCAACATCCATATGGCAACATATTAAACTTCAACCATATACGAATAAATACATTTATGCATATGCAATATGAAGTGACTAAGCCGATCTAAAACCTAGATTGTGTGTGTCCTAGACTTGGGGGCATCTTTTACCCTATGGTTCATGACTAGGAAAACAACAGCACTATTCCTGTTTAGGACAAGAATGCTAGATACTAGCATCATACCCTTTTTCCTTAAGGGTGCATCCTTGATTTCTTTGTTTTAGGAGCTTTACGCATAATTGTTTCTCTCTTTCCAAAGTATATCACCTAGGTCGTATCTTCGATCCTTAGGTAGAAGCCAATGGATGTAAACATGTATTTGAAACATGTTATGGTTGATGGTTGCAAGTGGTTGCAAATGGCTGCTCGTGGATGCATATGCATACGTATTAGGCACTAGATCACTTCGGACTCTTTCATATTGCATTTACAGATATGTACTTGTTTGTAAATTGAACTTGATATGTTATCATATGGGTGTTGCATATGGATGGATGGCCATGCACGCATATAGTATTTACATAACTAGGGATACCTGCATACATGGTTGGACGCATGGCACTGACATAACTCGCATTAAGGAGGTCGACTGAATCAGTAGACCGCCTGATTTTACAGTAGATAAATACGTATACACACACTATGCATATGAACATGAAAGCATTAGAAATCTTTTAAGGACAATGGATGTCTGTGAGTGAATGGTTGAGTAGACGGGTGATTGGATGGTAGGACACATTCTTCCTAACTTGAAGATTTCGGGGAAGAAATCCTTTTAAGTGGGGGAGAATGTAACACCTTGTGATTCTGTAATGCTAAGATTCACAAATAAAGGCAGAATTAAAAGTTAAATCAAAATCAAGGGAAACGGGCTGCGCCATTGCATTCATCTCGGAATTCTGCATGAAAATGAGTCCGAGTTTATGTAAATCGGAGTCCGTATGAGGGAGATATGGCCTCCGGAAGTTTCAGAATTCAGTTTAAAATTCGAACAGACAAATTCAAATTTCAAAATCGGGCCGGATTGGCCAGGGCGGGAATTTCCCGCCCAAGACACCCAGGTCGACTGGGTAGTCGACCTGGGCTACCCAGGTCGACTGGTTAGTCGACCTGGGGCACCCAGGTCGACGACCCCCCCTGTTTTTCAAGCTTTCTGCTCTGGTTCGTTCTGATGTACTTGGTCACGCTTTCTAACCAGGTTCGTCCGCCTAACACTATATAAACAACCCTAGTCTTCTTCTCTATTCGCAATTCTTTTCTACCCTTATGCTGCAAAGATTATTGGCAAACATTTATTCTTCTCCTCCTCTTAATTAAATAATAAATAGAATAAGTAATATATATAATAAATCAAGACGAGGAGGTGCAGCTCAAAGACTTTCAAAGAGGAGATTCAAGCTAGAATTCAAGTGAAGATTCAGACGACTTCAACAACTGTTTTTCTACGAATCTTTGCAACGCCATCTTTCTGTTCTGATCTAATCTCCGTAAGTCAGTTATTTCTAGATTTGAATGTTTCTCTTTTCGTGACATGAGATTAAAGGAATAAAAGATTATGCCAACTCTTTCTATTGAATCAATGCCTATTTCTTTGGACCAAATTAAGAACTGTTATGATTTCGAGGACAAATAAGACTGTAACTATGAAACAATGGACCTTAGAACCATATGCCTCTTTGACTATGAACATTGCCTAAGACTATGAACATTACCTAAGACTATGAACCTTGCCTAAGACTATGAACATTGCCTATGACTATGGGCATTGCCTATGACTGCGACTGTGACCATGAGAATTATTTTCATGACTATAGCCTATACCTTTGATTAGGAAGCAAAACTATTGTCTATGACATAAATGGGACAACTGTGATTAAGCACCTATGGTTCGTGACTAGGAAAGTGTTTAAATTTTGTGACTGTGAACCCGATTATCTATCCTGTCTGTTCTTTGGTTTTGGACCTTGGGAGTTTACCTATTAAGTTAGGTCTACCCATGTTCTTGAACCTACGCCTTTATTCTGTCTATTCTTGGTTTTAGACCTTAGGAATTTACCTATTAAGTTAGGTCTACCCATGTTCTTGAACCGACATCGTTATTCAACCCTCTTTATGCCAGTTAGTATGTCTATCTTTTGCATAGCATCTATGGTTCATTCCCTATTTTCTACGAATCTAGATTTATCTATAATCTAGATTGAATCACGACTATACGAACGGTGGGAATACGATTTGTGCAAAATATGAAATTTACTAGAAACATAGTTATAAACTAGGAAATTGGAATAAATTGGGAACATGTATTATGGCATGTTCATAGGAATGCAAATTGGATAAATATGACATGAACTATAGATTGTGTAACCTGAATCTAGTATCGACGTGTAAATCTAGCGTTTACATGAATAGTGAACTAGAGTAATAATTCCAGAATTAGAATGTTGAATCGGAATTGGATTAGCTAATTTGGCAAAGTAAGTATATTGGTATAAATATGAAATTGGACATAATTGGGAGTAATTGGCAGGTTTAGCAAAATCATGGTTAGTGACACTTAAGTTGGTATAGTCCACATACCAAAAAGCATAAATATGATTTAAGAGGGGAAATGGGCCAAAGAATGAATGTAGACAATTTACATTAGAAGAGTAATTGGGAAATAAGATTAATTTACTTATAGAATTTGTCCTAAATGAGGAAAGGCAAATTTAGACAAATTAAAGGTTTATTAACGACATCTCTTTCAATAGTACACCAGAAAGTTCTAGGGTGACAGAGAGGATAGTGTCTAGGCTTGGGTTTGAAAAATACAAGTTTCCTGCTCTCCCTGGCTATCCCTAACTGATCCGATGAACAGGATGGTTACTTTCAAAACTTGATTTGAAAATAAATTGAAACTCTTTTAACTTAGAAAACACGAATATGCCTAACATGAGGTTAGACTGAGTTGCGATGTAAACCTGCCCGGAACCAACCGGCACATCCAGTATTCGCAACAATACCTGTCTAATGTGAGTGGTAGCGGCTTTAATTTATTTGGGTAAAGCTAGAACAAGAATGGTAGGGTTAAGTTAACCAAGACACTTAACAAGTTCAACATGATAACTAGACTAATGGGTAGGGTTAGGTTCACGCTGACATTTAACACAGTTAATCTAGGGTGGGAGGGCTAAGTCCATAGGGACACTTAACCAACTTCACATGGTAACAAGACAAGATTTGTAGGGGTTAAGTAAAGTTAATATACTTTGCCAAATTAACATGTTAACTAGACTAGAGGTTGGGGTTAAGTAAATACACTTAGCCAATCTGATCTGTTAGCTGGGATAGACCGTAGGGTTAAGTAAACTTGAACACTTAACCATCAGATTGTGATAAAGGGATTGGGCTAAGTCTAAAACATGAAGGGATAATACTTAACCATTAATAACATGTTAATTAAAACAGACGGGCAAAGTTAAGTTAAAAAGGAACACTTAACCAATACGGGATGAATGGGTAAGGTTAAGTAATAAGAAATACTTAACCATTGTAATTTGTTTGTGGTAGGGTTAAGTCAACGTGAATTACTGATAACACTTAACCAGTTTGACAGGATAAATGAAGAGGGTTAAATTAGCTTGAATTTACTAATGACACTTAACCAATCCGAGTTGACGGGAAAGAGAACTAAGTAAACCTTAGTTAAGAAAACAACGATTCTGGAAACTAAGTGGTAAATCTTAGTTAGTAAAACTAAGTAGTAATTCTTAGTATAACACGGGAAGGAGCGAATGTCCGTCTGAGTAAAAAGGAGGCTCCAACGAATTGGGTTACGAAGCCCGAGGCTTCGAGGGGACGTGAGGGTACTCTTGGTATCCCTCATTGAGGCTGCAGATGATCCGCCTGGACCCACAGAGGTTAAGGTCTGCGTAGAAGAACCAAGGGTATGCCTTGGTTGCAATACATGGCAACCTAAAGACTAGGATGGACCGGCGTGATTCGGCGAGCAAACGGTAGCCCTGTGATAGCGACTCGTCGTCTACCATCCATCTTCAGTCAATCAAGATATGTGAAGCGGAAAGGCGGAGAACTCCAAAAGACCATATACTTGCTATCTAGTTATGGGTGAGGATGGACATAGGATAGTGGGGCACCGGGGGCCGGCGTATAGTTCTCATTTTACAAGGTGTGCCTTTAATTAGTTGAGGGACGGGTCAAGTGGGACCATAGCCACTGGAATAAAAACAGACCTTAGCATCTGCATTGGCAGATATCTGAAAGCTCCCGATCGAGTTCTGTATTCCTTGATTTGCCCTGTCACAGGACTCGGACCGCACATTACAGGACATGTGCATCTAGACAAGTGATAACGATTCGCGATACATGCGTGGGAAGTATAGGAACATATACCACTCTAGGTAGTGTGTCCTAGACTTGGGGGCATCGTTCGACAGGTAGCATAATCCCTAGTTGGACTAGGTGGCATAAATCCTGAATCCGAGAAGCGTTTAGCAGATAGTGTAAATTCTAGTTGAATTTAGAAAGCACTGGATAGAAAACTCTAGATTAGATCTAGGTAATAAATAATAAATGGATGCTCGAAGGCAATGGAAAATACAGGGATTGGGATCACGTTATCATTACTTTTTGGGACACTAGTTAGGTGGTGCAGAGATATAGAAACCAGTATAAAAAGGAAATGGCGAAGCGGTGAAAGTATTAGAGCTTATCCAGTTTGTCTTATCTTAGCATATCTTGTGTTAATCTCGTCTAATCTTGCCAACCCTATCATCATGGTGTAATCTTGTATTCAGTTAATTCATGTTGTTCTGTTTCCCATGTTCACATACTAGAAGTTACCGAACTTACTCAGGCTTTATGTCTGATTCTGTTTTTCTTTCATCTTCTTTTCTTCCGTCCCCCCCCCCCCCCCAGGTAGTAAAAGAGGGAATAGTATAGCTCATGTCAAGTTGGACTGTCACTCTTTCCCAGCTTGAAGATTTGTCGAAGTTTTTCTTGGATTCTCTTTACGGATGCTATGGCTGGCTCTTGCCAAAATTGGGGAATATACATTTATTTTTATGCTTCTTTATTTTGTAAGACAGATGATACTCTGATATTGTAAAGAAACCATTGAACAAATTATTTGATCAATAAAGCAAAGTTTTATTTTCCGCTGTTTAATTTCTGTCTGTCTTGTAATTTATCTGCATCTTTTACCCTAAAAATGCTCCACAGAACTTAGTGCATTCCCTTTGTGAGTGACACTAACGGACGTGGGGTGTTAAAGGGAAGGAATACCGCAGCTTGACCAGTTATCACATCCAGCTTGAAGAGAAAGAATGACTGCTTGGATCTTTTTCGTTTTGGACTATGGCTTTGGACAGCAATTATGGGACTTATGCAGTTTACTTATGTCTTTATGCTTCTTTAAATAATGTAATCAAGACAGTTGTGAAGATGTAATGGTTTTTGAAAGTATTGTAAGACAAGTTATGACATGGTTTGTGCAACACGTATTTTGTTGAAATAAAAATTGCTGTTGTTTTCCGCTGTTCAAAAATATGTGTATTTGTATCTGTCTTCTATATCTGTGACTTATACTTAGAAACCTCCACCAAAATTAGGGCATTCCCTCTGAGAGTGACCCTAACGGAGGTGGGGTGTTTCACTTGGTATCAGTTCAAAATAGACATACTAACTGGCATAAAAAGGGCTGAATAACGACGTCGGTTCAAGAACATGGGTAGACCTAACTTAATAGGTAAATTCCCAAGGTCTAAAACCAAAGAAAACCAAAAATAGACAGAATAGAGACATAGGTTCAAGAACAAGGGTAGACCTAACTTAATAGGTAAATTCCCAAGGTCTAAAACCAAAGATAACCAAGAATAGACAGAATAGATGATCGGGTTTAGACCCAATTTCATAGTCACAAAACATAAGCAACGCTTTCCTAGTCATGAATCACAGGTATTTAATCACAAATGTCCTTGTTATGTCATAGGCAATAGTTTATATTTCCTAATCAAAGGCATAGGCTTAGTCAAGGAAATAATCCTCATAGTCACAGTCACAGTCATAGGCAATGTTCATAGTCATAGGCAAATGTTCATAGTCATAGGCAAATGTTCATGGTCATAGGCAATGGTTTTTAAGGTCCATAGTTTCGTAGTCGCGGTCTTATTTGTCCTCGAATCATAACAGTTCTTAATTAGGTTTCAGAGTATAAGCACTGATTCGAATAGAGAGAGAGAGATTTGGCATATTCTTTTATCCCTTTAATTTCATGTCACGAACAGAGAAAAACGTTCAAATCTAGAAATAACTGACTTACAGAAATTATATTAGATTCGTAAAAAAACAGTGGTTGTAGCCGTTTGAATCTTCACTTGAAATCTAGCTTGACTTGAACCTCTTCTTGAGCAGCATTTCCTCGTCTTGATTTATTTTATATATTACTTATTCTATTTATTATTTAATTAAGAGGGGGGAGAAGAAGCCATGTTCGCTAATAATCTTTGCAGCATAAGGGTAGAAAAGAATTGTGAATAGAGAAGAAGACTAGGGCTGTTTATATAGTGTTAGGTGGACGAACCTGGTCAGAAAACGTGACCAAATACATCATAACGAACAAGGTGCAGAAAGCTGAAAAAACAGGGGGGTCGACTACCCAGTCGACCTGGGGGGGTCGACTACCAAGTCGACCTGGGGGGGGTGAGGGGTCGACTACCCAGTCGACCTGGGTTCTGTTTTGAAATTTGAACTTTGCTGAAACTTCCGAAGGCCATATCTTCCTCATACAGACTCCGATTTATGCAAACTCGGACTCGTTTTGATGAAAAATTCCGAGACGAACGCAATGGTGCAGCCCGTTTCCCTTGATTTTGATTTTAACTTTTAATTCTGCCTTGATTCGTGAATCTTAGCGTTACAGAATTACGGGTTGTTACATTCTCCCCCACTTAAAAGGATTTCGTCCCCGAAATCTTCAAGTCAGGAAGAATGTGTCCTACCATCCAATCACCCATCTACTCAACCATTCACTCATAGGCATTCATTTTCCTTAAAATATTTCTAATGCTTTCTTGTTCATATGCATAGTGTGTGTATATGTCTTTATCTGCTGTAATATCAGGCGTTCTACTGATTCAATCGACCTCCTTAATGCGAGTCATGTCAGTACCATGCGTCCAAACATGTATGCAAGCATCCCTAGTTATGTAAATACTATATGCGTGCACGGCCATCCATCCATATGCAACAACCATATGATAACATATCAAGTTCAATTTACAAAAAAATACATATCTGTAAATGCAATATGAAAATGTCCGAACTGATCTAGTGCCTAATACGTATGCATATGCATCTACGAGCAACCATTTGCAACCACATGCAACCATCAACCATAACATGTTTCAAATACATATTTACATCCATTGACTTCTACCTAAGGATCGAAGATACGACCTAGGTGATATTCTTTGGAAAGAGAGAAACAATTATGCATAAAGCTCCTACAAATAAAAGAAATCAAGGATGCACCCTTAAGGAAAAGGGTATGATGCTAGTATCTAGCCTTCTTGAGCTTTACCCCACTGTATCTTAACTAACTGAACTTCACGATTGTGAAGTTTCTGACCTCCATTTCCAAAATAAATAGATGTCAATCACGGTACCAGGTATACGTACTAAGATGATTATATGTTTCCCTATTATCCGCCATGCCATAACCGAAAGGGTTGAAAGGTCACTACGTGCTTTTTAGAGTGCCTGTCACAACTATTCATCTCTCAAGCAAACCATCCTAGTCGAACTCGACATTCCTCAAGTACAAGCCCCAAAGGCCTAAACCAATATCAGACAAGCACCCAAGGAATATCTCCTCCGAATTTAGACGATTTGCGTGAGATGACATAAGCAAACTCGATAGTTATTCTCAAATCCCTACTAGCCAAAAATAAACTGGTCGGACCACCAAATGGATTTGAGACTCTAGTGGGATCTTTCTATTATAAAAGTACTATGGTGTAGAGACTCAACTATGGAAGCAAATATGAACTAATGCGAAGCACTAAAACCAAAGGAAATAGTACGAATAGCAAAACTAGACTCTTTCATCAGAACTTTACTACCTTTCTCCTAGGTACGCTTGGTGGTGAAAGTATGTACTTGCTCTTCTGAAAATCTTATTCCTCGTTCTTACCCTATCATACCCTAGTAAAGATACTTCCTCTGGTCATAGGTTTTATAATTTCTTCCTCCTTCGTGTGCTAAGTCTACATCCATGAATTCCTCATCCTAGGGTTATGCTCCTTAGCCAAACTCCTCATCCCCTTCCGTGTATAGTCATGTTGGAAAATCTCTCAAAAACTGCCTCCATCGTCCGGAAAACCCTAGAAGCTTTGAAAGCAAACTGCCCGTAGATGAAACAACTACGGCTATGGATGGAAGCCGGGCACCACTCTGCCCTTCGATGAGGTTACCTCCCAGAAAGCCAGGAGCCCCAGAGACTCACGAAAGAAAGAGACAAGAATTTAAACAGAGGAAGAGAAGGTGGTGCGTATGGCTTTGGGGAATATGTCTTTTAAACAAATCTTTTCTGTTGAAAATGCTTCTTTAAAAACCGTTTTGAAAATAATTTTTCAAATCCTTTATCTGATCTGGTAACCTTCAGCTCTGATACATGGTTCTGTTTTCGTATATGCCTTTTACACTTTGTTTTAAGCATCTATACTTAAAGCATATACTTAAGGACAAGGGCAAGAACGAGGACGAGATTTTCAGAAGGACAAGTACATGCTTTCGCCACCAAGCGTACCTAGGAGAAAGGTAGTCCGGTTGGAAGAGCCTAGTTTTCTGTTCGTACTATTTCCTTAGGTTTTAGCGCTTCGCATTTGTTCATATCCACTTCCATAGTTGGGTCTCTGCACCATATAGTAGAAAGATCCCACTAGAGTCTCAAATCCAATTGGTGGTCGGACCAGTTTATTTTTGGTTAGTAGGGATTTGAGAATAGCTATCGAGTTTGCTTATATCACCTCACGTAGATCGTCTAAATTCGGGGGAGATATTCCTTGGGTGCTAGTCTGATATTGGTTTAGGCCTTTGGGGCTTGTACTTGAGGAATGTCGAGTTTGGTTTGGATGGTTTGCGTGAGAGATGAATAGTTGTGGCAGGCACTCCAAAGAGCACATAGTGACCTTTCGACTCTTATAGTTATGGCATGACGGATAAGAGGGAAACCTCTAATCATCTTAGTACGTATACCTGGTACCGTGATTGACATCTGTTTATTTTGGAAATGGAGGTCAGAAACTTCACAATCGTGAAGTTCGGTTAGTTAAGATACACTGGGTAAAGCTCAAGAAGGCTAGATACTAGCATCATACCCTTTTTCCTTAGGGTGCATCCTTGATTTCTTTGTTTTAGGAGCTTTACGCATAATTGTTTCTCTCTTTCCAAAGTATATCACCCAGGTCGTATCTTCGATCCTTAGGTAGAAGCCAATGGATGTAAACATGTATTTGAAACATGTTATGGTTGATGGTTGCAAGTGGTTGCAAATGGTTGCTCGTGGATGCGTATGAATACGTATTTGGCACTAGATCAGTTCGGACGCTTTCATATTGCATTTACAGATACGTATTTGTTTGTAAATTGAACTTGATATGTTATCATATGGGTGTTGCATATGGATGGATGGTCGTGCACACATATAGTATTTGCATAACTAGGGATGCTTGCATACATGGTTGAACGCATGGCACTGACATAACTCGCATTAAAGAGGTCGACTGAATCAATAGACCGCCTGATTTTACAGTAGATAAAGACATATACACACAATATGCATATGAACATGAAAGCATTAGAAATCTTTTAAGGACAATGGATGTCTATGAGTGAATGGTTAAGTAGATGGGTGATTGGATGGTAGGACACATTCTTTCCAACTTGAAGATTTCGGGGACGAAATCCTTTTAAGTGGGGGAGAATGTAACACCCCATGATTTTGTAATGCTAAGATTCACAAATCAAGGGAGAATTAAAAGTTAAAATCAAAATCAAGGGAAACGGGCTGCGCCGTTGCGTTCATCTCGGAATTCTGCATGAAAACGAGTCCGAGTTTGCGTAAATCGGAGACCATATGAGGGAGATATGGCCTCCGGAAGTTTCAGAATTCAGTTTAAAATTCGAACAGACAAATTCAAATTTCAAAATCGGGCCGGATTGGCCAGGGCGGGAATTTTCCCGCCCAAGACACCCAGGTCGACTGGGTAGTTGACCTGGGCTACCCAGCTCGACTGGGTAGTCGACCTGGGGCACCTTGGTCGACTACCTAGTCGACCTGGGGTTCGACCCCCCCTGTTTTTTAATCTTTCTGCACTGGTTCGTTCTAATGTATTTGGTCACGCTTTCTAACCAGGTTCGTCCGCCTAACAATATATAAACAGCCCTAGCCTTCTTCTCTATTCACAATTCTTTTCAACCCTTATGCTACAAAGATTATTGGCAAACACGGCTTCTTCTCCTCCTCTTAATTAAGTAATAAATAGAATAAGTAATATATAAAATAAATCAAGATGAGGAGGTGCTGCTCAAAGACTTTCAAAGAGGAGATTCAAGCCAGAATTCAAGTGAAGATTCAGATGACTTCAACAACTGTTTTTCTATGAATCTTTGCAACGTCATCTTTCTGTTCTGTTCTAATCTCCATAAGTCAGTTAATTCTAGATTTGAACTTTTCTCTTTTCATGACATGAAATTATAGGAATAAAAGAGTATGCCAACTCTTTCTATTGAATCAGTGCCTATTTCTTTGGACCAAATTAAGAACTGTTATGATTTTGAGGACAAGTAAGACTGTAACTATGAAACTATGGACCTTAGAACCATATGCCTCTTTGACTATGAACATTGCCTAAGACTATGAACATTGCCTAAGACTATGAACATTGCCTATGACTATGGGCATTGCCTATGACTGTGACTGTGACCATGAGAATTATTTCCATGACTATAGCCTATACCTTTGATTAGGAAGCAAAACTATTGTCTATGACATAAATGGGACAACTATGATTAATCACCTATGGTTCATGACAAGGAAAGTGTTTAAATTTTGTGACTGTGAACCCGATTATCTATCATGTCTGTTCTTTGGTTTTGGACCTTGGGAATTTACCTATTAAGTTAGGTCTACCCATGTTCTTGAACCTACGCCTTTATTCTGTCTATTCTTGGTTTTAGACCTTGGGAATTTACCTATTAAGTTAGGTCTACCCATGTTCGTGAACCGATATCGTTATTCAACCCTCTTTATGTTAGTATGTCTATCTTTTGCATAGGATCTTTGGTTCATTCCTTATTTTCTACGAATCTAGATTTATCTATAATCTAGATTGAATCACGATTATATGAACGGTGGGAATACGATTTGGGCAAAATATAAAATTTACTAGAAACATAGTTATAAACTAGGAAATTGGCATAAATTGGGAACATGTATTATGGCATGTTTATAGGAATGCAAATTGGATAAATATGACATGAACTATAGATTGTGTAACCTGAATCTAGTATCGACGTGTAAATCTAGCGTTTACATGAATAGTGAACTAGGGTAATAAGTCCAGAATTAGAATGTTGAATCGGAATTGGATTAGCTAATTTGGCATAGTAAGTATATTGGTATAAATATGAAATTGGACATAATTGGGAGTAATTGGCAGGTTTAGAAAAATCATGGTTAGTGACACTTAAGTTGGTATAGTCCACATACCAAAAAGCATAAATATGATTTAGGAGGGGAAATGGGCCATAAGAATGAATGTATACAATTTACATTAGAAGAGTAATTGGGAAATAAGATTAATTTACTGATAGAATTTGTCCTAAATGAGGAAAGGCAAATTTAGACAAATTAAAGGTTTATTAACGTCATTTCTTTTAATAGTACACCAGAAAGTTCTAGGGTGACAGAGAGTATAGTGTCTAGGCTTGGGTTTGGAAAATACAAGTTTGCTGCTCTCCCTGGCTATCCCTTATTGATCCTACGAACGGGATGGTTACTTTCAAAATTTTATTTGAAAATAAATTGAAACCCTTCGAACTTAGAAAACACGAATATGCCTTACCCAAGGTTAGACTGAGTTGCGATGTAAACCTGCCTGGAACCAACCGGCACATCCAGTATTCGCAACAATACCTATCAAATGTGAGTGGTAGCGGCTTTAATTTATTTGGGTAAAGCTAGAACAAGAATGGTAGGGTAAACTTAAGTAAGACACTTAACCAGTTCAACATGATAACTAGACTAATAGGTAGGGTTAGGTTCAGACTGACATTTAACACAGTTAAGCTAGGGTGGGAGGGCCAAGTCCATAGGGACACTTAACCAACTTCACATGGTAACAAGACAAGATTTGTAGGGGTTAAGTAAAGTTAATTCACTTAGCCAAATTAACATGTTAACTAGACTAGAGGTTGGGGTTAAATAAATACACTTAGCCAATCTGACATGTTAGCTGGGCTAGACCGTAGGGTTAAGTAAACTTGAACACTTAACCATCAGATTGTGATAAAGGGATAGGGCTAAGTCTAAAACATGAAGGGATAATACTTAACCATTAGTAACATGTTAATTAAAACAGATGGGAAAAGTTAAGTTAAAAAGGAACACTTAACCAATACGGGATGAATCGGTAAGGTTAAGTAATAAGAAATACTTAACCACTGTAACTTGGTTTGTGGTAGGGTTAAGTCAACGTGAATTACTGATAACACATAACCAGTTTGACATGATAAATGAAGAGGGTTAAGTTAGCTTGAATTTACTAATGACACTTAACCAATCCGAGTTGACGGGAAAGAGAACTAAGTAAACCTTAGTTAAGAAAACAACGATTCTGGAAACTAAGTGGTACATCTTAGTTAGTAAAACTAAGTAGTAATTCTTAGTATAACACGGGAAGGAGCGAATGTCCGTCTGAGTAAAAAGGAGGCTCCAAAGAATTGGGTTACGAAGCCCGAGGCTTCGAGGGGACGTGAGGGTACTCTTGGTATCCCTCTGTGAGGCTGCAGATGATCCGCCTGGGCCCGCAGAGGTTAAGGTCTGCGTAGAAGAACCAGGGGTATGCCTTGGTTGCAATACATGGCAACCTAAAGACTAGGATGGACCGGCATGATTCGGCGAGCAAACGGTAGCCCTGTGTAGCGACTCGTCGTCTACCATCCATCTTCAGTCAATCGAGATATGTGAAGCGGAAAGGCGGAGAACTCCAAAAGACCATATACTTGCTATCTTGTAACAACCCGTATTTTCAATAACCTGTTATAACATAAATTGAGGCAGAATTTAATTATAAAATGTGAATCAAGGGAAACGGGCTATGCCATTACGTTCGTCTCGGAAAAATACGCGAAATAGAGTCCGAGTTTTCGAAAATCGGAGTCCGTATGACCCAGTTAAGGCCCATTGAAGTTTTCAGAAAAAATCCTAAGTAAAACAGATTTAAATTATAAAATTAAAAACAAGGGTTAGGGCAAACTGGCGCAGGCGGGAAAATTCCCGCCCAGGACCCGCATGTCGACAGGCCTGTCGACAGGGACCCCAGGGTGTCGACAGCCCTGTCGACAGGGGGTGGCCAGGCAGTTTTGCCTGGCGCACCATTTTGATTTGGGCTTGGTCTTGTGGCTTGGTTCTAGAGAGTTCCGAAATCTGACGGACCTAAACTAACCTAGGGTTAATCCTAGGGCTAAAAACACTCTAATCTTCTATAAATAAGCCCCTAATCCTACCCTAAAACCCCATTATTCATTCTAGCAACAAAACTATGCCAAAATCAAAACTCTCATGGCCTCCACTCTCTTCATACAATTCCTAAATTAATTCCTAAGTGATTTTCCATGCATACAAGTATATTTAGGCTTGTATGATCCTCCTTAGCTTGCATTAAAGGCTTGTTTCTCTATGGGCATCATAAAGGAGGAGTCTTGATCAAGTTTGCTTGCATTTGGGGGTTTTAATTAGTTGCATAAGGGGTTTCTTACATTAGCTATACTCATTTGAGTCCGCATAAGCATTGTAAGCCCTCTTACCCTCACTTTAGAAACTCTAAAGTTAATATGTGATGAAAGTTGGGATTTTTGCAAGTTAAATGAGTTATGCATGTTTATGCGAGTTCACTATGCCATGATTTGCAAGTTAAATGAGTTATGCATGTTTATGCAAGTTCACTATGCCATGGTTTGCAAGTTAAATGAGTTATGCACGTTTATGCAAGTTCACTAAGCCATGATTTGCAAGTTTATTGAGTTATGCATGTTTATGCGAGTTCACTATGCCATGATTTGCAAGTTAAATGAGTTATGCATGTTTATGCAAGTTCACCAAGCCATGATTTGCAAGTTTATTGAGTTATGCATATTTATGCAAGTTCACCAAGCCATGATTTGCAAGTTTATTGAGTTATGCATGTTTATGCAAGTTCACCAAGCCATGATTTGCAAGTTTATTGAGTTATGCATGTTTATGCAAGTTCACTATGCCATGTTATGCATGTTTAATAAGTTATGCATGCTTATGCAAGTTCACAATGACATGTTGTGCATATTTGACAAGTTATGCATGTTTATGCAAGTTCCCTATGCCATGTTAGGCAAGTTTAACATGTTATGCATGTTTATGGTAATATGCAAGTTCACTATGCTAAGTTATGCAAGTTTAACATGTTATGCGTGTTTATGGTAATATGCAAGTTCACTATGCTAAGTTATGCAAGTCTAACATGTTATGCATGTTTGTTGTGATATGCAAGTTCATCATGTATGTTGTGCCAAGTTCCCTCTTCCTATCCTTTATGCGTTATTACGAATATGTAAGCGATAGAATGACGTTGGGGGGTTTGGGTAAACTTAAAATACATGAAAATATAAGATTGGGAATTTACCTATTAAGTTAGGTCTACCCCTTGGGAATTTACCTATTAAGTTAGGTCTACCCAAGTATTTGTTGACTTGCAACTATGTTTTGAAATAAAGTGGACATGACACTTAGAAAACATAAGTATGGCCAACTCGAGGTTGGGTTGAGTTTGTAGCGTAATTCTACCCGGAACCGACCGGCTTAACTAGTGGCTACAAACAATAGGACCCAATGTGAGAAGTTGGTCATGTGGTGCCAAGACCCGAGGTTAGACCAAGTTGTGGTGTAAAGCTACCCGGACCCGCCCGGCCTAACTAGTAACCACAACAAGGTCTAATGTGAGAGGTTAAGGTGCATTAAATTAATTAATGCCTCATGATTAGGGTTAAGTCAGGGTCCACTAATATTTAATCCATTTGGGGGATTCGAGGGATTGAAATGGGGTTAAGTTGTGAACTGTTGGTTACACTTAACCAATTTAATCCATTTGGGGGATTCGAGGGATTGAAATGGGGTTAAGTTGTGAACTGTTGGTTACATTTAACCAATTTAATCCATTTGCGGGGTTTGAGGGATTGAAATGGGGTTAAGTGTGAACTGTTGGTTACACTTAACCAATTTAATCCATTTGGGGATTAGAGGGATGGAAATGGGGTTAAGTGTGAACTGTTGGTTACACTTAACCAATTTAATCCATTTGGGGGTTCGAGGGATTGAAATGGGGTTAAGTTGTGGACTGTTGGTTACACTTAGCCAATTTAATCCATGATTAGTGAAGGGTTAAATCGCACTTAACCCTCTTAGGAAACCCTAGCAACGGGGTTTTTTCCGGCAGTAATCCCAGTTTGGTATCATCACAACCCTAGAGGCTAGGCTAGGGCGGGGCACGATTACTGGACGGATGTAAGCGACCAAAGCGATGGCCGAGTGGTACAGCGATGCGGGTCCAGGCGGGCTACGGACGTGCACGTAGTCCGGCGTTGGACAAACTCGAGGCACGGGTACCAGTAGATTTAGACTGTGCATTATTGCTTAAGTGTCTGGGGTTGACACCCTAGGGCTTGATACACCCGAAGGTGGACCCAGCACAGTCTGACTACATCCATATGTGGGCCGTATGGACACCAACACTTGACGTGTTAGGCTTATAGGGAGCCGATCGACTAGACCGTTGGGTTGGACCTTATATTAAGGTCACTTCATGTTATTGGGTCAAGCTTGGGCCAAGGGATCAATACCTGTTATGTTGGTTTGCTAGTACACCGTGGTGCAAAACTTAACCTTGTTTTTGCGATGACACCTCTATCTATCTTGTAGTACTTTATCATGCCAGTATGTTGTTATCTATGATCATCTCAGTTTCCATCATGATGTTAACTTTATTAGTTTATAGACTGATCGTAGCAGGGCTTACTCAGTCTTTTTGACTGACCCGTTTTGTTTCGCCTCTTTTCTTCCGTTCCCCCCCCCCAGGTTCTCAGGGAGGGAATACTGGAGCCTAGCTTGGATTTTAGCTGCTTCCTTGGATAGCTCATGTATGCCTTGGACTTGAGCCCGCTATGGTTTATCACTCTTATTTGGGGATAGTACTTATGTATTTTCAGTTTATCAGATGATGTTTTTATCTAGACTTGTAATTTTGGGAAATTGACATTTTGATGTACCAGACTTGTGTTTTGAAATGGTTTAAAAATCTTCCGCTGTTTTATCTACTTACTCTGCTTATTTACATATATATATATGTCATGTCCTGCCTTGCTATATCATTATGCATGTTTACCTTATTTTAAAACGCCCCACCAAAATCAGAGTTGCTTGCAAGAGCCACCCTGACGGAGGTGGGGTGTTACATATCTAGTTATGGGGGGGATGGCCATAGGATAGTGGGGCACCGGGGGCCGGCGTATAGTTCTCATTTTACAAGGTGTGCCTTTCATTAGTTGAGGGAGGGGTCAAGTGGGACCATAGCCACTGGAATAAAAACAGACCATAGCATCTGCATCGGCAGATATCTGAAAGCTCCCGACCGAGTTCTGTATTCCTTGATTTGCCCTGTCACAGGACTCGGAACGCACATTACAGGACATGTGCGTCTAGACAAGCGATAACGATTCGCGATACATGCGTGGGGAAGTATAGGAACATATACCACTCTAGGTAGTGTGTCCTAGACTTGGGGGCATCGTTCGACAGGTAGCATAATCCCTAGTTGGACTAGGTGGCATAAATCCTGAATCCGAGAAGCGTTTAGCAGATAGCGTAAACTCTAGTTGAATTTAGAAACGCACCCGCTTACTTCGTGGACCTAATGAGTAGGGTGTTCAGAGATTTCCTCAATAAGGTCGTAGTGGTCTTCGTAGACGATATCTTGATCTTCTCGAAGAGTGAAGAAGAGCATGCTCAACACCTATGGGCAATCATGAAACCCTGCGAGTCCATCAACTAAAAGCCAAATTCTCCAAATGCCACTTTTGGAGAGAGGAAGTAAGATTTCTTGGGCACATAGTATCCAAAGAAGGGTTAGCAGTAGACCCTTCTTGGGGTTAAGCTCTGATACCACGTGTAACACCCCACGTCTGTTAGTGTCACTCACAAAAAGAATGCACTAAGTTCTGTGGAGCATTTTTAGTGTAAAAGATGCTGATAAATTACAAGACTGATAGAAATTAAACAGCGGAAAATAAAACTTTGCTTTATTGATCAAATAATTTGTACAATGGTTTCTTTACAATATCAGAGTATCATCTGTCTTACAAAATAAAGAAGCATAAAAATACATTTATATTCCCCAATTTTGGAAAGAGCCAGCCATAGCATCCGAAAAGAGAATCCAAGCAAAACTTCGACAAATCTTCAAGCTAGGAAAGAGTGACAGTCCAACTTAACCTGAGCTATACTATTCCCTCCTTTACTACCTGGGGGAGGGGGGAACAGAAGAAAAGAAGACGAAAGAAAAACATAGTCAAACATAAAGCCGGAGTAAGTTCAGTAACTTCTAGCATGTGAACATGGGAAACAGAACAACATGAATTAACTGAATACAAGATTACACCATGATGATAGGGTTGGCAAGATTAGACGAGATTAACACAAGATATGCTAAGATAAGACAAACTGGATAAGCTCTAATACTTTCGCCGCTTCGCCATTTCCTTGTTAAACTGGTTTCTATATCTCTGCACCACCTATCTAGTGTCCCAACTAGTAACGATAACATGATCCCAATCCCTGTATTTTCCATTGCCTTCGAGCATCCATTTATTATTTATTACCTAGATCTAATCAAGGGTTTTCTATCCAGTGCATTCTAAATTCAACTAGAGTTTACGCTATCTGCTAAACGCTTCTCTGATTCGGGATTTATGCCACCTAGTCCAACTAGGGATTATGCTACCTGTCGAACGATGCCCCTAAGTCTAGGACACACTACCTAGAGTGGTATATGTTCTTATACTTCCCCACGCATGTATCGCGAATCGTTATCGCTTGTCTATATGCACATGTCCTGTAATGTGTGGTCCGAGTCCTGTGACAAGGCAAATCAAGGAATACAGAACTCGGTCAGGAGCTTTCAGATATCTGCCGATGCAGATGCTAAGGTCTGTTTTTATTCCAATGGCTATGGTCCCACTTGACCCCTCCCTCAACTAATGAAAGGCACACCTTGTAAAATGAGAACTATACGCCGGCCCCTGGTGCCCCACTATCCTATGGCCATCCTCACCCATAACTAGATAGCAAGTATATGGTCTTTTGGAGTTCTCCGCCTATCCGTTTCACGTATCTCGATTGACTGAAGATGGATGGTAGACGACGAGTCGCTATCACAGGGCTACCGTTTGCTCGCCAATCACGCCGGTCCATCCTGGTCTTTAGGTTGCCATGTATTGCAACCAAGGCATACCCCTGGTTCTTTTACGTAGACCTTAACCTCTGTGGGCCCAGGCGGATCATCTGCATCCTCACAGAGGGATACCAAGAGTACCCTCACGTCCCCTCGAAGCCTCGGGCTTCGTAACCCAATTCGTTGGAGCTTCCTTTTTACTCAGACGGACATTCGCTCCTTCCCGTGTTATACTAAGAATTACTGCTTAGTTTTACTAACTATGATTTACCACTTAGTTTCCAAATTCGTTGTTTTCTTAACTAAGGTTTACTTAGTTCTCTTTCCTGTCAAATCGGATTGGTTAAGTGTCATTAGTAAATTCAAGCTAACTTAACCCTCTTCATTTATCCTGTCAAACTGGTTAAGTGTTATCCGTAATTCACGTTGACTTAACCCGACCACAAACCAAGTTACAGTGGTTAAGTATTTCTTATTACTTAACCTTACCCATTCATCCCATATTGGTTAAGTGTTCCTTTTTAACTTAACTTTGCCCGTCTGTTTTAATTAACATGTTAACTAGACTAGAAGCTGGGGCACCCAGTTCGACTACATAGTCGACCTGGGGGTCGACTGGGGGGTCGACCTGGCCCCTGAGCCAGGTCGAACCCAGCCCCCCTCGCTGGCCTGGTCTGTGTTTGGTCGATTTTCTGAGCCTTCCTTGTCACTAGGGCTAGGTGTTAGCTTCTGGTTGGTCTCTCCTTAAAACGAACGACTATTATTAAACCAAGCTCCATCGATGGTCCAAATCAACTCACAACCTCTATAAAACGGACCTAAGACTCACCCTAATTCACACAAACAAACATGGAGATGAGACCGTCATGCTGCTGAGGAAAGACTAGGAATAGCCGTCAGAAATTGAGAGACAATCAGCAGATAATTCGAAAGCTTAAAGCAACGTCAATTAAATTAAAACAACGCCAACAACAAAGGATAGCATCTCCAAATTCAGAATTCAGATTCCTGAATTGAAGTTCGTCATACGTTGTAAGTAGAGTGCTATTCCGATGTGAATAAATAATTGTGTTTTGATTTGTGTAAAATGAGAAATGGAATTGTATTCGATTGTGGTGATAATAATCTATATTTGTATGTTGCTTTGACTCTAAACGGTTTGGGATATTGTGGTTAGGACTATTTGATATTCGCAAGTATATGATTCATGTTAACAACCATATGTTGTGGTATTTTATTTGGGATTCATGCAAGTATATGATTCACTATTATGCCAATATAATGTACATACTCTTATGATCACTTTTATAGTGTAATTGGATTCAACTAAGTACTATGGGTTATATGAATCTATGTTGGAATTGGCAAATCATACTTTTGTATTAGAGACAAAAGTAAGCATCTTTATGAACATGACTAAACTATGTTTGGTGTTATGCCTAGTTGAAACCATGCTTTAGGCATATGTTGTTATAAAAATCATATGGTGATATATGTAACACATAAATTAAGTTAGATTTACATTCAAATTGCAAGTTTACATGAACAGATTAAAAACCATGATTCATGTTTAGGTGTGTTTATGCTATGATCATATGAATAGAATGATTCATGTTTAAGTATGTTTATGCCATGACTATATGCTATTATCATGCAAGTTCACATATGCCTAATTCATGTTAATTAGATCGTTATGTTGCAAGTTCATGCGTTCACACTCCCCTTTTTATGTCACTTAGAATATATAAACACTATGTTATAAGCCTCCCCTTTTTCATGTGGCTATGTTGGGTTTAAATGTTAAACCCAACCTATGTTATATTTTAGTGAACGTATAAAATGGGGGTAATAACGATGGGGTTAAAACATAGAACATATGTGTTGGCATGTTTGACGCATGCCTACAACCATGAAAAACAATTAAGTGGCATAAATAAATTTTACCCAAATAAAGATGAATTTGAATAATGGGCTGCAAATATTTACATATAAAAAGAAAAGAGACAAAATATGTAAATGTAGAAAATACGATGTGTTTAACCCGAGGTTGGATTGAGTTGTGTTGTAAACCTGCCCGGAACCGCCCGGCTGTCCAGTAGTCACAACAATACCTATCCAATGTGGGTGGTTAAACCCGGAGCCCAATAAGGACCTGAGGTTTGACTGAGTTGTGGCGTAAGACTTCTCGGACCCAACCGGCAACAGGCAGCCACAACAATACCTGTCTAATGTGAGAGGTCGAGGCTTTAATAAGACAATTAAGGTTGAGTCAGGATTGATAGGATTAAGTAAATTAACTTAATGGAATATGCTAAACTATATAGACTGATTGGGGGTTAGGTTTACAAAACACTTAACCAACTTAGCATGTTGGCTAGAAATAGAAAACCTAGTAGCGGGGGACCCTTTTCAGCAGTAACCCTATAAGGTGTATTAGCATACCCTGAACTAGGCAGGGTGGGGCACGATTACTAGGCTGACTGTAAGAGGTCAAATCAACGGCGGTGGTGCAGCAGTGTAGGTTCTAACGGGGTGCGGGCGTGCACACACTCCGGCGTAGAAAAATAAGGCACTAGGCACCTGTAGCATACCTGTGCATTCTAGAATTGTGTCAGGCCGCCACCATGGGACTTGATACACCCCATGGTGGGACCAGCATAGGTAATTACAACATCGGGGGCCATAAGACACAAGTAACTATGCGAGTAGGAGCCGATCATTAGAAACGAATCACTTCACCCTGATTATGGGGTACCTGTTGGGAACCAGTTTAAATGGATGCGGAGATTAATATGGGGTACGATAGTATATTCGACTCTAGACAACTTAACTTAGTTTATGGTGCTTTCCCATTTCCAGTTTGTACTTATCATACCCAGTTCTTTATTCATAGACTGAATAGTCCTAGACTTACTCAGGCTTTATGTCTGACTCTACTTTTCTTTCGCCTTCTTTTCTTTCGTTTCCCCCCTAGGTCCACAGGGAGGGAATACCGCAGCTTGACCAGTTTTCACATCCAGCTTGAAGAGAAAGAATGTACTGCTTGGATCTTTTTCATTTTGGACTATGGCTTTGGACAGCAATTATGGGACTTATGCAGTTAACTTATGTTTTTATGCTTCTTTAAATAATGTAATCAAGACAGTTATGAAGATGTAATGGTTTTTGGAAGTATTGTAAGACAAGTTATGACATGGTTTGTGCAACACGTATTTTGTTGAAATAAAAATTGCTGTTGTTTTCCGCTGTTCAAAAATATATGTATTTATATCTGTCTTGTATATCTATGACTTATACTTATAAACCTCCACCAAAATTAGGGCATTCCCTCTGAGAGTGACCCTAAAGGAGGTGGGGTGTTTCACGTCACGTCCGTTAGTGTCACTCACAAAGGGAATGCATTAAGTTCTGTGGAGTATTTTTAGGGTAAAAGATGCAAATAAATTACAAGACAGACAGAAATTAAACAGCGGAAAATAAAACTTTGCTTTATTGATCAAGTAATTTGTACAATGGTTTCTTTACAATATCAGTGTATCATCTGTCTTACAAAATAAAGAAGCATAAAAATACATTTATATTCCCCAATTTTGGCAAGAGCCAGCCATAGCATCCGAAAAGAGAATCCAAGCAAAACTTCGACAAATCTTCAAGCTGGGAAAGAGTGACAGTCCAACTTAACCTGATCTATACTATTCCCTCCTTTACTGCCTGGGGAATATACCTTTAAAAGAAATCTTTTCTTTTGAAAATGCTTTTCTTAAAACTGTTTTGAAAATAATTTTTCAAATCCTTTATCTGATCTAAATGTATTTTTATGCTTCTTTATTTTGTAAGACAGATGATACTCTGATATTGTAACGAAACCATTGTACAAATTATTTGATTAATAAAGCAAAGTTTTATTTTCCGCTGTTTAATTTCTGTCTATCTTGTAATTTATCTGCATCTTTTACCCTAAAAATGCTCCACGGAACTTAATGCATTCCCTTTGTGAGTGACACTAACGGACGTGGAGTGTTACACGTGGTATCAGAGATGAAGGTTACCAGATTAGATAAAGGATTTCAAAAATTATTTTCAAAACAGTTTTAAAAGAAGCATTTTCAAAAGAAAAGATTTGTTTTAAAGGCATATTCCCCAAAGCCATACGCACTATCTTCTCTTCCTCTGTTTGAATTCTTGTCTCCTTCTTTCTTGAGTCTCTGGGGCTCCTGGCTTTTTGGGAGGTAACCTCATCGAAGGGCGAAGTAGCACTCGACTTCCATCTATAACCGTAGTAGTTTCACCTGCGACTAGTTTTCTTTTAAGCTTATAGGGTCCTCTGTACGATGGAAGCAGCTTTCGAGAGATTTGTCAACATGACTACACACGGAAGGAGATGAGGAGTTTGGCTAAGGAGCATAACCCTAGGATGAGGAATTCATGGATGTAGACTTAGCACACGAAGGAGGAAGAAATTATTAAAACTAAGACAAGAGGAAGTATCTTTACTAGGGTATGATAGGGCATATACTTAAGGACAAGGGCAAGAACGAGGACGAGATTTTCAAAAGGACAAGTACATGCTTTCGCCACCAAGCGTACCTAGGAGAAAGTAGTCTGGTTGGAAGAGCCTAGTTTACTGTTCGTACTATTTCCTTAGGTTTTAGTGCTTCGCATTTGTTCATATCCACTTCCATAGTTGGGTCTCTGCACCATATAGTAGAAAGATCCCACTAGTGTCTCAAATCCAATTGGTGGTCCGACCAGTTTATTTTTGGTTAGTAGGGATTTGAAAATAACTATCGAATTTGCTTATATCGTCTCACGTAGATCGTCTAAATTCGGGGGAGATATTCCTTGGGTGCTTGTCTGATATTGGTTTAGGCCTTTGGGGCTTGTACTTGAGGAATGTCGAGTTCGGTTTGGATGGTTTGCGTGAGAGATGAATAGTTGTGGCAGGCACTCCAAAGAGCACGTAGTGACCTTTCGAATCTTATAGTTATGGCATGACGGATAAGAGGGAAACCTCTAATCATCTTAGTACGTATACCTGGTACCGTGATTGACATCTGTTTATTTTGGAAACGGAGGTCAGAAACTTCACAATCGTGAAGTTCAGTTAGTTAAGATACAGTGGAGTAAAGCTCAAGAAGGCCAGATACTAGCATCATACCCTTTTTCCTTAAGGGTGCATCCTTGATTTCTTTGTTTTAGGAGCTTTACGCATAATTGTTTATCTCTTTCCAAATTATATCAGCTAGGTCGTATCTTCGATCCTTAGGTAGAAGCCAATGGATGTAAACATGTATTT
Organism: Allium sativum; assembly: GCA_030737875.1. Classification (NCBI taxonomy): domain Eukaryota; kingdom Viridiplantae; phylum Streptophyta; class Magnoliopsida; order Asparagales; family Amaryllidaceae; genus Allium; species Allium sativum. Next base: position 651,409,194 of record CM060918.1, read on the forward strand.
GAAACATGTTATGGTTGATGGTTGCAACTAGTTGCAAATGGTTGCTCGTGGATGCATATGCATACGTATTAGGCACTAGATCAGTTTGGCGCTTTCATATTGCATTTACATATATGTATTTGTTTGTAAATTGAACTTGATGTGTTATCATATGGGTGTTGCATATGGATGGATGGCCGTGCACGCATATAGTATTTACATAACTAGGGATGCTTGCATACATGGTTGGACGCATGGCACTGACATAACTCGCATTAAGGAGGTCGACTGAATCAGTAGACCACCTGATTTTACAGTAGATAAAGACATATACACACACTATGCATATGAACATGAAAGCATTAGAAACCTTTTAAGGACAATGGATGTCTGTGAGTGATTGGTTGAGTAGATGGGTGATTGGATGGTAGGATACATTCTTCCTAACTTGATGATTTCGGGGACGAAATCCTTTTAAGTGGGGGAGAATGTAACACCCCGAAACTCTGTAATGCTAAGATTCACAAATCAAGGCAGAATTAAAAGTTAAAATCAAAATCAAGGGAAAAGGGCTATGCCATTGCGTTCGTCTCGGAATTCTGCATGAAAACGAGTCCGAGTTTGCGTAAATCGGTGTCCGTATGAGGGAGATATGGCCTCCGGAAGTTTCAGAATTTAGTTTAAAATTCGAACAGACAAATTCAAATTTCAAAATCGGGCCGGATTGGTCAGGGCGGGAATTTTCCCGCCCAAGACACCCAGGTCGACTGGGTAGTCGACCTTGGGCACCCAGGTCGACTACATAGTCGACCTGGGGTCGACCCCCCATGTTTTTCAAGCTTTCTGCTCTGGTTCGTTCTGGTGTATTTGGTCACGCTTTCTAACCAGGTTCGTCCGCCTAACACTATATAAACAGCCCTAGTCTTCTTCTTTATTCACAATTCTTTTCTACCCTTATGCTACAAAGATTATTGGCAAACATGGCTTCTTCTCCTCCTCTTAATTAAATAATAAATAGAATAAGTAATATATAAAATAAATCAAGACGAGTAGTTGCTGCTTAAAGACTTTCAAAGAGGAGATTCAAGCTATAATTCTAGTGAAGATTCAGACGACTTCAACGACTATTTTTCTACGAATCTTTGCAACGGCATCTTTCTGTTCTGATCTAATCTCCGTAAGTCAGTTATTTCTAGATTTGAACGTTTCTCTTTTCGTGACATGAAATTAAAGGAATAAAAGAGTATGCCAACTCTTTCTATTGAATCAGTGCTTATTTCTTTGGACCAAATTAAGAACTGTTATGATTTCGAGGACAAATAAGACTGTACCTATGAAACTATGGACCTTAGAACCATATGCCTCTTTGACTATGAACATTGTCTAAGACTATGAACATTGCCTATGACTATGGGCATTGCCTATGACTGTGACTGTGACCATGAGAATTATTTCCATGACTATAGCCTATACCTATGATTAGGAAGCAAAACTATTGTCTATGACATAAATGGGACAACTGTGATTAAGCACCTACGGTTCATGACTAGGAAAGTGTTTAAATTTTTTGACTGTGAACCCGATTATCTATCATGTCTGTTCTTTGGTTTTGGACCTTGGGAATTTACCTATTAAGTTAGGTCTACCCATGTTCTTGAACCTACGCCTTTATTCGGTCTATTCTTGGTTTTAGACCTTGGGAATTTACCTATTAAGTTAGGTCTACCCATGTTCTTGAACCGACATCGTTATTCAACCCTCTTTATGCCAGTTAGTATGTCTATCTTTTGCATAGCATCTTTGGTTCATTCCCTATTTTCTACGAATCTAGATTTATCTATAATCTAGATTGAATCACGATTATACTAACGGTGGGAATACGATTTTGGCAAAATATGAAATTTACTAGAAACATAGTTATAAACTAGGAAATTGGCATAAATTGGGAACATGTATTATGGCATGTTCGTAGGAATGCAAATTGGATAAATATGACATGAACTATAGATTGTGTAACCTGAATCTAGTATCGACGTGTAAATCTAGCGTTTACATGAATAGTGAACTAGAGTAACAAGTTCAGAATTAGAATGTTGAATCGGAATTGGATTAGCTAATTTGGCACAGTAAGTATATTAGTATAAATATGAAATTGGACATAATTGGGAGTAATTGGTAGGTTAAGAAAAATCATGGTTAGTGACACTTAAGTTGGTATAGTCCACATACCAAAAATCATAAATATGATTTAGGAAGGGAAATGGGCCATAAGAATGAATGTAGACAATTTACGTTAGAAGAGTAAATGGGAAATAAGATTAATTTACTTATAGAATTTGTCCTAAATGAGGAAAGGCAAATTTAGACAAATTAAAGGTTTATTAACGGCATCTGTTTTAATAGTACACCAGAAAGTTCTAGGGTGACAGAGAGGATAGTGTCTAGGCATGGGTTTGGAAAATACAAGTTTCTTGCTCTCCCTGGCTATCCCAAACTGATCTGAAAAACGGGATGGTTACTTTCAAAACTTGATTTGAAAATAAATTGAAACCATTTGAACTTAGAAAACATGAATATGCCTAACCCGAGGTTAGACTGAGTTGCGATGTAAACCTGCCCGGAACCAACCGGCACATCCAGTATTCGCAACAATACCTGTCTAATGTGAGTTGTAGCGGCTTTAATTTATTAAGGTAAAGCTAGAACAAGAATGGTAGGGTTAAGTTAACTAAGACACTTAACCAGTTCAACATGATAACTAGACTAATGGGTAGGGTTAGGTTCAGACTGACATTTAACACAGTTAAGCTAGGGTGGGAGGGCTAAGTCCATAGGGACACTTAACCAACTTCACATGGCAACAAGACAAGATTTGTAAGGGTTAAGTAAAGTTAATAAACATAGCCAAATTAACATGTTAACTAGACTAGAGGTTGGGGTTAAGAAAATACACTTCGCCAATCTGATCTGTTAGCTGGGCTAGACCGTAGGGTTAAGTAAACTTGAACACTTAACCATCAGATTGTGATAAAGGGATAGGGCTAAGTCTAAAACATGAAGGGATAATACTTAACCATTAATAACATGTTAATTAAAACAAACGGGCAAATTTAAGTTAAAAAGGAACACTTAACCAATACGGGATGAATGGGTAAGGTTAAGTAATAAGAAATACTTAACCACTGTAACTTGGTTTGTGGTAGGGTTAAGTCAACGTGAATTACTGGTAACACTTAACCAGTTTGACAGGATAAATGAAGAGGGTTAAGTTAGCTTGAATTTACTAATGACACTTAACCAATCCGAGTTGACGGGAAAGAGAACTAAGTAAACCTTAGTTAAGAAAACAACGATTCTGGAAACTAAGTGGTAAATCTTAGTTAGTAAAACTAAATAGTAATTCTGAGTATAACACGGGAAGGAGCGAATGTCCATCTGAGTAAAAAGGAGGCTCCAACGAATTGGGTTACGAAGCACGAGGCTTCGAGGGGACGTGAGGGTACTCTTGGTATCCTTCTGTGAGGCTGTAGATGATCCGCCTGGGCCCACAGAGGTTAAGGTCTGCGTAGAAGAACCAGGGGTATGGCTTGGTTGCAATACATGGCAACCTAAAGACTAGGATGGACCGGCGTGATTCAGCGAGCAAATGGCAGCCCTTTGCTATCTAGTTATGGGGGGGATGGCCATAGGATAGTGGGGCACCGGGGGCCGGCGTATAGTTCTCATTTTACAAGGTGTGCCCTTCATTAGTTGAGGGAGGGGTCAAGTGGGACCATAGCCACTGGAATAAAAACAGACCTTAGCATCTGCATCGGCAGATATCTGAAAGCTCCCGACCGAGTTCTGTATTCCTTGATTTGCCCTGTCACAGGACTTGGACCGCACATTACAGGACATGTGCATCTAGACAAGCGATAACGATTCGCGATACATGCCTGGGGAAGTATAGGAACATATACCACTCTAGATTGTGTGTCCTAGACTTGGGGGCATCGTTCGACAAGTTGCATAATCCCTAGTTGGGCTAGGTGGCATAAATCCTGAATCCGAGAAGCGTTTAGCAGATAGTGTAAACTCTAGTTGAATTTAGAAAGCACTGGCTAGAAAACCCTAGATTAGATCTAGGTAATAAATAATAAATGGATGCTCGAAGGCAATGGAAAGTACAGGGATTAGGATCACGTTATCGTTACTAGTTGGGACACTAGTTAGGTGGTGCTGAGATATAGAAACCAGTATAACAAGGAAATGGCAAAGCGGTGAAAGTATTAGAGCTTATCCAGTTTGTCTTATCTTAGCATATCTTCTGTTAATCTCGTCTAATCTTGCCAACCCTATCATCATGATGTAATCTTGTATTCAGTTAATTCATGTTGTTCTGTTTCCCATGTTCACATGCTAGAAGTTACTGAACTTACTCAGGATTTATGTCTGACTTTGGTTTTCTTTCGTCTTCTTTTCTTCCGTCTCCCCCCCCCCCCCCCCCCCAAGTAGTAAAGGAGGGAATAGTATAGCTCAGGTTAAGTTGGACTGTCACTCTTTCCCAGCTTGAAGATTTATCGAAATTTTGCTTGGATTCTCTTTTCGGATGCTATGGCTGGCTCTTGCCAAAATTGGGGAATATAAATGTATTTTTATGCTTCTTTATTTTGTAAGACAGATGATACTCTGATATTGTAAAGAAACCATTGTACAAATTATTTGATCAATAAAGCAAAGTTTTATTTTCTACTGTTTAATTTCTATCTGTCTTGTAATTTATCTGCATCTTTTACCCTAAAAATGCTCCACATAACTTAATGCATTCCCTTTGTGAGTGACACTAACGGACGTGGGGTGTTACAAAACTTGAAAACTTCTGAACTCCATAACTTCTTCATACAAAGTCCGATTCACGCAAACTCGGACTCTATCTCAAGCAGAATTCCGAGGCGAACGCAATGGCATAACCCATTTCCCTTAATTCCCACTTTTTAAATTAAGTATTCTTTAATTCGTTACATTAATGTTCATAGAAAATACGGGGTGTTACATATATGGTAGTTATGCCGTCTATGATTGATACATTATGATTGAAATGTTTTTGAAACATATATACACTAATAATAATATCAAATCTGTTTTATCGTATCAAGCATTTTTGATAATTATAAGGTAAAACTCTATCCTCCGGTTTGCTTTGCATTTTGCGATGGGACTTGAGTCTTATAATGGTTTCATTTTTCTAAAAAAGCATTGCGTTGTTTAACGTTTTACTTTATTCCATGCACTGGACATCCCATGGAGTAATCCCGTTCCGCGTTAGAGGCGTGGTCCTGTGATTAGCCATAATGTTAGATAAGTTAGGAAAGATTTTTCATACTAGTGCCATGACTGACCCATAGTTTATTTCACTTTGCAAACTCGTGTGCCCTCTTTTCCACACGGGCAGTCGAGTAGCTTATTTTATAGATATGTTGTGAAGGATTTTGGATCGAAGCTTAAAGCTGTGTCTAGAGCATTGATAGTCTTTTGTTGTGCTAGTTTATTTATTCCGCTGCATTGTATTAAGTTCATAGTAAATTTTTCTCCCGTTGTATTATTATATTCGATGTACTCTGATATTATGTACTCTGATGTAACATTATTGTAATGTTTATAAAAGTCTTTTGTTATCTGTTCTAATGTGTTGTATGCCCAAAGTTAGCGTATTCGGGTTTTTAAACGGTCTTAATCGATTTTGTGATCGATTAAGTCCGGGCGAAATCCGAATAATTACAAAATGCATGTCTTTCAAGCACAAATCCTCTTCATATGTATATATTTTTAATATCATACATTTCTATAATTAAATTCTGATACATATATGAGTTCCACAAATTTGTTTCTACTTAATTTTATTTTCAATTTTGAAATCCAAATGTTTATATGTTTACTTATTTTTCTTCATTATATAGCTTTTTTTTAATCTTATTTCCTTCTTTACTTTATATAATACATATACACCTTTTTTTTAATCACTTTATTTAGAAGTAGTCAATCCCTTGAAATTTGCGTACCTTAGTTATCATTAATTCTTTGACCATTTCTCTTCTTATTTGAATATATTTTAAATATAACATGGAGAAAATTATTCCAATTAGCCTAAATTTCAATAGGCAATTAGTCTCATTTTTGAAACATTCAGCTTTTACAAAAGCCACGTGGAGGACTTATCCGAACCAAAAAAGATAGGCAATAATCTGATTAGCTGTCACACATTATGCATCATAATAAATATGGTAATATACCTTATCAATTAATATATATTTATTGTCCAAAATATCACATGGAAACAATTATTCCAATCATCCTAAATTTTGATAGGCAATTAGTCAAATTTTGAAACATTTAGCTTTTACAAAATCCACCTAGAGGACTTATCCCAACAAAAAAAGGTAGAAAATAAGCTGATTAGTTGTCGCACATTATGCCTCATCATAAATATGGTAATATATATTATCAATTAATATATATTTATTATACAAAATGTCACATGGAAAAAATTATTCCAATCAGCCTAAATTTCGATAGGCAATTAGTCAAAATTTTGAAACATTTAGCTTTTATAAAAGCCACGTGGAGGACTTATCCCAACCTAAAAGATATACAACAATCTAATTAGCTATCACACATTATGCCTCATAATAAATATGGTAATACATATTATAATATGTAATATATATTAACAAATATGAAATATTCTAACACAACCTTATCATAATTCATGGAATTATAGAAAAATCCCCTTCGTTCCATCTTAATCACTCTTTGATCTTCACCCTTTCCTACTAATATCTGTCAACCTTACTTTAGGGTAGCTTCTCTATTTAGGTTGACGTATATTTCTATTTTCTTTTGAGTTTTCTTCTCTCTTTTTTGCAGGTGAATTTTTTGGAGAAAAATGGGTGGTGAAGAATATGCCAAAAGAATTTGTAATATACAAAAAAAACCTGACGGTCTATTGCTATCTTCAAAAGGAGAGATTTGATATATTTTATCTGGTTAGTTATTTCTTCTTGTAATGTTTGAAACATAGTTTAAATAATATTTATTCCCAGTTCCTTTCTTTTAATGCATGCTTATGAAGTAGCAATCACCATCAATGAAATATATCTTAAACCCACAGACAGTTTTATATTTAAAACTTTTATTTCATGCATGTCATTCATATATCTATTTACTATTTGGTACTTCCATTTCTTTCTCTTGAGTGGAAGTGTAACACCCCACGTCCATTAATGCCACTCACTAAGGAAATGCATTAACTTTCATGGAGTATTATAAAAGTATAGAACAGAATATCACAAGACATGTATATAAATTGGTACTTAAGAAAATTCAAAATTTATTCATTGCAACGGAAAAGAAAAATATGTTTGGTTACAACATCAAAACAACATTCTATAGTCAAGTACACAAATATCCATCTTGAAAAAAATTATTATCAGAGTACAAATAAGTAAAATCATAATCCCACACCAAATAGCCATAATGGAAAAGAGATAAAGTTGAGCATTACTCTCAACACTTCCAAGCACTTCAAGAAGAAAGAAATCCAAGTCAAACTCCACTTGTCCCACCCTAGGACCTAGGGGGGAGAAAGAAAAGAGGCGAAACAAAAAGGGTCAGACATAAGTCTGGCTAGTCTAGTGACTTTAACAATATAATCAGCAAAGTAACAGGATAAGAACATAAACTTGATATAAGAGATGGCTATAACATAAGCAGATATGACAAGATAAACAAGGTGAACAAGATATAACGTTGATTGCACTTCTAATCGCTATAAGATAATTCCTACACCGCATCGATACAAGCTCCATACTGAAAGTTGATACCTCTTAATAATCATAATAATAATGATATGGTAGTTTCATGTACTCCTAGCTGCTGTCATAGGTTCCACCTGCTCCTATCTCCACTAGTCGTACCCACTACCCTCCCCATTCGATCGACTCCCTAACTCGTAGATACCCATGCTGGTCCCATAGTAGGGTGTATCACTCCCTAAAGTGCCAACCCGATACTGCTAAAATGCACGGCTTATACCTACACGATGCAACAACGTCTTACCTACCAGCCCGGACCCACGCACACACATGACTCCGTTGGACTTGCGTTGCCACCGCTAACTCTTTATTGACCTCTTACAATCAAACCAGTAAGCGTGTCCCATCCTCGACCTAGTTCCAGCTCACATAGATACTAAAATGGGTTACTAGTTGAAAAGGGTCCACCCACTTGACACAAGCTTCCCTCCTAAGCTTGGTCCCCACTAGGAATTCCAACTTAAGCCCTCTTTTTTCTCATGTCTAATCACATGTTTCACCTTGGTTAAGTGCTTCTAGTTATTTTTCACATGTCACCCATGTCACCCACTTAACCCTCATGTCTTACTACATGTCTTATCTTGGTTAAGTGTTCATCAATTCAATATAACCGTAATCTTGCAAGACATCCCACATTAGATTGCCGTTTTGCCGTTGCTGGATATGCCGAGCGGTTCCGGGCAGTCTTATACAGCAATCAAAATCTATCCTCGTGTCTTTGCATTATTAGGAATCTAATTTCTGCCTTTGACCTCTCACATTAAATTACAAAACTGCGGTTGCTGGATGAGCCAGGCGGTTCCGGGTAGTCTTATATCGCAATTTGAATCTAACCTCGTGTCTTATGCGTTCATTATCACTTTCTTGGTTCAAGTCCCAATTTTAAATCTTGGATTAAACTATATCCCACTTACCCATAATTTCCAATCTAAATTATATTCATAATTTTAATCCAAATTAGGCCTATAATCTTATGTATACATGTTATGCCAAATTACGCCCAAATCAATTCGCGTTCATTGTTATTAAAAATTTATACCAAACCTCATGTTTACAAATTATATCCAATTACGCCCACATCCAACTTATGCCTAATCTCATGTATACAAGTTATACGTAATTATGCCCCATATCAACTACGTGATTACAAATCAATTTATGCCCAATTACACATTAATTAATATTTCCCAAACTTTTTCCACAACGTTCCCATGTCATTCGTACGTATAATTCAACGTAATATGTTAGGCTCGAAGTTAGCCTAATCTCATAAAATAAAAAGGAAAAGGAGAGAAGATGGGAAGAGAACCATGACATCAAAACTGCCATAAAAATAGGCATATAAAATATGAACTGACATAGATCCAATAGGCATATGGAATATGAACTAGCATAGAATAATAAAATACGTCCAATAGGCATATGGAATATGAACTGGAAAATGATAACAGAAATTTGGGTATGAATCTGAAAGATAAAAATTTACACAACTTGATATGATTCATCTTACAGGCATGTTCACAAAATCCAATTTACAATCCTATCACAATCACTTTTTAATTAATTATATGTGAAAGTAACATAGACTCATAGCGACAGGATTTAGAACAGAGAATAGTTTTGAATTCTGAATTCTGAATTTGATTGGCTAAACCGTTGTTGTAGAATTTGATTCTTATCTTCCAATTTGAATACTCCTATTTTGATTTGCTTTGGAGAAGAGAAGAGAGGGCGGTTTTAATTTAGACTTGAGCAACATGGAGGTGCCATGGATTAGTGTAATAAAATTAGGGTTAGGTCTAGGTGTTTATTTATAGGAGTACTAGGGGAATTAGGACCTTTAGAGTAGACAAGGATCCATCTGAACCATCCAAACCAGAAAAACACGTCATCCAGCCAATTCCAAAAGGACACACCAGCCCTAGACCACAAAAATACGTCGCCCAAGAATTGGGCAGATGGGGTCGACACCCTTATAGGGGGGTCGACAGCTATATCGACTCCCCTACGGGGGTCGACACCCTTGAGCGGGAGATTTCCCGCTCACCCAGATTTCGTGATTTTGATTTTTGAATTCATTTTTGATTTTTACTTATTACTTTAATTTAAATTCTGCTTAAACTGAAATCTTCTAAGCTTCATAACTTCTTCATACTGTATCCGTTTTATGCAAACTCGAACTCTATTCCAAGCAGAATTCCGATACAAACGCAATAACGCAAACTGTTTCCCTTAATTCTTCTTATAAAAATTAAGTATTCTTTAATTATCCCTTATGTCATGTTTTAAAATTACAGGGTGTTACATTCTCCCATCCTTAAAGGATTTCGTCCACGGAATCTTCAAGTTAAGAAGAATGTATCCTACCATCCAATCATCCATATACTCATCCATCATCCACAAGCATCCATTGTCCTTAAAAGATTTCTAGTGTTATATGAACATAGGCAAAAGTGTGTGTGTATATGCTCCATATCTAATGCAAAGATCAAGCGGTCTACTGATTCAGTTGACCTCCTTAATGCAAAACATGATAGTGGCATGCGTCCGTTATGTATGCAAAAGAATCCCAATGATACATATCATTTCTATATGAGTGCACAATCATTCATTCAAATGTAGCATTCATATGATAACAAATTTAATATACACCCATTAATTTTAAATATGCACACTCATTCATATGCAATATGAAAGTGATCGAGCTGATCTAGTGCCTAATTTGTGTGTAAATGCATCCACGAGCAACCACTAGCAAACACTTACATCCACTTGCATCCACCAAACTTAACATGTCTCAAACACATGTTTACAACCATAGAGTTTTCTACCTAATGATCGAAGATATAATCAAGAGGATACACTAAACGATAGAACTAGTATAAACAAAGCGGTAGAAAAAGGAGAAGTTAAGAACATAAACTCAAAAAGGAGGGTACGACACATGTATATTGTCTTCAGTCTCCCAAATAGCGTCTCCTTGATCATCTCCCCATTGGACTTTAACCATATTGACCTCTTGGTTGCGTAACTTCTTGACCTCTAATCCAATGATGTATGTAGGAGCTCGTGTAATCGTGGCATCTCGCTCCACTTCAACTTCCCTAAGCATGCTCAGCTCTACTACTTCCGCGGTATCATGTAAAAACTTCCGCAAATGCGACACATGAAATATGTCCTGAACACCACTAAGCTTCTCGTGCAACTTAACTCTGCAGTCCATCTGTCCAATTCGCTCTGTAATGAGGAATGGCCCTACGAACCTTGGTGCCAATTTCCATACAGACCCAAAATGAACTACATTCCTCAACGATGATACTTTAATAAAGACCATGTCTTCAACATTGAACTAAAGATTGGTCCTTCTCTTATCAGCATATGACTTTTGTTGTTCCTGTGCCTTCTTCATGCGTCTTCAAATCAATTCTATCTATTCCAAAGTTTCCCTTATCATCTCGGGCCCAAACAAAATCATATCCGTAGACTCCCACCAACAAGTTGGTTATCGGCAAGGTCGTCCACATAGAGCCTCAAAAGGTGCCATGCCAATACTGGTCTAATAGCTATTGTTGTAGGCGAACTCTACTAATGGAAGATGTTCCTCCCATGTCCCTCCAAAGTCCAAGATGCATAGCCTCAAAAGAACTTCTAGAATCCAATTCACTCTTTCTATTTGACTGTCCGTCTGTAGGTGATAAGCAGTACTCAAACACAATTGCATTCCTACCGCCTCTTGCAAGCTCTTCCAAAACTCACTGGTGAAAATGGGATCTCGATCGCTTACAATACTAGAAGATATGTTGTGTAGAAGAACTTTCTCTCAAAGATAAACAGATTCTAACCATGCCGCTGTTCTTTTACTCTTAACGGGAATGAAATGGGTGCTCTTGGTAAGTCTATCTACTACTACCCTAATCCCCGTATTACCCTTCCTTGACCTTGGCGACCCGTTAACGAAATCCATGGAAACTCTTTCCCATTTCCACTGTGGAACCTCTAAAGGGTGAAGCAAACCACCAGGCTTCTTTTGCTCGGCCTTGACTTGGTGGCACACTAAGCATCTTGAAACAAACTCAGCCACATCCTTCTTCATTCCGGCCCAAAAGAAAACTCGCTTCATGTCCCTGTACATCTTGTCACGACCGGGATGTATAGTCATCTTAAAACAATGTGCTTCTTCAAGGATATTCCTTCTCAAACTCTCGTCTTGTGGTAAGCAAAGTCTCCCACCTCTAAGTAACCAAACTTTTTCATTTATATTATACCTACTAAGATGGCTTGAAGAATTCCCTCTTATGAACTTGTCTACTATCTCTATCAACTGTGGGTCATCTCACTGTGACGCACCTATCTGACCCAAAAGCGTAGGTCGTACCTTTAATGATGCCAACAAACCAGTTACATAATCGACAGTGGGTCTAAAGTCAAAGGTAGAGATATACTCTAAACTCTGCTGCTCGACAAACAAAGGACTCAAAGTCAACTTATTTATACTCAAAGCATCAGCTACAACGTTACCCTTGCCAGGGGTATATGCGATCTCAAAATCATACGATGCTAAGAACTCCGTCCGCCTTTGTTGCCTTAAGTTTAGATATTTTTGAGAGAACAAGTATTTTAGTGACTCATGGTCTGTATACAACTCAAACCTCTCTCTGAGCAAATAGTGACGCCAAGACTTAAGCGCAAAAACTATGGAAGCTAACTCTAAGTCATGGGTAGGGTAATTTTTCTCATAGACCTTTAACTGCCTTCCACAATAGCATATCACCCTTCCCTCTTGCATCAAAACTGCGCCAAGCCCTGTCCCGCAAGCATCAGTATACACTGTGAATGGTTTGCTCCCATTAGGCAAAATTAAAACTGGAGCTGTCGTCAATGCCCTCTTCAAACGTTAGAAAGCATCGTCACAGTCAACATCCGAAGAAAAGGTTATATTATTTTTCGTCAACCGTGTAAGTGGGGCTGATATCTTAGCAAAGTCCTTAATGAACTTTCTGTAATAGCTCGCCAAACCAAGAAAACTTCTTACTTCTGTAGCGTTCTTAGGAATCTTCCAATCTTGGATTGCTACCACCTTCGCGGGATCCACTGCTATCCCTTCCTTACAGAGCACGTGCCCTAAGAACCTCACTTCCTTCCTCAAAAAATGACATTTGGAGAACTTAGCTTTAAGTTGATGTGCTCGAAAGGTCTCTAAGACTTCCCTAAGAAGTAGGGAATGTTCTTCCTCGCTTCTTGACAATATCAAGATATCATTCACAAAGACCACACGAACTTGTTTATAAACTCCCTAAACACCCAACTCATCAAATATACGAAATATGCGGGTGCATTTGTCAAACCAAAAGGCATGAAAAGCCACTCGAAGAAACTATCGGGAGTCCTAAAAGAAATCTTATCTATACTATCCTCAGCTACGCTCAACTGATGAAATCTTGTAGCTAAGTCCAAATGCGAGAAAATTGAACCACAGACCAACTGATCGAACAAATCATCTATCTTCGGCAATGGGTGTCTGTTCTTCTTCATGATCTTATTCATCTCCTTATAGTCCACGCACAATCTAAACGAACCATAAGCCTTCGTGGAAAAAACAACTGGAGCACCCTACTCCAAGATACTTCTTCTTATGAACCCTTTCTCAAGCAACTCTTTCACTTGTTTACTAAGCTCCCTCCTTTCTCTAGGAGCCATGTGGCGAACCGACAATGCAATTGGCTTTGCATTGTCCACCAAGTATATACGGAAGTCTATCTCGCGTTTTGGAGGCAAGCCCCTAACCTTCTCAAAGACATCTGCATACTCACGAACTACTCGAATAGATTGCAAATCATCAATAGATGTGTCAAGAGATTCTAGATAGCTAAGCATAACAAAAACCTTAGGATCGCATGAGATATTGAGAGTATTCCCCAAACTAGTCAATAGTCTAACTACCCTCCTTTCACAGTCGAGAATGGAACCATACCTGGCTAGCCAATCCATTCCTAGAATCAAACCATAGCCCGTCAAACGAAGCACATAAGCGTTACATTTGAACTCAACGCCATACATATTCTCAAATCTCAAGGCCTTCTTATGTGGTGTATTAACTAACTCCATACCAAATCTTGCTAACTGGTTAAACTTGTTAATGTACTCCTTCATAGACAAACTCCCTTGTTTCAAAGCCAAGAAACTCTCCATGTATAAACTCTCCTCTGCTTGTGAAAGAAATTTCAACTCGAACCTTTGTATAAAATCCATCCACGTATCCACTGCACGTCCTCTGTTAGTTACTTCCTACCAAAATGAGGCTTCGTCCTTCATTAACAAAGTAGCTAGCTGAACCTTCCTGCCATCGTCTATCCCAAAGATACCAAACAAGTCCTCCACTTCCTTGAGCCAATTCCGAGCCTCAGCGAACGTCTCAGTTCCATAAAACGGCTTTCCACCCATCGCACGGAAGTCTTTGCATATCTTAGAAAAATCGTCTACACGGGGAGGAGGAGGAAGAGCGGCTGCAGCTGGGGGAGGAGGAACGTCTGCTGGGCCTGTGGCGGTACCCCTAGCCTCCAAATACCTTCTGAACTAGCCTGGTATCTGTATGACCTCAGGTATAAAAGGTTCCCCGGACATGCTGAAAGGAAAAAGGAAGAGGATTATGTTTTTCACAATAACCCTTTCTCTTGAAACTTCAAAAAATGCTTTTGAAAATAGTTTTCAAAATCTTTTAACTGTTCTGGTAACCTTCAGCTCTGATACAACGTGTAACACCCCACTTCCATTAATGTCACTCACTAAGGGAATGCATTAACTTTCATGTAGTATTGTAAGAGTATAAAACAGAATATCACAAGACAGATATATGAAATGGTACTTAAGAAAATTCAAAATTTATTCATTGCAGCGGAAAAGTAAAATATGTTTGGTTACAACATCAAAACCACATACTTGAGTCAAGTACACAAATATCCATCTTGAACAAAATTATTATTAGAGTACATAAAAGTAAAACCATAATCCCACACCAAATAGCCATAATGGAAAAGATAAAAAGCTGAGCATTACTATCAGCACTTCCAAACACTTCAAGAAGAAAGAAATCCAAGTCAAACTCCACTAGTCCCACCCTGAGGACCTGGGGGGAAAGAAAGAAATAAGGCAAAATAAAAAGGGTCAGACATAAGTCTGGCGAGTCTAGTGACTTTAACAATATAATTAGTAAAGTAACTGGATAAGAAAAAAAATGGATATAAGAGATGACTGTGACATAAGTAGATATGACAAGATAAACAAGATGAACAAGATATAAGGTTGATTGTGCTTCTAATCACTATAAGATAATTCCTACACCACACCAGTACTAGTTCCATACTGAAAGTTGATCCCTCTTACTAATCATTATATTAATGATATGGTAGTTTCTTGTACTCATAGCTGCTTTCATGGGTGCCGCCTGCTCCTATCTTCACTAGTTATACAAACTACCCTCCCCATTCGATCGGCTCCCCAACTCGTAGAAACCCTTGTTGGTCCAACAGTAGGGTGTATCACTCCCTAAAGTGGCAACTCGATACTACTAAAATGCACGGCTTTTACCTACACGATGCAACAACGTCTTACCTACCAGCCCGGACCCACGCACGCACATGACCCCGTTGGACTTGCGATGCCACCACTAACTCTTTATTGACCTCTTACAATCAAACCAGTTAGCGTATCCCGTCCTCGACTTAGTTCTAGCTCACATAGATACTAAAATGGGTTATTGGTTGAAAAGGGTCCACCCACTTGACATAAGCCTCCCTCCTAAGCTTGGTCCCCACTAGGAATTCACACTTAACCCCTCATTCTCCCTATGTCTAATCACATGTTTCACCTTGGTTAAGTGCTTCTAGTTATATTTTACATGTCATCTATGTCGCCCACTTAACCCCCATGTCTTACTACATGTCTTATCTTGGTTAAGTGTTCATTAATTCATTATAACCGTAATCTTGCAAGACCTCCCACATTAGATTGCCGTTTTGCGGTTGGTGGATTTGTCGGGTGGTTCCGGGCAGTCTTATACTGCAATCCGAATCTAACCTCATGTCTTTGCATTCTTACGTATCTAATTTCTTCCTTTGACCTCTCACATTAGATTACAAAATTGCGGTTGCTGGATGTGCCAGGCAATTCCGGGAAGTCTTATACCGCAATTCGAATCTAACCTCGTTTCTTAGGCGTTCATTATCACGTTCTTGATTCAATTCCCAATTTTAAATCTTGGATTAAATTATATCCCACTTACCCATGATTTCCAATCTAAATTATTTTCATAATTTTAATCCAAATTGGGCCTATAATCTTATGTATACATGTTATGCCAAATTACGCCCAAATCAATTTGCGTTCATTGTTATTAACAATTTATGCCAAACCTCATGTATACAAATTATATCCAATTATGCCCACATCCAACTTATGCCAAATACCATGTATAAAATTTATACATAATTATGCCCCGAATCAACTACGTAATTACAAATCAATTTATGCCCAGTTACATATTATTCAATATTTCCCAAACTTTTCCCACAATGTTCCCACGTCATTCGTACGTATAATTCAACGTAATATGTTAGGCTCGAAGTTAGCCTAATATCATAAAATAAAAAGGAAAATGAGAGAAGAATGGAAGAGAACCATGACATCAAAACTGGCATAAAAATAGGCATATAAAATATGAACTGGCATAGATCCAATAGGCATGTGGAATATGAACTGGCATATAACAATAAAATAAATCCAATAGGCATATGTAATATGAACTAGCATATGACAACATAAATTTAGGTATGAATCTGAAAGATAAGAATTTACACAACTTGATATGATTCATCTTACAGGCGTGTTCACAAAATCCAATTTACAATCCTATCATAATCACTTTTTAATTAATTATATGTGAAAGTAACATAGACTCACAGCGACAGGATTTAGAATAGAGAATACTTTCGAATTCTGAATTTGATTAGCTAAACCGTTGTTGTAGAATTTGATTCTTATCTTCCAATTTGAATACTCCGATTCTGATTTGGTTTGGAGAAGAGAAGAGATGCTAGTTTTAATTTAGACTTGAGCAGCATGGAGGCGCCATGGATTAGTGTTATGAAATTAGGGTTAGGTCTAGGTGTTCATTTATAGGAGTACTAGGTGAATTAGGACCTTTAGATTAGACTAGCATCCATCTGAACCATCCAAACCAGAAAAACACGTCATCCAGCCAATCCCAGAAGGACACATTAGCCCTAGACCACAAAAATACGTATAGGGGGTCGACACCCCTGTCGACACCCCTATAGGGGGTCGACACCTATGTCGACTCCCCTAGGGGGGTCCACACCTTAGAGCGGTAGATTTCCCGCTCAACCAGATTTCGTGATTTTGATTTTTGAATTCGTTTTTGATTTTTAGTTATTATTTTAATTTAAATTCTGCTTAAACTAAAATCTTCTAAGCTTTATAACTTCTTCATACTGTATCTGTTTTACGCAAACTCAGATTCTATACTAAGCAGAATTCCGAGACGAACACAATGGCGCAACCCATTTCCCTTAATTCTTCTTATAAAAATTAAGTAGTCTTTAATTATCCCTTGTGTCATGTTTTAAAATTACGGGGTGTTACAGGCAGTTTATAAATTATGCAATATTTGTACAATTCATATGCGAACATATATAAATTGCACAAAATTTCGAAAATAATAATTCACGCGCGAAGCGCATGCCATCATCACGCGCGAAGCTCGTGCCATGACCACGCGCGAAGCGCATGCCATCAACATGCGAAGTGCGTGCCATTACGCTCATATAGGTAATGCAAATGCAAGATGTATAGACAAGTTAAGTAAAGAAATAAATCGAATGAATGCCTGATAATAATTTGTTACCCAAAATATATAACTACCAAGGTCCAAATTTGACCCAAAAACGGGGCGATATCATAAATGTATAATTGATGCATAAGTAAGTTTTAATCATCCAGCAGCAGAGATGGTAAAAGAAGCAAGTATAATCATATATATGGCAGTTGCATCTGCTAATAAAGTAAATTGGCATCAATCAGAGTGAAATGAAGTTAATTGCCTGTATATTATGCAATAAAGCCAACTATAATAAAATAAGGTAAAATGAGGAAGTATCTTCCAACCTTAGCTAAATCTAACATTTATTTGATATCGATTTTCAAAAAATTTGTAAAGCGGTACTGTTACCGATAATATATGGTTCAGTAAATAATATATGGACTAAATACATCTTTACGAAAAAGGTTTCAATTTTGTAATGCACTAAATCATAATTATACATTTTAAGCACAATTTTGTGATTAGTTTAGCCGAATTTGAAGAGAGAAAAGAATATAAAAGCATTTAATAAATGAACTGTACATATAAATCTTATCTTGTTTGCTATTCTGCTTAAATTTTTCTTTATTTTGTCTTAGCAGCACGTTTTCATCATATTTCATAACAATAGTGACAAAATAGAACAAAATAGAATAATAAACAAAAATAAAACTTGACGACTGCTATTCAAGGTCTGATCTATTTCTTTTATCATCTTATCTTTCACCCCATTAATAAAAACTGATATCCATCACTCTTTTTTATCCACATAACAATATTTCATAATGTGAAAGCCATTCTAATTACTTTATAAAAATAGACAAGCCAACATACAAAAAAAAATCCAGTTTCCACAACCTCTTGCGTTGGTGTTAGTCATAAATTATACACATTAATCACAAATTTTTTAAAGTCCTCCTCGCTTTTGCAACGTGTCCTCTTTCTATCACACATTTCTTCCCTTAACATTTACTTTTAGTAACTGTCACCAACTTCATTTTCTTTATCCACCTAAGTTGTATGCTACTACTACATTGATTTAATATCCAATCCCCAAATTAGATGGAGTCCACAGTAACTTCATTGGCTAGTTAACCTTCGGTGCACGTCCCTAACGTTGCCCCTACAATTCGCTCAACCAAATCTTATATACCCTCCTCGTCCCTTCTGCCGTTAAAATATATGGTTTATTAATTTTAGTGACACATTTGATTTCCTGTGTTGTTATGAGGATGGAATGTGAGCATTACTACAAGCATTGTCTTCTAAATTATTACATATGTTGACTCACGGATAAATGAAAGCAAGCAAATGATTTTTTTTCTTTTTAAGTTCCGATACTTGTAGAAAGTTTTGTAAAGAGACTTCTGCTTCAAATTTAAAAAAAAAAATTCAAACAATGTTAGTAGCATTTAAATTAATAGTCATGTGCGTAAGGAACAAAATAGCCTAAAGAAAAACTAATGTATAATCCATTGTAGCGTTGAGCTTGTATCTTCTAAGAAAATTTGTGATCCTAGTCAAATAATTTACATCTTCATAAGATATTTTTATTTTTTAACCTCTTCCTTACTTTAGCAGTGGGTTGTTACCATTGTGTTTATTATTTATAAAATCCAGTTCAATGGAAATTCTGTTTGTTTCACATTTTTGCATTTTTCGTTTGAATTAAATGATTAATTTTCTTATTGCACTTTTTACCCTAATCTTATGTTTTTAGGTTGTATTGGAAATCATCAGCTAGCATTCCTGATATGTCAAAAGTGGTCTTCTGTTACTTCCAGAAGTTTTTTTCCAACATAATGGAGATAATATTTGAAAGAGTGAAAAGCAGAAGCCTTAGAAAAAGAAAGCAAGAGGTATCAAATTTTTACCCAAACCTTCAATAGTGAACTATTCATTTTCTTCCATGCCCAAAGTCTCGAGGAAGAATAAGCAAGACAGGGAGACAATTGAAGAAGAAATGACAAAGATGATGGCAATGCTCAGATTCTGTGATAGAGTTTTGCGTTTGCCTTCGCCGTCGTCTTCGTAGATTGGTTAGTTACGTTAAGACTAATGTTAGTGTAAATATAATGTTATGTGGAATTAGTACAACATTGTATGTGTTTGTATATGGGATTATGTTAGTACCAGCTAAATAGTTTTGTTGACCATAATTTAATTTCGTGTATGAATTAATGAAGGATTATGGATGTTCGTTCTTGTATGTGAGTATGAATGTTCTTATCAGTTCAAAATTATAATATCGTTGGCAAATTTTACTTTTCTTTTTTGATATGCTATTTATTTCCACATTCACAATTGGATGATATTATTTTGATATGGGTGTTGTTATTGACACTCCAACTATTGTTAAGGTAGGGCCATTTTTAAAAAAACACTCCACTCTCTGAAAAAAAGTTAAGGGGCTGCACAAACAAATTATTTCATACTACTCAATATTCCTGGATTGCCCATTCAAATTAGATATAAAATGTAACAACCCAGTTTTTGAAAGAGTTTTATAATCTATAATGCATAGATTATACGGATAATTTAATTTAATTAAATAAATTAAGATTTTATATATTTGGGAATATATCAAGGAATTCCAAATAAATATATTCCTTGAAGATTTTATATCTATACAAAACAAGCAGTTGATATTTTGTGATCATCTTGTCATATTTTTTATTTCTTTTAACTCAAATGAAAATAGATTACTTAATCAAGCAAACAAAGGGGTAATAGAAGCTAATTACAAGAGGTGTATTTATTTTACAATTTTGATAAGACCAAACCCATTTTAAATTAAGAATAATTGTATAATATGAACATATTAACTTGTTATATATGTGTAGTCAAGTGTATGTTGTTTGAACATCTTTAGTTGCATCAAAAACTTATTTTAAATCATAGTGTTACATAAAGTAACCAATGTAAGATTAACAAGAAAAAAAAGGGTAAAATTTCTTTTTTTCACATCACATGTGAATATACAGGAGAAGATCACGACTTCAAAAGAAACAATTAAATTAATAAGTGAAATACATATGTGGACAAATTTACTTAGGTACAAGCATAACATTTAAAACATGTGCATATTAATTAATTTAGTATGTATACAATACATGTATATATGCAAATGAATATATACATAAAGTTGCTAAGATAAAATGAAGTCTAAACCAAAATCTGAAAAGACATAGCTACTAGTTCTACAAATCAATAGATAAGAAAATCATAGCCTAGTCCAATACAATTAGGCATTGCATTGAACATGAAACAATAGTAAACAACTAGCATAGGATGGGTAGGGCCTAGAAATGTGACATCTTATAGGTTTAGGCCAGCTAAGCTATGAGAAAACACATGCATACCTATTTGTGTAATACCAAACAGTCGAATAAGAAAGGAAATGAGATCAAAACAAATCTTAAATACTTTTGCCAAGGTTTGTAGGTGATCAGCCAGCAAGTGATTGAAAGGAAATGACCTTGCCTTAGGTGCTAAGCTTACCTTTTATATATATAAATATACACTCATTCTGCAGCAAAGAACATTGGGTTTACTCTTGCTTAGGAGCAAAGTAAAAGACAATGACTGAATTATTAAATCTACATTAATTCAACCAAATAAGTTGCTGCAAATCTACGCTTCCTATCTAATAGCCAACCCGACTTAAGACTTAAATCTTCCATCTATAAGTACCCGTAGAGTTCATACAATTCACATACACACTAGTCTCTAGAAACAAATGAAAATAAAGAATAAGTAAATGGTAGAAAGCAAGGTAAAAACAGAGAGGAACAATAATAAAAACTGAGACTACAACTATGTGAAAGCTTGAGCAAACTATAGCAAGGCAGTGAAGTATACTGGAAACCAAAGCTTGTAGGAGATGAAACCATTGCAAAACAGAGAACAATGGTAGGCAGGACCTGTGTAACAGCCCACATTTTACGTATCGGAAGATCGTAAAATATTTTTATTTTATTCCCTGAGGGTTGGATCATTCTCATCTTTTGATATGTTTCTTATGGGGATGTGTGACATGTCCATAATTTTTACCGATTTTGTTTGTGACCATTTTGCCCCTGTCATTCTTTTACTGGGCATAACTTTTGACTCAGGTCGAATCAGAGGGTGAGACCTGTGCCATTGGAAAGGAATTGATGATTCCCTTTCCGTAGAGTGGTTACATTAAGGATTTGGTTCAGCGGTTTGGGAGAAATCGCTGTTTTAAAGTTTTTCAGTTGGCTGTTCAGGTTTTGGAAGGCTAATGGGCTGATTTGGAGAAGGCCCATTAGAGGGTGGGTAGAGACTATAAATAGGGGGTAAGGGGTAGGGAGAAAGGTTGGCATTTCCATTCTCTTATGGGGAGGCTTTGATCTCCTTCTTCCTCTAACATCTTTCCACCATTAAAATTCCAAAATCCAAGGACGAAAATCGAAGATCTACACCATAAGAGGCTAGATCTACATCGTCTCAAGGGCGAATTCATCGGATTGAAGAGTTTGATTCGAAGTGTTCGCTGTCCGGATTGCGTTTTCATTGCTTTTGCTTAGATTTGGATAATTGGTGAGTGATTTACATCTCTCATCCGGATTCATGCAAGTATATGGGTTTTAGGATGTTAATTTCATCATTTCCATGTTATTTTCCTTAGATCCACACCATGCTAAGTCCATTTTATATATGAATCACCTTAGGATCTGATCTAGATAATTTAAATGGTTAATTTTATGATTTTTCTCAAGATTATGCAAGTTAGATCCGTTTTTATGTTCGTATGATTCACTTATCATGTTTTGGGAAATTTATGTGTTTTAATGGAAATTGTTAGATTGATGATATTGTTGGTTGCATAACATGTTTGTGATTGCGTTTGGATGAATCAGATAAGCTGGTTTCGTCGGATTCGTCGTTTGGCGAAGTTTTGGTCGAAATCGGAGTCGATTTGGAGATGTGCAGGTTTCTGGTCGTCCTGGAGTTGGTCGGGTCGGTCTGGAATGAGGTGGTCGGTCATAGTATGGCTTGGGAAGCAAGTCAGGGAGCTGGTCGGATTAAGCTGGTCGGTCCAGAAGGAGCAGAAGTGTTTCTGGTCGGTTTCAGATGGTGGCAATCTGGTCGGTTTCAGATGGTGGCATTCTGGTCGGTTTCAGATGGTGGCATTCTGGTTGGTTTTTACTGGAAGCAAATCCTGGTCGCTCTGAAGGAGCTGGTCGGTCAGGTGGAGCAAAATCTGGTCGGTCTTGACAGGCTCGATCCAAAGCTGGTCGGTCCCAAGGAGGTCGAGTCGATCCAAAGCTGCAAGGAGGTCGAGTCGATCCAAAGCTGCATGGAGGCGGGTCGATCTGGAGCAAGGCTGGTCGGTTTTTGGCGGGTCGTTCTAGAGCAAGGTTGGTCGGTTTTTGGCTGGTCATTCTGCAGCAAGGTTCTGGTCGGTTTTGGCAGGGTCGTTTTCTGAAAAAGTACGT
Source organism: Allium sativum (assembly GCA_030737875.1). NCBI lineage: Eukaryota > Viridiplantae > Streptophyta > Magnoliopsida > Asparagales > Amaryllidaceae > Allium > Allium sativum. The sequence goes on from CM060918.1 coordinate 651,432,359, forward strand.
TTTCGGGTACGACTCGGGTACGAACCAAAAAGGTCTGAAAAATATATTTTTCGGGGGCAACCCCCCCCCCCCCCCCAACCCTAGCCGCAGCGCAGTGATGTGCTTTGTTTCGGTGATGGCGTGACTTTGAGGTGATTCAAGTAGGAAGACTCGAAGTGATGAGTGTGTTCGTTGATCAAGGTGGAACAACGAATGCGGAGACAACTCAAAGGTCGTGAGTTGGTGGATAATGGCTGCTCGAGAAGGTTGCTTGAGCTATGAAACATCGTCAAGGTTGGACGATTAGAGATGCGAAGGCCGAGAAGTCATCGTTGTCGTAAGTTCTAGCAGGCTCAAAGCAGGGGTACGATGGGTATCGTTGAAAGGCCCAAAAGACCGGTTGTTGGTCGAGTACCCTGGGTCTTTCTGGTTGGGGAAAGGCCTAGTGTCAAGGTTGGACATTGCCAAGGTTGGGCATATGGAGTTCATGCTAGAACTGGGGTTATCATTAGCCCTTGACATATGGCAAGGTTGGCCGTCATACGATAATGATGGTTTCGAAGCAGGATTGGCAGTGATAGCCAGAGTCAGTCATGGATGATTAGTTGTTCTGTTTGTACTATCTCACATAGACTATCCAAAGTCGAGGGAGATGTTCTTTGAGTGCTTAAGTGATATTGGTTTAGGCCTCTGGCGAGGGTACTTGAGGAATGTTAAACTCGATTAGGGTTGTCTGTGTGAGACTTATATAATCTGGATGTTATGTGTGTTCTCTATGATTGAATGGGTGTTCTGGTTTCTATGGATGAATGGTTGAAATGCTTGGTGTAAAGGCTATCACTGTCCGATGTGGGGAAGATAAGGTTGAGTTCTTCTCTGGTGATGTGGGTAGATAAGTTGTTCATTTACCCATTCTCATATGCTTTCTTGTTGAAGTTTGTTAGCTGTATTATCGCTCACTAAGACTATTGTCTGACTCAAGGTTTTATGTCTCCTCTTATTACCTTGGGCTGTTCATCCGGTTGTGGATGGGCAGACTAAGTAGCAGGTTACAGGTAATGGAGCTTAGTGATACGAGGAAGCTGAGCGATGACGAGCAGGAGGCTAGCGTACCAGTTTTATTCTATCTAGTATTTCTGTTACCGCTGTTTGAGTTGCTTGAGAGTTGTAGTGAGGCCTTATGTACAAACTTGGATATCAGTTGGATAATCTTTCTAGATGTTGAAAGAGTTTCAAAAGTTTGCTATATGATACCTCATTACTATCACCTGTTGTATATGTTCTATTATATTTTATCCTTGCGCTGTGAGTTCTACGACAGGTTTCGATGTGTTCACTTACTATGATGATCGTCCATAGCAGCCTGGCACGCCTTTCAGCGCATTATTCCTCTTGTTTAGTGCGGGGGTTATGGGCGGTCGTCACATTTGGTATCGGAGCTCTGGTCAACGATTTTGGCCAAAGTTCGAAGACGTAATTACGTATGAGAGACATATTTGTAGATTTCAGTTGGATGTTTACTATATATATTAGTATATATAGTAGTAGCGGTTGTATCTCTTTAGCAGTTTTCTTGGAAGTGGCTAATTATTCTAAATTGCAGATTTAGAATGAGTAGACGACCATCAAGACATGCTGCTAGGGGAGCTAATACTGGAGGGGTAAATGGTGGTGACCCAGATTACCTGGCCATGTTTGAAGCCATGGCAGACGCAATTATGCGAAGGGTACCCGCTCCAGTGGCGGCTACGGTAGATGTAGGTGTGCGAGTTCCTAGGGTAGATTTTGCAAAGATGTGTAAGGACTTTACATCTCTAGGAGGGAAACCATTCAAGGGAACTGAGCCAGCTGAAGAGGTTTAGAGGTGGATGGATTCATGTGTTCGAATATTTGGAGACTTGGGTATTGAGGATGCAATTAAGAGAAAGCTTGCATCAAGGCAGCTGCAGAGCAGGGCCATGGAATGGTGGAATTCTGTTATACTCGAGACTCCGGAAGAGGAGATTTCATGGGAGCAATTCCAAGCTAAGTTTGAAGCAAAGTTTATCTCCACTGCTCAAAAGTCTGTTCTCTTCAAGAAGTTCGTAGAGTTGAAGCAGAATGGCAGATCAGTTCTTGACTACATTTCTGATTTTGAGGCTTTGTCTAGATATGCTTGTTCATACATTGATACACCCTATCAGAAGAACGAGAAGTTTGTCTTAGGTTTGGATGCTCATATTGGAAAGCCGCTTGTGGACCACCTTGATGATTCATTTGAAAAGATTGTGGAAAAGGCTATTCGTCATGAGATCTTGTTTTCCAAGGAAGCAAATGTTGTTGCTGCAACCAAGGAGGTTCAGAAACCACAGCAGGGTGGTAATAATAAAAAGAGGAAGCAGCAACAACAGAAAGGAAAGGATGGCCAAAAGAAACCCAAGAGTGAGGTGCTTTGCTTTAACTGCCAACAGAAGGGTCATTATTCAAATGAGTGCAAGAATCCCAAATCTGAGAAGAAGTTCTTCAGGTGTGGAAAGCCTGGGCATGAGAAGAAAGATTGTCCAGAATCAGCTAAGGGCAAGCAGATTGTGAAGGCATATGCTTTGGAAGCCGTGCCATCTTCGTCAAGAGCTCCTACTGCAAAGGAGAAGGGAAAGGGTGTTGTGGTGCAAGGTACTTTTTCCATTAACGGTGTTTCAGTTCGAGTTTTGTTTGATACTGGAGCATCACATTCATTCATCTGCAATGAGCTTGTGTGTCGCTTGGGTTTGGAACCCGAGATTTGTGATAAACCATTGATCGTGACTATTCCAGTTGGGGGTTCGTCCAGTTTGTGCATGGTTTACCGTGGTTTAGTGTTATCGAGTCATGGTTGCTCTTTTATGTGTGATTGCTTTGTTCTTAACTTCGCTGGGTATGGGATCATCTTGGGCATGGATTGGCTCAAGAGATATGCGGCAAGGGTGAATTGCGAGAAGCTAGAGGTGAGGGTCGGGGATGTGGAAGGGCGAAAGGTGTTGATTAGATGTAAGCGCGAAGACGGGGTCTTCGTGAGTTATCTATATTCGCTTGGGATTCCACAGGAAGACCTGTCATCAGTGCTGATCGCTAATGAGTATGTAGATGTCTTTGACGAGGTCAAAGGGTTGCCGCCGCATCGTGAGATCGAGTTTAGGATCGATTTGGTCGAAGGTGCTAGACCAATTGTTATGCCCCTTTGGCGGATGGCGCCTAGAGAACAGCGAGAGTTAGAGGTGCAAGTTCGTGACCTTTTGGGAAAAGGATTCATTCGGAGGAGTGTTTCCGAGTGGGGTGCACCAGTCGTGTTTGCAACTAAGGCAGATGGCTCGTTAAGATTGTGTGTGGACTATCGTGAGCTGAACAAGGTGACTAAGAAGAACAAGTATCTGTTACCAAGGATTGATGACTTGTTCGATCAGCTTCACGAAGCCAAATTGTTTTCTCAGATGGATTTGGCAACGGGGTTTCACCAGTTGAGAGTGGCTAAGGATAGTGTACCAAAGACTGCTTTTAGGACACCATCCGGGTTCTTCGAGTGGTTGGTGATGCCATTCGGGTTGACTAACGCGCCAGCGTATTTTGTGGATCTTATGAATAGAGTGTTCAGAGATCAGTTGAATAAGTTCGTGCTTGTGTTCGTGGATGATATACTGGTTTACTCCAAAAATGTGGAAGAACATAAGACGCACTTGAGGGTTGTGTTAGAGATCTTGCGAAAGCATCAGCTTAAAGCTAAGTTCTCAAAGTGTCACTTCTGGAAGGATGTTGTGAGGTTCTTAGGTCATGTTGTTTCTGGAAAAGGTATAGCGGTTGACCCCGCTAAAGTTGCAGCAATCCAGGACTGGGATAGACCTAAGAATGCAACGGATGTTCGGAGTTTCCTTGGATTGACTGGTTATTACCGAAGGTTTATCAAGGATTTCTCTAAGGTGGCTGCACCATTAACAGGATTGACGAAGAAGAACCAAGTGTTCGCATGGGATGCGAAGTGTGAACAAGCGTTCGAAATCTTGAAGGAGAGATTGACGAGTGCACCTGTGTTGACCATTCCAAGTGGGAATGAAGAGATGGTGGTATATACTGATGCATGTGGTACTGGACTTGGAGCAGTGCTAATGCAGAAGGATAAAGTAGTGGCTTACGCAAGTCGACAGCTAAAGCCACATGAGAGAAACTATCCAACTCATGATTTGGAGTTGGCAGCGATTGTGTTTGCTCTAAAGATGTGGAGACATTACCTGTTGGGAGTACGATTCGAGTTGTTTACGGATCACAAGTCGTTGAAGTATCTTTTCTCCCAAAAGGATTTGAATCTTCGGCAGCAACGATGGTTAGAGTTTCTGGCATCGTATGATTTTGGGATAGCCTATACTCCTGGCAAAGGCAATGCAGTTGCAGATGCATTGAGTCGAAGACACGCAAGTTTGGGAGCGATGTTTTCGGAATGGAAGGGCCTCGAGTATTTGGCAAGGTTCGATTTCAGGCCAAGGTGTGAGTTGGAACCTGAAATATTGGCAAGCTTGTCGATAAGGCCTACTCTTATCGAAAGGATTGGCGAGGGCCAAAAGAAAGATGCGAAGCTTGTCGAGTCCATTTAGAAACTAAAACCAGAGGATAAGGAGTTCGAGGTCGACCGAGAAGGCTGGCTTCGAAAGCAAGGACGATTAGTTGTTCCTGATGTTGACGGATTGAGGGATGAGGTTCTGAGAGAATCTCATCACTCGAAGCTAACGATTCATCCCGGTGGTAATAAAATGTATCAGGACATGAAGCGAGTCTACTACTGGGAAGGGATGAAAAGAGATATTGGAAAATTCATTTCCAAGTGTATGAACTGTCAGTTAGTGAAAGCTGAACAGAAGAAGCCGAGTGGTTTACTTCAGCCATTAGAGGTTCCTACGTGGAAGTGGGAGCAGATATCGATGGATTTTATCGATGGACTACCTAGAACTAGGGCAAGGAATGAAGGGATTTGGGTCATTGTGGATCGTTTGACCAAAAGTGCGAGATTTATTCATGTCAAGACGACTAGGACAGCGTCAAAATTGGCTGAGCTTTATGTGAAATGGATAGTTCGATTCCATGGTGTCCCAAAGAGTATAGTAAGTGACCGGGATCCATTGTTCACGAGTGGATTTGGGAAAAGTTTGCAAGAAGCTTTGGGAACCGAGTTGTGCTTAAGTACGGCATACCATCCCCAAATTGATGGTCAGACCGAGAGAGTCAACCGAGTTTTAGAAGATCTCCTGAGGGCTTGTGTGTTAGACTTCGGAGGATCATGGGAGGACCATCGACATTTAGTCGAATTTGCATATAATAATAGCTACCAGTCAAGTATTGGGATGGCACCATACGAGGCGTTGTATGGAAGGCCGTGCAATTCTCCAGCTTGTTGGTTAGAAACTGGAGATAAGTTGGTACTTGGGCCCGAGATGATTAGAGAAACCTCAGGTTGTATCAAAATTGTTCGGCAACAAATGAAAGCGGCCCAAGATCGTCAAAAGAGTTACACCGATAAGCATCGTAAGGATTTAGAATTCGACGTAGGTGATATGGTTTTTGTGAAGATTTCACCGTTAAAGCATACGGTTCGATTCGGAAGTAAAGGAAAGTTGGCTCCTCGGTTTGTTGGACCATTTCCGATAGTCGAGCGAATAGGAAAGCTCGCATATAGGTTGGAGTTACCCGAGAAGATGTCGAGTGTGCATAATGTTTTCCATGTGTCGTTTATACGAAAGTTTGTGCACGACTCGAATGTGGTGGTATCTCCAGAACAGTATGAAGATTTAGAAGTTGAGACCGCAGTTGCGAAAACTCGCAAGCCACTTCATGTTGTGGGGAATGACATGAAACAGCTTAGGAGGAAGACAGTTAAGCTAGTCAAGGTACAATGGAGTGAAGATGGCGATGATTGTACATGGGAGACGGAAGAGAGCATGAAGGCGACTCATCCAGAACTTTTCGTCGGTAGGACCCTTTGATTGTATCATCGTTATATCGTTGTATCTTGTTGTTGTTTAATAGAATTCCGCGTGCTAGGATAAGGCTATGGATGCATGGTTTGATGGTTGCTAGTTTGGATGATAGAATTGGCTTCTCATGGATGATAGGCATGCCGAATTGTTGTGGTTGCTTGTTTTTGCTTGGAATTTCGGGGGCGAAATTCTTAAGGGAGGGAAAATGTAATAGCCCGCATTTTACGTATCGGAAGATCGTAAAATATTTTTATTTTATTCCCTGAGGGTTGGATCATTGTCATCTTTTGATATGTTGCTTATGGGGATGTGTGACATGTCCATAATTTTTACCGATTTTGTTTGTGACCATTTTGTTTGTGACCATTTTACCGATTTTGTACTGACCATTTTGTTGTAGGAGATGAAACCATTGCAAAACAGAGAACAATGGTAGGCAGGACCTGGGAATAAAAATGACAAGGTAGTGAACATCTTATGTGAGTAAACACTTTAAATTTCTATACTGTTTTAAGTTTAAGTCATGATATATATATATATAGGTCATTATGTTCCTATCCTATTGATAGAGAATTGGAAATTCACAAGTAGCAGTAAACATGTAATATTGTGAATGAACACCCCTCACCTCTTCAATGTCTTATATTTTATCCCAGTCAGTTCAAACAAAATGTGTGCTGAAATGTACCCATTACATTTGATTCAAATATTAATGGAGTTTAGGAAGCGGATCTACTGAACAAGATTAGCTTAAGACAAGGGTTTAATGCAAGCACAATATTATAAATGGTGAGTGATCCCTCTAAATATCTTTACTGTTTTTATCAAAATATTTAAATGAATACAAACCATAGGAATGTGATGTATAGTGTATTCGAATACTGATGTTAATTAGAAGTTTGAACCTCTAAAAAACTAGTATCTTAAAAGTGTGAAATCTGGGAATGAATATGCAAAAGACAGTAACAATAGAGTATGTGAATGCCTAAAATTCTCTATTATCCCATATATATTTTAGTGCATTCAAACTAGATATATGTCGATGTGTATGCATCACATTTGATTCAAATATTTGGGTTGTTTGAAGATTTAATCTTTGTAAACTGTTGGGTTAGGACTAAGTATTTGAACAACCTAGGAAGAATATGCTAAAGACAGTAATAAATATATATAAATAAACAATCTTACATTCTGTTTTAGTCAAACTTATGAAATGTCCTGTTGTAAATTCAACTATATATATATATATATATATATATGTAGTTTATATTAAATAGTAATCAATTTCATAAGAGCTGATATATATATATATAACTAAATATTGAAGTGTTTGGTTAGGACTGAAAGTTGAAAATGCCTAAGGAAGAAAAACAGAACATATTGTGCGTAAAAACTTCAAAATTTTAATACTGTTTTTATATTTGATCATACATATGTATACCATCGTGTTCCCACCCTACTGAAAGAAATTAGGAAATTTGCAATAGCAAGTAAAATGAATAAATAGATTGCTGATGTTGTTTAGAGATTGAATATTTGCAAATAAGCAGATTAGTCTTGAGTGTTGAAAACCTGAGAAAAGGAAAGCATAATATAAAGGAGGTGATGTTATATAAACACCTATTAATTTAAAGCTGTATGTATGGACTGAATTCAACCCAGAAATCTATACAGTGTTATTAGGTAGACAAGAACCATGTATGTATGAGTATATAATTATTTGAGGATCACTGTAAGCAAATAGAAACTATCAATATGTTTAAAACCATGCAAAGAACAAATCCTTCCATCAGTTCAAAAATCATTATCACAAATCATAAATTGTTTTAAAGATGAGAATAAACTTGAAGGTAGGTTAGTTTTGTGTGATATATACCCTAAACTCTGTTAAAACTCAAACGAATGATATATTTCACCAAGAACTACCAGTTTACAGTAAAAGGGGGTTAAATCCCAATTTTTCTAACATCACAATATTGTGTTTCGTATATATGAATGAAATTGTATTAACAAACCATGAATTTTAATACAAAAATCTTGATTTTTAGCTACCTATATTATGTGAATTTTAGAGTTGATCAAAAGGTAAACTTTGACCAAATTCCGGCGAACGGGTGGGTCATGGGCGACGGCAGTGGCACAAAGGGAGTAGAGTGGGTCAGTGATCACTAGAAAAATATAATTAGATTTTCGAAACAAGTAATTTGAGATAATTTAACCAAATTGGGTTTGTCGCTAGTGCTTCTATTAGAGTAGGATAAAATTTTGAACTATGCTTCCTGGGTGGGGTTATAAGTGATCGGTCGGAGGGGAAAATGCCCAGGGGGTCGTCACTGATCTCGTGATGGAGTTTAGAGGTGGAAGGTGTTTTCTGGTGGTAGAGAGAGGTGTTTTCATGAAGGTAAGGGGATGGGTAAATTCCTGTTGAAGTTGCGGATTTCGATATAGGAGGTCAAGGAGATCACAGTTGGTGGAGATGAAGTCAAGGTTGGCGTTGGAACTTGAGACGATGACTGAATCATCGGTGTGGCGGCAAGATCAAATGTTTATGTGCACGGCGGTGATACGGTGCACAGATGAATGGAGTAAGAAGAAATAACAAGAAGAAGAGAAAGATGGACCAGATATTGGAAATAAGGTTTGGATCGTTAAACTGTTTATATGGGCTAAGTTGGAGTAATTGGGCTTTAGGACTGAAGTGAAATGAGTTAAGGATCATTTAGTACTTAGGTTTCTTCTTAAAATTGAACATTTTACATATAGTTAAAAAGATAGAGATATCCATGAGTGGTTCCGGGAAATGACAAAACATACTTAGACTATAGTGAACTAGAAAAATCCACGTTGATTAATTTAATCAATTTTAAATAAAAATTGATTTAAACAGAAGTAAGAAGGAATATATATATATACCCATATACATAAGAAATAAAGAAGAAAAATCGAGAAGCTATTTCATAGTTACAGGACTGGTCGTCGTAACAACCAAGTTCATAGCTCCAACATCAGTATTTATATGTAGTTAGTTGAAACAAAATAAAGGTTTAAACAATTAATTGATTTCAAATGAATCTTGAATAAATATAATGTGAAATTAACTGTATTTGAGATCCTATATTCCAAGCAGATAATAGTTTGGAATTTAGACATTTAATAAATTGTTTGTTGTTAACGTTGTGTTGAATGGTTGTTGTAAATTACTTATTATACCGTGAAGCGATCAACTGAATCAAAATTAGATAAAATAAACCGTTGACACGTTTATTGTATTTTGATTGTATTTTAATTACTTTGTATTGATTACTGTCCTGGAATTAGGATTAAGATTTTATAAGTTAGTTAAATTAAATAGCGTATTAGAAACATTTCGTATGATACCAAATAATTTGTATTAATGATTTACCTACCTACATAGTTTAAATTTGATAGTTAAAACACTGACTATCAAATAAATAACCCTACGTGCTAGTTCAAAGAGACCGGGATGGGAACTGGACCCAAAACCACTTCGAACTAACTGTACGATTCTTAAACTAACTTGCAGGGAGGATTTTACGATTTAAATAATTTGAATACCATAGATCTTCATGACCGGAAGGATTACTTGTTTAAAATTTCTTCGGTTTGGCCATTGGAGTTATTATGACTTGTGATCCTATCGTGATTGAAATCTTCGTATTTTGCAAGGACTATTCGCTACTGATCCATGGGGTGATTCCTATATTTGATGCAGTAGGAGAGTACCTTCAGTTCAGCCAGTTCCTGGATGACTTGTATGGACGAATGTCTGATAGAATATTTCCTAAAAACCACGTACGTTGATTTTTACAAATATACAAAGTTGATGGCAAAGAATGGCCGTTCTTTTACTTCCAGATTATATTTGTGGATGTCAATTAGTGATTTGATGGATCTGATAATGTGGCATTCAAAGTAAATGGTGGCCAGATGTTCTAAAGGTAAATTCTAACCTCAGGCCTCATCAACCGGGAAATGACAAAAATCGGGCAGGCAGCACGGCTATGTGGGTCGCTCCCATTAGGGTGTATAATCACCTATCTAGAGAAAATCCATTTCATTCTTTAATCTATTTTCGATGTTGTCCCTTTTCGGGAAACGGTGGGTAGCTCCCAACCGTTGGTGATATACATTCGATACGCTAAAGCGAAATGAGTGGTCGGTCATGTGTGGGCCGGGTTGCAAGACTTTCTTGTTGGACCCAGTGTATTCCCCACTAGAAATACACTATCGGCAGGTGGTTCCATACCTTGTCATAGTCGGAATCCAATCTCCAATAAGCGCCCGCGGTTTTGTTTGTATACTATATATGTGGAGCGTGAGATGCAAGTATTCCGCTAGATTGATATTTATTTGTATTTATACACTATTATAATATCAGATGATATATACGATTTCAAAAATGATTTGGATTATGTAAGGTAAAAAAGCATCCCTATTTATGTGTGGATCGGTCTTACGATTATCCTTTCTTTCGAAAAGATCCAGAACTTTAAAATCAATCTGTTTAAAATCGTTTACTCACCCCAGTCCCATGACTAACCCAGAGTTTATTTTTCTATGTTTTGCCCTAAACTCTTGGGTGCCCAAATTTGTATGGGAAGTCAAGCGGTTTCTGGATTGTACATATTCACTTGGAGGAGCTTTGAGCAGGAGGCTTCAACGCCAGATATATAGAGTTTATTTCAGCTATATTGTATATCTGTTATACTCTAATGATGTATGTAAGTAAAAACATTATTTTCTATTTTCCAATGTTATATAATATATTTTATTCAGTTCCGCTGTGAGATTCGTTATACATTGATTCTGTTATGTTCAGTTCTTCTTTTTCATATACTCTAACTTTCTTTCTTTCTTTTTCTCATCCTCTAACTTCTTTCTATTAACGATCTGTTAATTTCTGATGTTTGATTAGTCGATATGTGGTACAGGATATGTATTAGTATTGATAATCAGGATCGGAACTTTTCGGGCCGTTACAGTTGGTATCAGAGCAATGGTTTAGTAATAACCTTGGCTCTGGGGCGTAACTCGATAGAGATGGGGTTAGTAACACACTAGATTGAGTTCTAGTGTATATATATGAGTGTGTATTTGATAATTGATATATAAACCATTTTGTATTGTGTTGATTAGTTTATCTAGTGATTTATGAATTCTGGTCGATACAGTAATCAAAACTGTATCGATAGTTGTTTCCAAACTATTGAACAGAGTGATTCGACACTGTATTGTTTTAGAAACTGGGAAAATGAAATAATTTTACTCAAAAATTACATTTTTATATAAAAGGAATAATTTTTCGAAATTATTATTATACATGGATGTGTCAAATGTTGTTATAATCAAATCAGATTATAAAATTGAAATGGTTTTATAATAAACCAAATTGGATTTGTGTAAAAGATGAAATATACAAATAAGATAAACCAAAAAAGTGTTTGAGAGAACATAATGTTTTGGATAAATTCAAAGGTTTTGGATTTACAATGTAATAGAGATATATGATTTCAAGCTATTTTGAAATAAAACTAGTAGTTAAGATTCTGGAATTAGGAAATTCAATTAGGACAAGTTTGAAATAGTAAAGTTAAGTTAAATGGAATTAAATTGGATCGAAGTTCAAAAGAGAATTTGAAGCAGATAATTATGTTTGAACGGATTTGATTCAAACTAATAGAGTTGATATAGTTTGGAGTTTATTTTCCAAATGTAACAAAGAGTATATTTTAAATTGAAAATTGGGTAACACGGGTTGAATGAGAATCAAGAATGGAGTTAAGCAATTGGAACCTAACTGGAGATCGGTTGAGTTGAATGATTTTCTGAGTACTGATCTGATGTTGATTTCGGTCTTCGGGGTTGATACTTAGAGGATTATTTTCTTATCGTTTTACGGTTAGGAACTGATGAATGTGGAAGAATAATAATATATGAATATGAAATGGAAATATTTTTCCAACTATAATAACATATATTCGAAAGTTATGAATACGAATGTGATTTATAGCTAACTACTGATGTATTGAATATTTTGATTGCAGTAAAATATTTTGGATAGATAAACCGTGTGTTTTGGATGCCTTGGTTGTTATAATTGTTAGGGTATGACCCATATATGTGTTAATACAAGTTTGTGGTTTTAGCTACAACTGGAATCTCCTCGTTACTCTTTAATTGCGGGGACGTAATTCTTTTAAGGGGGTAGATTGTAACGACCAAGTTTTTGAATGAGTTTTATAAACTATAATGTATAGATTATACGGATAATTTAATTTAATTATATAAATTAAGATTTTGTATATTTGGGAATATATCAAGGAATTCCAAATAAATACATTCCTCGATGATTTTATATCTATATAAAACAAGTAGTTAATATTTTACGACCATCTTGTCATATATTATATTTCTTTTAACTCAAATGAAAATAGTTTACTTAAACAAGCAAATAAAGGGGTAATATAAGCAAAATACAAGTGGTATATTTATTTTACAACTTTGATAAGATCAAACCCATTTGAAATTAAGAATAATTTTATAATATGAACATATTAACTTGTTATATATGTGTAGTCAATTGTATGTTGTTTGAACATCTTTAGTTGCATCAAAAACTTATTTTAAATCATAGTGTTACATAAAGTAACCAATGTAAGATTAAAAAGAAAAAAAAGAGTAAAATTTCATTTTTTCACATTACATGTGAATATACATGAGAAGATCATGACTTCAAAAGAAACAAGTAAATTAATAAGTGAAATACATATATGGACAAGTTTACTTAGGTACAAGCATAACATTTAAAACATGTGCATATTAATTAATTTAGTATGTATACAAGACACGTATATATGCAAATGAATATATACATAAAGCTGCTAAGATAAAATTAAGTCTAAGCCAAAATATGAAAAGACATAGCTGCTAGTTCTATAAATTAATAGATAAGCAAATCATAGCCTGGACATATACAACTAGGCATTGCATTGAACATGAAACAGTAGTAAACAACTAGCATAGGATGGGTATGGCCAAAATGTGACATCTTATAGGTTTAGTGTGACGGCCCGCCCCGCACCAACCGACATTTACTCCAAGAGTGCGCTGTACACATCTCCAGTTAGCACGGAACGATCGTCAGAAGAAAAGAAAGAAGAGAATGAACTAACAAAGAACTTGTAATATGTCTCACAACGCATGGGATAAAATATAATCATAACATATACTTGACACAAAACAGGTGAGACTGTCTATAAGCTGAAACAAACTATCATAGCAGCGGAAAATCCAAAATACAGCTTATGATCCAAAGCCAACATCATTATTACAACTTTTAAAACTGTCTCATAAAGCTAAACAAGAAAGGTGCACTACTAATGCCCAAAGTAGTGGCCATCAACGACGCAGGGACAATATCTATATATATCATACGTGGAAGCCTCCTGCTCGCCTCCAGATCAGCTACTCGTGCATCACCAGCAAACATGTCTCTAGTCTGCTCGTGTGAGCACACAGAGTAATAAGAAGAGACATAAAACTCTGGGTCAGACAAAAGTCTGGTATGAGCGATAAGCAATAAAACAAAACAATAACTGATATAACCCAATCATATCTGAACCTGAACCCGCAACCAAAGAGTTAGCACTACATACCTTACAATAATCTAAGGTGCCACTAACATACAGTGTAAGAAATACGGGGGTGGGGAAGTGCATGTCATAATGATGTCAAATAATCAAGCATAACAATCATCCTCACATCCCTCACTCAATGCGTAAAGCATACGATATCCATTACCTTGGTTACCTTATCCTTTGGGCCAGGACGGAATCCAATCCCGTACAACTATCACTTCAAGCCCCTAATCTATCTGTCAATAGTGAACCAAGGTTACGGATACCGATAACCCCTTTGCATACGTCCTGCACCAAAGCCCAATCATGAAGTGAACTCTTAGTTCCCAACAGGATCCTGAGCTATAACTTCCATTTGGACTACCTTTGCATCTCGGGTTTTGGTCAGCATCTCCTCCGGATCAGTCTTCCTTTCTTCACTTCACGTTACTTCAGGTCGTGGTTTTCCTCCAGGTTCGGATCTTGCTTCTCCTCCATCGGTTCGCGGATCGCACCACTCTGGTTTGGATCGTGTTACTCCACCCATGTTGGATCGGTCCGTGGCTCCAGCTCCTGGTCGTGGCGACGCTCCTGGATCAGGTCGTGGAAACCCTATCGGATCGGGTCGTGCCCCATGGCTCGTAGCGCTCCCCTTCGGTCGTGATGCTCCTTCCCCTTCGGAACTTCGATTCGGATCGTGAGCTTCTGGTTCGTGGGGGTCCTTCAGATGGGCAGGTCAGATCGTGGACCATCTTCAATTTGGAGCGTGGCACTGCATCGGTTTGGTTTCGTGGTCACCATCCATAGACGGATCGGTTCAGATGGACTACCCACGATCGGGACGGAGTACACGATCCGGTCTGGTTTCCTGCACTTTCCTGCAACTGTTTTACACCATTCGACGGCGTTTTTGACCAATCAAACTATTCTAATCAATTGCAAAGCAAACCATACAATCAGAGCAACATGTGGAAATGACCATAAACACCAAAACATCAATTTGATAGGTTAAAACGGATCAAACATAGCCAAACCCCGTATTTTCCCTTAATCATGTTCAAGCATAATTAATGATAGGATTAGCAAAACTTAACCAACTTAACCAAATTTCCCAACAGAGGTCTAAAACAATATTTCAGAATTTCTGAATATTTTTTCAGATTTTTAACATACATAAATTCGCTAATTTCCACTAATCACCCCTTAATCCCCCAAATTCCGGGATTTGCAAAATTAGTCGAAATTAAACCAAATTCATATCAATGGCATAAAATGATGTTTTAGAATTTTATAAATATTTCTAGATTTTTCTAAGCCATAATTTCGCTAATTACCATAATTAGCCATAATTAGTGAAAAAGCAACCTAATCACTCACCTTAGCCACAAACAAACTTTAGATCTAAAATAATCTCTGATTTGGATCCATTCCCTATATGTTCAAGCAGCTCAATCGAAATTCTTATGCTAATCCACCTTAATTTGATGTAGATTAGGTTAATATATGACTAGAAATGACAAAAAGGTGTTTTGGAGATGTTTTGAAGAGATTTAGAGAGTGGAGGCCATGGCTAGGGTTTCAAGAATGAAAGTGGCGGCTCAAAAAATGAAATGAAATGATTTCCCAAACCCTATAAGCCTCCCCGTAACCCTAATCCCGAAATGGGTTATGGGCCAAGCTGTTAACTACCCGGTTTAGCCCAATTAAGCTGTTTTTCAACTTCTGAACCTTAATTCATCCATATTTCCCAAACGGTAAGTCCATTTTTCACATGTGATCACTCTACGGAAAGGTAAACCATCATTCGAAGCCAATGGAAGTGGTTTCAGGTCAAAACTCCTTTCCAATCAAAAGTTATGGCCAAAAAAAGATCAGCTAGGGGCAAAACGGTCATTTAAAAATCTGCAAAAATCATGAACATGGGAAATGACCATAATAAACGTCTCCCAAAGTTACATGACCATACGACTTCGTATCTGAAAGAAATAAATACTCTACGATCCTTCGATGCGTAGAATGCAGGTTGTTACATTCTCCCCCCCCCCCCCCTTAAGAAATTTCGTCCCCGAAATTCCTTAACCGAAACATACAAAGAATTCCGCATGCCTATCAATCATTTTCAAACTTTAAAACATACAATACAACACAACAAGCCTATCATAGCATACGATTTACTAACAAGGGAAGAACTATCACTACCAAAACCTTACCAGGCAAAGAGTTCTGAATACTTCTTCCTTATGTTCTCCTCTGTTTCCCAAGTACAACATTCCTCATCACCACCCGACTGAAATTTGAATAGTTTCGCCACCTTCCTTCGAAGCTGCTTCGTATCGTTCCCAACAATACGCATAGGCTTGCGGTTCTCAACTGCCTCGGGTTCAACCTCGATATCGTCCAACTGATCTGGTGAAATAGCCACATTAGGGTCTTGTACAAACTTCTTTAACTGGGAAACACGAAATACATTGTGAACTCCCGCCATCTTGTCAGGTAGCTCTACTTCATACGCCAAATTCCCAACTTGCTCGTGGACTGGGAATGGACCAACAAATCATGGTGCTAACTTACCTCTCCAACCAACATGATGGTGCCTTGCACGATGTTTCATGCAAAGTTTCAATTGGAACCATACAAATACTGGGCTAATAACTACTATTATCCATAACTCAACCAGATACAAATGGCCATCCCATTACCCTCCAAAATCCAATATATAAGTTCTCAAAAGGTTCTCTAATATACAATTCACTCAAATACCATCATGACCTGACCTAGTCCTTGGTAAACTATCAATATAATCCATTTGAGACTTGTTCTCATTTCCATTTAGCAATTTCTAATGGTTGTAACAAACCACTAGGCTTCTTTTGCTTAGCTTTAACTAACTGGCAATTTATGCATTTGGACATAAACTTCCCAACGTCTTTCTTTATCCTTTCCCAGTAGTAGATCTGCTCCATGTCTCAATACATCTTGTTACCACTGGGATGTATAGTCAATTTCGGGTGATGATATGCTCTAAGCACTTCATCTCTCAGGCCATCTACGTTGGGTACAACTAGTCCCTTATTCTTTCGAAGCCACCCTTCTCGATCAAATCCTTACTTGATCATTCTCTTTCCATCGATACCCATCTCTACCCTAGAGATGGTTTCCAATAGATTAGGATCGTCCTTCTAACTGGAACCAATCCACTCAATCAAAATCGATCTAATCATCAAGCTTACTAGCGTTTCTGAATCCAATTCACTCTTAGGTCTGTAATCATATCCTGTGATATACTCTAGTTGCTTCCACCCTAGAAACAAAACCCCTAAACTGGCATGTCTCCTACTCAATGCAACTATTACCACACCCAAATCCTTTACAATGATCACTCTGCCCCATAGAGTCATGGCGACTCCACTGCACTGATCCATAGCCAGTAGTCCTTTGCTATGTCCACTCTGCCCCATGAAGTCATAACAACTCCGCTGCACTGGCTCATAGCCTTACTACAATCACTTTGTTCCCCATCGCTGGAAACCTACAGGTGATAGTCTACTCAAGGGAAGAAAAATAGGAACAACATAGCAACCATAACATCCATCAAACAAGTCCTACCTATCACCTGCTAAATTCATAAACACATCGACACCTACATGACTAGTCTAACCAATCCCAATATGTCGATTCTAGTATGTCTGGTCCAACCAACATCAATAACTAATGGAAGCCCAGCGTCCAAATGGACTACCGTACGTCCAACGCACGTTTATCCTCCAAGGATAACTAGATCACGTCCAACGGATCCAAGGTAACGGGCATCCCCAGATACCTTTGCTTTAAGTCCGCCTAAAATACTTGAGTCCAACCCAAGTCTATCCATTATCTTTCTGCCCTCTCGAGTCCAACTCAAGCCGAATCCAATTCCTTGCAGCCTTCTCGAGTCCAACTCGAGTAAATCTATAACTCAGACCCAGTCTTGAGAATCCATTAGTGACAAACTCTGGTCCAACGTGAGTCGTCTCCCTATTCGTTGCATCTCCAAGATCAACGAACACCCATTTTCTTTTATGAGTTCAAGTCCAACTTGAATCGCCCTAATCTTCGTTGTATCCTCCATAATCAACGAACACATCCTATTCCTTCAAAGTCCTACTATCCAAAGAGAACACCAACATAGGGTTCTAAACAATCCCTTACATTGCATTTTCTCGAGTCCCAGTCGAGCAATCTCATAACCCTATCTAGTCTAACTCTGGGCAGTCTATACCATTGAACAGTCTTATCATGTTCCGTCTGCCCATCACCCCTCGAGTAAACCAAGATATCATCCAATGAAAAATCATAACAACTATTTACCCCTCACGCAAACCATCCTAGTCGAAATCGACATTCCCCAAGCACAAGCCCTAAAGGCCTAAACCAATATCAGACAAGCACCCAAGGAACATCTCCTCCGAGTTTGGACAACCCACATGAGGTGATACTAACAACACAACTAAGCACTGGAGCACTCATTTCCTCCCAGAGACAACTAGAACTTATTACAACGATAACCTTTCAGCTTCCTAAACTCCAGTTACTATCACCATCACTAGGTAGATACCTAATACCACCCTATTCCTTTGGAGTAGATCGACTCCCCAAAATAATGCTAAACCCAGTAAAGCCTAAACAAAGCAAACACAAACAAACATACATCCATGACTCGATAAGACCACGTTACGACAAATCATGCTAAGGTTAGTAGAACCACCAATCTGGTCCGTCACAACTAGAGGTCTATCGACTATCTCGGGTTTGTCAAACAATACCCGAACAGAAACATCTTAAATAGAAAGCATACCTTTTATAACGACACCCTTTCCCTTCTGCGCCGCACTTGGAGCATTCGAGAAGAAGGAACAGCGTTGATAGCATATGCTTTCACAATCTGCTTCTCCCTAGGAGGTTGTGGGCAATCATCCTTGTGATGTCCCGCCTGGCCGCAGTTAAAGCACTTCTTTCCCCAGGCTTTTCTCGATAATCTCTGGCATAGTGGCCCTTCTTGCCACAACTAAAGCATTCGCCATCTTTCTTATTTTTCTTATTCTGACCATCCTTGGTCGGGTTCTGCTTCCCCTTGTTCTGAGAATTCTTCTTGCCATCACCGCCTGCTTGCGGCTTTGGCTACTCTACCGATGTTGTAGCAACCTCAGTCTTCGACTTAGGAAAAAGGCTCTCTGACCTTAATGCCTTTACTACAATAGACTCGAACGTCTCATCGATATGGTTTATAAGCCTTTCCCCCAAGTATCCATCCAAGCCAGTTATGAACTTCTCGTTCTTTTTCTCAGCAATATCTATAAGGGATAATCCATATTTCGACAAAATGTCGAATTCGGCAATATACTCCAAGACAGCTCTTCCATTCTGCTTGAGTTCCAAGAATCTCTTAAACATCACTGACTTCTGAGCAGCTGGAATGAACTTATCGCTAAAGCGAACATTAAACCGATCCCAAGTAATTTGATCCTCTGGAATAGCTGTCTTAATGGCATTCCACCAATTCACCGCTCGCCCTTGCAACTGACGAGACGCTAGCCTTCTCTTCATCGCATCCTTGATACCCAAGTCTCCGAATATACGCTCGTAGCTATCCAACTAATCCTGAACATCCGTAGCCGACTCCGTTCCGTGGAACGGCTTCCCACCAAGACTAGTATAATCCTTGTTTAGCTTGGCGAAATCGGCCCTAGGCGCCTGCACTACTGGACCACCACCATTACCAGCATTGGGAGCTGCCCTCTGCACATCCCTAAGCATCTCTCTCATGAAGTTGGTGAACATCACCCTCATATCTGGGTCATTCCTATTGTTAGCCCTTGGACTCGTGTTCCTCAAGTTTCGGCTCATCGTTCAATCTGTAAAGAGAAAATGATTAACCATCATCTTTGTGGTGTCACTGTAGTGCGACTTCATCCTTAGCTATACTAATAATATATATATACTTTTGAAAACCAAAATAATCTCAATTACGCGCTCTCACATACGTATTATCTCTCCCTGGTGTCTTTCCCTAGGTTAACTAGGCAACCTAGAGCTCTGATACCAAATGTGACGGCCGCCCCGCACCAACCGACATTTACTCCAAAAGTGCGTTGTACACATGTCCAGTTAGCATGGAACGGTCGTCAGAAGAAAAGAAAGAAGAGAATGAACTAACAAAGAACCTGTAATATGTCTCATAGCGCATGAGATAAAATATAATCATAACATATACTTGACACAAAATAGGTGAGACGGTGTATAAGCTGAAACAAACTATCATTGCAGCGGAAAATCCAAAATACAGCTTATGATCCAAAGCCAACATCATTATTACAACTTTTAAAACTGTCTCAAAAAGCTAAACAAGAAAGGTACACTACTAATGCACAAAGTAGTGGCCACCAACGACACAGGGACAATATCTATATATATATCATACGTGGAAGCCTCCTGCTCGCCTCTAGATCAGCTAGTCGTGCATCACCAGCTAACCTGTCTCTAGTCTGCTCGTATGAGCACCAAGAGTAATAAGAAGAGACATAAAACTCTGGGTCAGACAAAAGTCTGGTATGAGCGATAAGCAACAAAACAATAACAGATATAATCCAATCGTACCTGAACCTGAACCTGCAACCAAAGAGTTAGCACTACATACCGTACAATACTCTAAGGTGCCACTAACATGCGGTGTAAGAAATACGGGGGTGGGGAAGTGCATGTCATAGTGATGTCAAACAATCAAGCATAACAATCATCCTCACATCCCTCACTCAGTGCGTAAAGCATACGATATCCATTACCTTGGTTACCTAATCCTTTGGGCCATGACGGAATCCAATCCCGTACAACTATCACTACAAGCCCTTAATCTATCTGTCAATAGTGAACCAAAGTTACGGATACCGATAACCCCTTTGCACACGTCCCGCAGCAAAGCCCAATCATGAAGTGAACTCTTGGTTCCCAACAGGATCCTGAGCTCTAACTTCCAGTTGGACTACATTTGCATCTCGGGTTTTGGTCAGCATCTCCTCCGGATCGGTCTTCCTTTCTTCAGTTCACGTTACTTCAGGTCGTGGTTTTCCTCCAGGTTCGGATCGTGCTTCTCCTCCATCGGTTTGCGGATCGCACCACTCTGGTTCGGATCATGTTACTCCACCCATGTTGGATCGGTCCGTGGTTCCAGCTCCCGGTCGTGGCCACGCTCCTGGATCAGGTCGTGGAAACCCTATCGGATCAGGTCGTGCCCCATGGCTCGTAGCGCTCCCCTTCGGTCGTGATGCTCTTTCCCCTTCGGAACTTCGATTCGGATCGTGAGCTTCTGGTTCGTGGGGGTCCTTCAGATGGGTAGGTCGGATCGTGGACCATCTTCAATTCAGAGCGTGGCACTGCATCGGTTCGGGTTCGTGGTCACCGTCCATGGACGGATCGGTTCAGATGGATTACCCACGATCGGGTCGGGTCAGACTAAACGATCCAGTCCGGTTTTCTGCACTTTCCTACAACTATGTTACACCATTCGACGACGTTTTTGACCAATCTAACTATTCTAATCAATTGCAAAGCAAACCATACAGTCATAGCAACATGTGGAAACGACCATAAACACCAAAACATCTATTTGATAGGTTAAAACGATCAAACATAGCCAAAACCCCATATTTTCCCTTAAGCATGTTCAAGCATAAATAATGATAGGATTAGCAAACCTTAACCAATTTAACCAAATTTCCCAACCTAGGTGTAAAACAATATTTCTGAATTTTTGAATATTTTTCAAGATTTTTAGCATGCATAAATTCGCTAATTTCCACTAATCACCCCTTAATCCCCCAAATTTCGGGATTTGCAAAATTGTTCGAAATTAACCCAAATTCGTATCAGAGGCATAAAATGATGTTTTAGAATTTTAGAAATTTTTCTAGATTTTTCTGAGCTATACTTTCGCTAATTACCATAATTAGCCATAATTAGTGAAAAAGCAAGATAATCACTCACCTTAGCCACAAACAAACTTTAGATCTGAAATAATATCTGATTTGGATCCAATCCCTATGTGTTCCAGCAGCTCTATCCCAATTCTTATGCTAATCCGCCTCAATTTGATGTAGATTAGGCTAATATATGATTAGAAATGACAAAAAGGTGTTTTGGAGATGTTTTGAAAAGATTTAGAGAGTGGAGGTCATGGCTAGGGTTTCAAGAATGAAAGTGGCAGCTCAAAAACTGAAATGAAATGATTTCCCAAACCCTATCAGCCTCCCCATAACCCTAATCCCGAAATGGGTTATGGGCTAAGCTATTAACTACCCGGTTTAGCCCAATTAAGCTGTGTTTCACCTTCTGAACCATAATTCAGCCATATCTCCCAAACGGTAAGTCCGTTTTTCACATGTGACCACTCTACGGAATGGTAAACCATCATTCGAAGCCAGTGGAAGTGGTTTCTGGTGAAAACTCCTTTCCAATCAAAAGTTATGACCAAAACAAGATCAGCTAGGGGCAAAACGGTCATTTAAAAATCGGCAAAAATCATGAACATGGGAAATGACCATAATAGTCGTCTCCCAAAGTTACATGACCATACGACTTCGTATGTGAAAGAAATAAATACTCTACGATCCTTTGATGCGTAGAATGCGGGTTGTCACATTTAGGCCCGCTAAGCTATGAGAAAACACATGCATACCTCTTTATGTAGTAACAAACAGCCGAATAAGAAAGTAAATGAGATCAAAACAAATCTTAAACACTTGTGCCAAGGTTTATAGGTGATCATCCGCAAAGTGATTGAAAGAAAATGACCTTGCCTTAGGTGCTAAGCTTACTTTATATATATATAAAGGTACACCCATTCTACAGCAAAGAACATGGGGTTGATTCTTACTTAGGAGCAAAGTAAAAGACAGTGAGTGAATTGTTAATTGTACATCAATTCAACCAAATAACTTGTTACAAATCTACACATCCTATCTAATAGCCTACCCAAATTAAGACTCAAATCTTCCGTCTATAAATACCCATAGAGTTCATACAATTCACACACAAACACTAGTCTCTGGAAACAAATGAAAATAAAGAATAAGTAAATGGTAGAAAGCAGGGTAAAAACAGAGCGGACCAATAATAAAAACTTAGACTATAACTATGTGAAAGCTTGAGCAAACTATAGCAAGGCAGTGAAGTATACTGGAAACCAAAGCTTGAAGGAGATGAAACCATTGCAAAGCAGAGAACAATGGTAGGCAGGACTTGAGAATAAAATGGCAAGGCAGTTGTTACAACCCGAAAATCTGGGCCAGTTTAAATTTTTTATTTTGGCAATTTTAGCGAATTTTGATTATTTAAAATAGATTATTTTAAATAATATCGTCGAGAAATTTATTTTGAATATATTTAAAACGTATATATTATATACGTCGTCGTTAGAATACAAATAATTATATATATAATTATAAAAGGAATGGAAAATGGCGTGGTAGTTCGATAATTCGATTTCAAACTTCAATTGAACACACCGGGTGCAAAATAATCTGGATTTTAGTGAAACCAAAAACACTAGGATCTAATTGATAATATCTTTTCAACAAATCCGAAAAATCGAAATTTCATAGCGGGAATCAAAAGATATGTCTAGTTGAAAATTCTGAATAGTCGCTATGGAATTCAGGCCCTTAAAAATGGAAATTTTGTAAACGACCTCGGATTTCGACGAAACCAATTTTGTTGGATCCAGCATGTAAAGTTATTGCTAGGTTTCAAATTTCATCATTTTTCGAATCAATATTTGAGCGTGGCAAAGGAAAACGCATTTGACCAGTTTCAGTTGATTTTAATCGACTGGAAAATGGCCATTTTTCAAACGGTCTCAGAATTAGACGAAACTAGTTTTATTAGGATCGTATCATCAATACGAAGCTAGAAAAAAAATTCTGGAATTTTTCGAGTTAGTATGTGACCCCAGTAAACTGAAATGCGCGTTCAAATTCAATATATAGAGTTATATGTTGGTTTTAACGGAAACTGATCGAAACGTTCGAATCACCGTACGATACATATCCCATTGTGTTCGGAATGGAGGTGAAACGCTATGGACGACAGACGGTGGGCCTCGTTTAGAGGTCGTATGTAAAAGTCAACTTTTTGAATTAAATAATTAAGTAAAAAAAAATATCCTTCTCTCTCCTCTCCCCTTATACTCTGCACCCCCCCCCCCCCCCCCCGTTCGATTCATTTCAGAAAGAAGGAAAAAAAAACAGAATCGAAGTCGCGCCTGCCACCACCGCCCTCCCCAGCTTCGCCTCAGCCTCGCCGACCTCCCCGCAAGCGCCGCCCTCCTCTTCCCTCCAGCCTCGCGCCCTTTCCCCTGAAATCCGAACCCTAATTCGTCGATCCCCTCCGCCTGCTCTACCTCCGTGCGACCCCCTGAGAGATTGACGCGCCGCATCAGCCCCGGCGAACGATGCAAACCATATCCCCCCTGCGACGACAACCTCCTCCGATTTGAAAAAAAGTGAGCATTTTATTTAATTATTTTTCGGATTTAATTAGGTTTAGAAAATCTGATTTTAATGGTTAGGAAAATCTGATTTAGTGTGATTAGAAAAATATAATTTTTCCTGTTGTAAAGAATATGATTTTCTATGTTATAAAAATATGGGTTTTGTCGTAAGAATGGTAAATAGAAAAGATTAGATTTTTAAAATAGAAAAGACTAGATTTTTAAAATAGAAAAGATTAGATTTATAACAAAGTAAAAATTTGATTTTACTATATTGAATAACAAAGTAAAAATTTGATTATATATTGAATAGCAAAGTAAAAATTCGATTTTTCTATATTGAATAACAAAGTAAAAATTCGATTTTTATATATTGAATAACAAAGTAAAAATTCAATTTTTATATATTGAATAGCGAAGTAAAAATTCGATTTTTGTATATTGAATAGCGAAGTAAAAATTCGATTTTTCTATATTGAATAACAAAGTAAAAATTCGATTTTTATATATTGAATAGCGAAGTAAAAATTCGATTTTTGTATATTGAATAGAGAAGTAAAAATTCGATTTTTCTATATTGAATAACAAAGTAAAAATTCGATTTTTGTATATTGAATAGCGAAGTAAAAATTCAATTTTTCTATATTGAATAACAAAGTAAAAATTCGATTTTTATATATTGAATAACGAAGTAAAAATTCGATTTTTCTATATTGAATAACAAAGTAAAAATTCGATTTTTCTATATTGAATAACAAAGTAAAAATTCGATTTTTATAAATTGAATAACAAAGTAAAAATTCGATTTTTATATATTGAATAACAAAGTAAAAATTCGATTTTTATATATTGAATAACAATGTAAAAAATTCGATTTTTCTATATTGAATAACAAAGTAAAAATTCGATTTTTGTATATTGAATAGCGAAGTAAAAATTCGATTTTTCTATATTTAATAACAAAGTAAAAATTCGATTTTTCTATATTGAATAACAAAGTAAAAATTCGATTTTTATATATTGAATAACAAAATAAAAATTCGATTTTTCTATATTGAATAACAAAGTAAAAATTCGATTTTTATATATTGAATAACAAAGTAAAACTTCAATTTTTATATATTGAATAGCGAAGTAAAATTCGATTTTTGTATATTGAATAGCGAAGTAAAAATTCGATTTTTCTATATTGAATAACAAAGTAAAAATTCGATTTTTGTATATTGAATAGCGAAGTAAAAATTCGATTTTTCTATATTGAATAACAAAGTAAAATTTTGATTTTTATATATTGAATAACGAAGTAAAAATTCGATTTCTATATATTGAATAGCGAAGTAAAAATTCGACTTTTAAATATGGAATAACAAAATAAAAATTCGATTTTTATATATCGAATAGCGAAGTAAAAATTTGATTTTTACATATGTAGAGAATACGGGCAGAAAAAGTGACAAGAGGCAAGAGCGGCGAAGATTTCTACAAAGTAGAGTCGTGGCGTTGGATTAGCTATTCTGTGAGAACTTCTCACCTTTCAATTTAATTTTTCTAGTTATAAATATATACTAGGATGCAGACGGTGTTTAGTAGCACCCGACACATGTCGTCCACAGACCATGGACGGCTTGTATGCTTGTTTGTTTGATTTTGATGTGTAGTTGATTGTGTGATGTGAAATGAAATAAAACATTTATGTAGTTGAAATAAAATATCTTATAGTGGAAAATATTTTATAGTTAAAAATAAAAACTTTAACGTGTATATGAAATGAAATATAAATAAACAAATCGAACGATTTGTTTATATAGACACATTTGACTGATATTGATTGGGACGATAAATTTTACACATCGCCCAACTACACAAATAAAATCCGTGTTTGATTGTTTGAAACCCCACACGGGTATTGGGATGATATTTGACGTACACTATTCCCAATAATTAGTTGTATGTCGATCGATTGATTGACAGACTGTTATAAGCGTTAAATATTTATATTCGATGCTTATGCAGTGTAGAATGCACTTTGGATGATGGTTGATTATTCATCGTTGTTATTGTATACATGTGTTGTAGAAAATCCATATAATTAACATTATATGGTAATTGATCGGGCCTCATTCCAGTTTTGAAAAATAGAAATATTTGAAATAGAATATTAGAAAATAGAAATATATGAAGCCGTGTCGATTAGATTGACGCTATTTTGTCGTAAACGATATTTATATCGATTTTATTCATTTTTCAATGAATACTGAAATGAATTGAAATTCGAATTATATTTAAAGTGAATTGAAATTCGAATTAAACTGAATTGATTTGAAATTCGAAATACACTGAAATGATTTGAAATTCGAATAGAATTGAAATCCGAATTAAATTGAATAGAATTGAAATCCGAATTAAATTGAATAGAATTGAATCCGAATTGAAATTGAAAGGAATTGAATTCAAATTGAAATTGAAAAGAAATGCGAATTAAACAGAAATTGAATTGAAATAAATTTGAAATGAATTTAAAACGAATTTATATTGGAATATTCTATTTTGATTAGAAATTGAATGTGAAGTTGAAACCGTTTTGAAAATGAATTTTAAAACGATTTATAAAGCACGTTTTGAATTGAAATCAACAAAATATATATTATATATATTATATATATAATATAATGGCTTGAATAGAATGCGCCGCGATGCGGCAGTTCGTGAATTGCGACCATTGACTTCGAACGAACACTACGGGAGATCCGACCGTCGGATCCTAAAACCAGAACCGTTGGGTTCGTATCGAAAAGAGATTTTTAACGAATATTAGAAATTTGAAATCTAACGGTTGGATTTGGAATTATGTCCAAATCAAATATGGAAAAGGTCGCTGTAAGTGCAGTTCGATGGCCGTTGATGGAAATCGACTGTACGGGCCTTGATAAAATTATTAAAAATAGCAATAATTTGTGTAAAACCATAAGAAATGATTTGTGAAGAAGTGGGATGAAAAACTCCATATTTGAAAAGATAAAAATAATTTTTTATCGAAATGAACTAGTTTTGAACTGGAATTAAAATTATATTTATTTTTAAATAAATAAATTGAATTTGAAAAGGGTTTTAAAAGTAACCAGAATTTCCAATAATTGAATTGGAATGGATTTGAATCGAAATTGTCTCTGGATTATTTTGATGTTGGAATTCGTGATTATACATATGTTGTTATGTAAATTTGAAAGATGTATATTTATATCGTTATTTCCTACACGATATTTGTTGGTCGTAGAATTTTATATTGAATATAAGCAGGTATATTTTCTATTCAGAGCTTTGTGTTTAATATCAAATGTGATTTGGGTTTGTCGTGAATGGTGTCTTCATTAACACTGCTCTTAAGCCCAGTTGAGAAAAAGATTGAATCTTTTTATTTAGATTTAATGAAGTGTACCAATTAAATAATATTTAATTGGAATTGAATTGGTATTGATTTTTGAGTTTATCGTGTACAGTGTTTTATATAACAATTGTTCTTTAACCCGCTAATCAATGAAATGTGATTTTGGGTTGTCGTGAACGGTATCTTCAATAATACTGTTCTTAGACCCAAAGGAGTTAAGAAAATCAGAAACTAACTGGAGATTGGTTAAGTGGAGTGGTTTCAGAGGTATTGATCTGATGTTGGTTTCGGCCTTCGGGGTTAATACTTAGGGAATTGCTCACTTGCTAGTTTACGATTAAGGACTGATTGAAATATGATATGATTTTGGGGTTTATCGTGAACCGTGTTTTAAATGACACTGATTCTTTATCCCAGTCACAAATTAAAACTAAGTGGATTTTTAATGAATCTTTAATTAGATTGAAAAGATCGATAATGGAGTATCACCAGTTTTGCTCCAGGCAATAGTTAAATCTTTAAATAGATTTGAACGTGAAATGGTAATTGAATTTACCGATAACACCATGGTGTTAGATATGAAGTATAACCAGTTTTACTTCATGGGATGAATTGGTTGGGGTTGGGAAATTAAAACAAATGATTACTTCGGTAAGGTTCGTTAATCCCGACTAGTTTGAAGTGATATTCAAAAGGAAGATTAAATAATAAATTTGAAAGAATTTATCTTTGATAAAATTAATGGGAACCTTTTCCCTATGAATGTGAAATTTAGAAACTAACTGTCGGTTAACTAAACAGAATGGTTTTCTGGATATTGATCTGATGTTGGTTTCGGCCTTCGGGGTTAATATTTGGGGAATTATTCTCTTGATTAATTTACGGTTAGTGACTGATTAATTGGAATGAGGCGTATGTTGTGTTTGTGTAACACTTATTTAAAATATACGCGAGTTATTCAGAAAGACCGGGTTTAACCCATTCTGAATAACTGATACGACGATAAGTCGAAGATGAAGACGGTGGTCGAAGACCGGAGGTCTTCACGTCGTTTGGGTGATCACTGATGATCTTGATTGGGATGTACACTTAAGAAGATGGAAACAGTTGGTGATCGTCCAGACGTACTTGGAGATCGATGGATATGCGGGGTACTAGGTGCCTCCGGTTTCGTTCAGACCCAGAACGAACTTGTAAATGGACCGTGTGTCTGACATTGAATTTCAATCTATGTGATTGATTTCTGTAACAACCCGTATTTTCAATAAACTGTTATAACATAAATCGAGGCAGAATTTAATTCTAAAATCCGAATCAGGGGAAACGGGCTATGCCATTGCGTTCGTCTCGGAAAAATACGCGAAATAGAGTCCGAGTTTTCGAAAATCGGAGTCCGTATGACCCAGTTAAGGCCCATAGAAGTTTTCAGAAATTTCTATGCTAAAAACAGATTTAAATTTCAAATTAAAGACCAGGATTAGGGCTAATCGGGGATAGGCGGGAAAATTCCCGCCAGGGGCCCCATGTCGACAGGCATGTCGACAGGGCCCCCAGGGTGTCGACAGCCCTGTCGACAGCCCTGTCGACAGGGGGTGCCCGGGCAGTTTAGCCTGGTGCACCATTTCTGATTTGGGTTGGGTCTTGTGGCTTGGTTCTAGAGAGTTCCTAGATCTGACGGGCCTAAACTAACCTAGGGTTAATCCTAGGGCTTAAAACACTCTAATTCTCTATAAATATACCCCT
This sequence comes from Allium sativum, assembly GCA_030737875.1. Classification (NCBI taxonomy): domain Eukaryota; kingdom Viridiplantae; phylum Streptophyta; class Magnoliopsida; order Asparagales; family Amaryllidaceae; genus Allium; species Allium sativum. Next base: position 651,461,597 of record CM060918.1, read on the forward strand.
AATCCTACCCTAAAGCCTCATTAATCAATCTAGCAACTAAACTATGCCAAATTGAATCCTCAAATGGCCTCCACCTAAAATCCCTAGCCTCCACCTTCCTCAAAGTTTAATCCTATGAAGATATGATGATCATACAACCTTTTCTATGTTGTATGAATGCTTAATAACTTGCATACTTCATTAAGTTGCAAGTTTGATTTGCTAAGTTTGTGTTTTTGGGATTTTGCAAAAGGGTTTTCTTATTTGAAGCTTTGTTTTGGGTTTTTAAAGGGCTTCTTCATCTTATTTGGTGGATTTGTGGCTTGTTTATATTTGTAAGCCCTCTTACCTTCACTTTACAAACTCTAAAGTTAATATGTGGTGAAAGTTGAGATTTATGTGAGTTTATTTGATTATGCATGCTTATGCGAACTCACTATGCCATGTTTTACATGTTTCATAAGTTATGCATGCTTATGCGAATTTACTATGCCATGCTCTACATGTTTAATGGATTATGCATGTTTATGCAAGTTCACCTTACCATGTTATGCATGTTTAATGGATTATGCATGTTTATGCAAGTTCACCTTACCATGTTATGCAAGTTTAATGGATTATGCATGTTCACCTTACCATGTTATGCAAGTTTAATGGGTTATGCATGACTATGCAAGTTCACCTTACCATGTTATGCATATTTAATAAGCTATGCATGTTTATGCGAGTTCACTATGACATGATTTGCAAGTTTAACATGTATGCATGTTTATTATGATATGTGAAGTTCATCATGTATGTTATGCCAAGTTACCTTTGATACCCTTATGCGTTATGACGAATATGTAAGCGAGATAATGACGTTGGGAGGGTTTGGGTAAACTTAAAAATACATGAAACTAAAAGATTGGGAATTTACCTATTAAGTTAGGTCTACCCCTTGGGAATTTACCTATTAAGTTAGGTCTACCCAAGTATATGTTAACTTGTAAATATGTTTTAAAGTGGACATGACATTAGATAACATGATATGGCCAACTCGAGGTTAGACCTAGTTGTGGTGTAAATCTTCCCAGGTAACCACAATGTGGGGTCTAATGTGGGTAGTTGGTCATGTTGCACCATAAGACCCGAGGTTAGACCTAGACGTGGTGTAAATCTTCCCAGGTAACCACGGATGTCTAATGTGAGAGGTTGGGTGCATTAAGTAATTAATGCCTCATGATTAGGGTTAAGTCATGGCCCACTAATACTTAACCAATAATGGGGATGCGAGGATTAGATGGGGTTAAGTGGTTACACTTAACTAATTCAATCCATGATTAGTGAGGGGTTAAAACCACACTTAACCCTCTTAGAAACCCTAGCAACGTGGTCTGTTCCAGCAGTAATCCCAGTTTGGTATCACTACAACCCTACAGCTAGGTTAGGGCGGGGCACGATTACTGGACTGATGTAAGCGACCAAAGCGACGGCTGAGTGGTACAGCGGTGCGGGTCCGCGGGCTACGGACGTGCACGTAGTCCGATGTTGGACAAACTCGAGGCACGGGTACCAGTAGACTTAGACTGTGCATTATTGCTTAGGTGTCTGGGGTTGACACCCGAGGGCTTGATACACCCAAAGGTGGACCCAGCGCAGTCTGACTACATCCATGTGGGCCGTATGGACACCAACACTTGACGTGTTAGGTTTATAGGGAGCCGATCGACTAGACCGTTGGGCTGGACCTTATACTGAGGTCACTTCATGTTATTGGGCCGAAGTTTGGGCTAAGGGATCAAGATCTGGTTTGTGGGTTTGCTAGTACACTGTGGTGCAAAGTTTAATCTCATCTATGTGATGTCACCTTTATCTATTGCCAGTATGTTCATCTCAGTTTCCATCATGCTGTTAACTTTATTAGTTTATAGATTGATCGTAGTAGGGCTTACCAGTCTTTTTGACTGACCTGTTTTCTTTCGCTTCTTTTCTTCCGTTTCCCCCCCCCCCCCCCCCCCCCACAGGTTCTCAGGGAGGGGCTACATCTGCTTAGTCGATCTTTGGCTTGCTTGTTGGATAGCTCATGTATGGATCTGAGCTAGCTGTGGCTTATCTTTTATTTCTGGGGATTAGTACTGATGTTTTACCATGTATTTTGTTATCACGTATCTAGACTTATGTTGTATTTTGGATCATGACATTTTGATATTATGTACTTGACTATGTTGGTTTTCTGAGATGATGATGATGGGTTTTTATCTACTACCGCTGCTTTACTTATATTTATTTTTATATATCCTGTCTTGCGATATCTCTGTGCATGTTTACCTTCACAATAACGCCCCTCCAAAGCTAGTACATTCTAAGGAGTGATCCTAGTGGAGGTGGGGTGTTACATTTGGTATCAGAGCACAAGGTTAACAAGATTGAACAAAACTTTTGAAAAAAAAAAAAAACCTTTTTGAAAAACTATTTTCAAAAACCTACTAAGTATTTTCCAAAATAAAGTCTATATTGTTTTAAGGCTAATCCCCAAAAAGCCATTAGCGTTATCCTTCGTTCCCTTGACCTGATCTTATCTTATCTTTCGTTTCAGTATGGCTGAGAATCTTGACATCCCAGATGGAGTGAACGTACCACTCTGGTATAGGAGACTTCTAGAGGCTAGGGCGGCAGCTGGTCCCGCCAACCCTACTCCCACTCCTCCTCCTGTAGTTGAGAATCCTCTCCCTAACATCCCTCCTCCGGTGGTTCCTGCTCCCCCTCCTCCAGCGGTTAATATCCCCCCTCCTGTTGCTGAGGCTCCTCTTCCTCCTCCTCCCCCTCAGCATCCTCAGATTGAGTTTACGAAGGTTTGTAAAGACTTCAAGGCAATGGGAGGCAAGAATTTCCTAGGCACGGAATCTTTCGTTGAAGCTAGGAATTGGCTGAAAGACACGGAGGACCTGTTTGCTATCTTTGGGATTGATGACGAGAGGAAAATCTTATTGACAGTATGGCTTTTGAAGGATGAGGCGGCCTACTGGTGGGAGGTCACCAATGGGACGAGGCCCGTTGAGACTTGGGCCGATTTGAGGGCTAGATTTGTGACCAAGTTTCTATCTTCGGCAGAGGCGAATTTACAGATGGAGAAGTTCATTGCATTAAAGCAAGGTGATATGTCTGTCAAGGAGTATGTGAACAAGTTTAATCAGCTGGCCCGTTTTGGTCTGGATATGGTGAACACTCCGGAGAAGAAGGCTCTTCGATTTGCTAGGGGTTGAATGAGCCGCTACAGGGCTTGGCGATGTCACATATTCCGCATGGAGCTACTTTTGAGAGTTTGGTCAATATGGCTCTGCTTCAGGGAGATGGAAAGAAATAAGTCAAGTCGAGCGATACCCAAGCAAAGAAGACTGATTCTCAAGGCAAAGGCAATCAAGGTGGTCAAAGCAGCCAGGGGAATCAGGGCAAGAACAAGAAGGGGAACAACAACAACAACAAAGGCAAGGGAAAGTGCAATTACTGTGGCATAGCTGGGCACTTTGCTAAGGATTGCAGGAAGAAGAAAAGGAAGCTTAGTGGTGGATGCTTTTCTTGTGGAGAGACTGGGCACTTTAGCAAAGAATGCCCAAAGAAGAAAGGACAGGCTGGACCTTCAGGAGGGCAAGTTCATGCTCTCAATACCGCTTCAGTTCCCGAGCGAGGTAGTGTTTCTGTTGAGAACCTTGTTTATATCTCTGATCTTCCAGTGCGTACCTTGTTTGATTCTGGTGCTTCACATAGCTTTATTTCATCTGATCTTGTTGATAGCTTGCACCTTAGTACTAGCTTAGTGGATGATCCCGTTTGTGTTTCGAATCCCATTGGGGGTTCTGCTCATCTATCTATGATATGTGAGGATCTGAGGATCTCTATACTCAGCGTAGAGTTCTTGTGTAGTGCGTATGTTCTTGGTTTCAGGGGATACGGATTGATCTTGGGCATGGATTGGCTGTCTAGATATGGAGCCATTCTGGATTGTGAGCATAGGGTTGTAAGGCTTGTGACTCGCCTGGGCAACACCTTAGAGATTTCATGCAATCCGAAGAATCCCGTCATGTTATGCTATCTAGAATCTCTCGACTCACCAGAGGAGGCCCTTCAGTCTGTAAGGGTGGTCCGAGATTATCCAGACGTTTTTGAAGAAGTCAAGGGGTTGCCCCCTAAACGAGAGATTGATTTTTGCATCTATCTGGTAGATAATGCTAAGCCTGTTTCTTTGCCCGTTCGGCATATGGCTCCGCGTGAGAGACGGGAGCTGAGCAAGCAAGTGAAAGAATTGCTTGAGAAGAACTTCATCAGAAGGAGTATATCCGAATGGGGAGCGCCTATGGTGTTTGCAACTAAGGCAGATGGTTCTCTTCGGCTCTGTGTGGATTATAGAGAATTGAATAAGCTGACTAAGAAAAACAGACACCCGTTACCGAGGATCGATGATCTCTTTGATCAGCTTGTTGGTGCTTCTGTTTTCTCTCAGCTTGACCTTGCTACGGGTTTTCATCAGCTCAGAGTGGCTGAAGATAGTATAGACAAGACTGCATTCAGAACTCCAGACGGATTCTTTGAATGGCTTGTTATGCCATTCGGTTTGACGAATGCACCCGCGTATTTTGTGGATTTGATGAGTAGGGTGTTTCGGGAGTTCTTGAATAAGTTTGTCGTGGTCTTTGTGGATGATATTCTGGTCTTCTCCAAGGATGAGGAAGAGCATGCGAGGCACCTAGTAGAGGTGATGGATACGCTCAGAGCACACCAGTTAAAAGCCAAGTTCTCCAAGTGCCATTTTTGGAGAAGGGAAGTCAGATTCCTTGGGCACATCGTATCCAAGCAAGGCTTAGCGGTGGATCCCGCTAAGGTGGTTGCAGTTCAGGATTGGAAGACTCCAAGGAATGCAACCGAGGTGAGAAGCTTTCTGGGTCTTGCGGGTTTTTCCGGAAGTTCATCAAGGACTTCGCGAAGATATCCGCTCCTCTTACTAAGTTGACGAAGAAGAACTTAGTTTTTGCTTGGGATATGGATTGTGAGCTTGCTTTTCAAAGGCTCAAGAGAGCCCTCGCCTCAGCACCAGTTCTAGCCTTACCCGATGGTGGCAAGATATTTACCGTGTACACTGATGCTTGTGGCACGGGATTGGGCGCCGTTCTGATGCAAGAGGGCAGAGTTATATGTTTTGGTGGGAGGCAACTTAAGGTACATGAGAGGAATTATCCCACTCATGATCTAGAGCTGGCAGCGATTGTATATGCACTCAAGGCTTGGCGTCATTATCTTCTGGGAGAGAGATTTGAGCTGTATACTGATCATAAGTCTTTGAAGTATCTCTTTTCGCAGAAGGATCTGAACTTAAGGCAGCAGAGATGGATGGAATTCTTGGCTTCCTATGATTTTGAGATATCCTATACCCCTGGCAAGGGGAATGTTGTAGCGGATGCGTTGAGTAGGAAAAGGTTGACACTAAGTCCTCTATTTGTTGAGATGAAGAATTTAGAGTTCTTGGCAACCTTTGATTTTTCTTTGACAGTTGAGACGATGACCGATTCTTTGGCATCTCTAGAGCTCAGGCCTACCCTTCTGGATCAAGTCGGGGCTTCACAGAAGGAAGACCCCCAGATAATTGAGATCATGGACAAGCTGGTTCGAGGGGAGACATCTAGTCACCTTGCTCGATATTCTATAGACGATAAGGGTTGGCTGAGGAGAGACGGAAGGCTTTGTGTTCCGATGGTAGAAGACTTGGTGAGGAAAGTTCTTGAGGAAGCACATCGCTCCAAGATGACTATACATCCAGGTGGTGATAAGATGTATAAGGACATGAAGCGCGTTTTCTTCTGGCCTAGAATGAAGAAGGATGTGGCCGAATTTGTCTCGAGATGTGTTATTTGTCAGAGAGTAAAAGCTGAGTCGAAGAAGCCCGGTGGGCTATTACATCCGCTAGAGGTCCCGCTATGGAAGTGGGAGAGCATTTCTATGGACTTTATTGATGGGCTTCCAAGGTCAAGGAGAGGGAATACGAGCATATGGGTCATCGTAGATAGGCTTACGAAGAGTGCTCATTTTATCCCAGTAAAGAGCAAAAGGACCGCATCTGGACTAGCATCAGTATATCTTCGTGAGATAGTACGACTACATGGAGTCCCTTCCAGCATAGTCAGTGACCGAGACCCCATCTTTACTAGTCAATTCTGGAACAGTTTGCAGGAGGCTATGGGCACAAGGTTGAATCTGAGTACAGCTTATCACCCACAGACGGATGGCCAGACCGAAAGGGTGAATCGAGTGCTTGAGGACTTGTTGAGACTTTGCATCTTGGATTTTGGTGGTACTTGGGAAGACCACCTTCCTCTTGTAGAATTTGCTTATAATAACAGTTATCAGGCGAGCATTGGTATGGCACCGTTTGAGGCTTTATATGGGAGACCATGCAAGTCACCTACATGTTGGTGGGAGACTACAGACAAGCTTATACTTGGACCTGACATGATTAGAGATACATCCGAGAAGGTCGAGTTGATCAGAAGACGAATGAAGGCAGCCCAAGACAGACAGAAATCTTATGCTGACAGGCGAAGGTCCGAATTGGAGTTTGAGGTTGGGGACAAGGTTTTCGTAAAGGTTTCTCCTTTACGGAATGTGGTCCGGTTTGGAGCTGTTGGGAAGTTAGCACCGAGATTCGTTGGACCCTTCCCCATCATAGAGAGAATTGGGAAGATGGCTTATAAAGTGCAATTGCCCGAAAAGTTGTCCGGAGTGCATAATGTCTTCCATGTCTCGCATCTCCGAAAGTGCCTACATGAGTCCGCTGAGGTGGTTGAACCTAGCATTCTTGAAGACGTGGAAGTGGAGAAAGAGGCAACTTTAAGGAGAGCTCCGATTCGTATCTTGGGGACAGAGACCATGAAGCTAAGGAATCGTGAGGTCAAGTTAGTGAAAGTTCAATGGGGTGAAGCCGAAGAAGACGCAACTTGGGAAACCGAGGAGAATATGCGTGGGCTTTATCCATTCCTTTTTGAGGGTACACTCTCAATCTCTTTCCTTCGTTAGTATATCTTCCTCTTTGCTATCCATGTTTATCTAGTTATCGTGCTAAGCTTGTCATGAGAACCTTAGGTAGAAACCCTTTGGATGAAACATGTGTTTGAAACATGTTATGTTTGATGGTTGCAAGTGGTTGCAAGTGTTTGCAAGTGGTTACTCGTGGATGCATGATACACATTAGGCACTAGATCGGCTCGCACACTCCTCATATTGCATGTGCATGAGTGTTTATGCTTATTCTTGGATGAAATTTGTATGCAATCACATGGATGTTGCATATGGATGTATGATTGAGCACGCATGTAGATATTATACATTATGTTAGGGATTTGCATACATATGGATACATTTCACTAACGTATTTTGCATTGATCATTGCATTAGATAAGTACATAAACACACACTTTTGCTTATGTTCATACAGCATTTAGAATCTTTTAAGGACAATGGTTGCTCGTGAATGATGTTTTGAGTAGATGGATGTTGGATGGTAGGATATGTTCTTCCTAACTTGAAGATTTCGGGGACGAAATCCTTTAAGGAGGGGAGAATGTAACAACCCGTATTTTCAATAAACTGTTATAACATAAATCGAGGCAGAATTTAATTCTAAAATCCGAATCAGGGGAAACGGGCTATGCCATTGCGTTCGTCTCGGAAAAATACGCGAAATAGAGTCCGAGTTTTCGAAAATCGGAGTCCGTATGACCCAGTTAAGGCCCATTGAAGTTTTCAGAAATTTCTATGCTAAAAACAGATTTAAATTTCAAATTAAAGACCAGGATTAGGGCTAATCGGGGTTAGGCGGGAAAATTCCCGCCAGGGGCCCTATGTCGACAGGCATGTCGACAGGGCCCCCAGGGTGTCGACAGCCCTGTCGACAGCCCTGTCGACAGGGGGTGCCCGGGCAGTTTAGCCTGGTGCACCATTTCTGATTTGGGTTGGGTCTTGTGGCTTGGTTCTAGAGAGTTCCTAGATCTGACGGGCCTAAACTAACCTAGGGTTAATCCTAGGGCTTAAAACACTCTAATTCTCTATAAATATACCCCTAATCCTACCCTAAAGCCTCATTAATCAATCTAGCAACTAAACTATGCCAAATTGAATCCTCAAATGGCCTCCACCTAAAATCCCTAGCCTCCACCTTCCTCAAAGTTTAATCCTATGAAGATATAATGATCATACAACCTTTTCTATGTTGTATGAATGCTTAATAACTTGCATACTTCATTAAGTTGCAAGTTTGATTTGCTAAGTTTGTGTTTTTGGGATTTTGCAAAAGGGTTTTCTTATTTGAAGCTTTGTTTTGGGTTTTTAAAGGGCTTCTTCATCTTATTTGGTGGATTTGTGGCTTGTTTATATTTGTAAGCCCTCTTACCTTCACTTTACAAACTCTAAAGTTAATATGTGGTGAAAGTTGAGATTTATGTGAGTTTATTTGATTATGCATGCTTATGCGAACTCACTATGCCATGTTTTACATGTTTCATAAGTTATGCATGCTTATGCGAATTTACTATGCCATGCTCTACATGTTTAATGGATTATGCATGTTTATGCAAGTTCACCTTACCATGTTATGCATGTTTAATGGATTATGCATGTTTATGCAAGTTCACCTTACCATGTTATGCAAGTTTAATGGATTATGCATGTTTATGCAAGTTCACCTTACCATGTTATGCAAGTTTAATGGGTTATGCATGACTATGCAAGTTCACCTTACCATGTTATGCATATTTAATAAGCTATGCATGTTTATGCGAGTTCACTATGACATGATTTGCAAGTTTAACATGTATGCATGTTTATTATGATATGTGAAGTTCATCATGTATGTTATGCCAAGTTACCTTTGATACCCTTATGCGTTATGACGAATATGTAAGCGAGATAATGACGTTGGGAGGGTTTGGGTAAACTTAAAAATACATGAAACTAAAAGATTGGGAATTTACCTATTAAGTTAGGTCTACCCCTTGGGAATTTACCTATTAAGTTAGGTCTACCCAAGTATATGTTAACTTGTAAATATGTTTTAAAGTGGACATGACATTAGATAACATGATATGGCCAACTCGAGGTTAGACCTAGTTGTGGTGTAAATCTTCCCAGGTAACCACAACGTGGGGTCTAATGTGGGTAGTTGGTCATGTTGCACCATAAGACCCGAGGTTAGACCTAGACGTGGTGTAAATCTTCCCAGGTAACCACGGATGTCTAATGTGAGAGGTTGGGTGCGTTAAGTAATTAATGCCTCATGATTAGGGTTAAGTCATGGCCCACTAATACTTAACCAATAATGGGGATGCGAGGATTAGATGGGGTTAAGTGGTTACACTTAACTAATTCAATCCATGATTAGTGAGGGGTTAAAACCACACTTAACCCTCTTAGAAACCCTAGCAACGTGGTCTGTTCCAGCAGTAATCCCAGTTTGCTATCACTACAACCCTACAGCTAGGTTAGGGCGGGGCACGATTACTGGACTGATGTAAGCGACCAAAGCGACGACTGAGTGGTACAGCGGTGCGGGTCCGGCGGGCTACGGACGTGCACGTAGTCCGATGTTGGACAAACTCGAGGCACGGGTACCAGTAGACTTAGACTGTGCATTATTGCTTAGGTGTCTGGGGTTGACACCCGAGGGCTTGATACACCCAAAGGTGGACCCAGCGCAGTCTGACTACATCCATGTGGGCCGTATGGACACCAACACTTGACGTGTTAGGTTTATAGGGAGCCGATCGACTAGACCGTTGGGCTGGACCTTATACTGAGGTCACTTCATGTTATTGGGCCGAAGTTTGGGCTAAGGGATCAAGATCTGGTTTGTGGGTTTGCTAGTACACTGTGGTGCAAAGTTTAATCTCATCTATGTGATGTCACCTTTATCTATTGCCAGTATGTTCATCTCAGTTTCCATCATGCTGTTAACTTTATTAGTTTATAGATTGATCGTAGTAGGGCTTACCAGTCTTTTTGACTGACCTGTTTTCTTTCGCTTCTTTTCTTCCGTTTCCCCCCCCCCCCCCACAGGTTCTCAGGGAGGGGCTACATCTGCTTAGTGGATCTTTGGCTTGCTTGTTGGATAGCTCATGTATGGATCTGAGCTAGCTGTGGCTTATCTTTTATTTCTGGGGATTAGTACTGATGTTTTACCATGTATTTTGTTATCACGTATCTAGACTTATGTTGTATTTTGGATCATGACATTTTGATATTATGTACTTGACTATGTTGGTTTTCTGAGATGATGATGATGGGTTTTTATCTGCTACCGCTGCTTTACTTATATTTATTTTTATATATCTTGTCTTGCGATATCTCTGTGCATGTTTACCTTCACAATAACGCCCCTCCAAAGCTAGTACATTCTAAGGAGTGATCCTAGTGGAGGTGGGGTGTTACAATTTCTATTAAATATATATCTGTTTGGCGGTGGAGAATTTATTCTCTTACTTAACGCCCTTCTCTGAGACGTACGAGCTCAGGGGTTATATAATGATGGATATCAAACGCATAGAGTGAATTGCCTGTGCGGCAAATGATCAAGGCTTATGTTGAAAAGCAAAGTCTTGTGGTTGATGATCAAAGCACGGCCTTTGTTGCGTAGCTTTGTGTAACGTTACTTCGCTTGTTTCACACCCGGTATGAACCAAAAACGGGAGAGGACCTCAGGGAGGGCATGCGTTTCTTTCTAGTTAGAAGTGGCGTCAGTGGTTTTACACACCGTGACGAGTTTGACTTATGTGGTTGTTGCTATTGTGAGGCGCATCGATTTGATCGGACGATCCGGGTCCGATGGAGTCATTCGTTGGCTCATTTACGCCCCATAGGGCGGGGAAACGCAGTGTTCAGGCATTTTAATCCACATCGGTGGACCGGCACTGACGATCCAAAGGGTCGATGTGCTCTGACCCTGAGACATGGGCTAGATTGTCTCGAAGTCGGTGAGGACAATCTTTTGCCTCGGTTCATGGATGGAAATCCAATTTCCAAATACGTGACTTTGCGGTTTTATTTGTAAACCTAGATATGGCGACATATTGGCATGGGACACTCATGTCGCCTATGATTGATACTTATGATTTGAAGTTGTTTTATACACTATGCACTTATAATACTATCAAATGATTTGTTTTAAACGTATCAAGCATTCTTGGTTATTATAAGGTAAAAACCCTATCCTCCAGCTTGCGTTGCATTGTGTGATGGGACCTGGGTCTTATAATAGCTTCATTTTTCTTTATTTAGCATTGCGTTGTTTGTTTTATGCACTGGTATTCATGGGAGGAAACTCGTTCCACGTTAGCAGCATGGTCCCTTGATTTACCTAACTTTAAAATAATGATTAATAACTGTTTTAGTTCTCACAGCAGTCACATGGCTGACCTGGAGTTTATTGTTTTGACCTAAACTCTGGGTGCCCCTATTTTGACACGGGCAACTAGTAGTTTTGGTTTTGCAGATTTATATTCACAGGATCCTGGTTTACAGCTCGAACGATATCCAGAAATCTTTTTATCCGTATATCTCTTCTTGTTGTGTATTGTATTATTTTCTGCTGCGATGTATTTAAATGTAATTTAAATCTCTGATATTTCTGTGTAATATTTATTCATACTATGTATATTCTTGTAATCTGATGCATTGTTGTAATATACAATGAAGTATTCTTCTGTCTGCGTTCTGTTGTGGCTTGTTCTCGAACTATCCGCGCTTTCCTCACCGGGGAAGTTACAGGTTTTCACAGTTGGTATCAGAGCTTTGGTTTACAAAGCTCAGAGAACAAGGCACATGAGAACCATACGAAAGAATTCATCAGATATTGGATTAGTAATATCCAATTAGAATGACTCGTTAGAGATGGGATCAGTAGTATCCTAGAAAGAGTATGGAGAGTATATTTTTCAAATGAAAACAATTCTGTTTTAAAATTTAAATCGTTTTACACGTATTTGAATAATTTATTTATATTTATTTTGGACAATTCAGTATATAAAGAATTTGCATATACGCCTTGCAAACGTATATTCAAAGTGTTAATATATTGGATAGATATAGCATCACACTCTAGTCGCCCGGAGATGATATTGATGATAGCGATCGCATCATCAACATTTATGTTCGAGTTTCGAAGGTGGGATTTCTATATATTTCCTATTGACTGGTGTGAGAACCAAAAACTAGATAGGGCTTATTGTTGTGATTTGGTATCAAAAATCTGATTTTTGACTATATATCAAAGTTATGCATTTGAAAAGCTAATCAACTAATGGATTGATGGTTGTGTTGTTGATTATTGGTTGATTAATTAAGATTTGTATTATATAGCCAAATTGAATCAAATAAGGAATTGTATTGAAATTGGTCGCATTTTCTTGCATATACATGTACTTACATTGAACAGGTCATAGCAAGGAGGCTAAAGCAGAGAATAAAATTTGTTTGCCCGACAAATAGATACATGTTTACTATAATTTACTGTTTTGTTTGGGTGATGATGATTTTACGAGCCTATTGGCTAGCCGCTTGGCTTTTTCTTTTTCTTTTTGAGATCAGAAGGCCTATATGGCAATTTCGGGATTTTCCCGTGGCTCCCGGTGCAGGGGAGGTTATGGCGAAATTTTTCCAAAATTTAGTGTGTTAGCCAAATTTTTGAAGAATTTGAAAATTCCCAGAAACTGAAAAGTTGGAGAATGGAAACCAGATCGAACGTAGAGTTGATTAATCAAACCACTTTCGATTTTGTTCCTTTTCAGGGATGAAAAGTTTTAAGTGGGGGAGATTGTAACAATCCGAAAATCTGGGCCAGTTTAAAATTTTTATTTTGGCAATTTTAGCGAATTTTGATTATTTAAAATAGATTATTTTAAATAATATCGACGAGAAATTTATTTTGGATATATTTAGAACGTATATATTATATACGTCGTCGTTAGAGTTTAAATAATTATATATATAATTATAAAAGGAATGGAAAATGGCGCGGTAGTTCGATAATTCGATTTCAAACTTCAATTGAACACACAGGGTGCAAAATAATCCGGATTTTAGTGAAACCAAAAACACTAGGATCTAATTGATAATATCTTTTCAACGAATCTGAAAAATTGAAATTTCATAGCGGGAATCAAAAGATATGTCCGGTTGAAAATTCTGAATAGTCGCTATGGAATTCAGGCCCTTAAAAATGGAAATGTTGCAAACGACCTCGGATTTCGACGAAACTGCTTTTGTTGGATCCGGGATGTAAAGTTATTGCTAGGTTTCAAATTTCATAATTTTTCGAATCAATATGTGAGCGTGGCAAAGGAAATCGCGTTTGACTAGTTTTAGTCGATTTTAATCGACAGGAAAATGGCCATTTTTCAAACGGTCTCAAAATTAGACGAAACTAGTTTTATTAGGACCGTATCGTCAATACGAAGCTAGAAAATATTTTTCTGGAATTTTTCGAGTTAGTATGTGACCCCAGTAAATTGAAATGCACGTTCAAATTCAATATATAGAGTTATATGTTGGTTTTAACGGAAACTGATCGAAACGTTCGAATCAGCGTACGATACATATCCCATTGTGTTCGGAATGGGGGTAAAACGCTATATACGACAGGCGCTGGGCCTCGTTTAGAGGTCGTATGTAAAAGTCAACTTTTTGAATTAAATAATTAAATAATAAAAATATAATATCCTTCTCTCTCCTCTCCCCTTATACTCTGCCCCCCTCCCCCCCCCCCTTATTCGATTCATTTCAGAAAGAAGAAAAAAAACAAAAAACAGAATCGAAGTCGCGCCTGCCACCACCGCCCTCCCCAGCTTCGCCTCAGCCTCGCCGACCTCCCCGCAAGCGCCGCCCTCCTCTTTCCTCCAGCCTCTCGCCCCTTTCCTCTGAAATACGAACCCTAATTCGCCGATCCCCTCCGCCTGCTCTTCCTCCGTGCGACCCCCTGAGAGATCGACGCGCCGCATCAGCCCCGGCGAACGATGCAGCCCATACCCCCCTGCGATGACAACCTCCTCCGATTAGAAAAAAGTGAGCATTTTATTTAATTATTTTTCGGATTTAATTAGGTTTAGAAAATCTGATTTTAATGGTTAGGAAAATCTGATTTAGTGTGATTAGAAAAATATAATTTTTCCTGTTGTAAAGAATATGATTTTCTATGTTATAAAAATATGGGTTTTGTCATAGGAATGGTAAATAGAAAAGATTAGATTTTTAAAATAGAAAAGATTAGATTTTTAAAATAGAAAAGATTAGATTTATAAAAAAGTAAAAATTCAATTTTTCTATATTGAATAACAAAGTAAAAATTCGATTTTTGTATATTGAATAACAAAGTAAAAATTCGATTTTTATATATTGAATAACAAAGTAAAAATTCGATTTTTATATATTGAATAGCGAAGTAAAAATTCGATTTTTGTATATTGAATAGCGAAGTAAAAATTTGATTTTTCTATATTGAATAACAAAGTAAAAATTCAATTTTTATATATTGAATTGCGAAGTAAAAATTCGATTTTTGTATATTGAATAGCGAAGTAAAAATTCGATTTTTCTATATTGAATATCAAAGTAAAAATTCGATTTTTCTATATTGAATAGCGAAGTAAAAATTCGATTTTTCTATATTGAATAACGGAGTAAAAATTCGATTTTTCTATATTGAATAACGGAGTAAAAATTCGATTTTTATATATTGAATAACGAAGTAAAATTTTGATTTTTCTATATTGAATAACAAAGTAAAAATTCGATTTTTCTATATTGAATAACAAAGTAAAAATTCGATTTTTATATATTGAATAACAAAGTAAAAATTCGATTTTTATATATTGAATAAAAAAGTAAAAATTCGATTTTTCTATATTGAATAACAAAGTAAAAATTCGATTTTTGTATATTGAATAGCGAAGTAAAACTACGATTTTTCTATATTGAATAACAAAGTAAAAATTCGATTTTTCTATATTGAATAACAAAGTAAAAATTCGATTTTTATATATTGAATAACAAAGTAAAAATTCAATTTTTCTATATTGAATAACAAAGTAAAAATTCAATTTTTATATATTGAATAACAAAGTAAAAATTCAATTTTTTTATATTGAATAGCGAAGTAAAAATTCGATTTTTGTGTATTGAATAGCGAAGTAAAAATTCAAATTTTCTATATTGAATAACTGTTAGACCCAAAAGTGGTTCTAACACCCAAATTGATTAGAAACAAGATTAAATGAGACAAAAATAAAAATGAGCACACAGGATTTATAGTGGTTCGGCGAAGAAATGCCTACGTCCACTTATCTTTCACTATATTCAATAATTCAGTTGCAAATACAATGTAAGATTCACTCACAACTCACTTTTGTTCACTCAATTGACTAAAACAAGAAATGAAAGATGATTTGGATTCTCCGGGAGTAATGGAGTTCGGATAATGGAGGTAGTTGAATTCTTAAAGTGCTGAAAAAAGATCCTTCTCTTTGTCTCCAGACGGGGTATTTATAGGTGTGAATTTGCTTGAGACTTGATCCGGGTCGGGCCACGTGTCGCCCATCGCATTCTCTTCGGGTTCGGATGAACCATCATGTTGACAACGCATCAAAGGGAAGGACGTTATGGGTATGAACTGGTCATAGCCGGTCCGGATATCCAGGCGCTTTTGCAGGAGAATAACAGGGAACATGGGTTCGGATCGGAGGCGCACAGACAAGGGGGTCGGATCGGGATATCCGATCCGAACCGGATTGGCTTGGATGCAACGTTCTCTTCTTCTCTAATCTGCTCCGCTCCGATCCATTTTCGTGGCAAACAGGTGGCTTTCCGATCCAATTGAGATTTAGTTGCCCTCCGATCCAATTAGATATGCCTTACTAATTTACTCAATAGGAGTTCACCGATCCGAACAGGGGACTCTTTCCGACCCGAACCGATGGTTTGCTCTGACCCGATCCGAACAGCTGCTGCTATCTAATCTAGATTGTAGAGTCTTCTCCAACCCGAACCGAAGTCTTCTAATTAAAAATGCCCTTCAATGTTTGGTTTCTTGACTTTGTGTTGCCTAGTTCACAAAGTAGGCTAACATTTTGCCCCCTTAAAGGATGCTTCTGTTGGAGACGAAGCATGCTTTGATGTCATCTGTACAATGCCTCTTTGAAATTGAATCATTGAAAAGCCGTTTCTATTCGCTTGTGAAGATGCGTTGCTTCATGAAGTCATATCTCTTATCGCTTATATATATGTTGCAAAATACACAACTTATTTTCTTCATTTCTGAGCAAGTCTGGGAACTTTTCTTGACATACAATGCTTCTTGCAGGTATGCTCTTCCTTTATTCTTCTTCTTTGAATTCAATTGGTACGTCAAGTCATTGTGCTCAGTTCCATTCGGTTCGGACCTGACCCGTGCAATCTCGTCTTTCCTTTTACTTAACACTATGTTAGCGGGCCAAAGCGACTCGGTGGGCTTAAATTCCGGTCCAAGCGGGAATACGAATGGCCACTGTATACCTATATAAATCCGCTCCCTGCCTTCTTCCCCCTTTCTTTTCCTTTTACTGCGCGTGTCTGGTAATTTCTCCTTCAAAACCCTAGGTCCCAAAAAGAAAAAACTTTTACAATTCTCGTGTTGATCTCTATATTAAACACCTTGGTAGGTTTATATCTTCAATTAACTTTGTAATAATTATTCTCAACTGGAAATTACGGTCAATTCGACCGATTTGGGCATGACTTTGGTTTGGTTTCAACGTCACAGTCTCCTCCCCCTCCTTCGCCATCGTCGTTGGTGGCTCAATTGCCACTTCGAGGCGTTAGGAGGATGGAATTAAGACTCGCTGTAGGGGATTTAAAGAAAAATAAAAACTCGGTCTTGATTGGGGTCATTGGCACGGAATCGGGTTCAAATTTAAAGAAGAGGAAGAAGAAAAAGAGTGCAGGGGATCGGTTCGGGTGAAGGAGTGTAAAGATGAAGAAGAAGAAAAGAAAAAGAGTTTAAGTGACCGGATCGGGTCGGAGTTGTGAAGCAAAGAAAAGAAGCGTAGCTTGCTTAACCGGATCGGGTTGGAGTAGGGAACAAGGAGACGGAATTGTATGGGTAAACAATTTCATCCGTACCGCTCCGAAAATCCTTCTCCGATCCAGTCCGGTTCTGCTTGAGAGGTGTGACTATCTTCTGCTAACCAAGACAAAATCTCCCTCCGATCCGATCCCAATGCTTGCCTCCGAACTGAACCGAAGTGATCAACTCTATGCATAATAATTTGCTCAACCAACTTAATTAATGTTGAATCACAACTCTCAACTTAATGGACAGTCAGGATAGTGCCTTGTGAAATATGAACGAACTTCAAGAACAACTTTGACTATCACTTTTTCTTCAAAGCTTCGTCTTACGTTGTTGTACTTTTATTTTGCATTTCCCACATTTGCTGCACACATTTTAGTTCACACACATACACAGGGGGGCACGGGATAATTTACTCTAATCCGTGCTATTGCTTCTTCAATAGTTCTATGACAATGAGGCCCAGACGCTCTTCCCGCCTAGCTGAGAGGAAAGAAGCTCCGGAAACTTCTAACAAAATCACTCTTGAGGATATATCTTCTTCGTCTGATCCAGAATGGGACAGTGAGGGTCCAGATTACGGGGTTGGTCATCGGGAAAACGACGAGGTGTCTTCAGAGAATGAAGTTTCTCTGGGTTTCGAAGAGGAAGGAGGGATTGGTGATAATCGAGCACCCGATGAATTTGAATCAGCCATCATATTGGAATCACCCTCGGACTCCGTTGAATCAACAATTGCCAACGATCGACTTGTTCGAATTTGTCTAAAATATGGAATAATGAAAAGGGACACCCTAGTGCCCTCACGCTCTGACCGTCCCCACAACCCTCCAGAAGGATATATGACGGTCACTCGATTAATGTGCATGGTCGGCGCCATTCCTCCATTCTCTCCTTTCATCGTTGATTTCTTAAGACAAATGCGGATTGCCCCCATGCAGTTGCATCCCAATTCATATGCCTATTTGCATACCTTGTACATAGCATATCGTGAAATCCTAGGCGTAGAGCTCACGTTCGATGATGTTCATTTCTTCTATAATTTCAAGCATCGGACTAGAGAAACTCCATCTTTCTGCTACTTTGAATCAGTCCCTAAAAGGAAGATAATCTCTACACCATTTAGCAGTAAAGCTGGAGATTCCAGACTAGAATGGTTCTATATAAAGCAACAGTCTGGATGCGCCAGGAGATGGACAAAATCAAGTAAAGCGTTGAATTTTTGAACCCGGACTCTATACACTTGAATCATCACCCTGACCTGTTTTCCTTTTTGTTTGCAGTCGACAATCCCAAACAGATATCAGATCAGGTGTTCTTTGATCGGATGCACCGTCTTCTTAATGGCGATCAAAAATTCCTGACTATCGACGAGGTCCTTAAAGATGAATACCTTCATTTTCACGGGCTGCTATCCGTTTTCCGTAGCATCGGTCATGGGACGGTCCCTTATGCATACATTCCTCCAGTGGAGACAGTTCCAGAGATAGGAGAAGGCTCGGGAATTCCTACAGCTCCTCTTCAAACTTCACCTTCTCCCTCTTCCACACAAGATGATGAACTGGCTAATCTGGCCGAAAAACATCGTGAAGGGTATATTGCCCCCGAGGAAACTACTTCTCTAGACAAGTCAAAATCTTCCCAAGAGTCGCCACTTCACGCTTCCGAAGGGGATGTTCCTAGCACTGATGAGCACATATTTCAGGGTTTGGGGGATCTCCCCTTACCTGAGACTATATATACTTCAGAGGATTTCAGGAAGGATCCTTTAGTCTTCACTTCTTCCGAAGAAACTACTCCCGCTAAGGCCAAAGAGCCTGCCCGCACTAGTCTAGCTTCAGACTCGGGTTGGTTGGGGAGACACACACCACTTAGGATGCACTTTACATCACAGCATTAGCATTCGTTGCACTTCTTTCTCCATGAATCCATTAATTCTAAACTTCGTTTATTTTATCGTGCAGGTACAATGTCTCGATCCTACTACGATATAAGAAAACTTCGTCGCAGCATGTCCAATCCTCCTCAGGATGTCGAGCATGATCGTCGGGATGATCGTGGTAGGGAGGAGAGAAGACCTTATGATCCCTACCGTTCTCGACCCTCACGTTCCCGCTCACCAGTCCGATCTGAACAAGAGAAATATAAGAGCTATCAAAGCCGTAGGGAGGAGGACAGACCACAATCCAAAGACTCCTCCTCTTCCTATGAGAAACGCAGTAGAGAGAAAAGTCCTCCAAAGGAAACCGGGTCTCGAAGTAAGCAAAAGGTCTCTGCGACTAAACGACCTAGGACAGACAAAGAGACTACAGAATCTTCTTCAGGAAGGGACACCGAATTGACAATCCTCGCTCCTCCCCCACCAGATGCGGGAACCGCCATAAAGCGGGCATATTTGAAAGAACAATTTCCCGAACACTACTTCGAAACTCTGACTTTTTTACCTGCCCTTGAACCTATTTCGTCTAATTGGGCAGAAGAGGCCAAAGCAAAGATTGATGCGGTGCAAAAACAATATACTGAGATGTTCAAATATTCGCGCAATCTTTCTAGAATCATCCGCACTCTAATCACAAATACTGATTCAATGCAAAAGACCGCGGAGGAGGATACTAAGGCCTTAAAAGCTTTAGGAAAAGATTTAGAAGACACTCAAGCTCAGCTAGCGGTCGCTAAAAAGGACGCTTCTAATTTCAAACAACAATTCGAGGATATGCAAAAGCGCTATCACGATTTGCTTGAATCTCATACTCAGGAGCGTTCTGAATTAAAAAAGCAAGCTGACGAGGCCAAGTCAGAGGCTGCTAAGACATGCATTGCTTATACTGAGCTTGAGCGGAGAAACGCCGAGTTAGCAAAGAGGAGTGCTGAATTAGAAAAGAAGAACGCTGACTTGGCTTCAAAATTGTTGGAGCCAGAGAACAGGGCTGCTCTGGCCGAGGGCAACGTGGAATGTGCTATTAAATCTGCGGAGGAAGCCCGCAAGCAACTATCAGAGGCGGAGGCTGATATTCAGGGCTTCGGCGAGCTAATGATTGAATTCTTCGCACACATTATTCGTCGTCGAAACATTTCTTGGATCGAGGACTATCCATCCACTCTGGTTCAAGTATGGAATCAAATCGTTGAGTGGGAAAAAGAGGAACTTAAGGTCGATTCCCTCGATGAAGATAAACTGATAGAAAAATACTTGAGAGACGATGAACCGGAGCGCCTAGCTGAAGGGCGCCGCCTTATTGCTGAGGCCATGGAAGAAGAGAGACGGAAGTCTAAACAAAAAACCATTCCTGAAACTGGTTCCTCTTCTTCTGCTCCTGCACCTCCCGAAGTAGAAGGGTATGATCCCGAAAATCCGGGAATTCCCCGGACAACTTTTCTATCTCCCATTGCTGAAATAACCCCAGAGGTAGTAGTCACCCCCGCTGAAAAGTCTTCGGAAGGTATCCCTATCTTTTCTCCTCAATTTGCCAAAGCTATTACTACTTTTCGTTACGTGATTGAACATTCGATGAGAGACCCTTTGTTTTCGCCAGAGTTGATAACTGATGTTTCTCATTCTGTAGGTGTTGAATCATCCGCAAAGACAGATGTAGCTCAAGGAGCTGTCGCTGGGACAAAGCCCGCTGATAGGGCCAAAGAAGGGGAAGACAAGGCTGCTTCTATTGACTTGGGGGAAGGAAGTGAGCCAACTAAGGTCACCACTCCCCATGATGAAGAAATGATAGCAGCTTTGAAGGACGATGGCGGAGACGGGGGGCATGATGAGGAACCAGAAGTCGCAATAACCGGGGAGTCAAAAAGTGCTGATGACGTTACCTTGGCTGCAATGAAGGCTGACCAAGACAAGCGTTTGCAATTAAAGGCCGAAGAACTAGACCCTGAGGTCCTCAAGCCCCTCGCAGTTGTGGATGCGGGTTCAAGGTTAGTTGTTAAGCTCTCAACTAGATCTATTACCGAAGAACTTGCTAAAAAATCTTCTCTTGATTCCAGTGTCCCGCCCTCCGGGAAGAAGTCTACTGGCTCCAGTACCGCATCTTCAGGGAAAAAGAAATCGAAACGAATCTTGACTGAAGCCGAGAAGGAAGCAAAGGATGCGGAAAAAGCTGCCAAGAAATCGAAGGCTCATTCCAAACCCAAATAGTGGGTTCCCTTGTATCTTTTTAGCATTTTTGTGAACCAATAACTGCTGCTACAAAAGCAGCTCCTGCACTTTCTTCTTTAGTTATTTCCCTGTACAAATTCATTCATTTGTAAATAAAAATAATTCACTTTTTGCAATGTTTATTTGTTAGTAGTTCTGCACTTATGTAAAAATGCATGTCTATAGTTATGAAACGAAGTTGTGGAGGGGGGAAATATGTGTATGCATATGTGTCCCCAGTCAATTTCCATAAGTTATTCAATGCTTAACCATGCAATCTGAATGCTCCCAATTCTCTGACGGGATAGCACTTCCTGTGTCGTCAGTACCTGTCGTTTTTTCTGGCATTTTTTTTTATACTCTCCCTCTTTCTCTTGAAAGTTAGAGTTCGAGTTCAGTCATTTGTTTATTCCCCGGTCGTTCAACGGGGAAAGACTTCTTTCTCGGCGCTCAGTCGGAGACGCCTTTATACTCTCTTTCTCTCTGGAAAGTTAGAGTTAGGAGGAGAATTTCTTTTTCAGCGCTCAGTCGGAGACGCTTTTGTACTCTCTCTCTTTCTCTGGAGAGTTAGAGTTAAGAAGAGAATTTCTTTTTCAGCGCTCAGTCAGAGACGCTTTTATACTCTCTCTCTTTCTCTGGAGAGTTAGAGTTAAGAATGTCGTTTTCTCATTCTTTTATGTCTTATTGCACAAATAATCGTTGTGCTTCTTTTTATGTCTAAACTATTTTCAACCTTTTTAGGCTCTGAGTTATCCTGTATTTTATAATCACAACAGAATAACTAATGAATGTAAATGCATAAAAGTAAATAACACATAATATTTTTATAGTGGTTCAGCTAAGTCGTAGCCTACATCCACTTTATAGTCCTTTATTCATATCATCAGATTTTCCCAAGGCAAGGCGTGCCTTATTACAGAGTTCACAGGAAAAAATAACAAAAAGTATAGCATTTCTAATCCAAATATCGCATTAAGTGTTGGGCATTCCATGCTCGAGGGACTTCTTCGCCATCTACGGTCGTTAACTTGAAGGTTCCTTTTTCAAGTTTCCGTTGGATGACAAAGGGCCCTTCCCATTTTGGGCCAAGGTGAGGAAGGGATGGAAAAACTCTCTTTAGCACCAAATCTCCTGGTTCAAAAGTTCTGAGGCGAACTTTTTTGTCATAATAGCGTGCCATCTGACGCCGATGTCTTGCTGCACGCAAGTCTGCTTCGTCCCTTTTCTCTTCGATTTCATCAAGAGACTCAAGTAAAAGCGCCCGATTTGTCATCGGGTCATAATATGTCACCCTGTGGGAAGGAACTTCTAGTTCGACTGGAATCACAGCTTCTGAGCCAAAGGAGAGAGAGAAAGGGGTATGACCGGTAGCCGTTTTAAATGTTGTTCGATATGCCCACAAAGCTAGGGGCAATTCGTCAACCCACTTGCCTTTGCACGCTCCAACCCTTTCTTGAGGATGGATTTTATAACTTTGTTTATTGCCTCTACTTGTCCATTCGATTGCGGATAGGCAACTGCAGTATATCGCTTGTCTATCTTATACTTCTGACAGAAATTTCTAAATTCAGTACTATCGAACTGGGTTCCGTTGTCAGTTATGATCGTCCTTGGAATCCCGAATCGGCATATAATATTTCTGACCACAAAACTTATCACTTTTCTTGTTGTGATCTTGGTCAAGGGCTCATCTTCCACCCATTTCGTAAAATAGTCCACAGCCACTATTGCATACTTAGCTCCTCCTTTAGCAATCGGTAAAACTCCAATGTTATCAATTCCCCATGTGGCAAATGGCCAAGGACTCACCATCGATTTAAGCTGGGTTGACGGTGCCCTGGGGATTTTGGCGAATCTCTGGCACTTATCGCAGCGTCGTGAATAATCAGCTGCATCTCTGTTGATCGTAGGCCAGAAGTATCCATGCCGCAATATTTTCTTTGCTAAAGTTTGACCTCCTGTATGATCTCCACACTCACCCTCGTGTACTTCTCTTAGTACACGCTTGATGTCGTCGTGTGCGATACATCGTAACAGGGGCATAGAAAATCCTTGTCTATAGAGAGTATCGTCTTGTATAACATATCTGGTAGCTTTGCGAACTACAGCTCTTTTCTCACTCTTCTTCGATGGGAGTGTCCCATTCTTAAGAAAATCCTTAATTGGAGTCATCCATGACTCCTTCTCTGGTTCCGCTTCAAAAGCGAATTCAATCTCCATTGACTCAAAGCTTGGCGACTCCAACGTTTCAATTGGAATTACCTCAGTCTCTTCTGGATTGTTGGAACTAGCCAGTTTTGCCAGTCTATCCGCTTTCTGGTTTTCAACTCTGGGAATATGTGTTATGTTGTACCGCTCTAAGCTATTCAATAGCTCTTTCACTTTCTTGAGGTAGGCGATAAGTCGAGGTCCCCGAGCCGCGAATTCCTCTCGCACTTGACAAACAACAATTTTAGAGTCACAAAATATGTCTATCATTTTTACTCCAAGATCTTTAGCAAGTTTCAGCCCGGCAATCAGGGCTTCATATTCAGAGTCATTGTTAGTTGCCGAAAATTCTAATCGCAGGGCGTAATATAACGACCGTCCCTCGGGAGTAACTAAGACAATTCCAGCTCCGGACCTTCGTTCATTCTTAGCTCCATCTGTATATAATTTCCACGGATTCATTTCTAGCTCTTCCTCAGATTTTACCACTCGGTCATTGATTATTTCCTCCTCTGGAATGGTGAATTCCGCAATAAAGTCTGCTAGAGCTTGCCCCCTGATTGACTTTCGGGGTTGAAAATTCAAATCAAACTGACTTAGTTCTATGTTCCATTTGATCAACCTTCCCGATGCTTCGGGTCTCTGCAATACCTGTCTCAAGGGCTGGTCGGTGTATATGGTTATTGGATGGGCTTGGAAATAATGACGAAGTTTTCGGGATGCAATCAGGAGGCAGTAAGCGAGCTTCTCAATTTTTGAGTAATTGCGCTCTGCCGCTGCTAATTTCTTACTCACATAATACACCGGCCTTTGTACTTTGTTTTCTTCTCGAACCAGAGCCGTGCTGACAGCATGAGCCGAGACTGCCAAATAAACAAATAATTCTTCGTGATCTACGGGCTTTGATAAAATCGGCGGTTTCTCTAGCAGTTCTAACAGATTTTGAAAGGCCTCAACACAATCCTGAGTCCACTGGAAGTTCTTCTTTCCCCTTTTTATCAACTCAAAAAATGGAACACATTTATCTGTGGCTTTGGAGATGAATCTACTTAGCGCCGCTACTTTCCCTGCTAGACTTTGGACGTCTTTAATTCTCCTCGGCTCTTCGATGTTTCTAATTGCTGCTATCTGGTTAGGGTTGATTTCAATTCCTCGGGAACTCACAATAAAGCCAAGGAACTTTCCCGATGCCACTCCAAATGAGCATTTCAGAGGATTCAATTTCATCCGATACTTTCGCAAGATGCCAAACATTTCCGCCAAGTCTTGCGTATGACTGGAAGACTGCTTTGATTTGACAAGCATATCATCCACATAAACTTCCATAGTTTTTCCTATTTGATCATAAAACATTCTATTTACCAAGTGCTGATAAGTAGCTCTAGCGTTTTTTAACCCGAATGGCATTACAACATAACAATATAACCCCAAATTCGTAATGAAACTCGTATGCTCTTGGTCTGGTACGTGCATAGGAATTTGGTTGTATCCAGAGTATGCGTCCATGAAAGAAAGAAGTTCATGACCTGCTGTCGAATCTACAAGCTGGTCAATCCTGGGGAGTGGGAAACTATCTTTCGGGCAAGCTTTATTTAAATCTGAAAAGTCAATACAAGTTCGCCACTTTCCGTTTGGCTTCTTTACTAAGACGGGATTCGATATCCAGTCGGGATATGTCGAATCTCGAATAAATCCATTCTGCTTCAACTTCTCTACTTCCTCTTTGAGAGCAGCCGACCTCTCTGGGCCCAGCATACGTCTCTTTTGCTTCACAGGTGGATGCTTCGGATTTACATTCAATTTGTGACTTATAATGGATGGCGATATCCCACACATGTCAGCATGGGTCCAGGCAAACACGTCCAGGTTTGCCTTCAAGAAGTCCGTTAGTTCTTTAGCTCGACGTGGATCCAATTGAGAACCAATTTTCAAAACTTTTGTCGGATCAGCTTCATCAATGGGAATTTCCACTGTTGTTTCATTAGGAGTTGCATTCCTAGCCTCTGGTTCCTCGTCTTTTCTGGGATCCAGGTCTTCAGGCGTTCCTTTGGGCAACTCCTTCGGGGTCAATCTCTCTAATTGCTATGCCGAGTCCCCCTTTGAGGGAGACGGGGCATCCTTACTCTCAACGTCAAGTCCTTTCATCAGCATTTTTAACTCAGCCAATAGCAGGCCCGTCCGGAAACCTGATCCCCTCTCATTACTCCAGTTCCGGCTTCGGTTGGGAACTTAAGTAACAGACACCAAGGGGCGATACAAACTCTAAATTCAGCGAGGGCAGGTCTTCCCAAAAACGCGTTATAAGGCGAATCTACGTCCAATACTACGAACTGAAGCATTCGCACCCTTCTACGTTCTCCTTGCCCCAGAGTCACGGGCAACTCTATGTATCCCAGGGGAGCTGTCGACGCCCCGTTGAAGCCTCTAATCCATCCTTCACAAGGCTTCAGATCTTCAGACTCAAGCTTCATTTGATCAAATGACTTCTTGAACAAAATATTAACGGAACTTCCGTTGTCTACTAATACCTTATGGACCAGGGCCGGCCCAATGGTGGTAGTAATAACCAACGGATCGTTGGTGGGTGATTGTATCCCAGTATTGTCTCGGCTTCGAAATACCACGTCATCGAACATGGTCTTCTGTTGTTTTATAGGGGCGACATCTTCCAAATCATCACCTTCATTCACGTCTAGATGCTTGGCAGCATTCACATATTGTTCCATTGACCTAAAACTTCTGATTGCCGGGTGAGGTCCGCCTACAATGGAGTTGATGACAATTCCTTTACCCTTCTGCTGCGCTGTAGGCTTGGGAGCAGGTAGGATTTGTTTTGGTGCCTGCTCCCCTTGCCCCCTGACCCTCGGGGCAACCTTGTACTCATCCAACTTTCCTTCACGCAGCAGCTTTTCAATTACATCCCTCAAATGCCGACATTCATTGGTCGAATGCCCATGAGTTCCGTGAAACAAGCAAAATTTCCCTGTCGCCATTTCTTTCTCGGTCGAATCACGAGGTGGCGGTCATTTGTACTGCAACACATTGTACGTATCCAGGTAAAAATTTTCCAGGGTGTCGTTCAATGGTGTATAATTCTCGTAGTTCTGGAATCGGGGTCTTTTGTTGGGGTCACTTCCCCTATTTCTGTTTCTTCTGTTACCGCTCGAATTACGGTTATTGTTGTTGTTTCCCCCACTTCCAGTATTGCTATTTCCACCCTTGTTTCCTACATTTACTTCAACCTTGCCAGAATTCTCCCCCGACTGCTTCACGGCGATATTACTCTACACATTCTCCTTTGAAGCCGTCTCAGACTTTCTCTTTCGATTTGCCCTGGCCTCCTCTCGCCTTAAATAAATATCGGCTTTTTCGTAGAATATCTCCCTTGTGGGGGGTGTCTTCCCAGAAAGGTAGTCTCCAAACTCAGATTTAGGATCGACTCCTTCCTTCAATGCCATCAGAATAGTGGGCTCATGCGGGTCACTGACCTCAGTTACAGCTTGGTTAAAACGATCAAGATATGCCCTTAAAGATTCTCCTGGTGCCTGTTTGATTCTCGATAATTCAATAACACTTTTGGACTTTCGGGCATGTAGTCGGAACTGGTTCATGAAACGCTCGCTTAGTTCCTTGTAATTAGAAATCGAACGAGGAGGAAGTCGGGTAAACCAGAACAATGCCACATCTTCTAGGTAGATTGGGAATGCTTTGCACTTTACTTCATCTGGGGCAGCAGCAGCATTCATGAGCCACGAATACCTCATCAAATGCTGTCCCGGATCAGTCCTTCCGTTGTACTTGTCCATTTGTGGCAAGTTAAAGCGTCGGGGAAATTGGAAGTCGAGGATATCGTCGGTGAAGGGAGTATGGCTTCGCTCAATGCCATAGTCTTCATTTGTATAATTCCGGCTCTCGGACATGATTTGACGAACCATCGCCTGTACATCAACATTGGTTAGGGGCCGCTCATGCACCCTGGCCCTAGTATCCGAATTCCTTCTGGGCTCTGGTTCAGGAGATGCCCTTCTTCTTCGAGCTGCCTCCGCTCGATTTCGTTCCCTGCGCTCCCGGTCGATCTCGGGAGGAGGGGATTGGAGTCTTTGCCCCCGAGTGGGGTCATTGTCTCCTAATGCTCGTGCGATATCCTCACGAGATCCCAAAGATCCAAATGTCAGCTGCTCCACGTTCTGAGGTCGCTCGAGTGGCCTTCGTTCACGGGGCCTCTCTTCCTCGGAAGATAAGGATTGATCTACTGGTGTGTGACGAACCGGTGATGGAGTTCTTTGCCGATGGAGTTCACTAATCTCCCGACTCATGAGCCTCATATTTTCCTGCATCATGAGTTTAGTGCGCTCATGAACTCTCATGGCTTCCCTTGTGCTCTCAAGCATGTCAAGCAAGCGCGAAAAATCTCCTTGAGTGATGGGCGTAGATGGATTGACCTGATCACCAACCCTGGCAGCTGGAATTGGAGCATTCGTAGGGACTCGAGTAGAGGTTCCAGCTTCACCAAGCATCGGGTCGGGTCGGAGGTAAGAGGTCGGGTCGGATCGGAGCTGGGGTGCCTGGTCGGATCGGTACGCAGCGAGCAGCTCGGGTCGGTTCAGATTGGGGGAATGCACTGCTTCAGAGTCTCCTACCCGGATCGGATCGGAGCTCTCCCCCTGCTGTCGGCTCGGATTTCCTGCATTGATTCTTCCTGCTGCTGAACTCTGCCCCCGAGACCTTGTTACTACAGCATTTTGCTGATCTTCGCCAGCTCCATTTCCTCGAACAGACTGAACTTCCTTGCCTTTTCCTTTGGCCATGAGTCTTTGACAATTACTTCAACGAATATGAAAGAGCGAAAAAACTTAAGGATTTACTTCTTTGAACTCTACGGTCCAAAAAGTAGAGAGAAATCCCGGAAAATAAAGAATTTAGATGAGATTCTCAGTGAAAGCACCAAAATGTTAGACCCAAAAGTGGTTCTAACACCCAAATTGATTAGAAACAAGATTAAATGAGACAAAAATAAAAATGAGCACACAGGATTTATAGTGGTTCGGCGAAGAAATGCCTACGTCCACTTATCTTTCACTATATTCAATAATTCAGTTGCAAATACAATGTAAGATTCACTCACAACTCACTTTTGTTCACTCAATTGACTAAAACAAGAAATGAAAGATGATTTGGATTCTCCGGGAGTAATGGAGTTCGGATAATGGAGGTAGTTGAATTCTTAAAGTGCTGAAAAAAGATCCTTCTCTTTGTCTCCAGACGGGGTATTTATAGGTGTGAATTTGCTTGAGACTTGATCCGGGTCGGGCCACGTGTCGCCCATCGCATTCTCTTCGGGTTCGGATGAACCATCATGTTGACAACGCATCAAAGGGAAGGACGTTATGGGTATGAACTGGTCATAGCCGGTCCGGATATCCAGGCGCTTTTGCAGGAGAATAACAGGGAACATGGGTTCGGATCGGAGGCGCACAGACAAGGGGGTCGGATCGGGATATCCGATCCAAACCGGATTGGCTTGGATGCAACGTTCTCTTCTTCTCTAATCTGCTCCGCTCCGATCCATTTTCGTGGCAAACAGGTGGCTTTCCGATCCAATTGAGATTTAGTTGCCCTCCGATCCAATTAGATATGCCTTACTAATTTACTCAATAGGAGTTCACCGATCCGAACAGGGGACTCTTTCCGACCCGAACCGATGGTTTGCTCTGACCCGATCCGAACAGCTGCTGCTATCTAATCTAGATTGTAGAGTCTTCTCCAACCCGAACCGAAGTCTTCTAATTAAAAATGCCCTTCAATGTTTGGTTTCTTGACTTTGTGTTGCCTAGTTCACAAAGTAGGCTAACAATAACAAAGTAAAAATTTGATTTTTGTACATTGAATAGCGAAGTAAAAATTCGATTTTTCTATACTGAATAACAAAGTAAAATTTCGATTTTTATATATTGAATAACGAAGTAAAAATTCGATTTCTATATATTGAATAGCAAAGTAAAAATTCAATTTTTATATATGGAATAGCAAAATAAAAATTTGATTTTTATATATCGAATAGCGAAGTAAAAATGAGATTTTTACATATATAGAGAATACGGGCAGAAAAAGTGACAAGAGGCAAGAGCGGCGAAGATTTCTACAAAGTAGAGTCGTGGCGGTGGATTAGCTATTCTGTGAGAACTTCTCACCTTTCAATTTAATTTTTCTAGTTATAAGTATATACTAGGATGCAGACGGTGTTTAGTAGCACCCGACACCTGTCGTCCACAGACCATGGACGGCTTGTATGCTTGTTTGTTTGATTTTGATGTGTAGTTGATTGTGTGATGTGAAATGAAATAAAACATTTATGTAGTTGAAATAAAATATCTTATAGTGGAAAATATTTTATAGTTAAAAATATAATTTTTAACGTGTATATGAAATGAAATAAAAATAAACAAATCGAACGATTTGTTTATATACACACATTTGACTAATATTGATTCGGACGATAAATTTTACACATCGCCCAACTGCACAAATAAAATCTTTGTTTGATTGTTTGAAACCCCACACGGGTATTGGGATGATATTTGACGTACACTAATCCCAATAATTAGTTGTATGTCGATCGATTGATTGACAAGCTGTTATAAGCGTTAAATATTTATATTCGATGCTTATACAGTGTAGAATGCACTTTGGATGATGGTTGATTATTCATCATTATTATTGTATACATGAGTTGTAGAAAATCCATATAATTAACATTGTATGGTAATTGATCGGGCCTCATTCCAGTTTTGAAAAATAGAAATATTTGAAATAGAATATTAGAAAATAGAAATATATGAAGCCGTGTTGATTAGATTGACGCCATTTTGTCGTAAACGATATTTATATCGATTTTATTCATTTTTCAATGAATATTGAAATGAGTTGAAATTCGAATTATATTTAAAGTGAATTGAAATTCGAATTAAACTGAATTGATTTGAAATTCTAAATACACTGAAATGATTTGAAATTCGAATAGAATTGAAATACGAATTAAATTGAATAGAATTGAAATCCGAATTAAATTGAATAGAATTGAATCCAAATTGAAATCGAAAGGAAATGAATTCAAATTGAAATTGAAAAGAAATTCGAATTAAACTGAAATTGAATTGAAATCAATTTGAAATGAATTTAAAACGAATTTATATTGGAATATTCAATTTTGATTAGAAATTGAATGTGAAGTTGAAACCGTTTTGAAAATGAATTTTAAAACGATTTATAAAGCACGTTTTGAATTGAAATTGACGAAATATATATTATATATATTATATATATAATATAATGGCCTGAATAGAATGCGTCGCGCTGCGGCAGTTCATGAATTGCAACCATTGACTTCGAACGGACATTACGGGAGATCCGACCGTCGGATTCTCCTAAAACCAGAACCGTTGGGTTCATATCGAAAATATCTTTCTAAAGAATATTAGAAATTTGAAATCTAACGGTTGGATTTGTTATTATGTCCAAATCAAATTTGGAAAAGGTCGTTGTAAGTGCAGTTCGATGGCCGTTGATGGAAATCGACTGTACGGGCCTTGATAAATTTATTAAAAATAGCAATAATTTGTGTAAAACCATAAGAAATGATTTGTGAAGAAGTGGGATGAAAAACTCCATATTTGAAAAGATAAAAATAAATTTTTAATGAAATGAACTAGTTTTGAACTGGAATTAAAATTCTATTTATTTTTAAATAAATAAATTGAATTTGAAAAGGGTTTTAAAAGTAACCAGAATTTCCAATAATTGAATTGGAATGGATTTGAATCGAAATTGTATCTGGATTATTTTGATATCGGAATTCGTGATTATACAGATGTTGTTATGGAAATTTGAAGGATGTATATTTATATCGTTATTTCCAACACGATATTTGTTGGTCGTAGAATTTGATATTGAATATAAGCCGGTATATTTTCTATTCAGAGCCTTGTGTTTAATATCAAATGTGATTTGTGTTTGTCGTGAATGGTGTCTTCATTAACACTGCTCTTAAGCCCAGTTGAGAAAAAAGATTGAATCTTTTTATTTAGATTTAATGAAGTGTACCAATTAAATAATATTTAATTGGAATTGAATTGGTATTGATCTTTGGGTTTATGGTGAACAGTGTTTTATATAACAATTGTTCTTTAACCCGCTAATACATGAAAATGTGATTTTGGATTGTCGTGAACGGTATCTTCAATAATACTATTCTTAGACCCAAAGGAGTTAAGAAAATCAGAAACTAACTGGAGATTGTTTAAGTGGAATGGTTTCAGAGGTATTAATCTGATGTTGGTTTCGGCCTTCGGGGTTAATGCTTAGGGAATTGCTCACTTGCTAATTTACGATTAAGGACTGATTGAAATATGATATGATTTTGGGGTTTATCGTGAACCATGTTTTAAAGGACAGTGATTCTTTATCCCAGTCACAGATTAAAACTAAGTGGATTTTTAATGAATCTTTAATTAGATTGAGAATATCGAGAATGGAGTATCACCAGTTTTGCTCCAGGCGATAGTTAAATCTTTAATTAGATTTGAACGTGAAATGGTAATTGAATTTACCGATAACACCGTGGTGTTAGATATGAAGTATAAACAGTTTTACTTCATGGGATGAATAGGTTGGGGTTGGGAAATTAAAACAAATGAATACTTCGGTACGGTTCGTTAATCCCGACTAGTTTGAAGTGATATTCAAAAGGAAGATTAAAGAATAAATTTGAAAGAATTTATCTTTGATAAAATTAATGGGAACCTTTTCCCTATGAATGTGAAATTTAGAAACTAACTGTCGGTAAACTAAACAGAATGGTTTTCTGGATATTGATCTAATGTTGGTTTCGGCCTTCGGGGTTAATATTTGGGGAATTATTCTCTTGATTAATTTACGGTAAGTGACTGATGAATTGTAATGAGGCATATGTTGTGTTTGTGTAACACTTATTTAAAATATACGCGAGTTATTCGGAAAGACCGGGTTTAACCCATTCTGAATAACTGATACGACGATAAGTAGAAGATGAAGACGGTGGTCGAAGACCGGAGGTCTTCACGTCGTTTGGGTGATCACTGATGATCTTGATTGGGATGTACACCCAAGAAGATGTAAACATTTGGTGATTGTCCAAACATACTTGGAGATCGATGGATATGCGGGGTACTTGGTGCCTCCGGTTTCGTTCAGACCCAGAACGAACTTGTAAATGGACCGTGTGTCTGACATTGGATTTCAGTTTGTGTGATTGATTTCTATTAAATATATATCTGTTTGGCGGTGGAGAATTTATTCTCTTGCTTAATGCCCTTCTCTGAGACGTACGAGCTCAGGGGTTATATACTGATGGATATCAAACGCATAGAGTGAATTGCCTGTGTAGTATGCCTAATTGGCAAATGATCAATG
Organism: Allium sativum; assembly: GCA_030737875.1. Lineage (NCBI taxonomy): Eukaryota > Viridiplantae > Streptophyta > Magnoliopsida > Asparagales > Amaryllidaceae > Allium > Allium sativum. The sequence continues at coordinate 651,494,488 of CM060918.1, forward strand.
CTTCTGTTGAAAAGCAAAGTCTTATGGTTGATGATCAAAGCACGGCCTTTGTGGCGTAGCTTTGTGTAACGTTTACTTCGCGAGTTTCACACCCGGTATGAACCAAAAACGGGAGAGGACCTCAGGGAGGGCATGCGTTTCTTTCTATTTAGAAGTGGCGTCTGTGGTTTTACACGCCCTGACGAGTTTGACTTATGTGGTTGTTGCTATTGCGAGGCGCCTCAGTTTGATCGGACGATCCGGGTCCGATGGAGTCACTCGTTGGCTCATTTACGCCCCATAGGGCGGGGAAACGCAGTGTTCAGGCATTTTAATCCACATCGGTGGACCGGCCCTGACGATCCAAAGTTTCGATGCGCTCTGACCCTGAGACATGGGCTAAATTGTCTCGAAGTCGGTGAGGACTATCTTTTGCCTCGGTTCATGGATGGAAATCCAATTTCCAAATTCGTGACTTTGTGGTTTTATTTGTAAACCTATATTGTAACACCCCACCTCCACCAGGGTGTCTCTTGCAAGCACTCTGACTTTGGAGGGGCGTTTGAATCAGGTAAACATGCATAATGATATATCAAGGCAGAACAAGAACATATGTATATATGTAAACAGAGTAAATAAGATAAGCAAAACAGCGGAAGATTTCAAACTATTTCAAAACAAGTCTGGTACAACATAACTTTCCAAATAAACAAGTCTAGATAAAAACAACATCAACTGAAAAACTGAAATACATAAGTACTATCCCCAAAATAAGTGATAACCATAGCTAGCTTCATGTCGAAACCGTACATGAGCTGAAATCCCACAAGCAAGCAATCCGAAATCCAAGCTAAGCTCCAACGTTCCCACCCTGAGAACCTGGGGGGGAGGGGGGGTGGAAACGGAAGAAAAGAGGCGAAAGAAAAACAGGTCAGTCAAAAAGACTGAGTAAGCCCTACTACAATCAATGTAAACTGATAAAGTTAACTGGCATGAGAAGCAGGGATGAACATAAGAATAACAACATACTAGCATGATGATTAACTAACAAGGTAGGTAAAGGTGTCATCGCATAATCAGGATTAAGGTTTTGCACCACAGGTGTACTAGCAAACTAACATGACTTGAATAAACAAGTATTGATCCCTTGGCCCAAGCTTTGGCCCAATAACATGAAGTGACCCTAATACGAGGTCCAATAACATGAAGTGACCCTAATTCGAGGTCCAATAACATGAAATGACCCTAATACGAGGTCCAACCAAACGGTCTAGTCGATCGGCTCCCTAAGCCTAACTCGTCACGTGTTGGTGTCAATACGGCCCAAACATAATTGTAGTCAGACTGTGCCGGGTCCACCCTTCGGGTGTATCAAGCCCTAGGGTGTCAACCCCTGGATACCATAAACATAAGTGCACAGTCTCGATCTACTGGTACCCGTGCATGTTTTCTCCGGCTACGGACTATGTGCACGACCATAGTCCGTCCGGAACTACACCGGCGTACCACTCTGCCGTCGTTTTTGGTCACTTACCTCAAGACCAGTAATCGTGCCCCCACGCTAGCCTAGTCCCTAGGGTCATAATGATACAAACTTGGGATTGCTGCTGGAGTGGACCCCCATTGCTAGGATTTTCTAGTGGGTTAAGTACGGTTTAACCCTCTTGCTAATCATGGATTAACTTGGTTAAGTGTAACGATGAGTTCACGACTTAACCCTGATTAATCTACCAAGCCCAAATTGGTTAAGTATTAAGTGGACCATGACTTAACCCTAATCATGAGGCATTAATTAATTAACGTGCCTTAACCTCTCACATTAGACTTCGTTGCGGTTACTAGTTAAGCCGGTCTTTTCCGGGTAGCTTTATACCACAACTTGGTCTAACCTCGGGTTCAAGGTACAACATGACCAACTTCTCACATTGGGTCCTATTGTTTGTAGCAACTAGTTAAGCCGGTCGGTTCCGGGTAGGTTTACGCTACAAACTCAACCCAACCTCGAGTTGGTCACACTTATATTTTCTAAGTGTCATGTCCATCACGTTTCCAAAACATGTTACAAGTTTTCAAGAATTTGGGTAGACCTAACTTAATAGGTAAATTCCCAATGGGTAGACCTAACTTAATAGGTAAATTCTCAATCTTATGTTTTTATGTCTTTTAAGTTTACCCAACCCCAAACGCAATCCCATCGCTTACATATCGCAATAGCGCATAAAGGATAGAAAGAGGGAACTTGGCATAATCATGACATAAAGGTGTTGAAGCCACAAGTTTAACATGGTGGCATATGAAATGTACATATGTTCATATACTTGCATATTACATTTTTAGGCCTCAAAAGCATGCATAAAACCAAACTTAGCATATTGGTGATACATGGTGATAAATGACATGTAGAAATGGCCATAAGTTCGCATTTAGCCTCACATGCAAGTTATCATAAGAGATATGATAACTTACATGTTGCCAAAATGCAACCTTTAGCATAAAGCTTGAAGCTTTAAGCTCATAAACCCAAGATAAGCTTGCATAACATGATAACATGAACAAAATGATCAACCCAAACTTGCATAACATAACTTGCATATCATATGACAAACTTGCATATCAAACTTGCATAACATGACATAATAAACTTGCATATCATGGCAAACTTGCTATCATAATGATCAACCAAACTTGCATCATTCCTTTAACTTTAGAGTTTAAATATGAAAGTAGAAAAGGGCTTACAATGCTTATGAAGACACAAAAACATATATAGATTGAGACAAAGCCCTTATGCAATCAAATAAACCCAAAATGCAAGCTCCAACATAAAAACCCTTGAGCCAAAATGATCAAAACCCTTGCTTTATGATGCAAATATAGAAACTTGACTTGAATGCAAGCTAATGACACTCATACAAGCTTGAAAACACTTGTATGCATGGAAAATCTCTCATAGAAATCATTTTAGAATTTTATGAAGAGAGTGGAGGCCTTGAGAGGAATGATTTTGCCATAGTTTAGTTGTAGGGTTGATTAATGATGATTTAGGGTTAGGTTAGGGGCTTATTTATAGAGATTAGGATTAGTTTTAGCCCTAGGATTAAATCCTAGTTCCAATCTCAGCCCCTAAAACCGAATCTGGCCCCCAAACTCAACACAAACCCAAAATGGTGCACCAGGCAAAACTGCCCGGCTGAACCCAGTCGACAGCCAAGTCGACAGGGCTGTCGACTTGGGTCCAACCAAGTCGACTCCCAAGTCGACAGGGCTGTCGACTTGGGTGCTCTGGCGGGAATTTTCCCGCCTGGCCCAATCTGACCCTTTTTCCAAATTCAAACTTGAATTTGAAATCTGTTTTTACTTTGAATTTTTCTGAAAACTTCGTTGGGCCTTAATCGGGTCATACGGACTCCGATTTTCGAAAACTCGGACTCTATTTCGCGTATTTTTCCGAGTCGAACGCAATGGCAAAGCCCGTTTCCCTTGATTCAGATTTTAGAATTAAATTCTGCCTTGATTTACGTTATAACAGGTTGTTGAAAATACGGGTTGTTACATATATATGGCGACATAGTGGCATGGGACACTCATGTCGCCTATGATTGATACTTATGATTTGAAGTTGTTTTATACACTATGCACTTATAATAGTATCAAATGATTTGTTTTAAACGTATCAAGCATTCTTGGCTATTATAATGTAAAAAACCCTATCCTCTGGCTTGCGTTGCATTGTGTGATGGGACCTGGGTCTTATAATAGCTTCATTTTTCTTTATTTAGCATTGCATTGTTTGTTTTATGCCCTGGTAATTTTGGGAGGAAACCCGTTCCGCGTTAGCGGCGTGGTCCCTTGATTTACCTAACTTTAAAATAAAGATTAATAACTGTTTTAGTTCTCACACCAGTCACATGACTGACCTGGAGTTTATTTTTTTGACCTAAACTCTGGGTGCCCCTATTTTGACACGGGCAGCTAGTAGTTTTGGTTTTGCAGATTTATATTCACAGGATCCTGGTTTACAGTTGGAACGATATCCGGAAAGCTTTGTATCCGTATATCTCTTCTTGTTGTGTATTGTATTATTTTCCGCTGCGATGTATTTAAATGTAATTTAAATCTCTGATATTTTTGTGTAATATTTATTCATACTCTGTATATTCTTGTAATCTGATGCATTGTTGTAATATTCAATGAAGTGTTCTTCCGTCTGCATTCTGTTGTGGCTTGTTCTCGAACTATCCGCGCTTTCCTCACCGGGGAAGTTACGGGTTTTCACAGCAGTGAAGATCTTATGTGAGTAAACACTTTAAATTTCTATACTGTTTTAAGTTTAAGTCATGATATATATAGGTCATTATGTGCCCATCCTATTGACAGAGAATAGGAAATTCACAAGTAGCAGTAAACATGTAATATTGTGAATGAATACCCCTTACCTCTTCAGTATCTTATATTTTATCCTAGTTAGTTCAAACAAAATGTGTGCTGAAATGTACCCATTACATTTGATTCAAATATAAATGGAGTTTAGGAAGCAGATCTCTTAAATAGGATTAGCTTAAGACAAGGGTTTAATACAAGCACAGTATTATAAATGATGAGTGAGCCCTCTAAATATCTTTACTATTTTTATCATTATATTTAAATGAATACAAACCATAGGAATGTGATGTATTGTGTATTCGAATACTGATGTTAATTAGAAGTTTGAACCTCTGAAAAACTAGTATCTTAAAAGTGTGAAATTTGGGAATGAAAATGTGAAAGATAGTAACAACATAGTAAGTAAACGCCTAAAATTCTCTATTATCCCATATATATTTTAGTAAATTCAAACTAGATATATGTCCATGTGTATGCATCACATTTGATTCAAACATTAAGGTTGTTTGAAGATTTAATCTTTGTAAACTGTTGGCTTAGGACTAAGTATTTGAACAACCTGGGAAGAATATGCTAAACACAGTAATAAATTTATATAAATAAACTATCTTACATTATGTTCTAGTCAAACTTATGAAATGTCCTGTTGCAAATTCAACTATATATATATACAATATATATAAATATATAGTTTATATTAAACAGCAATCAATTTCATAAGAGCTGATATATATATAACTATATATTGAAGTGTTTGGTTAGGACTGAAAGTTGAAAATTCCTAAGGAAGAAAACCAGAACTAGTGTGAGTAAAAACTTTAAAATGTTAATACTGTTTTTATATTTGATCATACATATGTATACCATCGTGTTCCCACCCTACTGAAAGAAATTAGGAAATTTACAATAGCAAGTAAAATGAATAAATAGATTGCTGGTGTTGTGTAGAGATTGAATATTTGCAAATAAGCAGATTAGTCTTGAGTGTTGAAAACCTGAGAAAAGGAAAGCATAATATAAAGGAGGTGATTTTATATAAACACCAATTAATTTAAAGATGTATGTATGGACTGAATTCAACCCAGAAATCAATGGAGTGTTATTAGGTAGACAAGAACCACGTACGTATGAGTTTATAATTATTTGAGGATCATTGGAAGCAAAAAGAAACTATCGGTATGTTTTAAACAATGCAAAGAACACATCCTTCCATCAGTTCAAAAATCATTATCACAAATCATAAATTGTTTTAAAGATGAGGATAAACATGAAGATAGGTTAGTTTTGTATGATATATACCCTAAAATCTGTTAAAACTCAAACGAATGATATATTTCACCAAGAACTACCAGTTTATAGTAAAAAGGGGTTAAATCCAAATTTTTCAAACATCCCAATATTGTGTTTCATAAATATGAATGAAATTGTATTGACAAACCATGAATTTTAACATAAAAATCTGGATTTTTAGCTACCTATATTATGTGAATTTTAGAGTTGATCAAAAGGTAAACTTTGACCAAATTCCGGCGAACGGTTGGGTCGTGGGGGACGACAGTGGCACAAAGGGAGTAGAGTGGGTCAGTGATCATTCGAAAAATATAATTATATTTTCGAAATAAGTAATTTGAGATATTTGAACCAAATTGGGTTTATCGCTACTGTTTCTCTTAGGGTAGGATAAAATTTCGGACTGTGCTTCCTGGGTCGGGCTTTAGGTGATCGGTCGGAGGGGAAATTGTCCATGGGGTCGTCACCGATCTCGTGATGGAGTTTAGAGCTGGCCGTGTTTTCTGGTGATGGAGAGAGGCCTTTTTGTGAAGGTAAGGGGATGGGTAAATTTCTGTTGAAGTTGCGGATTTCGATATAGGTGGTCGAGGAGATCGCAGATGGTGGACATGAAGTCAAGGTTGGCGTTGGGACTTGAGACGATGACTGAATCATCGGTGTGGCGGCAAGATCAAATGTGTATGAGCACGGCGGTGATACGGTGCACAGATGAATGGAGTAAGAAGAAATAACAAGGAAGAAGAGAAAGATAGACCAGATATTGGAAACAAGGTTTGGATCGTTAAATTGTGTATATGGTCTAAGTTGGAGTAAATGGGCTTCAGGCCTAAAGTGAAATGAGTTAAAGATCATTTAGCATTTAGGTTTCTTCTTAAAATTTAACATTTTACATATAGTTAAAAAGATAGAGATTTCCTTGAGTGGTTCCGGGAAATGACAAAACAAACTTAGACTATAGTGAACTAGAAAAATCCACGTTGATTAATTTAATCAATTTTAAATAAAAATTAATTTTAACAGAAGTAAGAAGGAATATATATATACACACACACACATATACATAAGAAATAAGGAAGAAAAATCGAGAAGCTATTTCATAGTTACAGGAGTAGTCGTCGTCACAACTCAAGTTTGCAGCTCCAACACCAGTATTTATATGTAGTTAGTTGAAACAAAATAAAGTTTTAAACAATTAATTGATTTCATATGAATCTGGAATAAATATAACGTGAAATTAACTGTATTCGAGATCATACATTTCAAGCAGATAATAGTTTGTAATCTAAACGTTTAATAATTGTTTGTTGTTATCATTGTGTTGAATGATTGTTGTAAATTACTTATTATACCGTGAAACGATTAACTGAATCAAAATTAGATAAAATAAACCATTAACACATTTATTGTATTTTGATTGTATTTTAATTACCTTGTATTAATTACTGTCCTGAAATTAGGATTTAGATTATATAAGTTAGTTAAATTAAATAGCATATTATAAACATTTCGCATGATACCAAATAATTTGAATTAATGATTTTACCCACCTACACTGTTTAAATTTGATAGTTAAAACACCGACTTTCAAATAAATACCCTTACGTGCTAGTTCGAGGAGACCAGGATGGGAAGTAGACCCAAAGCCACTTCGAAATAACTGTACGATTCTTAAACTAACTTGCAGGGACGATTTTACAATCTAAAGAGTTTGAATACCGTAGATCTTCATGACCGGAAGGATTACTGATTTAAAATTTCTTTGGTTCGGGCACTTGAGTTATTATGACGTGTGATCCTATCATGATTGATATCTTTGGATTTTGCAAGGACTGTTCGCTACTGATCCATGGGGTGATTCCTATATTGGATGCAGTAGGAGAGTACCTTCAGTTCATCCGGTTCGTGGATGACTTGTATGGACGAATGTCTGACAGAGTATTTCCTAAAATCCACGTACGTTGATTTTTACAAATATACCAAGTTGATGGCAAAGAATGGTCGTTCTTTAACATCCAGAGTATATTTGTGGACGTCAATTAGTGATTTAACGGATCTGACAATGTGGCATTCAAAGTAAATGGTGGCCAGATGTTCTAAAGGTAAATTCTAACCTCAAGCCTCATCAACCGGGAAATGACAAAAATCGGGCAGGTAGCATGGCTATGTTGGTCGCTCCCATTAGGGTGTATAATCACCAGAAAATGCATTTCATTCTTTAATCTACTTTCGATGTTGTCCCTTTTTGGGAAACGGTCGGTAGCTTCCAACCGTTGGTGATATACATTCGATACACTCAAGCGAAATGAGTGGTCGATCATGTGTGGGCCGGGCTGCAAGACGTTCTTGTTGAACCCAGTATATTCCCCTCTAGAAATACACTATAGGAAGGTGGTTCCATACATTGTCATAGTCGGAATCCAATCTCCAATAAGCGCCCGCGGTTTTGTTTGTATACTATATATGTGGAGCGTGAGATGCAAGCGTTCCGCTAGATTGATATTTATTTGTATTTAGACACTATTATAATATTAGATGATATATACGATTTCAAAAATGATTTGGGTTATTGTAAGGTAAAAACCATCCGTATTTATGTGTGGATCGGTTTTATGATTATCCTTTCTTTCAAAAATATCCTAAACTTTAAAATCAATCTGTTTAAAATCGTTTACTCACACCAGTCCCATGACTGACCCAGAGTTTATTTTTCTGTGTTTTCCCCTAAACTCTTGGGTGCCCAATTTTGTACGGGCAGTCAAGTGGTTTCAGGATTATACAGATTCACTTGGAGGAGCTTAGACCAGGAGACTTCATTGCTATATATATAGAGTTTATTTCTGCTGTATTGTATATCTGTTGTACTCTGATGACGTATGTAAGTAAAAACATTATTTTGTATTTTCCAAAGTTATATAATATATTTTATTCAGTTCCGCTGTGAGATTCGTTATACTTTGATTCTGTTATGTTCAGTTCTTCTTTCTCTTATACTTTAACTTTCTTTCTTTCTATTTCTCATCCTCTAATTTCTTTCTATTAACGATCTGTTAATTTCTGATGTTTGATTAGTCGATATGTGGTACAGGATATGTTTTAATATTGATAATCTGGACCGTAACTTTTCGGGCCGTTACATAGAAAACTTATTCGACAAGGGAAACAAAATTAAAATAAGTAGATCATCACCACTGGACCGAATTTAGCACGTAATCAAATATATATGTATTTTATAGTGATATTTCAAAAATTAATAATCGTTTTGATGCATTGCCTCCGTAATTATAAAATTCGACATATTTATGTCGACAAAAAAACAGTCTGATCCTATTCCTCTGAAAACGCTTATCCTTTAGGGTTTAAAAAAAGCGATATATGCGAATCAAAAAATTACTTCGACTCTTCCAATATTTGTTAAGGTAAAATTACCTTTGTTTGTTAAAGGGCTAAATTGGTAATAATGACACGACCCGAAATCCCCATCCGGCCTAGACCGAAAGAGAACACGGATTGCGTTGAGAACACGACACATCCGAACACAAACAATAGAACATTTCATTGCTATTACAACAATTTACATCAAAGTACAAGAATATTAGAGAATAAATAAATAATATATAGCGAAAAAATAAATATCAGAGATTTACAAATTACAAAGCAGCAAAAAATATAATACTTGAATATAATATGCAGTGGAAGACATCAACAATAACAGTATATACATTCAGTTATAAAATAAATAACTATACAAATATTTTAGTGAGAGAATTCTCACTTTGGTTTCCACTCCATCAGTCTTTATTTATGAATTTCAGTTTTTAAACTAAATTAAACGACCGTTTAATTTAACTCAAAATCCAACTTGCCCCGATTCCGTTTTGGTAGATCCATGTTGTAGAGTTTGCTGCCGCGATTCCAACTCATTTGAAATCATCTGATTTTGTATGCTTGAAGAAGTTATACCGATTTAAACTTTTAAATAATTTAATTATATTTAGATAACTTTACTAAAGATTTAATTAACCTTAATCTTCCTCCTTTCTCTGTAATATGCTGGGAAAAATCGAACCCATCTCCTCACAGATGAATTTCATCTGCGCGCTCACCAGAAAGCCACCGGACCGGGATCCAACGGCTCAACGTGGAGCACCTCCGCCTGTTACCCCGTCGCCCAGCGAGGCTTGCAACTTGGTGGGCCCACGGCCACCGCATCTCAATTCGAACTGCATAACTGCAAGCACGAAATCGTCCAGCACGATAAGCGAAATCTCATCACAACCATTAGATGGGTGCAGCACGATGAGATCTAGGATTTTGTAATTGGAACCACTAAGGATGGATGAACCAATGTGCAGATCGGGGAGGACAAATCTAGGAAGCCGCAGATCGTCGGTTCAGGGATATGTCAGTTGAGAGAGCCGTTGACACCGAAGAGAAATGATTTAGAGTTTTGACCTTTGACCATATATTTATATAAATTATAATATTAATTAATTCTTTTATTACTTATTTAACGTTCCGAACTCCAAATGAATCCTAATGATTGTTTCCCCTAGCCAAATACCCCCTTTCCGAACACAATGAAATATGTTTCATAAGCCAATTCGATCATTTTTGATATTTTTTCTCAAAATTAGAATATAAATTAATATAACAGTCAATATTAAATTTGAATGTACATTTTAATTTGCCGGGGCTACATACTGACTCCAAAAATTATGAATTTTTAAATCTACCTATATTTTGATGATATGGTCGTAACAAAATTAATTTCGTTGAATTTGGAGACCATTTGAAAAATTGCCTTTTTCTAGTCAACTAAATTTAAACTGAAATTACGAAACACGTTTAAATTTGCCACGCTCACATATTAATTCCAAAAATTATGAAATCTTAAACCTGACTATAATTTGACATCCGGTTCCAACAAATGTAGTTTCATCAAAAATGGAGGTTATTTGCAAAATGGCTATTTTTATGGGCTATATATAATTTAAGATATATATAAATTCCATAGCGACTATTCTGAATTTTAAAGTGGACATTACATACAATTATAAAGTGAAATCTCATTTTCTTACATTCATTCGACAAATATAGTTAATTCGATCCTAATGTTTCTTGTTTCATCCAATTCTGACTATATTTAATTCAGTATATTCAATTGAAGTTTAAAACCAATTTTTCGAACTACAATGCCATTTTGAGTTCGTTTTATAGTTAAAATAAATTTATATGTTCTAACGTCGATTTTAATAAATTTCTAGTCATTATTATTTAAAATAAGTCATTTTAAATATTAAAAACCCATTAAAATAGCTAAAATAAAAAATTTAAAATGGTTCAGAAATTCCGGGTTGTTACAATATTCCCCTCATAAAATCTTTTCATCCTCGAAAAGGAACGGAGCTTAAAGTTGTTTAACTAACCAACTCAACTTTCATTCTGGCTTGAGTTCTTCAACTTTTCAGTTTCCAAGAACTTTCTAATTTCTCAAAAATTTGGCTAACAACCTAAATTTTCGAATTTTTCTTCCATAACCTCCTTTGTACGGGGAGTGTTTGAAAATTATATTGGGCCGTATTAGGCACCCAGTAAATCAATAAAAAGCATACTTAATTTTTGTGACCTATCTATGACCAAGGGAGACGTGTAAAAATGTCGAAATCTCATACCTTGCCCCAGTTTTGGGAAATAAAATTATCCATGTGCCTTAATTAACAACAAGAGAGACGTGAATTTTTTTCGTCTCCAGACCTGTGTAGGATATTTATTAAATCCCGCCCCAAGCACCGTTACATGTATTTTATTAAGTCCATGATCAGTCTTATGTTCAATCTGTAATTCAGTCCTTGCCATACAAGCATCTCGCCCGTATGGAAATCCAGAACTCATTAAGGTGCACCTATTTGTCGGGCACGCATTTTATTTCTTTACTCAAGGCGAAGCCATTAACCTGCTCAACATGTATGTATATGTATAAATATATATATATATATATATATATATATATGTATATGTATATACACATATCTATCAAATATATAAATTCAATTTGAACTTTATTTTCTATTCAGCTCTATATTGTATTTGGTTTGGTTTTAATTATCATTTATACTTATATTGGATAAATCAATTATCATTCCAATAATTTTATTAGTTAAATTAATAATCATACAACACAACCACCAATTAATTAGTTGCTTAACTTCTCAAGTATATAAATTTTATATATACTCAGAAATTATATTTTTAATGCCTACTCAAAAAACAATAAATTCTAACTATATTTTTGTTCTCACAACAATCAATTGGAAATATATAGATATCCCACTTTCGAAACTCGAACATAAACACTGATGATGCAGTTGCTATCATCAGAATCATCTCCGGGCGACTAGAGTGTGATTCTATACATACCCAGTATATTTGAGACTTCAAACATACGTTCATGACGCGTATATGCAAAATCTTCGTATACTAGATAGTCCAAATCAATATAAAATAAAATAATCAAATACATATAATAAGGTTTAATTTTCAAAACTAAATTTAATTTTAATAAATAAGACTTTGCATGCTCATTCTAGGGTATTACTAACCCCATCTCTAATGAGTTTCTCTTATAGGATGTTACTAATCCTATCTTTGATGAATTCTCTCGTTCGTTTCTAATGTGTCTTATTCTCGAGCTTTGTAAACAAAAGCTATGATATCAAAGCGACACGATTCGAAATCCCCATATGGCCTAGACCGAACGAGAGCGCGGATTGCGTTGGGAACACGACACATCCGAACACGAACAATAGAACATTTCATTGCTATTACAACAATTTAAATTACAGTACAAGAATATTAGAGAATAAATAAATAATATAAAGCAAAAAAATTAATATCATAGATTTACAAATTACAAACCGGAGGAAAATATAATACATGAATGTAATGTGCAGTGGAAAACAACAACAATAACAGTATATATATTTAGTTATAAAATAAATAATTGTTCAAATATTTTAGTGAGAGAATTCTCACTTTGGTTTCCACTCCATCAGCCTTTATTTCGGAATTTCTGTTTTTAAACTAAATCAAATGACCATTTAATTTGGTTCAAAATTCAATTTGCTATGTTCCCATTGTGTTCAGTTCCATGTTGTAGAGTTTCTGTCGCGATTCGAATGCATTTGAAATCATCCGATTTCGTGTCTGTTTGAAGAAGCTATGCCAATTTAAACTTTTAAATAATTTAATTATATGTAAATAAATTAACAAAGGTTTTAATCAACCTTAATCTTCCTCCTATCTCTGTAATATGCTGGGCAAAATCGAACCCATCCCTTCACCGATGAACTTTACCTGCGCACGCACCAGAGGACCATCAGACTGGGATCCAAAGGCTCCACGTCGAGCGCCTCCGACTGCTCCCACCTTACCCAGCGTGGCTCGCAACTCGGTTGAACCATGACCCCTGAATCTCCGTTTGAACTGCATGCGCTTCAGGCATGAAATCCGCTAGCACAATCAGTGAAATGTCATCACAACCGTTAGATGGGTGCAGCTCGATGAGATCTTGGATTTTGTAATTGAAACACCTGAGGATAGATGAACCAATGTGGAGATCGGGGAGAATGAATCTGGGAAGTCGCGGATCGTCGGTTTAGGGATATGTCGGCTAGGGGAGTCGTTGACCCCGAAGAGAAATGAATTAGGGTTTTGACCCTTGAACATATATTTATATAAATTATAACATTAATTAATTCATTTATTACTTATTTAACGATACGAACTCTAAACAAATCCCAACGATTATCGCCCTCAGCCAAATACCCACATTCCAGACACAATCGATTATGTTTCGTAAGATAGTTCGTTCATTTTTGACAGTTTTTCTCAAAATTAAAATATAAATGAGTATAATGGTCAATATTGAATTTAAATGTACAATTTAATTTACCGGGGCCCCTCCAAAAATTATGAATTTTGAAATCTAGCTATGTATTGATGATACGAGCCTAAAAAATAATTTTGTCAAATTTGGAGACCGTTTGAAAAAGGCTTTTTTCTAGTCGATTAACTTTAAATTGAAATTACAAAACACGATTAAATTTACCAAGTTTACATATTAATTCGAAAAATTAAGAAATTTTAAACTTGACTACAATTTGACATTCCGGTTCCAACAAAAGTAGTTTCGTCGAAAATAGAGGTCGTTTGCTAAATGGCTATTTTTAAGGGCTATATATAATTTAAAATATATATAAATTCCACAGCGACTATTCTGAATTTTGAACTGGACATTGCTTACAATTCATAAAGTGAAATATCTATTTCTTACATTCATTAAAAAGATATAGTTAATTCGATCCTAACATTTCTTGTTTCATCCAATTCTGACTTATATTTAACTTTGTATTTCAATTGAAGTTTAAAACCAAAATTTCCAACTACAACGCCATTTCGAGTTCGGTTTATAATTAAAATAAATTTATACATTCTAACTTCGATTTAAATGAATATTTAGTCATTATTATTTAAAATAAATCATTTTAAATATTCAAAACCCATTAAAATTGGTTCAGAAACTCCAGGCTGTTACAAATAATGTAAAATTACCTAAATTTGTCAAGGGGCTACTTTCTTTGTTGGTACTCCCCTTAGCAATTTTTTAAGAAAAAGAATATTGGCCACCCCTTAGCAATATCTATAGTGTCTATAACAATGCCCCTATATATATATATATATATATATATATATATATATATATATATTGGCGGATCAGATGGGGAACAACGACGTATTGCCAACTAATGATGTTAGATGAAATGTTCACATGAATAAAAAAACATCGCTAATCCTTTAGGGTTTACCGACATATTACCAACAAAAATATTTTAAATAAAATATATTTCATTGTAAGTCCCTTGCGAATTAGCAAGGGATTACCAATAGATTTTTATAAATAATAATTTCTCAAAAATTCATATCTATCGCTAAAACATCGGTAAATAATTTTTAAAATAATTTATAATAAAACTTTTATATTGAGAGAAATGACAGAAATTGGTCGGAGAACTCACGCTAAAATTCGTCGCAATAGTTTGATACAAATATCGTCCTGAAATTTACCGACTATTCGAATCCGTAGGTAATCCGTCGCTAACGCCTATATAGCTACAGATTACCAGCGGATTTCACCGTTGCAAAATTAGCTTTTTCTTGTAGTATATAATAAGAAATTTATTTATTAAATGATGTTTCAATGTATAATTAATAATTGAAATAAAAATGGTTTCGTAACATCGCGGTAGTTCGTAGTTGTACGTTCTGAACTTCAATTGAGTATTCAGAATCCAATATAAGTTGGAATTCTTTGAAACTAGAATCTTTCAGATTTATTGGATTATAGTTTCTAATGGAAGAAAAAAAATCGAGATTTCACCTTGTGGATTTTGAGCTATGTCAAAATCAAATTTTCAGAAAGCCGCTACAGAATTGCTTATGAATTTTAACTATTTATTTAATAAAATAAAAGGATTTTAAACAATTGAATATCGATTTAATTTGGAAATGAAATTATCGATTTTAAAATCCAAATTAGTTTATTTGGAAGTTATATAAATTCTACTTGAACATATATGATAATAATATTTTATTATCAATAGATTTTTTTAAAATCAATTTATATTTGTCAATTTAATATGGAACTTAAGAATAGTCTATTTTCAAACAATCGGATCTCAATGAACATAATCTTATAAAATCCATAATGGTTAATTATTGTAATATTTCCAATTTCGTATCAATTAGAGTCATTTTGTCATCATGCGCTATATAAATGCATATTGCTTTACATTGTGAAATTAAAAATGGTATTTTTAAATTATCTCTGAATTCTACGATACCAATTCCATCGTGCCCAGAATTTTAAGCTATTGTAAGATTTCATGTTTCGAGCCAATCAGAGTTGTTATATCAACATGCGAAAAATAAACGTGAATCAATTACCTATTTAATATTCAAAATTGCGCTATATTTTCAAAGAGACATGTATTTCGACGAAACAAATTTCATTGGGTCCGGAAAGTTAAAATATACCAGGATTTAAATTTTTATCAAGATCAAAATTTCTATGTGATCATACGAATAAAGAAATGTCGAGCGGAAATAGCAACACAGTATTCTAAGTATATTCCTAACCCTTATTATAAATTATCTCCAAACCCTCATCTTTCCTTCGTTCTGGTCAACGAAATTACTGGCCACCATTGATAAATACGTCAAAAATTAATATAAAATCGAAAAATTAACGGAATTGAGAAATTTTGAATCCATTGAACTTCTGCAAGCAAAAACTTCAATTCTATAGTCTCAAAAATTGGTTCGATCAAAATTTCTGATTTTCAAAAATTCGTAATGATCTTGGGTTAGTTTTTCTTATTGATTTGGTCATCGTTGGATGCTTTGGAGGATAACATAGTGTGAGTGGTGGATATTTGCACTTTGTGTGTAAATTTGGGAAAGTCTAAAGCTAAAACAATTGCACGTATTGTGCGTGCTCCAGGAGAAGGTTGTCGATGCATTTAAGGAGGGTGATGCGCGGTGGAAATTGGGGGTTGGAGATTGAGGTATTCGTGAAGAAAGAGAGATCGGTGAAGAGTTCATGGATTTTAGTGGAGAAACCGGGTGGTGAGGAGTGATGAAAGGCGCGATTTTTGTGTTCGGCAGTTTTGCCTGGTGCGTGAGTTCTTTGACGGAGAGGGAAAAAGAATTAGAAGCGTGGTTAGCATAGTTAATTAAATAATTAAGGTAACAAAATAAGGGGTTAGTAATTTAAGCTATTTTAAAATAGTTAAAACTTGTAACCAATGTAACTCGTTCGTTTGTGAAAAGAATTCAACAAAACAAAATTCGTTGGGACTGTATGGATGAAGGCTATGCGTACGAAATGGTTTGAAAGAATTCAAAGCTAATAAGAATTTTATTTTTTCAAATGCTTGTTTGAAACTATATAAATCGACATGAATCATCGATCGAAACAAAATATGAGTTAACTCTCACGCTTTTTGAAATGCTATGATGTGGTAAAATTCTTATAATTACATTTTACCATTTTTAGTATAAACTGGATGTTTGGATGCTTTTGGTGATTATTGTTTGACTATTCGATTTTTGATTGACAATATTTATATTTACGTACTATAAATAAGACTTATTAAGAGTTAGCTTTCTTTTAACTAACAATATTTAAAGATAATTGTAGAATTATTTTTATTAATGAAATTAGTTATTATTCTAATAAGGTTTTAAATGGGATTAGCTATTTTATATTAATAATTAAATGAAGTAAAATCAGTTTTACTTGTAGTTGACATTGAACTTAATTATTCTTTTAATTAAAAATAATTAAAGGATTACCTTTTTGAATGAATATTCATTGAAGGAGGTAATCAAGTTATAATGAATTTGAGTTGAACATTAAAAAGGGGTTTAAAAGGGTTTTTATAAAAACAAATGTTTATAAACCAGGTTTATAAAAAAATTGCAAGGCTTATGCGGTGATTAGATTAAATGTTTACTTAATAAACTGCATTAAGTGAAATGATGGTAATTTGAAATAAATCTTGTAATAGATCCAAGATTTATAAATGGAAATATATAAAAGAGATTTAGAGCTAAGGCGAAGTTTTAGGATAAGCATTACTTAATAATCTAACTAAGTAAATCGATAGTGATTTAACTAAAAATTATAAAATGCAAAAGAAAGGATATTTAATGAATTTTTGTGTAAAGGATTTGGTAAACGGATTCTGAAAATAAAATCCAGTTTAAGATTTTTAATAAGAATGCTAAAATGGATTGGTGTTAAAGACTTGTTACTGGATTTTATAATAAACAAGAGTTGTAAATGTATTTGTATTAAAGATATTTAAATTTAACGGTTATTATTAAGTAAGAGTTTACTTAATCATCAAATTAAGTAAAAGTGGTTTTGAATGGAAGGAATTTTCAAGAATGCAAAGGAAACGCTTAATGGGATTGTGTAAAAGAAGTCTATGAATAGATTTTTAGAAATAAAAATTCAAATTTAAGTTCTATAATAGATACTTAATGGGTTTTGGTAAAAGATTTGGTTAATGGATTTTTGGGTAAAAATCCGAACTGAAATGAATTGGATTTAAGGGGTTTTAAAGATAACGATTGGGTTTTAGTAAGAGTTTATAAATGAAGAGAAGTAAAAAGTGACTATGATTGGAAGGCTATTTCCAAATGGATGCAATGGTTTAAAAAAGCATAATTAAATGAAATAGTAAATGAGATTAGTGAGATATTATAATTAATATCAATTTTTGAATTACAAACTTTTATCTATCTTAAGATAAGATCATTGCCGATTAAGTTCTGAGAGGTAAATAAAATAACCCAACTTGAATGACTTCGGTATTTTCTGAGGATGATATTAGTTTGTAATGGTAAAGCTGTTAGAAATAATTTATTAATTTCGTAAGAGAAATAATATTGCAACGTTGCAAGGGATTGAAATATAATAAAACTATTAGGGTTTTCCATAAAACAACGTATTACTTGTCATTGTTTGGCCAGATGTTAAGTTTGATATATACTTCTATATTTTGTTTAGTATATAGCACTATTTTCTAAATAATTAAAAATAGTAGAGTTTAGTGAATACACTTATTTGAAGAAATATGTAAATGGTTGAGATTTTCATAAGAAATGATGCGAGAAGTTATATGGGTTTGAGAATGAAAATGGATATGGAAATTGAATTATTATTTCCATAAGTAAAGATTAAACTTTAATCTGTAAGTGTGTGGTTAAATAAAATTGTTTGGATTTATAAAATTAATAATATGTCATTGGTAATTAAACTTATACCACTTGGTTATGCATGAATACTAATATTTCGAAGTAAAATAAATAAAAGTAGTTTTGAGAATTTATATAGCGATTTTTCCAAAGTAAAGGGGATGGAAAAGGGCTTTTTGAATGTATAACCATATTTCCAAAGTAAAGGAAAAAAAGTGGCTTTTGTGAGAATAAAGAGGGGTTTGGTATACTTTATCCTAAAAGATATTAGTGTTGGTTGTTGTTTTCAAGGTAATGAAAACAAAAGGTATTTGTTGAGATAAGTATATTGATTTGATGATAGTATTATTAATGAATGGTTTTGAATAAAAAGGGTTTGGGCTACCAATGTACTGATCTACACTGTTTTAGTTTGATAGTTAAAAACCCGACAATTGATCAGATGTTGCTTTTAGACTATGTACGTGTTAGTTTGAAGAGACCGGGATCAGAATAGACACAAAATCACTTCGAACCAACTTTGCGTTTGAAACTAACATTGCAGGGATCTTACGAGATAAATTTGAAGACATAGATCTTTGGAGCGAGATGATTACTTGCTGATGTCTCTAGTTAATAACCAGGATTAAACTTGTAGCGGTAAACCTCAACGTTCCGAGGTATCTTCGGTTTCGTTCAATCATAGAACGAACTTGTACAGACGGATGTCTGACTGAGTAATTCTTAAAATCTCGTACGTTGATTTTGCCAAATATACCAAGTTTGGTGGTGAAGAAGGAAATTTCATTATCTTAACACTAGAGTAATTTTGTGCAAATAAATTAATGATTTGATGGATCTGACAATGTGGCATTCCAAGTTAATGTGATGTTCTAAAATGGTAATTGTTACCTCAAGCCTCATCAACCGGGAAATGACAGAAATCGGGCAGAAAGCATGGGTACGTAGGTCATTCTCATTAAGGTGTATTGTCACCATCTAGAGAAAATTCATTTGTTTCTGATTCTATCGCTTCTGTTTGCTTACCGAAAATGGTTTTTGATCACAAGCGCGGGTGACAGTATATTCGGTACACTCAAGTTAAATGAGTGGTCGGTCAAGTGGGGCTAGGTTAAAAGATGTTCTTGTTGAACCCCAGTGTTTCTTCTCTAGAGAAATACTGATTGCGAGGTACTTCCATACCTTGCCATGTTGGAAATCCAAACTTCAATGCGAGTTGTACGTTTTTAGTAGTAAACAAACTATGTTGGAAAGTGAGATGCAAGCTTTCCGACTCAATTCTTAATTTATTTGTAGATTGATAGACATTATAATAATATCACTGGATTTTGATATGAAAAGCGTTTTGGTTATTTTATTGTAACACACATGTCATATTTATGTGTGGTCGTTTCTTACGAGAGTTCCATTCTTTCCAAGGATTTCCTATATGTTAAGCAAGTTGTTTGTGATATGACTTTTATCATTGAAAGTCTTTCAGATTAACAATCCGTGTGATTTTTCTTTCACAAAAGGGTTCGGTCAGGATAACTGCATTTTTCAGGTTGCATTTGGATTTATTTGGAGCTTGAGGAGTGTAGTTGGAGTCAAGACGTATCCCCGTATTTTCTGGTATTAATTTATTTCAGCTATTTGTGTTGTCAGATTCTATAATCTGATTTGTATGTGTACTCTGATGTTGTATCATATAAATACAGTTTTCTCTTTAAGTAAAGAGCTTGATATATTTTATTTTATTCATTCCTGTGTGATTTTTTTCTACTCTGATTCCGTATTGTTGTTATTCTTCATCTTCTTCTATTCTAATATTTCTTCGTCTCTTCTTTTTGTCCTATAACTTCTTTCTCCTAAAGATTCGTATTTTCATGCAATTTGGGTTGGACGTGAGTAGTAATTAATCAACTCAAAGGTTACGGATTTGCGTGCTTTTACATGTAATGGGCACACTATGGTGTTTTAAAAGAAAGATAATGTCAGGTGCCTACCATGTCAAATATGTATGCATGTTTTCAGTCTAATAAAGGATGCAGATCTATTTCAATTTTAAACCATCAGTTCAATCAAAACATATGAGATAACACTGATAAATAAATGGAAATAACAAGCAACATAATAAATAAGACGAAATCACTACGTGTAACGTCCCATATTTTTGAACATTAATTATGAATATTTAAATCTGTTTTAAATATTGATTTGGTAATATTAATGAATTTTTATATCGAATTTATTCAATAATACGAAGTTTGAACGTATATATTTATAATTTAATTAAAACTAGCTCGAAACAACGCGGCAGTTCGTAATATTGAGTTTTGAACATTAATTGAATATACAAGATATGATATAATTCAGAATTCTTTGAACCAAGAAAAGTTTGAATCCGTTAGATAATAATTTTCTAGAGAAAGAGACAAATCGAGATTTCGTTGTATAGATTGTAAGTTATGTCCAAATTAAATTTTCAAATAGTCAATATGGAATCGTTAATAAATTATAACGATTTAATTAATAAATATAAAGAAATTTCTATATATTTGGATCCTGGTTTAACCCGAATTTCTAAATATTGAGTTTTGAAATCTATATCGGTTGACTCTGAAGCTGTATATGATTCCTTTTGAATATATATATACACATTGGTTTTAATTTATTATTGTTAAATTGAACTGTTTAGAAATTAAATATTTATTCTATTGATATTATATAAGATTTAAAAATAATTGTTTTTCCAGCGATCTCTGTATTCGACGAAACAAGTTTTATTGGAATACGTATAATTAGTTATTACTAGCCTTTTAGTTTGGAGTCAAGCAGAGTTGTTTTGTCGGCGGATGCAATTTTAATGTGAATAGATAAATAAATAGAAAGTAAAATAATAGCATTTTTGCAAACAGAGTCCGTTTTCGATGAAATTGGTTTCATTCGGACCGGAATGTCAAGACGTAGTGGTGCGCCGAATTTTGTTCCATTTTGGTGTTGTTTGTGTCGGTACAAATATTAAAAGCTCAACGAAAAAGTGGTGAATTAGTGGTTAAAATTAAATAACCGTACCAAATTAAATAAAAATAAAATCGTACGTTTAGGTTCTAAGTATTGGCATAAACCTTAACGCAGACCAAACGTATAGCCGATCGCTTCTGCTATATCCATCATACCCTATAATGTAGACCAACTGAATTCAGCGTATGCGTAAGGAACCTGCCGTAAATAAATAAATAAATATTGTCATATGAAAATATAAAATGGTTGTAAACCAATCCATTTTTCCCAGCTACATTTGCAGCTACCATCTTTGGACAAAACATTGTGCCTACCCTGTCGCCCACACATTCAGCACGCATAACGAAATATATTGAAAAGTAGCCTGTAATAGTTCTCAGCTCACACTTGCTTTTCCTCCTCTTTCGAAAACACACAGCCACCCTACTTTCTGTGTAAGCCAAACTAACCTTCTCCTACCTTGTACTGATTGAAACGAGACGTTGTTCTTATCTGCTCTCTACCTCCATATATATATATATATATATATATATATATATATATATATATATATATATATATATGCGCGTTTTTTCCATTCTTTGGAGACTTTCTTTTTTCATCTAAATAAATATGTGTACTCTGAATCTCTTCAATTTTTTTCACGCAAGTTTTTCTGGCTTCACAACCTTGTATAAAATCTGTCGCTTCACTAAGTATACGCAAGATGTGCCATCAAGTATTGTAGGCTACGACTCAACATAGGAGGTGATGGGCACATGCTGTCATAGGTGGAGGTAAGCTTCCCGAGTGTCTATGAGGGGAGGTGCGAGAAGTTTAATGTGAGTTGGCCAGTCGAGAGGGAAGTGGATGAAGGTCACTGGTCGGAGTCAGAAACATAGTTGAGGCGGTGTACTGATGTGGTGGAGACCGCATGAACAGTGAGCATCAGGGAATGGTGCGATGGAAGAAGTCATGGGGTGGGGAGCTGTTCTCATTTTCTTGTAAATTGGTATGGAGATTCTGTTTGAATGGAAAAATGAGGCAGTGGTATGGCCATGGAGTTAGATTTGTTTTCTGGAGCTCGCTTGTGTAGAAGGAGAGGTTCGCCGGAAGTCTGTTACGGGTGCTCGGATGGGTGTCAGTTTGTCAGAGTGTTGTTGGCGCAGTTTTGGAGTGCTGTACAAAGAGGTGCCTGATTTGAAGGATAGAATTTCGAGGAAGATCACGTAATAGTGAAGACATATGTTGGTTTGTCTTCGAGTTATTGGTGTATTGTAGAGACGTTTTGATGCATGGGGATGACATGTTTGGTGAATATTATTTTCGGTTGCAGGTTTATAAATTATGGGAGGAAGAAAGAATGTGGAGAGGGAGTATGAGTTGTATGCGGTGGACTAATGGGAAGTTGTCGTTGGCAGCATGGTGTGAAGGTAACAGAACAATAGCAAGTAGGAAGGGATGCTGCGTTTCAGGATGAGGGAATTTTGTTGAGTTGGAAGGAACAGTGAAGTGGAAGATGCAAATGGATGGTGGGGAAATTTAAACCAAGTCGTTTGTATTAAAACTGGTAACAACAGTGTTCGAAGAAAACAGTGTGCAGGCGCGGAAAAAAATTGTTGGAGCTCAGGCGAGGGGAGCGATATTCTAAGGGGTGGCGCTGGTTGAAGTTCGCCGAAGCATGGGTGTTTGGGTGATGCAAGGAGAAGTGCGGTTTCAGGAAACCTTGGGTACATGGGTTTGAAACTAGCAGGTGATGAATAGTGCCATTTAAATGTACATAACCACGTTGTTTATCTGTGCCTTATCCTAAATTAGATTTGCCTAATTACCATGACTAATTATGGTAACTAAAATGTCCGACTAGCGTGTAATAACAGTTGTGTTTCAATCCATACGAAATTAACAGTTTTAAATGAAAAAAATTATGTATATTACTCAAAACAAATAGGATAAAGGACAACATTGAGCGTTCAACACTTTCAATTCTTATCTCTGTATTTTTAGTTACACCGCAAAATAGTAAAACATAATAATTGGACATCTATTATCAGCTTAGTCAATGGCTAGTCAATTATAAACTGCTCGCAACATCACTACATGGCGATTAGAAGAGATAGTTGGTGAGAAAATTGGAACAAATAGTTTGATTTATGGGTCATATTAATCCCTTGCCTAATCCAATTCGATGGCTTGGTTTAGTAATGAAAAAAAGAAAAATATAAAATATAAAGTTAAATTAAATAAATTATAATTAAACAATAAATATTTCAGACTGTAAGTTATATATTATATAACATGTCTATGTAATAACAGATTTGGACAAAACATGGGACGTTGGAATCGTTGGCACGAGCACTTCATTCTGGAGCAGTTTTAGATGTGTTGGATGCTGCTGAGTTTTTTGGTTAAATTAAACGCATGTCTAATTTAACTGAAAACAGTCATTATTCCGATGAATGGAAATCAAGGTGAGTTCAACTCACTCGACTTATCCCATTTATATTTTATATAAATCGGGTCTTTATTTTGTATGCAATGTTTGTTAATGATTGATGATTGAATGATTGCTTTCTTGTGTGATGAATAATTTTGATATTTATTGATTAAATTAAATGTTTGTTTAATTTAATCAAACTAGATTTTTATTTTAACGATTATATTCCAAAAGAGGTAACTTGCCTTGTTGGTTACATTTATAATAATATAAACGTATTTAATAAATAATTGGATGCTTGAGTGGATGTTTTTAACTGATTATTGCCAGTTATTAGTTAAACAATTTATTTCCGTTTATTGTGATAAATATATTGCTGTATTGAAGTTGAGGTAACCTATTGTGATTTAGGAAAGGTCAAGTTGGAGGAATCCAACCTGATTCCTTGCTATTATTGATAATGTTACTCAAAATGATTATATGTTGTTATTGAATGTGAAAACGACTGATATTTCATGATTCGGTACTTTAATAGACATTTGCCTCTTTAGTACCATTGATAAAGATAATTATAAATGGGAAGGTGTTTATAAAACTGGTTTTGAAAACCAATTTATTAAATAAAATTTGTAATGATTCAAACTAAAGAAACGAGTTATAACATGGTTTATAAACGTAAGTAATAACCTGAATGGAATTTGTTTAAATTGATTATACTAGTTAATTGGAATTAGTTAATAAATTAACTATGATTTGAGTTGACTATTTTAAAGCCGATTATTTTTGGGATGACCTTTAAAAAGGGAATTACTATTTAAATGGTTACAAAAAAAATTAATAATTTATTTAAGTATTTATTTACTGTTTATTCAGACCTACGCAATGAAAGTATATTTTAAAGAGGAACATTTTGAAAGCATGGATTATAAGGCTATTTTTATAATTGATGTTGTTTTTCGTAAAGAAGTAGATCTTAAAACTGAATCCAAGGGCTACAGAAGTAAATGTTATTGGTATTCAAAGTTGTGAACTCTGTACATTTCAAAGTTAATAATTTTGTTCAGCTAAGGTCTGAGAGGTAATTATACGCCAACTTGACTGACATCATTATTGACTAAGGAATAGTCAGGTTCGATAGCGAGAGTTGGATAAATGATGTAAGCTAATGAATGTTAATGGTCTTAAAAATTGTTTTGAAATAGAAATGGAAACATTTTCCGAACATGGGAAGATTAGATATTTCAGAAGTTTAATTAACCGATGGTAAATCAAAGTGGTCAAATGATGCTAGATATTGAATTAGTAAATTCATTTTCTTTTTATGGATAAATGATTTTATTTTGATAGTTAAATAGTCACATATCAAAATCTGGCCAACAATTGTCGGTACGGAGAGACCCGGATCGAATTTATATTCGAAAACCATTCCGACCCACAAATACGAAAACGTGAAAGTTGCTGACCAATATGGAGCAACTGAAAACCGTGGATCTTTATGAGTGGAAGGATTACTTGTCGAATATTATCTGGATTGTAACCAAAGGAATTCTGAGGTGATTCGGTCGTAAGTGATATTTTGCGGATTTGCAAGGACTACTCGCTACTGATCCTTTGGATGTGGTAGGAGGGCTCCTTCAGTTCAACCTGTTCCTTGATGACTTGTATAGATGAATGTATGATTGAATATACCTAGTAGATTACGGGTTGATTGCCTCAAACGTATTTACGTTTGGTGGCAGAGAAATTTGTTTCTCTTAGCCTTATACCCGTACTATTTTTGGGGAAAATAAATTTGTGATTTGGCGGGTTTGACGATGTGACATTCAAAGTTAATGGTGGTGTGTTGTTCTAGAAGATAGCCTCAAGCCTTATCAACTGGGAAATGACAAAAATCGGGCAGGCAACATGGCTAGGTGGGTCATTCCCAAGCAAGGTGTATTATCACCAGTCTAGAGAAAATCCTTATTTATTCTTCTTTCGTTTTTGTATCTCCGCGGATGGATCGTGGGCCCTTAAAAACATCGAGTGATAATACATTGCTACACTCAAGCTAAATGAGTGGGCGGTCATTTGTGGCCGGGTTGCAAGATATTCTTGTTGAATCCCAATGTACCCCCTCTAGAGTACACTGACCGGAAGGTGGTCCCATACCCTGTCATTGTTGGAATCCAATCTCCAACAAGCGCCTGTGGATTTTGATTTTATACTATATATGTAGAGCGTGAGAGATACAAGCGTTCTACTACTTGGTTACTTACTTGATTTACATCACTACGATAATATCAGAATTGTATTGATTTCAAAAATGTTTTGGTTATAGTAAGGTAAAAACCGTTTGTGTTTATTTGTGGGCTAGTCTTACTATTACCCTTTCTTTCAAAAGGTTTTCAAAGATAAGCAATATGGATGTTATTTAAACTTAGTGAGTTTTTCTCATACTGGTTCACCATACTGGTCCGTGGCGTTTGTAATGTCTTAGATCAGCCAAGTTACAGGTCCAGGTTATCAGATGTTGTGGAGCTCAGGTACGAGTTGGCAGAGTCCAAACGTACGATATATAGTATTACTATATTATAACCCGTGCTTCGCACATGGAGAGTGATGGAAGAAGTTGAAGTTTAAGTCTTCGAAAGAATCGCACACAGAGAATGTTGGAGGAGTCCAGACGTTTGATATATTGTATTATTCTGCTGTGTTTTGTATTGAGGACAGGTTATTATAACTGCAAGATTGTTTAACTGCGCAACTCTGATAATGTAAGTATGATTTCAAAGTTTTCAACAAAGTTATTTCCATATTATATTTTCTTCCGTTGCGATGTGAGATTCTGATTAGGTATTGTTTCTTCTTCTTATTCTTCTATTCTAATATTTCTATCTTGTCTTTCTCTCATCTTCTAACTTCTTTCTTAACTTTCTGTTTTTTGTATAACCTGAGTTGACCGTGGCAGTTAAATGTCAACTTAAATTGTACGAAAAAATTGGACGTTACAACCTTGGTATCAGAGCTGAAGGTTGAGTAGTAACCTTGGCTTTGTGGCATAACTCGATAGAGAAGGAGTTAGTAATACCCTAGATTGAGTTCGAGTGTGTATATATACGAGAGAATGTACTTGTAGATTTTATATGAAAATGTTTTGTATTATGTTGAATAATCGGTTAAATTATTGGGAAACCATATTGAACTGGCAATTGGCACAATATTGTTTTACAAATAGGGTAAATGAAATAATTTTTCCTAACTTATATTTTTAAGGAAAAAGGAAATAATTTTCTGTAGTATAGTAATATCGTTTGTTTGATTGTTTTGATTGATTTGTTTGGAATTCAAATTAACTTCAGAAATGAGATTGAATTAAATAATTCTGGAATTTGAAAATCGAATCAATAATGGAAATCAGTCGGATATCAATCCATTGATATTGGTACGTTAAACATGGGTGAACACAGACCAGCAAGTATTAATGTTGAATATAATTCAAATGATCTGGTTATTTGTTATTCAGATGTTGTATTGGTTTAATAAGTACTCATTAACAGTTTAATAAATCCCAGTATAATGAATTGGAAATAAAATCGATTATGAAATAAAACTGAATAATTTGCCCCTGGATTGTATGTTATGTTAAGTGCGGATTTCAGAAGGTGATGGAGTTTATTTGGTACATGGATTGGAAGTATAGATTGGAAGATAAAGGACAATTAGTTGATTTGCTTCGAAATTGGAATTGAGTTGCCAGACAAATAGGTAAACCTAAATATATTGATTAGAGTGATTGATTTTATCACCTGAGTTGGGTAGCCACTTGGCTTTTGGTTTTCTTTTGGAGAATTTGAGGTCTAAAGTGGCAATTGTTGTTGAACCGATCGAACCAAGCATAGGAGGTGCTAACGAAATTCTCGAAAATTTTAAAAGAGTTTAAATATTTTTGATGATAATTCTGTTCTGATTAGTTTGGAATTATTCGGGTTGTAGCATTCTTCTTACCCTGTAATTTCGGGGATGAAATTCTTTTTAGGGGGAAAGAACGTAACAACCCATATTTTTGAACATTGATTATGAATATTTAAATCTGTTTTAAATATTGATTTGGAAATATTAATGAATTTTTATAACGAATTAATTCGAAAAAATTAAGTTTGAACGTATAAATTTATAATTTAATTAAAACTAGCTCGAAACGAGTTTTGAAATTTAATTGAATATACAAGATCTGATATAATTCGGAATTCTTTGAAAGAAGAAAAATTTGAAACTGTTAGATAATAATTTTCTAGAGAAAGAGAAAAATCTAGAATTCATTGTATAGATTGTAAGTTATGTCCAAATTAAATTTTCAACTAGTCATTATGGAATCGTTAATAAATTATAACGATTTAATTAATAAATATAAAGAAATTTCTGTATATTTGGATCCTGGTTTAACCCAAATTTCTAAATTTTGAGTTTTAAGATCTATATCGGTTGAGTCTGAAGCTGTATAAGATTCCATTTGAAAATATATATATGTTCATTTTAATTTATTATCTTTAAATCGAACTGTTTAGAAATTAAATATTTAGTTTTTTAATATTTTATAAGATTTAAAAATAATCATTTTTCCAACGATCCGGGTTTTCGATGAAACGAGTTTTATTGGAATACAAATAATTAATTATTACTATCTTTTCAGTTTGGATTCAAGCAGAGTTGTTTTGTTCGCAGATGCAATTTTATGTGAACTGATAAATAAATAGAAAATAAAATAATAGCGTTTTTGCAAATGGAGTCTTCTTTCGACGAAATTGGTTTCATTGGGGCCAGAATGTCAAGACGTAGCGTTGTGGAGAATTTTGTTCAATTTGGGTGTTGTTTGTGTCAGTATAAATATTAAGTGCTCAACGAAAAAGCGGTGAATTAGTGGTTAAAATTAAATATACCAAAGTAAATAAAAATAGAATAGTATGTTTAGGTTCTAAGTATTGGTATAAAGCCTACCGCAAACCAAACGTATAGCCGATCACTTCTGCTATATCCATCATACCCTATAATGTAGACCAACTGAATTTAGCGTTTACTTAAAGAACCTACCGGAAATAAATAAATAAATATTATCATATGAAAATATAACATGGCTTTAAACCAATCCATTTTTTCCCAATTACATTCGCTGCTACCACCTATGGACAAAACATTGTGCCTACCCTGTTTCTCACATTTTCAACAAGCATACTGATATATATTGAAACGCAGCCTGCAAAAGTTCTCAGCTCACACATGCTTTGCCTCCTCTTTCGAAAATACACAGCCACCCTACTTTCTGTGTAAGCCGACCTAACCTTCGCCTACCCTGTACTGATTGAAACGAGACGTAATTCTTATCTTCTCTCCACCTCCATCTATATATATGCGTGTTTCTCTTCCATTCTTTGGAGCCTTTCTTTTTTTTGGTTTAAATAAATATGTGTACTCAACATCTCTTCAATTTTTTTTCACGCAAGTGTTTATTGCTTCACAGCCTTGTATAAAATCTATCCCTTCACTAAGTGTACGCTAGGTGTGCCATCAAGTATTGTGGGTGTAACACCCCGAATTTTAGTTAATACTAAAATTCACTAATTACAGGATAAATAATCTCAGACGTGGGAATTGGGGGTAACGGGCTGCGTTATTGCGTTCGTCTCGGAAAAATACGCGAAATAGAGTTCGAGTTTTCGAGAATCGGAGTCTGTATGGCCCGGTTATGGCCCAAGGAAGTTTGCGGGAAAATTAGAGATAAAAACAGATTTAGGAATTTAAATTTAAATTTAGAACCAGCGGGGCCAGGCGGGAGGATTCCCGCCTAAGCATGTCGACAGGGCTGTCGACAGGCCTGTCGACAGGGGGGGTGTCGACATGCCTGTCGACTTGCCTGTCGACCTGGCGTGTCGAACCAGGGTGCTTGGGTGCACCAGATCTGGTTTTCTGGCTTGGGCTGGGTCTGGTTCTAGAGGTTTCCTAAATCTAATGGACCTAAGTTAATCTAGGGTTAATCCAAGGGCCTAAAACACTCTCTTAATCTATAAATACACCCTAAACCTACCTTAATCCTCACCAAAAATAGAAACAATGGCCTCATGCCGCCAAATTAAATTCTAAGAAAAGCCTCCACTAATCTAAGAAGAAAGTTGCAAGCTAATTCCTCTCTAATCAATCCTTAATCATCATTATCTTCTTAGTTAGCAACTAATTCTACTTCATAAGGTTGCTAATCTTGAGTTTGGTGAGTTTCTATCACTTTAACATCAATTGTTAAAGTAAGTAGATTGGGTGTAATGAGACTTATGGTCTTAAATGCGGATTAGTGAGTATGAATCATGTATAATGATATGTTACTGTAACAACCCAGGGATTTCGGCACCGAAAATCGACATAAATACCTTTACCGTAACTCATGCCGACCTTCCAACACCGAAAACACTGGATAGTATTAGAAAGAAATTAGAGGGTGAGATAAGAAAGAAAGAAATACTAGAATAGTAGAAGGAGAAGAAACAACACAACACAGAGTCTCACATCGCAGCGGAACGAAAATATAATATAGAAATAAAACTTTATTGAGAGCTTTTAAAAATACTTACAATATCAGAGTACATCAACATCTGGACAGTTATAATAACCTGTCCTCCTATTCAACAAAGCGGAATAGTAGCTACATAATATCATACGTCTGGACCCTTGCAGCTCGTCTCTTCATAGCATTCGATAACCTGAACCTGTACACCCGAGCTAACCCGAGCATTTACAAAACACCGGGTCAGTCTGGTGAACCAGAGTGAGATAAACTCGCACAGTATTAAGGGTAAATCATCCAACAAGATTTTAAAGTTCAAAATCTCTTCAAAAGAAAAGGATAATCGTAAGACCAAATCCACACATAAACACGGACGGTTTTTACCTTACGATAACCCAACCAGTTTTGAAATCAATATCTTGTCTGATATTATAGTAATGTCTAAATACAAGTAAATAGAATCTAGTGGAACGCTTGCATCTCACGCTCTACATATATAGTATACAATCAAAACCGCGGGCGCTTATTGGAGATTGGATTCTGACCTTGACAAGGTATGGGACCACCCGCCGATAGTGTATCTCTAGAGGCGAATACACTAGGTTCAACAAGAACGTCTTGCAACCCGGCCCTCACATGACCGACCACTCATTTCGCTTGAGTGTATCGAATGTATATCACCAACGGTTGGACTCAAACCACCGTTCCCGAATGGGCAGAATCGATAGAATAAGAAACAAAAGGAATTTCTCTAGATAGGTGATTATACACCCTAATGGGAGCGACCCACATAGCCATGCTGCCTGCCCGATTTTTGTCCTCTCCCGGTTGATGAGGCTTGAGGCTAGAATTCCCTTTCAACACCTGGCCACCATTCACTTTGAATGCCACACCGTCAGATCCGCCAGATATCACTAATTGATGTCCACAAAAATACTCTAGTAGTTCAGAGAACCGTCGTCCTCTGTACAACCATGGTACGTTTGAAGAAATCAACGTACGTAATTCCTTTGGAAATACTCTGTCAGACATCCGTCCATACAAGTCATCCAGGAACAGGATGAACCGAAGGTACTCTCCTACTGCATCCAATATAGGAATCACCCCATGGATCAGTAGCGAGAAGTCCTTGCAACCTGTAGATTTCAACCACGACAGAATCACAGTTTATCCCTGGCCGCTAAACCAGAGATTATTAGTAATCCTTCCGCTTATGAAGATCCACGGTCTTCAATGCTCCATCTCGACCGTCTTCTGATATCTTCACGTATTTGTTGGTCGGAATGGTTTTCGAATATAAATTCAATCCCGGTCTTTCCGTACCAACAATCGTATTGGTCAAATTTGATAGTCGATGATTTAA
Organism: Allium sativum; assembly: GCA_030737875.1. Taxonomy (NCBI): domain Eukaryota; kingdom Viridiplantae; phylum Streptophyta; class Magnoliopsida; order Asparagales; family Amaryllidaceae; genus Allium; species Allium sativum. The sequence continues at coordinate 651,526,276 of CM060918.1, forward strand.
CTATCAAAATAATCAGTGTTTCAATCATGACAATCCAATGGGTTCACTGGTTCAGTATTCAGCACCACTTGGCCTTTTATTTAAAACAAACGTAAATTCAACTCTTAAATATTTCGATATAGTTTTGCTTCTTATTTACATAAGAATTTTATTTAAACAAATATCGTTATAACTTCACTTTGGAATACTTAAAGCAATAATCCATACTAATTCTCATAGACTAGAATCCAACTTCACGTTTCCTTTTCTAACTCACAAATATCGTTAAAATTTCACGCGACTCTTTTTATTTCCCTTTACTTTGGAATTCACATTATATATATATATATATATCCAAATGTTGCGTTATTATTTCTCTGGTGAAATAATAAATCATCACTGTCCTCCTTTACCATTACTGCTAATATTACCTTCAAATAATCCTGATGTTGCTCAAGTTGGGGTATTTTAATTACCTCTCAGACCTTGATCAACAACGTTCATATCTAAGGACAAATCCGAGTTGTAATCCTAAAACCAACATTCCATTCAAATATCAATTCAAATACCATTTAACTATTTTATTCAAAATACGGTTTTTTAAACCTTCTTATCATTTGGAAAAAATCTCTTTCTCGGATATAGCCATTCTTCCTTAATTCAATAACTAAGCCACTTCTTGTCAAAAACGCCACCTTTAACACTTCCGCTTTTTAAAACTCTTACTAAAATCAAACCAATGTTTATTAAACTATTATATTTTAAACACACTAATTGAATAATCAAATTCCAATTAAAACGGCCGCTTTAGTCAACCTAAAAATGGTTATCCCATTAAGCGATTCCAATTAGTTTTCACTTTAAATTAATTAATAATATAATTAATTTAAATAATTCCATTGAATTTTGTTCTTAACAAAACAATTATCCAGATTTGACCGCTCGTTTTTATTTCTTATTCTCGTACTTATAAATCTGATTAACTTCAGAATTGACTCCATAAAATAATCAATTCTCTTGAATGAATAAAATATTCATTTATTTCCCTTTTATAAACTTTTATTCAAAATAATATATTTCGAGATCTATTTCTAGTTATAGAATAACTTTTATTATTTCAGTTCTATCCATTTACCTGACGGTAAATCGATATAAATAAAACAATTTACTTTTAGGCCATTTACTGCCGAATAATCAACCAATATAGCCCATTGGTTAAAAACAAGACACAGGTTGTATTTTCAATCATTGATCACTAATCAAATCAATTACCCAATCATGACAGTTTCATGATAATATGAAAATAAATAATATATTTGAGGAATCCGGTTGGATCCCTCCAACCTGTTCTTCCCTGTATACAAATGGTTATCTCAAATCAGACCATTCAATCATTTAACTGATAGTAACTACCATTTAATCCAACTACAAGCCATTCAAACAATTCAACCAGAACACGTTTATTTTATAAACGTGACTAACAAGGTAAGCTACCTTTATTGGATCCAATCGTTAGAATAACGATTTGGTATTTCACTGAAATTAAACAACGGTTTAATTTCATCAGTTAAATCAGCAAGCAAACAGTCAACCATTGACAAGCAGAGCACACAAAATCAAACCCAATTTATATAAATATAAATGGGAAGAACTGAGTGAGTTTAACTCACATTGGATTTCATTCTGGTTAAAATGATGCGTTCAAGTTGCTCTCAACACTATCCGGTCCAGCTTTAAAAGGTTATGTCCATCAATATAATTCTAACATCTCCGATCTTTGTCCAATTTTTCCCTTCACCAAAAAGCTGCTTCGATCAACCATTGCTCTTCACGCCTGTACCCATATTCATTTCAACGAGTCAACGAGGTTCAGCATTGCACGTCAGATCTGTATGCATAATCGGAAAACAGTACTGTCCCACCCTGTATAGATTAAATTGATCAACCATTCCACCGTTAATTTTATAATTAAATTAATAAATTAATTATTATTTTTAAAGTTAATCACTCGGTTAGGCAATTTTAACATGACGTTGGCTTCTCCTAACTCTCGTTCCTTACCCCCTTGTTTTCTTTGATTGCCAAGCAGACCACTTCCAGGCATACGATAATTGATTAGGCTAAGTTAGGATACTATAAACAATATTAGGCTGATGTAATTTGGGCAATAATCAAATGGTCATTAGGCCTATTAATATTCGATTAGTCAAAATGAAATATACCCACGTGAAAATCACTGTTCATCTTCCAACTTTGATGTTTCCGAAACCAGCTTCTCGCACGAACCCACTTCTCACACATGCCAGAGCCGACGCCATACTTCTATCTACCGCCATCACCATTCGTACTCGTCCCCGGTCCCCTCTTTCCCTTCACTGGTTAACAGACTTCGCCACACACTGCCCCACTGCACCGAAGTACACCCACGTCCGTCCATCGCCCATGCTACAGTCACCGCAAGCCCACTTGGAACCGCCGTACTTCACATACACTGCCCGACCATTCACCATGCCATGCTGCACCAACCTCATCTACCAGAGGGCCCCACTATCCCTGCCCACTTCGCCCAGAAATGGAGAGAAGCCGCGACACCAAAGTCTCACCCTTAACAGCCATCCTCCCTCATGTGAAAACACTACCTGCCCCTTTAAATATATACGGCTAATACCTTTGCTCACCTTCACACTCCTTGCGTTAAACAGACCGCAAGTGCTACTATTTCCTTGCTCACGTTCACACATGCAGATCTCGCACAAACCCCACGCTGCTGCTACCATATTCACGTGATTGCAGGGGGAGACTGACGTTAGCTTAAAGCTTGAAGGGAAGCTTGCGATCTGTTCTTTTATTTAATTTCTATTTTAATATGGAGGAAGTTTTCGTTTTCTATAATGGCACTAGTAGAAATGAAAAGAAGAAAAATGGAGCTGCATTTATATAAAGAGAAGGCGTGGGAGCCAAGAAATATTGTGTGCCGTGCAAGGAAAGCAAACGAAGGTGTGGTTGGCACGGAATGAACAGTATAAAAGAGTTTTGTTCGGCGGCCAAGTCAAGTTTGGGATAGCTGTATCCTCTATTCTTTCTAGGTCTGCGGAGACAAGGGGTAGGAAATGACAATTCGATATGTGTATAGCTGAACCATAGGGAAAATTTCATCTCAGTCACATGCATACCAATGCTCAGTTTAATTTGGACAAATCGTGATGTATAGTGTTTGGATTGAAAATAAAAATTATTTTATTTTAACGAAACTTCACGCTGAAGTAACACGTAAAACTACCCCAATTGATTTCTGTCTTCTGATAAAAAAGGCTAATCTTGGTGTAAAAAGGTATTCCGGACCCAATGGAACAAGTTTCGTCGAAATCCGAGGTCGTATGAAAAAATATCCTTTATAAAACCGGAAGTCAACACGCGTTTAAATTTTTCATGATCAAACGGTAAGTCCGATCAACTTGAAACCTTGAAATCCTAAAATAACTTTTCAATACGAACCCAACGGCACTAGTTTCATCACATTCTGAGACTGTTTCCCCGGTAGGCTATTTTTACGCGCACCGCAATGCCCTTTTGAACACCAAATTTCACGGTCTCTAAAAATAACAAACTATATAGCTATTCTGACTCTAATCGACAATACGAACACAACGGAATTGGTTTCGCGGCCTAATTCGATCATCTGTTCAAGTTATACCCAAATAACTCTTTATTAAACTAATTACGCGCTATAGAAATTGAACGGGCGTTTACGGCTACCATGGCCACATACGACATCTGTTTGCCTCGTCATTTAACACCATGCAATAATTTAACAATACGGTTCCAATGAATCTGATTTCGTCGAATTCTGAGTCCGTTTGCAAAATGGCTATTTTAAAGGCCTATAATTCAATAACGATTTTCCATAGCGACTATTTCAAAATTTGATTTGGCCATAATTAACAATCAACAACATGAAATCTAGATTTTTCTCTTTCATATGGAAACTATCTTCACTACGGTTCCAACGTTTCTCGTTTCACAGAAATCCGACTTATATCGGACTCTGTATATCCATTTGAAGTTCAAAACTCCAAATTACGAACTGCACGCCATTTCCAAGCTTGATTTATATTATATATGAATATATATCGTTCAACTTCGTTTAAATAGCGATTTAAATATTAAAATCCATTTATATTCCAAATAAAATATTTAAAACCAATTTAAATATTCAGATTTAAATGGTCGAAAAACACGGGTCGTTACATTCTTCCCCCCTTAAAATAATTTCGTCCTCGAAATTGCTAAGGTAAGAAAGAACATTTCTAACCCATTAATTTCTAAATCCATTTTATTATAAATCAAAAACCAATTCAAAATCGTAAATAAATATTTTCAAAAATATCGGAAATTTTCTAACACATTAAATTCCCGGAAAAATTCGGCAGAGTCTCCCCTGCACGGAGTGACATCTGCGATAACGCAGGAACAAGTAATATGTTTACATCGACCAACGGTCGGAAAACAAAAATCAAAACCCCAAAATTTTATATTTTTCGCATAGGCGTACCTTTTACGAGTGCTATTGGGCATATCTGCTGAACGTATATGTGATTTACCCAACCAACGTCAACCTGTCTAACCATCTGGCACCTGTACTTAACTCAATTCATATATCAGTAATGAATATACGAAATTCTGAAATAATATTTCACTAATCAACTGGTATAACAACACCAATTGCAAAGTCAAACACACAACATCAATTCATTCTTAAACACAGGGTAAAATTGTAAATTCCAATTCATACGTAGTTTCTTTCCAGTTTAATTATACTGGAAATTATTCATAATTTAATAATTCATTTAACTCCACTAAATTGTTGATTATTCCATCCAAACAAACCATCATCCAATAACGAACAATTCACAATCAATAACCAATACATAACCAAGTCAACCAAATCAATTGAATTTATATTCAATATTAATATTTTATTTTTGGTTTCACATAGCGGATCATTAGTCGATTAAATTCTATTTGACTATTATTCATTCAAATTCCAAATTCCACATTTTATTTTATTTAATTTCAATTTCATTGTTAATTAAATTTAACTTAACCAGGTTAATTTTCAATTCAAATTTCCAATCAAATTTGAATTTCATTCAAATCAATCGAACACATTAATATCTCAATAATTTGATAAAATTATTCCTTTTCTATACAAAAATATAATTTGGGTAAAATTATTTCATTTACCCTCTTTTCAAAACAATATGGTATTCATTGACAGTTCAACGCTTTTCAACACTTGAACCGATCGACCAACACAATACAAAACACTTGTATTTAAAATTTACAAATACGCTCTCATATATATACACTCAATCTCGATCTAGGGTATTACTAACCCAATCTCTATAGATTTACACCACAGAGCCAAGGTTATTACTAAACCAATAGCTCTGATACCACTATAACAACCCAGGGATTTCGGCCCCGAAAATCGACATAAATACCTTTACCGTAACTCATGCCGACCTTCCAACACCGAAAACACTGGATAGTATTAGAAAGAAATTAGAGGGTGAGATAAGAAAGAAAGAAATACTAGAATAGTAGAAGGAGAAGAAACAACACAACACAGAGTCTCACATCGCAGCGGAACGAAAATATAATATAGAAATAAAACTTTATTGAGAGCTTTTAAAAATACTTACAATATCAGAGTACATCAACATCTGGACAGTTATAATAACCTGTCCTCCTATTCAACAAAGCGGAATAGTAGCTACATAATATCATACGTCTGGACCCTTGCAGCTCGTCTCTTCATAGCATTCGATAACCTGAACCTGTACACCCGAGCTAACCCGAGCATTTACAAAACACCGGGTCAGTCTGGTGAACCAGAGTGAGATAAACTCGCACAGTATTAAGGGTAAATCATCCAACAAGATTTTAAAGTTCAAAATCTCTTCAAAAGAAAAGGATAATCGTAAGACCAAATCCACACATAAACACGGACGGTTTTTACCTTACGATAACCCAACCAGTTTTGAAATCAATATCTTGTCTGATATTATAGTAATGTCTAAATACAAGTAAATAGAATCTAGTGGAACGCTTGCATCTCACGCTCTACATATATAGTATACAATCAAAACCGCGGGCGCTTATTGGAGATTGGATTCTGACCTTGACAAGGTATGGGACCACCCGCCGATAGTGTATCTCTAGAGGCGAATACACTAGGTTCAACAAGAACGTCTTGCAACCCGGCCCTCACATGACCGACCACTCATTTCGCTTGAGTGTATCGAATGTATATCACCAACGGTTGGACTCAAACCACCGTTCCCGAATGGGCAGAATCGATAGAATAAGAAACAAAAGGAATTTCTCTAGATAGGTGATTATACACCCTAATGGGAGCGACCCACATAGCCATGCTGCCTGCCCGATTTTTGTCCTCTCCCGGTTGATGAGGCTTGAGGCTAGAATTCCCTTTCAACACCTGGCCACCATTCACTTTGAATGCCACACCGTCAGATCCGCCAGATATCACTAATTGATGTCCACAAAAATACTCTAGTAGTTCAGAGAACCGTCGTCCTCTGTACAACCATGGTACGTTTGAAGAAATCAACGTACGTAATTCCTTTGGAAATACTCTGTCAGACATCCGTCCATACAAGTCATCCAGGAACAGGATGAACCGAAGGTACTCTCCTACTGCATCCAATATAGGAATCACCCCATGGATCAGTAGCGAGAAGTCCTTGCAACCTGTAGATTTCAACCACGATAGAATCACAGTTTATCCCTGGCCGCTAAACCAGAGATTATTAGTAATCCTTCCGCTTATGAAGATCCACGGTCTTCAATGCTCCATCTCGACCGTCTTCTGATATCTTCACGTATTTGTTGGTCGGAATGGTTTTCGAATATAAATTCAATCCCGGTCTTTCCGTACCAACAATCGTATTGGTCAAATTTGATAGTCGGTGATTTAACTATCAAAATAATCAGTGTTTCAATCATGACAATCCAATGGGTTCACTGGTTCAGTATTCAGCACCACTTGGCCTTTTATTTAAAACAAACGTAAATTCAACTCTTAAATATTTCGATATAGTTTTGCTTCTTATTTACATAAGAATTTTATTTAAACAAATATCGTTATAACTTCACTTTGGAATACTTAAAGCAATAATCCATACTAATTCTCATAGACTAGAATCCAACTTCACGTTTCCTTTTCTAACTCACAAATATCGTTAAAATTTTACGCGACTCTTTTTATTTCCCTTTACTTTGGAATTCACATTATATATATATATATATCCAAATGTTGCGTTATTATTTCTCTGGTGAAATAATAAATCATCACTGTCCTCCTTTACCATTACTGCTAATATTACCTTCAAATAATCCTGATGTTGCTCAAGTTGGGGTATTTTAATTACCTCTCAGACCTTGATCAACAATGTTCATATCTAAGGACAAATCCGAGTTGTAATCCTAAAACCAACATTCCATTCAAATATCAATTCAAATACCATTTAACTATTTTATTCAAAATACGGTTTCCTAAACCTTCTTATCATTTGGAAAAAATCTCTTTCTCGGATATAGCCATTCTTCCTTAATTCAATAACTAAGCCACTTCTTGTCAAAAACGCCACCTTTAACACTTCCGCTTTTTAAAACTCTTACTAAAATCAAACCAATGTTTATTAAACTATTATATTTTAAACACACTAATTGAATAATCAAATTCCAATTAAAACGGCCGCTTTAGTCAACCTAAAAATGGTTATCCCATTAAGCGATTCCAATTAGTTTTCACTTTAAATTAATTAATAATATAATTAATTTAAATAATTCCATTGAATTTTGTTCTTAACAAAACAATTATCCAGATTTGACCGCTCGTTTTTATTTCTTATTCTCGTACTTATAAATCTGATTAACTTCAGAATTGACTCCATAAAATAATCAATTCTCTTGAATGAATAAAATATTCATTTATTTCCCTTTTATAAACTTTTATTCAAAATAATATATTTCGAGATCTATTTCTAGTTATAGAATAACTTTTATAATTTCAGTTCTATCCATTTACCTGACGGTAAATCGATATAAATAAAACAATTTACTTTTAGGCCATTTACTGCCGAATAATCAACCAATATAGCCCATTGGTTAAAAACAAGACACAGGTTGTATTTTCAATCAATGATCACTAATCAAATCAATTACCCAATCATGACAGTTTCATGATAATATGAAAACAAATAATATATTTGAGGAATCCGGTTGGATCCCTCCAACCTGTTCTTCCCTGTATACAAATGGTTATCTCAAATCAGACCATTCAATCATTTAACTGATAGTAACTACCATTTAATCCAACTACAAGCCATTCAAACAATTCAACCAGAACACGTTTATTTTATAAACGTGACTAACAAGGTAAGCTACCTTTATTGGATCCAATCGTTAGAATAACGATTTGGTATTTCACTGAAATTAAACAACGGTTTAATTTCATCAGTTAAATCAGCAAGCAAACAGTCAACCATTGACAAGCAGAGCACACAAAATCAAACCCAATTTATATAAATATAAATGGGAAGAACTGAGTGAGTTTAACTCACATTGGATTTCATTCTGGTTAAAATGATGCGTTCAAGTTGCTCTCAACACTATCCGGTCCAGCTTTAAAAGGTTATGTCCATCAATATAATTCTAACATCTCCGATCTTTGTCCAATTTTTCCCTTCACCAAAAAGCTGCTTCGATCAACCATTGCTCTTCACGCCTGTACCCATATTCATTTCAACGAGTCAACGAGGTTCAGCATTGCATGTCAGATCTGTATGCATAATCGGAAAACAGTACTGTCCCACCCTGTATAGATTAAATTGATCAACCATTCCACCGTTAATTTTATAATTAAATTAATAAATTAATTATTATTTTTAATGTTAATCACTCGGTTAGGCAATTTTAACATGACGTTGGCTTCTCCTAACTCTCGTTCCTTACCCCCTTGTTTTCTTTGATTGCCAAGCAGACCACTTCCAGGCATACGATAATTGATTAGGCTAAGTTAGGATACTATAAACAATATTAGGCTGATGTAATTTGGGCAATAATCAAATGGTCATTAGGCCTATTAATATTCGATTAGTCAAAATGAAATATACCCACGTGAAAATCACTGTTCATCTTCCAACTTTGATGTTTCCGAAACTAGCTTCTCGCACGAACCCACTTCTCACACATGCCAGAGCCGACGCCATACTTCTATCTACCGCCATCACCATTCGTACTCGTCCCCGGTCCCCTCTTTCCCTTCACTGGTTAACAGACTTCGCCACACACTGCCCCACTGCACCGAAGTACACCCACGTCCGTCCATCGCCCATGCTACAGTCACCGCAAGCCCACTTGGAACCGCCGTACTTCACATACACTGCCCGACCATTCACCATGCCATGCTGCACCAACCTCATCTACCAGAGGGCCCCACTATCCCTGCCCACTTCGCCCAGAAATGGAGAGAAGCCGCGACACCAAAGTCTCACCCTTAACAGCCATCCTCCCTCATGTGAAAACACTACCTGCCCCTTTAAATATATACGGCTAATACCTTTGCTCACCTTCACACTCCTTGCGTTAAACAGACCGCAAGTGCTACTGTTTCCTTGCTCACGTTCACACATGCAGATCTCGCACAAACCCCACGCTGCTGCTACCATATTCACGTGATTGCAGGGGGAGACTGACGTTAGCTTAAAGCTTGAAGGGAAGCTTGCGATCTGTTCTTTTATTTAATTTCTATTTTAATATGGAGGAAGTTTTCGTTTTCTATAATGGCACTAGTAGAAATGAAAAGAAGAAAAATGGAGCTGCATTTATATAAAGAGAAGGCGTGGGAGCCAAGAAATATTGTGTGCCGTGCAAGGAAAGCAAACGAAGGTGTGGTTGGCACGGAATGAACAGTATAAAAGAGTTTTGTTCGGCGGCCAAGTCAAGTTTGGGATAGCTGTATCCTCTATTCTTTCTAGGTCTGCGGAGACAAGGGGTAGGAAATGACAATTCGATATGTGTATAGCTGAACCATAGGGAAAATTTCATCTCAGTCACATGCATACCAATGCTCAGTTTAATTTGGACAAATCGTGATGTATAGTGTTTGGATTGAAAATAAAAATTATTTTATTTTAACGAAACTTCACGCTGAAGTAACACGTAAAACTACCCCAATTGATTTCTGTCTTCTGATAAAAAGGCTAATCTTGGTGTAAAAAGGTATTCCGGACCCAATGGAACAAGTTTCGTCGAAATCCGAGGTCGTATGAAAAAATATCCTTTATAAAACCGGAAGTCAACACGCGTTTAAATTTTTCATGATCAAACGGTAAGTCCGATCAACTTGAAACCTTGAAATCCTAAAATAACTTTTCAATACGAACCCAACGGCACTAGTTTCATCACATTCTGAGACTGTTTCCCCGGTAGGCTATTTTTACGCGCACCGCAATGCCCTTTTGAACACCAAATTTCACGGTCTCTAAAAATAACAAACTATATAGCTATTCTGACTCTAATCGACAATACGAACACAACGGAATTGGTTTCGCGGCCTAATTCGATCATCTGTTCAAGTTATACCCAAATAACTCTTTATTAAACTAATTACGCGCTATAGAAATTGAACGGGCGTTTACGGCTACCATGGCCACATACGACATCTGTTTGCCTCGTCATTTAACACCATGCAATAATTTAACAATACGGTTCCAATGAATCTGATTTCGTCGAATTCTGAGTCCGTTTGCAAAATGGCTATTTTAAAGGCCTATAATTCAATAACGATTTTCCATAGCGACTATTTCAAAATTTGATTTGGCCATAATTAACAATCAACAACATGAAATCTAGATTTTTCTCTTTCATATGGAAACTATCTTCACTACGGTTCCAACGTTTCTCGTTTCACAGAAATCCGACTTATATCGGACTCTGTATATCCATTTGAAGTTCAAAACTCCAAATTACGAACTGCACGCCATTTCCAAGCTTGATTTATATTATATATGAATATATATCGTTCAACTTCGTTTAAATAGCGATTTAAATATTAAAATCCATTTATATTCCAAATAAAATATTTAAAACCAATTTAAATATTCAGATTTAAATGGTCGAAAAACACGGGTCGTTACAGTTACTCTATGTTGTTCTATGCATATTTGATAAGTTGGTTTATGCATGCTTAATAAGTTGATTTATGCATGTTTAACAAGTTGATATATGCATGTTTAATAAGTGGATTTATGCATATTTAATAAGTGGAATTATGCATGTTTAGCAAAGTGAGATATGCAAGTTAAGTATATGTTTAAATGCAAGTTGAAAGTGATATGCAAGTTAAGTATATGTTTAAATGCAAGTTGAAAGTGATATGCAAGTTATGCATGCTTATGCAAGTATATGGATACTTATGCAAGTCATGTATATGTTTAAATGCAAGATTTATGTGATATGCAAGTTATGCATGCTTATGCGAGTGTATGAATGTTTATGCAAGATATGTATATGCTTAAATGACATGATATGCAAGTTATTCATGTTTATGCAAGTATGTGAATGCCTATGCAAGTATGTGGATGCTTATGCAAGTTATGTGTATGCTTAAATGCATGTTTAACATGTTATGCAAGATATGTGTATGATAATATGCAAGCTCATATGCAACATGTTATGCAAATCATGTGTATGATAATATGCAAGTTTGGGTTGTATGTAGTTGGGTTAATATATGCTCATATATGCAAGTTGACATCCTCTTAACCCATGACAAAGTTGTATGTTAAACCCATGATATTTGTAATGATCTTCTCCTTATTATGTCATGTAACGAGAACGATTTACGTGGGGAACGATGGGGTGGTAAATATGTTAATAAATGAATGTTTGGGTATGATTAAGCATACCATAAAAATAAATTACCATAAGTGGGAATTTACCTATTGAGTTAGGTCTACCCCATGGGAATTTACCTATTGAGTTAGGTCTACCCATGTTATGGAAAACTTGATATTAATTAGGGATAATTAATATGGGGGTGATTAATTAGGTGTAATTAATCGACTAAGACACGAGGTTGGACTCATTTGTAGTGTAAAACTGCCCGGACCCGACCGGCTTAACCAGTTGCTACAAATGTCAGCCCAATGTGAGAGGTCTTAGCCATAAATTAAATACGTGATTAAGGTAAAGACACGAGGTTAGACTCTGTTATGACGTAAGACTGCCCGGATTCTACCGGCTTAACCAGGCGGTCATAACAGTTAGTCTAATGTGGGAGGTCTTTACGGGAGATCACGGTCTTAATTAATTAAGAAACACTTAACCATAATAGCATGTAGTGGGACATGAGGGGTTAAGTGGGTGCCTTGGGTGGCATGAGGAGATTTTGTGATTGCCTTGGGTGGCATGTGGAATCTAGTGGGTTGCCTTGGGTGGCAATAGAAAAATACGATTAGAATACTTAACCAAGTGGAAACATGTAATTAAACATGATTAAAGGGTTAAGTGGGATACACTAGATATTTGACAAGCTTAAGTGGGTAGCTTGTGGGGGCCCATTTCAACCAATATCCCAAACGTATCTTTGTGGGCTCGACCCATGTCGAGTGACGGGACACGCATATTGGGCTTGATTATAAGAGGCCAAAACGGGTTAGCGGTGGCAACGCAAGTCCAACGGGCTTCATATGCGTGTGTGGGCCCGGGCTGGTAGATAAGCCGTTGTTGCATCGTGTAGATATAAAGCCGTGCACCGTTAGTATTGGGTAGCCACTTTAGGGGAGTGATACACCCCACTGTGGGACCAGCACGGGTATCTACGGTAGGGAGCCGATCGCTTGGGGAGTAGTGGGTACACCTAGTGGAAATAGGGGCAGACGGCACCTATGTAGGGGTACACGAAACTACTGAGTAAGAATTACTGGGTACACCTAGTGGAGATAGGGGCAGACGGCACCTATGTAGTGGGCTAGGAGTACATGGAACTACTGGGGAAATTTTCTAAGTCCTTGGAAGGGATCAACCTTTAAGTAGGAAATGACTGGTGTGGTGCAGTTAGTAATTATCCTTGGGTGGGTAGATGCGTCCTGACGGTTATCTTAGTTTATCCTAAGTCTACCAAGCTGCTTAGTGTAGCCATTCATCCCCAGATATTACCGTGGTCAAGTTTATGTCTTCTCTGGTTACTTTAATGATTGTATTGTTAAAGTTATAGGACTCACTCAGACTTATGTCTGACCCCGTTGTTTTTATCTTTTTCCCAACCCTCAGGTCCTTCGGTGGATCCTAGCAGTAGTAGAGCTTGATCGGATTGCTGTTCCAGTCTTGAGGAGCTTGGATAGATGTAAAGCTCCAGTTATCCAGTTATCTTTTCTTTTGTCATGGCTATTGTATTTGAGAGTGGGATTATGTACTTCTTTATTTTGATGGATATTGTACTTGACTTTTATCATGGTTTTATGATGTAACCAGACATGTTTATTTCCGCTGTTGTGAGATGATATTTTTAAAATTTCAAGTACTAATTATATCTGTCTTGTTGTAATTTTTCTGTTCTATATTCACTAAAATACTCCACCGATGCTATGGCATTCCCTTAGTGAGTGATCATGGCGGGAGTGGGGTGTTACACGTGGTATCAGAGCAAAGGTTACCGGAACAGATAAAATTTTTAGAAAACTATTTTTCTAAAACATTTTTGGAAAAGATATTTTCAAAAACATGTCTTTTAAAGAGAAAAGTTTTTGAAAGAAAAGCATAATCCCCAATAGCCATATCTATATCCTTCGAATTCTCCGTTTTGAATCTTTCCTTTTTCGTTTCAGCATGGCTGAGGATCTTAACTTTCCGGAGGGTGTGACGGTACCAGTATGGTATAGGAGATTGATGGAGGCTAGGGCCACCACTGCGGGTCCAGCAAATGTTCCTCCACCAACCGTAGCACCCGATCTTCCTCCTCCCCCTCCTCCTCGCACGGATACTTTTGCTAAGACTTGTAAGGAGTTTAAAGCTATGGGAGGGAAACCTTTTCAAGGATCTGAAACCTTTGTGGAGGCTAGAGATTGGCTTAAGGAGGTGGAAGAGTTGATAGATATCTTTGAGATGGAAGAAGGGAAGAAAGTCAAGTTGGCTGCTTGGTTAATGAAGGGAGAGGCCTCATTCTGGTGGGAGGTCACTAATGGAGAACGCCTCGTTGACTCTTGGGCGGATTTCAGGCAAAGATTTGTGGCTAAGTTTCTCTCAAGGGCGGAGGAGAACTTGTATATGGAGAGATTCTTGACTCTAAAGCAAGGAAATCTTTCGGTGAAGGAATATGTTAACAAGTTTAATCAATTGGCAAGGTTTGGCCTAGACATGGTGAATACACCGGAGAAGAAGGCTTTGAGGTTCGTGAAAGGCTTGAATGAACCGATGCATGGGTTGGCTATGACTCACATCCCTATGGGGGCCACCTTTGAGAAGCTAGTTGACATGGCACTCATGTATGAGGAAGAGAAGGGTCCTAATGCTAATAAGGCACCCGAGAAGAAGGGAGATCAAAAGAGACCTCAACAACATCAAAGCAAAGGTGGGAAAGGCAACGGTGGCAAGGGCAAGAAGAAGAAGTGTTTCAATTGTGGGACACCTGGCCACCTAAGCAAGGATTGTCGCAAGAAGAAGAAGACCGGTTGCTTCCACTGTGGCGAAACAGGGCACTTAGTGAAGGATTGCCCTAAGAAAGGGCAAAGGACGGGATCTACCTCAGGAGGACAGGTGCAAGCTCTTATGGCACCGAGTCAGGCTAGGGGGCAAGTACAGGCTCTCGCGGTTCCACCGATTCAGGAGAGAGGTAGAACTATTTCCGTTGAAAGTCTGGTTTTTCTATTTGACCATCCTGTCCGTACATTGTTTGATTCAGGCGCATCACATTCGTTTATTTCATCATCATTAGTTGAGTCACTGCACCTAGACACCAGTCTGGTAGATGATCCCTTGGTTGTTTCAAACCCAATTGGGGGCTCCACTTATTTGTCCATGATATGTTTGGGTTTGAAGATTTCTATACTTAGCATTGAGTTTAGATGTGATGCTTTTGTGTTGGGCTTCACGGGCTATGGGTTGATTTTGGGCATGGACTGGTTATCCAGTAATGGTGCCGTTCTTGATTGCGAAAGGAGAGTTGTTAGGCTCATGACCCGCTTGGGTAACACTCTCGAGATTTCTTGTAATCCCATGGACTCTGTTATGCTAAGTTATCTTGAATCGCTTGACGCTTCGGTCGAGAGTTTGCAATCTATGAGAATGGTCCGGGAATATCCGGATGTGTTTGAGGAGGTGAAGGGCTTACCTCCGAAGCGGGAGATTGACTTCCGAATATATTTGGTGGATAATGCTAAACCGGTATCTTTACCAGTGCGCCACATGGCTCCTCGTGAGAGGAGGGAACTCCATAAGCAAGTAGGGGAGTTGCTTGAGAAGGGGTTCATAAGACGGAGCATATCGGAGTGGGGTGCCCCAGTAGTATTTGCTACGAAGGCGGATGGGTCCCTCAGACTTTGTGTAGACTATAGAGAACTCAATAAGCTCACAAAGAAGAATAGACACCCATTGCCGAGGATTGATGATCTTTTCGATCAGTTGGTTGGCGCCTCAGTATTTTCTCAGTTGGACTTGGCCACGGGGTTTCATCAGTTGAGGGTGGCTGAGGATAGCATAGACAAGACTGCCTTTAGGACTCCGGATGGTTTCTATGAGTGGCTGGTGATGCCATTTGGATTGACGAACGCCCCTGCATACTTTTTTGATTTGATGAGTAGGGTGTTCAGGGAGTTCCTTAATAAATTTGTGGTGGTCTTTGTGGATGATATCTTAGTATTTTCTAAGAGTGAAGAAGAGCATGCCCTACATCTTGGGGAAGTATTGAAGACTCTTCGAGCACATAGCCTTAAGGCTAAATTCTCTAAATGTCACTTCTGGAGGAGGGAAGTGCGGTTCTTGGGGCATGTGGTCTCCAAGGAGGGGATAGCTGTGGATCCCGCGAAGGTAGTATCAATTCAGGATTGGAGGGTTCCGAAGAATGCTACCGAAGTAAGAAGTTTCTTGGGGTTGGCGGGTTATTATAGGAAGTTTATCAAAGACTTCGCGAAGATATCAGCCCCATTAACCCGCTTAACAAAGAAGAATCTTGTTTTCACATGGGACGTAGATTGTGATGATGCGTTCCGACGGTTAAAGAGAGCTTTAACCACTGCTCCAGTTTTAGTGTTGCCAGATGGGAGCAAGCCATTTGTTGTCTATACCGATGCCTGTGGGACAGGCCTTGGCGCAGTCTTAATGCAAGAGGGAAGGGTAATAGCCTACGGTGGAAGGCAGTTGAGGGCACATGAGAAAAATTACCCTACCCATGATCTAGAGTTGGCCGCTATTGTATTTGCGCTTAAGATTTGGCGCCATTATCTTCTTGGTGAGAGATTCGAGTTGTTCACGGACCACAAATCATTAAAGTACTTGTTTTCTCAGAAGGATTTGAATCTGAGACAGCAAAGGTGGATGGAGTTCTTAGCATCCTATGACTTCGAGATATTGTATACCCCTGGCAAGGGTAACGTGGTGGCGGACGCCTTGAGTAGGAAGAGGTTGTCCTTGAGTCCATTGTTCGTGGAACGACGAAGCTTGGAATTTATCTCGATGTTTGATTTCAGACCTTCCATTGACTATGTACCCGGTTTGCTAGCTTCTTTGGAAGTTAGACCTACTCTTTTGGGGCGGATTGGAGAAGCCCAGAGGGACGACCCACAGTTGGTTGAGTTGATAGAGAAGCTCATAAGGGGGGAATCGTCCAGCCATTTGAGTAGGTACACCCTAGACGATAGGGGGTGCTTGCGTAGAGACGGTAGACTTTGTGTACCGCAAGATGAAGGGTTGAGGAAGGTTATTCTTGATGATGCACACCGTTCTAGGATGACCATTCATCCCGGTGGGGATAAGATGTACCAAGACATGAAAAGGGTTTTCTTCTGGGCCGGTATGAAGAAAGATGTGGCCGAGTATGTCGCTCGATGTTTGGTATGTCAGCAAGTGAAGGCGGAGCAAAGGAAACCAGGTGGGTTGCTTCACCCATTGGAGGTTCCGCAATGGAAGTGGGATAGCGTCTCGATGGATTTTATTGACGGGTTACCCAGGTCGAGGAAGGGTAATACAGGAATTTGGGTGGTGGTAGATAGACTTACTAAGAGCGCCCATTTCATACCTGTGAAGAGCAAGAGGACTGCTCCATGGCTAGCTTCAGTATATCTTCGAGAGATAGTTCGATTACATGGGGTACCCTCTAGCATAGTTAGTGATCGAGATCCTATCTTCACTAGCGAGTTCTGGAGAAGTTTGCAAGAAGCAGTGGGGACTCAATTGTGTCTGAGCACCGCATATCATCCTCAGACAGACGGCCAGACTGAGAGGGTGAATCGTGTTCTAGAAGACCTTTTGAGGCTTTGTATCTTAGATTTTGGAGGTACATGGGAAGAGCATCTTCCACTGGTGGAGTTCGCATATAATAACAGCTTTCAGTCCAGTATTGGTATGGCTCCTTTCGAAGCTCTCTATGGAAGGCCTTGTCGATCACCTACATGTTGGTGGGAATCTACGGATAAGATCTTGCTTGGGCCTGATATGGTTAGGGAGACTTCAGAGAAGATTGACTTGATTCGAAGAAGGATGAAAGCAGCGCAGGATAGGCAAAAATCTTATGCGGACAAGAGAAGGACGGATCTTGAGTTTGAGGTTGGGGATATGGTCTTTGTCAAGGTATCTCCGTTGAGAAATGTTGTTCGCTTCGGATCCGTTGGGAAGTTAGCACCAAGGTTTGTTGGGCCGTTTCCTATCAAGGAAAGGATTGGACGGATGGCATATAGGGTGGAGTTGCCCGACAGACTTAGTGGTGTTCATGATGTATTCCATGTATCACATCTGAGGAAGTGCTTACATGAGACCGCAGAGGTGGTAGAGCCGAGCTTGCTTAGGGATATGGAGGTTGAGCGTGATGCGACGATTCGACGAGCTCCTACTCGCATCCTTGGGTCAGAGACTAGGAAATTGAGGAATCGAGAGGTTCAGCTAGTCAAAGTACAATGGGGAGAAGAAGAGAGCAACGCAACTTGGGAGACGGAAGCGAAGATGCGTTCATTGTACCCATTTCTTTTTGAGGGTATGTCTTTACTTTCTCCTTTATCGCTTGTCTAGTACTTATCTTATCTTTGGTATGTCCTCTCGTTAATACCTTTGACCTTTAGATAGGGTAAACCTATGGTTGAAACATGTGTTTGAGACATGTTATGGTTGATGGATGCAAGTGGATGCAAGTGTTTGCTAGTGGTTGCTCGTGGATGCATATACACACACTCTAGGCACTAGATCGGCTCAGTCACTTCATATTGCATATTGCATAAAATTGTGTGTAGAAAAATATTTATGGATGTATAATGGTTGTGTTATCACATGGATGATGCATTTTGGTGAATGATTGTGCACTCATGTAGATATTGTATGTGTCGATAGGGTTTTCTCGCATACATAATGGATGCATGGCACTATCATGGTTTGCATATGTTCATACATTAGATAGGGAACATATACACACACTCTTTGCATATGCTCATACATCATTAGAAATTGTTCTAAGGACAATGGATGCCCATGTTTGATGGATTGAGTAGATGGTTGTTTGGATGGTAGGATATGCATTCTCCTTAGCTTAAGAGATTTCGGGGACGAAATCCTTTAAGGAGGGGAGAATGTAACACCCCGAATTTTAGTTAATACTAAAATTCACTAATTACAGGATAAATAATCTCAGACGTGGGAATTGGGGGTAACGGGCTGCGTTATTGCGTTCGTCTCGGAAAAATACGCGAAATAGAGTCCGAGTTTTCGAGAATCGGAGTCTGTATGGCCCGGTTATGGCCCAAGGAAGTTTGCAGGAAAATTAGAGATAAAAACAGATTTAGGAATTTAAATTTAAATTTAAATTTAGAACCAGCGGGGCCAGGCGGGAGGATTCCCGCCTAAGCATGTCGACAGGGCTGTCGACAGGCCTGTCGACAGGGGGGGTGTCGACATGCCTGTCGACTTGCCTGTCGACCTGGCGTGTCGAACCAGGGTGCTTGGGTGCACCAGATCTGGTTTTCTGGCTTGGGCTGGGTCTGGTTCTAGAGGTTTCCTAAATCTAATGGACCTAAGTTAATCTAGGGTTAATCCAAGGGCCTAAAACACTCTCTTAATCTATAAATACACCCTAAACCTACCTTAATCCTCACCAAAAATAGAAACAATGGCCTCATGCCGCCAAATTAAATTCTAAGAAAAGCCTCCACTAATCTAAGAAGAAAGTTGCAAGCTAATTCCTCTCTAATCAATCCTTAATCATCATTATCTTCTTAGTTAGCAACTAATTCTACTTCATAAGGTTGCTAATCTTGAGTTTGGTGAGTTTCTATCACTTTAACATCAATTGTTAAAGTAAGTAGATTGGGTGTAATGAGACTTATGGTCTTAAATGCGGATTAGTGAGTATGAATCATGTATAATGATATGTTACTCTATGTTGTTCTATGCATATTTGATAAGTTGGTTTATGCATGCTTAATAAGTTGATTTATGCATGTTTAACAAGTTGATATATGCATGTTTAATAAGTGGATTTATGCATATTTAATAAGTGGAATTATGCATGTTTAGCAAAGTGAGATATGCAAGTTAAGTATATGTTTTAATGCAAGTTGAAAGTGATATGCAAGTTAAGTATATGTTTAAATGCAAGTTGAAAGTGATATGCATGCTTATGCAAGTATATGGATACTTATGCAAGTCATGTATATGTTTAAATGCAAGATTTATGTGATATGCAAGTTATGCATGCTTATGCGAGTGTATGAATGTTTATGCAAGATATGTATATGCTTAAATGACATGATATGCAAGTTATTCATGTTTATGCAAGTATGTGAATGCCTATGCAAGTATGTGGATGCTTATGCAAGTTATGTGTATGCTTAAATGCATGTTTAACATGTTATGCAAGATATGTGTATGATAATATGCAAGCTCATATGCAACATGTTATGCAAATCATGTGTATGATAATATGCAAGTTTGGGTTGTATGTAGTTGGGTTAATATATGCTCATATATGCAAGTTGACATCCTCTTAACCCATGACAAAGTTGTATGTTAAACCCATGATATTTGTAATGATCTTCTCCTTATTATGTCATGTAACGAGAACGATTTACGTGGGGAACGATGGGGTGGTAAATATGTTAATAAATGAATGTTTGGGTATGATTAAGCATACCATAAAAATAAATTACCATAAGTGGGAATTTACCTATTGAGTTAGGTCTACCCCATGGGAATTTACCTATTGAGTTAGGTCTACCTATGTTATGGAAAACTTGATATTAATTAGGGATAATTAATATGGGGGTGATTAATTAGGTGTAATTAATCGACTAAGACACGAGGTTGGACTCATTTGTAGTGTAAAACTGCCCGGACCCGACCGGCTTAACCAGTTGCTACAAATGTCAGCCCAATGTGAGAGGTCTTAGCCATAAATTAAATACGTGATTAAGGTAAAGACACGAGGTTAGACTCTGTTATGACGTAAGACTGCCCGGATTCTACCGGCTTAACCAGGCGGTCATAACAGTTAGTCTAATGTGGGAGGTCTTTACGGGAGATCACGGTCTTAATTAATTAAGAAACACTTAACCATAATAGCATGTAGTGGGACATGAGGGGTTAAGTGGGTGCCTTGGGTGGCATGAGGAGATTTTGTGATTGCCTTGGGTGGCATGTGGAATCTAGTGGGTTGCCTTGGGTGGCAATAGAAAAATACGATTAGAATACTTAACCAAGTGGAAACATGTAATTAAACATGATTAAAGGGTTAAGTGGGATACACTAGATATTTGACAAGCTTAAGTGGGTAGCTTGTGGGGGCCCATTTCAACCAATATCCCAAACGTATCTTTGTGGGCTCGACCCATGTCGAGTGACGGGACACGCATATTGGGCTTGATTATAAGAGGCCAAAACGGGTTAGCGGTGGCAACGCAAGTCCAACGGGCTTCATATGCGTGTGTGGGCCCGGGCTGGTAGATAAGCCGTTGTTGCATCGTGTAGATATAAAGCCGTGCACCGTTAGTATTGGGTAGCCACTTTAGGGGAGTGATACACCCCACTGTGGGACCAGCACGGGTATCTACGGTAGGGAGCCGATCGCTTGGGGAGTAGTGGGTACACCTAGTGGAAATAGGGGCAGACGGCAACTATGTAGGGGTACACGAAACTACTGAGTAAGAATTACTGGGTACACCTAGTGGAGATAGGGGCAGACGGCACCTATGTAGTGGGCTAGGAGTACATGGAACTACTGGGGAAATTTTCTAAGTCCTTGGAAGGGATCAACCTTTAAGTAGGAAATGACTGGTGTGGTGCAGTTAGTAATTATCCTTGGGTGGGTAGATGCGTCCTGACGGTTATCTTAGTTTATCCTAAGTCTACCAAGCTGCTTAGTGTAGCCATTCATCCCCAGATATTACCGTGGTCAAGTTTATGTCTTCTCTGGTTACTTTAATGATTGTATTGTTAAAGTTATAGGACTCACTCAGACTTATGTCTGACCCCGTTGTTTTTATCTTTTTCCCAACCCTCAGGTCCTTCGGTGGATCCTAGCAGTAGTAGAGCTTGATCGGATTGCTGTTCCAGTCTTGAGGAGCTTGGATAGATGTAAAGCTCCAGTTATCCAGTTATCTTTTCTTTTGTCATGGCTATTGTATTTGAGAGTGGGATTATGTACTTCTTTATTTTGATGGATATTGTACTTGACTTTTATCATGGTTTTATGATGTAACCAGACATGTTTATTTCCGCTGTTGTGAGATGATATTTTTAAAATTTCAAGTACTAATTATATCTGTCTTGTTGTAATTTTTCTGTTCTATATTCACTAAAATACTCCACCGATGCTATGGCATTCCCTTAGTGAGTGATCATAGCGGGAGTGGGGTGTTACAATGGGCCATGACTGAACATAGGAGGTGATGGGCGCATGATTTCTGAGATGAAGCCGAGCTTCCCCAGTTTCTATGAGGGGAGGCGCGAGAAGTTCAACGTGAGTTGGCCAGTCGAGATGGAAGTGGATGAAGGTCACTGGTCTGAGTCAGAAACTTGGTCGAGGCAGTAAACTGACGTGGTGGAGACCGCGTGAATAATGAGTATAAGGGAATGGTGCGATGGAAGAAGTCATAGGGTGGAGAGCTATTCTAGTTTTCTTGTAAGACGGTATGGAGATTCTGCTTGAATGGAAAAATGAGGTAGTGGCAAGGCCATGGAGTTAAAGTTATATTCTGGAGCTCGCATTTGTAGAAGGAGAGGTTCGCCGGAAGTAAGTTACAGGTGCTCGGATGGGTGTCAGTTCGTCGTACTGTTGTTGGCGCGGTTTTGGAGTGCTAAACAAAGAGGTGCGTTGAAACACCCCACCTCCATTAAGGTCACTCACAAAGGGAATGCCTTAACTTTGGTGGAGGTTTATAGCTAAAAGTCACAGATAAAGCACAAGACAGATGTAAACACATATATATAAGCAGCGGAAAACAAACAGACTTTTATTTCATAAATACGTGTTCATACAAAACATTTCCATAATTGTCTCATAACAACTTCCAAAACATTACATCATCATTTCTGTCTTGGTTATTAAATAAAGAAGCATAAAATATAATAAAAGCTGCCTAAATGCCCATAGATGTGTCTAAAAGCCATAGCCAAGAAAAGAGAGTCCAAAGCATACATCTACTATCTTGAAGCTTGCAAAGAGTCTGACTAAGCTAGATTGTTTCCCCCCTGTGGACCTGGGGGGAACGGAAGAAAAGAAAACGAAAGAAAAACAGAGTCAAACATAAAGCCTGGTAAGTCTAGTGACTCTTCAGTATGTGAATAAGAAAAAGGCATGACCGACATAAACTGGAAATAGGAAAGTATCATAAACTAAGATAAAGTAGTTTAGAACCGAATATACTATCGCACCCCACACTACATCTATGCACCTTCTTGTACTGTCTCGACTGGCATCCCATGATCGGGGTGAAGTGATCCCTTTTCTAAAGATCGGCTCCTACTTGCATAATTATATGTGTCATACGGCCCCCAATGATTGTAGATACCTATGCTGGTTCCACCATGGGGTGTATCAAGACCCATGGTGGCGGCTCGACACAATTCTAGAATACATAAGTCATACTACTGGTGCCCCAGTGCCCTGTTTTGTCTGCTCCGAAGTGTGTGCATGCCCGCACTCCGTTAGAACCAAAACTGTTGCACCTACCGCGTCGCTTTTGACCGCTTACAATCAGCCCAGTAATCGTACCCCACCTTGCCTAGTTTCAGGGTACCATGATACCTAGTTGGGTTATTGGTGAAATGGGTCCCCGTTACTAGGGTTTTCTAGTAAAACATGTTAAGTGGTTGAGTGTCTGTATTTACCTAACCCCACCCATATGTTTAATTAACATTTTGAATTGGTTTAGTGTTTTAGTTAACTTAACCCTACCATCCTGACTTGTCTGTCCTTAGCTTTTTCAAGCACCGACCACTCACGTTAGACAGGTATTGCTGCGGTTACTGGATGTGATAGTCGGTTCTGGGCAGATTTACACCGTAACTCAGTCTAACCTTGGGTCCTTATTGGGCCCAGTGCTTAACCTCTCACATTGGATAGGTATTGTTGTGACTACTAAATAGCCGGGCGGGTCCGGGCAGGTTTACATTACAACTCAATCCAACCTCATGTTAAGCATACTCGTATTTTCTAAATTTACATATTTGTCTCTTTTACTTGTTATATGTAAATTTGTTAACCATTAAAGGTTATGGCCCACTTTCCAAGTTTATCATTTTTGGGTATATAATTTATACCGTTTTATGCCATAAATTACCTAGGGTATTGTTCACCCATTTATGTCAAGTTTTCCTATGATTACCAATTTTACCCAACGTTACCCCGTCTAAATATTAGGCTACCAATCTTAGACTAATTTTCCGTTTGCATGATTTTTGACATATAGTATTAGGCTAAAAACTTAGCCTAATTTAGCGTACAAAATTTGCATAAAGGAATCCATTAACATAAACATGTCATAGGTGTAAACTTGGCATTTTTGGCATAGTAAATATGAACATAATAGGGGTGAACTTGCAAAATAATCATCAAGAATGTCATAGGTTTAATATGTACACCTAAACACGTAGAACTAGCATTTGGTTACATATGTGATAGGATTTTACAACCTAAAACTTGCATAAATATAAGCCTAAACATATTTAGATCTAGGCATTACATCGAGCATAACTAGCATGTGACAAGAATATGACATGTTCATAAAGTATGTATAATTTTATCACACTAGATCAAATCATATGTCCAATTATAACATGAAACATGTATTATAGTAGATCTTGGTATGGATCCAATTATGAACTAGCAACTTTTGTGTGAACATATGAACATGTGTACAAACTTAATCATGTAGGCATAGAGGTTTTAGCATAAATTACATATATGAATCTTAACTTGGACATAACACATACAACCTATATTAATCTCATAAACATATAGGTGTGGATTGTAACATGAACTACACAACTTGCATGAGATGTTGTTTTCATTTGAATAAATCCAATATCAACAAAATTAATCCACAAACATTCTAATGAAATCACCGCAACATATATATACATTTACATTGTTAACATTATACGACATAGTATGATTCCAATTTCCAATCCATATCAAATCACGTTCTATTCCCATTCACATCTCAAACGTAACTAGACTTACAACGATCGATGAACTTAAATTTTGGATTCTGAGTTCTGAAATTGAGATGCGTTCCTTTGGGTAGATAAACGTTGTTGATTTTAAATATGAATAAGATTCGTTCGTCTTTTAGCTTTTCAACAAGTGGAGGCTCCTCCTAGTTTCCTCCTGACAGCATGGCGGCTCCGTCTCTAATTTTTATGTGAATTTAGGTTGGTGACTTGAGTTATTTATATAGAATTTCAAATTGATTTGAGCCTTCAGATGATCATAGACGAATATGGACCATTCACTTCGAGAGGAGCCAACCAAAATGTGACAAGTCAGCACTAGTGACACACCAGAGCTCAGAAATTCGACCAAAACCCGACCAGGCCAGTCAGGACCTGACCAGGTCCACTGGGCAGGTCGACCCCCAGGTCGACCTGGGTCCTGGGCGGGAATTTTCCCGCCCAGCCCAATTTGGATTAGTTTTTGAATTTTGAATCGAATTTGAACTGATTGTTTAACTGTTTGAATTTTAAACTGAATTCTGCAACTTTCGGAGGTCATAACTCCTTCATACGGAGTCCGATTTGTGCAAACTCGTACTCTATCTCAAGCAGAATTCCGAGATGATCGCAACGGTGAAACCCGTTTCCCTTAATTCTTTCATTTTGAATAAATTATACTTTAATCTGTGAAACTTTATGTTATATAATTACGAGGTGTTACATGCGTGAGTTGAAGGATGGAATTTCGAGGAAGATCACGTAACGGTGCAGACATATATTGGTTTGTCTTTGGGTTATTCGTGTATTATGGAGAAGCTTTGATGCATGGGGATGACATGTTTGGTGAAGATTATTTTCAGTAGCAACTTTATAAATTATAGGAGGAAGAAATAATGTTGAGAGGGAGTACGAGTTGTATGCGATGGACTGATGGGAAGTCGTGGTTGGCAGCATTGTGTGAAGGGAACGGAACAGTAGCAAGTAGGAAGGGATGTCGCATTTCAGGATGAGGGAATTTGGTTGAGTTGGACGGAACAGTGAAGTAGAAGACGCAAATGGATGGTGGGGAAAATTTAAACCAAGTCGTTTGTATTAAAATGTGTAGCAGTAGCATTCAAAGGAAATGGTGTGCAAAAGCGGAAAAGATCGTTGGAGCTCGGGCGAAGAGAGCTACATTCTGAGGGGCAGGCCCAAGTTGAAGTTCGTCGGAGTATGGGTGTTTGGGTGATGCAAGGAGAAGTGCGGTTTCAAGAAACCTTGGGTACATGGGTTCGAAACTAGCTAGTGATGCACAAAGCCATTTTAATTTACATAATCACGTCATTTATTAGTTCCTAATCCTAAATTAGATTTGCCTAATTACCATGACTAATTATGGTGACTAACGTGTAGGTTATGTACCAATCTCTTGCTAGCACGTAATAATGGTTGTGTTTCAATCCATACAAAATTAACAGTTTTATTTGAATAAAGTTATGTATGTTACTCAAAACAAATAGGATAAAGGACAACATTAGGTGTTCAACACTTTCTATTCTTATCTCTGTATTTTTAGTTACACCGCAAAATAGTAAAACATAATAATTGGACATTTGTTATCAGCTTAGTCAATGGCTAGTAAATTATAAACTGCTCACAACATCACTTGTAACAACCCACGTTCCAACGGATTGAATTTTTTTTCTTTTAAAAACCCAGTCCATCGAAACCCGTGTTGTTTTGCTCTAGTATCCGGCAGAAAAGACGGAGACATAAAATATGTTAGAGTTCGGAAAATATCTCACAGCGGAAGGAACAAAATATAATATAATTAGAACATAGCTTTACCTTAATAACAATACTGCTAAACCAGTATCCAAAGCTATACGGTCTCGGTCATAAACCTAACCTGCGAATGTTATGAGGCGGGGGTCAGAACATAAGTTCTGTGTGAATGAATTTAAACTACACCTCTTGAATAATTCTACATATATCGTTCAATTATATTTTCTCATTCATTAATTTATCTGTGTTGTTAGCACTCAAGGTTTTCACACACACGTCGCGCCCATCTACTCCCTAGTAGATCAACCTAATATAATGTATATGTAGCTACTCCTAAACTAAGGTACACCCCACGGTACCCCACTCGCACGGTCTCCCCCGTACCACCATAGTAATATGCGCAGTCCCTCATCCTATGACATTGTAACGTGTGTGTGTATATATATATATATATTTATATATAACAACGCTACATCCGCATAGAACCACTATCGCTGTATTATGTAACTATACTGACTGCTACCCTTGAAGTATTCAATCGAATTTGGCTCCATCATCGAATAATGCCCTCTAGTCTACGATACACCACCCAGAGCAAACACGGTCGTATCAAGACTTTCCCACGTACGTGTCATCAATCGTACTTGATGTCTCTACTGCACATAACCTCTACTTGCGCACTCGAGTTCCGTGGCAGGGCTACACTAGAAATACGGAACTCGGTCGGGAGCTTTTCTATATATGTACGGGTCCGCCTCTAAGAGTGTCCAATGTACAAATATCCCTCGGGTCTGGTTTTTCTATGGTGGCTATGGCCCCACCTCGTTCCCTCCCTCA
The DNA here is from genome assembly GCA_030737875.1 of Allium sativum. Classification (NCBI taxonomy): domain Eukaryota; kingdom Viridiplantae; phylum Streptophyta; class Magnoliopsida; order Asparagales; family Amaryllidaceae; genus Allium; species Allium sativum. The sequence continues at coordinate 651,553,792 of CM060918.1, forward strand.
ACTAGTAAAGACCACATGAGCTAAGCGACCCCCTAACAAGCAAGCAATCTAAACATCCATGTGGGGTCTCCCTGCACCCATCCCTTGATAGCAAAGTTAACGATCTCTAGGGATTAGCTCTTTTCTTTTCGCATTCCTTAGGCTGCTGGTGACAGGGGTCCGACAATCTTGCTATCGTTTGGTCTTGACCCTCCACCTCCGCCTGAGGCAACCGCTGAACCACCCTTAATGCCACCTCGTACAACATTCTGACTACCCCCTACTTGTGAAGTCAAGGCCCACCCACCTGGTAGTTCCGCCCAAACCCAACCTCTGTAATCCTAGCCCGAAGCTAAACGGCCACAGAGGATTACCAGGAGCACCTTTAACGTCTCAGGAAGCCACCTGCCTTCCCTTCCAGTCCGTTGGAGCTGCCGAAATAATGAATGTGCACTCCCTTCGTGCCTTATGACACCACGATATCCCCCTCGTTAGACTATTCATCATGTAACGTACAGACTGCTTCAAGCGCCCTTGTTTTATATTTCATTAGACCCTACGTCTAACCATTAATTACGTGCTTATGCCACCTCGCCAGTTTTCTCATTTATCTTGGTTATTCACATTCACGTTGCCTTTCTTTTTCAAGTTTACCAAGTTACCCCAGCTTATTAATTCAATTTATAACTTAATCCATTTATTCTCCAATAAGCCTACCACATGTTATTCTCATAATCTAATAATTATTCTCTTATGGTTATAATAACATGTCCTACTTAACGTATAATTATATACATCTTCATTCACATATTCATTGGTTAAGAGAATAACTCCCTAAGTATCAACCCCGAAGATCGAAACCAACATCAGATTGACACTCAGAGAATTACTCAACTCAGCCAATCTTCTGTTATGTCATTCCTATAACTCATGTTATCTTCATTTATAGATTTTTTATTGCCTTTACAGATTACTTAATCTTCAACTAAGTACAACTTTCCTTGTTACATAAGTTATTTCATCTTCCCTTATCGTTCCTTATAACTTACCTTATTCCATAAGTTATTCTGTTTCCTCCGTCATTCATTATAACTTACCTTATTCCATAAGTTATACTTCCCACTTGTCACGAGGACAAGCCTACCTATTATCGTTTCTTTTTCTTAAGTTCATTCATAATAGGTTATTATTATCATTCCCCATTTTGGCATTAATTAAGATTAACTTAACCCTTCCCACTTCTTTAAATAATTTACTTAACCCCTTCTCAATTCAACTGGTTCGTAACAACACTACAGATTTAATTAGTTTAAGTATTCCAATTTAACAAATTATCCATGTTAACCACTTAACCCCATTATTATGTCAATGTCAGCCTTACATGTGTCGCCTTGGTTAAGTGTTCATTTTTATCTATTATACCCGTAATTGTGCAAGACCTCCCACATTAGATTACCGCTTGCGGTTGCTGGATATGCCGGGCGGTTCCGTGCGGTTCAGGGAAGGCTTCTACCGCAATCCAAATCTAACCTCGTGTCTTAGCACTATTACGCATCTAGTTTCTGCCTCCAACCTCTCACATTAGATTACCAGAATGCGGTTGCTGGATATGTGGGGCAGTTCCGGGCAGACTTATACCGCAATCTGAATCTAACCTCGTGTCTTAGGCATATAAGTTATTATTATAACTTATTCCCATAATTCAAATCATGGATTATAATATATATATCACTTACCCCCAAAACCCCCAATTCACGTTTTTGCTTATAATCCCCTCAATAGATTATGCCTATAATTCCAGTTCAATTTATAATTCCAATTTCATATTCATAATTCCCATTTGATTCATATACCCATAGTTATATTTATAATTCCAATCAAAGTTATTCCTAAAACCCCATTATAAGTTGTGCCCCCAAACTTCCCAATCACAAATAGTACCCAAATCAACCTTTTCCCTTTTATTCTCAATATTGTTCAATCGCATAAATCCACAATAGGCATAGGCTCGAAAACAGCCTAGCTTTATAAAAATAAAAAGCAAAAGGAGGAAAAATAAATTAGGCATAAAATGACTGATCATAATTAAGCATATGACAACAACATTGGTCATAGGTGAACTTTATTGGATTAGACCTTTCCATAGGTTTATTATGTGTGTAAATGAGGAATGGAGAACGATAGATCCATTATTATACAAAAAAATGTATTTTAAATCCACTCACTTGTATGCTTTCCCAATTCCAGTTCTGATCCATGGTTTTCTCCCTTTTTGCACGGCGTAGATTTAGGCATATGAATTCTTTTCAATTATTCTGGAGTAGAGGAATACTAGATCTATCTTTTTATTTTAAGAAGAGATTTGGGAGGGGTAGAGAAAAGATTAGATCTAAGAATTTCATGGAAAAGGAGAAGAATCTGAATTATTTTAGGTTGGAGCAACATCATGGCATCGCCATAGCTTTGGGAGAAGAAAACAATGAGTTTAGAGTCCAATATATAGCCTCAAGGTCAACGAATAGAGCCACAAATCTATCCAGAAGCGTACAAATGTACCCATCCCAGATCTGTTTATGGGATCGACACCCCTATAGTGGGGTTGCCCCCGTGTCGACTCCCCTCAAGGGGGATCGACACCTATGTCGACCCCTTTTAAGACGGGTCGACACCATCAAGAGGGAGTTTTCCCGCTCAGCTCACCTACCTTGTTTTTGAAATATTTTGAACTCCTATGACTTATTTTATATATATACATTTTACTTTATGCTTATATAAACTTCTGCGGCTTATAACTCTTTCATACGTTATCTGTTTTACGCAAACTCGGTGTCCATCTGTACCAGAATTCCGAGGCGGACGCAATGGTGATATACATTTTACTTAATTCCTGATATCTAAATTAAGTATCTTTGTTTTCTTATCTTTTCCGCTACATACATTGTTATTGGATTAATTTCCCTTTTCTTCGATGTATGTATTAATCTAAACTGCACATCGCAATTATTTATATATTCATGCATATAAATATTTTTTAATTACATTAAAATTGCAAGGTGTTACATTCTCCCACCCTTAAAGAATTTTGTCCCCAAAATTTGGTAGGGGTAAAATAGATAACCCCTTGTATTATATCCAATCATTTGGTGTGCATTCAATTTTTGCAAACATTGTGCACATGTGCGAAGTGAAATACATCATAGTAATGCATGTATGCCTAATTTGGTACCACCTATATGTATGCAAACTTTTAAAAAACTCTTCAAAAACATGATGCTCACATCCTAAACATTCTTGAAGTTCTATATGAATGCAATATTTTTGAAAAATCAAAATATTTTTCCATCCGAGTTTTCCCACACTCTTACAGAATAAGAGCATAGCTCATTCAATTGTTGCATCCAAAACCCTACCATCCATCTTTAAATTTCAAAGTTTAGAAAAATCTAATTTTCCAAATTTTGCTTTTCTTATTTTTTTTAACGGAAAATTTTACTTTTCCCTCTTTCTTTTGCTTATCTTATCTCGGAAAATTTTATTTTCATTCAGTTATTTTTAAACTCTCATTTTTCTTTGTCATCATATTATTCTTATTAAGACATAGTGTTCTCATGTACAAAGAATTAACACGGTAGAAGATTTTCTTACACTTAATCAAACAAACCCATAGATTCTACTGTGTTAAAATAAGTTTTAGTACATCGTTACTGAAACTGGATAGCAAGATAGTCAGGCACTACGTCATAAGATCCCAAAGATCATACTGCCACAATGATCCTAGAATGGAGGTCAGGGCTCTAACCAAAGAAACTACGGATGAGGGTCTCCAGTCCATCAATCTTACCCTCAACCCTATCTAGATGCGCGTCATGCCGTCTAGACCCGCCTCTAACCTCCAACTGTAAATCCTGCAACCCAGCCTCCACCTGATCAAAGCACTATTGTGAGGTGTACATTTCCTACAGGATCTGCTATTGTGTCTAGCCCAAGTCAATTTATGTCCTAAGCATCTCGTGTTGCCCTCTCAAGATATCTTGATGCTCCCTAGTCAACTGAGTCTGTCGCTCATAAATTGCTCTTAGCTCAGCTCTCCAATCCTGCTCCCTAGAGCTCCAAGTATCCCACCCTAAAGCCTAGGAGGTCCAAGCACATCCCCAAGCCTGCTCTGTCTATTGATATGGCTCTGATCCACCCGATGGTGCATACTGGGACTCCCCCTATGGTGTGGGCTGGTATCGATAATAATGTGGATCTTCCTCATCCTGTGCTTCCTCTTTCTCTTCACCTTCTCCCTCTTGTTCCATGGGCTGTGGGTTTAAATCCACTTATTCCTGTACTCAATATGCATCCTGAACAGTGCACCCAAATCTATTACGCGGGAGGGGTGAGTGGAGGGTGATATATAACTCTCTCTGAGCAGAGGAACATGGTACCTAGTAAACACTATTGTCCACAAATTTCCAAAAGCGATAATAGTCTACCTCGCCTCCCTAGTAGCCTAGTAATACTGTAAAATGGTGTGGACCCAATTATGTGAAATCCTATAAAGATGGCATATGTGGCAAGCTTAACTGTGTGGGAAATCTTGTCGAATCCCCCAGTCTTAGCAACAAGATTATACTGTAAAATACGTATGACTAATCTAGCTATACGGCGGAAATGAGCCATATCCCACTCCCTCTGATATTCATTAAAGAAAATCCTACGCCAAACAGCCATATCAGTTGGCTCTATGTCTCCCAAATTGCGTCCAAGCCCATAAGTATCAAGCATATCTCTAAACTGTGCTTCATTAAACCGAATCATAGCCCCTTTAACCTCAGACTCATAAGTAATCATTCCATTGTTATCTTCCCCAACAATTAAATTAGCATCAAAAGGGTGAAATAACCTTTTATAGCCTTTTTGCTCCACTATGTTGACATCCAAAATCACAATCAAACCCATCACCATGAACATTGCTTCCAAAAGGGTTCCTACAAAATCCCCAAACTTGACCGGTCGCCCCAACAAAAGATTCAATCCCACGGTTGTCTCGTATGCTTCGACTACTTCCCTCTGATTGTTGTACCATGCAATTTCTTGAGGTGATAAATGGGGAAAATAGGCAAGGACGGAGGGTTGTTCTTCGTTGGCCATTTTTCTTCGAATTGAGAGTGGATTTGTGTAGATCCGGGTAGAGGACGTCGCTAGCTTCGATTTGGTATCAACTTTCCGTGAAACGGTGGAGTGTTGTGGTGGTGTGTGATAGCCCGTAACTTCCTTGGTAAGGAAAGTCTGGATTATCTTGAGAACACGACATAATAGAACGCAAATAGAAGAACATTTCATTGTTTTTTTACAACAATTCCATCAGAATACAAGAATATACAGAGTATGAATAAATATATATTCGATAAATATCAGAGATATAAATTATATTTAAATACATCGCAGCGGAAAAATAATACAATACACAACTGAATACGGATACGGAGCTTTCCAGATATCGTTCCAGCTATAAATCAGGATACTGTGAATATAAATCTGCAAAACCAAGACTACTAGCTGCCCGTGCGGAAAATAGGGGCACCCAGATTTGAGGTTAAAACAATAAACTCCAGGTCAGTCATGTGACTAGTGTGAGAACTAAAACAGTTATTTAAAACTTTACTTTAAAGGAGAGTAATTCAAGGGACCACACCGTATAACACGGAACGGGTTTCCTCCCAAGAATACTAGTGCATATAACAAAACAGCGCAATGCTTTTTGAAAAAATGAAGCTATTATAAGACCCAGGTCCCATCACACAATGCAACGCAAGCCGGAGGATAGGGTTTTCACTTATAAAAGCCAAACATGCTTGATACGTTTAAAACAAATCAATTGATACTATTATAGGTGTATAGTGTCAAAACAATTTCAATCATAAATATCAATCATAGGCGGCATGGGTACCATCTATCATATCGCCATACTAGGCTCTACAAATAAAACCGCAATATCACGTATTGGAAATTGGATTTCCGTCATGAGTCGAGGCAAGGGGCATGCTCCTCTCTGATTTGAGACACTCTAGCAAATGTCTCAGGACCCCACTATGATCCTTTGGAACCTCCAAGGCCGGTCCTCTCTTACTTTTGAGGATTGGCAATTCCTGAACACACGTTTCCTGGTCCTATAGGACCTATATCAGAGGTGCCTCGCATTCCAACAACCACACAGGTGAAAAGTATATAAATGTCAGCCAGTTTAAGCACTGACACCACCACTAGCTAGAAAGAAACGTCGTGCACTCCTTGGGTCCTTATCCCGTTTTTTACTCATACCGAGGTGTGAGGCTTGCGAATTCACGTTATACACAAAGCTGCGCCACACAGGCCGTGCTTTGATCATCAACCACAAGACTTTGGTTTTCAACAGAAGCCTTGATCATCTGCCACTTAGGCGTGCCACATAGGCAATTCACTCCATGCAACTAATGTCCATCGATATACAACCTCTGAGCTCGTACGTCTTAGAGAAGGGCGTTAAGCAAGAGAATAAATTCTCCGCTGCCAAACAGATTTATATTTAATAGAGATCAATCAACATTGAATAAAATCCAATGTCAGACACACAGTCCATTTACATGTTCGTTCTGGGTCTGAACGAAACCGGAGGCACTTTTCTCGCATATCCATCGATCTCCAAGTACGTCTGGACGATCACCAACGGATTCCCTCATCTTGGGTGTACAGCCCAATCAACATCATCAGTAATCACCCAAACGATGTGAAGACTTCCGGTCTTCAACCACCGTCTTTATCTTCAACTTACCGTCGAATCGGTTATTCAGAATGTGTAGAAAACCGGCCTTTCTGAATAACCCACGTATATAATAAACAAATGTTACACAAACAAGCCAAACGCCTCATTCCAAATCAGAATATTCTTTTATTCACAAAATCACATTCTTAGGGAAAGGTTCCCATTAATTTTATCAAAGATAAATTCTTCTAAATTTATTCTTTAATCTTCCTTTGGATATCATTTCAACCCATATTTTGGTTTTCTAAACTAGTCGGGATTAGCGAACCACACCGAAGTAATTATTTATTTTATTTTCCAATCCCAACCTATTCGTCGCATGGAGCAAAACTGGTAATACTCCATACCTAACACCACGGTGTTATCGGTAAATATTAATTACCATTTCACGTTCAAATCTAATTAAAGATTTAACTATCGCTTTGGAGCAAAACTGGTGATACTTTATTCTCGATCATTTTAATCTAATTAGAGATTCATTAAAACTTCAATTAGTTTTAATCTTCCCAAAAATCAATATCCTGTCTTTAACTGGGTTAAAGAATCAATGTCATCTAAAACATGACTCACGATAAACCCAAAATCACATTCAAATTCAATTCTAATTAAATATTATTTAATTGGTACACTTCATTAAATCTAAATAGAATGATTTAATCTTTTTCTCTACGGGGTTTTAAGAACAGTGTTAATGAAGACACCATTCACGACAAACCCAAATCACGTTTGATATTAAATACAAGGCTCTGAATAGAAATTATATCGGCTTATATTCAATATCAAATTCTACGACCAACAAATATCGTATTGGAAACAATGATATAAATATATCTTTCAAATTCCCACAACCATATCTGTATAATCACAAAATCCAACATCGAAATATTCCGAAGAAATTTTTGATTCAAATTCTTTTCAATTCCAGTATTGGTAATTCTGATTATTTTAAAACTACTTTCAAATTCAATTTATTTATTTCAAAAATAAATTGATTTTAATTCTACTTCAAAACTAGTTCATTTTGATAAAAATCTATTTTTATCTTTTCAAATGTGGAATTTTTATCTCTGTTCTTCACAAACCATTACTTATGATTTTACACAAATTGTAGATATTTTTAATAATTTTATCAAGGGCCGTACAGTCTATTTCTATCAATGACCACCGAACTGCACTTGCAGCGACCTTTTCCAAATTTGATTTGTACATAATTCCAAATCCACCGTTAGATTTCAAAATTCAAATATTCATTGGAAAGCTCTTTTCGATACGAACCCAACGATTCTAGTTTTAGAAGAATCCGACGGTCGGATCTCCCGTAATGTCCATTCGAAGTCAACGGCCGAAATTCACGATCTGCAGCAGCGCGGCGCGTACTCAGGCCATTATATATATATATATTATATATTATATATATTTCATCGATTTCCTTTTTAAAATGAATTTTATAAATCATTTTAAATTCGTTTCCGAAACGATTTCAACTTCATATTCAATTTCGAATCGAAATTGAATATTCCACATCATCGATATACAAATCATAATATATTCAAAACATTATATTTTGAAATCACTTCTTTTTCTATAATCATTTTAAAAACGAATATAATCGATATAAATATTGCTCACCTCAAAATGGCGCATCTCTAATCAACACGGGTTTATATATTTCAATAAATTCATTATTCTATTCAACAAATGAATATTTATTCTATTCAACATATGAATCTATATTTCTTCTTACTTACAATAAAAAGGTAAATTTTATTGTATAAATATTTTATTCAACACATGAATACACTTTCAACACATGAATTCTCAACACATGAGCATCGTTAACACATGACTATTTATTCTATTTAACACATGAATTTTCTTTTATAATATTCATTATTTCCCAATTGGAATGAGGCCCAATAAATCATCATATAATGTTAATTATATGGATTCCTTACAACACATGTATATAAATAGCAACGATAAATAATCAACCATCATCCAAAGTGCACTACACAACTGCATAAGCATTAAATATAAATAATTAACTCTTACACAGTTTGTTGACCAATCGATCGACATACTATTGAATAATTGGGATTGGTGTACACCAAATATCATCCCAACACCCGTGTGGGTTTTCAAATCAACAAACACAGATTATTAATTAAGTAGTTGGGCGATGTGTAAAGTTTATCGTCCCAATCAATATCCTTCAAATAGGTGTACATAAACAAACCATCTGGTTTGTAAATGAATATTTATTTATTCACAATCACGTTAAAAATTATATTTTTAACGATAATTAATTTATTCCAACCATCAACATTTTATTATCGATTTCACATCAACATCACAAACAAATTTCACAACACATCAAACAAACATACAAGCCGTCCATGGTCTGTGGACGACGGGTGTCGGGTGCTGCTAAGCACCGTCTGCATCCTAGTATATATTTTAAACTAGAAAAGAAGATTTAAAGTGAGAAGTTCTCACCGGCTAGCTGATCCAAACGCCACGACTCTTCATATGTAGAAATCTTCATCGTGCTAACCTTTTGTCAATTTCATTGTCCGTAGCCACTACATATATAAAAATCACATTTTTATATTGTTTCCATGCATATAAAAATTTACATTTTCATATTGCTACTATATAGATAAAAATTCTATTTTTACAATGCTACTATATGGATAAAAATTCCATTTTTACAACGCTGCTATGCAGATAAAAATTCTATTTTTACAACGCTACTATATAGATAAACATTCTATTTTTACAATGCTGCTATATAGATAATAATTCTATTTTTACAACGCTACTATATAGATAAAAATTCTATTTTTACAACGCTACTATATAGATAAAAATTATATTTTTACAACGCTACTATATAGATAAAAATTCTATTTTTACAATGCTACTATATATAAAAATCATGTGCTTCTAGAGATAAAAATCTCATCTTTAGAACGCTTGTATGTAAATAAAAATTTAATCTTTACATTTACTACTTCATAATAAAAATTGAATCTTTACATTTATAAAAATGAAATCTTTTTATAATTAAAATACGCTCTTTATATAAATAAAAATCATGGCTTTTATAAACTAAAAATCAAAACTTTTCGTAAATAAAAATCATAACTTTAATGTTATTTATATAAATAAATTCCATTTTTCTTTCTTTTATTATCATGCTAATAATATGTCTATAAAATCAATGCTTTTCAAAACAAATTAAAATAATAAATTAAAGAAGAAGAAGGAAACTCACAGCTCAAAGTGGAAGGGGCGCTCGTTTGCGTGTCGCTCGAGGTAAGGGGGCTGTGCTAGAGGGCGGCGACGGGTTTCAGAGGGCTTGGGGTGCGGCGGCCTTCACATCGAAGAGGAGAGGGAAAGAGTAGGGAGGAGCAGAGGCGGTAGGGAGAGGAGGATGGGGCGGCGCGCATCCTGGGGGGGGGGGCGATGTAGTGCGGAGGCGGTTGCCCCCCCTCCGTCGCCCTTTCTTCCTTATTTTTTTTTATATTTTTTTTCTGATTGAAATTAAATCCATAAAGTAACTTTTTATTTCAGACTCAAAATGAAACCCACTGCCTGTCATCCATAGCTAATTACCCCCATTCCGAACACAATGGGATATGTATCGTAAGCTGATTCGACCGTTTCGATCAGTTTTCGTCCAAATCAACATATAACTCTATATATTGAATTTGAACGCACATTTCAATTTACTGGGGTCACATACTAAACCTAAAAATTCTCGAAAAATATTTTCTAGCTTTGTATTGACGATACGGTCCTAACAAAACTAGTTTCGTTAAATTCCTAGACCGTTTGAAAAATGGCCATTTTCCAGTCGATTAAAATCAACTAAAACTGGTCAAACGGGTTTTCCTTTGCCAAGCTAACATATTGATTCAAAAAATTACGAAATTTGAAACATAGCAATAATTTGACATCACGGATCCAACAAAAGTGGTTTCGTCGAAATCCGAGGTCGTCTGCAAAATTTCCATTTTAAGGGCCGAAATTCCATAGCGACTATCCTGAAATTTCAACTGGACATAACTTTTTATTCCCGCTATGAAATTTCAATTTTTCGGATTTGTTGGAAAGATATTCTCAATTAGATTCTAATATTTTTGGTTTCACTAAAATCTGGTTTATTTTGAATCCTGTAAATTCATTTGAAGTTTGAAATCGAATTATCGAACTACCGCACCATTTTCAATTCCTTTTATAATTTAAAATTAATATTTATATTCTAACGATGATTCGAATAAATATATACGTTCGAATTCTATTCAAAACAAATCTCTCATTGTTATTATTTAAAATAATTCATTTTAAATATACAAAATTCACTAAAATTGCCAAAATAAAAATTTTAAATTGGCTCGCATTTCCGGGTTGTTACATTCTCCCCCATTTAAAACTTTTCGTCTTCGAAAAGGAACGAAGCCGAAAGTTGTTTAACAAATCAACTCAACTTCCATTATTTCCACTACGGCTTAAGTTCTTCAACTTTTCAGTTTCTAAGAACTTTTCTAATTTTTCAAAAACTTGGCTAACACCCTAAATTTCCGAAAAATTTCACCATAACCTCCCCTGCACCGGGGACTTCGGGATATTTCATATAGCCTCCCATGGTCCTTATCAATCAAAAAAGAAAAAGAAACAACCAAGAGGCTAGCCAATCGGCTCATAAAATCATCCAAACCCAAGAAATCAGTAAACATGTACCTATTTGTCGGGAAAACAATTTTATTCTTCTGCTCTAGCCTCCTTGCTATGACCTGTTCAATATAAGTACATGTATATGTAAGCAAATGCGACTAATTTTCAATACAATCCACTATTTGGTTCAATTAGGCTAAATGGTCCAAAATTTAAAAAAAATAAACAAACAACACAACTAGCAATCAATTAGTGGATTAACGTTTCAAATTCATAGTTTTGATATATATACAGAATATCATGTTTTTGATGCCAAACCACAACAATAAATCTATCTAATTTTGGTTCTCAAACCAGTCTATGGAAATATATAGATATCACACCTTCGAAACACGAACATAAATATTGGTGATGGAGCTCCATCATCAAAATCATCTCCGAGCGACTAAAGTGTGACTCTATATTTATCTAGTATATTAAAACTTCGAATATACGTTCATGACGCGTATATGCAAAATAATCATATACTAGATTGTCCAAATTCAATACAAATAAAATATTCAAATACGTTTAATTGAGTTTATATTTACAAAACAAAATTGTTTTATTTGAAATTTTTTTTGAAAAAAAACAATAAGATGTGTGGTCTTCCAAAAGGAAGAGAGCACACACACACAAATATATATATATATATATATATATATATATGGGAAAATATGATACAAAATCCAAGTACAGACCCAGACTAGATTACCAAAAGGAAGTAGAGAAAAATAGATAGATGAGTTCCGGCAAGGCCACCATCCATCAGACTACAATATCGAGTTCCGGCAAGGCCACCACCCAATATTGAGTATATCTATTTCACTACATATGGCAATCTAAATAATAGACAATGATAATAATCATAACTCTGAAAACAAAACACTCCAACTCAATGTACACATATGACTAAATAAGCAATAATGACCAATCCAGACGGCAATCCCATAAGCTTCCCAGCTAAATCCATGACCTGTAATCTGAAATACTTAAAAAAGATTATCAGTAACTATCATGTATATATGAATATATGCCTACATATATATATATTTATTTATTTATATATATATATATACAGATTTGTATAAAAATTATACTTATATGTATATAAACATATATATATATATATAAAAGCATATAACCATATATACATTTCAAAAAACATATAGAGCAATTTAATAACGAGTGCCAAATATCAACAGAGACGAAATCTATTATATCTGAAATATCTGATGATACGAATAAATAGACCCAAATTAGATCTAACCCTAAACAAAAAACATTCAAAACGTACATTACCAAAAAGCTTATAATGTGAATTAGACATCCAATCCAAACTAAATTTTACTATACTAATGATTAAATTATCATCGGATTTAGACTTAGTACTAAAAAATCTCTGATTTCTTTCTATCCAAATAAACCAACACGAGATAGTAACCAAGGAATCCAGTATATATCTCTGCCTAGTATTAAACCTTAATCTACTACGAGACCAATAATCTGCACAATTATTTAGAGCATTTAAACCATCAAATGTAAAAATTCTCAGAATCATATTAAAAACTAAAAAAGTGAAACCAAAAGAGAAAAATAAGTGATCAATATGCTCCTCACCAGTAAAACAAAAGCAACACTTGCAATCAAATATAATATTCTTTCTTTTCAAAATCTCAATCGTATTAAGCTTCTTATGAATGATCAACTACATAAGAAACTTAGCTTTGGGGGGAGAATTTGACTTCCATAAGAATTTAAAAGGATAAGTAGAAACTCCAGAGAAATTAATAAAATTATACATATAGTTAACCGTATAAACTAGTTTCTTATCTAAGCTCCAACAAAGAGAATCTCTATGTTCATCCAAGTTGTACAGTGCTAACTTAGCTTTAAGTAAGGCCAATTGTCTTAACAAATCTTCTTTTAAAATGTTATTAAAGGAAAACACCCAGGGTGGGTCTAGACCCACACTATAAACATCTATAATAAATGCATTCTTAAAATTACAATTATCAATAAGCTTATTAAATTCAATTTTGAGTGGCACACTAGAAATCCAAGGATCATGCCAAAAATAAGTAAGGTCACCTGAATGAACAATAACTTTACAACCTAATTTAAAAAAGTCAGAACAATTCAAAACAGATTTCGAAAATTGTGACAGTCTATTTACCCATACATCACTGTTCCCAGTAATAAACTCCCCTCTTGAATAATAAGCTCTAACTACGATAGCCTTCCACGACGCCTTCACATCAGGACTTCTAAATTTCCATAGCCATTTAGCAAGCATGGAAGAATTAAAATTATATAAATTTAAAATTCCCAAACCCCCATCTTTTTTAGGCTTACAACACATGTCCCAAGTGACTAAGCATTTATAGCCTCTACCCAAAGAAACCCCATTCCAAAGAAAGTTACGCCTAATCCTATCTATCTTTTCTATGACCCATAATGGAAATCGATGAACGACCATCTAGTATGAAGGAATAGCCGATAGTACCGAATTGACTAGAATTAATCTACCTGCTCTAGACAGGAATCTGTTATTCCAACTAAGTAATCTATTGTTAATCTTATCAATGATCAAAACCCAATCTTCTTTTTTAAGCTTCGAAGGTCTAATCTTAAACCCTAAGTAATCCAAAGGAAATTTCATAATAGAGCAATTTAAGGTATTAGCGACCAATGTCTCCACTTTATTAACATCATCAAAGACCATCACCGCACTTTTATCAAAATTAATCCTAAGTCCAGATAATATTTCAAAACAGTATAGTATAAACTTAAGCGTAATTATATGCTTAGGCAAGTGTGAAGAAAATAATATTGTATCATCTGCAAATTGAAGGATAGATAATTCATTATTAAATTCCTCATTCCCAACACTACCAAGTACTCCTAGTCTACCCGCTCTCTTAATTATTCTCGTGAAGACATCTACCGCTAAATTAAACAGAAAAGGCGATAAAGGGTCTCCTTGTCTAAGGCCCTTCTTAGATTGAATCTTCTTTCCCACTACCTCGTTAATAACAATATTAGAGCAACCAAACCTTAGCAATAATAAGATCCAGTTGGTCCATCTGACACTAAAACCTCTAGCAAGACTTAGTTCACATATGAAATCCCAATCAATTGAGTCAAACTCCTTCTCAAAATCTAACTTTAAAATGGCACAAGTAATGTTTTATTTGAAAATTGTACTCTTCACACTCGTTCTAGGATACTATTGATCCCATCTCTAGCGAGTTATTCTAATTGTATATTACTAATCCAATTTCTGATGAGTTCTTTCGTTCGGTTCTAATGTGTCTTGTTCTCGAGCTGTGTAAACCAAAGCTGTGATACCAACTGTGCTAGCCCGTAACTTCCTTGGTAAGGAAAGCCCGGACTATCTTGAGAACACGACATAATAGAATGCAAACAGAAGAACATTTCATTGTTTATTACAACAAATCGATCAAAATACAAGAATATACAGAGTATGAATAAATATACATTCGATAAATATCAGAGATTTAAATTACATTTAAATACATCGCAGTGGAAAAATAATACAATACTTAACTGAAAGAGATATACACATACGGAGCTTTCCAGATATCGTTCCAGATATAAATCAGGATCCTGTGAATATAAATCTGCAAAACCAAAACGACTAGCCGCCTATGCAGAAAATAGGGGCACCCAGAGTTTAGGTTAAAACAATAAACTCCAGGTCAGTCATGTGACTGGTGTGAGAACAAAAACAGTTATTTAAAACTTTACTTTAAAAGAGAGTAATTCAAGGGACCACGCCGCATAACACGGAACGGGTTTCCTCCCAATAATACCAGTTCATATAACAAAACAGCGCAATGTTTTTGGAAAAATGAAGCTATTATAAGACCCAAGTCCCATCACATAATGCAATGCAAGCCCCAGGATAGGGTTTTCCCTTATAATAGCCAAACATGCTTGGTACATTTAAAACAAATCATTTGATACTATTATAGGTGTATAGTGTCAAAACAATTTCAATCATAAATATCAATGATAGGGGGCATGGCTACCATCTATCATGTCGCCATACTAGGCTCTACAAATAAAATAACAATATCCCGTATTGGAAATTGGATTTCCGTCATGAGTCAAGGCACGGGGAAAGCTCCTCTCCAATTCGAGACACTCTAACAAATGTCTCAAGACCCCACTATGATCCTTTGGAACCTCCAAGGTCGGTCCACTCATACTTTTGAGGATTGGCAATTCCTGAACACACGTTTCCCGGTCCTATAGGACCTATATCTGTGGCGCCTTGCATTCCAACAACCACACAGGTGAAAAGTATATAAACGTCAGCCAGTTTAAGCACTAACACCACCACTAGCTAGAAAGAAACATCGTGCACTCCTTGGGTCCTTATCCCATTTTTGAATCATACCGAGGAGTGAGGCTCGCAAATTCACGTTATACACAAAGCTGCGCTACACAGGCCATGCTTTGATCATCAACCACAAGACTTTGCTTATCAACAAAAGCCTTGATCATCTGCCACTTAGGCGTGCCACATAGGCAATTCACAACATGCGACTAATGTCCATTGATATACAACCTCTGAGCTCGTACGTCTCAGAGAAGGGCGTTAAGCAAGAGAATAAATTCTCCGCTGCCAAACAGTTGTATATTTAATAGATATCAATCAACATAGAATAAAATCCAATGTCAGACACACAGTCTATTTACAAGTTCGTTCTGGGTCTGAACGAAACCGAAGGCACTTTTCTCGCATATCCATCGATCTCCAAGTACGTCTGGACGATCACCAACGGATTCCCTCATCTTGGGTGTACAGCCCAATCAACATCATCAGTAATCGCCCAGTCGATGTGAAGACTTCCGGTCTTCAACCACCGTCTTCATCTTCGATTTTCCGTCGAATCGGTTATTCAGAATGGGTAGAAAACCGACCTTTCTTAATAACCCACGTATATAATAAACAAATGTTACACAAACACAACAAACGCCTCATTCCAATTTAGAATATTCTTTTATTCACAAAATCATATTCTTAGGGAAAGGTTCTCATTAATTTTATCAAAGATAAATTCTTCTAAATTTATTCTTTAAATTTCCTTTGAATATCATTTCAAACCATATTATGGTTTTCCAAACTAGTCGGGATTAGCGAACCACACCGAAGTAATTATTTATTTTATTTCCCAATCCCAACCAATTCATCCCATGGAGCAAAACTGATAATACTCCATATCTAACACCACGGTGTTATCGGTAAATATTAATTACCATTTCACGTTCAAATCTAATTAAAGATTTAACTATCGCTTTGGAGCAAAATTGGTGATACTCCATTCTCGATCATTTTAATCTAATTAGAGATTCATTAAAACATCAGTTAGTTTTAATCTTCCAAAAAATCAATATCCTATCTTTAAATGGGTTAAAGAATCAACGTCATCTAAAACACGACTCACGATAAATCCAAAATCACATTCAAATTCAATTCCAATTAAATATTATTTAATTGGTATACATCATTAAATCTAAATAGAAAGATTTAGTCTTTTCTCTACTGGGTTTTAAGAACAGTGTTAATGAAGACACCATTCACGACAAACACAAATCAAGTTTGATATTAAATACAAGGCTCTGAATAGAAAATATAACGGCTTATATTCAATATCAAATTCTACGACCAACAAATATCGTATTGGAAATAACGATATAAATATATCTTTCAAATTTCCACAACCATATCTGTATAATCACAAAATTCGACATTGAAATATTTCGATGACAATTTCGATTCAAATTCATTTCAATTCCCATATTGGAAATTCTGATTGTTTTTAAAACCACTTTCAAACTCAATTTATTTATTTCAAAAATAAATTGATTTTAATTCTAGTTCAAAACTAGTTCATTTTGACAAAAATCTATTTTTACTTTTCAAATGTGGAATTTTTCATCTTAGTTCTTCACAAACCATTACATATGATTTTACACAAACTGTAGATATTTTTAATAATTTTATCAAGGCCCGTACAGTCGATTTCCAGCAACGACCATTGAACTGCACTTACAACGACCTTTTCCAAATTGGATTTGGACATAATTCCAAATCCAACATTAGATTTCAAATTTCTAATTTTCATTGGAAAGCTCTTTTCGATACGAACCAAAAGGTTCCGGTTTTAGGATAATCCGACGGTCGGATCTCCCGTAATGTCCATTCGAAGTCAATGGTCGAAATTCACGAACTGCCGCAGCGCGGCGCGTTCTATTCAAGCCTATATATATATATAATATTATATATATTTCATCGATTTCATTTTTAAAACGAATTTTATAAATCGTTTTAAATTCGTTTCCAAAACGATTTCAACTTCACATTCAATTTCGAATCGAAATTGAATATTCCATATCATCGATATACAAATGATAATATTTTCAAAATGTTATATTTTGCAATCACTTCTTTTCTATAATCATTTTAAAAACGAATATAATCGATATAAATATCGCTCACATCAAAATGGCGCATCTCTAATCAACACGGCTTTATATATTTCAATAAATTGGTTATTATATCCAACAAATGAATATTTATTCTATTCAACACATGAACCTATATTTCTTCTTGCTTACAATAAAAAGGTAAATTTTGTTGTATAAATATTTTATTCAACACATGAATACACTTTCAACACATGAGCATCGTCAACACATGACCATTTATTCTATTCAACACATGAATTTCCTTTTATAATATTCATTATTTCCCAATTGGAATCAGGCCCAATCAATCACCATATAATGCTAATTATATGGATTCCATACAACACATGTATATAAATAGCAACGATAAATAATCAACCATCATCCAATGTGCACTACACAACTGCATAAGTATTAAATATAAATAATTAACGCTTGCGCAGTCTACTGACCAATCGATCGACATACTATTGAATAATTGGGATTAGTGTACACCAAGTATCATCCCAACACTCGTGTGGGTTTTCAAATCAACAAACACATATTTTTACAACGCTACTATATGGATGAAAATTCAATTTTTACAACGCTACTATATGGATAAATATTCCATTTTTACAATGCTACTATATAGATAAAAATTCTATTTTTACAACACTACTATATAGATAAAAATCAATTTTTACAACGCTACTATATAGATAAAAATTCTATTTTTACGACGCTACTATATATAAAAATCATGTTCTTCTAGAGATAAAAATCTCATCTTTATAACGCTCGTATGTAAATAAAAATTAAATTTTTAAATTTACTACTTCATAATAAAAATTGAATCTTTACATTTATAAAAATGAAATCTTTTTATAAATAAAAATCTGCTCTTTATGTAAATAAAAACCATGGCTTTTATAAACTAAAAATCAAAACTTTTCATAAATAAAAATCAAAGCTTTAATGTTATTTATATAAATGAATTCAATTTTTCTTTCTTTTATTATCATGCT
The DNA here is from genome assembly GCA_030737875.1 of Allium sativum. Lineage (NCBI taxonomy): Eukaryota > Viridiplantae > Streptophyta > Magnoliopsida > Asparagales > Amaryllidaceae > Allium > Allium sativum. The sequence continues at coordinate 651,572,785 of CM060918.1, forward strand.
AATAATATGTCTATAAAATCAATGCTTTTCAAAACAAATTAAAATAATAAACTAAAGATGGAAACTCACAGCTCAAAGTGGAAGGGTGGTTCGTTTGCGCGTCGCTCGAGGTACGGGGGTTGTGCTAGAGGGCGGCGACGGGTTTCAGAGGGCTTGGGGTGCGGCGGCCTTCACATTGAAGAGGAGAGGGAAAGAGTAAGGAGGAGCGGAGACGGTGGGGAGAGGAGAATGGGGCGGCGCGCCTCCTGGCGGGGGCGCGATGGAGTGCGGCGGTGGTTGCCCCCCTCCGTCACCCTATCTTCCTTCATTTTTTTTAATACTTTTTTCTAATTGAAATTAAATCGAACGGGGGGGGGGGGGAGGGGGGAGGGGGGTTTGACCAACGAGGAAAGAGAAAAGGGTGGGGTTTTTAATTTATTTATTAATTTAATTTTAATATTAAATCCATAAAGTAACTTTTTATTTCGAACTCAAAACGAAACCCACCGCCTATCGTCCATGGCTAATTACCCCCATTTCGAACACAATGGGATATGTATTGTAAGCTGATTCGACCGTTTCGATCAGTTTTCGTCAAAATCAACATATAACTCTATAAGTTGAATTTGAACGCACATTTCAATTTACTGGGGTCACATACTAACCCTAAAAATTCCCGAAAAATATTTTCTAGCTTCATATTGACGATACGGTCCTAAAAAAACTAGTTCCGTTAAATTCCGAGATAGTTTGAAAAATGGCCATTTTCCAGTCGATTAAAATCAACTAAAACTGGTCAAACGTGTTTTCCTTTGCCACGCTCACATATTGATCCGAAAAATTACGAAATTAGAAACCTAGCAATAATTTGACATCACGGATCCAACAAAAGTGGTTTCGTCGAAATCCGAGGACGTTTGCAAAATTTCCATTTTTAAGGGCCGAAATTCCATAACGACTATTCTAAAATTTCAACTGGACATAACTTTTTAATCCCGCTATGAAATTTCAATTTTTCGGATTCATTGGAAAGATATTCTCAGTTAGATTGTAATATTTTTGGTTTCGCTAAAATTCGGTTTATTTTTTTATCCTGTACATTCATTTGAAGTTTGAAATCGAATAATCGAACAACCGCGCCATTTTCAATTCCTTTTTTAATTTAAAATAAATATTTATATTCTAACGACGATTCGAATAAATATATACATTCGAATTCTATTCAAAATAAACCTGTCATTGTTATTATTTAAAATAATTCATTTTAAATATACAAAATTCACTAAAACTGCCAAAATAAAAAATTTAAATTGGCTCGCATTTCTGGGTTGTTACATGGTGGGCATGGAAAAGGGTGGTGGAATTGGGTTTTCAGGTTGCTAGAGGGCGCTGGAACGATGGAATGAGGAATGAAGGGGTCGGCCTTCGTTATTTTTTTTTCGATCTGAACATGAGGGTGTCGACACCCCAGTCGACCCCTATAAAGAGGTGTCGACACCTATGTCGACCCCCTTCAGGGGTGTCGACCCCTTTTTTCCATATACGTGTTCATTCAGCAGTTTCTTACCTTCCTACTTGATGATCCATCTCCATTTCCCATGTCACATTGTTAATCCAGATTCTGATGTGCTTACTAGGGACCACTTATTCCTTCCTTGTATCCATTCCAATTCCATAATATTATTGTCTTTCGTCGGATATGTAATCTTAAATATCCATTAAATAGTACACTTTTGTTTCCTCTTAAAAAATTCCATGTTCTCCATTTTAGTGTACAAAGGAAATATCTCATCCTTTTCAAATCTTTTTCTCTTTTGCAAGTGAGTTCCTCTACTAATGTAAGTATGTATAAATATATCTATATTTCTAAAAAAAATACAAATACGCTCACTAATTATTTCCTTAGAAACACAAAACTGAAGCTTTGATACTAAATGTAACACCCTGCGTTCTGACAGACCGAATATTTTTTTAAAACCCAGTCCATCGAAACCCGTGTTGTTTGGCTTTGGTATCCTGCAGAAAAGACACAGACATAAAAAATGTTAGAATTTGGAAATTATCTCAAAGCGGAAGGAACAAAATATAATATAATCAGAAAACAGCTTTACCTTAATAACAATACTGCTAAACCAGTATCCAAAGCTATACAGTCTCTGTCATAAAACTAACCTGTGAATGTTATTAGGAGGGGGTCAGAACATAAGTTCTGTGCGAATGAATTTAAACTACACCACTGGAATAATCCTACACAAACTGTTCAATTACATTTTCTCATTCATTAGTTTATCCGTGTTGTTAGCACTCAAGGTTTCCACACCCACGTCGCGCCCATCTACTCCCTAATAGATTAACCTAATATAATGTATATGTAGCTACCCCCAAACTGAGGTACACCCCGCCGTACCCAACTCACACGGTCTCCTCCGTATCACCACAGTAATATGCGTAGTCCCTCATCCTATGCCATAGTAACGTACAAATAAATAACAATGCTACATCCTCATAGAACCACTATCGATGTATTATGTAAGCGTACTAAATGCAACCCTCGAAGTATTCGATCGAATCTGTCTCCATCATCGTATAATGCCCTCTAGTCTACGATACACAACCCAGAGCAGACATGGTTGTATATAGACTTTCCCACGTACGTATCATCAATCGTACTTGACGTCTCTGCTGCACATAACCTCTACTTATGCCCCCGAGTTCCGTGGAAGGGCTACACCAGAAACCCGGAACTTGGTCGGGAGCTTTTCTATATATGTACGGGCCCGCCTCTAAGAGTTTCCAATGTACAGATATCCCTCGGGTCTGGTTTTTCTATGGTGGCTATGGCCCCACCTCGGCCGCTCCCTCAACTAGTAAAGACCACACGAGCTAAGCGACCCCCCTAACAAGCTGACAATCTAAACATCCATGTGGGTTCTCCATGCACCCGTCCCTTGATAGCAAAGGTTAATGATCTCTGGGGGTTAGCTCTTGTATTTCGCATTCCTTAGGCTGCTGGTGACAGGCGTTCGACGATCTTGCTATCGTTTGGTCTTGACCCTCCACCTCCGCCTGAGGGAACCGCCGAACCACCCATAATGCCACCGCGTGCAACATTCTGACTTCCCCTTCTTGTGCAGTCAAGTCCCACCCACCTTGTAGTTCTGTGCAGACCCAACCTCTGTAATCCTAGCCCGAATCTAAACCACCATAGAGGACTACCAGGAGCACCTTTAACATCTCGGGAAGTCGCCTGCCTTCCCTTCCAGTCCGTTGGAGCTGCCAGAATAATCAACGTGCGCTCCCCTCATGCCTTATGACACTGTGATGATCCCCTTCATTGGGCTATTCATCCTATAACATATGGACTGCTTCAAGTGCCCTAGTTTTATATTTCATTAGACCCTACGTCTAATCATTAATTACGCGCTTGCGCCACCTCGTCAGTTTTCTTTTTTAACTTGGTTATTCACACTCACATCGACTTTCTTTTTCAAGTTTACCAAGTTACCCCCACTTATTAATTCAATTTATAACTTAATCCATTTAAGTTCATTAATAAGACTACCACACGTTATTATCAAAATCTAATAATTATCCTCTTATGGTTATAATAACATGTCCTACTTAATTTGTAGTTATGTACATCTTAATTCACATATTCATTGGTTAAGGGAATAACTCCCTAAGTATCAACCCCGAAGACCAAATCAACATCAGATTGACACTCAGAGAATTACTCAACTCAACCAATCTTCTGTTATGTCATTCCTATAACTTATGTTATCTTCATTTATAGATTTATTCTTGCCTTTACAAATTACTTAATCTTCAATTAAGTACAACTTTCCATGTGACATAAGTTATTTCATCTTCTCTTATCGTTCCTTATAACTTACCTTATTCCATAGGTTATTATGTTTCCTCCATCGTTCATTATATCTTACCTTATTCCATAAGTTATACTTCCCACTTGTCCCTAGGACAAGCCTACCTATTATCGTTTCCTTTTCTTAAGTTCATTCATAATAGGTTATTATTATTATCATTCCCCATTTTGGCATTAATTAAGATTAACTTAACCCTTCCCACTTCTTTAACTAATTTACTTAACCCCTAATCAATTCAACTAGTTCGTAACACCACCACTGATTTAATTAGGTTAAGTATTCCAATTTACCAAATTATCCATGTAACCCACTTAACCATTTTATTATGTCTATATCAACCTGGTTTTGTCGTCCTGGTTAAGTGTTCGTTTTTATTTATTATACCCCTAATTGTGCAAGACCTCCCACATTAGATTACCGCTTGCGGTTGCTTGATATGCCAAGCGGTTCCGGGCAGACTTCTACCGCAATCTAAATCTAACCTCGTGTCTTAGCACTATTACACATCTAGTTTCTGCCTCCGACCTCTCACATTAGATTACCAGATAGCGGTTGCTTGTTATGCCGGGCGGTTCCGGGCAGACTTATACAGCAATCTGATTCTAACCTCGTATCTTAGGCATATAAGTTCTTATTATAACTTATTCCCATAATTCAAATCTTGGATTATAATATATATATCAATTACCCCTAAAACCCCCCAATTCACTTTTTTGCTTATAATCCGCTCAGTAGATTATGCCTATAATCCCAATTCAACTTATAATCCCAATTTCATATTCATAATTCCCATTTGAATCACATACCCACAGTTATATTTATAATTCCAATCAAAGTTTTTCCCAAAACCCCATTATATGTTATGCCCCAAACTTCCCAATCACATATAATACCCAAATCAACTTTTCCCCCTTTATTCTCAATATCATTCAGTCGCATAAATCCACAATATGCTTAGGCTCGAAGATAGCCCAGATATATAAAAATAAAAAGGGAAGAATAAAAGGAGGGACCCCAACGTAGGCATAAAATAACTGATCATAATTAAGCATATGACAACAACATTAGGCACAGGTGAACTTTATCAGATTAGATCTTTCCATAGGTTTATTATGTGTGTAAATGGGGAATACCGAACGATAAATCCATTACTATACAAAAAAATTGTATTTTAAATTCACTCACTTTTATGCTTTCCCAATTCCAGGTTTGATCCATGGTTTTCTCCCTTTTTGCACGGTGTAGATCTTGGCATTTGAATTCTTTTCTTTTATTATAGAGTAGAGGAATCCTAGATCTATCTTTTTATTTTAAGAAGAGATTTAGGAGGGGTAGAGAAGAGATAAGATCTAAGAATTGCTTGGAGAAGGAGAAGAATCTGATTTATTTTAGGTTGGAGCAGCATCATGGTGTCGCCGTAGTTTTAGGCGAAAAAAACTATGAGTTTAGGTCCAGTAAATAGCCTCAAGGTCAATGAATAGAGCCAAAATCTATCCAGAAGAGTACAAACGTACCCAGCCCAGATTTGTTTATGCGGTCGGCACCCCTATAGGGTGGTCGACCCCTATGTCGACTCCCCTTAAAGGGGGTCGACACCTTTGTCGACACACCTAAGAGGGGTCGACACCATCAAGGGGAGTATTCCCGCTCAACCCGCCTACCTTGTTCTTCAAAACTCTTGAACTCATATGAATTATTTTATATATATATACACATTTTAGTTTATGCATATACAAACTTCTGCGGCTTATTACTCTTTCATACGTTATCAGTTTTACGCTAACTCTGTGTCCATCTGAACCAGAATTCCAAGGCGGATGCAATGGTGATGTCCATTTTACTTAATTCCTGGTATCTAATTTAAGTATCTTTATTTTCTTATCTTTTCTGCTACATACATTGTATCGGATTAATTTCCCTTCTCTTTGATGTATGTAGTAATCTAAACTGCGCATAACCATTATTTAGATATTCATGCATATAAATATTTTTTAATTACATTAAAAATGCGGGGTGTTACATCACTACATGGCGATTAGAAGGAACAACTAGTGAGAAAAATGGAACAAACAGTTTGATTTATGGGTCATATTAATCCCTTGCCTAATCCAAGTTCGACGGCTTGGTTTAGTAATAAAAAAAGAAAATATAAAAAATAAAGTTAAATTAAATAAACTATAATTAAACAATAACTATTTTAGACCGAAAATTATATATTACATAACGTATATGTATAATAACATATTTGGACAAAACATGGAATGTTGGAATCGTCGGCACGAGCACTTCATTCTGGAGCAGTTTTGGACGCGTTGGATGCAACCAAGATTTTCAGTTAAATTAAAACATGTCTAATTTAACTGAAACTAGTCATTATTCCCAACGAATAGAAATCAAGGTGAGTTCAATTCACTCAGTTTATCCCGTTTATATTATATATAAATCGGGTTTTTATTTTATATGCAATGTTTGCTAATGACCGATGATTGGATGACTGTTTGCTTGTGTGCTGAATAATTTTGATATTTATTGATTAAATTAAACGCTTGTTTAATTTAACCAAATTAGATTGTTATTTTAAAGATTATATTCCAAACGAGGTAACTTACCTTGTTGGTTACGTTTATAATAATATAAACGTATTTAATAAATAATTAGATTCTTGAATGGATGTTGTTAGTTTGTTGTTGCCTGTTATTAGTTAAACTATTTATTCCTGTTTATTGTGATAAATATATTGTTGTATTGAAATTGAGGTAAACTATTGTGATGTAGGGAAGGACAAATTGGAGGAATCCAACCGGATTCCCGCTATTATTGATAATGTTCATAAAAATAACTATATATTGTTATTGAATGTGCAATTAACTAATATTTCACGATTCGGTACTTTAGTAGATATTTTCCTCTTTAGTACCATCAAAAAAGATAATTATAAATGGGAAGGTGTTTATAAAACCGGTTTGAAAACCAATTTCTTAAATAAGATTTGTAATGATTCAAACTAATGAAACGAGTTATAACATGGTTTATAAACGTAAGTAATAACCTAAATGGAATTTGTTAAAATCGGTTTTACTAGTTAATTGGAAATGGTTAATAAATTAACAATGATTGTAGTTGACTATTTTAAAGTCGATTATTTTTGGGATGACCTTTAAAAAGGGAATTAGTATTTAAAAGGTTAAGTAAACAAATTAATAATTTATTTAAGTATGTATTTAATGTTTATTCAGATTAGCACAATGAAAGTATATTTTAAAGAGGAACATTTTGAAAGCGTGGATTATAAGGCTATTTTTATAATTGATGTTTTTTTCATAAAGAAGTAGATCTTTAAAATTGAATCCAAGGGCTACATAAGTAAATGTTATTGGTATTCATAGTGTGAACTTTGTCCATTTCAAAGTTAATAATGTTATTCAGTTAAGTTCTGAGAGGTAATTATATCCCAACTTGACTGAGTTCATTATTGACTAAGGAATAGGCAGGTTCGATAGCGAGAGTTGGATAAATAAAGTAAGCTAATGAATGTTAATGGTCTTTAAAATCGTTTTGAAATATAAATGGAAACATTTTCCGAATATGGGAAGTTTATTTATTTTAGAAGTTAATTAACTAAAGGGAAATCAAAGAGTTCAAATGATGCTAGATATTGAATTAGTAAATTCATGTTTTTTATGGATAAATGATTGTCTTATTTTGATAGTTAAATAACTGACTATCAAAATCTGGCCAACGATTGTTGGTATGGAAAGACCGGGATCGAATTTATATTCGAAAACCATTAAGACCTAGAAATACGAAAACGTGAAAGATGCTGACCAAAATAGGGCAAATGAAGACCGTGGATCTTAATTAGCGGAAGGATTACTTATCGAATATTCTATGGATTGCAACCAGAGGAATTATAACGTGATTCGATCATAAGTGAGATTTTACGGATTTGCAAGGACTACTCGCTACTGATCCTTTGGATGCGATAGGAGGGTTGTAACACCCCATATTTTCTTTAAACACCAAGGTTACGAATTAGAGAATAGTTAAATTCAAAACTGAGAACTAAGTGAAACGGGTTAAGCCATTACGTTCGTCTCGGAATTCTTCTTGAGATAGAGTCTGAATTTGCGTAAATCGGATTACGTATCAAGGAGTTATGGCCTTCGGAAGATCAGAAATTCAAATTTCAAAAATCAGAAGCAGAAGCGGGATGGGTGGGAAATTTCCCGCCCAGGGATCAGGTCAACCAAGGGGTCGACCCTAGTGTCGACCTCCCCTATACAGGTCGAACTTAGTGTCGACTTGGGGGTCGATCTACCTCCCCGGGTAGATCTGAAAGATGACGACTTCTGACTCCCTGCTGAGTCATTAGGGCTGATTGGCTGTTCTATCTTGTCTGGATGGTCTTGATCGCTTCTAGGTTGATCCGATGGCTCTAAATTAATCAAACTACTATATAAGCAACCTAAATCTAAACCCTAAGCCACATAAAATTGTTCCTCGAGCCGTCATACCGTCAATGGTGAACCTAGAATAGCCGTCATCTCTTTCAACTCAAAGGCAAGATAGAAGCTACATCAAATCAAATCTAAACTAATCTAATTCAACTAAAAGAATTCAATGATCTACATCAAAGGCGAGCAATTCAGTTTCAGAATACAAATCCCAGAAATCAAATTTTTCAGTTTCAGGTGTGAATGAATTAAAGACATAATCTGTAATGAATTGTAAAATACAATTGTATCAAGTTGTATGTGATGTTGGTTCATATTTATTTATGTCTATTCTATCATATATGCCTATGAACTATTTATGTGGAAATTGGTGAATAAACCTATGATGTTGTATAGGAATTTGGGAACGAAATTATGTAAGTTTGGTGATATTATGATAGATACAAGTTTTAGGCTACGTCGTGTCGTTTATGCCTAATTGCTTAGATCCGTTATGCATACATGTTTAGATCTACAACATATATGTTAGATCCATATGCCTTTGTGTTAGATCTATGTTAGCATGATTCAACCCCTATGCAAGTTCACCACTACATGCCAAGTTTAACTTGTATAGTTTTATGTAATTCATATGCTTGTAGTTCATGTTGCATAGATCTAATCTGCAAGTTCACCACTACATGCCAAGTTTAATTTGTATAGTTTTATGTAGATCCATATGCTTGTGGTTCATGTTGCATAGATCAAATTTGCAAGTTCATAGTTAAAAGTATATTGTTCTAAGCCAAATTCATGTGACATATGTTGGCTCGCTTTTTGACCAAGCCACCCAGGATCATTCATAAGAAGAAAGCACGAAACCGCATTCTCTAAGGACTTGATGGAATGGATCGCACCATCGTCTCACCTGATATCGGATCGCGCACCATCGTCTCGCCCACCGTTGGATCGCACACTATCGACTCGCCCATTCCTTCAGCGGAACGAATCAGCTATGCGACTCGATCCGAACTCATGTTGCTATCCCAAGCGAACCGATCCGATCCCTTGGTGCGTACCGAAGCCTCTGACCCATTCAATCACGAGCTGATCTTCAGCGATCCGAATCGCACGGATCTGGCGACACGTGTTCCTAACTGTCATCTGGACCAATTCTCCCCATCTGCACGATCCGATTTTTAAGCAGATCACGACACCTGTCCACAGCGGCTAATTTGACCCTTTCCTCAACGGCGGCGATCCGATCCGATACTCTCGGGATTCGTGCCACGTGTCCGCGATTCGCCTGACAAAATCAGCTATAAATAGCCCAGAGCTTGGCATTTGTTGGGATCTTTTTTTGGCAATATTGAGGACTGAATCCGCCATTGTTGTCAAACTGCTGAAATATTGAGAGAAACCATTGTTGTATCAGCTTTTAAAGCATAATCAATAACATATAAAGTGGACGTAGGCTCGTTAACGCCGAACCACTATAAATTCTGAGTGTTCTTTTCTTTTTCTTGTTCTTCACTTAAAATTCTCTACTGTTCATAACAATTTGGGTGTTAGGTCCAAATTTCGATCTAACATTTTTGGTGCTTTCGCTGAGAACTCAGTCTTAAAGTTTCACTATTCGCTTCTTTGAGGATTCCAGCGATTCGGATACCATGGCTGGAAAAAGATCTAAAGCTTCACAGACTAACGAAACGATCGAGGAGAGTGTACACGAACTGGGCAACGAAGAAATTCTGGATCGGGGAGCGCAGGGGGCGATACGATCCGACGAAGACACATCGTTACGAGTCGATGGGAACGAGACGATCCGTGCCACTGAAGGGGTTGTCACTCGATCCTGAGGCAACACCTCGCAGCCTCCACGTACCACGACCACGAGTCGATCTCAGGGGGGCGCAGCGAATCGCCCTCCATGAACCGCAGCTATCCGAACTGATGGTCAGACTACGACACGACCAGGAAAAGAACCTATGACCCATTCCTATCGTCCCGGAACCTCCGCTCGGCCCGGTTCAAGCTCTTTGCGTATAAGAGAGAGTGACGACGACCATTATAATCCTGCTGCTCCTGTCACTGAGGGGGATCTCTCTCGCTTCGCCGAAATGTGGGATAAGTTGTTTGATGAGTTGGCAGCCCAAAGGCAGGAAAGTTCCATCCTACGGCAGAATTTGACGGCTATGGATAGAAGACTTGAAGAACTAGCAAGGCAAAGGGCATCACCGGTTCGTCCACTCACCCCAGTATATTCCTCTTCGTCTGAAGAATCGCCGAGACCTCCACGGCGACCATATGAGAGAGCCGAAAACATAGAACAGCTTCGGTTCGGAACCCTGCCCTCACAAGAAGAAGAACTAGGGGTGGGATCCCCAGACCGTAATGAGAATAGTCCTGTGCATAACAGACTACCTCAGCCCCGTCGCCGCATGCATACTCATGATAACAGGGGGCAGCGAAGCCCTGTCCGAGCCCCGGATTTTGTGGCTGCTTCCCGAAGAGAGATCAGAGAACCTCGTCGGGCAAGAGGCACTGACCCTGAGCCTCCTTTGACCAGCGCAAATGTTGCCGCCATGGTTCATCAGATTCTCGCCGACAGCCGCGGACAGCGGAACGAAGATTGGGGGATTGACCGCAGTCATACTCCTTTTACCGACGACATTTTGGATGCGACTTTTCCAAGGCGCTTCAACATGCCACAAATGAATCGATATGCGGGAAGATCTGATCCTGTTCAACACCTGATGAGGTACTCTTGGTCGATGACCGCGGCCGCCGCTTCTGACGCAGTTAAGTGTAAAGCGTTTCCCATATTCCTGGAAGACGTGGCTTTGCTATGGTTCACTCGCCTGCCGGCAAGATCGATTTCTAGCTTCAGGGAACTGAGCGAGAAGTTCGTAGAACAATTCCGTATCTATGCACAGAAGACAAAAAGCGTGATCGATTTATTCCTTGTTAAACAGCGACCAGGCGAGAGCCTAAAGACGTACCTGGATCGTTTCAATTTGGCCGCCACTGAGGTCAAGGATCCTCATGAACCAACCATCGTCGCAGCACTGATTGATGGAGTGGATAAGGACACTGAATTCGGGAGGTCCTTGGCAGGCAAACCACCCCACACCAGAGAGTTATTCTATGAGAAAGCCAATGTACATCTGCGCCGAGAAGAGGTATACGCAAATCGAAAGGTTAAAACAACTGATAAGGGGGAAATTCAGAGCAATGTCGCCATAAAACAGACTGGAGACAGCTCGGGGAAAGTTGAAGTTAACGTCGGAAATCAGAATCAGGGTGGTCGTCAGCCGGGTAACAACAATAACAATGGTAACGCCAACAACCGGAAAAGGGGCCGAGGGAACGATTCCCAGAGAAGGACTCGTCCCAGAGCCTTTGAAAGTTATACACCCATCAATGATACTTTGGAGAATATTTTCATGGATGCGTACGAAGTCCTCCAAAATAAGAGGCCACCTCCTAGAGAATCGACAGAAAAAGAGCGTGAGACAGGGAAGTTTTGTCTCTTTCATCAAATCCACGGCCATTCGACGAATGAATGTCGTCACCTGAGGGACGTCTTCGAAAGGCTGCTTCGAGAAGGAAAGCTAGACGAATACAGAGTAACGCCTAGGGATAGGGGGCAAGCAGTGCAGGCCCCGAATCAGAATCAAAATCAACTTGCTGCTAGGCCGACTGCTCAGCAAAAAGGAAAGAATATTGTTATCAACACCGTGATCGGAGGACTTTATCTTGCTGGGCACAGTTCCAAAGCATTGGATCAATACGTCAATGCGGCCAAACAGCACCTCGAGGTGGGGGAATGTAGCAACCCCGAGGACAGTATTCCGGTAAAGCAGCAGAAGATGATGACCGATGATGTTGTCTTCTGAGAACGAGAAAGCATCGGAGTCCATGCTCCAACTGAAGATCCACTTGTAATTACGATACCCATTGGGCCAGCCACAGTTCATAAGGTTCTGGTGGACAACAGGAGTTCCGTCAATATTCTTTTCAAAAGGGCCTTTGACCAGATGAATCTTGAAATAAAAGACTTGAAGCCCTGCCAAGGATGGATCCGTGGATTCAACGGAGCATCCACCGCTCCATTGGGTTATGTAGAGTTGCCAGTTACGCTTGGGGAGGGAGAACGCCAGAGAGTGAGAATCCTTCCCTTTGTGGTTTTGGATGTTGAATCGCCATACAATGCCTTCTTGGGCCGACCGGCCCTCGCAAAGTTCAGAGCTTGTATAGCCCCCTGGTGTTTGTTATTGCAATTCCCCACAGAAGCTGGCATTGGTATCGTCAGAGGGGACCAAGTTGCTGCGCGAGCATGTTATGTTGCCGAACTAAAGTTACTCCGCAATGGAGGGGATATCGAAACTAAAGGCACCTCTCCCCCTTTGGGGACTGAGACCTTAAAGCAACCAAAGAAAATAATCGTTGGAGAGTCGCCCAGAGAGATGCTCGAGGATATAGATCCCAGAGAGGATCAAGAACCCGGGAGCAGAATGGCGACTCCCAACGAGGCAACTGTGGATGTACCAATCGATGACAGTGACCCGGAGAAGGTCCTTAAGATTGGATCACAGTTAAGTCCGAGTCTTGCTAAAGAATTGACGGATTTCTTAAAGAACAATTTGGACGTATTTGCTTGGACCCACGCGGACATGTGTGGGATATCTCCATCAATCATAAGCCATTCCTTGTGCATTAACCCTAAACATCCTCCGGTAAAGCAAAAAAGGCGAATGCTGGGCCCAGAGAGGTCCGCGGCCTTGAAAGAAGAGATTGGGAAGCTAAAGAGTAATGGGTTTATCAGAGATTCAACCTACCCAGACTGGATTTCGAACCCAGTCCTGGTAAAGAAGGCCAACGGGAAGTGGCGAACATGTATCGACTTCTCGGATTTGAACAAGGCTTGTCCAAAGGATAGTTTCCCATTGCCTCGAATTGACCAGTTAGTAGACTCGACGGCAGGTCACGAGCTTCTCTCATTTATGGATGCTTATTCAGGATACAACCAAATTCCGATGCATGTCCCAGATCAAGAGCACACTAGTTTTGTCACTGATCTGGGTTTGTATTGTTATGTGGTGATGCCCTTTGGCTTGAAGAATGCGGGCGCTACATATCAGCGTTTGGTCAACAGGATGTTTTATAACCAGATCGGGAAAACAATGGAAGTATATGTCGACGATATGTTGGTTAAGTCCAAACAATCTTCTCAACACACTACTGACTTGGCGGAGATGTTCGGCATTCTTCGAAAGTATGGAATGAAACTCAATCCAACCAAATGTTCATTTGGTGTTGCTTCTGGGAAATTCTTAGGATTCATTGTCAGTTCCCGTGGTATCGAAATTAATCCAGACCAGATCGCGGCAATCAGAAACATTCAGGAACCTAGGCAAATTAGAGATGTACAAAGCCTTGCTGGAAAAGTGGCCGCACTAAGCAGATTTATCTCCAGGGCTACGGATAAGTGCATCCCATTCTTTGAATTAATAAAGCGAGGAAAACGCCACTTTAAGTGGACACCTGACTGCATAGAAGCGTTTCAGAATTTGCTCAGGCACTTGGAGAAACCTCCGATTTTATCTAAGCCGATAGATCACGAGGATTTATTCGTGTATTTGGCAGTGTCCTCTCATGCGATCAGCTCAGCGTTGGTTAGGGAAGAGGATAAGGTCCAAAGGCCTGTGTATTATGTAAGCAAAAAATTGATAGCAGCAGAGCGTAACTATCCACGAATAGAGAAGTTGGCGTATAGTTTATTGATTGCCTCTAGAAAACTTCGGCACTACTTTCAGGCACATCCTATCACCATATATACTGATCATCCACTCAAGCAAGTTTTGCAGAGACCGGAGGCATCTGGAAGGTTACTCAAATGGAATATTGAGTTAAGTCAATTTGATTTGAACTTTCAGCCCAGACGGTCAATTCGGGGGCAAGCGATAGCCGATTTCATAGCAGAGTTCACTGTCCCTGAAGAAGATATAGCAGACGAAGAAGCAGAACCCTCACAGTTACTTTTCGATCCTAATGCCTGGAGATTGTATACTGATGGCGCTAGAAACGATGAAAGATCCGGCGCCGGAATAGTGTTTGAAACCCCCGAGAAACGATTGATAACCTATGCCATCCGAATGGAGTTTCAGGCCACTAACAACGATTCCGAATATGAAGCTCTGATAGCAGGATTGAAGATTGCAAAGGAACTAGAAGTCACAAAGCTGAACATTTTCTGCGACTCCAAGTTGGTTGTGAATCAAGTCACTGGAAGATTCCAGACTAAAAGTGCAAGATTGGTTTTATACTTAAAGAAAGTCAAAGAACTGCTGAATGATTTTGATCATTATAGCATATCTCATATTCCGCGGGCAGAGAACCAGCAGGCAGACAAGTTGGCAAAGATGGCTAGCTCTAGTGATCCTGAAGTAACTGGGCTGGCCCCCGTTGAAGTACTTCGGTCTCCTAGCATAGATCAGATGGAAGTCGACTTAGTACTAAAGACAGAACCAGAAAGGGAGTCCTGGATGACCCCTATAAAGAATTTCCTAATGGATGGAACGCTTCCGACCAAGAAAAGCGAGAGGCGTAAAGTGATTCGTAAAGCCACCCGATACGTTCTGCAAGGCGGAATTCTTTATAGACAAGGATTTTCAATGCCCCTCCTTCGGTGTATAGCCCACGATGACATCAAACGTGTGCTGCAAGAAGTCCACGAAGGCGAATGTGGCGACCACACTGGAGGGCAAAATCTGGCAAAAAAAGTGTTGCGGCATGGTTATTTCTGGCCTACCATAAACAAGGATGCAGTGAGATATGCACGACGATGTGATGCGTGCCAGAGATTCTCAAAGATACCCAGAGCGCCTCCGAGTCAGTTAAAAACAATGATGAGTCCGTGGCCTTTTGCTATGTGGGGAATTGATATCATAGGAAGCCTCCCCATAGTAAGAGGTTGAGCGAAGTTCGCTATTGTGGCCGTAGATTATTTCACCAAATGGGTCGAGGCAGAACCACTAACTACAATCACAACAAAACGAGTGATCAACTTCATCGTGAGAAACATCATCTGTCGGTTTGGGATTCCAAAGATTGTGATAACAGACAACGGAACTCAATTCGATAGTGCTGAATTCAGAAATTTCTGCCAAAGATACCACATCGAGAATCGATATACCTCCGTGGCGCACCCGCAATCGAACGGACAAGTCGAAGCGGCAAATAAAGTAATTAAGTCCATTCTGAAAAGAAGAATGAAGCGGGCCAGAGCCATGTGGGCTGATGAGTTGCCCTTGGCACTATGGGCTTACAGGAGAACATATAAATCGGCAACGGGACATACCCCGTTCTCCCTTGCTTTTGGAACAGAGGCAGTCATCCCGGTTGAGATAAAGGTACCTTCTCATCGGGTGACTTATTATGATCCGATGACCAATAATGAATTGCTCCTTAAGTCCCTAGATATGATCGAAGAAAAGAGGGATGAAGCAGACCTGCGTGCCCTGAGATGCAAACAACAGGTCGCCCGATATTACAACAAAAAGGTCCGAGTCCGAACCTGGGAACCCGGAGACTTGGTTCTGAAACGTGTCTTTCCACCCCCAACTCATATGGGAGCGAAATGGGAAGGACCGTACTCTATTTTGAGCAAACTTGATAATGGAACCTTCAAGCTTGCAACTGTAGATGGAAGGGAAATCCCTAGAGTGTGGAATGCCCAACATTTACGGCCATATTTGACATGAGAGTTTTAAATCTATTCTTTTGCTTTGTTAAAAAATTATGTACAGGGCATGACTCGCCTAGAATGGTCTGATTCCTTAAAGCAAGAGATTATAAAGTGGACGTAGGTCATGATTCGACCGAACCACTATAAAAATACCGTGTGTTATTTACCTTTATCTGCATCTTTATTTATTTGTCTATTTGTTTTTATGAAAAACAATGTGAGTAATCCAGGTATCCGGAGTCTGATGCCCACCGTTCCTCCCGTAGACCAATCAGAAAAACCCAAAGCTTTGGCAAAAGCTCCGACCGCTTGTCCGACTAGCTTTAATCCACGGAGTATGGGTTAAAGTATGCCCCAAGGATGAGTTTGATGAGAATGCATGATTGCAGACTGCTTAATCCGTGACTCTAACTCTCCAGAGAGAGAGAGAGTATAAAGAACACGAAAAACGACATCCACGAATAACGGCGGTGTACCATGATCGGAGCTGCCTGAAGACAAACTCTAACTCTCCAGAGAGAGAGAGAGTATAAAAGCGTCTCCGATTGAGCGCTGAGAAAGAGCTTCTTCCCCGCTGAAGGATCGGGAAGCGAGTGAATCGCTGAGCTCGAACTCTAACTCTCCAGAGAGAGAGAGAGTATAAAAGCGTCTCCGATTGAGCGCTGAGAAAGAGCTCCTTTCCCGCTGAAGGATCGGGAAGCGAGTGAATCGCTGAGCTCGAACTCTAACTCTCCAGAGAGAGAGAGTATAAAAGCGTCTCCGATTGAGCGCTGAGAAAGAGCTCCTTTCCCGGTGAAGGATCGGGAAGCAAGTGAATCGCTGAGCTCGAACTCTAACTCTCCAAAGAGAGGGAGAGTATAAAGGCGTTTCCGGTTAAGCATTGATCAAGGTATTAGGAATTCGGTGCCAAACGACTATCCTATGAAATCTTTTAAGTCCCCCATATTAAGAAATAGGGGCAACCCACCAATAAGGCTATCCGATTCCTAGTAAACCCCCGTCAGACGTCATGATAACAACTGATTGGGGGCGCATATGCTCGCACGCAAATACGAAATTTTGATACAGCAGTGCAACATGAAAATTCTCCTTTGGCTATCTGTTATTTAATTACTTTGTAATTATTATTAGTTAGCTAATGACTAAACATAGAAAGTTTATCTGAATACAGGTACACAATGATACAAGGAGAGAAAAACCGTTGTTCATGTGCTGCAAATCAACAAAATGAAAGAACAACCTAGAAACAAAAAAGTGAGGACCAGTCTCACAATTACACTTCCTGGTCAGTGGAAAGCATAAAGGCAAAATATCAACAAATATCAACAAATATCCTATTTACGCTTAGCCCTCTTCTCCTGTTTCTGCCTCTCCAGTCTCTCTTTGTCGGCTTCAGATGGGTCTCTTTTTTTCCTCTTCTGCTTATCTACGAGGGGAACATCCGATTCTTCTGAAGTGTCCTCTTCCACCTCTTTCCTCTTGCTTCTACTGGAAAGGGAAGTCGGGAAATCATCAGGGTTTGCGAAGTGAAGCTGTCGGCTGATGGACTTGGACTGGATTTTCATGATCATCCCAGTTTTGGGATCGAACTCTGCAAGGGGGACCACGTCCAGAGCCTCATCTCCCACCTTCTTTGAAGCCAACTCTTTTTCTTGTCTGGCTCTTCGGCTGGCCAGGGGTTCCTCATCATCATCATCATCATCAGCCTTTTTGGAGCCGGTAATGTCCTCTTCGTCATCCACATGGCGACCATCCATGTCTTTTAAAGCCTCAATGGTCTCGGCATCCTTGGGAACATCGGTGCTAACTGCCGGGATGCTTCCTTCTACTGTTATGACCTCGACTCGCTCTGAGACATCAGTACCAGCACCCGGCAGGGTAGCCTCCTTCTCCGCTTCTCTCTCTTTCTCAGCACCCTTGTCAACGGGCTCTCCACCTGCAGTACGAGAGACACGCATTACAAACTCAATTGGTTGTCCTGCCAGACGACGACAATTCATAATTGCTTTAACAAATTGTGGGGAAAGGAGAGAGATACCTTCAGCTGATGCTCCCTCTTGAGTAGTCCCAGATGCTCCACCAACCACGGGAGTTAGGCCTAAAGGGATTAGCGGATCATCAGGATGATACTCCTCGACTCCGGAAGTTTTAAGTTTCGTGGCGGAACTGGAACCTTCATCAACTTTGCTTTTACCTTTGGCCAAGGTTCTCTCCTTTTCCATTTCCGCTAGGATTAGGCGACGACCCTCCGCCAGGTCCTCAGGCTCGTTGTCTCTTAGGATGCTCTTCATCAATTCATCCTCATTGATCTCTTCGACCCCCAGTCTATGTTTTTCGCCTTCCACAATGGCATCCCATAAATTGGCCAAAGTTACATGATAATCCGGGATCCATGAGATATTGCGAGTTTTGAGAACCTGGCCAAGGAAATCAAAAATCATCTCCTCAAACCCCTCAATTTCTTTTTCTCTTTCGAGGAGCTTGTTGTTAGAAGCAGTGGCCAATTCGAGGGCACTTTCGACGTTCTTTTCGGCTAGGGCTGCCCTCCTTTCCGCATCTGAAACCTGGTCGTTCAAAATTACCGTTTCTTCTTTTGCTAGGGCTAAACTTTCTTTCAAGCTCGCTCTTTCCGCCTCCCAAGCAGCCTTCTCAGCTTCGAAGTGATCCCGTGCCGTTTTCAACTCGATATTGGCCATCTGGAGATCCTCAACCTCATTTTTTAAAGCCATCTTTTCTTGGCTATTGGAGTCCAGTTCTGAATGAAAGCGCTGCTTGGCATTTTCCAGTTCAGTCTTATAACTTGCAGCATCCCTCTGTGCTAGGGCAAGTTGGGCCTGAGCATCCTCCAGGTCTTTATCCAATTTTGTCCTAGCCCTTTCATTATTTTCGAGTTTTGCTTTGGATCTGTGCGCCTCAATTTCAAGTGTCCGAATGACTTCCGAAAGGTTAAGGGCATGCTTTTTCATCATCTCGTACTGCCTGGCCACGTGACGAATATGCCCGATGACTTCACTATCCCAGTTTTTAGGGACCGGTTCCAAGGTAGGAACAAATACCATCCTATCAAAGAACATGCCTGGAAATTGTTCCCGCAGCTTTTCCAGTCTACCTTGGATCTCGGGACCGTGAACATGATCCCGTGACCCGGGGACAGCTAACTCTGGTTGGCTAGTGGGAACGATATCACTTCCCCCCTTTTCAGTCTCTTTGGATGATTCTCTGTCCCTATCTTTGGATTCGTGACGCCTTTTTGACGACCGGCTATGGGACGGAGCACTCTTTGGAGGATTCAACTCCTTTGGAAGTTGTTTTCCCCCGGTCGGAACTGGCGGATGACTCGAAGGCCTGGTAGAGGTTGATTTGGGTGGAGATCGAGGTTGCGAGGAGCTCGGCCTATGAGGAGGACCGCGAGGGCGCTCTGTGTCCGGGCGGAGGCTAGGTGTGCCTTCACGGAGAGAACGATATGAGTAAGACTTCCTGCGGGACATCGCTCCTGTAAAGAGAAAAGAAGAGCATATTACAACTTTGAATATCCACAATATGATAAGTGCAAGGTCAGGCAGTGTGTGTGAAGTGTGCATCCCATATAATTCCCCCTAACAGACCCGGGCCTGGAGACAGGCTCATCTGACCCGTTTCTCGTCCCCTGGTTGAAGCGGTCGCCTCTTCAGGAGCAGAAAAGGAAGGCTCCTCGCCGAAATCTTTTTCTGTATATTCGATATCGGGTAAAGGGATTTTATTCAGCTCCTCAAATAGTTGTTCTTCTGTCAAGTCGTCATCACCAGCAGTTTCCATTGGAGCAGAGGTAGGGATTTCTTTCGACACATCACCACGTGACTCGTCCCCTCTGTATATATTCAAGTCTTCGTCGTCTTGGATGACTATCGGAGAAGGACTTTTACGAAATTTAGTTGTCTCTGCCGCTTGTGAAGTTCCCTCTCCCTCGGCCGGGGGCAAGTATTTATAGGGTTTACCGCCGGTGCCAAGTCCAAATCTTCTGTCCAGGAGGCGATGCTTGTGGAGATTGTCGTCAGTGATGCATTTTTTAATCCTTAAAAAGTCGGATCTGCTTTGTGAAAGAATGGCTAACCGATTGCTGTACAGAGGACCCTCCGTTTTCGGGAAGACGTGACCTGTTCAAAACAAAGGAAAAAGCGGAAAAATATTAGTACTTAGACTCCTTGAGCAAGATATTCGGTTATATGATCGGAGCTTACTTGATTTATGCCATCTTCGTGAGCATCCGGCCTGTCTCTTGATATAAAACCAGTCTGATTTGGGATCCCCTATATTGCTGTACCCATCGTATAAAACCTTCCTATTCGCCACCGACTCAAAGAAGGAGAAGTTTGGAGTTGCCGAGGAACGATGCTTGAAAAGAAAGAAGAACGTGAAATCTTTAAATTTAAGCTCAGCATGTAGGATCTCCGCATATGCAACGTACAGAGTGTACAACGATGCGTAGGCGTTTGGATGGAGCTGCATTGGAGCGATGCCTAGTCGTCTTAAAGTTTCGATAGCAATCGGAGGGAACGGAGGGATAGCTCCTACTAGGCACATTGTTCGACTAATCGCCATGTACCCTTCCGGTGCTAGATGGGGTCTATCTTCGCTTCCGGGTGTCAGGACATCGTCCCAAGGAATGCCGTGTCTTAAGCAGATTCTCTTGAGTTTTATCTCGTCAAGCTTGGACGCTAAAGAATCAGAGAATTTATCTATCCCAACTGCGCCGGGGATTTCGTCCGGAGCTCGCTCGTCAGACTCAGAGTTGTTGCTGGATGAAGTACTTTCTGTCGGATCAGATTCTGTAGCTTCATACTCGGATCCAGAATCCTCACCTCCCGGATTGATTGAAGGGATTTCGGGATTGTACTGTTCAGGAGTCTCGGATTCTGCTTCTGCTACAGATCTTGGAGAAGAGTGATCGTTTGACATTGCTGCTGGGACGAGAAAATATGAACAATAAGAT
The DNA here is from genome assembly GCA_030737875.1 of Allium sativum. Taxonomy (NCBI): domain Eukaryota; kingdom Viridiplantae; phylum Streptophyta; class Magnoliopsida; order Asparagales; family Amaryllidaceae; genus Allium; species Allium sativum. Next base: position 651,593,800 of record CM060918.1, read on the forward strand.
TAACACTACCCGTCCCCCGTGTGTGCAAGTGCCGGTGTGTGTGCTTGCATGTGTGCATTATCAAAATTAACAATAAAGCATGAAAGCAGTCAAGGTTATCAGAAATCGTTAATATGCAATCAAGTCATGAGGTCATTTAGTCCAGAAAGTCCAACGTTGCGGCTCTAGCCTAACTGTTCAAAGTTTTATGGTTAAAGGACGTCGATTGAAGTCTGAAGTTTCTTCGTATCGTTAGCTGTGGGACGGATCGCAAGGCATAGGGATCGCCCCCCTTTCGACTCGCAATCATAGGGATCGCCCCCCGACTCGCTAGGCATGGGAATCGCCCCCTCATTGAATCGCCGGATGAAGGGATCGCCCCTTCACGAACCGTTGCGATTCCCACGATCCGTCCCTTCGTTGCCACCTCGATCTGTCGTCTCGCCACTTGCTTTCGTCTTCAATCCTCGATCACGATCCGAGTCGGCTTTCCTTATTCTTCTGCCTCCGTCGTCTTCCTCCTCTCCTTCCCATCCTCAAATTCCGAGCTCTACGCCCAATGGCCATGGCGACCTTGGTGATTTCTTCAGGAAATTGCGAGTTTGTGCTGTTTTTCCCTCGAATCAGTCGTAAAGATTCAGAAGAGTGATGCGTTTACAGATGAGAATGTTCTCTATGGAATTACCTTTCTAAAAACCGATAGAATACTTGAATGTTCGAAAGTTTAAGAGAGTTGGGTTCGTTTTTCAATAGCTAAGGCGAAACGATACGGCAGCGTGAAAGAAGAAGGAGAATGAAGGGAAGAGGGTCGGCTTATATAGGCAAAGAAGGTGACCGTTTGTCTCCCCTTCCTTGTCTTATCTGGTCCACGAAGCGTCATGAAGGCCACGATTCAAAGCTTGTATCGCATAGAAGCCCACGGACCGCCTCAAATGATGGCCCACCAAACTCAAAGACCAACACGATTCGAAGGAAAGTCCGCCTCGTTTCGCACAAAAGCCTAGGTACTCACCACGAGACGAGCAGATGGCCAAATCGGACCGTGTCACCCTATGGAGATCCGATTCATACGTGTGTTGATTTGAGCCAAGGCGACGTTTGATTTACGTCCCTTCAAGAAAAGGTAAATTGGAATTTTCGAAGCATGTTCCATCATCAATATAACATACTTCGAGGGGGCAAAATGTTGGCTCGCTTTTTGACCAAGCCACCCAGGATCATTCATAAGAAGAAAGCACGAAACCGCATTCTCTAAGGACTTGAAGGAATGGATCGCACCATCGTCTCGCCTGATATCGGATCGCGCACCATCGTCTCGCCCACCGTTGGATCGCACACTATCGACTCGCCCATTCCTTCAGCGGAACGAATCAGCTATGTGACTCGATCCGAACTCATGTTGCTATCCCAAGCGAACCGATCCGATCCCTTGGTGCGTACCGAAGCCTCTGACCCATTCAATCACGAGCTGATCTTTAGTGATCCGAATCGCACGGATCTGGCGACACGTGTTCCTAACTGTCATCTGGACCAATTCTCCCCATCTGCACGATCCGATTTTTAAGCAGATCACGACACCTGTCCACAGCGGCTAATTTGACCCTTTCCTCAACGGCGGCGATCCGATCCGATACTCTCGGGATTCGTGCCACGTGTCCGCGATCCGCCTGACAAAATCAGCTATAAATAGCCCAGAGCTTGGCATTTTTTGGGATCTTTTTTTGGCAATATTGAGGACTGAATCCGCCATTGTTGTCAAACTGCTGAAATATTGAGAGAAACCATTGTTGTATCAGCTTTTAAAGCATAATCAATAACATATAAAGTGGACGTAGGCTCGTTAACGCCGAACCACTATAAATTCTGAGTGTTCTTTTCTTTTTCTTGTTCTTCACTTAAAATTCTCTACTGTTCATCACAATTTGGGTGTTAGGTCCAAATTTCGATCTAACAACATATGTGTAGTTAGATCCATAGTTTTGTATGATGTTGGAATGTTGCAAAGTTCCTCTTTTCCCCTTTTGTTTTATAAGTTAGGCTAAAATATCGAGCCTAACATCCTATGTAATTTTGCGAACGTACCACGGGGGTAACATTGGGGGAAACTTGAAATTACATGTAATTGGCAAGTTTGGCATAATCAAGATAAATGACATGAAAATGGTATAATTTTTATACCTAAAAATTATGAAATTAATTTAAAGGGAAAGTGGGCCATGAAAATAAATTGTTGCCAAATTTACATATTAGCATAAAAGGTTAAATATGTAAATTTAGAAAAGACAAATATGCCTAACCCGATGTTAGACTGAGTTGTGGTGTAAAACTGCCTAGAACCGAGCGGCACATCAAGTGACCACAACAATACCTGTGTAATGTGGATGGTTAGGGCATTGAGCCCAAAAAGGTTAGAGGTTAGACTGAGTGGTGGTGTAAAACTACCCGGAACCAACCCGCACATCTAATGACCACAACAATACCTGTCTAATGTGAGTGGTTGGTGCTTTAATAAAGATAAGTCAAGATTGGTAGGGTTAAGTCAATTAAGGAAACACTTAACCAATTCAACATGTTAACTAAACTGATGGGTGGGGTTAGGAAAACTTGGACACTTAACCAATTTAACATGTTGGCTAGGAAACAGTAGTAACGGGGACCCGTTTCAGCAGTAACCCACATAGATGTATCATGGTACCCTGAACTAGGCAGGGTGGGGCACGATTATTTGGCTGATTATAAGCGGTCAAAACGTCGGCGGGTGGTGCGTCAGTGTCGGTTCCGACGGAGTACGGGCGTGCACCTACTGCAGAGTGGAAAAGGCAGGCACTGGACATAAGTAGTCATACACTGTGCATCTTGAATCATGTCGGGACGCCACCATAGGTTTTGGTACACCCCGTGGTGGGACCAGCACAGGTATCTACAATACGGCGGGGGCCGAATGACATACGTGATAAATGTATGCGAGTAGGAGTCGATCGATAAAAAGAGACCATTTCACCATGTATATGGGGCGCCAGTTGGGACAAGTATAAATAGGTGCAGAGAATTAGACACGGGTGCGATTTATATTCGGTTTATCTTGCCTTATATAGCTTTATGTTAGTTTGTTGTTTTGGTACAGTCCCATTTTCAGTTTATTCCTATCTTGACCTTTTCCTTATTCACACACTGAAAAGTCACTGGACTTACTCAAACTTATGTCTAGCCCATTTTTCTTTCGTCTTCTTTTCTTCCTCCCCCCCCCAGGTAGCCAGGGAGGGAATAGCTCAGCTTAATTTGGACCGTTCATCTTTCCAAGCTTGAAAGACTCTGTGATGTACGGGTTGGAATATCTTATCTTTGGCTATGGCTTTAGACACACTAGACTTGGGGATTTATGCAGTTTTATTTACGTTTTATGCTTCTTTATGTTTTAATCAAGACAGAGTTTATGATGTAATGTTTTGGAATTTTTTTGAGAAAATTTGCTGTAATGACTTTTGTATTGAACCACGTATGAAATAAATGTTTGTTTCCGCTGGTTATATTTCTGTCTTGTAAATTTTCTGTGTCTTTTACCTATAATGCTCCACCAGAGTTAAGGCATTCCCTTTGTGAGTGGACTTAACGGAGGTGGGGTGTTTCACTTGGTATCAGAGCAAAGGTTAACCGGATCAGATAAAAATTTTGAAAATTGTTTTCAAAAGAAGTATAAAGAAGAAATTTTCAAGAAAAAGTGTTATTTTATTTTAAAAAGGCGTAATCCCCTAAAGCAATATGACCTATCTTTCTATCCTCTGTTTTGAATCTTTCCTTTCTCGTTTCAGCATGTCTGGGAATCTTAACCTTCCAAAGGGCATACCGATACCTGGCTGGTTCAGGAGGTACCTAGTGGCTAGGGCCAACGACGCAGGCCCAACAGACATTCCTCCTTCCCCAGCTGCAGTTCCTCCTCCTCCTCCACGTGCAAATGCTTTCTCAAAAATATGTAAGGACTTTCGAGCCATGGGTGGAAAGAACTTCAATGGAAATGAATCCTTCGTGGAAGCCAGAAACTGGCTCAAAGAAACTGAGTATTTGTTCGATATCTTCGAAGTGGATGATAGACAAAAGATATAGTTGGCAGTATGGTTGCGCAAAGACGAAGCTTCCTATTGGTGGGAAGTAACTAATGCCAAAAGACCTGTTGAAACTTGGATGGACTTTGGAATGAGATTTGAAATGAAATTCCTCTCACAAGCTGAACAAAGCCTTCAGATGGAGAAATTCTTAGCTCTCAAACATGGAAGTATGACGGTTAAGGAATACGTCAACCACTTCAACCAGCTGACTAGGTTCGGATTGGAGTTAGTAAATACTCCTCATAAGAAGACTCTCCATTTTGTTAAAGGACTGAATAAGCCACTGCACAGCATAGCTATGTCCCATATACCTATGGTGCAACTTACGAGAGGATGGTGGACATGGCACTGTTGAAAGAAGAAGATAAGGCTGGCAAGAAGTAGACAAAGGGGGAAGCATCTCAAGATAAGAAAGGGGAAGGATCACCGAGCAAGAAGACAGATTCCAAGAAGGGAGGGAAGAACAACAAACAAAGTGACAAAAGGAAATGTAATTTTTGTGACATTTCTGGACATCTGGTCAAAGACTGCAGGAAGAAGAAGAGGAAGATGGGTTGTTGTTTCCACTACGGTGAGACAGGACACATGGCTAAGGACTGCCCAAGAAAGCAAGGGCAAGGGCAGAAAGCTGGACCTTCTTGTGGAGGATAAGTTTACGCTCTCACAGCACCTCTGCAAGAACGAGGTAGATATATTTCTGTCAAAAGTATAGTCTATATTTTTTATCATCATATTCATACACTATTTGATTCGGGCGCATCGCACTCATTTGTATCAGCTGCTTTAGTTGAATCTCTGCTCCTAGACACTAGTTTAGTAGAGGATATCTTGTTTGTTTCAAATCCAATTGGGGGCTCAACTTATTTGTCAATGATTTGTTTGGATTTGGAAATTTCTATACTAAGTGTGGAGTTTAGATGCAATGCCTATGTTTTGGGCTTCATGGGCTATGGGTTGATTCTAGGCATGGATTGGCTATCCAGTAACGGTGCCATCCTCGACTGTGAAAAGAGAGTGGTTAGACTCATGACTCGCCTTGGTAACACTCTCGAAATTTCTTGTAATCCCATAAACTTTGTTATGCTTAGCTATCTAGAATCTCTTGATGCGTCTATTGAGTATTTGCAGTCTGTTAGAGTAGTCCGTGAATACTCAGATGTCTCTGAGGAGGTAAAGGGGTTACCTCCAAAGCGGGAGATAGACTTCTGCGTATACCTCGTCGACAACGCAAAACCCGTTGCTTTACCTCTTAGACACATTGCTCCAAGGAAGAGGAAAGAACTCAGCAAGCAAGTTAAAGAGTTGCTTGAGAAAGGGTTTATAACGCGGAGTATTTCTGAATGGGGTGCTCCAGTAGTATTCGCAACCAAAGCGGATGGATCACTTCGCCTATGCGTTGACTATAGGGAGCTAAGCAAGCTGACCAAGAAAAATGGGCACCGACTCCTAAGAATAGTCAACTTGTTCGATCAGCTTGTAGGTGCATCGGTTTTCTCCCAACTTGATTTGGCTACCGGGTTTGATCAACTAAGAGTGGCTGAAGACAACATTGATAAGACTGCCTTTAGAACTCCAGATGGATTCTTCGAGCGGCTTGTCATGCCTTTCGGCTTGACAAACGTACCCGCTTATTTCGTCGATTTGATGAGCAGGGTCTTCCGAGAGTTCCTCAATAAGTTTGTGGTGGTCTTCATAGATGACATCTTGATTTTCTCGAAGAGTGAGGAAGAGCATGCTCAGCATCTAAAAGAAGTCCTAGATACTCTTCGTGCACATAAGTTGAAAGCCAAATTCTCCAAATGCCATTTTTAAAGAGAAGAAGTGAGATTTCTCGGACATGTTGTATCCAAGGAAGGGTTGGCTGTGGACCCCGCGAAAGTAGTTGTGGTGCAAGATTGGAAGGTTCCACAGAATGCTACCGAAGTCCGAAGCTTCCTCGGGCTAGCAGGCTTTTATCGAAAGTTCATCAAAGATTTTGCAAAAATCTCAGCTCCACTTACAAGGTTGACAAAGAAGAACTTAACTTTCACTTGGGATTTGGATTGCGATATTGCTTTCCAACGCTTGAAAAGGGCTCTGACAACAGCCCCAGTTCTGACATTGCTGGATGGGAGCAAGATGTTTACCGTATACATGGATGCATGTGGTACGGGACTAGGTGCTGTCTTGACGCAAGAAGGGAGGGTAGTAGCTTATGGTGGAAGACAATTGAGAGTACGTGAGAAAAACTACCCAACCCATGATCAAGAGTTGGCTGCCATCGTCTTTGCGCTTAAGTCTTGGTGCCATTATCTCCTAGGTGAGAAGTTTGAATTGTTTAATGACCATAAATCATTGAAGTACCTTTTCTCGTAGAATGATCTCAACTTGAGACAGCAAAGATGGAAGGAGTTTCTTGCCTCATATGATTTTGAGATTTCCAATACTCCTGGCAAGGGCAATGTAGTAGCAGACGCTTTGAGTAGAAAGAAGCAGACCTTAAGCCCTCTTTTTGTAGAAAGGCAAAGCTTGGAGTACATAGCCAACTTTGATTTTAGACCCTCCATCGATCATGTGACTGGTTTTTAGCATCGCTTGAGGTGCGGCCTACTCTTTTGGACTTGATAGGAGCCGTACAACGTGAAGACCTTCAGCTAGCTGATGTGATGGACAAGATAATTAGGGGTGAGACTTCTAGTCACCTCAATAGATACTCCATTGATGATAAGGGTTGGTTGAGGCGGGACGGAACGCTATGCATCCCGCAAGTAAGGGATTTGGTGAAGAAGGTTCTCGAATAGGCACACCATTCCAAGTTGACCATACACCCTGGTGGAGACAAAATGTATAAAGACATCAAAAGGGTTTTCTTTTGGAATGGCATGAAGAGGGATGTAGTTGAATTCGTTTCGAAGTGCATGATATGCCAACAAGTCAAGGCGGGGCAAAAGAAGCCTGGTGGCTTGCTTCATCCTCTAGAGTTCCCACAGTGGAAATGGGATAGCATCGCTATGGACATTATTGATGGACTGCCTAGGTCAAGAGGAGGCAATACTAGTATTTGGGTAATAGTGGACAGGCTCACAAAAAGCGTTCACTTAATACCCATTAAGAGTAAAAGGACTGCCTGATCTCTAGCATCCATATATCTTAAAGAGATAGTTCGACTCCATGGGATACCCTCCAGCATTGTAAGTGACCGAAATCCTATTTTTACGAGCGAATTTTGGAAGAGCTTGCAAGAGGCTGTAGGCACACAGCTATGCTTAAGCACGGCCTATCACACCCAAACCGATGGTCAGACGGAAAAGGTGAACAAAGTATTATAAGACCTCTTGAGACTATGCATTCTTAACTTCGGAAGAACATGTGAGGATCATCTTCCTTTGGTGGAGTTCACCTACAACAATAGCTATCAAGCCACCATAGGCATGGCACCCTTCGAAGCTTTATATGGAAGACCATGTAGATCAACAACTTGTTGTTGGGAATCTACATACAAGCTCATACTTAGACCAGATTTGATTAGGGAAACTTCAGAGAAAGTGTACTTGATACGAAGAAGAATGAAGACTGTCCAAGATAGACAGAAGTCCTACGCTGATAAAAGATGGACCGACCTTGAATTTGAGGTTGGGGACAGGGTTTTCCTTAAAGTATCTCCTTTGAGGAACATCGTTCGCTTCGGATCCATAGGAAAGTTGGCACCAATATTTGTAGGGCTGTTACCTATCATCGAGAAGATTGGGAAAATGGCTTATAGAGTAGAGCTACCCGAAAGATTGCCTGGAGTCCATAATGTCTTTCATGTTTCTGGGAGTCCATAATGTCTTTCATGTTTCTCACCTATGAAAGTGCTTACATGAATCTGCGGAAATGGTGGAACCAAGCATATTAGAGGAAGTAGAAGTAGAATGAGAGGCGACTGTGAGAAGATTTCCAACTCGTATCTTGGGTACAGAAATCAAAAAGGTACGCAACCGTGAAGTCAAACTTGTTAAAGTTCAATGGAGTGACACTGAGGAAGACGCGACTTGGGAGAATGAGGAAAAGATACGCACAACCTACCCTTATCTTTTTCAGGGTACATCTTTGATCTCTTTTTCCTTAAGTTTGTTCATGCTTGTATCTATATTTTTAGTATTTTCCTTAGTACTATTTTTGATCCTTAGTTAGAAACCAATGGATGTAAACATGTATTTGGAACATGTTATGATTAATGGTTTCAAGTGGTTGCAAGTGGTTGCTCGTGGATGCATATACACACACTTTAGGTATTAGATCGGCTCTGTCACTTTCATATTGCATATGCATGTATGTACCCTTATATGATTGAAACATGATGTGTTATCATGTGGATGTTGCATTTGTATGAATGATTGTGCACTTATGTAGAAAGTATGATTAGGGGTGATTGCATACATAATGGACTCATGACACCGACATGAATTGCATTAAGGAGGTCAGTTGAATCAGTAGACGACCTGAATTTGCATTAGATAAGGACATGTACACACACTATGCATATGATCATGAAGCATTAGAAGTCTTTTAAGGACAATGGATGCCTCTGTTTGATGGTTGAGTAGATGGACGATTGGAGGGTAGGATATACATTCTTCTTAACTTGAAGATTTCGGGGACGAAATCCTTTAAGGAGGGGAGAATGTAACACCCCGTATTTTCTTTAAGCACTAAGGTTACGAATTAGAGAATAATTAAATTCAAATATGAGAATTAAGGGAAATAGGTTACGCCATTGCATTCATCTCGGAATTCTACTTGAGATAGAGTCCGAGTTTGCGAAAATCGGACTCCGTACGAAGGAGTTATGGCCTTCGGAAGTTCAGAAATTCAAAATTCAAAATTCAAAAATCAGAAGCAAAAGCGGGCTGGACGGGAAATTTCCCGCCCAGGGATCAGGTCGACCAAGGGGTCGACCCTAGTGTCGACCTCCCCTACACAGGTCGATCTTAGTGTCGATGTGGGGGTCGACCTACCCCCCGAGGCAGATCTAAAAGATGACGACTTTTGACTCCCTGCTAAGTCATTAGGGCTGATTTTGCTGTTCTATCTTGTCTGGATGGTCTTGATTGCTTCTAGGTTGATCCGACGGCCCTAAATTAATCAAACTTCTATATAAGCAACCTAAATCTAAACCCTAAGCCACACAAAAATATTCCTAGAGTCGTCATGCCATCAATGGTGAACCTAGAATAACCGTCATCTCTTTCAACTCAAAGGCAAGATAGAAGCTACATCAAATCAAATAAAATCTAATCTGATTCTACTAAAAGAATTCAACGATCTACATCAAAGGCGAGCAATTAGTTTCAGAATACAAATCCCAGAAATCAAGTGTTTCCTTTTGTTGTATGTGTAGTTATCTTTCAGATGTGAATGAATTAAAGACAAGATCTATAATGAATTGTAAAATAGAATTGTATCTAGTTGTATGTGATGCTGATTCATATTTATTTATGTCTATTCTATCATATATGCCTATGAACTATTTATGTGGAAATTGGTGAATAAACCTATGATGTTGTATGGGAATTTGGGAATGAAATTATGTAAGTTTGTGATATTATGGTATATACAAGTTTTAGGCTAAGTCGTGTCGTTTATGCCTAATTGTTTAGATCCATTATGCATACATGTTTAGATCTACAACTTATTTGTTAGATCCATATGCCTTTGTGTTAGATCTACAACCTTGTATGATTAGATCAACAACCTTATTAGATCTACAACTTTATATGTTAGCTCCATATGCCTTTTTGTTAGATCTATGTTAGCATGATTCAACCCCTATGCAAGTTCACCACTACATGCCAAGTTTTATTTGTATAGTTTTATGTAAATTCATATGCTTGTAGTTCATGTCGCATAGATCTAATGTGCAAGTTCACCACTACATGCCAAGTTTAATTTGTATAGTTTTATGTAGATGCATATGCTTGTGGTTCATGTTGCATAGATCAAATTTGCATGTTCATATTTAAAAGTATACTGTTCTATGCCAAATTCATGTGACATATGTGTAGTTATATCCATACTTTTGTATGATATTGGAATGTTGCAAAGTTCCTCTTTCCCCCTTTTGTTTTATAAGTTAGGCTAAAATATCGAGCCTAACATCCTATGTAATTTTGCGAATGTACAACGGGGGTAACGTTGGGGAAAACTTGAAATTACATGTAATTGGAAAGTTGGGCGTAATCAAGATAAACGGCATGAAAATGGTATAATTTTTATACCTAAAAATTATGAACTTGATTTAAAGGGAAAGTGGGCCATGACAATAAATTGTTGCCAAATTTACATATAAACATAAAAGGATAAATATGTAAATTTAGAAAAGACGAATATGCCTAACCCGAGGTTAGACTGAGTTGTGGTGTAAAACTGCCCGGAACCAACCGACACATCCAGTGACAACAACAATACCTGTCTAATGTAGGTGGTTAGTGCATTGACCCCAAATAGGACCCTAGGTTAGACTGAGTTGTGGTGTAAAACTGCGCAGAACCGATTGGCACATCCAGTGACCATAACAATACCTGTCTAATGTGAGGGGTTGGTGCTTTAATAAAGCTAAGTCAAGATTGGTAGGGTTAAGTCAATTAAGGAAACACTTAACCAATTCAACATGTTAACTAAACCGATCGGTGGGGTTAGGCAAACTTGGACACTTAACCAATTTAACATGTTGGCTAGGCAACCCTAGTAACGGGGACCCATTCAGCAGTAACCCACATAGATGTATCATGGTACACTGAACTAGGTAGGGTGGGGCACGATTACTGGGCTGATTATAAGCGGTCGAAACGTGGGCGGTTGGTGCGTCAGTGTAGGTTCTGACGGAGTAAAGGCGTGCACGTACTCCAGAGTGGAAAAAGCAGACATTGGGCATCAGTAGTCATACACTGTGCATCTTGAATCGTGTCGGGTTGCCACCATAGGATTTGATACACTCCGTGGTGGGGCCAGCACAGGTGTTTGCTCCAAATTTGGGATCAAACCCCAAAGGTGTAAAAAGTCACACTACACTGATTCGGTAAGGATATGGAATCGCGTAATCGCAAAATAAACGGATAAAAGAAATTAAGAACACAAAGGAATTTTTATAGTTGTTTGATTCTCTATGAATCTACATCCACTTTCAATCCATTCTCATTATAATACTCAAACTTACAAAATATGGATTTTCCCTCATTACATTCATTTCTCTCTTTTAACTCTCTTTTCACTCTCTTGACAATCTAATTTCTCTTGAATTTGGTGAAGAAAATGAAAGGATAGTTTGGCTTTGTGATTAATCTTCAACCACATGTGTGCTTTGATCCTCTTCCATGATCTTCGTAGATTTCATAGCGAATTAACATTCGATTTAGGCTTTGGAGAGGATTTGGGATCGTTTGAATGATGCTTGAGAGATATATTACGTTGCTTCAATGAGATTGAATGTGCTTAGATTCAATTGTAGAAAGCTGTAATGATCATTCATTTGGATTTGATCTTCATGAAGTTAGAAAGTGTTGATGAATCCATAGAAGCCATTAGAGAAGTTGTGGATGAGCTTTGAATTTGACGGAGTCTCCTTGTAGGAATGAATTTTCGGTCCCCCCTTCAAGTGAATTATGAGGGGTATTTATAGGTGATTTTAGGCCGGGTGGCAATTCTGTAATTACACAGAAAAACACCTTGATTTAACTCGCCATGACTCCATCTCGCCATGGCTTGCTTGCGACATGAATCAACTTCGGTCCAGCGACATGCTTTGCAACGTTATACATATTGCGGCATGGATCTCACGAGATGACTATTGCAATGCGATTTTCCTTGTATAATCCTTCTGCACTTTGACTCAGCCCACGTGGCCTTCTTTTTGGGGATTTGTTCCTACGCATCAGTGACCTTGCACGAATCTCATGGATAGGAAATGACGCGACTCGAATTAAAGTCTACCACGTGGCTTTTTCTGAGCTTATTCACGACATAATTAAGGATTTGGGTTTTAACGACATAAATGGACTTGCAATTCTATTTGCTTTGTTATAACACCAACTCTCACAAACTCTGCCACGCGTCCCATATGCTAACGACTTGTTTGCACTTTCTGATACGATCTGGGAAAACCGACTTGCTTAATAAGTTCATTCTACAGTATACAACATGATTCAGGCTTATGGTATGACTACAACATGACATGGCCTTCGGTAAATTTGTGTTTCAACGACATGAACGACATATTTTATGGGGACGACATGCTTTTCATACCATAATATCATGTGGTCCTCAAAGCTTTCACGACCTGTCTAATGCCGCATGGATGCTCTTACGTTATGGAAGCTTCATCGACATGAGTATATTCAGTATGGCATTCTGACCTTTTATTTTATCCAGGCCATCCTCTACCTTGGTACTTATACATGTGTGTATTTATCTCATGCAATTAAAGGCATGTAAGTTTATTATTACAACGGCCTGACATGAATGGAAAGTTCGACATGGTGCAACTACGACATGACTTGCTGTATGAGTTAGAACGACATGCCATAGAAACGTTTGGGGAATCTCAAGATTTAAGATAAGCAACGCCCTGATTGCATGCATGCTGTGAACAACACGTGGGTGCTTTACGCCATGAGTTGTTTGTGCCATGAAGGCCTCTCAACATGAATACAGCTTGCTTTTGTGACATCATAAAAGGTTGCGCCATGAAGACTAGCGACATGGTGGAGAAGCGGTATGACTTCAAATGTCGGTGTGAGTACGACATGGTATGAGTACGACATGGCGGTGCACTTTTGTATGTTTGAACGTAGCGGTTACCATGGAGCGCTAAACGACGTCATTGCATGGCTTGCTGGCGGTATGTCCTTATGTCGCGCCTGAATGAATTAGACGGCCTCGAAGCATTATTTGCTGAACCATGTTTTATAATGGGGTTAACACTTGCCCCTCGAAGCTTGTATTTTTCGCTTGTGAGAAATACAGGCTTCGAAATGAACACACTCTGCGTTGAGATACTATCGTATCTTTTTGTTTTGCTAAGATGAACTATTCTTTGAATTCGTATGCTTCATGCCACCTGTTCTATAATCAAAACAAGTACTTGGTGATTTTGGACTTATACTTCACTATCGGTCGTCCATATCGATAGAGGATTAGTTTAATCATTAGAAAATGAATTATGGTGAATTTTTACGTTGAATTGAATAAAGTATTTTGAAGAATCATTTTATTCAACGATTTATAACTCATCAAATATTGTCTGCACAAATACGGTATTCTAATTCGAATTCACGTTAACGTTTGAAATCAACTAATCGTTTATGCCGACTGTGGACTTCAAACATTATCGTTTTATAACTTATATGATGGTACACGATATTTCTCACTTGAGAAATACGTATCTGTGATTTATTATCTGCTTCTCTTTGGAGAAGTTTTTGATTATCTATGCCTCGGCTCCGGAGGTCATCACTAGTCTTCATTATGAGAAGAACTTTTTCTATAGCTCAGTTTTTGTTTGTCATGCTGATCAGTTTTGGCATTGAAGATTCCGTTGGATGCCCCATGTTTTAGTGAGGTCCTTTTAATCCAACGTCTTATCTTTTCCTTGCGATTGAATCAACATGATGGGTTTCATTGAACGTTGTTGATATCTCCTATGGAGAAGTCGCTTTCTCTATGGAAAGGGTTTCTTGGTTATTCCATCGTTTCGCAGTGCAAATACCCGCGTGGTTTGGGTTAAGACTTCATCACCCCGCGCTTACGAACTTGTAACACCCCGTGAATTCTATAACTGTGAAATTCACAAATTAAAGTATAATTAATTTCAAATCAAAGAACTAAGGGAAACGGGATACGCCATTGCGTTTTTCTCGGAAAAATACGCGAAATAGAGTCCGAGTTTTTGAAAAACGGAGTCCGTATAAAGAAGATATGGCCTCCGGAAGTTTCTGAGTTAAGTTTAAAATTCAAATAGAAGAAAACAACTCAGAAAAAAACAATTCAAAATTCAAAATCGGGCCCAGTCGGCCAGGGCGGGAAAATTCCCGCCTGAAGGCACCAGGTCGACTTGGCTGTCGACCTGGCTAACCAGGTCGACAGGGCTGTCGACAGGGCTGTCAACCTGGTCCAGAGCCAGGTCGAACCCAGCCCACCCTGGCTGGCCTAGTCTATGTTGGTCAATTTTCAGAAGCTTGCTTTGTCATTAGGGCAAGGTGGCAGGCCCTAATTGGTCTTACTTTCGAATGAATGGCTACGATCAATCCAAGCAACATCGATGGTCCTAATCAGTTCATAAACTCTATAAAAATGACCCTAGACTCTACCTAGTCTATTCATTCAAAAATAAGAACGAGGCCATCATGCTGCAGAGGAACGACTAGGAGTAGCCACCAATTTGGGAGGAGATTAGGAGGCAAATTCTAAAGCATAAAGCAACTTAAACAAATCAAATCAACTCCTACGTCAAAAGAAGTCGCATCTCCAATTGGAGAATTCGCCACACGATTGTAAGTAGAGTATTATTTTGGTATGAACAAATAACTGTGTTGGTTTGTATACTTGATTTGTGGGGATAAGTAATTCATATTTGTGCGTTACTATGATTCTTATCGATTTGGAATATTGTATAACGATTGGATATTTGCAAAGTATGTTATTCATTATAAAAACTACATGTTTGCGGTAGTTTTATACAAGTATACGTTTGGATATTCGCAAAGTTTGTTATTCATTATAAAAACTACATGTTTGCGGTAGTTTTATGCAAGTATGCGTTTGGATATTCGCAAAGTATGTTATTCATTATAAAAACTACATGTTTGCGGTAGTTTTATGCAAGTATACGTTTGGATATTCGCAAAGTATGTTATTCATGTTAAAGCTACATGTATGTAGTTGCTTAATTGAAATTCATGCAAGTTTGTGGTTTTGATACTATGCCATCATAATGTGTATTTTTGTACAAAAATCATTTTGTGTGGAATTGGAACAAATTTGGGTTATTATAATTCATATGAAATTATGTTGAAAATTTGGCATCATGATCTATGTATTAAGCCATACTTTTGTACTAGAAAACCTCATTGCGAACTTATGAATATGACTAGGCTATAATTGATATTTTGCATAATTGAGAACCATGTTAGGTCTATATTGTTAACAAGAATTATATGATGACATAGGTGGTACATAGCTAGGTTAGATTCAAAATCCCATTTGCAAGTTTGCATGACTAAAGTAAAAATCATGATTTCATGTTAGAAATATTTATGCCATAAGTATATGTGTGCCATGGTTATGTGAATAGATTTAAAATCATGATTAAGTTGGAATAATTCTAGTTGAACTATACTTTTGTATTAGTAACAAAAGTAAGCCCCTTAGTAAACACGTAGAAATCTTATGAACATGATTTTCTTATGTTTGACATTATGCCTAAATAAAAATATAGGTTTATGTTGTAGTTAAGACTATGTGTCAATAATGATATCCAATTTAGATTCTTAACTTAACTACAAGTTTACATGCTTTGATTCATGTCACTTATGCTTTATGACCAAAGTATACGTTACTACTATGCAAGTACACCAGTTTCTGTTTTGTAGTTCCAACGTTATGTTGCAAGTTCATGCGTTCACATTCCCCTTTTTGTGTATGTAATCACGCTTTAAGCCTCCCCTTTTTCACGTGGCTAAGTTGAGCTTAAAAAGGCTAAGCCCAACATATATATAATAAACGAATGTATTAAACGGGGGAAAATAGCGTCGGGCCAAATTAATTAATAAATGAAAATATAAAGTAGAAGGGCCCAAATTCAAGTATGGGTTGGGCCCATGATTGGTGTAAATCTTTACACCATTAGCTTAAATTTATAATGGGCCGCAAATATTTACATATAAGAAAATAAAGAAGAAAGACAAAATATGTAAATGTAGAACATACGATGTGTTTAACCCGAGGTTGGATTGAGTTGTGATGTAAACCTGCCCGGAACCGCCCGGCTGTCCAGTAGTCACAACAATACCTATCCAATGTGGGAGGTTAAACATGGAGCCCAATAAGGACCCGAGGTTAGACTGAGTTGTGGCGTAAGACTGCCCGGAACCAACCGGCAACAGGCAGCCACAACAATACCTGTCTAATGTGAGAGGTCAAGGCTTTAATAAGACAATTAAGGCTGAGTCAGGATTGTTAGGATTAAGTGAACTAAAGACTTAATCAAAATGGAACATGCTAAACAAAACAGACTGATTGGGGGTTAGGTTATAAAACACTTAACCAACTAAGCATGTTGGCTAGAAATAGAAAACCTAGTAACAGGGGACCCTTTTCAGCAGTAACCCTATAAGGTGTATCATGATAACCTGAAACTAGGCAAGGTGGGGCACGATTACTGGGCTGATTGTAAGAGGTCAAATCGACGGCGGTGGTGTAGCAGTGTAGGTTCTAACGGAGTGCGGGCGTGCACACACTCCGGCGCAGAAAAATAAGGCACTGGGCACCAGTAGCATACCTGTGCATTCTAGGGTTGTGTCGGGCCGCCGCCATGGGACTTGACACACCACATGGTGGGACCAGCATAGGTAACTACAACATCGGGGGCCGTAAGACACATGTAACTATGCGAGTAGGAGCCGATCATCATAGAATGGATCACTTTACCCTGATTATGGGGTGCCAGTTGGGAACTAGTTTATATGGGTTCAGAGATTTATATGGGGTACGATAGTATATTCGACCCTAGACAACTTAACTAAGTTTATAGTGCTTTCCCACTTCTTGTTTATACTTATCATACCCAGTTCTTTATTCATAGACAGAATAGTCCTAGACTTACTCAGGCTTTATGTCTGACTCTACTTTTCTTTCGTCTTCTTTTCTTCCGTTTCCCCCCCCAGGTCCATAGGGAGGGAACACTGCAGCTTGACCAGCCTTCATATCCAGCTTGAAGAGAAAGAATGTATTGCTCGGACCTTTTCGTTTCGAACTATGGCTTTGGACAACAACTATGGGACTTTTTTAGTTTATTTATGTTTTCTTTATGCTTCTTTAAATAATATAATCAAGACAGTTATGAAGGTGTTATGTTTTTTTTGAAAGGATGTAAGACAATCATGGTGATGTTGTTGTAACACGTATTTACTTTTATGAAATAAAAGTTGCTGCTTTTCTGCTGTTTACAAATATGTGTTCTTATATCTGTCTTGTATATCTGTGACTTATACTTATAAACCTACACCAAAATTAGGGCATTCCCTTTGAGAGTGACCCTAACGGAGGTGGGGTGTTTCACTTGGTATCAGAGCATAGGTTTACCAGATAAGATAAAAAGTTTTGAAAAATTATTTTCAAAAAGGAAATTTAAAGAAGCATTTTTAAAAAATAAAATATTATCTTATTTTAAAAGGCAAAGTCCACTCCCCAAAGCCATAGGTACTATCTCTTATCCTTCGTTTTGAATCTATCCTTTCTGTTTCAGCATGTCCGAAGAACTTAACTTACCAGAAGGGGTGCCAATACCTGGTTGGTTTAGACGGTTCTTAGAAGCAAGGGCCACTCAGCCAGGTCCTACCGTTCCTCCTCCCCCAGCTGCAGGAAATCATCCAGCTGCAGCAGCACCCCTTCCTCCACCTCCTCCACGGGGAAACACTTTTGCTAAGATATGTAAAGATTTTAAAGCTATGGGAGGAAAGGATTTCCATGGAACTGAGTCCTTCGTGGCAGCTAGGAATTAGCTGAAAGAAACTGAGGACCTATTCATCATCTTTGAGGTAGAAGATAGACAGAAAGTACAATTGGCAGTGTGGCTATTAAAGGGCGAGGCTTCCTACTGGTGGGAAGTCACTAATGCAGAAAGACCAGTGGAGACATGGGAGGACTTTAGGGCAAGGTTTGAGGCTAAATTTCTCTCAGATGCGGAAAGAAGTTTGCAGTTGGAAAAATTCTTATTTCTTAAGCAAGGGAACAAGACAATCAGAGAGTATGTTAATCAGTTCGATGAGCTGGCTAGGTTTGGGCTGGACCTAGTCAACACCCCGCACAAGAAGGCTCTCCGTTTCGTCAAAGGGTTGAATGAGCCATTACACAGTTTGGCCATGACCCATATACCCATGGGAGCCACGTATGAAAGATTGGTGCAAATGGCATTGCTGAACGAAGAGGATAAGGGCAAGAAGGAGACAAAGGCAGAAAGCTCTCAAGGGAAGAAAGAGGGTTTGCAGCCTAAGAAGACGGACTTTAAGAAAGGCGGGAAAGGCAACAAAGTGAAGAGGAAGTGTAATTTCTATGGCAAAGTGGGGCACTTAGTAAAGGACTACCGGAAAAAGAAGGCCAAGGAGAATGGTGGGTGCTTTTCTTGCGGTGAGACAGGCCACAGGGCTAAGGACTGCCCAAAGAAACGAGGACAGGGGCAGAGGGCTGGATCCACCTCAGGGGCACAGGTTCATGTGCTAGAAGCGCCACTTTTGCAACAGCGAGGTATAAATACTTCTGTAGAAAGTGTAGTTTATCTTTGTGATCACCTCGTTCGCACTTTATTTGATTCTGGCGCATCACACTCCTTTATCTCGTCTGCTTTAGTAGAATCTTTGCACCTAAAAACTAGTATGGTAGAGGACCCCTTAATTGTTTCAGACCCAATTGGGGGCCCAGCTCATTTGTCTATGATCTGTTTGGGATTGAAAATTTCTATTCTAAGCATAGAATTTCAATGTAGTGCCTTTGTTTTGGGCTTTTCGGGTTATGGTTTGATTTTGGGCATGGATTGGCTATCCAGTAATGGGGCCATCCTTGATTGTGAGAAAAGGGTTGTTAGGCTCCTAACCCAGCTCGGTAATACTTTGGAAATTTCTTGTAATCCATCGTATGCAGTTATGCTTAGTTATCTTGAATCGCTAGATGCCTCTGTTGAAAATTTGCAATCAGTTAGAGTGGTCCGGGAATATCCGGATGTCTTTGAAGAGGTGAAGGGCTTGCCTCCGAAGCGGGAGATAGACTTCCGCATATATCTTGTAGATAATGCAAAGCCCGTTGCGTTGCCCGTTAGACACATGGCTCCACGAGAAAGGAAAGAGCTTAGTAAACAGATTAAAGAGCTTCTAGTAAAGGGGTTCATTAGGAGGAGCATTTCAGAATGGGGCGCTCCAGTGGTGTTCGCTACAAAGGCGGATGGTTCACTCCGTCTATGTGTTGACTATAGGGAGCTCAACAAGCTAACGAAAAAGAATAGGCAACCTCTCCCTAGAATTGACGATTTGTTTGATCAGCTTGTAGGAGCGTCTGTTTTCTCCCAACTCGATTTAGCAACCGGTTTTCATCAGCTAAGGGTGGCTAAAGATAGCATCGATAAAATGGCATTCAGAACCCCAGACGGCTTCTTTGAATGGATTGTCATGCCTTTCGGCTTGACAAACGCACCTGCTTACTTCGTGGACCTGATGAGTAGGGTATTCAGAGATTTCCTCAACAAATTCGTAGTGGTCTTCGTAGATGATATCCTTATCTTTTCAAAGAGTGAAGAGGAACATGCTCAACACTTAAGGGCAATCATGGAAACTTTGCGAATCCATCAACTAAAAGGCAAATTCTCCAAATGCCACTTTTGGAGAGAAGAGGTGAGGTTCCTTGGGCACATAGTATCCAAACAAGGGTTAGTAGTGGACCCTGCTAAGGTAGTGGCGGTACAGGATTGGAAGACACCAAGGAATGCAACTGAGGTCCGAAGCTTTCTAGGACTAGCAGGTTTCTATCGAAAGTTCATAAGGGATTTTGCAAAAATCTCAGCTCCGCTCACGAAATTGACCAAGAAGTATCTAGTGTTCAATTGGGACTTGGATTGCGAGTTTGCTTTCCAACGACTAAAAAGGGCTCTTACAACAGCCCCAGTTTAGACGCTGCCAGATGGGAGCAAGATGTTCACTGTTTATACAGATGCATGTGGGACAGGGCTAGGCGCCGTCTTAATGCAAGAAGGAAGGGTAGTAGCTCATGGCGGGAGGCAGTTGAAAGTGCACGAGAAGAACTACCCAACCCACGATCTTGAGTTAGCCGCCATCGTCTTTGCACTCAAGTCTTGGCGACACTATCTCCTAGGTGAGAAGTTCGAACTTTACACTGACCATAAATCGTTGAAATATCTTTTCTCGCAGAAAGACCTTAACTTGAGGCAACAAAGATGGATGGAGTTTCTTGCCTCGTACGATTTCGAGATCTCCTATACTCCGGGCAAAGGCAACGTAGTAGCAGACGCGTTGAGCCGAAAGAAATTGACCCTAAGCCCGTTGTTTGTTGAAAGACAAAGCCTAGAGTTTATAGCCAGCTTCGACTTTAGGCCCTCCTCCGATTTTGTACCAGGCTTGCTAGCATCTCTCGAAGTGCGCCCAACTTTAGTTGATTCGGTAGGGACAGCACAACGCGAAGACCCTCAGCTGGTGGAAATGATTGATAGGGTAATTAGGGGTGAGACTTCAAGTCACCTCAACAGATACTCCATCGACGATAAGGGTTTGCTAAGGCGAGATGGAAGACTATGCGTCCCACAGACAAAAGATTTAGTAAAGAAGGTTCTCGAGGAAGCACACCACTCCAAGATGACGATACACCCAGGCGGAGATAAAATGTACAAAGATATAAAAAGGACTTTCTTCTGGAACGGCATGAAAAAGGACGTGGCAGAATTCGTTTCTAAGTGTATGGTGTGCCAATAGGTAAAGGCGGAACAGAAAAAGCCTGGCGGACTGCTACATCCTCTGGGGGTCCCGCAGTGGAAGTGGGATAGCATCTCAATGGACTTCATCGATGGGCTGCCTAGGTCTAGGAGAGGCAACACTAGCATTTGGGTAATAGTGGATAGGCTTACTAAAAGCGCCTACTTTTTACCTGTCAAAAGTAAAAGAACTGCCTCGTCCCTAGCATCACTTTACCTCAAGGAAATCGTTCGACTCCATGGAATACCATCCAGCATTGTTAGTGACCGAGACCCCATCTTCACCAGTGAGTTTTGGCGGAGTCTGCAAGAAGCAGTAGGAACGCAGTTATGCTTGAGCACAGCCTGTAACACCCCACGTCCGCTAAGGTCACTCATACCAGGGGAATGCCTTAGTTTCGGTGAAGTATTTTGAGTGAATATAGAACAGTAAAATTACAGCAAGACAGATATAAGTAATACTTGAAAATTTAAATCATCATTTCATTGCAACGGAAAGTAATACATGTTTGGTTACATCACAAAACCATAAACCAGAGTCAAGTACATAATATCCATCTTGATAAAATAGAAGTACATAATCCCACTACATAACTAATAGCCATAAAAGGAAAGATAAGCTCGGCTTCACTTCAGAGGTCCAAGCTCCATAGGATAGATACAGCAATCAGATCAAAGCCCACTAGCACCAGGCCCACTCTAATAACCTGGGGTTGGGGGAAAAAAGATAAAAACAACGGGGTCAGACATAAGTCTGAGTGAGTCCTATAACCCTAACAATACAATCATTAAAATAACCAGAGAAGACATAAGTTGATATACGGTAACGACTGGGGATGAATGGCTACACTAAGCAGCTTGGTAAACTTAGGATAAACTAAGATCACCGTAAAGACGCATTTACCCACCCAAGGATAATTACTAAATTACACCGCCCCAGACCTACTCAAAGATAATTCCTACACTGCACCACACCAGTCGTTCCTAACTTAAAGGTTGATCCCACCCAAGGACTTATAAAATTTACTAATTAGTACCTGCGTACCCCTAGGTGACCAAGTAGGCGCCACGGGGCCCTACAATCCACTAGGTGTACACACTACTTCCCATTCGATCGGCTCCCTAACGTAGATACCCGTGCTGGCCCCACCGTGGGATGTATCATTCCCCAATGTGGCAACCTGATGAAACTAAAGGTGCACGGCTTATATCTACTCGATGCAACAACGGCTTACCTACCAGCCCGGGCCCACTCACGCATATGAAGCCCGTTGGACTTGCGTTGCCACCGCTAACCCGTTTGCCTCTTACAGTCAAGCCCAGTATGCGTGTCCCGTCCTCGACATGGGTCGAGCCCACAAAGATACGTATGGGTTACTGGTTGAAATGGGCTGTGTAGATATATATATATATATATATATTGATATATATATATATATAATTGAAAATTTAATAAATAAATATGCAAAAATGCTCAAAACAGCGAATTGGGAGAGGCGAATAACCGAACCGGCCGATTTTTGAAGTCGACCCGAGCCCGCTGGGTCGACTAGGGGTTAATCCAGGGTGTTTGGCTGTCAACCCGTGGGCCGATTCGCTCAAGTGCAGATTTTGCATTTGAATGGCTCTCATGGTCCATCTTTAATCTAAAGGCCCTAGATGGTTCCTACACTTGACTTCTTCCCCAAGACATGCTTTGATGGCTTGGATTGAATCTAGGGTTAATCCTATGGCCTAAAACACTTGCCTAATCTATAAATAAGACCCTAACCTACCCTAATTCATTCATAATTAAACCTAGTGACTAAACTATGGCAAAATGCTAGCTCTCATGGCCTCCACTAATTTTATGAAGAGGGTTGCATACTAATCACTCTCTAATCAACTTCTAATCCCTTCTTAGCATCTTAATCTTCTTCATTTGGTGTTCAAAGTTGCTAGTTGTGAGTTTCTATCACTTTGATGATCTTTTGGTAAACTAATTAGATGAGATGTGATGAGATTTATGGTTTTGTATGTGGGTTAATGAGCTTTGAATCATATGATATGATGTTAGCATTAATCTTATGTTTATGCATGTTGAGTATGTAAGCTTATGCAAGTTTAATATGATGTATGTTATGTTTGCATGATGCTAAATATGCAAGTTGTGGGCTATGTAATCATATGCATGTTATGCAAGTTCATGGTAATATGCTATGCAAGTTACATGTATGTAAATATGCAAGTTACATGTTTGTTAATATGCAAGTTACATGTATGTAAATATGCAAGTTACATGTTTGATAATATGCAAGTTACATGTTTGTTAATATGCAAGTTACATGTATGTAAATATGCAAGTTACATGTTTCTTTATATGCAAGTTACATGTTTGTTAATATGCGAGTTACATGTATGTAAATATGCAAGTTACATGTTTATTAATATGCAAGTTCATGATGACACATTATGCAAGTCTATAAGCTAATATGCAAGTTTGTTATGCAAAATGAATATGTAAGTTATGTGACATATTATATGCAAGTTATGTGACATGTTATGCAAGTTCATATGCAAGTTATGTGTTTGTTAATATGCAAGATGGCACCTTTGAAACATGTTCATTCATATGCAAGTTGACACCTTTTATATGTGTTATATCATGAACGAAATTACGTGGGAACGATGGGGTAATTAAATGCATAAGTTAATAAGATTGTGTGAAATTAATATAATTATGCATAACACAAAATAAATAAACATAGTATGGGAATTTGCCTATTTGGTTAGGTGTACCCATACTATGTGTTGGGAATTTACCTATTGAGTTAGGTCTACCCCATGGGAATTTACCTATTAAGTTAGGTCTACCCATGTTAAGAAAACTTGATTAATTAGGGATAATTAATATAAAATTATGAGGGTGATTAATTAGGTGTAATTAATTGACTAAGACACGAGGTTGGACTCAGTTGTAGCGTAAAACTGCCCGGACCCAACCGGCTTAACCAGTTGCTACAAATGTTAGCCCAATGTGAGAGGTCTTAGGCACAAACTAAATACGTAATTAATGTAAAGACACGAGGTTAGACTCTGTTATGACATAAGGCTGCCCGGACCCAACCGGCTTAACCAGCGGTCATAAAAGACAGTCTAATGTGAGAGGTCTTTACAAAGGTTACGTTCTTAATTAATTAATTAAGAAACACTTAACCACATTAGCATGTAGAGGGACATGAGGGGTTAAGTGGGTGCCTCGGGTGGCATGAGAAAATCTAGTGGTTGCCTTGGGTGGCAATAGAAAATACGATTAGAATACTTAACCAAAATGGAACATGTAATTAAAACATGATTAAAGGGTTAAGTGGGATATACTAGAAAAAGGGACAAGCTTAGGTGGGTAGCTTGTGGAGGCCCATTTCAACCAGTAACCCATACGTATCTTTGTGGGCTCGACCCATGTCGAGGACGGGACACGCATACTGGGCTTGACTGTAAGAGGCAAACGGGTTAGCGGTGGCAACGCAAGTCCAACGGGCTTCATATGCGTGAGTGGGCCCGGGCTGGTAGGTAAGCCGTTGTTGCATCGAGTAGATATAAGCCGTGCACCTTTAGTTTCATCAGGTTGCCACATTGGGGAATGATACATCCCACGGTGGGGCCAGCACGGGTATCTACGTTAGGGAGCCGATCGAATGGGAAGTAGTGTGTACACCTAGTGGATTGTAGGGCCCCGTGGCGCCTACTTGGTCACCTAGGGGTACGCAGGTACTAATTAGTATATTTTATAAGTCCTTGGGTGGGATCAACCTTTAAGTTAGGAACGACTGGTGTGGTGCAGTTTAGTAATTTACCTTAGGGAGGGTAGATGCGTCTTTATCCTTTATCTTCGTTTAGTTGACTGCTTAGGGTAGCCATTCATCCCTATATGTTACCGTATATCAGTTTATGTCTTCTCTGGTTACTTTAACGATTGTATTGTTAAAGTTATAGGACTCACTCAGACTTATGTCTGACCCTGTTGTTTTTATCTTTTTCCCAACCCTCAGGTCCTACGGTGGATCCTAGCAGTAGTGGAGCTTGATCGGATTGCTGTTCCAGTCTTTAGGAGCGAGGATAGATGTAAAGCTCCAGTTATCCAGTTATCTTTTCTTTTGTTTGGCTATTGTATGAGAGTGGGATTATGTACTTCTTTATTTTGATGGATATTGTACTTGACCTTTATTGTGGTTTTATGATGTAACCAGACATGTTTTACTTCCGCTGTTATGAGATGATGTTTTAAAATTTCAAGTACTATTTATATCTGTCTTGTTGTAATTTTTCTGTTCTATATTCACTAAAATACTCCACCGATGCTATGGCATTCCCTTAGTGAGTGATCATAGCGGGAGTGGGGTGTTACACGTGGTATCAGAGCTTAAGGTTACCAGAACAGATAAAATTTTTAGAAAAACTATTTTTCTAAGAAAATTTTTGAAGGAATGTTTTCAAAAACATGTCTTTTAAGAGAAAAGTTTTTGAGAAAAGCATAATCCCCGATAGCCATATCTTTATCTTTCGAATTCTCCGTTTGAATCTCTTTCTCTCTCGTTTTGAGTTTCCCCTCCATGTGTAGATGATCTTTCTAAGATAGATAAGAATGGAAAACCGCTTCAAGGGAATTAGACGTAAATCAGATTAGAAGTTGGTTCAAGAAGGAGGAGGACTTGTAAGTACTTATTGGATGGACGATGGGAGGAAGGCTCTAATAGTTGTTTGGTTAATAAAGGACGAAGCCTCATTGATGGGAGGTTACGAGTGGAGAATGGGAAGGAGAAGGCTAGTAGTTATCCTTTTGGGAGGAATAGGACACCTTATTAGGATTGACCAAAGAAGCAAGGACAAGGTATGGAATCTTCTGGAGGGTAGTTGTATTCCCTCACGACTAGGGTGCCGTATGGGGATAAGACCGTCTAGGTTGGAATTTGGATTTCTTTATTATCCGATTCGAACTTTATTTGATTTGGATGCATTAAGTTCGTTTATCTCATCATTGTTAGTGAGTCACTGCACTTAGACACCAGTTTAGTAGATGATCCCTTAGTTGTTTCAAACCCAATTGGGCTCCATGATGTGTTTGGGTTTGAAAGTTTCTATACTTAGCATTGAGTTTGGATGTGATGCTTTTGTATTGGGCTTCACGGGCTATGGGTTGATCTTGGGCATGGACTGGTTATCCAGTAATGGTGCCGTTCTTGATTGCGAAAGGAGAGTTGTCAGGCTCATGACCCGCTTGGGTAACACTCTCGAGATCTCTTGCAATCCCATGGAATCTGTTTTGCTAAGTTATCTTGAATCGCTCGATGCTTCGGTCGAGAGTTTGTGTTCTGTCAGAGTAGTCCGGGAATATCCGGATGTGTTTGAAGAAGTAAAGGGTTTGCCTCCGAAGCGGGAGATAGATTTCCGAATTTATTTGGTGGATAATGCCAAACCAGTGTCTTTGCCAGTACGCCACATGGCTCCTCGTGAGAGAAGAGAACTTCATAAGCAAGTAGGGGAGTTGCTTGAGAAGGGGTTCATAAGGCGAAGTATATCGGAGTGGGGAGCTCCAGTAGTGTTTGCCACGAAGGCGGATGGGTCCCTCAGACTTTGTGTGGATTATAGAGAACTTAATAAGCTCACGAAGAAGAATAGACACCCATTACCGAGGATAGATGATCTCTTTGATCAGTTGGTTGGCGCGTCAGTATTTTCGCAGATGGACTTAGCTACAGGGTTTCATCAGTTAAGAGTGGCGGAGGACAGTATAGAGAAGACTGCTTTCCGGACTCCGGATGGTTTTTATGAGTGGCTAGTGATGCCATTTGGGTTGACAAACGCCCCCGCATACTTTGTTGATCTCATGAGTAGAGTGTTCAGAGAGTATCTGAATAAGTTTGTAGTAGTTTTTGTGGATGACATCTTGGTCTTTTCCAAGAATGAAGAAGAGCATGCCTTACATCTCAAGGAAGTGTTGGAGACTCTTCGAGCGCATAGTCTTAAAGCTAAATTCTCTAAATGCCATTTTTGGAGAAGAGAAGTGCGATTCTTAGGGCATGTGGTCTCTAAGGAAGGGATAGCTGTGGATCCCGCAAAGATAGTATCTATCCAGGATTGGAAAGTTCCTAGAAATGCTACCGAGGTAAGAAGTTTCTTGGGGTTGGCAGGATATTATAGGAAGTTCATCAAAGACTTCGCGAAGATATCAGCCCCATTAACCCGCTTGACGAAAAAGAATCTGGTTTTCTCGTGGGATGTAGATTGTGATGATGCTTTCCGACGGTTAAAGAGAGCTTTGACCACCGCTCCAGTTTTAGTGCTCCCGGATGGGAGTAAGCCGTTTGTTGTTTATACCGATGCTTGTGGAACAGGATTAGGCGCAGTCTTGATGCAGGAGGGAAGGGTAATAGCCTATGGAGGGAGACAATTGAGAGTGCATGGGAAGAATTACCCTACCCATGATCTAGAGTTGGCCGCGATTGTTTTCGCACTTAAGTCTTGGCGCCATTATCTTCTTGGTGAGAGATTCGAGTTGTTCACCGACCATAAATCATTGAAGTACTTATTCTCTCAGAAGGATTTAAACTTAAGACAGCAAAGGTGGATGGAGTTCTTAGCATCCTATGATTTCAAGATAGCGTATACCCCTGGTAAGGGTAACGTGGTGGCAGACGCCTTAAGTAGAAAAAGGCTATCTTTGAGTCCATTGTTCGTGGAACGACGAAGCTTGGAGTTTCTTTCTTTGTTTGACTTCAGACCTTCTGTTGATTTTGTACCTGGTTTGTTGGCATCCTTGGAGGTTAGACCTACTCTTTTGAGACGGATTGGCGAGGCTCAGCGAGACGACCCACAGTTGGTTGTGTTGGTAGAGAAGCTTATAAGAGGGGAGTCGTCCAGCCATTTGGGTAGATACACCATAGATGATAAGGGATGGTTGCATAGAGACGGTAGACTTTGTGTACCGCAAGATGAGGGTTTGAAGAAGGCTATTTTGGATGATGCACATCGTTCAAGAATGACTATTCATCCCGGTGGAGACAAAATGTACCAAGACATGAAGAGAGTTTTCTTCTGGGCCGGTATGAAGAAAGATGTGGCCGAGTATGTGGCTAGATGCTTAGTGTGCCAACAAGTTAAAGTGGAGCAAAGGAAACCCGGTGGGTTGCTACACCCATTGGAAGTTCCACAGTGGAAGTGGGATAGTGTCTCGATGGATTTCATCGACGGGTTACCGAGATCGAGGAAGGGCAATACGGGAATTTGGGTTGTGGTAGACAGACTTACCAAGAGTGCCCATTTTATACCCGTAAAGAGTAAGAGGACCGCTCCATGGCTTGCTTCAGTCTATGTTAGAGAGATTGTTAGGTTGCATGGCGTACCATCCAGCATTGTGAGTGATCGAGATCCTATTTTCACTAGTGAGTTTTGGAGAAGTTTGCAAGAGGCGGTAGGGACTCAGTTGTGTTTGAGCACCGCATATCATCCTCAGACGGACGGTCAGACTGAGAGGGTGAACCGTATCTTAGAAGATCTTTTGAGGCTTTGTATCTTGGATTTTGGAGGTACATGGGAAGAACATCTTCCTTTGGTGGAGTTCGCATATAATAACAGCTTTCAGTCCAGTATTGGTATGGCTCCTTTCGAAGCTCTTTATGGAAGGCCTTGTCGATCTCCTACATGTTGGTGGGAATCTACGGATAAGATCTTGCTTGGGCCGGATATGGTTAGAGAGACTTCAGAGAAGATTGATTTAATTCGAAAAAGGATGAAAGCAGCGCAAGATAGACAGAAATCTTATGCGGATCGGAGAAGGACGGATCTTGAGTTTGAGGTTGGGGACATGGTTTTTGTCAAAGTATCTCCATTGAGAAATGTTGTTCGCTTTGGGTCCGTAGGGAAGTTAGCACCGAGATTTGTTGGGCCGTTTCCTATTAAGGAAAGGATTGGACGGATGGCATATAGGGTGGAGTTGCCCGACAGACTTAGTGGTGTTCATGATGTATTCCATGTATCACATTTGAGGAAGTGCTTACATGAGACCGCGGAGGTGGTAGAGCCGAGCTTGCTTAGAGATGTAGAGGTAGAGCGTGATGCGACGATTCGACGAGCTCCTACTCGCATCCTTGGGTCAGAAACTAGGAAGTTGAGGAACAGAGAAGTTCAGCTAGTTAAAGTGCAATGGGGAGATGACGAAAGCAATGCTACTTGGGAGACGGAAGCAAAGATGCGTTCTTTGTATCCATTTCTTTTTGAGAGTATGTCTTTTAACTTCTCCTTTATTGCTTGTCTAGTACTTATCTTATCTTTAGTATATCCTCTCGCTAATACCTATGACCTTTAGATAGGGTAAAACCTATGGTTGAAACATGTGTTTGAAACATGTTATGGTTGATGGATGCAT
The DNA here is from genome assembly GCA_030737875.1 of Allium sativum. Lineage (NCBI taxonomy): Eukaryota > Viridiplantae > Streptophyta > Magnoliopsida > Asparagales > Amaryllidaceae > Allium > Allium sativum. The sequence continues at coordinate 651,622,991 of CM060918.1, forward strand.
ATGGATGCAATTGTTTGCTAGTGGTTGCTCGTGGATGCATATACACACACATTAGGCACTAGATCGGCTCAGTCACTTCATGTTGCATATTGCATAAATGGATGTGGTAGTTAGATTGATGGATGTATCATGGCTGTGTTATCATATGGATGATGCATTTTTGTGTATGGTTGTGCACGCATGTAGAAATTTGTATGTGTCAATAGGGTTTCGCATACATATTGGATGCATGGCACTATCATGGTTTGCATTAAGGAGGTTTACTGTATCAGTAACCGCCTGATTTTCGCATTAGGTAAGTACATATACACACACTTTTGCATATATCCATCCAGCATTTAGAATCTTGTAAGGACAATGATTGCTCGTGGATGATGCTTTGAGTACATGGATGATTGGATGGTAGGATACGTTCTTCCAAACTTGAAGATTTCGGGGACGAAATCCTTTAAGGAGGGGAGAATGTAACAACCCGTATTTTCAATAACCTGTAATAACATAAATCGAGGCAGAATTTAATTCTAAAATGGGAATCAAGGGAAACGGGCTATGCCATTGCGTTCGTCTCGGAAAAATACGCGAAATAGAGTCCGAGTTTTCGAAAATCGGAGTCCGTATAACCAAGATATGGCCTCGCGAAGTTTCACGAAAATTCCCAAATTAAAGTATACTTAATTAAGTGAAATGGGTTGTGTAGATATATATATATATATATATTGATATATATATATATATATAATTGAAAATTTAATAAATAAATATGCAAAAATGCTCAAAACAGCGAATTGGGAGAGGCGAATAACCGAACCGGCCGATTTTTGAAGTCGACCCGAGCCCGCTGGGTCGACTAGGGGTTAATCCAGGGTGTTTGGCTGTCAACCCGTGGGCCGATTCGCTCAAGTGCAGATTTTGCATTTGAATGGCTCTCATGGTCCATCTTTAATCTAAAGGCCCTAGATGGTTCCTACACTTGACTTCTTCCCCAAGACATGCTTTGATGGCTTGGATTGAATCTAGGGTTAATCCTATGGCCTAAAACACTTGCCTAATCTATAAATAAGACCCTAACCTACCCTAATTCATTCATAATTAAACCTAGTGACTAAACTATGGCAAAATGCTAGCTCTCATGGCCTCCACTAATTTTATGAAGAGGGTTGCATACTAATCACTCTCTAATCAACTTCTAATCCCTTCTTAGCATCTTAATCTTCTTCATTTGGTGTTCAAAGTTGCTAGTTGTGAGTTTCTATCACTTTGATGATCTTTTGGTAAACTAATTAGATGAGATGTGATGAGATTTATGGTTTTGTATGTGGGTTAATGAGCTTTGAATCATATGATATGATGTTAGCATTAATCTTATGTTTATGCATGTTGAGTATGTAAGCTTATGCAAGTTTAATATGATGTATGTTATGTTTGCATGATGCTAAATATGCAAGTTGTGGGCTATGTAATCATATGCATGTTATGCAAGTTCATGGTAATATGCTATGCAAGTTACATGTATGTAAATATGCAAGTTACATGTTTGTTAATATGCAAGTTACATGTATGTAAATATGCAAGTTACATGTTTGATAATATGCAAGTTACATGTTTGTTAATATGCAAGTTACATGTATGTAAATATGCAAGTTACATGTTTCTTTATATGCAAGTTACATGTTTGTTAATATGCGAGTTACATGTATGTAAATATGCAAGTTACATGTTTATTAATATGCAAGTTCATGATGACACATTATGCAAGTCTATAAGCTAATATGCAAGTTTGTTATGCAAAATGAATATGTAAGTTATGTGACATATTATATGCAAGTTATGTGACATGTTATGCAAGTTCATATGCAAGTTATGTGTTTGTTAATATGCAAGATGGCACCTTTGAAACATGTTCATTCATATGCAAGTTGACACCTTTTATATGTGTTATATCATGAACGAAATTACGTGGGAACGATGGGGTAATTAAATGCATAAGTTAATAAGATTGTGTGAAATTAATATAATTATGCATAACACAAAATAAATAAACATAGTATGGGAATTTGCCTATTTGGTTAGGTGTACCCATACTATGTGTTGGGAATTTACCTATTGAGTTAGGTCTACCCCATGGGAATTTACCTATTAAGTTAGGTCTACCCATGTTAAGAAAACTTGATTAATTAGGGATAATTAATATAAAATTATGAGGGTGATTAATTAGGTGTAATTAATTGACTAAGACACGAGGTTGGACTCAGTTGTAGCGTAAAACTGCCCGGACCCAACCGGCTTAACCAGTTGCTACAAATGTTAGCCCAATGTGAGAGGTCTTAGGCACAAACTAAATACGTAATTAATGTAAAGACACGAGGTTAGACTCTGTTATGACATAAGGCTGCCCGGACCCAACCGGCTTAACCAGCGGTCATAAAAGACAGTCTAATGTGAGAGGTCTTTACAAAGGTTACGTTCTTAATTAATTAATTAAGAAACACTTAACCACATTAGCATGTAGAGGGACATGAGGGGTTAAGTGGGTGCCTCGGGTGGCATGAGAAAATCTAGTGGTTGCCTTGGGTGGCAATAGAAAATACGATTAGAATACTTAACCAAAATGGAACATGTAATTAAAACATGATTAAAGGGTTAAGTGGGATATACTAGAAAAAGGGACAAGCTTAGGTGGGTAGCTTGTGGAGGCCCATTTCAACCAGTAACCCATACGTATCTTTGTGGGCTCGACCCATGTCGAGGACGGGACACGCATACTGGGCTTGACTGTAAGAGGCAAACGGGTTAGCGGTGGCAACGCAAGTCCAACGGGCTTCATATGCGTGAGTGGGCCCGGGCTGGTAGGTAAGCCGTTGTTGCATCGAGTAGATATAAGCCGTGCACCTTTAGTTTCATCAGGTTGCCACATTGGGGAATGATACATCCCACGGTGGGGCCAGCACGGGTATCTACGTTAGGGAGCCGATCGAATGGGAAGTAGTGTGTACACCTAGTGGATTGTAGGGCCCCGTGGCGCCTACTTGGTCACCTAGGGGTACGCAGGTACTAATTAGTATATTTTATAAGTCCTTGGGTGGGATCAACCTTTAAGTTAGGAACGACTGGTGTGGTGCAGTTTAGTAATTTACCTTAGGGAGGGTAGATGCGTCTTTATCCTTTATCTTCGTTTAGTTGACTGCTTAGGGTAGCCATTCATCCCTATATGTTACCGTATATCAGTTTATGTCTTCTCTGGTTACTTTAACGATTGTATTGTTAAAGTTATAGGACTCACTCAGACTTATGTCTGACCCTGTTGTTTTTATCTTTTTCCCAACCCTCAGGTCCTACGGTGGATCCTAGCAGTAGTGGAGCTTGATCGGATTGCTGTTCCAGTCTTTAGGAGCGAGGATAGATGTAAAGCTCCAGTTATCCAGTTATCTTTTCTTTTGTTTGGCTATTGTATGAGAGTGGGATTATGTACTTCTTTATTTTGATGGATATTGTACTTGACCTTTATTGTGGTTTTATGATGTAACCAGACATGTTTTACTTCCGCTGTTATGAGATGATGTTTTAAAATTTCAAGTACTATTTATATCTGTCTTGTTGTAATTTTTCTGTTCTATATTCACTAAAATACTCCACCGATGCTATGGCATTCCCTTAGTGAGTGATCATAGCGGGAGTGGGGTGTTACACAGCCTATCATCCCCAAACCGACGGCCAAACAGAGAGAGTGAACAGAGTTTTGGAAGACCTTTTAAGACTATGCGTCCTCCACTTCGGAGGGACATGGGAAGACCACCTTCCTTTGGTGGAGTTTGCCTACAACAACAACTATCAAGCAACCATCGGAATGGCGCCCTTCGAAGCTTTATATGGAAGACCGTGCCGATCGCCCACTTGTTGGTGGGAGTCTACTGATAAGCTCATACTTGGACCAGATATGATCCGAGAGACTTCAGAGAAAGTAGACTTAATACGAAGAAGGATGAAGACAGCCCAAGACAGACAAAAGTCCTACGCCGACAAGAGGAGAACCGACCTTGAATTTGAGGTTGGGGACAGAGTTTTTCTTAAGGTATCTCCGCTAAGGAAAGTTGTTCGTTTTGGAACCACAGGAAAACTGGCACCAAGGTTCGTTGGGCCATTCCCTATCATAGAGAAAATTGGGAAAATGGCCTATAGATTAGAGCTACCCGAGAAGTTGGCCGGAGTCCACAACGTTTTTCACGTTTCACATCTCTGAAAATGTTTACATGAGTCTGCTGAAGTGGTAGAGCCAAATATCCTTGAAGAAACCGAAGTGGAACGCGAAGCAACCATAAGAAAAGTTCCAACCCGCATATTAGGAACAGAAGTGAAGAAGCTACGCAACCGCGAAGTCAAGCTCGTCAAAGTTCAGTGGAGCGACGCCGAGGGAGACGCGACTTGGGAAACTGAAGCTAGAATACGCACTGCCTACCCTTTTCTTTTCGAGGGTACATCCTTGATCTTTCTTTTTCCTTAAGTTGCGCTTTTATCTTTTTTTTAGGTATATTTCCTCGACCTTATCTTTTAGGTAGAAACCTTTTGGATGAAAACATGTAATTGAAACATGTTATGGATGATGGTTGCAAGTGGTTGCAAGTGATTGCTAGTGGTTGCTCGTGGTTGCATATACACACACAATCTAGATTTTAAGTTCGGCTCCGTCACTTCATATTGCATATGCATATATGTTTGCATTCGTATATGGTTGAACCTTAATGTGTTGTCATATGGATGTTGCATTTGTATTGAATGATTTTGCACTGATGTAGAATCATGAATAGGAAAATTTGCATACATGATGGATTCATGGCACTTACATAATTCGCATTAAGGAGGTCAACTGAATCAGTAGACCGCCTGATTTTGCATTAGATAAGTACATGTACGCACGCACACTTCGCATATGATCATGAAGCATTAGAAGTCTTTTAAGGACAATGGATGCTCGTGCTTGATGGATGAGTAGATGGATGATTGGATGTTAGGATATACATTCCTCCTAACTTGAAGATTTCGGGGACGAAATCCTTTTAAGTGGGGGAGAATGTAACACCCCGTGAATTCTATAACTATGAAATTCACAAATTAAAGTATAATTAATTTCAAATCAAAGAACTAAGGGAAACGGGAATCGCCATTGCGTTCGTCTCGGAAAAATACGCGAAATAGAGTCCGAGTTTTCGAAAAGCGGAGTCCGTATAAAGAAGATATGGCCTCCGGATGTTTCTGAATTAAGTTTAAAATTCAAACAGAAGAAAACAACTCAGAAAAAACAATTCAAAATTCAAAATCGGGCCCAGTCGGCCAGGGCGGGAAAATTCCCGCCTGAAGGCACCAGGTCGACTTGGCTGTCGACCTGGCTATCCAGGTCGACAGGGCTGTCGACAGGGCTGTCGACTTGGTCCAGAGCCAGGTCGAACCCAGCCCACCCTGGCTGGCCTAGTCTATGTTGGTCGATTTTCAGAAGCTTGCTTTGTCATTAGGGCTAGGTGGCAGGCTCTAATTGGTCCCTCTTTCGAATGAATGGTTACGATCAATCCAAGCAACATCGATGGTCCTAATCAGTTCATAAACTCTATAAAAATGACCCTAGACTCTACCTAATCTATTCATTCAAAAATAAGAACGAGGCCATCATGCTGCAGAGGAACGACTAGGAGTAGCCACCAATTTGGGAGGAGATTAGGAGTCAAATTCTAAAGCATAAAGCAACTTGAACAAATCAAATCAACGCCTACGTCAAAAGAAGTCGCATCTCCAATTGGAGAATTCGCCACACGATTGTAAGTAGAGTATTATTTTGGTATGAACAAATAACTGTGCTGGTTTGTATACTTGATTTTTGGTGATAAGTAATTCATATTTGTGCGTTACTATGATTCTTATCGATTTGGAATATTGTATAACGATTGGATATTCGCAAAGTATGTTATTCATTATAAAAACTACATGTTTGCGGTAGGTTTATGCAAGTATACGTTTGGATATTCGTAAAGTATGTTATTCATTATAAAAACTACATGTTTGCGGTAGTTTTATGCAAGTATACGTGTGGATATTCGCAAAGTATGTTATTCATTATAAAAATTACATGTTTGCGGTAGTTTTATGCAAGTATACGTTTGGATATTCACAAAGTATGTTATTCATGTTGAAGCTACATGTATGTAGTTGCTTAATTGAAATTCATGCAAGTTTGTGGTTTTGATACTATGCCATCATAATGTGTATTTTTGTACAAATATCATTTTGTGTGTAATTGGAACAAATTTGGGTTATTATAATTCATATGAAATTATGTTGAAAATTTGGCATCATGATCTATGTATTAAGCCATACTTTTGTACTAGAAAACCTCTTTGCGAACTTATGAATATGACTAGGCTATGATTGATATTTTGCATAATTGAAAACCATGTTAGGTCTATATTGTTAACAAGAATTATATGATGACATAGGTGGTACATAGCTAGGTTAGATTCAAAATCCCATTTGCAAGTTTGCATGACTGAAGTAAAAATCATGATTTCATGTTAGAAATATTTATGCCATAAGTATATGTGTGCCATGGTTATGTGAATAGATTTAAAATCATGATTAAGTTGGAATAATTCTAGTTGAACTATACTTTTGTATTAGTAACAAAAGTAAGCCCCTTAGTAAACACGTAGAAATCTTATGAACATAATTTGCTTATGTTTGACATTATGCCTAAATAAAAATATAGGTTTATGTTGTAGTTAAGACTATGTGTCAATAATGATATCCAATTTAGATTCTTAACTTAACTACAAATTTACATGCTTTGATTCATGTCACTTATGCTTTATGACCAAAGTATACGTTACTACTATGCAAGTACACCAGTTTCTGTTTTGTAGTTCCAACGTTATGTTGCAAGTTCATGCGTTCACATTCCCCTTTTTGTGTATGTAATCACGCTTTAAGCCTCCCCTTTTTCACGTGGCTAAGTTGGGCTTAAAAAGGCTAAGCCCAACATATATATAATAAACGAACGTATTAAACGGGGGAAAATAGCGTTGGGCCAAATTAATTAATAAATGAAAATATAAAGTAGAAGGGCCCAAATTCAAGTATGGGTTGGGCCCATGATTGGTGTAAATCTTTACACCATTAGCTTAAATTTATAATGGGCCGCAAATATTTACATATAAGAAAATAAAGAAGAAAGACAAAATATGTAAATGTAGAACATACGATGTGTTTAACCCGAGGTTGGATTGAGTTGTGATGTAAACCTGCCCGGAACCGCCCGGCTGTCCAGTAGTCACAACAATACCTATCCAATGTGGAAGGTTAAACATGGAGCCCAATAAGAACCCGAGGTTAGACTGAGTTGTGGCGTAAGACTGCCCGGAACCAACCGGCAACAGGCAGCCACAACAATACCTGTCTAATGTGAGTGGTCAAGGCTTTAATAAGACAATTAAGGCTGAGTCAGGATTGTTAGGATTAAGTGAACTAAAGACTTAATCAAAATGGAACATGCTAAACTAAACAGACTGATTGGGGGTTAGGTTATAAAACACTTAACCTACTTAGCATGTTGGCTAGAAATAGAAAACCTAGTAACGGGGGACCCTTTCCAGTAGTAACCCTATAAGGTGTATCATGATACCCTGAAACTAGGCAGGGTGGGGGACGATTACTGGGCTGATTGTAAGAGGTCAAATCGACGGCGGTGGTGTAGCAGTGTAGGTTCTAACGGGGTGCGGGCGTGCACACACTCCGGTGCAGAAAAATAAGGCACTGGGCACTAGTAGCATACCTGTGCATTCTAGGTTTGTGTCGGGCCGCCGCCATGGGACTTGATACACCCCATGGTGGGACCAGCATTGGTAACTACAACATCGGGGGCCGTAAGACACATGTAACTATGCGAGTAGGAGCCGATCATCATAGAATGGATCACTTCACCCTGATTATGGGGTGCCAGTTGGGAACTAGTTTATATGGGTTCAGAGATTTATATGGGGTACGATAGTATATTCGACCCTAGACAACTTAACTAAGTTTATAGTGCTTTCCCACTTCTTATTTATACTTATCATACCCAGTTCTTTATTCATAGACAGAATAGTCCTAGACTTACTCAGGCTTTATGTCTGACTCTACTTTTCTATCGTCTTCTTTTCTTCCGTTTCCCCCCCCCCCCACCAGGTCCACAGGGAGGGAACACTGCAGCTTGACCAGCCTTCATATCCAGCTTGAAGAGAAAGAATGTATTGCTTGGACCTTTTCGTTTTGAACTATGGCTTTGGACAACAACTATGGGACTTTTGCAGTTTATTTATGTTTTCTTTATGCTTCTTTAAATAATGTAATTAAGACAGTTATGAAGGTGTTATGTTTTTTTTGAAAGGATGTAAGACAATCATGGTGATGTTGTTGTAACACGTATTTACTTTTATGAAATAATAGTTGCTGCTTTTCTGCTGTTTACAAATATGTGTTCTTATATCTGTCTTGTATATCTGTGACTTATACTTATAAACCTCCACCAAAATTAGGGCATTCCCTTTGAGAGTGACCCTAACGGAGGTGGGGTGTTTCAGAACTCCCATGCTTCGTCTTGCTTTAGCAAGCCCCGGCGCTTTGTTTCACGCCTACGGATTCCCGCGAACCATTGGGTTAAGACTGCATCGCTATGCGCTTACGAACTCCCACGCTTCATCTTGCTTTAGCAAGATCCCGCGCTTCTTTTCGCGCCTATGGATACCCGTGAACCATTGGGTTAAGGCTGCATCGCTCCGCGCTTACTAACTCCCATGCTTCGTCTTGCTTTAGCAAGCTCCCGTGCTTCGTTTCGCACCTACGGATTCCCGCGAACCGTTGGGTTAAGGCTGCATCGCTCCGCGCTTACGAACTCCCACGCTTCGTCTTGCTTTAGTAAGCTCCCGCGCTTCGTTTCATGCCTACGGATACCCGTGAACCATTGGGTTAATAGTGCATCGCTCCGCGCTTACGAACTCCCACAAATCGTCTTGCTTTAGCAAGCTCCCGCGCTTCGGTTCGCGCCTACAGATTCCCGCGAACCAGTGGGTTAATGTTGCATCGCTCCGCGCTTACGAACTCCTACGCTTCTTCTTGCTTTAGCAAGTTCACGCGCTTCGTTTCGCGCCTACGGATTATCGCGAACCATTGGGTTAAGGCTGCATCGCTTCGCGCTTACGAACTACCACGCTTCGTCTTGCTTTAGCAAGCTCCCGCGCTTCGTTTCGCGCCTACGGATTCCCGCGAACCAATGGGTTAAGGCTGCATCGCTCTGCGCTTATGAACTCCCACGCATCGTCTTGCTTTAGCAAGCTCCTGCACTTCGTTTCGCGCCTACGGATTCCCGCAAACCATTGGGTTAATGCCGCATTGCTCCGCGCTTACGAACTCGCATGCTTCGTCTTGCTTTAGCAAGCTCCCGCGTTTCGTTTCGCGCCTACGGATTCCCGCAACCTTTGGGGAATGAGGTTTTGGATCCGCGACAGCTTGCTGCTCTATTCGCCGTTTGATTCATTGGGACTTCCTTTATCAACTGTTGATTTGGTATTATCGGAGTCGCCTCATTTCGTCGGATCTTGAGGAAGCAAACGCTTACGGAATAGCCTGTAATGAGAAAATCGTCTTTTAGCAAAAATTTCATATATATTTTGCAAGTCAGACATTTACACAAGCATGCAACATTTCATTCATAGTACTTTTGTTCTGTATAATGCACATGAACCATTATAGACTTTTTACAGGAAAGTAAAATATAGTAAAGAGCAAAGTAATGTAGAGGGCAATAGTGATCGCTTATTCTGAGTTTCAGATAATAGATCATCATCAACGGTTGTTAGTTGACTATCAGCCTTGGAATGATCTGAGCAGAAGCTACGTTGTTTGGACCAGACTGATCATTTGATGCCCCTTGCCAATGGGGAGCAGCAGAAGGATTCGCATCTTGGGAGTTCTTCACAAATTGTTGCAAACAGTTCTTCCTAATCAACTCTTCAATTAATGATTTCAGATGCCTGCATTCGTTGGTGCTGTGGCCCTGCTGATTATGATACCGACAGAACTTCCCGGATTTAGTCAGATGGTCATTCATTTTTGCTGGCCGAGGCTCTGGGTAATCTTCTGCGTCCTTTGTGGCAAGATAGATGTTCTCGGCAGTGTTATTCAGAGGAGTCAACTCAGATGAGTCAAGAAGGCGAAACTTTTTATTAGCTCTGTTGTCATTTCTGTCATTTACTCGCTTCTGCCCCTGAGTATTCTTTTGATCACACTGAGTAGCAGCACTTTTGGGAGCTTCAAGAAGTTGGTTACCACCGATGATATGAAGAGGTATAGGATTATTGTCCACTCTTATATACTCCTCCGCCTTCTTATAGAACTTGTCAAGCATAGTCTGTTCCTTCATCTTTATCTATCTTCCGAATTCGCTTGTTTTGTCTATAGCGTCGAGTAAATCCACGAGAATTATGCGTGGCTCTGGATTCCTCACTTCATACAAGGCAAAACTGAATTGACTGAGGATGGCTTTGACAGTTTCCCCTAGATTCAGTTTCTTTGCTGAAAGTGTTATATCATCCTTGGCTTTAGTGGCGTACAGGCGGAACTGTTCCTTGAATTTTTTGGTCACGTCAGAGAACCGATCGATGGATTTGGGTGGCAGCTTTGTGAACCATAATGTTGCGGCACCTTCTAAGTAGAGAGGAAAGTACTTGCATCTCATCTCATCGGTCGTCTTAGCTGCACTCATGTGCCATTCATATTTTAATAGGAAGTAGTTCGGATCAGCGAGACCGTTGTACGGAGGCAAAGTCAGAGGATTGAACTTCTTCGGACATTCTGCTTCAAGGATTCTTTCAGTGAATGAAGTCTTATCAGGAGAGAAGTCCCATTCTCTTTCGTCGTCCTTGCTAGCTTGATTCTTTTTCATGGCTCGTTGTATCATGTCCAAAATGTATTCTTCGGTGCTATGGCGCTCTGTGAAGCTGATCTCTTTGCCATATGTTCGTCTAGGCATATGATCTCGATTAGAGAGCCTAGGCCCTTTGCCCTCTCGACGAAGAGGTGCCCCTGTGATAGGATTACGGTTTTTCGAGCATTCGCTTCGGAATGGTCCTAAGCTTTTGATCTCAAATTCTCGATGTTAGCTTCGTCCCTGTCACTTGCCCAATCATAATCGTCTTCCATATTGTTGTTGCGGTTATGATTGGAAGTGGGCGATTTATCATTCTCCTCGAGATCCACATGCACTTTTGGAGGGGCTTGAATTGGTTGAGCATTTATAGGAGCGTTCATTTTCTCCATTAGAGCATCATTAGCAACCATCAAATTTTTATTTGAAGTTTCAATTCAGTGGTTCACGTTGGCAATAGCGGCGTTTAGTTCATTTCTAGTTACGCCAGCTCCATTTATCGAGTTTTCACCAACATCGAAACTATTAGTAAGCGGTGTCTCTTTATTAACAACATTATCGGTGTTATCGGCATTTTCCACATCTTTATTTATGGTCTTCTTGGATTTGTCCATAACTTCAGAGAAGAATGCGGTTTAGAGCTTTAATGCAAGGATCTCAACTTAGGGAGAGTACGAGAAGAGGTAGGAGATGCGAGCGCGGCCCCACGGTGGGCGCCAAATGTTTGCTCCAAATTTGGGATCAAACACCAAAGGTGTAAAAAGTCACACTTCACTGATTCGTTAAGGATATGGAACCACATAATCGCAAAATAAACGGATTAAAGCAAGTAAGAACACAAAGGAATTTTTATAGTGGTTCGATTCTCTATGAATCTACGTCCACTTTCAATCAATTCTCATTATAATACTGAAGCTTACAAAATATGGATTTTCCCTCATTACAAACATTTCTCTCTTTTATCTCTCTTTTCACTCTCTTGACGTTCTAATTTCTCTTGAATTTGTTGAAGAAAATAAAGAGATCTTTTATATTTGTGATGAATCATCAACCACTTGTGTGCTTTGATCCTCTTCCATGATATTCGTAGATTTCATGGTGAACTAACATTCGATTTAGGCTTTGGAGAGGATTAGAGATCATTTGAATGACGCTTGAGAGATTTATTACGTAGCTTCAATGAGATTGAATGTGCTTAGATTCAATTGTAGAAAGCTCTAATGATCATTCATTTGGATTTGATCTTCATGAAGTTAGAAAAGTGTTGATGAATCCATAGAAGCCATTAGAGAAGTTGTAGATGAGCTTTGAATTTTACGGAGTCTCCTTGTAGGAGTGAATTTTCGGTCCCCCTTCAAGTGAATTATGAGGGGTATTTAGAGGTGATTTTAGCCCGGGTGGCAATTTTGTAATTACATAGAAAAACGCCTTGACTTAACTCGCCGTGACACCATCTCGCCATGGCTTGCTTGCGACATGAATCAACTTCGGTCTAGCGACATGCTTTGCAATGTTATACATATTGCGGCATGGATCTCGCGAGATGACTCTTGCAATGCGATTTTCCTTGTATAATCCTTCCGCACTTTGACTCAGCCCACGTGGCCTTCTTTTCGGGGATTTATTCCCACGTATCAGTGGTCCTTGCGCGAATCTCATGGATAGGAAATGACGCGACTTGAATTAAAGTCTGCCACGTGGCTTTTTCTGAGCTTGTTCACGACATAATCAAGGATTTGGGTTTTAATGACATAAATGGACTTGCAATTCTATTTACTTTGTTATAACGCCAAATCTCACAAACTCTGCCACACGTCCCATATGCTAACGACTTGTTTGCACTTTCTGATACGATCTGGGGAAACCGACTTGCTTAATAAGTTCATTCTATTGTATACAACAAGACTCAGGCTTACGGTATGACTACAAAATGACGTAGCCTTCGATGAATTTCTGTTTCAACGACATGAACGACATGTTTTATGGGGACGACGTGCTTTTCATACCATAATAACATGTGGTCCTTAAAGCGTTCATGGCCTGTCTCATGGCGCATGGATGCTCTTACGTTATGGAAGCTTCATCGACATGAGTATATTCAATATGGCATTCTGACCTTTTATTTTGTCCAAGCCATCCTCTTCCTTGGTACTCATACATGTGTGTATTTGTCGCATGCAATTAAAGGCATGTAAGCGTATTATTACAACGGCCTGACATGAATGGAAAGGCCGACATGGTGCAAATGCGACATGACTTGTTGTATGAGTTAGAACGGCATGCCATAGAAATGTTTGGGGAATCTCAAGATTTAAAATAAGCAACGTCCTGATTTCATGCATGCTGTGAACAACACGTGGGTTCTTTACGCAATGAGTTTTCAGCGCCATGAAGACCTCTCGACATTTATACGTCTTGCTTCTATGACATCATAAAAGGTTGCACCATAAATACTAGCAACATGGTGGAGATGCGGTATGACTTCAAATATCGGTGTGAGTACGACATGGTATGAGTACGACATAGCAGTGAACTTTTGTATGTTTGAACGTAGCGGCTACCATGGCGCGCTAAGCGACTTCATTGCATGGCCTGCTGACGGTATGTCATGCCCGAACGAATTAGACGGCCTCAAAGCATTATTTGTGGAACCGATTTTATAATGGGGTTAACAACAGGTATCTACAATCAAGCGGGGGTCGAATGACACATGTGATAAATGTATGCGAGTAGGAGCCGATCGGTAAAAAGGGATCATTTCACCATGTATATGGGGTGCCTGTTGGGACAAGTATAAATAGGTGTAGAGAATTAGACATGGGCGCGATGTATATTCGGTTGATCCTGCCTTATATAGATTTATGTTAGTTTGTTGTTCTGGTATAGTCCTATTTTTAGTTTATTCCTATCATGGCTTTTTCCTTATTCACACGCTGAAAAGTCACTGGACTTACTCAGACTTATGTCTGACACATTTTTCTTTCGTCTCCTTTTCTTCCGTTCCCCCCCCCCTCAGGTAGCCAGGGAGGGAATAGCTCAACTTAATTTGGACCATTCATCATTCCATGCTTGAAAGACTCTATGATGTATGGCTTGTGTAATGACCCGAATTCTTATGGGTTAATTTTAAATATTTAATAAAGATTTTAATACTGAGTGGATAATATTAATGAACATTCATATTAAGTTATTAATTTAATAATCAATTTCGATTTAATATCGAATATATTAAATCATCGTTATGCGAAAATATAATTCAGTTCGAGATTTAAACTGAATTTAATACAGTTCAGACTTCTGTTTGAATTGGAATAATAATATAAATTTATTATCATAGAATTTATTATTTTAAAATTTGATTTATATCAATTTAAATTAATATCTTCTACAGATGATCGAATTGGACTTCGTGACCTATCCCAGTGTGTCCGGAATAGGGGTGTTACCCTAGAAATGCCAGTTACTGTGTTTAAAAAGGAGTTCGAAAGTCATGGTGTATTTTTATTTAAAGGACATCGGATCTAAAATAAAATTACAAAGTAAATTTCTTTGTTGTGTGGACATAAATAAAACACCAAGGATGTCCTTGCTGTTTCTTTAAAAACCGCAAAAGCAAAATAAATGTTGCCTCCTTTCCTTCCTCTCGAACCAAGAATCCCTCCTTATAAATCCAGATGCATCTCCCCATCTTAGTTCTATTCCTTCTTCAGCGTTAAAATCGAGTCCCTTCAATCTTCCTCAAACTAAAATATCAAGCCGAAGCTTCTAAGAAATGGAATCCACAGCGACAGAACCAAGAAGGATCGGAATCGCGATGAAAGGAGTTCCCGAGTTGGTGGCTACAGTGGATCGAGGTGGAGTGGTCTCGATGGAAGTGGAGTCACACTATGTCAAGTGATTTCACGAGGTCAGTTTCGAAGTCGCGATTGCAGAATTGGGGAATCAGCTTCAGTTTTTCTTTCTTCTTCTTCTGGGTTGTTCGATTTCGAACCTGAGAATCAACGATGGGGTTCACGATGATTTTAGGGAAGATGACTTCACGTTGCTTTGCGTGGGTACTTTGATGTAGAGGCATCGAGTTAAATACTGAACAGACGATGGGGTTTGGGGAGACATCAACAGGTTAGGGTTCGAACAGTAGGGGATTAAGTCGTGGTTGCTTGGGGGAGGTGAATTTGGTGGTTACTATGCTAGTGCTCTTATGCTGATTGACCCGTGATGATGCTCACAGTAAATAAAATGGTATGGCAAAAATGGTGGAGATTGCCTACAAGGTAGTTGATGAAATGTCGTAGTAAGACGATGCAGTTTTTAAAGGTTGAAGGCAGTTTCTGGGACTGTTCGGAGGTCGGTTTCAACGATTTGTCGAGGGGTTTGCAGAGAGATAAGGTATACGTTTTTACTAAATTTAAAATACGAAGAAATTATTTAATTTTTGGTTAAGTAGCTGATTTTAAATTAATATAGTTTAATTGATTTATAAAAATCATATGATCATAGGCGTAATTTGTAACAACCCGTATTTTCAATAACCTGTTATAACATAAATCGAGGCAGAATTTAATTCTAAATTCGGAATCAAGGGAAACGGGCTATGCCATTGCGTTCGTCTCGGAAAAATACGCGAAATAGAGTCTGAGTTTTCGAAAATCGGAGTCCGTATGACCCGATTAAGGCCCAACGAAGTTTTCAGAAAATTTCTAAGTAAAAACCGATTTCAAATTCAAACTTGAATTTGGAAAATTGGGCCAGCTGGGCTAGGCGGGAAAATTCCCACCACAGTACCCAAGTCGACAGCCCTGTCGACTTGGGAGTCGACTTGGTCTGACCAGGTCGACAGCCCTGTCGACTTGGCTGTCGACTTGGCTCAGACGACAAGTCTTGCATGGTGCACCATTTTGAGAATGTGTTGAGCTAGGGGGCCAGATTCGATTTAGAGGGCTGAGATTGCAACTAGAGTTTAATCCTATGGCCTAAAACACTTGCCTAATCTATAAATAAGACCCTAACCTACCCTAAATCCTCATTATTCATCCTAGCAACTAAACTATGGCAAAATCAATCCTCTCATGGCCTCCACTCTCTTCATACAATTCCTAAACAAATTTCTATGAGATTTTCTATACATACAAGTGTCTTTGGACTTGTATGATCCTCTTAGCTTGCATTCAACTCAAGTTGCTATATTTGCTTCATAAACGAAGAGTCTTGATTAATTTTGCTTGCATTTGTGGGATTTTTGGTTGCATAAGGGTTTTCTTACATTTGCTATACTCATTTGAGTCCGCATAAGCATTGTAATCCCTATTCCTTTCATACTTAAACTATAAAGTTAAAAGTATGATATGCAAGTTGTCATATGTTATGCAACTTTTGTTATGCAAGTATGATATGCAAGTTGTCATATGTTATGCAAGTTTTGTTATGCAAGTATGATATGCAAGTTGTCATATGTTATGCAAGTATGTTATGCAAGTTTGGGATGGTCATATGGTTCATGTTGTCATGTTATGCAAGCTTATCTTGAGTATGTGAACATAAAGCTTCAAGCTTTATGCCAAAGGTTGCATTTTGGCAACATGTAAGTTATCATATCACTTATGATAACTTGCATGTGAGGCTAAATGCGAACTTATGGCCATTTCTACATGTCATTAACACCATGTATCATGAATATGCCAAGTTTAGTTTTATGCATGCTTTTTGGGCCTAAAAATGTAATATGCAAATGTATGAACACATGAACATCTCATATGCCACCATGTTAAACTTGTGGCTTTAACATTTTTATGTCATGATTATGCCAAGTTCCCTCTTTCTATCCTTTATGCGCTATTGCGATATGTAAGCGATGGGATTGCGTTTGGGGTTGGGTAAACTTAAAAGACA
This sequence comes from Allium sativum, assembly GCA_030737875.1. Classification (NCBI taxonomy): domain Eukaryota; kingdom Viridiplantae; phylum Streptophyta; class Magnoliopsida; order Asparagales; family Amaryllidaceae; genus Allium; species Allium sativum. The sequence goes on from CM060918.1 coordinate 651,639,819, forward strand.
TAAAAAACATGAGCTTGGGAATTTACCTATTAAGTTAGGTCTACCCATTGGGAATTTACCTATTAAGTTAGGTCTACCCAATTGCTTGAAAATTTGTAACATGTTTTGGAAACATGATGGACATGACACTTAGAAAAGATAAGTGTGACCAACTTGAGGTTGGGTTGAGTTTGTAGCGTAAACCTACCTGGAACCGACCGGCCTAACTAGTTGCTACAAACAATAGGACCTAATGTGAGAAGTTGGCCATGTTGTACCTTGAACCCGAGGTTAGACCAAGTTGTGGTGTAAAGCTACCCGGACCCGCCCGGCTTAACTAGTAACCACAACAAAGTCTAATGTGAGAGGTTAAGGCGCATTAATTAATTAATGCCTCGTGATTAGGGTTAAGTCATGGACCATTTAATACTTAACCAATTTCGGATTGGTAGATTAATCGGGGTTAAGTCGTGAACTCATCGTTACACTTAACCAAGTTAATCCATGATTAGCAAAGGGGTTAAACCGTACTTAACCCACTAGAAAAATCCTAGTAATGGGGGTCCACTCCAGCAGTAATCCCTAGTTTGTATCATCATGGCCCTAGAGACTAGGCTAGGGTGGGGGCACGATTACTGAACTGGAGGTAAGGGGCCAAAAAGCGACGGCAGGGGGTACGCCAGTGTAGTTCCGGACGGACTATGGTCGTGCAAGTAGTCCGGAGCAGGGGAAATCATGCACGGGTACCAGTAGATCGAGACTGTGCACTCATGTTTATGGTGTCCAGGGGTTGCCACCCTAGGGCTTGATACACCCGACGGGAGACCCGGCACAGTCTGACTACAATCATGTTTGGGCCTTATTGACACCAACACGTGACGAGTTAGGCTTAGGGAGCCGATCGACTAGACCGTTTGGTTGGACCTTTCGTTAAGGTCACCTCATGTTATTGGACCTTGTGTTAAGGTCACCTCATGTTATTGGACCTCGTGTTAAGGTCACCTCATGTTATTGGACCTCGTGTTAGGGTCACCTCATGTTATTGGACCTTGTATTAGGGTCACCTCATGTTATTGGACCTCGTGTTAGGGTCACCTCATGTTATTGGACCTTGTATTACCTCATGTTATTGGACCTCGTGGTAGGGTCACTTCATGTTATTGGGCCAAAGCATGGGCCAAGGGATCAATACTTGTTTATTCAAGTCATGAGAGTTTGCTAGTACACCTGTGGTGCAAAACCTTAATCCTGATTATGCGATGACACCTTTATCTACCTTGATAGTTAATCATCATGTTGTTATCCTTATGTTCATACCTGCTGCTCATACCAGTTAGCTTTATCAGTTTACATTGATTGTAATAGGGCTTACTCAGTCTTTTTGACTAACCTGTTTTCTTTCGCCTCTTTTCTTCCGTTTCCCCCCCCCCCCCCAGGTTCTCAGGGAGGGAATACAGGAGCCTAGCTTGGATCTTAGCTGCTTTCTTGGATAGCTCATGTATGCTTTGGACTTGAGCTCGCTATGGTTTTTCTACTTTGGGGATAGCTACTTTATGTTCTCCTTTTCAGTTTCAGATGATGTTATTTTATGTACTAGACTTATTTATTTGGAAAATTGACACTATGTTGTACCAGACTTGTTTTGAAATGGTTTAAAATCTTCCGTTGTTTTATCTATGATAATTACTCTGTTTACATATATACATATGTTCTTGTTCTGCCTTGATATATCATTATGCATGTTGACCTGATTCAAACGCCCCTCCAAAGTCAGAGTGCTTGCAAGAGCCACCATGGCGGAGGCGGGGTGTTACATTTGGTATCAGAGCATATGGTTTACGAGAAGGAACAAAAAGGTTTTTAGAACTTTTGGAAAACTATTTTCAAAATCAAGTATAAAGTATTTTCCAAAGAACAGTCTAGTTTATTTTAAAAGGCTATTCCCCAAAAAGTCATTAGCAAAATCCCTTCGTTTTTCTCCATTCTGAATCTGTCTTTTTCTTCGTTTTCAGTATGGCCGATAACTTTATTATTCCGGAGGGAGTGCACGTACTTGTTTGGTATAGGAGACTTTTGGAGGCTAGGGGACCAAAGTCGGCCCCGCGAATGTTCCTCCTCCTTCAGTAGTTAATGTTCCTCTTCCTCCTGTCGCTGAGGTTCCTCTTCCTCCTTCCCCTCAGCGTCCTCAAACTGACTTCGCAAAGATTTGCCAAGACTTTAAGGCGATGGGTTGCAAGAATTTCTTTGGAACCGAGACTTATGTAGAGGCAAGGAATTGGTTGAAAGAAACCGAAGATCTTTTTGCTTTCTTTGATATAGGTGACCGTAGGAAGGTTTTATTAGCAGTGTGGTTGCTAAAGGAAGAAGCTGCACGTTGGTGGGTGGTCACCACCGCTACTAGGCCAATTGAGACTTAGGATGACTTTCGGGGAAAGTTTGGACTAGGGTTCCTATCACTAAAGCAAGGGGACATGACTATTAGGGAACACATAGATAAGCTTAATCAACTGGCTCGGGTCGGTCTAGACTTGGTTAGCACAGCTCAGAAGAAGGCCCTATACTTTGCTCTAGGATTAAACGAGCCATTACATGGTTTAGCCATGTCTCATATACCCTTGGGGGCAACTTTCGAGAGTTTGGTGAATATGGCCCTACTCAGTGAAGAGAATAGGAGTGACAAGAAGGAAATCAAGATGAATGATACTCAAGCCAAGAAGACTGATTCCCAGTGGAAAGGAAATCAGGGGAATCCAAGTGGTCAAAGCAGTATAGGCACTAAGAACAAGAACGACAAGGGAAACAAGAACAGGGGAAAGGAAACAAGAAAGTGCAACTTCTGTGGGATTGTTGGGCACATAGTCAAGGACTGTAAGAAGAAGAGGAAAAGGAAGAATGGTGAATGCTTTTTCTGCGGTAAGACTGGACATTTCAGCAAAAATTGACCGAAGAAGCAAAGGCAAGTTCAGACTCAGAATGCAAGACCATCTGGAGGGCGAGTTCATCCCCTCAAACACCGTTCTTTCAGCTCATGATCAAGGTAGTGTTTCTGTTGGAAGTCTTGTTTACATTTCTGATTTTCCAGTTCGCACCTTGTTTGATTTTGGTGCATCGCATAGCTTTATCTCATCTGATCTTGTTGATAGTTTGCACCTAAGTACTAGTCTAGTTTATGATCCCGTGTGTGTTTCAAATCCAATTGGGGGTTCCGCCCATTTTTCTATTATTTACATGGATTTGAAAGCCTCTATCTTAGTATAGAGTTCTCGCGTGATGTATATATTCTCGGTTTCATGGGGTATGGGTTGATTTTGGGCATTGATGGGTTGTCCAGTTTTGGAGCCATCCTTGATTTTTGGGTATATGGTTGGGAGGCTCATGATTCGCCTCGTTAATACCCTAAAAATTTCTGGTAACCCTATGAGTCCCGTCATGTTGTGTTATCTTGAATCCCTCAACTCGTCTATCGATAGTTTGTAATCGGTGAGGGTGGTCCGAGAATATCCTGATATCTTGGGGGAAGTGAAGGGGGGTTACCCCTAAACGAGAGGTAGATTTCCGCATTTATCTAGTTGATAATGCCAAGATAGTTTCGTGGCCGGTAAGGCACTTGGTCCCGTGAGACGGGAGCTAGGTAAGCAAGTGAGGGAGTTGCTTGAGAAGAACTCCATTCGATGAAGCATTTTCGAGGAAGGTGCTCTTAGTAGTATTTGCTACTAATGTGGACAGTTCGCTTCGTCCGCGTGTTGATTATTGTAAGTTGAATAAGCTGACTAAGAAGAACAGACACCCGTTACCAAGGATCGATGATTTGTTCAGCTTGTCGGTGCTTCTGTTTTCTCTCAGCTCGATCTTGCCACTGGATTCCATCAGCTCAGGGTAGCTGAGGATAGTATAGACAAAACTGCGTTCAGAACTCCAGACGGATTCTTTGAATGGCTTGTCATGCCGTTCTGCTTGACTAACGCACCCGCATATTTCGTGGACTTGATGAGTAGGTTGTTCAGGGAGTTCTTGATCAAGTTTGTCATGGGCTTCGTAGATGATATTCTGATCTTCTCAAAGGATGAGGAAGAGCACGCAAGGCATCTCGTGGAGGTGATGGATACGCTTAGAGAGCATCAGAAAAAGGCCAAGTTCTCCAAGTGCCACTTTTTGGAGAAGGGAAGTTAGATTCCTTGGACACATAGTTTCTAAGCAAGGCTTAGCGGTGGGTCCCGCTAAGGAAGTTGCAGTTCAGGATTGGAAGACTCCAAGGAATGCAACCGAAGTAAGAATTTCTCTCAGTTTAGTTAGTTAGTTAGCGTCCCTTGAGCTAGACCAGCCCTCCTGGATCAAGTAGGGACTTCACAGAAAGAAGACCCGCAGTTAGTCGAGACCATGGACAAGTTGATTCGAGGCAAGATGGTAAGTCACCTCGCTATAGATAACAAGGGATGGCTAAGACGCGATGAGAGAAAGAAGGTTCTTGAAGAGGCACATCACCCGAGGAGGTGGCCGAGTTTGTCTCAAGGTGCATGTTGTGCCAACAGGTTAAAGGCCGAGTCATATAAGCCCGGTGGGCTGTTATATCCATTGGAGGTCCCCGCAATGGAAGGGAAAAGCATCACGAAGGATTTCGTGGATGGATTGCCTAGGCCAAGGAAAGAGAATACGAGCATGTGGGTCATAGTAGGTAGACTCACGAAGAGCGCTCATTTCACTCCGGTAAAGAGCGAAAAGACTGCATCATAGCTAGCGACAGTTTACTTTCGAGAAATAAAGCAGCTGCACGAGGTCCCTAAAGTATAGTTAGTAACCATGACTCAATCATCACTAGCCAGTTTTGGGATAGTCTACGAGAAGTCATGGGCAAGCAACTGAATCTAAGCACGGCCTATCATTCGCAGGAGGATGGTTCATCGGCAACGTGGATTGGTATTTTTAAGAAAAGTTCTGCTGCAGGGGATACCTTGTGTGAATTTTGGAGAGCTTGCATGAAACCATGAGGTCATATTTATGTTTAAGCCAAGAATGATGGAAGAGTAAGTGAGAAAGGAAGACGAGAGGCGAGAATGAAATGGGTTCCGACTCATATTTGGAAATAAGAGTTAAGAAGCTAAGAAATCATGAAGTAAAAGACGGTCAAAGCACAAGTGGAGTTAAGCTCAAGGAAATGTGACTTAGAAGGCTAAAGGCTTAATACGCGCATCATATCTCTTTCTAAGAGTATATCCTTGATCCTTGTTTTCCTGCGGAACTTACTCGCATGTTATTTTTTTTTATCCTCCCGGTCCCATTCTCGGTCCTATTTCTGTCAGGAGGTATGGCTTATTGGCTAGTAATACATGTCAGGGTTTGGAGGGGTCCGTTAGGTTGACTAAACCTTTTGGGCTTTTATAGTATTGGGTTGGGTTAGGAAGGGATTTCTTGTAATCCGAAAGGAGTATATCCTGCTTATCATCCCGATCTCTTTGTAGCATATCTTTGCTATCCATGATTATTTAGTTCATCGTGTTAATCTTGTCATGAGAACCTTAGGTAGAAACCCTTTGGATGAAACATGTGTTTGAAACATGTGTTTGAAACATGTTATGCTTGATGGTTGCAAGTGGTTGCAAGTGTTTGCAAGTGGTTACTCGTGGATGCATTATACACGTTAGGCACTAGATCGGCTCGCACACTCCTCATATTGCATATGCATGAGTGTTTATGCTTATTTATGGATGAAATTTTTTGGTGTTATCACATGGATGTTGCATATGGGTGTATGTTATGTGCATACATATAGATGATATACATTATGTTAGGAATTGCATACATATGGATTCATTACACTAACATAATTTGCATTGATGATATTTGCATTAGATAAGGACATATACACACACTTTTGCATATGCTCATACAACATTTAGAATCTTGTAAGGACAATGATTGCTCGTGGATGATGTTTTGAGTAGATGGATGTTGGATGGTAGGATACGTTCTTCCAAACTTGAAGATTTCGGGGACGAAATCCTTTAAGGAGGGGAGAATGTAACAACCCGTATTTTCAATAACCTGTTATAACATAAATCGAGGCAGAATTTAATTCTTAAATCTGAATCAAGGGAAACGGGCTATGCCATTGCGTTCGTCTCGGAAAAATACGCGAAATAGAGTTCGAATTTTCGAAAATCGGAGTCCGTATGTCCCGATTAAGGCCCAACATAGTTTTCAGAAATTTCTAAGTAAAAACAGATTTCAAATTCAAACTTGAATTTGGAAAATTGGGCCAGCTGGGCCAGGCGGGAAAATTCCCGCCACGGTACCCAAGTCGACAGCCCTGTCGACATGGGAGTCGACTTGGTCTGACCAGGTCGACAGCCCTGTCGACTTGGCTCAGACGACAAGTCCTGCCTGGTGCACCATTTTGTGAATGTGTTGAGCTAGGGGGCCAGATTCGATTTAGAGGGCTGAGATTGCAACTAGGGTTTAATCCTATGGCCTAAATCACTTGCCTAATCTATAAATAAGACCCTAACCTACCCTAAATCCTCATTATTCATCCTAGCAACTAAACTATGGCAAAATCAATCCTCTCATGGCCTCCACTCTCTTCATACAATTCCTAAACAAATTTCTATGAGATTTTCTATACATACAAGTGTCTTTGGACTTGTATGATCCTCTTAGCTTGCATTCAACTCAAGTTGCTATATTTGCATCATAAAGGAAGAGTCTTAATCAATTTTGCTTGCATTTTTGGGATTTTTGGTTGCATAAGGGTTTTCTTACATTTGCTATACTCATTTGAGTCCGCATAAGCATTGTAAGCCCTATTCCTTTCATACTTAAACTATAAAGTTAAAAGTATGATATGCAAGTTGTCATATGTTATGCAAGTTTTGTTATGCAAGTATGATATGCAAGTTGTCATATGTTATGCAAGTTTTGTTATGCAAGTATGATATGCAAGTTGTCATATGTTATGCAAGTATGTTATGCAAGTTTGGGATGGTCATATGGTTCATGTTATCATGTTATGCAAGCTTATCTTGAGTATGTGAACATAAAGCTTCAAGCTTTATGCCAAAGGTTGCATTTTGGCAACACGTAAGTTATCATATCACTTATAATAACTTGCATGTGAGGCTAAATGCGAACTTATGGCCATTTCTACATGTCATTTAGCACCATGTATCATGAATATGCCAAGTTTGGTTTTATGCATGCTTTTTGGGCCTAAAAATGTAATATGCAAATGTATGAACACATGAACATCTCATATGCCACCATGTTAAACTTGTGGCTTTAACATTTTTATGTCATGATTATGCCAAGTTCCCTCTTTCTATCCTTTATGCGCTATTGCGATATGTAAGCGATGGGATTGCGTTTGGGGTTGGGTAAATTTAAAAGACATAAAAACATGAGCTTGGGAATTTACCTATTAAGTTAGGTCTACCCATTGGGAATTTACCTATTAAGTTAGGTCTACCCAATTGCTTGAAAATTTGTAACATGTTTTGGAAACATGATGGACATGACACTTAGAAAAGATAAGTGTGACCAACTCGAGGTTGGGTTGAGTTTGTAGCGTAAACCTACCCGGAACCGACCGGCCTAACTAGTTGCTACAAACAATAGGACCCAATGTGAGAAGTTGGCCATGTTGTACCTTGAACCCGAGGTTAGACCAAGTTGTGGTGTAAAGCTACCCGGACCCGCCCGGCTTAACTAGTAACCACAACAAAGTCTAATGTGAGAGGTTAAGGTGCATTAATTAATTAATGCCTCGTGATTAGGGTTAAGTCATGGACCATTTAATACTTAACCAATTTCGGCTTGGTAGATTAATTGGGGTTAAGTCGTGAACTCATCGTTACACTTAACCAAGTTAATCCATGATTAGCAAAGGGGTTAAACCGTACTTAACCCACTAGAAAAATCCTAGCAATGGGGGTCCACTCCAGCAGTAATCCCTGGTTTGTATCATCATGGGCCTAGGGACTAGGCTAGGGTGGGGGCACGATTACTGAACTGGAGGTAAGGGGCCAAAAAGCGACGGCAGGGGGTACGCGGTGTAGTTCCGGACGGACTATGGTCGTGCACGTAGTCCGGAGCCGGGGAAATCATGCACGGGTACCAGTAGATCGAGACTGTGCACTCATGTTTATGGTGTCCAAGGGTTGCCACCCTAGGGCTTGATACACCCGACGGGAGACCCGGCACAGTCTGACTACAATCATGTTTGGGCCGTATTGACACCAACACGTGACGAGTTAGGCTTAGGGAGCCGATCGACTAGACCGTTTGGTTGGACCTTGTGTTAAGGTCACCTCATGTTATTGGACCTTGTGTTAAGGTCACCTCATGTTATTGGACCTCGTGTTAAGGTCACCTCATGTTATTGGACCTCGTGTTAGGGTCACCTCATGTTATTGGACCTTGTATTAGGGTCACCTCATGTTATTGGACCTCGTGTTAGGGTCACCTCATGTTATTGGACCTTGTATTAGGGTCACCTCATGTTATTGGACCTCGTGGTAGGGTCACTTCATGTTATTGGGCCAAAGCATGGGCCAAGGGATCAATACTTGTTTATTCAAGTCATGAGAGTTTGCTAGTACACCAGTGGTGCAAAACCTTAATCCTGATTATGCGATGACACCTTTATCTACCTTGATAGTTAATCATCATGTTGTTATCCTTATGTTCATACCTACTGCTCATACCAGTTAGCTTTATCAGTTTACATTGATTGTAGTAGGGCTTACTCAATCTTTTTGACTGACCTGTTTTCTTTCGCCGCTTTTCTTCCGTTCCCCCCCCCCAGGTTCTCAGGGAGGGAATACAGGAGCCTAGCTTGGATCTTAGCTGCTTTCTTGGATAGCTCATGTATGCTTTGGACTTGAGCTCGCTATGGTTTTTCTACTTTGGGGATAGCTACTTTATGTTTTCCTTTTCAGTTTCAGATGATGTTATTTTATGTACTAGACTTATTTATTTGGAAAATTGACACTATGTTGTACCAGACTTGTTTTTAAATGGTTTAAAATCTTCCGCTGTTTTATCTATGATAATTACTCTGTTTACATATATACATATGTTCTTGTTCTGCCTTGATATATCATTATGCATGTTTACCTGATTCAAACGCCCCTCCAAAGTCAGAGTGCTTGCAAGAGCCACCCTGGCGAAGGCGGGGTGTTACATAATTCATTCGAGATGAATTAAGTTAAAACAATTCAAGTCAATGCTAGACAAGACTGTATGGAATCAGAATGGATATTGAACAAGTAAAATAAAAGTGAGTAAATCTCACTCACCATTTAATTATAATTATTTTTAGTTGTTAAAAATAATTGATTGTTGCTTGGATGCATTTAAATATTTTTGTGTTGATAATATATATAGTTATTTAGGCTTAACTATTATATACATATTGGGTTGATGATTCGATTGTTCCCGCAGTATCATTAGCGGATGCCCGCGGTACCATTAGCGGATGATTACCCTATACGCCCCACGCTATGATTAGTGGACGACCTTTTATACCGGGATATCCTGCCTCGAAGCAGGATGGTATTATTTATGTGCTAACGTCTGTGGATGTAGGAAAAACAGGTTGGAGGAATCCAATAGGATTCCTCAAAATTTATTACTGTTTACTTTCACATATATATTATCATACGATGTGTTATAAAACCCGGGATTTGATAATTGTGTGTTTTTGATTGTTTAAATTACCACTGGACTAAATGTTGATTTTAAAAATATCGTGAAACGATATTTTGAGATTTAAGTAGAAAATTCTATTTTTCTAAAACTGGAATTTGGAATTCGAATGAGTTAGGAAATATTTACTTGTTTGAAAAATAAAATAAGTCTAGAAATTTATAAACGAAGCTTATAAATTGAATGATCGAGAAGTATAGAAATTAAATTGAATAACCAGGGAAGTAAAGAAATATATAAACAAAGTTTAAAAATAGGGAAATAGATTATCCTTGGATAATTTAGAAGTTTTATTTCAAATATGAAATTTGAATAAGAGATTTGAAATGAAATTCAAATATGAAATTTGAATAAGAGAATTTGAAATGGAATTGAAGTATAGAATTTGAATATAGAATTGAAATGGAAATTCAAGTAAGGGATTTGAATATAAGTAATTGAAGTAGAATTTGAATAAAGAGAATTTAAATAGAATTTGAATATAAGATTCAAAAAGAGTTGAAATGGAGTTTGAATATTGAAAATATAAAAAAAGAATTCAAATACAGAATTTGACTATCGAAAGTGAAATGGAATTTGAATATAGGAAATTCAATGTGAATTGAAATAGAATTCGAATATGAAGCGTAAGTTTTAAATGGACTTCAAATTAGTTTTAAACAAGTTAAAATATATTTGAACATGTCGTGTTCAAATATAAAAGTGAAATAGACTAAGGAGTTAATTAACAAATTTAATTAACGGATTGAATTAAAACGATTGGTATAGTTAAAATAGATTGGGTAGGTATAGATATACAGGAGACAGGTATGGATAAGGTTAATGAAGGTATATAAATAGAATGCTCAATAAAAAGGTACGTATTTAATTCATATATGAGATTTTAAGCGCCGTATCGGCTGGCCACTTGGCTTTTCTTTTTCTTTTGGGATTGGTAAGGGCCGTGGGAAGCTATTTGAAATATCCCTGTAACACCCCACACCCGCTAAGGTCACTCATAAGGGAATGCTTTAACTTCGGTGGAGCATTTTAAGTGAATATAGAACAGAAAAATTACACAAGACAGATATAAATACTTGAAAATCTAAAACACCATTTCATTGCACCAGAAGGTAAACATGTTTAGTTACAACACCATAAAGAGTCAAGTACTAAATATCCATCCTGATAAAAACATAAGTACATAATCCCACTACATAAACAATAGCCATAAAAGAAAAGATAAGCTGGGTTTTACATCACAGTCCAAGCTCCAAGAGATAGATAAAGAAGTCTGATCAAAGCCCATTAGTGTTAGGCCCAACCTGAGGACCTGAGGGGGAAAAGATAAAAACAACGGGGTTAGACATAAGTCTGAGTGAGCCCTATAACTTTAACAACACAATTATCAAAGTAATTAGGGTATGATATAAACTTGGTACGGGATGACTGGGGATAAATGACTACACTAAGTAGCCAAGTAGACATAGGATGAACTAAGATAACGGTAAAGACGCATCTACCCACCCAAGTGTAATGACCCGGATTCTTATGGGTTAATTTTGAATATATAGTATTCAATTTAAATATTTAATTGATAATATAAATGAATTTTTATATTTATGTTATCGATTTAAATATCGATCTCGATTTAATATCATATATATATTAAATTATCAAAATAAGAAATCAGCGAATAATTCAATTCAAAGTCAAAACTGAATTTGAAACAGTTCAGATAATTAATTCAAACTCCTGTTTGAATTAGAATAATAATATTAAATTATTATCGAAGAATTTAGATGGTTTGAAATTTAATTTATATTGATTTAAATTAATATCTTCAACAGATGATCGAATTGGACTTCGTGACCTATCCTAGTGTGTTCAGAATAGTGTGATAACCCTAGAAATGCCTGTTGTTGGGTTCGAAAAGGAGTTCAGAATCATAGGGTGGTTTAAATTAAATTATACCGGTTTAAATAAAATAAAATAGAATAAATATAAATAAAAAAAATCGGATAAGGGCAATTCATTTCAAGTGGAAAGGGGCGCTACTTGTCTCGTTCACAACCAGAGAAAATTAAAGCCGTGGCCTCTCTATTCTCCTCAAAATCAAAGTGTCGAATGTAATATAAATGGCCTTATAAGCCGTGAGTCCTCTTCTAAAAACCAAATCAAAGCTTTAAAAAACAAATTAAAATGGCAAAGAGCAAAATCGAGTTCATTATTGGAAATCAGTAATCGCGATACCCGAGATCCGCCGAAGCTCGTCACCAACTCGTGAACTGGAACCCGCGACTTAATCACCTGAAGCTCGACCAGAGCACGCGCCAGTCTCGACAGCTCGAGTGATGTTCCAGGTTTCTGTCCATGTTCGATTTTGGGTATGAGTGAGCTATTCGAAGTCCGATGTTTTCTGGAGTTCGGATTTTCTAACACTGGGGCGAGACACTGGAACGTTCAATTGAGGAAGCTGAAGGGCATGACTTCTGAAAAGCTGGGGGTTCGAATGGTTGTTCGATAGGAAGAGTACGGCTTCAATAAAGTGATTTAGGGTTTGGAACTACCTGCATTGAAGGTGGAATCAGGGAGCGAGATGGATGTGGAGTATTCAGCTAGAAAAGAGATTTAGGTCCGTCAGAAGTTTTAGCATCTGCAATTCAATTTTTGAAGTGTTTCAATACTCGTTTAAAAGATGCGACATTTTCCTGGAGTAGTCGCTACTACAGGCCTCTACAAAGAGGGAAGCTTCAGGCATCAGCCTTGTTTAAGGCATAGAGAGATTTAAGAAGAAATTAAGGTAAAATACTTAATTTATTTAATTAAAAACTAGCTAGTTAATTAAAAGTTGTTAGCCACATTTAATTTATTCATACATTTTTAGATTAGAATTTATTTGATAACTTAAGTAACAAATGTTATATTTAAAATATATGCAAGATAGTATCAAATGGAGTGCGTCGAGGAATTCATGGTTGCGGATCACATGAGCTGAAATTAAAATCAGAACAGATCGGATTAATAAAACTCAATGTGAGTAAATCTCACTCACCTGTTTGTTTAGAATTATTTTTACATCGTTAAAAATAATTGTTGTTGTTTGTTTGAATGCTGTTTAGTCTGATTGTTTTAAAAATATATATTTGGTTATTTAGGACTATTATATATATACTCGGTTGATGATTGGTTGGATTCCCGCAGTTTCATTAGCGGATGCCCGCGGTACCATAGCGGATGATTACCCTATACGCCCCACGCTATAATTAGTGGATGACCTTCATACCGCGATATCCTGCCTCGAAGCAGGATGGGTATTACTATTTTGACTAACATCTGTGGATGCAGGAAAACAGGTTGGAGGAATCCAACTGGATTCCTCAAAAATATATTATCTGTTTGTTGTTTGTTTGATTTCATATATATTCATATATGATGTGTAGAAAATCAAATGATTGAAAATTGGTTGATTTGATTATTTAAAATATCAATGGGGCTTGAATATTGATTTATAAAAATATCGAAAAGAGTATTTGAGATTTAAAAAGTGAATTCTATTTTTATAAATAGAATTTGAATTTTAAATAAGACTATAGAAAATATTTAACTTGTTCGAAGGTATATAAAACAAGGAATTGAATTTATAAATTTTGTTTATAAATGAAAGGATGGAATTTGAATTGAATTTATAAACTTTGTTTATAAATGAAAAGATGGAATTTGAATTGAATTTATAAACTTTGTTTATAAATGAAAGGATGGAATTTGAATTGAATTTATAAACTTTGTTTATAAATGAAAGGATGGAATTTGAATTGAATTTATAAAGTTGTTTATAAATGAAAGGATGGAATTTGAATTGAATTTATAAACTTTTTTTATAAATGAAAGGATGGAATTTGAATTGAATTTATAAACTTTGTTTATAAATGAAAGGATGGAATTTGAATCGAATTTATAAAGTTGTTTATTAATGAAAGGATGGAATTTGAATCGAATTTATAACTTTGTTTATAAACGAAAGGATGGAATTTGAATCGAATTTATAAAGTTGTTTATAAATGAAAATATGGGATTTGAATTGAAGTTATAAACGTTGTTTATAAATAATGCAGAGAATTCAAATAGAATTTGAATGTAGAATTCAAATGGACTTTAACTATAAAATTTGAATATAGAATTCAAATGGAATTTAAACAATAGAATTGGAAAATAGGATTAAAATGAAGTTTTAAATAAAGAGAATTCAAATAGAATTGAATTGGAATTTGAATAGAGAAGTCGATAAGGAAACGAGAGTATGAGTATAATTAGAATTTGTTAATATGCAGTTAAAATATATTTGAACATGTCATGTTCAAATATGAAGGGAAAATAGACTGAAAAGTTAAGTAACATATTTAATTAACAAATTGAGTTAAAACGATTGGTATAGTTAAAATAGATTGGACAGGCATAAATATACAGGAGACAGGTATGGAATAAAGTACAGAAGGGAAATAAATAGAATGCCCGACAAAAAGGTACGTATTTAATTTCCATATGAGATTTTATGCGCCGTATCGGTAAGCCGCTTGGCTTTTTCTTTTTCTTTTTGAGATAAGAAGGACCGGGAAAGCTATTTGAAATTTCCCGATGCTCCTGGTACAAAGGAGGTTATGGCGAATTTTTCCGGGAATTTAAGGAGATAGAATATTTTTAAGATAATTTGACAGTTAGAAATCAACGTATCGATATATATAGAAGTCGATAAGAAAACGAACTTAGAAATAGAGTAGTATAATAAAAAAGGAAGTATAAGAATAAAATCTAGTAAGAATAGAAAGAGAAAATGTATATGTGTTTGAAGGTGAATAATCAGTTGTATGGTATTGATTATTCGAGTAAGTAGTCTTGTCTGTTTTGACGTTAAATGTTATTCAATCAAGGTCTGAGAGGTAATTATACCCCAACTTGGTTGATTTCATGATATACCAATAAGTAGCAAGATTCAGGCTCGAAGATCAATGTGGAATAAGAATTAGTTAAATACTGTATTTGGGTTGTCGTAACGATGTTTTACACAACATCTGTTTTAACCCAAATGAAATGTAAGCTTGGAAATAGAATATAGATTATTTTCTAAGTATAGAAATAAACGAGATTGGAAAAGAGATAAGTAATTGGAATATTTTCCAATTATAAATAACATATATTTTCTAAAGTTTAGAAAATAAAAAGAAGGCGATATATGGAAATGTTTTCCAAAGAACGAAAAAGGGCAATATGGTTATTGAAATATTTGATTAACAAATATTGATAAAGAAATAGAAAAGAGATTTAATTAATGGAATATTAATTAAAGGTTCAGTGATTGTTGGATGTTTGGATGAACACTGGTTTTATTCGATAGTTAAATCATCGACTATCAAAACACTTGTTTTTATTCGATAGTTAAATCACAGACTATCGAAGTTTTGACCATCGTTGTCAATATGGAGAGACCGGTTGGATTATTATCCGAAGAACCACTCCGTATTGGCAGTAGCGTGCAAATCAGATTATATAAAGATAATCGAAGACGGAGTAGAGTGCAAGGACTTTTTCTATTAATAGAAATAGTGCCTTCAGTTCATCATGTTCTTGGGTGATGTGTATGGATGAATGTCTGATACAGTATTTCCAGAAAGGTCACGTACATTGATTTCTTCAACCGTACCAAGAGTGGAAGCGGAGAAGGAAACTTCTTTAAGCTAACACGTAATGTACTGTTGTAGACGTCAATCGGTGATTTGATGGATTTGACGATGTGGCATTCGAAGTGAATCTGGTGTAATGATAAAGCGTAGCTTCTAGCCTCATCAACCGGTAAATGACAGAAATCGGGCAGGCAGCATGGCTATGTAGGTCGCACCTATTAGGGTGTACAATCACCTGATCTAGAGTTTCATTTACTTCTAAAAATCTATTATCGATGCTGTCCCATTCGGGAAACGGTTGTTGATCCCAACCGTTGGTGACATACATTCGATACACTCAAGTGAAATGAGTGGTCGGTCATGTGTGGCTGAGTTGCAAGATGTTCTTGTTGAACTCGGTGTATTCTCCTCTAGAGATATACCAGCGGAAGGTGGTTCCATACCTTGTCATAGTTGGAAATCCATTACCCAATACGTGCTTGTGGTTTTGATTGTATATATATGTGGAACGTGAGATGCAAACGTTCCACTAGATTGTTATTTACTTGATTTAGACATTATTATAATATCAAAAGAGTTTTGATATAAAGATAAGTCAAGTGTTTGGATTTTCATAAGGGAAAAACCCGTTCCGTGTTATACGGCGTGGTCTTATGAGATATCATTTAGTTTTCTGAAACTGTTTTTAAACTGTTTACTCATACCAGTCCCATGACTGACCCGGAGTTTACTTTGTTGTTTTCCCTAAACTCTTGGGTGCCTAAATTTGTACGGGCAGTCAAGTAGTCGGGAATTTACAGATATACTGGAAGAGCTTGGAGCAGGAGGCTTCAGGATCATATAGCTATAGTTATTTCTGCTGTGTTGTAAGTGATGTACTTTGATATTGATGTATATTCAAGTACAGATGTATATTTCAAGTTATGTTATATATATTATATGTTATTCGTTCCGCTGTGAGATTCGTGTTACTCTGATGTTGTGTTCTTCTTCTTCTTCTATTCTAAGTTTCTATCTTATCTGTCCTCACCCTCTAACTTCTTTCTATTAATGGTTCGAATTTCCGTGATATTTGGGGTTGGACTTGTGTTTTTGGTCAGCTCAAATTCTACCGGATTTTCGGGTCATCACACTTGGTATCAGAGCTTAGGTTGAGCGAATACCTAGGCTTGTTGGAATGTGCTCATTAGAGATAGGATCAGTAGTATCCTAGAGTGAGTTGAGCGTATATATATACGAGAGCGTATTTGTATTTGATATAAAAACTGTTTTATATTGTGTTGACTAGTCTGTTGAGTGGATTATAAATTTTGGTCGAATCGTGGGATGCCACGATGTCGATAGGAATTTATAAACACTTGAACAGAAGATCGGACACGATATTGTTTTTAAATAGTTAAGTTGATTGTTAGGATTATAATCAAATTTGATTATAAAAACAGAAATAGTTATATATAACCAATAGGATTTGTATATGAAATTAAATGTACAAATGTGATAAATTGAAATTGAATTCCAACCAGAATTTAGAATTTCAAATCCTGGGAGTTTGGAAAATATTTTTCTAAATGGGTTTTGAAAGAAATAAAGCACTGAACTCATTCAGTGGCTGGGAAATAATTCTGATGATGGTCGTAACATCATCAGTGTTCATTTTCGAGTTTCTAAGTGATGAATTGCTGCCTTAGAAAAGTTTTGATGGAAATTTGTTTGAAAGAAACAAGTTGTTTGAAAATTCAAATGTTTTGAATTTGAGATAGATATAAATATATGTATATATTTATATAACTTCAAAGGAAGTGAAATGGGAACTGGAATATAGATTTCAAATAGAGGTAAAATATAGGGAATTCAAATATAGGATTTGAAAATTTGAAGTGAAATAGATCGGAAATATTATATTGGAATGGATTGGATATATATTAAAAATATATCGGAATGAAGTTGAATTTATTATAAACAAAGGCTAAACGTTTATATTTATAAATATAATTAAAACGAGCTCGCCATAGCACGGCAGTTCGTAAATTGGCGATTCGAACTTCAATCGAGTATGCAGGATTCAAATTAAGTCGGAATTCTTTGAAACAAGAATCGTCGGGACCGGTTGAACAATAGTTTTCTAATGAAAGAGAAAAATCTAGATTTCGTCGTATAGATTTTGAGTTATGTCAAAATCAAATTTTTAGAAAAGCAGCGCCAGAAACCATTAAAAACCACAATGGTTTATATATATAAATAAAAGGATTTTTAAAGTAAATAAAATCCGAATGGCCATGAGGAAAATATAGACTTGAGTTATAAAATAAATATGAACTCCAGTGAAGTAAGTGAAATGACTTTGGAGACAAAAATCATATTTTAAATGGTTAAATAGAATTAACTAAATGAGAGAATAATTAGTTAAGGGAAATTTGAATCGAAATTGGTTTTTGGATAAGTGAAAGGGATTGAGAATTTATATTCGAAATCGAATATATAAACCGAGTTGAAAATATAATTAGATTAGTTTATAATAAAGTTGACATATATTTGAACAAGTTATATTCAAATAAAAAAGGGTGAAATAGGCAAAACGGTTAATTAGCAACTAGTTAATGGGAATTTGAATGATTGAAATTAAATTTAACTTAGGTAAGTTAAATGGATTGAAATGAATAAAGTGAGTAAAATCAATGTGAATGAAATATGAATTGGGAATGAAAAACGAAAATATATTTGTAAATCAAATATAAAGGAAATATATTTGTAAAACAAATACAAAGGAAGTTATGTGCAAACAAATAAAATTAGAAATATTTGTAAAAACATTTACAAATAGAATTTAAAAGGGAATATTTGTAAAACATTTACAAATAGATTAAATGGAAATATTTATTTATAGAAAATAAATAGAATGTTATAGATGAAATATTTATTTGTTAAATAAATAGAAATTAATCAAAGGAATATTTAGAAGGTGAATAGAAAATGGAAATCTGTTTTTAACAGATAAGTAGAAAAGATTAATTTATAAATAACAGTTTATAAATTAAATTAAATATTTATCATTCGACAGATGGAATATTGTAAGGACCCGTAACTTCCCCGTTAAGGAAAGCACGAATACTTTGAGAACAGGGCAAAACAGAACGCAGACGGAAGAACATTTCATTGCTATTACAACAATTCCATCAGATACAAGAATATACAGAGTATAAATGAATAAATTACATTCGATAAATATCAGAGATTACAATAAATTACATAGCAGCGGAAAATAATACAAAGCACAACTGAAGGTGATACATGGATACAGAGCTTTCCGAGCATCGCTCCAGCTGTAAATCAGGACCCTGTGAATATAAATCTGCAAAACCAAAACTACTAGCTGCCCGTGCGGAAAATAGGGGCACCCAGAGTTTAGGTTAAAACAATAAACTCCAGGTCAGTCATGTGACTGGTGTGAGAACTAAAACAGTTATTAATCTTTATTTTTAAAGTTAGGTAAATCATGGGACCACGCCGTATAACACGGAACGGGTTTCCTCCCAAGAATACCAGTGCATAAAACAAACAGCGCAATGCTAAATAAAGAAAAATGAAGCTGTTATAAGACCCAGGTCCCATCACACAATGCAACGCAAGCCGGAGGATAGGGTTTTTACCTTCTAACAGCCAAAGCATGCTTGATACGTTTAAAACACATTATTTGATATTATTACAGGTTTATAGTGTCAAAACAATTTCAATCATAAATATCAATCATAGGCGGCATGGGTACCATATATCATGTCGCCATACTAGTTCTACAATTAAAACCGCAATGTCACGTATTTGGAAATTGGATTTCCGTCTGTGAACCGAGGCAAAAGATAGTCCTCAACCGATTCGAGACGCTCTAGCCCGTGTCTCAGGAACAGCCGCAACTGCCCCTTGGATCGTCAGGGCCGGTCCACCGATGTGGATTATAATGCCTGAACACTACGTTTCTCCGCCCTTTGGGGCGTAAGTGAGCCAACGAATGACTCCATCGGACCCGGATCGTCCGATCAAACCGAGGCGCCTCGCAACAGCAACAACCACACAGGTGAAAAGTATATGAATGTCAGGGTTGGTAGGTCACTGACACCACCCTAGCTAGAAAGAAAACGCATGTCCCCCCTGAGGTCCGTCTCCCGTTTTTGGTTCACCACCGAGGTGTGAGGCTCGCGAATTCACGTTACACAAAGCTATGCCACACAGGCTGTGCTTTGATCATCACCACAAGACTTTGCTTTTCAACAGAAGCCTTGATCAATTGCCACTTACGCGTGCCACACTGGCAATTCACTCCATGCGACTGATGTCCATCGATATACAACCTCTGAGCTCATACGTCTCAGAGAAGGGCGTTAAGCAAGAGAATAAATTCTCCGCCGCCAAACAGATGTATATTTAATAGAGATCAATCAACACAGAATAAAATCCACTGTCAGACACACAATCCATTTACAAGTTCGTTCTGGGTCTGAACAAAACCGGAGGCACTTTCCTCGCATATCCATCCATCTCCAAGTACGTCTGGACGATCACCAACTGTTTCCCTCATCTTGGGTGTACAGCCCAATCAAGATCATCAGTAATCACCCAAACGATGTGAAGACTTCCGGACTTCAACCACCGTCTTCAACTTCGACATCTCGTCGAATCGGTTATTCAGAATGGGTATGAACCCGGCCTTTCTGGATAACCCACGTATATAATAAACGAATGTTACACAAACACAACAAACGTCTTATTCCAATTCAGAATATTCTTTTATTCACAAAGTCACATTCTTAGGGAAATGTTCCCATTAATTTTATCCAAGATAAATTCTTCTAAATTTATTCTTTAATCTTCCTTTGGATATCTTTTCAAACCATTTTATGGTTTTCCAAACTAGTCGGGATTAGCGAACCACACCCAAGTAATTATTTATTTTATTTCCCAATCCCAACCTATATATCCCATGGAGAAAACTGGTAATACTCCACATCTAACACCACGGTGTTATCGGTAAAATTAATTACCATTTCACGTTCAAATCTAATTAAAGATTTAACTATCGCTTTGGAGCAAAACTGGTGATACTCCACTCTCGATCACTTTTCAGATTTGATAATTTAAATTATCAATTCACATTTTAATCTAATTAAAGATTCATTAAAACTCCACTTAGTTTTAATCTTTTCAAAAATCGATATCTTGCCTTTAACTGGGTTAAAGAACCAACGTCATCTAAAACACGATTCACGATAAGCCCAAATCACATTTGATATTAAATACAAGGCTCTGAATAGAAAATATATCGGCTTATATTCAATATCAAATTCTGAAACCAACATATATCGTATTGGAAATAACGATATAAAATATATCTTTCAAATTCCCATAACAATATCTGTATAGTCACGAAATCCAACATCGAAATATCCCGAAGATAATTTCGATTCAACTCCAGTCCAATCCACGTATTGGGAATATTGATTATTTTTAAAATCACTTTCCAATTCAATTTATTTATTAAAAAAAAATTGATTTTAATTCTAGTTCAAAACTAGTTCATTTCGATAAAAATCTATTTCTATCATTTCAAATGTGGAATTCTTCATCCCAGTTCTTTCCAATTCACATATTATGATTTTACACAAATTATCAATATTTTTAATAATTTTATCAAGGCCCGTACAGTCGATTTCCATCAACGGCTATCGAACTGCACTTACAGTGACCTTTTCCAAATTTGATTTGGACATAATTCCAAATCCAACCATTAGATTTCAAATTTCTAATATTCATTGGAAAGCTCTTTTCGATACGAACCCAATGGTTCCGGTTTTAGGAGAATCCGACGGTCGGATCTCCCGCAACGTCAATTCGAAGTCAATGGTCGAAATTCACGAACTGCCGCGGCGCGGCGCGTTCTATTCAGGCCATTATATATATATAATATATGTATATATATTATATATATTTCGTCAATTTCCTTTTAAAACGTATTTTATAAATCGTTTTAACTTCGTTTCAAAACCATTTCAACACTATTTCAATTTCTAATCAAAACTGAATATTTTATATCATTACTATTTAAATGATAGCATTTTCAAAATGTTATATTTTGAAATCACTTCTTTTCTATATTCAGTATAAAAACGAATATAATCGATATAAATATCGTTCACGTCAAAATGGCGCAACTCTAATCAACACGGCTTTATATATTTCAATAATCCGTTATTCTATTCAACAAATGAATATTTATTCTATTCAACACATAAATCTATATTTCTTCCAACACACGACTAATCTCAACCCATGAGTACTGTCAACACATCACTATTTTTGTTATGTAAAATATTTTATAAAATTATGGTATCTATCGTTTGATTTTTAATTAGACTTCTACTGGGAAGTAGTTCTAATTTTAAATATGATAAAGATGTAAATTTCATTGTATAAAATATTTCGCTCAACACATGAACATCGTCAACACATGACTATTTTTATATTCAACACATGAATTTTCTTTTATAATATTCCTTATTTTCCCGATTGGAATGAGGCCCAATCAATCACCATATAATGTTAATTATATGGATTCCATACAACACATGTATATAATAGCATTGATAAACAATCAACCATCATCCAAAGTGCACCACACTGTATAAGCATCAAATATAGACATCTTACGCTTATAACAGCCTGTCAATCAATCGATCAACATATTTAATCAATCAGGATGAGTGAACTTCAAATTTCATCGCAACACCCGTGTGGGGTTTCAAACAATCAAACACAGATTTTAGTTTGTGCAGTTGGGCGATGTGTAAAATTTATCGTCCCAAGCAATGTCCTTCAAATAGGTGTACATAAACAAACTGTCCGGTTTGTAAATGAATATTTTATTTTATTCACTTCCACGTTAAAAATTATATTTTTAACGCTAAAATATTCTATTTCAACACATGAATTTCTATTCAGTTCAATTACACAATAAAAATAATATTTTTATTTTTCTAACATATTTTGGGAAATTTCGGCGGCATAACGGCACGATACTAGAAACGGGACGAGGCCTAGCCTTATCCCCGGTCTAGTGAAGGCCCACGCCATTCACACATCAATCAAATCCATTCATCTCACCCAACAATTCAATTCAAACCAAATAAACTAACCAACTACTCAACCAAACAATTTAACAAACAAGTCATCCATGGTCTGTGGATGACGGGTGTCGGGTGCTACTAAGCACCGTCTGCATCCTAGTATATATATATATATATATATATATATATATATAAAAAGAGATTTTGAGTGAGAAGTTCTCACCGATAGCTATTCCAATTCCACGACACTTCATTTATAGGAATCTTCTTCATTCTCGCCTTTCTTCACTTTCGTTGCTCGTATTCACTACACATGTAAAAATTGAATTTTTACTTTGCTATTCAATATATAAAAATCGAATTTTTACTTTGCTATTCAACATATAAAAATCCCGCCTTTTCAACTATATCATTATAAAAATCACATCTTTATTTTGCTACACATATAAAGATGCTATTTTTATTATTCCTATCATGTAAAAATTATATTTTTAATTCTCTACATAAACAAAAATCATATTTTTACATCTTCTATATAGTAAAGATTATATTTTTAATACTTTAAAAATATAAAAATCATATTTTTAATTGAATAAAATCTTTTCTTCACCAACATCATAGGTAAAAACTGATTTTAACAAACCTTTTTAAATTAAACGAAACGAATTTTATAAAACAAATTAAATAAATAATAATATATATATATAAACTTACAGCTGGAATTATATGGAGGGGGAGGCTGCTATGCACCGAGGTGGCGGCGCTGGTGGAGCTCCGGCGTTGGGTTCAGGCAGTGGAGGCGGCGGATTGGGGAGGTGGGTTTCGGGCGTTGGTTTTCTGATTTGGGGGAGGGTGCGGTGGAGGTGTAGACGATGGAGGGGGGGTGCGATAGGAGGGTGCGGCTGTGGCGGTGCCACTGGGGCAAGGAGGAGCTCGTGATCGATGTAGAAGAGGGGGGAGGAGGACGCGACAGGAGGAGGAGTGGAGAAGAGGAAGGTGGAGGCGGCAGGCGAGGTGGCGGGGGAAATCGACTAGGGCGGCGGCTTCCATCGCTGGTGCAGCGATTTGTTTTTTTTTCTTTTTTTTTATGAATTAGGTTTAGAGGGAAAAGGGGGAAGGATATATTTATATAATAATTTATATTTTATTTTATTTAAATTTTAAAAAGTAACTTTTTATTTCGAATTCGAAACGAGACCCACCGCCTGTCGTCCATAGCGTTTCACCCCCATTCCGAACACAATGGGATATGTATCGCAAGCTGATTCGATCGTTACAATCAGTTTCCGTTAAATTTACATTTAAATCACTATATTGAATTTTAAACGTACATTTCAAATTACCGGGGTCACATAGTAGCTCTAAAAATTGCAGAAAAATATTTTCTAGCTTCGTATTGACGATACGGTCCTAACAAAACTAGTTTCATCGAATTCTGAGGCCGTTGGAAAAATGGCCATTTTCCAGTCGATTAAAATCAACTGAAACTGGTCAAACACGTTTTCCTTTGCCACGCTCACATATTGATTCGAAAAAATATGAAATTTAGAATCTAGCAATAACTTGACATCACAGACCCAATAAAAGTGGTTTCGTCGAAATCCGAGGTCATTTGCAAAATTTCCATTTTTAAGGGCCTGAATTCCTTAGCGACTATTCAGAATTTTCAACTGGACATATCTTTTGATTCCCGCTATGAAATTTCGATTTTTCAGATTCGTTGGAAAGATACTATCAATTAGATCCTAATGTTTTTGGTTTCACTAAAATCCGGATTGTTTTGCACCCGGTACATTCAATTGAAGTTTAAAATCGAATTATCGAACTACCGCGCCATTTTCAATTCTATTTATAATTATATATAAATATTTATATTCTAACGACGACGTATATAGTATATACGTCGAATTCTATTCAAAAATAAATTTCTCGTCGATATTATTTAAAATAATCTATTTTAAATATACAAAATTTGCTAAAATTGCCAAAATAAAAATTTTAAACTGGCTCAGAATTTCCGGGTTATTACAATCTCTCCCACTTAAAACTTTTCGTCCCCGAAAAGGAACAAAGTCGAAAATGGTTTGATTAATTAACTCTACGTTCGATCTGGCTTCCATTCTCCAACTTTTCAGTTTCTGAGAATTTCCAAATTTTCAAAAATTTGGCTAACACCCTAAATTTTCGAAAAATTTCGCCATAACCTCCTTTGTACGGGGAGCACGGGAAAATCCCGAAATTGCCATATAGGCCTTCTGATCTCAAAAAGAAAAAGAAAAAGCCAAGCGGCTAGCCAATAGGCTCATAAAATCATCATCACCCAAACAAAACAGTAAATTATGTAGTAAACATGTACCTATTTGTCGGGCAAACAAATTTTATTCTCTGCTCTAGCCTCCTTGCTATGACCTGTTCAATGCAAGTATATGTATGTGCAAGCAAATACGACCAATTTTCAATATAGTTCAATATTTGGTTCAATTAGGCATAATGGTTCAAAATTATCAAACAAATAAACAAACAACACAAACATCAATCAATTAGTGGATTAACGTTTCAAATTCATAATTCTGACATATATACAAAAAATCATATTTTTGATGCCAATTCACAACAATGTGTTCTAGCTATATAAGTTTTGGTTCTCACACCAGTCTAATGGAAATATATAGATATCACAACTTCGAAATACGAACATAAATACTGATGATGTGGCCACATCACCAGAATTATCCCCGGGTGTCTAGAATGTGATTCTATATCTATCTAATATATTAAAACTTCGAATATACGTTCATGACGCATATATGCAAAATATTTATATATTGGATTGTCCATATTCAAAATAAATAAATAATCAAATACGTTTAAAATGGTTTAAATTTTCAGAACAAAATTGTTTTCATTTGAAAAATATACTCTTCACACCCGTTCTAGGATACTACTGATCCTATCTCTAACGAGTCATTCTAATTGGATATTACTAATCCAATATCTGATGAATTCTTTCGTATGGTTCTAATGTGTCTTGTTCTCGAGCTCTGTAAACCAAAGCTCTGATACCAACTGTAAGGACCCGTAACTTCCCCGTTAAGGAAAGCACGAATACTTTGAGAACAGGGCAAAACAGAACGCAGACGGAAGAACATTTCATTGCTATTACAACAATTCCATCAGATACAAGAATATACAGAGTATAAATGAATAAATTACATTCGATAAATATCAGAGATTACAATAAATTACATAGCAGCGGAAAATAATACAAAGCACAACTGAAGGTGATACACGGATACAGAGCTTTCCGAGCATCGCTCCAGCTGTAAATCAGGACCCTGTGAATATAAATCTGCAAAACCAAAACTACTAGCTGCCCGTGCGGAAAATAGGGGCACCCAGAGTTTAGGTTAAAACAATAAACTCCTGGTCAGTCATGTGACTGGTGTGAGAACTAAAACAGTTATTAATCTTTATTTTTAAAGTTAGGTAAATCAAGGGACCACGCCGTATAACACGGAACGGGTTTCCTCCCAAGAATACCAGTGCATAAAACAAACAGCGCAATGCTAAATAAAGAAAAATGAAGCTGTTATAAGACCCAGGTCCCATCACACAATGCAACGCAAGCCGGAGGATAGGGTTTTTACCTTATAACAGCCAAAGCATGCTTGATACGTTTAAAACACATTATTTGATACTATTATAGGTTTATAGTGTCAAAACAATTTCAATCATAAATATCAATCATAGGCGGCATGGGTACCATATATCATGTCGCCATACTAGTTCTACAATTAAAACCGCAATGTCACGTATTTGGAAATTGGATTTCCGTCTGTGAACCGAGGCAAAAGATAGTCCTCAACCGATTCGAGACGCTCTAGCCCGTGTCTCAGGAACAGCCGCAACTGCCCCTTGGATCGTCAGGGCCGGTCCACCGATGTGGATTATAATGCCTGAACACTACGTTTCTCCGCCCTTTGGGGCGTAAGTGAGCCAACGAATGACTCCATCGGACCCGGATCGTCCGATCAAACCGAGGCGCCTCGCAACAGCAACAACCACACAGGTGAAAAGTATATGAATGTCAGGGCTGGTAGGTCACTGACACCACCCTAGCTAGAAAGAAAATGCATGTCCCCCCTGAGGTCCGTCTCCCATTTTTGGTTCACCACCGAGGTGTGAGGCTCGCGAATTCACGTTACACAAAGCTATGCCACACAGGCTGTGCTTTGATCATCACCACAAGACTTTGCTTTTCAACAGAAGCCTTGATCAATTGCCACTTACGCGTGCCACACTGGCAATTCACTCCATGCGACTGATGTCCATCGATATACAACCTCTGAGCTCGTACGTCTCAGAGAAGGGCGTTAAGCAAAAGAATAAATTCTCCGCCGCCAAACAGATGTATATTTAATAGAGATCAATCAACACAGAATAAAATCCACTGTCAGACACATAATCCATTTACAAGTTCGTTCTGGGTCTGAACGAAACCGGAGGCACTTTCCTCGCATATCCATCCATCTCCAAGTACGTCTGGACGATCACCAACTGTTTCCCTCATCTTGGGTGTACAGCCCAATCAAGATCATCAGTAATCACCCAAACGATGTGAAGACTTCCGGTCTTCAACCATCGTCTTCAACTTCGACATCTCGTCGAATCGGTTATTCAGAATGGGTATGAACCCGACCTTTCTGGATAACCCACGTATATAATAAACGAATGTTACACAAACACAACAAACGCCTCATTCCAATTCAGAATATTCTTTTATTCACAAAGTCACATTCTTAGGGAAATGTTCCCATTAATTTTATCCAAGATAAATTCTTCTAAATTTATTCTTTAATCTTCCTTTGGATATCTTTTCAAACCATTTTATGGTTTTCCAAACTAGTCGGGATTAGCGAACCACACCCAAGTAATTATTTATTTTATTTCCCAATCCCAACCTATATATCCCATGGAGAAAACTGGTAATACTCCACATCTAACACCATGGTGTTATCGGTAAAATGAATTACCATTTCACGTTCAAATCTAATTAAAGATTTAACTATCGCTTTGGAGCAAAACTGGTGATACTCCACTCTCGATCACTTTTCAGATTTGATAATTTAAATTATCAATTCACATTTTAATCTAATTAAAGATTCATTAAAACTCCACTTAGTTTTAATCTTTTCAAAAATCGATATCTTGCCTTTAACTGGGTTAAAGAACCAACGTCATCTAAAACACGATTCACGATAAGCCCAAATCACATTTGATATTAAATACAAGGCTCTGAATAGAAAATATATCGGCTTATATTCAATATCAAATTCTGAAACCAACATATATCGTATTGGAAATAACGATATAAAATATATCTTTCAAATTCCCATAACAATATCTGTATAGTCACGAAATCCAACATCGAAATATCCCGAAGATAATTTCGATTCAACTCCAGTCCAATCCACGTATTGGGAATATTGATTATTTTTAAAATCACTTTCCAATTTAATTTATTTATTAAAAAAAAAAAATTGATTTTAATTCTAGATCAAAACTAGTTCATTTCGATAAAAATCTATTTTTATCATTTAAAATGTGGAATTCTTCATCCCAGTTCTTTCCAATTCACATATTATGATTTTACACAAATTATCAATATTTTTAATAATTTTATCAAGGCCCGTACAGTCGATTTCCATCAACGGCTATCGAACTGCACTTACAGTGACCTTTTCCAAATTTGATTTGGACATAATTCCAAATCCAACCATTAGATTTCAAATTTCTAATATTCATTGGAAAGCTCTTTTCAATACGAACCCAACGGTTCCGGTTTTAGGAGAATCCGACTGTCGGATCTCCCGCAACGTCAATTCGAAGTCAATGGTCGAAATTCACGAACTGCCGCGGCGCGGCGCGTTCTATTCAGGCCATTATATATATATAATATATGTATATATATTATATATATTTCGTCAATTTCCTTTTAAAACGTATTTTATAAATCGTTTTAACTTCGTTTCAAAACCATTTCAACACTATTTCAATTTCTAATCAAAACTGAATATTTTATATCATTACTATTTAAATGATAGCATTTTCAAAATGTTATATTTTGAAATCACTTCTTTTCTATATTCAGTATAAAAACGAATATAATCGATATAAATATCGTTCACGTCAAAATGGCGCAACTCTAATCAACACGGCTTTATATATTTCAATAATCCGTTATTCTATTCAACAAATGAATATTTATTCTATTCAACACATAAATCTATATTTCTTCCAACACACGACTAATCTCAACCCATGAGTACTGTCAACACATCACTATTTTTGTTACGTAAAATATTTTATAAAACTATGGTATCTATCGTTTGATTTTTAATTAGACTTCTACTGGGAAGTAGTTCTAATTTTAAATATGATAAAGATGTAAATTTCATTGTATAAAATATTTCGCTCAACACATGAACATCGTCAACACATGACTATTTTTATATTCAACACATGAATTTTCTTTTATAATATTCCTTATTTTCCCGATTGGAATGAGGCCCAATCAATCACCATTTAATGTTAATTATATGGATTCCGTACAACACATGTATATAATAGCATTGATAAACAATCAACCATCATCCAAAGTGCACCACACTGTATAAGCATCAAATATAGATATCTTACGCTTATAACAGACTGTCAATCAATCGATCGACATATTTAATCAATCAGGATGAGTGAACTTCAAATTTCATCCCAACACCCGTGTGGGGTTTCAAACAATCAAACACAGATTTTAGTTTGTGCAGTTGGGCGATGTGTAAAATTTATCGTCCCAAGCAATGTCCTTCAAATAGGTGTACATAAACAAACCGTCCAGTTTGTAAATGAATATTTTATTTTATTCACTTCCACGTTAAAAATTATATTTTTAACGCTAAAATATTCTATTTCAACACATGAATTTCTATTCAGTTCAATTACACAATAAAAATGATATTTTTATTTTTCTAACATATTTTGGGAAATTTCGGCGGCATAACGGCACGATACTAGAAACGGGACGAGGCCTAGCTTTATCCCCGGTCTAGTGAAGGCCCACGCCATTCACACATCAATCAAATCCATTCATCTCACCCAACAATTCAATTCAAACCAAATAAACTAACCAACTACTCAACCAAACAATTTAACAAACAAGCCATCCATGGTCTGTGGATGACGGGTGTCGGGTGCTACTAAGCACCGTTTGCATCCTAGTATATATATATATATATATATATATATATATATAGAAAAAGAGATTTTGAGTGAGAAGTTCTCACCGATAGCTATTCCAATTCCACGACACTTCATTTATAGGAATCTTCTTCATTCTCGCCTTTCTTCACTTTCGTTGCTCGTATTCACTACACATGTAAAAATTGAATTTTTACTTTGCTATTCAATATATAAAAATCGAATTTTTACTTTGCTATTCAATATATAAAAATCCCGCCTTTTCAACTATATCATTATAAAAATCACATCTTTATTTTGCTACACATATAAAGATGCTATTTTTATTATTCCTATCATGTAAAAATTATATTTTTAATTCTCTACATAAACAAAAATCATATTTTTACATCTTCTATATAGTAAAGATTATATTTTCAATACTTTAAAAATATAAAAATCATATTTTTAATTGAATAAAATCTTTTCTTCACCAACATCATAGGTAAAAACTGATTTTAACAAACCTTTTTAAATTAAACGAAACGAATTTTATAAAACAAATTAAATAAATAATAATATATATATATATAAACTTACAGCTGGAATTATATGGAGGGGGAGGCTGCTGTGCACCGAGGTGGCGGCGCTGGTGGAGCTCCGGCGTTGGGTTCAGGCAGTGGAGGCGGCGGATTGGGGAGGTGGGTTTCGGGCGTTGGTTTTCTGATTTGGGGGAGGGTGCGGTGGAGGTGTAGACGATGGAGGGGGGGTGCGATAGGAGGGTGCGGCTGTGGCGGTGCCACTGGGGCAAGGAGGAGCTCGTGATCGATTTAGAAGAGGGGGGAGGAGGACGCGACAGGAGGAGGAGTGGAGAAGAGGAAGGTGGAGGCGGCAGGCGAGGTGGCGGGGGAAATCGACGAGGGCGGCGGCTTCCATCGCTGGTGCAGCGATTTGTTTTTTTTTCTTTTTTTTTTCTGAATTAGGTTTAGAGGGAAAAGGGGGAAGGATATATTTATATAATAATTTATATTTTATTTTATTTAAATTTTAAAAAGTAACTTTTTATTTCGAATTCGAAACGAGACCCACCGCCTGTCGTCCATAGCGTTTCACCCCCATTCCGAACACAATGGGATATGTATCGCAAGCTGATTCGATCGTTACAATCAGTTTCCGTTGAATTTACATTTAAATCACTATATTGAATTTTAAACGTACATTTCAAATTACCGGGGTCACATACTAGCTCTAAAAATTGCAGAAAAATATTTTCTAGCTTCGTATTGACGATACGGTCCTAACAAAACTAGTTTCATCGAATTCTGAGGCCGTTGGAAAAATGGCCATTTTCCAGTCGATTAAAATCAACTGGAACTGGTCAAACACGTTTTCCTTTTCCACGCTCACATATTGATTCAAAAAAATATGAAATTTAGAATCTAGCAATAACTTGACATCACGGACCCAATAAAAGTGGTTTCGTCGAAATCCGAGGTCATTTGCAAAATTTCCATTTTTAAGGGCCTGAATTCCTTAGCGACTATTCAGAATTTTCAACTGGACATATCTTTTGATTCCCGCTATGAAATTTCGATTTTTCAGATTCGTTGGAAAGATACTATCAATTAGATCCTAATGTTTTTGGTTTCACTAAAATCCGGATTGTTTTGCACCCGGTACATTCAATTGAAGTTTGAAATCGAATTATCGAACTACCGCGCCATTTTCAATTCTATTTATAATTATATATAAATATTTATATTCTAACGACGATGTATATGGTATATACGTCGAATTCTATTCAAAAATAAATTTCTCGTCGATATTATTTAAAATAATCTATTTTAAATATACAAAATTTGATAAAATTGCCAAAATAAAAATTTTAAACTGGCTCAGAATTTCCGGGTTATTACAAATATGTAAGTCTGAACTTATATAGAGAAGAGATATCGGTTTTTAACACCGATAGTTTAAATAGAAGGGGTATACAACACTTGTGTAAGTGAAGTAACGTTATTAAAGAGAACATTTATAAAGTGAAGAACCGTTACTAAAAGTAAATCTTTATAAATGAATAAACGCTATCGAATAGGAGTTATTCGAATAGGAGAAGTCGACTGGAGATAGAAATAGTCGATTAGAGATAGAAATAATCGATTAGAGTTAGAATTAACCAGATGGAGTTAATTGAACATAGTTACTCGAATTAGGATTTAATTGAATGATAGTTACTCAATTAAAGTTGATCGAATATGGTTATTGAGATAGAGTTAGTCAAACATAGTTGCTCAGGATAAGTGCCATTTCGTACGACTGCTAGCGTAATTCGCAGGGCTGCAGATAGCCTAGGGCGGTCGGATGTTTCCTGGGGGTATCAGGCGTAACCATTGTGACTGCTGCGATCTAGAGTCAAGCCAGTGGAGTTAAATCGAATATTAGTTTATTCGGATAGAATTAAAGGATTTATTGAATATAGTTATTCGAAAGGAATTATCGAAATTGGTTATTCGGAAGGAGTTATCGATTGTTAGTAAATCGAAGGAGTTATCGATTATTAGTTAATCGAAAAAAGTTATCGATTGGTTTAATCGAAGTAAGTTATAGAACATTGGTTATTCAAAGGGGTTAATCGAAAAGAGTTAAATCCAAAAAGAGTAAATCGAATATAGTTTATTCGAAGAGAGATTTTCGAATATAGTTATTCGAAAGAGAGATTATCGAATATAGTTATTCGAAAGGAAGAGTTATCGTATAGGGATCTATTCGAAAGGGAGTTATGTAAGGAAGTTTGAAATGTTGAGTATCAACATAAACAAGTTTTGAAAAAAAAAAATGGGTTTGTAGCACTTTTCTCTACCTTAGCAATTTCGTGGACGAAATTTTTTTAAGTGGGGAAGATTGTAATGACCCGGATTCTTATGGGTTAATTTTGAATATTTAGTATTCAATTTAAATATTTAGTTGATAATATAAATGAATTTTTATATTTATGTTATCGATTTAAATATCGATCTCGATTTAATATCGTATATATATTAAATTATCAAAATAAGAAATCAGCGAATAATTCAATTCAAAGTCAAAACTGAATTTGAAACAGTTCAGATAATTAATTCAAACTCCTGTTTGAATTAGAATAATAATATTAAATTATTATCGAAGAATTTAGATGGTTTGAAATTTAATTTATACTGATTTAAATTAATATCTTCAACAGATGATTGAATTGGACTTCGTGACCTATCCTAGTGTGTTCAGAATAGTGTGATAACCCTAGAAATGCCTGTTGTTGGGTTCGAAAAGGAGTTCAGAATCATAGGGTGGTTTAAATTAAATTATACCGTTTTAAATAAAATAAAATAGAATAAATATAAATAAAAAAAATCGGATAAGGGCAATTCATTTCAAGTGTAAAGGGGCGCTACTTGTCTCGTTCACAACCAGAGAAAATTAAAGCCATGGCCTCTCTATTCTCCTCAAAATCAAAGTGTCGAATGTAATATAAATGGCCTTATAAGCTGTGAGTCCTCTTCTAAAAACCAAATAAAAGCTTTAACAAACAAATTAAAATGGCAACGAGGAAAATCGAGTTCATTATTGGAAATCAGTAATCGCGATACCCGAGATTCGCCGAAGCTCGTCACCAACTCGCGAACTGTAACCCGCGACTTAATCACCTGAAGCTCGACCAGAGCACGCGCCAGTCTCGACAGCTCGAGCGATGTTCCAGGTTTCTGTCCATGTTCGATTTTGGGTACGAGTGAGCTATTCGAAGTCCGATGTTTTCTGGAGTTCGGATTTTCTAACACTGGGGCGAGACACTGGAACGTTCAATTGAGGAAGCTGAAGGGCATGACTTCTGAAAAGCTGGGGGTTCGAACGGTTGTTCGATAGGAAGAGTACGACTTCAATAAAGTGATTTAGGGTTTGGAACTACCTGCATTGAAGGTGGAATCAGGGAGCGAGATGGATGTGGAGTATTCAGCTAGAAAAGAGATTTAGGTCCGTTAGAAGTTTTAGCATCTGCAATTCAATTTTTGAAGTGTTTCAATCCTCGTTTAAAAGGTGCGACATTTTCCTGGAGTAGTCGCTACTACAGGCCTCTACAAAGAGGGAAGCTTCAGGCATCAGCCTTGTTTAAGTCATAGAGAGATTTAAGAAGAAATTAAGGTAAAATACTTAATTTATTTAATTAAAAACTAGCTAGTTAATTAAAAGTTGTTAGCCACATTTAATTTATTCATACATTTTTAGATTAGAATTTATTTGATAACTTAAGTAACAAATGCTATATTTAAAATATATGCAAGATAGTATCAAATGGAGTGCGTCGAGGAATTCATGGTTGCGAATCACATGAGCTAAAATTAAAATCAGAACAGATCGGATTAATAAAAATCAATGTGAGTAAATCTCACTCACCTGTTTGTTTAGAATTATTTTTATATCGTTAAAAATAATTGTTGTTGTTTTTTGAATGCTGTTTAGTTTGATTGTTTTAAAAATATATATTTAGTTATTTAGGACTATTATATATATTGGGTTGATGATTGGTTGGATTCCCGCAGTTTCATTAGCGGATGCCCGCGGTACCATAGCGGATGATTACCCTATACGCCCCACGCTATGATTAGTGGATGACCTTCATACCGCGATATCCTGCCTCGAAACAGGATGGGTATTACTATGTTGACTAACATCTGTGGATGCAGGAAAACAGGTTGGAGGAATCCAACTGGATTCCTCAAAAATATATTATCTGTTTGTTGTTTGTTTGATTTCATATATATTCATATATGATGTGTAGAAAATCAAATGATTGAAAATTGGTTGATTTGATTATTTAAAATATCAATGGGGCTTGAATATTGATTTATAAAAATATCGAAAAGAGTATTTGAGATTTAAAAAGTGAATTCTATTTTTATAAATAGAATTTGAATTTTAAATAAGACTATAGAAAATATTTAACTTGTTCGAAGGTATATAAAACAAGCAATTGAATTTACAAACTTTGTTTATAAATGAAAGGATGGAATTTGAATTGAATTTATAAACTTAGTTTATAAATGAAAAGATGGAATTTGAATTGAATTTATAAACTTTGTTTATAAATGAAAAGATGGAATTTGAATTGAATTTATAAACTTTGTTTATAAATGAAACGATGGAATTTGAATTGAATTTATAAACTTTGTTTATAAATGAAAGGATGGAATTTGAATTGAATTTATAAACTTTGTTTATAAATGAAAGGATGGAATTTGAATCGAATTTATAAAGTTGTTTATAAATGAAAGGATGGAATTTGAATCGAATTAATAAACTTGTTTATAAATGAAACGATGGAATTTGAATTGAATTTATAAACTTTGTTTATAAATGAAAGGATGGAATTTGAATCGAATTTATAAAGTTGTTTATAAATGAAAGGATGGAATTTGAATCGAATTTATAACTTTGTTTATAAATGAAAGGATGGAATTTGAATTGAATTTATGAACTTTGTTTATAAATGAAAGGATGGAATTTGAATCGAATTTATAAAGTTGTTTATAAATGAAAATATGGGATTTGAATTGAAGTTATAAACGTTGTTTATAAAAATGCAGAGAATTCAAATAGAATTTGAATATAGAATTCAAATGGACTTTAACTATAGAATTTGAATATAGAATTCAAATTGACTTTAAACTATAGAATTTGAAAATAGGATTCAAATGAAGTTTTAAATAAAGAGAATTCAAATAGAATTGAATTGGAATTTGAATAGAGAAGTCGATAAGGAAACGAGAGTATGAGTATAATTAGAATTTGTTAATATGCAGTTAAAATATATTTGAACATGTCATGTTCAAATATGAAGGTGAAATAGACTGAAA
This sequence comes from Allium sativum, assembly GCA_030737875.1. NCBI lineage: Eukaryota > Viridiplantae > Streptophyta > Magnoliopsida > Asparagales > Amaryllidaceae > Allium > Allium sativum. The sequence goes on from CM060918.1 coordinate 651,675,384, forward strand.
AGTTAAGTAACAGATTTAATTAACAAATTGAGTTAAAACGATTGGTATAGTTAAAATAGATTGGAAAGGCATAAATATACAGGAGACATGTATGGAATAAAGTATAGAAGTGAAATAAATAGAATGCCCGACAAAAAGGTACTTATTTAATTTCCATATGAGATTTTATGCGCCGTATCGGCAAGCCGCTTGGCTTTTTCTTTTTCTTTTTGAGATAAGAAGGACCGGGAAAGCTATTTGAAATTTCCCGATGCTCCCGGTACAAAGGAGGTTATGGCGAATTTTTCCGGGAATTTAAGGAGATAGAATATTTTTAAGATAATTTGACAGTTAGAAATCAACGTATCGATATATATAGAAGTCGATAAGAAAACGTACTTAGAAATAGAGTAGTATAATACAAAAGGAAGTATAAGAATAAAATCTAGTAAGAATAGAAAGAGAAAATGTATATGTGTTTGAAGGTGAATAATCAGTTGTATGGTATTAATTATTCGAGTAAGTAGTCTTGTCTGTTTTGACGTTAAATGTTATTCAGTCAAGGTCTGAGAGGTAATTATACCCCAACTTGGTTGATTTCATGATATACCAATAAGTAGCAAGATTCAGGCTCGAAGATCAATGTGGAATAAGAATTAGTTAAATACTGTATTTGAGTTGTCGTAACGATGTTTTACACAACATCTGTTTTAACCCAAATGAAATGTAAGCTTGGAAATAGAATATAGATTATTTTCTAAGTATAGAAATAAACGAGATTGGAAAAGAGATAAGTAATTGGAATATTTTCCAATTATAAATAACATGTATTTTCTAAAGTTTAGAAAATAAAAAGAAGGCGATATATGGAAATGTTTTCCAAAGAACGAAAAAGGGCAATATGGTTATTGAAATATTTGATTAACAAATATTGATAAAGAAATAGAAAAGAGATTTAATTAATGGAATATTAATTAAAGGTTCAGTGATTGTTGGATGTTTGGATGAACACTGGTTTTATTCGATAGTTAAATCATCGACTATCGAAACACTTGTTTTTATTCGGTAGTTAAATCACAGACTATCGAAGTTTTGACCATCGTTGTCAATATGGAGAGACCGGTTGGATTATTATCCGAAGAACCACTCCGTATTGGCAGTAGCATGCAAATCCGATTATATAAAGATAATCGAAGACGGAGTAGAGTGCAAGGACTTTTTCTATTAATATAAATAGTGCCTTCAGTTCATCCTGTTCCTGGGTGACGTGTATGGATGAATGTCTGACAGAGTATTTCTAGAAAGGTCACGTACATTGATTTCTTCAACCATACCAAGAGTGGAAGCGGAGAAGGAAACTTCTTTAAGCTAACACGTAATGTACTGTTGTAGACGTCAATCGGTGATTTGATGGATTTGACGATGTGGCATTCGAAGTGAATCTGGTGTAATGATAAAGCGTAGCTTCTAGCCTCATCAACCGGTAAATGACAGAAATCGGGCAGGCAGCATGGCTATGTAGATCGCACCTATTAGGGTGTATAATCACCTGATCTAGAGTTTCATTTACTTCTAAAAAACTATTGTCGATGCTGTCCCATTCGGGAAACGGTTGCTGATCCCAACCGATGGTGATATACATTCGATACACTCAAGCGAAATGAGTGGTCGGTCATGTGTGGCTGAGTTGCAAGATGTTCTTGTTGAACTCGGTGTATTCTCCACAAGAGATATACCAGCGGAAGGTGGTTCCATACCTTGTCATAGTTGGAAATCCATTACCCAATACGTGCTTGCGGTTTTGATTGTATATATATGTGGAACGTGAGATGCAAACGTTCCACTAGATTGTTATTTACTTGATTTGGACATTATTATAATATCAAAAGAGTTTTGATATAAAGATAAGTCAAGTGTTTGGATTTTCATAAGGGAAAAACCCGTTCCGTGTTATACGGCGTGGTCTTATGAGATATCATTTAGTTTTCTAAAACTATTTTTAAATTGTTTACTCATACCAGTCCCATGACTGACCCGGAGTTTACTTTGTTGTTTTCCCTAAACTCTTGGGTGCCTAAATTTGTACGGGCAGTCAAGTAGTCGGGAATTTACAGATATACTGGAAGAGCTTGGAGCAGGAGGCTTCAGGATCATATAGCTATAGTTATTTCTGCTGTGTTGTAAGTGATGTACTTTGATATTGATGTATATTCAAGTACAGATGTATATTTCTAGTTATGTTATATATATTATATGTTATTCGTTCCGCTGTGAGATTCGTGTTACTCTGATGTTGTGTTCTTCTTCTTCTTCTGTTCTAAGTTTCTATCTTATCTATCCTCACCCTCTAACTTCTTTCTATTAATGGTTCGAATTTCCGTGATATTTGGGGTTGGACTTGTGTTTTTGGTCAGCTCAAATTCTACCGGATTTTCGGGTCATTACACCAAGGGTAATTACTAACTGCACCACACCAGTCATTCCTACTTAAAGGTTGATCCCTCCCAAGGACATAGAAAATTTACCCAGTAGTTTCGTGTACCCCTAGCTGACTACATAGGTGCCGTCTGCCCCTATCTCCACTAGGTGTACCCACTACTCCCAAGCGATCGGCTCCCTACCGTAGATACCCATGCTGGCCCCACAATGGGGTGTATCACTCCCCAAAGTGGCACCCCGATACAACAAATGGTGCACGGCATATACCTACACGATGCAACAACGTCTTACCTACCAGCCCGGGCCCACACACGCATATGAAACCCGTTGGACTTGCGTTGCCACCGCTAACCCGTTTTGGCCTTTTATAATCAAGCCCAGTACGCGTGTCCCGTCCTCGACATGGGTCGAGCCCAATAAGATACATATGGGTTACTGGTTGAAATGGGCCCCCCACAAGCTACCACCTAAGCTTGTCATTTCATCTAGTGCATCCCTCTTAACCCTTTAATCATGTTTAATTACATGTTTCCACTTGGTTAAGTATTCTAATCGTATTTTCTATTGCCACCCAAGGCAACCCACTAGATTTCCTCATGCCACCCAAGGCACTTACTTGATTTCCACATGCCACCCAAGGCACCCACTTAACCCCTCATGCCCACTACATGCTTATCTGGTTAAGTGTTTCTTAATTAATTAAAAACGTAACCGTTGTAAAGACCTCTCACATTAGACTATCTTTTATGGCAGCTGGATTTGCCGGTTGGGTCCGGGCAGCCTTACGCCATAACCGAGTCTAACCTCGTGTCTATACACTTGTCACGTATTTGGTTTGTGCCTAAGACCTCTCACATTGGGCCAATCATTTGTAGCCGCTGGATTTGCCGGTCGGTTCCGGGCAGTCTTACGCTACAAAAGGGTCCAACCTCGTGTCTTAGTCGATTAATTAAACCTAATTAATCACCCCCGAATTAATTTTCCCTAATTAATTCCAATTTTAACGATGTACATAATTGACTCAATTATGTCCATCCACTTTATGGTATGCATAATCATACCAACTTCACACAATTTCATTAACATGTTTATTAACCCCATCGTTCCCCACGTAATTCGCTAACATGACATAAAAGGGAAGATTCATCACAAATAAAATGGGTTCAACTTGCATAACACATTAGCCTCAACATGGGTTTAAAGGTGTCAACATGCATATAGCATCAAACCTAACTAGCATAAATAATCAACCCAAACTTGCATGAATCACATATGTCATAAAGAGGTTAACTTGCATAAGTTTCTTATGTCATACAAAGGGGTAAACTTGCATATGTATGTATGAAATATAAAGGGGTTAACTTACATATGTATGTATGACGTATAAAGGGGTTAACTTGCATATGTATGCATACCATCCAACGGTGTAAACTTGCACATGTTACTTGCATATAATCAAACACCAAACTTGCATAACATGTCATATGTGGACTTGCATATGATCATACACCAAACTTGCATACATATGAACTTGCATATAATCATACACCAAACTTGCATAATCATGGTGTCATAATGGATCAATGTTTATCACAGCAATTTGCATAACTAGCATCATGAACACATAGCCTAACACTTGCATAACTTGCATAACATCATGATCATGTAGCATATAACTTGCATAACTTGCATAACATCATGAACATGTAGCATATGACTTGCATAACTTGCATAACATCATGAACATGTAGCATATGACTTGCATAACTTGCATAACATCACAAACACATAACATATAACTTGCATAACATGCATATCATCATTAACACATAGCATATAACTTGCATAACATGCATAACATCATTAACACATAGCATATAACTTGCATAACATGCATAACATCATTAACACGTAGCATATAACTTTCATAACTTGCATTGATCCACATTCATAGCCATAACCTCATTATATCCTATCATAATCAATTCAACAATTGGTCATTAAGGCTATAGGAAACTCACAACTTGTTGATTAGCACTCCTAAGAAGAAGATTAAGTTGCTAGAGTTGATTAGAAGTTGATTTGAGAAGCTATCTTCCTCTTTAATTTGATGGAGGCTCCTTCAAGTTGCATTTTGACGGCATAACGGTGTTGTAGCTATTTTTAGTATGAATTAGGGTAGTCTTAGGGTGTATTTATATAGTAGTTAGGTGTTTTAGGCCATTAGATTAACCCTAAATTAGATTAGAGCTGTCAGATCTCGTCCTAGCCACAAAAACACAGCCCAAAAGCCAAGCTGATGCACCCAGGTCACCTGGGCTCGACCAGGGAGGTCGACCCCCAGGTCTACGCTAGGGTCGACTCCCCAGTCGACCTGGTGGGCAGGTCGACTCCCCAGTCGACCCCCAGGTCGACCCCCTGGGTCTGGCGGGAATTTTCCCACCACTTCTGCAATGTTTGAATTTTTATTTTTAAACCTGTTTTGAATTTCTGAAAACTTCTTCGGGCCTTAACTGGGTCATACAGACTCCGATTTTCGAAAACTCGGACTCTATTTCGCGTATTTTTCCGAGACGAACGCAATGGCTTAGCCCGTTTCCCCTGATTCAGATTTTAAAATTTAATTCTGCCCTGTTTTATATTATAGCAAGTTATTCAACATACGGGATGTTACATTCTCCCCTACTTAAAGGATTTCGTCCCCGAAATCTCTAAGTCAAGAAGAACATATCCTACCAACCAAACAACCATCTACTCAAACCATCAAACACTGGCATCCATTATCCTTAGAGTTTCTAATGCTGTATGAACATATGTAAATAGTGTGTGTATATGTTCCCTGTCTAATGCAAAATCAGGAGGTCTACTGATTCAGTTGACCTCCTTAATGCAAACCATGATAGTTCCATGCATCCAATAGGTATGCGAAAGAACCTTATCGACACATACTATTTCTACATGAGGGCACAACCATACACCAAAATGCATCATCCATATGATAACGCAACCATTATACATCCATTAATATAGCTACCAACACACAATTTTATGCAATATGCAATATGAAGTGATTGAGCCGATCTAGTGCCTAGAGTGTGTGTATATGCATCCACGAGCAACCACTAGCAACCACTTGCATCCACACGCATCCATCAAACATAACATGTCTCAAACACATGTTTCAACCATAGGTTTTACCCTGTCTAAAGGTCAAAGGTACTAATGAGAGGACATACTAAAGATAAGATAAGTACTAGACAAACGATAAAGGAGAAGTTAAATGACAAACCCTCAAAAAGGAATGGGTACAATGAACGCATCTTCGCTTCTGTCTCCCAAGTAGAATTTCTCTCATCCTCTCCCCATTGCACATTGACTAGCCGCACCTCTCTATTCCTCAACTTCCTAATCTCTGACCCAAGGATGCGGGTAGGAGCTCGTCGAATAGTTGCATCACGTTGTACCTCCACTTCTCTTAGCAAGCTCGGCTCTACCACCTCTGCGGTCTCATGTAGGCACTTCCTCAAATGTGACACATGGAATACTTCATGTATCCACTAAGTCTCTCGGGTAAATCCACTCTATATGCCATCCGTCCAATCCTTTCCTTAATAGGAAATGGTCCTACAAATCTTGGAGCTAACTTCCCAACGGACCCAAAGCGAACTACATTCCGTAATGGAGATACATTGACAAAGACCATGTCCCCAACCTCAAACTCAAGATCCGTCCTCCTTTTATCCGCGTAAGATTTCTGCCTGTCTTGCGCTGCTTTCATTCTTCTTCGAATTAAATCAATCTTTTCCGAAGTCTCTCTAACCATATCAGGCCCAAGCAAGATCTTATCCGTAGATTCCCACCAACATGTAGGTGATCGACAAGGCCTTCCATAAAGAGCTTCAAAAGGAGCCATACCAATACTGGACTGAAAGATGTTATTATACGCGAACTCCACCAATGGAAGATGCTCTTCCCATGTACCTCCAAAATCTAAGATACAAAGCCTCAAAAGGTCTTCCAGAACACGATTCACCCTCTCGGTCTGGCCGTCCATCTGAGGATGACATGTGGTGCTCAAACACAATTGAGTCCCCACTGCTTCCTGCAAACTCCTCCAAAACTCGCTAGTGAAGATAGGATCTCGATCACTCACTATACTAGAGGGTACCCCATGCAATCGAACTACCTCTCGAAGATAAACTGAAGCTATCCATGGAGCAGTCCTCTTGCTCTTCACGGGTATGAAATGGGCGCTCTTTGTAAGTCTGTCTACCACAACCCAAATTCCCGTATTACCCTTCCTCGATCTTGGTAACCCATCAATAAAATCCATTTAGACACTATCCCACTTCCATTGCAGAACTTCCAATGGGTGAAGCAACCCACCGGGTTTCTTTTGCTCCGCGTTCACTTGTTGGCACACCAAGCATCTAGCGACATACTCGGCCACATCTTTCTTCATACCGGCCCAAAAGATAACTCGCTTCATGTCATGGTACATCTTGTCCCCACCGGGATGAATGGTCATCCTAGAACGGTTTGCATCATCAAGAATTGCCTTCCTCAAACCCTCGTCTTGCGGTACACAAAGTCTACCGTCTCTACGCAAGCACCCCCTATCGTCTAGGGTGTACCTACTCAAATGGTTGGACGACTCCCCCCTTATGAGCCTCTCTACCAACTCAACCAACTGTGGGTCGTCCCTCTGTGCTTCTCCAATCCGCCCCAAAAAAGTAGGTCTGACCTCCAAGGATGCTAGCAAACCTGGTATATAGTCAACGGAAGGTCTGAAATCAAACATCGAGATAAATTCCATGCTTTTTCGTTCCACGAACAATGGACTCAAGGACAACCTTTTTCTACTCAAGGCGTCCGCCACCATGTTACCCTTGCCAGGGGTATACGCTATCTCGAAATCATAGGATGCTAATAACTCCATCCACCTTTGCTGTCTCAAGTTCAAATCCTTCTGAGAAAACAAGTACTTCAATGATTTGTGGTCGGTGAACAATTCGAATCTCTCCCCCAGAAGATAATGGCGCCAAATCTTAAGCGCAAAAACAATAGCGGCCAACTCTAAATCATGGGTAGGGTAATTTTTCTCATGCTTTCTCAACTGCCTTCCACCGTAGGCTATTACCCTTCCCTCTTGCATTAAGACTGCGCCCAGTCCAGTCCCACAAGCATCGGTATAAACAACAAATGGCTTACTCCTATCTGGCAACACTAAGACTGGAGCTGTGGTTAAGCCCCTCTTTAACCATGGGAACGCATCATCACAATCTACGTTCCATGCGAAGACTAGGTTCTTCTTCGTCAAGCGAGTTAATGGGGATGATATCTTCGCGAAGTCCTTGATAAACTTCCTATAGTAGCCAGCCAACCCCAAGAAACTCCTCACCTCGGTAGCATTCTTCGGAACCTTCAAATCTTGAATGGATACTACCTTCGCGGGATCCACAATTATCCCTTCCTTGGAGACCACGTGCCCCAAGAACCGCACTTCCTTCCTCCAGAAGTGAAATTTATAGAATTTCGCCTTAAGGCTTTGCGCTCGAAGAGTCTCCAACACTTCCCTAAGATCTTCTTAACTCTTAGAAAATACTAAGATGTCATCCACAAAGACCACCGCGAACTTTTTAAGGTACTCCCTGAACACCCTACTCATCAAATCAACAAAATATGCAGGGGCGTTCGTCAAACCAAATGGCATCACCAGCCACTCATAGAAACCATCCGGAGTCCTAAAGGCAGTCTTGTCTATGCTATCCTCAGCCACCATCAACTGATGAAACACCGTGGCTAAGTCCAACTGAGAAAATACTGAAGCGCCAACCAACTGATCAAAAAGATCATTAATCCTCGGCAATGGGTGTCTATTCTTCTTTGTGAGCTTGTTGAGTTCTCTATAGTCTACACAAAGTCTGAGGGACCCATCCGCCTTCGTGGCGAAAACTACTGGAGCACCCCACTCCGATATACTCCGCCTTATGAACCCCTTCTCAAGCAACTCCCCTACTTGCTTATGGAGTTCCCTCCTCTCACTAGGAGCCATGTGGCGCACTGGAAAAGATACTGGTTTAGCATTATCCACTAGATATATTCGGAAGTCTATCTCCCGCCTCGGAGGTAAGCCCTTCACATCCTCAAACACATCCGAGTATTCCTGGACCACTCTAACAGATCTCAAACTCTCGACCGAAACGTCAAGTGATTCAAGATAACTTAGCATAACAGAATCCATGGGATTACAAGAGATCTCGAGAGTGTTACCCAAGCGGGTCATGAGCCTAACAACTCTCCTTTCGCAATCAAGAACGGCACCATTACTGGATAACCAGTCCATGCCCAAAATCAACCTATAGCCCGTGAAGCCCAAAACAAAAGCATCACATCTAAACTCAACGCTAAGTATAGAAATCTTCAAACCCAAACATATCATGGACAAATAAGTGGAGCCCCAATTGGGTTTGAAACAACCAAGGGATCATCTACTAGACTGGTGTCTAAGTGCAGTGACTCAACTAATGATGATGAGATAAACGAATGCAATGTGCCGGAGTCAAACAATGTACGGACAAGATGATCAAATAGAAAAATCAGACTTTCAACGGAAATAGTTCTACCTCTTTCCTGAATCGGTGGAACCGCGAGAGCCTGAACTTGCCCCCTTGCCTGACCTGGTGCCACAAGAGCTTGCTCCTGTCCTCCTGAGGTAGATCGCGTCCTTTGCCCCTTCTTAGGGCAATCATTCACTAGATGCCCTGCTTCACCACAGTGGTAGCAGCCAGTCTTCTTCTTCTTCCGACAATCTTTGCTTAGGTGGCCTGGTATCCCGCAATTGAAGCACTTCTTCTTCCCCTTGCCACTGTTGCCTTTCCCACCCTTGTTTTGCTGTTGCTGAGGTCTCTTTTGATCTCCTTTCTTCTCGGGTGCCTTATTAGCATTGGGACCCTTCTCTTCCTCATGCATGAGTGCCATGTCAACTAGCTTCTCAAAGGTGGCCCCCATAGGGATGTGAGTCATAGCCAATCCATGCATTGGTTCATTCAAGCCCTTAACGAACCTCAAAGCCTTCTTCTCCGGTGTATTCACCATATTTGTGCCAAACCTTGCCAATTGATTAAACTTGTTGACATATTCCTTCACCGAGAGGTTTCCTTGCTTTAGAGTCAAGAACCTTTCCATATACAAGTTTTCCACCGCCCTTGAGAGAAACTTTGCCACAAATCTTTGCCTGAAATCCGCCCAAGAGTCAACGGGGCGTTCTCCATTAGTGACCTCCCACCAGAATGAGGCCTCTCCCTTCATTAACCAAGCAGCTAACTTAACTTTCTTTCCTTCCTCCATCTCAAAGATATCTATCAACTCTTCCACCTCCTTAAGCCAATCTCTAGCCTCCACAAAAGTTTCTGATCCTTGAAAAGGTTTCCCTCCCATAGCCTTAAATTCCTTGCAAGTCTTAGCAAAGTATCCATGCGAGGAGGAGGAGGGGGAGGAGGAAGATCGGGTGCTACGGTTGGTGGAGGAACAATTGCTGGACCCGCAGTGGCAGCCCTAGCCTCGATCAATCTCCTATACCATACTGGTATCGCCACACCCTCCGGAAAGTTAAGATCTTCAGCCATGCTGAAACGAAAAAGGAAAGATTCAAAACGGAGAATTCGAAAGATAAAGATATGGCTATTGGGGATTATGATTTTCTTTCAAAAACTTTTCTCTTTAAAGACATGTTTTTGAAAATACTTCTTCCAAAAATGTTTATAGAAAAATAGTTTTTCTAAAAATTTTATCTGTTCTGGTAACCTTTGCTCTGATACCACGTGTAACACCCCACACCCGCTAAGGTCACTCATAAGGGAATGCCTTAACTTCGGTGGAGCATTTTAAGTGAATATAGAACAAAAAAATTACACAAGACAGATATAAATACTTGAAAAATCTAAAACATCGTTTCATTGCAGCAGAAGGTAAACATGTTTAGTTACAACACCATAAAGAGTCAAGTACTAAATATCCATCCTGATAAAAACATAAGTACATAATCCCACTACATAAACAATAGCCATAAAAGAAAAGATAAGTTGGGCTTTACATCACGGTCCAACCTCCAAGAGATAGATAAAGAAGTCTGATCAAAGCCCACTAGTGCTAGGCCCAACCTGAGGACCTGAGGGGGAAAAGATAAAAATAACTGGGTCAGACATAAGTCTGAGTGAGCCCTATAACTTTAACAACACAATTATCAAAGTAATTAGGGTATGATATAAACTTGGTACGGGATGACTGGGGATAAATGACTACACTAAGTAGCCAACTAGACATAGGATGAACCAAGATAACGGTAAAGTCGCATCTACCCACCCAAGGGTAATTACTAACTGCACCACACCAGTCATTCCTACTTAAAGGTTGATCCCTCCCAAGGACTTAGAAAATTTACCCAGTAGTTTCGTGTACCCCTAGCTGACTACATAGGTGCCGTCTGCCCCTATCTCCACTAGGTGTACCCACTACTCCCAAGCGATCGGCTCCCTACCGTAGATACCCATGTTGGCCCCACAATGGGGTGTATCACTCCCCAAAGTGGCAACCTGATACAACAAATGGTGCACGGCATATACCTACACGATGCAACAACGTCTTACCTACCAGCCCGGGTCCACACACGCATATGAAACCCGTTGGACTTGCGTTGCCACTGCTAACCCGTTTTGGCTTTTTATAATCAAGCCCAGTACGCATGTCCCGTCCTTGACATGGGTCGAGCCCAATAAGATACATATGGGTTACTGGTTGAAATGGGCACCCCACAAGCTAGCACCTAAGCTTGTCATTTTATCTAGTGCATCCCACTTAACCCTTTAATCATGTTTAATTACATGTTTCCACTTGGTTAAGTATTCTAATCGTATTTTCTATTGCCACCCAAGGCAACCCACTAGATTTCCTCATGCCACCCAAGGCACTTACTTGATTTCCACATGCCACCCAAGGCACCCACTTAACCCCTCATGCCCACTACATGCTTATCTGGTTAAGTGTTTCTTAATTAATTAAAAACGTAACCGTTGTAAAGACCTCTCACATTAGACTATCTTTTATGGCAGCTGGATTTGCCGGTTGGGTCCGGGCAGCCTTACGCCATAACCGAGTCTAATCTCGTGTCTATACACTTGTCACGTATTTGGTTTGTGCCTAAGACCTCTCACATTGGGCCAATCATTTGTAGCCGCTGGATTTGCCGGTCGGTTCTGGGCAGTCTTACGCTACAAAAGGGTCCAACCTCGTGTCTTAGTCGATTAATTACACATAATTAATCACCCCCGAATTAATTTTCCCTAATTAATTCCAATTTTAACGATGTACATAATTGACTCAATTATGTCCATTCACTTTATGGTATGCATAATCATACCAACTTCACACAATTTCATTAACATGTTTATTAACCCCATCGTTCCCCACGTAATTCGCTAACATGACATAAAAGGGAAGATTCATCACAAATACAATGGGTTCAACTTGCATAACACATTAGCATCAACATGGGTTTAAAGGTGTCAACATGCATATAGCATCAAACCCAACTAGCATAAATAATCAACCCAAACTTGCATGAATCACATATGTCATAAAGAGGTTAACTTGCATAAGTTTCTTATGTCATACGAAGGGGCAAAACTTGCAGATGTATGTATGAAATATAAATGGGTTAACTTGCATATGTATGTATGACATATAAAGGGGTTAACTTGCATATGTATGCATATCATCCAAAGGTGTAAACTTGCACATGTTACTTGCATATAATCAAACACCAAACTTGCATAACATGTCATATGTGAACTTGCATATGATCATACACCAAACTTGCATACATATGAACTTGCATATAATCATACACCAAACTTGCATAATCATGGTGTCATAATGGATCAATGTTTATCATAGCAATTTGCATAACTAGCATCATGAACACACAGCCTAACACTTGCATAACTTGCATAACATCATGATCATGTAGCATATAACTTGCATAACTTGCATAACATCATGAACATGTACCATATGACTTGCATAACTTGCATAACATCATGAACATGTAGCATATGACTTGCATAACTTGCATAACATCACAAACACATAACATATAACTTGCATAACATGCATATCATCATTAACACATAGCATGTAACTTGCATAACATGCATAACATCATTAACACCTTTACTGGGTCATACGGACTTCGATTTTCGAAAACTCGGACTCTATTTCGCGTATTTTTCCGATACGAACGCAATGGCATAGCCCGTTTCCCCTGATTCAGATTTTAAAATTTAATTCTGCCCTGTTTTATATTATAGCAAGTTATTCAACATACGGGGTGTTACAATCCCCAAGCTCCCGGTACAAATGAGGTTATGGCGAATTTTTCCGGGAATTTAAGGAGTTAGAATATTTTTAAGATAATTTGATAGTTAGAAATCAACGTATTGGTATATATAGAAGTTGATAAGGAAACAAACTTAGAAATAGAATTGTAAAATCAAAAAGGAAGTATAAGAATAAAATCCAGAAAGAATAGAAAGAGAAAGTGTACGTATTTAAAAGTGAAGAATTAGTTGTATGGTATTTGTTATTCGAGTAAGTAGTCTTTTCTGTTTTGACAATATAAATGTTATTCAGTCAAGGTCTGAGAGGTAGTTATACCCCAACTTGATTGATTTCATTATTAACAAATAAATAGTAAGATTTTAGGCTCGAAGATCAATGTTGGATAAGAGTTAGTTGAATATATTATTTGGGTGGTCATAACGATGTTTTACACAACATCCGTTTTAACCCAAATAAGTGTAAGCTTGGAAATAGAATAAAGAATATTTCCTAAGTATAGAAATAAACGAGATCGGAAAAGAGGTAAGCAATTGTAATATTTTCCAAGTATAAATAGCCTATATTTTCTAAAGTTAGAAAATAAAGGAAGGCGATATTCGGAAATGTTTTCCAAATAGCGTAAAAGGCCAATATGGTTATTGAAAAAATTTGGTTAACAAATATTGATATAAGGAAATGGAGAAGTGATTTAATTAACGGAATATTAATCAAGGGGTCAGTGATTTTTTGATAATTGGATGAATACTTATTTTCTTCGATAGTTAAATCACATACTATCGATGTTTTGACCATCATTGTCAATATGGAGAGACCGGTTGGATTATTATCCGAAGAACCACTCTGTATTGGCAGTAGCGTTGCGAATCAGATTATATGAAGACAATCGAAGACGGAGTTGGGTGCAAGGAATTTTTCTATTAATAGAAATAGTACCTTCGGTTCATCCTGTTCCAGGATGACTTGTATGGATCAATGTCTGACAGAGTATTTCGAGAAAGGTCACGTACATTGATTTCTTCAACGGTACCAACAGTGAAAGCGGAAAAGGAAACTTCTTTACCTAACACGTAATGTACTGTTGTAGACGTCAATTAGTGATTTTCAATGGATCTGACCATGTGGCATTCGAAGTGAATCTGATGTGATGATAAAGCGTAACCTCAAGCCTCATCAGCTGGTAAATGATAGAAATCGGGCAGGCAGCATGGCTATGTAGGTCGCACCTATTAGGGTTTATAATCACCTGATCTAGAGTTTCATTTACTTCTAAAAATCTATTGTCGATGCTGTCCCATTCGGGAAACGGTTGCTGATCCCAACCGTTGGTGATTTATATTCGATACACTGAAGCGAAATGAGTGGTCGGTCATGTGTGGCTGAGTCGCAAGATGTTCTTGTTGAACTCGGTGTATTCTCCTATAGAGATATACCAGCGGAAGGTGGTTCCATACCTTGTCATAGTTGGAAATCCATTACCCAATACGTGCTTGCGGTTTTGATTGTATATATATGTGAAACGTAGATGCAAAAGTTCCACTACATTGTTATTTACTTGATTTAGACATTATTATAATATCAAAAGAGTTTTAATATAAAGATTATCGTTCCTTTCAAAGTGATTTTGAAAGATAAGTCAAGTGTTTGGATTCTCATAAGGGAAAAACCCGTTTCGTGTTATACGGCGTGGTCTTATGAGATATCATTTAGTTTCAAAAACTATTTTAAACTGTTTACTCATACCGTTCCCATGACTGACCCGGAGTTTATTTTGTTTTGTTCTACCTAAACTCTTCGGTGACTAAATTTGTATGGGAAGTCAAGTAGTTCAAGATTTTACAGATCTATCTAAAGGAGCTTAAAGCAGGAGGCTTCAACGTTAGTTACATAGAGTTTTGTTCCGCTGTGTTGTAAGTGTTATACTCTGATAAGTGTATGTTATACAGTTAAGATTTTGTATTTCAAAGATATGATATATTATATTTTGTTCCATTGCGATGTGAGATTCAGTGTTGTTGTTTTTGTTCTTCTTCTACCCTTTTCTTCTAAAAAAAATGTTTCGTATTTTCGTGATATTTGGGTTGGACGTATGATGTATATAGTCAACTCTGATATTGCGAACTTTACGGGTCATTACAGTTAGTATCAGAGCTTAGGTTGAGCGAATACCTAGGCTGTGTGGAATTATGCTCATTAGAGATAGGATCAGTAGTATCCTAGAGTAAGTTGAGTGTATATATATGAGAGAGCGTATTTGTTAGTTGATATAAAAAATGTTTTATATTGTGTTTACTAGTCTGTTAAGTAGTTTATGAATTCTGATCGAATCGTGGGACGCCACGATGTCGATAGGAGTTTATAAACACTTGAACAGAAGATTGGACACAATATTGTTTTTAAATGGTTGAGTTGATTGTTAGGATTATAATCAAATTAGATTATAAAAAACTGAAATAGTTATATATATAAACAATGGAATTTGTATATGAAATCAAATATACAAATGTGATAAATTGAAATTGAATTCCAACCAGAATTCAGAATTTAAAATTCAGGAAAGTTGGAAAATATTTTCCGAATTTTATTAAAATAATATAGCTTTATTTCAGAAGGATTTTTTTGAATAAAAATCATATGAATGGATTTTGAATATGATAAAGCACTGAACTCCCTTCAGTGGCTGGGAAATAATTCTGATGATGGTCGGAACATCATCAGTGTTCGTTTTCGAGTTTCTAAGTGATTGATTGCTACCTTAGAAAAGTTTTTGATGGAAATTTGTTTGAAAATAAAACAAGTTGTTTAAAAATTCAAATGTTTTGAATTTTAGACAGAGATAAATATATGTATATATTTATATTACTTCAAAGGAATTTTGAAATGGGAATTTGAATATAGGATTTCAAATAGAAGTGAAATAGATCCGAAATATTACGTTGAAATGGAAAAATTGATTTGATATATATTAAAAATATATCAGAATGGAGTTAAATTTATTATAAACAAAATTAAAACGTTTATATTTATAAATATAATTAAAACGAGCTCGCCCTAGCGCGGCAGTTCGTAAATTGGCGATTTGAACTTCAATTTAGCATACATAACTCAATTGAAGTCAGAATTCTTTGAAACAAGAATCTTCGGGACCGGCTGAATAATAGTTTTCTAATAAAAGAGAAAAATCTGGATTTCGTCGTATAGATTTTGAGTTATATCAAAATCAAATTTTTAGAAAAGCGGCGCCAGAACCATTATAAAACCATAACGGTTTACTTAAATAAATAAAAGGATTTTTAGGAAATAAAATCCGAATTAGCATTAGAAAAATCCAGACTGGAGATATAAAATAAATATGAACTCCAGTGAAGTAAGTGAAATGATTTTTAAGACAAAAATCAAAATTTAAATGGTTAAATATAATTAACTAAATTGGAGAATAATTAGTTAAAGGAAATTTGAATCGAAATTGGGTTTTTGGATAAGTGAAAGAGATTGAGAATTTATATTCGAAATTGAATATATAACTCGAGTTGAAAATATAATTAGATTAGTTTATAATTAAGTTGACATATATTTGAACAAGTTATATTCAAATAAAAAGGGTGAAATAGGCAAACCGGTTAATTAGCAACTAGTTAATGGGAATTTGAATGATTGAAATTAAATTTAACTTAAGTAAGTTAAATGGATCGAAATGAATAAATTGAGTAAAATCAATGTGAATGAAATATGAATTAGGTGTGAATAAAGGAAAAACCAAAAGAGATAAAAGAAGATATATTTGTAAAACAAATATAAAGGAAATATATTTGTAAAACAAATATAAAACTAAGGAAGTTATGTGCAAACAAATAGAAGGAGAAATATTTGTAAAAACATTTACAAATAGAATTTAAAAGGGAATATTTGTAAAACACTTACAAATAGATTAAATGGAAATATTTATTTATAGAAAAAAAATAGAATGTTATCAATGAGATATTTATTTGTTAAATAAATAGAATTTAATCAAAGGAATATTTTGAAGATGAATAGAAAATGGAAATCTGTTTTAATAGGTAAATAGAAAAGATTAATTTATAAATAACAGTTTATAAATTAAATTAAATATTTATCATTCGCTAAATGGAATATATAAGTTTGAACTTATATAGAGAAGAGATATTGATTTTTAAAACCGATAGTTTTAAATAGAAGGGGTACACAACACTTGTATAAGTGAAGCAACGTTATTAAAAAGAACATTTTAAAGTGAAGAACCGTTACTAAAAGTAAATCTTTATGAATGAAAAAAAAACGTTATCCAATAGGAGTTATTCGAATAGGAGAAGTCGACTAGAGTTAGAAATAATCGATTAGAGTTAGAATAAATCGATTAGAGTAAGAAATAATCAATTAGAGTTAATCAGTTAGGGTTAATCCGTAAAGTTAATTGAATATTAGTTATTCAATTAGAATTTATCGAATATTTGTTATTCAAATTAAGAGTTAACCAGATAGAGTAAATTGAACATAGTTAATCGAATTAGGATTTAATTGAAAGTTAGTTATTCAATTAAAGTGTATCGAATATAGTTATTGAGATAGAGTTAGTCAAACATAGTTACTCAGGATAAGTTGCCATTTCGTATGACTGCTAGCATAATTCACATGGCTGCAAATAGCCTAGGGCGGTCGGATATATCTCGAGGGAATCAGGCATAACCATTGTGATCGCTGCGATCTAGAGTCAAGCAAATGGAGTTAAATTAAATATTAGTAAATTGAATAGAGTTAAATGGAGTTATCAAATATTAGTTATTCGAATAGAATTAAAGGAGTTATTTGGAAGGAGTTAAGTGAAAAGAGCTAATCAAATAGGGTTAATCGATAAGAGTTAAATCCAATAGGGTTAATTGATAAGAGTTATAGGGTAAATCGAATATAGTATTTCGAAGAAAGGTTTTCGAATCTAGTTATTCGAAAGAGAGATTATTGAATATAGTTATTCGAAGGGAGGAGTTATCGAATAGGGATTTATTCAAAAGAGAGTTATGGAGGAAGTTTGAAATGTTGAGTATCAACATAAGTAAGATTTTGAAAAGTTAATGGGTTTGTAGCACTTTCTCTACCTTAGCAATTTCGAGGACGAAATTATTTTAAGTGGGTAAGATTGTAATGACCCGGATTCTTATGGGTTAATTTTAAATATTTAATACGGATTTTAATACTGAGTGGATAATATAAATGAATATTTATATTAATTTATTAATTTAATAATCAATTTCGATTTAATATCGAATATATTAAATCATCGTTATGCGAAAATATAATTCAGTTCGAGATTTAAAACTGAATTTAATACAGTTCAGACTTCTATTTGAATTCGAATAATAATATTAATTTATTATTTCCTAATTTATTGTTTTAAAATTTGATTTATATCAATTTAAATTAATATCTTCTACAGATGATCGAATTGGACTTCGTGACCTATCCCAGTGTGTCTGAAATAGGGGTGTTACCCTAGAAATGCCAGTTACTGTGTTTCAAAAGAAGTTCGGAAATCATGGTGTATTTTTATTTAAAGGACACCGGATCTAAAATAAAATTATAAAATAAATTTCTTTGTTGGGTGGACATAAATAAAGCAACAAGGACGCCCTTGCTGTTTCTTTAAAATCCGCAAAAGAAAAATAAAACTTGGCCTCCATTCCTTCCTCTCGAACCATGAATCCCTCCTTATAAATCCAGATGCATCTCCCCATCCCAGTTCTATTCCTTCTTCAACATTAAAATCGAGTCCCTTCAATCTTCCTCAAACCAAAATATCAAGCCGAAGCTTCTAAGAAATGGAATCCACTACGACGGAACTTAAAAGGATCGGAATCGCGATGAAAGGAGTTCCCGAGTTGGTAGCTACAGTGGATCGAGGTGGAGTGGTCTCGATTGAAGTGGAGTCACATTGTGTCGAGCGATTTCACGGGGTCAGTTTCGAAGTCGCGATTGCAGAATTAGGGAAATCAGCGTCGGTTTTTCTTTCTTCTTCTTCTGGGTAATTCGATTTCGAACCTGAGAATCAACGATGGGGTTCGCGATGATTTTGGGGAAGATGACTTCGCGTCGCTTTGCATGGGTACTTTGTTGTAGAGGCATCGAGTTAAATACCGAATAGACGATGGGGTTTGGGGAGACATCAACAGCTTAGGGTTCGAACAGTGGGGGATTAAATCGTGGTTGCTCCGGAGAGGTGAATTTGGTGGTTACTGTGCTAGTTCTCTTATGCTGATTGACCGGTGATGATGCTCACAGTAAATAAAATGGTATGGCAACAATGGTGGAGATTGCTTGCAAGGTAGTTGGTGAAATGTCGTATTAAGACAATGCAGTTTTTAAAGGCTGAAGGCAGTTTCAGGGACTGTTCGGGGGTCGGTTTCATCGATTCGTCGAGGGGTTTGCAGAGAGATAAGGTATACGTTTCTACTAAATTTAAAATACGAAGAAATTATTTAATTTTTGGTTAAGTAGCTGATTTTAAATTAATACAGTTTAATTGATTTATAAAAATCATATGATCATAGGCGTAATTCATTCGAGATGAATTAAGTTGAAACAATTCAAGTCAATGCTAGACAAGACTGTATGGAATTAGAATGGATATTCAACAAGTAAAATAAAAGTGATTAAATCTCACTCACCATTTAATTATAATTATTTTTAGTTGTTAAAAATAATTGATTGTTACTTGGATGCGTTTAAATATTTTTGTGTTGATAATATATATAGTTATTTAGGCTTAACTATTATATATATATATATATATATATTTGGTTGATGATTGGATTGTTCCCGCAGTATCATTAGCGGATGCCTGCGGTACCATTAGCGGATGATTACCCTCTACGCCCCATGCTATGATTAGTGGATGACCTTCTATACCGCGATATCCTGCCTCGAAGCAGGATGGTATTATTTATGTGCTAACGTCTGTGGATGCAGGAAAAATAGGTTGGAGGAATCCAACAGGATTCGTCAAAATTTATTACTGTTTACTTTCACATACATATTATCATACGA
Source organism: Allium sativum (assembly GCA_030737875.1). Taxonomy (NCBI): domain Eukaryota; kingdom Viridiplantae; phylum Streptophyta; class Magnoliopsida; order Asparagales; family Amaryllidaceae; genus Allium; species Allium sativum. The sequence goes on from CM060918.1 coordinate 651,695,253, forward strand.
TGTGTTACAAAACCCGGGATTTGATAATTGTGTGTTTTTTATTGTTTAAATTACCACTAGATTAAATGTTGATTTTAAAAATATCGTGAAAAAATATTTTGAGATTTAAATAGAAAATTCTATTTTTCTAAAACTAGAATTTGGAATTCGAATGAGTAAAGAAATATTTACTTGTTTGAAAAATAAAACTAGTCTAGAAATTTATAAACGAAGTTTTTAAATTGAATGATCCAGAAGTATAGAAATTTAATTGAATAATCAGGGAAGTAAAGAAATATATAAACAAAGTTTAAAAATAAGGAAATAGATTATCCTTGGATAATTTAGAAGTTTTATTTCAAATATAAAATTTGAATAAGAGAATTGAAATGAAATTCAAATATGAAATTTGAATAAGAGAATTTGAAATGGAATTCAAGCATAGAACTTGAATATGGAATTGAAATGGAAATTCAATATGGGATTTGAATATAAGGAATTGAGGTAGAATTTGAATAAAGTGAATTTAAATAGAATTTGTATATTGGATTCAAAAAGAGTTAAAATGGAGTTTTAATATAGAAAATATAAAAAAAAGAATTCAAATATAGAATTTGAATATCGAAAGTGAAATGGAATTTGAATATAGGAAATTCAATGTGAATTGAAATGGAATTCGATTATGAAGCATAAGTTGAAAATGGAGTTCAAATTAGTTGTAAACAAGTTAAAATATATTTGACCATGTCGTGTTCGAATATAAAAGTGAAATAGACTAAGGAGTTAATTAACAAATTTAATTAACGGATTGAATTAAAACGATTGGTATAGTTAAAATAGATTGGGCAGGTATAGATATATCGGAGACAGGTATGGATAAGGTTAATGAAGGTATATAAATAGAATGCTTGACAAAAAGGTACATATTTAATTCATATATGAGATTTTATGCGCCGTGTCGGCTAGCCACTTGGCTTTTCTTTTTCTTTTTGGATTGGTAAGGGCCGTGGGAGGCTATTCGAAATATCCCGAAGCTACCGGTACAAAGGAGGATATGACAAATTTTTCCGGGAATTTAAGGAGTTAGAATATTTTTAAGATAATTTGATAGTTAGAAATCAACGTATCAATATATATAGAAGTCGATAAGGAAACAAACTTAGAAATAGAATTGTAAAATCAAAAAGGAAGTATAAGAATAAAATCCAGAAAGAATAGAAAGAGAAATTGTACGTATTTAAAAGTGAAGAATTAGTTGTATGGTATTGTTTATTCGAGTAAGTAGTCTTATCTGTTTTGACGTTATAAATGTTATTCAGTCAAGGTTTAAGAGGTAGTTATACCCCAACTTGATTGATTTCATTATTAACAAATAAATAGTAAGATTTCTGGCTCGAAGATCAATGTTGGATAAGAGTTAGTTGAATATAGTATTTGGGTTGTCGTAACGATGTATTACACAACATCCGTTTTTACCCAAATAAATGTAAGCTTGGAAATAGACTAAAGAATATTTCCTAAGTATAGAAATAAATGAAATGGGAAAACAGGTAAGTAATTGGAATATTTTCCAAGTATAAATAGCCTATATTTTCTAAAGTTAGAAAATAAAGGAAGGCGATATTCGGAATATTTTTCCGAATAGCGTAAAAGGCCAATATGGTTATTAAAAATATTTGGTTAACAAATATTGATATAAGGAAATGGAGAAGTGATTTAATTAATGGAATATTAATCAAGGGCTCAGTGATTGTTTGATAATTGGATGAACACTTCTTTTCTTCGATAGTTAAATCACGGACTATCGAAGTTTTGACCATCGTTGTTAATATGGAGAGACCGGTTGGATTATTATCCGAAGAACCACTCCGTATTGGCAGTAGCGTTGCGAATCAGATTATATAAAACATAATCGAAGACGGAGTAGAGTGCAAGGACTTTTTCTATTAATAGAAATAGTACCTTCGGTTCATCCTGTTCCAGGATGACTTGTATGGATGAATGTCTGACAGAGTATTTCGAGAAAGGTCACGTACATTGATTTCTTCAACGGTACCAAGAGTGGAAGCGGAGAAGGAAACTTCTTTAGCTAATACGTAATGTACTGTTGTAGACGTCAATTAGTGATTTTCGATGGATCTGACCATGTGACATTCGAAGTGAATCTGATGTGACGATAAAGCGTAACCTCAAGCCTCATCAGCTGGTAAATGATAGAAATCGAGCCGGCAGCATGGCTATGTAGGTCGCACCTATTAGGGTGTATAATCACCTGATCTAGAGTTTCATTTACTTCTAAAAATCTATTGTCGATGCTGTCCCATTCGGGAAACGGTTGCTGATCCCAACCGTTGGTGATATACATTCGATACACTCAAGCGAAATGAGTGGTCGGTCATGTGTGGCTGAGTTGCAAGATGTTCTTGTTGAACTCAGTGTATTCTCCTCTAAAGATATACCAACGGAAGGTGGTTCCATACCTTGTCATAGTTGGAAATCCATTACCCAATACGTGCTTGCGGTTTTGATTGTATATATATGTGAAACGTGAGATGCAAACGTTCCACTAGATTGTTATTTACTTGATTTAGACATTATTATAATATCAAAAGAGTTTTGATATAAAGATTATCATTCCTTTCAAAGGTATTTTGAAAGATAAGTCAAGTGCTTGGATTCTCATAAGGGAAAAACCCGTTCCGTGTTATACGGCGTGGTCTTATGAGATATCATTTAGTTTATGAAACTGTTTACTCATACCAGTCCTATGACTGACCCGGAGTTTATTTTGTTTTGTTCTACCTAAACTCTTGGGTGCCTAAATTTGTACGGGCAGTCAAGTAGTTCAGGATTTTACAGATCTATCTAAAGGAGATTGGAGCTGGAGGCTTCAACGTTAGTTACATAGAGTTTTGTTCCGCTGTGTTGTAAGTTTTATACTTTGATAAGTCTATGTTATACAGTTAAGATTTTGTATTTCAAAGATATGATATATTATATTTTGTTCCGCTGCGATGTGAGATTCCGTGTTGTTGTTTCTGTTCTTCTTCTACCCTTTTCTTCTAAAAAATAAGTTTCGTATTTTCGTGATATTTGTGTTGGACATATGATGTATATAGTCAACTCTGATATTGCGGACTTTGCGGGTAATTACAGCTTGGAATCTCTTATCTTTGGCTATGGCTTTGGACACACTAGACTTGGGGATTTATGTAGTTTTATTTATGTTTTATGCTTCTTTATTTTTTAATCAAGACAGAGATTATGATGTAATGTTTTTTAAGTTATTTTGAGACAATTTGCTGTAATGACTTTTGTATTGAACCACGTATGAAATAAATGTTTGTTTCCGCTGCTTATATTTCTATCTTGCAAATTTTCTGTGTCTTTTACCTATAATACTCCACCAATGTTAACACATTCCCTTTGTGAGTGACCTTAATGGAGGTGGGGTGTTTCAAGGATGACTTCGGTTCATCCTGTTCCTAGATAACTTGTATGGACGATTGTCTGACAGAGTACACCTAATAGATTTCTGGTTGATTACCTCTAACTTATTTACGTTTGGTAGCGAGGAAATTAGTTTCTCTTAGCTTTATGCCCATGTTATTTTTGTGTAAATCAATTTGTGATTTAGTGGGTTTGACGATGTGGCATTCAAAGTTAGTAGTGGTGCGTTTTTCTAGAAGATAATGTAGCCTCAAGACTCATCAACCGGGAAATGACAAAAATCGGGTAGGCAACAAGGCTAGGTGGGCCATTCCCAAGTAGTGTGTATTATCAACAATCTAGTGAAAATCCTTAATTAATCTTCTTTCGTTTCTGTATCTCTACGGATGGATGGTGGGCCATTATACCATCGGGTGATAATACATTTGCTACGCTCAAGCAAAATGAGTCGGCGGTCATGTGTGTTGGGTTGCAAGATGTTCTTGTTGAACCCTAGTGTATCCCCTCTAGAGTACACTGATCAGAAGGTAGTCTCATACCTTGTCATAGTTGGAATCCATTCTCTAATAAGCACCCGTAGTTTTTGATTTTATACTATATATGTGGAGCACGAGATGCAAGTGTTCTACTACTTGGTTATTTTCTTTATCTACATTACTATGATAGTATCAGAATAGTATTGATTTCAAAATTGTTTTAGTTATAGTAAGGTAAAAACCATCGGTGTTTATGTGTGGGATTGTCTTGCTATTATTCTTTCTTTCTAAAGATTTTCAAAGTTAAGCAATATGGATGTTATTTAAACTTAGTTGGTTTTTCTCATGCTGGTTCACCAGACTGATCTGTTGCGTTTGTAATGTCTCGGGTCAGCCGATTTATAGGTCCAGGTTATTGGATGTTGTGGAGTTCAGAGACGAATGGCAGAATCCAAACGTATGATATATATTATTACTAGATTGGAACCCGTGCTTCGCACACATAGAGTGATGGAAGAAGTTGAAGTTGAAGTCTTCGTAAGAATCGCTGTAACAACCCGGAAAATCAGAACCAATTTAAAAATTTTATTTTGGCAATTTTGATTAATTTTGAACATTTAAAATGATTTATTTTAAATAATAACGACGAGAAATTTATTTGAATAGAATTGGAACGTATATATTTATTTGAATCAGCGTTAGAATATAAATATTTATTTTAATTATAAAAGGAATTGAAAATGGTGCGGTAGTTTGAAAATTTGATTTCAGATTTCAAATGAATGTACATGATTCAAAATAAAACGGATTTTAGCGAAATCAGAAACATTAGAATCTATTTGAAAATATCTTTCCAAAAAATCCGAAAAATTGAAATTTCATAGTGGGAATAAAAAGTTATTCCTAGTTGAAAATTCAGGATAGTCTCTATGGAAAATTTAGCCCTTAAAAATGGAAATTTTGCAAATGACCACTTTCGACAAAACAAATTTTGTTGGATCCGGGATGTCAAGTTATTGCTAGATTCCAAAATTCAGAATTTTTGAAATCAATATTTGAGCGTGGCAAAAGAAAACGTGTTTTGTCAGTTTCTGTCAATTTGGATCGACCAGAAAACGGCCATTTCGAACGGTCTTCAAATTTGACGAAATTAATTTTGTTAGGACTGTATCGTCAATACGAAGCTAGAAATAATTTTTCGGGAATTTATAGAGTTAGTATGTGGCCCCGGTAAATTGAAATGTGCGTTCAAATTCAATATACATATTTATATTTTGATTTTAGTGAAAACTGATCGATACAGCCGAACTGGCTTATGATACATATCCCTTTGTGTTCAGAATGAGGGTAATTAGTTATGGACGATAGTCGTCCAGTTGATTCTGAGTCCGAACGAAAATTCCACTTTTTAGAATTAAAAATAAATATTTTATAAAATGGGCCAAGGCCCTTATCTCGTTCCCCAAACCTAGTCAACCCCTCTTCATCGTTCATTAAAATCGAATAAAAAAATAAATATAACACGACGGAGGAGGAAGCCGCCGCCGCTCCTGGCGTTGCGCCGCTTGACCCAGGCGATTGCGCCATACCCTCCCTCACCTTCTCCCCCTCCTCCGATCTGCCCGCCTCCCCTCTGTCCACCGTAAAACACCACACCCAAACCGCCTAAAAATCCTCACTCCGGCCACCTGAGTGACTGATGCCCTCCTCCGACACACCCCGACCGCGAGCAGCCCCCAGCCCCCTCTTCATTAAGCAACGCAATGAGTTTTTTTAACATATTGTTTAAATTTCTTTTCCGTTTTAATATATAACACCATAATAAAAACATGATTTAATTTTTTTATATGTATTGTAAACCAAGTTATGATTTTTATATATGAATGGCTATGATAAAGTTATGATTTTTTAAAAGAGAAAGCTTCGATTTTCAATTAGAGAAAAGCTTTGATTTTTAAAAGATAAAAGTTATGATTTTTAAAATATAAAGATACCATTTTTATTTATGTAAAGATAAGATTTTTGTAACAACCCGAAAATTTGGGCCAGTTTAAAAATTTTATTTTGGCAATTTTAGCGAATTTTGATTATTTAAAATGAATTATTTTAAATAATATCGACGAGAAATTTATTTTGAATGGAATTCGAACATTTATATTACATAGTTCGTTGTTAGAATATAAATATTTATATATAATTATAAAAGGAATTGAAAATGGCGCGGTAGTTCGATAATTCGATTTCAAACTTCAATTGAATGTACCGGGTGCAAAATAAACCGGATTTTAGTGAAACCAAAAATAATGGAATCTAATTGTGAATATCTTTCCAATGAATCCGAAAAACCAAAATTTCATAGCGGGAATCAAAAGATATGTCCAGTTGAAAATTCTGAATAGTCGCTATGGAATTCAGGCCCTTAAAAATAGCCATTTTGCAAACGACCTCGGATTTCGACGAAACCACTTTTGTTGGATCCGTGATGTAAAGTTATTTCTAGATTTCAAATTTCATAATTTTTCGAATCAATATGTGAGCGTGGCAAAGGAAAACGCGTTTGACCAGTTTTAGTTGATTTTAATCAACTGGAAATTGGCCATTTTTCAAGCGGTCTCAGAATTCGACGAAACTAATTTTGTAAGGACTGTATCGTCAATACGAATCTAGAAAATATTTTTGTGGAATTTTTCGAGTTAATATGTGACCCTAGTAAATTGAAATGTACGTTTAAAATTCAATATAAGGATTTAAATGTTAATTTGAACGAAAACTGATCGAAACAGTCGAGTTGGCTTACCAGACATATCCCATTGCGTTCGAAATGGGGGTAATTAGCTAGGGGCGGCAGTCGTTGGGTTTGATTTGGTGTTCGTATCGATACGCATGCATGTTCGGAAATAAAATAAATAAAATATATATCTATACTGTATAACCTAAATTGAAGGTCAAACCCCTCTTTTATTTTCAATGGGGTCAACGCAACAAAAAAACCCAGCCCCCATCAGCGATAACCGAATGAAACCGTTCGATTCTTCCTTCCAATTTCTTGTTCGATCCAGATAATAAATTCAGAAATTTATAAGGGGAAATTCGAAGAGCCTTCCACGTTCTTTCAATCCACACCGGAAGCATCGATCATCGTGGCCTGGTCTGTCAGAACTTCGAGCTCAAAGTTGCTCCGATTCGCCTTAAAATCCGGCGAGATGCTGGTCTCGAGTTCAGCGCCACGCAAGGCGGTGGGAGAGGGACTGTAGCGCGTCGAAATGGTGGGTTCAGATAATCTCCCGGCGGTGCTGACAAGGAACAGTGACGGGATTTCATAAGGGAGCGGTTGGGTTTCGAGGTCGACAGTGTAAATGAGGAAGAAGACGGGTCCCTTTTTTTGGGGTAACGATAACAGTGAGTTTTCTGCCCTTTATTTATTTTTAGTTTCAAATTTGTTTGGGAAATTTACTTTGTTCGAAAAATAGAAATTAAGTTTATTAGAAAAATATAGAAAATTTGCTTTGTTTTAAAATAGAAATAACAATATAAAAATACGATTTTATATATATGAAAAAGTTTAGATGTTTTTTTGTTTTTTTGTTTTAAATATATGAAAGTTATGATTTTTAATAATATAAAAATATAATTTTTATATAGAGAATTGTGTGATAAAAATATAATCTTTATTATATAACACCGTTATAAAAATAGAATTTTTATCTATATAGTAGCGGTATAAAAATAGAATTTTTATCTATATAGTAGCGGTATAAAAATAGAATTTTTATCTATAAAATAGCAGTGTAAAAATGTGATTTTTATATAGATAACAACAATATAAAATTGTGATTTTTATACATGTAGTGGCTACGGGCAACGAAGTTGACAAAGATGCAAGAACGACGAAGATTTCTATAAAAGAAGTGTCGTGAAGTTGGATAGCTATCGGTGAGAACTTCTCACCTTTCAATTTAATTTTCTAGTTATATATATATATACTAGGATGCAGACGGTGTTTAGTAGCACCCGACACCCGTCATCCACAGACCACGGATGGCTTGTTTGTTAAATTGTTTGGTTGTGTAGTTGGTTAGATTATTTGGTTTGAATTGAATTGTTGGGTGAAATGAAATTGATTTGATTGATGTGTGAATGGCGTGGGCCTTCACTAGACCTGGGATAAGGCTAGGCCTCGTCCCGTTTCTAGTATCGTGCCGTTATGCCGCCGGAATTTTCTAAAATAAGTTAGAAAAATAAAGAAATCATTTTATTTAATAAATGAACTGAATAGAATATTTTCATAGGTTGAATAAAATGTTTTACCGTTAAAAATATAATTTTTAACGTGAATGTGAATAAATAAATATTCATTTACAAACCGGACGGTTTGTTTATGTACACCTATTTGAAGGACATTGATTGGGACGATAAAATTTTAAACATCGCCCAACTGCACAAATAAAATATGTGTTTGATTGTTTGAAACCCCACACGGGTGTTGGGATGAAATTTGAAGTTCACTCATCCTGATTGATTAAATATGTCGATCGATTGATTGACAGGCTGTTATAAGCGTTAGATATCTATATTTGATTCTTATACAGTGTAGTGCACTTTGGTTGATGGTGGATTATTTTTCAATGCTATTATATACGTGTGATGTATGAAAATCCATATAATTAATATTATATGGTGATTGATTGGGCCTCATTCCAATTTAGAAAATAAAGAATATTATAAAATAAAGGTTCATGTGTTGACATACTCACCCGTTGAGATTAGTCATGAGTTGAACGAAATATTTTGATAATAACAACTATTTCGAAAAAGAAATATTTGAAATAGAATATTTGAAAATATAAATATATGAAGCCGTGTTGATTAGATTGTTGCCATTTTGACGTGAACGATATTTATATCGATTTTATTCATTTTGGAATGAATTGAATTGAAAACGATTTCGAAATGAATTGAATTGAAAACGATTTCGAAATGAGTAGAATTGAAAATGATTTCGAAATGAATTGAATTGAAAATGATTTCGAAATGAATTGAATAGAAAACCAATTTGAATTGAATCAAATAGAAAACCAATTTGAATTGAATTGAATAGAAAACCGATTTGAATTGAATCGAATAGAAAACCAATTTGAATCGAATAGAAAACGATTATGAAATTGAATTGAATTGAAAACGGAAATGAATTCAAATTGAATTGAAAGCGAATTGAACTGAATTCAAATTGAATTGAAATTTGAATTGAATAGAAATGAATTTTAAAACGAATTTATAAAGAAGAATTCAATTTTGCTTTGGATTGAAATGGAAGTTGAATTTATTTTTGAAACGAATTTAAAACTATCTATATAATTCGTTTTAAATAGAAATTGACGAAATATATATTATATATATTATATATATAATATAATGGCCTGAATAGAACGTGCCGCGCCCCGGCAGTTCATGAATTTCGACCATTTATTTCAAACGGACATTACGGGAGATCCGACCGTCGGATTCTCCTAAAACCGGAACCGTTGGGTTCGTATCGAAAAGAGCTTTCTAACGAATATTAGAAATTTGAAATCGAACGATTGGATTTGGAGATACGTCCAAATCAAATTTTGAAAAGGTCGTTGTAAGTGCAGTTCGATGGCCGTTGATAGAAATCGACTGTATGGGCCTTGAAAAAATTATTAAAAATAGTAATAATTAGTGTAAAATCATAAGAAATGATTTGGCGAAAAATTGGGATGAAAAACTCCATATTTGAAAAGATAAAAATAGATTTTTATCGAAATTAACTAGTTTTGAACTGAAATTAAAACCCATTTATTTTTAAATAAATAAATTGGATTTGAAATGGGTTTAAAACAGAATTGATTCATGGGTTTATCGTGAACTGTGTTTTAAATAACACTAGCTCTTTAACCCGATAATAAATAGAATGTGATTTGGGCTTATCGTGAACTGTGTTTTAAACGACACAAGTTCTTTTACCGAGTAAAAAGAATTTTGATGAATCTTCAATTAAATTGATAATTTAAATTATCGACTTTAGAAAATAAGCGAGAATGGAGTATCACCAGTTTTGCTCTAAAGCGATAGTTAAATCTTTAATCAGATTTGAACGTGAAAAGGTTATTAATTTTACCGACAACACTATGGTGTTAAATATGGAGTATTACCAGTTTTGCTTCATGGGATGAATAGGTTGGGATTTGGAAATAAAATAAATAATTACTTCGGTGTGGTTCGCTAATCTCGACTAGTTTAGAAAACCATAATCTTGTTTGAAATGACATCCAAAGGAAGATTAAAGGATAAATTTTAAAGAATTTATCTTGGATAAAATTAATGGGAACCTTTCCCTAAAAATGTGATTTTGTGAATAAAAGAATATTCTGAATTGGAATGAGGCGTATGTTGTGTTTATGTAACATTTTTTTTAATATACGCGGGTTGTTCGGAAAGGCCGGGTTTATGCCCATTCTGAATAACCGATTCGACGATATGTCGAAGATGAAGACGGTGGCTGAAGACCGGAAGTCTTCACATCGTTTGGGTAATTACTGACGATTCTGATTGGGTTGTACACCCAAGAGAATGGAAATAGTTGGTGGTCGTCTAGACGTACTTGGAGATGGATGGATATGCGAGGAAAGTGCCTCCGGTTTCGTTCAGACCTAGAACGGACTTGTAAATGGATGGTGTGTCTGACATTGTATTCCTTTATATTGTATTCGTTGATCTCTGCTAAATATATATCTATTTGGCGGCGGAGAATTTATTCTCTTGCTTAACGCCCTTCTCTGAGACATACGAGCTCAAAGGTTATATATTGGCAGAAATCAGTGGTACGACATGGATTGATAATGTGGCATGCTGAGATGCAGTGATCCAGACTTTTGTTGAAAAGCAAAGTTTGTTGGATGATTGTAATAACCCGCAAATTCTGGGCCAGTTTAAAATTTTTATTTTGGCAATTTTAGCGAATTTTGATTATTTAAAATGAATTATTTTAAATAATATCGGCGAGAAATTTGTTTTGAATATAATTCGAACGTTTATATTATATACGTCGTCGTTAGAATATAAATATTTATTTATAATTATAAAAGGAATTGAAAATGGCGCGGTAGTTCGATAATTCGATTTCAAACTTCAAATGAATGTACCGGGTGCAAAACAATCCGGATTTTAGTGAAACCAAAAATAATGGGATCTAATTGATAATATCTTTTCAACGAATTTGACCAATCGAAATTTGATAGCGGGAATCAAAAGATATGTCCAGTTGAAAATTCTGAATAGTCGCTATGGAATTCAGGCCCTTAAAAATGGACATTTTGCAAATGACCTCAGATTTCAACGAAACCAGTTCTGTTGGGTCCGTGATGTCAAGTTATTGTTAGGTTTCAAATTTCATAATTTTTCGAATCAATATGTGAGCGTGGCAAAGGAAAACGCGTTTGACCAGTTTCAGTTGATTTTAATCGACTGGAAAATGGCCATTTTTCCAACGGTCTCAGAATTCGACGAAACTAGTTTTGTTAGGACCGTATCGTCAATACGAAGCTAGAAAATATTTTTTCGGGAATTTTTCGAGTTAGTATGTGGCCCTGGTAATTTGAAATGTATGTTCGAATTGAATATATAAAGATTTATGCTTTAAATTCAACGAAAACTGATCGAAACAGTCAAATCAGCTTACGATACATATCCCATTGTGTTCGGAATGAGGGTAATTAGCTAGGGGCGACAGTCGTTGGGTTGGATTTCGAGATCGAATAAAAAAAGACAACCTTTATAGAAATAATAAATATTTAAATAATGTGTATATATAATTGTCTTCATTTAAAACCCTAACTACTTCGTGGCCAAACCATTCGGTCAAAATAAAAAAAAGAGCGCCTCCCTTTACTCAAAGAAAAATCCCCGACGCCTTCACTCCAGGCCGCCGCACACGCCGCCGCTCCCTTCGCCAGTCCCCCCCCCCCTCGACGTCAATCACAGCCGCGATCGCCCCTCTCCTCCAGCCGTTCGAACGCCCCTCCCCCTGTAAAACCGCATGAACCCGCTCAAGACCGCCGCCTAGACCACCTGTGGGCCCTCCATCGCCTGGCCGCGCCTCTTCCTGGCCGGCAGCACCCCGGCGCCGCCTTCCCCCATCTCCGGTTTGATCTGAAACTTCCCTCTTCTGATTAATTGTAAGTTTTCCGATTTTACTTTATTTTATTTTATAAAATTCCGATTTTTTTTAGAGATATAAAGTTAGGATTTTAATTTAGGTAAAGCTTAGATTTTTAAATGCGAAAAGGAAGGATTTTTATCACATGAAAGGTTGGATTTTTAATTGGAAAATTTTGATTTGAAATTATAATGTAAAGGTTAAAAATATAATTTTTATATTATAGAAAGGTTAAAAATCTAATTTTTTTTTAAAATGTAGAGATTAAAAATATGATTTTTATTAGATGTGAAGAATAAAAATATGATTTTATATAATGTAGAGTAATAAAGATGTGATCTTTATAGAAGTAGCAATGTAAAAATATGATTTTTATATTTTTAAAGTATTAAAAATATAATCTTTACTATATAGAAGGGGCAAAAATATGATTTTTGTTTATATAGAGAATAAAAAAAAAATATCACCTTTATATATGTAGCAAAATAAAAATATGATTTTTATATGGTTGAACTTCGAAAGAAAAATATGATTTTTATATATTGAATAGCGAAGTAAAAATTCGATTTTTACATAGGTAGTGAAAGCGGGCGACGAAGGTAACAAAAAGGCGAGAACGAAGAAGATTTATATCAAAGTAGAGTCAGGATGATTGGATAGCTTTCGGTGAGAATTTCTCACCTTTCAATTTCATTTCTATTTATATATATATATATACTAGGATGCAGACGGTGCTTAGTAGCACCCGACACAATCGTCCACAGACCATGGACTTGTTTGTTTGGTTGCATAGATTAGTTATATGATTTGATTTGAATTTGGTTGTTTGGTGATTTTGATTGATGTGTGAATGGCGTGGGCCTTCACTAGACCGGGGATAAGGCTAGGCCTTGTCCCGTTTCTAGTATCGTGCCGTTATGCCGCCGAAATTTTCTAAAATAAGTTAGAAAAAATAAAAATATCATTTTATTGAATAAATGAATTGAATAGAAATTCATAGGTTGAAATAAAATGTTTTATCGTTAAAAATATAATTTTTAACGTGAAGTGAATAAAATAAAATATTCATTTATAAACCGGACGGTTTGTTTTTGTACACCTATTTGAATGACATTGATTGGGACGATAAATTTTACACATCGCCCAACTGCACAAATAAAATATGTGTTTGATTGTTTGAAACCCCACACGGGTGTTAGGATGAAATTTGAAGTTCACTCATCCTGATTGATTAAATATGTCGATCGATCGATTGACAGGCTGTTATAAGCGCTAGATATCTATATTTGATGCTTATACAGTGTAGTGCACTTTGGTTGATGGCTGATTATTTTCAATGCTATTATATACATATGTTGTATGAAAATCCATATAATTAATTTTATATGGTAATTGATTGGGCCTCATTCCAATTTGAAAAACAAAGAATAATATAAAATAAAAGTTCATGTGTTGACAGTACTCATCCATTGAGATTGGTCATGTGTTGAACGAAATATTTTAGTAATAAAATTTACATCTTTATCAATATAAAATAAAAGTTCATGTGTTGACAGTACTCATCCATTGAGATTGGCCATGTGTTGAACGAAATATTTTGATAATAACAACTATTTTGAAAAAGAAATATTTGAAATAGAATATTTGAAAATAGAAATTTATGAAGCCGTGTTGATTTGATTGACGCCATTTTGACGTGAACGATATTTATATCGATTTTATTCATTTTGAAATGAATATTAAAAAGTGATTTCGAAATCGAATATTTTGAAATGAATTGAATTGAAAACGATTTCGAAATGAATTGAATTGAAAACGATTTCGAAATGAATTGAATTGAAAACGATTTCGAAATGAATTGAATTGAAAACGATTTCGAAATGAATTGAATTGAAAACGAATTCAAATTGATATGAATTGAATTGAAAACGATTTCGAAATGAATTGAATTGAAAACGAATTCAAATTGAATTGAAAGTGAATTGAAATGAATTCAAATTGAATTGAAATTTGAATTGAATGGAAATGAATTTTAAAACGAATTTATAAAGAAGAATTCAATTTTGATTTGAATTGAAAAGAAAGTTGAAATTGCTTTTGAAACGATTTTAAAACTATTTATATAATTCGTTTTAAATAGAAATCGACGAATTATATATTATATATATTATATATATAATATAATGGCCTGAATAGAACGCGCCGCGCCGCGGCAGTTCGTGAATTTCGACCATTTATTTCAAATGGACATTGCGGGAGATCCGACCGTCGGATTCTCCTAAAACCGGAACCGTTGGGTTCGTATCGAAAAGAGCTTTCTAACGAATATTAGAAATTTGAAATCTAACGGTTGGATTTGGAATTATGTCCAAATCAAATTTGAAAAAGGTCGTTGTAAGTGCAGTTCGATGACCGTTGATGGAAATCGACTGTACAGGCCTCGATAAAATTATTAAAAATAGTAATAATTTGTGTAAAATCATAAGAAATGATTTAGAAAGAATAGGGATGAAAAACTCCATATTTGAAAAGATAAAAATAGATTTTTATCGAAATGAATTGGTTTTGAACTAGAATTATAATTCTATTTATTTTTAAATAAATAAATTGAATTTAAAATGGGTTTTAAAAATAACCAGAATATCCAATGATTGCATTGGAGTGGATTTGAATCGAAATTGTCTTCGGAATATTTCGATGTTGGAATTCTTGATTATACAGGTATTGTTATGGAAATTTGAAAGATATATATTTATATCGTTATTTCCAATACGACATCTGTTAGTCGTAGAATTCGATATTGAATATAAGCAGATATATTTTCTATTCAGAGCCTTGTATTGAATATCGAATGTGATTTGGTTTTGTCGTGAATGGTGCCTTCACTAACACTGTTCTTGAACCCAGTTGAGAAAAGATTAAATCTTTTTATTTAGATTTAATGAAGTGTACCAATTAAACAATATTTAATTGGAATAGAATTGATATTGATTTTTGGGTTTATCGTGGACAGTGTTTTAAATAACACTTGTTCTTTAACCTGATAATTAATGGAATGATATTTTGGGTTTACCGTGAACCGTGTTTTAAATGACACTGATTCTTTAACCCAGTTAACGATTCAAACTAAGTGGAGTTTTAATGAATCTTTAATTAGATTGAAATAATCGAGAATGGAGTACAACCAGTTTTACTCCAGGCGATAGTTAAATCTTTAATTAGATTTGAACGTGAAATGGTAATTGAATTTACCGATAACACTGTGGTGTTAGATATGAAGTATTACCAGTTTTACTTCATGGGATTAATAGGTTGGGATTGGGAAATTAAAACAAATGATTACTTCGGTAAGTTTCGTTAATCCCGACTAGTTGAATCGAAATTCAAAAGAAGATTAGAGAATAAATTCCATAAATTTATCATGGGTAAAATTAATGGGAACCTTTCGCTATGAATGTGAAATTTAGAAACTAACTGTCGGTTAGCCAAGCAGAATGGTTTTCTGGATATTGATCTGATGTTGGTTTCGGCCTTCGGGGTTAATATTTGGGGAATTATTCTCTTGATTAATTTACGGTTAGTGACTGATGAATTGGAATGAGGCGTATGTTGTGTTTGTGTAACACTTATTTAAAATATACGCGAGTTATTCAGAAAGACCGGGTTTATCCCATTCTGAATAACTGATACGACGATCAGTCGAAGATGAAGACGATGGTCGAAGACCGGAGGTCTTCACGTCGTTTGGGTGATGACTGATGATCTTGATTGGGCTGTACACCCAAGAAGATGGAAACAGTTAGTGATCGTCCAGACGTACTTGGAGATCGATGGATATGCGGGGTACTAGGTGCCTCCGGTTTCGTTCAGACCCAGAACGGACTTGTAAATGGACTGTGTGTCTGACATTGGATTTTAGTCTGTGCGTTTGATTTCTATTAAATATATATCTGTTTGGCGGCGGAGAATTTATTCTCTTGCTTAACGCCCTTCTCTGAGACGTACGAGCTCAGGGGTTATATATTGATGGATATCAAACGCATGGAGTGAATTGCCTGTGTGGCATGCCTAAGTGGCAATTGATCGAGGCTTCTGTTGAAAAGCAAAGTCTTATGGTGATGATCAAAGCACGGCCTTTGTGGCGTAGCTTTGTGTAACGTTTACTTCGCGAGTTTCACACCCGGTATGAACCAAAAACGGGAGACGGACCTCAGGGAGGGCATGCGTTTCTTCCTAGTTAGAAGTGGCGTCAGTGGTTTTGCACGCCCTGACGAGTTTGACTTATGTGGTTGTTGCTGTTGCGAGGCGCCTCGGATTGATCAGTCGTTCTCGAACCGATGGAGTCATTTAGTTGGCTCATTTACGCCCCAAAGGGCGGGGAAACGTAGTGTTCAGGCATAATAATCCACATCGGTGGACCGACCCTGACGATCCATGGGGCAGTTGCGGCTGTTCCTGAGGCTCGGACTAGGCAGTCTCGAATCGGTTGAGGACTATCTTTTGCCTCGGTTCATAGACGGAAATCCAATTTCCAAATACGTGACTTTGCGGTTTTATTTGTAAACCTATATATGGCGACACGATATATGGTACCCATGCCGCCTATGATTGATACTTATGATTTGAAGTTGTTTTATACACTATGCACTTATTATAGTATCAATAATTTGTTTTAAAACGTATCAAGCATTCTTTGGCTGTTATAAGGGAAAACCCTATCCCCCGGCTTGCGTTGCATTGTGTGATAGGACCTGGGTCTTATAACAGCTTCATTTTTCTTTATTTAGCATTGCGCTGTTTGTTTTATGCACTGGTATTCTAGGGAGGAAACCCGTTACGTGTTATACGGCGTAGTCCCTTGATTTACCTAACTTTAAAAATAAAGATTAACTGTTTTAGTTCTCACACCAGTCACATGACTGACCTGGAGTTTATTGTTTTAACCTAAACTCTGGGTGCCCCTATTTTGACGCGGGCAGCTAGTAGTTTTGGTTTTGCAGATTTATATTCACAGGATCCTGGTTTACAGCTGGAACGATATCCGGAAAGCTTTGTATCCGTATATCTCTTCTAGTTGTGTATTGTATTATTTTCCGCTGCTATGTATTTAAATGTAATTTAAATCTCTGATATTTCTGTGTAATATTCTTTTATACTCTGTATATTCTTGTAATCTGATGCATTGTTGTAATATACAATGAAATGTTCTTCTGTATGAGTTCTGATGTGGCTTGTTCTCGAACTATCCGCCGCTCTCCCAACCGGGGAAGTTACGGGTCTTTACAGTTGGTATCAGAGCTTTGGTTTACAGAGCTCGAGAACAAGACACATTAGAACCATACGAAAGAATTCATCAGAATTGGATTAGTAATATCCAACGGGAATGACTCGTTAGAGATGGGATCAATAGCATCCTAGAACGAGTGTGAAGGGTATATTTTTCAAAAGAAAACAAGTTTGGTTTTGAAAATTTAAATGAACTATTCGTATTTGATTATTTATTTGTATTGATTTTGAACAATTCAGTATATAAAGAATTTGCATATACGCCTTGCAAACGTATATTCAAAGTTTTAATATACTGGATAGATATGGAATCACATTCTAGTCGCCCGGAGATGGTACTGATGATTGTCATGACATCATCAGTATTTTTGTTCGTGTTTCGAAGGTGTGATTTTTCTATATATTTCCATTAGATTGGTGTGAGAACCAAAACTAATATAGCTATAACACATTGTTGTGATTTGGCATCAAAAATCTGATTTTTGTATATGTATCAAAATTATGAATTTGAAACGTTAAATTCACTAATTGATTGATGTTTGTGTTGCTTGTTTAGTTGTTTGGTAAATTCTGAACCATTTAGCCTAATTGAATCAAATATTGAATTGTATTGAAAATTGGTCGCATTTGCTTGCATATACATATACTTACCTTGAACAGGTCATAGCAAGGAGGCTAGAGCAGAGAATAAAATTTGTTTGCCCGACAAATAGGTACATGTTTACTACATAATTTCCTGTTTTGTTTGGGTGATGATGATTTTATGAGCCTATTGGATAGCCGCTTGGCTTTTTCTTTTTCTTTTTGAGATCTGAAGGACCGGGGAAGCTATTTGAAATTCCCCGATGCTCCCGGTGCAGGGGAGGTTATGGCGAAATTTTTCGAAAATTTAGGGAGTTAGCCAAATTTTTGAAATTTTGAAAATTCTCATAAACTGAAAAGTTAGAGAATGGAAGCTAGATCGAACGTAGGACTAATTAATCAAACCATTCTCGACTTTGTTCCTTTTCGGGGACGAAAAGTTTTAAGTGGGGGAGATTGTAATAACCCGCAAATTCTGGGCCAGTTTAAAATTTTTATTTTGGCAATTTTAGCGAATTTTGATTATTTAAAATGAATTATTTTAAATAATATCGGCGAGAAATTTGTTTTGAATATAATTCGAACGTTTATATTATATATGTCGTCGTTAGAATATAAATATTTATTTATAATTATAAAAGGAATTGAAAATGGCGCGGTAGTTCGATAATTCGATTTCAAACTTCAAATGAATGTACCGGGTGCAAAACAATCCGGATTTTAGTGAAACCAAAAATAATGGGATCTAATTGATAATATCTTTTCAACGAATCTGACCAATCGAAATTTGATAGCGGGAATCAAAAGATATGTCCAGTTGAAAATTCTGAATAGTCGCTATGGAATTCAGGCCCTTAAAAATGGACATTTTGCAAATGACCTCAGATTTCAACGAAACCAGTTCTGTTGGGTCCGTGATGTCAAGTTATTGTTAGGTTTCAAATTTCATAATTTTTCGAATCAATATGTCAGCGTGGCAAAGGAAAACGCGTTTGACCAGTTTCAGTTGATTTTAATCGACTGGAAAATGGCCATTTTTCCAACGGTCTCAGAATTCGATGAAACTAGTTTTGTTAGGACCGTATCATCAATACGAAGCTAGAAAATATTTTTTCGGGAATTTTTCGAGTTAGTATGTGGCCCTGGTAATTTGAAATGTATGTTCGAATTGAATATATAAAGATTTATGTTTTAAATTCAACGAAAACTGATCGAAACAGTCAAATCAGCTTACGATACATATCCCATTGTGTTCGGAATGAGGGTAATTAGCTAGGGGCGACAGTCGTTGGGTTGGATTTCGAGATCGAATAAAAAAAGACAACCTTTATAGAAATAATAAATATTTAAATAATGTGTATATATAATTGTCTTCATTTAAAACCCTAACTACTTCGTGGCCAAACCATTCGGTCAAAAAAAAAAAAAAGAGCGCCTCCCTTTACTCAAAGAAAAATCCCCGACGCCTTCACTCCAGGCCGCCGCCCACGCCGCCGCTCCCTTCGCCAGTCCCCCCCCCCTCGACGTCAATCACAGCCGCGATCCCCCCTCTCCTCCAGCCGTTCGAACGCCCCTCCCCCTGTAAAACCGCATGAACCCGCTCAAGACCGCCGCCTAGACCACCTGTGGGCCCTCCATCGCCTGGCCGCGCCTCTTCCTGGCCGGCAGCACCCCGGCGCCGCCTTCCCCCATCTCCGGTTTGATCTGAAACTTCCCTCTTCTGATTAATTGTAAGTTTTCCGATTTTACTTTATTTTATTTTATAAAATTCCGATTTTTTTTAGAGATATAAAGTTAGGATTTTAATTTAGGTAAAGCTTAGATTTTTAAATGCGAAAAGGAAGGATTTTTATCACATGAAAGGTTGGATTTTTAATTGGAAAATTTTGATTTGAAATTATAATGTAAAGGTTAAAAATATAATTTTTATATTATAGAAAGGTTAAAAATCTAATTTTTTATTTAAAATGTAGAGATTAAAAATATGATTTTTATTAGATGTGAAGAATAAAAATACGATTTTATATAATGTAGAGTAATAAAGATGTGATCTTTATAGAAGTAGCAATGTAAAAATATGATTTTTATATTTTTAAAGTATTAAAAATATTATCTTTACTATATAGAAGGGGCAAAAATATGATTTGTGTTTATATAGAGAATAAAAAAAATATCACCTTTATATATGTAGCAAAATAAAAATATGATTTTTATATGGTTGAACTTCGAAAGAAAAATATGATTTTTATATATTGAATAGCGAAGTAAAAATTCGATTTTTACATAGGTAGTGAAAGCGGGCGACGAAGGTAACAAAAAGGCGAGAACGAAGAAGATTTATATCAAAGTAGAGTCAGGATGATTGGATAGCTTTCGGTGAGAATTTCTCACCTTTCAATTTCATTTCTATTTATATATATATACTAGGATGCAGACGGTGCTTAGTAGCACCCGACACAATCGTCCACAGACCATGGACTTGTTTGTTTGGTTGCATAGATTAGTTATATGATTTGATTTGAATTTGGTTGTTTGGTGATTTTGATTGATGTGTGAATGGCGTGGGCCTTCACTAGACCGGGGATAAGGCTAGGCCTTGTCCCGTTTCTAGTATCGTGCCGTTATGCCGCCGAAATTTTCTAAAATAAGTTAGAAAAAATAAAAATATCATTTTATTGAATAAATGAATTGAATAGAAATTCATAGGTTGAAATAAAATGTTTTATCGTTAAAAATATAATTTTTATCGTGAAGTGAATAAAATAAAATATTCATTTATAAACCGGACGGTTTGTTTTTGTACACCTATTTGAATGACATTGATTGGGACGATAAATTTTACACATCGCCCAACTGCACAAATAAAATATGTGTTTGATTGTTTGAAACCCCACACGGGTGTTAGGATGAAATTTGAAGTTCACTCATCCTGATTGATTAAATATGTCGATCGATCGATTGACAGGCTGTTATAAGCGCTAGATATCTATATTTGATGCTTATACAGTGTAGTGCACTTTGGTTGATGGCTGATTATTTTCAATGCTATTATATACATATGTTGTATGAAAATCCATATAATTAATTTTATATGGTAATTGATTGGGCCTCATTCCAATTTGAAAAACAAAGAATAATATAAAATAAAAGTTCATGTGTTGACAGTACTCATCCATTGAGATTGGTCATGAGTTGAACGAAATATTTTAGTAATAAAATTTACATCTTTATCAATATAAAATAAAAGTTCATGTGTTGACAGTACTCATCCATTGAGATTGGTCATGTGTTGAACGAAATATTTTGATAATAACAACTATTTTGAAAAAGAAATATTTGAAATAGAATATTTGAAAATAGAAATTTATGAAGCCGTGTTGATTTGATTGACGCCATTTTGACGTGAACGATATTTATATCGATTTTATTCATTTTGAAATGAATATTGAAAAGTGATTTCGAAATCGAATATTTTGAAATGAATTGAATTGAAAACGATTTCGAAATGAATTAAATTGAAAACGATTTCGAAATGAATTGAATTGAAAACGATTTCGAAATGAATTGAATTGAAAACGATTTCGAAATGAATTGAATTGAAAACGAATTCAAATTGAAATGAATTGAATTGAAAACGATTTCGAAATGAATTGAATTGAAAACGAATTCAAATTGAATTGAAAGTGAATTGAAATGAATTCAAATTGAATTGAAATTTGAATTGAATGGAAATGAATTTTAAAACGAATTTATAAAGAAGAATTCAATTTTGATTTGAATTGAAAAGAAAGTTGAAATTGCTTTTGAAACGATTTTAAAACTATTTATATAATTTGTTTTAAATAGAAATCGACGAAGTATATATTATATATATTATATATATAATATAATGGCCTGAATAGAACGCGCCGCGCCGCGGCAGTTCTTGAATTTCAACCATTTATTTCAAATGGACATTGCGGGAGATCCGACCGTCGGATTCTCCTAAAACCGGAACCGTTGGGTTCGTATCGAAAAGAGCTTTCTAACGATTATTAGAAATTTGAAATCTAACGGTTGGATTTGGAATTATGTCCAAATCAAATTTGAAAAAGGTCGCTGTAAGTGCAGTTCGATGACCGTTGATGGAAATCGACTGTACAGGCCTCGATAAAATTATTAAAAATAGTAATAATTTGTGTAAAATCATAAGAAATGATTTAGAAAGAATAGGGATGAAAAACTCCATATTTGAAAAGATAAAAATAGATTTTTATCGAAATGAACTGGTTTTGAACTAGAATTATAATTCTATTTATTTTTAAATAAATAAATTGAATTTAAAATGGGTTTTAAAAATAACCAGAATATCCAATGATTGCATTGGAGTGGATTTGAATCGAAATTGTCTTCGGAATATTTCGATGTTGGAATTCTTGATTATACAGGTATTGTTATGGAAATTTGAAAGATATATATTTATATCGTTATTTCCAATACGACATCTGTTAGTCGTAGAATTCGATATTGAATATAAGCAGATATATTTTCTATTCAGAGCCTTGTATTGAATATCGAATGTGATTTGGGTTTGTCGTGAATGGTGTCTTCACTAACACTGTTCTTGAACCCAGTTGAGAAAAGATTAAATCTTTTTATTTAGATTTAATGAAGTGTACCAATTAAACAATATTTAATTGGAATAGAATTGATATTGATTTTTGGGTTTATCGTGGACAGTGTTTTAAATAACACTTGTTCTTTAACCTGATAATTAATGGAATGATATTTTGGATTTACCGTGAACCGTGTTTTAAATGACACTGATTCTTTAACCCAGTTAACGATTAAAACTAAGTGGAGTTTTAATGAATCTTTAATTAGATTGAAATAATCGAGAATGGAGTACCACCAGTTTTACTCCAGGCGATAGTTAAATCTTTAATTAGATTTGAACGTGAAATGGTAATTGAATTTACCGATAACACTGTGGTGTTAGATATGAAGTATTACCAGTTTTACTTCATGGGATTAATAGGTTGGGATTGGGAAATTAAAACAAATGATTACTTCGGTAAGTTTCGTTAATCCCGACTAGTTGAATCGAAATTCAAAAGAAGATTAGAGAATAAATTCCAGAAATTTATCATGGGTAAAATTAATGGGAACCTTTCGCTATGAATGTGAAATTTAGAAACTAACTGTCGGTTAGCCAAGCAGAATGGTTTTCTGGATATTGATCTGATGTTGGTTTCGGCCTTCGGGGTTAATATTTGGGGAATTATTCTCTTGATTAATTTACGGTTAGTGACTGATGAATTGGAATGAGGCGTATGTTGTGTTTGTGTAACACTTATTTAAAATATACGCGAGTTATTCGGAAATACCGGGTTTATCCCATTCTGAATAACTGATACGACGATCAGTCGAAGATGAAGACGATGGTCGAAGACCGGAGGTCTTCACGTCGTTTGGGTGATGACTGATGATCTTGATTGGGCTGTACACCCAAGAAGATGGAAACAGTTAGTGATCGTCCAGACGTACTTGGAGATCGATGGATATGCGGGGTACTAGGTGCCTCCGGTTTCGTTCAGACCCAGAACGGACTTGTAAATGGACTGTGTGTCTAACATTGGATTTTAGTCTGTGCGTTTGATTTCTATTAAATATATATCTGTTTGGCGGCGGAGAATTTATTCTCTTGCTTAACGCCCTTCTCTGAGACGTACGAGCTCAGGGGTTATATATCGATGGATATCAAACGCATGGAGTGAATTGCCTGTGTGGCATGCCTAAGTGGCAATTGATCGAGGCTTCTGTTGAAAAGCAAAGTCTTGTGGTGATGATCAAAGCACGGACTTTGTGGCGTAGCTTTGTGTAACGTTTACTTCGCGAGTTTCACACCCGGTATGAACCAAAAACGGGAGACGGACCTCAGGGAGGGCATGCGTTTCTTCCTAGTTAGAAGTGGCGTCAGTGGTTTTGCACGCCCTGACGAGTTTGACTTATGTGGTTGTTGCTGTTGCGAGGCGCCTCGGATTGATCGGTCGTTCTCGAACCGATGGAGTCATTTAGTTGGCTCATTTACGCCCCAAAGGGCGGGGAAACGTAGTGTTCAGGCATAATAATCCACATCGGTGGACCGGCCCTGACGATCCATGGGGCAGTTGCGGCTGTTCCTGAGGCTCGGACTAGGCAGTCTCGAATCGGTTGAGGACTATCTTTTGCCTCGGTTCATAGACGGAAATCCAATTTCCAAATACGTGACTTTGCGGTTTTATTTGTAAACCTATATATGGCGACATGATATATGGTACCCATGCCGCCTATGATTGATACTTATGATTTGAAGTTGTTTTATACACTATGCACTTATTATAGTATCAATAATTTGTTTTAAAACGTATCAAGCATTCTTTGGCTGTTATAAGGGAAAACCCTATCCCCCGGCTTGCGTTGCATTATGTGATAGGACCTGGGTCTTATAACAGCTTCATTTTTCTTTATTTAGCATTGCGCTGTTTGTTTTATGCACTGGTATTCTTGGGAGGAAACCCGTTCCGTGTTATACGGCATGGTCCCTTGATTTACCTAACTTTAAAAATAAAGATTAACTGTTTTAGTTCTCACACCAGTCACATGACTGACCTGGAGTTTATTGTTTTAACCTAAACTCTGGGTGCCCCTATTTTGACGCGGGCAGCTAGTAGTTTTGGTTTTGCAGATTTATATTCACAGGATCCTGGTTTACAGCTGGAACGATATCCGGAAAGCTTTGTATCCGTATATCTCTTCTAGTTGTGTATTGTATTATTTTCCGCTGCTATGTATTTAAATGTAATTTAAATCTCTGATATTTCTGTGTAATATTCTTTTATAGTATGTATATTCTTGTAATCTGATGCATTGTTGTAATATACAATGAAATGTTCTTCTGTATGAGTTCTGATGTGGCTTGTTCTCGAACTATCCGCCGCTTTCCCAACCGGGGAAGTTACGGGTCTTTACAATGATGATCAAAGCGCAGCTGATATGGCATGGCTTTGTGTATAGCATTGATTCGCGAGCCTCACACCTCGGTGTGAACCAAAAACGGGGAGGACCTCCGGGAAATGGACATATGCTGGTTTCTAGTTAGAAGTGGTGTCAGTGCTTAAACTGGCTGGCATTACTTATGTGGATGTTGCTTATCATTACTTATTGCCCAGCGGGGCGTCTCGGTTAACGGTGGTTGCAGAGGCTTACGGGTCCCAGATCACTATGAGGTTCCATAGAACCGGCTAGCATATCGTTTACGGCATTACTAACCATCGACGGGTGGCCGGCCCCGTCATTCCGGGTGCAGTCGCGGCTGCAACCTGAGGCTCGGGCTAGAGAGTCTCGAATTAAGCACAGGATATTCCCTTTGCCTTGGTTCACATGATGGAAATCCAATTTGCAATACGTGTATTGCGATTTTGATTGTATAAACTATATATGGCGACATAGTGGTATGGGGCATTCATGCCGCCTATGATTGATACTTAGGATTTGAAGTGGTTTTATACACTATACACTTATAATAGTATCAAATGATTTCTTTTAAACATATCAAGCATTCTTGGCTATTATAAGGTAAAAACCCTATCCCCCGGCTTCCGTTGCATTGTGTGATAGGACCTGGGTCTTATAATAGCTTCATTTTTCTTTATTTAGCATTGCGCTGTTGTTTTATGCACTGGTATTCTTGGGAGGAAACCCATTCCGTGTTTTATGGCATGGTCCCTTGATTTACCTAACTTTAAAAATAAAGATTAATAACTGTTTTAGTTCTCACACCAGTCCCATGACTGACCTGGAGTTTATTGTTTTAACCTAAACTCTGGGTGCCACTATTTTCCGCACGGGCAGCTAGTAGTTTTGGTTTTGCAGATTTATATTCACAGGATCCTGGTTTACAGCTGGAACGATATCCGGAAAGCATTGTATCTGTATATCTCCTTCAGTTGTGTATTGTATTATTTTCCGCTGCTATGTAATGTATTGTAATCTCTGATACTTTTTTCTGTGTAATATTTACTTGTTTATACTCTGTATATTCTTGTAATCTGATGCATTGTTGTAATATACAATGAAATGTTCTTTTATATGTGTTCTGTTGTAGCTTGTTCTCGAACTATCCGCTCTTTCCTTCACAGGGAAGTTACGGGTTTTTACAGTTGGTATTAGAGCTTTGGTTTACAAAGCTTAGAGAACAAGACACATTAGAACCATACGAAAGAATTCATCAGATATTGGATTAGTAATATTCAATTAGAATGACTCGTTAGAGATAGGATCAGTAGTATCCTAGAACGAGTGGGAAGAGTATATTTTTCAAATGAAAACAATTTAGTTTGAAAATTTAAAATCAATTATTCGTATTTGATTATTTATTTCATATTGATTAGGACAATCCAATATATAAAGATTTTGCGAATGCGCCTAGCTAGCGTGTATTCGAAGTTTTGATATATTGTATAGATATAGAGTTACACTCTAGTCACCCGGGGGTGATTCTGATGGTTGATATATCATCATCAGAATTTATAATCGAGTGACGAACGTGTAATATCTATATATTTCCTATTGACTGGTGTGAGAACCAAAAATTAGATAAGGCCTATTGTTGTGATTTGGCATCAAAAACATGATTTTTGTATATGTATCAAAATTATGAATTTGAAACTCTAATTCACTAATTGATTGATGTTTGTGTTGTTTGTTTATTCATTTGCTAATTTTTAGCCATTATGCCTAATTGAATCAAATATTGAATTGTATTGAAAATTGGTCGCATTTGCTTGCATATACATGTACTTACATTGAACACGTCATAGCAAGGAGGCTAGAGCAGAGAATAAAATTTGTTTGCCCGACAAATAGGTACATGTTTACTATAATTGACTGTTTTGTTTGGGTGATGATGATTTTATGAGCCGATTGGCTTTTTCTTTTTCTATTTGAGATCAGAAGGCCTATATGGCAATTTCGGGATTTTCCCGTGGCTCCCGGTGCAGGGGAGGTTATGGCGAAAATTTTCGAAAATTTAGGGTGTTAGCCAAATTTTTGAAGAATTTGAAAATTCTCAGAAACTGAAAAGTTGGAGAATGAAAACTAGATCGAACGTAGAGTTGATTAATCAAACCACTTTCGACTTTGTTCCTTTTCGGGGACGAAAAGTTTTAAGTGGGGGAGATTGTAACAACCCGTAAATCTGGGCTAGTTTAAAATTTTTATTTTGGCAATTTTAGCGAATTTTGATTATTTAAAATGAATTATTTTAAATAATATCGACGAGAAATTTATTTTGAATGGAATTCGAACAAATATATTATATAGTTCGTCGTTAGAATATAAATATTTATATATAATTATGAAAGGAATTGAAAATGGCGCGGTAGTTCGATAATTTGATTTTAAACTTCAATTGAATGTACCGGGTGCAAAATAAACCGGATTTTAGTGAAACCAAAAATAATGGAATCTAATTGTGAATATCTTTCCAATGAATCCGAAAAACCAAAATTTCATAGCGGGAATCAAAAGATATGTCCAGTTGAAAATTCTGAATAGTCGCTATGGAATTCAGGCCCTTAAAAATAGCCATTTTGCAAATGACCTCGGATTTCGACGAAACCTCTTTTGTTGGATCCGTGATGTAAAGTTATTGCTAGATTTCAAATTTCATAATTTTTCGAATCAATATGTGAGCGTGGCAAAGGAAAACGCGTTTGACCAGTTTCAGTTGATTTTAATCGACAGGAAATTGGCCATTTTTCAAGCGGTCACAGAATTCGACGAAACTAGTTTTGTAAGGACCGTATCGTCAATACGAAGCTAGAAAATATTTTTGTGGAATTTTTCGAGTTAATATGTGACCCCAGTAAATTGAAATATACGTTTAAAATTCAATATAAGGATTTAAATGTTAATTTGAATGAAAACTGATCGAAACAGTCGAGTTGGCTTACCAGACATATCCCATTGCGTTCGAAATGGGGGTAATTAGCTAGGGGCGGCAGTCGTTGGGTTTGATTTGGTGTTCGTATCGATGCGCATGCATGTTTGGAAATAAAATAAATAAAATATATATCCATATTGTATAACCTAAATTGAAGGTCAAACCCCTCTTTTATTTTCAACGGGGTCAACACAACAAAAAAACCCAGCCCCCATAAGCGATAACCGAACGAAACCGTTCGATTCTTCCTTCCAATTTCTTGTTCGATCCAGATAATA
The DNA here is from genome assembly GCA_030737875.1 of Allium sativum. Lineage (NCBI taxonomy): Eukaryota > Viridiplantae > Streptophyta > Magnoliopsida > Asparagales > Amaryllidaceae > Allium > Allium sativum. Next base: position 651,723,444 of record CM060918.1, read on the forward strand.
AATTCAGAAAGTTATAAGGGGAAATTCGAAGAGCCTTCCACGTTCTTTCAATCCACACCGGAAGCATCGATCATCGTGGCCTGGTCTGTCAGAACTTCGAGCTCAAAGTTGCTCCGTTTCGCCTTAAAATCCGGCGAGATGCTGGTCTCGAGTTCAGCTCCACGCAAGGCGGTGGGAGAGGGACTGTAGCGCGTCGACGTGGTGGGTTCAGATCATCTCCAAGCGGCGCTGACAAGGAACAGTGACGGGATTTCATAAGGGAGCGGTTGGGTTTCGAGGTCGACAGTGTAAATGAGGAAGAAGACGGGTCCCTTTTTTTGGGGTAACGATAACAGTGAGTTTTCTGCCCTTTATTTATTTTTAGTTTAAAATTTGTTTGGGAAATTTACTTTGTTTGAAAAATAGAAATTTACTTTGTTTGAAAAATATAGAAAATTTGCTTTGTTTTAAAATAGAAATAACAATATAAAAATACGATTTTATATATATGAAAAAGTTTAGATGTTTTTTTGTTTTTTTGTTTTAAATATATGAAAGTTATGATTTTTAATAATATAAAAATATAATTTTTATATAGAGAATAGTGTGATAAAAATATAATCTTTATTATATAACACCGTTATAAAAATAGAATTTTTATCTATATAGTAGCGGTATAAAAATAGAATTTTTATCTATATAGTAGCGGTATAAAAATAGAATTTTTATCTATAAAACAGCAGTGTAAAAATGTGATTTTTATATAGATAACAACAATATAAAATTGTGATTTTTATATATGTAGTGGCTACGGGCAACGAAGTTGACAAAGATGCAAGAACGACGAAGATTTCTATAAAAGAAGTGTCGTGAAGTTGGATAGCTATCGGTGAGAACTTCTCACCTTTCAATTTAATTTTCTAGTTATATATATATACTAGGATGCAGACGGTGTTTAGTAGCACCCGACACCCGTCATCCACAGACCATGGATGGCTTGTTTGTTAAATTGTTTGGTTGTGTAGTTGGTTAGATTATTTGGTTTGAATTGAATTGTTGGGTGAAATGAAATTGATTTGATTGATGTGTGAATGGCGTGGGCCTTCACTAGACCGGGGATAAGGCTAGGCCTCGTCCCGTTTCTAGTATCGTGCCGTTATGCCGCAGGAATTTTCTAAAATAAGTTAGAAAAATAAAGAAATCATTTTATTTAATAAATGAACTGAATAGAATATTTTCATAGGTTGAATAAAATGTTTTATCGTTAAAAATATAATTTTTAACGTGAATGTGAATAAATAAATATTCATTTACAAACCGAACGGTTTGTTTATGTACACCTATTTGAAGGACATTGATTGGGACGATAAAATTTTACACATCGCCCAACTGCATAAATAAAATATGTGTTTGATTGTTTGAAACCCCACACGGGTGTTGGGATGAAATTTGAAGTTCACTCATCCTGATTGATTAAATATGTCGATCGATTGATTGACAGGCTGTTATAAGCGTTAGATATCTATATTTGATGCTTATATAGTGTAGTGCACTTTGGTTGATGGTGGATTATTTTTCAATGCTATTATATACGTGTGATGTATGAAAATCCATATAATTAATATTATATGGTGATTGATTATGCCTCATTCCAATTTAGAAAATAAAGAATATTATAAAATAAAGGTTCATGTGTTGACAGTACTCACCCATTGTGATTAGTCATGAGTTGAATGAAATATTTTGATAATAACAACTATTTTGAAAAAGAAATATTTGAAATAGAATATTTGAAAATAGAAATATATGAAGCCGTGTTGATTAGATTGACGCCATTTTGACGTGAACGTTATTTATATCGATTTTATTCATTTTGAAATGAATTGAATTGAAAACGAATTCGAAATGAATTGAATTGAAAACGATTTCAAAATGAACTGAATTCAAAACGATTTCAAAATGAATTGAATTGAAAACGATTTTGAAATGAATTGAATAGAAAACCAATTTGAATTGAATCGAATAGAAAACCAATTTGAATTGAATTGAATAGAAAACCAATTTGAATTGAATCGAATATAAAACCAATTTGAATCGAATAGAAAACGATTTTGAAATTGAATTGAATTGAAAACGGAAACGAATTCAAATTGAATTGAAAGCGAATTGAATTGAATTCAAATTGAATTGAAATTTGAAATGAATAGAAATGAATTTTAAAACGAATTTATAAAGAAGAATTCAATTTTGCTTTGGATTGAAATGGAAGTTGAAATTGTTTTTGAAACGAATTTAAAACTATCTATATAATTCGTTTTAAATAGAAATCGACGAAATATATATTATATATATTATATATATAATATAATGGCCTGAAAAGAACGCGCCGCGCCGCGGCAGTTTGTGAATTTCGACCATTTATTTCAAACGGACATTACGGGAGATCCGACCGTCGGATTCTCCTAAAACCGGAACCGTTGGGTTCGTATCGAAAAGAGCTTTCTAACGATTATTAAAAATTTGAAATCAAACGGTTGGATTTGGAGATACGTCCAAATCAAATTTGGAAAAGGTCGCTGTAAGTGCAGTTCGATGGCCGTTGATAGAAATCGACTGTACGGGCCTTGATAAAATTAATAAAAATAGTAATAATTAGTGTAAAATCATAAGAAATGATTTAGGGAAAAATTGGGATGAAAAACTCCATATTTGAAAAGATAAAAATAGATTTTTATCGAAATGAACTAGTTTTGAACTGAAATTAAAACACATTTATTTTTAAATAAATAAATTGGATTTGAAATGGGTTTAAAACAGAATTGATTCATGGGTTTATCGTGAACTGTGTTTTAAATAACACTAGCTCTTTAACCCGATAATAAATAGAATGTGATTTGGGTTTATCGTGAACTGTGTTTTAAATGACACAAGTTCTTTAACCTAGTAAAAAGAATTTTGATGAATCTTCAATTAAATTGATAATTTAAATTATCGACTTTAGAAAATAAGCAAGAATGGAGTATCACCAGTTTTGCTCCAAAGCGATAGTTAAATCTTTAATCAGATTTGAACGTGAAAAGGTAATTAATTTTACCGACAACACTATGGTGTTAAATATGGAGTATTACCAGTTTTGCTTCATGGGATGAATAGGTTGGGATTGGGAAATAAAATAAATAATTACTTCGGTGTGGTTCGCTAATCTCGACTAATTTAGAAAACCATAATCTGGTTTGAAATGACATCCAAAGGAAGATTAAAGGATAAATTTTAAAGAATTTATCCTGGATAAAATTAATGGGAACCTTTCCCTAAAAATGTGATTTTGTGAATAAAAGAATATTCTGAATTGGAATAAGGCGTATGTTGTGTTTATGTAACATTTGTTTTAATATACGCGGGTTGTTCGGAAAGGCCGGGTTTATGCCCATTCTGAATAACCGATTCGACGATATTTCGAAGATGAAGATTGTGGCTGAAGACCGGAAGTCTTCACATCGTTTGGGTAATTACTGACGATCCTGATTGGGCTGTACACCCAAGAGGATGGAAATAGTTGGTGGTCGTCCAGACGTACTTGGAGATGGATGGATATGCGAGGAAAGTGCCTCCGGTTTCGTTCAGACCCAGAACGAACTTGTAAATGGATGGTGTGTCTGACATTGTATTCCTTTATATTGTATTCGTTGATCTATGCTAAATATATATCTGTTTGGCGGCGGAGAATTAATTCTCTTGCTTAACACCCTTCTCTGAGACATACGAGCTCAGAGGTTATATATTGGCAGAAATCAGTGGTACGATATGGATTGATAATGTGACATGCTGAGATGCAGTGATCCAGACTTTTGTTGAAAATCAAAGTTTGGTGGATGATGATCAAAGCGCGGCTGATATGGCATGGCTTTCTGTATAGCGTTGATTCGCGAGCCTCACACCTCGGTGTGAACCAAAAACGGGGAGGACCTCCGGGAAATGGACATATGCTGGTTTCTAGTTAGAAGTGGTGTCAGTGCTTAAACTGGCTGGCATTACTTATGTGGATGTTGCTTATCATTACTTATTGCCCAGCGGGGCGTCTCGGTTAACGGTGGTTGCGGAGGCTTACGGGACCCAGATCACTATGAGGTTCCACAGAACCGGCTAGCATATCGTTTACGGCATTACTAACCATCGACGGGTGGCCGGCCCCGTCGTTCCGGGTGTAGTCGCGGCTGCAACCTGAGGCTCGGGCTAGAGAGTCTCGAATTAAGCACAGGATATTCCCTTTGCCTTGGTTCACATGATGGAAATCCAATTTCCAATACGTGTATTGCGATTTTGATTGTATAACCTATATATGGCGACATAGTGGTATGGGGCATTCATGCCGCCTATGATTGATACTTACGATTTGAAGTGGTTTTAAACACTATACACTTATAATAGTATCAAATGATTTCTTTTAAACGTATCAAGCATTCTTGGCTATTATAAGGTAAAAACTCTATCCCCCGGCTTGCGTTGCATTGTGTGATAGGACCTGGGTCTTATAATAGCTTCATTTTTCTTTATTTAGCATTGCGCTGTTGTTTTATGCACTGGTATTCTTGGGAGGAAACCCATTCCGTGTTTTACGGCATGGTCCCTTGATTTACCTAACTTTAAAAATAAAGATTAATAACTGTTTTAGTTCTCACACCAGTCCCATGACTGACCTGGAGTTCATTGTTTTAACCTAAACTCTGGGTGCCCCTATTTTCCGCACGGGCAGCTAGTAGTTTTGGTTTTGCAGATTTATATTCACAGGATCCAGGTTTACAGCTGGAACGATATCCGGAAAGCTTTGTATCCGTATATCTCCTTCAGTTGTGTATTGTATTATTTTCCGCTGCTATGTAATGTATTGTAATCTCTGATACTTTTTTTCTGTGTAATATTTATTTGTTTATACTCTGTATATTCTTGTAATCTGATGCATTGTTGTAATATACAGTGAAATGTTCTTTTATATGCGTTCTGTTGTAGCTTGTTCTCGAACTATCCGCTCTTTCCTTCACGGGGAAGTTACGGGTTTTTACAATTTTTAGAATAGAAAAGATATGATTTGTTTTTAATAGAAGTATGATCTTTACATATGTAGTAGAGATATAAAAATACGATCTTTATATATAAAAATGTGATTTTTATATAGAGAATGGCGAGATAAAAATATGATTTTTATATTATAGAGATAATAAAAATATGATTTTTATATAATAGAGATAATAAAAATATGATTTTTATTATCTATGGAGCGAAGTAAAAATAGGATTTTATATGTATGAAAGGTAAATCAAAATTCGATTTTTATTTTGAAGTTAGCGAAGTAAAAATACAATTTTTTTTTGTTTGAATGGTTAAATAAAAATGTGATCTTATATATATATATATATATATATATATATATATAGCGATATAAAAATTTAATTTTATACAGAAAGAAGCATTGTAAAAATATACGATTTTTATATATGAAGTGCCATTATAAAAATGTGATTTCTAAAATAAACATCATATTAAAAATGCAATTTTTACTACGGACAACGCGAAATGATAGCATTGGAATTTTGGACAAATCCAAACCGTTCAGAAATAGAGAATGGCGGAGTGGAAACCAAAGGTGAGAACTTCTCACTTTAATTTATTTTATAGCTAAAACATATACTAGGATGCAGACAGTGCTTAGCAGCACCTGACACCCATTGTCCACAGACCATGGACGACTTGTTTGTTTGTTTGATTGTGTTGTGAAAATTGATTGTGTGATGCGGAATGAAATAAATATTTTATAGTTAAAAATATAATTTTTAACGTATATATGAATAAAATGAATATTCATAAACAAATCGGACGATTTGTTTATGTACACACATTTGACAGATATTGATTGGGATGATAAATTTTACACATCGCCCAACTGCACAAATAAAAATTCATTATTTGTTGATTGAAACCACACACGGGTATTGGGATGATATTGGACATACCCTAATCCCAATATTTAGTTGTATGTCGATCGATTGATTGACAGGTTGTTGTAAGCGTTAAATATTTATATTTGATGCTTATGCAGTGTAGAATGCACTCTGGATGATAGTTGACTGTGTTTGATTGTTGTTGTATACATGTGTGTATGAAAACCATATAATTCAAATTATATGGTAATTGACTGTGTCTGCTTCCAGCCTAGAAAGAATGAATATTTTAAAATAACGATTATTTTAAAATAATGAATATTTTAAAATCATATTCAGTAAAGGATCAAAATATGATTTTGATGTTCGATTTGGGATGGACACGAAAATATTTAAATATGTAAAACCGTGTTGATTAGATTAACGCCATTTTGACGTGAACGATATTTATATCGATTTTATTCATTTCTATAATGAATATCGAAAAGAAAGAGATTTCAAAATATAATGTTTTTAAAATACTACAATTATATATCGATGATATGGAATATTCAATTTTGATTTGAAATTGAATATGAAGTTGAAATCGTTTTGAAAACGAATCTAAAATGATTTATAAAATACATTTTAAATGGAAATCGATGAAATATGTACAATATGTATATTATATATATAATGGCCTGAATAGAACGCGTCGCGCTGCGGCAGTTCGCGAATTTCGACGATTGACTTCGAACGGAAATTAAGGGTGATCCGACCGTCGAAATCTCCTAAAACCGGAACCGTTGGGTTCATATCGAAAAGATCATTCTAACAAATATGAGGGATTGGAAATCTAACGGTTGGATTTGGAATTATGTTCAAATCAAATTTGGAAAAGTTCGATGTAAGTGCAGTTCGATGACCGTTTATGGAAATCGACTGTATGGGCCTTGATAAAATTATTAAAAATATCAACAATTTGTGTAAAATTAAAATAAATGATTTGGAAAGAATTGGAATGAAAAATTCCATATTTTAAAGGATAAAAATATATTTTTATCGAAATAAGCTAGTTATGAGCTAGAATTAAAATCCAATATTTTTTAAAATAAATAAATTGGATTTGAAATGGTTTTAAAAATAACCAGAATTTCCAATATATGAATTGGAATGGATTTGAATCGAAATTATCTTCGGAATATTTCGATATTGGATTTCATGATTAAACAGATATTGTGGAGGAATTTGGAAGATATATATATATTTCGTTATTCCAATACGATAATTGTTGATTTTAGAATTTGATATTGAATATAAGCCGATATATTTTCTATTCATAGCCTTGTATTTAATATCAAATGGGATTTGGGTTTGTCGTGAATGGTGTCTTCATCAGCACCGTTCTTAAACTAAGTTGAGAAAAGATTAAATCTTTTTATATAGATTTAATGAAGTATACCAATTAATTAATATTTAATTGGAATTGAAGTAGAATTGATTTTTAGGTTTATCGTGAACGGTGTTTTAAATAACACTTGTTCTTCAACCCGATAATTAATGGAATGTGAATTGGGTTTATTGTGAACTATGTTTTTAAAGACATTCGTTCTTTAACCCGATTTACAATGTAAGGTGATTTGGAATTTATAAATCTTTTTATTTAGATTTAATGGGAATTTTCCAAAGTAAAGTTTTCCCATTTAATATATTAAATTTCAATTGAATGGAATTCGATTTGATAATAATCGAAATGAAATTCTATGACGGAAGACTTTTAATACACTTGGAATTTAAAAGGCTTTGCCGTTATTCCATTTATATTATTAGTCGGATACGGAAATTGATATCGATTATATATTGATTTGTTTTTCCGTGAAGATTCCATAATTAATGGAATGTGATTTGGGTTTATCGTGAACTGTGTTTTAAAAGACATTAGTTCTTTAACCCAGTTAAAGGCCGGATTACATGTCTGTCATTGTATTTTGAACTGTGTGGTTGATCTCTACTAACTATATATCTGTTTGGTGGCAGAGAATCTATTCTCCTGCTTAACACCCTTCTCTGAGACGTACGAGCTCAGAGGTTATATACCGGCAGAAATCAATAGTACGGTGTAGATTGTCGATGCGACATGCTTGTGTTTCCAAAGTTAAATAATCATTAATATTATTTTTGAGAAGATTAAAACTAAGTGGAGTTTTAAAGAATCTTTAGTTAGATTGAAATGTGAATTGATAATTTAAATTACCAAATTTGGGAAATGATCGAGAACTGAGTATCACCAGTTTTGCTCCAAGCAATAGTTAAATCTTTAATTAGATTTGATCTGGAAATGGTAATTAAATTTACCGATAGCACCGTTGTGTTAGTTATGGGGTAATAACAGTTGTGCTCCATGGGATGAATAGGTTGGTATGAGGAAATTAAAATAAATGATTACTTCGGTGTCGTTCGCTAATCCCGACTAGTTTGGAAAACCTTAATATTGTTTGAAATGATATCCAAAGGAAGATTAAAGAATAAATTTAAAAAAAAATTATCTTTGATAAAATTAATGGGAACAAATCCCTAAAGATATGAATATTTAAATAAAAGAATATTCAGAATTGGAATGAGACGTATGTTGTGTTTTTATAACATTTGTTTATTATATACGCGAGTTAGTCGGAAAGGCCGGGTTTATACCCATTCTGATTAACTGATTCGACGATATGTCGACGATGAAGACGGTGGTTGAAGACCGGAGGTCTTCACATCGTTTGGATGATTACTGATGTCTTGATTGGGCTGTACACCCGAGACGAGGTAATAAGTGGTGATCGTCCAGACGTACTTGGAGATCGACGGATATGTGAGGGCCTCTCTCCTGTATTGGACATATGGGAGGAGGAATAAGGTGCCTCCAGTTTCGTTCAGACCCAGAACGAAATTGTAAATGGATTGTTTGTCTGACATTGGATTTTATTCTGTCTTGATTGATCCTTATTAAATATACATCTGCCTGCTGAAGGGGGATTTATTCCCTTACTTCACCCTTCTCTAAGACGTACGGGATCAGAGGTTGTATATCGATAGACGTCAATCGCATGGTGTGAATTGCCAGTGTGGCATGCTGAAATGCAAATGATCAAGTCTTCTGTTGAAAAGCAGAGTCTTGTGGTTGATGATCGAAGCACGACTTTAATACAGCGTAGCTTTGTGTATGGCGTTAATTCGCGAGCCTCACACCTCGGTATGAGTTAAAAACTGGAGCGGACCGTTGGGAGAACACGACGTTTCTTTCTAGCTATGGGTGGTGTCAGCGTTTTACATGCCCTGACATTTATATTATTTTTACCTATGTGGTTGTTGGATTGTGAGGCGCCTCGGTTATATCTGTCGCTACGGAGCCGATGTATTGGTCCGATAGGACCGAAAAATGTGTGTTCACAGATAACTATTCCTCAAACGTAACGGAAGACCAGCCCAACTGATCCAGGGTTACCCAAAGTGTATAGTCCTGAGACATTTGGTAGAGTGTCTCGAAGCGGTGAGGAGCCATCCCTGGCCTTGACTCATGATGGAAATCCAATTTCCAATACGTGACATTTCGGTTTTGATTGTAGATCCAAGTATTGGCGACATGATAGATGGTACCCATGCCGCCTATGATTGATTCAATTATATTTGAAGTTGTTTTCATATACTTTACACTATAATAGTATCAAAATGATTTGTTCTAACGTAAAAAGCATGTTTGGTTATTATAAGGGAAAACCCTATCCTCCGGCTTGCGTTTCAATTTGTGATGGGACCAGGGTCTTATAATAGCTTTATTTTTAATAAAAGCATTGCGCTATTTGTTTTATTCACTGGTATTCTTGGGAGGAAACCCATTCCGTGTTATACGGCCTGGTCCCTTGATATACTATATTTTAAAGTAAAGTTTTAAATAAATGTTTTATTTCTCACACCAGTCACATGACTGACCTGGAGTTTATTGTTTTAAGCTAAAATCTGGGTGACCCTATTTTCCACACGGGCAGCTAGTAGTTTTGGTTTTGCAGATTTATATTCACAGGACCCTGGTTTATAGCTGGAATGATATTCGTAAAGCTCTGTATCCGTTTATCTCTTTCAATTGTGTTTTGTATTATTTTCTACGGCATTGTAATTTAAATCTTTGATATTTATCTGATGTATAACATTTGTTCATACTCTGTATATTCTCGTATTCTGATGGAATTGTTGTAATAAGCAATGAAATGTTCTTCTGTTTGTGTTCTGATTCGTTTTGTTCTCAAAGCAATCCGTGCTTTCCTTCAAGGGGAAGTTTGGGTCGTTTACATTTGGTATCCGAGCTTTGGTTTACAAAGCTCTAGGACAAGACATTTTAGAACCAAACGAAAGAATTCATCAGAGATTGGATTTGCCATATCCAATAAGAATGACTCGTTAGAAATGGGATCAGTAGTATCCTGTAACGAGTCGAAAGAGTGTTATTTTTAAAATAAAAATGAAAACAATTTTTGTTTTGAAAATTTAAACCTTATGATACGTATTTAAATATTTTATTTGTATTGAATTTGGACAATCCAATATATAAAGATTTTGCATATACGCCTTGCAAACGTGTATTCGAAGTTTTAATATACTGGATAGATATAGAATCACACCCTAGTCGCCCGGAGATGATACTGATGATTGATTTATCATCATTAGTGTTTATGTTCGAGTTCCGAAAGTGGGATTTCTACATATTTCCAATCGACTGGTGTGAGAACCAAAACTAGAAAGGGTTTATTATTGTGATTTGGCATCAAAAATATGATTTTTAATATATATGTTAAAGATATGTGTTTGAAATGATAATCAACTAATTGATTGATGATTGTGTTGTGTGATTATTCATTTAAATCAACATATAGATGTATGGAAATTTGGGCCAAATTATATCAAATTTTGAACTGAATTGAATTTTTTTTGAAATCGCATGTATATACATGTATATACATTGAGCAGGTCAAAGCAAAGAGGCTAGAGAAGATAAATAAAATTGTATGCCCGACAAATAGGTACATGTTTACTATATTTCTTGGATTTGGATGATTTTATGAGCCGATTGGCTAGCCGCTTGGGTTTTTCTTTTTCTTTTTGAGATGAAGGGCCTGTGCGACGGTTTGGGGATTTTCCTGGTGCCCCCATACAAAGGAGGTTATGGCAAAAAATTTTGAAAATTTAGGGTGTTAGCCAAATTTTTGAAGAATTGGAAAATTCTTAGAAACTCAAAAGTTGAAGAATGAAAGCGAAACTGAAAGTTTAGTTGATTAGTAAAACAACTTTCAGCTCCGTTACTTTTCGAGGACGAAAAGATTTTAAGTGGGAGAGATTGTAACAACCCAGAAAATCAGAACCAATTTAAAATTTTTATTTTAGCAATTTTGATGAATTTTGAATATTTAAAATGATTTATTTTAAATAATAACGATGAGAAATTTGTTTGAATAGAATTGGAACGTATATATTTATTTGAATCGACGTTAGAATATAAATAATTATTTTAACTATAAAAGGAATTGAAAATGGCGAGGTAGTTCGAAAATTCGATTTCAAATTTCAAATGAATGTACAGGATTCAAAATATACCGGACTTTTGTGAAACCAAAAACAATAGAATCTATTTGAAAATATCTTTCCAACGAATCCAAAAAATTGAAATTTCATGGTGGAATAAAAAGGTATGCCCAGTTGAAAATTTAGGATAGTCGCTATGGAAAATATTGCCCTTAAAAATGGAAATTTTGCAAATGACCTCTGTTTTCGGCGAAACCACTTTTGTTGGATCCGGGATGTCAAGTTATTGCTAGATTCCAAAATTCAGAATTTTTGAAATCAATATGTGAGCGTGGCAAAAGAAAACGTGTTTTGTCAGTTTCAGTAAATTTGGATCGACCAGAAAATGGGCATTTTTCAAACGGTCTTCAAATTTGACTAAATTAGTTTTTTTGGACTGTATCGTAAATACGAAGCTAGAAAGAATTTTTCGGGAATTTTAGAGTTTGTATGTGGCCCTGGTAAATTGAAATGTGCATTCAAATTCAGTATACAGATTTATATTTTGATTTTAGCGAAAACTGATCGAAGCAGCTAAACCGGCTTACGATAAATATCCCATTGTGTTCGGAATGGGGGTAATTAGTTGTGGACGACAGTCGTCGGGTTTGATTCCGAGTCTGAACAAAAATTCCACATTTTAGAATTAAAAATAAATATTTTATAAAATGGGCCAAGGCACTTATCTCCTTTCCCAAACCTGGTCACCTCTCCATCGTTCATTAAAATCGAATTGCAAAATAAAAATAAATAAAAAAAGAGAGCACGACGAAGGAGATAACCCCCGCCGCTCCTGGTGCTACGCCGCCTGACCTAGGCGATCGTGCCACCCCCTCCCTCACCTTCTCCCCTTCCTCCGATCTGCCCGCCTACCCTCTCTCTACCGTAAAACCCCACACCCAAACCGCCTAAAAACCCTAACTCCTACCACCTAAGCTACTGATGCACTCCTCCGACACACCCCGACCGCGAACAGCCCTCCCTCTTCATTAAGCAACTCAGTGAGTTTTTTTAACATATTGTTTAAATTTCTTTTCAATTTTTATATATAACATCATAAGAAAAATGTGATTTGTTTTTTTAAAATATATTGTAAACCAAGTTATGATTTTTTATATATGAATGGCGATGATAAAGTTATGATTTTTTAAAAGAGAAAGCTTTAATTTTTAATTAAAGAAAAGCTTTGATTTTTAAAAGATAAAAGTTATGATTTTTAAAATATAAAGATATGATTTTTATTTATGTAAAGATAAGATTTTTAGAATAGAGAAGATATGATTTGTTTAGAATAAAAATATGATCTTTACATATGTAGTAGAGATATAAAAATACGATCTTTATATATAAAAATGTGATTTTTATATAGAGAATGGCGAGATAAAAATATGATTTTTATATTATAGAGATAATCAAAATATGATTTTTATATTATAGAGATAATAAAAATATGATTTTTATAATATAAAGATAATAAAAATATGATTTTTATTATCTATGAAGCGAAGTAAAAATTGGATTTTTATATGTATGAAAGGTAAATCAAAATACGATTTTTATTATGATGTTAGCGAAGTAAAAATACGATTTTTATTGTTTGAATGGTTAAATAAAAATGTGTTCTTTTATATATATATATATATATATATATATATATATACATACAGCGATATAAAAATATAATTTTTATTTCGAAAGAAGCGTTGTAAAAAGATATGATTTTTATATATGAAGTGCCATTATAAAAATGTGATTTCTAAAATAAACATCATATTAAAAATGCGATTCATACTATGGACAGCGGGAAAAGATCGCATTGGAATTTTGGACAAATCCAAACCGTTCAAAAATTGAGAATGGCGGAGAGGAAACCAAAGGTGAGAACTTCTCACTTTAATTTATTTTCTAGCTAAAATATATACTAGGATGCAGACGGTGCTTAGCAGCAGCCGACACCCGTCGTCCACAGACCATGGACGACTTGTTTGTTTGTTTGTTTGATTGTGTTGTGAAAATTGATTATGTGACGGGGAATGGAATAAATATTTTATAGTTAAAAATATAATTTTTAACGTGTATATGAATAAAATAAATATTCATAAACAAATTGGATGATTTGTTTATTTACACACATTTGACTGATATTGATTGGGATGATTAATTTTACACATCGTCCAACTGCACAAATAAAAATTCATTATTTGTTGATTGAAACCCCACACGGGTACTGGGATGATATTGGACATATACTAATCCCAATATTTAGTTGTATGTCGTTCGATTGATTGACAGGCTGTTGTAAGCGTTAAATATTTATATTTGATGCTTATGCGGTGTAGAATGCACTTTGGATGATGGTTGACTGTGTTTAATTGTTGCTGTATACATGTGTGTATGAAATCCATATAAATCAAATTATATGGTAATTGACTATGTTTGATTCCAGCTCAGAAAGAATGAATATTTTAAAATAACGATTATTTCAAAATAACGAATATATTAAAATCATATATTTCTATTTTAAAATATTCTATTTCAAATATTTCTTTCTCAAATATTTCTATTTCAAAACTGGAATGAGGCCCAATCAATTACCATGTAATGTTAATTATATGGATTTTCTACAACACATGTACAAAATAACAACGATAAATAATCAACCATCATCCAGAGTGTGTTCTACACTGTATAAGCATCAATTATAAATATTTAATGCTTATAACAGCCTGTCAATTAATCGATCGACATACAACTAATTATTGGGATTAGTGTATATCATCTATCATCCAATACCCGTGTGGGGTTCCCAACAATCAAACAAAGATTTTTTTTTTGTGCAGTTGGGCGATGTGTAAAATTTATCGTCCCAATCAATATCAATCAAATCAGTGTATATAAACAAATCTCCGATTTATTTATAAATATTATTTTAAATACACGTTAACAATTCTATTTTAAACTATAAAATATTTTCCACTATAAAATATTTTATTTCATTTCACATCACATCACACAATCAATTACACATCAAAATCAAACAAACAAGCATACAAGCCATCCATGGTCTGTGGACGACGGGTGTCGGGTGCTACTAAACACCATCTGCATCCTAGTATATATTTTAACTAGAAATAAATTTAAAAGTGAGGAGTTCTCACAAAGGTTTCCACTCGGCCGTGCTTTGCTATTGAACTGCTGAACCGTATGAATCTGTTTGAAATTCCACTGCAGTTCTTTCCACGGTGTTCAAATAAAAATTATATTTTTATTGCTTCATTTCAATAAATAAAAATCATATTTTTACCTCATATGTTTTTACAACTCTTCCTTCTATATAAAAATTATATTTTTATTTTCTACTTCATATATATTTTTACCACGCTTATTTCAATATAAAAATTATATTTTTTATATTTCTGCTTCTTATATAAAGATCGAATTTTTATTTCATCACTATAAAAATCTCATTTTTACTTCACTATATATATAATAAAAATCAGATTTTTGTATTTCGCAACAAATATAAAGAAAATATTTTTATATCGCCAATTTTATAAAAATCAGATCTTTGCTCCTTCTACAAAATAAAGATCAAATCTTTAACACTTCTATAATGTAGAAATCATATTTTTATTACCTATAATATATAAAAATCATATTTTTATTACTTTTACTTTATAAAAATTATATTTTTATTCTTTCTATAGTATAAAAATCATATTTTTACTCTTCCTGTAATATAAAAATTTTATTTTGAACATTTCAAAAATCAAATCTTTTCATGTTTAAAACTCTACTCTTTTCGTGTTTATAAAATCGAACCCTTATCTATATAAAATTATGAACTTGACCTATATAAAAATATAATCTTTATATTTATAAAAGTCAATTCTTTTTATCTTATAAAAATCCTATCTCTAACTTACAAAAAAAGAAAACAAAAATTCAACCTTTAACATTAGAAAATTCAGCCTTTTACATTATAAAAATTCAAACTTTTTCATTATATAAATTCAGTCTATATCACAGTAACAGAAAGTCAGTTTATATTACAGTAAAGGAAAAAGAAAATCAAGGGTTTCACCTTGTTCTTCCTCACGAGGGGGCTGTGGGGCGAAGTCGAGCTCGATGGAGATGGATCTGGGGAGGTGGATCGGCGTTCAACCGGGGGGAGGGGGGAGGGCCTTGAACGGCGACTGGAGAGGAAGGATGTGAAAACCCGTAACTTCCCCGTAAAGGAAAGCGTCGGATAGTTCGAGAACAAGCCACAACAGAACACATATAGAAGAACATTTCATTGTATGTTACAACAATGCATCAGATTACAAGAATATACAGAGTATAAACGAATGAACATTACACAGAAATATCAGAGATTTAAATTACATTTAAATACATCGCAGCGGAAAATAATACAATACACAACTAGAAGTAGATATACGGATACAAAGCTTTCCGGATATCGTTCCAGCTGTAAATCAGGATCCTGTGAATATAAATCTACAAAACCAAAATTACTAGCTGCCCGTGTCAAAATAAGGGCACCCAGAGTTTAGGTTAAAACAATAAACTCCAGGTCAGTCATGTGACTGGTGTGAGAACTAAAACAGTTATTTAAAACTTTACTTTAGAAGAGAGTAATTCAAGGGACCATGCCATATAACACGGAACGGGTTTCCTCCCAAGAATTCTAGTGCATAGAATAAACAACGCAATGCTTTTTCGAAAAATGAAGCTGTTATAAGACCCAGGTCCCATCACACAATGCAACGCAAGCCGGAGGATAGGGTTTTACCTTATAACAGCCAAACATTATTGATACGTTTAAAACAAATCATTTGATACTATAATAAGTGTATAGTGTCAAAACAATTTCAATCATAAATATAAATCATAGACGGCATGAGTGCCCCATCCCACTATGTCGCCATACTAGGCTCTACAAATAAAGCCGAAATACACGTATTGGAAATTGGATTTCCATCATGGTGGCTCCTGATTCGAAAGATCGATCGCGGAATGCAATTCACCACGGCTTACGTCCCAACAAGAGAACACCGTCTGCATCCACACATTTGGGACCAGAGTACCACAGCGGCTTACGTCCCAGCGAGAGAAAACACCGCTTACTCTATATATCCCTGAGCACTAGGCTCATCTCGGTCGACCGAATCCACGACACCACTAAGGTGCCCATCCACCAAAAAAAAGCATACTGATCAAACCATCAGTTTGCCACCATACCGGGGTGTGAGGCTCGCGGATCAACGCTATACACAAAGCCATGCTATATCAGCTGCGCTTTGATCATCAACCACCAAACTTTGCTTTTCAACAAAAGTCTGGATCACTGCATCTCAGCATGCCACACTATCAATCCATATCGTACCACTGATTTCTGCCAATATATAACCTCTGAGCTCATATGTCTCAGAGAAGGGCGTTAAGCAAGAGAATAAATTCTCCGCCGCCAAACAGATATATATTTAGCAGAGATCAACAAATACAATATAAAGGAATACAATGTCAGACACACCATCCATTTACAAGTTCGTTCTAGGTCTGAACGAAACCGGAGGCACTTTCCTCGCATATCCATCCATCTCCAAGTATGTCTGGACGACCACCAACTATTTCCATCCTCTTGGGTGTACAGCCCAATCAGGATCGTCAGTAATTATCCGAACGATGTGAAGACTTCCGGTCTTTAACCACCGTCTTCATCTTCGACATATCGTCGAATCGGTTATTCAGAATGGGTATAAACCCGGCCTTCCCGAACAACCCGCGTATATTAAAAACGAATGTTACACAAACACAGCATACGCCTCATTCCAATTCATTAGTCACTAACCGCAAATTAGCAAGAGAACAATTCCCCAAACATTA
The DNA here is from genome assembly GCA_030737875.1 of Allium sativum. Classification (NCBI taxonomy): domain Eukaryota; kingdom Viridiplantae; phylum Streptophyta; class Magnoliopsida; order Asparagales; family Amaryllidaceae; genus Allium; species Allium sativum. The sequence continues at coordinate 651,740,825 of CM060918.1, forward strand.
ACCCCGAAGGCCGAAACCAACATCAGATCAATACCCAGGAAACCATTCTTCTTAGCCAACCTACAGCTAGTTTCTAAACTCCACATTCTTAGGGAAAGGTTCCCATTAATTTTATCTAAGATAAATCCTTTAAAATTTATCCTGTAATCTTCCTTTGGATGTCGTTTAAAACCAAATTATGGTTTTTCCAACCAGTCGAGATTAGCGAACCACACCGAAGTAATTATTTATTTTATTTCCCAATCCCAACCTATTCATCCCCTGAAGCAAAATTGGTAATACTCCATATCTAACACCACAGTGTTATTGGTAAAATTAATTACCATTTCACGTTCAAATCTAATTAAAGATTTAACTATCGCTTTGGAGAAAAACTGGTGATACTCCATTCTCGATCTTTTCAATCTAATTAAAGATTCATTAAAACTCCACTTAGTTTTAATTGTTAAATGGGTTAAAGAATCGGTGTCATTTAAAACACCGTTCACGATAAACCCAAATTCACATTCCATTAATTATCGGGTTAAAGAATGAGTGTTATTTAAAACACTGTCCACGATAAACCCAAAATCACATTTGATATTCAATACAAGGCTCTGAATAGAAAATATATCGGCTTATATTCAATATCAAATTCTACGATTAACAAATGTCGTATTGGAAATAACGATATAAATATATATCTTTCAAACTTCCATAACAACATCCGTATAATCACGAATTCCAACATCGAAATATTCCAATGACAATTTCGATTCAAATCCACTCCAATGCAATCATTGGAAATTCTGGTTATTTTTAAAACCCTTTTCAAATTCAATTTATTTATTTAAAAATAAATAGAATTATAATTCTAGTTCAAAACTAGTTCCTTTCGATAAAAATCTATTTTTATCTTTTCAAATATGGAGTTTTTCATCCCAATTCTTTCTAAATCATTTCTTATGATTTTACACAAATTATTACTATTTTTAATAATTTTAACAAGGCCCGTATAGTCGATTTCCATCAACGGCTATCGAACTGCACTTACAACGACCTTTTTCAAATTTGATTTGGACATAATTCCAAATCCAACCGTTAGATTTTGAATTTCTAATATTCGTTAGAAAGCTCTTTTCGATACGAACCCAACGATTCCGGTTTTAGGAGAATCCGACGGTCGGATCTCCCGTAATGTCCGTTTGAAATAAATGGTCGAAATTTACGAACTGCCGCGGCGCGGCGCGTTCTATTCAGGCCATTATATTATATATAATATATATAATATATATTTCGTCGATTTCTATTTAAAACAAATTATATAAATAGTTTTAAAATTCGTTTCAAAAGCAACTTCAACTTCCATTTCAATTCAAATCAAAATTGAATTCTTCTTTATAAATTCGTTTTAAAATTCATTTCTATTCAATTCAATTTGAATTCATTTCAATTCGCTTTCAATTCAATTTGAATTCGTTTTCAATTCATTTCGAAATCGTTTTCAATTCAATTCTTTTCGAAATCGTTTTATACTCAATTCTTTTCGAAATCGTTTTATATTCAATTCTTTTCGAAATGAATAGAATCGATATAAATCGTTTACGTCAAAATGGCGTCAATCTAATCAACACGGCTTCATAAATTTCTATTTTCAAATATTCTATTTCAAATATTTCTTTTTCAAAATAGTTGTTATTATCAAAATATTTCGTTCAACACATGACCAATCTCAATGGATGAGTACTGTCAACACATGAACCTTTATTTTATGTTGTTCTTTATTTTCTAAATTGGAATGAGGCCCAATCGATTACCATATAAAGTTAATTATATGGATTTTCATACAACACATGTATATAATAGCATTGAAAAATAATCAACCATCAACTAAAGTGCACTACACTGTATAAGCATCAAATATAGATATCTAACGCTTATAACAGCCTGTCAATCAATCGATCGACATATTTAATCAATCAGGATGAGTGAACTGCATATTTCATCCTAACACCCGTGTAGGGTTTCAAACAATCAAACAAATATTTTATTTGTGCAGTTGGGCGATGTGTAAAATTTATCGACCCAATCAATGTCAATCAAATCAGTGTACCTAAACAAACCGTCTGGTTTGTAAATGAATATTTTATTTATTCACATTCACGTTAAAAATTATATTTTTTTAACGATAAAACATTTTATTTCAACATATGAATTTCTATTCGGTTCATTCTTTAAATAAAATGATATTTTATTTTTCTAACTTATTTTAGAAACAAATCAATTCATTTCACCACACAATTCAATTTCAATCAAATAATCTAACTAATTTTTGCAATCAAACAAACAAGTCCATGGTCTGTGGACGATGGTGTCGGGTGCTACTAAGCACCGTCTGCATCCTAGTATATATATATGTTAGACCAAAAAATGGTCCTAACACCCAAATTATCGTATTTAGAGCGTAGGATATGAAGAAATAACTGAAAAAGTAAGAGAAAAGCAAGACAACAGGATTTTTATAGTGGTTCGGCCTTAACAAGCCTACATCCACTTCATAGTTTCTCATTTCATTCATGAATTACAATTACAAGGAATTCAATCACTCAATCGCTCAAATACAATGAATAATTCTCTCTGAATTCATTGATTTTCATTGGAGAAGTAGGTGGTTATTGGTGGGGGAATTCGGCCATGGCTACCATGAATGAATGAAATGCCAAAAGTCCCTTCAAATGGCCATGTTGTGGTGTATTTATAGCTGTAGAGAAGCTCTGGGCGCTTCCGGTTCGGATGGGCCACGTGGTGTGACCGGAGGAGATCTCAGAAGTAGTAGAGAACGTGGAAAAGTGGTTACCAGGTCGTGCTTTGCCAAGTGGAGTCCGATCCGCAATTGTAGGAGTCGGTTATGCCAAGAGAAGAGGTCAAACTCTGTGTGCAGAAGCAGGTCCAGTCGGTTCGGATCGGATCCGAACCGAACCAGTTGTTCGAGCAGGATGCTTGCACGCACTTTTGTGCAGAATACTTCAGGCGGTTCGGGTAGAGGGTACTCCGATCCGATCCGGGGAGGGGGATCCGATCCGATCCGAAAGGAGGGATCCGATCCGATCCGAATGGGGGATCCGATCCGATGACATTTGCATGAATAATTCAAATTTTCCATCTTTCTATCACTCCATCCAAGTGATCGCCAATCAATGTAAGTTCATACTCAAGTCCCTGGCTTTGGGTAGCCTGGTCACAAAGCAGGCTAACATTTTGCCCCCCAAAGTACATCTTATCGCAGATGAGATGTGCTTTGATTAAGTCGACATAAATCTTTTTAGAACGCCATCCATCCTTGAGGAGGCTTTATCGAATTGTTGCACTACTTCCATGGGTGCTAGTTAGTACAAATTATATGGAAGGAGTAGTCAAAATGATCAGGTAACCGTTTTAAACATTGTCGAATCAAGATGTTGATTGCCTTCATGATAAGTCATATGGTATGTTTGGCTCCCGTGTGAGATCGTACATGTAAAAGTTGATGCCAAACGACGCCATCTTCCTAAACAAGTCAAGTGCATTACTAAGCTAAGATTTCTTTAATGTATAAGTCAATGTATACAATAGCCGTCCAAATCATGGTATGGTGTCAGAATCTTCATATCTTAAGCTAGCATCTGGTTCGTTCGGATAGAGCGCATCAGAGTCGGCATATGAATTTGTCGTTTTTTCTCGAATTTGGACTATCTCGATATCAGGATATTGGTCTAGGACTCCATGATTGCATCTAATCGTAATAAAGTGCATCCGAAAGTCATGATCACTTCAGATTGTTTTATAGTCCCGTGATCACATACGAGTCAGTATGAGATGTTGTTGAAAACATGCAAACCAATAGCTGGTAGGATTATCACAATTGTAAGGCAGTAGAGGAGTTCATCATACTCTCCATTTGATGCAGTTGCAGACCAAATCTTTGAATTCTTGTTTGATCCATAATTTCACTCACTTGGATGGTCGGGATGAATCGTGTCATATTCCCGAGATATAAGGTATATGTTCTGAATCAAGCATCGAGTAAGGGTCATGTTCAAAGTCAGTTTGTTAGTTGAAGCTCGTGCTCCCAACATCAGTGGAGGAAAAGCGAAGTCAATGCTTATGCCCTCAGCGTCGGTGGGGGTTGGACCAGATCAATCGGACATCCAGTCTGTAAGCCTTTGAACTTTCCTTCTTCACATCGGGTTGGAGCTGCACGTTCAGCAATCTTAGTCAACCCGTGTTATTCTATGTTCATTCTCAAGTCGTCAAGAGTTGTAGTTGTATACGCGAATGGCTGAATCACATTCGTGTCAGGATCGTCTCATCGATTTAGTCAGAAAGCAGGGATCGCCTCTGGTGAAGCATCAATTAACGTTGGAAATATGTCCTTTGTCTTTTAGAAGTTGCCGCCAATTGTTCAATTTAGCGCTTGTGCCCCTAGCATGAAGTCCTGAAGCGGGTGGAAGCCGGCCTCTGGCTTCTTGGTTTTTGCACATGTAATAGCCGTCCATCAGGCTTCTGTTCTTTAATTCTGAATGAAAAATTCCTATTCGGATGTATGCGGGTTGGTCCTGGCGAGTCATTCTTTTGGTTACAGTCTAGGATCTTGCGGGGCTCCGATGATAATAAATGTGCATAAAGTCGTCAATACTCGAAACTTGTGTCCTGTGCCCCCCTCTACAGGGGTTCTGCTATGCGGTAAGCACCAGATCCATTTCTTCTCTAAATTCATACTTCTTCATCAAGTCATGAGTTAGAGTTTGACATAAAATAATTTGTTCGTGTCTGACTCATGTTAGTTTTGGATCTCCCATCCAAGCTCTGAGGATTGGAGTCGAGTTGTGATATGTCAAATTATTGCCACTTCGAATGCTTCTACTTTCCCCCTTCATGAGGAGCCTCATGTTGAGGTTGAGCTGGGTTTTAAACATTGATCTGTATGGAAGCAAAGGTTGGTCGGGCTCCGTTTAAGTTTTTCGGCGGCTCTTACATATCCATCGTTTTCATCCAAAATGTCACGGTCGGAAGTTGCATGTTACAAATACCTGGGAGGAGGTTGGTTGCATCTTTGTTTCATCTAAGACGACCATGCTAACTTGTCCTAGGGTCTCATATTATCTGGACCACGGTGCAGGGAGCGTATGAGCCAAGTTCATTGTCGTTTCAATTCCCATGGAGCTCGCTCTAGCGAATAAGTCGAAGCTACTAGGCCTTCCATCTATCCGAGTAGAGAAGTTATCCACCATTTTCTGTCGTTTCTGGAGAAGTTCATCTCGCTGATCCATGTGAGTTCACAAATCAGCAAGGGTACCATCCATTTCACATCTAGCTTGACATGCTGAGGGATCATCAGAAGAAGAAATCTGCTACCTTCCTTCGATCCTAGCACCTTCTGCGCCAATATCCTCAGCACGGAAGAAATTTCTATCTTCCTTCTTCTTCGCTTTTGAGTCTGAGTGCCAAGCAATTCGCCTCCTCGCAAGTTAGGAATCAAAGCAATGGCATCTCCCTTTACATGGGGTCTTTCAACCGGGAAGTCGGTCCAGACTAGCAAATGGACGTTCACTCTGCATCCATTTCGTGGTCCTCAAGAAGCCTGTCAAGATCAAGATATAAGTTAGTCACAGACATATAACATTTATGAATATTTTCAGCAGTGCGGCCCCAGTCCGGGAGTAATGGGGAAAGGTCGGTAGTTGTATCACATCCCTTTTAAATTTAGATGTGGATGCACGGAAGGGAGACATTGTTTTCAAAGCTTATGTGGTTGAGTTATCCAAGTGCTCGAGTTATCGCGTTTTCTATTCAATATATTTGCGAAGTGGCACTCGTCGTTGCACTTGGGCTATGGCTAGTCATACATGGGTGTGTATGTCGATTTGATATATCACTCTTAGGGCCTCCTTTCGGTCGTTGCCTTAAGTCGTGTGACATGTTATTAAACAGTTCACTCTCAAGTCCTCCTTTCGGTGATTGCATTGAGTCGTGTGGGAAGCTTAGCATTAGAAGTCGACGTCATTCCTTCAAACACGACCTCTTTGTTGTTGTACGCGAGTATCCCTTGTGTCTTTGCTTTGTATCTGTACATAATCTTGCAATTCGAAAAAGAATAGTCAGCTTAGTCTTGCAAGCTACTAAGTCAATCTTTAAGTCACAAGCAATTGTAGCTCGAAATGAAAACATGTTGAGTGATAATCTATCTAGCATAGAATTATTAAATGTCAAAGTGTCAAGTGTCATAGTTTGGAGGTATAGTGTCTGTAGCCTCCATTTAACTTTGAAACACGGGTCGCGTCCGAAGCGTGTTTGAAGTTAATTCAGAAATCTATGTCCGTGCCCCCAGCGTTGATGGGAACCGGATTAAGTCATTCGGATGTCTGATCCGTAAGTCCTTTATAATCCTGTCCTCAGTCGGAGGGCAATGAAGATTGCATGCACGTCGCAGCATTGTCCTTTATACTCTCTCCCAAGTCGTGAGAGTTAGAGTTATGAGTTTAGTGGTCTTAAGTCATGGTGCACCATTCACACTAACCCAACAGATTTATACTCTCTCTCAAGTCGTGAGAGTCAGAGTTATGGACGTCGCGGTTCGTCCTTTATACTCTCCCAAAGTCAGTTTGGGTTAGAGTTGTGGATCGAGTGGTCTTAAATCTTGGCGCGCCTGTCACACTCATCCTAAGTTTATACTCATATCCAAGCTCTGAGGATTAGAGTTAGTCGGGCAAACAGTTGGGTCACATTTGCCTTGGCATCGTCCCTTTGCTCCCATGTCAAGGGCAAAGGTCGCCATCGGTGATGATCGGTTCTCACCCCTATTGAGTTTATACTCCTCCCTTCCGAAGCATGGGAAAGAGTTAGATACGTCATTAGAGAGCGGTCGAGTCATACTCATCCTCGTCTTAACATATCTCTTTTGCCCCCACTTCGAAGGTAAAAGTTATCTCGTTCATGGTATTGTACCCGTCACTGCTGCACTCTTCCCATCAGATCAAGGGATAGAGTCGTCGATCCACCGAGTGATTATGTCACACTCGAATACATTTCTATGTCTTGCGTGGCGAATCAATGGATAGATGATGAGGAGGCCTCATTAGTATGTCCATATATGGATAACACAGGTCGAACTCGTGTGCATTTACTCTCTTGCCCCCACATCAAGGGCAAAAAGTCGGTGAATGAATGGTCGAACTTCTTTTGCTTTAGAATGTTGTCGTTAGGCCAATAGTAAGCGGGTGAAGGGTCGAATCACGTTCGCCAAAGCTTTACATTCCTCCGATCAAACTATGGCAGGAGTTGTCGGTACCAAACCTCGGGTACCTGCAACATTCATATACGAATTTGCATGAGCTAATCATGTCAATAACTCAAGAAGTATGTAAAGGAAAAATGCATGATTGGAAAATAAGTATGTTGATAGGCAGTGCTGCCTCCTTTATTTGGATTTATGTAATTCGATGGCATCGACTGCAGGATCTGATTGTATGGACGGTCGAACCGCGTCCATCTGGAGTCGGATCTCAACTCTGAAATGCAATGATTGATGCACAATTATCTTGACATCTGCCATGTGTGAGCCAAGGAGTGGATGGTCACCTCGGATCCATCTTAAGGTATACAACTTCTCTCAGGCGAAGGACGTGGCTCTGTAAACGAGCAGTTCAATCGGGCTCGTTACGACAATGCTCCATAATTCTTCCTGTGGGTGCTCAAAGTTTGATCGGTACCAGATTCGGAGTACCTACATCATCCACATATAAATTCATCTGAGTTAGTTATATAATAACTCATAAAGCATGGAAATATAAGAGTCATGGTTAAAAAGTAATCCTGTTAAAGGAATGAATATCATTATGTGCGAAGATGGCATTGCACGCTCTTTGCAGGTCCATTTTTCCTCACTACATCTCTGTCAGGGGATGGCTGTCATAATCTTTAGCTGGAGATGAACGTCTTTTCAAACCGTTGTGGGGTGGTGGTCCTAAGAATGAACAGACCTTGATTGAGGACTTGGAGTGACAAAGGCAACTAGGTAAATACTATAAGCGAATGACGAGGTCGTGTCTCCTTTAAATCGCGTTTTTGCACCCATGCTAATGGCAAGGGTTGAATGTCAGGGAGTCATGTACGTATGGATAATGGTATCATATCATCACATTGGTGCCAGGACAATAATTGGCAGGATAATAATGGACCCATGCTTATAAGAACTTTTGCACTTTCCATGCTGGGAAATAGGAAATGGCTGCTATGAGGATAGTCATATCTCACCCGTCCGTAAATATGCCTTCATTCCCACAACGGGAATAAGATCTAACGCACAGATAATCAATCAGTATCCTGGCTTAAGTGCTCTAAACTTTTACTTCGGGCAAGGCTGAGGTAGTCGATCATGCAAGCCCGTGATGTATCAGCTTTGAATTAGATGATATAGTCACGAGCAATCGACATTCGAATCTCCAGTTGCCCCCAGCATCTGGGGCACGAGTTACTTGACTAATACTCGATGAAGGGAGTGAGATTGTGAATCTTCACTTTTTAACTCCAAAACGTCATCCGTCAAAAGTTTCATTGGCGTTCATCTCCCAACTAGTGGGAGGCTGATTAGTGATTTTGTCGAATCATTCAGGGTAGTGAATTGAGCAATGAGACTCATTAATATCTATCTCAGGGTAACCTTTCAAAGGAAATAAGCAATGTCACCTTGCATGTCATATCATGAGGCGTAAAGAACGATGGTATGCCATTTATTCTCCCTGCCGGAAGCATTCCGTATTGTAGGAAGTTTCTTACGGGGGTTGTCAATTATTCTCTTTTGTGTTTAGTCTCCAACACTAGATCAACTTCCATCTGATCAATGGTCGGAGTTTTCTCGAAGCAATCAACAAGCTGTAAACGAGCTTTTCAATCTTTGGAAGGTTCCTTCGTTAGACGTTGCCCTCTTGCATCCCGAATCTTCATCTTTTCTAGGGTCTATGTCTTTGGGCAGATCATCGGGCAACTCTTTCTGCGATGTCTTCTTTGCTTGCTAAACCCATTCCTATTTCACACTCGATCTCATCATGAGGGGAAGCATTTTTGGGTTTCATGACATCTCCGTTGCATAGCATATTCTATCCAGCCAAGTAGAAGGCTCTTCCAGTGACTTGGTCTTCACGGATCATTCCCGTTCCAGCTTCGGTAGGGACTAAGCAGTAGACACTAGGGTGCAATGTAAGCTCTGAATTATGCTGAAGCTAGTCAGTCTAGACCTTGATCAGATAAGCTTGAGTATGACAGCATAGCTTGCAAGACTTGAAGTAATATTCATGCGTTATGTTACAATGGAAATGATAAATAGAGAGCTAATGGTCGATTCGTATCTGCTTTAATCTCGAGCTCTCATCACTTGACCAAGGTTGTATGGTGGCTGGAAGGCGGTCCAGTTGCTATAATCCGAGAAAGGTCCGTAGGTCCAATCATGGCGTATGGTGGTTCAACTAGTACCTAACTCTGGGCACTAAAGTATGTTGACCTAACCCTTATTTGATGGAAATCAGTCTTCATCGATGTGGTCGACAGCAAATAGCCATTGCAAAGGTTTGCCGAGTTTTTTGGGAGGTGAACCACGGGAAATATTTCATTCATCACATCTTTCAATTAAATTGTAGCTTGGGGATGTTGGGATCCTTAACTACTTTATGGTATCCCATTATTGACAATCATGGTCACTAAGATCATATGAATCATCTTTGGAGTAGTGCTCGGACTGTTCTATATAACCGTCATTCGGTACTCCGCCGATTGGATAGGTTTAAGTCACATAAATAAGGTAATCACTGGTTGTTATGGAAACAATAGTTGCATTAGTGAAATTTATACACCATCAGTGCTATGGAAGAGGAAGCTGCTATAGGACAAGCATTGTCTTGTATACTATCATTGATAGCAAGCTGAATTTGATCGACAGCTCCTCACATTGGCTTACTGATGCAAGTAAATGTCATGGCTCTGGGAAGAATCCCAGTCGTTGCCATCTTGATGTCATATTCTTAGATTATCCACCTTATCTTCATTAACAAACTTTGATGATTACTGTTGGTCAAAATATACGTCGAGCCGAAGGCGAGCCGTGCTCCGAGACGAAGGCGAGGCCGTCAGCGGGTCCGGGCGCAGCGCCGGCGGGGGTCCGGGGCCCCGCAGTCCCGGCGGCGATCGAACTTTTCTGAAATGATCTTAAAAATGTATTTTTCCCAAAAATAGCTGTTTCGGGTCGGATCGGATCATGCCTTCAAATTTGCGGTTCGGAGATTGTCTTCAGGTCGGGTCGGATCGGACTAGTTCCTCCGAGCCGGATCGGAGACGTCATTAGCTAGTCGGTTCGGTATATATGAAAGAGCTGGTTCGGATCTCCTCCTCCTGTTCAGATCGGTCTTCCCTACCCTGCATCTCCACTTTCCTGCGGTTCGGGTCGTGGCACCCTCTTCGGTTCGGTTCGGAGATGCATCATTGGGTCGGTTCGGGCCTTCCCATGCAGCTCGGATCGGGGATATGCCTTCGGGTTGGTTCGGGTATGTTATCAAATCGGATCGGATCGGGTATGTCATCAGCAGGCAGTCGGTTCGGATCTCCCCCTCTGGTTCGGATCAGACGTTCTCTTTTAGGTTGGGTAAGACCCGATCCGACCCCCTGTGGGAGATAGGACTGCGCCTCATCTACATCCGATCCAAGGGCTTCAACTGCATCTGATCTGGTCTCTTTGCCTGCATCCGATCCGGTCTCTTCTTCTGCATCTGATCCAAAAGCTTTGCTGGACTCTGTTTTCGATCTTCAGCGATTGCTTCTATGTGGCATGGTGGCGACTTCATTTCTGTTAATCTCCACAATTGAAAAGTAAATAGAATTCGTAGGATTTCCTCATCGGACTTGGCAATCCAATAAGTAGATTGGAGAATCCTTAAGCGTTGAGAATCTTCATTTCTCAGTGAAAGCACCAAAATGTTAGACCAAAAAATGGTCCTAACACCCAAATTATCGTATTTAGAGCGTAGGATATGAAGAAATAACTGAAAAAGTAAGAGAAAAGCAAGACAACAGGATTTTTATAGTGGTTCGGCGTTAACAAGCCTACATCCACTTCATAGTTTCTCATTTCATTCATGAATTACAATTACAAGGAATTCAATCACTCAATCGCTCAAATACAATGAATAATTCTCTCTGAATTCATTGATTTTCATTGGAGAAGTAGGTGGTTATTGGTGGGGGAATTCGGCCATGGCTACCATGAATGAATGAAATGCCAAAAGTCCCTTCAAATGGCCATGTTGTGGTGTATTTATAGCTGTAGAGAAGCTCTGGGCGCTTCCGGTTCGGATGGGCCACGTGGTGTGACCGGAGGAGATCTCATAAGTAGTAGAGAACGTGGAAAAGTGGTTACCAGGTCGTGCTTTGCCAAGTGGAGTCCGATCCGCAATTGTAGGAGTCGGTTATGCCAAGAGAAGAGGTCAAACTCTGTGTGCAGAAGCAGGTCCAGTCGGTTCGGATCGGATCCGAACCGAACCAGTTGTTCGAGCAAGATGCTTGCACGCACTTTTGTGCAGAATACTTCAGGCGGTTCGGGTAGAGGGTACTCCGACCCGATCCGGGGAGGGGGATCCGATCCGATCCGAAAGGAGGGATCCGATCCGATCCGAATGGTGAATCCGATCCGATGACATTTGCATGAATAATTCAAATTTTCCATCTTTCTATCACTCCATCCAAGTGATCGCCAATCAATGTAAGTTCATACTCAAGTCCCTAGCTTTGGGTAGCCTTGTCACAAAGCAGGCTAACAATATATAAATAGAAATGAAATTGAAGAGTGAGAAATTCTCACTGAAAGCTATCCAAACATCTTCACTCTTCTTTGATATAAATCTTCTTCGTTCTCGCCTTTTTTCACCTTCGTTGTCCGCTTTCACTACATATGTAAAAATCGAATTTTTACTTCGCTATTCAATATATAAAAATCGAATTTTTACTTCGAAGTTCAATATATTAAAATCACAATTTTACTTCGATGTTCAATATACAAAAATCACATTTTTACTTCGAAGTTCAATATATAAAAAATCACATTTTTACTTCGATGTTCTATATATAAAAAATCACATTTTTATTTCGATGTTCAATATATAAAAATCACATTTTTACTTCGAAGTTCAATATATAAAAATCACATTTTTACTTCGAAGTTCAATATATAAAAATCACATTTTTACTTCGAAGTTCAATATATAAAAATCACATTTTTACTTCGATGTTCTATATATAAAAAATCACATTTTTTACTTCGATGTTCTATATATATAAAATCACATTTTTATTTCGATGTTCAATATATAAAAATCACATTTTTACTTCGAAGTTCAATATATAAAAATCACATTTTTACTTCGATGTCCTATATATAAAAAATCACATTTTTACTTCGATGTTCTATATATAAAAAATCATATTTTTATATTTCTAAAAGTCTCCTCCTTATATTTTTAAAAATCAAAACTCTCCTTGTTTGAATCAAAACTTTTCTGGTTTGAAAAATCAAAACCTTTCTAATGTAACCATTTAATCTTTTAATCCATATTTACTATATAAAAATATGGGTTTTAATCATCTAATACTGATTTTATAAATATATTTTTAACATAAGAAAACTGATTTTAACTATGCTAAACCTATATAGAAAAACTGATTTTTATACATTATAAAACTGTATTTCTATAGATTATAAAACTGTATTTTATTTATAAAAAAAAAACTGTGTTAGAAAACTGAAATGGTTGTAAAGGAAAACTCACTGTTTTTTTTTTCCAATCGATATACCGATTGTCGTTCACCGATGTGGGTTCAACCCGGCTTCCTTCTCGCGGCGCCGGAGCTGGTGGATCTGCGGTGGAGGGTGAAGGAAGAAGGGGATAGGAGCAAACGGTGGTGGAGGGAATCGCGGGTCTGAGGGGGGGGTTGCGTCGCCGAGCAGCAGAGGGAAGGGGGGGTCGTCGCCGGCGCGCGCGCGCGGTGGTGCTCCCACCTGGAGGCGCGATTTAGTTCTAGGTTTTTTTTCTTTTCTTTGATTCGATTGAATTTCTATCGGGGGGGGGGGGCCTGGAGTATAAAGAGAGAAAGGGGATGAAGATTTATTATTATTATTATTATTTAATTAATTTAATATTTTTTTATTCAAAAAGTTGACTTTTACATACGACCTCGAAACGAGGTCCATCGCCTGTCGTCCATAGCGTATTACCCCCACTCCGAACACAATGTGATATGTATCGTAGACTGGTTTGACTGTTTGAATCAGTTTCCGTTAAATTTACATTTAAATCACTATATTGAATTTTAAACGTACATTTCAAATTACCGGGGTCACATAACAACTCTATAAATTCCATAAAAATATTTTCTAGCTTCGTATTGACGATACGGTCCTAACAAAACAAGTTTCATCGAATTCTGAGACCGTTTGAAAAATGGCCAATTTCCAGTCGATTAAAATCAACTAAAACTGGTCAAACGCGTTTTCCTTTGCCACGCTCACATATTGAAACGGAAAATCATGAAATTTGAAACCTAGCAATAATTTTACACTGCGGACCCAACAAAACTGGTTTCGTCGAGATCCGAGGTCGTTTGCAAAATGGCTATTTTTAAGGGCCTGAATTCCATAGCGACTATTCAGAATTTTCAACTGGACATATCTTTTGATTCCCGCTATGAAATTTTGATTTCCCTGATTCGTTGCAAAGATATTGTCAATTAGATCCTATTGTTTTTGGTTTCACTAAAATCCGGATTGTGTTGCACCCAGTACATTCAATTGAAGTTTGAAATCGAATTATCGAACTACCGCGCCTTTTCAATTTTATTTATAATTATATATAAATATTTATATTCTAACGACGACGCGTATAATATATACGTTCGAATTATATTCAAAATAAATTTCTCGTCGATGTTATTTAAAATAATTCATTTTAAATACTCAAAATTCTCTAAAATTGTTAAAATAAAAATTTTAAACTGGCCCAGATTTTCCGGGTTATTACAATCTCCCCCACTTAAAACTTTTCGTCCCCGAAAAGGAACAAAGTCGAGAGTGGTTTGATTAATCAACTCTACGTTCGATCTGGCTTCCATTCTCCAACTCTTTAGTTTATGAGAATTTTCAAAATTTCAAAAATTTGGAACACCCTAAATTTTTGAAAAATTTCGCCATAACCTCCCCCGCACCGGGAGCATCGGGGAATTTGAAATAGCTTCCCCGGTCCTTCAGATCTCAAAAAGAAAAAGAAAAAGCCAAACGGCTAGCCAATAGGCTCATAAAATCATCATCACCCAAACAAAACAGTAAATTATGTAGTAAACATGTACCTATTTGCCGGGCAAACAAATTTTATTCTCTTCTCTAGCCTCCTTGCTATGACCTATTCAATGTAAGTGCAAGTATATGCAAGCAAATGCGACCAATTTCAATACAATTCATTATTTGATTCAATTAGGCATAATGGTTCAAAATTAGCAAACAAATTAACAGACAACACAAACATCAATCAATTAGTGAATTAGAGTCTCAAATTCATAATTTTGATACATATACAAAAATCATGTTTTTGATGCTAAATCACAACAATAGGCCCTATCTAATTTTTGGTTCTCACACCAGTCAATAGGAAATATATAGAAATCTCACTTTCGTCACTCGAATATAAACACTGATGATGAGGCCTCATCATCTGAATCATCTCCGGGCGACTAGAGTGTGATTCTATATCTATCCAGTATATTAAAATTTCGAATACACGCGGATCAGACGTATACGCAAAATCTATATATATTGGATTGTCCACATCAATATAAATAGATAATCTAATACGAATAATTGATTTAAATCTTCAAAACAAAAATTTGTTTTTACTTTAAAAATATACTCTTCACACTCGTTCTAGGATACTACTGATCTTATTTCTAACGAGTCATTCCCATTGGATATTACTAATCCAGTATCTGATGAATTCTTTCGTATGGTTCTAAAGTGCCTTGTTCTCTGAGCTTTGTAAACCAAAGCTCTGATACCAACTGTGAAATAGCCGATGAAATCCGGTAGGCTTTGCAACCATCCCTTCATCCCCCAAGCAGCAGGTAATACCCACCGTGGCTCCGACATGGTCCCCCAGTCCCTTGTTTTACGGCGACCCTCTCGAGTCTCGCGCCTATTGGCGAACCAACGCCCTCCCCAGCGACATGTAGGAGTAAGAGTCTCCCGTTCGCCACCAAACCGCGAAGCGAGAACACCCTTATCATGCGTACCCGGCCTACTCAGGGCCAGCAACAAGAACTGGTGATACTCCATTCTCGATCTTTTCAATCTAATTAAAGATTCATTAAAACTCCACTTAGTATCAATCGATAACTGGGTTAAAGAATCGGTGTCATTTAAAACACCGTTCACGATAAACCCAAATTCACATTCCATTAATTATCGGGTTAAAGAACGAGTGTTATTTAAAACACTGTCCACGATAAACCCAAAATCACATTTGATATTCAATACAAGGCTCTGAATAGAAAATATATCGGCTTATATTCAATATCAAATTCTACGATTAACAAATGTCGTATTGGAAATAACGATATAAATATATATCTTTCAAACTTCCATAACAACATCCGTATAATCACGAATTCCAACATCGAAATATTCCAATGACAATTTCGATTCAAATCCACTCCAATGCAATCATTGGAAATTCTGGTTATTTTTAAAACACTTTTCAAATTCAATTTATTTATTTAAAAATAAATAGAATTATAATTCTAGTTCAAAACTAGTTCCTTTCGATAAAAATCTATTTTTATCTTTTCAAATATGGAGTTTTTCATCCCAATTCTTTCTAAATCATTTCTTATGATTTTACACAAATTATTACTATTTTTAATAATTTTAACAAGGCCCGTACTGTCGATTTCCATCAACGGCTATGGAACTGCACTTACAACGACCTTTTTCAAATTTGATTTGGACATAATTCCAAATCCAACCGTTAGATTTTGATTTTCTAATATTCGTTAGAAAGCTCTTTTCGATACGAACCCAACGGTTCCGGTTTTAGGAGAATCCGACGGTCGGATCTCCCGTAATGTCCGTTTGAAATAAATGGTCGAAATTTACGAACTGCCGCGGCGCGGCGCGTTCTATTCAGGCCATTATATTATATATAATATATATAATATATATTTCGTCGATTTCTATTTAAAACGAATTATATAAATAGTTTTAAAATTCGTTTCAAAAGCAACTTCAACTTCCATTTCAATTCAAATCAAAATTGAATTCTTCTTTATAAATTCGTTTTAAAATTCATTTCTATTCAATTCAAATTTCAATTCAATTCGAATTCATTTCAATTCGCTTTCAATTCAATTTGAATTCGTTTTCAATTCATTTCGAAATCGTTTTCAATTCAATTCTTTTCGAAATCGTTTTATATTCAATTCTTTTCGAAATCGTTTTATATTCAATTCTTTTCGAAATGAATAGAATCGATATAAATCGTTTACGTCAAAATGGCGTCAATCTAATCAACACGGCTTCATAAATTTCTATTTTCAAATATTCTATTTCAAATATTTCTTTTTCAAAATAGTTGTTATTATCAAAATATTTCGTTCAACACATGACCAATCTCAATGGATGAGTACTGTCAACACATGAACCTTTATTTTATGTTGTTCTTTATTTTCTAAATTGGAATGAGGCCCAATCGATTACCATATAAAGTTAATTATATGGATTTTCATACAACACATGTATATAATAGCATTGAAAAATAATCAACCATCAACTAAAGTGCACTACACTGTATAAGCATCAAATATAGATATCTAACGCTTATAACAGCCTGTCAATCAATCGATCGATATATTTAATCAATCAGGATGAGTGAACTGCATATTTCATCCTAACACCCGTGTAGGGTTTCAAACAATCAAACAAATATTTTATTTGTGCAGTTGGGCGATGTGTAAAATTTATCGACCCAATCAATGTCAATCAAATCAGTGTACCTAAACAAATCGTCTGGTTTGTAAATGAATATTTTATTTATTCACATTCACGTTAAAAATTATATTTTTTTTAACGATAAAACATTTTATTTCAACATATGAATTTCTATTCAGTTCATTCTTTAAATAAAATGATATTTTATTTTTCTAACTTATTTTAGAAACAAATCAATTCATTTCACCACACAATTCAATTTCAATCAAATAATCTTACTAATTTTTGCAATCAAACAAACAAGTCCATGATCTGTGGACGATGGTGTCGGGTGCTACTAAACACCGTCTGCATCCTAGTATATATATATAACTAGAAATGAAATTGAAGAGTGAGAAATTCTCATCGAAATCTATCCAAATATCTTGACTCTTCTTTGATATAAATCTTCTCCGTTCTCGCCTTTTTGTCACCTTCGTTGTCCGCTTTCACTACATATGTAAAAATCGAATTTTTACTTCGCTATTCAATATATAAAAATCGAATTTTTACTTCGAAGTTCAATATATAAAAATCACATTTTTACTTCGATGTTCAATATATAAAAATCACATTTTTACTTCGAAGTTCAATATATAAAAATCACATTTTTACTTCGATGTTCTATATATAAAAAATCACATTTTTATTTCGATGTTCAATATATAAAAATCACATTTTTACTTCGAAGTTCAATATATAAAAATCACATTTTTACTTCGAAGTTCAATATATAAAAATCACATTTTTACTTCGAAGTTCAATATATAAAAATCACATTTTTACTTCGATGTTCTATATATAAAAAATCACATTTTTACTTCAATGTTCTATATATAAAAAATCACATTTTTATTTCGATGTTCAATATATAAAAATCACATTTTTACTTCGAAGTTCAATATATAAAAATCACATTTTTACTTCGATGTTCTATATATAAAAAATCAAATTTTTACTTCGATGTTCTATATATAAAAAATCATATTTTTATATTTCTAAAAGTCTCCTCCTTATAATTTTAAAAATCAAAACTCTCCTTGTTTGAATCAAAACTTTTTCTGGTTTGAAAAATCAAAACCTTTCTAATGTAACCATTTAATCTTTTAATGCATATTTACTATATAAAAATATGGGTTTTAATCATCTAATACTGATTTTATAAATATATTTTTAACATAAGAAAACTGATTTTAACTATGCTAAACCTATATAGAAAAACTGATTTTTATACATTATAAAACTGTATTTCTATAGATTATAAAACTGTATTTCATTTATAAAAAAAAACTGTGTTAGAAAACCGAAATGGTTGTAAAGGAAAACTCACTGTTTTTTTTTTCCAATCGATATACCGATCATCGTTCACCGATGTGGGTTCATCGCGGCTTCCTTCTCGCGGCGCCGGAGCTGGTGGATCTGCGATGGAGGGTGAAGGAAGAAGGGGATAGGAGCAAACGGTGGTGGAGGGAATCGCGGGTCTGAGGGGGGGGGTTGCGTCGCCGAGCAGCAGAGGGTGGGGGGGTCGTCGCCGGCGCGCGCGCGCGGTGGTGCTCCCACCTGGAGGCGCGATTTAGTTCTTGGTTTTTTTTCTTTACTTTGATTCGATTGAATTTCTATCGGGTGGGGCCTGGAGTATAAAGAGAGAAAGGGGATGAAGATTTATTATTATTATCATTATTTAATTAATTTAATATTTTTTTATTCAAAAAGTTGACTTTTACATACGACCTCGAAACGAGGTCCACCGCCTGTCGTCCATAGCGTATTACCCCCACTCCGAACACAATGTGATATGTATCGTAGACTGGTTTGACTGTCTGAATCAGTTTCCGTTAAATTTACATTTAAATCACTATATTGAATTTTAAACGTACATTTCAAATTACCGGGGTCACATAACAACTCTATAAATTCCATAAAAATATTTTCTAGCTTCGTATTGACGATACGGTCCTAACAAAACTAGTTTCGTCGAATTCTGAGACCGTTTGAAAAATGGCCATTTCCAGTCGATTAAAATCAACTAAAACTAGTCAAACGCGTTTTCCTTTGCCACGCTCACATATTGAAACGGAAAATTATGAAATTTGAAACCTAGCAATAATTTTACACTGCGGACCCAACAAAACTGGTTTCGTCGAGATCCGAGGTCGTTTGCAAAATGGCTATTTTTAAGGGCCTGAATTCCATAGCGACTATTCAGAATTTTCAACTGGACATATCTTTTGATTCCCGCTATGAAATTTTGATTTCCCGGATTCGTTGCAAAGATATTGTCAATTAGATCCTATTGTTTTTGGTTTCACTAAAATCCAGATTGTTTTGCACCCGGTACATTCAATTGAAGTTTGAAATCGAATTATCGAACTACCGCGCCTTTTCAATTCTATTTATAATTATATATAAATATTTATATTCTAACGACGACGCGTATAATATATACGTTCGGATTATATTCAAAATGAATTTCTCGTCGATATTATTTAAAATAATTCATTTTAAATACTCAAAATTCTCTAAAATTGTTAAAATAAAATTTTTAAACTGGCCCAGATTTTCCGGGTTATTACAAAGGAGGAGGTGGGGTCGGTGGCGCCGATGCAGGAGGTTCGCGAGGGCAGAGGGGGAGCTGATCGGAGAAGGCGGCGAGGGAGGAAGAGAAGGGGGAGGCGCTGCCTCCTGGCGGCGGCGATCGATCCGGGGTGCCCCTAGGGCTTGTCGCGTTCATTTTTTTCTTCTTCTTTTTCTTTCTGTCGATTGAAATGAAAAGGAGGAGGGAGAAAGGAATATATATATATATTTAATTTTAAAAGTAACTTTTTGTCTGGACCTCCAAACAAGACCCACCGCCTGTCATCCATAGCTAATTACCCCCATTCCGAACACAATGGGATATGTATCGTAAACTGATTCGATCGTTTCGATCAGTTTCCGTCAAAATCAACATATAACTCTATATATTGAATTTGAACGTGTATTTCAATTTACCGTTGTCACGTACTAACTCGAAAAATTCCCAAAAAATATTTTCTTACTTTGTATTGATGATACGGTCCTAACAAAATTAGTTTTGTCAAATTCTGAGACCGTTTGAAAAATGGCCAATTTTCAGTCGATTAAAATCATCTGAAACTGGTCAAACGTGTTTTCCTTTGCCACCCTCACATATTGAATCTAAAAATTATGAAAATTAGAATCTAGCAATAACTTGACATCATGGATCCAACTAAAGTGGTTTCGTCAAAATCCGAGGTCGTTTGCAAAATGGCTATTTTTAAAGCCAGAATTCCATAACGACTTTTCTGAAAATTCATTTGGCCATAACTTTTGATTCCCGCTATGAATTTCCGATTTTTCGGATTCGTTGGAAAGATATTCTCAAATAGATTCTATTATTTTTTGTTTCACTAAATTCCGGTTTATTTTGAATCCTGTACATTCATTTGAAGTTTGAAATAGAATTATCGAACGACCACGCCATTTTCAATTCCTTTTATAATTTAAAATAAATATTATATTCTAACGACGATCTATATAAATATATACGTTCGAATTCTATTCAAAATAAATTTCTCATCGTTATTATTTAAAATAATTCATTTTAAATATTAAAAATTCGCTAAAATTGCAAAAATAAAAATTTTAAATTGGCTCAGATTTCCGGGTTATTACAATCTCCCCCACTTTAAACTTTTCATCCCCGAAAAGGAACAAAGACGAAAGTTGTTTTAAAAACCAACTCAACTTTCATTATTTTCGCTAAGTTCTTCAACTTTTCAGTTTCAAATAACTTTTCAAATTCTTAAAAAAATTGGCTAACACCCTTTATTTTCGAAAAATTTCGCCGTAACCTCCCCTGCACCGGGGTCTTCGAGATATTTCATAGAGCCTCCCATGGCCTTCTTCAATCCAAAAGAAAAAGAAAAAGAAAAAGCCAAGCGTCTAGCCAATCAGCTCACAAAATCACCCAAAACTCAAGAAATACAATAAACATGTACCTATTTGTCGGGCAAACAATTTTATTCCTCTTCTCTAGCCTCCTTGATATGACCTGCTCAATGTATAGACATGTATATGCATGCAATTGCAACCAATTTTCAATACAGTCCAATATTTGACCAATTTGGTTAAAGGTTCAACATTTAGTTATTCAAACAATAATCAAACAACACAACCAGCAATCAATTAGTTGATTTTCATTTCAAATTCATAATTTTGATATATAGTAAAAATCACATTTTTGGTGCCAAATCACAACAATAGACTCTATCTAATTTTGGTTCTCACACCAGTCAATTGGAATCATATAGTTATCTCACTGTCGTCACTCGAACATGAGTACTAATGACAACTAGTCAATCATCAGAATCATCTTCGGGCGACTAGAGCGTGATGTTATATCTATCCAGTATATCAAAACTCCAAATACACGCGGATCAGACGTATACGCAAAATTTATATATACTGGATCGTCCAAATTCAATATAAATAAATATTTAAATACGTATAAAATGATTTAAATTTTCAAAACAAATTTTGTTTTTATTTTTAAAGATATACCCTTCACACTCGTTCTAGGATACTACTGATCCAATCTCTAACGAGTCATTCTCATTGGATATTAATAATCCAATATCTAATGAATTCTTTCGTATGGTTCTAATGTGTCTTGTTCTCTTAGCTTTGTAAACCAAAGCTCTGATACCAACTGTAATGAAAAGAAATTTCTCCCGATCCGAATCAGTCGCTAAACCGATCCAGACCGTTCGAAACGCCAGATTGTTTTGAGAACACGATAGATTAGAACACACAGGAGAACATTTCATTGTTAATTACAACAATTCATCAGAATACACGAATATACAGAGTATAAATGAATAAAATACATTCGATAAATATCAGAGATTACAATACATTACATAGCAGCGGAAAATAATACAATACAGAACTAGAAGTAATACACGGATACAATGCTTTCCGAGTATCGTTCCAGCTGTAAATCAGGATCCTGTGAATATAAATCAACAAAACCAAAACTACTAGCTGCCGTGTCAAAATAAGGGCACCCAGAGTTTAGGTTAAAACAATAAACTCTAGGTCAGTCATGGGACTGGTGTGAGAACTAACACAGTTATTTAAAACTTTACTTTAAATCAGATATATCAAGGGACCATGCCGTATAACACGGAACGGGTTTCCTCCCAAGAATACTAGTGCATATAACAAAACAACGCAATGCTTTTTGGAAAAAATGAAGCTATTATAAGACCCAGGTCCTATCACACAATGCAATGCAAGCCGGGGGATAGGATTTTCCCTTATAATAGCCAAACATGCTTAGTACGTTTAAAACAAATCATTTGATACTATTATAAGTGTATAATGTCTAATCAATTTCAATCATAAATATCAATCATAGACGGCATGGGTACCATATATCATGTCACCATACTAGGCTTTACAATCAAAACCGCACTGTCACGTATTTGGAAATTGGGTTTCCATCTGTGAACCGAGGCAAAAGATAGTCCTCAACCGATTTGAGACGCTCTAGCACGTGTCTCAGGATCAACCGCAACTGCCCCTTGGATCGTCAGGGCCGATCCACCGATGTGGAATATTATGCCTGAACACTACGTTTCCCTACCCTTTGGGGTGTCAATGAGCCAACGAATGACTCCATCGGCTTCACAAAGTCACCGATATATCCGAGGCGCCTCGCAACAGCAACATCCACATAAGTCAAACTCTTCAGGGCGTGTAAACCACTGACGCCACTTCTAACTAGAAGGAAACACATGCCCTCCCTGATGTCCTCTCCCGTTTCTGGTTCACAACCGGGGTGTGAGGCTCGCGGATTCACGCTACACAAAGCTATGCCACAAAGGCCGTACTTTGATCATCAACCAAAAGACTATGCTTTTCAACAAAAGCCTTGATCATTTGCATCTTAGCATGCCACACAGGCAAACCACTCCATGCAACCGATATCCATCAATCACACAGAATGATATCCAATGTCTGACACATAGTCCATTTACAAGTCTGTTCTGGGTCTGAACGAAACCAGAGGCACCTAGTACCCCGCATATCCATCGATCTCCAAGTACGTCTGGACGATCACCAACTGATTCCCTCCTCTTGGGTGTACTGCCCAATCAAGATCATCAGTAATTATCCAAACGACGTGAAGACCTCCAGTCTTCAACCATCGTCTTCATCTTTGACTTATCGTCGTATCAGTTAGTCAGAATGGGATAAACCCGGTCTTTCCAAATAACTCACGTATATAGTAAACAAGTGTTACACCAACACAACATACGCCTCATTCCAATTCATCAGTCACTAACCGTAAATTAATCAAGAGAATAATTCCCCTAATATCAACCCCGACGGCCGAAAGCAACATCAGATCAATATCCAGAAAACCATTCTGCTTAGCTAACTGACAGTTATTTTCTGAATTTCACATTCTTAGGGAAAGGTTCCCATTAATTTTATCAAAGATAAATCCTTTAAATTTATTCTTTAATCCACTTTTGAATATCAATTCAAACTAGTCGGGATTAGCGATCCATACCGAAGTAATCATTTATTTTAATTTCCCAATCCCAACCTATTCATCCCATGAAGTAAAACAGGTAATACTTCATATCTAACACCACGGTGTTATCGGTAAATTCTATTACCATTTCACGTTCAAATCTAATTAAAGATTTAACTATCGCCTGGAGCTAAACTGGTGATACTCCATTCTCGATCTTTTCAATCTAATTAAAGATTCATTAAAACTCCACTTAGTTTCAATCTTTGACTGGGTTAAAGAATCGGTGTCATTTAAAACATGGTCCACGATAAACCCAAAATAACATCACATTTCAATCAGTCCCTAACCGTAAATAAGCAAGTGATCAATTCCCTAAGTATTAACCCCGAAGGCCGAAACCAACATCAGATCAATACCCAGGAAACCATTCTTCTCAGCTAACCGACAGTTAGTTTCTGATTTTCTTAACTCCTTTGGTGTAAGAACAGTATTACTGAAGATACCGTTCAGGACAACCAAAAATCACATTCCATTAATTATCGGTTTAAAGAATCGGTGTCATTTAAAACATGGTTCACGATAAACCCAAAAATCAATACCAATTCAATTCCAATTAAATATTATTTAATTGGTACACTTCATTAAATCTAAATAAAATGATTTAATCTTTTTCTCAACTGGGCTTAAGAACAGTGTTAATGAAGACACCATTCACGACAAACCCAAATCACATTTGATATTAAATATAAGGCTCTGAATAGAAAATATATCGGCTTATATTCAATATCAAATTCTACGACCAACAAATATCGTATTGGAAATAACAATA
Source organism: Allium sativum (assembly GCA_030737875.1). Classification (NCBI taxonomy): domain Eukaryota; kingdom Viridiplantae; phylum Streptophyta; class Magnoliopsida; order Asparagales; family Amaryllidaceae; genus Allium; species Allium sativum. The sequence continues at coordinate 651,765,269 of CM060918.1, forward strand.
TTTATATATCATTCGAATTTCCATAACAACCACTGTATAATCACGAAATCGAACATCGAAATACTCCGAGGATAATTTCGATTCAAATCCATTCCAATTTTATATATCGGAAATTCTGGTTATTTTCAAAACCATTTCAAATCCTCTTTATTTATTTTAAAATTAAATTGAATTATAGTTCTAGTTCAAAACTATTTCATTTCGATAAAAATCTATTTTTATCTTTTCAAATATAGAGTTTTTCATCCCAATTCTTCACAAATCATTAGATTTTACACAAATTATTACTACTTTTAATAATTTTATCAAGGCCCGTACAGTCGATTTCCATCAACGGCCATCGAACTGCACTTACAACCACCTTTTTCAAATTTGATTTGGACATAATTCCAAATCCAACTGTTAGATTTCTAATTTCTCACATTCGTTAGAAAGCTCTTTTCGATACGAACCCAACGGTTCTGGTTTTAGGAGAATCCGACGGTCGGATCTCCGCAATATCCATTCGAAATCAATGGTCGAAATTCAGGAACTGCCGCGGCGCAGCGCGTTCTATTCAGGCCATTATATTATATATATAATATATATTTCGTCGATTTCCTTTTAAAACATATTTTATAAATCGTTTTAAATTCATTTTCAAAACGATTTCAACTTCATATTCAAATTCAAATCAAAATTGAAATTTTAAATATAAATTCGTTTTAATTTCATTCCAAATCGATTTCAATTCAATTTCAATTTAATTCGAATTTCAATTCTTTTTCAATTTCAATTATAATTCAATTCTATTCAATTTCAATTTGAATTCAACTCTATTCGATTTCAATTCGTATTTCGAATCTATTCAATTTCAATTCGAATTTCGATTCTATTCAATTTCAATTCGAATTTCGATTATTTTCAATATAATTCAAATTTCGAAATCACTTTCAATTTAATTCAAATTTTCGAAAACACTTTCAATATACATTGAAAATTGAATAAAATCGATATAAATATCGTTCATGTCAAAATGGCGCCAATCTAATCAACACAGCTTCATATATTTCTATTTTCAAATATTCTATTTCAAATATTTCTTTTTCAACTATTTCTATTTCAAAACTGGAATGGGGCCCAATCAATTACCTTATAATGTTAATTATATGGATTTTCTGCAACACATGTACAAAATAACAACGATAAATAATCAACCATCATCAAGAGTGCGTTCTACACTGTATAAGCATCAAATATAAATATTTAACACTTATCGATCGACATACAACTAATTATTGGGATTAGTGTATGTCATCTATCATCCCAATACCCGTGTGGGGTTTCAAACAATCAAACACAGATTTTTTTTGTGCAGTTGGGCGATGTGTAAAATTTATCGTCCCAATCAATATCAATCAAATCAGTGTATATAAACAAATCTCCGATTTGTTTATAAATATTTATTTTAAATACACGTTAAAAATTCTACTTTTAACTATAAAATATTTTCCACTATAAAATATTTTATTTCATTTCACATCACATCACACGATTAATTACACATCAAAATCAAACAAACAAGCATACAAGCCGTCCATGGTCTGTGGACGACGGGTGTCGGGTGCTACTAAACACCGTCTGCATCCTAGTATATATTTTAACTAGAAGTTAATTTAAAAGTGAGGAGTTCTCAAATAGGGTTCCACTCTGCCGTGCTTTGCTGTTGAACTGCTGAACCGTCTGAATCTGTTTGAAATTCCACTACAGTTCTTTCCACGTGTTCAAATAAAAATTATATTTTTATTGCTTTATTTCAATAAATAAAAATCATATTTTTACCTCATATGTTCTTACAACGCTTCCTTCTATATAAAAATTATATTTTTATTTTCCACTTCATATTTTTATATTTCTGCTTCTTATATAAAGATCGAATTTTTATTTCATCGCTATAAAAATCTCATTTTTACCTCACTATATATATAATAAAAATCAGATTTTTATTTCGCTACAAATACAAAGATAATATTTTTATATCGCCACTTATATAAAAATCAGATCTTTGCTCCTTCTACAAAATAAAGATCAAATCTTTAACACTTCTATAATGTAAAAATCATATTTTTATTATCTATAATATATAAAAATCATATTTTTATTACTTTTACTTTATAAAAAATATATTTTTATTCTTTCTATAGTATAAAAATCATATTTTTACTCTTCCTATAATATAAAATTTATATATTGAACCTTTCAAAAATCAAATCTTTTCATGTTTAAAACTCTACTCTTTTCATGTTTATAAAATCGAACTCTTATCTATATAAAATTATGAACTTGACCAATATAAAAATATAATCTTTATATTTATAAAAATCATTTCATTTTATCTTATAAAAATCCTATCTTTAACTTACAAAAAAACAAAACAAAAATTCAACCTTTAACATTAGAAAATTCAGTCTTTTACATTATAAAAATTCAAACTTTTACATTATATAAATTCAGTCTATATTACAGTAAAAGAAAGTCAGTTTATATTACAGTAAAGGAAAAAGAAAATCAAGGGTTTCACCTTGTTCTTCCTCGCGAGAGGGCTGTGGGGCAAAGTCGAGCTCGACGGAGGTGGAGCTGGGGAGGTGGATCGGCGTTCAACCATGGGGGAAGGGCCTTGAACGGCGGCTGGAGAGGAAGGAGGAGGTGTGGTCGGTGGCGCCGATGGGGTAGGTTCGCGAGGGTAGAGGGGGAGCTGATCGGAGAAGGCTGCGAGGGAGGAAGAGAAGGGGGAGGCGCTGCCTCCTGGCCGCGGCGATCGATCCGGGGCAACCCTAGGGCCTGTCGCGTTCATTTTTTTTTCTTCTTTTTCTTTCTGTCGATTGAAATGAAAAGGAGGAGGGAGAAAGGAAAATATTTATTTATTTATTTATTTAATTTTAAAAAGCAACTTTTTGTCTCGACCTCCAAACAAGACCCAAGGCCTGTCGTCCAAAGCTAATTATCCCCATTCCGAACATAATGGGATATGTATCGTAAACTGATTCGATCGTTTCGATCAGTTTCCATCATAATCAACATATAACTCTATATATTGAATTTGAACGCGTATTTCAATTTATTGGGGTCACGTACTAACTCAAAAAATTCACGAAAAATATTTTCTAACTTCGTATTGACGATACGGTCCTAACAAAACTAGTTTCGTCGAATTCTGAGACCGTTTGAAAAATGGCCAATTTCCAGTCGATTAAAATCAACTAAAACTGGTCAAACACGTTTTCCTTTGCCATGCTCACATATTGAATCGAAAAATTATGAAAATTGGAATCTAGCAATAACTTGACATCACGGATCCAACAAAAGTGGTTTCGTCGTAATCCGAGGTACTTTGCAAAATGGCTATTTTTAAAGGCTAGAATTCAACAGCGACTATTCTGAAAATTCATTTGGCCGTAACTTTTGATTCCCATTATGAAATTCCGATTTTTCGGATTCGTTGGAAATATATTCTCAAATAGATTCTATTATTTTTGGTTTCGCTAAATTCCGTCTTATTTTGAATCCTGTACATTCATTTGAAGTTTGAAATCGAATTATCGTACTACCACGCCATTTTCAATTCCTTTTATAATTTAAAATAAATATTATATTCTAACGATGATCTGTATAAATATATTCGTTCGAATTCTATTCAAAATAAATTTCTCTCGTTATTATTTAAAATAATTCATTTTAAATATTCAAAATTCGCTAAAATTGCCAAAATAAATTTTTTAAATTGGCTTAGATTTCCGGGTTATTACAAAAAGGGAAAATATGAGCTTGTTACTTAGCGTTATTAATGTCTATATAGCGTTAAGCATGTTTTTTATATAGTAATAGATAATAATTTGACCGCTCTCTGCGATTAGATGGTCACTCCTTTATCTATATGTATATCTATACTATAAAGAGAAATAAATGAAACAAACATGGGGTAACAAGCTTGTGTTTAGCTCAATGGTGCTTAAATTTATAAAAATAGGATATTAAATCAATAAATATTTTGCAAAGGGAAGTATGATGCAATTTAGTGGATTGTTATGAAATTACTTTTTGCCACAATTATATTTTCCTTTTAACTATTTTTCGAAGATATGTAAGTGTACATTAGAAAAATTAAGTAATTAATGATTTCAAACTCCCAATATATATCCTTGATTATGAACATGTAATATTTACCATTTTGTTTAGTCAGAATTACAAGAAATAAAAATGTCATGACAACTTCGATTAAAAGTGATCTATAATGGTGAAAATGATCACTTTAAAAAATATGGTACTATTTGTTTAATTTATGTTTCCCGGGTACTGAGGTATAATTATGAGAGCTTCATAATGAGCAATCATTGATGATGAAGTGAACACGAAAATGAGTGACTAACTTCAACGAATGCACAATAGCCTCTTTTAATCTAAGGTTGCACATTCATAGTTTGTTCATGATATGCAAAGTCCTGATAGATTAGCTACTAGAGTATTTACCATTATGTGCACATTTTTATTTTACTCTTTTGTCCCTAGGATGACTTCTTTAGAACTGTAGTAAAAATGATTGATTCAACAAAATAACAGATTCAAAATAAATAAATCATTTAAAATTATCAACTTTTGTAAAATTCACTAAAATATAAAAGCTTACCCATTGCCCTTAGTCAATAAAACATTATATTTATATCTAACATGTAACACCCCGTAAATTCTATAACTGTGAAATTTACAAATTAAAGTATAATTAAATTCAAATCAAAGAACTAAGGGAAACGGGATACGCCATTGCGTGCGTCTCGGAAAAATACGCGAAATAGAGTCCGAGTTTTCGAAAAACGGAATCCGTATGAAGAAGATATGGCCTTCGGAAGTTTTTAAATTAAGTTTAAAATTCAAACAGAATAAAATAAGCTCAGAAAAACAAAAGGGGGCCCAATGAGCCAGGGAGGATAAAGACCCGCCTGACGCACCCAGGTCGACTGGGCTGTCGACCTGGTCTAACCAGGTCGACAGACCTGTCGACAGGGGTGTCGACCTGGTCCAGAGCCAGGTCGAGCCCAGTCTAACCTGGCTGGCCTATTCTATGTTGGTCGATTTTCTGTGGTCTGCTTTGTCATTAGGGCTAGGTGGCAGGCTCTAATTGGTCTCTCCTTAGGATGAATGGCTACGATCAATCCAAGCAACATCAATGGTCCTAATCAGTTCATTTCCCCTATAAAAACAACCCTAGACTAACCCTAATCTATTCATTCAAAAATAAGACCAAAGCCGCCATGTTGCTGAGGAACGACTAGGGGTAGCCACCAATTGGAGAGAGGATTAGGAGGCAAATTCTAAGGCATAAAGCAACTCAATCAAATCAAACCGCATCTTCTTATCCCTAAATTTGAGAATTCGCCACACCATTGTAAGTAGAGTATTACTTTGGTATGAACAAATAACTGTGTTGGTCTGTATACTTGATTGTGGTGGTAAATAATTCATAATTTGTGCGTTACTATGATTATTATTGATTTGAAATATTGTATACTTTGGGATATTCTTGAATTATGTTATTCATTATAAAGAACTACATGCGGTAGTTCCATGCAAGTATACGTTTGGAATATTCACAAATTATGTAATCCATGTTGAAGCTACATGTATGTAGTTGATTGAAAATTCATGCAAGTTTGGGGCTTTGCTACTATGCCATCATAATATGTATTTTTATACAAAAATCATTTTTGTGAGTAATTGGAATAAGTTTGGGTTATTATAATCCATATGAAATTATGTTGAGAATTTGGCATCATGTGTTAAGCCGTGCTTTTGTACTAGAACACCTATTAGCAAACTTATGAATATGACTAGGCTATGATTGTAATTTGCATAATTGAAATTGTCAACAAGAATTATATGATGACATATGTGGTACATAGCCAGGTTAGGTTCAAAAATCCCTTTTTGCAAGTTTGCATGACTAAAGTAAAAATCATGATTTCATGTTAGAAATATTTATGCCATGGTTATGCGAACAAATACTTATGCCATGCTTATGTTTGACATTATGCCATGCTTATGTTTGACATTATGCCATGCTTATGTTAGAAATATTTATGCCATGCTTATGTTTGACATTATGCCTAAATAAAATATAGGTTTATGTTGTAGTTATGACTATGTGTCAATAATGATACCCAATTTAGATTCTTATCTCAACTACAAGTTTACATGGCTTGATTCATGTCACCTATGCTTCATAACCAAAGTATGTGTTACTACTATGCAAGTACACCAGTTTCTATTTAGTAGTTCCAACGTCACATTGCAAGTTCATGCGCTCACAATTCCCCTTTTTTGTGTATGTAATCACGCTTTAAGCCTCCCCTCTTTCGCATGGCTAAGTTGGGCTTAAAAAGGGTTAAGCCCAACATATAAACGAACGTGTTAAACGGGGGTAAATAACGTTGGGCTAAATTAATTTAATAAATGAAAAGATAAAGTATAGGCGCCCAAATTCAAGTATGGGTTGGGCCCATGATTGGTGTAACCTTTACACCATTAACTTAATAATGGGCCACAAATATTTACATATAAATAAAGAAGAAAGACAAAATATGTAAATGTAGAAAATACGATGTGTTTAACCCGAGGTTGGATTGAGTTGTGATGTAAACCTGCCCGGAACCGCCCGGCTGTCCAGTAGTCACAACAATACCTATCCAATGTGAGAGGTTAAACATGGAGCCCAATAAGGACCCGAGGTTAGACTGAGTTGTGGCGTAAGACTGCCCGGAACCAACCGGCAACAGGCAGCCACAACAATACCTGTCTAATGTGAGAGGTCAAGGCTTTAATAAGACTATTAGAGCTGAGTCAGGATTGTTAGGATTAAGTGGACTAAAAACTTAATCAAAATGGAACATGCTAAACGGACTGGTGGGGGGTTAGGTTAGAAAACACTTAACCAACTTAGCATGTTGGCTAGAGATAGAAAACCTAGTAACGGGGGACCCTTTTCAGCAGTAACCCTATAAGGTGTATCATGATACCCTGAAACTAGGCAGGGTGGGGCACGATTACTGGGCTGATTGTAAGAGGTCAAATCGACGGCGGTGGTGTAGCAGTGTAGGTTCTAACGGGGTGCGGGCGTGCACACACTCCGGCGCAGAAAAATAAAGCACTGGGCACCAGTAGCATACCTGTACATTCTAAGGTTGTGTCGGGCCGCCGCCATGGGACTTGATACACCCCATGGTGGGACCAGCATAGGTAACTACAACATCGGGGGCCGTAAGACACATGTAACTATGCGAGTAGGAGCCGATCATCATTGAATGGATCACATCACCCTGATTTTGGGGTGCCAGTTGGGAACTAGTTTATATGGGTTCAGAGATTGACATGGGGTACGATAGTATATTCGACCCAAGACAACTTAACTAAGTTTATAGTGCTTTCCCACTTCTTGATTATACTTATCATACCCTGTTCTTTATTCATAGACAAAATAGTACTAGACTTACTCAGGCTTTATGTCTGACTCGACTTTTCTTTCGTCTTCTTTTCTTCCGTTCCCCCCCCCCCCCCCCCCCAGGTCCACAGGGAGGGAACACTGCAGCTTGACCAACTTAACATCCAGCTTGAAGAAGAGAAACGTATTGCTTGGAACTTTTCACTTGAACTATGGCTTTGGACAACCACTATGGGGCTTTTGCAGTTTATCTATGTTTTATTTATGCTTCCTTAAAATAATGTAATCAAGACAGATTAGGAAAGTGTTATGTTATGTTTTTGGAAAAGATGTAAGACAATTATGGTGATGATGTTGTAACACGTATTTGCCTTTATGAAATAAAAGTTGTCTGTTTTTCCGCTGTTTACAAATATGTGTTCTTATATCTGTCTTGTATATCTGTGACTTATACTTATAAACCTCCACCAAAATTAGGGCATTCCCCTTTGTGAGTGACCCTAACGGAGGTGGGGTGTTTCACTTGGTATCAGAGCCAGGTTTACCAGATAAGATAAAAAGTTTTGAAAATTTATTTCAAAAAGGAAATTTTAAGAAGCATTTTTAAAAAGATAAAAATATTATTTTATTTTAAAAAGCAAAGTCCACTCCCCAAAGCCATAGGTACTATCTCTTATCCTTCGTTTTGAACCTATCCTTTTTGTTTCAGCATGTCCGAAGATCTTGACTTACCGGAAGGTGTACCGATACCTGGTTGGTTTAGACGATTCTTAGAAGCAAGGGCCACTCAGCCAGGTCCTACCGTTCCTCCTCCCCCAGCTGCAGGAAATCATCCAGCTGCAGCAGCACCTCTTCCTCCACCTCCTCCGCGGGGAAATACGTTTGCTAAGATATGTAAAGATTTTAAAGCCATGGGAGGAAGGGATTTCCATGGAACTGAGTCCTTCGTGGCAGCTAGGAATTGGCTGAAAGAAACTGAGGATCTATTCATCATCTTCGAGGTAGAGGATAGACAAAAAGTACAATTGGCAGTGTGGCTATTGAAGGGCGAGGCTTCCTACTGGTGGGAAGTCACTAATGCTGAAAGACCGGTGGAGACATGGGAGGACTTTAGGGCAAGGTTTGAGACTAAATTTCTCTCAGATGCGGAAAGAAGTTTGCAGTTGGAAAAATTCTTATTTCTTAAGCAAGGGGACAAGACAGTCAGAGAGTATGTGAATCAGTTCGATGAGCTGTCTAGGTTTGGGCTTGACCTAGTCAACACCCCGCTCAAGAAGGCTCTCCGTTTCGTCAAAGGGTTGAATGAGCCATTACACAGTTTGGCCATGACCCATATACCCATGGGAGCCACGTATGAAAGATTGGTGCAAATGGCATTGCTGAATGAGGAGGATAAGGGCAAGAAGGAGACAAAGGCAGAAATCTCTCAAGGGAAGAAAGAGGGTTTGCAGCCTAAGAAGACAGACTTTAAGAAAGGCGGGAAAGGCAACAAGGAGAAGAGGAAGTGTAATTTCTGTGGCAAAGTGGGGCACTTAGTGAAGGACTGCCGGAAAAAGAAGGCCAAGGAGAATGGTGGGTGCTTTTCTTGCGGTCAGACAGGCCACAGGGCTAAGGACTGTCCAAAGAAGCGAGGACAGGGACAGGGGGCTGGATCCACCTCAGGGGCACAGGTTCATGTGCTAGAAGCGCCACCTTTGCAACAGCGAGGTACCAACACTTCTGTAGAAAGTGTAGTTTATCTTTATGATCACCCCATTCGCACTTTATTTGATTCTGGCGCATCACACTCCTTTATCTCGTCTGCTTTAGTAGAATCTCTGCACCTAAAAACTAGTATGGTAGAGGACCCCTTAGTTGTTTCAAACCCAATTGGGGGCCCAGCTCATTTGTCTATGATCTGTTTGGGATTAAAAATTTCTATTCTAAGTGTAGAATTTCAATGTAGTGCCTTTGTTTTGGGCTTTTCGGGGTATGGTTTGATTTTGGGTATGGATTGGCTATCCAGTAATGGGGCCATCCTTGATTGTGAGAAAAGGGTTGTTAGGCTCCTAACCTAGCTCGGTAATACTTTGGAAATTTCTTGTAATCCCTCGTATGCGGTTATGCTTAGTTATCTTGAATCGCTAGATGCCTCTGTTGAAAATTTGCAATCAGTTAGAGTAGTCCGGGAATATCCGGATGTCTTCGAAGAGGTGAAGGGCTTGCCTCCTAAGCGGGAAATAGACTTCCGCATATATCTTGTAGATAATGCAAAGCCCGTTGCGTTGCCTGTTAGACACATGGCTCCACGAGAAAGGAAAGAGCTCAGTAAACAGATTAAAGAGCTTCTAGAAAAGGGGTTCATTAGGAGGAGCATTTCAGAATGGGGCGCTCCAGTGGTGTTCGCTACAAAGGCGGATGGTTCACTCCGTCTATGTGTTGACTATAGGGAGCTCAACAAGCTAACGAAAAAGAATAGGCACCCTCTCCCTAGAATTGACGATTTGTTTGAACAGGTTGTAGGAGCGTCTGTTTTCTCCCAACTCGATTTAGCAACCGGTTTTCATCAGCTAAGGGTGGCTGAAGATAGCATCGATAAAACGGCGTTCAGAACCCCAGACGGCTTCTTTGAATGGCTTGTCATGCCTTTCGGCTTGACAAATGCACCTGCTTACTTCGTGGACCTGATGAGTAGGGTATTTAGAGATTTCCTCAACAAATTCGTAGTGGTCTTCGTAGATGATATCGTTATCTTCTCAAAGAATGAAGAGGAACATGCTCGGCACTTAAGGGCAATCATGGAAACTTTGCGAGTCCATCAACTAAAAGCCAAATTCTCCAAATGCCACTTTTGGAGAGAAGAGGTGAGGTTCCTTGGGCACATAGTATCCAACAGGGGTTAGCGGTGGACCCTGCTAAGGTAGTGGTGGTACAGGATTGGAAGACACCAAGGAATGCAACTGAGGTCCGAAGCTTTCTAGGACTAGCGGGTTTCTATCGAAAGTTCATAAGGGATTTTGCGAAAATCTCAGCTCCGCTCACGAAATTGACCAAGAAGAATCTAGTGTTCAATTGGGACTTGGATTGCGAGTTTGCTTTCCAACGACTGAAAAGGGCTCTTACAACAGCCCCAGTTTTGACGCTGCCAGATGGGAGCAAGATGTTCACTGTTTATACGGATGCATGTGGGACAGGGCTAGGCGCCGTCTTAATGCAAGAAGGAAGGGTGGTAGCTTATGGTGGGAGACAGTTGAAGGTGCACGAAAAGAACTACCCAACCCACGATCTTGAGTTAGCCGCCATCGTTTTTGCACTCAAGTCTTGGCGACACTATCTCCTAGGTGAGAAGTTCGAACTTTACACTGACCATAAATCGTTGAAATATCTTTTCTCGCAGAAGGATCTTAACTTGAGGCAACAAAGATGGATGGAGTTTCTTGCCTCGTACGATTTCGAAATCTCCTACACTCCGGGCAAAGGCAACGTAGTTGCAGACGCGTTGAGCCGAAAGAAATTGACCCTAAGCCGTTGTTTGTTGAAAGACAAAGCCTAGAGTTTATAGCCAGCTTCGACTTTAGGCCTTCCTCCGATTTCGTACCAGGCTTGCTAGCATCTCTCGAAGTGCGCCCAACTTTAGTGGATTCAGTAGGGACAGCACAACGCGAAGACCCTCAGCTTGTGGAAATAATTGATAGGCTAATTAGGGGTGAGACTTCAAGTCACCTCAACAGATACTCCATCGACGATAAGGGTTTGCTAAGGCGAGACGGAAGACTATGCGTCCCACAAACAAAAGATTTAGTAAGGAAGGTTCTCGAAGAAGCACATCACTCCAAGATGACGATACACCCAGGCGGAGATAAAATGTACAAAGACGTAAAAAGGACTTTCTTCTGGAACGGCATGAAAAAGGACGTGGCAGAATTCGTTTCTAAGTGTATGGTGTGCCAACAGGTTAAGGCGGAACAGAAAAAGCCTGGCGGACTGCTACATCCTCTGGAGGTCCCGCAGTGGAAATGGGATAGCATCTCAATGGACTTCATCGATGGGCTGCCTAGGTCTAGGAGGGGCAACACTAGCATTTGGGTAATAGTGGATAGGCTTACTAAAAGCGCCCACTTTTTACCTGTCAAAAGTAAAAGAACTGCCTCATCCCTAGCATCTCTTTACCTTAAGGAAATCGTTCGACTCCATGGAATACCATCTAGCATCGTTAGTGACCGAGACCCCATCTTCACCAGCGAGTTTTGGCGGAGTCTGCAAGAAGCAGTAGGAACGCAGTTATGCTTGAGCACAGCCTACCATCCCCAAACCGATGGCCAAACGGAGAGAGTGAACAGAGTTTTGGAGGACCTTTTAAGACTATGTGTCCTTGACTTCGGAGGGACATGGGAAGACCACCTTCCTTTGGTGGAATTTGCCTACAACAACAGCTATCAAGCAACCATCGGAATGGCGCCCTTCGAAGCTTTATATGGAAGACCGTGCCGATCGCCCACTTGTTGGTGGGAGTCTACTGATAAGCTCATACTTGGACCAGATATGATCCGAGAGACTTCAGAGAAAGTAGACTTAATCCGAAGAAGGATGAAGACGGCCCAAGACAGACAAAAGTCCTATGCCGACAGGAGAAGGACCGACCTTGAATTTGAGGTTGGAGACAGAGTTTTTCTCAAGGTATCGCCGCTAAGAAACGTTGTTTGTTTTGGAACCACAGGAAAACTGGCACCAAGGTTCGTAGGGCCATTCCTCATCATCGAGAAAATTGGGAAAATGGCCTATAGATTAGAGCTACCCGAGAAGTTGGCTGGAGTCCACAACGTTTTTCACGTTTCACATCTACGAAAATGTCTACATGAGTCTGCTGAAGTGGTAGAGCTAAATATCCTCGAAGAGGCCGAAGTGGAACGCGAAGCAACCATAAGAAAGGTTCCAACCCGCATACTAGGAACGGAAATGAAGAAGCTACGCAACCGCGAAGTCAAGCTCGTCAAAGTCCAGTGGAGCGACGCCGAGGGAGACGCGACTTGGGAAACTGAAGCTAGAATACGCACTGCCTACCCTTTTTTTTTCGAGGGTACATCCTTGATCTTTCTTTTTCCTTAAGTTGCGCTTTTATCTATCTTTTTAGGTATATTTCCTCGACCTTATCTTTTAGGTAGAAACCTTTTGGATGAAAACATGTAATTGAAACATGTTATGGATGATGGTTACAAGTGGTTGCAAGTGATTGCTAGTGGTTGCTCGTGGTTGCATATACACACACAATCTAGGTTTTAGATCGGCTCAGTCACTTCATATTGCATATGCATATATGTTTGCATTCGTATATGATTGAACTTTAATGTGTCGTCATATGGATGTTGCATTTGTATTGAATGATTGTGCACTCATATAGAATCATAAATAGGAAAGTTTGCATACATAATGGATTCATGGCACTTACATAATTCGCATTAAGGAGGTCAACTGAATCAGTAGAACGCCTGATCTTGCATTAGATAAGTACATAAACACACACCCTTCGCATATGATCATAAAGCATTAGAAGTCTTTTAAGGACAATGGATGCTCGTGTTTGATGGATGAGTAGATGGATGATTGGATGTTAGGATATACATTTTCCTAAACTTGAAGATTTCGGGGATGAAATCCTTTTAAGTGGGGGAGAATGTAACACCCCGTAAATTCTATAACTGTGAAATTTACAAATTAAAGTATAATTAAATTCAAATCAAAGAACTAAGGGAAACGGGATACGCCATTGCGTGCGTCTCGAAAAAATACGCGAAATAGAGTCCGAGTTTTCGAAAAACGGAATCCGTATGAAGAAGATATGGCCTTCGGAAGTTTTTAAATTAAGTTTAAAATTCAAACAGAATAAAATAAGCTCAGAAAAACAAAAGGGGGCCCAATGGGCCAGGGCGGATAAAGACCCGCCTGACGCACCCAGGTCGACTGGGCTGTCGACCTGGTCTAACCAGGTCGACAGGCCTGCCGACAGGGCTGTCGACAGGGGTGTCGACCTGGTCCAGAGCCAGGTCGAGCCCAGTCTAACCTGGCTGGCCTATTCTATGTTGGTCGATTTTCCGTGGTCTGCTTTGTCATTAGGGCTAGGTGGCAGGCTCTAATTGGTCTCTCCTTAGGATGAATGGCTACGATCAATCCAAGCAACATCAATGGTCCTAATCAGTTCATTTCCCCTATAAAAACAACCCTAGACTAACCCTAATCTATTCATTCAAAAATAAGAGCAAAGCCGCCATGTTGCTGAGGAACGACTAGGGGTAGCCACCAATTGGAGAGAGGATTAGGAGGCAAATTCTAAGGCATAAAGCAACTCAATCAAATCAAACCGCATCTTCTTATCCCTAAATTTGAGAATTCGCCACACCATTGTAAGTAGAGTATTACTTTGGTATGAACAAATAACTGTGTTGGTCTGTATACTTGATTGTGGTGATAAATAATTCATAATTTGTGCGTTACTATGATTATTATTGATTTGAAATATTGTATACGTTTGGATATTCTTGAATTATGTTATTCATTATAAAGAACTACATGCGGTAGTTCTATGCAAGTATACGTTTGGAATATTCACAAATTATGTAATCCATGTTGAAGCTACATGTATGTAGTTGATTGAAAATTCATGCAAGTTTGGGGCTTTGCTACTATGCCATCATAATATGTTTTTTTATACAAAAATCATTTTTGTGAGTAATTGGAATAAGTTTGGGTTATTATAATCCATATGAAATTATGTTGAGAATTTGGCATCATGTGTTAAGCCATGCTTTTGTACTAGAACACCTATTAGCAAATTTATGAATATGACTAGGCTATGATTGTAATTTGCATAATTGAAATTGTCAACAAGAATTATATGATGACATATGTGGTACATAGCTAGGTTAGGTTCAAAAATCCCTTTTTGCAAGTTTGCATGACTAAAGTAAAAATCATGATTTCATGTTAGAAATATTTATGCCATGGTTATGCGAACAAATACTTATGCCATGCTTATGTTTGACATTATGCCATGCTTATGTTTGACATTATGCCATGCTTATGTTAGAAATATTTATGCCATGCTTATGTTTGACATTATGCCTAAATAAAATATAGGTTTATGTTGAAGTTATGACTATGTGTCAATAATGATACCCAATTTAGATTCTTATCTCAACTACAAGTTTACATGGCTTGATTCATGTCACCTATGCTTCATAACCAAAGTATGTGTTACTACTATGCAAGTACACCAGTTTCTATTTAGTAGTTCCAACGTCACATTGCAAGTTCATGCGCTCACAATTCCCCTTTTTTGTGTATGTAATCACGCTTTAAGCCTCCCCTCTTTCGCATGGCTAAGTTGGGCTTAAAAAGGGTTAAGCCCAACATATAAACGAACGTGTTAAACGGGGGTAAATAACGTTGGGCTAAATTAATTTAATAATTGAAAAGATAAAGTATAGGGGCCCAAATTCAAGTATGGGTTGGGCCCATGATTGGTGTAACCTTTACACCATTAACTTAATAATGGGCCGCAAATATTTACATATAAATAAAGAAGAAAGACAAAATATGTAAATGTAGAAAATACGATGTGTTTAACCCGAGGTTGGATTGAGTTGTGATGTAAACCTGCCCGGAACCGCCCGGCTGTCCAGTAGTCACAACAATACCTATCCAATGTGAGAGGTTAAACATGGAGCCCAATAAGGACCCGAGGTTAGACTGAGTTGTGGCGTAAGACTGCCCGGAACCAACCGGCAACAGGCAGCCACAACAATACCTGTCTAATGTGAGAGGTCAAGGCTTTAATAAGACTATTAGAGCTGAGTCAGGATTGTTAGGATTAAGTGGACTAAAAACTTAATCAAAATGGAACATGCTAAACGGACTGGTGGGGGGTTAGGTTAGAAAACACTTAACCAACTTAGCATGTTGGCTAGAGATAGAAAACCTAGTAACGGGGGACCCTTTTCAGCAGTAACCCTATAAGGTGTATCATGATACCTTGAAACTAGGCAGGGTGGGGCACGATTACTGGGCTGATTGTAAGAGGTCAAATCGACGGCGGTGGTGTAGCAGTGTAGGTTCTAACGGGGTGCGGGCGTGCACACACTCCGGCGTAGAAAAATAAAGCACTGGGCACCAGTAGCATACCTGTGCATTCTAAGGTTGTGTCGGGCCGCCGCCATGGGACTTGATACACCCCATGGTGGGACCAGCATAGGTAACTACAACATCGGGGGCCGTAAGACACATGTAACTATGCGAGTAGGAGCCGATCATCATTGAATGGATCACATCACCCTGATTTTGGGGTGCCAGTTGGGAACTAGTTTATATGGGTTCAGAGATTGACATGGGGTACGATAGTATATTCGACCCAAGACAACTTAACTAAGTTTATAGTGCTTTCCCACTTCTTGATTATACTTATCATACCCAGTTCTTTATTCATAGACAAAATAGTACTAGACTTACTCAGGCTTTATGTCTGACTCTACTTTTCTTTCGTCTTCTTTTCTTCCGTTTTCCCCCCCTAGGTCCACAGGGAGGGAACACTGCAGCTTGACCAGCTTAACATCCAGCTTGAAGAAGAGAAACGTATTGCTTGGAATTTTTCACTTGAACTATGGCTTTGGACAACCACTATGGGGCTTTTGCAGTTTATCTATGTTTTATTTATGCTTCTTTAAAATAATGTAATCAAGACAGATTAGGAAAGTGTTATGTTATGTTTTTGGAAAAGATGTAAGACAATTATGGTGATGATGTTGTAACACATATTTGCCTTTATGAAATAAAAGTTGTCTGTTTTTCCGCTGTTTACAAATATGTGTTCTTATATCTGTCTTGTATATCTGTGACTTATACTTATAAACCTCCACCAAAATTAGGGCATTCCCCTTTGTGAGTGACCCTAACGGAGGTGGGGTGTTTCATAACACCTGAGCCGAAGACTGAGATTAAGACCACAAAAATGTAACATAAATTCGAACGATGAACACATAAATATGTTAAAGTTTGGAGTTTCTAATAATCTTGGATGTAGTAAACAAAATATAGGTACTTAAATCCATGTTAGCAATCGTAAAACGATGACATAACTTTCAACATGAGAAATAAATAATGAAACAATAAATGTAAACCTAATGGAAAAGAAAAAAAATTATGTGCAGGTGTACGCACACGAGCAAAATTCGTTTTTCTTATATTGCTGCATAAATGGAACAAAAATTAAATAAACACAAAAACATAGAAATTTTCTAAAGTTGTACTCTTTCAACTCCATAAAGTGTCAGATGGGTACAAAATCAAATAGTACAATTGAAAAAAATATATTATATATATATCATATATATACTCACACACACATGCCCACTATCTACAGATCATATCAAAGTCTTGTGGTTTAGTAGTTTTTGTGTAAGCGTAAAAAGGTTAACTCATCGAAACTCTACACTTAAAATTGTAAGTTTCATATCACATAATGAAATGGACCGATTCGTGTATAACATGTCGGCTTTACTCACTAATATATATATATATATATATATATAATCTGGCCATATAATACAGCCAATCTGTACTTGTACACTATGCAGGCCCATCATTAATCATTCAGAAACTCATAAACCCAAATAAAAATTTACAAAAAAACTTAACTCTTTTTCAAAACAGAATACTTAAACAATTCACAGGCTTCACTTATACAAGCATGCAAATTCAACGTTTCAGATTAAACTATCAAGTTCAACCATTATATACATATACACAATAGAAAATTTTAAACATGCAGCTAAAATGAATTTTAACATATTAACTAAAGACCAATATGCAAGCATATATAATAAACAAACCGCATCCATGTTTTAAACATACACTCTTATACAAATTTATATATACAAACATGATATACATCCATTGAAACGACCCAGACTTCTCCGATCCCCAAAGTGACTTAGTAGCCCAGATTGCTTTGAGAACATGACGAATCAGACACCAACGATAGAACATTTCTTTGTTATTACAACAATTTACATCTGAATATAAGAATATATCAGAGATTTAAATTACAATACAGTGGAAAATATATACATAAATATAATGCAGTGGAACAATCATAAACTAACACAATTGAATGAAATACACGAGTACAGAGCTTTCCGAATATAACTCCCGCTGTAATCCAGGATCCTGGGAAAAGAAATATCAGCGAAAACCAAAACTACTAGCTGCTCGTGTGGAAAATATGGGCACCTAGAGTTTAGGTAGAAATAATAAACTCCAAGTCAGTCAAGGGACTGGTGTGAGAACTAAAATCGTTTGTTAGATCAAAATTTGGACCTAACACCCAAATTGTCCGAATGTTATAGAGTTTCAACTGAAGAATGAGGAAAAAGAAAATAACACTCAGAATTTATAGTGGTTCGGCGTTAACGAGCCTACGTCCACTTTATATATTATTGATTATACTATGAAAGCTAATACAATCAGTGATTCCTCTTAATACTCTCGTAGTTTGACAATAATGGCGGATTCAGTACTCAATATTGCCAAAAGATGCCAAAAAATGCCAAGCTCCGGGCTATTTATAGCTGATTTTGTCAGGCGGGTCGTGGTAACACGTGGCACGAATCCCGAGAACATCGGATCGCATCGCCTCCGTTGAAGAAATAGTCAAATTTGCCGTTGTGGACAGGTGTCGCGATCCCCTTGAAAATCGGATCATGCAGATGGGGAGAATCGGTCAGAATGACGGTTAGGGACACGTGTCGCTAGATCCGTGCGTCTCGGGTCGCTGAAGACTAGCTCATGCTTGAACGGGTCAGAAGGTTCTCCATGCATCAGGAGATCGGATCGGTCTAATCTGTGCAACAATATAGGTTCGGATCGAGCCGCATAGAGGTTTCGTTCCGCTGATGGAATGGGGGCGATCCATTGAGACGCGATCCGATGGTGGGTGAGTCGATAGTGTGCGATCCGACATCGGGCGAGCCGATGATGCAATCCATTCCTTCATGTTCTTAGAGAACGTGGTTTCATGCTTTCTTTTTATGAATGATCCTGGGTGGCTTGGTCAAAAAGCTAGCCAACATTTTGCCCCCTCGAAGTATGTTTTATCGATGATGGAACATGCTTCGAAGCTACAGAATCGTCTTTTCATAGCGAGTCGCGAATCAGTGAACAATTCTCTTTATGGGATTTTTCAAAGTCTTCATTACTGAATTTATCGATTTGGATCGCGGGCTCGAGTCGCGGTCCATTAGCAAGACATTCGTTTCGTTCTTTGGTGTGCATTTGGGCCTCGGAACGAAACGGGCTCCTCCTCGAGTCGTGGTGGGCTTTTGGTTCGCGGCCCACCGATTTTCGTGGATCGAATAGGGCAAAGAAGGGGAGACAAACGGTCGCCCTTTTGCCTATATAAGCTGACCCCCCCTCTTCACTTTCTTCCTTCTTTTTTCTGTCGTATCGTTTCGCCTGCATTGTTGAGGAACGAACCCTAGTTTTTCAAACCTTCAAAAATCCGATCACTTTCCCAATTTTTAGAAAGGTAATTCCACCGAAAGCACCCTTATTCGTAAACGCTGTTGTTTTATGAATTTTTTTGACTGGTTTGAGGGAGAAACAATGCAATTTTGCGATTTTCTGGGGGAACAAGCGAGGCGCCATGGCTGATGGGCGTAGAGGTTGGAGTTCGGAAATGAGAAGGAGAGGAGGAAGGCGGAGGAGGAAGGAGAAGAAGGAAGCCGGTTTGGATTGTGGGCAAAGAGAGGAAAGGAAGAGGATGAAGGCGAGTGGCGAGACGAAGGGTCGTGGTGGCGGCTGAGACGCGTATCGTGGGGGGCTGCAACGATTTGGCAAAGACCCCGATCACTTAATTTCACGATCCATGAAGGGGCGATCCCTTTGCCCTACGATCCGAAGGGGGCGATCCCTCTACATGGCGATCCGACTCATAGTTCACGATCCAAAGAAATTTCAAACTTTAAACGACGCCTTGTCACCATAAAATTCTGAACAGTTAGGCTAGGGCCTTGATGTTGGACTTTCTGGACTAAATGACCACATAATTTGACTGCATATGACGACTAATATTTTGATGATCTCGATAGCTTTCACGCTTTATTTTTAATGCACACACGAGCACACACACCGACACTTGCACACACAGGGGATGGGTAGTATTAATCTCATTGTTCATGTTTTCTCGTCCTAGCAGTAATGTCAAATAATCACTCTTCTTCAAGATCCGCATCAGAAGCGGAATCTGAGGTTCCTGAGCAATACAACCCCGAGATTCCTCCAATTAATCCAGGAGGTGAAGATTCTGGATCTGAGTACGAGGCCACGGAATCAGATCCGTCCGAAAGTACTTCATCTAGCGACGATTCTGAGATAGATGGGCGAGCTCCCGACGAGATTCCTGGCACGCTCGGGATAGATAAATTTTATGATTCTTTAGCATCTAAGCTCGACGATATAAAGCTTAAAAGAATCTGCTTGAGACACGAGATTCCTTGGGATGATGTCTTGACGCCCGGAAGCGAAGATAGACCACACCTAGCTCCGGAAGGATATATGGCAATCAGTCGAACCATGTGCTTGGTTGGAGCTATTCCTCCGTTTCCTCCGATCGCCATCGAAACTTTAAGACGACTGGGTATTGCTCCGATGCAGCTTCACCCTAACGCCTACGCATCTCTATACACCCTATATGTTGCATACGCGGAGATCCTACACGCCGAACTTAAATTCAGAGATCTGACATTCTTCTTTCTTTTCAAGCACCGTTCTTCGACAACTCCAAATTTCTCTTTCTTGGAATCAGTGGCGAATAGGAAGGTTCTGTACGATGGATATAGCAATATAGGGGATCCTAAGTCTGATTGGTTTTATATAAGGAAACAGGCCAGATGCTCACGAAGATGGCTCAAATCAAGTAAACTTTAAGCTTCTAATCGAATATCTTGTTCAAGAAGTCTAGGCGTTAACATTCTCCCCCCTTTTTCTTTGTCTTAAACATATCACGTCTTCTCGAAAATGGAGGGTCCACTATACAACAATCGATTGTCCATTCTTCTACAAAGCAGATGCGACTTTCTAAGGATCAAAAAATGCATTACTGATGACAATCTTTATAAGTATCGTCTCCTGGATAAAAGATTTGGACTTGGCACTGGCGGCAGACCATATAAGTATGTGCCCCCAACGGAAAGAGAGGGAACTTCGCAAGCGGTAGGAACAATTAAGTTTCACAAGATTCCTTCTCCGATAGTCATCCAAGACGATGAGGACCTGAACATATACAGAGGGGATGAGGTCCGCGGTGACGTGTCCAAGGAAATCCCGATTTCTACTCCAATCGAAACCGCTGCTCCCGGTGATTTGACATAAGAGCAGTTATTTGACGAGCTGAATAAAATTCCTCTACCCGATGATGTATATACAGAGAAGGACTTTGAAGGGGGGCCTTTCTTCCCTGCTTCTGAATAGACCATCGCTCCAACTAGAGGACAAGAAACTGGTCAGATGAGCCTGTCTTCAGGCCCGGGTCTGTTTGGGGGAATTATATGGGATGCACAAATCACACACACTATCTGACCCTGCACTCTTATATCGTGGGTATTCAAAGTTTTAATATGCTCTTCTCTTTTTTGCAGGAACGATGTCCCGTAGGAAATCTTACTCTTATCGTTCTCTTCGTGAGGGCACACCCAGCCTTCATCCGGGTATTGAGCGCCCTTGTGGCCCTTCTCACAAGCCGACTTCCTCGCAACCTCGGTCTCCACCAAAATCAACCTCTACCAAGCCCTCCAGTTATCCGGAAGTTCCTACAGGGGGAAAGAAACTTCCTAAAGAGTTAACTCCTCCAAAGAGTGCACCTTCCCATAGTTGGTCGTCCAAAAGGCATCACGAATCTAAAGATAGGGGCAAGGATTCATCCAAAGAGTCTGAAAAGGAGAGAAGTGACATCGTCCCTTCCAGCCAGCCAGAGTTGGCTGCCCCCGGGTCACGGGATTACATGCATGGTCCCGAGATTCAAGGTAGGCTGGAAAAGCTGCGGGAACAATTCCCAGACATATTCTTTGATCGGATGACATTTGTTCCAGCCTTGGAACCGGTCCCCAAGAACTGGGACAGCGAAGTTGTTGGGCACATCCGCCATGTTGCCAGGCAATATGAGATGATGAAAAAACATGCAGTTAACCTTTCAGAAGTCATCTGATCGCTTGAAATAGAAGCACACAGATCTAAGGCGAAACTTGAAAACAACGAGAGGGCCAGGACAAAGATGGAGAAGGACCTGGAAGATGCTCAATCCCTGCTTGCTTTAGCATGGAGGGACGCTGAAAATTATAAGATTGAATTAGAGAATGCTAAATAACGCTTTCATTCGGAACTTGACTCTAATAGCCAAGAGAAAATGGCCTTAAAGAAGGAGGTTGAAGACCTCAAAATGGCCAATATCGAGTTGAAAACAGCACAAGGCCATTTTGAAGCTGAGAGGGCTGCTTGGGAGGCAGAAAAAGCGAGTTTAAAAGAAAGTTTGGCTTTGGCTAAAGAAAAAAAGGTGATTTTAAATGATCAGGTTGCGGACCCAGAGAGACGGGCAGCTCTTGCCGAAAAGAATGTTGAAAGTGCCATCGAACTGGCCACTGCTTCTAACAACAAGCTCCTCGAAAGAGAGAAGGATATCAAGGTATTTGAAGAGAATATTTTCGACTTCCTTGGCCAGGTCCTCAAAACTCGCAACATTTCATGGATCCCGGATTACCATGTTACTTTAGCCAATTTATGGGACGCCATTGTTGAGGGTGAAAAGCAGAGATTGGGGGTCGAAGAAATTGATGAGGATGAGTTGATGAAGTACATCTTGAGGGATAATGAGCCTGAGGACCTAGCAGAGGGTCGTCGTCTGATTTTAGCGGAGATGGAAAAGGAGAGGGCCTTGGCTAAGGGTAAAAGCAAAGCTGACGAAGGTTCAAGTTCTGCCGTGGGGCCCAAAACCTCCGGAGTTGAGGAGTACCATCCCGATGATCCACTAATCCCTTTAGGTCTAACTCCCGTAGTTGTTGGAGCTCCTGCAACTACTCAAGAAGGAGGATCTGCAGAAGTTATCTCCTTTTTTTCTCCACAATTCGTCAAAGCAATTGTGAATTGTCGTCGTCTGGTAGAACAACCAATTGAATTAGTAACGTGTGCTCCTCGTAATACAGGTGGCGAGCCCGTCGACAAGGGTGCTGAAAAAGAAAAAGAGGCGGAGAAGGAGGCTGTCTCACAAGGTGCCGGTATTGATATATCAAAACAGGTCGAGGTCACAACAACAGAGAAAAGCATCCCGGCACCTAGCACTGACGTTCCCAAGGATGCTGAGACCATCGAGGCTTTGAAAGACATGGATGGGCATCATGTAGAGG
Source organism: Allium sativum (assembly GCA_030737875.1). Classification (NCBI taxonomy): domain Eukaryota; kingdom Viridiplantae; phylum Streptophyta; class Magnoliopsida; order Asparagales; family Amaryllidaceae; genus Allium; species Allium sativum. The sequence goes on from CM060918.1 coordinate 651,788,156, forward strand.
ATGAGGAAGACATTATCGGCGCCAAAAAAGCCGACGATGATGACGACGAAACCTTGGCCAGCCGAAAGGCTAGGCAGGAGAAAGAGATGGCTTCGAAGAAGGTGGGAGATGAGGCTTGGGACGTAGTCCCCCTTGCTGAATTCGATCCCAAGACTAGGATGATTGTGAAGGTCCAGCCCAAATCCATCAGCCGACAGCTTCATTTTGCAAATCCCGATGACTTCCCAGCTTCCCTTTCTGATAGAAGGAAGAGAAAAGAGGTGGAAGAGGAATCTTCAAAAGAGTCGGATGTTCCTCTTATCGACAAAAGGAAGAGGAAGAAAGGGGAACCGTCTGATGCCGACAAGGCGAAGCTGGAGAGACAAAAGCAAGAGAAGAGGCCAAAGCGTAAATAGGATATTGTTGCTGGTTGATATTTTGTCTTTAGGTTTTCCACTGGCCAGGAAGTGTAATTGTGAGACTGGCCCTCACTTTCCTTTCTAGGTTGTTTTTCACTTTGTTGGTTCGCAGTTTATAAATGAAAGTTTATCTCTTTTTGCATCATTACGTACCTTTCTCAGTGCTTAATCACAGACTTCTTTATACTCTCGGGACAGTTGCCAAGGTTAGAGTTTGAATTCAGTAGTTCAGTCGGTCCCTGATCCTTTAGCAGGGAAGAAGTTCTTTCTCAATGCTCAATCGGAGACACTTTCATACTCTCTCTCTCTCTCTGGAGAGTTAGAGTTCGAGCTCAGCGATTCATTCGCTCCCCGATCCTTCAGCGGGGAAGGAGCTCTTTCTCAGCGCTCAATCGGAGACGTTATTATACTCTCTCTCTCTCTCTGGAGAGTTAGAGTTCGAGCTCAGCGATTCATTCGCTCCCCGATCCTTCAGCGGGGAAGGAGCTCTTTCTCAGCGCTCAATCGGAGACGCTTTTATACTCTCTCTCTCTCTCTTTGGAGAGTTAGAGTTCGAGCTCAGCGATTCATTCGCTCCCCGATCCTTCAGCGGGGAAGGAGCTCTTTCTCAGCACTCAATCGGAGATGCTTTTATACTCTCTCTCTCTCTGAAGAGTTAGAGTTCGAGCTCAGCGATTCATTCGCTCCCCGATCCTTCAGCGGGGAAGGAGCTCTTTCTCAGCGCTCAATCGGAGACGCTTTTATACTATCTCTCTCTCTGGAGAGTTAGAGTCATGGATCAAGTAGTTTGCAATCATGCACGCTCATCAAACTCGTCCTAGGTTTACATTTTAATCCAAGCTCCGAGGATTAAAACCAGTCGGTCAAGCAATTGGAGCATTTGCCAAGGCTTTGAGTTCCTCCAAACAGTCTACGGGAGGAACAGTTGGCAACAGACTTCGGGTACCTGCATTATTCACGTCGCTTTCCATCAAAATAAACAGACAGATAAATAAGGATGCAATAAAGGTAAATGACACACAATATTTTTAGAGTGGTTCGGTCGAATCATGACCTACGTCCACTTTATAATTTTTTGGCTTCAATGAATCAAACTATTCTAGGCTAGTTGTGCCTTATACATGGTGTTCAACAAAGCAAAAGAACAGATTTGAAACTTTTATGCTAAGTATGGCCGTAAATGTTGGGCATTCCACACTCTGGGGATTTCCCTTCCATCTACGGTTGCCAGCTTGAAGGTTCCATTATCAAGCTTGCTAAGAATGGAGTACGGTCCTTCCCACTTTGCTCCCATATGAGTTGGGGGTGGAAAGACACGTTTCAGAACCAAGTCTCCGGGTTCCCAGGTTCGGGCTCGAACCTTTTTGTTGTAATATCGAGCGATCTGTTGCTTGCATCTCAAGGCGCGCAGGTCCGCCTCATCCCTCTTTTCTTCGATCATATCTAGGGAATCAAGGAGCAATTCATTATTAGTCATCGGATCATAATAAGTCACCCGGTGAGAAGGTACCTTTATCTCAACTGGGATGACTGCTTCCGTTCCAAAGGCAAGGGAGAACGGGGTATGTCCTGTTGCCGATTTATATGTTGTCCTGTAGGCCCATAGTGCCAAGGGTAATTCATCAGCCCACATGGCTCTAGCTCGCTTCAGTCTTCTTTTCAGAATAGACTTAATCACTTTATTCGCCGCTTCGACTTGTCCGTTCGATTGCGGGTGCGCCACAGAGGTGTATCGATTCTCAATGTGGTATTTTTGGTAGAAATTTCTGAATTCAGTACTATCGAACTGAGTTCCGTTATCCGTTATTACAATCTTTGGAATCCCAAATCGACAGATGATGTTTCTCACGATAAAGTTGATCACTCGTTTGGTTGTGATCGTAGTTAGTGGCTCAGCCTCGACCCACTTTGTGAAATAATCCACGGCCACAATGGCGAACTTTGCTCCGCCCCTTGCTATAGGGAGACTTCCAATGATATCAATTCCACACATAGCGAAAGGCCATGGGCTCATCATTGTTTTTAACTGATTAGGAGGTGCTCTAGGTATCTTCGAAAATCTCTGGCACGCATCACATCGCGGTGCGTATCTCGCTGCATCCTTGTTTATGGTAGGCCAGAAATAACCATGCCGCAACACCTTTTTTGCCAAAGTTTGCCCTCCAGTGTGGTCTCCACATTCGCCTTCGTGGACCTCTTGTAGCACACGTTTGATGTCATCGTGGGCTATACACCGAAGGAGGGGCATTGAAAACCCTTGTCTGTAAAGAACTCCGCCTTGCAGAACGTATCAGGCGGCTTTACGAATTACCATACGCCTCTCGCTTTTCTTGGTCGGAAGCGTTCCATTCTTCAGGAAATTCTTTAGAGGGGTCATCCAAGACTCCCTTTCTAGTTCCGTCTCTAGTATTAGGTCGGTTTCCATTTGATCTATGCTAGGGGACCGAAGTACTTCAACGGGGGCTAGCCCAGTCAGTTCAGGGTCGTTGGAACTAGCCATCTTCGCCAACTTATCCGCCTGCTGATTCTCTGACCGCGGAATATGAGATATGCTGTAGTGATCAAAATCGTTCAGCAACTCTTTCACTTTCTTTAAATATAAAATCAATCTTGCACTTTTAGCTTGGAATTTTCCAGTAACTTGGTTCACAACTAACTTGGAGTCGTAGAAGATGTTCAGCTTTGTGACCTCTAATTCCTTTGCGATCCTCAATCCGGCTATCAGAGCTTCATATTCGGAATCGTTGTTAGTGGCATGAAACTCCATCCGGATTGCATAGGTTATCAATCGTTTCTCGGGGGTTTCAAGCACTATTCCAGCGCCGGATCTTTCGTCATTCCTAGCGCCATCAGTATACAATCCCCAGGCATTGGGATCGAAAAGTAATTTTGAGGGATTGTTCTCTTCATTGGCTATATCTTCCTCTGGTACGGTAAACTCTGCTATGAACTCGGCTATCACTTGCCCTCGAATTGACTGTCTGGGCTGAAAGTTCAAATCAAATTGACTTAACTCAATATTCCATTTGAGTAATCTTCCAGATGCCTCTGGTCTCTGTAGGACTTGCTTGAGTGGATGATTGGTGTATATGGAAATAGGATGCGCCTGAAAATAATGTCGAAGCTTTCTAGAGGCGATCAGCAAACTATACGCCAACTTTTCTATCCTTGGATAATTACGCTCTGCTGTCGTCAATTTTTTGCTCACGTAATACACAGGTCTTTGGACCTTGTCCTCTTCTCTTACCAACGCTGAGCTGATCGCATGGGATGACACTTCCAAATACACGAATAAGTCCTCGTGATCCATTGGCTTAGATAATATCGTAGGTTTCTCCAGGTGCCTGAGTAAATTCTGAAATGCTTCTACGCAGTCAGGTGTCCATTTGAAGTGGCGTTTCCCTCGCTTTATTAATTCGAAGAATGGGATGCACTTATCCGTAGCCCTGGAGATAAATCTACTTAGTGCGGCCACTTTTCCGGCAAGGCTTTGCACATCCCTAATTTGCCTAGGTTCCTGAATGTCTCTGATTACCGCGATCTGGTCTGGATTATTCTCAATCCCACGGGAACTGACAATGAATCCGAAGAATTTTCCGGAGGCAACACCGAATGAACATTTGGTTGGGTTGAGTTTCATTCCGTACTTTCGAAGAATGCCGAACATCTCTGCCAAGTCAGTAGTGTGTTGAGAAGATTGCTTGGACTTAACCAACATATCGTCGACGTATACTTCCATTGTTTTCCCGATCTGGTTATAAAACATTCTGTTGACTAAACGTTGATATGTAGCGCCCGCATTCTTCAAGCCAAAGGGCATCACCACATAACAATATAATCCCAGATCCGTGATAAAACTAGTGTGTTCTTGATCTGGAACATGCATCGGAACCTGGTTATATCCTGAATAAGCATCCATAAATGAGAGAAGCTCATGACCCGCCGTCGAGTCTACCAACTGGTCAATCCGGGGCAATGGGAAACTATCTTTTGGACATGCTTTGTTCAAATCCGAGAAGTCGATACACGTTCGCCACTTCCCGTTGGTCTTCTTTATCAGGACTGGATTCGAAATCCAGTCTGGGTAGGTTGAGTCTCTGATAAATCCATTAATCTTTAACTTTCCAACTTCTTCTTTCAAGGCAGCGGACCTCTCTGGGCCCAACATTCGCCTATTTTGCTTTACCGGAGGATGTTTAGGGTCAATGCTTAAGGAATGGCTCATGATTGATGGGGATATCCCACACATGTCTGCGTGGGTCCAAGCAAATACATCCAAGTTGTTTTTTAAAAAATCCGTCAATTCTTTAGCGAGATTCGGATTTAACTGGGATCCAATCTTAAGGACCTTCTCCGGGTCACTATCATCGATCGGTACATCCACAGTTGTCTCGTTGGGAGTCGCCATTCTGCCCCCGGGTTCTTGATCCTCTCTGGGATATATATCCTCGGGCATCTCTCTGGGCGACTCTCCAACGACTATCCTCTTTGGTTGCTATAAGGTCTCTGCCCCCGTTGGGGGAGGTGCGCCTTTAGTATCAATATCCCCTCCATTGCGAAGTAACTTTAGTTCGGCAACATAACATGCTCGCGTAGCAACCTGATCCCCTCTGACGATTCCAATTCCAGCTTCTGTGGGGAATTTCAATAACAAGCACCAGGGGGATATAAAGGCTCTAAACTTTGCGAGGGCCGGTCGGCCCAAGAAAGCATTGTAGGGAGATTCAACATCCAAAACCACGAAGGGAAGGATTCTCACTCTCTGGCGTTATCCTTCCCCAAGTGTAACTGGTAACTCGACATAACCCATTGGAGCGGTAGATGCTCCGTTGAATCCACGGATCCATCCTTGGCAGGGCTTCAAGTCTTTTATTTCGAGGTTCATCTGGTCAAATGTCCTTTTGAAAAGAATGTTGACAGAACTCCCGTTGTCCACTAAAACCTTATGGACAGTTGCTGGTCCAATAGGTACTGTAATTACAAATGGATCTTCTGTTGGAGCATGGACTCCAATGCTTTCTCGTTCTCGGAAAACTACATCGTCGGTCATCATCTTTTGTTGCTTCACCGGGATACTGTCCTCGGGGTTGCTACACTCCCCTACCTCGAGGTGTTGTTTGGCTGCATTGACGTATTGATCCAATGCCTTGGAACTATGCCCGGCGAGATAAAGTCCTCCGATTACGGTATTGATAACAATGTTCTTTCCCTTTTGCTGGGCAGTCGGCCTAGCAGCAAGTTGATTCTGGTTCTGATTTGGGGCCTGTATTGCTTGCCCCTTGTCTCTGGGCGTTACTCAGTATTCATCTAACTTTCCTTCTCGAAGCAGCCTTTCGACTACATCTCTTAGGTGACGGCATTCATTTGTCGAATGGCCGTGAATCTGATGAAAGAGACAAAACATCCCCGTTTCACGCTCTTTCTCCGTCGACTCTCTGGGAGGTGGCCTCTTATTCTGGAGGACTTCATACGCATCCATGAAGATATTTTCCAGAGTATCATTTAATGGCTTTTAACTTTCAAAGGCCCTGGGACGAGTCCTTCTCTGGGAGTCGTTCCCTCGGTTCCTCTTCCGGTTGTTGCCGTTACCATTATTATTGTTATTACCTGAATGTCGACCACCCTGATTCCGATTTCCGACATTAACCTCGACTTTACCCGAGCTGTCTCCTGTCTGCTTTATAGCGACATTGCTCTGGATTTCCTCCTTATCAGTTGTTTTTGCCTTTCGGTTAGCATATACCTCTTCCCGGCGTAAATGTACGTTAGCTTTCTCGTAGAATAACTCTCTAGTATGGGGTGGTTTGCCTGCCAGCTATCTCCCGAATTCAGTGTCTTTATCTACTCCGTCAATCAGTGTTGCGACAACGGTCGGTTCATGGGGATCTTTAACCTCAGTAGCGGCCAAATTGAAACGATCCAGGTACACCCTCAAACTCTCGCCTGGTCGCTGCTTGACAAGGAACAAGTCAATCACACTTTTTGTTTTTTGTGCATAGATACGGAATTGTTCTACGAACTTCTCACTCAACTCCCTAAAGCTAGAAATCGATCTTGCTGGAAAGCGAGTAAACCATAGCAGTGCTACATCCTCCAAAAATATGGGAAACGCTTTACACTTGACAGCGTCAGAAGCAGCAGCAGCAGTCATTGACCAAGAATATCTCATTAGATGCTGGACGGGATCAGACCTGCCCGCGTATCGGTTCATCTGTGGCATGTTGAAATGCCTTGGGAAAGTCGCATCCAAAATATCATCAGTGAAAGGGGTGTGACTGCGGTCGATCCCCCAATCTTCATTCCGTTGTCCACGGCTATCGGCCAGAATCTGATGGATCATGGCTGCAACATTTGCACTGGTCAGCGGAGGTTCAGGGTCAGTGCCTCTGGCTCGGCGGGGTTCTCTAATTTCTTTTCCGGGAGCAGTCACGAAATCAGGGGTTCGGATGGGGCTTCGTTGCCCCCTGTTACCACGAGCATGTGCGCGGCAACGGGGCTGAGGTAGTCTGTTATGTACGGGACTGTCCGCATCTCGAGCCTTGGGAGTTGCGGCTTGATCGCTCACATTACGGTTTGAGGGCCCCGCCCCCAGCGCTTCTTCTTCCTGTGATGGCAGGGTTCCGAACCGAAGCTGCTCTATGTTTTCGGCTCTCTCATACGGTCGTCGCGGAGGTCTCGGCGATTCCTCAGACGAAGAAGAATATCCTGGAGTGAGTGAACGGACTGGCGGCCTTCTTTGCCTTGCGAATTCATCAAGCCTTCTATCCGTAGCAGTCAAATTTTGTCGTAGGACGGAGCTTTCCTGCCTTTGGGCAGCCAATTCATCAAATAGCCTCTCCCACATTTCGGAAAATCGAGAGAGATCCCCCACAGTAACGGGAGCAGCAGGATCATATTGATCATCATCACTTTCTCTTATGCGCAAAGAGCTCGAGCCAGGTCGAGCGGAGGGGCCAGAATGGTAGGAGCGAGCCATAGGCTCCTTTCCAGGTCGAGTTGTAGTCTGATCATCAATTCGAATCGCTGTGGTTCGAGGATGGCGGCTCACAATGCCCCCCGAGATCGATTCGCGGTCGCGGTGCGTGGGGGATTCGAGACGTTGCCTCGGGATCGAGTAACAACCCCTTCAGCAGTACGGATCGTCTCGTTCTCGTCGACTCGGAGCGTGGCGTCTTCATCGGATCGATTCGCCCCCAGCGCTCCGCGATCCAGAGTCTCCTCATTGCCTAGCTCGTGCACACTTTCTTCAATTGTTTCATTGGTTTGCGAAACTCGTGCTTCCTTAGATCTTTTTCCATCCATGATATCCGAATCGCTGGAATCTTCAACGAGCTGAATAGTGAAACTTTAGGATTGTTTTCTCAGTGAAAGCACCAAAATGTTAGATCAAAATTTGGACCTAACACCAAAATTGTTCCGAATGTTATAGAGTTTCAACTGAAGAATGAGGAAAAAGAAAATAACACACAGAATTTATAGTGGTTCGGCGTTAACGAGCCTACGTCCACTTTATATATTATTGATTATACTTTGAAAGCTAATACAATCAATGATTCCTCTTAATACTCTCGTAGTTTGACAATAATGGCAGATTCAGTACTCAATATTGCCAAAAGATCCCAAAAAATGCCAAGCTCCGGGCTATTTATAGCTGATTTTGTCAGGCGGGTCGTGGTAACATGTGGCACGAATCCCGAGAACATCGGATCGCATCGCCTCCGTTGAGCAAATAGTCAAATTTGTCGTTGTGGACAGGTGTCGCGATCCCCTTGAAAATCGGATCTTGTAGATGGGGAGAATCAGTCAGAATGCCGGTTAGGGACACGTGTCGCTAGATCCGTGCGTCTCGGGTCGCTGAAGACTAGCTCACGCTTGAACGGGTCAGAAGGTTCGCCATGCATCAGGAGATCGGATCGGTCTAATCTGGGCAACAATATAGGTTCGGATCGAGCCACATAGAGGTTTCGTTCCGCTGATTGAATGGGGGCGATCCGTTGAGACGCGATCCGATGGTGGGCGAGTCGATAGTGTGCGATCCGACATCGGGCGAGCCGATGATGCAATCCATTCCTTCATGTTCTTAGAGAACGTGGTTTCATGCTTTCTTCTTATGAATGACCCTGGGTGGCTTGGTCAAAAATCTAGCCAACACCATTATTAACACTTTACTTTAAAATAAGGTAATTCACGGTACCACGCCGTATGTCACGGAATAGATTTACTCCATGTGAATACCAAAACTTGAAATAAAATGATTTAATAAACAACTTAATGCTTTTGGAAAAATGAAGCTATAATAAGACTCAGGTCCCATCACACAATGCAACGCAAGCCGTAGGATAGAGTTTTCCCTTATAATAGCCAATCATGCTTGTTACATTTAAAACAAATCATTTTGACACTACTATAAGTGCATTGTGTCAAAATCAACATCAAATATAAATGTATCAAACATAGACGGCATTGGTACCATATATTATGCCGCCATATATTGGTTTACAACTGAAAACAAAAAGTCACGTTTTAGAATTTGGATTCCCATCCTTAGTCAAGGCAGGATTTGGCTCCTTCCAATTCGAGTCACCTCTAGCAAGATGACTCGGGATCACACGTATGGGCAACCTTGGATCTTGCAGTTGCAGTCCATACTTACTTTAGTGCATTGGTTATTTCTGAACAGTACGTTTCTTGGTACTATCGAACCTCTAAAATGGTCAGTATGTCGACCTATCATATCCGAGGCGCCTCGCTATCCATCATCCGCATAAGTAAATATGCCTGGGCTCCATACCAAGGCACTACCTCTTGCTAGAAAGAAACGCACGCACTTCGTGTTGTCCCTAATCCCATTTTAGAATTATACAGAGGTGTGAGGCTCGCGAATTAACGCTCTACACAAAGCTATGCTAATTAATGCCATGCTTAGATCATCATCCATAAGACTCTGCTTTTCAACAAAAGCCTTAATCATTTACATATTAGCATGCCAGATTGTTAATCCATTCCGTACTACTGATTTCCACTAATATATAACCTCTAAGCTCGTACGTCTGAAAGAAGGGTTTTAAGCAAGAGTATAAATACTCTGCCACCAAACAGATATATATTTAATAGAAATCAATCAACACAGAATGAAATACAATGTCAGACACCCATCCATTTACAAGTCCGTTCTGGGTCTGAACGAAACTGGAGGCACCTTGTTTCTCGTCCCATATGTCCAATACAGGAGCGAGGTCCTCGCATGTCCGGTTGATCTCCAAGTACGTCTGGACGATAACCACTCATTACCTTGTCTTGGGTGTACAGCCTGATCAAGACATCAGTAATCATCCATACGATGTGAAGATCCCCATTCTTCCAGCACCGTCTTCATATCATCAACTTTTAGTCATCGTATTAGTTATCCAGATAGGGATAAACCCAGCCAATCCAAATAAATCGCGTATTTTATAATCAAGAATCAAGTGCTGTAAAAACACATCATACACCTCATTCCAATTTAGAATATTGTCGTATTCAAATATTAACATGTCTAGGGAAGGATTCCCATTAATTTTATCAAAGATAAGTTCATTTAAAATTATTGTTAAATCTTCCTTTAGATATCATTACAAAAGATTTTATTTTATCCTTTCCACAACTTAAATCCAGTTAAGGTTTATCAAACTAGTTGGGATTATCTAGCCATACCGAAGTAATCATTTATTATTTCCAATCCCAATCTATTCATCCTATGGAGTAAAACTGGTAGTACTCCATATCTAACACGTACTGGGTTATCGGTAAATTTAATTACCATTTCACATTCAAATCTAATTAAAGATTTAACTATCGCTTGGAGTAAAACTAGTGGTACTCCATTCTCGATCATTTCATGAATTTGATAAATTTTATTATCCCATTCTCGTTCCAATCTAATTAACGATTTATTAAAACTCTAGTTCAGTTTTAATCTCAAGAATCATTGCATAATGATTATCCAAATTTAGGAAATTAATCATGCTTTTAACTTGGTTAAAGAACCAGTGTCATTTAAAACACAGTTCACGATAAACCCAAATCGTCTTCCATCGAAATGGAATCTACATTGAAATCATAACGTTATATAATCGATATAAATTTCTGTATCAAATCGATAATATAAATGGAAGGACTTCTAAATTCCATAAATAGTAACGGTCTTCCTCCAAAGAAGCTAATCTCGATTATTAAATCAAATCCCATTCAATTCCAATTCAATATATTAAATTGGAAAACTTTATTTTGGAAAATTTCCATTAAATCTAAATAAAAAAATTGTAAATTCCAAATCATATTTTCGCTGTTAATTGGGTTTTAAGAACAAATGTAATTTAAAACATCGTTCACAACAAACCCAAAATCGACTTCAATTTAATCCCAATTAATAAATATAATTGGAAAACTTCATTAATCTTAATTAAAAGAGTTATTCCTTTCTCAACTAGGTTTTAGAGAAGTGTTTTTTAAGACACCATTCATGACAAACCCAAAACCCGATTTGATATTAAATACAAGGCTGTAAATAGAAATTATATCGACTTATATTCAATGTCAAATTCTAAAACCAACAAATATTGTATTGGAAACAACGATATATGTATATATATATATATATATATCTTCCAAATTCCCTAACCATATCCGTATAACCACGAATCCAATATCGAAATATTTCGAAGATTATTTCAATTCAAACTTTGGAAAAAATTGGTTATATTATAACCATTTCAATTCCTTTTAGTTCTCTATTTTAGTTGTTAACTAGTTCATTCTGATAAAAATATCATTTATCCTTATAAGTATGGAATATTTCATCCAAACTCTTTCTAAATCATTTATTATGATTTTACATAATTTCTCCATATTTTTAATATATGTATTAAGCCCCTTACAGTCGGTTTCCAATAACCGCCCCCGAGCTACATCCATAGCGACCTTTGCTAAAATTGATTTGGACATATCTTAAAAGCAAACCATTTGATTTCAAATCTCTTATTACCATTTGAAATCTCTTTTTGATACAAACCCAACGGTTCCAGTTTTAGGAGAATCCGACAGTCGAATCTCTCGTTACATCAATTTGCAGTTAATGGTTGAAATTCACGAACGATCGCTACGCGGCATATTCTGTTAAGACCATTTAAATATATATAATATATCTATTGTCGATTTCCATTTAAAATGTATTTTATAAATCCTTTTAAATTCGTTTTAAAAATGATTCTGTCTTCCATTTCAATTTTAAATCAAAGTTGAATATTCTATATCATTATAATATTATAATGATAATATTTTCAAGATATCGGATTTTGAAATCCATTTCCTTTTCTCATTCATTATAAAATGAATAAAATCGATTGAAAAATCCGTTCGAGTTAAAATGGCGCAAATCTTCTTAACTCGGCTTTATTCATTTTAATATTTTCTTGTCCATCCGAAATAGGACATCAAAACCATATTATACTTCTTCACTTGATATTATTTTAAAATGTTCATTATTTCCAAATTGGAATGAGATCCAATCAATTACCATATAATTTTGGTTATATGGTTTTCATACATCGCATGTATTCAACAATAATAATAAATGATCATCAAACATTCAAACATCATCCAAAGTGCATCTATAACAGTATAAGTATTAAAATGAATAAATAACGCTCACTTAGTTTGTCAATCAATCGATTGACATACAACTAAATATTAGGATTAGTGTATGTCAATTATCATCCCAATACCCGTGTGTGATTTTAACCAACAACAGTGAATTTAAATAAATCTTTAGTTAATTAATTTAACAAATTCAAATTTGGTTTGAATTATTTTTCTACTTAGCAAATTTACTGTGAGGACCCGAACTTTCGGTACTTTTTGAGCTGGAAAAAACAACACAAGTCCAACCCAAATTGCACTGAAATTCCAGATGTCAATAGGAAGAAGTAAGAGGGTGAGCTAAGAAAGAAAGAAATATTTGAATAAAAAAAGAAGTACCAACACAAGATCAGAGTCTCACATCGCAGCAGAACAAAATATAATATAGAAATAAATCTTTATACAACTTTAAATAAAAACTTACAATCATCTGAGTACGTCACACATCTGGATAGTTATGATATTCTGTCCTCAAATACAACACACAGCGGAATAACTATATATCATTCGCTTGGACACTTCCAGCTCGTCTCTTCACTACACCCGATAACCTAAACCTGTACAGCCTGTTCTAACCCGAGCATTGCAAACGCGCATATCAGTCTGGTGAACCAGAGTGAGAAAACACACTAAGTTTATGGGTATCATCCAACTTGATTTTAAAGTTAAAATATTTTTAAAAGAAAGTATAATAGTAAGACCGAATCCACACATAAATACGGACAGTTTTTACCTTACTATAACCCAAATCGTTTTTGAAAACATATATCGTCTGATATTATAATAATGTCTAATATCAAGTAAACAACAATCTAGCAGAACGCTTGCATCTCACGCTCCACATACATAGCATACAATCAAAACCGGAGGTGCTTATTGGAGAATGGATTACCAACTATGGCAAGGTATGGGACCACCATCCGACAATGTACATCTGGAGATGAATACATTGGGGATTCAACAAGAACATCTTGCAGCCTTGGCTAAACATGACCGGCCCCTCATTTCGCTTGAGAGTACCGAATATATCATTACCACGGTTGCGGGCCAGCCAACCGAACCGATCGCATACAAATAAAATAATGGGACAACCGAAGGCATTTAATTTCACCAAATCAGGTAATGACATACCCTTTTGATAGCTGCGACCCACATAGCCATGCGACCTACCCGATTTTGTATCATTTCCTAGTTGATGAAGCTTGACATCCAAATTAATTAATTAACTAATGAGTTTATTTATTTTTATTTAATTTAGAACATCTGGCTTCTCCTTCAGGACAACACATCTCCATCCACTTTGAATGCCACATCGTCAGATCCACTGGATATCACGTAATGTTGATTTCCACAAAAGTACTCTGAGCGTTAAGCTAAAGAAGTTGTCCAGCCTTCTCTGACACTAACAGAGATATGTTTGTAGAAAATCAATATATGTGATCCCTTTGGAAATACTTTGTTAGACACTCGTCCATACAAGTCATCCAGGAACAGGATGAACCGATGGCACCCTCCTACCACATCCTATATAGGTATCACCACAAGGATCAGCAGCGAGTAGTCCTTGCTGTTGGATCTAGAATAACCCTGGAGGGGGGGTGAATAGGGTTTTTGACAGTTTTTAACTGAATTAAAAAATCAAACGAGATAAATAAAAATAAACAGATCACAGAATATAGAAGAAACAGAAATGCAGAAAATAAATCACACACAGATATACCCAGCTTCGGCAAAACCCTGCCTACTGCTGCATTTCTAAGGTTTCTACTAGGTGATATAACAGATCCCGCATACAAGACCATGTACACTCGCAAACCCTGCTCCTATTCTAACCCTACGCTCAAACCCCTAGACTGATCGATATCCCCTCGATCAGATTTTCCCGTATTACAAAACTTTAACACGTAATCCCAGATTTTACAGACTCTGTGAACTATCAGCCAATACCCTGACTGATTCCCCCTAGAAATTTTACAGACCTCTAGAAACTGTTTGACGGTTTGCAGTACACGTTGAAACAACACAAAAAATAAAAACAATTAAGAACAAAGAAAACAAATCTAAAACCCTTAGGAGTTAAAAGATAAGGTCATCCCCTTTTAATCCTTGAGTAAAAAAGTTGGCTGGCCATTTGAACGTGGTGCACCCACACTTCTATGTCCCGATTCCTTTCACTTTCCCTTTTGCTCTGGGAATTAAAAATGGCGGCAGCTTGAAATCGAAACCTAGGGTTTCTTCAGTCTTTCCCAAATCGATGCTTTGATTGATTGAATTTGTTTCTCTGATGCTTCAGAATCTCGAGGCTTGCTTCTCGACTTGGAAGACTTCGATTTGTGGATGGTTCCGATCGAAAACACTTGTGAATAAAATTGTGAGTTTTCTGTCTTATCTTTTCTTGCTTTGAGAATGCTTGAATTTGAGTTTGTAGGTTTCGATTTTTCGTTTCCTTGCCTGTGATGAATCTGCGTGTAATATAGGGTAAAAATAATACCCTAATAACCTCTGATTTCGTATATAAATGACTTGGCCTGATTTTGTGTTGTTTCCCCTTTTGATTCTCGGCTTGAATTGATTTGCCCCTTTTGTTTCTCTGTAAATTAGCTGAGATAAAAACAAACTTTGTGATGATTCTGGACATACTTTCATACATCCATTTCTAGCATGATTTATTTTAGGAAAACAACCTGATTAATTTCCCTTTCGAATTTGAACCCACTCTGCATTGATTAGATATGGTAATTCAGGAATAAATATTTGTTGTCCCCTTTTTTATTGAAAAAATAAATCTGCTTTGAATTCCTCTTTTAAATCGATTGATTGGATTGATGAAATGTTGGTTGCCTTGTTTAAAATACCACGGCCTTGAATTGTTTGTGTGTATTTCCATTTTTGTTTCTCTTCAAAATTTCCTCGATTTGAATTTCCTGATTTAAAAAAATATCTGCTGGTCCCTTGAATAACGTGAATCATTTCTGGAAATTTATTTTGAAACTGCATTGTGACATTGATTACTTTCCCTATATGATCTGTGCCATTTCATTTCTGAAATCCGAAATATGCCTTGATACAAAACTTTGCTTTAAAACATGAAACCAATTTAAGACTTGCTAAAAAACAAGAATGATTCTTTGCCAAAAATGTTTGTGAGAAGATTTGAAACCTGCCATAAAAAGAAACCTGATTTCTGGATAACAGTTTAAAGCTTGCCAAATAGTGCATGTCCATTTATTCTTTTCAATGTTGATTGAAATTCTTTCTGTTGGATGGCGTGATACAGCATTTTGATATCCTGTATAACTGCTACTCATCTGAATTTAACACTTCCATCCTGGCTCCATTGTAAATGCCACTGTATAAACACATATGTATTATGCTTTATTCATGCATGTTCACCCATATTTGTTGTGCTTTCCATGATGCATGAAAATGTGAATACTCATGCAATTTCAGTTTGCACCATGCATGTGTACTTTGCTGAATTTGTGGTGTTCTTCTTTGCCCTGTTCTGCATTATCATGTACTTCTCCTGTATTGCTGTGTCTTCTTGAACCTAGTTTCCATTTGCTTGTTCACTACTCATAATGCATGTGATACTTCACTGGTTCCACACACACTTGCTTTGACCATGGCTGTTCCAAAGTTTTTTTTGTCATGCATACATGAACTATGGTATGTTTATGCATTTGCACATCACGCTGTCTCGACCAGATGCAGATCCACCATTAACCTGAGTCATGCCTTCTTGACTGTTGATTCACCATGGCTGTCCATTTGTATAAGAACCATGCTTGAAACAATTGTGTCACATCTGCACTTATGATCTGCCATGATTGTTTAGTTGCACTGACAATGCTGCTGAGAAGTTTATTTCATGTTTCATGTAGTTGCATTTGTATTGTTCACACTCTCGACTATTTGATGTTGTTGCCTCGGCCACTTTGACTTGTCATGTATACTTTTTGGCTGAAACATTGTATTTTTCATTTGCTGGCTTTATGTTGACTTTTCTGATTTTTGGCTCCATGTTGATTTTGGCTCCGCTGGTTTACATTTGTTTTGTTGCTCGAGTGTTGCACTGAGTCGAGATGGTCCACGTGGCTCCTCCTCAGCTGCATACACTGTATTCTGATTGGCGAGGCAGTGCACATATGTATATTTATACATGTGTGTATATGCAGCCATCAGACGAGTTGTCCCTGTCCCTGCATTGAGATATATATGTTGTCTGCCTTGTGGTATTTACAGTGTATCACTGTGAATATCACAAGCTGTCTAGACACAGATTGATGATTTAACAAATCAGATCAAGTCAGGAAAAATGATGAGAAACACACCAGAAAACTGAGGCAAATAAGATTTTTTAAAAAATAAAATTTATATTTGCACATATTCTGTTTCATTTCTATAGCAGTGTACTGTGTGTGTGTTTCATATGTGACAGGTAAGCAGGGATGTCTTGACTGACTGGACTGGACAGAGACCAGTGAAGACTGAAGATGAAAGCCAGTGAATGAAGCAGTGTCAGTAAATAAAAAAAATCTGTATACGAGTCTGTGAATGTATTGTAGTGAATATCAGTGAATATAAGAGAAATGTATAAACAGTGGAGTTTATAAATTTGTACTGTTTTGATAGTGAAATAAAATATTATATTTAAATAAAATACTGTGTGAATATTTATGATTCTGTACAGTCGTATGTTATTCAAATATAAATATTATATTCCAGTCTGTGATGTATACTAACAGTACAATATCAAACACATTAAAATAATATTTATTTGGTTGTTATCATCAAACAAAAATCATATAATTGTGTATACAACACCGTTACATACAACAATCTCCCCCTTTTGATGATGACAAACAAATAAAAGATTTTGTATACAATAGATGTGTTTGACAGTGAATATTGAACTCCCCCTATTTATAGCTCCCCCTTCAACAGACAACTCCCCCTATAACTGTGCATGAGTGAAATGAATAATAAATTTTCAAAATTAAAAATATTTATAAAATATTCACTCATAAATCAAAATCTAATCCATTCTCCCCCTTTTGTTATCATCAAAAGGATACAGAGGTTAAAATATAGATGAAAAACGACTAAAAAATATAATTTCAGCTTAAGAGGAAGAACGGTCGTCATAAATCTCAATTAGTCAAACAAAAATCATAATAAACTGAGAACTGGTGGCATATTTCACATTGTAGAAAAAAGACTGATTTACGATGAAATTTATATAAATGAGTAGAGTTATATAAAAATGAATTTCAATTTATTTTTAACCGAATTTTTATAAAAATGAGGCTAAAAAACAGTGATGGATTTCGATTATAATTATAATTCAATTTAAGTGACAAAATCGAATAATCTCAAACCCCAATACCTATCAATCAACAAATCATAATACGTCATAAAATTTCAACACATTTCACAGATTAGAAGGTGGATTGATAGGCTGGTTATTACACACCAAGGAGAATTAAAAAAAAAATTTATTGCAAATTATTTTCTTTTCTTCTTCTTTTGATTTAAGAGCACCCTGACCACGCATAACCAGAGCTTGGATTTTTAAATGAGGTCAGTTGCAGCTTAAATTATAAGTTGTCTCATAACCATGCATAACCAGAGCTTGGATTTTTAAATGAGGTTAGAGACACGCTTATGAATCAATTATATATTTTATCATTTTCAGCTTTAAATATAAAAAAAAAACTCCCCAGTATATACAACCAATATGAATGATAGAAATGTGATAGGTACAGAAATGGACTGTGAAATAAATTTCTAAATTAATTAAATTATGAAATATGACCAACTGTACCGGGATTATTGAAAATTTTCAATTGACACTAATTCTGAAAAAATAATGCAGTCACATTTCCATCACAACTATTTTCACTGTTTTAAGATTATTTTAAAAATATAAACTCTCCACATTAATATAAACTCATAATGGATGACAGAATGATGAGAGGCAAAGTAGATGATCGTGAAATAATTGCCAGTTCAAAAATATTATAATAAATATTCAACCATCATAAAATCTCCTCTTATTATGAAATATATTGCAGTCATAATTCATCACAACTTCAAAAACTGATAATAATTTTGATGAATTATAAATACAGTTCAATTGGATATTGATTTCAATTTCTAAATGAATAATCAACAAATAATTTTAAAGTTGAAAATCAATTACAAGAGGAAATGTGAAAAGTTATACAGGACAAGAGGGAAAAAAATCAGCACTTCTGATACCAATTGTTCTCTTTTCTCGAGGATTTAAAATTGACACTTGAGACGAACAAGAATATCAAAGAGTTTCAAACACAGAGCCCACGCAGACAAGATTTACAAATTTGGCAAGCAACAGACAAATCAAAACAGGCAGTTATTTGAAAACAGTATCAGAGCAGCACAAAAATAGTTTCAAAAAAAAACTTGTCAGAAAGATGGTCACATAAGATGGTTCATGATCCAAGATTAAAAATACCATTTATTTTAAATCATTTGATGAATATGAAATACTCTAGATTCAATGAATCGATTACACCAATTATTAATGTCAGATTCAAGATATGTGTGTGATTCAATAAATCAATAATTTCAAATGAGTTTAAACAAATAAATATTTAAATCAATTAATCATGAAATATCAATGATTTTCAAAGACCATTTTCAAAAAGAACTTTTCAAGAATTTCTCAAAAACTATTTCTTACAAGCCCAATAGAAATGTCAGATCATTTACATCAAATTTGAGAGGTATTCATGATACCAGAAATTAAAAAATAATTTATTTGAAATCACTTGAATCAATGTTAAGTTTGAGATATAATGAATCAGTCACACAAGGTTGATTATTTCAAATTTTAAGAGGTGTGTGATATTCAAAATACCAAGAATTTCAGATGATTTCAAACAAACTAATTTCAACCATAATAATCATGAATAAAGATGAATTCCAAGATATATCACTGAGATTCTAGCCCATCCAAAAATGTTTAAGTCAATCTGAAAATTAATGAAATCATCACAACTGATAAATAACAGAGTGTACTGTAATGAGTATAATATTTTCAGCGTTTCCACAATGAATTGGAAGAACCTCAAAACAGCATAAGCGTGTGAAATTTCATTAATTATTCAGATCTTCAAAAAAAATTTAGAATTCTAATTAACAGTGTTCAAGATATGATATGAATGCATCAACACTGTTATGAATTCAATAATCAGAAACTAAACTTCAAAACAATTGTAGATATTTACAAGTTTAAATATAAGATCTGGAAAAGATTAAAATATCAGAATTATATTCAACTAAGGCAAATTTCCAGAAAATATGAATTCTACAATTGGAAGTTAATGAAGCCCAGAAGAAGTTACAGTGATGTGACAGTGAAAAATTAAAACAGAAGAGATAAAGTAAATACACAGAGGGGGTAGAAGGAGAAATAAACAAAAATAAAAATATTTACAAAGATGAGTTTAGAGATCATACCAGAATCCAATGTAAATCAGAATCTCTAACTCAACAGATCTTGGCCTAAGGAACTGTAAATGACACAGAGTTATAGACAATCTTGATTTCAAATTTCTTTTCAGCACAGCAGTTCCTCAGCCACCTTCGATACCTAACAGTTTATAGAATCGAGTGGTCTAACAAAGTTTGTAAAACCACTCATAGTTGTATTCATAGCTTTAGGTACCCAAATCTGCTTATATAACAATCCGTTAGAATCAAATAGAGTTCCCTTTGTAACCCAAATTTGTTTAGGTTTTCCAAAAATCATTTTATTTCATTTCGTGATCCAAAATGAATTGTTATCAAACCAATTCTTATCTCGATTGTGATTCAAAAAACTTTTGGAATTTTTAAAATTTAAATTTTTAGAATGACTTTTCTTGAAGCAGTTTAAAGAGTTTTTGAAATCACAAGAGTTCAAACTTTCAAAATCATTTCTTTTCCCAAAACCAAGACCATTTTTATGACCAGAAGAAAATTGATTTTTCAACAACATATTCAAAGATTTTTCACCAATTGAAAAGCGTTTCAAACTCAATTCAAGATTGTTGATTTTGGATTTAAGATCAGAATTCTCTTTCATTAGATTCGAACAACGATTAATGCAGATCTTTCTCTTTTCAGTATCATTCTGTTTCAAAATCAAATTTTCGTTTTCAAGCATTTTAACTTTGGTCTTGGATTCAAAGATCTCTGATTCAAATTTAATTTGTTTTTCAGATCCAAGTTTCTTGAGATTTTCAATCTCTTTTTCAAGCTCACTCAAAATCAGATCTGTTTTCAACAAACTATCACTTTCAGCAATTTCAAGTTTGGAATTTTCGATAGTCTTAAAATTGTTAAATTCCTTTTGAAAAAAATTGTTTGTATTTTTCAACTCAATCTCGTTACCTTTTAAAACTAGAATTTCTTCTTCAAGCCTTTGAATGTTATTGTTGAGATGAAAGAGATATGTTTTTAATTTCAAATAATTTTCACAATTAGAATTTTCAAATTTCACAACATTTTCAAGTTTTAATTCCAAACAATGAATTTTGCTGGTCAATTCATGATTTTCAGTTTTCAAAGATTTGTTTTTAGATTGGAGTTTATCAACAGATTTCGTTAAATCAAGGCACATGTAAACCAAATCTTCATATGAGAGTTTTTCTGTTTCAGCATTTGTTGATTCTCCATCATCTGATTCATCTGAAGTTTCATCTACATGACTTGTTAAGCATAGATCTGAATCAAAGTTGACATTATGGGGTTTTGAGCTGTTGTCAGATTTTCCATACAACTTGTTGAGAGTTCTCCAAACTTCCTGTGCAGATAAACAATGACAGATAAGATTAAACTGTTCAGTGCTAAGATAGTCAAATATAATTTTCATAGCACGAGCATTGAAATTAATATCTACAATATCAAACCCATTGATAATGACATCCCAACATTTAATATTAACAGATTTTAAATAAAATTCCATTTTGGATTTCCAGTTTAAAAAATTTGTTCCATTGAAAATAGTTGGAAATGAGCTGGACTGACTCTCTATCGACTGACAACTAGGAATCACCATTACTCTAGAGTTAACAGAATACCTGCTCCGATACCACTGTTGGATCTAGAATAACGCTAGAGGGGGGGTGAATAGGGTTTTTGACAGTTTTTAACTGAATTAAAAAATCAAACGAGATAAATAAAAATAAACAGATCACAGAATATAGCAGAAACAGAAATGCAGAAAATAAATCACACACAGATATACCCAGCTTCGGCAAAACCCTGCCTACTGCTGCATTTCTAAGGTTTCTACTAGGTGATAGAACAGATCCCGCATACAAGACCATGTACACTCGCAAACCCTGCTCCTATTCTAACCCTACGCTTAAACCCCTAGACTGATCGATATCCCCTCGATCAGATTTTCCCGTATTACAAAACTTTAACACGTAATCCCAGATTTTACAGACTCTGTGAACTATCAGCCAATACCCTGACTGATTCCCCCTAGAAATTTTACAGACCTCTAGAAACTGTTTGACGGTTTGCAGTACACGTTGAAACAACACAAAAAATAAAAACAATTAAGAACAAAGAAAACAAATCTAAAACCCTTAGGAGTTAAAAGATAAGGTCATCCCCTTTTAATCCTTGAGTAAAAAAGTTGGCCGGCCATTTGAACGTGGTGCACCCACACTTCTATGTCCCGATTCTTTTCACTTTCCCTTTTGCTCTGGGAATTAAAAATGGCGGCAGCTTGAAATCGAAACCTAGGGTTTCTTCAGTCTTTCCCAAATCAATGCTTTGATTGATCGAATTTGTTTCTCTGATGCTTCAGAATCTCGAGGCTTGCTTCTCGACTTGGAAGACTTCGATTTGTGGATGGTTCTGATCGAAAACACTTGTGAATAAAATTGTGAGTTTTCTGTCTTATCTTTTCTTGCTTTGAGAATGCTTGAATTTGAGTTTGTGGGTTTCGATTTTTTTTTTCCTTGCCTGTGATGAATCTGCGTGTAATATAGGGTAAAAATAATACCCTAATAACCTCTGATTTCGTATATAAATGACTTGGCCTGATTTTGTGTTGTTTCCCCTTTTGATTCTCGGCTTGAATTGATTTGCCCCTTTTGTTTCTCTGTAAATTAGCTGAGATAAAAACAAACTTTGTGATGATTCTGGACATACTTTCATACATCCATTTCTGGCATGATTTATTTCAGGAAAACAACCTGATTAATTTCCCTTTCGAATTTGAACCCACTCTGCATTGATTAGATATGGTAATTCAGGAATAAATATTTGTTGTCCCCTTTTTGATTGAAAAAATAAATCTGCTTTGAATTCCTCTTTTAAATTGATTGATTGGATTGATGAAATGTTGGTTGCCTTGTTTAAAATACCACGGCCTTGAATTGTTTGTGTGTATTTCCATTTTTGTTTCTCTTCAAAATTTCCTCGATTTGAATTTCCTGATTTAAAAAAATATCTGCTGGTCCCTTGAATAACGTGAATCATTTCTGGAAATTTATTTTGAAACTGCATTGTGACATTGATTACTTTCCCTATATGATCTGTGCCATTTCATTTCTGAAATCCAAAATATGCCTTGATACAAAACTTTGCTTTAAAACATGAAACCAATTTAAGACTTGCTAAAAAACAAGAATGATTCTTTGCCAAAAATGTTTGTGAGAAGATTTGAAACCTGCCACAAAAAGAAACCTGATTTCTGGATAACAGTTTAAAGCTTGCCAAATAGTGCATGTCCATTTATTCTTTTCAATGTTGATTGAAATTCTTTCTGTTGTATGGCGTGATACAGCATTTTGATATCCTGTATAACTGCTACTCATCTGAATTTAACACTTCCATCCTGGCTCCATTGTAAATGCCACTGTATAAACACATATGTATTATGCTTTATTCATGCATGTTCACCCATATTTGTTGTGCTTTCCATGATGCATGAAAATGTGAATACTCATGCAATTTCAGTTTGCACCATGCATGTGTACTTTGCTGAATTTGTGGTGTTCTTCTTTGCCCTGTTCTGCATTATCTTGTACTTCTCCTGTATTGCTGTGTCTTCTTGAACCTAGTTTCCATTTGCTTGTTCACTACTCATAATGCATGTGATACTTCACTGGTTCCACACACACTTGCTTTGACCATGGCTGTTCCAAAGTTTTTTTTGTCATGCATACATGAACTATGATATGTTTATGCATTTGCACATCACGCTGTCTCGACCAGATGCAGATCCACCATTAACCTGAGTCATGCCTTCTTGACTGTTGATTCACCATGGCTGTCCATTTGTATAAGAACCATGCTTGAAACAATTGTGTCACATCTGCACTTATGATCTGCCATGATTGTTTAGTTGCACTGACAATGCTGCTGAGAAGTTTATTTCATGTTTCATGTAGTTGCATTTGTATTGTTCACACTCTCGACTATTTGATGTTGTTGCCTCGGCCACTTTGACTTGTCATGTATACTTTTTGGCTGAAACATTGTATTTTTCATTTGCTGGCTTTATGTTGACTTTTCTGATTTTTGGCTCCATGTTGATTTTGGCTCCGCTGGTTTACATTTGTTTTGTTGCTCGAGTGTTGCACTGAGTCGAGATGGTCCACGTGGCTCCTCCTCAGCTGCATACACTGTATTCTGATTGGCGAGGCAGTGCACATATGTATATTTATACATGTATGTATATGCAGCCATCAGACGAGTTGTCCCTGTCCCTGCATTGAGATATATATGTTGTCTGCCTTGTGGTATTTACAGTGTATCACTGTGAATATCACAAGCTGTCTAGACACAGATTGATGATTTAACAAATCAGATCAAGTCAGGAAAAATGATGAGAAACACACCAGAAAACTGAGGCAAATAAGATTTTTTAAAAAATAAAATTTATATTTGCACATATTCTGTTTCATTTCTATAGCAGTGTACTGTGTGTGTGTTTCATATGTGACAGGTAAGCAGGGATGTCTTGACTGACTGGACTGGACAGAGACCAGTGAAGACTGAAGATGAAAGCCAGTGAATGAAGCAGTGTCAGTAAATAAAAAAATCTGTATACGAGTCTGTGAATGTATTGTAGTGAATATCAGTGAATATAAGAGAAATGTATAAACAGTGGAGTTTATAAATTTGTACTGTTTTGATAGTGAAATAAAATATTATATTTAAATAAAATACTGTGTGAATATTTATGATTCTGTACAGTCGTATGTTATTCAAATATAAATATTATATTCCAGTCTGTGATGTATACTAACAGTACAATATCAAACACATTAAAATAATATTTATTTGGTTGTTATCATCAAACAAAAATCATATAATTGTGTATACAACACCGTTACATACAACACTTGCAATCCGCAAAATCTCAACCACGGTCGAATCACAACAGAATACCTCTGCTTTATAACATAGAGAATATTCAAGAAGAAATCCTTCCGCTCATGAAGATCCTCGGTCTTCAATTGATCCATCTTCTATCTTCAATGTGTTTGCTGGTTCAGAATGGCTTTCGAATATAAATTCGATTTTGGTCTTTCCGTACCAACAACCACATGGGTCAGGTTTGATAGTCGGTTATTTAACTATCAAATAAAAAATTATGAAAATAAATTGAGTCTACTGATTCAGTACTTGGCATTATTTGGCCTTTTTAATTTAAAATAACTAATGAAGGTTAATGAGAACTGTTTAAAATATTTCGATATTACGAATATAGCTTTCTCTATTCTTATTTAACATAAGATAAATTTCAAAACTGTTTTATTATAAACCTTAGGAAAATATCCTATAACCATAACTAATTTTCTAATCTATTATCATTTCAAATATTTCCTATACCTTTTCTTATTATCTATAATTGGAAAAAAATCACTTCATCTTAACATTCGTAAAATAATGGTATGAATCTCTTTTGTTTCATTATCTGTAAACAAAACTGACACTTGTTCTTTTCGAATAACCTCATTTCAAAACTCTAGTTTTAATTTCCTTTTAACTCGAAAATATTGTTATATTTTCATGCATTCTTCTTTATTTCCTTTATTTCGGGAATTATTTGTAACACCCCACGTCCATTAATGTCACTAACAAAGTGAATGCATTAACTTCCATGGAGCGTATTTAGTGTATAGACAAGAGTATAACAAGACAAATACAAATAATGGTACTCGAAAATTTTAAACAACTTTTATTGCAGCGGAGAAATAGTTTGATTACAACAACTTCATAAACCAAGTACACTTACTATCCATCTTGACAAATTTGTTTTCTTTGTACATAAATTAAAAAGCATAAACCCCAAACACAAGTAGCCATAATAGAGATAACCTGAACTTTGCTTTCTGCAATCCAAGCACTTCCAAAAGAGAGAGAAAGAGATCCAAGATCAAGATCCACTTGTACTAGTCCCACTCTGAGAACCTAGGGGGGAGGGGGAGGAAGAAAAGAGGAGGAAACAAGGGGGTCAGACATAAAGTCTGGCGAGTATAATAACTTTAACAATATAATCATTAAGGTAACTAGGATAAGACATAAACATGTAAGATAAGATATAACCATGAAATAAGTGGGCATGACAAAGCAAATAAAACGAATATTCTGGCTTAATCTCTTTCCTAATCACTATAGGAGAATTACTATACTGCACCCCACTAGTCACCCTAAAAGTTGATCCCGCCTATAGAACTTAATAATGAAAATGGTAGTTTCGTGTACCCCTAGCTGCCTTCATAGGTGCCGTCTGCCCCTATCTCCACTTGTTTTACCCACTACCCACATGCGATCGGCTCCCTAACTCATAGATACCCATAATGGCCCAACAATGGGGTGTATCACTCCCCAAAGTGGCAACCCGATACCACCAAAGATGCACGGCTTATATCTACATGATGCAACAACGTCTTACCTACCAGCCCGGGCCCACGCACGCACATGACACCGTTGGACTTGCGTTGCCATTGCTAACCCGTTTCGACCACTTACAATCAAATCCATTTAGAGTGTCCCGTCCTCGACTTGGGCCGAGCTCACAAAGATACCTAATGGGTACTGGTTTGAAAAGGGCCCCCATGCCTGACCCAAGCTTTCCACCTATGCTTGGTCCCCACGAAGGTTTCCCCACTTAACCCCATTCTTATTCATGTCTTCTTACATGTTTCAACTTGGTTAAGTGCATCTAATCGTATTTCACATGCCACCCAAGGCACCCACTTAACCCCCCATGTCCCACCACAAGTTTATCTGGTTAAGTGTTACTTAATTCATTAGAACCGTAACCTTGTAAAGACCTCCCACATTAGACTGGCATTTGCGGTTGCTGGATTTTCCTGGTGGGTCCGGGTAGTCTTATACCGTAAACGAGCCTAACCTCGTGTCTTTACATTTATTACGCATTTAATTCGTGCCTTTGACCTCTCACATTAGACTGACATATGATTCAACACCAAAAACATACATATAATTTACGTCACATGATTCAAAATAATATTCTCATAATCCCATTTATAACTTATCGTAATTAAATTAATTAATTATTTTGTGAAAGCTATCATACTCACAATCAAAAGAGTAATCTTGTCCTTCTGGGATATGTTTTCTGAAACTGAATTGCTCGCCTTTGATGTAGACTAATCGTTATATGAATTATGTTAGATTTAATTTGATTTTGATTCAAGCTTTTATCTTGCTTTAGGGTTGAAAGTGTATGGCGGCTACTCTAGGTTCTCCATTGATGGCATGGCGGCTCTTGGTATGAATTTGTGTTATTAGGGTTGAGGCTTTAGGGGTGTTTTTATAGAAGATTAATTAATTAAGAGCCATCAGAATAACCTAGAATCAATCAAGAGCATCCATTCAAGATAGAATGACACCTCAGCCCTAATGACTCAGCACTGTGTCAAATCGTCATCATCTTTCAAATCTACCCCGGGGGGGGGGTCGACCCCTAGGTCGACACTAAGGTCGACCTGTATAGGGGAGGTCGACACTAGGGTCAACCCCCTGGTTGACCTGGTCCCTGGGCGGGAATTTTCCTGCCCAGCTCGCTTCCCTGTTTTGAATTCAATTCTGATTTGGGCTGTTTTTAATTTATTTAAATTCTAAAATTTCGGAAGGCCAAATCTTATTCATACGATGTCCAATCCACACAAACTCAGACTTTATCTCAAGCAGAATTCCGAGACGAACGCAATGGCGCAACCCATTTCCCTTGATTCCTACCTTTGTATTTAAATATACTTAAATTTATTAACATTAATATTTTAAAATCACGGGGTGTTACATTCTCCCCTCCTTAAAGGATTTCGCCCCCGAAATCTCCAAGTTAAGGAGAATGCATATCCTATCATCCAATCATCCTTCTACTCAACCATCAAACACAGGCATCCATTGTCCTTACAAGATTTCTAATGCTGTATGAACATATGCAAAAAGTGTGTGTATATGTTCCTTGTCTAATGCAGAATCAGCGGTCTACTGATTCAGTTGACCTCCTTAATGCAAATCATTATAGTGTCATGCGTCCATTCTGTATGCGAAAGAATCCTATCGATACATATTATTTCTACATGTGTGCACAACCATTCATCGATATGCAGCATCCATGCGATAACACAACCATTATACATCCATTAATTTAGAAATGCACACTCATTTATATGCAGTATGAAGGTGATTGAGCCGATCTATTGCCTAAGGTGTGTGTACATGCATCCACGAGAAACCACTAGCAACCACTTGCATCCATTTGCACCCACCAAACATAAAATATTTCAAACACATGTTTGAAACCATAGGGTTCTTCTTATCTAAAGATTGAATATGTCATCGCAAAGATAATACTAAAAGATAGGACAAGTATCAACAAAGCAGTATAAAAAAGGAGAAAATAAAACATACCCTCAAAAAGGAAAGGGTACAGTGTACATATCTTATCTTCCATCTCCCAAGTTGCTTCTCTTTGATCATCTCCCCATTGCACTTTGACCAACTTGACCTCTTTGTTGCGAAGCTTTTTGACCTCCGATCCGAGAATGCGTGTAGGAGCTCGTCTGATCGTGGCATTGTGCTCTACATCCACTTCTTCGAGCATGCTCGGCTCTACCACTTTCTCCGTATCGTGTAAACACTTAGTCAATGTGAAACGTGATACACGTCATGAACTCTGCTGAGCTTCTCTAGTAACTTTACTCTATAGCTGTAACACCTCGAATTTTAGTTAACGCTAAAATTCACTAATTGCAGAATAAATAATATCAGATGTGGGGATTGGGGGCAACGGGCTGCGTCATTGCGTTCGTCTCGGAAAAATACGCGAAATAGAGTCCGAGTTTTCGAGAATCGGAGTCCGTATGGCCCGGTTATGGCCCAATGAAGTTTGCAGAAAATTCAAGGTTCAAAACAGATTTAAAATTCAGATTTAAAATTCAAAGTTGGGGCCATTGGGCGCTGGAGGGAAAAACTCCCGCCTAGCTACCCGAGTCGACAGCCCTGAAGACTGGGCAGTCGACTGGGTAGGACCAAGTTGACAGCCCTGTCGACTTGGGTGTCGGCAGGGGGTGCTCGACCAGTTAAACCTGGTGCACCATTTTAGGGTTTGGTTGGGTTTTGGGCTATTCTCTAGAAGTTTCCTAAATCTGACGGACCTAATCTAACCTAGGGCTAATCCTATGGTCTAAAACACACCTTAATCCTATAAATACACCCTAATGCAATCCTAATCCATACTAAAAATAGAATTGATGCCACCATGCCGCCAAAATCAAACTTAGGAGGAGCCTCCACTAGTTATGAAGAAAGTTGCAAGCTAATCAACCTCTAATCATCACCATCTTCAAATATAGCAACTAGTCCTACTTCATAAGTTTTCTAATCTTGGTTTTGGTGAGTTTCTATCAATTTAATAACCAATTGCTAAATTAAGTAGATGAGATATGATGAGATCATGCGGTTTTGTATGCGGATTTGTGGGTTTTAAGTCATATAATATGATGTTGGCTTGCTAATCTATGTTTAATGTTAACCCTATGTTCATGCAAGTTAAGTATGTGGGTTTATGCAAGTTAAGTATATGGGTTTATGCAAGTTAAGTGGCGAATTTTATGCATGCTAAGTATTTGATTTTATGCATGCTAAGTATTTAATTTTATGCATGCTAAGTGTTTGATTTTATGCATGCTAAGTGTTTGATTTTATGCATGCTAAGTATTTGATTTTATGCATGCTAAGTGTTTGGTTTTATGCATACATTATGACATGCAAGTTTACCCTTTTTAAATAAGATGCATACATATGCAAGATGACACCTTTGTATGCTATGCATACATATGCATGTTTACCCTATTATGATGTAAGTTCATATGCAAGTTTGTCTCTTTTTATGATATGCATAACATATGTGAGTTTGCCTCTATGAATGACATGTTATGCAAGTTCACATGCAAGTTTATGTGCTAGTTCATATGCAAGTTTGTCCCTTTTTATGATATGCATAACATATGTGAGTTTGCCTCTATGTATGACATGTTATGCAAGTTCACATGCAAGTTTATGTGCAAGTTCATATGCAACTTTATGTGCATGTTCATATGCAAGTTTACGTGCAAGTTCATATGCAAGTTTGTCTCTTTTATGATATGCATAAGGCAAGTTTGGGTTAAATGCTAGTTGGGTTTAATGTATGTTCATTTATGCAAGTTGACACCTTTTGAACCCATGATAAAGCTATATGCTATGTTGGTTAAACCCATGACATTTGTGATGAATCTTCCCTTTATTATGTCATGTTATGAGAACGAATTACGTGGGGAACGATGGGGTAAGATGCATGTTAATAAAATGATGTGAAATAGGTATGATTAAGCATACCACAAATTAAATGGACATAATTGGGAATTTACCTATTGAGTTAGGTCTACCCATATTATGGAATTGGGAATTTACCTACTGAGTTAGGTCTACCCATATTATGGAGTTGGGAATTTACCTATTGAGTTAGGTCTACCCATACTATGGAGTTGGGAATTTACCTATTGAGTTAGGTCTACCCATATTCTTGAAAACATGATTAATTAGTTAGGGATAATTAATATAAATTATGGGGGTGATTAATTAGGTGTAATTAATCAACTAAGACACGAGGTTGGACCCTTCTGTAGCGGAAGTCTGCCCGGAACCGACCGGCCATCCAGCAGCTACAAATGATTGGCCCAATGTGAGAGGTCTTAGTCATAAATTAAATACGTGATTAAAGTAAAGACACGAGGTTAGACCCTTTTTATGACGTAAGGCTGCCCGGACCTAACCGGCATATCCAGCAGTCATAAGAGATGGTCTAATGTGAGAGGTCTTTATGAGTTCATGATCTTAATTAATTAATTAAGAAACACTTAACCATATTAGCATGTAGAGGGACATGAAGGGTTAAGTGGGTGCCTTGGGTGGCATGAGGAATCTAGTGGGTTGCCTTGGGTGGCAATAGAAAATACGATTAGAATACTTAACCAAAGTGGAACATGTAATTAAACATGGGTAAAGCGTTAAGTAAGTGTTTTAGGTGACATGTGGAAATCTAGTGGGTGCCTTAAGTGGCAATTGAAATATGATTAGATGACTTAACCAAATCTTAACATGTAAGTGGGCATGATTATAAAAGGGGTTAAGTGGGATGCACTAGATAAAAGTGGCAAGCTTAAGTAGTAGCTTGTGGGGGCCCATTTCAACCAATATCCCAAACGTATCTTAGTTGGCTCGACTCTAGTCGAGTGACGGGACACGCATATTGGGCTTGACTATAAGAGGCCAAAACGGGTTAGCGGTGGCAACGCAAGTCCAACGGGTTTCATATGCGTGTGTGGGCCCGGGATGGTAGCTAAGACGTTGTTGCATCGTGTAGATATAACCGTGCACCATTTGTTGTATCGGGTTGCCACTTTGGGGAGTGATACACCCCATTGTGGGGCTAGCACGGATATCTACGGTAGGGAGCCGATCGCTTGGGAGTAGTGGGTACACCTAGTGAAGATAGGGGCAGACGGCACCTAGGTAGTCAGCTAGGAGTACAAGAAACTACTGGGTAAAATTATTAAGTACACTTAGTGGGATCAACCTTTAAGTAGGAATTACCCTTGGGTGGGTAGAACTGGTGTGGTGCAGTGTAGGAATTACCCTTGGGTGGGTAGATCTGGGGTGGTGCAGTGTAGTGATTATCCTTGGGTGGGTGGATGCGTCTTTACGGTTATCTTAGTATATCCTAAGTCTACCAAGCTGCTTAGTGTAGCCATTCATCCCCAGACGTTACCGTATATCAAGCTTATGTCTTATCTGGTTACTTTAATGATTGTATTGTTAAAGTTATAGGACTCGCTCAGACTTATGTCTGACCCCGTTGTTTTTTATCTTTTTTCCCAACCCTCAGGTTATCAGAGTGGGCCCAGTACGAGTGGGCTATGATCAGGCTACTTTATTCTCTTTTGGAGCTTGGACCATAGATGTAGAGCTCAGCTTACCCTTTCTTTTATGGCTATCAGTTCATGTATCGGGATTATGTACTTTTATTTATCAGGATGGATATTTTGTACTTGACTCTTATTATGGTTTTGTGATGTAACCAAACATGTTTGACTTTCCGCTGCAATGAAATGATGTTTTAAAATTTTCAAGTATTACTTATATCTGTCTTGTTGTAATTTTTCTGTTCTATATTCACTTAAAATACTCCACCGATGTTATGGCATTCCCTTAGCGAGTGACCATAGCGGGTGTGGAGTGTTACACGTGGTATCAGAGCTTAAGGTTATCAGAACAGATAAAATTTTTAGAAAAACTATTTTCCAAGAATATTTTTGAAAGGAGTATTTTCAAAAACATGTCTTTTAAGAGAAAAGTTTTTGAAAGAAAAGCATAATCCCCAATAGCCATATCTATATCTTTCAAATTCTCCGTTTTGACTCTCTTCCTCTCTCGCTTTGAGTTTCCCCTCCGTGTATAGATGATCTTTCTAAGACAGATAAGAATGGAAAACCACTTCAAAGGGACTTAGACGTTGGTCAGATTAGAAGTGGGTTCAAGAAGGAGGAGGACTGGTAGGTACCTATTGGATAGACGATGGGAGGAAGGCTCAAATAGTTGTTTGGTTAATGAAGGATGAGACCTCATTTTGATGGGAGGTTATGAGTGGAGTGTGGGAAGAAGAAGGCGAGTAGTTATCCTTTTGGGAAGGAATGGGACATCTTATTAGGATTGTCCAAAGAGGCAAGGGCAAGGTAAGGAATCTCCTGGAGGGTGGTTGTATTCCCTCACGACTAGGGTACCAGATGGGGATAGGACCGTCTAGGTTGGAATTTGGATTTCTTAATTATCCGATTCGAACTTTATTTGATCCTGACGCATCGAGTTCATTTATCTCATCATTGTTAGTGGTGTCACTGCACTTAGACACCAGTTAGTGGATGATCCCGTAGTTGTTTCAAACCCAATTGGGGCTCCATGATGTGTTTGGGTTTGAAAGTTGCTATACTTAGCGTTGAGTTTAGATGTGATGCTTTTGGGCTTCACGAGCTATGGGTTAGTTTGGGCATGGACTGGTTATCCAGTAGGGGTGCCATTCATGATTTTGAAGGGAGAGTTGTTAGGCTTATGACCCGCTTGGGTAACACTCTCGAGATCTTTTGTAATCCCATGGAATCTGTTATGCTAAGGTATATAGAATCGCTTGACACGTCGGTCGAGAGTTTGCGATCTGTTAGAGTGGTCCGGGAATACTCGGATGTGTTTGAGGAGGTAAAGGGCTTACCTCCGGAGCAGGAGATTGACTTCCGAATATATCTGGTAGACAATGCCAAACCAGTATCTTGGCCAGTGTGCCACATGGCTCCTCGTGAGAGGAGGGAACTCCATAAGCAAGTAGGGGAGTTGCTTGAGAAGGGGTTCATAAGACGAAGTATATCGGAGTGGGGTGCTCCAGTAGTTTTTGCTACGAAGGCGGATGGGTCCCTCAGACTTTGTGTAGACTATAGGGAACTCAAAAAGCTCACAAAGAAGAATAGACACCCATTGCCGAGGATTGATGATCTTTTTGATCAGCTGTTTGGCGCTTCAGTATTTTCTCAGTTGGACTTAGCCACGGGGTTTCATCAGTTGAGGGTGGCTGAGGATAGCATAGACAAGACTGCCTTTAGGACTCCGGATGGTTTCTATGAGTGGCTGGTGATGCCATTTGGTTTGACGAACGCCCCCGCATACTTTATTGATTTGATGAGAAGGGTGTTCAGGGAGTACCTAAATAAGTTCGTGATGGTCTTTGTAAATGACATCTTGGTCTTTTCTAGGAGCGAAATAAGTTTTCGTATGTGCTCAATAGGTTGAGCAAAGCCAGTTATGGGATAAACGGTGGTTTTGGAGCGAGACTGGCGAGGACACACAGAGTTGGACAAGGGCTTAATTATTTAGCCGTTTTTACTAGTATCATCACACGTAGGTCGTCTGAAATCGAAGGAGGTATCCCTTGGGTGTTTGTCTGATATTGGTTTAGGCCTTTCGGGCTTGCATTTGGGGGGGGTGTCGAGTTCGACTAGGGTGGTCTGCGTGAGAGATGGACAGTTGTGATGATTTTGGATGGGGTAATATCCTGGTTTTCTCTAAAAGTGGAGAAGAGCATGCCCTACATCTTAGGGAAGTGTTGGAGACTCTTCAAGTGCATAGTCTTAAGACAACAAAGGTGGATGAAATTCTTAGCATCCTACGAGTTTGAGATAGCGTATACCCCTGGCAAGGGTAACGTGGTGGCAGACGCCTTAAGCATAAAAAGGCTGTCTTGGAGTCCATTGTTCGTGGAATGGCGAAGCTTGGAGTTTATTTCTATGTTTGACTTTAGACCTTTCGTTGACTTTGTACTCGGTTTGCTAGCCTCCTTGGAGGTTAGGCCTACTCTTTTGGGGCGGATTGGAGAAGCACAGAGGGACGACCCACAGTTGGTTGAGTTGGAAGAGAAGCTCATAAGGGGGGAGTCGCCCAGCCATTTGAGTAGGTACACCCTAGACGATAAGGGGTGCTTGCGTAGAGACGGTAGACTTTGTGTACCGCAAGACGAGGGTTTGAGGAAGGCTATTCTTGATGATGCACGCCGTTCTAGGATGACCATTCATCCCGGTGGGGACATGATATACCAGGACATGAAGCAGGTTTTCTTCTGGGTCGGTATGAAGGAAGATGTGGCCGAGCATGTCGCTCGATGCTTGTTGTGCCAACAAGTGAAGGCGGAGCAAAAGAATCCTGGTGGGTTGCTTCACCCATTGGAAGTTCCGCAATGAAAGTGGGATAGCATCTCGATGGATTTTATTGACGGGTTACCCTGATCAAGAAAGGGTAATACGGGAATTTGGGTTGTGGTAGACAGACTTACTAAAAGCGCCCATTTCATACCCGTGAAGAGCAAGAGGACTGTTCCATGTCTAGCTTCAGTTTATATTCGAGAAACTAGTTCGGTTGCATAGGAAACATAACGTATTCCATGTGTAACATTTGAGGAAGTGCCTACATGAGACCGCAGAGGCGGTAGAGCCGAGCTTGCTTAAAGAAGTAAAGGTAGAGCGTGATGTGATTATTCGACGAGCTCCAACCCGCATCCTTGGGTCAGAGATTAGGGAGTTGAGAAACAGAGAGGTTCGACTAGTCAAAGTGAAAAGGGGAGAAAGTGAGAGCAATGCTACTTGAGAGAAAAAAGCGAAGATGCGTTCGTTATACCCATTCCCTTTATGAGGGTATGTCCTTTGAACGTCTCCTTTATCGTTTTTCTAGTGCTTATCTTATCTTTAGTATGTCCTCTCATTAATACCTTTGACCTTTAGATAGGGTAAACCTATGGTTGAAACATGTGTTTGAGACATGTTATGTATGATGGATGCGTGTGGATGCAAGTGGTTGCTAGTGGTTGCTCGCGGATGCATATACACACACTCTAGACACTAGATCGGCTCAGTCACTTCATATTGCATATTGCATATAATTGTGTGTAGGTAGCTATATTTATGGATGTATAATGGTTGTTTTATCATATGGATGATGCATTTTGGTGAATGATTGTGCACTCATGTAGATATTGTATGTGTCGATAGGATTCTCTCGCATACATTATGGATGCATGGCACTATCATGGTTTGCATATGTTCATACATTAGATAGGGAACATATACACACACTTTTTGCATATGCTCATACATCATTAGAAATTGTTTTAAGGACAATGGATGCCCGTGTTTGATGGATTTAGTAGATGGTTGTTTGGATGGTAGGATATGCATTCTCCTTAACTTAGAGATTTCGGGGACGAAATCCTTTAAGGAGGGGAGAATGTAACACCCCGAATTTTAGTTAATGCTAAAATTCACTAATTGCAGAATAAATAAACTCAGATGTGCGGATTGGGGGCAACGGGCTGCGTCATTGCGTTCGTCTCGGAAAAATACGCGAAATAGAGTCCGAGTTTTCGAGAATCGGAGTCCGTATGGCCCGGTTATGGCCCAATGAAGTTGCAGAAAATTCAAGGTTCAAAACAGATTTAAAATTCAGATTTAAAATTCAAAGTTGGGGCCATTAGGTGCTGGATGGAAAAACTCCCGCCTAGCTACCCGAGTCGACAGCCCTGTCGACTGGGCAGTCGACTGGGTAGGACCAAGTCGACAGCCCTGTCGACTTGGGTGTCGACAGGGGGTGCTCGACCAGTTAAACCTGGTGCACCATTTTAGGGTTTGGCTGTGTTTTGGGCTATTCTCTAGAAGTTTCCTAAATCTGACGGACCTAATCTAACCTAGGGCTAATCCTATGGTCTAAAACACACCTTAATCCTATAAATACACCCTAATGCAAGCCTAATCCATACTAAAAATAGAATTGATGCCACCATGCCGCCAAAATCAAACTTAGGAGGAGCCTCCACTAGTTATGAAGAAAGTTGCAAGCTAATCAACCTCTAATCATCACCATCTTCAAATATAGCAACTAGTCCTACTTCATAAGTTTGCTAATCTTGGTTTTGGTGAGTTTCTATCACTCTAATAACCAATTGCTAAATTAAGTAGATGAGATATGATGAGATCATGCGGTTTTGTATGCGGATTTGTGGGTTTTAAGTCATATGATATGATGTTGGCTTGCTAATCTATGTTTAATGTTAACCCTATGTTCATGCAAGTTAAGTATGTGGGTTTATGCAAGTTAAGTATATGGGTTTATGCAAGTTAAGTGGTGAATTTTATGCATGCTAAGTATTTGATTTTATGCATGCTAAGTATTTAATTTTATGCATGCTAAGTGTTTGATTTTATGCATGCTAAGTGTTTGGTTTTATGCATGCTAAGTATTTGATTTTATGCATGCTAAGTGTTTGGTTTTATGCATACATTATGACATGCAAGTTTACCCTTTTTAAATAAGATGCATACATATGCAAGATGACACCTTTGTATGCTATGCATACATATGCATGTTTACCCTATTATGATGCAAGTTCATATGCAAGTTTGTCTCTTTTTATGATATGCATAACATATGTGAATTTGCCTCTATGTATGATATGTTATGCAAGTTCACATGCAAGTTTATGTGCAAGTTCATATGCAAGTTTGTCCCTTTTTATGATATGCACAACATATGTGAGTTTGCCTCTATGTATGACATGTTTTGCAAGTTCACATGCAAGTTTATGTGCAAGTTCATATGCAAGTTTATGTGCAAGTTCATATGCAAGTTTACGTGCAAGTTCATATGCAAGTTTGTCTCTTTTATGATATGCATAAGGCAAGTTTGGGTTAAATGCTAGTTGGGTTTAATGTATGTTCATATATGCAAGTTGACACCTTTTGAACCCATGATAAAGCTATATGCTATGTTGGTTAAACCCATGACATTTGTGATGAATCTTCCCTTTATTATGTCATGTTATGAGAACGAATTACGTGGGGAACGATGGGGTAAGATGCATGTTAATAAAATGATGTGAAATAGGTATGATTAAGCATACCACAAATTAAATGGACATAATTGGGAATTTACTTATTGAGTTAGGTCTACCCATATTATGGAATTGGGAATTTACCTATTGGGTTAGGTCTACCCATATTATGGAGTTGGGAATTTACCTATTGAGTTAGGTCTACCCATACTATGGAGTTGGGAATTTACCTATTGAGTTAGGTCTACCCATATTCTTGAAAACATGATTAATTAATTAGGGATAATTAATATAAATTATGGGGGTGATTAATTAGGTGTAATTAATCAACTAAGATACGAGGTTGGATCCTTCTGTAGCGGAAGTCTTCCCGGAACCGACCGGCCATCCAGCAACTACGAATGATTGGCCCAATGTGAGAGGTCTTAGTCATAAATTAAATACGTGATTAAAGTAAAGACACGAGGTTAGACCCTTTTTATGACGTAAGGCTGCCCGGACCCAACCGGCATATCCAGCAGTCATAAGAGATGGTCTAATGTGAGATGTCTTTATGAGGTCATGATCTTAATTAATTAATTAAGAAACACTTAACCATATTAGCATGTAGAGGGACATGAAGGGTTAAGTGGGTGCCTTGGGTGGCATGAGGAATCTAGTGGGTTGCCTTGGGTGGCAATAGAAAATACGATTAGAATACTTAACCAAAGTGGAACATGTAATTAAACATGGGTAAAGGGTTAAGTAAGTGTTTTGGGTGGCATGTGGAAATCTAGTGGGTGCCTTAAGTGGCAATTGAAATATGATTAGATGACTTAACCAAATCTTAACATGTAAGTGGGCATGATTATAAAAGGGGTTAAGTGGGATGCACTAGATAAAAGTGGCAAGCTTAAGTAGTAGCTTGTGGGGGCCCATTTCAACCAATATCCCAAACGTATCTTAGTGGGCTCGACTCTAGTCGAGTGACGGGACACGCATATTGGGCTTGACTATAAGAGGCCGAAACGGGTTAGCGGTGGCAACGCAAGTCCAACGGGTTTCATATGCGTGTGTGGGCCCGGGATGGTAGCTAAGACGTTGTTGCATCGTGTAGATATAACCGTGCACCATTTGTTGTATCGGGCTACCACTTTGGGGAGTGATACACCCCATTGTGGGGACAGCACGGATATCTACGGTAGGGAGCCGATCGCTTGGGAGTAGTGGGTACACCTAGTGAAGATAGGGGCAGACGGCACCTAGGTAGTCAGCTAGGAGTACAAGAAACTACTGGGTAAAATTATTAAGTACACTTAGTGGGATCAACCTTTAAGTAGGAATTACCCTTGGGTGGGTAGAACTGGTGTGGTGCAGTGTAGGAATTACCCTTGGGTGGGTAGATCTGGGGTGGTTCAGTGTAGTGATTATCCTTGGGTGGGTGGATGCGTCTTTACGGTTATCTTAGTTTATCCTAAGTCTACCAAGCTGCTTAGTGTAGCCATTCATCCCCAGACGTTACCGTATATCAAGCTTATGTCTTCTCTGGTTACTTTAATGATTGTATTGTTAAAGTTATAGGACTCGCTCAGACTTATGTCTGACCCCGTTGTTTTTTTATCTTTTTTCCCAACCCTCAGGTTATCAGAGTGGGCCCAGTACGAGTGGGCTTTGATCAGGCTACTTTATTCTCTTTTGGAGCTTGGACCATAGATGTAGTGCTCAGCTTACCCTTTCTTTTATGGCTATCAGTTCATGTATTGGGATTATGTACTTTTATTTATCAGGATGGATATTTTGTACTTGACTCTTATTATGGTTTTGTGATGTAACCAAACATGTTTGACTTTCCGCTGCAATGAAATGATGTTTTAAAATTTTCAAGTATTACTTATATTTGTCTTGTTGTAATTTTTCTGTTCTATATTCACTTAAAATACTCCACCGATGTTATGGCATTCCCTTAGCGAGTGACCATAGCAGGTGTGGAGTGTTACAATAGCCATCTGCCTAATCCTCTCCATAATTGGAAAGGGTCCTACAAACCTCGGTGCCAACTTCCATACTGATCCAAAACGGACTACGTTTCTCAGTGGTGACTCCTTAACAAAAACCATTTCTCCAACATTGAACTCAAGATCGGTTCGTCTCCTATCAGCATATGACTTCCGTCGGTCCTGCGCTGTCTTCATTCGCCGTCGAATCAGGTCTATCTTCTCCGAAGTCTCCCTAATCATGTCGGGTCCAAGCAACCTTATCCGTAGATTCCCACCAACATGTAGGTGATCGGCACGGTCATCCATAAAGAGCCTCAAAAGGTTCCATGCCAATGCTAGCCTGAAAACAATTATTATAGGCGAACTCCACTAGTGTAAGGTGTTCCTCCCATGTTCCTCCAAAGTCTAGGATGCATAGTCTTAGAAGGTCTTCTAGAATCTGATTCACCCTCTCGGTCTTGCCGTCCGTCTGAGGATGATAAGTGGTACATAAGCATAATTACATTCCAACCGCTTTTTGTAAGCTTTTCCGAAATTCTCTTGTGAAAATGGGATCTCTATCGCTCACAATGCTAGTGGGTATGCCGTGCAAACGAACTATCTCTGGAAGGTAAACAGATGCTAACCATGTGTGTCCTTCTAATTTTAACGGGAATAAAATTGGCACTTTTGGTAAGTCTGTCTACAATTACCCAAATCCCCGTATTACCCTTCCTTGATCTTGGAAACCCATCTACAAAATCCATGGAAACACTTTCCCATTTCCAAAGCGGAATCTCTAAAGGATGGTGCAAACCTCCAGGCTTATTTTGCTCCACCTTGACTTGCTGTCACACTAAGCATCTAGAAACAAACTCAGCCACGTCCTTCTTCATTCCGGCCCAAAAGAAAACTCGCTTCATATCCCTATACATTTTGTCACCATCGGGATGTATGGTCATCTTGGAGCGATGTGAGTCTTCAAGAATTGCCTTCTTCAAACTCTCGTCTTGTGTAACGCAAAGTCTCCCATCTCTACGTAGCCATCCTTTTTCATCTATAGCGTATCTATTAAGTTGACTCGAGGACTCCCCTCCTATAAGCCTATCTCAACCAACTGTGGGTCATTTCGTTGTGCCTCTCCAACTCGACCCAAAAGCGTAGGTTGCACCTCTAACGATGCCAACAATCCGAGTACATTATCGATAGAGGGTCTGAAGTAAAAAGTAAATATATACTCCAAACTATGTCACTCTACGAACAAAGGACTTAAAGTTAACTTCTTTCTACTTAAGGCGTCGGCTACAACGTTACCCTTGCCAGGGGTATATGCGATCTCAAAATCATAGGATGCCAAAAACTCCATCCACCTTTGTTGCCTCAAGTTTAGGTCCTTCTGAGAGAATAAGTACTTTAGCAATTTATGGTCTGTATACAACTCAAACCTCTCGCCATGCAAATAATGATGCCATGACTTAAGCGCAAAAACTATGGCCGCCAACTCTAAGTCGTGGGTAGGGTAATTTTTCTCATGGGCTTTCAACTTCCTTCCACCATAGCATATCACCCTTCCTTCTTGCATTGAAACTGCGCCAAGCCCTGTCCCGCAAACATCGATATATACAGTGAATGTCTTACTCCCGTCTGGCAAAACTAAAATTGGAGCTGTCGTCAAAGCCCTCTTCAAACATTGGAAAGCATCGTCATAGTCACCATCCCAAGTAAAATGCAAATTCTTCTTCGATAATCGAGTGAGAGGAGCTGATATCTTTGCGAAGTCCTTAATGAACTTATTATAATAACCAGCCAGCCCTAAAAAGCTTCTTACTTCCATTGCGTTCTTAGGAGTTTTCCAATCTTGGATTGCCACTATCTTCGCGGGATCCACAGCTATCCCTTCATTAGAGACCACGTGTCCAAAGAACCTTACTTCTTTTCTCCAAAAATGGCACTTGGAGAACTTAGCTTTAAGTTGATGCGCTCGTACGATCTCTAAGACTTCCCTAAGATGTAGGGCATGCTCTTCTTCATTTTTAGACAAAACCAGGATATCGTCCACAAAGACTACCACAAACTTGTTTAGAAACTCCCTAAACACCCTACTCATTAAGTCAACAAAGTGTGCGGGTGCATTCGTCAAACCAAAAGGTATGACGAGCCACTCGAAGAAACCGTCATGAGTTATAAATGCAGTCTTATCGAAGCTATATTCAGTCACCCTTAGCTGATGAAACCCTGTAGCCAAATCCAGTTGCGAGAAAACCGAAGCACCGACCAACTGATCAAATAAATCGCCTATCCTCGGCAACGGGTGTCTGTTCTTCTTTGTTAGCTTATTCAGCTCTCTATAGTCCACGCACAATCTAAGTGAACCATCAGCTTTCATAGCAAAAACGACTGGAGCACACCACTCTGAAATACTTCTTCTTATGAACCCTTCTCAAGCAATTCTTTGACTTGCTTACTGAGTTATCTTCTCTCTCTCAGAGCCATGTGGCACACTGGTAATGCAACTGGTTTTGCATTATCCACTAAGTATATTCGAAATTCTATCTCACGCCTCGTGGGTAAACCTCGAACCTCATCGAAGACGTCACTATATTCACAGACCACATGAACAGATCTCAAATCATCATTGGATGCATCTAAGGATTCTAGGTAGCTAAGTATTACTGGACCTCTAGGGTTACAAGAAATATCAAGGTTCTTTCGACAACAAGTCAACAATCTAACTACCCTTCTTTCACAATCTAGGATGACACCGTATCTAGCTAGACAATCCATGCCTAGAATCAAGCCGTAGCCCATGAAGCCAAGAACGAAGGCGTTGCATTCAAACCCAACGCACAAGATAGACATTCTCAAATCCCGACAAACCATAGAAAGATGAGCCGACCCACCAATAGGATTTGAAACTACTATGGGATCAATAACTAGACTAGTATTTAGGTGTAGTGTTTCAACTAACGAAGCAGATACAAATGAGTGCAAAGCACTAGAGTCAAACAAAGTACGAACAGGATGATCAAACAGAAAAACTAAACTTTCAACCGAAATGTTTCTACCTCTCTCCTGTCCTGGTGCCATGAGAGCCTGAATCTGGCCCCTAGAAGTGGACCCTATTCTTTTCCCTTACCCCTGTTTCCTTGGGCAGTCTTTAACTAGATGTCCTGCCTCTCTATAATGGAAACAACCAGTTTTCTTTTTCCTACAGTCCTTGCTCAGATGGCCTGGTGTCCCATAATTGAAGCACTTTTT
This sequence comes from Allium sativum, assembly GCA_030737875.1. Classification (NCBI taxonomy): domain Eukaryota; kingdom Viridiplantae; phylum Streptophyta; class Magnoliopsida; order Asparagales; family Amaryllidaceae; genus Allium; species Allium sativum. The sequence goes on from CM060918.1 coordinate 651,830,437, forward strand.
ATTTCCCTTGCTATTATTGTTCTTCCCGCCTTTCTTGTTTTGTAGTTGTGGTTACTTTTTGGTCTCCTTTCTTCTCCGGTTCCTTATTAGCATTAGCACCTTTCTCTTCCTCATGCATAAGCGCCATGTCGACCAATCTCTCAAAGGTAGCCCCCATCAGAATGTGGGTCATAGCCAACCGATGTAGCAGCTCATTCAAGCCTTTAGAGAACCTTAAGGCCTTCTTCTTAGGTGTGTTTACCAATTCCAAGCCAAATCTCGCCAAATGATTGAACTTGTTGACGTACTCCTTTATTGATAAATCCCCTTGCTTCAATGCTAAGAATCTTTCCATATATAAATTCTCTTCTGCTCGTGAGAGGAATTTCATCTCAAACCTACGCCTGGAATCCATCCATGTCTCCACTGGATGCTCTCCATTCGTGACCTCCAACCAAAACGAGGCTTCGTCCTTCATTAACCGAGCAGCCAATTGGGCCTTCCTTCCATCTTCTACCTCGAAAATACAAAATAGATCTTCCACCACATTAAGCCCATTTCGAGCTTCAACAAACGTTTCTGATCTATGAAAAGGTTTCCCGCCCATTGCCCTAAAATCTTTGCATATCTTTGAAAAAGTATCGACGCGAGGAGGGGGAGGAGGAGGAACATTTGCTGGGCCTGCGGCATTGGCCCTAGCTTCCATATACCTTCTAAACTAGCCTGGTATCGGTATGACCTTCGGTATTTCAGGTGTCCCAGACATGCTAAAAAAAGAAAAAGGAAGAGATTCAAAACGGAGAATCGAAGGAAAGATATATGGCTCTTGGGGGTTATGTTTTTAAAACAAACTTTTCTCTTGAAAATACTTTCCTTAAAACATATATTTGAAAGTATTTCTTTTTAAAATGCTTTTGAAAAATAGTTTTTCAAAATTCATATCTGTTCTGGTAACCTTGAGCTCTGATACCACTTGTAACACCCCACATCCATTAATGTCACTCACAAAGGGACTGCATTAACTTCCATGGAGCGTATTTAGTGTATAGAACAGAATATAAAAAGACAGATACAAATAATGGTACTTGAAAATTTAAAAACAACTTTTATTGCAGTGGAGAAATAGTTTGATTACAACAACTTCATAAACCAAGTACACTTAATATCCATCTTGAAAATTTTGTTTTCTTAGTACATAAAATAAAAAGCATAAACCACAAACACAAGTAGCGATAATAGAGATGAGCTGAACTTTACTTTTAGCAATCCAAGCACTTCCAAAAGAGTGAGAAAGAGATCCAAGATCAAGCTCCACTAGTACTAGTCCCACCCTGAGAACCTGGGGGGGGGGGAGGAAGAAAAGAGGCGGAAACAAGGGGGTCAGACATAAAGTCTGGCGAGTATAATAACTTTAACAATATAATCATTAAGGTAACTAGGATAAGGCATAAACTGGTAAGATAAGATATGACAACGAGACAAGTGGGCATGACAAAGAAAATAAGAGGAATATTCTGGCGTTAATCTCTTTCCGAATCACTATAGGAGAATTACTATACTACACCACCACTAGTCACCCTAAAAGTTGATCCCGCCTATAGAACTTAATAATGATAATGGTAGTTTTGTGTACCCCCAGCTGCCTTCTTAGGTGCCGTCTGCCCCCTGTAATGGTGGGGATTTTCGACCCAGCAAATCAACATAAATACACAGTCAATTACTTGGGCATCGAAAATACTGGAACATTAATAGAAGGAAATTACAGGATGAGATAGAAAAGATAGAACTAATAGAATAGAAGAAGAAGAAGAACACATTGAACAGAATCAGATAAATACGAATCTCACAGCGGAATGAATAAATTGTATTATAACATAACTTTGAAATACAAAATATGAATTTGTACTTACATCATATCAGAGTATAACTCATATACATTACAACAGAAATAATCTCTAAATAAATAATAGTGAAGCTTCCTGATTTTGAGCTCCTCCAAGTGAATCTGTAAAATCCTGAAACACTTGACTTCACGTACAGATTTGGGCACCCAAGAGTTTAGGGAAAATAAATAAAATAAACTCTGGGTCAGTCATGGGACTGATGTGAGTAAATTCCAACCATACTGTTTAACTTTGAAAATCTTTTTGAAACAAAAAGATTATAGTAAGACCAGCCCACACATAAACATGGCCGGTTTTTACCTTACTATAATCCAAAATACTTTTAATACAAAACTCAAGTGATTTTATAATAATGTCTACTCAATTAAATAATCGAGTAGCAGAACGCTTGCATCTCACGCTCCATATATATATATATATATATATATAGTATAAAATTAAAAACCGCAGGGCGCTTATTGGAGTCTGGATTCCAACAGACAAGGTATGGGAGCACCTACCGATCAGTGTACTCCAGAGGGGATACACCTGGGTCCAACAAGAATGTCTTGCAACTCGGCCACACATGACCGACCACTCATTTAGCTTGAGTGTATCGAATATATTGCCACCCACGGTTGTTGGCCATCCAACCGTCATCCGAAGATACAGAATCGAAAAGAAGTATAAATACGAATTTTCTCTAGATCGGTGACAATACACCCTGCTTGGGGATGACCCAACTAGCCATGCTGCCTAGCCCAACTTTTGTTGCTTCCTGGTTGTGAGGCTAGAGGCTACGTCTATTTTCAGAATATCTGATCACCATTCACTTTGAATGCCACATCGTCAAATCCATAATCACATATTGATTACACAAATGCACACTGGGTGTAGAATAAAGAGAAGTTACCTCTCCCCACCAACTTGGTATATTCGTAAAAATCAATTGCGTGACCGTTGGAAATACTCTGTCAGACACTCGTCCATACAAGTTGTCCTGGGACTGGACAAACAGAAAGCACCATTCTGGAACTGGACGACCCTTCCATTTAACTCCGTCTTCAATTATCTTCAGCATATCTAATTCGCAGCGCTTATGCCTAAATGGAGTGGTTTTCGGAAAATAAATCCAACCGTTCTCTTCGTATTAACAACGACGGTCAAAACACTTCGATACTCGGTTATTTAACTTTCGAAGTAAAAACAAACATTCATTCAAATGTATAACTAGACATCACACAAACACGGGTACTTTTTGTTTAACATTCGTTTTTATTATTCAAATTCCCATATCTTTCCAGATATTTCTCAAATCCCGTTTTAGCCTTTTTACACTTCTTGGAAAATATTTCCGGTTATTATAAACTCTTATTCTCTCATGTTCTAGAAAATATACATTATTAACGTTCGAACTACTTCCATTAATTTCACATTCTTTATTTCCACACTTGGATAATCTACCATATTTACATTGGAAAATATTTCCAATTTCATTTTAACCTTTTAATTGGCCCAACGTTCACCTTTAAAACATTATTCACTTTGAAATGTGAATACCATCCCTTATTATAGAAATCTGAACATCTTTATCACATATCTCTTTATTGTAATAATTTTCCTTATCATGTTTACCGAAATCTCTTTCCTACTTTATATTCCTACACCACTTTATAAACTCTGTTTCCAAGTCAACTCCTTATCAAATCAATATCAAGTTTATAACTAAATACTGATTCCTATCCTATCAACATTTATTTGTTTAAAACTAAATGTTAATTATCCTATCAAATTATGATTCCTAAAAATGATTTACTTTAATACATTCGACATCGTCGAATTAAAATCTCAAATCCTAATGGTTTAATTCTAATCACATTTCGAATATCGAAATGAAGCCATTGCTTTCTAAAACAATTTTCCAATATCTCTTTCTAACTCATTCTTGTATTTCTTTGGACAGACATCGTTACTTATTACTTAAGAATAAGTGGATTTCAAACCAACTGTGACATTTCCTATAAAGTGCTGCTATATATAAAAATCACGATTAAGTTTGGTTAACAGCGTTAATTTATCGCTATAGCAAAACTTGCAATATGTTGTAATATTCTCTTTATAACTAATCTCAATATCACAGTCACACTTACCTTGTCAACAGCGTTATTTTATTGTTATAGTTCAAACTTGGCATACGCTGTAATATTCCCCTTTATACTAATCTTAACATCTCTTTCCGTTACAAACATATATCGTTCCTCGATAATAGTGAAACCGTTCAAGTTGGGGTATTCTATTTACCTCTCAGACCTTGATCGACAACGTTCTTACCTTAGAATAGATATAGGTCTGTATTCTAATCCCTTATTACTTATAATATTCATCAAATCGTAGTTCCTGGTTTTATTTTTGCATATGGTTTTATAACACTGTATTTATACTTTGAAACTTTCGTGGTTTATAATTATTTATATTAAACATTAACTCTTCGCTTTAACTTCATTCCACAGTTCTATTTATAACTTCTTTACAATGACCTAGTTAATCTAAAAATCATTTTTTTAATTAAACAGTTGATTTAAATCAACTTCATTCCATCAGTATATTCGTTAACTGATTTAAATTACTTCTTTCCATTAGATTAATATATTTAATCTAATAATATTTCTAAATTGTTTGTCTTAAAATAATTATCCAAATGTTTAATCGTAGGATAATTTTTATTTTATAAACTTATTTAAATGTAAATAATCGTTTTTATTTACTTTATAAAAACGAACTCTAAAATACTGTTTTATAATAGAACTTCTATTATAATTTAAAACTTCGCTTTAATTATAAAAATATAATTTTATAATTAACTTTGTTGATTTACCTGACGGTCGATCACTTCTTAACAAAACGATGGTTTTACGGTCGACCGTTACCACTTTCTTAATCAATATCGTTTATTGATTTATCGAAACAAATGTTGAATTTTCGTTCAACATCAATATTCACATGGGGTTTTAAATATAATTCGGGTTCAAACAGTGCATATAAAACAAACAGTACATATAAATATCGTGGAATCCGGTCAGATTCCTCCAACCGGTTTCCACATCCACATATGTTAGTCAAACAATTTACACTGATTTTTACTTGGGGATATCACAATCGATGAAATCGGTATCCACCCCATGATGTGTATATATGCAACGATATATATTATTCATCAAATTTTAACCGTAATTTTTCTAAACGACCATGACACAGCATTCAAACGACATTAAAATATAATTATAATATTTTAAAATAGATCGGAGTTAGTGATTTTACTCACATTGGCGTGTTAACTGTTTAAATAACGATTTGCATTCCGTTGATCCTATCGATCGTTATTGCTCCTAGACCAAACCGACGCTGCTCCTCCTTCCTCTTTCGTTGCCTTGTTTCCGTTCGATACTGTGAAAACTTGCTATTTCCTCCCTCGACATTGTTCCAGTTCAAAACGCGGTGCTTCAACTCCCTTTCACAGGCATTAAACTTGAATCCCTTTAACATCCCCTTCGAGCTTTTCATTTGTTCTCTTCCACGTTGGAATTTGCTACCCCTGTTGCAAACGCAAATTCATCCCCCACTGTCGCTAGTTACAACGAGAACACCATCACCTTTATAACGGACTTCCATTATCCCAGCAAATACCATAAACCTATTTGCATGGAACCCCTCCAGGAAACAATGAACACTACAATTGCTTCTAGTTCCCTTTTCTTCACTAAAACAATCACATTACTTACACACTCCTCCCATTCACACGAGATCAGCCGACCAACTAGATCTCGTCCATATATACATGTTGTTGGAAAAAAGCTGCTCAATGCACATCTTCTCGAAGCACATATATATTTCCTCGCATGAATCCGTCCTGTACATGTTCACGACGCCTTAACCTCTCGTTCAAACCAAAACTCCACTTTGCTACATGAGTTTTGGAACCGTGACCTTCACATTCTATCGAAACTGGAAGTCTCGCACCATCATTCAGCAGTTCAACTTCCTTTTGCTCCGTTCATCGGCCTACAGTACCATGCGAACTCCGCAAAAGACATTCCTTCACCCCTTAACTCCTCTCCTCTCCGATCTGAACGAAACCCACGTTTTAATGCTCTCTAGAGCTCTCATTGTTTTATTTTCCTCTCATCGTTTGTTTTCGGGTAAAGGAAAATGAAACTCGCTCATTCTTTTCTTCGAGAAGAACAGGTTCCAGAAATTGAAAGGGGGATCGAGCTTGTGATTTCAACCCTCGTTACTATTATATACATATATAAATTTTTCGAAATGAGGCAAGATCCATTGTTTTCCGAAGGGAAAAGGAATGTGGCTGAGGACTTATATAGGGGAATGAGATATTTCTTTTATTTATTATTTTATATAGTATTAGGCTAGGTTAGCTGAGATGAAAAGAAGGAGCACGTCACAAAGCTTAGAAGTTAAGCAATATGGTATGGTTGCTGTACTATTTTGATGAGAAGGAGGCATGGTTTGTTTCATTAATTAAGGCATGGTATGCACGTTCTAGTATAGATTAGGGTATAGGTAGATGATTTATTTCAACATAGGAGTGTGGGTTTGATGCTATTTTGATGGACGTTTTACTGCTGAAGTATGGCCATTTGCTGTTGCAGTATGGGCTACAATACCATGTACAAAATCATTCATTTTACGGAATGCCACGGACAGAAGTAAGAGTACATTCGTGCTCAACGAGGTGTCACGATCCCAAAAATATAATAATACCGGTAGTTTGACACATATTTTGAAATCCCGAAATACCGATACAGGGTGCACAATACTCCAAATAAAAAGTTGTTTATTTAATTAATTAAAAATTACAGTAAATTTCTAAAAATTAAATTATCGCTGCACCTCAAAAGAATCTTGTCCAAATTCGTATCTGATATCTAGTTATTTCAAATAAACCGTTACGGTCGATATACGATTTCATAGCGACTTTCTGAATATTTGATTTGGACATATCTTACAAGATACAGTTCAACAGATTCCAACTCTTCTTGTTTCGAAGAAATCCGATTCAAAATGAATCCTGTACACTCAGTTGAAGTTCAGAACGTTAAACTACGAACTGCAGTGTCGTTATGAGCTCGATTATAATTAATATATATATTTTTATACTTTCTACTTCGTTTTAATTAATATATAAATTCACTTATATTACGAATTCAATATTTAAACTTATTTAAATATTCAAATACAACCCGATAAAAATGCGGGACGTTACATTCCTTACCCCTTAAAATAATTTTGTCCTCGAAATTGCTAAGATAGGGAAAATGCTAAAATCTCTGTTATAAACGGGTTAAAAATCTTTTTGGTTTACTTCATAATTTTAGTTTCAACTGAACTGATTCATTCTAATTAAAATATTAATTCCTTCTTATTAAAGGATATTTTCAGAATTCGGAAAATTTCCTAACAGCTCAAATTTTCAGAGAATTTCGCCAGTATCTCTTCTACACGGCTCAATCGATACTGCTACCACTCGCTACTCTGGGCCTTCACCAAATTCGAAAGAAATTCAAACAGCCAACGGGTTGCCCAAACCGACTCATAAAAATCTCATACTCGTATATAAACGTGTACCTTCTCTGTTGGGCATTCAACTCTATCTCTACAATCTATTATCAAACCAGCATATATCCAAACATTTACAACTGATCCCCAATCAATTTATTTTTCAAACAAATCATTCTCTTTTACTCAGCCAAATTTCTATTTCAACTCCAATTCCATTTACTGATTTATTTCCCAAATCAGTTATCTTCATCTCCGAATTCAAAATTCGATTCTTACTCTCTAAGAACCATTTTATTTTGATAACTGGAATCTGTAGTATTTCCCTTTTTCAATTTCCATTCTGGATCATTCCACTTTTCCATTTTAACTCCATATTTTAAAATTTTATTTCAGAATTCAAATTCCTGGGATTTATTTCAAATCAGTTTGAAATCATGTAGCAACCCGCATTTTAGCTGTTGAACAATTTATTTATTTAATTTTTAAATATCGATTTATTGATATCGAGAACGTGAATTAAATAATATTGAATATTTAATTAATAATTATAATATAATAAAATATATTATAATGTCGAAATAATCAAAAATATTGGAAATACAAATATTCTATGAACGGGGTCATCCCTAAGATATAATTCAACTTAGAGTTGGATTATATTGACGAATATATTCAATCGACGACCGTTTGAACGTATAATTATATTATAATTAAAATAGAGCTTGAAACGACGCGGCAGTTCGCTATTTGGCGATTCAGACTTCAACTGAATGTACAGGATTCGTTTTAAGCCGGATTTCTGTGAAACAAGAAACGTGTGGAGCTGCTGGAGTATATTTTTGTAATGGAAGAGAAAAATCTGGATTTCATCGTATAGATTTTGATTCACGTCCAAATCAAATTTTGAAATAGTCGCTATAGAATTGTTTATCGACCGTATCGGTTTATTCGATATAAATAGAGATCGGGTTTGAATTTAGACAGGGCTCTTTTTGGAAGTAGTGATAATTTAATTTTTAGAATTTTATGGTAATTTTTAATTTATTTAATAAGCAACTTTTTATTTGGAGTATTTGGCACCCTGTATCGACATTTCGGGGTTTCAAAATATTAGTCCATCTACCGGTATTATTACATTTTTGGGACCAGAGCACATCACTCATTTAAATGGTATTTTTGTTTCTGTCCATAACTGTCCCTACGTGAACAAAATATTTCATAGTGGGGTACGCTATGTTTTTAACTTAAAACAAACTAAACTGAATGGTTAACTTGTCAAACGGACTCGAAATTCAATGAAACAAGTTTCATACGAAACCTTAGGAAGAGGTCTAGTGAAACATCAAGGCCTCATATTTTCAGGATTTTTTCTGTAATTTTAATGAATTAATGCTCGGTGTTTTTCATCGATATTTTCTAATGGATTTTCGCAAACGGTGTCGGAATTCGACGAAACCTGTCCCATTGGATCCGGAATATTTTTCTATGCTAGGATTGACTTAGTTTGTCAAAAAAAACAGAGATCGTATGAACGGGTTTTAAAGTGGTACTTCATGACTAAGTATTTTATACAATTAAATAAAGAAAAAGGTCCAAATTCCTTCCTTATATAAAGAGCGTGTGACCTAATTTTTTTTTTCACAAAAGTCAACAACAACAAGCCGCCACTTATCTCGATCTCCAGTAAGAAGGAAACGGGAAAATCAATCTTTGAAAAATCCTCATAAATTGAATAAAAATCTATAAATTCTTAGATCAGTTTTTATGAGATCTCCGAGTCTTGCTTTTCAACTTAAGGTACGAACTGATGGGTCCGGCATATTTTCAGTTCGCTGGAATATAAATCGCATTGCCTAGGGTTTGGTTTGCCCGGCGATTGGGAACTCGATCGAAGGAAGGAGTGTTGGGGAGGGGTTTGTGGCACTAAGGATATCTGGTATGCGAAATTTCGTGGAGGTCGACATACTTTTGGGTCACGTTCCTCTGCTCGAAGCTCAGCAGCAGGAGCAACGATGCGTTTTGGTGATAGGGACTGGAGCAACTTGGAGGGGTCAGCCTCTGATCAGGGGTTGCTGAGTTGGAACCGGATGGCAGTCGACGTTGTGGATGGGAATTCGGTGCAAGCTGTGTTAAGAGGGGCACGTGTAGGGTGGTGATGGCGTGTTGATGAGGAAAGTAAACGTTGGGCCAAGGAGTTGTGAAAATGGCGGAGGGTGCTTTGTCTGGAGCACGCAAATTTTGATTTCGGGAAGAAACCAAAAACGAATGGGTCAGGTCCGATGGTTCTGAGTGGGACAAGAAATGGGGTGAGGCCCGTTTAGAAAATAAATGTTTAGTTAATTTTAAATTAAAAGTATGTTAACTTTAAATATCCATATCTTCGTCATACGATATTAGATTGACAAACTATAAGTTGCGTTGGGACTGTATGGACGAAAGCTACAACATGGAACTGACTGGAAGTGGATTCGAGCACGTTTGTGTTTACGGCGAATTAAAATGTTTGATTTAAATCAAATAACGGTTTATCGTTCTTTAACGATGAACTGCAAATGTGAGTAAATCTCACCAACTCTAAACAGTTTAAAATTTCATGTTGTATCTTTAGAACTGTTAGAAATTTGTCTGATTTACTATGTGTTGATTTTTTGTTTGAATTGCTAGTCAATTAGTTAAATTTCTATATTGATTCTGTTTAACAGAATATATCATATGGAACTGAAAGTGATTTTATCTATATTGTCTAACATCTGGGATGCAGGGTAACAGGTTGGAGGAATCCGACTGGATTCCTCAATAGTTATTTTATTGTTTTTCATATATTTTGATACATGATGTGAATTATAACCTGTTGTTGATTGTGTGTGTATGGACGATATTGAACATCGTGATTTGATATGATTGAATACCATAACATACGGGATATTGTTAAGGAGATTTTCAAAGTGATATTGAAAACAGAATATTTATAAATTGGAATATTTATAAATAAGCGATATTTATAAATGGGAATATTAATAAATAGGAGATATTCAGAAAGGACATAATTTAAACCTATTTTCTTTTTGAATGGAAAGGCCTGTGTGGCGAGTTTGGGGATTTTCCCGATGCTCCCGATACAAAGGAGGTTATTGCGAATTTTTCGGAGGAGTTAAGGAGTTAGAATATTTCAAGAATAAATTTGAAAAGGAAATATTTGTAAACCATTTACAAATAAAATTGAAAGGGAAACATTATAAAAAGGAAATCATTTTTAAAGTGTAGAACCGTTATTTAAAAGTAAATCTTTTCAAATGAATAAAACGTTGTTAAAAAGGAAATCTTTATAAAGTGAATCGAATATGGTATTCGAAGTTAGTTAATCGAATATAGACATTCGAAAGGAGTTAATCGAATATGGTATTCGAAGTTAGTTAATCGAATATGGTATTCAAAAGATAGTTAATCGAATATGTTATTCGAAAGGGGTTAGTCAAGTTGAGTTAGTCAAATAGAGTTAACCAGCTAGAGTAAACCAGTTAGAGTTAATCAGTAAAGTTAACCAGTTCAGTTAGAATTAACCAGTTGAGTTAAGTAAGTCGAGTTAACCAGTTGAGTTAAGTAAGTCAAGTTAATCAGTAGAGTTAATCAGTTAAAGTTAGTACAAATAAGATGCCAATTTCGTACGACTGCTAGCGTAATTCGCAGGGCTGCAGATAGCCTAAGGCGGTCGGATGTTTCCTGAGGGAATCAGGCGTAACCATTGTGATCGCTGCGATCTAGAGTCAAGCGAATGGAGATAAATCGAATATTAGCTATTCGAATATAAAGTTAAAACAGACATAGTTATTCGAATATAAGTTAATCGAATATTAGTTATTCGATAGAAGTTAAATAAGTCGAGTTAATTAAGTTAAGTTAGTCAAACTGAGTAATCCAAAAGAGTTAGTCGAATGTTAGTTATTCGAATAGAGTTAAAAAGAGTTAGTCGAATATTAGTTATTCGAATAGAGTCAAAGGAGTTAGTCGAATGTTAGTTATTCGAATGGAGTTAAAAGAGATTATCGAATATAGTTTATTCGAATAGAGTTAAAGGAAAGGAGTTATGGATTTTAGTTTAATCGAAAGGAGTTATCGATTAGTTTAATCGAAAGAAGATTTTCGAGTATAGCATATTCGAAAGAAAGAGACCGAATATAGTTTATTCGAAAGAGACAGATTTCGAATATAGGTTATTCGAAGAGAGATAAATCGAATATAGGTTATTCGAAGAAGAGTTAATCAAATATAGATTGCTCGAAAGGGAGTTATACGTCGAATTCGATTATATTGAATTCGGGAAAGTATTATTTACTTTTCGGTGTTTAAATCAAGAGCTAGTTATTTATAAATAAATTGGAGTAGGTTAATTATTCACACTAAAGAATAAATGTTATAACTGAAGTTAGATATTACGAAAGTAGGGATTATAACGCTATTGTTATAATCAATGTTTTCAATAAAGAAGTGGATTCGTAAATTGAATCCGAGATTTACGTAAATAATTTGATAAAGGTTTTTAAAAAAGATAAACTGTTACTATCTCGAAGTTATAACGTTGTTCAGTTAAGGTCTGAGAGGTAATTATACCCCAACTTGAGTAACTTCCTTCTTAACTAAGAAATGGTAAGGTTTGATCATAAAGGAGTTTTGGAAATGTTTTCCAAACGAGAATCAGAAATGTTTTCTGATAAAAGAAAATAAGAAATATTGAATATAGGGAAACAGGAGATAAGTAAATAAATGAACTAAAGAGATTTATGTTGAATGATGTTTGTTCGATATAATTTCCATCTGGAAATAATATCATTGTTTGCACACTTGTTTTTCTTTGATAGTTAACTCACAGACTATCGAAGTTTTTGACCATTTTAACGTTGTTAATATGGAGAGACCGGTTGGATTATTATCCAAAGAACCACTCTGTATTGGCATAAGCGTCGCGAAATCATATATGCCAATGATAATTGAAGACGGAGTAAAATGCAAGGGCTATCCTGTTTACAGAATAGTTCCTTCGGTTTGTCCAGTCCCAGGACAACTTGTATGGACGAAGGTCTGACAGAGTATATCCAATGGATCGCGTAAGTTGATCTGTTCAAAAGTATTCATGTTTGGTGGCGGAGGAATTCGTTTCTCTTAGCTGTATACCCGTGTTATTTTTGGATAAGTCAATTTGTGATTTGGCGGGTATGACGATGCGACATTCTAAGTGAATGAAGATGGATGCCTGACATAGTATTTCCAGACGATCACGTACATTGATTTCTTCAACTATACCAAGAGTTGAAGCGGAGAAGGAAACTTCTTTTAACTGACACGTAATGCACTGTTGTAAACGTCAATTAGTGATTTCGATGGATTTGACAATGTAGCATTCGAATTGAATCTAATGTAATGATAAAGCTTAGCTTCTAGCCTCATCAACCGGTAAATGACAGAAATCGGGCAGGCAGCATGGCTAGGTCGGTCGCACCGAAGTAGGGTGTATAATCACCTACCTAGAGAATATTCATTTGTTTCTAAAATCTATCAATGTTGTCCCATGTATATACGGGAACGGTTGCTGATCCCAACCGTTTGGTGATGTACATTCGATAAACTCAAGCGAAATGAGTGGTCGGTCATGTGTGGCTGAGCTGCAAGATGTTCTGGTTGAACTCCAGTGTATCGTTCCTAGAGTACACTGAACGAAAGGTGGTTCCATACCTTGTCATAGTTGGAAATCCAATCATCCAATACGTGCTTGCGATTTTGATGGTATACTATATATGTAGTAACGTGAGATGCAAGCGTTTCTGCTAGATTGATATTTATTTGTACTTAGACATTATTATAATATCAGAATGATATTGCTTTGAAAAGTTATTTGGATTCTCATAAGGGAAAAACCCGTTCCGTATTTACGGCGTGGTCTTATGAGATATCATATACCTGTTTAAATGATTTGAGTTTATTCACACCAGTCTCATGACTGACCCGGAGTTTATTTTGTTTTCCCTAAACTCTTGGGTGCCTAAATTTGTACGGGCAGTCAAGTAGTCAGGATTTACAGGTATACTTGAAGAGCTGGAGCAGGAGGCTTCTGGATCATATAGCTATAGTTATTTCCGCTGTGTTGTAAGTGTTGTACTCTGATAAGTGCTATTGTATACATAACTGTTATATTTCAAATTTATGTTATCTATTGTATGTTATTCGTTCCGCTGTGAGGTTCGTGTTACTCTAATGTTGTGTTCTTCTTCTTCTTCTATTCTAAGTTTCTACCTTATCTATTCTCACCTTCTAATTTCTTTCATTAATTACCGGGATTTTTCGATGTTTTGGTTATCGACGTCGAGCTTACGTCGATAACCAAAGTCGCTCAAAATCCGGGTCACTATAGTTGGTATCAGAGCTTAAGTTAAGAATTACTTGGCTCTGTGGCGTGACTCGGTAGAGATGGGATTAGTAATATCCTAGACTGAGTTTGAGTGTATATATACGAGTGAACGTATTTGTTAGTTAATATAAAATGATTTTATATTGTGGAGTTTTATTGGTTGAGTTGTTTGTGAATTCTGGTCGATCAGTTTGATCCACTGTATCGGTAGGAGTTCTATAAACACTTGAATACGATGAACCGACATAGTATGTTTTGATATAGTATATTGGTTATGTTGGTTGTTATTATAATCGAATGAGGTTATAAGAAGTGAAATGGTTATGTAAATAACTGATCAGAATTCATATAAGTAAAGTATATGAAATAAAATGAAGAAGAATCTGAATTTAAATCAGATTGGAATTAAAATAAGGAAATTTTAAGTTCATGGGAGATTTTGAAAAGGTTTTTCAAACTGAAGGTGATATAGTATTGAACTCACTTCGATAGCGGGAAAATAGATTCTGATGATGAATCGCGACATCATCAGTGTTCATTTTCGAGTTCTAAGTGACGGACTACTACCAAAGGTTTTGTTTTCGAATTGTTTTGAGAAAACAAGTTGTTTAGAAATCCAAAGGATTTGAATTGGCATTGTAATTTCAAATTGATTTGAAATAGACCCAGGAAATTAAGTTTCGGAATTTAATTTTAACTTATGAAGTTAAATAGAATAAGATAGTAGAAATAAATTGAAATATTAACTTGAACTGAGTTAAATAGAATTGAATTGGATTAGAGAATAATCTGTTATGGAATTGGGTTAATGAGTTAAGAATTTGAAATTTGATATTCGGGTTCGAATGAAATTCGATTTGGTTTTGAGGATATGAACTGATTGGAATTTGATGGAAATAACACTGGTATATGCTGAGTTGATAGCATATGGAAGTAATAGAGTTGATATTCCCGACAAAAAGGTACCAGTTTATATTAAATATGGATATGAGATTTATGAGCCGAATTGGCAAGCCGCTTGGCTATTTGATTTTCTTTTGAATTAAAGAAGGCCCAGAGAGGCGAGTTGGAGTTTGAGATATTGACCAGTACAAAGGAGGTGCTGGAAAAAATTTCGAAAAGTTAAGGCTTTAGAAAATTTTCAAAATTTTTGAAAATTTAGTTAGTCGGAATAAATTAATATTTTAGTCGATATTAATTGGTTCAGTTGAAACTGGAGACAAGAGGTAAACAGATAAATTTTACCCAGAAGATAGGGTCATCCCCTAGCTTAGCAATTTCGAGGACGAAATTTTATTAAGGGAGAAGATTGCAGTAACCCGCATTTTAGCTGTTGAACAATTTATTTATTTAATTTTTAAATATCGATTTATCGATATCGAGAACGTGAATTAAATAATATTGAATATTTAATTAATAATTATAATATAATAAAATATATTATAATGTCGAAATAATCAAAAATATTGGAAATACAAATATTCTGTGAACGGGGTCATCCCTAAGATATAATTCAACTTAGAGTTGGATTATATTGACGAATATATTCAATCGATGACAGTTTGAACGTATAATTATATTATAATTAAAATAGAGCTTGAAACGACGCAGCAGTTCGCTATTTGGCGATTCAGACTTCAATTGAATGTACAGGATTTGTTTTAAGCCGGATTTCTGTGAAACAAGAAACGTGTGGAGCTGGTGGAGTATATTTTTCTAATGGAAGAGAAAAATCTGGATTTCGTCGTATAGATTTTGATTCACGTCCAAATCAAATTTTGAAATAGTCGTAATAGAATCGTTTATCGACCGTATCAGTTTATTCGATATAACTAGAGATCGGGTTTGAATTTAGACAGGGTTCTTTTGGGAAGTAGTGATAATTTAATTTTTAGAATTTTATGGTAATTTTTAATTTATTTAATAAGCAACTTTTTATTTGGAGTATTTGGCACCCTGTATCGACATTTCGGGGTTTCAAAATATTAGTCCATCTACCGGTATTGTTACATTTTTGGGACCAGAGCACATCACTCATTTAAATGGTATTTTTGTTTCTGTCCATAACTGTCCCTATGTGAACAGAATATTTCATAGTGGGGTACGCTATGTTTTTAACTTAAAACAAACTAAACTGAATGGTTAACTGGTCACACGGACTCGAAATTCAATGAAAAAAGTTTCATATGAAACCTTAGGAAGAGATCTAGTGAAACGTCATGGCCTCATATTTTCAGGATTTTTTCTGTAATTTTAATGAATTAATGCTCGGTGTTTTTCATCGATATTTTCTAAGGGATTTTCGCAAACGGTGTAGGAATTCGACGAAACCTGTCCTATTGGATCCGAAATATTTTTCTGTGCTAGGATTGACTTAGTTTGTCAAAACAAAAAACATAGATCGTATGAACGGGTTTTAAAGTGGTACTTCATGACTAAGTATTTTATATAATTAAATAAAGAAAATGGTCCAAATTCCTTCCTTATATAAAGAGCGTGTAACCTATTTTTTTTTCTTTCACAAAAGTCAACAACAGCAAGCTGCCACTTATCTCGTTCTCCAGTAAGAAGGAAACGGGAAAATCAATCTTTGAAAAATCCTCATAAATTGAATAAAAATCTATAAATTCTTAGATCAGTTTTTATGAGATCTCCGAGTCTTGCTCTTCAACTTAAGGTACGAATTGATGGGTCCGGCATATTTTCAGTTCGCTGGAATATAAATCGCGTTGCCTAGGGTTTGGTTTGTCAGGAGATTGGGAACTCGATCGAAGGAAGGAGTGTTGGGGAGGGGTTTGTGGCACTAAGGATATCTGGTATGCGAAATATAGTGGAGGTCGACATACTTTTGGGTCACGTTCTTCTGCTCGAAGCTCAGCAACAGGAGCAACGATGCGTTTTGGTGATAGGGACTGGAGCAACTTGGAGGGGTCAGCCTCCGATCAGGGGTTGCTGAGTTGGAACCGGATGGCAGTCGACGTTGTGGATGGGAGTTCGGTGCAAGCTGTGTTAAGAGGGGCACGTGTAGGGTGGGGATGGCGTGTTGATGAGGAAAGTAAACGTTGGGCCAAGGAGTTGTGAAAATGGCGGAGGGTGCTTTGTTTGGAGCACGCAAATTTTGATTTCGGGAAGAAACCAAAAACGAATGGGTCAGGTCCGATGGTTTTTAGTGGGCCAAGAAATGGGGTGAGGCCCGTTTAGAAAATAAATGTTTAGTTAATTTTAAATTAAAAGTATGTTAACTTTAAATATCCATATCTTCGTCATACGATATTAGATTGACGAACTATAAGTTGCGTTGGGACCGTATGGATGAGAGCTACAACATGGAAATGACTGGAAGTGGATTCGAGCACGTTTGAGTTTACGGCGAATTAAAATGTTTGATTTAAATCAAATAACGGTTTATCGTTCTTTAACGATGAACTGCAAATGTGAGTAAATCTCACCAACTCTAAACAGTTTAAAATTTCATGTTGTATCTTTAGAACTGTTAGAAATTTGTCTGATTTACTATGTGTTGATTGTTTGTTTGAACTGCTAGTCAGTTAGTTAAATTTCTATATTGATTCTGTTTAACAGAATATATCATATGGAACTGAAAGTGATTTTATCTATATTGTCTAACATCTGTGATGCAGGGGAACAGGTTTGAGGAATCCGACTGGATTCCTCAACAGTTATTTTTATTGTTTTTCATATATTTTTATATATGATGTGAATTATAACCTGTTGTTGATTGTGTGTGTATGGACGATATTGAACATCGTGATTTGATATGATTGAATACCATAACATACGGGATATTGATAAGGAGATTTTCAAAGTGATATTGAAAACAGAATATTTATAAATTGGAATATTTATAAATAAGCGATATTTATAAATGGGAATATTAATAAATAGGAGATATTCAGAAAGGACATAATTTCAAACTATTTTCTTTTTGAATGGAAAGGCCTGTGTGGCGAGTTTGGGGATTTTCCCAATGCTCCCGATACAAAGGAGGTTATGGCGAATTTTTCAGAGGAGTTAAGGAGTTAGAATATTTCAAGAATAAATTTGAAAAGGAAATATTTGTAAGCCATTTACAAATAAAATTGAAAGGGAAACATTATAAAAAGGAAATCATTTTTAAAGTGTAGAACTGTTATTTAAAAGTAAATCTTTTCAAATGAATAAAACGTTGTTAAAAAGGGAATCTTTATAAAGTGAATAAAGTGAATCGAATATGGTATTCGAAGTTAGTTAATCGAATATAGACATTCGAAAGGAGTTAATCGAATATGGAATTCGAAGTTAGTTAATCGAATATGGTATTCGAAAGTTAGTTAATCGAATATGTTATTCGAAAGGGGTTAGTCAAGTCGAGTTAGTCAAATAGAGTTAACCAGTTAGAGTAAACCAGTTAGAGTTAATCAGTAAAGTTAACCAGTTCAGTTAGAATTGACCAGTTGAGTTAAGTAAGTCGAGTTAACCAGTTGGGTTAAGTAAGTCAAGTTAATCAGTAGAGTTAATCAGTTAAAGTTAGTACAAATAAGATGCCAATTTCGTACGACTGCTAGCGTAATTCACAGGGCTGCAGATAGCCTAAGGCGGTCGGATGTTTCCTGAGGGAATCAGGCGTAACCATTGTGATCGCTGCGATCTAGAGTCAAGCGAATGGAGATAAATCGAATATTAGCTATTCGAATATAAAGTTAAAGCAGACATAGTTATTCGGATATAAGTTAATCGAATATTAGTTATTCGATATAAGTTAAATAAGTCGAGTTAATTATGTTAAGTTAGTCAAACTAAGTAATCCAAAAGAGTTAGTCGAATGTTAGTTATTCGAATAGAGTTAAAAAGAGTTAGTCGAATATTAGTTATTCGAATAGAGTCAACGGAGTTAGTCGAATGTTAGTTATTCGAATGGAGTTAAAAGAGATTATCGAATATAGTTTATTCGAATAGAGTTAAAGGAAAGGAGTTATCGATTTTAGTTTAATCGAAAGGAGTTATCGATTAGTTTAATCGAAAGAAGATTTTCGAGTATAGCATATTCGAAAGAAAGAGATCGAATATAGTTTATTCGAAAGAGAGAGATTTCGAATATAGGTTATTCGAAGAGAGATAAATCGAATATAGGTTTTTCGAAGAAGAGTTAATCAAATAGAGATTGCTCGAAAGGGAGTTATACGACGAATTCGATTATATTGAATTCGGGAAAGTATTATTTACTTTTCGGTGTTTAAATCAAGAGTTATTTACTTATAAATAAATTGGAGTAGGTTAATTATTCACACTAAAGAATAAAAGTTATAACTGAAGTTAGATATTACGAAAGTAGGGATTATAACGCTATTGTTATAATCAATGTTTTCAATAAAGAAGTGGATTCGTAAATTGAATCCGAGAGTTACGTAAATAATTTGATAAAGGTTTTTAAAAAAGATAAACTGTTACTATCTCGAAGTTATAACGTTGTTCAGTTAACGTCCGAGAGGTAATTATACCCCAACTTGAGTGACTTCCTTGTTAACTAAGAAATGGTAAGGTTTGATCGTAAAGAAGTTTTGGAAATGTTTTCCAAACGAGAATCAGAAATGTTTTCTGATAAAAGAAAATAAGAAATATTGAATATAGGGAAACAGGAGATAAGTAAATAAATGAACTAAAGAGATTTATGTTAAATGATGTTTGTTCGATATAATTTCCATCTGCAAATAATATCATTGTTTGCACACTTGTTTTTCTTTGATAGTTAACTCACAGACTATCGAAGTTTTTGACCATTTTAACATTGTTAATATGGAGAGACCGGTTGGATTATTATCCAAAGAACCACTCTATATTGGCATAAGCGTCGCGAAGTCATATATGCCAAAGATAATTGAAGACGCAGTAAAATGCAAGGGCTATCCTATTTACAGAATAGTGCCTTCGGTTTGTCCAGTCCCAGGACAACTTGTATGGACGAAGGTCAGACACGGTATATCCAATGGATCGCGTAAGTTGATCTGTTCAAATGTATTCACGTTTGGTGGTGGAGGAATTTGTTTCTCTTAGCTGTATACCCGTGTTATTTTTGGATAAGTCAATTTGTGATTTGGCGGGTATGACGATGTGACATTCTAAGTGAATAAAGATGGATGTCTGACATAGTATTTCCAGACGATCACGTACATGGATTTCTTCAACTATACCAAGAGTGGAAGCGGAGAAGGAAACTTCTTTTAGCTGACACGTAACGTACTGTTGTAAACGTCAATTAGTGATTTCGATGGATTTGACAATGTAGCATTCGAATTGAATCTGATGTAATGATAAAGCGTAGCTTCTAGCCTCATCGACCGGTAAATGACAGAAATCGGGCAGGCAGCATAGCTAAGTCGGTCGCACCGAAGTAGGGTGTATAATCACCTATCTAGAGAATATTCATTTGTTTCTAAAATCTATCAATGCTGTCCCATATATATACGGGAACGGTTGCTGATCCCAACCGTTTGGTGATGTACATTCGATACACTCAAGCTAAATGAGTGGTCGGTCATGTGTGGCTGAGTTGCAAGATGTTCTTGTTGAACTCCAGTGTATCGTTCCTAGAGTACACTGATCGGAAGGTGGTTCCATACCTTGTCATAGTTGGAAATCCAATCATCCAATACGTGCTTGCGATTTTGATGGTATACTATATATGTAGTAACTTGAGATGCAAGCATTTCTGCTAGATTGATATTTATTTGTACTTAGACATTATTATAATATCAGAATGATATTGCTTTGAAAAGTTATTTGGATTCTCATAAGGGAAAAACCCGTTCCGTATTTACGGCGTGGTCTTATGAGATATCATATACCTGTTTAAATGATTTGAGTTTATTCACACCAGTCCCATGACTGACCCGGAGTTTATTTTGTTTTCCCTAAACTCTTGGGTGCCTAAATTTGTACGGGCAGTCAAGTAGTCAGGATTTACAGGTATACTTGAAGAGCTGGAGCAGGAGGCTTCTTGATCATATAGCTATAGTTATTTCCGCTGTGTTGTAAGTGTTGTACTCTGATAAGTGCTATTGTATACATAACTGTTATATTTCAATGTTATGTTATCTATTATATGTTATTCGTTCCGCTGTGAGGTTCGTGTTACTCTGATGTTGTGTTCTTATTCTTCTTCTATTCTAAGCTTCTACCTTATCTATTCTCACCTTCTAATTTCTTTCATTAATTACCGGGATTTTTCGATGTTTTGGTTATCGACGTCGAGCTTACGTCGATAACCAAAGTCGCTCAAAATCCGGGTCACTACAAATCATATATAATTCAAAACATTTGAATTTCTAACATCTTGTTTTCTCAAAAATTCAAAACAAAATCTTTGGTAGTAATCCGTCACTTAACAACACGAAAGTGAACACTGATAATGGCGCACTTTATCATCGGAATTATTTTCCAGCGATCGAAGTGAGTTCAGTACTATATTACTTTCAAAACCCATTTTTAATCACTTTATTTTGGAATTACATCACAATATTCTTTCATAGCACTTGGAAAACAAATTTTCAAATCTCCCAGGATTTTAAAATTCCCTTATATTTAATTCAATTTCAATTCTTTCCAAGTTTCTGGAGTTTTATTTCAATTCTGGTTTTTAATTCAGATTCAGCTCATCTGATTTTGCATATTATACTTATATACTATTTCGATTTGGTTATTTATATAACCAACTCAATTATAAATCTGTTCGATCATAATAATGATCACACATCCAATATATTTTATAATAATATCAAGATATATACTTCTCTTTATATCAAAATATATTTTGGGTAAGTTATTTCATTTATCCTCTTTTCAAAACATACTATGTCGAATTACTCTGTTCAAGAGTTTAGAAACACCTATCGACGCAGTTTGCATTATTGTTTCGACCAGAATTTATAAACCACTCGACTGACCAGTCAACACAATATAAAATAGTTTTTTATATTAATTACAGATACGCGCTCATATATACACACTCGTACTCAATCAAGGGTATTACTAACCCCATCTCTATTGAGTTACGCCACAGAGCCAAGCTAATCACTTAACCTTATGCTCTGATACCAACGGTAATGGCGGGGATTTTCGACCCAGCAAATCAACATAAATACACTGTTAATTACTCGGGCATCGAAAATACCGGAACATTAATAGAAAGAAATTAGAGGATGAGATAGAAAAGATAGAACTAGTAGAATAGATGAAGAAGAAGAACACGCTGAACAGAATCAGATAAATACGAATCTCACAGCGGAATGAATAAATTGTATTATAACATAACTTTGAAATACAAAATCTGAATTTGTACTTACATCATATCAGAGTATAACTCGTATACATTACAGCGGAAATAATCTCTAAATAAATAATGTTGAAGCTTCCTGCTTTTAAGCTCCCCCAAGTGAATCTGTAAAATCCAGAAACACTTGACTGCCCGTGCAGATTTGGGCACCCAAGAGTTTAGGGAAAATAAACAAAATAAACTCTGGGTCAGTCACGGGACTGGTGTGAATAAATTCCAACCATACTATTTAACTTTGAAAATCTTTTTGAAACAAAAAGATAGTAGTAAGACCAGCCCACACAAAAAGGTGGACGGTTTTTACCTTACTATAATCCAAAATACTTTTAATACCAAACTCCAGTGATATTATAATAATGTCTACTCAATTAAATAATCAAGTAGCAGAACGCTTGCATCTCACGCTCCATATATACATACATATATATATATATATATATATTATAAAATCAAAAATCGCAGGGCGCTTATTGGAGACTGGATTCCAACAGACAAGGTATGGGAGCACCTACCAATCAGTGTACTCTAGAGGGGATACACCTGGGTTCAACAAGAACGTCTTGCAACCCGGCCACACATGACCGACCACTCATTTTGCTTGAGTGTATCGAATATATTGCCACCCACGGTTGTTGGCCATCCAACTGTCATCCGAATATACAGAATCTAAAAGAAGTATAAATATGAATTTTCTCTAGATCGGTGACAATACACCCTGCTTGGGGATGACCCAACTAGCCATGCTGCCTAGCCCAACTTTTGTTACTTCCTGGTTGTGAGGCTAGAGGCTACATCTATTTTCAGAATATCTGATCACCTTTCACTTTGAATGCCACATCGTCAAATCCGTAATCACATATTGATTACTCAAATGCACACTGGGTGTAGAATAAAGAGAAGTTACCTTCTCCCCACCAACTTGGTATATTCGTAAAAATCAACGGCGTGACCGTTGGAAATACTCTGTCAGACACTCGTCCATACAAGTTGTCCTGGGACTGGACAAACAGAAAGCACCATTCTGGAACTGGACGACCCTTCCATTTACCTCCGTCTTCAATTATCTTCAGCATATCTAATTCGCAGCGCTTAGGCCTATACGGAGTGGTTGTCGGAAAATAAATCCAACCGGTCTCTCCGTATTAACAACGATGGTCAAAACACTTCGATAGTCGGTTATTGAACTTTCGAAGTAAAAACAAACATTCATTCAAATGTATAACTAGACATCACACAAACACGGATACTTTTTATTTAACATTCGTTTTTATTATTCGAATTCCCATATCTTACCAGATATTTCTCAAATCACGTTTTAGCCTTTTTACACTTCTTGGAAAACATTTCCAGTTATTATAAACTCTTATTCTCTCATGTTCCAGAAAATATACGTTATTAACGTTCGAACTATTTCCATTAATTTCACATTCTTTATTTCCATACTTGGATAATCTACCCTATTTACATTGGCAAATATTTCCAATTCATTTTAACCTTTTAATTGTCCCAACGTTCACCTTTAAAACATTATTCACTTTGAAATGTGAATACCATCCCTTATTATAGAAATCTGAACATCTTTATCACTTATATTTTTATTGTAATAATTTCCCTTATCATGTTTACCCAAATCTCTTTCCTACTTCATATTCCTATTTTACTTTATAAACTCTATTTCCAAGTCAACTCCTTATCAAATCAATATCAAGTTTATAACTAAATACTGATTCCTATACTATCAAAATTTATTTGTTTAAAACTAAATGTTAATTATCCTATCAGATTATGATTCCTAAAAATGATTTACTTTAACACATTTGACATCGTCGAATTAAAATCTCAAATCCTAATGGTTTAATTCTAATCACATTTCGAATATCGAAATGATGTCATTTCTTTCTAAAACAATTTTCCAATATCTCTTTCTAACTCGTTCTTACATTTCTTTGGACATACATCATTACTTATTACTTAAGAATAAGTGGATTTCAAACCAACTGTGACATTTCCTAAGAAGTGCTGCTATATATAAAAATCACGCTTAAGTTTGGTTAACAGAGTTAATTTATCGCTATAGTAAAACTTGCAATACGCTGTAATATTCTCTTTATAACTAATCTCAACATCACAGTCACACTTACCTTGTCAACATCGTTATTTTATTGTTATAGTTCAAACTTGGCATACGCTGTAATATTCCCCTTTATACTAATCTTGACATCTCTTTGCGTTTCAAACTGATATTGTTCCTCGATAATAGTGAAGCCGTTCAAGTTGGGGTATTCTATTTACCTCTCAGACCTTGATCGACAACGTTCTTACCATAGAACAGATATAAGTCTGTATTCTAATCCCTTATTACTTATAATATTCATCAAATCGTATTTCCTGGTTTTATTTTGGCATATGGTTTTATAACACCATGTTCATACTTTGAAGCCTTCTTTGTTTATAATTATTTATATTAAACATTAACTCTTCGCTTTAACTTCATTCCACAGTTCTATTTACAACTTCTTTACAATTACACAGTTAATCTAAAAATCAATTTTTTAATTAAACAGTTGATTTAAATCAACTTCATTCCATCAGTAAATTCGTTAACTGATTTTAATTACTTCTTACCATTAGATTAATATATTTAATCTAATAATATTTCTAAATTGTTTGTCTTAAAATAATTATCCAAATATTTAATCGTAGGGTAATTTCTATTTTATATACTTATTTAAATGTCAACAATCGTTTTTATTTACTTTATAAAAAACGAACTCTAAATTACTGGTTTATAATAGAACTTCTATTATAATTTAAAACTTCGCTTTAATTATAAAAATATAATTTTTATAATTAACTTCGTTGATTTACCTAATGGTCAATCACTTCTTCACAAAACGATGGTTTTACCGTCGACCGTTACCCCTTTCCTAATCAATATCGTTTATTGATTTATCAAAACAAATGTTGAATTTTCATTCAACATCAATATTCACATGGGGTTTTAAATATAATTCGGGTTCAAACAGTGCATATAAAACAAACAGTACATATAAATATCGAGGAATCTGTTCGGATTCCTCCAACCGGTTTCTACATCCACAGATGTTAGTCAAACAATTTACACTGATTTCTACTAGGGGACATCACAATCGATGAAATCGGTATCCACCCCATGATGTGTATATATGCAACGATATATATTATTCATCAAATTTTAACCGTAATTTATCTAAACGACCATCACACAGCATTCAAACAACATTAAAATATAATTATAATATTTTAAAATAGATCGGAGTTAGTGATTTTACTCACATTAGTGCGTTAACCGTTTAAATAATGATTTGTGTTCCGTTGATCCCATCGATCGTTATTGCTCCTAGACCAAACCGACGCTGCTCTCCTTCCTCTTTCATTGCCTTATTTCTATTCGATACTGCGAAAACTTGCAGTTTCCTCCATCGATATTGTTCCAGTTCAAAACGCGGTGCTTTAATTCCCTTTCACATGCATTGAACTTGAATCCCTTTGACATCCCCTTCGAGCTTTTCATTTGTTCTCTTCCACGTTGGAATTTGCTACCCCTGTTGCAAATGCAAATACTTCCCCCACTGTCGCTAGTTACAACGCGAACACCATCACCTTTATAACAGACTTCGATTATCCCAGCAAATACCATACACCTATTTGCATGGAACACCTCCAGGAAACAATGAACACTACAATTGCTTCCAGTTCCCTTTTCTTCACTAAAACAATCACGTTACTTACACACTACTCCAATTCACACGAGATCAGCCGACCAACTAGATCTCGTCAACATATACATGTTGCTGGAAAAAAGCTGCTCAATGTACATCTTCTTGAAACACATATACATTTCCTCGCATGAATCCGTCCTGTACATGTTCACGATGCCTTAACCTCTCGTTCAAACCAAAACTCTAGTTTGCAACATGAGATTTGGAACCGTGACCTTCACCTTCTATCGAAACAACAAGTCTCGCAACGTCATTCAGCAGTTCGACTTCCTTTTTCTCCGTTCATCAGCCTACAGTACCATGCGAACTCCACAAAAGCCATTCCTTCACCCCTTAACTCCTCTCCTCTCCGATCTGAACGAAACCCACGTTTTAATGCTCTCTAGAGCTCTCGTTGTTTTATTTTCCTCTCATCGTTTGTTTTCGGGTAAAGGAAAATGAAACTCGCTCATTCTTTTATTCGAGAAGAACTGGTTTCCAGAAATTGAAAGAGGGATCGAGCTTGTGATTTCAACGCTCGTTACTATTATATACATATATAAAATTTTCGAAATGAGGCAAGATCCATTGTTTTCCGAAGGGAAAAGTAATGTGGCTGAGGACTTATATAGGGGAACGAGATATTTCTTTTATTTATTATTTTATATAGTATTAGGCTAGGTTAGCTGAGATGAAAAGAAGGAGCACGTCACAAAGCTTAGAAGTTAAGCAATAGGGTATGGTTGTTGTACTAATTTGATGAGAAGGAAGCATGGTTTGTTTCAATAATTAAGGCATGGTATGCACGTTCTAGTATAGATTAGGGTATAGGTAGATGTTTTATTTCAACATAGGAGTGTGGGTTTGATGCTATTTCGATGGACATTTTACTGCTGAAGTATGGCCATTTGTTGTTGCAGTATGGGCTACAATACCATGTACGAAATCATTCATTTTACGGACTGCCACAGACAGAAGTAAGAGTACATTCGTGCTCAACGAGGTGTCACGATCCCAAAAATATAATAATACCGGTAGTTTGACTCATATTTTGAAATCTCGAAATACCGATACAGGGTGCACAATACACCAAATAAAAAGTTGTTTATTTAATTAATTAAAAATTACAGTAAATTTCTAAAAATTAAATTATCGCTGCGCCTCAAAAGAACCTTGTCCAAATTCGTATATGATATCTAGTTATTTCAAATAAACCGTTACGGTCGATATACGATTTCATAGCGACTTTCTGAATATTTGATTTGGGCATATCTTGCAATCTATAAGACGAAATCTTCGTTTTTCACTTCTGTTAGAAAGATACAGTTCAACAGATTCCAACGCTTCTTGTTTCAAAGAAATCCGATTCAAAATGAATCCTGTACACTCTGTTGAAGTTCAGAACGTTAAATTACGAACTACAGCGTCGTTATGAGCTCGATTATAATTAATATATATTTTTGTACGTTCAACTTCATTTTAATTAAAATATAAATTCAATTATATTATGAATTCAATATTTAAACTGATTGAAATATTCAATTGCAACCCGATAAAAATGTGGGATGTTACAGCCCCTATCTTCACTAGTTGTACCCATTACCCCCATTCGATCGGCTCCCTAACTCGTAGATACCCGTGCTGGCCCCACAGTGGGGTGTATCACTCCCCAAAGTGGCAACCCGATACCACCATAGATGCACGGCCTATATCTACACGATGCAACAACGTCTTACCTACCAGCCCGGGCCCACGCACATACATGACCCCGTTGGACTTGCGTTGCCACCGCTAACCCGTGTTGACCTCTTACAATCAAATCCAGTAAGCGTGTCCTGTCCTCAACTTGGGTCGAGCTCACAAAGATACTTAATGGGTTACTGGTTTGAAAAGGGCCCCCATGCCTAACCCAAGCTATCCACCTATGCTTGGTCCCTACTAAGGTTTCCCAACTTAACCTCATTCTTATTCACGTCTTCGTACATGTTTCAACTTGGTTAAGTGCGTCTAATCATATTTCACACGCAACCCAAGCACCCACTTAACCCCCCATGGCCCACCACATGTTTATCTGGTTAAGTGTTACTTAATTCATTAGAAATGTAACCTTGTAAAGACCTCCCACAATAGATTGGCATTTGCGGTTGTTGGATTTGCCGGGCGGGTCCGGGCAGTCTTATACCACAAACGAGCCGAACCTCGTGTCTTTACAATTATTACACATTTAATTCGTGCCTTTGACCTCTCACGTTAGACTGACATTTGTGGCTGCTGGATTTGCCGGGCGGGTCCTGTCAGTCATACTCCACAAACGAGTCTAACCTCGTGTCTTAGGCGGTTAATTATTACACATCTTTATTTACCCCCAAATTGGATTAATATCTCTATTTAAATCTGTTAATAAATTCCAAATTTATTTATGTCCATAATTGTCTCTTAAATTATGTCCATAAATATTTTCCCATTGTCCCGACGATATTCGTCCGTTTTCATATGACATACGTTAGACTCGCAATAGTCTAACTTATAAAAAGAATAGAAACATCACAACTTGCATAACATATGAATTAGATCTAAGAATCATGATATAAGTTTACATAGCCAATAACTTGCATATGAATTTCATTCAAACTAGCATATGATACAAAATTAGCATAGGTAATGGGCATAAACTTGCACAACTAATGTACTGTAATGGATCTAAATATAGATCTAAACATAAAGATGTGAACTTGCATATAGATCTAAACATAATGGTATAATCTTGCATATGGATCTAAACATAAATGTATAAACTTGCATATGGATCTTAACATAAAGTTATGAACTTGTATATGGATCTAAACATGTAGATTAATGCCACATTAACTAGCATATGCATATACATGTTTCACATATATTTTAAATACCCAAACTTGCATAAGATTCATATATGAATATATGATTCTATCATCACAAACTTGCATAAGATATACGATTCTACTTGCATAAGATTCACATATGATCCAACTTGCATAAAATTCACATAAGAACTAACATATGATTCAACACCACAAATATACATATAATTTACATCACTTATTCAAAATCATATTCTCATAATCCCATTTATAACTTATCATAATTAAATTAATTAATTAATTTGTGAAAGCTATCATACTCACAATCAAAATAATAATCTTATCTTTCTGGGATCTGTATTCTAAAAATGAATTTCCCGCCTTTGATGCAGACTAATCGTTATTTGAATTAGGTTAGATTTGATTTGATTTTTATTCAAGCTTCTATCTTGCTTTAGGGTTGAAAGTGTATGGCGGCTACTCTAGGTTCTCCATTGACGGCATGGCGGCTCTTGGTATGAATTTGTGTGATTAGGGTTGGGGTTTAGGGGTGTTTTTATAGAAGATTAATTAATTTAGAGCCGTCAGATTAACCTAGAATCAATCAAGACCATCCTGTAAAGATAGAACGACACCTCAGCCGTAATGACTCAGCACTGAGTCAAAATGTTGTCATCTTTCAGATCTGCCTGGGGGGCATGTCGACCCCCAGGTGGACACTAAGGTCGACCTGTATAGGGGAGGTCGACACTAGGGTCGACCCCCTGGTCGACTTGTTCCCTGGGCGGGAATTTTCCTGCCCAGCCCGCTTCCCTATTTTGAATTCAAATTTGAATTTTCTGATTTGGCCTGTTTTTAATTTATTTAAATTCTGAAACTTCGGAAGGCTATATCTTCTTCATATGAAGTCCAATTCACTCAAACTCGGACTCTATCTCAAGTAGAATTCTGAGATTAACGCAATGGCGCAACCAGTTTCCCTTAATTCCCAACTTTCTATTTAAATATTCTTAAATTTTTTAACATTAATATTTTAAAATCACGGGGTGTTACATTATTTATTTCCGTTACTTTGGAAATCGCGTTTTATATTCTCGAATCTTTTTATTTTCGTTACTTTGGAAATCTCAGTTTATATTAACAAATCTTGTCATTTCCATTACTTTGGAAATTCCATTTTATATTATCTAATCTTGTCATTTCCGTTACTTTGGAAATTTCATTATATATTTTCAGACCACGCAATTTACGTTGCGTTATTATATCTCATATGGAAATAATAAATTGTTCTTAACCTCTTTCCCATTACAAACTAGTATCATCCTCAGATTATCCTGAAGTCATTCAAGTTAGGATATTTGAATTACCTCTCAGACCTTGATCAACAACGTTCTTATCTTAAGATAGATACAAATTTAATTCAAAAATCGATATTTATTCTAATATCAACAAATCTCATTAAACAATTTTACTTAAAATATGGTTTATAAAACCACTTTTTAATCGTTCCTTTTTTAAAATCTTATTTCAATTTCGACCATTTTACTTAATTTCATTATTAAGTATCGCCAATTCAGATCACACTTTGACTCCTCACATCCTTTCATAAACTTTGTTTATAAAATCTCAGGGTAATAAACCTATTTTTATCTTAATTTCCCTTTTCCTTCTTATTTAAATGTTGAGTAAACATTTATTTAAACCATCATATGCATTTATAATTCCTTTTATAACTTCGTTATAAAACTCGGGTTTTATATCGAAAACTCGTTTATAATCTCTTTTCAAAACTCAGTCATATTCCATTTCAAAATCGTTTACTTACTTAAATGTATTTCATTTAAGAAGTAATTAGTTAAATTATTAAAATAATACTTTACTTCATTATTAACTAGAATTAGTATTAAATTTCTTTTTAAAATCTTATTCAAGTTAAACAACCATATTCTAAATTATTTCATTTCTCATTGGCACAAATAATTTAATTAAATAATCAGTTTTAATTAAAACAGTTCACTTGCTAAACTCTTAAACATGGTTAACTCGTTGATCCACTTTAACTCGTCTCTTCATTTAAATTAATTAATGAATTAACTTAAATAACCTCATTTACTTCGATTAATATTAAGTAAATAATAATGTTATCTCATTTTAACTTTTTCTTAAGAACAATTAATCTCAGTTATGAACCATTTAGTAATTTAGATGAGGCCCGTGCTTCGCACACGGCTGATTTCTTTATTTTATAAACTTCATTTTTAAATCATATATTTAAAAATCTATATTCAGTTATAAAATAAATTTCATAACTCCATTTTTATCGATTTACCTAACGGTAAATCCATCTTTCAAAAGATTGATTTATCGGCCAAATGATGGAAATTACTCAACCAATGCTGCCCATTGGTTAAACAAAATAATTTGTTGAATTTTAGGTCAATAATCATCAATCAAATCAATCGTCCAAACATATGGGTTTAAATAGTTCATATAATGACAATATGAAAATGAATAACTTCTAATATATTTGAGGATTCCGGTTGGATCCCACCAACCGGTTGTTCTTTGCATCCAAATGGGTTACATCATATGATATCATTCAATTCAATTATACTGGTTATTTCTATAACAGTAAAATAACAGCAATTTAATATAAATCAATTTATTCAACACTAACAACCTATTCAAACAATTCAAGCCACTGGTTAAATTAAACAAGTTTATTTGTAAACGTGTTCAACAAGGTAAGTTATCTTGTTTTGAAACAACCGTAAAAAACAGTTGGTTTTCATTTAAATTCAACTAACATATAATGCAACCAATTCAAATAATATATATATATATATATATATTGTAACGTCCCGTATTTTGGGCGGCCAATTATCTTATTTATTTTAAATATTTTATTTGAGATATTATTTGTTTTAATTGTTAATTCGAAGTTTGAACGTTATAAATATATAGGAACCTGTTATTTTATAGAATCGTATAAAATGAACTTAAGGAATATATAGATATTTATTTAAAATAAGATTTTTGATTTTTATTTTGACTTAGGCGAAATTTAGATAACTCAAATAAATTGTGGTTTCTTTATATCGAAGCAAAAATATAAAGAGGGCATTATTAGGACAAGAACAAAACAGATTTGAATGAATGTTTACTTGGATACTTAAATTATAAAACCCTTTTATACCGTTATAAGACTGGCCTATTTTGACTATAGTAGAAATGGGATTCTTATTGTTAATTACATCTCTTATATATCGGTTAAGTTTGTTTTCGGATAAACAAATCAAGTTTTAACTAAAACAACAAGTCCATTTTATTTAAATGACCACGAGAGCTAGAATCAGTCGGAATATAACACATACCAGCAAAACAAAGGCGCACGTGTCATTAGGCAAAATCAAATGGTAAGATAATTCAATTCGAAATATTCACAAAAAACATGTATTGTTTGTAAGAAAGACTACAACTCAAATTTCATAAGAACAGTAACATATGGCAAATTATACAGGCTTTTATAATGGACAGTCAACAAAAGACAGTTCAATATGACCGTAATTACAAATCCAGAACATAATAAATTCAACAGCTAGGAAAGCTAAAGAAACAGTAAAAATATACATCATTAAATGCATAAGATCGAACAGCAGAAAATCTCATGTTTGGTCACTGTTCCATACATGAAAATAAAAGAAAATCTGTAACAAAATCTCCCCACAGCATCAGTCTTCATCACCACCTGATCAACCTGAAAGGGACAGAAAAAAGCAAAAGCTATTAATAGCTAGAAATGTATAGGTATATATTTTTAAAGTTGAAAGATTTGAAAAGAGAAATGAATTCAACAGCAAATCTGAAAACAGTAAAATGTGCATCGAATCCAGCAAGACAGTACACATAATCATTCAAAGTAAATTTTTTTTTTGAATATATTCTGCATCGAATCCGCAGTAAGAAATGGTGCATTATCAATGCACAGGAAAGTGAACAGTAGAAAGTGTACCACCAAATCTTTAGAAAATCGAAAATAGATATGTTTATCATCAGAAAATCACATAGGAAATTAGCCCAATGCAGGTCTAAAATTTAGTAGCAGACAAGACCATACGACTAAACAATACATAGTCCATCTAGTCCTAGAAGAAACAGTTCGGATTTTATAGGAATGCACATGAGAAGATCCATCCGCAAATCTACATACTCACTAGTAAACATCACTCATAAATAAAGTCATCACAAAGATCAAGGCAGAACTGAAATCACCTAGAACCTAAGCACTGCAAAGTTCAACTAGGACGTAACAATTCATGGATCGCTGCAATACCTTCTAGTATAAATACACGGTCAGTTCAACCACAAACGAAATTAATTCAGTTCGATATAAGCAAAAACTCGAGGCTAAAGAAAATCAAAACAGAAATTTAATGAGAGCAAAACACTTAGCTTTTTCGTGGTTTGGGTTCGGCCTCGGCTTAACGATCGAAGGGTGGTTGGATGAGGTTTTGGCATAAGAACGGACGTGATCTGCTTCGCTTGACAGAGGGTATGACAGCGGTATGGTGTCGGAGTGGAGCTACTCCTGTTGCGATCGAAGTTGGAAGGCTCGGGGGGTTTTGATCGACGTAGTCGTGGTGCGGATTCTTAGATCGATGAAGGAGGAGGGCTTAGGGTTTTCTTTTACCCTAATTTTTCGTGGCGGCTGAAGATTGAAAGGGACAGAGGATCCGACTGTTTAATAAGGGAAAACGGGTGTGGGCCTGCTCTAATGGGCTGAACAAATCATGGTATGGCCCAAATTCTATTTTTATACACTAAGTCTAGTTTAATTAAAAATGTAAAGGGAATTCCCTAGTTAATTCACTTAAGTGATTTTTTTTAACGAAAGTTAAAGCAAAATTCAACAACTTTTTGCATGATGTTAACTAGTTTGTCAAGTTGATCATGTTATTTACGTTAATATGAAACTTTAATAGCTATTTGTTGGTATAATTAAATTATTAATTAAAGTGATTAAGGATTTTTATTAAATTATATAAATCCTGAACAAAGTTAATTGTTTAAAACCATAGTTAGTTAAGTAACGGTTAAGGTATGGGTAGTTAGTTTGACATAATGAGATTAGTTATTTAATCTTGTTAAGGGTCAAGTGAGTTTAATTTAAATCATTAACATTATGACCCAATTCATATATGGGCAGAATCAGACAAATAAACTTGTGTTACGATCATGGCAACAAGCAGAACCTTATGGAACAAATCTAGACGGAGCTGGAGATAGTGAGAATTACAATTAAATTAAAATGACTGTTTAATTTAACTGTAACCAGTCCAGTCCAGAAATAAATGGATCAGATCAAGGTGAGTTAAACTCACTCAGTTTCCCCATTTATATTTTACATAAATTGGTTTTTTATTTTGTGTGCTCTGATTTCTGATGTTGACTGTTTGCTAGTATATACATTAACTGTTGATTTGAATGATGAAACTAAACTGAGTTTAATTTCAGTGAAATTCCAAATCGTTATTTTAACGATTGAATCCAACGGAGGTAACCCACCCTGTTGGTCACGTTTATTTATAAACTTAATTAATTGTTTGAATTGTTATGTTATTTGGTTGGTGTAAAATGGTCGTTATTTATGATCAGTTAAATGTGATTGACTTGATTTCTGATTATTGGCTGAAAATTGCAACATCTGTTTAATTTGAACCAATGGGTGATATTGGTGGGGTATTTGTCAACAGTATATGGCCTAAGAAATCAATTGTTTATAAACGACGATTTACCATCAGAGAAAAAGTTATAAAATTTAATTTATAACGGGATATAGAATTTGAATTAAATTATATTAAAACAGAGTTTGTTTAAAAGGAATTAAACATTTCTTTCCTTTATCAATTGAATTTGTGATTAACTATTGATTTATTTGTAAGGAAATTCTGATTTAATCAGATTGATTTACAAGTGAAGAGAAATTAATCCAATGACTTAAAAGTTGGAATAATTGTTTGGTATGAAACAATTAATGAAATCATTTAAATTAATTATATTTCTAATTAATTTAAAGGGGGAACGAATCAGAATGGGTTTAAGAGGTAACCTGGGGTTCAAGCGGACTAAACTGACTATTTTGAATGGAATCGACTATTATATGGAGTTGTTTTGAGTTAATCTTATCAAACAGTTTTAAAGGATATTTGGTTTCTTTTAACGAAGTTTTAAAAGAGGAATTTACAATTTTATTTTAGTTAATAAAGGAATTTACTACTTTTAAAGTAGTTAGTGATAAAGTAAGTTATTATTATGAGAAATAGAAATTTTGGGAAGTTAATTTAAAATTGAATTCATGAAAAATAATCAAAGTCGGGATGGAATATAGTTGAACAGTGAAAGAAGTTATGAACGGATTTTATATTCAAAACCCGAAGTTTTACAACTAAGTTATTAAGGGAATTTAGGCGAATGTGATGGCTTAAATCATGTTGACTTTAACTTTTGAATTAAGATAAAAGGAGAAAGTGATATGGGAAAAAGGGTTTAGACTAAACCAGAATGTAGTTGAAACAAGGTTTGTAAAGAGGCGATGAGGATTTGTATCATTAATTCCAAAATTAACTTTATTTTGGAGTGGAATTAAGAAAAAGGGAAATGGAAATAAGATTTCCAAAGTGGAAATGGTCGAATAGAATTTGAAAGGAGAGTGGAATAAAATATTGGGTTGATTACAACTTATATTTATCTGAAGATATGAACGTTGTTGATCAAGGTCCGAGAGATAATTAAAATACCCCAACTTGAACGACATCAGGATTATCTGAAGATGATATTGGTTGATAATCGTAAAAGAGGTTAGTGATAAGAATTTGGTTGTCGTATTTTAAAATATTAAAAGAGTAGAAGTTTTATTAAATAGAAGCGAATACGTTTGTTTAATTAAAAGGCCATGTGATGCTGAATACTGAACCAGTGGACTCATTGGAGTGTCATGGTTGAAACACTGTTTATTTTGATAGTTAAATCACCGACTATCAAACCTGACCAATATGATTGTTGGTACGAAAAGACCGGAATCGAATTTATATTCGAAAACCATTCCGAACATTAAATACGTGAAGATAAATGAAGTTGATCAAGATGGAGCTGTGAAGACTGCAGATTTGCATAAACGGAGGAATTACTAAGAATCTTTGGGATTGTAACCAGAGACAAACTGTGATTCTGTCGTGATTGGAATCTACGGGTTGCAAGGACTTCTCGCTACTGATCCATGGGGTGATTCCTATAAGAGACATAGTAGGGCAGTACCTTCGGTTCATCCTGTTCCTGGATGACTTGTATGGACGGATGTCTGACAAAGTATTTCCAAAAGGAATTACACGAGTTGATTTCTCCAAACGTACCATAGTTGATGGCGGAGAAATGGTTATTCTCTAGCCAGATAGCTAGAGTATGTCTGTGGACGTCAATCATTTGTGATCTTGCGGATCTGATGATGTGGCATACAAAGTATATGATGACCAGATGTGTTCTAGCCTCAAGCCTCGTCAACCGGGAAATGTCAAAAAAATCGGGCAGGCAGCGTGGCTATGTGGGTCGCTCCCATTAGGGTGTATGATCACCTATCTAGAGAAATTCCATTTGTTTATTTAATCTATATTCGATGCTGTATCTTGTCGGGAGGCGGTTGCTGATCCCAACCGTCGGTGATATACATTCGATACACTCAAGCAAAATAAGTGGTCGGTCATGTGAGGGCTGGGTTGCAAAACGTTCTTGCTGAACCCAGTGTATTCGTCTCTAGAGACACACGATTGGCAGATGGTCCCATACCTTGTCAGAGTTGGAATCCAATCTCCAATAAGCGCCTACGGTTTTGATTTGTATACTATATATGTCAAGCGTGAGATGCAAGCGTTCCACTAGATAGATATGTACTTGTATTTAGACATTATCATAATATCAGAAAGATATTGTTTCCAAAACTGATTTGGGTTATCGTAAGGTAAAAACCGTCCATGTTTATGTGTTGTTTCGGTCTTACGATTATCTTTTGCTTTTGGAAAGATTTTGAACTTTAAAAATCATGACTAGATGATTTACCCTTAATTCTGTGCGAGTTTATCTCACTCTGGTTCACCAGACTGACCCGGTGTTTTGTAAATTCTCGGGTTAGCCCGGAGTGTACAGCTTCAGGTTCAAAAGCTGTGAAGAGACGGGCTGGAAGAGTTCAAACGTATGATATTATACCGCTGTGTTATATAAGGGCAGATTATTATATCTGTCCAGATGTGTTCATGTACTCTGATGATTGTAAGTTTTATTTAAAGCTCTCAATAAAGATTTATTTCTATATTATATTTTGTTCCGCTGCGATGTGAGACTCTGTCTTGTGTTTTCTTCTTCTGTCCTTATATTTCTTTCTTTCTTATCTCACCCTCTAATTTCTTTCATTGACAATCCGGTGTTCTCGGTGTTTGAAAGGTCGGCATGAGATACAGTAATGGTATTTATGTCGAATTTCGGGCCGAAAACTACTGGGTCGTTACAATGGTATCAGAGCTATTGGTTTAGTGATAACCTTGGCTCTGTGGAGTAACTCAATAGGGATGGGGTTAGTAACACCCTATATTGAGTTTGAGCATGTGTGTGTGTGTGTGTATATATATATATATATATATATATATATATATATATATATATATATATATGAGAGCGTATTTGTAAATTTTATATACAAATGTTTTGTATTGTGTTGCTCGATCGGTTCAAGTGTTGAAAAGCATTGAACTGGTAAAGGAACACAATATTGTTTTGTAAAGTGGGTAAATGAAATAATTTTACCCGAATTTTATTTTTGCACTGAAAAGTAATAATTTTCTCAATTTATTGAGGTATTATTTTATTTGATGTGTTTAACGATTTGGATACATTCAATTTGATCAAGGTTTTGAATTAGAACTTAGCTTGGCTAAATGGAATGAAATATAATAAAACAAGTTTGCAAGTTGGGAATTGATGGGATAATAAATAAATGGAAATCGTTTGGATATTCCAACATGTTGACGAGAGTAAATATTAATATTGAATATTAATGGTCAATAAAAGGTGATTGTTTTGGTTAAGTTGTTCTTGTGCTGAATATAAATCCATGAACGATTTAATGTAAAGAATTAAGTGGATTTTTTTTTTATTTGGTGGATTTTATAAAAGTCAATGGATTAGAAGCATTTCTTCTACCTAAGCAATTTCGAGGACGAAATTATTTTAAGGGGGGAAGAATGTAACGTCCCATATTTTGGGCGGTCAATTATCTTATTTATTTTATTTATTTTAAATATTTTATTTGAGATATTATTTGTTTTAATTGTTAATTCGAAGTTTGAACGTTATAAATATATAGGAACCTGTTACTTTTTAAAATCGTATAAAATGAACATAAGGAATATATAGATATTTATTTAAAATAAGATTTTTGATTTTTATTTTGACTTAGGCGAAATTTAGATAACTCAAATAAATTGTGGTTTCTTTATATCGAAGCAAAAATATAAAGAGGGCATTATTAGGATAAGATCAAAATAGATTTGAATGAATTGTTTACTTGGATGCTTAAATTATAAAACCCTTTTATACCGTTATAAGACTGGCCTATTTTGACCATAGTAGAAATGGGATTCTTATTGTTAATTACATTTCTTATATATTGGTTAAGTTGGTTTTCAGATAAACAAATCAAGTTTTAACTAAAACAACAAGTCCATTTTATTTAAAAGACCACGAGATCTAGAATTAGTCGGAATATAACACATTCTAGCAAAACAAAGGCGCATGTGTCATTAGGCAAAATCAAATGGTAAGATAATTCAATTCGAATTATTCACAGAAAAACATGTATTGTTTGTAAGAAAGACTACAACTCAAATTTCATAAGAACAGTAACTTATGGCAAATTGTAACGGCCCGTATTTTTAACCGTTTATTTAAACATTTAAAATTGGTTTTTAAATGTTGTTTTGAAATTAGATAACGTAAATTAATTTTTTTGAATATTTGTATAAATCATTTTTCACTTGTATTTACTAAGTACACAATATTCCATGCGCGTAGCACGTGTCATGATCACGTGCAGAGCGCTTTTCCTTACCACGCGCGGAGCACGTGTCGTTACGCTCGTATAAATAAAGGGATTTTATTATTATAAATTTAATATCGTTTTAATATAGAATTTCAATATATTGAATCTAAAATCTTACAAAAATATCGCTGAATCTTTGACTAGATTCGTATAACAAATCTCATTGCAACACTTTCGAAAATCATATTTAGACCACATGAAATCTTTGAAGATCCTTACCCCTTACAGCAAATCCTTACACTATCTATACCATACGAAATCTCAGTGCAACAAATCCTTATCGCATCCGCCGTATATCATTTCATATCTTCTAAAATCTGATAGGACAAGATTTGTGTTTTTATCTCGATAGTCAAGCATTTTGGCAAAGCAGCATGTACTGTTTGAACTGATGAAAACGAAGTTTAGCCTATATCGTTCGTTCCTTCTTCTAGAAATGATAAATAATGAATATAAAGAAGAAACCAAAAAAAAAGACATCCAACCAAACCTTCCTAAAGTCTGCCTAAATCTTATCCTATCGAGCGTAGTGAGATAAGCAGTCATTTTCTTTTATTTTGAAACCGTCAGGATAAAATTGCATGTGCCGCGAGTCAAATATTTCGGCTACAATAAATAAAGGTATCTCTGCCATCCTTTATTTTCAAATCTTGTCAAATTTCACAGTGTCTATGTGTTACTGTGAACTGAACAAACATTAAAACATTTCTGATAGGAGCATGTTCTTTCTTTTTCATTCGGCCAGATGTTCCTATATTCACAACTTCATCTTCCTCTCGTACTACTGTCATTTTCAAAAACCAGCTAATACAAACGAAAAGAAGAGAAAAATTAAATAAAAGAAAACAGCTAGCATTGTTCTTTCAAATCAGAAGCTTGTTGAATATAAAAATATATCACTACAGACCAAGCATGATCAAAACATATCTCTACGCCATTCTTTCTTTCCATATCTCTAAACAAATATTCATGCACATGCAAAAGCAATCTCTGCCACCTTCTGACACCCATGTTCTTTTTCTTTTTCTTTTTTTTACTTTTATTTATTTTACGTGGTAGCCAAGTTTCTACCCCTATATAATACACTGACACTTTAGTTCTTCACTCATTTTGAAACCCAATATGTCGAACATGCGGGCAAATCAATTCTTTCGAAAATCAGAATAAAGGAAATAAAAACATCCGAGTTTCATGATCACTGCTGACCGACGGTCTGAAGGCGGGGACCGTGACCAATGGCGTCAGAGGGCGGGGTTAAATTCAGTGGACGGGGAAGGCGTCCGATGGCTTCCTTGAGGTGGAGCAGCGTTGGTTTCTAGGTGGTTTGGGTTCGTTGAAGTGAGAAAAAAAAAACGCAACTGCAAATGCAAAATGGAGTGGAGGTTTGCATGTCTCCATGCATGCAAATGGGAGGCGCAAGTGCCTTCTAGGCTTCCAGGCAACAAAAATGAAGAAAGAAGAGCAGGTGGACTCTTTTTGTAGGAATAAGAGAAATATAAGGAAGAGAAAGGTGGTTGTGAATTGGTTATGGGTTGTTGGGCCTTAAGTGTTAAAAAAAAAAAGAACAAGGATAAACGAATTGGAGAAGAGAAAATGGAAGAGGGGGAAGTATGTACTGACGTGCATATGTGCATGACATGTTTTCCTGTGAAGGGATGGCTTAGTTTTTGTGAAATGATGGTGGAGAGCATTAAAGGGAGAGGAGGGCTGTGAGTATTTTATTGGGCCTTGGGCTTGGTGCGTTGAAAAAAATGATAAGGAAAAAGGATGATGAGGGAACATAAAGGATGGAACAATTGGCAATAGTCTGTTTGGAAAGAGCAGCCGGATATGTTCGAAACGCAAGAAAGGAAAGAAGTGGCTAATCGGTAATTAGAGATTTATAAATAGATAATTAGTAGTCAATATTATTTAAAAATTATTGAAAACTTATAATGTGCATATATGTTTTGTACGTAAACAGAATTGCGTCAAATTTGATTTATTGGAATCACTAAGACGAAGGCTACGCGTAAAAGCTGGTTCATAGAGATTTGGGGCTCGTCGGAATTTCGTTAATTTTAAACGTTGTTTAAAATTTAACGGAAGACAACGTGAACCGTGAATCGAAATAAAAAGGTGAGTTAATTCTCACACTTTCTGGAATTCTGTGATGTGGTAAATTCATATTAAAATATAATTTACCTTTAAAAATATAAATTGGTTGATTGTTTGCTGTTGACTGTTATGGTTGATTGGATGCTGTTAATTAGATTTAATCGATCATATGAAATTTATTTCATATATTATTATGAAATGTATAACGAGCTGTGATGCAGGGAAGAACAGGTTGGAGGGATCCGACCGGATTCCTCGAATATTAGATATGTTGTTTGTTTGTGTTATATTATTGATATTTGAACTGATTGAACACCATATGGTTGAAAAACCTGTTTGAGCGTGATGGTTGAATAGATATTCACCCGTGTTGTGTTTAAAATCAACCGACAGTGTTGATTGGGTAATTAGCAGTGAATGGCCTTAAATATGTTGTTTAGACGTCGTTCGACCGTTCGGTGAAACGACGCAGTTTTAAAGTTATAAATTATTTTATAACTAAATTGAGGCTTTTCAGTTATTTTATTTAAGTAGTTAAATAAGAAGTTTATAAATAAATATTTTACTCAAGTTTATAAAAGGATTATTTAAAGGGTTTGCGTAGTAAAATCGTGTGATGTAAATGAGTTATAAAGCGGGAAAATCCAAGGTATTTACCTACGGGTTGGTAAAAGGGGTTGATTGTTCTGTTTTAAACAATTAAATAGTGATTTTAAATTAATTAAGTTATTTAATTAATTTTAAAAAGGGAAACGACAAGTGGAATTCAGTTAATGGTCAACTGAGATGTACGGTTGACCGAATCAACCGTTTTAATTTGATAATGAGATTTAACAATGGTTAAGCCTCGATTTACTATAATCCAAAGTAATTATCGAATTGGTTAGTGTTAATATGGTTAATTATTATGTAATGAGATTTTGAAATGGGATAATTATCCTATTTTTAGTTAATGGTAAAGTTAACTGTTTTTAATATAGTTAATATTAAAGTAAATTATTATTTTAACAAATAATAGTTTAAGGGATGACTTTTAAATTGGTATTTAATTTAAAAGTGGTTAAGCGTCGCTAAGATCGTTCAAATTCAAATAAGAGTCTCATTAAAGCGATTTAAAGATTCAAGTTTTCAAACAAGATTAGACAAAAGGGAATTCAATTAACAAGTGATGAATTGGCGATGAAGTTTAATCTAAAAGGGCGATAAGAGTTTATGAGAGATTTATAATCAAAAGGTTCAAACGAGATTTGTAAATAAGATTTTTAAGTGAATGCGGAAATTCAAGTAAAGCTTTACTTAATGTTTCAAGTTAAGTAAGATGATTTCGAATGGAATGATACTTTAAAGGAATTAAGTAAAGAGCTTGTCGAACGTAGATTTCAAAGAGAAAAAAAAAGGTGTATAAACCAGAATTGAAATCAAGATTGTAAATAAGGTTTTTGTGAAGTGGTTAAGTGACAAATTAGTATTCATCCTGAGGTAAGGACGTTGTCGATCAAGGTCTGAGAGGTAAATAAAATACCCCAACATGAACGGCTTCGTTATTATCGAGGAATGGTATTGGTTTGAAACGAGTGAAAGACGTTGAAATTGGTGCGATATCCCATACGAGGAATATTGAACAGAAGTGCGAGATTTTGAAATAATAATGATATGCCCAATATGAAAAGAGATGGAAAGTTAAGCATTTCATATCTTGAAATGTATGAGATGGTTTTGTCAAATCAATTAAGAATGATTATAATGTCTTGAATATATTGGGAGGATTAGAAGTTATTAACGAGTTTGTCAAATATATTTTTAAAAGGGCCAAGTCATGCCAAGTACTGAATCAGCGAACTTAAATTATTCACATTATTGTTATTTGATAGTTAAAACACCGACTATCAAACCTGACCAATACGATTGTTGGTATGGAAAGACCGAGATCGAATTTATATTCGTAAACCATTCCGACCAACAAATACGTGAAGATCAGAAGATGATCGAGATGGAGCTTTGAAGACCGTGGATCTTCATAAGCGGAAGAACCACTAATAATCTTTGGTTAGCTCCCAGAGATAAACTGTGGTTCTGTCGTGGTTGGAATCCACGGGTTGCAAGGACTTCTCGTTACTGATCCATGGGGTGATTCCTATATGAGATGCAGTAGGAGAGTACCTTCGGTTCATCCTGTTCCTGGATGACTTGTATGGACGGATGTCTGACAGAGTATTTCCAAAGGAATTACATGCGTTGATTTCTCCAAACGTACGATAGTTGACGGCGGAGAAATGGTTACTCTCTAGCCAGATAGCTAGAGTATGTTTGTGGACGTCAATCAAGTGTGATCTGGCGGATCTGACGATGTGGCATTCAAAGTGAATGATGACCAGATGTTCTAGAGATAAAGTTCTAGCCTCAAGCCTCATCAACCGGGAAATGACAAAAATCGGGCAGGCAGCATGGCTATGTGGGTCGCTCCCATTAGGATGTATGATCACCTATCTAGAGAAATTCCTATTGCTTCTTTATCTATTCGATGCTGACCCTATTCGGGTGGCGGTTGCTGATCCCAACCGTCGGTGGTATACATTCGATACACTCAAGCGAAATGAGTGGTCGGTCATGTGTGGGCCGGGTTGCAAGACGTTCTTGTTGAACCCAGTGTATTCGCCTCTAGAGATACACGTGCGGAAGGTGGTCCCATACCTTGTCAAGTTGGAAATCCAATATCCAATAAGCGCCCACGGTTTTCGATTGTATACTATATATGGGGAGCGTGAGATGCAAGCGTTCCTCTAGATTGGTATTTATTTGTATTTAGACATTATGATAATACCAGAGCAAGCTATGATTTCAAAAACTGTTTTGGGTTATAGTAAGGTAAAAACCGTCCGTGTTTATGTGTGGACTGGTCTTACTATTATCCTTTGATTCCGAAAGGATTTTCCAAAGTTAACCCAGTGTGTGTTATGTGAATTTATCATTGATAGTATTCCAGACTGACCCGGTGTATTTTGTTTTAAATCAAATGTGCTCGGGTCAGACCGAGTTGTTCCAGGTTAGGTTTCACTGGGAGATTCAGGAGCTAGAAGCAGGCGGCTTCACCGCTAGTTATATTCCGTTGTGATTGGTATATATGTTGTACTCTGATGATTGGTATGTATATACTGTTTCTTTGTATAAAGGGATTTGATATTATATTTTATTCGTTCCGCTGTGAGATTCTGATGTGTTCTACTTCTTTCTTTCTATTCTCACCTTCTAACTTCTTTCTCATGACAATCTGGGGGTTCGATACTTGGGTTTTGGCAAGTGATACGAGTTTGTGTATTGTTGTCGAAGACCCGATTGTCGTTCTTTTCCCCGGGTCGTTACAGTGGTATCAAAGCTATTGGTTTAATGATTAACCTTGGCTCTGTGGTGTGACTCAATAGAGATGGGGTTAGCAGTACCCTAGAT
Source organism: Allium sativum (assembly GCA_030737875.1). Taxonomy (NCBI): domain Eukaryota; kingdom Viridiplantae; phylum Streptophyta; class Magnoliopsida; order Asparagales; family Amaryllidaceae; genus Allium; species Allium sativum. The sequence goes on from CM060918.1 coordinate 651,874,870, forward strand.
TGGGTTTGAGTAGATATACGAGAGAGCGTATTTGTGATTTGATATAAAATTATTTTTAATGATTATTTTTGCCCAATTTTATTTTATAATAAAATAAAGGTAAAAGTTATTATAGTATGGGCAATCATCTTGATTGGTTAATGTTGGTTGTATAATATGTTTGTAGTGTATGGTTGATTGCTTGAATATAACCTGAACTTGAAATAGATGGACTTGGTTGAAAAACCAAAGATGAAATAAACAAATTGGGTAATCAATCCAAATTTAACAGATCTGAATGGATAATTTAAGAAATAAGCGAAGTGATATAAATAATTATAATCTCGTGTGGGTTGAACTGTGTATATAATTGGTTGGTGTGGAATGATATGGATGTATCAAACATAATTGACATTTGTTGATAACTGATAAGTTTGTTTGAGTTGAGAACAGGTGTAAAGTGCCAGTTCAGCTTTAAACCCAACCAAAGGAGAAAATCTGGAGTTATTTGAATCCAGTTGAGTAGAGTTGCAAAATCAATTAAGCAGGCCCGAATAAATATATCGCTTATTGCATAATATCGCTCGCCAAAAGGTACGCCAACGAAAATATGAAATTTTGGTTTTGTTTGGATTTTGAGTTCGGATTTTGAATTTTCCGACCATGAGAGTCGATGTATACATATTTCTTGATCCTGCGATATTGTAGATGTCCCTCCGTACAGGGGAGACTCTGCCGAAATTTTTCTAAAATTTAAGGAGTTAGAAAATTTTTGGAAATTTTTGAGAAATCCTTTTATTTGAATTGAATTGTTTTAAAACCAGTTGGGACAGTTTGAAATTAAATTCAATTTTTTTTGAACTAATTCTTTTTGAAAAAGATAACAGTGACGACATTTCTTTTACTTTGCAATTTCGAGGAAGAAATTATTTTAAGGGGGAAGGAATGTAACGGCCCGTATTTTTAACCGTTTATTTAAACATTTAAAATTGGTTTTTAAATGTTGTTTTGAAATTAGATAATGTAAATTAAATTGTTTGAATATTTGTATAAATCATTTTTCACTTGTATTTACTAAGTACACAATATTCCATGCGCGTAGCACGTGTCATGATCACGTGCAGAGCGCTTTTCCTTACCACGCGCGGAGCACGTGTCGTTACGCTCGTATAAATAAAGGGATTTTATTATTATAAATTTAATATCGTTTTAATATAGAATTTCAATATATTGAATCTAAAATATTACAAAAATATCGCTGAATCTTTGACTAGATTCTTATAACAAATCTCATTGCAACACTTTCGAAAATCATATTTAGACCACATGAAATCTTTGAAGATCCTTACCCCTTACAGCAAATCCTTACACTATCTATACCATACGAAATCTCAGTACAACAAATCCTTATCGCATCCGCCGTATATCATTTCATATCTTCTAAAATCTGATAGGACAAGATTTGTGTTTTTATCTCGATAGTCAAGCATTTTGGCAAAGCAGCATGTACTGTTTGAACTGATGAAAACGAAGTTTAGCCTATATCGTTCGTTCCTTCTTCTAGAAATGATAAATAATGAATATAAAGAAGAAACCAAAAAAAAAGACATCCAACCAAACCTACCTAAAGTCTGCCTAAATCTTATCCTATCGAGCGTAGTGAGATAAGCAGTCATTTTCTTTTATTTTGAAACCGTCAGGATAAAATTGCATGTCCGCGAGTCAAATATTTCGGCTACAATAAATAAAGGTATCTCTGCCATCCTTTATTTTCAAATCTTGTCAAATTTCGCAGTGTCTATGTGTTACTGTGAATTGAACAAACATTAAAACATTTCTGATAGAAGCATGTTCTTTCTTTTTCATTCGGCCAGATGTTCCTATATTCACAACTTCATATTCCTCTCGTACTACTGTCATTTTCAAAAACCAGCTAATACAAACGAAAAGAAGAGAAAAATTAAATAAAAGAAAACAGCTAGCATTGTTCTTTCAAATCAGAAGCTTGTTGAATATAAAAATATATCACTACAGACCAAGCATGATCAAAACATATCTCTACGCCATTCTTTCTTTCCATATCTCTAAACAAATATCCATGCACATGCAAAAGCAATCTCTGCCACCTTCTGACACCCATGTTCTTTTTCTTTTTCTTTTTTTTACTTTTATTTATTTTACGTGGTAGCCAAGTTTCTACCCCTATATAATACACTAACACTTTAGTTCTTCACTCATTTTGAAACCCAATATGTCGAACATGCGGGCAAATCAATTCTTTCGAAAATCAGAATAAAGGAAATAAAAACATCCGAGTTTCATGATCACTGCTGACCGACGGTCTGAAGGCGGGGACCGTGACCAATGGCGTCAGAGGGCGGGGTTAAATTCAGTGGACGGGGAAGGCGTCCGATGGCTTCCTTGAGGTGGAGCAGCGTTGGTTTCTAGGTGGTTTGGGTTCGTTGAAGTGAGAAAAAAAAAACGCAACTGCAAATGCAAAATGGAGTGGAGGTTTGCATGTCTCCATGCATGCAAATGGGAGGCGCAAGTGCCTTCCAGGCTTCCAGGCAACAAAAATGAAGAAAGAAGAGCAGGTGGACTCTTTTTGTAGGAATAAGAGAAATATAAGGAAGAGAAAGGTGGTTGTGAATTGGTTATGGGTTGTTGGGCCTTAAGTGTTAAAAAAAAAAAGAACAAGGATAAACGAATTGGAGAAGAGAAAATGGAAGAGGGGGAAGTATGTACTGACGTGCATATGTGCATGACATGTTTTCCTGGGAAGGGATGGCTTAGTTTTTGTGAAATGATGGTGGAGAGCATTAAAGGGAGAGGAGGGCTGTGAGTATTTTATTGGGCCTTGGGCTTGGTGCGTTGAAAAAAATGATAAGGAAAAAGGATGATGAGGGAACATAAAGGATGGAACAATTGGCAATAGTCTGTTTGGAAAGAGCAGCCGGATATGTTCGAAACGCAAGAAAGGAAAGAAGTGCCTAATCGGTAATTAGAGATTTATAAATAGATAATTAGTAGTCAATATTATTTAAAAATTATTGAAAACTTATAATGTGCATATATGTTTTGTACGTAAACAGAATTGCGTCAAATTTGATTTATTGGAATCACTAAGACGAAGGCTACGCGTAAAAGCTGGTTCATAGAGATTTGGGGCTCGTCGGAATTTCGTTAATTTTAAATGTTGTTTAAAATTTAACGGAAGACAACGTGAACCGTGAATCGAAATAAAAAGGTGAGTTAATTCTCACACTTTCTGGAATTCTGTGATGTGGTAAATTCATATTAAAATATAATTTACCTTTAAAAATATAAATTGGTTGATTGTTTGCTGTTGACTGTTATGGTTGATTGGATGCTGTTAATTAGATTTAATCGATCATATGAAATTTATTTCATATATTATTATGAAATGTATAACGAGCTGTGATGCAGGGAAGAACAGGTTGGAGGGATCCGACCGGATTCCTCGAATATTAGATATGTTGTTTGTTTGTGTTATATTATTGATATTTGAACTGATTGAACACCATATGGTTGAAAAACCTGTTTGAGCGTGATGGTTGAATAGATATTCACCCGTGTTGTGTTTAAAATCAACCGACAGTGTTGATTGGGTAATTAGCAGTGAATGGCCTTAAATATGTTGTTTAGACGTTGTTCGACCGTTCGGTGAAACGACGCAGTTTTAAAGTTATAAATTATTTTATAACTAAATTGAGGCTTTTCAGTTATTTTATTTAAGTAGTTAAATAAGAAGTTTATAAATAAATATTTTACTCAAGTTTATAAAAGGATTATTTAAAGGGTTTGCGTAGTAAAATCGTGTGATGTAAATGAGTTATAAAGCGGGAAAATCCAAGGTATTTACCTACGGGTTGGTAAAAGGGGTTGATTGTTCTGTTTTAAACAATTAAATAGTGATTTTAAATTAATTAAGTTATTTAATTAATTTTAAAAAGGGAAACGACAAGTGGAATTCAGTTAATGGTCAACTGAGATGTACGGTTGACCGAATCAACCGTTTTAATTTGATAATGAGATTTAACAATGCTTAAGCCTCGATTTACTATAATCCAAAGTAATTATCGAATTGGTTAGTGTTAATATGGTTAATTATTATGTAATGAGATTTTGAAATGGGATAATTATCCTATTTTTAGTTAATGGTAAAGTTAACTGTTTTTAATATAGTTAATATTAAAGTAAATTATTATTTTAACAAATAATAGTTTAAGGGATGACTTTTAAATTGGTATTTAATTTAAAAGTGGTTAAGCGTCGCTAAGATCGATCAAATTCAAATAAGAGTCTCATTAAAGCGATTTAAAGATTCAAGTTTTCAAACAAGATTAGACAAAAGGGAATTCAATTAACAAGTGATGAATTGGCGATGAAGTTTAATCTAAAAGGGCGATAAGAGTTTATGAGAGATTTATAATCAAAAGGTTCAAACGAGATTTGTAAATAAGATTTTTAAGTGAATGCGGAAATTCAAGTAAAGCTTTACTTAATGTTTCAAGTTAAGTAAGATGATTTCGAATGGAATGATACTTTAAAGGAATTAAGTAAAGAGCTTGTCGAACGTAGATTTCAAAGAGAAAAAAAAAGGTGTATAAACCAGAATTGAAATCAAGATTGTAAATAAGGTTTTTGTGAAGTGGTTAAGTGACAAATTAGTATTCATCCTGAGGTAAGGACGTTGTCGATCAAGGTCTGAGAGGTAAATAAAATACCCCAACATGAACGGCTTCGTTATTATCGAGGAATGGTATTGGTTTGAAACGAGTGAAAGACGTTGAAATTGGTGCGATATCCCATACGAGGAATATTGAACAGAAGTGCGAGATTTTGAAATAATAATGATATGCCCAATATGAAAAGAGATGGAAAGTTAAGCATTTCATATCTTGAAATGTATGAGATGGTTTTGTCAAATCAATTAAGAATAATTATAATGTCTTGAATATATTGGGAGGATTAGAAGTTATTAACGAGTTTGTCAAATATATTTTTAAAAGGGCCAAGTCATGCCAAGTACTGAATCAACGAACTTAAATTATTCACATTATTGTTATTTGATAGTTAAAACACCGACTATCAAACCTGACCAATACGATTGTTGGTATGGAAAGACCGAGATCGAATTTATATTCGTAAACCATTCCGACCAACAAATACGTGAAGATCAGAAGATGATCGAGATGGAGCTTTGAAGACCGTGGATCTTCATAAGCGGAAGAACCACTAATAATCTTTGGTTAGCTCCCAGAGATAAATTGTGGTTCTGTCGTGGTTGGAATCCACGGGTTGCAAGGACTTCTCGTTACTGATCCATGGGGTGATTCCTATATGAGATGCTGTAGGAGAGTACCTTCGGTTCATCCTGTTCCTGGATGACTTGTATGGACGGATGTCTGACAGAGTATTTCCAAAGGAATTACATGCGTTGATTTCTCCAAACGTACGATAGTTGACGGCGGAGAAATGGTTACTCTCTAGCCAGATAGCTAGAGTATGTTTGTGGACGTCAATCAAGTGTGATCTGGCGGATCTGACGATGTGGCATTCAAAGTGAATGATGACCAGATGTTCTAGAGATAAAGTTCTAGCCTCAAGCCTCATCAACCGGGAAATGACAAAAATCGGGCAGGCAGCATGGCTATGTGGGTCGCTCCCATTAGGATGTATGATCACCTATCTAGAGAAATTCCTATTGCTTCTTTATCTATTCGATGCTGACCCTATTCGGGTGGCGGTTGCTGATCCCAACCGTCGGTGGTATACATTCGATACACTCAAGCGAAATGAGTGGTCGGTCATGTGTGGGCCGCGTTGCAAGACGTTCTTGTTGAACCCAGTGTATTCGCCTCTAGAGATACACGTGCGGAAGGTGGTCCCATACCTTGTCAAGTTGGAAATCCAATATCCAATAAGCGCCCGCGGTTTTCGATTGTATACTATATATGGGGAGCGTGAGATGCAAGCGTTCCTCTAGATTGGTATTTATTTGTATTTAGACATTATGATAATACCAGAGCAAGCTATTATTTCAAAAACTGTTTTGGGTTATAGTAAGGTAAAAACCGTCCGTGTTTATGTGTGGACTGGTCTTACTATTATCCTTTGATTCCGAAAGGATTTTCCAAAGTTAACCCAGTGTGTGTTATGTGAATTTATCACTGATAGTATTCCAGACTGACCCGGTGTATTTTGTTTTAAATCAAATGTGCTCGGGTCAGACCGAGTATGTTCCAGGTTAGGTTTCACTGGGAGATTCAGGAGCTAGAAGCAGGCGGCTTCACCGCTAGTTATATTCCGCTGTGATTGGTATATATGCTGTACTCTGATGATTGGTATGTATATACTGTTTCTTTGTATAAAGGGATTTGATATTATATTTTATTCGTTCCGCTGTGAGATTCTGATGTGTTCTACTTCTTTCTTTCTATTCTCACCTTCTAACTTCTTTCTCATGACAATCTGGTGGTTCGATACTTGGGTTTTGGCAAGTGATACGAGTTTGTGTATTGTTGTCGAAGACCCGATTGTCGTTCTTTTCCCCGGGTCGTTACACAAATTATACAGACTTTTATAATGGACAGTCAACAAAAGACAATCCAATATGACCGTAATTACAAATCCAGAACAAAATAAATTCAACAGCTAGGAAAGCTAAAGAAACAGTTAAAATATACATCATTAAATGCACAAGATCGAACACCAGAAAATCTTATGTATGGTCATTGTTCCATACATGAAAATAAAAGAAAATCTGTAACAAAAATCTCCCCATAGCATCAGACTTCATCAGCACCTGATCAACCTGAAAGGGACAGAGAAAAGCAAAAGCTATTAATAGCTAGAAATGTATAGGTATATATTTTGAAAGTTGAAAGACTTGAAAAGAGAAATGAATTCAACAGCAAATCTAAAAACAGTAAAATGTGCATCAAATCCAGCAAGACAGTACATAGAATCATTCAAAGGAAAATTTAATTTTTTTAAATATATTCTGCATCGAATCCGCAGTAAGAAATGGTGCATTATCAATGCACAGGCAAGTGAACAGTAGAAAGTGTACCACTAAATCTTTAGAAAATCGAAAATAGATTTGTTTATAATCATAAAATCACGTAGGAAATTAGCCCAACGCAGGTATAAAATTTAATAGCAGACAAGACCATATGACTAAATAATACATAGTCCATCTAATCCTAGAAGAAACAGTTTGGATTTTACAGGATTGCACATGAGAAGATCCATCCGCAAATCTACATACTCACTAGTAAACATCACTCATAAATCAAGTCATCACAAAGATCATGGCAGAACCGAAATCACCTAGAACCTAAGCACTGGATGTAACAATTCATGGATCGCTGCAATACCTTCTAGTATAAATACACGGTAAGTTCAACCACAAACGAAATCAATTCAGTTCGATATAAACAAAAACTCGAGGCTAAAGAAAATCAAAACAGAAATTTAATGAGAGCAAAACACTTAGCTTTTTCGTGGTTTGGGTTCGGCCTCGGCTTAAGGATCGAAGGGTGGTTGGACGAGGTTTTCGCATAAGAACGAACGTGAGCTGCTTCGCTTGACGGAGGGTATGACAACAGTACGGTGTTAGAGTGGAGCTACTCTTGTTGCAGTCGAAGTTGGAAGGCTCGGGGGGTTTTGATCAATGTAGTCGTGGTGCGGATTCTCAGATCGATGAAGTAGGAGGGCTTAGGGTTTTCTTTTACCCTAATTTTTCGTGGCGGCTGAAGAATGAAAGGGAAAGAGGATCCGATTGTTTAAGTAAGGGAAAACGGGTGCGGGCCTGCTCTAATGGGCTTAACAAATCATGGTATGGCCCAAATTCTATTTTTATACAATAAGTCTAGTTTAATTAAAATGTAAAGGGAATTCCTTAGTTAATTCACTTAAGTAATTTTTTTTTAATGAAAGTTAAAGTTAAATTCAACATCATTTTGCATGCTGTTAATTAGTTTGTCAAGTTGATCATGTTATTTACGTTAATATGAAACTATAATATCTATTTGTTGGTATAATTAAATTATTAATTAAAGTGATTAAGGATTTTTACTAAATTATATAAATCTTGAACAAAGTTAACTGTTTAAAACGATAGTGAGTTAAGTACAGGTCAAGGTATGGGTAGTTAGTTTAACATAATGAGATTAGTTATTTAATCTAGTTAAGGGTTAAGTGAGTTTAATTTAAATCATTAACATTATGACCCAATTCATATATGGGCAGAATCGGACAAATAAACTTGCGTTACGATCATGGCAACAAGCAGAACCTTATGGAACAAATCTAGACGGAGCTGGAGATAGTGAGAATTATAGTTAAATTAAAACGACTGTTTAATTTAATTGTAACCAGACCAGACCAGAAAAAAATGGATCAGATCAAGGTGAGTTAAACTCACTCAGTTTCCCTATTTATATTTTATATAAGTTGGGTTTTTATTTTGTGTGCTCTGATTGCTGATGTTGACTGTTTGCTAGTATATACATTGACTGTTGATTTAACTGATGAAATTAAACTGTGTATAATTTCAGTGAAATTCCAAATCGTTATTTTAACGATTGGATCTAACGGAGGTAAACCACACTGTTGGTCACGTTTATTTATAAACGTGATTAATTGTTTGAATTGTTATGTTATTTGGTTGGTGTAAAATGGTCGTTATTTATGATCAGTTAAATGTGATTGACTTGATTTCTAATTATTGGCTGAAAATTGCAACATCTGTTTAATTTGAACCAATGGATGATATTGGTGGTGTATTTGTCAATAGTATATGGCCTAAGAAATCAATTGTTTATAAACGACTATTTACCATCAGAGAAAAAGTTATAAAATTTTCTTTATAACGGGATACAGAATTTGAATTAAATTATATTAAAATAGAGTTTGTTTAAAAGGAATTAAACATTTCTTTCCTTTGTTATTTGAATTCATGATTAACTATTGATTTATTTGTAAGGAAATTCTGATTTAATCAGATTGATTTACAAGTGAAGAGAAATTAATCAAATGACTTAAAAGTTGGAATAATTGTTTGGCAAGAAACAATTAATGAAATCATTTAAATTAATTATATTTCTAACTAATTTAAAGGGGGAACGAATCTGAAAGGGTTAAAGAGGTAACCTGGTGTTCAAGCAGACTAAACCGACTATTTTGACTGGAATCGACTATTATATGGAGTTGTTTTAAGTTAATCTTATCAAATAGTTTTAAACGATATTATATTTCTTTTAACAAAGTTTTAAAAGAGGAATTTACAATTTTATTTTAGTTAATAAAGGAATTTACTACTTTTAAAGTAGTTAGTGATAAAGTAAGTTAATCAAAGACGGGATGGAATATAGTTGAACAATGAAAGAAGTTATGAATGGATTTTATATTCAAAACAAGAAGTTTTACAACTAAGTTATCAAGGGAATTTAGGCGAATACGATGGCTTAAATCATGTTGACTTTAACTTTTGAATTAAGATAAAAGGAGAAAGTGATATGGGAAAAAGGGTTTAGACTAAACCAGAATGTAGTTGAATCAAGGTTTGTAAAGAGGCGATGAGGATTTATATCGTTAATTCCAAAATTAGCGTTATTTTGGAGTGGAATTAAGAAAAAGGGAAATGGAAATAAGATTTCCAAAGTGGAAATGGTCGAATAGAATTTGAAAGGAGACCGTAATAAAATATTGGGTTGATTACAACTTATATTTATCTGAGGATATGAACGTTGTTAATCAAGGTCTGAGAGGTAATTAAAATAACCCAACTTGAACGACATCAGGATTATCTGAAGACGATATTGGTTGGTAATCGTAAAAGTGGTTAGTGATAAGAATTTGATTATCGTATTTTAAAATATTAAAAGAGTAGAAGTTTTATTAAACAGAAGTGAATAAGTTTGTTTAATTAAAAGGACATGTGATGCTGAATTCAGAACCAGTGAACTCATTGGAGTGTCATGGTTGAAACACTGTTTATTTTGATAGTTAAATCACCTACTATCAAACCGGACAAATACGATTGTTGGCACGGAAAGACCGGAATCGAACTTATATTCGAAAACCATTCTGACCAATAAATACATGAATATATCAGAAGATGATCGAGATGGAGTTGTCAAGACCGCAAATTTGCATAAACGGAGGAATTACTAAGAATCTCTGGGATTGCAACCAGAGATAAACTGTTATTCATTCGTGATTTGAATCTACGGGTTGCAAGGACTTCTCGCTACTGATCCATGGGGTGATTCCTATACGAGACGCAGTAGGGGAGTACCTTCGGTTCATCCTGTTTCTGGATGACTTGTATGGACGGATGTCTGACAAAGTGTTTCCAAAAGGAATTACACGAGTTGATTTCTCCAAACGTACCATTGTTGATGGCGGAGAAATGGTTATTCTCTAGCCAGATAGCTAAAGTATGTTTGTGGACGTCACTCAAGTGTGATCAGGCGGATCTGATGATGTGGCATCCAAAGTATATGATGACCAGATGTGTTCTAGCCACAAGCCTCATCAACCGGGAAATGACAAAAAAATCGGGCAGGCAGCATGGCTATGTGGGTCGCTCCCATTAGGGTGTACGATCACCTATCTAGAGAAATTCCATTTGTTTCTTTAATCTATATTCAATGCTATACCTTGTCGGGAGGCGGTTGCTGATCCCAACCGTTGGTGATATACATTTGATACGCTCAAGCGAAATGAGTGGTCGGTCATGTAAGGGCCGGGTTGCAAGACGTTCTTGTTGAACCCAGTGTATTCATCTCTAGAGATACACGATCGGCAGGTGGTCCCATACCTTGTCAGAGTTGGAATCCAATCTCCAATAAGCGCCCGCGGTTTTGATTTGTATACTATATATGTGGGGCGTGAGATGCAAGCGTTCCACTAGATTGATATTTACTTGTATTTAGAAATTATCATAATATTAGAAAGATATTGTTTCCAAAACTGATTTGGGTTATCGTAAGGTAAAAACCATCCGTTTTTATGTGTGGATTCGGTCTTACGATTATCTTTTGCTTTTGGAAAGATTTTGAACTTTAAAAATCATGACTAGATGATTTACCCTTAATTCTGTGCGAGTTTATCTCACTCTGGTTCACCAGACTGACCCGGTGTTTTGTAAATGCTCGGGTTAGCCCGGAGTGTACAGGTTCAGGTTCGAAAGCTGTGAAGAGACGGGCTGGAAGAGTTCAGACGTATGATATTATTCCGCTATGTTATATAAGGGAAAATTATTATAACTGTCCAGATGTGTTCATGTACTCTGATGATTGTAAGTTTTATTTAAAGCTCTCAATAAAGATTTATTTATATATTATATTTTGTTCCGCTACGATGTGAGACTCTGTCTTTTGTTCTTCTTCTTCTGTCCTTATATTTTTTTCTTTCTTATCTCACCCTCTAATTTCTTTCATTGACAATCCGGTGTTCTCGGTGTTTGAAAGGTCGGCATGAGACACAGTAAAGGTAATTATGTCGAATTTCGGGCCGAAAACTACTGGGTTGTTACATATATATATATATATATATATATATATATATATGCAAACGGTCAACGCACAACAAACAATCAGCAATTATAGCACACAATAAAAACCCGACTTATATGAAATATAAGTGGGAAGAGAAACTGAGTGAGTTTAACTCACTTTGATTTGATTACATTGTTTAAATGGTTGGTTTTCACTAATTTAAACGAGTGTTTTGTTTAATTAAAAAATCCCAGTTGATTCCAATCCTGTCCAGATTGGTTCCATGATGTAGTGCTCGTCATAGCGGTTCTAACGACACTATCTTTATCCAATTCTGTTAATATACAGGAAAATTATAATTACTGTAAGTTCACAGTTCTTAATATACTAAATTAATTCCTTAATTATTAATTAATTATAATTATTCAATAACCACTTTACTTTAGAATTCTGGCCGACTGTTTCTTTCTTGCGAGTGTCCTCTGGTTCCAGTTCATTGCCTTCTTGGTTCGTATTGCTTCTGTTCAGGATGGGTACTGGTACAATGTGAAATAAACATATCAGTTCCTTATTATGAAATTACTAAACACCAATTTTTATTTTACACAAATCAGGTCGATCTCTATTTCATTCAGCTGCACTTCGTCATCTTAATTAGTCCTATACATAGGGTCACCTACACATGATTTATAAGTGACATTTACTTAGGATGTAATTGCCTTATTAAAATTAAATACTTATATTAGTATTAGATTTAGTTACTTTGCTCACATTGGAATAGACCGATTCATGTTCAGCTTTGCTCCAAATGCTCCAAGGCACTACACGCTTTCTTCTGTTCAAACAATATTTTCCCACAAAGCCCAATCACCTGTATAATTTCATGTCATCTTCATTTGACCCCATCGTCAATTCTAGCTCCTGATCAAAGCCTTACCACGCACATCCATTTCCCTCTGTATTGTACACGACCTGATTTAGTTTAGTGCAACATTCTTCAAACAACTAAATAAAAACAAAATTAATTTGTTAATAACTTAGTTACGTTTCCATTCAAACAACTAAGGCCGATCCTTTCTCTTCGATATGTGATTCCATCACCTCATCCCAGAATTCCTTCAGCACTAAAAGCATACCCACGCTGCTAATATCGTTCAGGCTGTCGGAGACAGATCTACACTCTCTAAGAGCAGCATCGAACCAACCTTCTCCTTCGCCATTGATGGCGTCGGGCTCAACACTCCCCTTCGCTGCTAAAACCCCCTCGAACGCAGTAGATTTCAAATGCTGATATAACAACTACAACGCGTAAAACTTTATCGCATCCCTTCAATATCTAACCCTCATCTAACCCTACTAAATTGTAGTTCAAGTCGTTTTGATTTGAGTTATTGATTGCAAGATTGGAAATGAAATTTATCGCCTGTTTGTCGTCATTCAAGAGGAAATGGAGGTGCAAGCGTATTGACCACGAAAATACACGCTAGCCGTTTTTTTAGGGTTTGTTTGGTCCTTAAATAGAGAGAATGGATAAATTAAATATTAGTTTATTATAATGAAACTTAACAGTGAAGTAATGCCCTAAAACATATACAAACAATCTCCGTTTTTCGATAAAAGTGCTAATCCTAGCATTAAAAAATATTCTGGACCCAATGAGGTAGGTTTCGTCGAATTCCGAAGTCATTTGTGAAAAGTCCTTTATAAATATCAATGAAAAATCAAGCATTTAAAATTCCTATAATTACAGAAAAATCCAAAAAATATGGGACCTTGACATTGTACTAGACCTCTTCCTAACGGATCCAATGAATCTTGTTTCGTTAAATTTGGAGTTTGTTTGACCAGTCGTTTATTCGTTAAAAGCTACCCCTGTCTAAATGGTACAAACAATTAAATAGAAATAGAGACGTTTTTGGCCACCGAAGTCACATACGACATCAGTTTCCCATGAAATTTGATTTTCTTACAATAATTTAACAATATGGTTCCAATGAAACAAATTTCATCGAAAACTGAAACCATTTGCAAAAATGGCTATTTTTAACTCTTATATAATATAGATTAAAATATTATATAAATTCTCAAATAATTCAAATAAACCATAATAAATTATTTTTATTTTTATCATATATATCAAAATACAATATGTATATTTATATATACAACTTCAAATAAAATTATACAACTCGATATTGACCATTTCGGATTAACCGATATTCAATTTATATTAAAATTCCTTATTTATTTATTAATAAACGTTATATTTTAATAATGATTTCCATAGCGACTATTTCAAATTTTGATTTGGACATAACTTACCATCTAAAACACGAAATCTGGATTTTTCTCTTTCATATGAAAATTATATCCCAATTAGATTCCAACGTTTCTTGTTTCACAGAAATCCGACTTAAATCGATTCCTGTATTTCTAATCAAAGTTCAAAACTCCGTATTATGAATTGTAGCGCCATTTCGAGCTCGTTTATAGTTAAATATGATTTATATATATTCAGTCATCATTTTGTTAATGAATTCAATATTAAAAATAATTAAAATTCCAAATATAATATTTAAAATAATAAATTATATTAAATATTTGACTACCAAAATTACGGGACATTACAATCTTCCCCCCTTAATAGAAATTCATCCCCGAAATTACTAATGTAAGAAAAATGTTATAAACTCATATATTTTAAAATACAATTTATTATAAATCAAAACCCAATTCATTATAATCAATATAAATTTTCAAAATTATCAAAAAAATTCTAGCACCTTAAATTCTCGAAAAAATTCAGGAGAGTCTCCCCTGTACGGAGTGACATCTACGATATCGCAGGAACAAATAATATATATACATCGACCACACGGTCGGAAAACAAAATTCAAAACCTTAAAATTCGTATTTTCGCGTAGGCGTACCTTATGCGAGCGCTATTGAGCATATTCGCTAAATTTATTATTATTTATTCAACCAAAGTCAATTCTCTAGTCATCTGGCACCTGTACTTAACTCAGTATGTCATGTAAGCAACAATTACATAAGTAATTTAAATACCATTTCATTAATCAACTAGTTTACTACACCAATATCCAATCTAAACATATAACATCGTTTATTTGCAAATACAAAGTTAAACCATTAATTTCACTTTATATGTGATTCCATTCAAAATTTATTCTATCGGAATTCATTCCTTTAATTTCCAAATCATTAACTCTTAATCAAAACAGTAATGAATTATATTCATTCCATCTAAAATACAATCAATCAACCATGGACACCAACTCAATTAAATCATTCAATTGAATTTATATCCAACATCAATAATTACTTTGGTTCAACATCCTTTAGTTTACATATTTTAATATCAATCGATTAAATATCCAATTAATTTCCATTCATTTTCCATTGATTCAATTTTCCAATTCCAAATTTATCTTATTTTATTCCAAAATTCATTCTACACTCCACGTAACATAGTTAAGTTCCAATTTCATTTTCATATTTTATTTAACATGCTCTTATGTTAAATTCTGGTTCATTCACTTTCGTAATACAATTCTTATTCATAATTTTATATGCAAACTTTTTTCTAATTATGTTGAACCATTCCAAATTCTTAATTCAATTCAAATCAACCATCCATACAAACAAATAAACAAACCAATATTTAAATAATTAAATGAAATTATTTACTTTCTGTGCGGAAATATATTTGGGGTAAAATTATTTCATTTACCCGCTTTACAAAACAATATTGTGTCCATTATTAATTCAAATGCTTCTCAACACTTGAAATTATCAAACAACACAATACAAAATATTTGTATATACAATTTACAAATACGCGCTATCATATATATACACTCAACTCAATCTATGTTATTACTAACCACATCTCTATCGAGTTATACCACAGAGCCAAGGTTATTACTAAACCATTGCTCTGATACCAACTGTGACGACCTGAACTTCCGGTTCCTTTTGAGCTGGCCAAAACAACACAAGTCCAACCAAAATTGCATTGAAAACCCAGTTGTCAATAGGAAGTAGTAAGAGGGTGAGATAAGAAAGAAAGAAATATTAGAATTGAAGAAGAAGAAGTACAAATACATGATCAGAGTCTCACATCGCAGCGGAACAAAATATAATATAGATATAAATCTTTATAGAGCTTTAAATAAAAACTTACAATCATCAGAGTACATCACACATTCTGACAGTTATAATATTCTGTCCTCATATACAACACACAGCGGAATAATTATATATCATTCGCTTGGACACTTCCAGTTCGTCTCTTCACTGCATCCGATAACCTAAACCTGCACAGGCCGGTCTAACCCGAGCATTACAAACTAACGGATCAGTCCGATGAACTAGAGTGAGAAAACACACTAAGTTTATGAGTATCATCCAACTTGATCTTAAAGTTAAAATCTTTTTAAAATGAAGAATAATAGTAAGACCGAATCCACACATAAATACGGACGGTTTTCACCTCACTATAACCCAAATCGGTTTTGAAATTGTATATCGTCTAGTATTATAATAATGTCCAATATCAAGTAAATAGCAGTCTAGTAGAACGCTTGCATCTCACGCTCCACATACACAGTACAGAATCAAAACCGCGGGCGCTTATTGGAGAATGGATTTCCAACTATTGCAAGGTATGAGACCACCTTCCGACAATGTAACTCTGGAGATGAATACATTGGGGATTTAACAAGAACATTTTGGAACCCCGGCTAAACATGACTGACCCCTCACTTTGCTTGAGAGTACCTAATATATCATTACCACGGTTCGGGGCCAGCCAACTGAACCGATAGCATACAAATAAAATAAAGGGACAACCTAAGGCGTTTAATTTCACCACATCAGGTAATGATATACCCTTTTGATAGGTGCGACCCACATAGCCATGCGACCTACCCGATTTTATACTGTTTCCTGGTTGATGAGGCTTAAGGTCCAAAATAATTTATTAATTAATCAGTTTATTTATTTTTACTTAATTCAGAATGTCTGGCTTCTCCTTCAGAACGACACATTTATATCCACTTTGAATGCCACATCGTCAGATCCGTTGGATATCACTTAATGTTGATTTCCACAAAAATACTCTGAGCGTTAAGCTAAAGAAGGTGTCCCGACTTCTCTGCCACGAACAGAGATACGTTTGTAGAAAATCAATATATGTGATCCCATTGGAAATACTCTGTCAAACACTCGTCGATACGAATCATCCAGGAACAGGATAAACCGAAGGCACCCTACTACCACATCCTATATAGGTATCATACCAAGGATCAGTAGCGAGTAGTCCTTGCAATCCGCAAAATCTAAACCATGACTGAATCACAACAGAATATGTAGTGTCCCGAAATTCCGGTCCAATTTGAGCGGACCAAATAACACAAGTCCAACCCAATTTGCACTGGAAACCAGAAAACTAATAGAAAGAAAACAGAGGGTGAGAATAGATAAGATAGAAACTTAGAAATAGAAGAAGAAGAAGAACATCACAACATCAGAGTAAAAACGAATCTCACAGCGGAACGAATAAATATATTTCATAACATAACTTTGAAATAAAACAGTATCTGTATACAATATCATTATTAGAGTATAACACTTACAACATAGCGGAAATAACAATAGCTATATACGTCCTGAAGCCTCCTGCTCCAGCTCCTCAAGTATCTGTAAATCCCGACTACTTGACAGCCCATACAAAATTGGACACCCAATAGTTTAGGGAAAACAAAACAAAATAAACTCTGGGTCAGTCATGTGACTGGTCTGAGTAAACTCAAATCATTTAATTTAACTTTCAAAATCCTTTTGAAACAAAGGATAGTCATAAGACCACAGATGGCTTTTACCTTATGATAACCCAAAAATATTTCTAAAACGATATTTGACTGATATTTTAATAATGTCTAGATCAAGTAAATAGAAATCTAGCAGAAACGCTTGCATCTAACGTTCTACATATATATTATACAATCAAAACCGCGGGCTATTATTTGGGGAATGGATTCCAAATATGACAAGGTACGGATCCACCTTCCGCTCAGTGTACTCTAGAAGCGATACACTGGAGTTTAACAAGAACATCTTGCAACTCGGCCACACATGACCGACCACTCATTTCGCTTCAGTATATTGAATATATTGTCCCTTTATAGTTGGTAAACAAACATAACCATTCCTGGGAGATACTGAATTGAAAGAAGTAACAAATATGAATATTCTCTAGATGGTGACAATATACCCTACTTGGGTGCGGCCCACTTAGCCATGCTGCCTGCCTGATTTCTGTCATTTCCCAATTGATGAGGCTCAAGGTCATAACATATCTTTCAACATATTACTCATTCATTTACTTTGAATGCCACATTGTAACGACCCACATTCTACGCATCATAAGATCGTAGAATATTTATTTCTTTCACATACGAAGTCGTATGGTCATGTAACTTTGGGGGACGACTATTGGAGTCATTTCCCATGTTCATGATTTTTCCTGATTTTTAAATGACAATTTTACCCTTGGTTGACACTGTTTTGGCCATCACTTTTGACTGGAAAGGAATTTTGACCTAAAACCATTTCCTTTGGCTTCGGATGATGGTTTCTCTTTCCGTAGAGTGGTCACATTAGCCAAACGGACTCACCGTTTGGGAGATATGGCTGAAACAAGTTTCAGATGGTGAAGAACAGCTTAATTGGTCTTAACCGGGTGATTAGCATCTAGGCCCAGAGGGGAATTTCGGGTTTAGAGGTATAGGAGGACTGATTATGGTTTGGTTATCACTTTCATTTCAGTTTTGAGCCGCCACAAACCTTCTTGAGACCTTAGTAATGGCTTCCATCCTCTAAAACCATCCCAAAACACATTTTTAGTGAAGAATAAGCCTAAACTACATCAAAACAAGGCCAAATAGCAACAAAGCAAGGTTGGAGCTGCTGCTATACATAGGAATTCGACACAAACAGAGAATATTTCAGATTTGGTGTTTTATTTTGTGGCCAAGGTGAGTGATTTGCATAGTTTTTGCACTAATTACGGTAATTAAGGGTAATTAGTGAAGATTAGCGAATTTATACACTAATAAATTCTGGAAAAATGTTTAGAAATTCTCAAATAATATTTTATGCTTCTGTTAGGAATTTGGTTCAATTTGATTAAGTTTTGTTAACCCTATGATTAGTTTTACTTAAACATGCTATGGGAAAATATGAAGTTTTTAGTCGCTTTTGATCCATTTTGATTCATTTGAATTGTTGTTTACTGTTTGTGGTTGCTATTACATGTTTCTATGACTTTATGGTATGTTTTTTGATTGATTAGAATAGTTAAATTGGTCGAAAACGTCGTCGAATGGCGCAGAAAGCTCGCTGGAAAGTTGCAGAAATGTGGAGGTTCCTAACCGGTTCGGATCGGATGAGGCTCGGATCGGATATGTGAACTGGGCAAGAAAACCGACCTGAACTGGAGTTTGACACCTAGGAGACTTGGCGAGAAGGAAGGCCGTTTACTTAGAGTTGGAGTGGACAAGGGGATCGGATCGGAAGTAAACATTTGGGAGAACTAGCAAGAGGGAAGGCCACGCGGATCAGATGGCAAGGAGGGATCGGATCGGAATACGTGGGGAAATGAGGGAGCGGATCGAAGCACTGGAAGGAAGGAAACCAGACCCGACTCGGAGGAGGACACCGACCCGACCCGAAGTGGAGTACCCGACCCGAACAGAATGGAAAGATGACAAGGAAGGAGGACCGACCCGAACCGATGAAGGTGATGACTCCCGACCCGAACCGATGAAGGTGATGACTACCGAACCGAATCGAATTCTAGGACTGTTAATGCGCGACAACTCTTCTGAAGACCCACTCCAATTCGACCCAACCCGAGATGCAAAGGAAGTACAAATGAGAAGTTAGAGCTTAAGATTCAGATGGGAATCAACGAGTTCGCTTCATGGTTGGGCTTTGCTGCGGGACGCGTGCCAAGGAGTTATCGACGTCTATAGCTTTGGACCACTATGGTAGGAGGTACGAAGGCGGATTCAGGGCCATTATGGCATCGGTAGAACCAAGGGCTGCGACCAATGAAGTGGGTCATTGAAATGTTTGGTCCTGACTCCAAGTGTTTGGCTTGGTCACAGCGGGGTTTCTACAAGTCGGGATTCGTCGTTACCTCATTTTGTCTAGTGTTCCAAAGTGGTAGATATCGTATACTTTACGCACTGAGTGAGAGATGTGAGGATGGTTGCTATGGATGATTTGTTTGCTATCATTGTGACATGCACACCCCACCCCCGTATTCTTACACTATTTATTATGGCACCTTAGAGTATTTTACGGTATGTGGTACTAACTCTTTGGTTGCAGGTCCAGGTTCAGGTATGGTTTGGTATACCTGTTATTGTTTTGTTTAGATGCTTATCGCTCATACCAGGCTTTATGTCTGACCCAGAGTTTTATGTCTCCTCTTATTACTCTGGGTGCTCACACAAGCAGACTAGAGACAGGTTAGCTGGTGATGCACGGGTAGATGATCCGGAGACGAGCAGGAGGCTTCCACGTAATATATATATAATATTCTCCCTGTGTTGTTGAAGATCACTGCTTGGGCATTGGTGGTGCATCTTCTACTTTAGCATTCTTTTGTTTAGAGACAGTAAATTTGGAAAAGTGTAATAAGCTGTATTTGGATTTCCGCTGCTCTGATGATTGATGTTGATTTTAGTTATCAGCTTATGCACTGTCTCACCTGTTTTATGTCAAGTATGTTGTTAATATATTTTATTCCATGCGCTGTGAGACATTCTATAGGTTCCTTGATTAGTTCATTCCCTTCTTTCTTTTCTTCTGACGACCGTCCTGTGCTAGCTGGGCATGTGTACAGCGCACTTTCGGAGGAAATGCAGGCTGGTGCGGGGCGGGCCGTCACACTTGGTATCAGAGCTCTAGGTTGCGTAGTTAACCTAGGGAAGTTATCAGGGAGAGATAATATACGTATACGAGAGAGCGTATTTGTGATTACTTTGGTTTTTAAAAGCTACATATATATATATATATACTATTAGTAGTATAAGGATGAAGTCGTACTGCACTAGCACCACTATGGAGTCGTTAATCATTTCCTTTTTCAGATTGACGATGAGCCGATATGTTAGAGGTACCGGTAGGGGAGCCAATAATGGGAATGCTGCTGACATGAGGACGATGTTTACTGACCTCATGAGAGAGATGCTTAGAGATGTACAGAGGGCAGCTCCCAATGATGGAAATGGTGGTGGTCCAATAGTGCAGGCGCCGAGGGTCGACTTCGCCAAGTTGAATAAGGATTATACTAGCCTTGGTGGGAAGTCGTTTCATGGAACGGAGTCGGCCACGGATGTTCAAGATTGGTTGGATAGTTACGAACGTATCTTCGAGGATTTGGGTATCGAGGATGCGATGAAGAGAAAGCTAGCGTCCCGTCAGCTGCAAGGGCGGGCAATGAATTGGTGGAATGCTATAAAGGCAGCTACTCCCGAAGATCAGATTACTTGGGAGCAGTTTAAAGCTCGCTTTAGCGAGAAGTTCATTCCAGCTGCTCAGAAGTTAGTGCTTTTTAAGAAATTCTTGGAGCTCAAGCAGAATGGCAGAGCTGTCTCGGAGTATATTGCTGAATTCGACACTTTGTCGAAATATGGGTTATCTCTTATTAATACTTCCGAGAAGAAGAATGAGAAATTCATAACCGGTTTGGACCAGTACTTGGGGGAAAGACTTGTTAACCACACCGATGAGTCGTTTGAGTCGATTGTAGAGAAAGCATTGAGGTCAGAATGTCTCTACCCTAAGCCGAAGACTGAGGTTGCATCCGCAGATGAGCCAAAGCCACAAGCAAGTGGTGAAGGCAAGGGTGGTTCCCAGAATAAGAGAAAGTAGAATCAGACTAAAGATGGCCAGAAGAAAAGGAATAAGCAAGATGTGGAGTGCTTCAGCTGTGGTAAGAAGGGCCATTATGCTAGTAATTGTCGGGCCAAGCCAGCGGATAGGAAGTGCTTCAACTGTGGCCAAATGGGACATCACAAGGACAAGTGTCCACAGCCCCCTAAGGAAAAGCAAATGGTGAAAGCCTACGCTCTTAATGCTATTCCTTCTTCGTCGAATGCCCCAACTGCGGCGAGGAAGGGAAAGAATGTCGTCATTCAAGGTATGCTTTCTGTTTACGATGTTCCTGTTAGAGTTTTGTTTGATACCGGAGCTTCCAGTTCTTTCATATCTAGTGACCTGGCAGATAGGTTGGGATTGGAGCCCGAGATTGTCGATAGGCCTTTAGTAGTGACGAACCCGATTGGTGGTTCGACTAGCCTTAGCATGATTTGTCGTAATGTGGTCTTATCGAGTCATGGATGCATGTTTGTTTGTGATTGCTTTGTTTTGGGCTTTACTGGGTTTGGCATTATTTTGGGAGTAGATTGGCTCCAAAGATACAGGGTGGTGGTAGACTGTGAGGGCTTGTTGGTGACAGCTAGAGCGGATGATGGGCGGAGGATAGTGTTTTGTGGTCTACCCAGTAAGGGGGTATTGGCTAGTTTTCTAAACTCCCTCGACATTCCGCATAGTGAGTTGTCAGGTTTGCCCGTGGTTGGCCAGTACCCGGATGTTTTCGAAGAAGTGACCGGACTTCCACCACACCGAGAGATTGAGTTTCGTATTGATTTGGTAAAGGATGCCAGGCCTATAGTGATGCCACTTCGTCGTATGGCACCAAGAGAGCAGCGAGAGCTCGAGGTGCAAGTCAGCGATCTTTTGAAGAGGGGATTTATCAGAAGGAGTGTTTCTGAATGGGGAGCACCAGTTGTGTTTGCTACCAAGGCGGATGGTTCCCTTCGTTTGTGTGTAGACTAGATGATTTGTTTGATCAGTTGAGTGGCACGAGAGTATTTTCTCAGTTGGATCTCGCGACAGGTTTTCATCATCTTAGAGTAGAAGCTGAGAGTATAGCTAGAACGGCATTTCGGACGCCGTCTGGATTTTATGAGTGGTTGGTCATGCCATTCGGGCTGACCAATGCCCCAGCATATTTTGTGGATCTTATGAATAGGGTATTCAGAGATCAGTTGAATAAGTTTGTCCTTGTGTTCGTTGATGATATTTTGGTCTATTCGAGGACAGAGGAAGACCACAAGGAACATTTAAGAGTAGTGATGGAGGTGTTGAGAAAACACCAATTGAAAGCAAAGTTTTCTAAGTGTCACTTCTGGAAGAGGGAAGTGAGGTTCTTGGGCCATGTTGTATCAGAGAATGGTATTGCCGTGGACCCGGCAAAGGTGGCTACGGTACAGGATTGGCCTACGCCCAAGAACGCAACAGATGTAAGAAGTTTCTTGGGATTAGCGGGATATTATCGTAAGTTTATCCAAGGCTTCTCCAAGATAGCAGCACCGTTGACTCAGTTGACAAAGAAGAATCAAGCTTTTGTCTGGGATGAAAAGTGCGAGAATGCATTCAAAAGTCTAAAGGACAAGTTGACAAGCGCACCAGTGTTAGTCATTCCTAAGGGGGATGAAGAGATGACGGTATACACGGACGCCTGTGGTACCGGATTGGGTGCTGTATTGATGCAAGGCGGTAGGGTTATAGCTTACGCAAGTCGGCAATTGAAACCGCACGAGAGAAGGTACCCTACCCATGATTTGGAATTGGCAGCGATCGTGTTCGCGTTGAGGATGTGGAGACACTATCTCTTGGGAGAAAGATTTGAGCTGTTTACAGATCATAAGTCATTGAAGTATCTCTTCTCCCAGAAGGATCTAAATCTCCGGCAACAAAGGTGGTTAGAATTCTTAGCTTCCTATGATTTTGACATCGCATACACACCAGGAAAGGGCAATGCGGTGGCTGATGCATTGAGTAGAAGACATGCCAGCTTAGGGGCTATGTTCCTTGAATGGAAGCAACTGGAGTTTATCGCGGGGTTTGATTTCAGACCAAAGTGCGAATTGGATCCAGAAATGTTAGCAAGTTTGACGATCAGACCCACTTTGGTTGAACGGATCGGCTCAAGTCAGAGGGACGATCCTAACCTATTGGAAATCATCTCCAAGTTAGAGATGGGTATCGATGAGGAGATGAACAAGTATGGGCTTGATCGAGATAGATGGCTTAGAAAGAATGGAAAGCTTGTTGTACCCAATGTCAATGGATTGAGGGATGAAGTGCTTAGAGAATGTCATCACTCAAAGCTGACTATACACCCCGGTGGTAATAAGATGTATCGAGATATGAAGCAGACCTACTACTGGGAAGGGATGAAACGAGACGTTGGGAAGTTTATATCCAAATGCATGAATTGCCAGCTAGTTAAAGCAGAGCAAAAGAAGCCTAGTGGTTTGTTACAACCCTTAGAAATTCACGAATGGAAATGGGAGCAAGTCTCGATGGATTTCATCGATGGTTTACCAAGGACTAGATCGGGATATGACAGCATTTGGGTAATTGTAGATCGACTGACTAAAAGTGCAAGGTTTATACCAGTCAATTCGACCAGAACGGCAGCTAAGTTAGCAGAATTGTATATGAAGTGGGTAGTGAGATTTCATGGAGTACCTAAAAGCATTGTGAGCGACCGAGACCCGTTGTTCACTAGTGGGTTTTGGAAGAGCTTACAAGAGGCTCTAGGGTCAGAGTTACATCTCAGTACCGCATATCATCCTCAGACCGACGGTCAGACGGAGAGGGTGAACCGTATTTTGGAAGACCACTTGAGAGCATGTATATTGGATTTTGGTGGATCATGGGATGACCATTTGCATCTAGTAGAGTTTGCATATAATAATAGCTACCAATCCAGTATCGGTATGGCTCCGTTTGAAGCCTTGTACGGAAGACCGTGCAACTCACCATCATGTTGGATGGAGACTGGCGAGAAGTTTATGCTTGGACCAGATGTGGTGTGGGAAACCTCAGATAAGATCAAGATCATTCAACAACGAATGAAAGCTGCCCAAGATAGGCAGAAGAGTTATACTGATAAGAGAAGAAGAGACCTAAAATTCTCAATTCGTGACTTGGTTTTTGTCAAGATTTCTCCGTTGAAGAGCGTAATACGATTTGGCAGGAGAGGCAAGTTAGCACCAAGGTTTGTTGGTCCATTCCCTGTTCTTGAACCAGTCGGGAATTTGGCATATGGAATTGACTTACCGGAGAAGATGGCGGGAGTTCACAACGTATTTCATGTTTCCCAACTAAGGAAGTTCGTTCACGACTCAGATATGACTATTTCACCTGATCAGTTAGAGGACTTCAAAGTAGAACCCGAGGCGGTTGGGAACCGCAAGCCGGCCCGTATTGTCGCGCACAACATGAAGCAACTTCGAAGGAAGGCGGTGAAGCTAGTCAAGGTACAGTGGAGCGAGGACGAGAATGATTGTACTTGGGAGACAGAGGAGAACATTAGGAAGTCACACCCAGAACTCTTTGCCTGGTAAGATTTTGACTTCGATTTAGTTTTTCCACATGCTAGGATAGGCTTGTTTGCTTGTTTTGCATGATTGATAGTTGTATGTGGTTGTTAGGCATGCAGGATCTTTTGTATGTCTTGAGTTAAGGAATTTCGGGGACGAAATTTCTTAAGGGGGGGAGTGTGTAACGACCCGCATTCTACGCATCATAAGATCGTAGAATATTTATTTCTTTCACATATGAAGTCGTATGGTCATGTAACTTTGGGGGACGACTATTGGAGTCATTTCCCATGTTCCAGATTTTTCACGATTTTTAAATGACCATTTTACCCGTGGTTGACACTGTTTTGGCCATAACTTTTGACTGGAAAGGAATTTTGACCTGAAACCACTTCCATTGGCTCCGGATGATAGTTTCTCTTTCCGTCGAGTGGTCACATTAGCCAAACGGACTCACCGTTTGGGAGATATGGCTGAAACAAGTTTCAGATGGTGAAGAACAGCTTAATTGGGCTTAACCGGGTGATTAGCAGCTAGGCCCAGAAGGGAATTTCGGGTTTAGAGGTATAGGAGGACTGATTAGGGTTAGGTTATCACTTTCATTTCAGTTTTGAGCCACCACAAACCTTCTTGAGACCTTAGTAATGGCTTCCATCCTCTAAAACCATCCCAAAACACATTTTTAGTGAAGATTAAGCCTAAACTACATCAAAACAAGGCCAAATAGCAACAAAGCAAGGTTGGAGCTGCTGCTATACATAGGAATTCGACCCAAACAGAGAATATTTCAGATTTGGTGTTTTATTTTGTGGCCAAGGTGAGTGATTTGCATAGTTTTTGCACTAATTACGGTAATTAAGGGTAATTAGTGAAGATTAGCGAATTTATACACTAATAAATTCTGGAAAAATGTTTAGAAATTCTCAAATAATATTTTATGCTTCTGTTAGGAATTTGGTTCAATTTGATTAAGTTTTGTTAACCCTATGATTAGTTTTACTTAAACATGCTATGGGAAAATATGAAGTTTTTAGTCGCTTTTGATCCATTTTGATTCATTTGAATTGTTGTTTACTGTTTGTGGTTGCTATTACATGTTGCTATGACTCTATGGTATGTTTTATGATTGATTAGAATAGTTAAATTGGTCGAAAACGTCGTCGAATGGCGTAGAAAGCTCGCTGGAATGTTGAAGAAATGTGCAGGTTCCTAACCGGTTCGGATCGGATGAGGCTCGGATCGGATATGTGAACTGGGCAAGAAAACCGACCCGAACTGGAGTTTGACACCTAGGAGACTTGGTGAGAAGGAAGGCCGTTTACTTAGAGTTGGAGTGGACAAGGGGATCGGATCGGAAGTAAACATTTGGGAGAACTAGCAAGAGGGAAGGCCACGCGGATCAGATGGCAAGGAGGGATCGGATCGGAATACGTGAGGAAATGAGGGAGCGGATCGAAGCACTGGAAGGAAGGACACCCGACCCGACCCGGAGGAGGACACCGACCCGACCCGAAGTGGAGTACCCGACCCGAACCGAATGGAAAGATGACAAGGAAGGAGGACCGACCCGAACCGATGAAGGTGATGACTCCCGACCCGAACCGATGAAGGTGATGACTACCGAACTGAATCGAATTCTAGGACTGTTAATGCGCGACAACTCTTCTGAAGACCCACTCCAATTCGACCCAACCCGAGATGCAAAGGAAGTCCAAATGAGGAGTTAGAGCTTAAGATTCAGATGGGAATCAACGAGTTCGATTCATGGTTGGTCTTTGCTGCGGGACGCGTGCCAAGGAGTTATCGACGTCTATAGCTTTGGACCACTATGGTAGGAGGTACGAAGGCGGATTCAAGGCCATTATGGCATCGGTAGAACCAAGGGCAATGACCAATGAAGTGGGTCATTGAAATGTTTGGTCACGACTCCAAGTGTTTGGCTTGGTCACAGCGGGGTTTCTACAAGTCGGGATTCGTCGTTACCTCATTTTGTCTAGTGTTCCAAAGTGGTAGATATCGTATACTTTACGCACTGAGTGAGAGATGTGAGGATGGTTGCTATGGATGATTTGTTTGCTATCATTGTGACATGCACACCCCACCCCCGTATTCTTACACTATTTATTATGGCACCTTAGAGTATTGTACGGTATGTGGTACTAACTCTTTGATTGCAGGTCCAGGTTCAGGTATGGTTTGGTATACCTGTTATTGTTTTGTTTAGATGCTTATCGCTCATACCAGGCTTTATGTCTGACCCAGAGTTTTATGTCTCCTCTTATTACTCTGGGTGCTCACATGAGCAGACTAGAGACAGGTTAGCTGGTGATGCACGGTAGATGATCCAGAGACGAGCAGGAGGCTTCCACGTAATATATATATATATATATATATAATATTCTCCCTGTGTTGTTGAAGATCACTGCTTGGGCATTGGTGGTGCATCTTCTATTTTAGCTTTCTTTTGTTTAGAGACAGTAAATTTGGAAAATTGTAATAAGCTGTATTTGGATTTCCGCTGCTCTGATGATTGATGTTGATTTTAGTTATCAGCTTATGCACTGTCTCACCTATTTTATGTCAAGTATGTTGTTAATATATTTTATTCCATTCGCTGTGAGACATTCTACAGGTTCCTTGATTAGTTCATCCCCTTCTTTCTTTTCTTCTGACGACCGTTCTGTGCTAGCTGGGCATGTGTACAGCGCACTTTCGGAGGAAACGCAGGCTGGTGCGGGGCGGGCCGTCACACACATCGTCATACCCGTCAAACCACAAATTGATCTCCCCAAAAATACCACGGGTATAAGCTAAGAGAAACGAATTCCTCTGCCACCAACGTAAATACATTTAAACAGATGGTGACAAAATACCACGTGATCCACCAGATATACTCTGTCAAACATTCTTCCATACAGGTTGTCCTGGGACAAGACAAACCGAAGGCACTATTCTTTAAAGAGGATAGCCCTTGCGTAACTCCGTCTTCAATTTGTCTTCGATCTATTTAATTTGAAACGCTAACGCCTATACGGAGTGGTTCTCGGATAATAACCCAACCTGTATCTCCGTATTGACGACGGAAAAAATGGTCAAAACTTTGATAGTCTGTGATTTAACTATCAAAAGAAAACTCATGTGCAAACAACGATATTATTTCCAAATGGAAATTTTATCGATCAATCCACATTCAACATTTTTCCTATTAAATTAATTTATCATTAATTTATTCATTTCCTTATTTCCCGTTTTCATATATTCGTAAATCCTTATTTTCTAAACTTAGAAAATATACGTTATTAACCACTGGAAAATGTTTCCATATTTATTCCCATTTCTTATTTTCTATTATAAAAAAACTTTTCTGATTCTTATTTGGAAAACATTTCCAAAACTCCTTCATTTGATTTAAACTAATGTTTAAATAAACATCGCTATGCCAACACAAACCATTACGCTCATTAACTAAATTCACTTAACCCACCTTTACTATCAAACTTTAACCATTCCTTAGTTAAGAAGGAAGTCAATTGAGTTGGGGTATAATTACCTCTCAGACCTTAACTGAACAACTTTTTAACTTCTGAGTAGACAAAGTTTATCTTTTTAAACCTTTAACAACTTCCTTGCGAACCTCACGGATTCTATTTACGAATCCACTTCTTTTATAAAAACATTGGTTATAACGATAACGTTAAAATCCCAACTTTCGAAATAACTAAATTCAAATATAATTTTATTCTTTAATTTGAATAAATAAATAAACACCAAATTTATAAATAAATAAATTTTGATTTAAACACCGGAAAGTATAAGTATGTTCCAGAATTCGATATAATCAAATTCGATGATTAACTCTCTTCGAATAACTAATATTCGGTTAACTCACTTCGAATAACTAATATTCGTTTAACTCACTGCGAATAGCTTATATTCCATTACTCTCTTCGAATAACTAATATTCGATTTAACTCCGTTCGAATAACTTATATTCGATTCAACTCCTTTTGAATAAACTATATTTGATAACCCCTTCGAATAACTAATATTCGATAACCCCTTTCGAATAACTAATTCGATAACTCCTTTCGAATAACTAATATTCGATAACCCCTTTCGAATAACTAATATTCGATTAACTCATTTCGATTAACTTATTTTGATTAACTCCTTCATTCTATTCGAATAAACTATATTCGATTAACTCTTTTACTTCTATTCGAATAAACTATGTCTGTTTTAACTTTATTTCGAATAGCTAATATTCGATTTAACTCCATTCGCTTGAATCTAGATCGCATCGATCAAAATGGTTACGCCTGATTCCCTCAGGAAACATCCGACCGCCTTAGGCTATCTGCAGCCCTATGAATTACGCTAGCAGTCGTACGAAATGGAAACTCATCCTGAATAACTATGTTTGACTAACACTATCTCATATAACTATATTCGATCAAATCTAATTGAATAACTAATATTCAATTACTCCTAGTTCGATTAACTATGTTCAGCTAACTCTATCTGGTTAACTCTTTATTCGAATAACTAATATTCGATTAACTCTAATTGAATAACTAATATTCAATTAACTCTACTGATTAACTCCAATTCGACTAACTCTAACTGGTTAACTCTATCCAATTTACTCTTCGTCAATATTCAGTTTCAAATATCGATGTTGAAATCGATTCTTACTTCTCCATATAAGTCCTGACATATATATCCTATTTATCCGATGATAAATATTTTATTTAATTTATAAAATATTATTTATAAATTTATGTTCTCCACTTATCTGTTAAAATAGATTTCTATTAAAAAAATATTTTAAATTCATATTATGTTATACCCGTGTGCGAAGCACGGGTTTAAACCTTCCTAGTGTAAAATTCTCTTTTTATACAATTCTATTCATTTTTTAAGTATTTCCTTTTATAATCTATTTATTTTCAAAATATATATTTCAGTTATAATTCTACTTATTTTCTAAATAAATATTTCTTTTAAATTTGTTTTACAAATATTTTCCTTTTTATTCTTTTGCAAATATTTCCCTTTATATTTGTTTTACAAATATTTTACTTTATATTTGTTTTACAAATATTTTCTTTTATATTTGTTTTACAAATATTTTCCTTTTCATTTATTTTACATATATTTTCCTTTCCAACTCTTTGATTTTTTAATTATTTCCTTTTAAAAAATCCTTTTCCTTTTATATATAAAATCCATTGATTTTGTATAAATAATATATTTTCAAAATATACTTTGAAAATCCCTTTTTTACATCCCATTATTTCTTACGGTATTTAAAATACCAATTCACAATGATCGTTGTCATTCAGACACACATAATCAACAATAGATTATATATCACATTATATATTACAATATATGAAAACAGTAAAATAAATGTTGTGGAATCCAGTTGGATTCCTCTAACCTGTTTCCCTGCATAACAGATGTTAAACAATACCATTAACATCGATTTCATTTCACTTTGAAATATTCTGCTAAATAGAATCAATATTGGATTATCGATTTATATATATATATATATCGTTATCTATAATTTCAACCAATATATAAGCAATTCAACCAAATAGTTGACACATAGAAATCAACAGATAATTATCAGTTCTAAAAATATGCTATAAAAATATAACTGTTCAGAGTTGGTGAGTTTTACTCACATTGGCAGTTCATCGTTAAAGAACGATAATTGTTGTTTGATTCAGATCAACAATCTATTTCTCCATAAATTCAAAAGAGCTCCAATCCACTCCCAGTTAGTTCCATTGGGTATTGTCTGTCCATACGATCCTAATGGATCCAGTTTTGTCCAGTTCTGATATCGTATGGCGAAGATATGATATTTACAAGTTAAATACACATTTAAATTAAATTTAAACTAAGGTTTATTTAAAACTGGGATTAAATTGATTATCCGGCCCATTTCCTTTATCCACCAGCACCCTTAAAGCCCACCGAACTACTTCTTCTACCCATACTTTACCTTGTCCGCTCCTCATTAGTTCCACTGCCATTTCTCCAAATTTCGATCTCCCCTTATCTCCTCCAATACACCAACGTTCCACAAACTAATCGCACCACTACACTTCACTTCCTTACCTCCATCTTCCTATACCAAAAAGGTACTACTCGCACAAAATTATTGGACTGCGACACAGCAGCATCTCCGAGCCATTACAAGAACAACACCGAACTCTTTTGACATGAAAACACACAAAATAAACACTACCACGACATCCTCTTCCAAATCTTCAACCGTCCATACTACAAATGTTAAACTCGCATCCAGGGAGAGAAATGAATCACTCATCTCCTCATCGCGCTGCTCGGCCCAGGTGCGACATCAACATCAATGGAATACCCCGCAAACCCTCAATAAGTTGCGGTTTCCTACTACGAACTCAAATCAACTCTCCATTCTCGAGATTAACAACTACAGGATCAGTGAATTCGAACCCTAGCTCTTTTACTTACACTCGCGAGGCCAAAACTCGGCATTAAGTTCAAATCGACTGGTATAGGCTTGAAGCCCTTGCCTTAGCGATCCCCAAAATATATGAATTGGAATTTGTAGCATTATATTTTGATATTGTTTGAATTTCCAAAGATGAAATTTTAGCTGTAAGAAGAAACGAGAACGGCGGAATTAAATTGACCAAAGGAAGAAGTTATTTTGGGTTAGGAGGTATGTAGTGTATTTATAGGATGATTAAAATATTTTATTTTATTTTTATTTGATTTTTAAATTCCATTATAATGAATCGCTATCTATATACATTGTTTAAAAATTCCTGTTATCACACGTGATATTCAAAAATCACGAAACTGGACATGCAGCTACAGTTCGACATTACGGACACAACGAAACTGGTTTTGTCGAATTCTGACTCCGTTTGCTCACACAGCGTATTTTTAACCGTCGAAATACTGACTGTTTTTCACATTAAAAATCCGTACGGCCACATATTGACTTCAAAAATCATGAAAATTGAAATCTAGCAATAATTTAATATTGCAGATCCAACAAAATTAGTTTCGTCGAAAACAGAGGTCGTTTGCAAAACTGGCTATTTTTAAAGCTCTAAATAATCCATTTAAATATATAAATATATTTAAAAATAATTATATTTGATATTTAAAACTAAATATTATCGTATATATTCATAATAGAATATCATACAGCTCCAATGGGATTTATAACTCAATATTTCAAAATTCCCAGTTATATCGATATTCGATTTATATATAAAATCCTTTTATAATATATATATATATTTAAATTTTTCAAAGGAATTCCATAGCGACTTTTCTAAAATTTGATTTGAAAATATATCAAAATCTACACAATGAAATCCCGATTTTTCTCTTCCATTAGAAAAATATCTCCCCCAGCTCCGAACGTTTGTTGTTTCACAGAAATCCGATTTAAAACGGGTCCTGTATATTCAATTAAATTTCGAATCGCCAAATTACGAACTGCAGCGCCATTACGGTGTGACGATCCCAAAACCCCGTGACACGGTGTTAAGGATAATCATTGGAATATAACACATTAATCATCATTAGCAGATCACAGAACTAGCATAAAAAGAAAATAGAATAATTTAAAAACATATGACAGCGGAATCATACAGACATCATCACATCAGAGAAGCATAGTACAGGACAAAACTTAGTGCATAATGATACATAGACAGTCACCATCGCCTGAGGCAGAATCATACATAAAGAGTACACAAAATAAATATCATTCTACATCGCCAATGGCGGAATCATAATATAGATACAATAATGGTGGAGAAAATCCAAGTCAGCACGGTGTAGTCAAGCCTCGCCATGAGCCAAAAGGTGCGTCAGAAACCTGTAACTAGGCTGCCCGTGTGAAAATTAGGGCACCCGAGTTTGCAAGGTGAAACAAACTACGAGTCAGTCATGGGACTGGTATGAGAAATCTACTTAACTTATTAACAACAATAATAAGGCAAATCAAAGGACCACGCCACTTTCGCGGAACGGGTTTACTCCAATGAGTGCTAGTGCATGAAATAAAGTAAATGATTAAATCATCGCAATGCTTTTTATAATATGAAGCCATTATAAGACTCAGGTCCCATCACACAATGCAACGCAAGCCGGAGGATAGAGTTTTACCTTATAATGGCCAAAAATGCTTCATACGAATTAAACACAAGTGTTTGATATTATTACAAGTGTATATATGTATCAAAAGCAACTTAAATCATAAATATCAAACTTAGGCGGCATAACTACCATCTACTATGTCGCCATACTAGTAATACAATCACGTCCGCATATTTCGTATTGGAAATTGGATTCCTTCATGAGTCGAGGCAAGGGGCAAGCTCCTCTCCGTTCGAGACACTCTAGCAAATGACCCAGGACCACACTATGATCCTTGGAATCGGCTGGGCCGGTCCTCTCTTGCTTTTGAGGATTGGCAATTCCTGAACACACGTTTCCCAGTCCTTACAGACCTATAATCGAGGCGCCTCGCATTCCAACAACCACACAGGTGAAAAGTATATATAATGTCAGGGCAAGTAGGTCACTGACACCACCATACCTAGAAAGAAACGTCGTGCTCTCCCAGCGGTCCATCTCCCGTTTTTGACTCATACCAAGGTGTGAGGCTCGCGAATTCACGTCATACACAAAGCTACGTCACACATACCATGCTTTGATCATCAACCACAAGACTTTGCTTTGCAACAGAAGCCTTGATCATATGCCACTTACGCGTGCCACACAGGCAATCCACTCCATGCCACGGATTTCTATCAATACATAACCTCTGAGCTCGTACGTCTCAGAGAAGGGCGTTAAGCAAGAGAATAAATTCTCCGCCGCCAAACAGATATATATTTAACAGAGATCAATCAGCACAGAAAAAAATCCAATGTCAGACACACAGTCCATTTACAAGTCCGTTCTGGGTCTGAACGAAACCGGAGGCACCAATTCCTCGCATATCCGTACAATCAACAGTAAGTTTGGACGGCTACTACTTCAGTTCCTTCATGGTAGCTACTCCAATCACAAGCATCAGTAGCGCCCATCAAACCAATGTGAAGATCGTCGGTCTTCAACCGTCTTCCACTCTTCGACTTCTCAACGTCGATCGATTATTTGAAATGAGATAAACTCGGCCTTTTCAAATAACCCACGTATATTTAGATTTTCAAATCAATTATTCACATGGTTGGACTATTCAACATTCACATTTCAGCTCTTTAGTTATAATTTTCATGTCAAATACATTCAACCATCACATATCAAGCAAACACAACGAAATTGGTTTATTTCCACTCTATATCGTCTATAGTATTTTATAACGATATATCGCCATTTTTAATTAATTTAAAACGGCCATATTTAATTAAACGACATTTAAAGTCATGTCGGTGCACTGGCACTGTTTTTCACTAATTTTGTTTTACACTTATCTGAAAATCTAACCGTTGGATCTTCACAAATTTTATATCATCAGAAAGATCATTTCAAAACAAATCCAACAGTTTCAGTTTTGGGAAAATCCGACGGTCGGAACTTCCACACTAGTCATTTGAAGTTACAATTTCAATATACGAACTACAGCGGCGTTATTCGATTTAATTTAATTATATATATATATAATCGTTTCTGGCGCTGTTTTTCTTCAGATTTGAATTAAACATTCCAGACAATCCAACCGTCGGATCTTCACAAAGTTGGTGCCGTTGGAAAGATATTTCCAAGGAGAACCCAACGGTTGCGGTTTCTGGAAAATCCAATGGTCGGATTTCCCGGAATAGTCGTTTGAAATCACGGTTTCAAAACACGAACTGCACGGCCATGTTTCGTTTTAATTTTATTTATATTTATATATTTATATAAATATAGTTCATTCAAAAATTCCTATATCGTTTTCACTTCAATTATTTCACTAACGCCTTTAAATTTTGGAAAATTTCGCCATAACCACCTTTGTACGGGAGGGGCTGGGAAAATTCCCAAATAGCCACACGAGCGTCTCATTTCAAAAAGAAAAAGAAAAAGCCAAGAGGCTAGCCAACAGGCTCATAAAATCATCACCCAAACAAAACAGTAAATTTGTACCTATTTGTCGGGCACAAAATTTTATTCCTCTTCTCTAGCCCCTTTGCTATAACCTGTTCAATAAATATGCATGTACATATATACAATTTTTATCACTTATCATTTTCCATTCAACTTCATATTTGATTTACTTTGGTTTAAAAACACCATTCATTATAATGTTGCAAGCATAGGCTAAAATCATATCATTAGCTAATTAATGTATATTTCAACTCATGCACATTTATTTGAACAAGTGGCTATTTTTAACACTTCACATTTCAAAGATGGTAATTTTGGCGAACTAAAATAGATTTCAACACATGACTATTTTATTTAGTTCCTATGGATGTTAAAAGTAATATTTCTTCACAAATATTTATTTCAACGTCGGCATATCTCTAGCATATCACATATATGATCAAAATGATATTTTTATCATTTAAAATATTCATTCGACAAATGGATGTTTTCAACACTTCATAGTTTCAATAAAAATGTAAATTTATTGTTCGATCTTTTTATTCAACACATGAACTTTTCCACTACACACACTTCTCAACACATGAGCATTTCCACACATGGATATTTTATTTATGTTGTTCATATTTGAAAGATGGAATTTTTATTGTTGAAACTATTTATATATAAGGCGAATATTTTACATACTTCATATATATTATAAAAATGTGATTTTTATTGTTTAAACACTTCATTCATTCACAAATGAATTTAATTTTCACACATAACTTTTCAACACATGAACATATCCACACATGGATATAGTTTCAACATATGACTTTAATTTCAACGCATGAAGATAATTTCAACATATGAAAATAATTCTAACACATGAATATTATTCAAAATTTTGGCAGTATAACGACAGAGTAGTTAAAACCGACACCATCCCTAGTACGGCTCCTCGCTCTACCTTAAAACCTCGCGGTTTTTGACAATGGGGATTCATGCATCTAATTCGCATGCAGGCGACATGTTTTATTTTTATTTCCACAAATATTTCCAATTCATTTCAATCACCAATGGGTATTTTTCAACCACAAACAATTATTCAACCATTCGTATTTTTCATCCAATATTTCACACCAATTCACAACAATTAATATCGTCCATGGTTTGTGGACGAGGGGAGTATATATATATATATATATATATATATATATATATATATATATATATATATATATTATTGCTATATTTCACTTGCATTTCAACACATATATCAATTTTTCTATGCATGTATAATTCATACTTCGCTTATATAGCTTACACTACGCATGTACATGAGGTATACAACAAGTGTGTAATTTATATTTCGCTTATATAATTTATACACGACATTTTCCATTCAAATTCATTTAATTTAGATTTCTCACATTGGTTTGCGGAGTGCTAAAAATCGTAGATGACTCAGAAAAATGCGCGGCTTCTTCTATGTGGTAGAGAGCTTCTTTGCTGTCCCGATGTTTCCTGTTTCATCGAATTTCGTCAACACTCCAAAAAGATATGATTTTTCAAAGTGCAGACATCAAAAAGGACTCACCTTTCTATTTGATTCGAAACTAGGTTTGATGTTTTCGCGAAATCCGTGGCACGTGGGGACGATCGGGGTTGCTGACGTGGAAGAGCTTCGAGTGGAGGTCCTATCGGTGGTGTTTTGGTGGAGCTCGGTGGCAAATCGGAGCGGCGGCGGCGATGGGGAGCGGTGGACATTGGGCGCTCGTTTCAGGCGGAGGAGGCGATGGTTCTGGTCGTGGGTGGGTCGGATCTGACGAGGGGAGGGAGGCGGTTCGACAACATGTGGTGGCGGCAGCTATAGAAGGCTGAGGCGGTCGGAAAAGGGGAGGGAAGCGGCGAATGGGTTTCGCCGTTGAAATCGAGGGTTACGGGGGTTTTTAGTTTTTTTTTTTATTTATGAAAGAAAAAATTCTATTGGCCGGGGATTTATAGTAAATTTTTAAATAGTGTTTTCTCCAACGAACTCCTTTTCAAGTCCAACGACTATCGCCTATAGCTAAATACCCCCATTCCGGACACAATGGGATATGTTTCGTTGGCCAATTCGACTGTTACAGTCAGTTATTTTTCAAATTAAAGTATAAAACATTTACTTTTTAACTTTGAAGGACATTTCAATTTTCCAGGGCCACAAACTTTTTAACTTTGAACGACATTTTAACTTTGAAGGAATTTTCAGAAAGGTCGCTGTGTTTTGACGCTACGGTCCCAACAAAACTTGTTTTGTCGAATTCTCAGATCGTTTGAAAAATGGTCATTTTCTGGTCGATCCAATTTAACAGAAATTGACCAAACGCATTTTCTTTTGCCACGCTCACATACTAGCTTCAAAAATTATGAAATTTAAACATCCCGGACCCAACAAAAGTGGTTTCGTCTAATTCCGAGGTCGTCTGCAAAATATCAATTTTCCAAGGCTATATATTATATATAGCGACCTTTCTGAAAATTCATTCGGCCATAACTTTTGATTCCCGTTATGAAACTTCGATTTCTCAGATTCGTTAGAAAGGTATTGACTAACGGATTTAGATATTTTTGGTTTTGCTAAAATCCGTTATATTTTCCACCCTACATAGTCAGTCAAAGTTTGAATTCAACTTTTCAAACTGACTCACTATTTCTAATTCACTATTTTATTGAAATATTCTATTTCAATTGTTCAAATTTCTTTGAAATGTCCAATTTAATAATTTTAAATTGGCTCGTATTTTCCGGGTTATTACAATCTCCCCCACTTAAAACTTTTCGTCCTCGAAAAGGAAACAACAGTAAAGTAGGAAACAAAATGTAAATGCATAGTATTGTAAAGGTATCTTGCACCGGAGTTAGTCAGAGATATCCACTCTGCATTTGGGGTAAGCTTGCTTAATGCTTTCCTCATTCTCCCAAGTACAGTCTCTAGGATCACTGCTCCACTGCACTTTAACTAAATGAACCATTTTGCTTCTTAGTTCTCTAGTTTCTTTGCCAACAATATTTAATGGCTCTCTTCTGAGTGCTAATTCTGGAGTTATGTCTTTATCCTGTTGCGCTGCTTCTTCTACAACAAGCTCTGGATCATGCACATGTCTTCTAAGTTGTGATACGTGAAATACATCATGCACTCCCGGCAACCAATCTGGTAACTGAACCCTATAAGCAAGAATTCCAATTCGTTCGAATATAGGAAAGGGACCAATAAATCTTGGTGCCAACTTCCCAGTTTTGCCAAATCTGATTACTCCTCTCATCGGAGAAACTTTCAAATAAACATGATCACCAACAACAAATGTCAAATCTCTCCTTCTAGAATCTGCATAACTTTTCTATCGGCTTTACGCGGTCCTCAAACGTTTTTTGATGAAGTCGACTTTATTAGATGCTTCTCTAATCATATCGGGTCCTAACACAAGTCTTGTAACACCCCGCCTCCGCTAGGGTCACTCGCAAAGGAATGCACTAGCTTTAGAGGGGCATTATTGGTAAACATGCACAGAAATATCACAAGACAGAACATATAAAATAGCGGAAGTAAAATCGAACTTTTATAAACATTAATAATTAAGGTCTAAAGCCTTTTACATCAGAGTACATCAAAACCTGTCTTGCAATAGTAAAGAAGCATGAAGACTTTTTCATAAATTATTCCCCAAGTAAAAACAGTAAAGTAGCCATAGCCAAGAGAAGTCCAAGCCATCCATGATGACCTTCAAGCAGAAGAAGTCCGAACTAAACAGCATTGTTTCCTCCCTGTAACCTGGGGGGGAACGGAAGAAAAGAGGCGAAACAAAACGGGTCAGTCAAAAAGACTGAGTAAGCCCTATCTACTATTAGTATAAAAACTAGTAAAGTTAACTGACATGAGAAACTGAGATGAACATGAGCATGATAACAAGACAGATAAGCTAAATCAAAATAACAGGATGAACTACTGAACTAAGGTATCATGATAAACTACGGTGTCATGATAAATCAAAGTATCACATCGTCAGATTTCTATCAAGTATACTATCCCAAGGTATCTACCCCGTCTAACATCCCACGGTATCTATTTCGTATATTCTTCCTGGTTCTAACATGTATATTTGCTCTGCACCTACCGTACTAGTATCCCAGCCTTGTTATGTGTTAACCATGAATGTCCCTTACTCAAAGTCGTGTAATGGTCCATGTCAACCTAATATATCGCATATATAGGTTACTCAAATCATATGTTTCTTTCCATGTATATAAGTTCAGTCCTTTGCCGTACCTCGTACGGGCTTCCTCATTTCGTATTATCCTTGAAATCGTTTGGACTGTCACCCTTGTTCTAGCTAGGCTCTTCCATATGAATCATCGTTTGAACTACTAGGACTTACGCCACCTAGCACCACTAAGGATTACGCTTACCTATTGCACGCTTTCGTATTTCGGTTTGGGTTAAACCACCTAGGCCACTAGGGATTACGCTAACCCTCAACCGCGCCCTTTTTCCCACGCATTCATCGTGAATCGTTTTTCTATAACTGTATGCACATGTATCACATCGTGCCATCCGAGTCCTGTCACAGGGCAAAACAAGAAATACAGGACTCGGTCGGGAGCTTTAGATTTATCTGCCGATGCAGATACTAAGGTCTGCTTTTCTACACGTGGCTATGGTCCCACGAGACCCCTCCCTCAACTAGTGAAAGGCAACACAAGAGAAAATCTTGCATGAGAACTACACTCCGGCCAGCCCACATCCTACGGCCTACCTCACCCATAATTAGATAGCAATTATGGTCTGTTGGGTGTTCCCTGCCTTTCCGTACGTACACGCTTGACTCAAGATGGTAGATGATCGACGAACTTGCTATCTCGGGCACCTTATGTATTCGTCGACTCACTGCTATCCACCCCAGTCTTTAGGTCGCTCGCATAGCAACCAAGGCATATTCTTGGTTCTTCTACCGCAGACCTCAACCTCTCGTGAGCCTAGTATATTGACCTGGCAGCTCACAGAGGGATCCCAAGAATATCCTCACGTTCCCCGAAGCCGCTGCTTCGTTACCCAGTTCGCTGGAGCCTTTATCTAAATCAGATACTTGCTCCTAC
The DNA here is from genome assembly GCA_030737875.1 of Allium sativum. Taxonomy (NCBI): domain Eukaryota; kingdom Viridiplantae; phylum Streptophyta; class Magnoliopsida; order Asparagales; family Amaryllidaceae; genus Allium; species Allium sativum. The sequence goes on from CM060918.1 coordinate 651,915,098, forward strand.
TCGCATACTTAAACGATGACCTACCGTATCAGGTTACTCATCTATCTATGAACTGGTCTAAATTTCCTTGACTAAGAATCATTACTTAGTTATCCTTCAACTAAGGTTTACCACTTAGCCTTATTCCCGTTACCCTTGTTAATTACGGTTACCCACCTAATTCTCCGAATTAGCGTTTATATAACAGATTAAGTGTCACTTAAGTTCATGACTTAACCCCGTCTACAAATCATGTCAAAATTGGCTAAGTATCCAAGTTCAAGACTTAGCCCTACAAACCATGCTCAAGTTGGTTAAGTATATATTAACTTGACCCTATAAAATTACTTAGTCAAACCGGTCAAGTGTATTCAAGCGATTCATGACTTAGCCTTATCATGTTTTCACGTTATATTGGTTAAGTATGGGTTAACTTAACCTCCATAAATTCACGAGTTAGATTGGTTAAGTATAGATCACTTAACCACATCAAATTAACGAGTTAGATTGGTTAAGTTTAGGTCACTTAACCACATCCAATCAACGAGTTAGATTGGTTAAGTATAGGTCACTTAACCCCACCAAATCAACGAGTTAGATTAGTTAAGTGTTTAACTTAACCCCCTTTAAACTACCAAGTGGGATTAATTAAGTCTAAGCTAACTTAACCCCATCCGATTATCATGTTTAGACTAGTTGAGTCTAATCTTAACCCCCATCCATTAACTGTATCTTTTGGTTAAGTGTCATTAAGAAAACTTACTTAACCTTACCAAATTATCATGTTGGATTGATTAAGTGTTGGCTAACTTAATCCCCGTCCACTAGACGTATAAAAATGGTTAAGTGTCATTAGGCAAATCAAATCACTTAACCTACCCAACCTTGTCATGTTTTGTTAAGTATCATTAGCCTAATCAATTTACTTAACCCATTTGTCCATGTCATATTTGGTTAAGCCTCATTAATCAAATTAACTTAACCCTATTATGTGGCATTAATTATTTAATGCACCCCAACCTCTCACATTAGACTTTGTTGTGGTTACTAGTTAAGCCGGTCGGTTCCGGGTAGCTTTACACCACAACTTGGTCTAACCTCGGGTTCAAGCACAACATGACCAACTTCTCACATTGAGTCCTATTGTTTGCAACTACTAGTTAGGCCGGTCAGTTCCGGGTAGTTTTACGTTGCAAACTCAACCCAACCTCGAGTTGGCCACTTTCATGTTTAGTCTAGTGTCATGTTCATAGTCAAGTTTTCAAGCAATTGGGTAGACCTAACTTAATAGGTAAATTCCCAATGGGTAGACCTAACTTAATAGGTAAATTCCCAAGCTTATGTTTTTATGCATACTTACATGTCAAATTCCATGTTATATTTCATGTCATGTTTTCAAGTATAAACACATGTCATATTTAACGTTACATGTTGTCATGTTTATACCCATTTACCCAAGTCATATTCATGTCATTATGTTTTCCCATAATGTGAACCCAATGCTTTTTTTTTTAAACTCGCATGTACGTTCGCAACCACGTAATGGATTAAAAGAAGAGACTTGGCAAAGGCATAACAAAAATGGATATTAAGCCACAAGTTAATCATGGTGGCGAATGAGGCACAAATGTGGTCATTAGCTTGCATGTTACATTCTTAAGCCTCACAAAAACATGCATATACCCAAACTTGGTACATAAGCGAATCATGGTGACAAAAGACATGGAATGATGACTAGTAACTCGCATATATCATCATATAAGGATTATGACTTCATATGCAAGTTGACATAAAGATAATGAAGGTTCTCATGTTGCATAATGCAACATTTCAACATAAAGGTTGTTGCTTTTTGCTCATAAGATTAAGATAATGACTTCATAAACTTGCATAACATGATAGCATGCATCATTCTCAATGATCAAACCCAAACTTTCAACATGAACATTTAACTTCATAGTTAATATCTAAGAGTAGGGAAGGGCTTACATTGCTATGAAGGCCTAAATCGATTAAACCTAAGCTTGTGATGAAGCCTATGCATGCCATCACCCAAAAATCCAAAGATGGATGCTCCAAACCCACCAAAACACCATCTTTATGAACAAAGATCAAAGCTTTTGCCTTGAAATCAACTTGAGAAGCTCTCATGCTAACATAGGGACTCTCTAACACTCTCATGATCATGAAACCTCTCATAGAAATGAAGTGGAGGCTAGGATAGTTGAGTGGAGGCCATGAGAGTAGAAATTTGGCCATAGTTTAGTTGCATGAATGAATAATGAGGATTTAGGATAGGTTAGGGTCTTATTTATAGATTAGGCAAGTGTTTTAGGCCATAGGATTAAACCTAGATTCAATCCAAGCCATCAAAGCATGTCTTGGGGAAGAAGTCAAGTGTAGGAACCATCTAGGGCCTTTAGATTAAAGATGAACCATGAGAACCATCCAAATGCAAAATCTGCATTTGAGCGAATCGGCCCACGGGTTGACAGCCAAACACCCTGGATTAACCCCTAGTCGACCCAGCGAGCTTGGGTCGACCTCAAAAATCGGCCGGTTCGGTTATTCCCCTCTCCCAATTCGCTGTTTTGAACATTTTTGCATATTTATTTATTTAATTTTCAATTATATATATATATCAATATATATATATTTCTCTGCGCAACCCATTTCACTTAATTAAGTATACTTTAATTTGGGAATTTTTCGTGAAACTTCGCGAGGCCATATCTTGGTCATACGGACTCCGATTTTCGAAAACTCGGACTCTATTTCGCGTATTTTTCCGAGACGAACGCAATGGCATAGCCCGTTTCACTTGATTCAGAATTTAAAATTAAATTCTGCCTTGATTCTCGTCTTAATCATGTTATCGAAATACGGGTTGTTACATTCTCCCCACCTTTTAGGATTTCGTCCCCGAAATCTCCAAGTTAGGAAGAACATATCCTACCATCCATCATCCATCTACTCAAAACATCATCCACAAGCAACCATTGTCCTTAGATGATTTCTAATGCTGTATGAATATATGCAAAACGTGTGTGTACATGTTCCTTAGCTAATGCTAATGATCAGGCCTGAATAATCTTTCTAATGCAAAATATGTATAGTGCCATGAATCCAACATGTATGCAAATAGTCCTAGTCATATAGATACTATATGCGTGCACAATCATTCATTCATATGCAACAACCGCATGATAATACATTCGATTTCATCCATAAACAAGTATAAATACTCGTGCATATGCAATATGAAATGTGACCGAGTCGAGCTAGTATCTAATGTGTATTCGCGCATCCACGAGCAACCACTTGCAACCACTTGCAACCATATCAATCATAACATGTTTCAAATACATGTTTACATCCATAGGGTTCTACCTAGGATTCCCTGAAACAGGGTCGAGAAGATAAACAAGACAAACTCCTTACGGGGTTTGTAACCGAAAATAGGACCGAGAGGATGTCCACAAAAGATAGCCTACAAGTAAGCTCCACAGAAACAGGGATCAAGGATATACTCCCAAAAGAGATATCATGCGCGCATCTAGTCTTTGATCATCAAAGTCGTATTTCCTTGAGCTCAATTCCATCGTGCCTTGACCGTCCTTTAACTTCGCGATTTCGTAGCTTCTTATTTCCTGTTTCCATAACATGAGCTGGAACTCATTTCTTCGTCGCCTCTCGTTCTACTCGCACACTTGGCGCAAACATGACTGCGTACTCATGATCTCATGCAAGCTTTACAAAATTCACTAGTGAATCTCGGACCTCGTACCATAAGGTATTCCACGTAGAAGAACTTTCTCTTGAAAGTAAACAGATGCCAACCAGGTTATCAAGCGCACTTACTACGGTGATTTCTATAACCCATGCATAAGTGAAATAAACCATCCGTCTTATCGGCGAACACCACTCGATCGGGCTTCAAATTTCCAATAAAGGTATCAAGGGATTCTAGGTAACTAATCATGACCGAACCCAAAAGGTTCCACGAGACTTCGAGGGTATTACCAAGTCTAGTCAAGAGTCTAACTACCCTCCTATCAAAACCGAGAGTGGCACCCCTTACTGGATAACCACTTCATCCCTAGAATCCATCCATAACCGAGGCATGTCATTCTCAAATCCAAAACAAGTCATGAATAAATGGACCGATTCTCCACAGGACTTGAGACAAAAATGGGATTCTCTAATACGCTAGTACTTAAGGTGCAGAGACTCAACAATCGAAGCAGACTTGAATGATACGATGATCAAACCAAAGTCCTAACGGGATGATAGAGAAGAAAAGCTAAACCTTTAACAAGATCGTTACCCTCCTTCCGAGGTACCCTAGAAATGAGAGCATACTGATGCCCTCCCGATGATCTTGTCCTTGTCCCATGATACTTAACTATCCGCCCCGTTTCACCCTACCAAAGGTACTCTCTCGTCATGGGTTTCCTTGTTCATCTTTCTCTCTCATTCTGGGTTGAGCCATACCAACAAGTTGCTCATCCTTAAACTCGTATCCTTTATCCTCTTTCTCACTATCCTTTTTTATAACGCGGCCACTGGTCTCTCGAGAACCACCTCCATCGCATGGAAAGCACTTTCGTAGATAGGAAAGACTAGTCGCAGTTAAAACCACTGTGACTACAGATGGAGGAAAGAAAGGAAAAGAGACTCAATCAAGGAAACAAGGATAGTGCTAATGGCCTTTGGGGAATAGCCTTTCTCTTTTAAAAGAAAATTTTCTTGAAAAATGCTTCTTTATAAACGATTTTCAAATAGTTTTCAGAAGGTCTTTAAAAACTTTTGCCCAGTCTGGTAACCTTCTGCTCTGATACCAAATGTAACACCCCGCCTCCGCTAGGGTCACTCGCAAAGGAATGCACTAGCTTTAGAGGGGAATTATTGGTAAACATGCACAGAAATATCACAAGACAGAACATATAAAATAGCGGAAGTAAAATCGAACTTTTATAAACATTAATAATTAAGGTCTAAAGCCTTTTACATCAGAGTACATCAAAACCTGTCTTGCAATAGTAAAGAAGCATGAAGACTTTTTCATAAATTATTCCCCAAGTAAAAACAGTAAAGTAGCCATAGCCAAGAGAAGTCCAAGCCATCCATGATGACCTTCAAGCAGAAGAAGTCCGAACTAAACAGCATTGTTTCCTCCCTGTAACCTGGGGGGGGGGGGGGGGGAACGGAAGAAAAGAGGCGAAACAAAACGGGTCAGTCAAAAAGACTGAGTAAGCCCTATCTACTATTAGTATAAAAACTAGTAAAGTTAACTGACATGAGAAACTGAGATGAACATGAGCATGATAACAAGACAGATAAGCTAAATCAAAATAACAGGATGAACTACTGAACTAAGGTATCATGATAAACTACGGTGTCATGATAAATCAAAGTATCACATCGTCAGATTTCTATCAAGTATACTATCCCAAGGTATCTACCCCGTCTAACATCCCACGGTATCTATTTCGTATATTCTTCCTGGTTCTAACATGTATATTTGCTCTGCACCTACCGTACTAGTATCCCAGCCTTGTTATGTGTTAACCATGAATGTCCCTTACTCAAAGTCGTGTAATGGTCCATGTCAACCTAATATATCGCATATATAGGTTACTCAAATCATATGTTTCTTTCCATGTATATAAGTTCAGTCCTTTGCCGTACCTCGTACGGGCTTCCTCATGTCGTATTATCCTTGAAATCGTTTGGACTGTCACCCTTGTTCTAGCTAGGCTCTTCCATATGAATCATCGTTTGAACTACTAGGAATTACGCCACCTAGCACCACTAAGGATTACGCTTACCTATTGCACGCTTTCGTATTTCGGTTTGGGTTAAACCACCTAGGCCACTAGGGATTACGCTAACCCTCAACCGCGCCCTTTTTCCCACGCATTCATCGTGAATCGTTTTTCTATAACTGTATGCACATGTATCACATCGTGCCATCCGAGTCCTGTCACAGGGCAAAACAAGAAATACAGGACTCGGTCGGGAGCTTTAGATTTATCTGCCGATGCAGATACTAAGGTCTGCTTTTCTACACGTGGCTATGGTCCCACGAGACCCCTCCCTCAACTAGTGAAAGGCAACACAAGAGAAAATCTTGCATGAGAACTACACTCCGGCCAGCCCACATCCTACGGCCTACCTCACCCATAATTAGATAGCAATTATGGTCTGTTGGGTGTTCCCTGCCTTTCCGTACGTACACGCTTGACTCAAGATGGTAGATGATCAACGAACTTGCTATCTCGGGCACCTTATGTATTCGTCGACTCACTGCTATCCACCCCAGTCTTTAGGTCGCTCGCATAGCAACCAAGGCATATTCTTGGTTCTTCTACCGCAGACCTCAACCTCTCGTGAGCCTAGTATATTGACCTGGCAGCTCACAGAGGGATCCCAAGAATATCCTCACGTTCCCCGAAGCCGCTGCTTCGTTACCCAGTTCGCTGGAGCCTTTATCTAAATCAGATACTTGCTCCTACTCGCATACTTAAACGATGACCTACTGTATCAGGTTACTCATCTATCTATGAACTGGTCTAAATTTCCTTGACTAAGAATCATTACTTAGTTATCCTTCAACTAAGGTTTACCACTTAGCCTTATTCCCGTTACCCTTGTTAATTACGGTTACCCACCTAATTCTCCGAATTAGGGTTTATATAACAGATTAAGTGTCACTTAAGTTCATGACTTAACCCCGTCTACAAATCATGTCAAAATTGGCTAAGTATCCAAGTTCAAGACTTAGCCCTACAAACCATGCTCAAGTTGGTTAAGTATATATTAACTTGACCCTATAAAATTACTTAGTCAAACCGGTCAAGTGTATTCAAGCGATTCATGACTTAGCCTTATCATGTTTTCACGTTATATTGGTTAAGTATGGGTTAACTTAACCTCCATAAATTCACGAGTTAGATTGGTTAAGTATAGATCACTTAACCACATCAAATTAACGAGTTAGATTGGTTAAGTTTAGGTCACTTAACCACATCCAATCAACGAGTTAGATTGGTTAAGTATAGGTCACTTAACCCCACCAAATCAACGAGTTAGATTAGTTAAGTGTTTAACTTAACCCCCTTTAAACTACCAAGTGGGATTAATTAAGTCTAAGCTAACTTAACCCCATCCGATTATCATGTTTAGACTAGTTGAGTCTAATCTTAACCCCCATCCATTAACTGTATCTTTTGGTTAAGTGTCATTAAGAAAACTTACTTAACCTTACCAAATTATCATGTTGGATTGATTAAGTGTTGGCTAACTTAATCCCCGTCCACTAGACGTATAAAAATGGTTAAGTGTCATTAGGCAAATCAAATCACTTAACCTACCCAACCTTGTCATGTTTTGTTAAGTATCATTAGCCTAATCAATTTACTTAACCCATTTGTCCATGTCATATTTGGTTAAGCCTCATTAATCAAATTAACTTAACCCTATTATGTGGCATTAATTATTTAATGCACCCCAACCTCTCACATTAGACTTTGTTGTGGTTACTAGTTAAGCCGGTCGGTTCCGGGTAGCTTTACACCACAACTTGGTCTAACCTCGGGTTCAAGCACAACATGACCAACTTCTCACATTGAGTCCTATTGTTTGCAACTACTAGTTAGGCCGGTCGGTTCCGGGTAGTTTTACGTTGCAAACTCAACCCAACCTCGAGTTGGCCACTTTCATGTTTAGTCTAGTGTCATGTTCATAGTCAAGTTTTCAAGCAATTGGGTAGACCTAACTTAATAGGTAAATTCCCAATGGGTAGACCTAACTTAATAGGTAAATTCCCAAGCTTATGTTTTTATGCATACTTACATGTCAAATTCCATGTTATATTTCATGTCATGTTTTCAAGTATAAACACATGTCATATTTAACGTTACATGTTGTCATGTTTATACCCATTTACCCAAGTCATATTCATGTCATTATGTTTTCCCATAATGTGAACCCAATGCTTTTTTTTTTAAACTCGCATGTACGTTCGCAACCACGTAATGGATTAAAAGAAGAGACTTGGCAAAGGCATAACAAAAATGGATATTAAGCCACAAGTTAATCATGGTGGCGAATGAGGCACAAATGTGGTCATTAGCTTGCATGTTACATTCTTAAGCCTCACAAAAACATGCATAAACCCAAACTTGGTACATAAGCGAATCATGGTGACAAAAGACATGGAATGATGACTAGTAACTCGCATATATCATCATATAAGGATTATGACTTCATATGCAAGTTGACATAAAGATAATGAAGGTTCTCATGTTGCATAATGCAACATTTCAACATAAAGGTTGTTGCTTTTTTCTCATAAGATTAAGATAATGACTTCATAAACTTGCATAACATGATAGCATGCATCATTCTCAATGATCAAACCCAAACTTTCAACATGAACATTTAACTTCATAGTTAATATCTAAGAGTAGGGAAGGGCTTACATTGCTATGAAGGCCTAAATCGATTAAACCTAAGCTTGTGATGAAGCCTATGCATGCCATCACCCAAAAATCCAAAGATGGATGCTCCAAACCCACCAAAACACCATCTTTATGAACAAAGATCAAAGCTTTTGCCTTGAAATCAACTTGAGAAGCTCTCATGCTAACATAGGGACTCTCTAACACTCTCATGATCATGAAACCTCTCATAGAAATGAAGTGGAGGCTAGGATAGTTGAGTGGAGGCCATGAGAGTAGAAATTTGGCCATAGTTTAGTTGCATGAATGAATAATGAGGATGTAGGATAGGTTAGGGTCTTATTTATAGATTAGGCAAGTGTTTTAGGCCATAGGATTAAACCTAGATTCAATCCAAGCCATCAAAGCATGTCTTGGGGAAGAAGTCAAGTGTAGGAACCATCTAGGGCCTTTAGATTAAAGATGAACCATGAGAACCATCCAAATGCAAAATCTGCATTTGAGCGAATCGGCCCACGGGTTGACAGCCAAACACCCTGGATTAACCCCTAGTCGACCCAGCGGGCTCGGGTCGACCTCAAAAATCGGCCGGTTCGGTTATTCCCCTCTCCCAATTCGCTGTTTTGAACATTTTTGCATATTTATTTATTTAATTTTCAATTATATATATATATATCAATATATATATATTTCTCTGCGCAACCCATTTCACTTAATTAAGTATACTTTAATTTGGGAATTTTTCGTGAAACTTCGCGAGGCCATATCTTGGTCATACGGACTCCGATTTTCGAAAACTCGGACTCTATTTCGCGTATTTTTCCGAGATGAACGCAATGGCATAGCCCGTTTCACTTGATTCAGAATTTAAAATTAAATTCTGCCTTGATTCTCGTCTTAATCATGTTATCGAAATACGGGTTGTTACAAGTCTATTGCCAGGTTCTACCCAACATGCTGGATATCTGCAGGGTTTGCCATATAATGCTTCAAATGGCGACATTCCCAAACTTGCTTGACATCTATTGTTATATGAGAATTCTGCCAAATGCAAGTGATCTTCCCATGACCCACCAAAATCAATTATACAAGCCCGCAATAAGTCTTCTAGAATTCTATTCACCCGCTCAGTTTGGCCATCTGTTTGAGGGTGATAAGTGGTGCTCATATTCAGTTTCGTTCCCAATTCTGTCTGGAAAGCCTCCCAGAATTTGCTAGCAAATATCGGGTCTCTATCACTAACCATGCTGATGGGAATTCCATGCAGCTTAACGATTTCTTTGAAATATATCTGTGCTAGACTTTGAGCGGTTCTATTGGATCTGACAGGTATAAAATGGGCAGTCTTCGTGAAGCTATCTACGATTACCCAAATGCTGTCATTACCTTTCCTGGTTCACGGCAAGCCATCTATGAAATCCATGGAAATCTGTTCACATTTCCAACCTGGGACTTCCAACAGTTGCAACAAACCAGCTAGCTTCTGTTGGTCGCTCTTGACCAATTGACAAGTAGGGCATCTACTAACATACAAAGAAATATCCATTTTCTTTGGCCTCCACCATAAAGTGCGTTTGATATCATGGTGCATTTTACTCACACCAGGATGGATTCAAAATTTGGATTTATGGCATTCGTCTAGCACTTCTCTTCGAAGGTCTGGAATATTTGGGATGCAAATCCTATTATTTAACCTGAGTACCCCATTATTGTCAATACGAAAACTCGTGGTTTCACCTTCCTTGACCCTTTGACTGATTCTCTGAATGAATTCATCATCTTTTTGAAGGTTCGAAATCCTATCAATCAATCCAGGCGTAATTATAAGATTGGCGATTGCGAAGCGCATCCGCTACAACGTTAGCCTTTCCCGGCGTATACAGGATATCAAGATCATACGCTGCAAGAAATTCTAGCCAACGCTACTGTCTCAAATTCAGATCCTTCTAGGTATATAGATACTTCAATGATTGATGATCTTTGTACAGTATATACTTCTCACCTAATAAATAATGCCTCCAAATTTTCAAAGCAAAAACGATGGTTAGCAACTCAAGATCACCAGTCACATAATTCTTCTCATGCGGTTTCAGTTGGCGGCTTGCATAAGCGACTACTTAGCCTCTTTGCATTAACACTGCACCAAGACCTCTAATAGAAGCATCTGTCCAAACCATTAAATCCTGATTGCCATCAATAATGGTTAACACTGGAGCAGTGGTCAGTTTCGATTTCAATTCCAAGAAAGCTTCTTCACAGTCGGAAGTCCACTTAAACTTCTCATGTTTCTTAGTGAGCTTCGTTAACGAACCGGATATCTTCGAAAAATCCATAACGAACTTTCGATAATAACTAGCCAACCCCATAAAACTTCTAACTTCTGTGGGAGTAGTGGATTGTTTCCAGTCTTGAATCGCTGTTATTTTGCTTGGGTCAACAGAAATTCCTTTCTCTGATACGACATGGCCAAGAAACTTCACTTCTTCTTGCCAGAAGACACATTTAGAGAATTTGGCTTTGAAGACGTTCTTCCTTAGAATCTCCAATACTTGTTCTAAGTGTTTTTCATGCTCGGGTTTTGATTTGGAGTAGATAAAATATCATCGATGAATACGAGGACAAATTTATTCAGAACTCCTCTGAACACTCTATTCATTAGATCGACAAAGTATGCTGGAGCGTTGCATAGGCCAAGCAGCATTACTAACCATTCATAAAATATGTCTGGACCCCTGAAAGCTGTCAAAGAAACACACTCTTCTGCTATTCTCAATTTATGAAACCCTGTAGCTAGGTCCATTCGGGAAAATAGTTTCACCCCATTCAATTGGTCTAGCAAATCATCGATGCGGGGTAATGGATACTTATTTTTGAGCGTCTATTTGTTGAGGTCTCGGTAATCAATGCATAATCGAAGAGTACCGTCTGACTTTGGGACAAACACAACAGCTACACCCCAATTAGAAAAACTAGGTCTGATTAGACCCTTCCACAACAGTTGACGAGTTTGATCGCCTAATTCTTCTTTTTCCTTCGGAGCCATTCTGCGAATTGGATGTACCACTGGTCTGGCATTGGGAATTAGATCGATTCGGAATTCTATTTCTCTTTGCGGAGGTAAGTTTTCAACTTCTTCAAACACATCCGCATAGTTTCTAACAATCGGAATCTTTTCTATGGAAGTGGGGATAAGTTATAATGCCGACCAAAATTCTTCTCTGTTTGGATTCGAACCATGACAGGGTACCATAATATATCCAAGCTTTGTTCGAATTTTAACGATTCTTTCCGCACACTTCACTTCAGCTTCGTATTTCTTTAACCAATCTAGCCCGAGAATGATATCGAATTCGGGAAAATCCATGATGATCAAATCAAAGGGAAACTTGTATCGAGAAAAAGAAGCGGGTAATTTACAATATGAACTGAGAATGAGAGATCCTCCTATCGGATTATGTACTACAACCGATTCTTTGAGCTTTCGCTGTTCTAACTTTAATTTGTGCACTGTGTTTCAAGCAATAAAACTACGTGATGCACCCGTGTCAAACAATACAGAAACAGGAATATTTTTAATTGTAAGGGTACCTCCCAAAATGTAAAACCCCGTAATTCTGTAACGCTAAGATTTACAAATCAAGGCAGAATTAAAAATTAAAATCAAAATCAAGGGAAACAGGCTGCGCCGTTGCATTCGTCTCGGAAAAATATGCGAAATAAAGTCCGAGTTTTTGAAAATCGGAGTCCGTATGACCAAGATATGGACGAACGAAGTTAGGCAGAAAAACCGGAAACAGACGAGAATGCACTGGCGCACTTGTGAAGTGCGCCAGTACAAAAATACACTGGCGCACCCGCCAAGTGCGCCCATACTAATCCAACACCGAATACTGGAGTGTTCTGTGCTGACGTGTCTCCTTTTGAGTGGTTGGACGATGTGTATTCGACCTGTGCGATTCCGATGGCTTATATGATGATCTAATGGCCCTAAAACACTCTCTACATCTATAAAAGAATGCCTAGACCTAAGGGTTCCTCCACACAAATTCTCTTCTATCCTTATGCTGCTAAGATTCATGGCTTCTTCCCTTCCTCTAAATTTTCTTAAATAATTAAAATAAAATATAAATTCAAGACATGGAGATGCTGCTCAAATCTGTTCAAGAGAAGATTCAAATCAAAGTGAAGAATTCAAAGGCTAAATCAACAAACCTCGAGCAACAACATACGAATCTTAGCATCGCCGTTCTTCTATTCTAGATCTAATTTCTATAAGTTGGTTATTTCTAGACTTGAACGTTTTATTTTTATTTGTGACATGAAATTAAAAGGATATAAGAAAAATGCCTAATCTCTTCACTTGAATCTGTGTTTATTTAAGTTTTTGGATCTAATTCTTAACTATGGCCCAGAACATACTATGACTTTGATTGACGGCCTATGACTATTGAACAAAGAGGATATGCCTATGCCTATGATCATGATTATGAGAACTATGACCATGAACCTATTGCCTTTGAATTACGAACATGAACCTTGATTTGGGACATACAACATATGACTATGACATTGCCTATGACAATGACTTATGATATGGGAATTATTTTCCCTTTTGGACTATGAACATTGCCTATAGCTATGAACTTTGCCTATGATTCATAATTAGGAAAATTGTTGCTAATGTTTTGTGGCTATGAAATTGGGTCTTAACCCGATTATCTATTTTATCTGTTCCTTGTTTTCTTTGGTTTTAGACTGTGGGAATTTACCTATTCAGTTAGGTCTACCTATGTTCTTGAACCTATTCTATCTATTGGTTTTGGACCGTGGGAATTTACCTATTAAGTTAGGTCTACCCATATTCTTGAACCTACGTCGTTATCCAAACCTTTTATGCTAGTTATTATCCCTTTTCATAGCATCTTTGGTTCATTCCCTATTTTCTATGTATCTAGATTTATTTAAAATCTAGGTTAAATCACGATTATACGAACGGTGGGAAAGTGAAACACCCCACCTCCTTTAGGGTCACTCTCAAAGGGAATGCCCTAATTTTGGTGGAGGTTTATAAGTATAAGTCACAGATATACAAGACAGATATAAGAACACATATTTGTAAACAGCAGAAAAGCAGCAACTTTTATTTCATAAGAGTAAATACGTGTTACAACAACATCACCATGATTGTCTTACATCCTTTAAAAAAAAAACATAACACCTTCATAACTGTCTTGGTCACATTATTTAAAGAAGCATAAAGAAAACATAAATAAACCGCAAAAGCCCCATAGTTGTTGTCCAAAGTCATAGTTCAAAACGAAAAGGTCCAAGCAATACATTCTTTCTCTTCAAGCTGGATATGAAGGCTGGTCAAGCTGCAGTATTCCCTCCCTGTGGACCTGGGGGGGGGGGAACGGAAGAAAAGAAGACGAAAGAAAAGTAGAGTCAGACATAAAGCCTGAGTAAGTCTAGGACTATTCTGTCTATGAATAAAGAACTGGGTATGATAAGTATAAACAAGAAGTGGCAAAGCACTGTAAACTTAGTCAAGTTGTCTAGGGTCGAATATACTATCGTACCCCATATTAATCTCTGAACCCATATAAACTAGTTCCCAACTGGCACCCCATAATCTGGGTGAAGTGATCCATTCTATGATGATCGGCTCCTACTCGCATAGTTACATGTGTCTTACGGCCCCCGATGTTGTAGTTACCTATGCTGGTCCCACCATGGGGTGTATCAAGTCCCATGGCGGCGGCCCGACACAACCCTAGAATGCACAGGTATGCTACTGGTGCCCAGTGCCTTATTTTTCTACGCCGGAGTGTGTGCATGCCCGGACCCCGTTAGAACCTACACTGCTACACCACCGCCGTCGATTTGACCTCTTACAATCAGCCCAGTAATCGTGCCCCACCCTGCCTAGTTTCAGGGTATCATGATACACCTTATAGGGTTACTGCTGAAAAGGGTCCCCCGCTATTAGGTTTTCTATCTCTAGCCAACATGCTAAGTTGGTTAAGTGTTTTATAACCTAACCCCCAATCAGTCTGTTTAGTTTAGCATGTTCCATTTTGATTAAGTCTTTAGTTCACTTAATCCTAACAATCCTGACTCAGCCTTAATTGTCTTATTAAAGCCTTGACCTCTCACATTAGACAGGTATTGTTGTGGCTGCCTGTTGCCGGTTGGTTCCGGGCAGTCTTACGCCACAACTCAGTCTAACCTCGGGTCCTTATTGGGCTCCATGTTTAACCTCCCACATTGGATAGGTATTGTTGTGACTACTGGACAGCCGGGCGGTTCCGGGCAGGTTTACATCACAACTCAATCCAACCTCGGGTTAAACACATCGTATGTTCTACATTTACATATTTTGTCTTTCTTCTTTATTTTCTTATATGTAAATATTTGCGGCCCATTATAAATTTAAGCTAATGGTGTAAAGATTTACACCAATCATGGGCCCAACCCATACTTGAATTTGGGCCCTTCTACTTTATATTTTCATTTATTAATTAATTTGGCCCAACGCTATTTACCCCCGTTTAATACGCTCGTTTATTATATATATGTTGGGCTTAGCCTTTTTAAGCCCAACTTAGCCACGTGAAAAAAGGGAGGCTTAAAGCGTGATTACATACACAAAAAGGGGAATGTGAACGCATGAACTTGCAACATAACGTTGGAACTACAAAACAGAAACTGGGGTACTTGCATAGTAGTAATGTATACTTTGGTCATAAAGCATAAGTGACATGAATCAAAGCATGTAAACTTGTAGTTAAGTTAAGAGTCTAAATTGGATATCATTATTGACACATAGTCTTAGCTACAACATAAACCTATATTTTTATTTAGGCATAATGTCAAACATAAGCAAATCATGTTCATAAGATTTCTACATGTTTACAAAGGGGCTTACTGTTGTTACTAATACAAAAGTATAGTTCAACTAGAATTATTCCAACTTAATCATGATTTTAAATCTATTCACATAACCATGGCACACATATACTTATGGCATAAATATTTCTAACATGAAATCATGATTTTTACTTTAGTCATGCAAACTTGCAAATGGGATTTTGAATCTAACCTAGCTATGTACCATATATGTCATCATATAATTCTTGTTAACAATATAGACCTAACATGGTTTTCAATTATGCAAAATATCAATCATAGCCTAGTCATATTCATAAGTTCGCAAAGAGGTTTTCTAGTACAAAAGTATGGCTTAATACATAGATCATGATGCCAAATTTTCAACATAATTCCATATGAATTATAATAACCCAAATTTGTTCCAATTACACACAAAATGATTTTTGTACAAAAATACACATTATGATGGCATAGTATCAAAACCACAAACTTGCATGAATTTCAATTAAGCAACTACATACATGTAGCTTCAACATGAATAACATACTTTGCGAATATCCAAACGTATACTTGCATAAAACTACCGCAAACATGTAGTTTTTATAATGAATGACATACTTTGCGAATATCCAATCTTATATTTGCATAAAACTACCGCAAACATGTAGTTTTGATAATGAATAACATACTTTGTGAATATCCAATCGTTATACAATATTCCAAATCGATAAGAATCATAGTAACGCACAAATATGAATTACTTATCACCACAAATCAAGTTTACAAACCAACACAGTTATTTGTTCATACCAAAATAATACTCTACTTACAATCGTGTGGCGAATTCTCCAATTGGAGATGCGACTTCTTTTGACATAGGCGTTGATTTGATTTTTTTGAGTTGCTTTATGCTTTAGAATTTGCCTCCTAATCTTCTCTCAAATTGGTGGCTACTCCTAGTCGTTCCTTTGCAGCATGATGGCCTCGTCCTTATTTTTGAATGAATAGATTTGGTAGACTCTAGGGTCATTTTTATAGAGTCGATGAACTGATTAGGACCATCGATGTTGCTTGGATTGATCGTAGCCATTCATTCGAAAGAGAGACCAATTAGGGCCTGCCACCTAGCCCTAGTGACAAAGCAGGCTTCTGAAAATCGACCAACATAGACTAGGCCAGCCAGGGTGGGCTGGGTTCGACCTAGCTCTGGACCAGGTCGACAGCCCTGTCGACAGCCCTGTCGACCTGGTCAGCCAGGTCGACAGCCAAGTCGACCTGGTGCCTTCAGGCGGGAATTTTCCCGCCCTGGCCAACTGGGCCCGATTTTGAATTTTGAATTGTTTTTTCCTGAGTTGTTTTCTTCTGTTTGAATTTTAAACTTAATTCAGAAACTTCCGGAGGCCATATCTTCTTTATACGGACTCCGTTTTTCGAAAACTCGGACTCTATTTCACGTATTTTTCCGAGACGAACGTAATGGCATATCCCGTTTCCTTAGTTCTTTGATTTGAAATTAATTATACTTTAATTTGTGAATTTCACAGTTATGGAATTCACGTGGTGTTACATTCTCCCCCACTTAAAAGGATTTCGTCCCCGAAATCTTCAAGTTAGGAGGAATGTATATCCTAACATCCAATCATCCATCTACTCATCCATCAAACTCGAGCATCCATTGTCCTTAAAAGACTTCTAATGCTTCATGATCATATGCGAAGTGTGTGTGTACATGTACTTATCTAATGCAAAATCAGGCGGTCTACTGATACAGTTGACCTCCTTAATGTGAATTATGTAAGTGCCATGAATCCATTATGTATGCAAATTTTCCTATTCATGATTCTACATGAGTGCACAATCATTCAATACAAATGCAACATCCATATGACAACACATTAAGGTTCAACCATATACGAATGCAAACATATATGCATATGCAATATGAAGTGACTGAGCCGATCTAAAACCTAGATTGTGTGTGTATATGCAACCACGAGCAACCACTAGCAATCACTTGCAACCACTTGCAACCATCATCCATAACATGTTTCAATTACATGTTTTCATCCTAAAGGCTTCTACCTAAAAGATAAGGTCGAGGAGATATACCTAAAAAAGATAGATAAAAGCGCAACTCAAGGAAAAAGAAAGATCAAGGATGTGCCCTCGTAAAGAAAAGGGTAGGCAGCGCATATTTTAGCTTCAGTTTCCCAAGTTGCATCTCCTTCGGCGTCGCTGCACTGAACTTTGACGAGCTTGACTTCGCGGTTGCGTAGCTTCTTCACTTCCATTCCTAATATGCGGGTTGGAACTTTCCTCACGGTTGCTTCGCGCTCCACTTCAGCTTCTTCTAGGATATCTGGCTCTACCACTTCAGCAGACTCATGTAGACATTTTCGGAGATGTGAAACATGAAAAACGTTGTGAACCCCGGCCAATTTTTCGGGTAGCTCTAATCTATAGGCCATTTTCCCAATTGTTCCTATCTAAAGGTATAGTCGAATGATAGAAGGCAAGTAAAAATTTTGTGCCCATTAGGCAATGTCAAAACTGGAAATCTATGCCACATATATATTGATTAGAAGAAGAACTCTTTAGGCATCAGCCCCGAAGACCGAAATCAACATCAGACTGACACCCAAAGAATTACTCAACCCAACCACCATATATGATTCTAGGAAACTAAGCATGATGGACTCCTTTTAGGTCACAAGGGAGTCCCTTCCTAAGACCAATCTGTATCCTATAAAACCCAAAAACTTTAGTCAAACCAACGAACACCCTCGAGCCCCAACATGTGTTACTAACAGGTGTCTCATACTCCCTATGGGGTTTGCAACAGAAATTGGATTGAGAATGGGACCGAGAGGATATACAGAAAAGATAGCATGCAAGTAAGCTCTACAGGAAGAGAGGGATCAAGGATATACTCTTAAGAAGAGATATGATGCATGAATCTAGTCTTCAATCTTCTAAGTCGCATTTCTTGAGCTTAACTCCATTATGCTTTATCCATCTTTAACTTCACAATTTCGTAGCTTCTTAATTCTTGTTTCCAAAATATGATTTGGAATCTATTTCACTGTTGCCTCTCGTTCCTCTTTCACTTACTCTACTTCTAGTATACTCGGCTCAAGCATGACGGCGTACCCATGGTTCCAAGCAAGCTCTATAAAATTCACTAGCGAATTTTAGATCTCGTCCACTTACTATTAGGTATTCCACGTAGCAGAACTATCTCTTGGAAATAAATGCCAGTCATGTTGCCAAATGTACTTACTAAGGTGATTCTCCACAACACATGCATAAGCGAAATGATCCTTCTGCCTTAGTGACGAACACTACTAGAGCGCCCCATTCTGAAACGCTCCTTCTAATGAACCCCTTCTCTAGAAGCTCTTTAATCTGTTTACTGAGCCCTTACCTTTCCAGTGGAGCCATGTGTCTAACGGGCAACGCAACAGGCTTTGCATTATCTACGGGATATATGCGGAAGTCTATCTCCCGCTTCGGAGGCAAGCCCTTCACCTCTTCGAAGACATCCGGATATTCCCGGACCACTCTAACCGAATGCAAATTTTCAACAGAGGCATCTAGCGACTCAAGATAACTAAGCATAACCGCATACGAAGGATTACAAGAAATTTCCAAAGTATTACCGAGCTGGGTTAGGAGCCTAACAACCCTTTTTTTTTCAAAATCAAGGATGGCCCCATTACTGGATAGCCAATCCATGCCCAAAATCAAACCATATCCCGAAAAACCCAAAATAAAGGCACCACATTTAAATTCTACGCTTAGAATAGAAATTTTCTATCCCACACAGATCATAGACAAATGAGCTGGGCCCCCAATTGGGTTTGAAACAATTAAGGGGTCCTCTACCGTACTAGTTTTTAGGTGCAGAGATTTTAACTAAAGAAGACGAGATAAAGGAGTGTAACGCGCCGGAATCAAATAAAGTGCGAATGGGGTGATCATACTACACTTTCTACAGAAGTATTTTTACCTCGTTTCTTTGGGCAGTCCTTAGCCATGTGGCCTGTTTCACCGCAAGAAAAGCACCCACCATTCATCTTGGCCTTCTTTTTCCGGCAATCTTTCACTAATTGCCCCACTTTGCCACAGAATTTACACTTCCTCTTCTCTCGGGACTTGTTGCCTTTCCCGCCCTTCTCAAAGTCTGTCTTCTCAGGGCAGTCTTTGCTGATGTGTCCAGTCTCCCCACAATGAAAACATCCACCTTGCTTTCTTTTCCTCTTTCTACAATCCTTGGCTATGTGTCCCTACAAAAATTGCATTTCCTTTTTTTCTCGTTTCTTATTATTACTGTTACGATCCTTTCTTGTTTGACTATTATTCGTCTTCCTACTCTGGGACTCTTCCGCTTGCTGGTTCACGTGGAGGAGGAGGAGTGAAAGCGTCAGCAGCTGGGGAGTAAGGTCTCCAGACATACTGAAACAGAAAGGATAGATTCAAAACAAAAGATAGAAGATAGTACCTATGGCTTTGGGGGGGACTTTGCCTTTTTAAAATAAAATAATATTTTTCTTTTTAAAAATGCTTCTTTAAATTTCCTTTTTGAAAATAAAATTTCAAAACTTTTTATCTTATCTGGTAAACCTATGCTCTGATACCAAGTGAAACACCCCACCTCCGTTAGGGTCACTCTCAAAGGGAATGCCCTAATTTTGGTGGAGGTTTATAAGTATAAGTCACAGATATATAAGACAGATATAAGAACACATATTTGTAAACAGCAGAAAAGCAGCAACTTTTATTTCATAAGAGTAAATACGTGTTACAACAACATCACCATGATTGTCTTACATCCTTTAAAAAAAACATAACACCTTCATAACTGTCTTGGTTACATTATTTAAAGAAGCATAAAGAAAACATAAATAAACTGCAAAAGCCCCATAGTTGTTGTCCATAGTCATAGTTCAAAACGAAAAGGTCCAAGCAATACATTCTTTCTCTTCAAGATGGATATGAAGGCTGGTCAAGCTGCAGTATTCCCTCCCTGTGGACCGGCGGGGGGGGGGGGGGGGGGAGGGGGGAACGGAAGAAAAGAAGACGAAAGAAAAGTAGAGTCATACATAAAGCCTGAGTAAGTCTAGGACTATTCTGTCTATGAATAAAGAACTGGGTATGATAAGTATAAACAAGAAGTGGGAAAGCACTGTAAACTTAGTCAAGTTGTCTAGGGTCGAATATACTATCGTACCCCATATTAATCTCTGAACCCATATAAACTAGTTCCCAACTTGCACCACATAATCAGGTTGAAGTGATCCATTCTATGATGATCGGCTCCTACTCGCATAGTTACATGTGTCTTACGGACCCCGATGTTGTAGTTACCTATGCTGGTCCCACCATGGGGTGTATCAAGTCCCATGGAGGCGGCCCGACACAACCCTAGAATGCACAGGTATGCTACTGGTGCCCAGTGCCTTATTTTTCTGCGCCGGAGTGTGTGCACGCCCGCACCCCGTTAGAACCTACACTGCTACACCACCGCCGTCGATTTGACCTCTTACAATCAGCCCAGTAATCGTGCCCCACCCTGCCTAGTTTCAGGGTATCATGATACACCTTATAGGGTTACTGCTGAAAAGGGTCCCCCGCTACTAGGTTTTCTATCTCTAGCAAACATGCTAAGTTGGTTAAGTGTTTTATAACCTAACCCCCAATCAGTCTGTTTAGTTTAGCATGTTCCATTTTGATTAAGTCTTTAGTTCACTTAATCCTAACAATCCTGACTCAGCCTTAATTGTCTTATTAAAGCCTTGACCTCTCACATTAGACAGGTATTGTTGTGGCTGCCTGTTGCCGGTTGGTTCCGGGCAGTCTTACGCCACAACTCAGTCTAACCTCGGGTCCTTATTGGGTTCCATGTTTAACCTCCCACATTGGATAGGTATTGTTGTGACTACTGGACAGCCGGGCGGTTCCAGCCAGGTTTACATCACAACTCAATCCAACCTCGGGTTAAACACATCGTATGTTCTACATTTACATATTTTGCCTTTCTTCTTTATTTTCTTATATGTAAATATTTGCGGCCCATTATAAATTTAAGCTAATGGTGTAAAGATTTACACCAATCATGGGCCCGACCCGTACTTGAATTTGGGCCCTTCTACTTTATATTTTCATTTATTAATTAATTTGGCCCAACGCTATTTACCCCCGTTTAATACGCTCGTTTATTATATATATGTTGGGCTTTGCCTTTTTAAGCCCAACTTAGCCACGTGAAAAAGGGGAGGCTTAAAGCGTGATTACATACACAAAAAGGGGAATGTGAACGCGTGAACTTGCAACATAACGTTGGAACCACAAAACAGAAACTGGTGTACTTGCATAGTAGTAATGTATACTTTGGTCATAAAGCATAAGTGACATGAATCAAAGCATGTAAACTTGTAGTTAGGTTAAGAGTCTAAATTGGATATCATTATTGACACATAGTCTTAACTACAACATAAACCTATATTTTTATTTAGGCATAATGTCAAACATAAGCAAATCATGTTCATAAGATTTCTACATGTTTACAAAGGGGCTTACTTTTGTTACTAATACAAAAGTATAGTTCAACTAGAATTATTCCAACTTAATCATGATTTTAAATCTATTCACATAACCATGGCACACATATACTTATGGCATAAACATTTCTAACATGAAATCATGATTTTTACTTTAGTCATGCAAACTTGCAAATGGGATTTTGAATCTAACCTAGCTATGTACCACATATGTCATCATATAATTCTTGTTAACAATATAGACCTAACATGGTTTTCAATTATGCAAAATATCAATCATAGCCTAGTCATATTCATAAGTTCGCAAAGAGGTTTTCTAGTATAAAAGTATGGCTTAATACATAGATCATGATGCCAAATTTTCAACATAATTCCATATGAATTATAATAACCCAAATTTGTTCCAATTACACACAAAATGTTTTTTATACAAAAATACACATTATGATGGCATAGTATCAAAACCAAAAACTTGCATGAATTTCAATTAAGCAACTACATACATGTAGCTTCAACATGAATAAAATACTTTGCGAATATCCAAACGTATGCTTGTATAAAACTACCGCAAACATGTAGTTTTTATAATGAATAACATACTTTGCGAATATCCAATCGTATATTTGCATAAAACTAACGCAAACATGTAGTTTTGATAATGAATAACATACTTTGCGAATATCCAATCGTTATACAATATTCCAAATCGATAAGAATCATAGTAACGCACAAATATGAATTACATATCACCACAAATCAAGTATACAAACCAACACTGTAACACCCCGAATTTTGGGTTAATACTAAAATTCACTAATTACAGGATAAATAATCTCAGATGTGGGAATTGGGGGTAACGGGCTGCGTTATTGCGTTCGTCTCGGAAAAATACGCGAAATAGAGTCCGAGTTTTCGAAAATCGGAGTCCGTATGACCCGGTTATGGCCCGATGAAGTTTGCAGAAAAATTTAAAACTAAAACAGATTTAAATATTTAAAATGTTCAGATTTGGAATGGGCCAGGCGGGGTCAGGCGGGAAGCTTCCCGCCCAGCCCATGTCGACAGGGCTGTCGACAGGCCTGTCGACAGGGGTGTCGACATGCCTGTCGACTTGCCTGTCGACAGGGTGGCACCGTTCTGTGAACCTGGGTGCACCAGGTTGCACCAGGTTGGGTTTCAGGCTGGCTAGGAGGGCTGGTTCTAGAGATTTCCTAAATCTAAGGGTCCTAATCTAATCTAGGGTTAATCTAAGGGCCTAAAACACTCACCTAATCCTATAAATAAGACCATAACCCTACCCTAATTCATTCATAATTAAGTCTTGTAACTAAACTATGGCAAAATGAAATTTGAGCATGGCCTCCACTAGTTCATGAAGGAAGTTGCAAGCTAATCTCTCTCAAATCATTCTCTAATCATCATTATCTTCATAATTAGCAACAAATTCCTCTTCATAAGTTGGTTAATCTTTAGTTTGGTGAGTTTCTATCACTTTAACATTGATTGTTAAAGTAAGTAGATTGGGTGTAATAAGACTTATGGTCTTAAATGCGGATTAGTGAGTTTGAATCATGTATAATGATATGTTACTCTATGTTGTTCTATGTTTATGCATATATGTGATAAGTTGGTTTATGCATGCTTAATAAGTTGATTTATGCATGTTTAACAAGTTGATATATGCATGTTTAATAAGTGGAATTATGCATGTTTAGCAAAGTGAGATATGCAAGTTAAGTATATGTTTAAATGCAAGTTTAATGTGATATGCAAGTTATGCATGCTTATGCAAGTATATGGATACTTATGCAAGTCATGTATATGTTTAAATGCAAGATTTATGTGATATGCAAGTTATGCATGCTTATGCGAGTGTATGAATGTTTATGCAAGATATGTATATGCTTAAATGACATGATATGCAAGTTATTCATGTTTATGCAAGTATGTGAATGCTTATGCAAGTATGTGGAAGCTTATGCAAGTATGTGAATACTTATGCAAGTTATGTGTATGCTTAAATGCATGTTTAACATGTTATGCAAGTTATGAGAATGCCTATATGCAAGTTCAACATGTTATGCAAGATATGTGTATGATAATATGCAAGCTCATATGCAACATGTTATGCGAATCATGTGTATGATAATATGCAAGTTTGGGTTTATATGTAGTTGGGTTAATATATGCTCATACATGCAAGTTGACATCCTCTTAACCCATGACAAAGTTGTATGTTAAACCCATGATATTTGTAATGATCTTCCCCTTTGTTATGTCATGAAATGAGAACGATTTACGTGGGGAACGATGGGGTGGTAAATATGTTAATAAATGAATGGTTGGGTATGATTAAGCATACCATAAAAATAAATTACCATAAGTGGGAATTTACCTATTGAGTTAGGTCTACCCCATGGGAATTTACCTATTGAGTTAGGTCTACCCATGTTATGAAAAACTTGATATTAATTAGGGATAATTAATATGGGGGTGATTAATTAGGTGTAATTAATCGACTAAGACACGAGGTTGGACTCATTTGTAGTGTAAAACTGCCCGGACCCGACCGGCTTAACCAGTTGCTATAAATGTTAGCCCAATGTGAGAGGTCTTAGCCATAAATTAAATACGTGATTAAGGTAAAGACACGAGGTTAGACTCTGTTATGACGTAAGACTGCCCGGATTCTACCGGCTTAACCAGGCAGTCATAACAGCCAGTCTAATGTGGGAGGTCTTTATGGGAGATCACGGTCTTAATTAATTAAGAAACACTTAACCATAATAGCATGTAGTGGGACATGAGGGGTTAAGTGGGTGCCTTGGGTGGCATGTGGAATCTAGTGGGTTGCCTGGGGTGGCAATAGAAAAATACGATTAGAATACTTAACCAAGTGGAAACATGTAATTAAACATGATTAAAGGGTTAAGTGGGATACACTAGATATTAGACAAGCTTAAGTGGGTAGCTTGTGGGGGCCCATTTCAACCAATATCCCAAACGTATCTTCGTGGGCTCGACCCATGTCGAGTGACGGGACACGCATATTGGGCTTGATTATAAGAGGCCAAAACGGGTTAGCGGTGGCAACGCAAGTCCAACGGGCTTCATATGCGTGTGTGGGCCCGGGCTGGTAGATAAGCCGTTGTTGCATCGTGTAGATATAAAGTCGTGCACCGTTAGTATTGGGTAGCCACTTTAGGGGAGTGATACACCCCACTGTGGGACCAGCACGGGTATCTACGGTAGGGAGCCGATCGCTTGGGGAGTAGTGGGTACACCTAGTGGAAATAGGGGCAGACGGCACCTATGTAGGGGTACACGAAACTACTGAGTAAGAATTACTGGGTACACCTAGTGGAGATAGGGGCAGACGGCACCTATGTAGTGGGCTAGGAGTACATGGAACTACTGGGGAAACTTTCTAAGTCCTTGGAAGGGATCAACCTTTAAGTAGGAAACGACTGGTGTGGTGCAGTTAGTAATTATCCTTGGGTGGGTAGATGCGTCCTGACGGTTATCTTAGTTTATCCTAAGTCTACCAAGCTGCTTAGTGTAGCCATTCATCCCCAGATATTACCGTGGTCAAGTTTATGTCTTCTCTGGTTACTTTAATGATTGTATTGTTAAAGTTATAGGACTCACTCAGACTTATGTCTGACCCCGTTGTTTTATCTTTTTTTTCCAACCCTCAGGTCCTACGGTGGATCCTAGCGGTAGTAGAGCTTGATCGGATTTCTGTTTCCAGTCTTGAGGAGCTTGGGTAGATGTAAAGCTCCAGTTATCCAGTTATCTTTTCTTTTGTCATGGCTATTGTATGAGAGAGTGGGATTATGTACTTCTTTATTTTGACGGATATTGTACTTGACTTTTATCATGGTTTTATGATGTAACCAGACATGTTTATTTCCGCTGTTATGAGATGATGTTTTAAAATTTCAAGTACTATTTATATCTGTCTTGGTGTAATTTTTCTGTTCTATATTCACTAAAATACTCCACCGATGCTATGGCATTCCCTTAGTGAGTGACCATAGCGGGAGTGGGGTGTTACACGTGGTATCAGAGCAAAGGTTACCGGAACAGATAAAATTTTTAGAAAACTATTTTTCTAAAACATTTTTGGAAAAGATATTTTCAAAAACATGTCTTTTAAGAGAAAAGTTTTTGAAAGAAAAGCATAATCCCGAATAGCCATATCTATATCCTTCGAATTCTCCGTTTTGAATCTTTCCTTTTTCGTTTCAGCATGGCTGAGGATCTTAACTTTCCGGAGGGTGTGACGGTACCAGTATGGTATAGGAGATTGATGGAGGCTAGGGCCACCACTGCGGGTCCAGCAAATGTTCCTCCACCAACCGTAGCACCCGATCTTCCTCCTCCCCCTCCTCCTCGCACGGATACTTTTGCTAAGACTTGCAAGGAATTTAAAGCTATGGGAGGGAAACCTTTTCAAGGATCTGAAACCTTTGTGGAGGCTAGGGATTGGCTTAAGGAGGTGGAAGAGTTGATAGATATCTTTGAGATGGAAGAAGGGAAGAAAGTCAAGTTGGCTGCTTGGTTAATGAAGGGAGAGGCCTCATTCTGGTGGGAGGTAACTAATGGAGAACGCCCCGTTGACTCTTGGGCGGATTTTAAGCAAAGATTTGTGGCAAAGTTTCTCTCAAGGGCGGAGGAAAACTTGTATATGGAAAGATTCTTGACTCTAAAGCAAGGAAATCTTTCGGTGAAGGAATATGTTAACAAGTTTAATCAATTGGCAAGGTTTGGCCTAGACATGGTGAATACACCGGAGAAGAAGGCTTTGAGGTTCGTGAAAGGCTTGAATGAACCGATGCATAGGTTGGCTATGACTCACATCCCTATGGGGGCCACCTTTGAGAAGCTAGTTGACATGGCACTCATGTATGAGGAAGAGAAGGGTCCTAATGCTAATAAGGCACCCGAGAAGAAGGGAGATCAAAAGAGACCTCAACAACAGCAAAGCAAAGGTGGGAAAGGCAACGGTGGCAAGGGCAAGAAGAAGAAGTGTTTCAATTGTGGGACACCTGGCCACCTAAGCAAGGATTGTCGCAAGAAGAAGAAGACCGGTTGCTTCCACTGTGGCGAAACAGGGCACTTAGTGAAGGATTGCCCTAAGAAAGGGCAAAGGACGGGATCTACCTCAGGAGGACAGGTGCAAGCTCTTATGGCACCGAGTCAGGCTAGGGGGCAAGTACAGGCTCTCGCGGTTCCACCGATTCAGGAGAGAGGTAGAACTATTTCCGTTGAAAGTCTGGTTTTTCTATTTGACCATCCTGTCCGTACATTGTTTGATTCAGGCGCATCGCATTCGTTTATTTCATCATCATTAGTTGAGTCACTGCACCTAGACACCAGTCTGGTAGATGATCCCTTGGTTGTTTCAAACCCAATTGGGGGCTCCACTTATTTGTCCATGATATGTTTGGGTTTGAAGATTTCTATACTTAGCATTGAGTTTAGATGTGATGCTTTTGTGTTGGGCTTCACGGGCTATGGGTTGATTTTGGGCATGGACTGGTTATCCAGTAATGGTGCCGTTCTTGATTGCGAAAGGAGAGTAGTTAGGCTCATGACCCGCTTGGGTAACACTCTCGAGATTTCTTGTAATCCCATGGACTCTGTTATGCTAAGTTATCTTGAATCGCTTGACGCTTCGGTCGAGAGTTTGCAATCTATGAGAGTGGTCCGGGAATATCCGGATGTGTTTGAGGAGGTGAAGGGCTTACCTCCGAAGCGGGAGATTGACTTCCGAATATATTTGGTGGATAATGCTAAACCGGTATCTTTACCAGTGCGCCACATGGCTCCTCGTGAGAGGAGGGAACTCCATAAGCAAGTAGGGGAGTTGCTTGAGAAGGGGTTCATAAGACGGAGCATATCGGAGTGGGGTGCTCCAGTAGTATTCGCTACGAAGGCGGATGGGTCCCTCAGACTTTGTGTAGACTATAGAGAACTCAACAAGCTCACAAAGAAGAATAGACACCCATTGCCGAGGATTGATGATCTTTTCGATCAGTTGGTTGGCGCTTCAGTATTTTCTCAGTTGGACTTGGCCACGGGGTTTCATCAGTTGAGGGTGGCTGAGGATAGCATAGACAAGACTGCCTTTAGGACTCCGGATGGTTTCTATGAGTGGCTGGTGATGCCATTTGGATTGACGAACGCCCCTGCATACTTTGTTGATTTGATGAGTAGGGTGTTCAGGGAGTTCCTTAATAAATTTGTGGTGGTCTTTGTGGATGATATCTTAGTATTTTCTAAGAGTGAAGAAGAGCATGCCCTACATCTTGGGGAAGTATTGAAGACTCTTCGAGCACATAGCCTTAAGGCTAAATTCTCTAAATGTCACTTCTGGAGGAGGGAAGTGCGGTTCTTGGGGCATGTGGTCTCCAAGGAAGGGATAGCTGTGGATCCCGCGAAGGTAGTATCAATTCAGGATTGGAAGGTTCCGAAGAATGCTACCGAAGTAAGAAGTTTCTTGGGGTTGGCGGGTTATTATAGGAAGTTTATCAAAGACTTCGCGAAGATATCAGCCCCATTAACCCGCTTAACAAAGAAGAATCTTGTTTTCACATGGGACGTAGATTGTGATGATGCGTTCCGACGGTTAAAGAGAGCTTTAACCACTGCTCCAGTTTTAGTGTTGCCAGATGGGAGCAAGCCATTTGTTGTCTATACCGATGCCTGTGGGACAGGCCTTGGCGCAGTCTTAATGCAAGAGGGAAGGGTAATAGCCTACGGTGGAAGGCAGTTGAGGGCACATGAGAAAAATTACCCTACCCATGATTTAGAGTTGGCCGCTATTGTTTTTGCGCTTAAGATTTGGCGCCATTATCTTCTTGGTGAGAGATTCGAGTTGTTCACTGACCATAAATCATTGAAGTACTTATTCTCTCAGAAGGATTTAAACTTAAGACAGCAAAGGTGGATGGAGTTCTTAGCATCCTATGACTTCGAGATATTGTATACCCCTGGCAAGGGTAACGTGGTGGCGGACGCCTTGAGTAGGAAGAGGTTGTCCTTGAGTCCATTGTTCGTAGAGCGACGAAGCTTGGAGTTTATCTCGATGTTTGATTTCAGACCTTCCATTGACTATGTACCCGGTTTGCTAGCTTCTTTGGAAGTTAGACCTACTCTTTTGGGGCGGATTGGAGAAGCCCAGAGGGACGACCCACAGTTGGTTGAGTTGATAGAGAAGCTCATAAGGGGGGAATCGTCCAGCCATTTGAGTAGGTACACCCTAGACGATAGAGGGTGCTTGCGTAGAGACGGTAGACTTTGTGTACCGCAAGATGAAGGGTTGAGGAAGGTTATTCTTGATGATGCACACCGTTCTAGGATGACCATTCATCCCGGTGGGGACAAGATGTACCAAGATATGAAGAGGGTTTTCTTCTGGGCCGGTATGAAGAAAGATGTGGCCGAATATGTAGCTCGATGCTTGGTATGTCAGCAAGTGAAGGCGGAGCAAAGGAAGCCAGGTGGGTTGCTTCACCCATTGGAGGTTCCGCAATGGAAGTGGGATAGCGTCTCGATGGATTTTATTGACGGGTTACCCAGGTCGAGGAAGGGTAATACAGGAATTTGGGTAGTGGTAGATAGACTTAATAAGAGCGCCCATTTCATACCTGTGAAGAGCAAGAGGACTGCTCCATGGCTAGCTTCAGTATATCTTCGAGAGATAGTTCGATTACATGGGGTACCCTCTAGCATAGTTAGTGATCGAGATCCTATCTTCACTAGCGAGTTCTGGAGAAGTTTGCAAGAAGCAGTGGGGACTCAATTGTGTCTGAGCACTGCATATCATCCTCAGACAGACGGCCAGACTGAGAAGGTGAATCGTGTTCTAGAAGACCTTTTGAGGCTTTGTATCTTAGATTTTGAGGTTCATGGGAAGAACATCTTCCATTGGTGGAGTTCGCATATAATAACAGCTTTCAGTCCAGTATTGGTATGGCTCCTTTCGAAGCTCTCTATGGAAGGCCTTGTCGATCACCTACATGTTGGTGGGAATCTACGGATAAGATCTTGCTTGGGCCTGATATGATAAGGGAGACTTCTGAGAAGATTGACTTGATTCGAAGAAGGATGAAAGCAGCGCAGGATAGGCAAAAATCTTATGCGGACAAGAGAAGGACGGATCTTGAGTTTGAGGTTGGGGATATGGTTTTTGTCAAGGTATCTCCGTTGAGAAATGTTGTTCGCTTCGGATCCGTTGGGAAGTTAGCACCGAGGTTTGTTGGGCCGTTTCCTATCAAGGAAAGGATTGGACGGATGGCATATAGGGTGGAGTTGCCCGACAGACTTAGTGGTGTCCATGATGTATTCCATGTATCACATCTGAGGAAGTGCTTACATGAGACGGCAGAGGTGGTAGAGCCGAGCTTCCTTAGAGATGTAGAGGTAGAGCGTGATGCGACTATTCGACGAGCTCCTACTCGCATCCTTGGGTCGGAGACTAGGAAATTGAGGAATCGAGAGGTTCAACTAGTCAAGGTGCAATGGGGAGAAGATGAGAGCAACGCAACTTGGGAGACGGAAGCGAAGATGCGTTCATTATACCCATTTCTTTTTGAGGGTATGTCTTTACTTTCTCCTTTATCGCTTGTCTAGTATTTAGCTTATCTTTGGTATGTCCTCTTGCTAGTACCTTTGACCTTTAGATAGGGTAAAACTATGGTTGAAACATGTGTTTGAGACATGTTATGGTTGATGGATGCAAGTGGATGCAAGTGTTTGCTAGTGGTTGCTCGTGGATACATATACACACACTCTAGGCACTAGATCGGCTCAGTCACTTCATATTGCATATTGCATAAAATTGTGTGTAGGAAAATATTTATGGATGTATAATGGTTGTGTTATCACATGGATGATGCATTTTGGTGAATGATTGTGCACTCATGTAGATATTGTATGTGTCGATAAGGTTCCCTTGCATACATAATGGATGCATGGCACTATCATGGTTTGCATATGTTCATACATTAGATAGGGAACATATACACACACTTTTTGCATATGCTCATACATCATTAGAAATTGTTTTAAGGACAATGGATCCCAGTGGTTGATGGTTTGAGTAGATGGTTGTTTGGATGGTAGGATATGCATTCTCCTTAGCTTAGAGATTTCGGGGACGAAATCCTTTAAGGAGGGGAGAATGTAACACCCCGAATTTTGGGTTAATACTAAAATTCACTAATTACAGGATAAATAATCTCAGATGTGGGAATTGGGGGTAACGGGCTGCGTTATTGCGTTCGTCTCGGAAAAATACGCGAAATAGAGTCCGAGTTTTCGAAAATCGGAGTCCGTATGGCCCGGTTATGGCCCGATGAAGTTTGCAGAAAAATTTAAAACTAAAACAGATTCAAATATTTAAAATGTTCAGATTTGGAATGGGCCAGGCGGGGTCAGGCGGGAAGCTTCCCGCCCAGCCCATGTCGACAGGGCTGTCGACAGGCCTGTCGACAGGGGTGTCGACATGCCTGTCGACTTGCCTGTCGACAGGGTGGCACCGTTCTGTGAACCTGGGTGCACCAGGTTGCACCAGGTTGGGTTTCAGGCTGGCTAGGAGGGCTGGTTCTAGAGATTTCCTAAATCTAAGGGTCCTAATCTAATCTAGGGTTAATCTAAGGGCCTAAAACATTCACCTAATCCTATAAATAAGACCATAACCCTACCCTAATTCATTCATAATTAAGTCTTGTAACTAAACTATGGCAAAATGAAATTTGAGCATGGCCTCCACTAGTTCATGAAGGAAGTTGCAAGCTAATCTCTCTCAAATCATTCTCTAATCATCATTATCTTCATAATTAGCAACAAATTCCTCTTCATAAGTTGGTTAATCTTTAGTTTGGTGAGTTTCTATCACTTTAACATTGATTGTTAAAGTAAGTAGATTGGGTGTAATAAGACTTATGGTCTTAAATGCGGATTAGTGAGTTTGAATCATGTATAATGATATGTTACTCTATGTTGTTCTATGTTTATGCATATATGTGATAAGTTGGTTTATGCATGCTTAATAAGTTGATTTATGCATGTTTAACAAGTTGATATATGCATGTTTAATAAGTGGAATTATGCATGTTTAGCAAAGTGAGATATGCAAGTTAAGTATATGTTTAAATGCAAGTTTAATGTGATATGCAAGTTATGCATGCTTATGCAAGTATATGGATACTTATGCAAGTCATGTATATGTTTAAATGCAAGATTTATGTGATATGCAAGTTATGCATGCTTATGCGAGTGTATGAATGTTTATGCAAGATATGTATATGCTTAAATGACATGATATGCAAGTTATTCATGTTTATGCAAGTATGTGAATGCTTATGCAAGTATGTGGAAGCTTATGCAAGTATGTGAATACTTATGCAAGTTATGTGTATGCTTAAATGCATGTTTAACATGTTATGCAAGTTATGAGAATGCCTATATGCAAGTTCAACATGTTATGCAAGATATGTGTATGATAATATGCAAGCTCATATGCAACATGTTATGCGAATCATGTGTATGATAATATGCAAGTTTGGGTTTATATGTAGTTGGGTTAATATATGCTCATACATGCAAGTTGACATCCTCTTAACCCATGACAAAGTTGTATGTTAAACCCATGATATTTGTAATGATCTTCCCCTTTGTTATGTCATGAAATGAGAACGATTTACGTGGGGAACGATGGGGTGGTAAATATGTTAATAAATGAATGGTTGGGTATGATTAAGCATACCATAAAAATAAATTACCATAAGTGGGAATTTACCTATTGAGTTAGGTCTACCCCATGGGAATTTACCTATTGAGTTAGGTCTACCCATGTTATGAAAAACTTGATATTAATTAGGGATAATTAATATGGGGGTGATTAATTAGGTGTAATTAATCGACTAAGACACGAGGTTGGACTCATTTGTAGTGTAAAACTGCCCGAACCCGACCGGCTTAACCAGTTGCTATAAATGTTAGCCCAATGTGAGAGGTCTTAGCCATAAATTAAATACGTGATTAAGGTAAAGACACGAGGTTAGACTCTGTTATGACGTAAGACTGCCCGGATTCTACCGGCTTAACCAGGCAGTCATAACAGCCAGTCTAATGTGGGAGGTCTTTATGGGAGATCACGGTCTTAATTAATTAAGAAACACTTAACCATAATAGCATGTAGTGGGACATGAGGGGTTAAGTGGGTGCCTTGGGTGGCATGTGGAATCTAGTGGGTTGCCTGGGGTGGCAATAGAAAAATACGATTAGAATACTTAACCAAGTGGAAACATGTAATTAAACATGATTAAAGGGTTAAGTGGGATACACTAGATATTAGACAAGCTTAAGTGGGTAGCTTGTGGGGGCCCATTTCAACCAATATCCCAAACGTATCTTCGTGGGCTCGACCCATGTCGAGTGACGAGACACGCATATTGGGCTTGATTATAAGAGGCCAAAACGGGTTAGCGGTGGCAACGCAAGTCCAACGGGCTTCATATGCGTGTGTGGGCCCGGGCTGGTAGATAAGCCGTTGTTGCATCGTGTAGATATAAAGCCGTGCACCTTTAGTATTGGGTAGCCACTTTAGGGGAGTGATACACCCCACTGTGGGACCAGCACGGGTATCTACGGTAGGGAGCCGATCGCTTGGGGAGTAGTGGGTACACCTAGTGGAAATAGGGGCAGACGGCACCTATGTAGGGGTACACGAAACTACTGAGTAAGAATTACTGGGTACACCTAGTGGAGATAGGGGCAGACGGCACCTATGTAGTGGGCTAGGAGTACATGGAACTACTGGGGAAACTTTCTAAGTCCTTGGAAGGGATCAACCTTTAAGTAGGAAACGACAGGTGTGGTGCAGTTAGTAATTATCCTTGGGTGGGTAGATGCGTCCTGACGGTTATCTTAGTTTATCCTAAGTCTACCAAGCTGCTTAGTGTAGCCATTCATCCCCAGATATTACCGTGGTCAAGTTTATGTCTTCTCTGGTTACTTTAATGATTGTATTGTTAAAGTTATAGGACTCACTCAGACTTATGTCTGACCCCGTTGTTTTATCTTTTTTTTCCAACCCTCAGGTCCTACGGTGGATCCTAGCGGTAGTAGAGCTTGATCGGATTTCTGTTTCCAGTCTTGAGGAGCTTGGGTAGATGTAAAGCTCCAGTTATCCAGTTATCTTTTCTTTTGTCATGGCTATTGTATGAGAGAGTGGGATTATGTACTTCTTTATTTTGACGGATATTGTACTTGACTTTTATCATGGTTTTATGATGTAACCAGACATGTTTATTTCCGCTGTTATGAGATGATGTTTTAAAATTTCAAGTACTATTTATATCTGTCTTGGTGTAATTTTTCTGTTCTATATTCACTAAAATACTCCACCGATGCTATGGCATTCCCTTAGTGAGTGACCATAGCGGGAGTGGGGTGTTACAAACACAGTTATTTGTTCATACCAAAATAATACTCTACTTACAATCGTGTGGCGAATTCTCCAATTGGAGATGCGACTTCTTTTGACGTAGGCGTTGATTTGATTTGTTTGAGTTGCTTTATGCTTTAAAATTTGCCTCCTAATCTTCTCTCAAATTGGTGGCTACTCCTAGTCGTTCCTTTGCAGCATGATGGCCTCGTCCTTATTTTTGAATGAATAGATTAGGTAGACTCTAGGGTCATTTTTATAGAGTCTATGAACTGATTAGGACCATCGATGTTGCTTGGATTGATCGTAGCCATTCATTCGAAAGAGAGACCAATTAGAGCCTGCCACCTAGCCCTAGTGACAAAGCAGGCTTCTGAAAATCGACCAACATAGACTAGGCCAGCCAGGGTGGGCTGGGTTCGACCTGGCTCTGGACCAGGTCGACAGCCCTGTCGACAGCCCTGTCGACCTGGTTAGCCAGGTCGACAGCCAAGTCGACCTGGTGCCTTCAGGCGGGAATTTTCCCGCCCTGGCCAACTGGGCCCGATTTTGAATTTTGAATTGTTTTTTCCTGAGTTGTTTTCTTCTGTTTGAATTGTAAACTTAATTCAGAAACTTCCGGAGGCCATATCTTCTTTATACGGACACCGTTTTTCGAAAACTCGGACTCTATTTCGCGTATTTTTCCGAGACGAACGCAATGGCATATCCCGTTTCCCTTAGTTCTTTGATTTGAAATTAATTATACTTTAATTTGTGAATTTCACAGTTATAGAATTCATGGGGTGCTACAAAATGCAATTTGGGGAAAATATGAAAATGAACATAAATGTAGTTATAAGCTTGAAAATTGGCATAAATTGGGAATATGTATTATGGCATGTTCATAGGAATGCAAATTGGATAAGTTTGACATATTAAATTTAGTATTAGCAAGTAAGCTAAATTTTAGGCATGAAATGTAAACTAGAATAATAATTCTAGCCTTACCATAAACTGTGAATTAGGAATGTTAAATCAAAATTGTGTTAATTAAAGATTTGGAATAAGTATATTAGCACAATTTTGAGTTTAGCCATAATTGTGAGAAATTGTCATGTTTAGAATAAATTATGGTTAGTGACACTTAATTTGGTATAATTTACATACCAAAAAGTATAAATATGATAAATAAGAGGGAACGGGCCATAATAATAAATGTGACAATGTACATTAAAAGTGTAATAATGAAATAAGTAAATTAGGAGTAAATTTACTTATAGAATTTGTCATAAATGATAAATTGTTCATTTACCACAAAATATATAACTTGCATGTAGGTAAAGTTTTGGCCATAAATTATAAACTATGATATTTTATCTAGTTTTGGCAAAGAAATAGGAAATGGCCTGAACTGCAAGTTGGGTTAGGACTTGGGCCTAGAATATAAGTATACTAGTGGGCAGGACAAATTGAAAATGGTATAGGCCAAGTTTATTTAAAAAGGGAAAATAGACTTTGAAGATAAATTGTTGACAATTTATATATGGACAAAAGAAAGGTTTTCTCTTTGAATAACACATACATCTGAAAGTTCTAGGGTGACAAAGAGGATAGTGTCTAGGCTTGGGTTTGGAAAATACAAGTTTCCTGCCCTCCCTGGCTATCCCTAACTGATCCGAAGGACGGGATGATTGTTTTCAAAACCAGATTTGGAAATTAATCAAAAACCCTTTGAACTTAGAAAACATGAAAATGCCTAACCCGTGGTTAGACTGAGTTGCGGTGTAAACCTGCCCGGAACCGACCGGCACATCCAGTAACCGCAGCAATATCTGTGTAATGTGAGAGGTTGCGGCTTTAATTTATTAATTAAAGCTAGAACAAGAATGGGAGAGTTAAGTCCATAGAAACACTTAACCAATTTAACACAGTTAAGCAAGAATGGGTGGGTTAAGTCCATAGAAACACTTAACCAACTTAACACAGTTAAGCTAGAATGGGAAGGTTAAGTCCATAGGAACACTTAACCAACTTAACATAGTTAAGCTAGAATGGGAAGGTTAAGGAACACTTAACCAACTTAGCACAGTTAAAGCTAGAATGGGAGGGTTAAGTCCAGGGGAATACTTAGCCAAATTAACATGTTGACTAGACTAGAAGGCGGGGCTAACTAAAGTTAATACACTTAGCCAATTTAACATGTTAATTAGACTAGTGGTTGGGGTTAAGTAATACACTTAGCCAATTTAATATGTTAGCTGGACTAGACCATAGGGTTAAGTAAACTTGAATGCTTAACCATCAGAATATGATAAATGAATAGGGTTAAGTAAAAAGCATAAAGGGATAACACTTAACCAATTTAATAGGATAAGGGAAGAGGGTTAAGATAGCTTGAATCGACTAAAGACACTTAACCAATCCAACCTGGCGAGAAAGAAAACTAAGTAGTAAACCTCAGTTGAAAAGGGGACTAATTAGTAAAACTTAGTTAAGAAAACAAGGAATTTGGAAACTATGTGGTAAACGTTAGTTAGTAGAACTAAGTAGTAATTCTTAGTATAACACGAAGGAGCGGACATCCATCTTCTTTTAAGAAGGCTCCAACGAATTGGGTTACGAAGCCCGAGGCTTCGAGGGAACGTGAGGGTACTCTTGGTATCCCTCTGTGAGGCTGCAGATGATCCGCCTGGGCGCACAGAGGTTAAGGTCTGCGATAGAAGAGCCAAGGGTATGCTTTGGTTGCTATATATATATATATATATATATATATATATATATATATATATATGGCAACCTAAAGACTCGGATGGACCAGCGTGATTCGTCGAGAAATCGGAAGCCCTGTGGTAGCAACTCGTCGTTTACCATCCATCTTCAGTCAAGCGAGACACGTGAAGCGGGAAGGTTGGAGGACTCATACGGACCACATACTTGCTATCTAGTTGTGGTTGCGGGGTGTTTTTGGCCATAGAATTAGTGGGGCAGATAAGGGCCTTCGTACAGTTCTCATTTTACAAGGGTGGCCTTCCATTAGTTGAGGGAGGGGTCAAGTGGGACCATAGCCACTGGAATGAAAACAGACCTTAGCATCTGCATCGGCAGATATCTGAAAGCACCCGACCGAGTTCTGTATTCCTTGATTTGCCCTGACACAGGACTCGGACCGCACATTATGGGACATGTGCATCTAGAAAAGCGATAACGATTCGCGATTC
This sequence comes from Allium sativum, assembly GCA_030737875.1. Taxonomy (NCBI): domain Eukaryota; kingdom Viridiplantae; phylum Streptophyta; class Magnoliopsida; order Asparagales; family Amaryllidaceae; genus Allium; species Allium sativum. The sequence goes on from CM060918.1 coordinate 651,952,653, forward strand.
ATGCGTGGGGAAGTATAGGAACATATACCACTCTAGGTAGTGTGTCCTAGACTTGCGGGCATCGTTCGACAGGTAGCATAATTCCTAGTTGAACTAGGTGGAATAAATCCTGAATCCGAGAAGCATTCAACAGATAGCGTAAACTTTAGAGGAATCTAGAAAGTACTTGGTAGGAAACCCTAGATTAAATCTAGGTAACAAATAAATAAATAAATAAATAAATGGATGCCTGAAGGCAATGGAAAATATAGGGATTAGGATCACGCTATCGTTACTAGTAGGGACACTAGTTAGGCGGTGCAGAGATATAGAAACGAGAATAATAAGGTAATAGCGAAGCAGAGAAAGTATTAAAGTATATCCAGTTTATCTTGCCTTAGTATATCTTGTGGTAATTTTATCTTATCCTGTTTACCCTATCATCATGGTATTGTCTTGTATTCAGTTAATTCATGTCGTTTCATTTTTCCCTGTTCACATGCTAGAAGTTACTGACTTACTCAGGCTTTATGTCTGACTCTATTTTTCTTTCGCTTCTTTTCTTCCGTTCCCCCCAGGTAGTTGAGGAGGGAATAGTATAACTCAGGATTAGATTGGACTGTTGCTCTTTCACCAGCTTGAAGATTTGACGAAGTCGTCCTTGGATTCTCTTTTAGATGCTATGGCTGGCTCTTGCTACATTGGGGAATATAAAATGCTGTTTTACGCTTCTTTATTTTGTAAAGGCAGATGATACTCTGATATTGTAAAAGAATCTTGTACAGACTATTTTATCAATAAAGCAAAGTTCTATTTTCCGCTGTTTAATATTTGTCTATCTTGTAATTTATCTGCATCTTTTACCCAAAATGCTCCACATAACTTAGTGCATTCCCTTTGTGAGTGACACTAACGGACGTGGGGTGTTACACGTGGTATCCGAGCTGAAGGTTACCGGATCAGATAAAAGATTTGAAAAATTATTTTCAAAAGGTTTTTAAAGAAGCATTTTTAAAAAGAAAGGATTTGTTTTAAAGGCATATTCCCCAAAGCCATACGCATTGTCTTCTCTTCCTCTGTTTAAATTCTTGTCTCCTTCATTCTTGAGTCTCTGGGGCTCTTGGCTTTCTGGGAGGTAACCTCATCGAAGGGCAAAGTAATGCTCGGCTTCCATCCATAGCCGTAGTTGTTTCATCTACGAGCAGTTTTCTTTCGAAGTTTATAGGGTTTTCCGGATGATGGAGGCAATTTTCGAGAGATTTGTCAACATTACTACAAACGGAAGGGGATGAGGAGTTTGGCTAGGGAGCACAACCCTAGGATGAGGAATTCATGGATGCAGATTTAGCTCACAAAGGAGGAAGGAATTATAAAACCTAAGACAAGAGGAAGTATCTTTATTAGGGTATGATAGGGGATATACTTAAGGACAAGGGCAAGAACGACAACAAGATTTTCATAAGGGCAAGAACCTACTTTCACCACCAAGCGTACCTAGGAGAAAGGTAGTAAAAGTTCTCTTGGAAGAGTCTAGTTTTGCTATTCGTACTATTTCCTTTGGTTTTATCGCTTCGCATTTGTTCGTATCCACTTCCATAGTTGAGTCTCTGCACCATAGTACTTGTATAGTAGAAGGGTCCCACTAGACTCTCAAATCCAATTAGTGGTCCGACCAGTTTATTTTTGGTTAGTAGGGATTTGAGAATAGCTATCGAGTCTGCTTATATCATCTCACGTAGATCGTTTAAATTCAAAGGAGATATTCCTTGGTGCTTGTCTGATATTGGTTTAGGCCTTTGGGGCTTGTACTTGAGGAATGTCGAGTTCGACTAGGATGGTTTGCGTGAGAGATGAATAGTTGTGACAGGCGCTCTAAAAAGCGCTTAGTGATCTTTCAACCCTTATAGTTATGTCATGGTGGATAAGGGAGAGACCTCTAATCATACACTTGGTACCGTGATTGACATATATTTATTTTGGAAATGGAGGTTAGGAACTTCACAATCGTTAAGATAAATTGGTTAAGATACAGTGGAGTAAAGCTCAAGAAGGCTAGATACTAGCAACATGCCCTTTTTCCTTAAGGGTGCATCCTTGATTTCTCTGTTTAGGAGCTTTACGCGTAGTTGTTTCTCTCTTTCCAAAGTATATCCTCTAGGTCGTATCTGCGATCCTTAGGTAGAAGCCAATGGATGTAAACATGTATTTGAAACATGTTATGGGTGAATGGTTGCAAGTGGTTGCAAATGGTTGCTCATGGATGCATATGCCTACGTATTAGGCACTAGATCAAGTTCGGACACTCTCATATTGCATTTACATATATGCATTTGTTTATAAGTTGAACTTGATATGATATCATATGTACGTTGCATATGGATGAATGGCTGTGCACGCATGTAGTATTTACATGACTAGGGATGTTTGCATGCATGATTGGACGCATGGCACTAACATGATTTGCATTAAGGAGGTCAACTGAATCACTAGACCGCCTGATTTTGCATTAGATAGAGACATATACACACACTATGCATATGAACATGAAAGCATTAGAAATATTTTAAGGACAATGAATGCCTGTGATTGAATGGTTGAGTAGATGGGTGATTGCATGGTAGGACACATTCTTCCTAACTTGAAGATTTTGGGGACGAAATCCTTTTAAGTGGTGGAGAATGTAACACCCTGTAATTCTGTAACACTAAGATTTACAAATCAAGGTAGAATTAAAAATTAAAATCAAAATCAAGGGAAACGGGCTGCGCTGTAGTGTTCGTCTCAGAAAAATACACGAAATAGAGTCCGAGTTTTCGAAAATCGGAGTCCGTATGACCAAGATATGGACGAACGAAGTTAGGCAGAAAAACAGGAAACATACCAGAATGCACTGGCGCACTTGTGAAGTGCGCCAGTACAAAAATACACTGGCGCACCGGCCACGTGCACCCATACTAATCCAGCAGCGAATTCTGGAGTGTTCTGTGCTGACGTTTCTCCTTTTGAGTGGTTGGATGATGTGTATTCTACCTGTGCGATTCTGATGGCTTCTATGATGATCTAAGGGCCTAAAACACTCTCTACACCTATAAAAGAATGCCTAGACCTAAGGGTTCCTCCACACAAATTCTCTTCTATCCTTATGCTGCTAAGATTCATGGCTTCTACCCCTCCTATAAATTTTCTTAAATAATTAAAATAAAATATAAATTCAAGACATGGAGATGCTGCTCAAATCTGTTCAAGAGAAGATTCAAATCAAAGTGAAGAATTCAAAGGCTAAATCAACAAACATCGAGCAACGACATACGAATCTTAGCATCGCCGTTCTTCTATTCTAGATCTAATTTCTGTAAGTTGGTTATTTCTAGACTTGAACGTTTTATTTTTATTTGTGACATGAAATTAAAAGGATATAAGAAAAATGCCTAATCTCTTCACTTGAATCTGTGTTTATTTAAGTTTTTGGATCTAATTCTTGACTATGGCCCAGAAAATACTATGACTTTGATTGACGGCCTATGACTATTGAACAAAGAGGATATGCCTATGCCTATGATCATGATTATGAGAACTATGACCGTGAACCTATTCCCTTTGAATTACGAACATGAACCTTGATTTGGGACATACAACATATGACTATGACATTGCCTATGACAATGACTTATGACTATGGGAATTATTTTCCCTTTTGGACTATGAACATTGCCTATAGCTATGAACTTTGCCAATGATTCATAATTAGGAAAATTGTTGCTAATGTTTTGTGGCTATGAAATTGGGTCTAAACCCGATTATCTATTTTACCTGTTCCTTGTTTTCTTTGGTTTTAGACTGTGAGAATTTACCTATTCAGTTAGGTCTACCCATGGTCTTGAACCTATTCTATCTATTGGTTTTAGACCGTGGGAATTTACCTATTAAGTTAGGTCTACCCATATTCTTGAACCTACATCGTTATCCAAACCTTTTATGCCAGTTATTATCCCTTTTCATAGCATCTTTGGTTCATTCCCTATTTTCTACGAATCTAGATTTATTTACAATCTAGGTTAAATCACGATTATACGAACGGTGGGAATGCAATTTGGGGAAAATACGAAAATGAACATAAATGTAGTTATAAGCTTGGAAATTGGCATAAATTGGTAATATGTATTATGGCATGTTCATAGGAATGCAAATTCGATAAGTTTGACATATTAAATTTAGTATTAGCAAGTAAGCAAAATTTTAGGCATGAAATGTAAACTAGAATAATAATTCTAGTCTTACCATAAACTGTGAATTATAAATGTTAAATCAAATTTGTGTTAATTAAAGATTTGGAATAAGTATATTAGCACAATTTTGAATTTAGCCATAATTGTGAGAAATTGTCATGTTTAGAATAAATTATGGTTAGTGACACTTAATTTGGTATAATTTACATACCAAAAAGTATAAATATGATAAATAAGAGGGAACGGGCCATAATAATAAATGTGACAATGTACATTAAAAGTGTAATAATGAAATAAGTAAATTAGGAGTAAATTTACTTATAGAATTTGTCATAAATGATAAATTGTTCATTTACCACAAAATATGTAACTTGCATGTAGGTAAAGTATTGGCCATAAATTATAAACTAGGATATTTAATCTAGTTTTGGCAATGAAAAAGGAAATGTCCTGAACTGCAAGTTGGGTTAGGACTTGGGCCTAGAATATAAGTATACTAGTGGGCAGGACAAATTGAAAATGGTATAGGCCAAGTTTATTTAAAAGGGGAAAATGGACTTTGAAGATAAATTGCTGACAATTAATATATGGACAAAAGAAAGGTTTTCTCTTTGAATAACACATACACCTAAAAGTTCTAGGGTGACAGAGAGGATAGTGTCTAGGCTTGGGTTTGGAAAATACAAGTTTCCTGCCCTCCCTGGCTATCCCTAACTGATCCGAAGGACGGGATGGTTTGTTTTCAAAACCAGATTTGGAAATTAATCAAAAACCCTTTGAACTTAGAAAACATGAATATGCATAACCCGAGGTTAGACTGTGTTGTGGTGTAAACCTGCCCGGAACCGACCGGCACATCCAGTAACCGCAGGAATATCTGTCTAATGTGAGAGGTTGCGGCTTTAATTTATTAATTAAAGCTAGAACAAGAATGGGAGAGTTAAGTCCATAGAAACACTTAACCAATTTAACACGGTTAAGCAAGAATGGGTGGGTTAAGTCCATAGAAACACTTAACGAACTTAACACAGTTAAGCTAGAATGGGAAGGTTAAGTCCATAGGAACACTTAACCAACTTAACACAGTTAAGCTAGAATGGGAAGGTTAAGGAACACTTAACCAACTTAGCACAGTTAAAGCTAGAATGGGAGGGTTAAGTCCATGGGAATACTTTGCCAAATTAACATGTTGACTAGACTAGAAGGTGGGGCTAAGTAAAGTTAATACACTTAGCCAATTTAACATGTTAATTAGACTAGAGGTTGGGGTTAAGTAATACACTTAGCCAATTTAATATGTCAGCTGGACTAGACCATAGGGTTAAGTAAACTTGAACGCTTAACCATCAGAATATGATAAATGAATAGGGTTAAGTAAAAAGCATAAAGGGATAACACTTAACCAGTTTAACAGGATAAGGGAAGAGGGTTAAGATAGCTTGAATCGACTAAAGACACTTAACCAATCCAACCTGGCGAGAAAGAAAACTAAGTAGCAAACCTCAGTTGAAAAGGGGACTAAGTAGTAAAACTTAGTTAAGAAAACAAGGAATTTGGAAACTAAGTGGTTAACTTTAGTTAGTAGAACTAAGTATTAATTCTTAGTATAACACGAAGGAGCGGACATCCATCTGTTTTTAAGAAGGCTCCAACGAACTAGGTTACGAAGCCCGAGGCTTCGAGGGGACGTGAAGGTACTCTTGGTATCCCTCTGTGAGGCTGCAGATGATCCGCTTGGGCACACAGAGGTTAAGGTCTGCGATAGAAGATCCAAGGGTATGCCTTGGTTGCAATATATATATATATGGCAACCTAAAGACTCGGATGGACCAACGTGATTCGGCGAGAAATCGGAAGCCCTGTGGTAGCAACTCGTCGTTTACCATCCATCTTCAGTCAAGCGAGACACGTGAAGCGGGAAGGCTGGAGGACTCATACGGACCACATACTTGCTATCTAGTTGTGGTTACGGGGTATTGTTGGCCAAAGAATTAGTGGGGCAGATAGGGGCCTTCGTACAGTTCTCATTTTACAAGGGTGGCCTTCCATTAGTTGAGGGAGGGGTCAAGTGGGACCATAGCCACTCGAATGAAAACAGACCTTAGCATCTGCATCGGCAGATATCTGAAAGCTCCCGACCGAGTTCTGTATTCCTTGATTTGCCCTGACACAGGACTCGGGCCGCATATTATGGGACATGTGCATCTAGACAAGCGATAACGATTCGCGATTCATGCGTGGGGAAGTATAGGAACATATACCACTCTAGGTAGTGTGTCCTAGACTTGGGGGCATCGTTCGACAGGTAGCATAATTCCTAGTTGAACTAGGTGACATAAATCCTAAATCCGAGAAGCATTCAGCAGATAACGTAAACTTTAGAGGAATCTAGAAAGTACTTGGTAGGAAACCCTTGATTATATCTAGGTAACAAATAAATAAATTGATGCCTGAAGGCGATGGAAAATACAGGGATTGGGATCACGTTATCGTTACTAGTAGGGACACTAGTTAGGCTGTGCAGAGATATAGAAACCAGAATAATAAGGTAATAGCGAAGCAGAGAAAGTATTAAAGTATATCCAGTTTATCTTGCCTTAGTATATCTTGTTGTAATCTTATCTTATCCTGTTGACCCTATCATCATGGTATTGTCTTGTATTCAGTTAATTCATGTCGTTTCATTTTTCCATGTTCACATGCTAGAAGTTACTGACTTACTCAGGCTTTATGTTTGACTCTGTTTTTCTTTCGCTTCTTTTCTTCTGTTTCCCTCCCCAGGTAGTTGAGGAGGGAATAGTGTAACTCAGGATTAGATTGGACCGTTGCTCTTTCCCCATCTTGAAGATTTGACGAAGTCATCCTTGGATTCTCTTTCAGATGCTATGGCTGGCTCTTGCTACATTAGGGAATATAAAATGTTGTTTTACGCTTCTTTATTTTGTAAAGACAGAAGATACTCTGATATTGTAAAAGAATCTTGTATAGACTATTTTATCAATAAAGCAAAGTTCTGTTTTCCGCTGTTTAATATTTGTCTATCTTGTAATTTATCTGCATCTTTTACCCAAAATGCTCCACAGAACTTAGTGCATTCCCTTTGTGAGTGACACTAACGGACGTGGGGTGTTACACAAAACATCGGGTTTACGTGCTCCATCGGAAGCAGCTGGCGGGCTTGACCCGTCATATATGTGAGCTATTGTGGCCTTCTTCAGCAGAGGACAGTCTTTGACTAGATGATCGGTCTTGCGGCAAATAAAGCAAGAGAGAGGGTTCTGAGAACCCTGGCTTGACCCTTGTGAATTTGGCTTATGCCTCTTCGGGGCTATGCACACATTAGAGTAGTGCCCCACTTTGCAACATTTAAAGCCACTTCCTCTCGGCGGCTTTCCAGTCTAAGGTTTGGAAGATGCTGCTTGGCTTGACTTAGCTTGATTCGCAGCAGGCTTGCGTTTGTTCCCGGCTTGGCTTCTAGCACGGTCCTGCTCCAGATGCTTATGGTCAAGGTCTTCGTAGTTGCATGTCATTTCCACCAGTTCGTTAAATTCCTGATTGACATGGGCCATGGCTCTGTCATGATATTGTCGCCTTAGCCCAAGGATAAACCTCTTATTTTTGGACTTTGCAGTGGCGATGAGCTCCAGAGCATAGGGCGACAACATTGTAAATTTATTCAGATAATCCTGCACGGAAAGATCCCCCTGCTGGAGGTTGGCGAAGTCATCGTGCATTCGTTCCAGTGCTTGTTCCGGGACATATTTCTCCTTGAAGAGTTCTTTGAATCCATCCCATGTTCTTCCAGCTTCTCTATTCCCGGCGGTGAGAGATTCCCACCATAGTTCAGCTTGTTCCTGCATAAGCTAGGCACCCATAATAGCTTTATCTTGGTCTCCAAGAATTTTCTCGCATTTCTTGAGCCATGCAAGGGCCTCTATTACTGTGCCAGTTCCCGAGAAGGTCTTGCCTCCTAAGTTTTTATATCTCTTAGCTACGCGGTCTAGCTCGAAGTATTGAGCGGCTGGAGGTTGTATTAAAGGTCCTTCTTCAACTGGGGCTTCTCCTGGTCCTCGCCCTCGGCCGGCACGGCCTCCTCTAGTGGTGGCTGCTCTGGTAGCCATTTGTCAAATTCTGTATAAGCAAGGAAAGAGTCAGCTAACAGAAATGATAGTTTATTGCATAGCTAAGCAGAAAATTTGCGGAAAGATAACGATGGACTGATCAAATTGTTTTTGTTATTCTGCTCGGCTCATTCTAGGAATTTACTAGTCTGATCTCTAATGAGCGACTCGCCTTAGAATGCTAATGATTCTATTTTGACGAAGTGTTTAATGTGTTAGACTCCAGAACTAAGGTTAACCAAAGCTCTGATACCAGCTGTGATGATCCCAAAACCCCGTGACACGGTGTTAAGGATAATCATTGGAATATAACACATTAATCATCATTAACATATCACAGAACTAGCATAAACAGAAAATAGAATAATTTACACACATATGACAGCAGAATCATATAGACATCATCACATCAGAGAAGCACAGTACAGGATACAACTATGTGCATAATGATACATAGTCATTCACCATCGCCTGAGGCAGAATCATACATAAAGAGTACACAAAATAAATATCAGTCTACATCGCCAATGGCGGAATCATAATATAGATACAATAATGGAGGAGAAAATCCAAGTCAGCACGGTGTAGTCAAGCCTCGCCATGAGCCAAAAGGTGCGTCAGAAACCTGTAACTAGGCTGCCCATGTGAAAATGAGGGCACCCGAGTTTGCAAGGTGAAACAAACTACGAGTCAGTCATGGGACTAGTATGAGAAATCTACTTAACTTATTAACAACAATAATAAGGCAAATCAAAGGATCACGCCACTTTCGCGGAACGGTTTTACTCCAATGAGTGCTAGTGCATGAAATAAAGTAAATGATTAAATCATTGAAATGCTTTTAATAAAATGAAGCCATTATAAGACTCAGGTCCCATCACACAATGCAACGCAAGCCGGAGGATAGAGTTTTACCTTATAATGGCCAAAAATGCTTCATACGAATTAAACACAAGTGTTTGATATTATTACTAGTGTATATATGTTTCAAAAGCAACTTATATCATAAATATCAATCCTAGGCGGCATAGCTACAATCTACTATGTCGCCATACTAGTAATACAATCACGTCCGCAAATTTCGTATTGGAAATTGGATTCCTTCATGAGTCGAGGCAAGGGGCAAGCTCCTCTCCGTTCGAGACACTCTAGCAAATGTCCCAGGACCCCACTATGATTGTTCGAATCGGTTGAGTCGGTCCTCTCTTACTTTTGAGGATTGGCAATTCCTGAACACACATTTCCCGGTCCTTACAGACCTATAATCGAGGCGCCTCGCATTCCAACAACAAAACAGGTGAAAAGTATATATAATGTCAGGGCTGGTAGGTCACTGACACCACCATAGCTAGAAAGAAACGTCGTGCTCTCCCAGCGGTCCGTCTCCCGTTTTTGACTCATACCGAGGTGTGAGGCTCGCGAATTCACGTCATACACAAAGCTATGTCACACAGACCATGCTTTGATCATCAACCACAAGACTTTTCTTTGCAACAGAAGCCTTGATCATATGCCACCTAGCCGTGCCACACAGGCAATCCACTCCATGCGACTGATTTCTATCAATACATAACCTCTGAGCTCGTACGTCGCAGAGAAGGGCGTTAATCAAGAGAATAAATTCTCCGCCGCCAAAAAGATATATATTTAACAGAGATCAATCAGCACAGAACAAAATCCAAATTCAGACACACAGTCCATTTAGAAGTCCGTTCTGGGTCTGAATGAAACCGGAGGCACCAATTCCTCGCATATCCGTACAATCAACAGTAAGTTTGGACGGCTACTACTTCAGTTCCTTCATGGTAGCTACTCCAACCACGAGCATCAGTAGCGTCCATCCATCCAATGTGAAGATCGTCGGTCTTCAACCGTCTTCCACTCTTTGACTTCTCAACGTCGATCGATTATTTGAAATGAGATAATCTCGGCCTTTTCAAATAACCCACGTATATTTAGATTTTCAAATCAATTATTCACATGGTTGGACTATTCAACATTCACATTTCAGTTCTTTAGTTATAATTTTCATGTCAAATACATTCAACCATCACATATCAAGAAAACACAACGAAATTGGTTTATTTCCACTCTATATCGTCTATAGTATTTTATAACGATATATCGCCATTTTTAATTAATTTAAAACGACCATATTTAATTAAACGACGTTTCAGGTCGTGTCGATGCACTGGCGCTGTTTTTCACTAATTTTGTTTTACACATATCTGAAAATCTAATCGTTGGATCTTCACAAACTTTATATCATCAGAAATATCATTTCAAAACGAATCCAACGGTTTCAGTTTTGGGAAAATCCGACGGTCGGATCTACTACACTAGTCATTTGAAGTTACGATTTCAATATACGAACTGCAGCGTCGTTATTCGATTTAATTTAGTTATATTTGTATATAAATATAATTGTTTCTGGCCCTGTTTTTCTTCAGATTTGAATTAAACATTCCAGACAATCCTACCGTCGGATCTTCAAAAATTTAGTGCCGTTGGAAAGATATTTCCAAGGCGAACCCAACGGTTGCGGTTCCGGGAAAATCCAATGGTCGGATTTCCCGCACTAGTCGTTTGAAATCACGATATCAAAACACGAACTGCATGGCCACGTTTCGTTTTAATTTTATTTATATTTATATAATTATATAAATATAGTTCATTCAAAAATTCCTATATCGTTTTCACTTCAATTATTTCACTAACGCCTTTAAATTTTGGAAAATTTCGCCATAACCTCCTTTGTACGGGAGGGGCTGGGAAAATTCCCAAATAGCCACACGGGCGTCTCATGTCAAAAAGAAAAAGAAAAAGCCAAGCTGCTACCAAATAGGCTCATAAAATCATCACCCAAACAAAACTTTAAATGTGTACCTATTTGTCGGGCACAAAATTTTATTCCACTTCTCTAGCCCCTTTACTATAACCTGTTCGATAAATATGCATGTACATATATACAATTTTTATCACTTATCATTTTCCATTCAACTTCATATTTGATTTACTTTGGTTTAAAAACACCATTCATTCTAATGTTGCATGCATAGAGTAAAATCATATCATTAGCTAATTAATGTATATTTCAACTCATGCACATTTATTTGAACAAGTGGCTATTTTTAACACTTCACATTTCAAAGATGATTATTTTGGCGAACTAAAATAGATTTCAACACGTGACTATTTTATTTAGTTCCTATGGATGTTAAAAATAATATTTCTTCACAAATTTTTATTTCAACGTCCGCATATCTCTAACATATCGCATATATGATAAAAATGATATTTTTATCATTTAAAATATTCATTCGACAAATGGATGTTTTCAACACTTCATAGTTTCAATAAAAATGTAATTTTTATTGTTCGATCTTTTTATTCAACACATGAACTTTTCCACTACACACACTTCTCAACACATGAGCATTTCCACACATGGATATTTTATTTATGTTGTTCATATTAGAAAGGTGGAATTTTTATTGTTGAAACTATTTATATATAAGGCAAATATTTTACATACTTCATATATGTTATAAAAATGTGATTTTTATTGTTTAAACACTTCATTCATTCACAAATGAATTTAATTTTCACACATCACTTTTCAACACATGAACATTTCCACACATGGATATAGTTTCAACATATGACTTTAATTTCAACGCATGAATATAATTTCAACATATGCAAATAATTCTAAAACATGAATATTACTCAAAATTTCGGCAGCATAATGGCAGGGTAGTTAAAACCGGCACAGTCCCTAGTACGACTCCTCGCTCTACCCCAAAACCTCGCGGTTTTTGACAATGGGGATTCATGCATCTAATTCGCACGTGGACGGCATGTTTTATTTTTATTTCCACAAATATTTCCAATTCATTTCAATCACCAATGGGTATTTTTCAACCACAACCAAAAAATATCAACCACAAACAATTATTCAACCATTCGTGTTTTTCATCCAATATTTCACACCAATTCACAACAATAAATATCGTCCGTGGTTTGTGGACGAGGGAAGTGTATATATATATATATATATATATTATTGCTATATTTCACTTGCGTTTCAACACATATATCAATTATTTTATGAATGTATAATTCATACTTCGCTTATATAGCTTACACTACGCATGTACATAAGGCATACAACACGTGTGTAATTTATATTTCGCTTATATAATTTATACACGACATTTTCCATTCAAATTCATTTAATTTAGATTTCTCACATTGGTTTGCGGAGTGCTAAAAATCGTAGATGACTCAGAAAAATCCACGACTTCTACTATGTGGTAGAGAGCTTGCTTGCGGTCCTGATGTTTTCTGTTTCATCGAATTTCTTCAACACACCAAAAAGATATGATTTTTCAAAGTGCAGACATCAAAAAGGACTCACCTTTCTATTTGGTTCGAAACTAGGTTTGAGGTTTTCGCGAAATCCGTAGCACATGGGGACGATCGAGGGTGCTGTGGAAGAGCTTCGAGTGGCGGTCCTGTCGGTGGTGGTTTGGTGGAGCTCGGTGGCAGATCGGAGCGGCGGCGGCGATGGGAAGCGGTGGACTTTGGGCGTTCGTTTCAGGCGGAGGAGGCGATGGTTTTGGTCGTGGGTGGGTCGGATCTGACGAGTGGAGGGAGGCGGTTCGACGACAGGTGGTGGCGGCGGCTATAGAAGGCTGAGGCGGTCGGAAAAGCGGAGGGAAGCGGCGAACGGGTTTCGCCGTTGAAATCGAGGGTTACGGGGGTTTTTATTTTTTTTATTTATGAAAAAAAAAATTATATCGGCCGAGGATTTATAGTAAATTTTTAAATAGTGTTTTCTCCAACGAACTCCTTTTCAAGTCAAATGACTGTCGCCCTTAGCTAAATACCCCCATTCCGGACACAATGGGATATGTTTCGTTGGCCAATTCGACTGTTACAGTCAGTTAATTTTCAAATTAATGTATAAAACATTTACTTTTTAACTTTGAACGTACATTTCAATTTGCCAGGGCCACAAACTAATTCGAAAAATTCCAGAAAAATAAAACTAGCTATTTTTTGACGCTACGGTCCCAACAAAACTAGTTTCGTCGAATTTTGATATCATTTGAAAAATGGTGATTTTCTGGTTGATCCAATTTAACAGAAATTGTCCAAATGCATTTTCTTTTGCCACCCTCACATACTAGCTTCAAAAATTATGAAATTTGAAACCTAGCAATAGTTTGACATCCCGGACCCAACAAAAGTGGTTTCGTCTAATTCCGAGGTCGTCTGCAAAATATCAATTTTCCAGGGCTATATATTCTATATAGCGACCTTTCTGAAAATTCATTCGGCCATAACTTTTGATTCCCATTATGAAACTTCGATTTTTCAGATTCGTTAGAAATGTATTGACTAACAGATTTAGATATTTTTGGTTTCGCTAAAATCCGTTATATTTTCCACCCTGCATAGTCAGTCAAAGTTTGAATTCAAATTTTCAAACTGACTCACTATTTCTAATTCACTATTTTATTGAAATATTCTATTTCAATTGTTCAAATTTCTTTGAAATGTCCAATTTAAAATTTTTAAATTGCCTCATATTTTCCGGGTTATTACATACGGGCTCGATTATAATTAACATATAATTATACGTTCAAACTTCGTTCAAATAATATATTCGTTATTCGAATTCAATTCTAAACTGAATTACATATATTTTGAATTGTCCAGTTCACATTATAACGTCAATTCACTATTTCTGAATATTTCAGAAATTAAATATATTATTTAATTATTTCATTAATTAAATATTCAATAGTTATTTTAATTTAAACTATTTAAATTACCAAACCGTATTTTAAATAATTAAAAAAAATTAATATCATACCATATAAAAATACGGGACATTACATTCTTCCCCCCTTAAAATAATTTCGTCCTCAAAATTGCTAAGGTAGAAAACAAAACCTATTGACTAGTTAAAATTTATTTGTTCACTTATTAACTTCAGATTCAATTGAACCAACTTATTTCAATTAAAATATTAATTAATTCCTACTAACGAAAATTTTGAAAAATCCTGAAAATGTTCTAAAACCTTAACTTTTCGAAAAATTTCGCCAGCAGCTCATTTGTACTGGTCAATCGTTACAACTACAACTCGCCTCTCTGGGCCATTCCCAATCCAAAAGAAAATCAAACAGCCAAGCGGCTTACCCATTCGGCTCATCAAAATCTCAAACACATATATAATATAAACTGGTACCTTTTTGTTTGGCATATCAACATATCCTTTGCATCAGCTATTAGTTCAGCATATACCAATGTTATCTCAACCAATTTCCAATTGATTTATTCTCAAATCCAAATCATTCCCTTATACCACAGTCAAATTCAATTCAAACTTCAATATCAATTTCAAACTCTTAACTCATCAACTTAATTCCATTCCAAATTATTCTATAATCCAATCCTGTTTTATTTAACTTAGTTCAAGTTAAATTTCTAATTTATTTGTTTACTTTTACTATCTATATCTATTTAATTTCACAAGTTAAATTTAAAATTCCAAAATTTAAATTCTTGGGTTTATTTCAAATAAATTTGAAATCATAATAGCAATTCAAAACCTTAGAATTTCAAAACACTTGTTTTCTCAAAACAATTCAAAACAAAAAATCTTTGGTAGTAATCTGTCACTTACAAACTAGAAAATGAACACCGATGATGTCCGGATCAACATCGGAATTTATTTTCCAGCGACCGAAGTGAGTTCAATACTATATCACTTTCAAAACCATTTCTAAACATTTCAATTTTGAAATACATTTCAAAATACCATTCACAGTGCTTGTAAAACAATTTGAAATCTCCCAGGATTTTAAAATTCTCATATATTCAATCTAAATCCATTTGCAAACACCTTACCAAATTTCCAGGATCTTAATTCAAATTTTGATTTTAACTTCAGATTTAATTCATTTGATTCCACGTATTTCACTTATATGAATTCTTATTGGCTATTTACATAACCATTTCACATTTTATAGTCTTACTCGATTATAATAACAACCGATATATCCAATATATTATAATTCCAATATGTATATTTTTTCTATACCAAAATATACTTTGTGTAAAATTATTTTTATTTACCCTTTTTTCAAAACATATCATGTCGACCCATCGTATTCGAGTGTTTAGAAACTCCTACCGATACAATGGATCGAAATGATCGACTAGAACACATAAACAACTCAACCAATAAAACTCCACAATATAAACCAATTTTTATAAAATCTACAAATATGTTCTCTCGTATATATACACTCAACTCAATCTAGGGTATTAGTAACCCCATCTCTACTGAGTCACGCCATAGAGCCAAGGTAATAACTTAACCATAAGCTCTGATACCAACTGTAGTGTCCCAAAATTCCGGTCCAATTTGAGCTGACCAAATAACACAAGTCCAAACAAATTTGCACTGGAAAACAGAAAACTAATAGAAAGAAAACAGGGGGTGAGAATATATAAGATAGAAACATAGAAATAGAAGAAGAAGAAGAAGAAGAACATCACAACATTAGAGAAAACACGAATCTCACAGCGGAACGAATAAATATATTTCATAACATAACTTTGAAGTAAAACAGTATCTGTATACAATATCATTATTAGAGTATAATAATTACAACACAGCAGAAATAACAATAGCTATATACATCCTGAAGCCTCCTGCTCCAGCTCTTCAAGTATCGGTAAATCCCGACTACTTGATTGCCTATACAAAATTGGGCATCCAAGAGTTTAGGGGAAAAAAAATAAACTCCGGGTCAGTCATGTGACTGGTGTAAGTAAACACAAATCATTTGATTTAACTTTCAAAATCCTTTTGAAAAAAGGATAGTCATAAGACCAATCCACACATAAACACAGATGGCATTTACATTGTGATAACCCAAAATATTTCTAAAATGATACTTGTCTGATATTATAATAATGTCTGCATCAAGTAAATAGAAATCTAGCAGAAACGCTTGCATCTAGCGTTCTACATATATAGTATACAGTCAAAACCACGGGCTCTTATTTGGGGAATGGATTCCAAATATGACAAGGTATGGATCCACCTTCTGCTCAGTGTACTCTAGAAGCGATACACTGGAGTTCAACAAGAACAACTTGCAACTCGCCCACACATGACCGACTACTCATTTCGCTTGAATGTATCGAATATATTATCACCTTACAGTTGGTAAACCAACATAACAATTCCCGGGAGATACAGAATTGAAAGAAGTAACAAATATGAATATTCTCTAGATGGTGACAATATACCCTACTTGGATGCGGCCCACTTAGCCATGATGCCTGCCCGATTTCTGTCATTTCCCAGTTGATGAGGCTCAAGGTCATAACGTATCTTTCAACAGATTACTCATTCATTTACATTGAATGCCACATCGTCATACCCGTCAAACCACAAATTGATTTCCCCAAAAATACCACGGGTATAAGCTAAGAGAAACGAATTCCTCCGCAAACAATGTAAATACGTTTGAAACGATCAACTCACGTGATCCACCAGACATACTCTATCTAACATTCTTCCACACAGGTTGCCCTTGGACTGGAAAAACCGAAGGCATTATTCTATAAACAGGATAGCCCTTGCATAACTCCGTCTTCAATTTGTCTTCGATCTATTTAATTCGAAACGCTAACGCCCATACATAGTGGTTGTCGGATAATAACCCAACCGGTCTCTCCGTATTGACGACGGAAAAGATGGTCAAAACTTTGATAGTCTGTGATTTAACTATCAAAAGAAAACTCGTGTGCAAACAACGATATTATTTCCAAATTGAAATTTTATCGATCAATCAACATTCAACATTTATCCCTTTAAATTAATTTATTATTAATTTATTCATTTCCTTATTTCCCGTTTTCATATATTCGTAAATCCTTATTTTCTAAACTTAGAAAATGTACGTTATTAATCACTGGAAAACGTTTCCATATTTATTTCCATTTCTTATTTTCTATTATCAAAAAACATTTCTGATTCTTATTCGGAAAACATTTCCAAAACTCCTTCATTTGATTTAAACTAATGTTTAAATAAACATCGCTACGCCAACACAAACCATTACGCTCATTAACTAAATTCGCTTAACCTACTTTTACTATAAAACTATAACCATTCCTTAGTTAAGAAGGAAGTCAATCAAGTTGGGGTATTATTACCTCTCAGACCTTAACTGAACAATGTTTTAACTTTGGAATAGACAAAGTTTATCTTTTTAAACCTTTAACAACTTCCTTGCGAACCTCATATATTCCATTTATGAATCCACTTCTTATATAAAAACATTGGTTATAACGATAATGTTAAAATCTCTACTTTCGAAATATCTAACTTCAAATATAACTTTTATTTTTAATTTGAATAAATAAATAAACACCTGATTTATAAATAAATAAATCTTGATTTAAACAACAAAAAGTATAAGTACTTTCCCGAATTCGATATAATCGAATTCGACGATTAACTCTCTTCGAATAACTAATATTCGATTAACTCACTTCGAATAACTAATATTCGATTAACTCACTTCGAATAACTTATATTCGATTACTCTCCTCGAATAACTAATATTCGATTTAACTCCATTTGAATAACTTATATTCGATTTAACTCCTTTTGAATAAACTATATTTGATAACCCCTTCGAATATCTGATATTAGATAACCCCTTTCGAATAACTAATTCGATAACTCCATTCGAATAACTAATATTCGATAACCCCTTTCGAATAATTAATATTCGATTAACTCATTTCGATTAACTTCTTTTGATTAATTACTTCATTCTATTCGAATAAACTATATTTGATTAACTCTTTTAATTCTATTCGAATAAACTATGTCTGTTTTAACTTTATTTCGAACAGCTAATATTCGATTTAACTCCATTCGCTTGACTCTAGATCGCAGCGATCACAACGGTTATGCCTGATTCCCTCTGGAGACATCTGACCACCGTAGGCCATCTACAGCCCTGCGAATTACGCTAGCAGTCATACGAAACGTCAACTCATCTTGAATAACTATGTTTGACTAACTCTATATCAAATAACCATATTCGATCAACTCTAATTGAATAAATAATATTCAATTACTCCTAATTCGATTAACTTTGTTCAGTTAACTCTATCTTGTTAGCTCTTTATTCGAATAACTAATACTCGATTAACTCTAATTGAATAAATAATATTCAATTAACTCTACTGATTAACTCTAATTCGATTAAATCTAACTGGTTAACTATAACTGGTTAACTCTATCCAATTTACTCTTCGTCAATATTCAGTTTCAAATATCGATGTTGAAATCGATTCTTACTTCTCCATATAAGTCCTGACTTATATATCTTATTTATCCAATGATAAATATTTTATTTAATTTATAAAATATTATTTATAAATTTATCTTCTCCACTTATCTATTAAAATATATTTCTATTAAAAATCTATTTTAAATCGATATTCTTTTATACCCATGAGCGAAGTACGGGTCTAAACCTTCCAAGCGTAAAATTCTCTTTTTATACAATTCTTTTCATTTTTCAAGTATTTCCTTTTATAATCTATTTATTTTCTAAATAAATATTTCAGTTATAATTCTATTTATTTTCTAAATAATTATTTTTTTACATTTGTTTTACATATATTTTCCTTTTCATTCTTTTGCAAATATTTCCCTTTATATTTGTTTTACAAATATTTTCCTTTATACTTGTTTTAAAAATAGTTTCCTTTATATTTGTTTTACAAATATTTTCCTTTTCATTTGTTTTACAAATATTTTCCTTTCGAACTCTTTGATTTTTTAATTATTTCCTTTTAAAAAATCCTTTTCCTTTTATATATAATGTAGTAACCCGAAAATCCGGGGGGATTTGAGCTAACTAAATAACACAAGTCCAACCCAAATCGCACTGGAAATTCAAGAAAACTAAAAGAAAGAAGACAGAGGGTGAGAATAGATAAGATAGAACTTATAGAATAGAAGAAGAAGAAGAACATCATCATCAGAGTAAACACGAATCTCACAGCGGAACGAATAAAATATAACATAACATTTCTTTGAAATAACATCAGTATATGTATACAATAACACTTATCAGAGTACAACACTTAACATCACAGCGGAATAAATAATAGCTATCGACTGCTGAAGCCTCCTGCTCCAAGCTCTTCAAGTATACCTGTAAATCCTGACTACTTGACTGCCCGTACAAATTTAGGCACCCAAGAGTTTAGGGAAAACAAAATAAACTCCGGGTCAGTCATGTGACTGGTGTGAATAAACTCAAATCATTTAAAACAGGTATATGATATCTCATAAGACCACGCCGTGAATGCGGAACGGGTTTTTACCTTATGAGAATCCAAACATCTTTGCAAAACAATATCATTCTGATATTATAATAATGTCTAAATACAAATAAATATCAGTCTAGTAGAAACGCTTGCATCTCACATTCTTACATATATAGTATATAATCAAAACCGCAAGCACGTATTGGGTAATGGATTTCCAACTATGACAAGGTATGGAACCACCTTCCGATCAGTGTACTCTAGGAACGATACACTGGAGTTCAACAAGAACATCTTGCAACTCAGCCACACATGACCGACCACTCATTTCGCTTGAGTGTATCGAATGTACATCACCAATGGTTGGGATCAGCAACCGTTCCCGTATATATATATATATATATATATATATATATATATATATATATGGGACAACATTGATAGATTAAAGAAGCAAATGAATATTCTCTAGATAGGTGATTATACACTCTACTTCGGTGCGACCGACTTAGCCATGCTGCCTGCCCGATTTCTGTCATTTACCGGATGTGAGGCTAGAAGCTACGCATATCTTTTTCATATCATATCTTCATTTACTTGGAATACCACATCGTCATACCCGCCAAATCATTATCGATTTCCCTAACGGTATCACGGGTATGAAGCTTGGAGAAACGAATTCCTCCGCCACCAAACGTAATACGTTGAAGAGATCAACATATATGATTCGTTAGGAATACTCTGTCAGACATTCGTCCACACAAGTTGTCCTGGGACTGGACAAACCGAAGACACTATTCAGTACATCCATCTTAGGCACTGTTATCTAAGATTTATACAATTGCCCTTGTACTTTTACTCCATCTTCAATTTTCTTTGGCATATATGATTCGCACGCTTATGCCAATACAGAGTGGTTCTTCGGATAATAATCCAACCGGTCTCTCCATATTAACAACGTTAAAATGGTCAAAACATTGATAGTCTGTGATTTAACTATCAAAGAAAAACTCGTGTGCAAACAATGATATTATTTCCAGATGGAAATTATATCAACCAGTCATCATTCAACATTTATCTCTTTAGTTCATTACTTTACTTATCTCCTATTTCCCTATATTCAACGTTTCTTATTTTCTAATTTTAGAAAATATAATTTATTAATAATGGAAAACATTTCCATTTCCTGTTTCCTATATTAGAAAACATTTCTGATTTCTTATTTGAAAAAAACATTTCCAAAGTTCCTTCATTGTATTTAAACAGATGTTTAAAAAAATATCGCTATGCCTACTCAACTCATTTTTTAAATTTACATAACCATCATTCGCTATCAAAACTTACCATTCCTTAGTTAAGAAGGAAGTCAATCAAGTTGGGGTATAATTACCTCTCAGACCTTAACTGAACAATGTTATAACTTCGAAATAGTAACAGTTTATCTTTTAAACTTTTAACAACTTCTTTACGTAACTCTCGGATTCAAATTGCGAATCCACTTCTTTATTGAAAACATTGATTTTAACGATAACGTTATAATCCCTACTTTTGCAATATCTAACTTCAATTTTAACCTTTATTCTTTAATTCGAGTAATTAAACATAACCCTAATTTATTAGTGTATATTCTTGATTTAAAAACAGGAAAGTAAATATTACTTTCCCGAATTCGATATAATTGAATTCGACATATATTTCTCTTTCGAGTAATATCTATTTGATTAACTCTTCTTCGAATAACCTATATTCGATTATTTCTCTTCGAATAACTTATATTTGAAATCTCTCTCTTTCGAATAAACTATATTCGATCTCTTTCTTTTGAATACGCTAAATTCGAAAATCTTCTTTTGATTAACAAATCGATAACTACTTTAACATTATTCGAATAAACTATATTCGACTAACTCCTTTAACTCTATTCGAATAACTAATATTCGACTAACTCCTTTAACTCTATTCGAATAACTAATATTCGACTAACTCCTTTGAATAAACTCATTTGTATTAACTCTAACTGATTAACTTGACTTACTTAATTCAACTGGTTAACTCGACTTACTTAACCCAACTGGTTTACTCTAACTGATTATCTCTAACTGATTTAACTCTAACTGGCTAACTCTAACTGACTAACTCTAACTGGCTAACTCTAACTGATTAACTCTAACTGGCTAACTCTAACTGGCTAACCCTAACTGATTAACTCTAAGTGGTTAACCCTAACCGGTTTACTCTTATTTACTGACCTCTATTCAAATAACTAAATTCGAATAACTCCTTTTAACTCTATTCGAATAACATATTCGAATAACTCCTTTTAACTCTATTCGAATAACTGAATTCGAATACCCTTTTTACTCTATTCGAATAACTGAATTCGAATACTCTTTTTGCTTTATAAAGATTTCCTTTTTATAACTTTCATTCATTTGAAAATATTTACTTTTAAATAACAGTTCTACACTTTACAAATGATTCCTTTTTAATAACGTTTTTCCTCTTTATAACGTTTTCTGCTTTATAACATTTTCTGCTTTATAACGTCCTATTCCGTTATAAACAAATTTCCTTTTTCTATATTTATTTTCTAAATATTCTAACTCCTTAAATTTCCGGAAAAATTCGCCACAACCTCCTTTGTAGCGGGAGCATCGGGAAAATCCCCAAACCGCTACACAAGCCTTTCCATTCAAAAAGAAAATGATTTGCAGTTAGTTTCTTTTTAAATATCTCCTATTTATTTAATCAAATAAATATCTTATTTAATATCCCTTATTTATTTAACAAATAAATAATCCATTATCTTTATCTTATTTATTTAACAAATACATAATTCACTCCTAATCTTATTTATTTAACAAATAAATAATTCACTTTATAAATATTCCATTTATAAAGATTTCCCTTTCATTTAATTCCACTTAAACGTACTTTCTTTTTATAAATAATCCATTTATAAATATTTCTATTTATAAATATTCTATTTATAAATATTCTCTTTTCAATATTCCGGTATGTCATGTTGTTTAACTTACAGTGTCCAACATCGTCCATACACATATAATCAACAACAAATTATAAATCATGTCATATATCACAATATATGAGAACAATAAAATAACTGTTGAGGAATCCAGTCGGATTCCTCCAACCTGTTTCCTTGCATCCACAGATGTTACACAATAAAATCAATCATCACTTTCAGTTTCATTTGATATATTCTGATAAACAGAATCAATACGGAAATTTAACTAACTAACTAGCAGTTCAATCAAACAATCAACACACAATCAAACAGACAATACTTAACAGTTCTAAGAATACAACATGAAAATATAAACTATTCAGAGTTAGTGAGATTTACTCACATTTGTCGTTTTTCGTTAAATAACGATTAACGATACTTGATTCAGTTCAATCGTTCTTATTCTGTCGTAAATCCAGACGAACTCCGAATCACTCCCACCCCGTTCCAGTGTGTACTTTCCGCCCATACGATACATTATGTACATGTTATGATACTTACAAGTTATCAAAGCATACAAGCATTAACATTTAATTTAAACACTTAATTACTTTAATAGACTTCTTAATTACCATGTTGTCCACGGTTTATTTAGCTCACTATTCTTCTCCTACAGGCCCAGTCCGACCTTCTTCCCCGCATCATCAAGAACCCGTGCTCCCCTTTCGAGCCATTCAGCAAAACATACTCCTTTCCTCTTGGGCCTTAACCATTTCCCTTGGCCCAACTCCTTATCCTTAAGCCCACTTATTAAACCCGCCTCCTCCCTATTCTTCTTCTCAAATGACATCTCACGCTTCAGGCAACTACCCAACAGCAAACACACGTTCTCCCTTCAACTGATCCTCTTCTGCTTCACGAAATCCGAAAAGAATACCACCAATACACTCCTCTTCTCGTCCTCTTCAACTCCACCTTATACACGTACAATTCGACTCATCGCTTCCAAACCCGTCATCGGCCTCGCAGCAGCAGGCATCGACCCAATTTCCCACCAAATCCACCAACTCTTTGCAGCAAGGTGCGAAATCACCTTCTAAACCCTAATCCGGCATCAAAAGACTTAATCGATGCCTTAAGTTCGAGTTATAGCAAACCCTAGTCCTCCTGCTTACACTCGCGAGGCCCAAAACTCGGCATCGAGTTCAGATTGACTAGTACGGGCTTGAAGCCCTTGCCTTAGCGATCTCAAAGAAATAGGTTTAAGGATTTTATTGAGTTTCATTGATTTGTTTTGGATTTTTTGAAAGGAGTTTGCTCGTGTATTTTTTTTGCAGAAGATGCCGGCGGAAAATTCTGATCTGTTGACTTTGAAATGATAAAAAGTTAGGTTTTAGTGTGAAT
The DNA here is from genome assembly GCA_030737875.1 of Allium sativum. Taxonomy (NCBI): domain Eukaryota; kingdom Viridiplantae; phylum Streptophyta; class Magnoliopsida; order Asparagales; family Amaryllidaceae; genus Allium; species Allium sativum. The sequence goes on from CM060918.1 coordinate 651,976,739, forward strand.
GAGGTATTATATAGGAAATATATAATATATTTTTATTGAATATTATATTGAATTTAAAGCAACCGCTATTTTATTTTGTCCTCTATAATTCCTGTGACCACATACGATACCCAAAAATCACGAAACTTGACATACACCTTCAGTTCGACATTACGGTCCCAACGAAACTGGTTTCGTCGAATTCCGACATCGTTCGCTCACACAGCGTATTTTTAACCGTCAAAATACTGACTGTTCTTCACTATAAAAATCCGTACGATCACACAGTGACTCTAAAAATCACGAAACTGGAAATCTAATAACTATTTGACATTGCGGATCTAACAAAATTAGTTTCGTCGAAAACGGAGGTCGTATGAAAATCTGGCTATTTTTAAAGAGCTGAACAGACCGTTTAAATATATAAATATATTTAAAAAAAATTAAATAAAATATAAATAAATTTATATTATCGTATATATTCACCGAGGAATATCATACAACTCTAGGATAATTATATATATTCGCTATTCCGAGTCCAGATTGAAACGATATTCACTTTATATTGAAAAATCCTTTTATAACGTATATAAAGCATTACGAATTATAAGGGAATTTCACAGCGACTTTTCTAAAATTTGATTTGGACGTAAATCAAATTCTACACGACGAAATTGAGATTTTTCTCTTCCATTAGAAAAAATATACTCCACCAGCTCCACATGTTTCTTGTTTCACGTAAATCCGGCTTAAAATGAATCCTGTATATTCAGTTGAAGTTCAAATCGCCAATTTACGAACTGCAGCGCCATTTCGAGCTCGTTTTTAATTATAATATAATTATATGTTCGAACTGACGTCGATTGAATATATTTGTCAATATAATTCAACTATAAGCTGAATTACAACTTAGGGATGACCCTGTTCACAGAATATTGTGATTTCCAATATTCTTGATTATTTCGACATTAAATATATAATTTAATTTATTATTTTAATTAAACATTCATTATTATTTAATTTACGTTCTCGATATCGATAAATCGATATTTAATAATTAAATAAATTAATTATTCAACAGCTAAAAATGCGGGTCTCTACAATCTTCCCCCCTTAAAAATAATTTCGTCCTCGAAATTGCTAAGCTAGGGGACGACCCTATCTACTGGGTAAAAATTTATCTGTTTACCTCTTATCTCTGGTTTCAACCGAACCAATTAATATCGACTAAAATATTAATTTATTCTGACTAACTAAATTTTCAAAAAATTTGAAAATTTTCTAACGCCTTAACTTTTCCGAAAAATTTCGCCAACACCTCCTTTGTACTGGTCAATATCTCAAATTCCAACTCGCCTCTTTGGGCCTTCTTTAACCCAAAAGAAAATCAAACAGCCAAGCGGCTTGCCAATTTGGCTCATATATCTCATATCCATATATAATATACACTGGTACCTTTTTATCGGGCATATCAACTCTATCACCTCCATATGCTATCAACTCCGCATATACCAGTGTTATCTCAATCAAATTCCAATCAGTTCATATTCTCAAATCCAAATCGAATTTCGTTCAAACCCCAATATCAAATTCCAAATTATTGACTTATAAATTTGTTCCATTCTAGATTATCACTAATCCAATTCAATTTTATTCAACTTAGTTTAAGTTAAATTTCAATTTATTTAACTTCCTTAGTTAAATTTTAATTCCAGAACTTAAATTCCTGGGTCTATTTCAAATCAATTTGAAATCATAATACTAATTCAAAACATTTGAATTTCTGATCAATTTGTTCAAAACAATTCAAAAACAAAACCTTTGGTAGTAATCCATCACTTAGAGCTCGAAAATGAACACTGATGATGTCGCGATTCATCATCAGAATCTATTTCCCAGCAGTCAAAGTGAGTTCAATACTATATTTCTTTCAGTTTGAAAAACGTTTTCAAAATCTTCCAGGAACTTAAAATTTCCTTATTTTAATTCCAATCTGATTTAAATTCATATTTACTTCATCTTATTTCATATATTTTCCTTATATGAATTCTGATTAGTTATTTATAACTATTTCACCTTTATAATCTTACTCGATTATAATAACAACCAACACAACCAATATATTATATCAAAATATATTCGGGTAAAATTATTCCATTTGCCCTCTTTCAAAGCATACCATGACGGTTCATCATATTCGAGTGTTTAGCAACCCCTATCGATACAGTGGATCAAACTGATCGACCAGAATTTACAAACAACTCAACCAATAAATCTCCACAATAAAAAATCATTTTAATATTGAATAACAAATACGTTCACTCGTATATGTACACTCAAACTCAGTATAGGATATTACTAATCCCATCTCGACTGAATTACGCCACAGAGCCAAGGTAATTACTCAACCTTATGCTCTGATACCAACTGTAGTAACCCGAAAATCCAGGGGAATTTGAGCTGACTAAATAACACAAGTCCAACCCAAATCGCACTGGAAATTCAAGAAAACTAAAAGAAAGAAGACAGAGGGTGAGAATAGATAAGAAAGAACTTATAGAATAGAAGAAGAAGAAGAACATCATCATCAGAGTAAACACGAATCTCACAGCGGAACGAATAAAATATAACATAACATTTCTTTGAAATAACATCAATATATGTATACAATAACACTTATCAGAGTACAACACTTAACATCACAGCGGAATAAATAATAGCTATCGACTGCTGAAGCCTCCTGCTCCAAGCTCTTCAAGTATACCTATAAATCCTGACTACTTGACTGCCCGTACAAATTTAGGCACCCAAGAGTTTAGGGAAAACAAAATAAACTCCGGGTCAGTCATGTGACTGGTGTGAATAAACTCAAATCATTTAAAACAGGTATATGATATCTCATAAGACCAAGCCGTGAATACGGAACGGGTTTTTACCTTATGAGAATGCAAACATGTTTGCAAAACAATATCATTCTGATATTATAATAATGTCTAAATACAAATAAATATCAGTCTAGTAGAAACGCTTGCATCTCACGTTACTACATATATAGTATATAATCAAAACCACAAGCACGTATTGGGTAATGGATTTACAACTATGACAAGGTATGGAACCACCTTCCGATCAGTGTACTCTAGGAACGATACACTGGAGTTCAACAAGAACATCTTGCAACCCAGCCACACATGACCGACAACTCATTTCGCTTGAGTGTATCGAATGTACATCACCAATGGTTGGGATCAGCAACCGTTCCTGTATATATATATGGGACAACATTGATAGATTAAAGAAGCAAATGAATACTCTCTAGATAGGTGATTATACACCCTACTTCGGGGCGACCGACTTAGCCATGCTGCCTGCCCGATTTCTGTCATTTACCGGATGTGAGGCTAGAAGCTACGCATATCTTTTTCATATCATATCTTCATTTACTTGGAATACCACATCGTCATACCCGCCAAATCATTATCAATTTCCCTAACGGTATCACGGGTATGAAGCTAGGAGAAACGAATTCCTCCGCCACCAAACGTAATACGTTGAAGAGATCAACATATATGATTCGTTAGGAATACTCTGTCTGACATTCGTCCATACAAGTTGTCCTGGGACTGGACAAACCGAAGACACTATTCAGTACATCCATCTTAGGCACTGTTATCTAAGATTTATACAATAGCCCTTGTACTTTTACTCCATCTTCAATTTTCTTTGGCATATATGATTCGCACGGTTATGCCAATACAGAGTGGTTCTTCGGATAATAATCCAACCGGTCTCTCCATATTAACAACGTTAAAATGGTCAAAACATTGATAGTTTGTGATTTAACTATCAAAGAAAAACTCGTGTGCAAACAACGATATTATTTCCAGATGGAAATTATATCAATCAATCATCATTCAACATTTATCTCTTTAGTTCATTACTTTACTTATCTCCTATTTCCCTATATTCAACGTTTCTTATTTTCTAATTTTAGAAAATATACTTTATTAACAATGGAAAACATTTCCATTTCCTGTTTCCTATATTAGAAAACATTTTTGATTTCTTATTTGAAAAAAACATTTCCAAAGTTCCTTCATTGTATTTAAATAGATGTTTAAAAAAAATATCGCTGTGCCAACTCAACTCATTTATTAAATTTACTTAACCATCATTCACTATCAAACCTTATCATTCCTTAGTTAAGAAGGAAGTCAATCAAGTTGGGGTATAATTACCTCTCAGACCTTAACTGAACAACGTTATAACTTCGAAATAGTAACGGTTTATCTTTTAAACTTTTAACAACTTCTTTACGTAACTCTCGGATTCAAATTGCGAATCCACTTCTTTATTGAAAACATTGATTTTAACGATTACGTTATAATCCCTACTTTTGCAATATCTAACTTCAATTTTAATCTTTATTCTTTAATTCGAGTAATTAAACATAACCCTAATTTATTAGTGTATATTCTTGATTTTAAAACCGGAAAGTAAATATTACTTTCCCAAATTCGATATAATTGAATTCGACATATATTTCTCTTTCGAGTAATCTCTATTTGATTAACTCTTCTTTGAATAACCTATATTCGATTATCTCTCTTCGAATAACTTATATTTGAAATCTCTCTCTTTCGAATAAACTATATTCGATCTCTTTCTTTTGAATACGCTATATTCGAAAATCTTCTTTTGATTAACAAATCGATAACTTCTTTAACATTATTCGAATAAGCTATATTCGACTAACTCCTTTAACTCTATTCGAATAACTAATATTCGACTAACTCCTTTAACTCTATTCGAATAACTAATATTCGACTAACTCCTTTGAATTAACTCATTTGTATTAACTCTAACTGATTAACTTGACTTACTTAACTCAACTGGTTAACTCGACTTACTTAACTCAACTAGTTTACTCTAACTGATTATCTCTAACTGATTATCTCTAACTAATTTAACTCTAACTGGCTAACTCTAACTGATTAACTCTAACTGGCTAACTCTAACTGATTAACTCTAACTGGCTAACTCTAATTGGCTAACCCTAACTGATTAACTCTAAATGGTTAACCCTAACTGGTTTACTCTTATTTACTAACCTCTATTCAAATAACTAAATTCGAATAACTCCTTTTAACTCTATTCGAATAACATATTCGAATAACTCCTTTTAACTCTATTCGAATAACTGAATTCGAGTACTCTTTTTACTCTATTCGAATAACTGAATTGAATACTCTTTTTGCTTTATAAAGATTTCCTTTCTATAACGTTCACTCATTTGAAAATATTTACTTTTAAATAACGGTTCTACACTTTACAAATGATTCCTTTTTAATAACGTTTTTCCTCTTTATAACGTTTTCTGCTTTATAACATTTTCTGCTTTATAACATCCTATTCCGTTATAAACAAATTTCCTTTTTCTATGTTAATTTTCTAAATATTCTAACTCCTTAAATTTCCGGAAAAATTCGCCATAACCTCCTTTGTAACGGGAGCATCGTGAAAATCCCCAAACCGCTACACAAGCCTTTCCATTCAAAAAGAAAATGATTTGCAGTTATTTTCTTTTTCAATATCTCCTATTTATTTAATCAAATAAATATCTTATTTAATATCTGTAACACCCCGAAAATTCTATAACTGTGAAATTTACGAATTAAAGCATAATTAATCTGAAATCAAAGAACTAAGGGAAACAGGATACGCCATTGCGTTCGTCTCGGAAAAATACGCGAAATAGAGTCCGAGTTTTCGAAAAACGGAGTCCGTATGAAGAAGATATGGCCTTCGGAAGTTTGAAAATCAAGTTTAAAATTCAAACAGAATTAAGTAATTAAATATTCCGAAGTGGGGCCCAACTGGCCAGGGTGGAAGAACACCCGCCTGGGCCACCCAGGTCGACTGGGCTGTCGACCTGGGCTACCCATGTCGACAGGGCTGTCGACAGCCCTGTCGACAGGGGTATCGACCTGGTCGAGCCCAGTCAACCTGGCTGGCCAGGTCTGTGTTCCTCCGATTTTCTGTGGTCTGCTTTGTCACTAGGGCTAGGTGGCAAGTTTTAATTGGTCTCTCTATCGAATGAATGGCTACGATCTAACCTAGCAACATCAATGGTCCTAATCAATTCCTAACCTCTATATAAACAACCCTAGACTAAACCCTAATCTATTCATTCAAATTAAAAACATAGCCGCCATGTTGCTGAGGAACGACTAGAGGTAGCCGCCAACTAGAGAGAGGATTAGGGAGGAAGTTCTAAAGCCTAAAGCAATTCAAGCAACCTAAAGCTAATCAATTCAACAAAGGAATCGTATCTCTTAATTAGAGAATTCGCCGCAACCATTGTAAGTAGAGTATTACTTTGGTATGAACAAATGATTGTGTAGATATGTATGCTTGAATTGTGGCAATAAAATTCATATTTGTGCGTTCTTATCAATTTATATACGTTTGGATATTATGAATTATGTCATTCATGTTATAAAGAACTACATGCGGTAGTTCTATGCAAATATACGTTTGGAATATTCGCAAATTACGTGACCTATGTTGAAGCTACATGTATGTAGTTGATTGAAATTTATGCAAGTTTGAGGCTTTGTTATTATGCCACCATGATGTATATTTTTGGTGCATAAATCATTTTGCAAGTAATTGAAACAAGTTTGGTTGTTATAGTTCATATGAAACTATGTTGGAATTTTGACACCATAATCCATGTATTAAGTCATGCTTTTGCAAAACTTGTGAATATGGCTAGGCTATGAATGATATTTGGCATAATTGAAATCCATGAATAAGTCAATCTTGTTTAAAAGAATTATATGATGACATATGTGAGACATGGCTAGGATAGACTTAAAAATCCCTTTTTGCAAGTTTAAAGCAAACACCATGATTAGGAATATTTATGCATAGGTATATTTATACCGTCGTTATGTGATTAGACTTAAATCATGATTAAGTTGAACTATGCTTTTGTGTTAGTAACAAAGTATCCCCTTTGTAAACATGTAGAAACTTTATGAACAAATTTAACTATACTTATGCCATGCTTATGTTTGACATTATGCCATGTTTATGCTAGAAGTATTTATGCCATGCTTTGATTCATGTCACCTATGTTACCACTATACAAGTACACCAGTTGCTATTATGTATTTCCAACGTCATATGCAAGTTCATGCGCTCACCTTCCCCTCTTTGTGTATGTAATTACGCCATAAGCCTCCCCTTTCGCATGGCTAAATTGGGCTTTAAAAGGCTAAGCCCAATATACATAAACGGACGTGTAAAAACGGGGGTAAATAACGTTGGGCTAAATTAATTTAATGAATGAAAACTAAAGTAAAAGGGCCCAAATTCAAGTATGGGTTGGGCCCATGATTGGTGTAACCTTTACACCATTAACTTAATAATGGGCCGCAAATATTTACATATAAGAAATAAAGAAGAATGACAAAATATGTAAATGTAGAACATACGATGTGTTTAACCCGAGGTTGGATTGAGTTGTGATGTAAACCTGCCCGGAACCGCCCGGCTGTCCAGTAGTCACAACAATACCTATCCAATGTGGGAGGTTAAACATGGAGCCCAGCAAGGACCCGAGGTTAGACTGAGTTGTGGCGTAAGACTGCCCGGAACCAACCGGCAACAGGCAGCCACAACAATACCTGTCTAATGTGAGAGGTCCGGGCCTTAATAAGACAATTAAGGCTGAGTCAGGATTGATAGGATTAAGTGAACTAAAGACTTAATCAAAATGGAACATGCTAAACTAAACGGACTGGTGGGGGTTAGGTTAGGAAACACTTAACCAACTTAGCATGTTGGCTAGAGATAGAAAACCTAGTAACGGGGGACCCTTTTCAGCAGTAACCCTAAAAGGTGTATCAGGATACCCTGAAACTAGGCAGGGTGGGGCACGATTACTGGGCTGATTGTAAGAGGCCAAAATCGACGGCGGTGGTGTAGTAGTGTAGGTTCTAACGGAGTGCGGGCGTGCACACACTCCGGCGCAGAAAAATAAGGCACTGGACACCAGTAGCATACCTGTGCACTCTAAGGTTGTGTCGGGTTGCCACTATGGGACTTGATACACCCCATGGTGGGACCAGCATAGGTAACTACAGACATCGGGGGCCGTAAGACACATGTAACTTTGCGAGTAGGAGCCGATCATCATAGAATGGATCACATCACCCTGATTATGGGGTGCAAATTGGAAACTAGTTTATATGGGTTCAGAGATTAACATGGGGTACGATAGTATATTCGACCCTAGACAACTTAACCAAGTTTATTGTGCTTGCCCACTTCTTTTTTTTACTTATCATACCCAGTTCTTTATTCATAGACAAAATAGTACTAGACTTACTCAGGCTTTATGTCTGACTCTATTTTTCTTTCGTCTTCTTTCTTCCGTTTCCCCCCCCCCAGGTCCTCAGGGAGGGAACACAGCAGCTTGATCAGCCTTGACATCGAGCTTGAAGTAGAGAAATGTATTGCTTGGACTTTCCTGTTTTGAACTATGGCTTTGGACAATCCACTATGGGGCTTTTGCAGTTTATCTATGTTTTATTTATGCTTCTTTAAATAATGTACTCAAGACAGATTATGAAAGTGTTATGTTATGTTATGTTTTTGGAAAGGATGTTGTTGTAACATGTATTTGACTTTATGAAATAAAAGTTTGTTGTTCTTCCGCTGTTTACAAATATGTGTTCTTATATCTGTCTTGTATATCTGTGACTTGTACTTATAAACCTCCACCAAAATTAGGGCATTCCCTTTGAGAGTGACCCTAACGGAGGTGGGGTGTTTCACTTGGTATTAGAGCATAGGTTTACCAGATAAGATAAAAAGTTTTGAAAAAATTATTTTCAAAAGGGAAATTTAAAGAAGCATTTCTAAAAAGGAAAATGTTATTTTATTTAAAAAAAAAGGCAAAGTCCACTCCCCAAAGCCATAGGTATTATCTCTTATCCTTCGTTTTGAATCTATCCTTTTTGTTTCAGCATGTCCCAAGATCTTAACTTACCGGAAGGGGTACCAATACCTGGTTGGTTTAGACGGTTCTTAGAAGCAAGGGCCACTCAGCCAGGTCCCACCGTTCCTCCTCCCCCAGCTGCAGGAAATCATCCAGCTGCAGCAGCACCTTTTCCTCCACCTCCTCCTCGGGGAAACACGTTTGCTAAGATATGTAAAGATTTTAAAGCTATGGGAGGAAGGGATTTCCATGGAACTGAGTCCTTCGTAGCAGCTAGGAATTGGCTGAAAGAAACTGAAGACCTGTTCATCATCTTTGAGGTAGAAGACAGACAAAAAGTACAATTGGCGGTGTGGCTATTGAAGGGCGAGGCTTCCTACTGGTGGGAAGTCACTAATGCTGAAAGACCAGTGGAGACATGGGAGGACTTTAGGGCAAGGTTTGAGACTAAGTTTCTCTCAGATGCGGAAAGAAGTTTGCAGTTGGAGAAATTCTTATTTCTTAAGCAAGGAGACAAGACTGTCAGAGAGTATGTGAATCAGTTTGATGAGCTGGCTAGGTTTGGGCTTGACCTAGTCAACACCCCGCACAAGAAGGCTCTCCGTTTCGTCAAAGGGTTAAATGAGCCATTACACAGTTTGGCCATGACCCATATACCCATGGGAGCCACGTATGAAAGATTGGTGCAAATGGCGTTGCTGAATGAAGAGGATAAGGGCAAGAAGGAGATAAAGGCAGAAAGCTCTCAAGGGAAGAAAGAGGGTTTGCAGCCTAAGAAGACGGACTTTAAGAAAGGCGGGAAAGGCAACAAAGAGAAGAGGAAGTGTAATTTCTGTGGCAAAGTGGGGCACTTAGTAAAGGACTGCCGGAAAAAGAAGGCCAAGGAAAATGGGGGGTGCTTTTCATGCGGTCAGACAGGCCACAGGGCTAAGGACTGCCCAAAGAAACGAGGACAGGGGCAGGGCGTTGGATCCACCTCAGGGGCACAGGTTCATGTGCTAGAAGCGCCACCATTGCAACAGCGAGGTACAAACACTTCTGTAGAAAGTGTAGTTTATCTTTATGATCACCCCGTTCGCACTTTATTTGATTCTGGCGCATCACACTCCTTTATCTCGTCTGCTTTAGTAGAATCTCTGCACCTAAAAACTAGTATGGTAGAGGACCCCTTAATTGTTTCAAACCCAATTGGGGGCCCAGCTCATTTGTCTATGATCTGTCTAGATTTGAAAATTTCTATCCTAAGTGTTGAATTTCAATGTAGTGCCTTTGTTTTGGGCTTTTCGGGGTATGGTTTGATTTTGGGTATGGATTGGCTGTCCAGTAATGGGGCCATCCTTGATTGTGAGAAAAGGGTTGTTAGGCTCCTAACCCAGCTCGGTAATACTTTGGAAATTTCTTGTAATCCCTCGTATGCGGTTATGCTTAGTTATCTTGAATCGCTAGATGCCTCTGTTGAAAATTTGAAATCAGTTAGAGTGGTCCGGGAATATCCGGATGTCTTCGAAGAGGTGAAGGGCTTGCCTCCGAAGCGGGAGATAGACTTCCGCATATATCTTGTAGATAATGCAAAGCCCGTTGCGTTGCCCGTTAGACATATGGCTCCACGAGAAAGGAAAGAGCTCAGTAAACAGATTAAAGAGCTTCTAGAGAAGGGGTTCATTAGGAGGAGCATTTCAGAATGGGGCGCTCCAGTGGTGTTCGCTACTAAGGCGGATGGTTCACTCCGTCTATGTGTTGACTATAGGGAGCTCAACAAGCTAACGAAAAAGAATAGGCACCCTCTCCCTAGAATTGACGATTTATTTGACCAGCTTGTAGGAGCGTCGGTTTTCTCCCAACTCGATTTAGCAACCGGTTTTCATCAGCTAAGGGTGGCTGAAGATAGCATCGATAAAACGGCGTTCAGAACCCCAGACGGCTTCTTTGAATGGCTTGTCATGCCTTTCGGCTTGACAAATGCACCTGCTTACTTTGTGGACCTGATGAGTAGGGTATTTAGAGATTTCCTCAACAAATTCGTAGTGGTCTTCGTAGATGATATCCTTATCTTCTCAAAGAGTGAAGAGGAACATGCTCAGCACTTAAGGGCGATCATGGAAACTTTGCGAGACCATCAACTAAAAGCCAAGTTCTCCAAATGCCACTTTTGGAGAGAAGAAGTGAGGTTCCTTGGGCACATAGTATCCAAACATGGGTTAGCAGTGGACCCTGCGAAGGTAGTGGCGGTACAGGATTGGAAGACACCAAGGAATGCAACTGAGGTCCGAAGCTTTCTAGGACTAGCAGGTTTCTATCGAAAATTCATAAGGGATTTTGCGAAAATCTCAGCTCCGCTCACGAAATTGACTAAGAAGAATCTAGTGTTCAATTGGGACTTGGATTGCGAATTTGCTTTCCAACGACTGAAAAGGGCTCTTACAACAGCCCCAGTTTTGACGCTGCCAGATGGGAGCAAGATGTTCACTGTTTATACGGATGCATGTGGGACAGGGCTAGGCGCCGTCTTAATGCAAGAAGGAAGGGTAGTAGCTTATGGCGGGAGGCAGTTGAAGGTGCACGAAAAGAACTACCCAACCCACGATCTTGAGTTAGCCGCCATCGTCTTTGCACTCAAGTCTTGGCGACACTATCTCCTAGGTGAGAAGTTCGAACTTTACACTGACCATAAATCGTTGAAATATCTTTTCTCGCAGAAGGATCTTAACTTGAGGCAACAAAGATGGATGGAGTTTCTTGCCTCATACGATTTCGAAATCTACTACACTCCGGGCAAAGGCAACGTAGTTGCAGACGCGTTGAGCCGAAAGAAATTGACACTAAGCCCGTTGTTTGTTGAAAGACAAAGCCTAGAGTTTATAGCCAGCTTCGACTTTAGGCCCTCCTCCGATTTCGTACCAGGTTTGCTAGCATCTCTCGAAGTGCGCCCAACCTTAGTGGATTCAGTAGGGACAGCACAACGCGAAGACCCTCAGCTAGTGGAAATAATTGATAGGCTAATTAGGGGTGAGACTTCAAGTCACCTCAACAGATACTCCATCGACGATAAGGGTTTGCTAAGGCGAGACGGAAGACTATGCGTCCCACAGACAAAAGATTTAGTAAAGAAGGTTCTCGAGGAAGCACATCACTCCAAGATGACGATACACCCCGGCGGGGATAAAATGTACAAAGACATAAAAAGGACTTTCTTTTGGAACGGCATGAAAAAGGACGTGGCAGAGTTTGTTTCTAAGTGTATGGTGTGCCAACAGGTTAAGGCGGAACAGAAAAAGCCCGGCGGACTACTGCATCCTCTGGAGGTCCCACAGTGGAAGTGGGATAGCATCTCAATGGACTTCATCGATGGGCTGCCTAGGTCTAGGAGAGGCAACACTAGCATTTGGGTAATAGTGGATAGGCTTACTAAAAGCGCCCACTTTTTACCTGTCAAAAGTAAAAGAACTGCCTCATCCTTAGCATCACTTTACCTTAAGGAAATCGTTCGACTCCATGGAATACCATCTAGCATTGTTAGTGACCGAGACCCCATCTTCACCAGCGAGTTTTGGCGGAGTCTGCACGAAGCAGTAGGAACGCAGTTATGCTTGAGCACGGCCTATCATCCCCAAACCGACGGCCAAACAGAGAGAGTAAACAGAGTTTTGGAAGACCTTCTAAGACTATGCGTCCTTGACTTCGGAGGGACAAGGGAAGACCACCTTCCTTTGGTGGAATTTGCCTACAACAACAGCTATCAAGCAACCATCGGAATGGCGCCCTTCGAAGCTTTATATGGAAGACCGTGCCGATCGCCCACTTGTTGGTGGGAGTCTACTGATAAGCTCATACTTGGACCAGACATGATCCGAGAGACTTCAGAGAAAGTAGACTTAATACGAAGAAGGATGAAGACGGCCCAAGACAGACAGAAGTCCTATGCCGACAAGAGAAGGACCGACCTTGAATTCGAGGTTGGAGACAGAGTTTTTCTCAAGATATCACCGCTAAGGAACGTTGTTCGTTTTGGAACCACAGGAAAGCTAGCACCAAGGTTCGTAGGGCCATTCCCTATTATCGAGAAAATTGGAAAAATGGCCTATAGATTAGAGCTACCCGAGAAGTTGGCTGGAGTCCACAATGTTTTTCACGTTTCACATCTCCGAAAATGTCTACATGAGTCTGCTGAAGTGGTAGAGCCAAATATCCTCGAAGAGGTCGAAGTGGAACGCGAAGCAACCATAAGAAGAGTTCCAACCCGCATCTTAGGAACGGAAGTAAAGAAGCTACGCAACCGCGAAGTCAAGCTCGTCAAAGTCCAGTGGAGCGACGCCGAGGGAGACACGACTTGGGAAACTGAAGCTAGAATCCGCACTGCCTACCCTTTTCTGTTCGAGGGTACATCCTTGATCTTTCTTTTTCCTTAAGTTGCGCTTTTATCTATCTTTTTAGGTATATTTCCTCGACTTTATCTTTTAGGTAGAAACCCTTTGGATGGAAACATGTAGTTGAAACATGTTATGGATGATGGTTGCAAGTGGTTGCAAGTGATTGCTAGTGGTTGCTCGTGGTTGCATATACACACACAATCTAGGTTTTAGATCGGCTCAGTCACTTCATATTGCATATGCATATATGTTTGCATTCGTATGTGGTTGAACTTTAATGTGTTGTCATGTGGATGCTGCATTTGTATTGAATGATTGTGCACTCATGTAGAATCAAGAATAGGAAAATTTGCATACATAATGGATTCATGGCACTTACATAATTCGCATTAAGGAGGTCAACTGAATCAGTAGACCGCCTGATTTTGCATTAGATAAGTTCATGTATACACACACTTCGCATATGATCATGAAGCATTAGAAGTCTTTTAAGGACAATGGATGCTCGTGGTTGATGGATGAGTAGATGGATGATTAGATGTTAGGATATACATTCCTCCTAACTTGAAGATTTCGGGGACGAAATCCTTTTAAGTGGGGGAGAATGTAACACCCCGAAAATTCTATAACTGTGAAATTTACGAATTAAAGCATAATTAATCTGAAATCAAAGAACTAAGGAAAACAGGATACGCCATTGCGTTCGTCTCGGAAAAATACGCGAAATAGAGTCCGAGTTTTCGAAAAACGGAGTCCGTATGAAGAAGATATGGCCTTCGGAAGTTTGAAAATCAAGTTTAAAATTCAAACAGAATTAAGTAATTAAATATTCCGAAGTGGGGCCCAACTGGCCAGGGTGGAAGAACACCCGCCTGGGCCACCCAGGTCGACTGGGCTGTCGACCTGGGCTACCCATGTCGACAGGGCTGTCGACAGCCCTGTCGACAGGGGTATCGACCTGGTCGAGCCCAGTCAACCTGGCTGGCCAGGTCTGTGTTCCTCTGATTTTCTGTGGTCTGCTTTGTCACTAGGGCTAGGTGGCAAGTTTTAATTGGTCTCTCTATCGAATGAATGGCTACGATCTAACCTAGCAACATCAATGGTCCTAATCAATTCCTAACCTCTATATAAACAACCCTAGACTAAACCCTAATCTATTCATTCAAATTAAAAACATAGCCGCCATGTTGCTGAGGAACGACTAGAGGTAGCCGCCAACTAGAGAGAGGATTAGGGAGGAAGTTCTAAAGCCTAAAGCAATTCAAGCAACCTAAAGCTAATCAATTCAACAAAGGAATCGTATCTCTTAATTAGAGAATTCGCCGCAACCATTGTAAGTAGAGTATTACTTTGGTATGAACAAATGATTGTGTAGATATGTATGCTTGAATTGTGGCAATAAAATTCATATTTGTGCGTTCTTATCAATTTATATACGTTTGGATATTATGAATTATGTCATTCATGTTATAAAGAACTACATGCGGTAGTTCTATGCAAATATACGTTTGGAATATTCGCAAATTACGTGACCTATGTTGAAGCTACATGTATGTAGTTGATTGAAATTTATGCAAGTTTGAGGCTTTGTTATTATGCCACCATGATGTATATTTTTGGTGCATAAATCATTTTGCAAGTAATTGAAACAAGTTTGGTTGTTATAGTTCATATGAAACTATGTTGGAATTTTGACACCATAATCCATGTATTAAGTCATGCTTTTGCAAAACTTGTGAATATGGCTAGGCTATGAATGATATTTGGCATAATTGAAATCCATGAATAAGTCAATCTTGTTTAAAAGAATTATATGATGACATATGTGAGACATGGCTAGGATAGACTTAAAAATCCCTTTTTGCAAGTTTAAAGCAAACACCATGATTAGGAATATTTATGCATAGGTATATTTATACCGTCGTTATGTGATTAGACTTAAATCATGATTAAGTTGAACTATGCTTTTGTGTTAGTAACAAAGTATCCCCTTTGTAAACATGTAGAAACTTTATGAACAAATTTAACTATACTTATGCCATGCTTATGTTTGATATTATGCCATGTTTATGCTAGAAGTATTTATGCCATGCTTTGATTCATGTCACCTATGTTACCACTATACAAGTACACCAGTTGCTATTATGTATTTCCAACGTCATATGCAAGTTCATGCGCTCACCTTCCCCTCTTTGTGTATGTAATTACGCCATAAGCCTCCCCTTTCGCATGGCTAAATTGGGCTTTAAAAGGCTAAGCCCAATATACATAAACGGACGTGTAAAAACGGGGGTAAATAACGTTGGGCTAAATTAATTTAATGAATGAAAACTAAAGTAAAAGGGCCCAAATTCAAGTATGGGTTGGGCCCATGATTGGTGTAACCTTTACACCATTAACTTAATAATGGGCCGCAAATATTTACATATAAGAAATAAAGAAGAATGACAAAATATGTAAATGTAGAACATACGATGTGTTTAACCCGAGGTTGGATTGAGTTGTGATGTAAACCTGCCCGGAACCGCCCGGCTGTCCAGTAGTCACAACAATACCTATCCAATGTGGGAGGTTAAACATGGATCCCAGCAAGGACCCGAGGTTAGACTGAGTTGTGGCGTAAGACTGCCCGGAACCAACCGGCAACAGGCAGCCACAACAATACCTGTCTAATGTGAGAGGTCCGGGCCTTAATAAGACAATTAAGGCTAAGTCAGGATTGATAGGATTAAGTGAACTAAAGACTTAATCAAAATGGAACATGCTAAACTAAACGGACTGGTGGGGGTTAGGTTAGGAAACACTTAACCAACTTAGCATGTTGGCTAGAGATAGAAAACCTAGTAACGGGGGACCCTTTTCAGCAGTAACCCTAAAAGGTGTATCAGGATACCCTGAAACTAGGCAGGGTGGGGCACGATTACTGGGCTGATTGTAAGAGGTCAAAATCGACGGCGGTGGTGTAGCAGTGTAGGTTCTAACGGAGTGCGGGCGTGCACACACTCCGGCGCAGAAAAATAAGGCACTGGACACCAGTAGCATACCTGTGCACTCTAAGGTTGTGTCGGGTTGCCACTATGGGACTTGATACACCCCATGGTGGGACCGGCATAGGTAACTACAGACATCGGGGGCCGTAAGACACATGTAACTTTGCGAGTAGGAGCCGATCATCATAGAATGGATCACATCACCCTGATTATGGGGTGAAATTGGAAACTAGTTTATATGGGTTCAGAGATTAACATGGGGTACGATAGTATATTCGACCCTAGACAACTTAACCAAGTTTATTGTGCTTGCCCACTTCTTGTTTTTACTTATCATACCCAGTTCTTTATTCATAGACAAAATAGTACTAGACTTACTCAGGCTTTATGTCTGACTCTATTTTTCTTTCGTCTTCTTTCTTCCGTTTCCCCCCCCCCCCCCCCCAGGTCCTCAGGGTGGGAACACAGCAGCTTGATCAGCCTTGACATCCAGCTTGAAGTAGAGAAATGTATTGCTTGGACTTTCCTGTTTTGAACTATGGCTTTGGACAATCCACTATGGGGCTTTTGCAGTTTATCTATGTTTTATTTATGCTTCTTTAAATAATGTACTCAAGACAGATTATGAAAGTGTTATGTTATGTTATGTTTTTGGAAAGGATGTTGTTGTAACACGTATTTGACTTTATGAAATAAAAGTTTGTTGTTCTTCCGCTGTTTACAAATATGTGTTCTTATATCTGTCTTGTATATCTGTGACTTGTACTTATAAACCTCCACCAAAATTAGGGCATTCCCTTTGAGAGTGACCCTAACGGAGGTGGGGTGTTTCAATATCCCTTATTTATTTAACAAATAAATAATCCATTATCTTTATCTTATTTATTTAACAAATACATAATTCACTCCTAATCTTATTTATTTAACAAATAAATAATTCACTTTATAAATATTCCATTTATAAAGATTTCCCTTTCATTTAATTCCACTTAAACGTATTTTCTATTTATAAATAATCCATTTATAAATATTTCTATTTATAAATATTCTATTTATAAATATTCTCTTTTCAATATTCCGGTATGTCATGTTGTTTAACTTACAGTGTCCAACATCGTCCATACACATATAATCAACAACAGATTATAAATCATGTCATATATCACAATATATGAGAACAATAAAATAACTGTTGAGGAATCCAGTCGGATTCCTCCAACCTGTTTCCCTGCATCCACAGATGTTACACAATAAAATCAATCATCACTTTTAGTTTCATTTGATATATTCTGATAAACAGAATCAATACGGAAATTTAACTAACTGACTAGCAGTTCAATCAAACAATCAACACACAATCAAATAGACAATACTTAACAGTTCTAAAAATACAACATGAAAATATAAACTGTTCAGAGTTAGTGAGATTTACTCACATTTGTCGTTTTTCGTTAAATAACGATTAACAATACTTGATTCAGTTCAATCGTTCTTATTCTGTCATAAATCCAGACGAACTCCGAATCACTCCCACCCCGTTCCAGTGTGTACTTTCCGCCCATACGACTCCGTCGGATCGGACCATTCTAAAATACGATACAGTATGTACATGTTATGATACTTACAAGTTATCAAAGCATACAAGCATTAACATTTAATTTCAACACTTAATTACTTTAAAAGACTTCTTAATTACCATGTTGTCCATGGTTTATTCAGCTCACTATTCTTCTCCTACAGGCCCAGTCCGACCTTCTTCCCCGCATCATCAAGAACCCGTGCTCCCCTTTCGAGCCATTCAGCAAAACATACTCCTTTCCTCTTGGGCCTTAACCATTTCCCTTGGCCCAACTCCTTATCCTTAAGCCCACGTATTAAACCCGCCTCCTCCCTATTCTTCTTCCCAAATGACATCTCACGCTTCAGGCAACTACCCAACAGCAAACACAAGTTCTCCCTTGAACTGCTCCTCTTCTGCTTCACGAAATCCGAAAAGAATACCACCAATACACTCCTCTTCTCGTCCTCTTCAACTCCACCCTATACACGTACAATTCGACTCATCCCTTCCAAACCCGTCATCGGCCTCGCAGCAGCAGGCATCGACCCAATTTCCCACCGAAACCCCTAACTCTTTGCAGCAAGGTGCGAAATCACCTTCTAAACCCTAATCCGACATCAAAAGACTTAATCGATGCCTTAAGTTCGAGTTATAGCAAATCCTAGTCCTCCTGCTTACAATCGCGAGGCCCAAAACTCGGCGTAGAGTTCAGGTTCACTAGTACGGGCTTGAAGCCCTTGCCTTAGCGATCTCAAAGAAATAGGTTTAAGGATTTTATTGAGTTTCACTGATTTGTTTTGGATTTTTTGAAAGGAGTTTGCTCGTGTATTTTTTTAGCAGAAGATGACGGTGGAAAATTCTGATCTGTTGACTTTGAAATGATAAAAAGTTAGGTTTTAGTGTGAATGAGGGTATTATATAGGAAATATATAATATATTTTTATTGAATATTATATTGAATTTAAAGCAACCACTATTTTATTTTGTCCTCTAAAATTCCTGTGACCACATACGATACCCAAAAATCACGAAACTGGACATACACCTTCAGTTCGACATTACGGTCCCAACGAAACTGGTTTCGTCGAATTCCGACTCCGTTCGCTCACACAGCGTATTTTTAACCGTCAAAATACTGACTGTTCTTCACTCTAAAAATCCGTACGATCACACAGTGACTCTAAAAATCACGAAACTGGAAATCTAATATCTATTTGACATTGCGGATCCAACAAAATTAGCTTCGTCGAAAACGGAGGTCGTATGAAAATCTGGCTATTTTTAAAGCGCTGAACAGGCCGTTTAAATATATAAATATATTTAAAAAAATTAAATAAAATATAAATAAATTTATATTATCGTATATATTCACCGAGGAATATCATACAGCTTCAGGATAATTATATATATTCGCTATTCCGAGTCCAGATTGAATCGATATTCACTTTACATTGAAAAATCCTTTTATAACGTATATAAAGCTTTACGAATTATAAGGAAATTTCACAGCGACTTTTCTAAAATTTGATTTGGACGTAAATCAAAATCTACACGACGAAATCTAGATTTTTCTCTTCCATTAGAAAAAAATACTCCACCAGCTCCACATGTTTCTTGTTTCACTGAAATACGGCTTAAAACGAATCCTGTATGTAACACCCCACCTCCGCCAGGGTGGCTTTTGCAAGCACTCTGACTTTGGAGGGGCGTTTGAATCAGGTAAACATGCATAATGATATATCAAGGCAGAACAAGAACATATGTATATATGTATACAGAGTAAATAAAATAAGTAAAACAGCGGAAGATTTCAAACTATTTCAAAACAAGTCTGGTACAACATAATGTCAACTTTCCAAATACACCAGTCTAGATAAAAACAACATCACTGAAAAACTGAAATACATAAGTACTATCCCCAAAATAAGTGATAACCATAGCTAGCTTCATGTCAAGACCGTACATGAGCTAAAATCCCATAAGCAAGCGATCAGAAATCCAAGCTAAGCTCCAATATTCCCACCCTGAGAACCTAGGGGGGGGGGGACGGAAGAAAAGAGGCGAAAGAAAATAGGTCAGTCAAAAAGACTGAGTAAGCCCTACTACAATCAATGTAAACTGATAAAGTTAACTGGCATGAGAAGCAGGGATGAACATAAGGATAACAACCTACTAGCATGATGATTAACTAACAAGGTAGATAAAGGTGTCATCGCATAATCAGGTTTATGGTTTTTGCACCACAGGTGTACTAGCAAGCTAACATGATTTGAATAAACAAGTATTGATCCCTTGGCCCAAGATTTGGCCCAATAACATGAAGTGACCCTAATACGAGGTCCAATAACATGAAGTGACCCTAATACGAGGTCCAACCAAACGGTCTAGTCGATCGGCTCCCTATAAGCCTAACTAGTCACGTGTTGGTGTCTATACGGCCCAACATAATTGTAGTCGGACTGTGCCGGGTCCACCCTTCGGGTGTATCAAGCCCTAGGTTGTAAACCCCTGGACACCATAAACATAAGTGCATAGTCTCGAGCTACTGGTACCTGTGCATGTTTTCTCCGGCTACGGACTATGTGCATGACCATAGTCCGTCCGGAACTACACCGGCGTACCACTCTGCAGTCGTTTTTGGTCACTTACCTCAAGTCCAGTAATCGTGCCCCCTCCCTAGCCTAGTCCCTAGGGTCTTAATGATACAAACTTGGGATTACTGCTGGAGTGGACCCCCATTGCTAGGATTTTCTAGTGGGTTAAGTACGGTTTAACCCTCTTGCTAATCATGGATTAACTTAGTTAAGTGTAACGATGAGTTCACGACTTAACCCTGATTAATCTACCAAGCCCAAATTGGTTAAGTATTAAGTGGACCATGACTTAACCCTAATCATGAGGCATTAATTAATTAATGTGCCTTAACCTCTCACATTAGACTTTGTTGCGGTTACTAGTTAAGCCGGTCGGTTCCGGGTAGCTTTACAACACAACTTGGTCTAACCTCGGGTTCAAGGTACAACATGACCAACTTCTCACATTGGGTCCTATTGTTTGTAGCAACTAGTTAAGCCGGTCGGTTCCGGGTAGGTTTACGCTACAAACTCAACCCAACCTCGAGTTGGTCACACTTATATTTTCTAAGTGTCATGTCCATTATGTTTACAAAACATATTTCATGTTTTCAAGCATTTGGGTAGACCTAACTTAATAGGTAAATTCCCAATGGGTAGACCTAACTTAATAGGTAAATTCCCAATCTTATGTTTTTATGTCTTTTAATTTTACCCAACCCCAAACGCAATCCCATCGCTTACATATCGCAATAGCGCATAAAGGATAGAAAGAAGGAACTTGGCATAATCATGACAAAAAGGTGTTGAAGCCACAAGTTTAACATGGTGGCATATGAAATGTACATATGTTCATATACTTGCATATTACATTTTTAGGCCTCAAAAGCATGCATAAAACCAAACTTAGCATATTGGTGATACATGGTGATAAATGACATGTAGAAATGGCTTTAAGTTCGCATTTAGCCTCACATGCAAGTTATCATAAAAGATATGATAACTTACATGTTGCCAAAATGCAACCTTTAGCATAAAGCTTAATGCTTTAAGCTCATAAACCCAAGATAAGCTTGCATAACATGATAACATGAACAAAATGATCAACCCAAACTTGCATAACATAACTTGCATATCATATGACAAACTTGCATATCAAACTTGCATAACATAACATGATAAACTTGCATATCACAACATGGCAAACTTGCATAGCATAACATGGTAAACTTGCATATCATAACATGGCATACTTGCATAACATAACTTGCATATCATAATGATCAAACCCAACTCGCATCATTCATTAACTTTAGAGTTTAAATATGAAAGTAGAAAAGGGCTTACAATGCTTATGAAGGCACAAAAATCTATATAGATTGAGATAAAGCCCTTATGCAATCAAATAAACCCAATATGAAAGCTCCAATAGAAAAACCCTTAAGCCAAAATGATCAAAACTCTTGCTTTATGATGCAAATATAGAAACTTGACTTGAATGCAAGCTAATGATGCTCATACAAGCTTGAAAACACTTGTATGCATTGAAAATCTCTCATAGAAATAACTTAGGATTTTATGAAGAGAGTGGAGGCCATGAGAGGAATGATTTTGCCATAGTGCAGTTGTAGGGTTGAATAATGATGATTTAGGGTTAGGTTAGGGGCTTATTTATAGAGATTAGGATTAGTTTCAACGTTAGGATTAAACCCTAATTCCAATCTCAGCCCTTAAAACCGAATCTGGCCCCCAAACTCAACACAACTCCCAAAATGGTGCACCAGGCAAAACTGCCCGGCTGAGCCAAGTCGACACCCAAGTCGACAGGGCTGTCGACTTGGGCCTAACCATGTCGACTGCCCAGTCGACAGGGCTGTCGACATGTGTGGTCTGGCGGGAAATTTCCCGCCTGCGCCCAACTGCCCTAATTTCCAAATTCAAACTTGAATTTGGAATCTGTTTTTACTTTGAAATTTTCTGAAAACTTCGTTGGGCCTTAATCGGGTCATAGGGACTCCGATTTTTGAAAATTCAGACTCTATTTCGCGTATTTTTCCGAGACGAACGCAATGGCACAGCCCGTTTCCCTTGATTCAGAATTATAAATTAAATTCTTCCTCGATTTATGTTATAACAGGTTATTGAAAATACGGGTTGTTACATTCTCCCCTCCTTAAAGGATTTCGTCCCCGAAATCTTCAAGTTAGGAAGAACGTATCCTACCATCCAACATCCATCTACTCAAAACATCATCCACGAGCAATCATTGTCCTTACAAGATTCTAAATGTTGTATGAACATATGCAAAGGTGTGTGTATATGTACTTATCTAATGCAAATATCATCAATGCAAATTATGTTAGTGAAATGAATCCATATGTATGCAATTCCTAACATAATGTATAACATCTATATGTGTGCACATAACATACATCCATATGCAACATCCATGTGATAACACAAAAATTTTCATCCATGAATAAGCGTAAACACTCATGCATATACAATATGAGGAGTGTGTGAGCCGATCTAGTGCCTAATGTGTATAATGCATCCATGAGTAACCACTTGCAAACACTTGCAACCACTTGCAAACATCAAGCATAACATGTTTCAAACACATGTTTCATCCAAAGGGTTTCTACCTAAGGTTCTCATGACGAGATTAACAAGATAAACTAGATAAACATGGATAGCAAAGAGAAAGATATGCTAACAAAGAAAAGAGATTGAGAGTGTACCCTCAAAAAGGAATGGATAAAGCCCACGCATCTTCTCCTCGGTTTCCCTAGTTGCGTCTTCTTCGGCTTCACCCCATTGAACCTTCACTAACTTAACCTCTCGATTCCTTAGCTTCATGGTCTCCGTCCCCAAGATACGAAACAGAGCTCTCCTCAAGGTAGCCTCTTTCTCCACTTCCACATCTTTCAGAACACTTGTCTCAACCACCTCTGCTGATTCATGTAAACACTTCTGGAGATGCGAGACATGAAAAACATCATGTACTCCGGCAAGCTTCTCGAGCAACTCCACTCTATAAGCCATCAGCCCGATCCTCTCTATAATAGGGAATGGTCCAACAAACCTCGGTGCTAACTTCCCAACGGCTCCAAATCGGACCACATTCCGCAAAGGAGAAACCTTCACAAAAACCATATCCCCAACATCAAACTCCAAATCAGTTCTTCGCTTATCAGCATAGGATTTCTGTCGGTCTTGGGCCGCTTTCATCCGTCTCCGAGTCAACTCGACCTTCTCGGATGTATCTCTGATCATAT
Source organism: Allium sativum (assembly GCA_030737875.1). NCBI lineage: Eukaryota > Viridiplantae > Streptophyta > Magnoliopsida > Asparagales > Amaryllidaceae > Allium > Allium sativum. The sequence continues at coordinate 652,000,497 of CM060918.1, forward strand.
CAGGCCCAAGTATAAGCTCATCTGTAGTCTCCCACCAACATGTAGGCGACTTGCCCGGCCTCCCATATAAAGCTTCAAATGGTGCCATCCCTATGCTTGCCTGATAACTGTTATTAAATGCAAACTCAACAAGAGGAAGATGGTCTTCCCAAGTACCAGCAAAATCCAGAATACAAAGCCTCAACAGATCCTCGAGTACCCTATTCAGCCTTTCAGTTTGACCGTCCGTCTGTGGTTGATAAGCCGTACTTAGATTCAACCTCGTGCCCAAAGCTTCTTGCAAGCTATTCCAGAATTGACTTGTAAAGATTGTGTCACAGTCACTGACTATACTAGAAGGGACTCCATGTAGTCTCACAATCTTACGAAGATATACAGACGCTAGCCAAGATGCGGTCCTCTTGCTCTTCACCGGAATGAAATGATCACTCTTCGTAAGTCTATCCACAATAACCCAAATGCTTGTATTCACTTTCCTTGACCTTGGTAGCCCATCGATAAAATCCATGGAAATACTCTCCCACTTCCATAGTGGAACGTCTAGAGGATGCAATAGCTCACCGGGCTTCTTCGACTCGGCCCTAACTTGCTGGCAAATGATACATCTAGAGACAAACTCTGCCACATCCTTCTTCATGCCAGGCCAAAAGAAAATGCGCTTCATATCTTTATACATCTTATCTCCGCCCGGATGTATAGTCAACTTTGAGCGATGCGCTTCCTCAATAACTTTTCTTACTAAATCTTCTACCATTGGAACACATAACCTTCCGTCTCTCCTCAGCCAACCCTTGTCATCAATAGAATATCGAGCGAGATGACTAGACGCCTCTCCTCGAGTCAGCTTATTCATAATCTCAACTATCTGAGGGTCTTCTCTCTATGAAGCCCCAACTTGATCAAGAAGGGTAGGTCTGAGTTCCAGAGATGCTAAAGAACCGGTCATCGACTCAATCGCCAAAGAGAAATCAAAGGTTGCCACATACTCTAAATTCTTCATCTCAACGAATAGAGGACTCAGAGTCAACCTTTTTCTACTCAATGCATCTGCTACCACATTCCCCTTGCCAGGGGTATAAGCTATCTCAAAATCGTAGGACGCCAAGAATTCCATCTATCTTTGTTGCCTCAGATTCAGATCCTTCTGAGAAAAGAGATACTTCAATGACTTGTGATCGGTATAAAGCTCAAATCTTTCTCCCAGAAGATAATGGCGCCAAGCCTTGAGTGCATATACTGTTGCTGCCAACTCTAAGTCATGAGTGGGATAATTCTTCTCAAGCACTTTGAGTTGTCTACCGCCAAAGCATATCACTCTTCCTTCTTGCATCAGAACAGCTCCTAACTCCGTGCCACATGCATCGGTGTATACTGTAAATAACTTCCCTCCATCGGGCAAAGCTAGAACAGGTGCTGATGTGAGAGCTCTCTTGAGCCTCTGAAAAGAAAGCTCGCATTCTATGCTCTAAGAAAAAACTAAATTCTTCTTCGTCAATTTAGTGAGAGGAGCGGAAATCTTCGCGAAGTCCTTGATGAACTTCCGGTAAAAGCCTGCAAGACCTAGAAAACTTCTCACTTCGGTTGCATTCCTTGGAGTCTCCCAATCCTGAACTGCAACTACCTTAGCGGGATCCACCGCTAAGCCTTGCTTAGATACTATATGCCCAAGGAATCTAACTTCCCTTCTCCAAAAGTGACACTTGGAGAACTTGGCCTTTAACTGATGAGCTCTAAGCGTAACCATCACCTCCACGAGATGCCTTGCGTGCTCTTCCTCATTCTTAGAGAAGATCAGACTATCATCTACGAAGACCACGACAAACTTGTTCAAGAACTCCCTGAACACCCTACTCATCAAGTCCATGAAATATGCGGGTGCATTAGTCAAGCCGAACGGCATGACAAGCCATTCGAAGAATCCATCTGGAGTTCTGAATGCAGTCTTGTCTATACAATCTTCAGCTACCCTGAGCTGATGGAATCCAGTAGCAAGATCAAGCTGAGAGAAAACAGAAGCACCGATAAGCTGGTCAAAGAGATCAACAATCCTCGGTAACGGGTGTCTGTTCTTCTTAGTCAGCTTATCCAACTCTCGATAGTCAACACAAAGTCGGAGAGAACCATCTGCCTTGGTAGCAAATACCACAGGCGCTCCCCATTCAGATATACTTCGTCTAATGAAGTTCTTCTCAAGCAACTCCTTCACTTGCTTACTTAGCTCCCGCCTTTCACGCGGATCCATGTGCCGAACGGGCAAAGAAACCGGCTTTGCATTATCCACTAGATAAATGCGGAAATCAATCTCTCCCTTAGGGGGCAACCCCTAACTTCATCGAAAACATCCGGATACTCTCGAACCACTCTCACAGACTGAAGAGTTTCCATTGACGAGTCGAGTGATTCAAGATAGTACAACATGACGGGAACTCTCGGATTACAAGAAATCTCTAGGGTGTTTCCGAGGCGAGTCACGAGCCTTACAACCCTATGCTCACAATCAAGGATGGCTCCATATCTGGACAACCAATCCATGCCCAATATCAATCCGTATCCCCTAAAACCAAGAACATAAGCACTACACAAGAACTCTGCACTCAGTATAGAGATCCTCAAATCCCCACATATCATAGACAGATGGGCAGAACCCCCAATAGGATTTGAGTCACAGACGGGATCATCTACCAAGCTAGTACTAAGGTGCAAACTATCAACAAGATCAGATGAGATAAAGCTGTGCGATGCACAAGAATCAAACAAGGTACGAACTGGAAAATCAGAAATATATACAAGGCTCTCAACAGAAATACTACCTCGATCGGGAACTGGAGCGGCATTGAGAGCATGAACTTGCCCTCCTGAAGGTCCAGCACGCTGAGTCTGACCCTGGCCTTGCCCTTGCTTCTTCGGCTAATCCTTACTGAAATGTCCAGTCTCACCACAGAAAAAGCATTCACCATTCTTCCTTTTCCTCTTCTTACAATCCTTAATAAGATGCCCAACTGAACCGCAATAATGGCACTTCCCCTTGTTGTTCTTGACCTTGTTGTTGTTCCCCTTGTTGCCTTGACTCTTGTTCTTGTTCTGATTTCCTTGACTGCTCTGACCACTTGGATTACCCTGATTTCCTTTCCACTGGGAATCAGTCTTCTTGGCTTGAGTATCATTCGTCTTGATCTCTTTCTTGACATCTCCCTGAAGTAACGCCATATCAACCAAGCTCTCAAACGTGGCCCCATGGGGAATATGTGACATAGCCAATCCCTGCAACGGCTCACTCAATCCTCTAGCAAAACGAAGGGCCTTTTTCTGAGGAGTACTCACCATATCCAAGCCAAAACGAGCTAACTGATTGAACTTGTTCACATATTCTTTGACAGACATATCTCCTTGTTTCAAAGATATGAACCTCTCCATTTGCAGATTCTCCTCAGCAGAAGATAGAAACTTAAGCACGAACCTTGCCCTGAAATCGGCCCAAGTCTCAACAGGCCCAGTACCATTGGTGACTTCCCACCAATAGGCGGCTTCATCCTTCATAAGCCAAACCGCCAACAAGATCTTCCTCTGATCGTCTAACCCAAAGATAGCAAATAAATCCTCGGTCACTTTCAACCAATTTCTGGCCTCTACAAAAGTCTCAGTGCCTTGAAAGTTCTTGCCACCCATTGCTTTGAAATCTTTGCAAGTCTTTGCGAAGTTAGCTTGAGGATGCTGAGGGGGAGGAGGAAGAGGAACCTCAGCGACAGGAGGAGGAGGAACATCAGCGACAGGAGGAGGAGGAACATCTGCGGGGCCGGCTTCGGTCGCCCTAGCCTCTAAAAGTCTCCTATACCAAACAGGTACGTGTACTCCCTCCGGAATAGCAAAGTTATCGGCCATACTGAAAACGAAGAAAAAGACAGATTCAGAATAGAGAAAAACGAAGGAATTTTGCCAATGGCTTTTTGGGGAATAGCCTTTAAAATAAACTAGACTTTTCTTTGGAAAATACTTTATACTTGGTTTTGAAAATAGATTTCCAAAAGTTTTTTAAAAAAAACTTTTTGTTCCTTCTCGTAAACCATATGCTCTGATACCAAATGTAACACCCCACCTCCACCAGGGTGGCTCTTGCAAGCACTCTGACTTTGGAGGGGCGTTTGAATCAGGTAAACATGCATAATGATATATCAAGGCAGAACAAGAACATATGTATATATGTAAATAGAGTAAATAAGATAAGTAAAACAGCGGAAGATTTCAAACTATTTCAAAACAAGTCTGGTACAACATAATGTCAACTTTCCAAATACACCAGTCTAGATAAAAACAACATCACTGGAAAACTGAAATACATAAGTACTATCCCCAAAATAAGTGATAACCATAGCTAGCTTCATGTCAAGACCGTACATGAGCTAAAATCCCATAAGCAAGCGATCAGAAATCCAAGCTAAGCTCCAATATTCCCACCCTGAGAACCTGGGGGGGGGGGGGGGAACGGAAGAAAAGAGGCGAAAGAAAATAGGTCAGTCAAAAAGACTGAGTAAGCCCTACTACAATCAATGTAAACTGATAAAGTTAACTGGCATGAGAAGCAGGGATGAACATAAGGATAACAACCTACTAGCATGATGATTAACTAACAAGGTAGATATAGGTGTCATCGCATAATCAGGTTTAAGGTTTTTGCACCACAGGTGCACTAGCAAGCTAACATGATTTGAATAAACAAGTATTGATCCCTTGGCCCAAGCTTTGGCCCAATAACATGAAGTGACCCTAATACGAGGTCCAATAACATGAAATGACCCTAATACGAGGTCCAACCAAACGGTCTAGTCGATCGGCTCCCTATAAGCCTAACTCGTCACGTGTTGGTGTCTATACGGCCCAACATAATTGTAGTCGGACTGTGCCGGGTCCACACTTCGGGTGTATCAAGCCCTAGGGTGTAAACCCCTGGACACCATAAACATAAGTGCACACTCTCGATCTACTGGTACCCATGCATGTTTTCTCCGGCTACGGACTATGTGCACGACCATAGTACGTCCGGAACTACACCGGCGTACCACTCTGCCGTCGTTTTTGGTCACTTACCTCAAGTCCAGTAATCGTGCCCCCTCCCTAGCCTAGTCCCTAGGGTCTTAATGATACAAACTTGGGATTACTGCTAGAGTGGACCCCCATTGCTAGGATTTTCTAGTGGGTTAAGTACGGTTTAACCCTCTTGCTAATCATGGATTAACTTAGTTAAGTGTAACGATGAGTTCACGAATTAACCCTGATTAATCTACCAAGCCCAATTTGGTTAAGTATTAACTGGACCATGACTTAACCCTAATCATGAGGCATTAATTAATTAATGTGCCTTAACCTCTCACATTAGACTTTATTGCGGTTACTAGTTAAGCCGGTCGGTTCCGGGTAGCTTTACACCACAACTTGGTCTAACCTCGGGTTCAAGGTACAACATGACCAACTTCTCACATTGGGTCCTATTGTTTGTAGCAACCAGTTAAGCCGGTCGGTTCCGGGTAGGTTTACGCTACAAACTCAACCCAACCTCGAGTTGGTCACACTTATATTTTCTAAGTGTCATGTCCATTATGTTTACAAAACATATTACAAGTTTTCAAGCATTTGGGTAGACCTAACTTAATAGGTAAATTCCCAATGGGTAGACCTAACTTAATAGGTAAATTCCCAATCTTATGTTTTTATGTCTTTTAAGTTTACCCAACCCCAAACGCAATCCCATCGCTTACATATCGCAATAGCGCATAAAGGATAGGAAGAGGGAACATGGCATAATCATGACATAAAGGTGTTGAAGCCACAAGTTTAACATGGTGGCATATGAAATGTACATATGTTCATATACTTGCATATTACATTTTTAGGCCTCAAAAGCATGCATAAAACCAAACTTAGCATATTGGTGATACATGGTGATAAATGACATGTAGAAATGGCCATAAGTTTGCATTTAGCCTCACATGCAAGTTATTATAAGAGATATGATAACTTACATGTTGCCAAAATGCAACCTTTAGCATAAAGCTTGAAGCTTGAAGCTTTAAGCTCATAAACCCAAGATAAGCTTGCATAACATGATAACATGAACAAAATGATCAACCCAAACTTGCATAACATAACTTGCATATCATATGACAAACTTGCATATCAAACTTGCATAACACAACATGATAAACTTGCATATCACAACATGGCAAACTTGCATAGCATAACATGGTAAACTTGCATATCATAACATGGCATGCTTGCATAACATAACTTGCATATCATAATGATCAAACCCAACTCGCATCATTCATTAACTTTAGAGTTTAAATATGAAAGTAGAAAAGGGCTTACAATGCTTATGAAGGCACAAAAATCTATATAGATTGAGATAAAGCCCTTATGCAATCAAATAAACCCAATATGAAAGCTCCAATAGAAAAACCCTTAAGCCAAAATGATCAAAACTCTTGCTTTATGATGCAAATATAGAAACTTGACTTAAATGCAAGCTAATGATGCTCATACAAGCTTGAAAACACTTGTATCCATTGAAAATCTCTCATAGAAATAACTTAGGTTTTTATGAAGAGAGTGGAGGCCATGAGAGGAATGATTTTGCCATAGTTTAGTTGTAGGGTTGAATAATGATGATTTAGGGTTGGGTTAGGGGCTTATTTATAGAGATTAGGATTAGTTTCAACCTTAGGATTAAACCCTAATTCCAATCTCAGCCCTTAAAACCGAATCTGGCCCCCAAACTCAACCCAACTCCCAAAATGGTGCAGCAGGCAAAACTGCCCGGCTGAGCCAAGTAGACACCCAAGTCGACAGGGTTGTCGACTTGGGCCCAACAATGTCGACTGCCCAGTCGACAGGGCTGTCGACATGGGTGGTCAGGCGGGAAATTTCCCGCCTGCGCCCAATTGCCCTAATTTCCAAATTCAAACTTGAATTTGAAATCTGTTTTTACTTTGAAATTTTCTGAAAACTTCGTTGGGCCTTAATTGGGTCACACGGACTCCGATTTTTGAAAACTCGGACTCTATTTCGCGTATTTTTCCGAGACGAACGCAATGGCACAGCCCGTTTCCCTTTAATCAGATTTATAAATTAAATTCTGCCTCGATTTATGTTATAACAGGTTATTGAAAATACGGGTTGTTACACTATATATCCAGTTGAAGTTCAAATCGCCAATTTACGAACTGCAGCGCCATTTCGAGCTCGTTTTTAATTATAATATAATTATATGTTCGAACTGACGTCGATTGAATATATTCGTCAATATAATTCAACTCTAAGCTGAATTACAACTTAGGGATGACCCAGTTCACAGAATATTGTGATTTCCAATATTCTTGATTATTTCGACATTAAATATATTATTTAATTTATTATTTTAATTATTATTTTAATTAAACATTCATTATTATTTAATTTACGTTCTCGATATCGATAAATCGATATTTAATAATTAAATAAATTAATTATTCAACAGCTAAAAATGCGGGTCACTACATATAAAATCCATTGATTTTATATAAATAATTTATTTATAAAATATACTTTGAAAATCCACTTTTTACATCCCAGTATTTCTTACAGTATTTAAAATACCAATTCACAATGATCGCTATCATTCAAGCACACATAATCAACAACAGATTATATATAACATCATATATTACAATATATGAAAACAGTAAAATAAATGTTGAGGAATCCAGTTGGATCCCTCGAACCTGTCTCCCAGCATCACAAATGTTAAACAATAATATTAACATCGATTTCATTTCACTATGAAATATTCTGCTAAATCAATATTGGATTGACGATTTATATATATATATATATATATAGTTATATATAATTTCAACAAAAATATAAGCAATTCAACCAATTAGTTAACACACGACAATCAACAGATAATTATTAGCTCTAAAAATATGCTGTAAATATATAACTGTTCAAAGTTGGTGAGTTTTACTCACATTGGCAGTTCATCATTAAAGAACGATAACAGTTGTTTAATTCAGATCAACAATCTATTTCTCCATAAATTCAAAAGAGCTCAAATCCACTCCTAGTTAGTTCCATTTGGTAGTGTCCGTCCATACGATCCTAACGGATCCAATTTTTTCCAGTTCTGATGTCGTATGGTGAAGATATGATATTTACAAGATAAATACACATTTAAATTAAATTTAAACTAAGGTTTATTTAAAACCGGGCTTAACTTGATTATCCGGCCCATTTCCTTTATCCAGCCGCACCCTTAAAGCCCACCGAACTTCTTCTTCTACCCAGACTTTACCTCGTCCGCTCCTCATAGGTTCCACTTCCATTTCTCCAAACTTTCGATCTCTCCTTATCTCCTCCAATACACCAACGTTCCACAAACTAATCGCACCACTAAAATTCACTTCCTTTCCTCCATCTTCCAATACCAAAAAGGTACTACTCGCACAAACTTATTGGACCGCGACTCACCGGCATCTCCGAGCCATTACAGGAACAACAATGAACTCTTTTGACATGGAAACCCAAAAAATAAACACTACCGCAACATCCTCTTCCAAATCTTCATCCTTCCATACTACAAATGTTAAACTCGCATCTAGGGAGCGAAATACGTTGCTCATCTTCTCATCGCGCTGCTCAGCCTAGGTACGACATCAACATCAACTGAATACCCCGCAAAGCCTCAATAAGCTACGGTTTCCTACTACGAACTCAAATCTACTCTCCGTTCTCGAGATTAACAACTACAGGATTAGTGAATTCGAACCCTAGCTCTTCTGCTTACACTCGCGAGGCCAAAACTCAGCATCGAGTTCAAATCGACTATTATGGGCTTGAAGTCCTTGCCTTAGCGATCCCTAAAATATACGAATTATAATTTTTAGCATTATATTTTGATTTTTATTGAATTTCCAAAGAAGAAATTTTAGTTGTAAGAAGAAACGAGAACGGCAGAATTAAATTGACTAGAGGAAGAAGTTATTTAGGGTTAGGAGGTATGTAGTGTATTTATAGGATGATTAAAATATTTTATTTTATTTTTATTTGATTTTTATATTCCATTATAATGAATCGCTATCTATATACACTGTTTAAAAATTCCTGTTATCACACATGATATTCAAAAATCACGAAACTGGACGTGCAGCTACAGTTCGACGTTACGGACACAACGAAACTGGTTTCGTTGAATTCAGACTCCGTTTGCTCACACAGCGTATGTTTAACCATCGAAATACTGACTGTTTTTCACATTAAAAATCCGTACGGCCACATACTGATTTCAAAAATCATGGAAATCGAAATCTAGCGATAATTTAATATTGCGGATCCAACAAAATTAGTTTCATCGAAAACGGAGGACGTTTGCAAAACTGGCTATTTTTAAAGCTTTAAATAACCCATTTAAATATATAAATATATTTAAAAATAATTATATTTGATATTTAAAAATAAATATTATCGTATATATTCACAATAGAATATCATAAAACTCCACTGGGATTTATAACTCGATATTTAAAAATTCCCAATTATATCGATATTCGATTTATATATAAAATCCTTTTATAATATAAATATATATTTATAATTTTCAAAGGAATTACATAGTGACTTTTCTAAAATTTGATTTGAACATATATCAAAATCTACATAATAAAATCCCAATTTTTCTCTTCCATTAGAAAAATATACTTCCCCAGCTCCGAACGTTTATTGTTTCACAGAAATCCGATTTAAAACGGGTTCTGTACATTCAATTGAAGTTTGAATCGCCAAATTACGAACTGCAGCGCCATTACGGGCTCAATTATAATTAAAATATAATTATACGTTCAAACTTCGTTCAAATAATATATTCGTTATTCGAATTCAATTCCAAACTGAATTACATATATTTTGAATTGTCCAGTTCACATTATAATGTTAATTCACTATTTCTGACTATTTCAGAAATTAAATATATTATTTAATTATTTCATTAATTAAATATTCAATAGTTATTTTAATTTAAAGTATTTAAATTACCAAACCATATTTTAAATAATTAAATAAAGTTAATTATTATATCGTATAAAAATACGAGACATTACAAAATACCTCTCCGTTGCAACATAGAGAATATTCAAGAAGCAATCCTACCGCTTATGAAGATCTACGGTCTTCAATTGATCCATCTTCTATTTTCAACGTGTTTGTTGGTTCAGAATGGCTTTCGAATATAAATTCGTTTTCGGTCTTTCCTTACCAACAATCATATGGGTCAGGTTTGATAGTCGGTTATTTAACTATCAAATAAACAATTGTGAAAATAAATTCAGTCTATTGAATCAGTACCTGGCATTATTTGGCCTTTTTAATTTAAAATAACAAATGAAGGTTAATGAGAACTCTTTAAAATATTTTGATATAATGAATATCGCTTTCTCTATTCTTATTAAACATAAGATAAATTTCAAAACTATTTTATTACAATCCTTAGGAAAATATCCTATAACCATAACTAATTTTCAAATCTATTATCATTTCAAATATTTCCTATATCTTTTCTTATTATCTATAATTGGAAAATAAATCACTTCATCTTAACATTCGTAAAATAACGTTACGAATCTCTTTTGTTTTATTATCTGGAAACAAAACTGACATTTATGCTTTTCGAATAACCTCATTTCAAAAATTCTAGTTTTAATTTCCTTTTAACTCGAAAATATAATTATATTTTCATGCCTCTTCTTTATTTCCTTTATTTCGGGAATTATTTATTTCCGTTACATTGGAAATCACGTTATATATTCTCGAATCTTTTTATTGTCGGAAATCTCATTTTATATTAACAAATCTTGTCATTTTCGTTACTTTGGAAATTCCATTTTATATTATCAAATCTTGTCATTTCCGTTACTTTGGAAATTTCATTATATATTTTTAGACCTTGCAATTTAGGTTGCGTTATTATTTCTCATATGGAAATAATAAAGTGAATATTAGGCTCACATCCCTATTTTGAAACTTAATTAGGCTCACATCCGGTAATAAACTTAATATAAATTAGGTCCCTGTTTTCAAAACTTATAAAATAATAATTAAAAAAATAAAAAAAAATCGTAAATTAGTAATAAAATATATTATGCATTATACAAAAAATTCAGTTAAAAAAACAAAAAAAAATGTCAGAAAGAAGAAAACAGCAAAAAAACAGAAAAACATGCAGTTAAATGCATAACACTTGCACGTTTTTGATTTTATTGCTTGCATATGTGCAATTATTGTAGTTCTTCCAGCGCATAGATTTAAGTTAATATTTCAGTTCATTTTTATTTGCATCCAAATGTGCAAATTTCACAGAAAACATGCACACATGTGTGCAACATTTTTATAGGATAACACACTGGCTAAAAGTAGGGACCTAATTTATAAAAAAAAAGGTTTTAAAATTTTAGGGTGCGTTTTTTAGAGGTCCCTATTAGGTTTCAAAATATAAAAAAAACCCGGTCGTAAACTTATTATAAATTAGGTCCCTATTTTCAAAAACATATAAAAACATACAAAAAAAATATAAAAAAATCATGTAAATTCGTAATTAATTAAATCAAATAATCGTGAAAAAAATCAGACCAAAAAAACATCAAAAACAACGTCGAAATCACGAAATACAGAAAATCAACGAAATGCAGTAAATTGCATCAAAACATGCATATAAATCGATTAGTTGCATACATGTATGCATTTATTTCAAATCTGCGTCAAAACTGCAGTATAAATGCATACACGTATGCACATATTGTTAAAACATGCATCTGCTGATGCATTTATTTAAAAACCGCATACCTACGTGCAACTTATTCACGTTTGCATGTATTTTGACATACATGCACACATGTATGCAGTTATATAGAAAAACTGCATACATGTATGCAATTTTTCAAACAGGCGTGCATAAATATATGCATGTGTATTCGAATAGTTGCATAAATGTATGCAACTATTCGTAAAAGTTGCATACATTTATGCAACTTTTTTTTTTTAAATTTCTGTGGACTTCCGAGAATGTTTACAGATTTTAGATTTTTTTTTTTTTTTTTAAGTGATAGCGCCTGAAAATTTGGACAGAAAACGAAAGAGGCGGAGGTATGGAAAGTGGCAGGCGGAAGATTCCAGGCGGCAGCTAAAATTGGGGGCGGGTTTACAGAGAAAACATTAATTACAGGGATGTATTGTGAATTTAAAAACTTGCAAATAGTTGCATACATGTATGCAACTTTTGCCAATAGTTGCATACATGTATGCAAGTATTTCTGAAGCTGTTTTAGTTGAAAATGCATGCAGAAACCTGCATACATGTGTGCAACTATTTGAAATACTTGCACACATGTATGCAAGTTTTTACATGTGAAAATAAAATATGTGCAGAAACCTGCATACATGTATGCAACTATTTTAAATACTTGCACACATGTATGCAAGTATTACATGTAAAAATATAACAGAGAAATACTTGCACAGATGAATGCAAGTATTCCAAATATGTGCATGATTTGATGCAGATTACTGCATTTTTCGCTGTTTTCTGTATTTTTTTGATTTTGATGCATGTTTTGATTTTATTATGATCTGAATTTTTGGGCGAGCACATGTTTTATTTAAATACGAATTTACGTGATTTTTTTATATTTTTTTAATATTTTTTTGATGACTTTTCAGAAAATAGGGACCTAATTTACAATAAGTTTATGACCGGATGTGAGCCTAATTAAGTTTCGTTTTAGGGATGTGTGCCTAATATTCACAAAATTTTAAACCCGCCCCCTATTTTATTACATCCGCCTTTTTTATTTTTTTTAAAAAAATGTGATTTCGTTCATAAAAAAAAATTCTAAAATATGGAAATAATGTCAGGATTGTACGGAAATCAAAAAAAAAAAAAAAAGTTGCATACATTTATGCAATTATTACTGATAATTGCATATATGTATGCAACTTTTCCATAAGCTGTGTTCGGATTAAAATCTGAAAATAAACCTGCACAAATGTGTGCAAGTATTTGAAATATTTGCACACATGTATGCACATATTTGCATGAAGAAAAATCGATGAAGATGAATGTAGTGAAAAATAAGCACGGATGTATGCAGGAAAATGATATATGTGCATACTATTATGCATTTAACTGGAAATTTCGTTTTTTTCTGTTCTTTTGATTTTTGACGCCTTGTTTGATGATTTTTTGTTCAGAATTTTTTAGCGTTTACATGTTTTATTTAAATACGAATTTACATGATTTTTTTAATATTTTTTTGATGAATTTTCAGAAAATAGGGACCTAATTTACAATAAGTTTATGACCGGGTTTTTTTTTCTATTTTGAAACTATAACAGGGACCTGTAAAAAACGCACCCAATAATAAATTGTTCTTAACCTCTTTCCAATTACAAACTACTATCATTCTCAGATAATCCTGAAGTCATTCAAGTTGGGGTATTTGAATTACCTCTCAGACCTTGATCAACAATATTCTTATCTAAAGATAGATACAAGTTTTAATTCAAAAATCGATATTTATTCTAGTATCAACAAATCTCATTAAAAAACTTCATTTAAAATATGGTTAATAAAACCACTTTTTAATCGTTCCTTTTTGAAAACCTCATTTCAATTTTGATGATTTTACATAATTTCATTATCATGTATCGCCAATTCAGTTCTCACTTTGACTTCTCACTTCCTTCGTAAACTTTGTTTATAAAATCTCAGGGTTATTATAAACCTCGTTTTATCTTGATTTCCCTTTTCCTTATTATTTCTGTTGGCTCGCTTTTTGATCAAGCCACCCAGGATCATTCGTAAGAGGAGAGCAGGAAACCATGATATTTAAGGACATGAAGGAATCGATTCGCGTACCATCGTCTCGCCCAAGATCGATTCGCGTACCATCGTCCCGCCCAAGATCGATTCGCGTACCATCGTCTCGCCCAAGATCGATTCGCGTACCATCGTCTCGCCCAATATCGGGTCGCCCCTTTTTATCAGCGATACAACCGGGCGATCCGATCCAAACTCATGTTATTATCCCAAGCGAACCGATCCGATCCCCTGGTGCATGGCGAACCCTCTGACCTGTTCAAGCGAGAGCTAGTCTTCAGCGATCCGAATCGCACGGGTCTGGCGACACGTGTCCCCAACCGTTATTCGAGCTAATTCTCCCCATCTGCACGATCCGATTTTCAAGCAAATCACGACACCTGTCCACAACGGCTAGTTTGACTGTTTCTTCAACGGTGGCGATGCGATCCGATGATCTCGGGATTCGTGCCACGTGTCCGCGATCCGCCTGGCAAAATCAGTTATAAATAGCCCCGAGCTTGGTATTTTTCGGGATCTTTTTTGGCAATATTGAGTACTGAATCCGCCATTGTTGTCAAACTACTGAAATATTGAGAGAAATTATTGTTGTATTAGCTTTTAAAGCATAGTCAATAAGATATAAAGTGGACGTTGGCTCGTTAACGCCGAACCACTATAAATTCTGAGTGTTATTTTCTTTTCCCTTGTTCTTCATTTGAAATTCTATACTGTTCATAACAATTTGGGTGTTAGGTCCAAATTTCGATCTAACATTTTTGGTGCTTTCACTGAGAAACTCAGTCTTAAAGTTTCACTATTCGCTTCTTTGAGGATTCCAGCGATTCGGATATCATGGATGGAAAAAGATCTAAAGTTTCGCAGACCAACGAAACGATTGAGGAGAGTGTACACGAACTGGGCAACGAAGAAAATTTGGATCGCGGAGCGCAGGGGGCGATCCGATCCGACGAAAACACCTCGTTCCGAGTCGATGAGAACGAGACGATCCGTGCCACTGAAGGGGTTGTCACTCGATCCCGAGGCAACACCTCGCAGCCTCCGCGTACCACGACCACGAGTCGATCTCAGGGGGGCGCAGCGAATCGCCCTCCACGAACCGCAGCTATCCGAACTGATGGTCAGAATACAACTCGACCTGGAAAAGAACCTATGACCCACTCTTATCGTCCAGGAACCTCTGCTCGACCCGGTTCGAGCTCGTTGCGCATAAGAGAGACTGATGATGACCAATATGATCCCGCTGCTCCTGTCACTGAGGGGGATCTCTCTCGCTTCGCCGAAATGTGGGATAGGTTGTTTGATGAGTTGGCTGCCCAAAGGCAGGAAAGTTCCATCCTGCGGCAGAATTTGACGGCTATGGATAGAAGACTTGACGAACTAGCAAGGCAAAGAGCATCACCGGTTCGTCCACTCACCCCAGTATATTCTTCTTCGTCTGAAGAATCGCGGAGACCCCCGCGGCGACCGTATGAGAGAGCCGAAAACATAGAACAGCTTCGGTTCGGGACTCTGCCCTCACAGGAAGAAGAACTAGGGGCGGGGCCCACAAACCGTAATGTGAACAGTCCTATACATAACAGACCACCTCAGCCCCGTCGCCGCACGCATATTCATGATAACAGGGGGCAGCGAAGCCCCGTCCGAGCCCCGGATTTTGTGGCTACTCCCCGAAGAGAGATCAGAGAACCTCGTCGGGCCAGAGGTGCTGACCCTGAACCTCCTTTGACTAGTGCAAACGTTGCGGCCATGGTTCGCCAGATTCTGGCCGACAGCCGTGGACAGCGGAACGAAGATTGGGGGATCGACCGCAGTCATACCCCTTTTACTGACGATATTTTGGATGCGACTTTTCCAAGGCGTTTCAACATGCCACAAATGAACTGATATGTAGGAAGATCTGATCCTGTTCAGCACCTAATGAGATACTCTTGGTCGATGACCGCTGCCGCCGCTTCTGACGCGGTTAAGTGTAAAGCGTTTCCCATATTCCTGGAAGACGTGGCTTTGCTATGGTTTACTCGTCTGCCGGCGAGATCGATTTCTAGCTTCAGGGAACTGAGCGAGAAGTTCGTAGAACAATTCCGTATCTACGCACAGAAGACGAAAACCGTGATCGATTTATTCCTTGTCAAACAGCGACCAGGCGAGAGTCTAAAGATGTACCTGGATCGTTTCAATTTGGCCGCCACCGAGGTTAAAGATCCTCATGAGCCGACCATTGTCGCAGCACTAATTGATGGAGTGGATAAGGAAACTGAATTCGGGAGGTACTTGGCAGGCAAACCACCCCACACCAGAGAGTTATTCTATGAGAAAGCCAATGTATATCTACGCCGGGAAGAGGTATACGCAAACCGAAAGGTTAAAACAACTGATAAGGAGGAAATTCAGAGCAATGTCGCCATCAAACAGACTGGAGACAGCTCAGTGAAAGTTGAAGTTAACGTCGGAAATCAGAATCAGGGTGGTCGCCAGCCGGGTAACAACAATAACAATGGTAACGGCAACAACCGGAAGAGGGGCCGAGGGAATGACTCCCAGAGAAGGACTCGTCCCAGGGCCTTTGAAAGTTATACACCCATCAGTGATACCCTGGAAAATATCTTTATGGATGCGTACGAAGTCCTCCAAAATAAGAGGCCACCTCCTAGAGAATCGACGGAGAAAGAGCGTGAGACAGGGAAGTTTTGTCTCTTTCATCAAATCCACGGCCATTCGACGAATGAATGCTGTCACCTGAGGGATGTAGCCGAAAGGCTGCTTCGAGAGGGAAAGCTAGATGAATACAGAGTAACGCCCAGGGACAGGGGGAAAGCGGTGCAGGCCCCGAATCAGAATCAAAATCAGCTTGCTGCTAGGCCGACTGCTCAGCAAAATGGAAAGAATATTGTTATCAATACCGTTATCGGAGGACTTTATCTTGCTGGGCACATTTCCAAAGCGTTGGATAAATACGTCAGTGCAGCCAAACAACACCTCGAAGTGGGGGAATGTAGCAACCCCGAGGACAGTATCCCGGTGAAGCAGCAGAAGATGATGACTGATGACGTTGTTTTCCGAGAACGAGAAAGCATCGGAGTCCATGCTCCAACTGAAGATCCACTTGTAATTACAATACCCATTGGGCCAGCCACTGTTCATAAAGTTCTGGTGGACAACGGGAGTTCCGTTAATATTCTTTTCAAAAAGGCCTTTGACCAGATGAATCTTGAAATAAAAGACTTGAAGCCCTGCCAAGGGTGGATCCGTGGATTCAACGGAGCATCCACCGCTCCGATGGGTTATGTAGAGTTGCCTGTTACACTCGGGGAAGGAGAACGCCAGAGAGTGAGAATCCTTCCCTTTGTGGTTTTGGATGTTGAATCCCCTTACAATGCCTTCTTGGGCCGACCGGCCCTCGCAAAGTTCAGAGCCTGTATAGCCCCTTGGTGCTTGTTATTGAAATTCCCCACAGAAGATGGCATTGGTATCGTCAGAGGGGATCAAGTTGCTGCGCGAGCATGTTATGTTGCCGAACTAATGTTACTTCGCAATGGAGGGGATATCGAAACTAAAGGCACTTCCCCCCCTTCGGGGGCGGAGACCTTTTAGCAACCAAAGAGGACAATCGTTGGAGAGTTGCCCAGAGAGATGCCCGAGGACATAGATCCCAGAGAGGATCAAGAGCCCGGGGGCAGAATGGCGACTCCCAACGAGGCAACTGTGGATGTACCAATCGATGACAGTGACCCGGAGAAGGTCCTTAAGATTGGATCCCAGTTAAGTCCGAACCTTGCTGAAGAATTGACAAATTTCTTAAAGAACAACATGGATGTATTTGCTTGGACGCACGCGGACATGTGCGGGATATCCCCATCAATCATGAGCCATTCTTTGAGCATTGACCCCAAACATCCTCCAGTAAAGCAAAAAAGGCGAATGCTGGGCCCGGAGAGTTCCGCTGCCTTGAAAGAAGAGGTTGGAAAGCTAAAGAGTAATGGATTTATCAGAGATTCGACCTACCCAGATTGGATTTCGAACCCAGTCCTAGTAAAGAAGGCCAATGGGAAGTGGCGAACGTGTATCGACTTCTCGGATTTGAACAAGGCTTGTCCAAAAGATAGTTTCCCATTGCCTCGAATTGACCAGTTGGTAGACTCGACGGCAGGTCACGAGCTTTTCTCATTTATGGATGCTTATTCAGGATACAACCAAATTCCGATGCATGTTCCGGATCAAGAGCACACTAGTTTTATCACCGACCTGGGATTATATTGTTATGTTGTAATGCCCTTTGGTTTGAAGAATGCGGGCGCTACATATCAGCGTTTGGTCAGCAGGATGTTCTATAACCAGATCGGGAAAACAATGGAAGTATACGTCGACGATATGTTAGTTAAGTCCAAACAATCTTCTCAACACACTACTGACTTGGAAGAGATGTTCGGCATTCTTCGAAAGTATGGAATGAAACTCAATCCGACCAAATGTTCGTTCGGTGTTGCTTCTGGAAAATTCTTGGGATTCATTGTCAGTTCCCGTGGTATTGAGATTAATCCAGACCAAATTGCGGCAATCAGGAACATTCAGGAACCTAGGCAGATTAGGGATGTGCAAAGCCTTGCTGGAAAAGTGGCCGCGCTAAGCAGATTTATCTCCAGGGCCACGGATAAATGCATCCCATTATTTGAATTAATAAAGCGAGGAAAACGCCACTTTAAATGGACACCTGACTGTATAGAAGCGTTTCAGAATTTGCTCAGGCACTTGGAGAAACCTCCGATTCTATCCAAACCAATAGATCACGAGGATTTATTCGTGTATTTGGCAGTGTCATCCCATGCGATCAGCTCAGCGTTGGTAAGGGAAGAGGATAAGGTCCAAAGACCTGTGTATTATGTGAGCAAGAAATTGACATCAGTAGAGCGTAATTATCCACGGATAGAGAAGCTGGCTTACAGTTTACTGATTGCCTCCCGAAAACTTCGGCACTACTTTCAGGCACATCCTATCACCATATACACTGATCATCCACTCAAGCAAGTTTTACAGAGACCGGAGGCATCTGGAAGGTTACTCAAATGGAATATTGAGTTAAGTCAATTTGACTTGAACTTTCAGCCCAGACGGTCAATTCGGGGGCAAGCGATAGCCGACTTCATAGCAGAGTTCACTGTTCCTGAAGAAGATATAGCAGACGAAGAATTGGAACCTTCAAAGTTACTTTTCGATCCTAATGCCTGGAGATTGTATACTGATGGCGCTAGGAACGACGAAAGATCCGGCGCTGGAATAGTGCTTGAAACCCCCGAGAAACGACTGATAACCTATGCCATCCGAATGGAGTTTCAGGCCACTAACAACGATTCCGAATATGAAGCTCTGATAGCCGGATTGAAGATTGCAAAGGAACTAGAAGTCACAAAGCTGAACATTTTCTGTGACTCTAAGTTAGTTGTGAATCAAGTCACTAGAAGATTCCAAGCTAAAAGTGCAAGATTGATTCTATACTTAAAGAAAGTCAAAGAACTGCTGAATGATTTTGATCACTACAGCATATCTCATGTTCCGCGGGCAGAGAACCAGCAGGTAGACAAGTTGGCAAAGATGGCTAGTTCTAACGATCCTAAAGTAACTGGGCTGGCCCCCGTTGAAGTACTTCGGTCTCCCAGCATAGATCAGATGGAAATCGACCTAGTACTAGAGACGGAACCAGAAAGGGAGTCCTGGATGACCCCTATAAAGAATTTCCTAATGGATGGAACGCTTCCGACCAAGAAAAGCGAGAGGCGTAAAGTGATTCGTAAAGCCGCCCGATACGTTCTGCAAGGCGGAGTTCTTTATAGACAAGGGTTTTCAATGCCACTCCTTCGGTGTATAGCCCACGATGACATCGAACGTGTGCTGCAAGAAGTCCACGAAGGCGAATGTGGCGACCACACTGGAGGGCAAAATCTGGCAAAAAAGGTGTTGCGGCATGGTTATTTCTGGCCTACCATAAACAAGGATGCAGTGAGATATGCACAACGATGTGATGCGTGCCAGATATTCTCAAAGATACCCAGAGCACCTCCGAGTCAGTTAAAAACAATGATGAGTCCATGGCCTTTTGCTATGTGGGGAATTGATATCATAGGAAGCCTCCCCCTAGCAAGGGGCGGAGCAAAGTTCGCTATTGTGGCCGTAGATTATTTCACTAAGTGGGTCCAGGCAGAACCACTAACCACAATCACAACTAAACGAGTGATTAACTTCATCGTGAGAAACATCATCTGTCGATTTGGGATTCCAAAGATTGTGATAACAGAAAACGGAACTCAATTCGATAGTGCTGAATTCAGAAATTTCTGCCAAAGATACCACATCGAGAATCGGTATACCTCCGTGGCGCACCCACAATCGAACGGGCAAGTCGAAGCGGCAAATAAAGTAATTAAGTCCATTCTGAAAAGAAGAATGAAGCGGGCCAGAGCCATGTGGGCTGATGAATTGCCTTTGGCACTATGGGCTTACAGGACAACATATAAATCGGCAACGGGACATACCCCGTTCTCCCTTGCTTTTGGAACAGAGGCAGTCATCCCGGTTGAGATAAAGGTACCTTCTCATCGGGTGACTTATTATGATCCGATGACCAATAATGAATTGCTCCTTGAGTCCCTAGATATGATCGAAGAAAAGAGGGATGAAGCAGACCTACGTGCCCTGAGATGCAAACAACAGGTCGCCCGATATTACAACAGAAAGGTCCGAGTCCGAACCTGGGAACCCGGAGACTTGGTTCTGGAACGTGTCTTTCCACCCCCAACTCATATGGGAGCGAAGTGGGAAGGACCGTACTCTATTTTGAGCAAGCTTGATAATGGAACCTTCAAGCTAGCAACCGTAGATGGACAGTAAATCCCCAGAGTGTGGAATGCCCAACATTTACGGCCATATTTAGCATGAGAGTTTCAAATCTACTCTTTTTCTTTGTTAAAAAACTATGTACAAGGCATGACTTGCCTAGAATAGTCTGATTTCTTAAAGCAAGGGATTATAAAGTGGACGTAGGTCATGATTCGACCGAACCACTATAAAAATACTGTGTGTTATTTGCCTTTATTGCACCTTTATTTATTTGCCTGTTTATTTTTATGAAAAATCAATATGAATAGTCCAGGTACCCGAAGTCTGGTGCCAACAGTTCATCCCGTAGACTAATCGGAGGGACCCAAAGTTTTGACAAAGGCTCCAACTGCTCGTCCGGCTAGCTTTAGTCCATAGAGTATGGGTTAAAGTATACCAAGGATGAGTTTGATGAGAATGCATGATTGCAGACTGCTTAATCTGTGACTCTAACTCTCCAGAGAAGAGAGAGAGTATAAAGGACACGAAAATCGACATCCACAAATAACGGCGGTGTACCATGATCGGAGCTGCCTAAGCATGAACTCTAACTCTCCAGAGAGAGGGAGAGTATAAAGGCGTCTCCGATTGAGCGCTGAGAAAGAGCTCCTTTCCCGCTGAAGGATCGGGAAGCGAGTGAATCGCTGAGCTCGAACTCTAACTCTCCAGAGAGAGAGAGAGTATAAAAGCGTCTCCGATTGAGCGCTGAGAAAGAGCTCCTTTCCCGCTGAAGGATCGGGAAGCAGGTGTATCGTTGAGCTCGAACTCTAACTCTCCAGAGAGAGAGTATAAAAGCGTCTCCGATTGAGCGCTGAGAAAGAGCTCCTTTCCCGCTGAGGGATCGGGAAGCGAGTGAATCGCTGAACTCGAACTCTAACTCTCCAGAGAGAGAGAGTATAAAAGCATTTCCGATTAAGCATTGATCAAGGTATTAGGAATTCGGTGCCAAACAACTATCCTATGAAATCTTCTAAGTCCCCCATATTCAGAAATAGGGGGCAACCTACCAATAAGCCTATCCGATTCCTAGTAAACCCCCGTCAGACGTCATGATAACAACTGGTTGGGGGCACATATGCTCGCATGCAAATACGGAACTTCAATACAGCAACGCAATATGAAAATTCTCCTTTGGCTATCTGTTATTTGATTACTTTGTAATTATTATTAGTTAGCTAATGATTAAACATAGAAAGTTTATCTGAATACAGGTACACAATGATGCAAGGAGAGATAAACCGTTGTTCATGTACTGCGAATCAACAAAATGAAAGAACAACCTAGAAACAAAAGGTGAGGACCAGTCTCACAATTACACTTCCTGGCCAGTGGAAAACCTAAAGGCAAAATATCAACAAACATCAACAAACATCCTATTTACGCTTAGCCCTCTTCTCTTGCTTCTGCCTCTCCAGTCTCTCCTTGTCGGCTTCAGATGGGTCCCCTTTCTTCCTCTTCCGCTTATCTACGAGGGGAACATCCGATTCTTCTGAAGTTTCCTCTTCCACCTCTTTTCTCTTGCTTCTACTGGAAAGGGAAGCCGGAAAGTCATCGGGGTTTGAGAAGTGAAGCTGTCGGCTGATGGACTTGGACGGGATTTTCATAATCATCCCAGTTTTGGGATCGAACTCTGCAAGAGGGACCACGTCCAAAGCCTCATCTCCCACCTTCTTTGAAGCCAACTCTTTCTCTTGTCCGGCTTTTCGGCTGGCCAGGGGTTCCTCATCATCATCATCATCGGCCTTTTTGGAGCCGGTAATGTCCTCTTCGTCATCAACATGGCGACCATCCATGTCTTTTAAAGCTTCGATGGTCTCGGCATCCCTCGGTACATCGGTGCTAGCTGCCGGGATGCTTCCTTCTACTGTTGTGACCTCGACCCGCTCTGAGACATCGGTACCAGCACCCGGCAGGACAGCCTCCTTCTCCACTTCTCTCTCTTTTCCAGCGCCCTTGTCGACGGGCTCGCCACCTGCATTACGAGAGGCACACATTACTAATTCAATTGGTTGTTCTGCCAAACGACGACAATTCGTAATTGCTTTAACAAATTGCGGGGAAAGGAGAGAGATACCTTCAGCGGATCCTCCCTCTTGAGTAGTTCCAGATGCTCCAACAACCACGGGAGTTAGGCCTAAAGGGATTAGCGGATCGTCAGGATGGTAGTCTTCAACTTCGGAGGTTTTAGGCTTCGCAGCGGAACTGGAACCTTCGGAGGTTTTAGGCTTCGCGGCGGAACTGGAACCTTCGTCAATTTTGCTTTTACCTTTAGCCATGGTTCTCTCCTTCTCCATTTCCGCCAGGATTAGGCGACGACCCTCTGCCAGGTCCTCGGGCTCGTTGTCTCTTAGGATGCTCTTCATCAATTCATCCTCGTTGATCTCCTCGACACCAGTCTGTATTTTTCGCCCTCCACGATGGCATCCCATAAGTTGGCCAAAGTAACATGGTAATCCGGGATCCATGAGATGTTGCGAGTTTTAAGAACTTGGCCGAGGAAATCAAAAATCATCTCTTCGAACCCCTCAATCTCTTTCTCTCTTGCAAGGAGTTTGTTGTTAGAAGCAGTGGCCATTTCAATGGCGCTCTCAACGTTCTTTTCGGCAAGAGCTGCCCGTCTCTCCGCGTCCGCAACCTGGTCACTCAAAATCATCTTTTCTTGTTCTGCCAGAGCCAAACTTTCTTTTAGACTCGTTTTCTCCGCCTCCGAGGCAGCCTTCTCAGCTTCAAAATGACCTTGTGTTGTTTTCAACTCAATATTGGCCATTTTGAGATCTTCGACCTCCTTCTTTAAAGCCATCTTTTCTTGGCTATTGGAATCCAGTTCTGAATGAAAGCGCTGCTTGGCATTTTCCAATTCAGTCTTATAATTTGCAGCGTCCCTCTGTGCCAAGGCAAGCTGGGCCTGAGCGTCTTCCAGATCCTTATCCAATTTTGTCCTAGCTCTTTCGTTATTTTCGAGTTTTGCCTTGGATCTGTGTGCTTCTATTTCAAGTGTTCGGATGACTTCCGAAAGGTTAACGGCATGCTTTTTCATCATCTCGTACTGCTTGGCCACATGACGAATGTGCCCGATAACTTCACTATCCCAGTTTTTAGGAACCGGTTCCAAGGCAGGAACAAATACCATCCTATCAAAGAACATTCCTGGAAATTGTTCCCGTAGCTTTTCCAACCTACCTTGGATCTCGGGACCCTGGACGTAATCCCGTGAACCGGGGGCAGCTAACTCTGGTTGGCTGGTGGGGACAATGTCACTTCCCTCCTTCTCAGTCTCTTTGGATGATTCTCTGTCCCTATCTTTGGATTCGTGACGTCTTTTGGACGACCGACTATGGGAAGGTGCACTCTTGGGAGGAGTCAACTCTTTTGGATGTTTCTTTCCCCCGGTCGAGATTGTCGGATGACTCGAGGGCCTGATAGAGGTTGATTTAGGTGGAGATCGAGGTTGCGAGGAACTCGGCCTATGAGGAGGACCGCGAGGGCGCTCTGTATCCGGGCGGAGGCTAGGTGTGCCCTCACGAAGAGAAAGATATGAGTAAGATTTCCTGCGGGACATCGCTCCTGTAAAAAGAAAAGAAGAGCATATTATAACTTTGAATATCCACGATATAATAGTGCAAGGTCCGGTAGTGTGTGTGAGGTGTGCATCCCGTATAATTCCCCCTAACAGACCCGGGCCTGGAGACAGGCTCATCTGACCCGTTTCCCGTTCCATTGTTGAAGCAGTCGCCTGTTCGGGGGCAGAAAAGAAAGGCTCCTCGCCGAAGTCTTTTTCTGTATATTCGATATCGGGTAGAGGGATTTTATTCAGCTCGTCAAATAACTGTTCTTCTGTCAAGTCGTCATCGCCAACAGTTTCCATTGGAGCAGAGGTAGGGATTTCCTTAGACACATCACCACGGAACTCGTCCCCTCTGTATATATTCAAGTCTTCGTCGTCTTGGATGACTATCGGAGAAGGACTTTTGCGAAATTTAGTTGTTTCTACCGCTTGTGAAGTTCCCTCTCCCTCTGCTGGGGGCACATATTTATAAGGTTTGCCGCCGGTCCCGAGTCCAAATCTTCTATCCAGAAGACGATGCTTATGAAGGTTGTCATCAGTAATGCATTTTTTAATCCTTAAAAAGTCGGATCTGCTTTGCAAAAGAATGGACAACCGGTTGTTGTATAGTGCACCCTCTGTTTTCGGGAAGACATGATCTGTTTAAGACAAAGGAAAAAGCGGAAGAATGTTAATACTTAGACTCCTTAAGCAAGATATTCGACTTGGTGATCAAAGTTTACTTGATTTGAGCCATCTCCGCGAGCATCCAGCCTGTTTCCTTATGTAAAACCAGTCGGACTTAGGATCCCCGATGTTGCTGTATCCATCGTACAGAACTTTCCTGTTCGCCACGGATTCAAAAAAGGAAAAGTTTGGAGTCGCAGAAGAACGGTGCTTGAAGAGAAAGAAGAACACCAGATCTCTGAATTTAAGCTCGGCATGCAAGATCTCCGCATAAGCAACATATAAAGAGTATAGAGATGCGTAGGCGTTTGGATGAAGCTGCATCGGAGCAATGCCTAGTCGTCTTAAGGTTTCAATGGCAATCGGAGGAAACGGAGGAATAGCTCCTACTAGACACATTGTTCGACTGATCGACATGTACCCTTCCGGTGTTAGATGGGGTCTATCTTCATTTCCAGGCGTCAAGACATCGTCCCAAGGAATGCCGTGTCTTAAGCAGATTCTCTTAAGTTTTATCTCGTCAAGCTTGGACGCTAAAGAATCAGAAAATTTATCTATCTCGAGTGCGCCTGGGATCTCGTCAGGAGCTCGCTCATCAGTCTCAGAGTTGTTGCTAGATGAAGTACTTTCTGTCGGATCTGATTCTGTAGCTTCATACTCAGATCCAGAATCCTCACCTCCCGGGTTGATTGGAGGAATTTTGGGATTGTACTGTTCAGGAGTCTCGGATTCTACTTCTGCTACGGATCTTGGAGAAGAGTTATCGTTCGACATTGCTGCTGGGACGAGAAAATGTGAACAATAAGATTAAACACTACCCATCCCCCGTGTGTGCAAGTGGTGGTGTGAGTGCTTGTGTGTGCGCATTATTAAAAATAATAATAAAGCATGAAAGCAGTCAAGGTTATCAGAAGTCGTTAGTCGTCATATGCAGTCAAATCATGCGGTCATTTAGTCCAGAAAGTCCAACGTCGCGGTTCTAGCCTAACTGTTCAAAGTTTTATGGTGACAGGAGGTTGATTAAAGTCTGAAATTTCTTCGTATCGTTAGCTGTAGTACGGATCGCAAGCACAGGGATCGCCCCCCTTTTCGACTCGCGGAGCATAGGAATCGCCCCCCATCGAATCGCCAGATGAAGGGATCGCCCCTTCATGAACCGTTGCGACTCCCACGATCCGTCCCTTCGTGGCCACCTCGATCTGTCGTCTCGCCACTCGCATTCGTCTTCCATCTTTGACCACGAACCGAAACGGCCTTCTGTTTTCTTCTTCTTCCTCCTCCGTTTTCCTTCTCTCCTTTCCTTCTTCGAACTCCGAGCTCTACGTCACTTGGCCATGGCATTTTGATGATCTCGTCAGAAAAGCACGAATTCTCACCGTTTCCAGTCGAGAAAGTTCGTGGAAGAACGGCGTTCGCAAATAAGAATACTTTTAGTGGAGTTACCTTTCTAAGGATTGAAAGAATGCTTGGATTTTCGAAGGGTCAAAAGATTTGGGTTCGCTCCTGGGTAATGTAGGCGAAACGATTCGGTAGAAAAGAAAGAGGAAGGAGAATGAAGGGGAGGGGGTCGGCTTATATAGGCAAAGAAGGTGACCGTTTGTCTCCCCTTCTTTGTCTTATTCGGTCCACGAAGCACCATGCAGGCCACGATCCAAAGATGGAATCGCATAGAAGCCCACGGACCGCTTTGAAACAATGGCCCACAAAACTCAAAGCCCGACACGGCTCGAAGGAGAATACGCCCCGTTTCGCACAAAGGCCTAGATACTCGGCACGAGACGGGCAGATGACCAAATCGGACCGTGTCGCCCTATGGCGATCCGATTCATACATGTGTCGATTTGAACCAATGCGGCTGTTGATTTACGTCCCTTCAGGAGAAGGTAAATGAGAATCTTCGAAGCATGTTCCATCATCGATAAAACATACTTCGAGGGGGCAAAATGTTGGCTCGCTTTTTGATCAAGCCACAAAGGATCATTCGTAAGAGGAGAGCAGGAAACCACGATATTTAAGGACATGAAGGAATCGATTCGCGTACCATCATCTCGCCCAAGATCGATTCGCGTACCATCGTCTCGCCCAAGATCGATTCGCGTACCATCGTCTCGCCCAAGATCGATTCGCGTACCATCGTCTCGCCCAATATCGGGTCGCCCCTTTTTATCAGCGAACGATACAACCGGGCGATCCGATCCAAACTCATGTTATTATCCCAAGCGAACCGATCCGATCCCCTGGTGCATGGCGAACCCTCTGACCTGTTCAAGCGAGAGCTAGTCTTCAGCGATCCGAATCGCACGGGTCTGGCGACACGTGTCCCCAACCGTTATCCGAGCTAATTCTCCCCATCTGCACGATCCGATTTTCAAGCAAATCACGACACCTGTCCACAACGGCTAGTTTGACTGTTTCTTCAACGGTGGCGATGCGATCCGATGATCTCAGGATTCGTGCCACGTGTCCGCGATCCGCCTGGCAAAATCAGCTATAAATAGCCCCGAGCTTGGCATTTTTCGGGATCTTTTTTGGCAATATTGAGTACTGAATCCGCCATTGTTGTCAAACTACTGAAATATTGAGAGAAATTATTGTTGTATTATCTTTTAAAGCATAGTCAATAAGATATAAAGTGGACGAAGGCTCGTTAACGCCGAACCACTATAAATTCTGAGTGTTATTTTCTTTTCCCTTGTTCTTCATTTGAAATTCTATACTGTTCATAACAATTTGGGTGTTAGGTCCAAATTTCGATCTAACATTTTTAAAATGTTGAGTAAACATTTATTTAAACCATCATATGCGTTTATAATTCCTTTTATAACTTCGTTATAAAACTAAAGTTTTATATGGAAAACTCATTTATAATCCCTTTTCAAAACTCAGTCATATTCCATTTCAAAATTGGTTACCTACTTAAATGTATTTAATTTAAGAAGTAATTACTTAAATTATTAAAATAATACTTTACTTTGTTATTAACTAGAATTAGTATTAAATTTCTTTTTAAAATCTTATTCAAGTTAAACAACTATATTCTAAATTATTTCATTTCTCATTGGCACAAATAATTTAATTAAATAATCAGTTTTAATTAAAATAGTTGACATGGTAAATTCTTAAACATGGTTAACTCGTTGATCAAATTTAACTCGTCTTTTCATTTAAATTAATTAATGAATTAACTTAAATAACCTTATTTACTTCGATTAATATTAAGTAAATAATAATGTAATCTCATTTTAATTGTTTCTTAAGAACAATTAATCTCAATTATGAATCATTTAATAATTTAGATGAGGCACGTGCTTCTCACTCGGCTGATTTATTTATTTTATAAACTTCATTTTTAAATCATATACTTAAAAATCTATATTCAGTTATAAAATAAATTTCATAACTCCATTTTTATCGATTTACCTGAAGGTAAATCCATATTTCAAAACAATTGATTTATCAGCCAAATACTGCCAATTAGTCAAAGAATACTTCCCATTGGTTAAACAAAACAATATGTTGAATTTCAGGTCAATAATCATCAATCAAATCAATCATCCAAACAGATGAGTTTAAACAGTTCATATAATGATAATATGAAAATAAATAATATCCAATATATTTGAGGAATCCGGTTGGATCCCTCCAACCTGTTCTTCTCTGCATCAAAACGGGTTACTTCATATGATATCATTCAATTCAATTATACTAGTTAATTCTATAACAGTAAAATAACAGCAGTTTAATATAAATCAATTTATTTAACAATAACAACCAATTCAAACAATTCAAGCCACTAGTTAAATTAAACACGTTTATTTATAAACGTGTTCAACAAGGTAAGTTATCTTGTTTTGTAACAACCCTTAAAAACAATTGGTTTTCATTTAAATTCAACTAACATGTAATGAAACTAATTCAATATATATATATATATATATATATGTAAACGGTTAATACATAACAAACAATCAGCAAATATAGCACACAATAAAAACCCGACTTATACGAAATATTAGTGGGAAGAGAAACAGAGTGAGTTTAATTCACTTTTATTTGATTACATTGTTTAAATAGTTGGTTTTAATTAAATTAAACAAGCGTTTAATTTAATTAAAAATCCCAGTTGATTCCAATACTGTCCAGATTGGTTCCATGATGTCGTGCTCGTCGTTGCGTTTCTAATGACACTTTGTTTATCCAATTCTGTTAATATACAAACGAATTATAATGACTATAAGTTCACTGTTCTTAATAAACTAAATTAATTCCTTAATTATTAATTAATTATAATTATTCAATAATCGCTTGACTTTAGAATACCGGCCGACTATTTCTTTCTTACGAGTGTCCATTGGTTCTAGTTCATTGCATTCTTGGTTCGTATTGTCTCTTTTCAAGATTGGTATTAGTACAATTTGAAATAAACATATTAGTTCCTTATTTTAAATTACTAAAAACCAATTATTATTTTACACAAATCAGGCCGATCTCTATTTCATTCAGCTGCATTTCGTCATCTTCATTTGTCCTGTACATACGGTCTACCTACACATGATTTATAAGTGACTTTTACTTAGGATATAATTGGCTTGTTAAAATTAAATAATTATATTATATTTAGTTTTAGTTACTTTGCTCACATAGGAATAGACTGATTCCTGTTCAGCTTTGCTCCAGAAGCCCTAAGGCACTACACGCTTGCTTCTGTTCAAACAATATTTTCCCACTAAGCCCAATCACCTATATAATTTCATGTCATCTTCATTTGACCCCATCATCGATTCTAGCTCCTGATCGAAGACTTACCCTGCACATCCATTTCCCTCTGTATCATACACGACCTGATTTAGTTTAATGCAACATTCTTAAAACAATTAAATAAAAACTAAATTAATTTACTAATAACTTAGTTACGTTTCCATTCAAACAACTGAGGCCGATCCTTTCTCTTTGATACGTGATTCCATTACCTCATCCCAAAATTCCTTCAGCACTGAAAGCATACCCACGCCGCTAACGTCATTCACGCTACCGGAGAAAGATCTACACCATCCAAGAGCAGCTTCGGACCAACCTTCTCCTTCGACATTGATGGCATATGGCTCAACACTCCCCTTCGCTACTAAAACCCCTTGAACACAGTAGATTTCGAGTGCTGATACAACCACTACAACGCGTAACACTTCATCCCAACCCTTCAATATCTAGCCCTCATTTAGCCCTACTAAATTGTAGTTGAAGTCGTTTTGGTTTGAGTTATAAATTGCGAGATTGGAGATGAAATTTATCGCGTGTTTGCAGCTGTTCAAGAGGAAATGGAGGCGCAAGCGTACTGACCAAGGAAATACACACTGACCATTTTTTTACGTTTGTTTGGTCCTCAAATAGAGAGAATTGATAAATTAAATATTAGTTTATTATAATGAAACTTAATGGTGAAGAAATGCCCGAAAACATCAACAAACAATCTCCGTTTTTCGATAAAAATGCTAATCCTAGCATTAAAAAATATTCCGGACCCAATGGAGCAGGTTTCGTCGAATTTCGAAGTCTTTTGTGAAAAGTCATTTATAAATATTGATGAAAAATCAAGCATTTAAAATTCGTATAATTACAGAAAAAATCCAAAAAATATGGGACCTTGACATTTTACAACACCTCTTCCTAACGAATCCAATGAATCTTGTTTCGTTAAATTTAGAGTTGGTTGGACCAGTCATTTATTCGTTAAATGTTACCCCTGTCTAAATAATCTAAACAATTAAATAGAAACAGAGACGTTTTTGGCCACCGAAGTCACATACAACATCAGTTTGCCACGAAATTTGATTTTCTTACAATAATTTAACGGTACGGTTCCAATGAAACTAATTTCATCGAAAACTGAGACCGTTTGCAAAAATTACAATTTTTAACGCTTATATAATATCGATTAAAATATTATATAAATTCTCAAATAATTCAAATAAATCATAATTAATTATTTTTATTGTGTATATCAAAATATAATATATATACAACTTCAAATAAAATTACACAACTTGATATTGACCGTCTTGGATTAACCGATATTCAATCTTTATTAAAAATCCTTATTTATTTATTAATAAACATTATATTTTAATGACGATTTCCATAGTGACTATTTCAAATTTTGATTTGGACATAACTTACCATCTATAACACGAAAGCTGAAATTTTCTCTTTCATATGAAAATTATAAACAATTAGATTCCAACATTTCTTGTTTCACAGAAATCGAACTTAAATCGTATCCTGTATTTCAAATCAAAGTTCAAAACTCCATATTACGAACTACAGCGCCATTTCGAGCTCATTTATAATCAAATATAATTTATATACATATTCAATCGTCGTTTTATTACTGAATTCAATATTAAAATCGATTAAAATTCCAAATATATTATTTAAAATAATAAATTTAATTAAATATTTGACTACCAAAATTATGGGACATTATATTTTCACTATTCAAATAATAAATGGATATTTATATCATATTTCAAGAACCAAAAAGTGTATCCACATTGTTTGAAATACGAGTGTCGAATATTCAAACAACGCTTCTTGTGCAGGTGAGTAGTAAATAGTTCATGTGCTGAACTCATGCAATCACACATACAATTAGATAAAAATCAACAATGACAATTCATATGTTTTCAGTTACAAAATAAATAACTGTACAAATATTTTAGTGAGAGAATTCTCACATTTGTTTCCACTGCTCCATTCTTTATTTGCAGATTGTATTTTTCAACTAAATTAAATGTGCGTTTAATTTAGTTAAAATCCAATTTGCTTCGTATCCATTCTGGTCAGTTCCATGTTGCAGAGTTCTCATCCACGATGACAACGAAACTGAAATTGCTGGATTTCGACCACGTATGAGAAAGATGTGATTTTTTTTATTCTAATGAAATTTTTAAATTAATTAATATAGTAATTAATTAAAATAAAATCATCACCTTTCTCTATTAAAGCCTCCAGGCCATTGTCGAACTTTGCTCAAAACCTAGGGTAGGAATTTGCGCAAAATCTGTGAAGCTTAGTGTCGATCAGATTGTACCACATTGAAGAGCTCCGAGAGCAGCACCTACCCTTGCCACATCAGCGAACTCGGCGGCTTCTTGGTGGCGTAATTTCCGGTCGAACGACGCACCTTTGTGCGATCGATTCGAGAAAAATACCCAACTCCAGATGTTAACACCCATATGGATTTGAAGAGCATGGAGAGTACAACAATATTGCTTCAGGAATTTTTGGAATTCATAGCGTGGATTGACAGACCTTGAGGAGAGAAGTTAAGAGCGTGTATTGTGTTTGATCGTAACTGGTAGTGGCGTGATTTTTCTGAAAATGAATTAGGTTTATAAAAAATCCTATTTGCCGATATTTATATTTAATATATTTTAATTTCCAAAAATAGTGATTTTACATCCGAACTCCAAATGAATCCCAACGAATGTCGCCCCAGCTAAATACACCCATTCCGGACACAATGGAATATGTTTCGTAAGCCAATTTGACTGTTTCAATAAGTTTTTCTCAAAATTAAAATATAACGTTCAATACTGAATCTGAACGTACATTTTAATTTACCAGGGCTACATACTGACTCCTAAAATTATAGAAAAATAAATATAGCTATGTTTTGATGATACAGTCCTAACAAAATTAATTTCGTCAAATTTGAAGGCCATTTGAAAAGGTGTTTTTTCCAGTTGATTAAGTTTAAACTGAAATTATGAAACGCGTTTAAATTTACCACGCTCACATGTTAATTCCAAAAATTATGAAATTTGAAGCCTAATAATAATTAGACATTCCGGATCCAACAAAGGTGGTTTCATCAAAAATGGAGGTCATTTGCAAATTGGCTATTTTTAAGGGCTATATATTATATAAAAAATATATAAATTCTATAGCGACTATTCTAAATTTTAATTTATCCATAACATACAATTTACAAAGTGAAATCTCAGTTCCTTACACTCGTTAGAAAACTACAATTCAAAATATTCAACATTTCTTGTTTCATTGAAATCCGATTTATTTTGAATCCTATACATTCAGTTGAAATTTAAAATCGAATTTTCAAACTACCGGGACATTTCAGGCTCGTTTTATAATTAAATTAAATTTATACGTTCTAACTTCGACTTAAATTAATTTTCAATCGTTATTATTTAAAATAAACCATTTTAAATATTCAAAACCCATTAAAATAGCTAAAATAAAAAAATTAAATTGGTTTAGAAATTCTGGGTTGTTACAATCTCCCCCACTTATAATCTTTTTCTCCTCGAAAAGTAACGGAGCTGAAAGTTGTTTAACTAACCAAGTCAACTTTCATTCTGGCTTGAGTTCTTCAAATTTTCTGTTTCTAAGAACTTTCTAATATCTTAAAATTTTGGCTAACACCCTAAATTTTCAATTTTTTTTTTGCCATAACCTCCTTTGTACGGGCTGATTGGTAAAACCATAACTTGCCTCGCAGGGCCCTCATCAATCAAAAAGAAAAAGGAAAAGCTAAGGGGCTTGCCAATCGGCTCATCAAATCATCAAAACCCAATAAATACAACAAACGTGTACCTATTTGTCGAGCATGCAATTTTATTCCTCTTCTTAGCTTCCATGTTATGACCTGTTCAACATATATAGATGTACATATATCAAATTGCAATCAATTTTCAATTTAGTTCAATATTAATTCAATTTGGCTAGATTTTACCTTCCATTCACAATTGGTTTGATCATTCCAATATTATAAATTAGTTGAACTAATAATCACACATCACCACCAGCAGTCCATTAGTTGATTATCTTTTCAATCATATAACTTTTCTACATATATACTCAAAAATCATATTTTCAATGCCAGAACACCAATAATAAATTCTAACAAGGTTTTGGTTCTCACACCAACCAATTGGAAATATATAGATATCCCACTTTCGAAACTCGAACATAAATACTGATGATGCTATAGCGATCATCAGGATCATCTCCAGGCAACTAGAGTGCGATTGTATATTAGTCAAGTATATTTAAGACTTTGAATATACGTTTGCGAGACGTATATGCAAAACCTTCTTATACTCGATAGTCCAAATTCAATTTAAAATAAAATACCCAAATATGTATAATAAGATATAATTTTCAAAATTAAATTCATTTTATTTTTATTTTTAAAATAATACTCTTCAAACTCATTCTAGGATACTACTAATCCTATCTCTAACGGGTTATCCTTATAGGATATTACTAATCCTATCTCTTATGAGTTATCCTTATAGGATATTACTAATCCTATTTTTGATCAATTCAATCGTTTGGTTCTAATATGTCTTATTCTCGAGCTTTCTAAACCAAAGCTCTGATACCAAACTCAAACAACCCAGACTCCCCTGATCCCCGATGAGACGAAGGAGCCTGGCTTGCTTTGAGAATACGACGCATCAGATATAAACGATAGAACATTTCATTTGTAACACCCCGTGAATTCTATAACGTTAAACTTCACGAATTAAAGTATAATTAATTATAAATGATGAAAACAAGGGAAATGGGTTACGCCATTGCGTTCATCCCGAAATTTTTCTTGAGATAGAGCTCAAGTTTGCGTAAAACGGATATCGTATGAAGAAGATATGGACGAACGAAGTTGGGCGAAAAACCAGAAAACGGGTCAGAATGCACTGGCGCACTTGGGAAGTGCGCCAGAATAGAAATGAACTGGCGCACTTGGGAAGTGCTCCAGTACATTTTTAGCCTGGCGCACCTGCCAAGTGCGCCCAGGTCAGAATGACCTGCTGGTCAGGTCTTGGCTGGCCTGATCAGGGTCTGGTCGAATTTCTGAGCCTTGCTGTAACACCCCGTGAATTCTATAACTGTGAAATTCACAAATTAAAGTATAATTAATTTGAAATCAAAGAACTAAGGGAAACGGGATATGCCGTTGCGTTCGTCTCGGAAAAATACGCGAAATAGAGTCCGAGTTTTTGAAAAACGGAGTTCGTATGAAGAAGATATGGCCTCCGGAAGTTTCTGAATTAAGTTTAAAAATTCGAACAGCTCAGAAAGACAATTCAAAATTCAAAATCGGGCCCAATTGGCCAGGGCGGGAAAACTCCAGCCTAAGCCACCCAGGTCGACTGGGATGTCGACCTGGGCTAGCCATGTCGACAGGGCTGTCGACAGGCCTGTCGACAAGGCTGTCGACCTGGTCCAGACCCAGGTCGAACCCAGTCCACCCTGGCTGGCCTAGTCTGTGTTTGGCCGATTTCCAGAAGCTTGCTTTGTCACTAGGGCTAGGTGGCAGGCTCTAATTGGTCTCTCTTTCGAATGAATGGCTACGATCAATCCAAGCAACATCGATGGTCCTAATCAGTTCATAAACTCTATAAAAATGACCCTAGACTCAACCTAATCTATTCATTCAAAAATAAGAACGAGGCCATCATGCTGCGGAGGAACGACTAGGAGTAGCCACCAATTTGGGAGAAGACTAGGAGGCAAATTCTAAAGCATAAAGCAACTCAAAACAAATCAAATCAACAAGAAGTCGCATCTCCAATTGGAGAATTCGCCACACGATTGTAAGTACAGTATTATTCTGGTATGAACAAATAACTGTGTTTGGTTTGTACACTTAATTTGTGGTGATAAGTAATTCATAATTATGCATTGTTATGATTCTAATCGATTAGAATTTTGTGATGTAACGATTGGATATGAAAGTATGTTATTCATTATAAAAACTACATGTTTGCGGTAGTTTCATGCAAGTGTACGTTTAGATATTCGCAAAGCATGTTATTCATTATAAAAACTACATGTTTGCGGTAGGTTTATGCAAGTATACGTTTGGAATATTCGCAAATTATGTAATTCATGTTGAAGCTACATGTATGTAGTTGTTTAATTGAAATTCATGCAAGTTTGGGGTTTTGCTACTATGCCATCATAATGTGTATTTTTGCACAAAAATCATTTTTGTGGGTAATTGGAACAAATTTGGGTTATTATAATTCATATGAAATTATGTTGAAAATTTGGCATCATGGTCTATGCATTAAGCCATACTTTTGCACTAGAAAACCTCTTTGTGAACTTATGAATATGAGTAGGCTATGTTGGATATTTTGCATAATTGAAAAACTGAATATGACTAGGCTATGTTGGATATTTTGCATAATTGAAAAACATGTTAGGCCTATATTGTTCACAAGAATTATATAATAATATATGTGACACATAGCTAGGCTAAATTTACAATCCCCTTTGCAAGTTTGTATGAATAAAACAACCATGATTTCGTTTTTTTAGGAATATTTATGCCATAAGTATATTTGTGCCATGGTCATGTGAATAGATTTAAAACCATGATTAAGTTGGAATAATTCTAGTTGAACTATGCTTTTGTATTAGTAACAAAAGTAAACCCCTTTGTAAACATGTAGGAATCTT
This sequence comes from Allium sativum, assembly GCA_030737875.1. Lineage (NCBI taxonomy): Eukaryota > Viridiplantae > Streptophyta > Magnoliopsida > Asparagales > Amaryllidaceae > Allium > Allium sativum. Next base: position 652,036,982 of record CM060918.1, read on the forward strand.
ATGAACATGATTTGCTTATGTTTGACATTATGCCTAAATAAAAACATAGGTTTATGTTGTAGTTAAGACTATGTGTCAATAATGATATCCAATTTAGATTCTTATCTCAACTACAAGTTTACATGCTTTGAATCATGTCACTTATGCTTTATGACCAAAGTATACATTACTACTATGCAAGTACACCAGTTTCTATTTTGTAGTTCCAACGTTATGTTGCAAGTTCATGCGTTCACATTCCCCTTCTTGTGTATGTAATCATTCTTTAAGCCTCCCCTTTTCACATGGCTAAGTTGGGCTTAAAAAGGCTAAGCCTAACATATATATAATAAACGAGCGAATTAAACGGGGGTAAATAGCGTTGGGCCAAATTAATTAGTAAATGAAAATATAAAGTAAAGGGGCCCAAATTCAAGTATTGGTTGGGCCCATGATTGGTGTAACCTTCACACCATTGATTTTTAATAATGGGCCGCAAATATTTACATATAAGAAAATAAAGAAGAAAGACAAAATATGTAAATGTAGAACATACGATGTGTTTAACCCGAGGTTGGATTGAGTTGTGATGTAAACCTGCCCGGAACTGCCCGGCTGTCCAGTAGTCACAACAATACCTATCCAATGTGGGTGGTTAAACATGGAGCCCAATAAGGACCCGAGGTTAGACTGAGTTGTGGCGTAAGACTGCCCGGAACCAACCGGCAACAGGCAGCCACAACAATACCTGTCTAATGTGAGAGGTCAAGGCTTTAATAAGACAATTAAGGCTGAGTCAGGATTGTTAGGATTAAGTAAACTAAAGACTTAATCAAAATGGAACATGCTAAACTAAACAGACTGATTGGGGGGTTAGGTTATAAAACACTTAACCAACTTAGCATGTTGGCTAGAAATAGAAAACCTAGTAGCAGGGGACCCTTTTCAGCAGTAACCCTATAAGGTGTATCATGATACCCTGAAACTAGGCAGGGCGGGGCACGATTACTGGGCTGATTGTAAGAGGTCAAATCGACGGCGGTGGTGTAGCAGTGTAGGTTCTAACGGGGTGCGGGCGTGCATACACTCCGGCGCAGAAAAATAAAGCACTGGGCACCAGTAGCATACCTGTGCATTCTAAGGTTGTGTCGGGCCGCCGCCATGGGACTTGATACACCCCATGGTGGGACCAGCATAGGTAACTACAACATCGGGGGCCGTAAGACACATGTAACTATGCGAGTAGGAGCCGATCATCATAGAATGGATCACTTCACCCTGATTATGGGGTGCCTGTTGGGAACTAGTTTATATGGGTTCAGAGATTAACATGGGGTACGATAGTATATTCGACCCTAGACAACTTAACTAAGTTTATAGTGCTTTCCCACTTCTTGTTTATACTTATCATACCCAGTTCTTTATTCATAGTCAGAATAGTCCTAGACTTACTCAGGCTTTATGTCTGACTCTACTTTTCTTTCGTCTTCTTTTCTTCCGTTCCCCCCCAGGTCCACAGGGAGGGAACACTGCAGCTTGACCGGCCTTAACATCCAGCTTGAAGAGGAGAAATGTATTGCTTGGACCTTTTCGTTTTGAACTATGGCTTTGGACAACCACTATGGGGCTTTTGCAGTTTATCTATGTTTTCTTTATGCTTCTTTAAATAATGTAATCAAGACAGATTATGAAAGTGTTATGGTATGTTCTTGGAAAAGATGTAAGACAATTATGGTGATGTAGTAGTAGCACGTATTTGCTTTTATGAAATAAAAGTTATTGTTTTTCCGCTGTTTACAAATATGTGTTCTTATATCTGTCTTGTATATATGTGACTTATACTTATAAACCTCCACCAAAATTAGGGCATTCCCTTTGAGAGTGACCCTAACGGAGGTGGGGTGTTTTACTTGGTATCAGAGCATAGGTTTACCAGATAAGATAAAAAGTTTTGAAATTTTATTTTCAAAAAGAAAATTTAAAGAAGCATTTTTAAAAGAAAAATATTATTTTATTTTAAAAAGGCAAAGTTCCCCCCAAAGCCATAGGTACTATCTCTTATCCTTCGTTCTGAATCTATCCTTTTTGTTTCAGCATGTCCGAAGAACTTAACTTGCCAGAAGGGGTACCGATACCTGGTTGGTTTAGACGATTCTTAGAAGCAAGGGCCACTCAGCCAGGTCCTACCGTTCCTCCTGCCCCAGCTGCAGGAAATCATCCAGCTGCAGCGGCACCTCTTCCTCCACCTCCTCCACGGGGAAACACGTTTGCTAAGATATGTAAAGATTTTAAAGCTATGGGAGGAAAGGATTTCCATGGAACTGAGTCCTTCGTGGCAGCTAGAAATTGGCTGAAAGAAACTGAGGACCTATTCATCATCTTTGAGGTAGAAGATAGACAGAAAGTGCAACTGGCAGTGTGGCTATTAAAGGGCGAGGCTTCCTACTGGTGGGAAGTCACTAATGCTGAAAGACTAGTGGAGACATGGGAGGACTTTAGGGCAAGGTTTGAGACTAAATTTCTCTCAGACGCGGAAAGGAGTTTGCAGTTGGAAAAATTCTTATTTCTTAAGCAAGGGAACAAGACAGTCAGAGTGTATGTTAATCAGTTCGATGAGCTGGCTAGGTTTGGGCTGGACCTAGTCAACACCTCGCACAAGAAGGCTCTTCGTTTTGTCAAAGGGTTGAATGAGCCATTACACAGCTTAGCCATGACCCATATACCCATGGGGGCCACGTATGAAAGATTGGTGCAAATGGCATTGCTGAACGAGGAGGATAAGGGCAAGAAGGAGAAAAAGGCAGAAAGCTCTCAAGGGAAGAAAGAGGGTTTGCAGCCTCAAAAGACAGACTTTAAGAAAGGCGGGAAAGGCAACAAAGAGAAGAGGAAGTGTAATTTCTATGGCAAAGTGGGACACTTAGTAAAGGACTGCCGGAAAAAGAAGGCCAAGGAGAATGGTGGGTGCTTTTCTTGCGGTCAGACAGGCCACAGGGCTAAGGACTGCCCAAAGAAACGAGGACAGGGGCAGGGGGCTGGATCCACCCCAGGGGCACAGGTTCATGTGCTAGAAGCGCCACCTCTGCAACAGCGAGGTATAAATACTTCTGTAGAAAGTGTAGTTTATCTTTATGATCACCCCATTCGCACTTTATTTGATTCTGGCGCATCACACTCCTTTATCTCGTCTGCTTTAGTAGAATCTCTGCACCTAAAAACTAGTATGGTAGAGGACCCCTTAATTGTTTCAAACCCAATTGGGGGCCCAGCTCATTTGTCTATGATCTGTTTGGGATTGAAAATTTCTATTCTAAGTGTAGAATTTCAATGTAGTGCCTTTGTTTTGGGCTTTTCGGGATATGGTTTGATTTTGGGCATGGATTGGCTATCCAGTAATGGGGCCATCCTTGATTGTGAGAAAAGGGTTGTTAGGCTCCTAACCCAACTCGGTAATACTTTGGAAATTTCTTATAATCCCTCGTATGCGGTTATGCTTAGTTATCTTGAATCGCTAGATGCCTCTGTTGAAAATTTGCAATCAGTTAGAGTGGTCCGGGAATATCCGGATGTCTTCGAAGAGGTGAAGGGCTTGCCTCCGAAGCGGGAAATAGACTTCCGCATATATCTTGTAGATAATGCAAAGCCCGCTGCGTTGCCCGTTAGACAAATGGCTCCACGGGAAAGGAAAGAGCTCAGTAAACAGATTAAAGAGCTTCTAGAAAAGGGTTTCATTAGGAGGAGCATTTCAGAATGGGGTGCTCCAGTGGTGTTCGCTACAAAGGCGGATGGTTCACTCCGTCTATGTGTTGACTATAGGGAGCTCAACAAGCTAACGAAAAAGAATAGGCACCCTCTCCCTAGAATTGACGATTTATTTGACCAGCTTGTAGGAGCGTCTGTTTTCTCCCAGCTCGATTTAGCAACCGGTTTTCATCAGCTAAGGGTGGCTAAAGATAGCATCGATAAAACGGCGTTCAGAACCCCAGACGGCTTCTTTGAATGGCTTGTCATGCCTTTCGGCTTGACAAATGCACCTGCTTACTTCGTGGACCTGATGAGTAGGGTATTTAGAGATTTCCTCAACAAATTCGTAGTGGTCTTCGTAGATGATATCCATATCTTCTCAAAGAGTGAAGAGGAACATGCTCAACACTTAAGGGCAATCATGGAAACTTTGCGAGTCCATCAACTAAAAGCCAAATTCTCCAAATGCCACTTTTGGAGAGAAGAGGTGAGGTTCCTTGGGCACATAGTATCCAAACAAGGGTTAGCAGTGGACCCTGCTAAGGTAGTGGCGGTATAGGATTGGAAGACACCAAGGAATGCAACTGAGGTCCGAAGTTTTCTAGGACTAGCAGGTTTCTATCGAAAATTCATAAGGGATTTTGCGAAAATCTCAGCTCCGCTCACGAAATTGACAAAGAAGAATCTAGTGTTCAATTGGGACTTGGATTGCGAGTTTGCTTTCCAACGACTGAAAAGGGCTCTTACAATAGCCCCAGTTTTGACGCTGCCAGATGGGAGCAAGATGTTCACTGTTTATACGGATGCATGTGGGACAGGGCTAGGCGCCGTCTTAATGCAAGAAGGAATGGTAGTAGCTTATGGCGGGAGGCAGTTGAAAGTGCACGAAAAGAACTACCCAACCCACGATCTTGAGTTAGCCGCCATTGTCTTTGCACTCTAGTCTTGGCGACACTATCTCCTAGGTGAGAAGTTCGAACTTTACACTGACCATAAATCGTTGAAATATCTTTTCTCGCAGAAGGATCTTAACTTGAGGCAACAAAGATGGATGGATTTTCTTGCCTCGTACAATTTCGAAATCTCCTACACTCCGGGCAAAGGCAACGTAGTGGCAGACGCATTGAGCCGAAAGAAATTGACCCTAAGCCCGCTGTTTGTTGAAAGACAAAGCCTAGAGTTTATAGCCAACTTCGACTTTAGGCCTTCCTCCGATTTTGTACCAGGCTTGCTAGCATCTCTCGAAGTACGCCCAACTTTAGTGGATTCAGTAGGGATAGCACAACGCGAAGACCCCCAGCTTGTGGAAATGATTGATAGGCTAATTAGGGGTGAGACTTCAAGTCACCTCAACAGATACTCCATTGACGATAAGGGTTTGCTAAGGCGAGACGGAAGACTATGCGTCCTACAGACAAAAGATTTAGTAAAGAAGGTTCTCGAGGAAGCACATCACTCCAAGATGACGATACACCCGGGCGGAGATAAAATGTACAAAGACATAAAAAGGACTTTCTTCTGGAACGGCATGAAAAAGGACGTGGCAGAATTCGTTTCTAAGTGTATGGTGTGCCAACAGGTTAAAGCGGAACAGAAAAAGCCTGGCGGACTACTACATCCTCTAGAGGTCCCGCAGTGGAAGTGGGATAGCATCTCAATGGACTTCATCGATGGGCTGCCTAGGTCTAGGAGAGGCAACACTAGCATTTGGGTAATAGTGGATAGGCTTACTAAAAGCGCCTACTTTTTACCAGTCAAAAGTAAAAGAACTGCCTCATCCCTAGCATCACTTTACCTCAAGGAAATCGTTCGACTCCATGGAATACCATCCAGCATTGTTAGTGACCGAGACCCCATCTTCACCAGTGAATTTTGGCGGAGTCTGCAAGAAGCAGTAGGAACGCAGTTATGCTTGAGCACAGCCTATCATCCCCAAACCGACGGCCAAACATAGAGAGTGAACAGAGTTTTAGAAGACCTTTTAAGACTATGCGTCCTTGACTTCGGAGGGACATGGGAAGACCACCTTCCTTTAGTGGAATTTGCCTACAACAACAGCTATCAAGCAACCATCGGAATGGCGCCCTTCGAAGTTTTATATGGAAGACCATGTCGATCACCCACTTGTTGGTGGGAGTCTACTGATAAGCTCATACTTGGACCAGATATGATCCGAGAGACTTCAGAGAAAGTAGACTTAATACGAAAAAGGATGAAGACAGCCCAAGACAGACAAAAGTCCTATGCCGACAAGAGATGGACCGACCTTGAATTTGAGGTTGGAGACAGAGTTTTTCTCAAGGTATCTCCGCTAAGAAACGTTGTTCGTTTTGGAACCACAGGAAAGCTAGCACCAAGGTTCGTAGGGCCATTCCCTATCATCGAGAAAATTGGGAAAATGGCCTATAGATTAGAGCTACCCGAGAAACTGGCCGAAGTCCACAACGTTTTTCACGAAAATGTCTACATGAGTCTGCTGAAGTGGTAGAGCCAAATATCCTCGAAGAAGCCGAAGTGGAACGGGAAGCAACCATAAGAAAAGTTCCAACCCGCATATTAGGAACGGAAGTGAAGAAGCTACGCAACCGCGAAGTCAAACTCGTCAAAGTTCAGTGGAGCGACGCCGAGGGAGACGCGACTTGGGAAACTGAAGCTAGAATACGCACTGCCTACCCTTTTCATTTCGAGGGTACATCCTTGATCTTTCTTTTTCTTTAAGTCGCGATTTTATCTATCTTTTTAGGTATATTTCCTCGACCTTATCTTTTAGGTAGAAACCTTTTGGATGAAAACATGTACTTGAAACATGTTATGGATGATGGTTGCAAGTGGTTGCAAGTGATTGCTAGTGGTTGCTCGTGGTTGCATATACACACACAATCTAGGTTTTAGATCGGCTCAGTCACTTCATATTGCATATGCATATATGTTTGCATTCGTATATGGTTGAACTTTAATGTGTTGTCATATGGATGTTGCATTTGTATGAATGATTGTGCACTGATGTATAATCATGAATAGGAAAATTTGCATACATAATGGATTCATGGCACTTACATGATTCACATTAAGGAGGTCAACTGAATCAGTAGACCGCCTGATTTTGCATTAGATATGTACATGTACACACACACTTCGCATATGATCATGAAGCATTAGAAGTCTTTTAAGGACAATGGATGCTCGTGTTTGATGGATGAGTAGATGGATGATTGGATGTTAGGATATACATTCCTCCTAACTTGAAGATTTCGGGGACGAAATCCTTTTAAGTGGGGGAGAATGCAACACCCCGTGAATTCTATAACTGTGAAATTCACAAATTAAAGTATAATTAATTTGAAATCAAAGAACTAAGGGAAACGGGATACGCCGTTGCGTTCGTCTCGGAAAAATACGCGAAATAGAGTCCGAGTTTTCGAAAAACGGAGTTCGTATGAAGAAGATACGGCCTCCGGAAGTTTCTGAATTAAGTTTAAAAATTCGAACAGCTCAGAAAGACAATTCAAAATTCAAAATCGGGCCCAATTGGCCAGGGCGGGAAAACTCCCGCCTAAGCCACCCAGGTCGACTGGGCTGTCGACCTGGGCTAGCCATGTCGACAGGGCTGTCGACAGGCCTGTCGACAGGGCTGTCGACCTGGTCCAGACCCAGGTCGAACCCAGTCCACCCTGGCTGGCCTAGTCTGTGTTTGGCCGATTTCCAGAAGCTTGCTTTGTCACTAGGGCTAGGTGGCAGGCTCTAATTGGTCTCTCTTTCGAATGAATGGCTACGATCAATCCAAGCAACATCGATGGTCCTAATCAGTTCATAAACTCTATAAAAATTACCCTAGTGTAAAGACCCGCAACTTCCCCGTAAAGGAAAGCGTCGGATAGTTCGAGAACAAACCACAACAGAACACATACAGAAGAACATTTCATTGTATATTACAACAAGGCATCAGATTACAAGAATATACAGAGTATAAATGAATAAATATTACACAGAAATATCAGAGATTTAAATTACATTTAAATACATAGCAGCGGAAAATAATACAATACACAACTAGAAGAGATATACGGATACAAAGCTTTCCGGATATCGTTCCAGCTGTAAACCAGGATCCTGTGAATATAAATCTGCAAAACCAAAACTACTAGCTGCCCGTGTCAAAATAGGGGCACCCAGAGTTTAGGTTAAAAACAATAAACTCCAGGTCAGTCATGTGACTGGTGTGAGAACTAAAACAGTTATTATTCTTTATCTTAAAGTTAGGTAAATCAAGGGACCACGCCGTATAACACGGAACGGGTTTCCTCCCAAGAATACCAGTGCATAAAACAAACAGCGCAATGCTAAATAAAGAAAAATGAAGCTATTATAAGACCCAGTTCCCATCACACAATGCAACGCAAGCCGGAGGATAGGGTTTTTACCTTATAATAGCCAAGAATGCTTGATACGTTTAAAACAAATCATTTGATACTATTATAAGTGTATAGTGTATAAAACAACTTCAAATCATAAGTATCAATCCTAGGCGGCATGAATGCCCCATACCACTATGTCGCCGTATATAGGTTATACAATCAAAATCGCAAAGTCACGTATTTGGAAATTGGATTTCCGTCTATGAACCGAGGCAAAAGATAGTCCTCAACCGATTCGAGACGCTCTAGCCCGCCCCTCAGGATCAGAGCTCGAGTGACCCTTGGATCGTCAGGGCCGGTCCACCGATGTGGATTAAACTTAAACCCTGAACATGCGTTCCCCCACCCTATGGGGTGTAAGTCTGGTCCGTCCGCCGACCAGAATGCATCGGCCGAAACCGATATAACCGAGGCGCCTCGCAACAGCAACAACCACATAAGTCAAACTCGTCAGGGCGTGTAAAACCACTGACGCCACTTCTAGCTAGAAAGAAACGCATGCCCTCCCTGAGGTCCCTCTCCCGTTTTTGGTTCATACCGGGTGTGAAACTCGCGAAGCAAACGTTACACAAAGCTACGCCACAAAGGCCGTGCTTTGATCATCACCACAAGACTTTGCTTTTCAACAGAAGCCTCGATCAATTGCCACTTAGGCAAGCCACACAGGCACTTCACTCCATGCGTTTGATATCCATCAATATATAACCCCTGAGCTCGTACGTCTCAGAGAAGGGCGTTAAGCAAGAGAATAAATTCTCCGCCGCCAAGCAGATATATATTTAATAGAAATCAATCGCACGGACTAAAATCCAATGTCAGACACACAGTCCATTTACAAGTCCGTTCTGGGTCTGAACGAAACCGGAGGCACCTAGTACCTCGCATATCCATCGATCTCCAAGTACGTCTGGACGATCACCAACTGTTTCCATCTTCTTGGGTGTACAGCCCAATCAAGATTATCAGTAATCAGCCAAACGACGTGAAGACTTCCGGTCTTCGACCATCGTCTTCATCTTCGACACCACGTCGAATCAGTTATTCAGAATGGGATAAACCCGGTCTTTCTGAATAACTCGCGTATATATTATAAAAGTGTTACACAAACACAACATACGCCTCATTCCAATTCAGAATATTCTTTTATTCAAATATTCTTATACTTTGGGAAAAGTTTCCCCTTAATTTTATCCAAGATAAATTCTTTAAATTTATTCTTTAATCACCTTTGAATTTCAATTCAAACTAGTCGGGATTAGCGAATCACACCGAAGAAATCATTTATTTTATTTCCCAATCCCAACCTATTCATCCCATGAAGTAAAACTGGTAGTACTTCATATCTAACACCACAGTGTTATCGGTAATTCAATTACCATTTCACGTTCAAATCTAATTAAAGATTTAACTATCGCTTGGAGTAAAACTGGTGATACTCCATTCTCGATCTTTTCAATCTATTTAAAGATTCATTAAAACTCCACTTAGTTTTAATCTTCAACTGGGTTAAAGAATCAGTGTCATTTAAAACACAGTTCACGATAAACCCAAAGTCACATTCCATTAATTATTGGGTTAAAGAACGAGTGTTATTTAAAACACTGTTCACGATAAACCCAAAAATCAATATCACTTCAATTCCAATTAAATATCATTCAATTGGTACACTTCATTAAATCTAAATAAAAAGATTTAATCTTTTCACAACTGGGTTCAAGAACAGTGTTAGTGAAGACACCACTCACGACAAACCCAAATCACATTCGATATTCAATACAAGGCTCTGAATAGAAAATATATCGGCTTATATTCAATATCGAATTCTACGACTAACAAATGTCGTATTGGAAATAACGATATAAATATATATCTTTCAAATTTCCATAACAACATCTGTATAATCACGCATTCCAACATCGAAATATTCCGAAGACAATTTCGATTCAAATCCAGTCCAATGCAATCATTGGATATTCTGGTTATTTTTAAAACCCTTTTTAAATTCAATTTATTTATTTAAAAATAAATAGAATTATAATTCTAGTTCAAAACCAGTTCATTTCGATAAAAATCTATTTTTATCTTTTCAAACATGAAGTTTTTCATCCCAAATCTTCACAAATCATTTCTTATGATTTTACACAAATTATTACTATTTTTAATAATTTTATCAAGGCCCGTACAGTCGATTTCCATCAATGGCCATCGAACTGCACTTACAGCGACCTTTTTCAAATTTGATTTGGACATAATTCCAAATCCAACCGTTAGATTTCTAATTTCTAATATTCGTTAGAAAGCTCTTTTCGATACGAACCCAACGGTTCCGGTTTTAGGAGAATCCGACGGTCGGATCTCCCGCAACGTCCGTTTGAAATAAATGGTCGAAATTCACGAACTGCCGCGGCGCGGCGCGTTCTATTCAGGCCATTATATTATATATATAATATATATATCGTCGATTTCTATTTAAAACGAATTATATAAATAGTTTTGAATTCGTTTCAAAAATCTATTTCAACTTCCATTTCAATTCAGAACAAAATTGAATTCTTCTTTATAGATTCGTTTCAAAATTCATTTCTATTCAATTCAAATTTCAATTCAATTTGAATTCATTTCAATTCACTTTCAATTCAATTCGAATTCGTTTTCAATTCAATTCATTTCGAAATCGTTTTCAATTCAATTCATTTCGAAATCGTTTCCAATTCAATTCATTTCGAAATCACTTTCAATTCAATTCACTTTGAATTCGTTTTCAATTCAATTCATTTCAAAATCGTTTTCAATTCAATTCATTTCGAAATCACTTTCGATTCAATTTACTTTGAATTCGTTTTCAATTCAATTCATTTCGAAATCACTTTCAATTCAATTCACTTTGAATTCGTTTTCAATTCAATTCATTTCGAAATCACTTTCAATTCAATTTACTTTGAATTCGTTTTCAATTCAATTCATTTCAAAATCGTTTTCAATTCAATTCATTTCGAAATCACTTTCAATTCAATTCACTTTGAATTCGTTTTCAATTCAATTCATTTCAAAATCGTTTTCAATTCAATTCATTTCGAAATCACTTTCAATTCAATTTACTTTGAATTCGTTTTCAATTCAATTCATTTCGAAATCACTTTCAATTCAATTCACTTTGAATTCGTTTTCAATTCAATTCATTTCGAAATCACTTTCAATTCAATTTACTTTGAATTCGTTTTCAATTCAATTCATTTCAAAATCGTTTTCAATTCAATTCATTTCGAAATCACTTTCAATTCAATTCACTTTGAATTCGTTTTCAATTCAATTCATTTCAAAATCGTTTTCAATTCAATTCATTTCGAAATCACTTTCAATTCAATTTACTTTGAATTCGTTTTCAATTCAATTCATTTCGAAATCACTTTCAATTCAATTCACTTTGAATTCGTTTTCAATTCAATTCATTTCGAAATCACTTTCAATTCAATTCACTTTGAATTCGTTTTCAATTCAATTCATTTCGAAATCGTTTTCAATTCAATTCATTTCGAAATCACTTTCAATTCAATTTACTTTGAATTCGTTTTCAATTCAATTCATTTCGAAATCGTTTTCAATTCAATTCATTTCAAAATCGTTTTCAATTCAATTCATTTCGAAATCACTTTCAATTCAATTTACTTTGAATTCGTTTTCAATTCAATTCATTTCGAAATCACTTTCAATTCAATTCACTTTGAATTCGTTTTCAATTCAATTCATTTCGAAATCACTTTCAATTCAATTTACTTTGAATTCGTTTTCAATTCAATTCATTTCAAAATCGTTTTCAATTCAATTCATTTCGAAATCACTTTCAATTCAATTCACTTTGAATTCGTTTTCAATTCAATTCATTTCAAAATCGTTTTCAATTCAATTCATTTCGAAATCACTTTCAATTCAATTTACTTTGAATTCGTTTTCAATTCAATTCATTTCGAAATCACTTTCAATTCAATTCACTTTGAATTCGTTTTCAATTCAATTCATTTCGAAATCGTTTTCAATTCAATTCATTTCGAAATCACTTTCAATTCAATTTACTTTGAATTCGTTTTCAATTCAATTCATTTCGAAATCGTTTTCAATTCAGTTCATTCCGAAATCACTTAAAATTGATATAAATATCGTTCACGTCAAAATGGCGTCAATCTAATCAACACGGCTTCATAAATTTCTATTTTCAAATATTCTATTTCAAATATTTCTTTTTCAAATATTTCTTTTTCAAATATTTCTTTTTCAAATATTTCTTTTTCAAAACTGGAATGAGGCCCAATCAATTACCATATAAAATTAATTATATGGATTTGCATACAACACATGTATATAATAGCATTGAAAATAATCAACCATCAACCAAAGTGCACTACACTGTATAAGCATCAAATATAGATATTCAACGCTTATAACAGCCTGTCAATCAATCGATCGACATATTTAATCAATCAGGATGAGTGAACTTCAAATTTCATCCCAACACCCGTGTGGGGTTTCAAACAATCAAACACAGATTTTATTTGTGCAATTGGGCGATGTGTAAAATTTATCGACCCAATCAATATCAGTCAAATCAGTGTATATACAAACAAATCGGCCGATTTGTTTATAACTATTCATTTATTCACATTCACGTTAAAAATTATATTTTTAACGATAAAAACATTTTATTTCAACATATGAATTTCTATTATTCATTTACACAATAAAATGATATTTTTATTTTCTAACACATTTTAGAAAATTTCGGCGGCATAACGGCACGATACTAGAAACGGGACAAGGCCTAGCCTTATCCCCGGTCTAGTGAAGGCCCACGCCATTCACACATCAATCAAATCAATTCGTTATGCAAACCACAAAATTTGGAGTAAGAGTCTAACCTAGCCTTACTCCTTCGCCTTATAACGGCGCACGTCTAATCCTAACCAATTTATCGATTCGATTTTTCACACCACAAATCACATTCAAACCAATATCGCAATCAATCACCAAACAGTCAAACAAACAAGTCCATGGTCTGTGGACGATTGTGTCGGGTGCTACTAAACACCGTCTGCATCCTAGTATATATATATATATATATATATATATATATATAACTAGAAAAATAGAATTTGAGTGAGAAGTTCTCACCTATAGCTATCCTAGCTCCACGGCACTTCTAAGGCAGGAAATTTTCGCCAACTCGCCTTTCGTTGTTTTCGTTGTCCGCTTTCACTACCTATGTAAAAATCGAATTTTTTACTTCGCTATTTCATATATAAAAATCATATTCTTCTTTCGAAGTTCTATATATATAAATCATATTTTTATTTCGAAGTTCTATAGATAAAAATCATAAAGATTTCGCCTTTTCAAATTTAAAGATTTCACCTTTTTTTTGTTTAAAGATTTCACCTTTTTAAATTTAAAGATTTCACCTTTTTAAATTCAAAGATTTCACCTTTTTAAATTCAAAGATTTCACCTTTTTAAATTCAAAGATTTCACCTTTTTAAATTCAAAGATTTCACCTTTTTAAATTCAAAGATTTCACCTTTTTTTTATTTAAAGATTTCACCTTTTTTTTATTTAAAGATTTCACCTTTTTAAATTCAAAATCAAGGTTTTCTTCATGTTAAAAATCAAAGCTTTCTCATTTCTTTTCAATTTTAAAAAAAAAACTTCCCTTTTCAGTTTTAAAAATCATAAAGATTTCAGTTTTAAAGAATTAAAAATTTCAGTTTTAAAGAATTAAAAATTTCAGTTTTAACATATTAAAAATTTCAGTTTTAAATACTTTTAAACATTTCAGTTTTAAAGAATTTAAACAAAAAAAATAAAAAAAAAATAAAAAAAAAACACTTACAGATAGGGGGGGTGTCAGTGGAGTTCGTCGGAGGTGGGTCGCGCTCTGGCTGGACGGTGGAGGACTGGGCGGAGGCGGAGGTGGGTGGCGGCTCTGGGTCTCGGTGGCGATTTGGGGCGAGGGGGCTTGGGTTTTGGGGCGTTCGGATGGAGGAAGAAGGAGGAGGTCGCGTCGATGGAGGGGGGGGCTCCAGCCCTGGCGGCGTCGGAGGTCGGAGCACGGTGGGGCGATGGTGGAGGGGGGGAGCGGCGGTCAACGGAGCGGTGGTTTTTTTTTTCTATTTTGATTTCTGAAATAAATCGGGGGGGCCTGGGTTAAAAGGGGGAAATTAAAAAAAAATTTATTAATTTAATTATTTAATTATTTTATTTTAATTCAAAAAGTCAACTTTTTCAAACGACCTCTAAACGAGGTCCACCACCTGTCGTCCATAGCGTTTAACCCCCATTCCGAACACAATGGGATATGTATCGTCAGCTGATTCGGCTGTTACAATCAGTTTCCGTTAAATTTACATTTAAATCACTATATTGAATTTTAAACGTACATTTCAAATTACTGGGGTCACATACTAACTAGAAAAATTCCAGAAAAATATTTTCTAGCTTCTTATTGACGATACGGTCCTAACAAAACTAGTTTCGTCGAATTCTGAGACCGTATGAAAAATGGCCAATTTCCAGTCGATTAAAATCAACTGAAATGGTCAAAACACGTTTTCCTTTGCCACGCTCACATATTGAATCGAAAAATTATGAAATTTGAGACCTAGCAATAACTTGACACTGCGGACCCAACAAAACTGGTTTCGTCGAAATCCGAGGTCGTTTGCAAAATGTCCATTTTTAAGGGCCTGAATTCCATAGCGACTATTCAGAATTTTCAACTGGACATATCTTTTGATTCCCGCTATGAAATCTCAATTCTTCGGATTCGTTGGAAAGATATTCACTATTAGATTCCATTATTTTTGGTTTCACTAAAATCCGGATTGTTTTGCACCCGGTACATTCAATTGAAGTTTGAAATCGAATTATCGAACTACCGCGCCATTTTCTATTCTATTTATAATTATATATAAATATTTATATTCTAACGACGACGCGTATAAATATATACGTCGAATTCTATTCAAAATAAATTTCACGTCGATATTATTTAAAATAATTCATTTTAAATAATCTAAATTCGCTAAAATTGCCAAAATAAAAATTTTAAACTGGCCCAGATTTTCGGGTTGTTACACCTAGACTCAACCTAATCTATTCATTCAAAAATAAGAACGAGGCCATCATGCTGCGGAGGAACGACTAGGAGTAGCCACCAATTTGGGAGAAGACTAGGAGGCAAATTCTAAAGCATAAAGCAACTCAAAACAAATCAAATCAACAAGAAGTCGCATCTCCAATTGGAGAATTCGCCACACGATTGTAAGTAGAGTATTATTCTGGTATGAACAAATAACTGTGTTTGGTTTGTACACTTGATTTGTGGTGATAAGTAATTCATAATTATGCGTTGTTATGATTCTAATCGATTGGAATTTTGTGATGTAACGATTGGATATGAAAGTATGTTATTCATTATAAAAACTACATGTTTGCGGTAGTTTCATGCAAATGTACGTTTAGATATTCGCAAAGCATGTTATTCATTATAAAAACTACATGTTTTCGGTAGTTTTATGCAAGTATACGTTTGGAATATTCGCAAATTATGTAATTCATGTTGAAGCTACATGTATGTAGTTGTTTAATTGAAATTCATGCAAGTTTGGGGTTTTGCTACTATGCCATCATAATGTGTATTTTTGCACAAAAATCATTTTTGTGGGTAATTGGAACAAATTTGGGTCATTATAATTCATATGAAATTATGTTGAAAATTTGGCATCATGGTCTATGTATTAAGCCATACTTTTGCACTAGAAAACCTCTTTGTGAACTTATGAATATAACTAGGCTATGTTGGATATTTTGCATAATTGAAAAAATGTTTATATCTAGGCTATGTTGGATATTTTGCATAATTGAAAAACTGAATATGACTAGGCTATGTTGGATATTTTGCATAATTGAAAAACATGTTAGGCATATATTGTTCACAAGAATTATATAATAATATATGTGACACATAGCTAGGCTAAATTTACAATCCCCTTTGCAAGTTTGTATGAATAAAACAAAAACCATAATTTCGTTTTTTTTAGGAATATTTATGCTATAAGTATATTTGTGCCATGGTCATGTGAATAGATTTAAAACCATGATTAAGTTGGAATAATTCTAGTTGAACTATGCTTTTGTATTAGTAACAAAAGTAAACCTCTTTGTAAACATGTAGGAATCTTACGAACATGATTTGCTTATGTTTGACATTATGCCTAAATAAAAACATGGGTTTATGTTGTAGTTAAGACTATGTGTCAATAATGATATCCAATTTAGATTCTTATCTCAACTACAAGTTTACATGCTTTGAATCATGTCACTTATGCTTTATGACCAAAGTATACATTACTACTATGCAAGTACACCAGTTTCTATTTTGTAGTTCCAACGTTATGTTGCAAGTTCATGCGTTCACATTCCCCTTCTTGTGTATGTATTCATGCTTTAAGCCTCCCCATTTCACGTGGCTAAGTTGGGCTTAAAAAGGCTAAGCCCAACATATATATAATAAACGAGCGAATTAAACGGGGGTAAATAGCGTTGGGCCAAATTAATTAATAAATGAAAATATAAAGTAAAGGGGCCCAAATTCAAGTATGGGTTGGGCCCATGATTGGTGTAACCTTCACACCATTGATTTTTAATAATGGGTCGCAAATATTTACATATAAGAAAATAAAGAAGAAAGACAAAATATGTAAATATAGAACATACGATGTGTTTAACCCGAGGTTGGATTGAGTTGTGATGTAAACCTGCCCGGAACCGCCCGGCTGTCCAGTAGTCACAACAATACCTATCCAATGTGGGTGGTTAAACATGGAGCCCAATAAGGACCCGAGGTTAGACTGAGTTGTGGCGTAAGACTGCCCGGAACCAACCGGCAACAGGCAGCCACAACAATACCTGTCTAATGTGAGAGGTCAAGGCTTTAATAAGACAATTAAGGCTGAGTCAGGATTGTTAGGATTAAGTAAACTAAAGACTTAATCAAAATGGAACATGCTAAACTAAACAGGCTGATTGGGGGGTTAGGTTATAAAACACTTAATCAACTTAGCATGTTGGCTTGAAATAGAAAACCTAGTAGCGGGGAACCCTTTTCAGCAGTAACCCTATAAGGTGTATCATGATACCCTGAAACTAGGCAGGGTGGGGCACGATTACTGGGCTGATTGTAAGAGGTCAAATCGACGGCGGTGGTGTAGCAGTGTAGGTTCTAACGGGGTGCGGGCGTGCACACACTCCGGCGCAGAAAAATAAAGCACTGGGCACCAGTAGCATACCTGTGCATTCTAAGGTTGTGTCGGGCCGCCGCCGTGGGACTTGATACACCCCATGGTGGGACCAGCATAGGTAACTACAACATCGGGGGCCGTAAGACACATGTAACTATGCGAGTTGGATCCATTTGGGAATTATGACTTATGTGAATTTATGTTGGAATTGGCATCATGATTCAAGTGTAAAACCATACTTTTGTATTAGAGACAAAAGTAAGCATCTTTGTGAACTTGTGTTGACTATATGAACATGACTAGACTAATTTGGTGTTATGCCTAGTTGAAAAACATGTTTTAGGCCTATGTTGTTATCAAAATTATATGATAATATATGTGACACATAGCTAAGTTAGATATACATTCCAATGGCAAGTTTGCATGGATAGATTAAAAACCATGATTTCATGTTTAGGTATGTTTATGCCATGATTATATGAATAGATCAAAAACCATGATTTCATGTTTAGGTATGTTTATGCCATGATTATACGAATAGATCAAAAACCATGATTTCAGGTTTAGGTATGCTTATGCCTTGATTACATGCTATTACAATGCAAGTTCACAAGTGCCTAATTTATGTTAATTAGTTCGCTATGTTGCAAGTTCATGCGTTCACACTCCCCTTTTTATGTTACTTAGAATATATAAACACCATTTTCTAAGCCTCCCCTTTTTCATTTGGCTAAGTTAGGTTTAAATGTTAAACCAACATATGTTATATTGTAGTGAACGTATAAAACGGGGGTAATGACGTTTGGGTTAAAATATAAAACATATGTGTTGGCATGTTTGACGCATGCCAACGACCTTGAAAAACAATTAAGTGGTGTAAATTAATTTCACCCAATAAACATGAATTTGAACAATGGGCCGCAAATATTTACATATAAAAAAGAAAAGAGACAAAATATGTAAATTTAGAAAATACGATGTGTTTAACCCGAGGTTGGATTGAGTTGTGATGTAAACCTTCCCGGAACCGCCCGGTTGTCCAGTAGTCACAACAATAACTATCAAATGTGGGTGGTTAAACACGGAGCCCAATAAGGACCCGAGGTTAGACTGAGTTGTGGCGTAAGACTGCCCGGACCCAACCGGCAACAGGCAGCCACAATAATACCTGTCTAATGTGAGAGGTTGAGGCTTTAATAAGATAATTAAGGCTGAGTCAGGAGTGATAGGATTATGTAAATTGAATTAATACTTAACCAAAATGGAACATGCTAAACTATAAAGACTGATTGGGGGTTAGGTTTACAAAACACTTAACCAACTTAGCATGTTGGCTAGAAATAGAAAACCTAGTAGCGGGGGACTCTTTTCAGCAGTAACCCTAGAAGGTGTATCAGGATACCCTGTACTAGGCACGGTGGGGCACGATTACTGGGCTGACTGTAAGAGGTCAAATCGACGGTGGTGGTGCAGCAGTATAGGTTCTAACGGGGTGCGGGCATGCACACACTCCGGCGCAGAAAATTAAGGCACTAGGCACCAGTAGTATACCTCTGCATTCTAGAATTGTGTCGGGCCGCCACCATGGGACTTGATACACCCTATGATGGGACCAGCATAGGTAACTACAACATCGGGGGCCGTAAGACACATGTAACTATGCGAGTAGGAGCCGATCATTAGAAACGAATCACTTCACCCTAATTATGGGGTGCCTGTTGGGAACTAGTTTATATGGATGCAGAGATTAATATGGGGTACAATAGTATATTCGACTCTAGACAACTTAACTCAGTTTATGGTGCTTTCTCATTTCCAGTTTATACTTATCATACCCAGTTCTTTATTCATAGACTGATTAGTCCTAGACTTACTCAGGCTTTATGTCTGACTCTACTTTTCTTTCATCTTCTTTTCTTTTGTCCCCCTACAGGTCCACAGGGAGGGAATACCGCAGCTTGACCAGTTTTCACATCCAGCTTGAAGAGAAAGAATGTATTGCTTGGATCTTTTTCGTTTTGGACTATGGCTTTGGACAACAATTATGGGACTTATGCAGTTTACTTATGGTTTTATGCTTCTTTAAATAATGTAATCAAGACAGTTATGAAGATGTTATGTTTTTGGAAGTATTGTAAGACAAATTATGACATGGTTTGTGTAACACGTATTTTGTTGAAATAAAAATTACAGTTGTTTTCCGCTGTTCAAAAATATGTGTATTTATATCTGTCTTATGTATCTGTGACTTATACTTATAAACCTCCACCAAAATTAGGGCATTCCCTTTGAGAGTGACCCTAACGGAGGTGGGGTATTTCAGTTGGTATCAGAGCATAGGTTGTACCAGATAAGATAAAAAGTTTTTGAAAATTCATTTCCAAAAAGAAAAATTTAAAGAAGCATTTTTAAAGATAAAATGTTATCTTATTTTAAAAAGGCAAAGTTCCCCCAAAGCCATAGGTACTATCTTTTATCCTTCGTTTTGAATCTATCCTTTCTGTTTCAGCATATCTGGAGACCTTACTCCCCAGCTCCTGACGCTTTCACTCCTCCTCCTCTACGTGACCAGCAAGCGGAAGAGTCCCAGAGCAGGAAGACGAATAATAGTCAAACAAGAAAGGATCGTAATAGTAATGACAAGAAACGTGAAAAAAGGAAATGTTATATCTGTGGAATTCTTGGACATCTAAAGGGTGACTGCAGGAAGAAGAAGAGGAGGATGAGTGCTACTTGCTTTCAGTGTAGAGAGACATGCCACTGGGCTGGGGACTGCCCAAAGAAGAAGGAGACAAAGGCAGAAAGCTCTCAAGGGAAGATAAAGGGTTTACAGCCTAAGAAGACAGACTTTTAGAAGGGTGGGAAATACAACAAAGAGAAGAGGAAGTGTAATTTCTGTGGCAAAGTGGGGCACTAAGTGAAGGATTGCGGAAAAAAGAAGTCCAAGGTGAATGGTTGGTGTTTTTATTGCGGTGAAACAGGCCACATGGCTAAGGATTTCCCAAAGAAACGAGGGCAGGGGCAGAGGGCTGGATCCACCTCAGGGGCACAGGTTCATGTGCTAGAAGCGCCTCCTCTGCAACAACAAGGTATAAATACTTCTGTAGAAAGTCTAGTTTATCTTTATGATCACCCAGTTCGCACTTTATTTGATTCTGGCGCATCACACTCCTTTATTTCATCTGCTTCAGTAGAATCTCTGCACCTAGAAACTAGTATGGTAGACGACCCCTTAATTGTTTCAAATCCAATTGGGGGCCCAGCTCATCTATCTATGATCTATGTGGGATTGAAAATTTCTATTCTAAGCATAGAATTTTGATGTAGTGCCTTTGTTTTGGGTTTCTTGGGATATGGTTTGATTTTGGGCATGGATTGGCTATCCAGTAATGGTGCCATCCTTGATTGTGAGAATAGGGTGGTTAGGCTTCCGACCCAACACGGTAACACTCTGGAAATTGCTTGTAATCCCTCGTATGCGGTTATGCTTAGTTATCTTGAATCGCTAGAAGCCTCTGTTGAAAGTTTTCAATCAGTTAGAGTGGTCTGGGAGTACCCGGATGTCTTCGAAGAGGTGAAGGGTTTGCCTCCGAAGCGGGAGATAGACTTCCACATATATCTTGTAGATAATGCAAAGCCCGTTGCATTGCCCGTTAGACACATGGCTCTACGGGAAAGAAAGGAGCTCAGTAAACAGATTAAAGAGCTTCTAGAGAAGGGGTTCATTAGAAGGAGCATTTCAGAATGGGGCACTCCAGTGGTGTTCGCTACAAAGGAGGATGGTTCACTCCATCTGTGTGTTGATTATAAGAAGCTCAACAAGCTAACGAAAAAGAATAGGCACCCTCTCCCCAGAATTGACGATCTGTTTGATCAGCTTGTAGGAGCGTCTGTTTTCTCCCAACTCGATTTGGCGACCGGTTTTCATCAGCTAAGGGTGGCGGAAGATAGCTTCGATAAGACATCATTTAGAACCCCAGACGGCTTCTTTGAATGGCTTGTCATGCCTTTTGGCTTGACAAACACACCCGCTTACTTCGTGGACCTAATGAGTAGGGTGTTCAGAGATTTCCTCAATAAGTTCGTAGTCGTCTTCGTAGACGATATCTTGATCTTCTCAAGAATGAAGAAGAGCATGCTCAGCACCTAAGGGCAATCATGGAAACTCTGCGAGTCCATCAGCTAAAAGCCAAATTCTCCAAATGCCACTTTTGGAGAGAAGAAGTGAGGTTCCTTTGGCACATAGTATCCAAAGAAGGGTTAGCTGTAGACCCGGCTAAGGTAGTAGCGGTGCACGACTGGAAGACACCAAAGAACGCAACAGAAGTCCGAAGCTTTCTCGGGCTAGCAGGCTTCTATCGGAAATTCATCAGAGACTTTGCAAAGATATCAGCTCCGCTCACAAAGCTGACCAAGAAGAATCTAGTGTTCAATTGGGACTTGGATTGCGAGTTTGCTTTCCAACGACTAAAAAGGGCTCTTACAACAGCCCCAGTTTTGACGTTGCCAGATGGAAGCAAGATGTTCACAGTTTATACAGATGCATGTACGACAGGGCTGGGCGCTGTCTTGATGCAAGAAGGGAGGGTAGTAGCTTATGGTGGAAGGCAATTGAAAGTGCAAGAAAAGAACTACCCGACCCACAATCTCGAGTTAGCTGCCATCGTCTTTGCACTCAAGTCTTGGCGACACTATCTCCTAGGTGAGAAGTTCGAACTTTACACTGACCAAAAATCGTTGAAATATCTTTTCTCGTAGAAAGATCTTAACTTGAGGCAACAGAGATGGATGGAGTTTCTTGCCTCGTACGATTTCGAGATCTCCTACACTTCGGGCAAAGGTAACATAGTGGCAGACATGTTGAGCCGAAAGAAACTAACCCTAAGCCCGCTGTTTGTTGAAAGACAAAGCCTAGAGTTTATAGCCAGCTTTGACTTTATGCCCTCCTCCGATTTTGTACCGGGTTTGCTAGCATCTCTCAAAGTACGCACGACTTTAGTGGACTCAATAGGGACAACACAACGCGAAGACCCTCAGCTTGTGGAAACGATTGATAGGCTAATTAGGGGTGAGACTTCAAGTCACCTCAACAAATACTCCATCGACGATAAGGGTTGGCTAAGGCGAGACGGAAGACTATGCGTCCCATAGATAAGGGATTTAGTAAAGAAGGTTCTCGAGGAAGCACATCACTCCAAGATGACGATACACCCAGGCGGGGATAAAATGTACAAGGACATAAAGAGAACTTTCTTTTGGAACGGCATGAAGAAGGACGTGGCAGATTTCGTTTCTAAGTGTATGGTTTGCCAATAGGTTAAAGCGGAACAGAAAAAGCCTGGCGGTCTGCTCCATCCTCTAGAGGTCCCGCAGTGGAAGTGGGATAGCATCTCAATGGACTTCATTGATGGGCTACCTAGGTCTAGAAGAGGCAACACTAGCATTTGGGTAATAGTGTATAGGCTTACTAAAAGCGCCCACTTCTTACCTGTCAAGTGTAAAAGAACTGCCTCATCCCTAGCATCTCTTTACCTCATGGAAATTGTTCGACTCCATGGAATACCATCTAGCATGGTTAGTGATCGAGACCCTATCTTCACAAGTGAGTTTTGGCGGAGTCTGGAAGAAGCGGTAGGCACACAGTTATGCTTAAGCACAGCCTATCATCCCCAAACCGATGGCCAGACAGAAAGAGTGAACAGAGTTTTGGAAGACCTTTTAAGACTGTGCGTCCTTGACTTCGGAGGGACGTGGGAAGACCATCTTCCTTTGGTGGAATTTGCCTACAACAACAACTACCAAGCAACCATCGGAATGGCGCCCTTCGAGGCTTTATATGGAAGACCGTGCCGATCGCCCACTCGTTGGTGGGAGTCTACTGATAAACTCATACTTGGGCCAGATATGATCCGAGAGACTTCAAAAAAAGTAGACTTAATACGGAGAAGAATGAAGACAGCCCAAGACAGACAAAAATCCTACGCCGACAAGAGGAGGACCGACCTTGAATTTGAGGTTGGGGACAGAGTTTTTCTTAAGGTGTCTCCGCTAAGGAACGTTGTTCGTTTTGGAACCACAGGGAAGCTAGCATCATGGTTCATGGGGGCCATTTCCTGTCATCGAGAAAATTGGGAAAATGGCCTATAGATTAGAGCTACACGAAAAGCTGGCCGGAATTCACAACGTCTTTCACGTTTCGCACCTCCGAAAATGTCTACATGAATCTACTGAAGTGGTAGAGCCAAATATCCTAGAAGAAGCTGAAGTGGAACGCGAAGCAACCGTGAGGAAAGTTCCAACCCGCGTATTAGGAACGGAAGTGAAGAAGCTACGTAACCGTGAAGTCAAGCTCATCAAAGTTCAGTAGAGCGACGCTGAGGGAGACGCAACTTGGGAAACTGAAGCTAGAATACACGCTGCCTACCCATTTCTTTTCGAGGGTGCATCTTTGATCATTCTCTTTCCTTAAGTTGCACTTTTATCTATCTTTTTAGGTATATCTCCACAACCTTATATTTTAGGCAGAAACTCTTTGGATGAAAACATGTAATTGAAACATGGTATGGATGATGTTTGCAAGTGGTTGCAAGTGATTGCTAGTGGTTGCTCGTGGTTGCATATACACACACAATTTAGGTTTTAGATCGGCTCGGTCACATCATGTTGCATGTGCATATATGTATTTATATTTGTATATGGTTGAAGTTTAATGTGTTGCCATATGGATGTTGCATTTATATGTGAATGATTGTGCACCCATGTAAAATCATGAATAGGAAAATTTGCATACATAATGGATTCATGACACTTACATAATTTGCATTAAGGAGGTCAACTGAATCAGTAGACAGACTAATTTTGCATTAGATAAGTACATGTACACACACTTCGCATATGATCATGAAGCATTAAAAGTCTTTTAAGGACAATGGATGCTCTTGTTTGATGGATGAGTAGATGGATGTTTGGATGTTAAGATATACATTCTTCCTAACTTGAATATTTCGGGAACGAAATCCTTTTAAGTGGGGGAGAATGTAACACCCCGTGAATTCTATAACATTAAGCTTCACGAATTAAAGTATAATTAATTATAAATGATGAAAACAAGGGAAATGGGTTACGCCATTGCGTTCATCTCGAATTTTTGTATGAGATAGAGCTCAAGTTTGCGTAAAACGGATATCGTATGAAGAAGATATGGACGAACGAAGTTGGGCGAAAAACCAGAAAACAGGTCGGAATGCACTGGCGCACTTGGGAAGTGCGCCAGAACAGAAATGAACTGACGCACTTGGGAAGTGCGCCAGTACATTTTTAGCCTGGCGCACCTGCCAAGTGCGCCCAGGTCAGAATGACATGCTGGTCAGGTCTTGGCTGGCTTGATTAGGGTCTGGTCGAATTTCTGAGCCTTGCCTTGTCACTAGGGCTAGGTGTCATCTCCTGGTTGGTCTCTCCTTTAAATGAACGGCTAATATTAATCCAAGCTCCATCGACGGTCCTAATTAATTCACAAACTGTATAAAAAGGACCTAAGACTCACCATAATTCATACAAATAAAAATGAGAATGAGACCGTCATGCTGCTGAGGAGAGACAAGGAGTAGCCGTCAAAATTGAGAGACGATTAGGATACAATTCAAAAGCTTAAAGCAACGACAACTAAATTAAAACAACGCCTACAGCAAAGGATAGCATCTCCAAATTCAGAATTCAGACTCCTGAATTGAAGATTCGTCATACGTTGTAAGTAGATTGCTATTCCGATGTGAATAAATAATTGTGTTTTATTTTTGTAAAATGAGAAATAGAATTGTATTTGATTGGTGGTGATAATAATCCATATTTGTATGTTGCTTTGATTCTAAATGATTTGGGATATTGTGGTATCACGATTGGATATTTGCAAGTATGTGATTCATGTTGGAAGTTAACAACTACATGTTTGTGGTAGTTTAATTGAGATTCATCCAAGTATATGATTCACTATTATGCCAACATAATATATATTATAATCACTTTTAGTGTAGTTGGATCCATTTGGGTATTATGACTTATGTGAATTTATGTTGGAATTGGCATCATGATTCAAGTGTAAAACCATACTTTTGTATTAGAGACAAAAGTAAGCATCTTTGTGAACTTGTATTGACTCTATGAACATGACTAGACTATGTTTGGTGTTATGCCTAATTGAAAAACATGTTTTAGGACTATGTTTTTATCAAAATTATATGATAATATATGTGACACATAGCTAAGTTAGATTTACATTCCAATGGCAAGTTTGCATGGATAGATTAAAAACCATGATTTCATGTTTAGGTATGTTTATGCCATGATTATATGAATAGATTAAAAACCATGATTTCATGTTTAGGTACGTTTATGCCAGGATTATATGAATAGATCAAAAGCCATGATTTCATGTTTAGGTATGCTTATACCTTGATTACATGCTATTACAACGCAAGTTCACAAGTGCCTAATTTATGTTAATTAGTTCGCTATGTTGCAAGTTCATGCGTTCACGCTCCCCTTTTTATGTTACTTAGAATATATAAACAAGATGTTCTAAGCCTCCCCTTTTTCATTTGGCTAAGTTGGGTTTAAATGTTAAACCCGACATATGTTATATTGTAGCGAACGTATAAAATGGGGGTAATGACGTTTGGGTTAAAATATAAAACATATGTGTTGGCTTGTTTGACGCATGCCAACGACCTTGAAAAACAATTAAGTGGTGTAAATTAATTTCACCCAATAAAGATGAATTAGAATAATGGGCCGCAAATATTTACATATAGAAAGAAAAGAGACAAAATATGTAAATTTAGAAAATACGATGTGTTTAACCCGAGGTTGGATTGAGTTGTGATGTAAACCTGCCCGGAACCGCCCGGCTGTCCGGTAGTCACAACAATACCTATCCAATGTGGGTGGTTAAACACGGAGCCCAATAAGGACCCGAGGTTAGACTGAGTTGTGGCGTAAGACTGCCCGGACCCAACCGGCAACAGGCAGCCACAACAATACATGTCTTATGTGAGAGGTCGAGGCTTTAATAAGACAATTAAGGCTGAGTCAGGAGTGATAGGATTAAGTAAATTGAATTAATACTTAATCAGAATGGAACATGCTAAACTATACAGACTGATTGGGGGTTAGGTTTACAAAACACTTATCCAACATAGCATGTTGGCTAGAAATAGAAAACCTAGTAGCGGGGGACCCTTTTCAGCAGTAACCCTACAAGGTGTATCAGGATAACCTGAACTAGGCAGGGTGGGGCACGATTAGTGGGCTGACTATAAGAGGTCAAATCGACATCGGTGGTGCAGCATTGTAGGTTCTAACGGGGAGCGGGCGTGCACACACTCCGGCGCAGAAAAATAAGGCACTGGGCACTAATAGTATACCTGTGCATTCCAGAATTGTGTCGGGCCGCCACCATGGGACTTGATACACCCCATGGTGGGACCAGCATAGGTAACTACAACATCGGGGGCCGTAAGACACATGTTACTATGCGAGTAGGAGCCGATCATTAGAAACAAATCACTTCACCCTGATTATGGGGTGCCTGTTGGGGACTAGTTTATATGGATGCAGAGATTAATATGGGGTACGATAGTATATTCGACTCTAGACAACTTAACTCAGTTTATGGTGCTTTCCCATTTCCAATTTATACTTATCATACCCATTTCTTTATTCATAGACTGAATAGTCCTGGACTTACTCAGGCTTTATGTCTGAATCTACTTTTCTTTCGTCTTCTTTTCTTTCGTTCCCCCCCCCCCCCCCGCAGGTCCACAGGGAGGGAATACCGCAGCTTGACAAGTTTTCACATCCAGCTTGAAGAGAAAGAATGTATTTCTTGGATCTTTTTCGTTTTGGACTATGGATTTGGATAGCAATTATAGGACTTATGCAGTTTACTTATGTTTTTTTGCTTCTTTAAATAATGTAATCAAGACAGTTATGAAGATGTTATGTTTTTGGAAGTATTGTAAGACAAATTATGACATGGTTTGTGTAACACGTATTTTGTTGAAATAAAAATTGCTGTTGTTTTCCGCTGTTCAAAAATATGTGTATTTATATCTGTCTTGTGTATCTGTGACTTATACTTATAAACCTCCACCAAAATTAGGGCATTCCCTTTGAGAGTGACCCTAATGGAGGTGGGGTGTTTCAACATTGTTATTACAACAATTTAGATCAGAATACAAGAATATATCAGATATTTAAATTACAATACATTGGAAAATATACACATAAATATAATGCAGTGGAACAATCATCAACTAGCATAACTGAATGAAATACATGGATTCAAAGCTTTCCAAATATAGCTCCAACTGTAATCCAGGATCCTGGGAAAAGAAATATCTGCGAAAACCTAAACTACTAGCTGCCCATGTGGAAAATGTGGGCACCCATAGTTTAGGTAGAAACGATAAACTCCGAGTCAGTCATGGAATTGGTGTGAGAATTAAAACAGTTATTAACACTTTACTTTAAAATAAGGTAATTCACGGGACCACGCCGTATGTCAAGGAACCAGTTACTCCATGTGAATACCAAAACATGAAATACAACGATTTAATAAACAACGTAATGCTTTTTGGAAAAATGAAGCTATTATAAGACTCAGGTCCCATCACACAAAGCAACCCAATCCGGAGGATAGAGTTTTCCCTTATAATAGCCAAACATGCTTGGTACGTTCAAAACAAATCATTTTGATATTACTATAATTGCATAGTGTCAAAATCAACTTCAAATATAAATGTATCAATCATAAACGATATAGGTTCCATATATTATGCCGCCATACATATGTTTACAACGAAAACCGAAAAGTTGCGTATTGGAAATTGGATTCCCATCATGAGGCATGGCAAGGGATGGCTCCTTGCGGTTCAAGTCATCTCTAGAAAGATGACTCAGGATCACACCTACGGGAAGCTCTGGATCTTGCAAGGCCGGTCCACACTTGCATTAGTGGATTGGTTAATCTTGAACAATACTTTTCTTGGTCCTATCGTGTAACGGCCCAGATTCCGCCCAACCTTAATCGATCGCAAAATCGACCAAGACCGTTCAAAACCCGAGTACGTTAACATTGGGAACAACAACATCAGAACAACAACAGCAGACTTTTATAAACAATACAATAATGTTACATCAGAGTACAGAATATCAGAGTACATCGAACAAAATTACAGCGGAAGATAATTTACAATATTTTAATACATTGCGGCGGAAACAATAAAATAGATACAGGGGAAGATAACTATGCTCTAGACACAGCTTTAAGCTTCAATCCAGCATCCTTCTCGAGATATGAACCAGTAGACAAACTACTCGTCTTCCCTTGTGGAAAAGACGGCACCCGAGTTTGCAAAGGTGGAAACAAACAACGGGTCAATCATGGGACTGGTGTGAGAATTCTTAGCTAATTTAACTAAAAGTAAGGAGGCAAATCCCAGGACCACGCCGCTAACGCGGAACAGGTTTATTCCAATGGATTGCCGTGCATAATTAAAGTAAATCATTAAATAACCCAATGCCTTTTAGAAAAATGAAACCATTATAAGACCCAAGTCCCATCACACAATGCAACGCAAACCGGAGGATAGGGTTTTACCTTATAATGGTCAAAAATGCTTGATATGTTAAAAGCGAATTTGATATTTTTATTAGTGTGTATATGTTTAAAAACATTTCAATCATAATGTATCAATCCTAGGAAGCATAGCTACCATATACAATGCCTCCATACTAGTAATACAATCAAAACCGTAGGGTCGTATTGTAAATTGGGTTTCCATCATGAGCCAAGGCTAGGGAGGAGCTCCTTACCGATTCGAGACACTCTAGCTAATGTCTCAGGATCCCCCGCAGTGAACCCTTGGAAAGCTGCAGGGCCGGTCCACCATACGAGTTGCGGATTAGTTATTCTTGAATACACGTTTCTCGGTCCTATAGGACCTATCATCCGAGGCGTGCCACATTCCATCATCCACATAAGTAAATATCAGCCAGTTTAAGCACGGACACCACTTCTAGCTAGAAAGAAACGTGCTGCTCTTCCTACGTTCCCTTCTCCCGTTTTAGACTCCACCGGGTTGTGAGGCCCGCGAAGTCACGCTATACACAAAGCTACGCCTAAACAGGTCGTGCTTTGATCATCAACCACAAGGCCTGCTTTTCAACAAAGCCTTGATCATCTTCATCTTAGCACGCCACGTTGACAATTCACACCATGCGATTAACAACTATTAATACACAACCACTAAGGGTGTTGAGCAAGAGAATAAATTCACTGCCACCAATGGTTGTATATTAATAGAAATCAATTTACATGGAACAAAATTCAACTTCAGACACACATTCCATTTATAAACATATGCTCTGGGTCTGAGCGAAAGCCAAATCCGTACAAATCAGCACTACGTCCGGATAACTACCATCTTAGCCCCATCTTGGGAGCAAATCAATCAAGGGCCTCAACACTAGTTACCCATTCGATGTGAAGATCGTCGGTCTTCAATCGCCGTCTTCAATTCTTCAAGCGTCGTATCATTATTTGGAATGAGAGTAAACTCGGACTTTCCAAATAACTCTCGCATATATTAATTTGAAAACCATTTCATATCGTTATTAATAATTTATAACGATCTATCGCTATTTTTACTTTACATACACATCTTAAACATAACAATGTATATTTTCCTCATCCATTTTTCAGTTTACACCAAATGTATATTTGGTTTCATTATTTTCCTAATGAAAATCTATTCCTTAGAAATGTAAATTTCTAATCATATTATTTACATTGAAAAATGTAAATTTCTATTCCTATTTTATTTACATTGAGAAGTGTAAAACTTATATTTCAATATAATATTATATTGAAAATGTAACTTTTATTTCATATTCTATTTACATTGGGAAATGTAAATTCCTAATCATTCCTTTATTTCCTTTGAGTACATTGAAAAATGTAAATCCTTTTATTTACATATAAAAAAAAAATTCTATTTCATCCTTATTTACATTGAAAAATGTAAGTTTCTATATTTTTCTAATTACATATAAAAATGTAACTTCCTATTTTCCTTTTATTTACTTTAAGAAAAATGTAAAATTTCTAATTTTTATTTACATTAAGAAAAATGTAAAACTTTTATAATCCTTATCTTATTACATTAAAAATGTAACTTTCTTTTATAACAAACTTGGAGGTAAAAATATTCATTTCATTATTAACACATAACGGTGTGAAAATAACGTCAATTTCTAATTTAACTCATGACGGTGTAAATAATGTCCATTTTCTATTTAACCATTTATATTTTTAATATGGGCCAGACCTCTCACATTAGGCCTGCAACTTGTGGATGCTGGATAGGTCGATCGGTTCCGGGCAGACTTCCACCACAAGTTGGGCTTTATCTCGTGTCTCGGCCCCATTTGTATTTGCGCACTTGGACCTCTCACATTAGGCCCAACATTTGTGGCTGCTGAATATGCCGGTCGGTTCCAGGCAGACTTCCACCACAAATGTGACCTAACCTCGTGTCCAAGTACAATTTTAATTAATCATTATAATTGTTCTACTAAAAATATTATTTTAAACTGTTTCTCATTTCAAAATATCTTAATTTTGGAATATTCCATATTTCCAAAATAACTTGATTTCAAATATTATAACTTACCCTTTAATTACATATAAAAATGTACATTTACTTACGATGCAAATTCCTACCTTCCATTTACATATAAAATGTAAATTTTTAATTTACAATGTAAGTCTCATTCTTTAATACATATGAAAATGTAATTCCTATTGTCTTCCTCTTTCCTACTGTTTTATATTACAAATAAAAAATGTAATTTTTATTGTTTTTCACTTTTCTAATAGTCCATATTACCATAAAAATAATTTCTATTGTTTATTCTTTTCTAATCACGTTTTCTATATATATTCATGACAAATAAATGAATGTTTAAACTTTTTTATTTAGACAAAAATGTGAATTTTATCCCAATATTATTCTTTTGACAAAATGTTTATTTTTGTTCTACGTTTCTAATATTACATTAAAAAGTATAATTCTTTTTCTATGTTTAATTTACATCTATAAAGAATAATTTCTATGTTAACATATTCTAGGCATTCTAATATAAATAATATTTTCTATGTTAAAATTTTCTATACATTCTATAAATAATCTTTTTCTATGTTAACATATTCAATGCATTCTAAAATTATATAAATAATATTTTCTATGCTGTATTTGTGTAAAGGAACACAATTAAAAAGACATTCATTTTTCTATGTTGGATTTGTGTTAAGGAACACAATTAAAAGGACATTCATTTTTCTATGTTGTATTTGTGTTAAGGAACACAATTAAAAAGACATTCATTTTTCTATGTTGTATTTGTGTTAAGGAACATAATTAAAAAGACATTCATTTTTCTATGTTGACCCAATTTCCTTCTTCCTTATATATTTTAATGACTACTTATTTTTTATCTGACATAAATGTTTCTTTCAAATTTCTAACATAAATGTCTTTTAATCTAACATAAATGTTCTTTCAAATTTCTAACATAAATGTCTTTTAATCTAACATAAATGTTCTTTCAAATTTCTAACATAAATGTATTTTAATCTAACATAAATGTCTTCTTAAATTTAACATAAATGTAAATTCAAATAACTTACATTTTATAAACTAAAATGTTATTTTATAACAAAGATGTGATTTATAACCAAAATGTGATTTTTATTCTAATATCACTTTTTAATCCAATATAGTCGTTCTAAATAAAAGGACATTTTCATCTAAAATGATATTTCTACATCAACACAACATTTCTAATCGAAAATGATATTATAATATAAAATGTCATTATCTAATTAAAACAATATCTTATGTTGACCATTCTAATTCAGCATAACAACCAAAAGTGCTATATTTATTTATACAAACGATTCTTACTCTTAACATAACAAATAAATTTGATACTTTTATTTGTTCATGATTTCTATTTTTACATAACAACCAAATGTTATTTTAACTTGACAAATAAATGTGTGAATTTTCATTTGTACACAAATTTATAGTTTAAACATGACAAAATAAAAAAATGAGTTTTTTCTTGCACACAATTTTCTATTTTATCATGAAAAATAAAATGGATATTTTTATTTGTCCCCAATTCTAATTCTTCCATTATGTTCGATTCGATCAACAAATCACCACAAATCAAAATCTACTTTTTCTTTACATCATAAAAATGTAAATTTTCATTACTATGTAAATCCTACTTCCTTATTAAAAAAAATGTAAATTTTATTTCAATGCAAATTCATGTCTTTACTTACATTATAAAAATGTAAATTTTATTTTACATGTCACATTCCTTCTTTTATTTACATGTAAAAAATAGAATTTTACCTACTATGTAACTTCTACTTTTCACTTACATAATAGAAATGAAATTTTTCTTACTATGTAAATCCTCGTCCTTAATTCGCATATAAAAATGTGAATTTTCATTCTCTATGCAAATTTCATTCTTTAGATGGCATAAAAAAATGATTTCTTATTTTCAATGTAACCTGTTATTCTAAGTTACATAAAAAAAATCCTTGTTTTCAATATAAATTGTCATTCTTAAAAAAAATTGATTTTTATTCACATCATCAATTTCATGTTCTATAATTACATATAATATGAAATTTTATTCGCATCATAAATTTCATGTTGTTACTATTTCTAATTTACACAGTTGTAAATTTTGAATGCAACAAAACTAAAGGAACCAATCATATATATATATATATATATATATATATATATATATATATTTTTGTGTAAATCTCAATAATGATATTTTGATCGCATTAACAAATCTACAATAATTGAGCTGAAACAAGAGAAAAATAACAACCCAACATCAGATCTAAATGATTGATCTGGAATGATACATACATGTAAACCATCATTCATAATATTATCACATCTCAATTCTATTTCATTCATTGTTCAATTATATAAATAACGATTAATATCCTAATAAATTAAATTTATTAAAAAGAGAATCTCACATCGATCGGTTTTCAGAAATCGTTCGTGTTCAAATTTGGTTGGATTTTCAAGGTGCCCTGTTCTGGTCTTGGTCAGTTCCATCTCGTAGATCTCGTTTCTGCAATTCTAACACAACTGGAATTTCTCTCCTTCCTCTTCCTCGTTTATACTTCCAGAAAACATTCGACCCATCGTTCACTAGAAAAACGCCGCTATTGCAAACCCGCCACAGTCGAACAGAGCCACTAGAGATGATCATGGCCGCTGAATATATTGATCTTGACGTGCTCTTTTATTTTTGTTTTGTAGAATTCATTAAATCATTTGTGGATTGAGATAAAATGTGGAATCAAAATTGGAGATCGCTGGCCTTCCATTAGAAATGGGTGGCGGCCATTGATTAGGGCGGCGGCTGATAAGAAATGGGATTAGGGTTAAGGAAGTAAAAATGAGATTATATAGTGGAGGAAATTATTATCTTTTATTCCTTTATTTAATTAATATTTTTATTTATTTATATATGAGGTCTGAAGATTATAAATATATAAAAAGAAGAGAGAACAAAAGGGGAATAAAAGGAATAGTTTCATATCTATAAATGAATTTGAATGATAAATAGAAGAGGAGAGAGAGTAGAGAATAAATGCACAAGTTATTTCCCCTATATGCCTCTTTATATTTATAACAAATTAAATGCTTGATTTTTTCCCAATTGTTTAAGTTATGCAACCTTTTAAATTTCAAAACATGCAATATTAAATAATGTAATGACATGTTTACATATTATAACCTAATGACATGTTGTCATAATTTATTTAGAATCTACATATTATTTCAAATCAACCTATTCAATGCTTATGTAAGAATTAACAAATGAATATACATAAATGGAGTTGATTTGTTTTTGAGGAGAGATAATAAAAGGAAAGGAAGAACAAAGAAAATAGAAGGATGTAGGTTTAAGAAATAAGAATACGTGTGTGAAAATAGAATGAAGATTAATAAATTAATAGATAAATAAAAGAAATGAATGCGTAATTAACGGAAGAAATTATGTTTTGATTTTATTATTAAATATCATACAACTCTTATATTAAAGTTTTTTTTAACAAAACAGTAACTCAACTACTGTTTTCTTTTATTATCAATTGTTTGAAGTTAATTATTACAAATATACATACAACTTGATATTAATTTCAGTTGTAATAAATCACTATTTATCTAATTACAAATAAATGTTTATTAGACATAAATTTCAAATCATACCTAAATAACATCTTTTTTTATAATTAAAAATGGAAATTTTTTCTCTGAAGCAATTTCTGTCAAAATTGTTTAAATTAAAATTTTAAATTTTACTCCAAAATTCAGGGTTGTTACAGTCTCCCCCAACTTAAAATCTTTTCGTCCTCGAAAAGGAACGAAGCTAAAAGTTGTTCGATTAATTAACCAAATTTTCATTCTTTTATTAGTTCTGATAATTTTATTAGTTGATTAACTTTCAAATATACAACTTTTATATATTCAAAATCATATTTTCTAAAATAGATTATAATTACAAATACGTATATTATAAGCTTGTTACTCTCAACTCATTCTAGGGCATTACTAACCCCATCTCTAAAGAGTTTTCTCATTCTAGGATACTGCTGATCCTATCTCTAATGAGTATTCTTATTGAGTATTTCTAATCTAATCTCTAATGAGTAATTTGTTCAGTTCTAATGAGTTGTATCCCAAAGATTTGAGCTAACCAGAGCTTTGATACCAACTGTAACGGCCCGGATTCTGCCCGACCTTAATCGATTGCAAAATCGACCAAGACCGTTCAAAACCCGAGTACGTTAACTTTGGGAATACAACAACATCCGAACAACAACAGAAGACTTTTATAAACATTGCAATAATGTTACATCAGAGTACAGAATATCAGAGTACATCAAATAAAATTACAACAGAAGATAATTTACAATATTTTAATACATTGCAGCGAAAATAATAAAATAGATACAGTGGAAGATAACTATGCTCTGGACACAGCTTTAAGCTTCAATCCAGCATCCTGCTCGAGATAAGAACCTATAGACAAACTACTCGACTGCCCATGTGGAAAAGAGGGCACACGAGTTTGCAAAGGTTGAAACAAACAACGGGTCACTCATGGGATTGGTGTGAGAATTCTTAGCTAATTTAACTAAAAGTAAGGAGGCCAATCCCAGGACCACGCCGCTAACGCGGAACGAGTTTGTTCCAATGGATTATCGTGCATAATTAAAGTAAATCGTTAAATAACACAATGCCTTTTAGAAAAATGAAACAATCATAAGACCCAAGTCCCATCACACAATGCAACGCAAACCGGAGGATAGGGTTTTACCTTATAATGGTCAAAAATGCTTGATATGTTAAAACGAATTTGATATTATTATTAGTGTGTATATGTTTAAAAACATTTCAATCATAATGTATCAATCCTAGGAAGCGTAGCTACCATATACTATGCTTCCATACTAGTAATACAATCAAAACCGTAGGGTCGTATTGGGAATTGGGTTTCCATCATGAGCCAAGGCCAGGGAGGAGCTCCTTACCGATTCGAGACACTCTAGCTAATCTCTCAGTGTAAGACCCTATATGTCGAATAACTTGCTATAATATAAAACAGGGCAGAATTAAATTTTAAATCCGAATCAGGGGAAATGGGCTATGCCATTGCGTTCGTCTTGGAAAAATACGCGAAATAGAGTCTGAGTTTTCGAAAATCGGAGTCCGTATGACCCAGTTAAGGCCCAAAGAAGTTTTCAGAAATTCAAAACAGATTTAAATTTAAAAATTCAAACATTTCAGAAGTGGCGGGAAAATTCCTGCAAGACCCAGGGAGTCGACCTGGGGGTCGACTGGGGAGTCGACCTGCCCACCAGGTCGACCGGGGTGTCGACCCTAGTGTCGACCTGGGGGTCGACCTCCCTGGTCGAGCCCAGGTGACCTGGGTGCATCAGTTTGGCTTTTGGGCTGTGTTTTGGTGGCTAGGACATGATCTGACGGCTCTAATCTGATTTAGGGTTAATCTAATGGCTTAAAACACCTAACTAATCTATAAATACACCCTAAGACTACCCTAATTCATACTAAAAATAGCTACAACACCGTTATGCCGTCAAAATGCAACTTGAAGGAGCCTCCATCAAATTAAAGAGGAAGACAGCTTCTCAAATCAACCTCTAATCAACTCTAGCAACTTAATCTTCTTCTTAGGAGTGCTAGTCAACAAGTTGTGAGTCTTCTATAGCCTTAATGACCAATTGTTGAAATGATTATGATAGGATATAATGAGGTTATTGCTATGAATGTGGATCAATGCAAGTTATGCAAGTTATATGCTATGTGTTAATGATGTTATGCATGTTATGCAAGTTATATGCTATGTGTTAATGATGTTATGCGTGTTATGCAAGTTATATGCTATGTGTTAATGATGTTATGCATGTTATGCAAGTGATATGCTATGTGTTTGTGATGTTATGCAAGTTATGCAAGTCATATGCTACATGTTCATGATGTTATGCAAGTTATGCAAGTCATATGCTACATGTTCATGATGTTATGCAAGTTATGCAAGTCATATGCTACATGTTCATGATGTTATGCAAGTTATGCAAGTTGTATGCTATATGATCATGATGTTATGCAAGTGTTAGGCTATGTGTTCATGATGCTAGTTATGCAAATTGCTATGATAAACATTGATCCATTATGACACCATGATTACGCAAGTTTGGTGTTTGATTATATGCAAGTTCAAATATGACATGTTTTGCAAGTTTGGTTTTTGATTATATGCAAGTAACATGTGCAAGTTAACACCTTAGTATGATATGCATACATATGCAAGTTAACCCCTTTGTATGTCATACATACATATGCTAGTTTACCCCTTTGTATGACATAAATAACTTATGTAAGTTAACCTCCTTATGACATATGTGATTCATGCAAGTTTGGGTTGATTATTTATGCTAGTTGGGTTTGATTCTATATGCATGTTGACACCTTTAAACCCATGTTGATGCTAATGTTATGCAAGTTGAACCCATTGTATTTGTGATGAGTCTTCCCTTTTATGTCATGTTAGCGAATTACGTGGGGAACGATGGGGTTAATATATATGTTAATGAAATGGTGTGAAGTTGGTATGATCATGCATACCATAAAGTGGATGGACATAACTGAGTCAATTACGTACATCGTTAAAATTGGAATTAATTAGGGAAAATTAATTTGAAATATGGGGGTGATTAATTAGGTGTAATTAATCGACTAAGACACGAGGTTGGTCCCTTTTGTAGCGTAAGACTGCCCGGAACCGACCGGCAAATCAAGCGGCTACAAATGATTGACCCAATGTGAGAGGTCTTAGGCACAAACTAAATATGTGACAAGTGTATAGACACGAGGTTAGACTCGGTTATGGCGTAAGGCTGCCCGGACCCAACCGGCAAATCCAGCTGCCATAAAAGATAGTCTAATGTGAGAGGTCTTTACAACGGTTACGTTCTTAATCAATTAAGAAACACTTAACCAGATAAGCATGTAGTGGGCATGATGGGTTAAGTGGGTGCCTTGGGTGGCATGTGGAAATCTAGTGGCTTGCCTTGGGCGGCAATAGAAAATACGATTAGAATACTTAACCAATTGGACACATGTAATTAAACATGATTAAAGGGTTAAGTGGGATGCACTAGATATAATGACAAGCTTAGGTGGTAGCTTGTGGGGGCCCATTTCTACCAGTAACCCATATGTATCTTATTGGACTCGACCCATGTCGAGGACGGGACACGCGTACTGGGCTTGATTAAAAGAGGCCAAAACGGGTTAGCAGTGGCAACGGAAGTCCAACCGGTTTCATATGCGTGTGTGGACCCGGGCTGTAATGACCCGGATTCTTATGGATTAATTTTAAACAGTTAATCTGGATTTAAATATTGAGTTGACAATATAAATTTATATTTATATTGAGTTATAGATTTTATAATCGAAAACACAGTTTATTTCAAATATTTATAATTTTCGAAATACGAGATATTTGAAATAATCCAATGCGAATTTAAAACAGAGTTAAAGTAACTCAGATAATTTCTATGAATTTGAATTTAGAAGTAAATTGAATTCAACTTTAAATCTGAATTACAGTCAGTTCAAATAATCAGTAGAAAATTCTGTTTGAAATCAGGATAATAATATTTATCTATTATCGAGGAAATTAATTGTTTGAAATTAATTTATATTGATATCTTTTACAGATGATCGAATTGGACTTCGTGACCTATCCCATTGTCTCCGGAACAGCGGTTTTACCCTAGAATTGACAGTCGGTGGGTTCAGAAAGGAGTTCAGAATTTTGGTGTATTTTAATTAAAGGATACGGGTTTTAAACAAATTAAAATAAAATATAATTTCATGGTTTATAAACAGGGCAACGTCTCCCCCTTTTTTTTTTACCATTCATTCCGTTCTTTTTCAAATGGATGGTGAGCTTCCAGCAAGCCAAAGATAACTGACCTTGTTGTTCCTTTTAAAGCCTACCCCTCTTCTATAAAAATCGTGAATGCCCCCTTTTATTCCTGAGAAAAATCACTCCTCTTCAAATTCAAAATGGCCGATGTATTTTCCTCAAAATCGAAAAGGGAAAAACCCTTTTGTCCTCGAAATCGAAATGCCAGATAAAAAGAAGAAAGCAACCAAATCAAGTATCGCGGTTCCATCCGCCATCGTGTGGTCTCGGACCTCGACCCTAGTTCGATGCACTCGCAAAGGAAAACAAAGGGAGTTCGAAGGTGTTGAACTACGGTGATAAAGGGGGTCGCGATGCTGCTGTTCTTCTGGAAATCGGAACCAGGTCTTCAAGCGCCTGGGAGTGGAACTGTTGCGGTTAAGAAGGGGTTGCGCAACAGTCTGAAGCAACGAATTTGGGTTTGTGATTTTTGGAAGTGGATCTGCAATTCGAACTGATGTTGGCTGGAGCGATTTAGCTTTGTGATTTTTGGGGGAGAAGGGCATCGATCGTTATTAGGAGGAAGAAGGGTGCGTTGGACTCCGGGCACCGTGAAGTTGAAACAGTGAAAAATGGAGGGGTTTTCCTGAAGCCGTGAATCCTTAAAAATGTATTAAGGTTTTTTTTTTAGTTAGTTTATAAGTCAAAACTGAAATTTATATTGATAAGGAAAATATCATTAACAGTTAACTTAGGATCTGGAAACTGAAAAGAAGAAAAATTCATGTAGTAAATAATTATATGAATTATGAATTCGATAAGTGCAAAATATAAGACTTGAAATCTTTAGCAGTGCTAGAAAAAAACCAAGAAGTTTAGAAAATTAAATTTTAGATATTTTAACATAAAAACTTGGTTATGCAAATTCATTAGCTTATTTATAGAACTCGTTTTCTTCCTAGGCGAATATAAAATCAAATGGAATCATCCGTGTGAAGTTCGAAGGCGCGGAAATCGATGAATAGGAATTGAAATTGGTACAAGTGCAAATTAAAATCACGGTGAGTAAATCTCACCTTTTATTTAGAATTATTTTTATATAGATAAAAATAATTGTTATGCTTGTTTGAATGCTGTCTGATTGTTTTAAAATATATATAGTTATTTAGGATTGGTTGACTATTATATATATATTGGGTTGATGATTGGTTGGATTCCCGCAGTCTCATTAGCGGATGCCCGCGGTTTCATTAGCGGATGATTACCCTATACGTCCCACGCTATGATTAGTGGATGACCTTTACACCGCGATATTCTGCCACAAAGCAGAATGGGTATTATTTATGTGCTAACGTCTGTGGATGCAGGAAAACAGGTTGGAGGAATCCAACTGGATTCCTCAAAAATATATTATCTGTTGTTGTTTGTTTGATTTCATATATATTCATATATGATGTGTTAAAAATCAAATGATTGAAAATGGGTTGATTTGATTGTTTAAATTATCAATGGGGCTTGAATATTGATTTATAAAAATATCGAAAAGAGTATTTGAGATTTAAAAAGTGAATTCTATTTTTACAAATAGAATTTGAATTTTAAATGAACTATAGAAAACATTAACTTGTTTTGAATATATATGAACGAATATTGAATTTATAAACTTTGTTTATAAATGAAAAGATGAGATTTGAATTGAAGTTATAAACGTTGTTTATAAATAATGCAGAGATATTCAAATAGACTTTAAACAATGGTATTTGAATATAGAATTCAAATGGACTTTAAACGATAGAATTTGAATATAGAATTCAAATAGACTTTGACGATAGACTTTGAATATAGAATTCAAATAGACTTTGAATATAGAATTCAAATGGACTTTAAAACTATAGAAAATATTAACTTATTTTGAAGGTATAGAAAACAAGTGGTCGAATTTATAAACTTTGTTTATAAATGAAAATATGGGATTTGAATTGAATTTATAAACTTTGTCTATAAATGCAAAGGTGGGATTTGAATTGAAGTTATAAACGTTGTTTATAAAATAATGAAGAGAATTCAAATAGGAATTGAATATAGAATTTGATAAGAGAATTCAAATAGGAATTGAATATGGAATTTGAATAAAGAGAATTCAAATAGACATTGAATATAGAATTTGAAAAGAGAATTCAAGCAGACTTTGAAA
This sequence comes from Allium sativum, assembly GCA_030737875.1. Lineage (NCBI taxonomy): Eukaryota > Viridiplantae > Streptophyta > Magnoliopsida > Asparagales > Amaryllidaceae > Allium > Allium sativum. The sequence continues at coordinate 652,078,206 of CM060918.1, forward strand.
AATAGAATTTGATTAATAGAATTCAAATGGAGTTTAACTATAGAATTTGAACATAGTATTTTAAATGGAATTTGAATATAGAAATTCAAATGGGATTTATAATAAATAGATTTGGATAAATAGAAGTGGATTAGACTAAGAAGTTAATTAACAGATTTAATTAACAAATTGAGTTAAAACGATTGGTATAGTTAAAATAGATTGGACAGGTATAGACATACAGGAGACAGGTTTGGAATAAAGTATAGAAGTGAAATAAATAGAATGCCCGACAAAAAGGTACGTATTTAATTCATATATGAGATTTTATGCGCCGTATCGGCAAGCCGCTTGGCTTTTTCTTTTTCTTTTTGAGATGAGAAGGACCGGGAAAGCTATTTGAAATTTCCCGATGCTCCCGGTACAAAGGAGGTTATGGCGAATTTTTCCGGGAATTTAAGGAGATACAATATTTTTTTAGAAATCAACATATCAAATTATATAGAAGTCGATAAGGAAATGAACTTAGAGATAGAATAGTATAATTAAAAAAGGAAGTATAAGCATAAAATCTAGTAAGAATAGAAAGAGAAAATGTATATGTGTTTTGAAGGTGAATAATCAGTTGTATGGTATTGATTATTCGAGTAAGTAGTCTTGTCTGTTTTGACGTTAAAGGTTATTCAGTCAAGGTTTGAGAGGTAATTATACCCCAACTTGGTTGATTTCATGATATACCGATAAGTAGCAAGATTCAGGCTCGAAGATCAATGTGGAATAAGAATTAGTTAAATATTGTATTTGGGTTGTCGTAACGATGTTTTACACAACATCTGTTTTAACCCAAATATGTGCAAAGCTTGGAAATAGAATAATGAATATTTTCTAAAGCTAGAAAATAAAGGAAGGCGATATATGGAAAAGTTTTCCAAATAACGTATAAGGCTAATATGGTTATTGAAAATATTTGGTTAACAAATATTGATAAGAAATAGAGAAGAGATTTAATTAATGGAATATTAATTAAAGGTTCAATGATTGTTGGATGTTTGGATGAACACTTGTTTTATTCGATAGTTAAATCATCGACTATCGAAACACTTGTTTTTATTCGATAGTTAAATCACAGACTATCGAAGTTTTGACCATCGTTGTCAATATGGAGAGATCGGTTGGATTTTTATCCGAAGAACCACTCCGTATTGGCAGTAGCATGCGAATCAGATTATATAAAGATAATCGAAGACGGAGTAGAGTACAAGGACTTTTTCTATTAATAGAAATAGTACCTTCGGTTCATCCTGTTCCTGGGTGACTTGTATGGATGAATGTCTGACAGAGTATTTCCAGACGATCGCGTATATTGATTTCTCCAATCGTACCAAGAGTGGAAGCGGAGGAGGAAACTTCTTTTAGCTGACACGTAATGTACTGTTGTAGACGTCAATTAGTGATTTTCGATGGATCTGACGATGTGACATTCGAAGTGAAACTGGTGTGATGATAAAGCGTAGCTTCTAGCCTCAACATCCGGTAAATGACAGAAATCGGGCAAGCAGCATGGCTATGTAGGTCGCACCTATTAGGGTGTATAATCACCTGATCTAGAGTTTCATTTACTTCTAAAAATCTATTGTCGATGCTGACCCATTCGGGAAACTGTTGCTGATCCCAATCGTTGGTGATATACATTCGATACACTCAAGCGAAATGAGTGGTCGGTCATGTATGGCTGAGTTGCAAGATGTTCTTGTTGAACTCGGTGTATTCTCCTCTAGAGATATACCAGCGGAAGGTGGTCCCATACCTTGTCATAGTTGGAAACCCATTACCCAATACGTGCTTGCGGTTTATGATTTGTATATATATGTGGAACGTGAGATGCAAACGTTCCACTAGATTGTTATTTACTTGATTTAGACATTATTATAATATCAAAAGAGTTTTGATATAAAGATAAGTCAAGTGTTTGGATTTTCATAAGGGAAAAACCCGTTCCGTGTTATACGGCGTGGTCTTATGAGATATCATTTAGTTTTCTGAAACTGCTTTAAACTGTTTACTCATACCAGTCCCATGACTGACCCGGAGTTTATTTGTTTTGTTCTAGCTAAACTCTTGGGTGCCTAAATTTGTACGGGCAGTCAAGTAGTTCAGGATTTTCCAGATATATCTAAAGGAGCTTGGAGCAGGAGGCTTCAGCGTTATCTAGTTATAATTTGTTCCGCTATAATGTAAGTGTTGTACTCTGATAAGTGTATGTTATACACATAAGATTTTGTATTTCAAAGATGTGATATATTATATTTTGTTCCGCTGCGATGTGAGATTCTGTGTTGTTATTTCTGTTCTTCTTCTACCTCTTTCTTCTAAAAAAAAAAATGTCTCGTATTTTCGTGATATTTGGGTTGGACGTACGATGTATATAGTCAACTCTGATGTTATGGAAATCTGGGTCATTACAGTTGGTATCAGAGCTTAGGTTTAGCGAATACCTAGGCTTGTTGGAATGTGCTCATTAGAGATAGGATCAGTAGTATCCTAGAATGAGTTGAGCATATATATATACGAGAGAGCGTATTTGTTATTTGATATAAAAACTGTTTTATATTGTGTTGACTAGTCTGTTGAGTGGATTATAAATTTTGGTCGAATCGTGGGACGCCACGATGTCGATAGGAGTTTATAAACACTTGAACAGAAGATTGGACACGATATTGTTTTTAAATGGTTGAGTTGATTGTTAGGATTATAATCAAATTAGATTATAAAACTGAAATAGTTATATATATAACCAATGGAATTTGTATATGAAATCAAATATACAAATGAGATAAATTAAAATTGAATTCCAACTAGAATTCAGAATTTAAAATCCTGGGAGTTGGGAAAATATTTTTCTAAATGGATTTTGAAAGAAATAAAGCACTGAACTCATTCAGTAGCTGGAAAATAATTCTGATGATGGTCGCAACATCATCAGTGTTCATTTTCGAGTTTCTAAGTGATGAATTGCTGCCTTAGAAAAGTTTTGATGGAAATTTGTTTGAAAAGAAACAAGTTGTTTGAAAATTCAAATGTTTTGAATTTGGGATATATATAAATATATGTATATATTTATAAAACTTCAAAGGAATTTTGAAATGTGAAATGGGAATATAGATTTCAATATAGAAGTAAAATAAAGGAATTTGAATATATATATATATATATATATATATATAATTCAAATAAAAGTGAAATTTAAATAGGATTTGAATTCAAAGGAGTTAAGATAGGATTTAAATTCAAAGGAATTTAAATAGAAATGGAATAAAGGATTTCAAATGGAATTTGAATAAGGGATTTGAGATGGGTTTTGAATAAAGGATTTCAAATAGGAATTGAAAATAAGAAATTGAATTAGAATTTGAATCGAAGAAAGTTCAAATAGAAATTGAATAGAGGGAAATTCAAATGGAATTTGAATATTGTAAATATATAGGATTTGAATATTAGAAGTGAAACAGATCGGAAATATTATGTTGAAATGGAAAAATGGATTGGATATATATTAAAAATATATCAGAATGGAGTTGAATTTATTATAAACGAAGTTAAAACGTTTATATTTATAATTATAATTAAAACGAGCTCGCCATAGCGCGGCAGTTCGTAAATTGGCAATTCGAACTTCAATTTAGTATACAGAACTCAATTGAAGTCGGAATTCTTTAAAACAAGAATCGTCGGGACCGGTTGGATAATAGTTTTCTAATGAAGGAGAAAAATCTGGATTTCGTCGTATAGATTTTGACTTATGTCAAAATCAAATTTTTAGAAAAGCAGCGCCAGAAACCATTAAAAACCACAATGGTTTATATATATATATATAAGTAAAAGGATTTTTAAAGTAAATAAAAGCCGAATGGCCATGAGAAAAATATAGACTTGAGTTATAAAATGAATGTGAACTCAAGTGAAGTAGATAAAATGGTTTGGGAAACAATGATCATATTTCTGATCATTGAATATAATTAACTAAGTAAAAGAAAAATTAGTTAATCAAAGTTGAATCGAAATTGGGTTTTTGGATAAGTGAAAGAGATTGAGAATTTATATTCGAAATCGAAGTATAACTCGAGTTGAAAATATAATTAGATTAGTTATAATTAAGTTGACATATATTTGAACAAGCTATATTCAAATAAAAAGGGTGAAATAGGCAAAACGGTTAATTAGCAACTAGTTAATGGGAATTTAAATAATTGAAATTAAATTTAACTTAAGTAAGTTAAATGGATCGAAACGAATAAATTGAGTAAAATCAATGTGAATAAAATATGAATTGGGTTATATAAAGGAAAAACCAAAAGAGTTAAAAAGGAAATATATTTGTAACACAAATACAAAGGATGTTATGTGTAAACAAATAGAAGGAGAAATATTTGTAATAACATTTACAAATAGAATTTAAAAGGGAAATATTTGTAAAACATTTACAAATAGATTCAATGGAAATATTTATTTATAGAAAATAAATAGAATGTTATAAGTGAGATATTTATTTGTTAAATAAATAGAATTTAATCAAAGGAATATTCAGAAGATGAATAGAAAATGGAAATCTGTTTTTAACAGATAAATAGAAAAGATTAATTTATAAATAACAGTTTATAAATTAAATAAAATATTTATCATTCGATGAATGGAATATATAAGTCTGAACTTATATAGAGAAGAGATATTGGTTTTTAACACCGATAGTTTTAAATATAAGGGGTACACAACACTTGTATAAGTGAAGTAATGTTATTAAAGAGAACATTTATAAAGTGAAGAACCGTTACTAAAAGTAAACCTTTATAAATGAATAAATGCTATACGATAAGAGTTATTCGAATAGGAGAAGTCGATTAGAATTAGAAATAATCGATTAGAGTTAGAATAAATCGATTAGGATAAGAGTTAACCAGATAGAGTTAATTGAACATAGTTAACCGAATTAGGATTTAATTGAATTTTAGTTATTCAATTAAAGTTGATCGAATATAGTTATTGAGATAGAGTTAATCAAACATAGTTACTCAGGACAAGTTGCCATTTCGTACGACTACTAGCGAAATTCGCAGGGCTGCAGAAAGCCTAGGGTGGTCGGATGTTTCCTGGGGGAATCAGGCGTAACCATTGTGATTGCTGCGATCTAGAGTCAAGCGAATGGAGTCAAAAAAAAAAAAAATTTGAGTTATCGATTATTGGTTATTCGAAGGAGTTATCGAATATAGCTTATTTGAAATGAGTTATCGATTATTGGTTAAATCGAAGGAGTTATCGATTATTAATTAATTAAAGGAGTTATCGATTATTAGTAAATCGAAGGAGTTATCGATTATTAGTTAATCGAAGGAGTTATCGATTATTAGTAAATCGAAGGAGTTATCGATTATTAGTAAATCAAAGGAGTTATCGATTATAGTTTAATCGAAATGAGTTATCGATTATAGTTTAATCGAAAAGAGTTATCGATTAGTTTAATCGAAGTGAGTTATAGAATATTGGTTTTCGAAGGAGTTATCGAATTTAGTTATTCGATGGAGTTAATCGAAAAGAGTTAAATCAATAAGAGTAAATGGAATAGAGTAAATCGAATATAGTTTATTCGAAGAAGGGTTTTCGAATCTAGTTATTCGAAATAGAGATTTATCGAATATAGTTATTCGAAGGGAGGAGTTATCGAATAAGGATTTATTCGAAAGAGAGTTATGAATGGAATATGAAATGTTGAGTACAACATAAATATGTTCTGAAAAATAAATGGGTTTGTAGCACTTTTTCTACCTTCGCAATTTCGAGGACGAAATTATTTTAAGTGGGGAAGAATGTAATGACCCGGATTCTTATGGATTAATTTTAAACAGTTAATCTGGATTTAAATATTGAGTTGACAATATAAATTTATATTTATATTGAGTTATAGATTTTATAATCGAAAACACAGTTTATTTCAAATATTTATAATATTCGAAATACGAGATATTTGAAATAATCCAATGCGAATTTAAAACAGAGTTAAAGTAACTCAGATAATTTCTATGAATTTGAATTTAGAAGTAAATTGAATTCAACATTAAATCTGAATTACAGTCAGTTCAAATAATCAGTAGAAAATTCTGTTTGAAATCAGGATAATAATATTTATCTATTATCGAGGAAATTAATTGTTTGAAATTAATTTATATTGATATCTTTTACAGATGATCGAATTGGACTTCGTGACCTATCCCAGTGTGTCCGGAACAGCGGTTTTACCCTAGAATTGACAGTCGGTGGGTTCAGAAAGGAGTTCAGAATTTTGGTGTATTTTAATTAAAGGATACGGGTTTTAAACAAATTAAAATAAAATATAATTTCATGGTTTATAAACAGGGCAACGTCTCCCCTTTTTTTTTACCATTCATTCCGTTCTTTTTCAAATGGATGGTGAGCTTCCAGCAAGCCAAAGATAACTGACCTTGTTGTTCCTTTTAAAGCCCACCCCTCTTCTATAAAAATCGTGAATGCCCCCTTTTATTCCTGAGAAAAATCACTCCTCTTCAAATTCAAAATGGCCGATGTATTTTCCTCAAAATCGAAAAGGGAAAAACCCTTTTGTCCTCGAAATCGAAATGCCAGATAAAAAGAAGAAAGCAAACAAATCAAGTATCGCGGTTCCATTCGCCATCGTGTGGTCTCGGACCTCGACCCTAGTTCGATGCACTCGCAAAGGAAAACAAAGGGAGTTCGAAGGTGTTGAACTACAGTGATAAAGGGGGTCGCGATGCTGCTGTTCTTCTGGAAATCGGAACCAGTTCTTCAAGCGCCTGGGAGTGGAACTGTTGCGGTTAAGAAGGGGTTGCGCAACAGTCTGAAGCAACAAATTTAGGTTTGTGATTTTTGGAAGTGGATCTGCAATTCGAACTGATGTTGGCTGGAGCGATTTGGCTTTGTGATTTTTGGGGGAGAAGGGCATCGATCATTATTAGGAGGAAGGAGGGTGCGTTGGACTCCGGGCACCGTGAAGTTGAAACAGTGAAAAATGGAGGGGTTTTCCTGAAGCCGTGAATCCTTAAAAATGTATTAAGGTTTTTTTTTTTTAGTTAGTTTATAAGTCAAAACTGAAATTTATATTGATAAGGAAAATATCATTAACAGTTAACTTAGGATCTGGAAACTGAAAAGAAGAAAAATTCATGTAGTAAATAATTATATGAATTATGAATTCGATAAGTGCAAAATATAAGACTTGAAATCTTTAGCAGTGCTAGAAAAAAACCAAGAAGTTTAGAAAATTAAATTTTAGATATTTTAACATAAAAACATGGTTATGCAAATTCATTAGCTTATTTATAGAACTCGTTTTTTTCCTAGGCGAATATAAAATCAAATGGAATCATCCGTGTGAAGTTCGAAGGCGCGGAAATCGATGAATAGGAATTGAAATTGGTACAAGTGCAAATTAAAATCACGGTGAGTAAATCTCACCTTTTATTTAGAATTATTTTTATATAGTTAAAAATAATTGTTATGCTTGTTTGAATGCTGTCTGATTGTTTTAAAATATATATAGTTATTTAGGATTGGTTGACTATTATATATATATTGGGTTGATGATTGGTTGGATTCCCGCAGTCTCATTAGCGGATGCCCGCGGTTTCATTAGCGGATGATTACCCTATACGTCCCACGCTATGATTAGTGGATGACCTTTATACCGCGATATTCTGCCACGAAGCAGAATGGGTATTATTTATGTGCTAACGTCTGTGGATGCAGGAAAACAGGTTGGAGGAATCCAACTGGATTCCTCAAAAATATATTATCTGTTGTTGTTTGTTTGATTTCATATATATTCATATATGATGTGTTAAAAATCAAATGATTGAAAATGGGTTGATTTGATTGTTTAAATTATCAATGGGGCTTGAATATTGATTTATAAAAATATCGAAAAGAGTATTTGAGATTTAAAAAGTGAATTCTATTTTTACAAATAGAATTTGAATTTTAAATGAACTATAGAAAACATTAACTTGTTTTGAATATATATGAACGAATATTGAATTTATAAACTTTGTTTATAAATGAAAAGATGAGATTTGAATTGAAGTTATAAACGTTGTTTATAAATAATGCAGAGATATTCAAATAGACTTTAAACAATGGTATTTGAATATAGAATTCAAATGGACTTTAAACGATAGAATTTGAATATAGAATTCAAATAGACTTTGACGATAGACTTTGAATATAGAATTCAAATAGACTTTGAATATAGAATTCAAATGGACTTTAAAACTATAGAAAATATTAACTTGTTTTGAAGGTATATAAATAAAGTGATCGAATTTATAAACTTTGTTTATAAATGAAAATATGGGATTTGAATTGAATTTATAAACTTTGTCTATAAATGCAAAGGTGGGATTTGAATTGAAGTTATAAACGTTGTTTATAAAATAATGAAGAGAATTCAAATAGGAATTGAATATAGAATTTGATAAGAGAATTCAAATAGGAATTGAATATGGAATTTGAATAAAGAGAATTCAAATAGACATTGAATATAGAATTTGAAAAGAGAATTCAAGCAGACTTTGAAAAATAGAATTTGAATAATAGAATTCAAATGGAGTTTAACTACAGAATTTGAACATAGTATTTTAAATGGAATTTGAATATAGAAATTCAAATGGGATTTATAATAAATAGATTTGGATAAATAGAAGTGGATTAGACTAAGAAGTTAATTAACATATTTAATTAACAAATTGAGTTAAAACGATTGGTATAGTTAAAATAGATTGGACAGGTATAGACATACAGGAGACAGGTTTGGAATAAAGTATAGAAGTGAAATAAATAGAATGCCCGACAAAAAGGTACGTATTTAATTCATATATGAGATTTTATGCGCCGTATCGGCAAGCCGCTTGGCTTTTTCTTTTTCTTTTTGAGATGAGAAGGACCGGGAAAGCTATTTGAAATTTCCCGATGCTCCCGGTATAAAGGAGGTTATGGCGAATTTTTCCGGGAATTTAAGGAGATAGAATATTTTTTTAGAAATCAACATATCAAATTATATAGAAGTCGATAAGGAAACGAACTTAGAGATAGAATAGTATAATTAAAAAAGGAAGTATAAGCATAAAATCTAGTAAGAATAGAAAGAGAAAATGTATATGTGTTTGAAGGTGAATAATCAGTTGTATGGTATTGATTATTCGAGTAAGTAGTCTTGTCTGTTTTGACGTTAAATGTTATTCAGTCAAGGTCTGAGAGGTAATTATACCCCAACTTGGTTGATTTCATGATATACCGATAAGTAGCAAGATTCAGGCTCGAAGATCAATGTGGAATAAGAATTAGTTAAATACTGTATTTGGGTTGTCGTAACGATGTTTTACACAACATCTGTTTTAACCCAAATATGTGCAAAGCTTGGAAATAGAATAATGAATATTTTCTAAAGCTAGAAAATAATGGAAGGCGATATATGGAAAAGTTTTCCAAATAACGTATAAGGCTAATATGGTTATTGAAAATATTTGGTTAACAAATATTGATAAGAAATAGAGAAGAGATTTAATTAATGGAATATTAATTAAAGGTTCAATGATTGTTGGATGTTTGGATGAACACTTGTTTTATTCGATAGTTAAATCATCGACTATCGAAACACTTGTTTTTATTCGATAGTTAAATCACAGACTATCGAAGTTTTGACCATCGTTGTCAATATGGAGAGACCGGTTGGATTTTTATCCGAAGAACCACTCCGTATTGGCAGTAGCATGCGAATCAGATTATATAAAGATAATCGAAGACGGAGTAGAGTACAAGGACTTTTTCTATTAATAGAAATAGTACCTTCGGTTCATCCTGTTCCTGGGTGACTTGTATGGATGAATGTCTGACAGAGTATTTCCAGACGATCGCGTATATTGATTTCTCCAATCGTACCAAGAGTGGAAGCGGAGGAGGAAACTTCTTTTAGCTGACACGTAATGTACTGTTGTAGACGTCAATTAGTGATTTTCGATGGATCTGACGATGTGACATTCGAAGTGAATCTGGTGTGATGATAAAGCGTAGCTTCTAGCCTCAACATCCGGTAAATGACAGAAATCGGGCAAGCAACATGGCTATGTAGGTCGCACCTATTAGGGTGTATAATCACCTGATCTAGAGTTTCATTTACTTCTAAAAATCTATTGTCGATGCTGACCCATTCGGGAAACGGTTGCTGATCCCAATCGTTGGTGATATACATTCGATACACTCAAGCGAAATGAGTGGTCGGTCATGTATGGCTGAGTTGCAAGATGTTCTTGTTGAACTCGGTGTATTCTCCTCTAGAGATATACCAGCGGAAGGTGGTCCCATACCTTGTCATAGTTGGAAACCCATTACCCAATACGTGCTTGCGGTTTATGATTTGTATATACATGTGGAACGTGAGATGCAAACGTTCCACTAGATTGTTATTTACTTGATTTAGACATTATTATAATATCAAAAGAGTTTTGATATAAAGATAAGTCAAGTGTTTGGATTTTCATAAGGGAAAAACCCGTTCCGTGTTATACGGCGCGGTCTTATGAGATATCATTTAGTTTTCTGAAACTGTTTTAAACTGTTTACTCATACCAGTCCCATGACTGACCCGGAGTTTATTTGTTTTGTTCTACCTAAACTCTTGGGTGCCTAAATTTGTACGGGCAGTCAAGTAGTTCAGGATTTTCCAGATATATCTAAAGGAGCTTGGAGCAGGAGGCTTCAGCGTTATCTAGTTATAATTTGTTCCGCTATATTGTAAGTGTTGTACTCTGATAAGTGTATGTTATACAGATAAGATTTTGTATTTCAAAGATGTGATATATTATATTTTGTTCCGCTGCGATGTGAGATTCTGTGTTGTTATTTCTGTTCTTCTTCTACCTCTTTCTTCTAAAAAAAAATGTCTCGTATTTTCGTGATATTTGGGTTGGACGTATGATGTATATAGTCAACTCTGATGTTATGGAAATCTGGGTCATTACACGGGCTGGTAGGTAAGACGTTGTTGCATCGTGTAGGAATAAGCCGTGCACCATTTGTTGTATCGTGTTGCCACTTTGGGGAGTGATACACCCCAATGTGGGGCCAGCACGGGTATCTACGGTAAGGAGCCGATCGCTTGGGAGTAGTGGGTACACCTAGTGGAGATAGGGGCAGACGGCACCTATGTAGTCAGCTAGGGGTACACGAAACTACTGGGTAAATTTTCTAAGTCCTTGGGTGGGATCAACCTTTAAGTAGGAATGACTGGTGTGGTGCAGTTAGTAATTACCCTTGGGTGGGTAGATGCGTCTTTACCGTTATCTTAGTTCACCATATGTCTAGTTGGCTACTTAGTGTAGTCATTTATCCCCAGTCATCCCATACCAAGTTTATATCATACCCTAATTACTTTAATGATTGTGTTGTTTGATAGGGCTCACTCAAACTTATGTCTGACCCCGTTGTTTTTATCTTTTTTTCCCCCTCAGGTCCTCAGGTTGGGCCTAGCACTAGTGGGCTTTGATCATATTTCTTTATCTATCTTCTGGAACTTGGACCGTGATGTAAAGCCCATCTTATCTTTTCTTTTATGGCTATTGTTTATGTAGTGGGATTATGTACTTATGTTTTTGTCAGGATGGATATTTAGTACTTGACTCTTTATGGTGTTGTAACTAAACATGTTTACCTTCTGCTGCAATGAAATGATGTTTTAGACTTTCAAGTATTTATATCTGTCTTGTTGTAATTTTTCTGTTCTATACTCACTTAAAATGCTCCACCGAAGTTAAGGCATTCCCTTAGTGAGTGACCTTAGCGGGTGTGGGGTTTTACACGTGGTATCAGAGCGAAGGTTACTAGAACAGATAAAACTTTTAGAAAAACTAACAGATAAAACTTTTAGAAAAAGTATTTTTCTAAAAACATTTTTGGAAGAAGTATTTTTCAAAAACATGTCTTTTAAGAGAAAAGTTTTTGAAAGAAAAGCATAATCCCCAATAGCCATATCTTTATCTTTCGAATTCTCCGTTTTGAATCTTTCCTTTTTCGTTTCAACATGGCTGAAGATCTTAACTTTCCGGAGGGTGTGACGATACCAGTATGGTATAGGAGATTGATGGAGGCTAGGGCCGCCACTACGGGTCCAGCAAATGTTCCTCCACCAACCGTTGCACCCGATCTTCCTCCTCCCCCTCCTCCTCCTCACACGGATACTTTTGCTAAGACTTGCAAGGAATTTAAGGCTATGGGAGGGAAACCTTTTCAAGGATCAGAAACTTTTGTGGAGGCTAGAGATTGGCTTAAGGAGGTTGAAGAGTTGATAGATATCTTTGAGATGGAAGAAAGAAAGAAAGTCAAGCTAGCTGCTTGGTTAATGAAGGAAGAGGCCTCATTCTGGTGGGTGGTCACTAATGGAGAACGCCCCGTTGACTCTTGGGCGGATTTCAGGCAAAGATTTGTGGCAAAGTTTCTCTCAAGGGCGGAGGAAAACTTGTATATGGAAAGGTTCTTGACTATAAAGCAAGGAAACCTCTCGGTGAAGGAATATGTCAACAAGTTTAATCAATTGGCAAGGTTTGGCATAGACATGGTGAATACACCGGAGAAGAAGGCTTTGAGGTTCGTGAAAGGCTTGAATGAACCGATGCATGGATTGGCTATGACTCACATCCCTATGGGGGCCACCTTTGAGAAGCTAGTAGACATGGCACTCATGCATGAGGAAGAGAAGGGTCCCAATGCTAATAAGGCACCCAAGATGAAAGGAGATCAAAAGAGACCTCAACAGCAACAAAACAAAGGTGGGAAAGGCAACGGTGGCAAGGGAAAGAAGAAGTTCTTCAATTGCGGAACACCAGGCCACCTAAGCAAAGATTGTCGGAAGAAGAAGAAGACTGGCTGCTACCACTGTGGTGAAGCAGGGCATCTAGTGAAGGACTTCCCTAAGAAGGGGCAAAGGACGGGATATACCTCAGGAGGACAGGTGCAAGCTCTTATGGCACCGGGTTAGGCAAGGGGGCAAGTTCAGGCTCTCGCGGTTCCACCGATTCAGGAAAGAGGTAGAACTATTTCCGTTGAAAGTCTGGTTTTTCTATTTGATCATCCTGTCCGTACATTGTTTGATTCTGGCGCATCGCATTCGTTTATCTCATCATCATTAGTTGAGTCACTGCACTTAGACACCAGTCTAGTAGATGATCCCTTGGTTGTTTCAAACCCAATTGGGGGCTCCACTTATTTTTCCATGATATGTTTGGGTTTGAAGATTTCTATACTTAGCGTTGAGTTTAGATGTGATGCTTTTGTTTTGGGCTTCACGGGCTATGGGTTGATTTTGGGCATGGACTGGTTATTCAGTAATGGTGTCGTTCTTGATTGCGAAAGGAGAGTTGTTAGGCTCATGACCCGCTTCGGTAACACTCTCGAGATCTCTTGTAATCCCATGGATTCTATTATTCTAAGTTATCTTGAATCGCTTGACGCTTCGGTCGAGAGTTTGTGATCTGTTAGAGTGGTCCGGGAATACTCGGATGTGTTTGAGGAGGTGAAGGGCTTACCTCCGAAGCGGGAGATAGACTTCTGAATATATCTGGTGGATAATGCTAAACCTGTATCTTTACCAGTGCGCCACATGGCTCCTCGTGAGAGGAGGGAACTCCATAAGCAAGTAGGGGAGTTGCTTCAGAAGGGGTTCATAAGACGAAGTATATCGGAGTGGGGTGCTCCAGTAGTTTTTGCCACGAAGGCGGATGGGTCCCTAATACTTTGTGAAGACTATAGAGAACTCAACAAGCTCACAAAGAAGAATAGACACCCATTACCGAGGATTTATGATCTTTTTGATCAATTGGTTGGCGCTTCAGTATTTTCTCAGTTGGACTTAGCCACGGGGTTTCATCAGTTGAGGGTGGCTGGGGATAGCATAGACAAGACTGCCTTTAGGACTCCGGATGGTTTCTATGAGTGGTTGGTGATGCCATTTGGTTTGACGAACGCCCCTGCATACTTTGTTGATTTGATGAGTAGGGTGTTCAGGTAGTTCCTTAAAAAGTTCGTGCTGGTCTTTGTGGATGACATCTTAGTATTTTCTACGAGTGAAGAAGAGCATGCCCTACATCTTAGGGAAGTGTTGTAGACTCTTCGAGCGCATAGCCTTAAGGCTAAATTTTCTAAATGTCACTTCTGGAGGAAGGAAGTGCGGTTCTTGGGGCACGTGGTCTCCAAGGAAGGGATAGCTATGGATCCCGCGAAGGTAGTGTCCATCCAAGATTGGAAGGTTCCGAAGAATGCTACCGAGGTGAGGAGTTTCTTGGGGTTGGCTGGCTACTATAGGAAGTTTATCAAGGACTTCACGAAGATATCAGCCCCATTAACTCGCTTGACAAAGAAGAATCTAGTCTTCACATGGGACGTAGATTGTGATGATGCGTTCCGACGGTTAAAGAGACCTTTAACCACAGCTCCGGTCTTAGTGTTGCCAGATGGGAGTAAGCCATTTGTTGTATATACCGATGCTTGTGGGACTGGACTGGGCGCAGTCTTAATGCAAGAGGGAAGGGTAATAGCCTACGGTGGAAGGCAGTTGAGAAAGCATGAGAAGAATTACCCTACCCATGATCTAGAGTTGGCCGCTATTGTTTTTGCGCTTAAGATTTGGCGCCATTATCTTCTTGGCGAGAGATTCGAATTGTTCACTGACCACAAATCATTGAAGTATTTGTTTTCTCAGAAGGATTTGAACTTGAGACAACAAAGGTGGATGGAGTTCTTAGCATCCTATGATTTCGAGATAGCGTATACCCCTGGCAATGGTAACGTGGTGGCGGACGCCTTGAGTAGAAAAAGGTTGTCCTTGAGTCCATTGTTCATGGAACAACGAAGCTTGGAATTTATCTCGATGTTTGATTTCAGACCTTCCGTTGACTATATACCCGGTTTGCTAACATCCTTGGAGGTTAGACCTACTCTTTTGGGGCGGATTGGCGAGGCACAGCGGGACAACCCACAGTTGGTTGAGTTGGTAGAGAGGCTCGTAAGGGGGGAGTCGTCCAGCCATTTGAGTAGGTACACCCTAGACGATAGGGGGTGCTTGCGTAGAGACGGTAGACTTTGTGTACCGCAAGACGAGGGTTTGAGGAAGGCAATTCATGATGATGCACACCGTTCTAGGATGACCATTCATCCCGGTGGGGACAAGATGTACCATGACATGAAGCGAGTTTTCTTTTGGGCCGGTATGAAGAAAGATGTGGCCGAGTATGTCGCTAGATGCTTGGTGTGCCAACAAGTGAAAGCGGAGCAAAAGAAACCAGGTGGGTTGCTTCACCCATTGGAAGTTCTGCAATGGAAGTGGGATAGTGTCTCGATGGATTTTATTGATGGGTTACCAAGATCGAGGAAGGGTAATACGGGAATTTGGGTTGTGGTAGACAGACTTACTAAGAGCGCCCATTTCATACCCGTGAAGAGCAAGGGGACTGCTCCATGGCTAGCTTCAGTTTATCTTCGAGAGATAGTTCGATTGCATGGGGTACCCTTTAGTATAGTGAGTGATCGAGATCCTATCTTCACTAGCGAGTTTTGGAGGAGTTTGCAGGAAGCAGTGGGGACTCAATTGTGTTTGAGCACCGCATATCATCCTCAGACGGACGGCCAGACCGAGAGGGTGAATCGTGTTCTGGAAGACCTTTTGAGGCTTTGTATCTTAGATTTTGGAGGTACATGGGAAGAGCATCTTCCATTGGTGGAGTTCGCGTATAATAACATCTTTCAGTCCAGTATTGGTATGGCTCCTTTTGAAGCTCTTTATGGAAGGCCTTGTCGATCACCTACATGTTGGTGGGAATCTACGGATAAGATCTTGCTTGGGCCTGATATGGTTAGAGAGACTTCGGAAAAGATTGATTTAATTCGAAGAAGAATGAAAGCAGCGCAAGACAGGCAGAAATCTTACGCGGATAAAAGGAGGACGGATCTTGAGTTTGAGGTTGGGGACATGGTCTTTGTCAAAGTATCTCCATTACGGAATGTAGTTCGCTTTGGGTCCGTTGGGAAGTTAGCTCCAAGATTTGTAGGACCATTTCCTATTAAGGAAAGGATTGGACGGATGGCATATAGAGTGGATTTACCCGAGAGACTTAGTGGATACATGAAGTATTCCATGTGTCACATTTGAGGAAGTGCCTACATGAGACCGCAGAGGTGGTAGAGTCGAGATTGCTTAGAGAAGTGGAGGTAGAGCGTGATGCAACTATTCGACGAGCTCCTACCCGCATCCTTGGGTCAGAGATTAGGAAGTTGAGAAACAGAGAGGTTCAACTAATCAAAGTGCAATGGGGAGAAGATGAGAGCAATGCTACTTGGGAGACAGAAGCGAAGATGCGTTCACTGTACCCATTCCTTTTTGAGGGTATGTCTTTTAACTTTTCCTTTATCGTTTGTCTAGTACTTATCTTATCTTTAGTATGTCCTCTCATTAGTACCTTTGACCTTTAGATAGTGTAAACCTATGGCTGAAACATGTGTTTGAGACATGTTATGTTTGATGGATGCGTGTGGATGCAAGTGTTTGCTAGTGGTTACTCGTGGATGCATATACACACACTTTAGGCACTAGATCGGCTCAATCACTTCATATTGCATATTGCATATAATTGTGTGTAGGTAGCTATATTAATGGATGTATAATGGTTGTGCTATCATATGGATGATGCATTTTGGTGAATGATTGTGCACTCATGTAGAAATCGTATGTGTCGATAGGGTTCTTCGCATATATATTGGATTCATGGCACTATCATGGTTTGCATCAAGGAGGTCAACTGAATCAGTAGACCGCCTGATTTTGCATTAGACAGGGAACATATACACACACTCTTTGCATATGTTCATACAACATTAGAAACTCTAAGGACAATGGATGCCAGTGTTTGATGGTTTAGTAGATGGTTGTTTGGTTGGTAGGATACGTTCTTCTTAACTTAGAGATTTCAGGGACGAAATCCTTTAAGTAGGGGAGAATGTAACACCCAGTATGTTGAATAACTTGCAATAATATAAAACAGGGCAGAATTAAATTTTAAAATCTGAATCAGGGGAAACGGGCTATGCCATTGCGTTCGTCTCGGAAAAATACGCGAAATAGAGTCCGAGTTTTCGAAAATCGGAGTCCGTATGACCCAGTTAAGGCCCGAAGAAGTTTTCAGAAATTCAAAACAGATTTAAATATAAAAATTCAAACATTTCAGAAGTAGCGGGAAAATACCCGCCAGACCCAGGGAGTCGACCTGGGGGTCAACTGGGGAGTCGATCTGCCCACCAAGTCGACTGGGGTGTCGAACCTAGTGTTGACCTGGGGGTCGACCTACCTGGTCGAGCCCAGGTGACCTGGGTGCATCAGTTTGGCTTTTGGGCTGTGTTTTGGTGGCAAGGACGTGATCTGACGGCTCTAATGTGATTTAGGGTTTATCTAATTGCCTAAAACACCTAACTAATCTATAAATACACCCTAAGACTACCCTAATTCATACTAAAAATAGCTACAACACCGTTATTCCGTCAAAATGCAACTTGAAGGAGCCTCCATCAAATTAAAGAGGAAGATAGCTTCTCAAATCAACCTCTAATCAACTCTAGCAACTTAATCTTCTTCTTAGGAGTGCTAATCAACAAGTTGTGAGTTTTCTATAGCCTTAATGACCAATTGTTGAAATTATTATGATAGGATATAATGAGGTTATGGCTATGAATGTGGATCAATGCAAGTTATGCAAGTTATATGCTATGTGCTAATGATGTTATGCATGTTATGCAAGTTATATGCTATGTGTTAATGATGTTATGCATGTTATGCAAGTTATATGCTATGTGTTAATGATGTTATGCATGTTATGCAAGTTACATGCTTTGTGTTTGTGATGTTATGCAAGTTATGCAAGTCATATGCTACATGTTCATGATGTTATGCAAGTTATGCAAATCATATGCTACATGTTCATAATGTTATGCAAGTTGTATGCTATATGATCATGATGTTATGCAAGTGTTAGGCTATGTGTTCATGATGCTAGTTATGCAATTTCTATGATAAACATTGATCCATTATGACACCATGATTATGCAAGTTTGGTGTTTGATTATATGCAAGTTCGTATATGACATGTTATGCAAGTTTGGTGTTTGATTATATGCAAGTAACATGTGCAAGTTGACACCTTAGTATGATATGCATACATATGCAAGTTAATCCCTTTGTATGTCATACATACATATGAATGTTTACCCCTTTGTATGACATAAATAACTTATGCAAGTTAACCTCCTTATGACATATGTGATTCATGCAAGTTTGGGTTGATTATTTATGCTAGTTGGGTTTGATGATATATGCATGTTGACACCTTTAAACCCATGTTGATGCTAATGTTATGCAAGTTGAACCCATTGTATTTGTGATGAATCTTCCCTTTTATGTCATGTTAGCGAATTACGTGGGGAACGATGGGGTTAATATACATGTTAATGAAATGGCGTGAAGTTGGTATGATCATGCATACCATAAAGTGGATGGACATAATTGAGTCAATTATGCACATCGTTAAAATTGGAATTAATTAGGGAAAATTAATTCGAAATATGGGGGTGATTAATTAGGTGTAATTAATCGACTAAGACACGAGGTTGGACCCTTTTGTAGCGTAAGACTGCCCGGAACCGACCGGCAAATCCAGCGGCTACAAATGATTGGCCCAATGTGAGAGGTCTTAGGCACAAACTAAATACGTGACAAGTGTATAGACATGAGTTTAGACTCGGTTATGGCGTAAGGCTGCCCGGACCCAACCGGCAAATCCAGCTGCCATAAAAGATAGTCTAATGTGAGAGGTCTTTACAACGGTTACGTTCTTAATCAATTAAGAAACACTTAACCAGATAAGCATGTAGTGGGCATGAGGTGTAACGACCCGTGTTTTTGGCCGTCAAATATATATTTTTAATTTATTTAATTTAAATATTATATTTGGAATATCAATGGGATTTAATATTTAATTCGTTATTTAAACGATGTTTGAACGTTATATAATTTATATATTATAAATCGAGCTTGAAAATGGCGTGCAGTTCGTAAATTCGAATTTTGAACTTCAACTGAGAATACAGGATTCGATATAAGTCGGATTTCTATGAAACAAGAAACGCTGGGAGCGTGTTGACGATAATTTTTATATGAAAGAGAAAAATCCAGAATCCGTGTTATAGATTGCAAGTTATGGCTAAATCAAAATTTGAAAAAAAACGCTGTGGAAATCGTTATTTAAAATATCGACCTTTAAAATGGCCGTTTTGCAAACGAGCTCAGATTTTGACGAAATTAGTTTCATTGGAACCGTATCGCCAAATTATTGTCAGAAAATCAAACTGCATGGCAAACCGATGTTGTATGTGACCACGGCAGCCGTAAACGCCCAATCAAATTCTATAGCGCGTAATTAAATTAATCGAAAGATATTTGAGTGTAACTTGAACAAACGATCGAATTAGGCCACGAAACCAATTCTGTTGAGTTCGTATCGTTGATTAGAGTCAGGATAGGCGTATGGTTTGTTATTTTTAGAGACCGGAAAATTTGGCGTTAAAAAGGGTAGGGCGGTTCAGGGTAAAAACAGCCTATCGGGCAAACAGTCTCAGAATGCGACGAAACTAGTGCCGTTGGGTTCGTATCGAAAAGTTATTATAGGATTTGAAGGTTCCAAGTTGATTCGATTTATCTAGTGACCGTGAAAAATTAAACGCGTGTTCAAATCTGGTTTTATAAAGGAAATTTTTTCATATGACCTCGGATTTCGACGAAACTTGTCCCATTGGATCCGGAATATCGTTTTACATCAAAAACAGCCTTTTTATCAGTAGACAGAAATCGTCTGTGGTGGTTTTTATCAATTACTTTACGGCAAAGTTTTGTAAAAATTAAAATATTATATTCCTTCCACTATAAATACAATACTAAAGAGTCCAACCCTAATTCTATTTGTCTGTGGTCAACGCGAAACATTTCTGAGCCGCCACCCACTAAATTAACGAATATAATTACACTAATTCTTCTCCCAATTTCTCTGAGTATATTCATCAAATCGAAATCCTGCCTTGAGCAAAGCCTCGAGCTCGACAGGCTCAGCATTTCGACCAGCCACTACCCGGTTCCGTTCGATGTTGAGGCCAGAAAATGGCTTGAGCCACTGTTGTCCGTCGGTTTTGCTAGCAGTAGGGGAATTTGTGGAGCGTGGCACCTTGGAGCGCGGGCTGGAAACAAAACAAAAGGGGATTGATTGCTGGAAGGTTCAAAAGAATGTGAAGGATTAGATGAGGGGGTTTTTAGCGTGAGCAGATTGGTCAACACGTGGTGACTGCGGCAGTATGGAAGTCAGCGTGGTCAATGATGTTGAACAAAAGGGCTGTCTTCGTGGGTATCAAGGAAAAACTGACGGAAACAAAAGGGTAGAAAGAGTAATCATAGATTCCATTCTTTAATAGTAATTAATTATCGTTAGTAAATGGGTAATTAAGGAGTTTAAATTCATGTTATTTGAACAGGAGGGACGCGCAGAACTAAGAAGAAGGAACCCGAACCCTTGGCCCCGTGTTTTCTCCCAGTTCACAAAGTATTCGGCCAAGATAATCAAGTAATTAGTCAAACAAATTGTTAATTAGGAAATTATAATTTCCATTAAGTCATGTTAGTTAAGGAACCGAATTTGCAGGCATCAATAATGAGTGTCAGTAGGGCATTTACAACTGGAAAACGGTAAACAACAGGACGACGGAGTAATTGTTTGGTAAGTTGGAAAGACCGAAGTCTGGCAGTTTAAATACTTTGACCCATATATTGAACTTGTAATTTGTAATAACTTAAACTAAACGATTAGGGCTTAAGATAGTTTAATTAAAGGGTTAATCTAATTAAATCATGGTTATACTGAAATTAAATTTTCTTGATTGCAGGAAGGAGTCGGCTTTTTGTTTAAAGAGGAATCTACGTTGGTTTGTGTTAGAACACAATCATTAGTTAATATATTTAGTAAGGTAATTTGTAATCAAAAATATTTAGCAATTAAAGGATTTAATTAAGATAAATAATTATTATAATTAAATCATACATATATGGAGAAGTTAATAACTTATCCATATCTTATCAGAATTGGATAAACATGACATCATTGGAGCGATCTGGACGAGCACAACTTTGGTGGAACAGTACAGCCAGAATTGGAATCAAGTAGGATTTTTAGTTAAATTAAACGACCGTTTAATTTAATTAAAACGAGCTGTTGACAACTGAATCAGTTCAAGGTGAGTTAAACTCACTCAGTTTCCCCATTTATATTTTATATAAATTGGGTTTTTATTTTGTGTGTTCTGCTTGCCAATGGTTGACTGCCTGCTAGTATACATTTAGTTGTTGATTTAACTGATGAAATTAAACTGTGTTTAATTTCAGTGAATTACCAAATCGTTATTTTTAACGATTGGTTCCAATAAAGGTAACTCACCTTGGTTGGTCACGTTTATTTATAAACGTGTTTAAAATGATTGAATTGTGTGTGGTTGATGTTAAATGGCCGTTATTTATTGTTATCAGTTAAACAAAACTGAATAGTCTGATTTGAGATAACCGTTGTGATTACAGGGAAGAACAGGTTGGAGGGATCCAACCGGATTCCTCAAATGTATTATTTATTTTCATATTATCATATATGAACTGATCTGTTTGTGTGATTGATTTTATGGTTGATTATTGACTGGATATTCAACATCTGTTTGGTTTAAACCAATGGGCGGTGTTGGTTAAGTGTTTGGCAGAGTATGGCCTTTAAAACCAATCGAGTTATAGATATTGATTCACCGTCAGGTGAATCGATAGAGTTGAGGTTATAAAATTTATTTTATAACCAGAGTTAGATTCGAATTATATTATTTGAATAAAAGTTATTTAAGAGAAATAAATAAATATTTTATTTGTTTAAGACTTTGATTTGTTATGAATTTATTTTGCAAAGCAAATGCCGATGTTAATCAGATTTACCAGTTGAAGAATAAGAAATGAATTAAATGGTTAAACCTTGGAAGATTGTTTTGTAAAGAAAACAAATAATTAGAATCTATTTAAATTAATTATATTTTTAATTAATTTAAAGCGAGGATTGTTGAAATCGGGTAATGAGATAATCAAGTTTTTGAGTTAATTAAATCGACCGTTTGGAATTAGAATTGTTTATCAAGTTAATGTGTTTTGACTAAAATAGTTAAATGAATATTGTTTGAATTTAAATAAGGATTTAAAAGGGATTTAATATTTAATTTAGTTAATAAAGGGATTAACTACTAAAGTAGTTAATGTTTGAAATAAGTTATTATTTTAATTAATGATAAATTTAGGAATATATTTTTAAATGGGAATTCATTTAAAAGTGACCGAATGTGAGATGCAAGCCAATTGAATGGTGAAAGGAAATAAACGTACTCAATTATATGAATTAAGTGAAAGGAGATTACGATAAAAGGGTTTATTATAAACCAGAGGTTTTAAGTGAGATGTAAAGTGTAAAGCGTTAACTTTACATTAACGTTACGTGAGAGTGAAATCAAGTAAAAATGGGACAAGGGAAATAAGATCTCCAAAGTGGATAAGGATTGAAAATATTTGAAAGGAGATCGGTAGAAAGTGAAATTTGGGGATAAAGAAATGGGTCATAAGATTGTATAACTAAACCCAATTTATAAATGGGATTTGTTTTGAGACTGGAGTGGAATTTTGGTGTTTGGATTACAACTGATATTTATCTGAGGATATGAACGTTGTTGGTCAAGGTCTGAGAGGTAGTTAAAATACCCCAACTTGATCAACATCGAGATTATCTGAAGATAGTATTAGTTGGTAATCATAAGAGACGTTAGTGGATATGTTTTGAAAATCTAAACAGCGATTTTAGCGCTGTTGTTATAATATATGTTTTGTAAATCTAATATCGCGATTGTAGCGTTTTTTCTATAGTAAATAGGTTGTAAACCTAAACAGCGATTATAGCGCTGTTATTTTAAATAGTAATTATAACGCTATTGTTATAACCTATGTGTTATAAATTTCTTTGTTAAAACTAATGGATTTCCGAATTTAAAGGATGATTTGAAAGAAGATTTAAGTGGGTAATTGAATATAGTTATTCAAGCTAGAGTTAGTCAAACATAGTATTCAAGATAAGTTGCCATTGCATACGACTGCTAGCGTAATTCGCAGGGCTGCAGATAGCCTACGGCGGTCGGATGTTTCCTGAGGGAATCAGGCGTAACCATTGTGATCGCTGTGATCTAGGGTCAAGCGAATGGATTTAAGTCGAGTATTAGTTAATCAATTAGAGTTAATCGATTAGAGTTAAATCGAATTAGAGTTATTCAAATATCGTATTTTTGAATATTTGAAGGAGTTAGAAGTTTTAATTCAACAAAAGTAAATCAGTTTAATTAAAGGCCAAGTGATGCTGAATACTGAACCAGTGAACTCATTGGAGTGTCATGTTTGAAACACTGAGTATTTTGATAGTTAAAACACCGACTATCAAATTTGTCCAATACGATTGTTGGTATGGAAAGACCGGGATTGAATTTATATTCGAAAACCATTCCAACCAACAAATACGTGAAGAGATCAGAAGATGATCGAGATGGTGCTGTGAAGACCGTGGATTTTCGTAAACGGAAGAACCACTAATATTCTCTGCCTGGCAAGCAGAGATAAACTGTGATTCTGTCGTGGTTGGAATCTACGGGTTGCAAGGACTTCTCGCTACTGATCCATGGGGTGATTCCTATATGGATGCGGTAGGAGAGTGCCTTCGGTTCATCCTGTTCCTGGATGACTTGTATGGACCGATGTCTGACAGAGTATTTCCAAAGGATCACGTACGTTGATTTCTTCAAACGTACGATAGTTGTTGGCGGGGAGTTGCCGTTCTCTTAGCTTCCAGCAAGAGTATTTTTGTGGATATCGATTAGTGATATCTGATGGATCTGACGATGTGGCATTCAATGTGAATGACGACCAGATGATCAGAAGTAATTCTGGCCTCAAGCCTCATCAACCGGGAAATGACAAAAATCGGGCAGGCAGCATGGCTATGTGGGTCGCTCCCATTAGGGTGTATGATCACCTATCTAGAGGAAATCCTATTTGCTTCTTAAATCTATGTTTCGATGCTGTCCCTTATCGGGAGACGGTTGCTAATCCCAACCGTCGGTGATATACATTCGATACTCTCAAGCGAAATGAGGGGTCGGTCATGTGAGGGCCGGGTTGCAAGAAGTTCTTGTTGAACCCAGTGTATTCGTCTCTAGAGATACACTATCGGAAGGTGGACCCATACCTTGTCAAGTTGGAATCCAATTTCCAATAAGCGCCCGCGGTTTTGATTGTATACTATATATGTAGAGCGTGAGATGCAAGCGTTCTACTAGATTCTATTTACTTGTATTTAGACATTATCATAATATCAGAAAAGATATTGGTTTCAAAAATGTTTTGGGTTATCGTAAGGTAAAAACCGTCCGTATTTATGTGTGGATTTGGTCTTACGATTATCCTTTTCTTTTGAAAAGATTTTGAACTTAAAAATCATGATTGGATGGTTCACCCTTATTACTGTGCGAGTTTACCTCACTCTGGTTCACCAGACTGACCCGGTGTTTTGTAAATGCTCGGGTTAGCCCGGAGTGTACAGGTTCAGGCTATCGACTACTGTGAAGAGACGAGCTGGAAGAGTCCAGACGTATGATATTACTAGTATTCCGCTGTGTGTTGTATGAGGACAGATTATCACTGTCCAGATGTTGATGTACTCTGATATTGTAAGTATTTCCAAAGTTCTCAATAAAGATTTACTTCTGTATTATATTTTGTTCCGCTGCGATGTGAGACTCTGTGTGTGGTGTTCTTCTTCTTCTTCTATTCTAATATTTCTATCTTATCTATTCTCACCCTCTAACTTCTTTCTATTAATGATCTGGAATGTTCGATGTCTGAATGGTCAACACGATAGTTTGATGTTGATTTTCGGAGTCGAAAATCCCGGTTCGTTATAGTGGTATCAGAGCTGAAGGTTAAGTGATTACCTTGGCTCTGTGGCGTGACTCAATAGAGATGGGGTTAGCAATACCCTAGATTGAGTTTGAGTGTATATATACGAGTGAACGTATTTGTAGATTTTATACAAAATGTTTTATATTGTGGAGATTTATTGGTTGAGTTGTTTATGAGTTCTGGTCGATCAGTTTGCTCCTCTGTATCGATAGGAGTTTCTAAACACTCAAGTACGATAAACCGACACAGTATGTTTTGAAAGAGGGTAAATGAAATAATTTACCTAAATTATATTTTTGATATATAGAAAATATATATATTGGAAGTATTATAGTACATTGGATGTATTGGTTGATTATAATTGAAATGGTTATATAAATAACCAATTAGAATTCGTATAATATAAAAGCAGATTTATTAGATCTGAAATTAAAGTCAAAATTTGAAATTTAAAATTCCCAAAAGTGGGAAAAGTGACTACTAATGAACTTGGATTGTATATATGAGAATTCTAAAATCCTGGGAGATTTTAAATTGGTTTACAAGCATCGTAAATGATATTTTGAAATAGATTTCAAAATGGAGGTGTTTAAATATGATTTTGGAAGATTTTATAGTATTGAACTCACTTTGATCGCTGGGGAATAACTCTGAGGATGCTGGCCACATCATTAGTGTTCATTTCCGAGTCCTAAGTGACGGATTACTACCAAAAATCTTGTTTGAATTGCTTTGAGGAAAATAAGATGTTTTGAATCCTGAAAAGGAATATTTGGTTTTTGAAAGAGCTGAACTGTTTAAAAACTCCCAGGAGAGATAGCATGAATTAAAACAAATTAAAGGAATTTGTGAAAGCAAATGTAAATTGAATTGAACCAATTAACCGGAAATTTAATCGAGATATAATATATCAAGTCGGATTAGATTTGGAATTGAGAGACAGGAATCTGAAATGGTATTGGACTGGTAAGTGAAGAGTTGGAATTGATAATGGATGGAGACTGAGTTAAGAATGGGATTTGGCTTGGACACGTGAAGAATCTGGTTATGAAGATAAAGTTGGAATTTTGTTGGGAATGCGTTTGTATATGTTGACAAGGCAGCAGACGAAAATGATATAATGATATGCCCGACAAAAAGGTACATGTTTACTTCTATATGGGTTTGGTGATTTATAAGCCTGTTTGGTAAGGCGCTTGGCTGTTTTATTTTCTTTTGGATTGGAGAAGGCCTAGAAAGGCGAGTTGGAGTTGTACCGATTGAGCCGCACAGAGGAGGTGCTGGCGAAATTTTTCGGAAATTTAAAGTGTTAGAAAATTTTCGATATTTTTGAAAATATTCATATGCGGTAATAAATCGGTTTTCGATTTAAGTAAATTGGATTTGGAATTTAACGGGATTTGTAACGTTCTTTCTTACCTTGGCAATTTCGAGGACGAAATTATTTTAAGGGGGGAAGAATGTAACGACCCGTGTTTTTGGCCGTCAAATATATATTTTTAATTTATTTAATTTAAATATTATATTTGGAATATCAATGGGATTTAATATTTAATTCGTTATTTAAACGATGTTTGAACGTTATATAATTTATATATTATAAATCGAGCTTGAAAATGGCGTGCAGTTCGTAAATTCGAATTTTGAACTTCAACTGAGAATACAGGATTCGATATAAGTCGGATTTCTATGAAACAAGAAACGCTGGGAGCGTGTTGACGATAATTTTTATATGAAAGAGAAAAATCCAGAATCCGTGTTATAGATTGCAAGTTATGGCTAAATCAAAATTTGAAAAAAAACGCTGTGGAAATCGTTATTTAAAATATCGACCTTTAAAATGGCCGTTTTGCAAACGAGCTCAGATTTTGACGAAATTAGTTTCATTGGAACCGTATCGCCAAATTATTGTCAGAAAATCAAACTGCATGGCAAACCGATGTTGTATGTGACCACGGCAGCCGTAAACGCCCAATCAAATTCTATAGCGCGTAATTAAATTAATCGAGAGATATTTGAGTGTAACTTGAACAAACGATCGAATTAGGCCACGAAACCAATTCTGTTGAGTTCGTATCGTTGATTAGAGTCAGGATAGGCATATGGTTTGTTATTTTTAGAGACCGGAAAATTTGGCGTTGAAAAGGGTAGGGCGGTTCAGGGTAAAAACAGCCTATCGGGCAAACAGTCTCAGAATGCGACGAAACTAGTGCCGTTGGGTTCGTATCGAAAAGTTATTATAGGATTTGAAGGTTCCAAGTTGATTCGATTTATCTAGTGACCGTGAAAAATTAAACGCGTGTTCAAATCTGGTTTTATAAAGGAAATTTTTTCATACGACCTCGGATTTCGACGAAACTTGTCCCATTGGATCCGGAATATCGTTTTACATCAAAAACAGCCTTTTTATCAGTAGACAGAAATCGTCTGTGGTGGTTTTTATCAATTACTTTACGGCAAAGTTTCGTAAAAATTAAAATATTATATTCCTTCCACTATAAATACAATACTAAAGAGTCCAACCCTAATTCTATTTGTCTGTGGTCAACGCGAAACATTTCTGAGCCGCCACCCACTAAATTAACGAATATAATTACACTAATTCTTCTCCCAATTTCTCTGAGTATATTCATCAAATCGAAATCCTGCCTTGAGCAAAGCCTCGAGATCGACAGGCTCAGCATTTCGACCAGCCACTACCCGGTTCAGTTCGATGTTGAGGCCAGAAAATGGCTTGAGCCACTGTTGTCCGTCGGTTTTGCTAGCAGTAGGGGAATTTGTGGAGCGTGGCACCTTGGAGCGCGGGCTGGAAACAAAACAAAAGGGGATTGATTGCTGGAAGGTTCAAAAGAATGTGAAGGATTAGATGAGGGGGTTTTTAGCGTGAGCAAATTGGTCAACACGTGGTGACTGCGGCAGTATGGAAGTCAGCGTGGTCAATGATGTTGAACAAAAGGGCTGTCTTCGTGGGTATCAAGGAAAAACTGACGGAAACAAAAGGGTAGAAAGAGTAATCATAGATTCCATTCTTTAATAGTAATTAATTATCGTTAGTAAATGGGTAATTAAGGAGTTTAAATTCATGTTATTTGAACAGGAGGGACGCGCAGAACTAAGAAGAAGGAACCCGAACCCTCGGCCCCGTGTTTTCTCCCAGTTCACAAAGTATTCGGCCAAGATAATCAAGTAATTAGTCAAACAAATTGTTAATTAGGAAATTATAATTTCCATTAAGTCATGTTAGTTAAGGAACCGAATTTGCAGGCATCAATAATGAGTGTCAGTAGGGCATTTACAACTGGAAAATGGTAAACAACAGGACGACGGAGTAATTGTTTGGTAAGTTGGAAAGACCGAAGTCTGGCAGTTTAAATACTTTGCCCCATATATTGAACTTGTAATTTGTAATAACTTAAACTAAACGATTAGGGCTTAAGATAGTTTAATTAAAGGGTTAATCTAATTAAATCATGGTTATACTGAAATTAAATTTTCTTGATTGCAGGAAGGAGTCGGCTTTTTGTTTAAAGAGGAATCTACGTTGGTTTGTGTTAGAACACAATCATTAGTTAATATATTTAGTAAGGTAATTTGTAATCAAAAATATTTAGCAATTAAAGGATTTAATTAAGATAAATAATTATTATAATTAAATCATACATATAAGGAGAAGTTAATAACTTATCCATATCTTATCAGAATTGGATAAACATGACATCATTGGAGCGATCTGGACGAGCACAACTTTGGTGGAACAGTATAGCCAGAATTGGAATCAAGTAGGATTTTTAATTAAATTAAACGACCGTTTAATTTAATTAAAACGAGCTGTTGACAACTGAATCAGTTCAAGGTGAGTTAAACTCACTCAGTTTCCCCATTTATATTTTATATAAATTGGGTTTTTATTTTGTGTGTTCTGCTTGCCAATGGTTGACTACCTGCTAGTATACATTTAGTTGTTGATTTAACTGATGAAATTAAACTGTGTTTAATTTCAGTGAATTACCAAATCGTTATTTTTAACGATTGGTTCCAATAAAGGTAACTCACCTTGGTTGGTCACGTTTATTTATAAACGTGTTTAAAATGATTGAATTGTGTGTGGTTGATGTTAAATGGCCGTTATTTATTGTTATCAGTTAAACTAAACTGAATAGTCTGATTTGAGATAACCGTTGTGATTACAGGGAAGAACAGGTTGGAGGGATCCAACCGGATTCCTCAAATGTATTATTTATTTTCATATTATCATATATGAACTGATCTGTTTGTGTGATTGATTTGATGGTTGATTATTGACTGGATATTCAACATCTGTTTGGTTTAAACCAATGGGCGGTGTTGGTTAAGTGTTTGGCAGAGTATGGCCTTTAAAACCAATCGAGTTATAGATATTGATTCACCGTCAGGTGAATCGATAGAGTTGAGGTTATAAAATTTATTTTATAACCAGAGTTAGATTCGAATTATATTATTTGAATAAAAGTTATTTAAGAGAAATAAATAAATATTTTATTTGTTTAAGACTTTGATTTGTTATGAATTTATTTTGCAAAGCAAATGCCGATGTTAATCAGATTTACCAGTTGAAGAATAAGAAATGAATTAAATGGTTAAACCTTGGAAGATTGTTTTGTAAAGAAAACAAATAATTAGAATCTATTTAAATTAATTATATTTTTAATTAATTTAAAGCGAGGATTGTTGAAATCGGGTAATGAGATAATCAAGTTTTTGAGTTAATTAAATCGACCGTTTGGAATTAGAATTGTTTATCAAGTTAATGTGTTTTGACTAAAATAGTTAAATGAATATTGTTTGAATTTAAATAAGGATTTAAAAGGGATTTAATATTTAATTTAGTTAATAAAGGGATTAACTACTAAAGTAGTTAATGTTTGAAATAAGTTATTATTTTAATTAATGAAAAATTTAGGAATATATTTTTAAATGGGAATTCATTTAAAAGTGACCGAATGTGAGATGCAAGCCAATTGAATGGTGAAAGGAAATAAACGTACTCAATTATATGAATTAAGTGAAAGGAGATTACGATAAAAGGGTTTATTATAAACCAGAGGTTTTAAGTGAGATGTAAAGTGTAAAGCGTTAACTTTACATTAACGTTACGTGAGAGTGAAATCAAGTAAAAATGGGACAAGGGAAATAAGATCTCCAAAGTGGATAAGGATTGAAAATATTTGAAAGGAGATCGGTAGAAAGTGAAATTTGGGGATAAAGAAATGGGTCATAAGATTGTATAACTAAACCCAATTTATAAATGGGATTTGTTTTGAGACTGGAGTGGAATTTTGGTGTTTGGATTACAACTGATATTTATCTGAGGATATGAACGTTGTTGGTCAAGGTCTGAGAGGTAGTTAAAATACCCCAACTTGATCAACATCGGGATTATCTGAAGATAGTATTAGTTGGTAATCGTAAGAGACGTTAGTGGATATGTTTTGAAAATCTAAACAGCGATTTTAGCGCTGTTGTTATAATATATGTTTTGTAAATCTAATATAGCGATTGTAGCGTTTTTGCTATAGTAAATAGGTTGTAAACCTAAACAGCGATTATAGCGCTGTTATTTTAAATAGTAATTATAACGCTATTGTTATAACCTATGTGTTATAAATTTCTTTGTTAAAACTAATGGATTTCCGAATTTAAAGGATGATTTGAAAGAAGATTTAAGTGGGTAATTGAATATAGTTATTCGAGCTAGAGTTAGTCAAACATAGTATTCAAGATAAGTTGCCATTGCATACGACTACTAGCGTAATTCGCAGGGCTGCAGATAGCCTACGGCGGTCGGATGTTTCCTGAGGGAATCAGGCGTAACCATTGTGATCGTTGTGATCTAGGGTCAAGCGAATGGATTTAAGTCGAGTATTAGTTAATCAATTAGAGTTAATCGATTAGAGTTAAATCGAATTAGAGTTATTCAAATATCGTATTTTTGAATATTTGAAGGAGTTAGAAGTTTTAATTCAACAAAAGTAAATCAGTTTAATTAAAGGCCAAGTGATGCTGAATACTGAACCAGTGAACTCATTGGAGTGTCATGTTTGAAACACTGAGTATTTTGATAGTTAAAACATCGACTATCAAATTTGTCCAATACGATTGTTGGTATGGAAAGACCGGGATCGAATTTATATTCGAAAACCATTCCAACCAACAAATACGTGAAGAGATCAGAAGATGATCGAGATGGTGCTGTGAAGACCGTGGATTTTCGTAAACGGAAGAACCACTAATATTCTCTGCCTGGCAAGCAGAGATAAACTGTGATTCTGTCGTGGTTGGAATCTACGGGTTGCAAGGACTTCTCGCTACTGATCCATGGGGTGATTCCTATATGGATGCGGTAGGAGAGTGCCTTCGGTTCTTCCTGTTCCTGGATGACTTGTATGGACGGATGTCTGACAGAGTATTTCCAAAGGATCATGTACGTTGATTTCTTCAAACGTACGATAGTTGTTGGCGGGGAGTTGCCGTTCTCTTAGCTTCCAGCTAGAGTATTTTTGTGGATATCGATTAGTGATATCTGATGGATCTGACGATGTGGCATTCAAAGTGAATGACGACCAGATGATCAGAAGTAATTCTGGCCTCAAGCCTCATCAACCGGGAAATGAAAAAAATCGGGCAGGCAGCATGGCTATGTGGGTCGCTCACATTAGGGTGTATGATCACCTATCTAGAGGAAATCCTATTTGCTTCTTAAATATATGTTTCGATGCTGTCCCTTATCGGGAGACGGTTGCTGATCCCAACCGTCGGTGATATACATTCGATACTCTCAAGCGAAATGAGGGGTCGGTCATGTGAGGGCCGGGTTGCAAGAAGTTCTTGTTGAACCCAGTGTATTCGTCTCTAGAGATACACTATCGGAAGGTGGACCCATACCTTGTCAATTCGGAATCCAATTTCCAATAAGCGCCCGCGGTTTTGATTGTATACTATATATGTAGAGCGTGAGATGCAAGCATTCTACTAGATTCTATTTACTTGTATTTAGACATTATCATAATATCAGAAAAGATATTGGTTTCAAAAATGTTTTGGGTTATCGTAAGGTAAAAACCGTCCGTATTTATGTGTGGATTTGGTCTTACGATTATCCTTTTCTTTTGAAAAGATTTTGAACTTAAAAATCATGATTGGATGGTTCACCCTTATTACTGTGCGAGTTTACCTCACTCTGGTTCACCAGACTGACCCGGTGTTTTGTAAAAGCTCGGGTTAGCCCGGAGTGTACAGGTTCAGGTTATCGACTACTGTGAAGAGACGAGCTGGAAGAGTCCAGACGTATGATATTACTAGTATTCCGCTGTGTGTTGTATGAGGACAGATTATCACTGTCCAGATGTTGATGTACTCTGATATTGTAAGTATTTCCAAAGTTCTCAATAAAGATTTACTTCTGTATTATATTTTGTTCCGCTGCGATGTGAGACTCTGTGTGTGGTGTTCTTCTTCTTCTTCTATTCTAATATTTCTATCTTATCTATTCTCACCCTCTAACTTCTTTCTATTAATGATCTGGAATGTTCGATGTCTGAATGGTCAACACGATAGTTTGATGTTGATTTTCGGAGTCGAAAATCCCGGTTCGTTATAGTGGTATCAGAGCTGAAGGTTAAGTGATTACCTTGGCTCTGTGGCGTGACTCAATAGAGATGGGGTTAGCAATACCCTAGATTGAGTTTGAGTGTATATATACGAGTGAACGTATTTATAGATTTTATACAAAATGTTTTATATTGTGGAGATTTATTGGTTGAGTTGTTTATCAGTTCTGGTCGATCAGTTTGATCCGCTGTATCGATAGGAGTTTCTAAACACTCAAGTACGATAAACCGACACAGTATGTTTTGAAAGAGGGTAAATGAAATAATTTACCTAAATTATATTTTTGATATATAGAAAATATATATATTGGAAGTATTATAGTACATTGGATGTATTGGTTGATTATAATTGAAATGGTTATATAAATAACCAATTAGAATTCGTATAATATAAAAGCAGATTTATTAGATCTGAAATTAAAGTCAGAATTTGAAATTTAAAATCCCAAAAGTGGGAAAAGTGACTACTAATGAACTTGGATTGTATATATGAGAATTCTAAAATCCTGGGAGATTTTAAATTGGTTTACAAGCATCGTAAATGATATTTTGAAATAGATTTCAAAATGGAGGTGTTTAAATATGATTTTGGAAGATTTTATAGTATTGAACTCACTTTGATCGGTGGGGAATAACTCTGAGGATGCTGGCCACATCATTAGTGTTCATTTCCGAGTCCTAAGTGACGGATTACTACCAAAAATCTTGTTTGAATTGCTTTGAGGAAAATAAGATGTTTTGAATCCTGAAAAGGAATATTTGGTTTTTGAAAGAGCTGAACTGTTTAAAAACTCCCAGGAGAGATAGCATGAATTAAAACAAATTAAAGGAATTTGTGAAAGCAAATGTAAATTGAATTGAACCAATTAACCGGAAATTTAATCGAGATATAATATATCAAGTCGGATTAGATTTGGAATTGAGAGACAGGAATCTGAAATGGTATTGGACTGGTAAGTGAAGAGTTGGAATTGATAATGGATGGAGACTGAGTTAAGAATGGGATTTGGCTTGGACACGTGAAGGATCTGGTTATGAAGATAAAGTTGGAATTTTGTTGGGAATGCGTTTGTATATGCTGACAAGGCAGCAGACGAAAATGATATAATGATATGCCCGACAAAAAGGTACTTGTTTACTTCTATATGGGTTTGGTGATTTATAAGCCTGTTTGGTAAGCCGCTTGGCTGTTTTATTTTCTTTTGGATTGGAGAAGGCCTAGAAAGGCGAGTTGGAGTTGTACCGATTGAGCCGCACAGAGGAGGTGCTGGCGAAATTTTTCGGAAATTTAAAGTGTTAGAAAATTTTCGATATTTTTGAAAATATTCATATGCGGTAATAAATCGGTTTTCGATTTAAGTAAATTGGATTTGGAATTTAACGGGATTTGTAACGTTCTTTCTTACCTTGGCAATTTCGAGGACGAAATTATTTTAAGGGGGGAAGAATGTAACGACCCGTGTTTTTGGCCGTCAAATATATATTTTTAATTTATTTAATTTAAATATTATATTTGGAATATCAATGGGATTTAATATTTAATTCGTTATTTAAACGATGTTTGAACGTTATATAATTTATATATTATAAATCGAGCTTGAAAATGGCGTGCAGTTCGTAAATTCGAATTTTGAACTTCAACTGAGAATACAGGATTCGATATAAGTCGGATTTCTATGAAACAAGAAACGCTGGGAGCGTGTTGACGATAATTTTTATATGAAAGAGAAAAATCCAGAATCCGTGTTATAGATTGCAAGTTATGGCTAAATCAAAATTTGAAAAAAAACGCTGTGGAAATCGTTATTTAAAATATCGACCTTTAAAATGGCCGTTTTGCAAACGAGCTCAGATTTTGACGAAATTAGTTTCATTGGAACCGTATCGCCAAATTATTGTCAGAAAATCAAACTGCATGGCAAAACGATGTTGTATGTGACCACGGCAGCCGTAAACGCCCAATCAAATTCTATAGCGCGTAATTAAATTAATCGAGAGATATTTGAGTGTAACTTGAACAAACGATCGAATTAGGCCACGAAACCAATTCTGTTGAGTTCGTATCGTTGATTAGAGTCAGGATAGGCATATGGTTTGTTATTTTTAGAGACCGGAAAATTTGGCGTTAAAAAGGGTAGGGCGGTTCAGGGTAAAAACAGCCTATCGGGCAAACAGTCTCAGAATGCGACGAAACTAGTGCCGTTGGGTTCGTATCGAAAAGTTATTATAGGATTTGAAGGTTCCAAGTTGATTCGATTTATCTAGTGACCGTGAAAAATTAAACGCGTGTTCAAATCTGGTTTTATAAAGGAAATTTTTTCATACGACCTCGGATTTCGACGAAACTTGTCCCATTGGATCCGGAATATCGTTTTACATCAAAAACAGCCTTTTTATCAGTAGACAGAAATCGTCTGTGGTGGTTTTTATCAATTACTTTACGGCAAAGTTTCGTAAAAATTAAAATATTATATTCCTTCCACTATAAATACAATACTAAAGAGTCCAACCCTAATTCTATTTGTCTGTGGTCAACGCGAAACATTTCTGAGCCGCCACCCACTAAATTAACGAATATAATTACACTAATTCTTCTCCCAATTTCTCTGAGTATATTCATCAAATCGAAATCCTGCCTTGAGCAAAGCATCGAGATCGACAGGCTCAGCATTTCGACCAGCCACTACCCGGTTCCGTTCGATGTTGAGGCCAGAAAATGGCTTGAGCCACTGTTGTCCGTCGGTTTTGCTAGCAGTAGGGGAATTTGTGGAGCGTGGCACCTTGGAGCGCGGGCTGGAAACAAAACAAAAGGGGATTGATTGCTGGAAGGTTCAAAAGAATGTGAAGGATTAGATGAGGGGGTTTTTAGCGTGAGCAAATTGGTCAACACGTGGTGACTGCGGCAGTATGGAAGTCAGCGTGGTCAATGATGTTGAACAAAAGGGCTGTCTTCGTGGGTATCAAGGAAAAACTGACGGAAACAAAAGGGTAGAAAGAGTAATCATAGATTCCATTCTTTAATAGTAATTAATTATCGTTAGTAAATGGGTAATTAAGGAGTTTAAATTCATGTTATTTGAACAGGAGGGACGCGCAGAACTAAGAAGAAGGAACCCGAACCCTTGGCCCCGTGTTTTCTCCCAGTTCACAAAGTATTCGGCCAAGATAATCAAGTAATTAGTCAAACAAATTGTTAATTAGGAAATTATAATTTCCATTAAGTCATGTTAGTTAAGGAACCGAATTTGCAGGCATCATTAATGAGTGTCAGTAGGGCATTTACAACTGGAAAACGGTAAACAACAGGACGACGGAGTAATTGTTTGGTAAGTTGGAAAGACCGAAGTCTGGCAGTTTAAATACTTTGACCCATATATTGAACTTGTAATTTGTAATAACTTAAACTAAACGATTAGGGCTTAAGATAGTTTAATTAAAGGGTTAATCTAATTAAATCATGGTTATACTGAAATTAAATTTTCTTGAATGCAGGAAGGAGTCGGCTTTTTGTTTAAAGAGGAATCTACGTTGGTTTGTGTTAGAACACAATCATTAGTTAATATATTTAGTAAGGTAATTTGTAATCAAAAATATTTAGCAATTAAAGGATTTAATTAAGATAAATAATTATTATAATTAAATCATACATATATGGAGAAGTTAATAACTTATCCATATCTTATCAGAATTGGATAAACATGACATCATTGGAGCGATCTGGACGAGCACAACTTTGGTGGAACAGTACAGCCAGAATTGGAATCAAGTAGGATTTTTAATTAAATTAAACGACCGTTTAATTTAATTAAAACGAGCTGTTGACAACTGAATCAGTTCAAGGTGAGTTAAACTCACTCAGTTTCCCCATTTATATTTTATATAAATTGGGTTTTTATTTTGTGTGTTCTGCTTGCCAATGGTTGACTACCTGCTAGTATACATTTAGTTGTTGATTTAACTGATGAAATTAAACTGTGTTTAATTTCAGTGAATTACCAAATCGTTATTTTTAACGATTGGTTCCAATAAAGGTAACTCACCTTGGTTGGTCACGTTTATTTATAAACGTGTTTAAAATGATTGAATTGTGTGTGGTCGATGTTAAATGGCCGTTATTTATTGTTATCAGTTAAACAAAACTGAATAGTCTGATTTGAGATAACCGTTGTGATTACAGGGAAGAACAGGTTGGAGGGATCCAACCGGATTCCTCAAATGTATTATTTATTTTCATATTATCATATATGAACTGATCTGTTTGTGTGATTGATTTGATGGTTGATTATTGACTGGATATTCAACATCTGTTTGGTTTAAACCAATGGGCGGTGTTGGTTAAGTGTTTGGCAGAGTATGGCCTTTAAAACCAATCGAGTTATAGATATTGATTCACCGTCAGGTGAATCGATAGAGTTGAGGTTATAAAATTTATTTTATAACCAGAGTTAGATTCGAATTATATTATTTGAATAAAAGTTATTTAAGAGAAATAAATAAATATTTTATTTGTTTAAGACTTTGATTTGTTATGAATTTATTTTGCAAAGCAAATGCCGATGTTAATCAGATTTACCAGTTGAAGAATAAGAAATGAATTAAATGGTTAAACCTTGGAAGATTGTTTTGTAAAGAAAACAAATAATTAGAATCTATTTAAATTAATTATATTTTTAATTAATTTAAAGCGAGGATTGTTGAAATCGGGTAATGAGATAATCAAGTTTTTGAGTTAATTAAATCGACCGTTTGGAATTAGAATTGTTTATCAAGTTAATGTGTTTTGACTAAAATAGTTAAATGAATATTGTTTGAATTTAAATAAGGATTTAAAAGGGATTTAATATTTAATTTAGTTAATAAAGGGATTAACTACTAAAGTAGTTAATGTTTGAAATAAGTTATTATTTTAATTAATGATAAATTTAGGAATATATTTTTAAATGGGAATTCATTTAAAAGTGACCGAATGTGAGATGCAAGCCAATTGAATGGTGAAATGAAATAAACGTACTCAATTATATGAATTAAGTGAAAGGAGATTACGATAAAAGGGTTTATTATAAACCAGAGGTTTTAAGTGAGATGTAAAGTGTAAAGCGTTAACTTTACATTAACGTTACGTGAGAGTGAAATCAAGTAAAAATGGGACAAGGGAAATAAGATCTCCAAAGTGGATAAGGATTGAAAATATTTGAAAGGAGATCGGTAGAAAGTGAAATTTGGGGATAAAGAAATGGGTCATAAGATTGTATAACTAAACCCAATTTATAAATTGGATTTGTTTTGAGACTGGAGTGGAATTTTGGTGTTTGGATTACAACTGATATTTATCTGAGGATATGAACGTTGTTGGTCAAGGTCTGAGAGGTAGTTAAAATACCCCAACTTGATCAACATCGGGATTATCTGAAGATAGTATTAGTTGGTAATCGTAAGAGACGTTAGTGGATATGTTTTGAAAATCTAAACAGCGATTTTAGCGCTGTTGTTATAATATATGTTTTGTAAATCTAATATAGCGATTGTAGCGTTTTTGCTATAGTAAATAGGTTGTAAACCTAAACAGCGATTATAGCGCTGTTATTTTAAATAGTAATTATAACGCTATTGTTATAACCTATGTGTTATAAATTTCTTTGTTAAAACTAATGGATTTCCGAATTTAAAGGATGATTTGAAAGAAGATTTAAGTGGGTAATTGAATATAGTTATTCGAGCTAGAGTTAGTCAAACATAGTATTCAAGATAAGTTGCCATTGCATACGACTGCTAGCGTAATTCGCAGGGCTACAGATAGCCTACGGCGGTCGGATGTTTCCTGAGGGAATCAGGCGTAACCATTGTGATCGCTGTGATCTAGGGTCAAGCGAATGGATTTAAGTCGAGTATTAGTTAATCAATTAGAGTTAATCGATTAGAGTTAAATCGAATTAGAGTTATTCAAATATCGTATTTTTGAATATTTGAAGGAGTTAGAAGTTTTAATTCAACAAAAGTAAATCAGTTTAATTAAAGGCCAAGTGATGCTGAATACTGAA
Organism: Allium sativum; assembly: GCA_030737875.1. Classification (NCBI taxonomy): domain Eukaryota; kingdom Viridiplantae; phylum Streptophyta; class Magnoliopsida; order Asparagales; family Amaryllidaceae; genus Allium; species Allium sativum. The sequence continues at coordinate 652,117,055 of CM060918.1, forward strand.
CCAGTGAACTCATTGGAGTGTCATGTTTGAAACACTGAGTATTTTGATAGTTAAAACACCGACTATCAAATTTGTCCAATACGATTGTTGGTATGGAAAGACCGGGATCGAATTTATATTCGAAAACCATTCCAACCAACAAATACGTGAAGAGATCAGAAGATGATCGAGATGGTGCTGTGAAGACCGTGGATTTTCGTAAACGGAAGAACCACTAATATTCTCTGCCTGGCAAGCAGAGATAAACTGTGATTCTGTCGTGGTTGGAATCTACGGGTTGCAAGGACTTCTCGCTACTGATCCATGGGGTGATTCCTATATGGATGCGGTAGGAGAGTGCCTTCGGTTCATCCTGTTCCTGGATGACTTGTATGGACGGATGTCTGACAGAGTATTTCCAAAGGATCACGTACGTTGATTTCTTCAAACGTACGATAGTTGTTGGCGGGGAGTTGCCGTTCTCTTAGCTTCCAGCTAGAGTATTTTTGTGGATATCGATTAGTGATATCTGATGGATCTGACGATGTGGCATTCAAAGTGAATGACGACCAGATGATCAGAAGTAATTCTGGCCTCAAGCCTCATCAACCGGGAAATGAAAAAAATCGGGCAGGCAGCATGATTATGTGGGTCGCTCCCATTAGGGTGTATGATCACCTATCTAGAGGAAATCCTATTTGCTTCTTAAATCTATGTTTCGATGCTGTCCCTTATCGGGAGACGGTTGCTGATCCCAACCGTCGGTGATATACATTCGATACTCTCAAGCGAAATGAGGGGTCGGTCATGTGAGGGCCGGGTTGCAAGAAGTTCTTGTTGAACCCAGTGTATTCGTCTCTAGAGATACACTATCGGAAGGTGGACCCATACCTTGTCAAGTCGGAATCCAATTTCCAATAAGCGCCCGCGGTTTTGATTGTATACTATATATGTAGAGCGTGAGATGCAAGCGTTCTACTAGATTCTATTTACTTGTATTTAGACATTATCATAATATCAGAAAAGATATTGGTTTCAAAAATGTTTTGGGTTATCGTAAGGTAAAAACCGTCCGTATTTATGTGTGGATTTGGTCTTACGATTATCCTTTTCTTTTGAAAAGATTTTGAACTTAAAAATCATGATTGGATGGTTCACCCTTATTACTGTGCGAGTTTACCTCACTCTGGTTCACCAGACTGACCCGGTGTTTTGTAAATGCTCGGGTTAGCCCGGAGTGTACAGGTTCAGGTTATCGACTACTGTGAAGAGACGAGCTGGAAGAGTCCAGACGTATGATATTACTAGTATTCCGCTGTGTGTTGTATGAGGACAGATTATCACTGTCCAGATGTTGATGTACTCTGATATTGTAAGTATTTCCAAAGTTCTCAATAAAGATTTACTTCTGTATTATATTTTGTTCCGTTGCGATGTGAGACTCTGTGTGTGGTGTTCTTCTTCTTCTTCTATTCTAATATTTCTATCTTATCTATTCTCACCCTTAACTTCTTTCTATTAATGATCTGGAATGTTCGATGTCTGAATGGTCAACACGATAGTTTGATGTTGATTTTCGGAGTCGAAAATCCCGGTTCGTTATATGAGGGGTTAAGTGGGTGCCTTGGGTGGCATGTGGAAATCTAGTGGGTTGCCTTGGGTGGCAATAGAAAATACGATTAGAATACTTAACCAAGTGGAAACATGTAATTAAACATGATTAAAGGGTTAAGTGGGATGCACTAGATACAATGACAAGCTTAGGTGGTAGCTTGTGGGGGCCCATTTCAACCAGTAACCCATATGTATCTTCTTGGGCTCGACCCATGTCGGGGACGGGACACGCGTATTGGGCTTGATTATAAGAGGCCAAAACGGTTAGCGGTGGCAACGCAAGTCCAACGGGTTTCATATGCGTGTGTGGACCCGGGCTGGTAGGTAAGACGTTGTTGCATCGTGTAGGTATAAGCTGTGCACCATTTGTTGTATCGGGTTGCCACTTTGGGGAGTGATACGCCCCACTGTGGGGCCAGCACGGGTATCTACGGTAGGGAGCCGATCGCATGGAAGTAGTGGGTACACCTAGTGGAGATAGGGGCAGATGGTACCTATGTAGTCAGCTAGTGGTACACGAAACTACTGGGTAAATTTTCTAAGTCCTTGGGTGGGATCAACCTTTAAGTAGGAATGACTGGTGTGGTGCAGTTAGTAGTTATTCTTGGGTGGGTAGATGCGTCTTTACCATTATCTTAGTTCACCTTATGTCTAGTTGGCTACTTAGTGCAGTCATTTATCCCCAGTCATCCCGTACCAAGTTTATATCTTACCCTAATTACTTTAGTGATTGTGTTGTTAAAGTTATAGGGCTCACTCAGACTTATGTCTGACCCCGTTGTTTTTATCTTTTTTCCCCCTCAGTTCCTTAGGTTGGGCCTAGCACTAGTGGGCTTTGATCAGATTTCTTTATCTATCTTCTGGAGCTTGGACCGTGATGTAAAGCCTAGCTTATCTTTTCTTTTATGGCTATTGTTTATGTAGGGGGATTATGTACTTATGTTTTTGTCAGGATGGATATTTAGTACTTGACTGTTTATGGTGTTGTAACTAAACATGTTTACCTTCTGCTGTAATGAAATGATGTTTTAGACTTTCAAGTATTTATATATGTCTTGTTGTAATTTTTCTGTTCTATACTCACTTAAAATGCTCCACCGAAGTTAAGGCATTCCTCTAGTGAGTGACCTTAGCGGGTGTGGGGTGTTACACTCAGGATCCCCAGCAGTGAACCCTTGGAAAGCTGCCGGGTCGGTCCACCATACGAGTTGCGGATTAGTTATTCCTGAACACATGTTTCCCGGTCCTATAGGACCTATCATCCGAGGCGCGCCACATTCCATCATCCACATAAGTAAATATCAGCCAGTTTAAGCGCCGACACCACTTCTAGCTAGAAAGAAACATGTTGCTCTCCCTGCGTTCCTTTCTCCCGTTTTGGACTCCACCGGGCTGTGAGGCTCGCGAAGTCACGCTATACACAAAGCTACGCCTAAACAGGCCGTGCTTTGATCATCAACCACAAGGCCTGCTTTTCAACAAAGCCTTGATCATCTTCATCTTAGCATGCCACGTTGACAATTCACACCATGCGATTGATAACTATTAATACACAACCTCTAAGGGTGTTGAGCAAGAGAATAAATTCACCGCCACCAACGGTTGTATATTAATAGAAATCAATTTACATAGAACAAAATTCAACGTCAGACAAACATTCCATTTATAAACTTATGCTCTGGGTCTGAGCGAAAGCCAAATCCGTACAAATCAGCACTATGTCCGGATAACTACCATCTTAGCCCCGTCTTGGGAGCAAATCAATCAAGGGCCTCAACACTAGTTACCCATTCGATGTGAAGATCGTCGGTCTTCAATCGTCGTATTCAATTCTTCGAACGTCGTATCATTATTTGGAATGAGAGTAAACTCGGACTTTCCAAATAACTCTCGCATATATAAATTTGAAAACCATTTCATATCGTTGTTAATAATTTATAACGATCTATCGCTATTTTTACTTTACATACACATCCTTAACATAACAATGTATATTTTCCTCTTCCATTTTTCAATTTACACCAAATGTATATTTGGTTTCATTATTTTTCTAATGAAAATCTATTCATTAGAAATGTAAATTTCTATTCTTATTATTTACATTGAAAAATGTAAATTTCTATTCCTATTTTATTTACATTGAGAAATGTAAAACTTATATTTCAATATATTATTATATTGAAAATGTAACTTTTATTTCATATTCTATTTACATTGGGAAATGTAAATTCCTAATCATTCCTTTATTTCCTTTGATTACATTGAAAAATGTAAATCCTTTTATTTACATATAAAAAATATATAATTTCTATTTCATCCTTATTTACATTGAAAAATGCAAGTTTCTATATTTTTCTAATTACATATAGAAATGTAACTTCCTATTTTCCTTTTATTTACATTAAGAAAAATGTAAAATTTCTAATTCTTATTTACATTAAGAAAAATGTAAAACTTTTATAATCCTTATCTTATTACATTAAAAATGTAACTTTCTTTTATAACAAACTTGGAGGTGAAAATATTCATTTCATTATTAACACATAACGGTGTGGAAATAACGTCAATTTCTAATTTAACTCATGACGGTGTAAATAAAGTCCATTTTCTATTTAACCATTTATGTTTTTAATATGGGCCAGACCTCTCACATTAGGCCTGCAATTTGTGGATGCTGGATAGGCATGTCGGTTCCGGGCAGACTTCCACCACAAGTTGGGCTTAATCTCGTGTATTGGCACAATTTGTATTTGCGCACTTGGACCTCTCACATTAGGCCCAACATTTGTGGCTACTGGATACGCCGGTCGGTTCCGGGCAGACTTCCACCAAAAATGTGACCTAACCTCGTGTCCAAGTACAATTTTAATTAAACATTATAATTGTTTTACTAAAAATATTATTTTAAACTGTTTCTCATTTCAAAATATCTTAATTTTGGAATATTCCATATTTCCAAAATAACTTGATTTCAAATATTATAACTTACCATTTAATTACATTTAAAAATGTACATTTACTTACAATGCAAATTCCTACCTTTCATTTACATATAAAATGTAAATTTTTAATTTACAATGTAAGTCTCATTCTTTATTACATATGAAAATGTAATTCCTATTGTCTTCCTCTTTCCTACTGTTTTATATTACAAATAAAAAATGTAATTTTTATTGTTTTTCTCTTTTCTAATAGTCCACATTACCATAAAAATAATTTCTATTGTTTATTCTTTTCTAATCATGTTTTCTATATATATTCATGACAAATAAATGAACGTTTCAACTCTTTTATTTTGACAAAAATGTGAATTTTATCCCAATTTTATTCTTTTGACAAAATGTTTATTTTTGTTCTGCGTTTCTAATATTACGTTAAAAAGTACAATTCTTTTTCTATGTTTAATTTGCATCTAAAAAGAATAATTTCTATGTTAACATATTCTAGGCATTCTAATATAAATAATATTTTCTATGTTAACATTTTCTATACATTCTATAAATAATCTTTTTCTATGTTAACATATTCAATGCATTCTAATATTATATAAATAATATTTTCTATGTTGTATTTGTGTTATGGAACACAATTAAAAAGACATTCATTTTTCTATGTTGCATTTGTGTTAAGGAACACAATTAAAAAGACATCCATTTTTCTATGTTGTATTTGTGTTAAGGAACACAATTAAAAAGACATTCATTTTTCTATGTTGTATTTGTGTTAAGGAACACAATTAAAATGACATTCATTTTTCTATGTTGTATTTGTGTTAAGGAACACAATTAAAAAGACATTTATTTTTCTATGTTGACCCAATTTCATTCTTCCTTATATATTTTAATGACTACTTTTTTTTTTATTTGACATAAATGTTTCTCTCAAATTTCTAACATAAATGTCTTTTAATCTAACATAAATGTTCTTTCAAATTTCTAACATAAATGTCTTTTAATCTAACATAAATGTTCTTTCAAATTTCTAGCATAAATGTCTTTTAATCTAACATAAATGACTTCTTAAATTTAACATAAATGTCCTTTCGACTAACTTACATTTTATAAACTAAAATGTTATTTTATAACAAAGATGTGATTTATAACCAAAATGTGATTTTTATTCTAATATCACTTTTTAATCAAATATAGTTGTTCTAAATAAAAGGACATTTTCATCTAAAATGATATTTCTACATCAATACGACATTTCTAATCGAAAATGATATTATAATATAAAATGTCATTATCTGATTAAAACGATATCTTATGATGACCATTCTAATTTAGCATAACAACCATTCTTACTCTTAGCATAACAAATAAATTTGATACTTTTATTTGTTTATAATATCTATTTTTACATAAAAACCAAATGATATTTTAACATGACAAATAAATGTGTGAATTTTCATTTGTACACAAATTTCTACTTTAAACATGACAAAATAAAAAATGAGTTTTTTTCTTGCGCACAATTTTCTATTTTATAATGAAAAATAAAATGGATATTTTTATTTGTCCCCAATTTTAATTCTTCTGTTATGTTCGATGTGAAGACCCGCAACTTCCCCGTAGAGGAAAGCGCGGATAGTTCGAGAACAAGCCACAACAGAACGCAGACGGAAGAACATTTCATTGTATATTACAACAATGCATCAGATTACAAGAATATACAGAGTATGAATAAATATTACACAGAAATATCAGAGATTTAAATTACATTTAAATACATCGCAGCGGAAAATAATACAATACACAACTAGAAGAGATATACGGATACAAAGCTTTCCGGATATCGTTCCAGCTGTAAACCAGGATCCTGTGAATATAAATCTGCAAAACCAAAACTACTAGCTGCCCGTGTCAAAATAAGGGCACCCAGAGTTTAGGTTAAAACAATAAACTCCATATCAGTCATGTGACTGGTGTGAGAACTAAAGCAGTTATTTATCTTTATTTTCAAAGTAAGGTAAATCAAGGGACCACGCCGTATAACATGGAACGGGTTTCCTCCCAAGAACACCAGTGCATAAAACAACAGCGCAATGCTAAATAAGGAAAAATGAAGCTATTATAAGACCCAGGTCCCATCACACAATGCAACGCAAGCCGGAGGATAGGGTTTTTACCTTATAATAGTCAAAGAATGCTGGATACGTTTCAAACAGGTGATTTGATACTATTATAAGTGCATAGCGTATAAAACAATTTCAAATCATAAGTATCAATCATAGACGGCATAAGCGCCCCATCCCACTATGTCGCCATACTAGGGTCTACAAATAAAACCGCAAATGTCACGTATTTGGAAATTGGATTTCCATCTATGAACCGAGGCAAAAGATAGTCCTCAACCGATTCGAGACAATCTAGCCTACCATGTCTCAGGATCAGAGCTCGAGTGACCCTTGGATCGTCATGGTCGGTCCACCGATGTGGATTAAAATGCCTGAACACTACGTTTCCCCGCCCTTTGCGGCGCAAATGAGCCAACGAATGACTCCATCGGACCTAGATCGTCCGATCAAACCGAGGCGCCTCGCAACAGCAACAACCACATAGGTGAAAAGTATATAAATGTCAGGGCTTGTAGGTCACTGACACCACCCTAGCTAGAAAGAAACGCATGCCCTCTCTGATGTCCCCTCCCGTTTTTGGTTCACAACCGGGGTGCGAGGCTCGCGAATTCACGTTACACAAAGCTGTGCCACACAGGCTATGCTTTGATCATCACCACAAGACTTTGCTTTTCAACAGAAGCCTCGATCAATTGCCACTTAGGCATGCCACACAGGCAATTTTCTCCATGCGTTTTATATCCATCAATATATAACCCCTGAGCTCGTACTTCTCAGAGAAGGGCGTTAAGCAAGAGAATAAATTCTCCACCGCCAAACAGATATATATTTAATAGAGATCAATCACACGGACTAAAATCCAATGTCAGACACACAGTCCATTTACAAGTTCGTTCTGGGTCTGAACGAAACCGGAGGCACCTAGTACCCTGCATTTCCATCGATCTCCAAGTACGTCTGGACGATCACCAACTGTTTCCATCTTCTTGGGTGTATAGCCCAATCAAGATCATCAGTAATTACCCAAACGACGTGAAGACCTCCGGTTTTTGACCACCGTCTTCATCTTCGACACCACGTCGAATCAGTTATTCAGAATGGGATAAACCCGGTCTTTCCGAATAACTCGCGTATACTTTAAATATCTAATTTTGAAATATATTTTCTTTTCGCATTCATTATAAAATGAATAATATCGATTGAAAAATCCGTTCAAGTTAAAATGGCACAAATCTACTTAACTCGGCATTATTCAATTTAATATTTTTGTGTCCATCAAAATCGGACATCAAAACCATATTTTTCTTCTTTACTGGACATTATTTTAAAATGTTCATTACTTCCAAATTGCAATGAGACCTAATTAATTACCATATAATTTTCGTTATATGGTTTTCATACATCGCATGTATTCAACAATATTGATAAATGATCATCAAACATTCAAACATCATCCAAAGTGCATTCTATAACTGTATAAGCATTAAAATGAATAAATAATGCTCACACAGTCTGTCAGTCAATCGATTGACATACAACTAAATATTGGGATTAGTGTATGTCAAATGTCATCCTAGTACCCGTGTGGGGTTTTATAACGACCTGAACCTCCTAGTAAAGGAATGCCCTGAATGGATTGAGAATAGGACAAATCATAACACAAATAGAAGAACATTTCATTGCTTATTACAACAATTACATCAGAGTACAAGAATATAACAGAGTATGAATAAATAATACACATTTGATAAATATCAGAGATAAATTACAAAGCAGTGGAAAAATAATACATAACACAACTGAAAGAAATACACGGATATAAAGCTTTCCGAATATAGCTCCAGCTGTAAACTGGGATCCTATAAAAATAAATCTACAAAACCAAAACTACTAGATGCCCGTGTGGAAAATAGGGGCACCAAGAGTTTTGGTTAAAACAATAAACTCCAGGTCAGTCATGTGACTAGTGTGAGAACTAAAATAGTTATTTAAAACTTTTCTTTAAAAATAAAGTAAATCAAGGGACCACGCCGTATAACACGAAACGGGTTTACTCCCAAGAATACGAGTGCATAAACAGTTTATATACAGCGTAATGATTTTTGAAAAATGAAGCTATTATAAGAATCAGGTCTCATCACACAATGCAACGCAAGCCGGAGGATAGAGTTTTTGTTTATAATAACAAAACATGCTTGGTACGTTTAAAACAAATCATTTTTATATTACTATAAGTGTATAGTGTCAAAAATCGCTTCAAATATAAATGTATCAATCATAGAAGGCATAGTATCCCATGCCACTATGTCGCCATACTAGTTCTGTAATTAAAACCAAAATGTCGCATATTGGAAATTGGATTCCATCTATGAATCAAGGCAAGGGATCGTCCTTACCGAATTAGAGACAATCTTGCCTATGTCTTAGGATCAGTTGCAACTGCACCTTGGATCTTCAGGGTTGGTCCTCTCTTATGTTTGAGGATTGTTAATCCCTGAACAATGCGTTTCCCCTCCTTATTGGGTGTAAGTCTGGTCAGTATTTCTACCATAACCATTAATCGGCCCCGAAGTGACCGATATATCCGAGGCACCTTGTAAAGACCCAAAATTTCCCCGGTGAGGAAAGCGCGGATAGTTCGAGAACAAGCCACAAAAGGATGCAGACGAAAGAACATTTCATTGTTAATTACAACAATTCATCAGAATACAAGAATATACAGAGTATAAATAAATATTACACATTATAAAATATCAGAGATTACAATACATTAAATAGCAGCGGGAAATAATACAAAATACAACTGAAGAAGATACACGGATACAAAGCTTTCCGGATATCGTTCCAGCTGTAAACCAGGATCCTGTGAATATAAATCTGCAAAACCAAAACTACTAGCGGCCCGTGTCAAAATAAGATCACCCAGAGTTTAGGTTAAAACAATAAACTTCAGGTCAGTCATGGGACTGGTGTGAGAACTAAAACAGTTACAAATCTTTATTTTAAAGTTAGGAAAATCAACGGACCACGCCGTATAACACGGAATGGGTTTCTTCCCAAGGATACCAGTGCATAAAACAATAGCGTAATGCTAAATAAAGAACAATGAAGCTATTATAAGACCCAGGTCCTATCACTCAATGCAACGCAAGTCGGGGGATAGTGTTTTTACCTTATAATAGCCAAAGAATGCTTGATACGTTTAAAACAGATTATTTTGATAGTACTATAGATGTATAGTGCCAAAAACAATTTCAAATCATAATTATCAATCATAGACAGCATAAGCGTCCCATCCCACAATGTCGCCATATATAGGACTACAACTAAAATCGAAACGTCACGTATTTGGAAATTGGATTTCCATCTATGAACCGAGGCCAGGGATCATCCTCTACCGATTCGAGACAATCTAGCCTACCATGTCTCAGGATCAGAACGCATCGACCCTTGGAGCGACAGGGCCGGTCCACCGATGTGGATTAGACGAAATCCTGAACACTGCGTTTCTCCGCCCTATGGGGCACAAATGAGCCAACGAATGACTCCATCGGCTTCACATATTCACAGATATATCCGAGGCGCCTCGCAACAGCAACAACCACATAAGTCAAACTCGTCAGGGCGTGTAAAAACACTGACACCACTTCTAGCTAGAAAGAAACGCATGTCCTCCCTGAGGTCCTCTCCCATTTCTGGTCCACTACCGGGGTGTGAGGCTTGCGAATCAATGCTACACAAAGCTACGCCACAAAGGCCGTGCTTTGATCATCAACCACAAGACTTTGCTTTTCAACAAAAGCCTTGATCATGTGCATTTTAGCATGCCACACAGGCAAACCACTCTAGGCAACCGATATCAGTCACACAGAATGAAATTCAATGTCAGACACACAGTCCATTTACAAGTTCGTTCTGGGTCTGAACGAAACCGGAGGCACCTAGTACCCCGCATATCCACCGATCCCCAAGTACGTCTAGATGATCACCAACTGATTCTCTCCTCTTGGGTGTACTGCCCAATCAAGATCATCAGTAATTATCCAAACGACGTGGAGACCTCCGGTCTTCAACCACCCTCTTCATCTTCGACACCACGTCGAATTAGTTATTCAAAATGGGATAAACCCAGTCTTTTTTATTAACTCGCGTATATAATAAACAAGTGTTACACAAACACAACATACGCCTCATTCCAATTCAGAATATTCTTTTATTCAGATATTCTTATACTTTGGGAAAGGTTCCCATTAATTTTATCAAAGATAAATTCTTTAAATTTATTCTTTAATCTTCTTTGAATATCAATTCAAACTAGTCGGGATTAGCGAACCATACCGAAGTAATCATTTATTTTATTTCCCAATCACAACCTATTCATCCCATGAAGTAAAACTGGTAATACTTCATATCTAACACCAAAGTGTTATCGGTAAATTCAATTACCATTTCACGTTCAAATCTAATTAAAGATTTAACTATCGCCTGGAGCAAAACTGGTGATACTCCATTCTCGACCATTTCAATCTAATTAAAGATTCATTAAAACAAAACTTAGTTTTAATCTTTGACTGGGTTAAAGAATCAGTGTCATTGAAAACACGGTTCATGATAAACCCAAAATCACATTCCATTAATTATCGGGTTAAAGAACGAGTGTTATTTAAAACACGGTTCACGATAAACCAAAAAATCAATCCCAATTCAATTTCAATTAAATATTATTTAATTGGTACACTTCATTAAATCTAAATAAAAAGATTTAATCTTTTTCTCAACCGGGCTTAAGAACAGTGTTAGTGAAGACACCATTCACGATAAACCCAAATCACATTTGATATTAAATACAAGGCTCTGAATAGAGAATATATCGGCATATATTCCATATCAAATTCTACGACCAACAAATATCGGATTGGAAATAACGATATATATATATATCTTTCAAATTTCCACAACAATATCTGTTTAATCACGAAATCCCACATCAAAATATTCCAAAGACAATTTCTATTCAAATCCCTTCCAATGCAATTATTAGAAATTCTGGTTATTTTCCAAACCATTTCAAATCCAATTAATTTATTATAAAAATAAATAAATTATTATTCTAATTCAAAACTAGTTCATTTCGATAAAAATCTATTTTTATCTTTTCAAATATGGAGTTTTTCATCCCAATTCTTCACAAATCATTTCTTATGATTTTACACAAATTATTGATATTTTTAATAATTTTATGAAGGCCCGTACAGTCGATTTCCATCAACGGCCATCGAACTGCACTTACAACGACCTTTTCCAAAATTGATTTGGACATAATTCCAAATCCAACCGTTAGATTTCAAATTACTAATATTCGTTAGAAATCCCTTTTCGATACGAACCCAACGATTCCAGTTTTAGGAGAATCCGACGGTCGGATCTCCCGCAATATCCATTCGAAGTCAATGGTCGAAATTCGCGAACTGCCGCGGCGTGGCGCGTTCTATTCAGGCCATTATATATATATTATATATATATTATATATATTTTATAAATCGTTTTAAATTCGTTTTCAAAATGATTTCATCTTCCTTTTCAACTTCAAATCAAAACTGAATTTTCCCTTTCAAATTCGTTTTAAATTCATTTCAAATTGATTTCAATTCAAATCGATTTTTAATTCAATTTCAATTCGTTTTCTATTCAATTTCAATTCGAATTTCGATTATTTTCAATATAATTCAAATTTCGATTATTTTCGATATAATTCAAATTTCGATTATCACTCAAATTTCGAAATCACTTTCAATATAATTCAAATTTCTAAATCACTTTCAATATACATTTAAAATTTAATAAAATCGATATAAATATCGTTCACGTCAAAATGGCGTCAGTCTAATCAACATGGCTTCATATATTTCTATTTTCAAATATTTTATTCCAAATATTTCTATTTCAAATATTTCTATTTCAAAACTGGAATGAGGCCCAATCAATTACAATATAATGTTAATTATATGGATTTTCTACAACACATGTATAAAATAACAATGACAAATAATCAACCATCATCCAAAGTGCATTCCACACTGTATAAGAATCAAATGTAAATATTTAACGCTTATAACAGTCTGTCAATCAATCGATCGACATACAACTAATTATTGTGATTAGTGTATGTCATATATCATCCCAATACCTATGTGGGGTTTCAAACAATCAAACACAGATTTTATTTGTGCAGTTGGGCGATGTGTAAAATTTATCGTCCCAATCAATATCAGTCAAATATGTGAATATAAACAAATCCTTCGATTTGTTTATATTTATTTCATTTTAAATACACGTTAAAAATTCTATTTTTAACAATATAATATTTTCCACTATAAAATAGTTTATTTCATTTCACATCACATCACATAATCAACTACACATCAAAATCAAACAAACAAGCATACAAGCCGTCCATGGTCTGTGGACGACGGGTGTTGGGTGCTACTAAACACCGTCTGCATCCTAGTATATATTTTCAACTAGAATAATTATAGGTGAGAAGTTCTCACCGACTAGCTAATCCAATACCATGACTCCTTCTATGTAGAAATCTTCGCCGCTCTCGCCTTTTGCCGATTTGTTGCCTGTAGCCACTACATATATAAAAATCACATTTTTATATTGTTGCTATGTATAAAAAAAAAAACATATTTTTATAGTCACTCCATATGGATAAAAAATCTATTTTTACACCGATGTTCACATAATAAAGATTATATTTTTAGCACGCTATTCTCTATATAAAGATTTCGCCTTTTCAAATATAAAGATTTCGCCTTTTCAAATATAAAGATTTCGTCTTTTCAAATATAAAGATTTCGCCTTTTCAAATATAAAGATTTAATTTTTATTATCATAACTATATAAAAATTATATTTTTATATTTCTACTTTAATAAAAACCATATTTTAACCTTCTACCAATATAAAAATTATATTTTTAACCTTTCTATATTATAAAAAATATATTTCTATTCTTTCTATATTATTAAAATTATATTTTTATTCTTTCTTTATTATATAAATTATATTTTTAATCTTTTTATATTATAAAAATTATATTTTTATTCTTTCTATATTATAAAAATTATATTTTTATTCTTTACGTTATTATAAAAATTATATTTTTATATCTTCTATAAATTAAAAATCGAAATTTTTATCCTTTATAAAATATAAAAAATCATATTTTTAATCTTCTCAACATATAAAAATCATATTTTTAATATGCCGCTAGTATAAAAATTATACTTTTATCTAACTAGAAATCCTATTTCTTTTATATCGTTCTCATGGGTATAAAAATCATATTTTTTTTATACTTTCAAAAATCACAACTATTCAATTTCATACATAAACAAAAATTAGAGCTTTACGTATAAAAGAAAACACACTTTTATTAACTGTTATATAAATTAAAAATTATATCTTTACCATGAATAAAAATCATATCTTTCTTTACGATAAAAATACCTCAACATATTTTGAATCAATGAAAAAAAAATCCTCTTTTTGTGAAAGAAAAATCATTTTTGTATGATAGAAAAATCATCTCTTAAGTTAAAGAAATTCCTACTTCAGATTTTTGAAACAATAAAATATACATAAAAACTAAATTAACAAAATAAAAAAACTCACCATCGTTCATCGGAGATGGGGAGTTGGGGTTCGCCGGAGGCTAGGGGGGTCGGGGAAGGGTGCAGCGCGGTCACTGGTGGCTACTCAGGCGGTTGGCGAGAGGACTGGTGGAAGGGCGCCGGAATGGGGTGCTGATTCGGGCGACTTTGGGTAAGAAAAGAGAGCATCTCGCATCGGAGGGGGAGAGAGGAAGGGGAGGAGGAGCGGTCGAACGTCGGGGGGGAGGGGGTGGTGGAAGGCCGACGGCGTCGAGCGCAGGCGATGGGGGCGGCGATTTCCTCCTTCATTCGTTTCTTTTCTTTGGTTCGAATCTGAACGGGAGAGGGAGGAAAGAGAAATGAAGAGGGTTGACCAAACACACACACACACACACACACACACACACATATATATATATATATATATATATAATTATTTTTAATTTTCAAAAAGCAACATTTTATTTTGAACTCGAAACAGGACCCACCGCCTGTCGTCCATGGCTAATTACCCCCATCCCGAACACAATGGGATATGTATCTTAAACTGATTCGACTGTTTCGATCAGTTTTCGTCAAAATCAAATTATAACTCTATATATTGAATTTGAACGAGCATTTCAATTTACCGGGGACACATACTAACTCGAAAAATTCCGGAAAAATATTTCCTAGCTTCGTATTGACGATACGGTCCTAACAAAACTAATTTCGTCAAATTCTGAGATCATTTGAAAAATGGCGAATTTCCAGTCGATTAAAATCAATTGAAACTGGCCAAACGCGTTTTCCTTTGCCACGCTCACATATTGATTCGAAAAATTACAAAATTTGAATCCTAGCAATAATTTGACCTCGCGGATCCAACAAAAGTGGTTTCGTCGAAATCCGAGATCGTTTGAAAAATGGCCATTTTCAAGGGCCGAAATTCCATAGCCACTATTCTAAAATTTCAGTTGGACATATCTTTTGATTCCCGCTATGAAATTTTGATTTTTCGGATTCGTTAGAAAGATATTCACAATTAGTTTCTACTATTTTTGGTTTCGCTAAAATCCGGTTTATTTTGCACCCGGTATGTTCAATTGAAATTTGAAACCGAATTATCGAACTACCGTGCCATTTTCAATTCCTTTTATAAATAAAATTAGTATTATATTCCAACGACGATCTATATAAATATATACGCTCTATTTTCATTCAAAATAAATTTCTCGTCGTTATTATTTTAAATAATTCATTTTATATATTCAAAATTCGCTAAAATTGCCAAAATAAAATTTTTAAATTGGCTCGAATTTCCGGGTTATTACAATCTCCCCCACTTAAAACTTTTCATCCCCGAAAAGGAACGAAGCCGAATCTTGTTTCACAAACCAACTCAACTTCCAGTATTATCACTATGGCTTAAGTTCTTCAACTTTTCAGTTTCTAAGAACTTTTCAAAATTTTCAAAAATTTGGCTAACACCCTAAATTTTCGAAAAATTTCGCCATAACCTCCCCTGCACCGGGGACCTCGGGATATTTCATATGGCCTCCCATGGCCTTCTTCAATCCAAAAGAAAAAGAAAAAGCCAAGCGGCTAGCCAATCCGCTCATAAAATCATCATCACTCGAACAAAACAGTAAATTATGGTAAACATGTACATATTTGTCAGGCAAACAATTTTATTCATCTGCTCTATCCTCCTTGCTATGACCTGTTCAATGTAAGTACATGTATTCGCATGCATTTTCAAACAATTTCCAATACAGTTCAATATTTGGTTCAATTTGGACTAAATGGTTAAAAATTATCAAACCAATAATCAAACAACACAACCATCAATCAATTAGTGAATTATCATTTCAAATCCATAACTTTGATACATAGTCAAAAATCAAAATTTTGATACCAAATCACAACAATAATCCCTATCTAATTTTGGTTCTCACACCAGTCTAATGGAAATATATAGAAATCACACTTTCAAAACTCGAATATAAATACTGATGATGCACGTGCTATCATCAGTTCCATCTCCGGGCGACTAGAGTGTGATTCTATATCTATCCAGTATATTAAAACTTCGAATACACGCGGATCAGACGTGTATGCAAAATCTTTATATACTGGACTGCCCAAATCAATACAAATAAATAATCAAATACGAATAGTTGATTTAAATTCTCAAAACAAAATTTGTTTTCAATTTAAAAATATACCCTTCACACTCATTCTAGGATACAACTGATCCCATCTCTAACGAGTCATTCCCGCTGGATATTACTAATCCAATTTCTAATGAATTCTTTCATTCGGTTCTAACGTGTCTTGTTCTCTGAGCTATGTAAACCAAAGCTCTGATACCAAATGTAAAGACCCGAAACTTCCCCGGTGAGGAAAGCGCGGATAGTTCGAGGACAAGCCACAAAAGGACGAAGACGGAATAACATTTCATTGTTAATTACAACTCTTCATCAGAATACAAGAATATACAGAGTATAAATAAATATTACACATTATAAAATATCAGAGATTACAATACATTACATCGCAGTGGGAAATAATACAAAATCCAACTAAAGAAGATACACGGATACAATGCTTTCTGGATATCATTCCAGCTGTAAACCAGGATCCTGTGAATATAAATCTGCCAAACCAAAACTACTAGCTGCCCGTGTCAAAATAAGGGCACTCAGAGTTTAGGTTAAAACAATAAACTCCAGGTCAGTCATGGGACCGGTGTGAGAACTAAAACAGTTACAAATATTTATTTTAAGGTTAGGTAAATCAAGGGACCATGCCGTTTAACACGGAACGAGTTTCCTCCCAAGGATACCAGTGCATAAAACAACAGCGCAATGCTAAATAAAGAACAATGAAGCTATTATAAGACCCAGGTCCTATCACACAATGCAACGCAAGCCGGCGGATAGGGTTTTTACCTTATAATAGCCAAACAATGCTTGATACGTTTAAAACAGATTATTTTTATAGTACTATAGATGTATAGTGCTAAAAACAATTTCAAATCATAAGTATCAATCATAGACGGCATAAGCGCCCCATCTGTAATGACCCAGATTTCCGTAACATCGGAGTTGACTATATACATCATACGTCCAACCCAAATATCACGAAAATACGGAACATTTTTTTTAGAAGAAAGAGATAGAAGAAGAACATAAATAACAACACAGAATCTCACATCGCAGCGGAACAAAATATAATATATCATATCTTTGAAATACAAAATCTTCATTGTATAACATACACTTATCAGAGTACAACACTTACAACACAACGGAACAACTATAACTGGATAACGCTGAAGCCTCCTGCTCCAAGCTCCTGTAGATATATCTGAAAATTCCTGAACTACTTGACTGCCCGTACAAATTTAGGCACCCAAGAGTTTAGGTAGAACAAAACTAAATAAACTCCGGGTCAGTCATGGGACTGGTATGAGTAAACAGTTTAAAACAGTTTCAGAAAACTAAATGATATCTCATAAGACCACGCCGTATAACACGGCACGGGTTTTTCCCTTATGAGAATCCAAACACTTGATTTAACATTTCAAAATCCCTTTTGAAAGGAACGATAGCTTTATATCAAAACTCCTTTGATATTATAATAGTGTCTAAATCAAGTAAATACAATCTAGTGGAACATTTGCATCTCACGTTCCACATAAATAATATACAATCAAAACTGCAAGCACGTATTGGGTAATGGATTTCCAATTATGAAAAGGTATGGAACCACCTACCGCTGGTATATCTCTAGAGGATAATACACCGAGTTCAACAAGAACATCTTGCAACTCAGCCACACATGACCGGCCACTCATTTCGCTTGAGTGTATCGAATGTATATCACCAACGGTTGGGATCAGCAACCGTTTCCCAAATGGGACAGCATCGACAATAGATTTTTAGAAGTAAATGAAACTCTAGATTAGGTGATTATACACCCTAATAGGTGCGACCTACATAGTCATGCTGCTTGCCCGATTTCTGTCATTTACCGGATGATGAGGCTTGAAGCTACGCTTTATCATCACACCAGATTCACTTCGAATGCCACATCGTCAAATCCATCAAATCACCGATTGACGTCCTCAACAGTACATTACGTGTTAGCTAAAAGAAGTTTCCTTCTCCGCTTCCACTCTTGGTACGGTTGAAGAAATCAATGTACGTGACCTTTCCGAAAATACTCTGTCAAACATTCATCCGTACAAGTCACCCAGGAACAGGATGAACCGAATGTACAATTTCAATTAATAGAAACTATCCTTGCACTCTACTCCGTCTTCGATTATCTTTATATAATTGATTCGCATGCTACTGCCAATACGGAGTGGTTCTTCGGAAAATAATCCAACCGGTCTCTCCATATTGACAACGATGGTCAAAACTCCGATAGTCTGTGATTTAACTATCAAATAAAAACAAGTGTTTCGATAGTCGATGATTTAACTATCGAATAAAACAAGTGTTCATCCAAATATCCAACAATCAGTGAGCCTTTAATTAATATTTCATTAATTAAATCACTTCTCTATTTCTTATCAATATTTGTTAACCAAATATTTTTAATGACCATATTGGCCTTATACGTTATTTGGAAAACATTTCCATATATCGCCTTCTTTTATTTTCTAAACTTTAGAAAATACATGTTATTTATAATTGGAAAATATTCCAATTATTTATCTCTTTTCCAATCTCGTTTATTCCTATACTTAGGAATTATTTATTATTCTATTTCCCAGCTTACACTTATTTAGGTTAAAACTTATGTTGTGTAAAACATCGTTATGACAACCCAAATATTATATTCAACTAACTCTTATCTAACATTGATCTTCGAGCCTGAAATCATACTTTTCATTTGTTAATAATGAAATCAATCAAGTTGGGGTATAACTACCTCTCAGACCTTGACTGAATAACATTTATAACGTCAAAACAGATATGACTACTTACTCGAATAATCAATACCATACAGCTACTGATTCACTTTTAAACACGTATACACTTTTTCTTTCTATTCTTACTAGATTTTATTCTTATACTTCCTTTTTGATTATACTATTCTATTTCTAAGTTCGTTTTCTTATCGACTTCTATATATATCGATACGTTGATTTCTAACTATCAAATTATCTTAAAAATATTCTAACTCCTTAAATTCCCGGAAAAATTCGCCATAACATCCTTTGTACCGGGAGCATCGGGAAAATCCCCAAATTGCCACACAGGCCTTTTCCAATCAAAAAGAAAAAGAAAAGCCAAGCGGCTTGCCGATACGGCATATAAAATCTCATATATGAATTAAATACGTACCTTTTTGTCGGGCGATCTATTTATTTCACTTCTATACTTTATTCCAAACCTGTCTCCTATATGTCTGTACCTGTCCAATCTATTTTAACTATACCAATCGTTTTAACTCAATTTGTTAATTAAATCTGTTAATTAACTTATTAGTTTACTCCACTTCTATTTTCAATTTTATTTGCATTTCTCTTCATTCAAATTCTCGTTTTAACTCTATTTGAATTCCTCTTATTTCAAATTCTCATTTTTAAATCCTTTATTCAAATCCCAATTCAATACTATATTCAAATCCTATGGTTTAATTCCATTTGAAATACTATCTTAAAATCCTACGGTTTTAAATTCCATTTGAATACTATATTCAAATCCTATTTAAATTACATTTGAAGTACTATCTTCAAATCCTATGGTTTAAATTCTATGTTTTAAATTCTATTTGAATACTCTTTTCAAATTCTATATTCAAATCTATTTGAATTCTCTGCATTATTTATAAACAACGTTTATAACTTTACTTAAAAATCCCCCCCATTATATATTTATAAACAAAGTTTATAAATTCAATTCAAATCCCAGCTTTTCATTTATAAACAAAGTTTATAAATTCGATTCAAAACCCACCTTTCATTTATAAACAGAGTTTTATAAATTCAATTCAAATCCCATATTTTCCTTTATAAACAAAGTTTATAAATTCGATTCAAATCCCATATTTTCCTTTATAAACAGAGTTTATAAATTCGATTACTTGTTTTATATATCTTCAAAACAAGTTAATATTTTCTATAGTTCATTTAAAAATTCAAATTCTATTTATAAAAATAGAATTCCCTTTTTAAATCTCAAATACCTTTTTCGATATTTTTGTAAATCAAATATTCAAACCCCAAGGATATTTTAAACAATCAAATCAACCAATTTTCAATCATTTGATTTTTAACACATCATATATGAATATATATGAAATCAAACAAACGAAAAATAGATAATATGTTTTTGAGGAATCCAGTTGGATTCCTCCAACCTTTTTTTCCTGCATCCACAGATGTTAGTCAACATAGTAATACCCATCCTTCTTCGAGGCAGGATATCGCGGTATGAAGGTCATCCACTAATCATAGCGTGGGGCGTATAGGGTAATCATCCGCTAATGATACCGCGGGCATCCGCTAATGAGACTGTAGGAATCCAACCAATCATCAAGCCAATATATATATAATAGTCAACCAATCCTAAATAACTAATATATTTTTAACAGCCATAAATAAACATTTAAATCATCCAACAATCAACAAAACAATTATTTTTAACTGATAAAAATATTTCTAAATAAAACAGAGTGAGATTTACTCACTGTAATTGCAGTTGTCCAATATCCTGTTTATTTCCCAAATCATCGGCTACGAATCTTCTCGAATGAATTCGCACCTACGATTTATTTAAATTTATTGATTACCATTTATTTATTTAAATTAAATATTTAAACGAGTAAATAAATTTTCCATATATTTATTATTATTATTCTAACACCATATCAAATTAATATTTTCCTTAATCAAATTTAAATGACCTAATCAGCCCCTTAATTCCCTGTTTATATTTATCCTTCTACTTACTACCATTGTAGAGTTATTAACTAAGGTATACAACAAAATTTTCTAATTATTTTATTAACAAACAATTACCTTGATAACATCTCATACAACTTGTTGTTGTTACCAAGCAGTCCAACTCCTCTGTATCCACTCACGTCCACTGTGTTGCCATTGTGATGCATTAACCCTCACTGTCCTCATGTCCAGACACTCTTTTCCTCAACGTTACTACTGCTACTCACAGGCTACTGCAGCCACCATTCCTTCCTCGTCAGCCCAATCCAAATTAACACGAGCTCCCTTTCTTCTCCATTGAGACCGCACACTACCCTTATCCCAAAATCGAGCTCCCCAAATCAACACTCCTAACCTCACCAGTATCGCACCCTTCACTAATCGCACCACAACAAGGTCGACCTCCCCCTTTTTAAATTCATTGAACTTCGCACCCTCTCCAGATCGCGCGTCGTCCACCAGAAACAAAGTCGAGCCCGCCTCCGAGTCGCAGTGGTATGAATCGCGATACCCTCGTGCGAGTGCTCCAGGTTATTTCGAATTAGAGGGATCTGCCATTTTTGTTTTCTCGAATTGAAGCCTTCGTGGTTTCAATGAATTTGGGAGATCGATAGTTGATTTATAAAGTAAAGAGTGCGGTTGATTATAAACGGAAATGAGAAGAGGAGAGAAGGCCACGGTCGATTTGAATTGATGGTAAAGAATAAGGTATGGTTTCATTTGGTTAGTGGAAATTGAGAGGGCACAGGTTTCATTTTGTTTGTTGATATAAGGAAGACACCATTTTTTTTTTAACCGGGTCCGTTAATTTAAATTACCCTATGATTTTCAACTCCTATCTGAACCTACCGACTACCATTTATAGGGTTAAACCCCTATTCTGAACCCACTGGGATAGGTTTCAAAGTCCAGTTTGATCATCTGTAGAAGATATGAATTTAAATTGATATAAATTAAATTCAACACTATTTATTCTATGAAAATAAATTAATATTATTATTCGAATTCAAACAGAAGTCTAAACTATATTTAATACAGTTTTAACTTCGAATATATTTATTGTTTTCGTACTTGTCAATTTAATATATTCGATATTAAATCGAAATCGATTATTAAATCGATAACATAATATAAAAATTTCCATTTATATTATCCACCCAATATTTAAATCCGTATTAATTATTTAAAATTAACCCATGAGGATCCGGGTCATTACAATCTTTCCCACTTAAAATAATTTCGTCCTCGAAATTGCTAAGGTAGGATAAGTGCTACAAACCCAGTAACTTTTTCAAAACTTATTTATGTTGATACTCAACATTTCAAACCTCCTTACGTAACTCTCTTTCGAATAAATCCCTATTCGATAACTCTTCCCTTCGAATAACTATATTCGATGATCTCTCTTTCGAATAACTAGATTCGAAAACCTTTCTTCGAATAAACTATATTCGATTTTATCTATTCAATTTACTCTATTCGATTAGCTCTTTTCACTTAACTCCTTCCGAATAAGCTATATTCGATAACTCCTCTTACTCTATTCGAATAACTAATATTCAATTAACTCCAATCGCTGGACTCTAGATCGCTGCGATCACAATGGTTACGCCTGATTCCCCCAGGAAACATCCGACCGCCCTAGGCTATCTGCAGCCCTGCGAATTACGCTAGCTGTCGTATGAAATGGCAACTTATCCTGAGTAGCTATGTGTAACAACCCGTAAAATGCGGGCCAGTTTGAAATTTTTATTTTGGCAATTTTAGCGAATTTTGATTATTTAAAATGAATTATTTTAAATAATATCGACGAGGAATTTATTTTGAATGGAATTCAACGAAGATGAAGAAAATGCGAAAGCGATGAAGACTTCTGCAAATGAAGAGCCGTGGAGCTAGGATAGCTATATGTGAGAATTTCTCACCTTTCAATTTTATTTCTAGTATATATATATATACTAGGATGCAGACGGTGCTTAGTAGCACCCGACACAATCGTCCACAGACCATGGACTTGTTTGTTTGGCTGCTTGGTTATTGATTGTGATATTGGTTTGAATGTGGTTTGTGGTGTGAAAAATCGAATCGATAAATTGGTTAGGATTAGACGTGCGCCGTTATAAGGCGAAGGAGTAAGGCTAGGTTAGACTCTTACTCCAAATTTTGTGGTTTGCATAATGAAATTGATTTGATTGATGTGTGAATGGCGTGGGCCTTCACTAGACCGGGGATAAGGCTAGGCCTCGTCCCGTTTCTAGTATCGTGCCGTTATGCCGCCGAAATTTTCTAAAATAAGTTAGAAAAATAAAAATATCATTTTATTTAAAGAATGAATTGAATAGAAATTCATAGGTTGAAATAAAATGTTTTATCGTTAAAAATATAATTTTTAACGTGAAGTGAATAAAATAGAATATTCATTTACAAACCAGAAGGTTTGTTTATGTACACCTATTTGAATGACATTGATTGGGACGATAAATTTTACACATCGCCCAACAGCACAAATAAAATATGTGTTTGATTGTTTGAAACCCCACACGGGTGTTAGGATGAAATTTGAAGTTCACTCATCCTGATTGATTAAATATGTCGATCGATTGATTGACATGCTGTTATAAGCGTTAGATATCTTTATTGGATGCTTATACAGTGTAGTGCACTTTGGTTGATGGTTGATTATTTTTCAATGTTATTATATACATGTGTTGTATGAAAATCCATATAATTAATTTTATATGGTAATTGATTGGGCCTCATTCCAGTTTAGAAATAGAAATATTTGAAATAGAATATTTGAAAATAGAAATTTATGAAGCCGTGTTGATTAGATTGACGCCATTTTGACGTGAACGATATTTATATCAATTTTAATCGATTTCGAAATGAATTGAATTGAAAGTGATTTCGAAATGAATTGAATTGAAAGTGATTTCGAAATGGATTGAATTGAAAACGATTTCGAAATGAATTGAATTGAAAACGAATTCAAAGTGAATTGAATTGAAAGTGATTTCGAAATGAATTGAATTGAAAACGAATTCAAATTGAATTGAAAGCAAATTGAAATGAATTCAAATTGAATTGAAATTTGAATTGAATAGAAATGAATTTTAAAACGAATTTATAGAGAAGAATTCAATTTTGCTTTGAATTGAGATGGAAGTTGAAATAGATTTCGAAACGAATTTTAAAACTATTTATATAATTCGTTTTAAATAGAAATCGAAGAAGTATATATTATATATATTATATATATAATATAATGGCCTGAAAAGAACGCGCCGCGCCGCGGCAGTTCGCGAATTTCGACCATTGATTTCAAATGGACGTTACGGGAGATCCGACCGTCGGATTCTCCTAAAACCGGAACCGTTGGGTTCGTATCGAAAAGAGCTATCTAATGAATGTTAGAAATTTGAAATCTAACGGTTGGATTTGGAGATATGTCCAAATCAAATTCGAAAAAGGTCGCTGTAAGTGCAGTTCGATGGCCGTTGATGGAAATCGACTGTACGGGCCTTGATAAAATTATTAAAAATAGTAATAATTTGTGTAAAATCATAAGAAATGATTTGTGAAGATTTGGGATGAAAAACTCCATATTTGAAAAGATAAAAATAGATTTTTATCGAAATGAACTAGTTTTGAACTAGAATTATAATTCTATTTATTTTTAAATAAATAAATTGAATTTGAAAAGGGTTTTGAAAATAACCAAAATTTCCAATGATTGCATTGGAGTGGATTTGAATCGAAATTGTCTTCGGAATATTTCGATGTTGGAATTCGTGATTATACAGATGTTGTTATGGAAATTTGAAAGATATATATATTTATATCGTTATTTCCAATACGGCATTTGTTAGTCGTAGAATTCGATATTGAATATAAGCCGATATATTTTCTATTCAGAGCCTTGTATTGAATATCGAATGTGATTTGGGTTTGTCGTGAATGGTGTCTTCACTAACACTGTTCTTGAACCCAGTTGAGAAATGATTAAATCTTTGTATTTAGATTTAATGAAGTGTGCCAATTAAATAATATTTAATTGGAATTGAATTGATATTGATTTTTGGGTTTATCGTGAACAGTGTTTTAAATAACACTCGTTCTTTAACCCGATAATTAATGAATGTGACTTTGGGTTTATCGTGAACCGTGTTTTAAATGACACGGATTCTTTAACCCAGTTAAAGATTAAAACTAAGTGGAGTTTTAATGAATCTTTAATTACATTGAAATGGTCGAGAATGGAGTATCACCAGTTTTGCTCCAGGCGATAGTTAAATCTTTAATTAGATTTGAACGTGAAATGGTAATTGAATTTACCGATAACACTGTGGTGTTAGATATGAAGTATCACCAGTTTTACTTCATGGGATGAATAGGTTGGGATTGGGAAATAAAATAAATGATTACTTCGGTGTGGTTCGCTAATCCCGACTAGTTTGAATTGATATTCAAAGGAGATTAAAGAATAAATTCAAGAATTTATCTTTGATAAAATTAATGGGAACTTTTCCCAAAGTATAGGAATATTTGAATAAAAGAATATTCTGAATTGGAATGAGGCGTATGTTGTGTTTGTGTAACACTTTTATAATATATACGCGAGTTATTCAGAAAGACCGGGTTTATCCCATTCTGAATAACTGATTCGACGTGGTGTCGAAGATGAAGACGGTGGTCGAAGACCAGAAGTCTTCACGTCGTTTGGGTGCTTACTGATGATCTTGATTGGGCTGTACACCCAAGAAGATGGAAACAGTTAGTGATCGTCCAGACGTACTTGGAGATCGATGGATATGCGAGGTACTAGGTGCCTCCGGTTTCGTTCAGACCCAGAACGGACTTGTAAATGGACTGTGTGTCTGACATTGGATTTTAGTCCGTGTGATTGATCTCTATTATATATATATCTGCTTGGCGGCGGAGAATTTATTCTCTTGCTTAACGCCCTTCTCTGAGACGTACGAGCTCAGGGGTTATATATTGATGGATATCAAACGCATGGAGTGAATCGCCTGTGTGGCATGCCTAAGTGGCAATTGATCGAGGCTTCTGTTGAAAAGCAAAGTCTTGTGGTGATGATCAAAGCACAGCCTGTGTGGCACAGCTTTGTGTAACGTGAATTCGCGAGCCTCGCACCCCGGTTGTGAACCAAAAACGGGAGAGGACGTCAGGGAGGGCATGCGTTTCTTTCTAGCTATAAGTGGCGTCAGTGGTTTTACACGCCCTGACGAGTTTGACTTATGTTGTTGTTGCTGTTGCGAGGCGCCTCGGTTATATCGGTTTTGGCCGATGCATTCTGGTCGGCAGACGGACCAGACTTACACCCCATAGGGTGGGGAGACGTAGTGTTCAGGCATAATAATCCACATCGGTGGACCGGCCCTGAGGATCCAGGGGGCAGTTGCGGCTGTTCCTGAGACACGGGCTAGAGCGTCTCGAATCGGTTGAGGACTATCTTTTGCCTCGGTTCATAGATGGAAACCCAATTTCCAAATACGTGATTCTGCGGTTTTATTTGTAGAGCCTAGTATGGCGACATAGTGGGATGGGGCATTCATGCCGCCTATGATTGATACTTATGATTTGAAGTTGTTTTATACACTATGCACTTATGATAGTATCAAATGATTTGTTTTAAACGTATCAAGCATTCTTGGCTATTATAAGGTAAAAACCCTATCCTCCGGCTTGCGTTGCATTGTGTGATGGGAACTGGGTCTTATAATAGCTTCATTTTTCTTTATTTAGCATTGCGCTGTTTGTTTTATGCACTGGTATTCTTGGGAGGAAACCCGTTCCGTGTTATACGGCGTGGTCCCTTGATTTACCTTATGATTTAAAATAAAGATTAATAACTGTTTTAGTTCTCACACCAGTCACATGACTGACCTGGAGTTTATTGTTTTAACCTAAACTCTGGGTGCCCCTATTTTGACACGGGCAGCTAGTAGTTTTGGTTTTGCAGATTTATATTCACAGGATCCTGGTTTACAGCTGGAACGATATCCGGAAAGCTTTGTATCCGTATATCTCTTCTAGTTGTGTATTGTATTATTTTCCGCTGCGATGTATTTAAATGTAATTTAAATCTCTGATATTTCTGTGTAATCTTCATTTAAACTCTGTATATTCTTGTAATCTGATGCATTGTTGTAATATACAATGAAATGTTCTTCTGTATGCGTTCTGATTTGTCGTGTTCTCAAACGATAGGGCGTTTCGAACGGCCTGGATCAGTTTAGCGACTGGTTCGGACCGAGCGAAATTCCTTGCCGTCACACTATGTTTGACTAATTCTATCTCAATAACTATATTCGATCAACTTTAATTGAATAACTAACATTCAATTAAATCCTAATTCGATTAATTATGTTCAATTAACTCTATCTCGTTAACTCTTAATTTGAATAACACACATTCGATAAATTCTAATTGAATAACTAATATTCAATTAACTCTACGGATTAACCCTAACTGATTAACTCTAACTGGTTAATTCCTACTCTAATCGATGTATTCTAACTCAAATCGATTATTCCTAACTCTAATCGACTTCTCCTATTCGAACAACTCCTATTGGATACATTTATTCATTTATAAAGATTCACTTTTAGTAACGGTTCTTCACTTTATAAATGTTCTCTTTAATAACGTTACTTCACTTATACAAGTGTTGTGTACCCCTTCTATTTAAAACTATCGGTGTTGAAAACCAATATCTCTTCTCTATATAAGTTCAGACTTATATATTCCATTTATCAAATGATACATATTTAATTTAATTTATAAACTTTGTTCATAAATTAATCTTTTCGATTTATCTGTTAAAACAGATTTTCATTTTCTATTCATCTTCTAAATATTCCTTTGATTAAATTCTATTTATTTAACAAATAAATATCTCATTTATAACATTCTATTTATTTTCTATAAATAAATATTTCCATTTAATCTATTTGTAAATGTTTTACAAATATTTCCTTTTAAATTCTATTTGTAATGTTTTTACAAATATTTCTCCTTCTATTTGTTTGCACATAACTTCCTTTGTATTTGTGTTACAAATATATTTCCTTTTTAACTCTTTTGGTTTTTCCTTTATTCAAACCCAATTCATATTCCATTCACATGATTTTTCTCAATTTATTCGTTCGATCCATTTAACTTACTTAAGTTAAATTTAATTTCAACCATTCAAATTCCCATTAACTAGTTGCTAATTAACCGTTTTGCCTATTTCACCCTTTTTATTTGAATATACTTGTTCAAATATATGTCAACTTAATTATAAACTAATCTAATTATATTTTCAACTCGAGTTATATATTCGATTTCGAATATAAATGTAACAACCCGGAATTTTGGGGCCAATTTAAAATTTTTATTTTTAGAAATTTCAATGGGTTTTTAATATTTAAAATAATTTATTTTAAATAATAACGAATAAAAAATTTTTGTTTTTAATCAAAGTTAGTGTAACGACCCAGAAAATCTGAACCAATTTAAAATTTTTAAATTGGCTAAAATAATAGATTTTAAATATTTAAAATAAATATTTTAAATAATGGCGATGAAAACTGAGTTTGAATCGACAATTGAAAACGAATATAATTAATTATAATTATAAACAAGGCCTGAAATGGCGTGGCAGTTTCAAAAATTGAATTCAAACTTTGTCGGACTGTACCGGGTGCAGAACAATCCGGATTTTAGTGAACCAAAAATATTTAAATCTGTTAGTGAATACCTTTCTAACGAATCTGACCAATCGAAATTTCATAGCGGGAATCAAAAGATATGTCCAATTGAAAATTCTGAATAGTCGCTATGGAATTCAGGCCCTTAAAAATGGATATTTTGCAAATGACCTCGGATTTCGACGAAACCACTTTTGTTGGATCCGTGGTGTAAAGTTATTGCTAGGTTTCAAATTTCATAATTTTTCGAATCAATATGTGAGCGTGGCAAAGGAAAACGTGTTTGACCAGTTTCAGTTGATTTTAATCGACTGGAAAATGGTCATTTTTCAAACGGTCTCAGAATTCGACGAAACTAGTTTTGTTAGGACCGTATCGTCAATACGAAGCTAGAAAATATTTTTCTGGAATTTTTAGAGTCAGTATGTGACCCCGGTAATTTGAAATGTACGTTTGAAATTCAATATAGTGATTTAAATATAAATTCAACGGAAACTGATCAAAACGTTCGAATCAGCTTACGATACATATCCCATTGTGTTCGAAATGGGGGTAAAACGCTATAGATGACAAGCGGTGGGTTTCGTTTCGAGTTCCAAATAGAAAGTTGCTTTTTGAAAATTAAATTAAATAAATATATATTATTATTAGAAGTCAACACCCTGCATATACTCACCCCCCCCCCCCCCGTATACCTTTCTCCCGAATCAAATCAGAAAAAAAAAAGAAGGGGAAGGAGGCGATCGACGTCGCTCCTCCCCAGTAGGCCGCCCACCGCATCGAGCTTCCCCCCGGGCTTCGCCGTGACGACGGAGATCCCCCCCAGCTCGCAGTCGCCCTCTCTCTCGCGTGGAACCCCAGACCCGCGCCCACCTCGAAGAACCCTCCGCCGTGCCCTAGCCTCCCACCGCCGACTGCACCACCACTCCGCCGCCTCAGCCCACATTCCGACGCGTGACATCCCCCCCCCCTTCTCCATTTGAATCAAGGTGAGTTTTATTTTATTTTCCTTTTTAAATCTGATTTTATTTAAGTTAAAACCACATGTTAAAAAATCAGTTTTTGTGTGTTAGAAACATATGTTAAAATCAGATTTATTTATTTATATTATAGCAAAGAAGGATAAGATTTTGTTTATGGAAAGATTAGAATTTGTTCATTAAAAAGATTCGACCTTTAGTAGAAGAAAATTAGATATAGAATAGCGTTGTAAAAATATATTCTTTTCATATAGAATATAACGAAGTAAAGTATTAAAAATATAATCTTTACTATCTAGATGATATAAAAATATGATTTTTGTTTAGGTAGAGAATTAAAAATATAATTTTTACATGATGGAAATATTAAAAATAGCATCTTTATATGTGTAGAAAAATAAAAATGTGATTTTTATAATGATATTTTTGAAAAGATGAAATCTTTATATGAAGAATAGCAGGATAGAAATGGGATTTTTATTTATATTATAGCGAAGTAAAAATATGATTTTTATATATTGAACATCGAAGTAAAAATATGATTTTTATATATTGAACATCGAAATAAAAATATGATTTTTATATATTGAACATCGAAGTAAAAATATGAGTTTTATATATTAAATAGCATAGTAAAAATTCGGGTTTTTATATATGTAGTGGCTATGGGCGAAAGCGAAAAAAGGGCGAGAAAGGCGAAGATTTCTCTAAGTGAAGTGTCGTGAAGTTGGATAGCTATAGGTGAGAATTTCTCACTCTTCAATTTCTTTTTCTATATATATATATATATATATATATATGTGTGTGTGTGTGTGTGTGTGTGTTGAAATAAAAGTGAATTGCTATATATAATATATATATATATACGCCCCTCGTCCACAAACCATGGACGATATTTATTGGTTGAAATTGATGTGAAAATTGATTGATAGCGAATGGTTGTTTGGCATTGTTTGTGGTTGATATTGGCTGATTGTGGATGAAAAATACCGTTTTGTGGTTGAGAAATATTTGATTGAAACCACATAGGATTAGTTTGTGGAAATGAAATAAATATATACATGCCGCCTGCGTGCGAACTAGATGCATGATCCCCATTGTCAAAAACCGCGAGGTTTTAAGGTAGAGCGAGGAGCCGTACTAGGGACGGTCCCGGTTTTAACTACCTTGCCGTTATGCTGCCGAAATTTTGAATAATATTCGTGTGTTTGAATTATTTTCATCTGCTTAAACTATATTTATTCATTGAATAGAAAACCTTCATGTGTTGAATTGATATTCATTCGTTGATTAGAAATTCATGTGTTGAATGGTATTCGCGTTTCAAATATAAAAATCGCATTTTTATCTATATATAGAAACTATAGAAAACCTTCATGTGTTGAATTGATAATCATTCGTTGATTAGAAATTCATGTGTTGAATGGTATTTGCGTTTTAAATATAAAATTCACATTTTTATCTATATATAGAAACTATAGAAAACCTTCATGTGTTGAATCGATATTCATTCGTTGATTTGAGATTCATGTGTTGAATGGTATTCATATTCCGAAATAAATTGTTTGATAATAAAAATCACCTTTTATCGACTATATGAACTGTGTAAAATAATCTCGTTTTAAAAGAAATTGTTTTACGATAAAAATCCTATTTTTGTCACCTATATGAACTATATAGAAAAATAGTTTTTAGAAATGAATTGTTTTACAATAAAAATCACATTTTTATTGTATGCATGAATCGTTGAAATGTGAAGTGTTAAAAATAGCCACTTGTTCAAAATAAACATATATGAGTTGAAATATTCATTAATTAGCTAATGAAATGATTTGCACCTATGTATGTAACATTAGAATGAATGGTGTTTTTAAACCAAATAGAAATCAAATATGAAGTTGAATAGAAAATGATAAATGATAAGAACTGTATATATGTGTACATGCATATTCATTGAACATGTTATAGCAAAGGGGCTAGAGAAGAGGAATAAAATTTTGTGCCCGACAAATAGGTACACATTTACTGTTTTGTTTGGGTGATGATTTTATGAGCCTATTGGCTAGCCGCTTGGCTTTTTCTTTTTCTTTTTGAGATTAGAAGGAATGGGAAAGCTATTTGCGATTTCCCGATGCTCCCGGTGCAGGGGAGGTTATGGCGAAATTTTCCAAAAATTTACGGCGCTAGTGAAATATTTGAAGTGAAAACGATATTGAAATCATTGAATAAACTATATTTATAT
Source organism: Allium sativum (assembly GCA_030737875.1). Taxonomy (NCBI): domain Eukaryota; kingdom Viridiplantae; phylum Streptophyta; class Magnoliopsida; order Asparagales; family Amaryllidaceae; genus Allium; species Allium sativum. Next base: position 652,149,265 of record CM060918.1, read on the forward strand.
AACTATATAAATATAAATAAAATTAAAACGAAACGTGGCCGTGCAGTTCGCATTTTGAAACCGTGATTTCAAACAACTAGTACGGGGAATCCGACCACTGGATTTTCCCGAAACCTAAACCGTCGGGTTCGCCTTGGAAATATCTTCCCAACGGCACCAACTTTGTAAAAATCCAACGGTTGGATTGTCTGGAATGTTTAATTCAAATCTGAAGAAAAACAGCGCCAGAAGCGATTATATTTACATATATATAAATATAATTATATATTTAATCGAATAACGACGCTGCAGTTCGTATTTTGAAATCGAAACTTCAAACGATTGTACCGGGAGATCCGACCGTCGGATTTTCCCGAAACTGGAACCGTTGGATTCGTTTTGAAAAGACCTTTCTAATGATGTAAATTTTGTGAAGATCCAACGGTTAGATTTTTAGATATGTGTAAATCAAATCAGAAGAAAAACAGCGCCACGGCCGCGTTATGGCCCGAAGCGTCGTTTTGAATAAATGGGCTATTTTAAAATAAATAAAAATAGCGATAAATCATTATAAAGTACCATAAACAATATGGAGTGGAAATAAACTAAATTTGCTCGATTTATGTTGTATTTGATGGTTGAATGTGTTTGGTGTGAAAATTACATTAAAGAACAATATTGGTGTTGTCGAATAATTTAACCATTGAAATAAATTGATTTGAAATTCTAAATATACGTGAATTATTTGAAAAGGCCGAGTTAATTCTCATTTCGAATAATTGACCGACAATTGAAATTCGAAGATGAAGATGGTGGTCGAAGGCCGGAGATCTTCACCTCGTTTGGATGGTAACCGAGGTCCTGATTGGGAGGCATCCCGAAATATGGATAATGAGTGGTGATCGTCCAGACGTATGTGGTGATCGATGGGTTTGCGAGGTATTTAGTGCCTCCGGTTTCGTTCAGACCCAGAACGGACTTGTAAATGGACTGTGTGTCTGACATTGGATTTTATTCCGTGTTGATTGATCTCTATTAAATATACATCTGTTTGGCGGCGGAGAATTTATTCTTTCGCTTAACGCCCTTCTCTGAGACGTACGAGCTTAGAGGTTGTATATCGATGGACATCAGTCGCATGGCATAAATTGCCTGTGTGGCATGCTAAGATGCAGTGATCAGGGCTTCTGTTGAAAAGCAAAGTCTTGTGGTGATGATCAAAGCACCTCCTGTATGGCGTAGCTTTGTGTATAACTTGAATTCGCGAGCCTCACACCCCAGTATGAACCTAAAACGGGAGAAGGACCTCAGGGAGGGCATGCGTTTCTTTCTAGCTAGGGTGGTGTCAGTGACCTACCAGCCCTGACATTTATATACTTTTCACCTATGTGGTTGTTGCTATTGCGAGGCGCCTCGGTTTGATCGGACGATCTGGGTCCGATGGAGTCATTCGTTGGCTCGTTTACGCCCCAAAGGTCGGGGAAACGTATTGTTCAGGCATTTTAATCCACATCGGTGGACCGGCCCTGACGATCCAAGGGTCGATGCGCTCTGACCCTGTGGCTCGGGCTAGAGAGTCACGAAGTCGGTAAGGACTATCTTTTGCCTTGGTTCATGACGGAAGTCCAATTTCCAAATACGTGACTGTGCGGTTTTGATTGTATACCTATATATGGCGACATAGTGGTATGGGGCATTAATGCCGTCTATGATTGATAGTTATGATTTGAAATTGTTTTCAAAACATATAAACACTAGCAATAATATCAAATGCCTTTGTTTTATTCGTATCAAGCATATTTTGGCCGTTATAAGGTAAAAACTCTATCCTCCGGTTTGCGTTGCATTGTGTGATGGGAACAGAGTCTTATAACGGCCTCATTTTTATAAAAAGCATAGCGATGTTTAAAAGAATGATTTGTTTTAAAGCATTGGCAATCCAATGGAGTAAACCCGTTCCACGAAAGTGGCGTGGTCCTGTGATTAGCCAAACTATATATGTGTTGAATGGATTTCTCATACCAGTCCCATGACTGACTCGTAGTTTGTTTCACTTTCAAACTTGGGTGCCCCTTTTTCTACACGGGCAGCCTTGTATTCAGGTTTAGCTGGTTCTTTCTGGATAGCTGGAGCTGAAGATGGATTCTATCATTTATCTCTTTTTATGCTGTTCAGCTCCTATTGTACATATTTTGTTTATTTCCGCTGTAGACATTTATGTATAGCTGAACTGTATTTGTACTAAGTAAGATCCAGTATATTCTATTGTTCATTCTGGTGTATTTATTTAATTCTGTTCTGCTATTATTTGTTTCTGTGTTATATTCCAAAGATAACCCTTGTCTCCGTCAGAACGGGATTTCGGGTCGTCTCAGTTAGAATTTTTATATTTATAAATTTATATTACGAGCCTGAAATGGCACGGTAATTTCAGAATTCGATTTTAAACTTTGAATAATAATTTAATGTGAATTTGAACAATATTGGTATAAATATTAAAATTAATGTTTTGTGTCATAGGTTGTTAAAATATGAACTTAACTTGATTATTTAGAATTGATTCTAAATGGCTATACATGTGATAATGACAGTGTTTGATAATCTATTTATAATGGAATTTGGAATATATGTTGAATTAACAATATAAAATGGAATAAGTAATTTTGGGGTTTATTTTATATTGGTAATCTTAATATATGGAAATAATATAGATCCATTTGATTGGGCAATGAAATTTCAACTAGTTACAAACATAATTATATGCATTTATTGTATAGATAGTCATGATTCGGTTGTTTATTTGTAATAATGGGAATTCAATCAAATATTGTAAATAAATAGTAAGTAAAGGAATAAATCGAATGTTTGACTAATTTTAAAAATAATGATAAACGAAAATTACTAATGTAGTAGGATATGAACAAAAATGTCTATACCTTTAAATTCAAGATTGGTTGAATAAAAAGAAAACAAATTAAATCAAACCAATTTAGTGGATTTAAATATATACTTAATGAAGATTTAATTATGTTTGAAACCAAACATGGAAAATTAGTGTAATAATTAACTTAAATTTATTATGTGAATTTGTCATAAATTGTGGTAAACATTTGAATAATCAAAACAGGAAAATTTGCTCATGTAGGAAAGTTAATTATTCATTTGATTTATATATAAATCGGTTTAATGAACTTTAATCAAATATAATTTAATCCTTAAAATTGAATTAAAGATGTGCAAATGAAAATTCGAATACTTTCTTTATTTGACCGTTGGAATTCTTTGAATAGAAATACATCTTATACAAATCTATTTTAAGCAAATTCCCAACCTACAAATAATTTCTCATTCTAACCTTACCCTCATTTGCTATTCTCTGATCAAGCCGTCACTCTAAAAAAAAAATTAAATAAACAACAATGGCCTCTGCCTCATTCAAGATTAAAAAAATCAATATCTTGTGAACCTCTCATCGAAAAAAAATCTAAAACTAGTCTCATTCAAGTCAGATGAATATTCTCTTTGATTTTATGCTTTGTGATGGAAGCTTTGCAAATCGGTCATGGGTTCGGATTTAACAGGGAGCCAATGAAGAAGAAACCAAATTTGACGAAACGACTTGAGTTGGACTCGTCTTGATGAGATCTACGCGATGGGACTGTCCACGACCAGAACAAAGCACTTTGGAAATTCAGCTATTTTGAACTCGAACGACTTCCGAAAACCAATCCATGTGAGATTTCTATTCTTAATAATAAATTAAAATTTTAATTATTTTATTTTTATTAGAAATCGATGTACGTATGTATGATATTAGAGCTGTGATGTTGTGATGGAAACTTGTTGTTTGTGTTGATTTCGACATTCATTTTGTCATGTTAAATTAGGAATTACGCGCAAATAAAAATATTGCTTTTATCCGTCATGTTTAAAATTAGAAATGGTATACGAATAAAAGTATCGTTTTTTTTATTGTTCGCCTTGTTGAAATTAGAACTAAATGCGAATAAAAATGTTGTTTTTATGTGTGACGTTAAATATTAAAATAATATGCGAATAAAATTATACACTTTTATTAGTTATGTTAAAGTTAGTAATTTGTTGAAATTAAAAACGTTCTTTCTTTTTATTGTCATATACAATATAGGGATGGTCATTATTAGGAAATGTCATATGTTAGAATAAATATGTCGTTTCTGTTAGAAAACATGTTTTTTTTTAATAAAAACATGCCATTTAGTCAGATGTGTTTTGCCGATAAAAACATGTCACTTAGTCAAGACTTGTTTTTGTCAATAAATGAATGTCATTCATTTAGAAAAGTAAATTAGTTAGAATCATGTTTATATCAACCCAAACACTTATTTGTCAAAACATGTTAACGAATTGGGAATAATCATTTTTGTCAAAACTCGTTAGTTGCAATAAAAATAACCTTTTTGTCAAAACATGTAAACTGAAGTAAAAGCTCTCATTTGTGTCAAAACATGTCATTTAAAAAAAATCATGTTATGTTAGAATATAAAATGTCATTCATTTTAAATCATGTTATATTAGAAACGAATTGTCAATTTTTCTGTATTAAAAATTGAAAATATAAATTATGGCATTTATGTTGAATCAAAATTGACCAAATAAGCATATCATTCATATGAAGTAGAATTCGTAAATAAGTATATAAGCATATCATTCATATGAATCAAAATTGACAATATAAATTATGGCATTTATGTCAATGCAAAATTGTCGTTTTGTCATTAGAATTAGTAAATAAGTAAAAATACCATTTTTACTTGTTAAGATTTGATTAGAAACTTAGAGTTTGTTTTGACAAATAAAATTTACTTTTATTGTCATTGGAAACTTAAAATTTGACATACAAATGAAATTCACTTTTTATTTGTCATTAGGAAACTTGGAATTTGTATGCAAATAAGATTTGCTCTTTTTATATTATTAGAAATCATAGAAAAATGTGAATATGTCAAATACTCTTTTATGTGTCATTAAGATTCATAGGAAATTGTTTATATATAAAGGTGCATTTATGTATCATTAAAGATTCATAGAAAGTGATTACAAATAAATGACTATTTAATTGTCATTTGAATAACATAGAAAGTGATTACAAATAAATGACTATTTAATTGTCACTTGAATAACATAGAAAGTGATTACAAATAAATGACTATTTAATTGTCATTTGAATAACATAGAAAGTGATTACAAATAAACGACTATTTAATTGTCATTTGAATAACATAGAAAGTGATTACAAATAAATGACCATTTAATTGTCATTTGAATAACACAGAAACTTGTTTACAATAACATGACATCTTTTTTTTAAATTTTGTTATTGTGAATAAAAAGGACATTCTTGTTAGAAAATATACATTAGGATAAAAATATCCTTTTTTGTCGAATTAGAATTTACAAGTGGAAATTGTCAACAAAGACAAAGTTATTATTTTTCATTCGTTGTTGAAATAGAATTGTATGCAATATAAAGAATATTTCAATGTAAAGTTATACTTTGGAAAATATGATATTTCAGAAGTTATATATTTTTAAAATATGAAATATTTTAAAATAACATTTTTAGAAAATAATTATAATTATAATTATAATTGTTCTTGGACACGAGGTTAGGTCACGTTTATGGCGGAAGTCTGCCCGGAACCAACCGGCATATCCAGCAGCCATAAATGTTGGGCCTAATGTGAGAGGTCCAAGTACATGAATACAAATTGGGTTTTGACTCGAGGTTAAGCCCAACTATGGAATAAGTCTGCCCGGACCCAACCGGCATATCCAGCTTCCACAAGTTGTACGCCTAATGTGAGAAGTCTGGCCCATTATAAAACATAAATGGATAATATAACGAATTGGATTATTTAATCCATTGTGAATAGAAACATCATTTTAACCTGAATAAGTTTATTAACTTATATTATCCATTTTATAATGAATATTAAAAGAGTTAATTTCAAAATTAATATTTTGAAAATAATGTTTTAATATGAGAAATGATATTTTGATCAGAATAAATGGTTTATTTATTTTAAAATAAATAAAAGTAATTAAAAATGGTCTTATTATAACTACGGATTTACAATGAAATTTGAATTTGGGTTTATCGTGAATTATGTTTTAAATAACATTTATTCTTTAACCGGGATTAATGAAGGGATTAATTTCCTAATTTTTGATTAATTATTTAATAATGACTTTGGAAGGTTAAAACGAAATAAGGTTTTAATTAAAACTTTAATTAGATTGGAGTGGAATTAAGTAAATAAAAAAGAACAAGAAATTAAAACCCTTTATTTACAAATAGTGTAAATAAGGAAGAAAAAGAAGATGAAACCATCTATTTATATTTAGGTAAATAAGTAACAAAAGGATAAGAATATATTTATTTACATTTAGGTAAATAAATAGGAAAAAGAAAAGTAAAAACATTTATTTAGGTAAATAAATAAGAAAAGGAAAATGAAAACATTTATGTATATGTAGATAAATAAATAAATGGTAGGAAAGAATAATTTATTTACATTTAGGGTAAATAAAACCAGAAGATAGAGAAGTATAATTTATTTACATTTAGAGTAAATAAAGCAAATGGTAGAAAAGAATAATTTATTTACATTTAGTGTAAATAAAACATAGATAATAAAGGTGATATTGTTATCGTCATTTTATATGCGATAAAAAGAATAAATTTTTATAATTAAAATCGCCAAATGATTTATATTTATATATATATATATATAAATTATAAACTTAATGACACGCGCACGACAGTTCGCGTATCGACAATCTAGTTATACCGAAAGATCCGACCATTGGATTTTCCCAAAACTGGAACCGTTAGGACCGCTTTGGGAAGATCTTTCCAACGATATAAACTTCATCAAAATCCAACGGTTAGTTTTCGAGATAAGTGTAAATCAAATTTGGTTGAAAACAGCGCCAGGGTCGCCCATTGACCCGAAGCGTCGTTATATTAATTTAAGCTATTTTTATTTAAATAAAAATAGAAATAGGTCGTTATTAAATACCAATAACGATATGAAATGATTTCAAGTTATATATATATATATATATATGCAAGAATCATTTGAAAAGTCCGAGTTCAATCTCATTTCAAATGATTATACGACGATCTAAGTCGAAGAGTTGAAGACAGTGATTGAAGACCGACGATCTTCACATCGAATGGATGTGTTGCTACTGAGACCCATGAGAGGAGTAGCTACCTTGAAAGGGGTTCAGTGGTGGTGGTTCAGACGTAGTGTTGATTTGTACGGATTTGACATTCGCTCAGACCCAGAGCATATGTTTATAAATGGAATGTATGTCTGACGTTGTAGTTCTTTATACTACATTCGTTGATCTCTGTTAATATATATCTGTTTGGTGGTTAACGCCCTTCTCTGAGACGTATGAGCTTAGAGGTTATATATTGGTAGAAATCAATGGTGTGGTATGGATTGACAATGTGGCATGCCAAGATGCATGAATTAAGGCTTTTGTTGAAAAGAAGGCCTTGTGGTCGATGATCAAAGCACGATCTGTTTAGGCGTAGCTTTGTGTATAGCGTGACTTCGCGAGCCTAACACCCTGGTATGAGTCAAAAACGGGATACGGACTGCAGGGAGTGCACACGTTTCTTTCTAGCTAGAGTGATGTTAGGGACCTACCAGCGCTGACATTTTACTTATGTGGATGATGGATTTTGAGGTACCTCGTGTTTTATAGGCCGTTGGTGGTCATACTATATGTTCAAAGGAACCGGGAAGCGTGTGTTTAGGCATAACTAATCCACTGCCGATAGGCGGGGACCGACCCTGAAGATCCAAAGGTTCACTGCGGGGGATCCTGAGGCATTTGCTAGAGTGTCTCGAATCGGAGAGGTGCTTGCTCCTAGCCTCTACTCATGATGGAAACCAAATCTCCAATACGACATTACGGCTTTAGTTGTAAACCAATATACGGCGACATAGTAGGATGGGGTACTATGCCACCTAGGATTAATAATTATGATTGAATTGTTTAATTAAAACATATACACACTAATATTACATCCGTTCTATCGTATCAAGCATCTTTTGACCGTTATAAGGTAAAACCCTGTCCTCTAGTGTGTGTTGCATTGTGTGATGGGACTTGGGTCTTATAATGGTTTCATTTTCCTAAAAAGCATTGTGTTGTTTAACGATTTACTTTAATTTATGCACCGGCAATCCATTGGGATAAAACCCGTTCCGCATTAGCGGCGTGGTCCTTGGACTTGCCTTATTAGTTAAATTAGTTTAGAATTCTCACACCAGTCCCATGACTGACCTGTAGTTTGTTTCACTTTGCAAACTCGGGTGCCCTCTTTTCCACATGGGCAGTCGAGTAGCTTTTTGCAGATATCTATCTCTTTAGCAGGATTCTGGATCGAAGCCTAAAGCTATGTCCAGAGCATTAGGAAGTCTTCCGCTGTATTAAGTTTATTTTCTTCCGTTGCAATGTATTAAATCTGCTGTAATTTATCTTCCTTTGTAATTTAATTTCGATGTACTCTGATATTCTGTACTCTGATGTAACATTATATGTAATGTAATAAAAGTCTGCTGTTATTGTTCTAATGTTTTGTATTCCCAAAGTTAAAGTATTCGAAGATTTCCAACCTTTGGGTCAGACCTGTGTGGTTTATGGTCGATTCAAAGAGCGGGAATTTCCAGGTCTTTACAATAAATTCTCAATCTCTTTCACTTATCAAAAACCCAATTTCGATTCAAATTTCCTTTAACTAATTATTTTTAAATTTAGTTAATTCTATTTAACTATTTAAAATATGATTTTTGTCTTAAAAATCATTTCACTTACTTCACTGGAGTTCATATTTATTTTATAACTCAAGTCTATATTTTTCTCATGGCCAATCGGATTTTATTTACTTTAAAAATCCTTTTACTTATATATATATAAACCATTGTGGTTTTTAATGGTTTCTGGTGCTGCACTTTTTGAAATTTGATTTTGAACTATCTCAAAATCTATTTGACGAAACCCAGATTTTTCTCTTCTATTAGAAAACTATTATCTAACTGGTCCTAACGGTTCTTGTTTCAAAGAATTCCGACTTCAACTGAGTTCTGTATACTAAATTGAAGTTCGAATCGCCAATTTACGAACTACTGCGCTACGGCGAGCTCGTTTTAATTATACTTATAAATATAAATGTTTTAACTTTGTTTATAATAAATTCAATCTCCATTCTGATATATTTTTAATATGTATCAAATCCATTCCAACATAATATTCCCGATCTATTTCTCTTCAAATATTCAAGTCCTATATATTTACAATATTCAAATTCCATTTGAATCTCTTTATTCAAACTCTATATTTGAATTTCCTTCTATTCAATTTCTATTTGAATTTTCTTCTATTCAAATTCTAATTCAATTCCTTATCTTCAAATTCTATTTGAATTTCTTGTCTTGAATTTCTATTTGAAATCCTTCATTCAAAAACCAATTTCAAATCCCTTATTCAAATTCCATTTGAAATCCTTTATTCAATTTCTGTTTAAATTCCTTTGTTCAATTTCTATTTGAAATCCTTTGAATTTAAATTCTATTTCAAACTCTATATTTTCTTGAATTCTAATATTCAACCTCCACTTTATATTCTCTTTGAAATTCTATTTAACCATTCTCCATTTGAATTCTAATATTCAAATCTCTATTTGACTTTTCTTTATTCAAATCCATTTGAATTCCTTTGAATTCAAATTCCATTTCAATTTTTTTTATATCGTTTCTATTTGAATTTTCTTTATTCAAATCCTATTTAAATTTTTATGTTCAAATTCTATATTTGAATTCCCTTATATTTTACTTTTATTTGAAATCTATATTCCAATTCCCATTTCAAAATTCCTTTGAAGTAATATAAATATATACATATATTTATATCTATCCCAAATTCAAAACATTTGAATTTTCAAACAACTTGTTTCTTTTTAAACAAATTTCCATCAAAACTTTTCTAAGGCAGCAATTCATCACTTAGAAACTCGAAAATGAACACTGATGATGTTGCGACCATCATTAGAATTATTTCCCAGCTACCGAATGAGTTCAGTACTATATTTCTTTCAAACTCCATTCAGAAAAATATTTTCCAAACTCCCAGGATTTTAAATTCTGAATTCTAGTTGGAATTCAATTTAAATTTATCTCATTTTTATTTGATTTCATATACAAATTCCATTTGGTTATATACAACTGTTTCATTTCTTATAATCTTATTCGATTATAATCCTAACAAACAACTCAACCATTTAAAACAATATCGTGTCCAATCTTCTGTTCAAGTGTTTATAAACTCCTATCGACATCGTGGCGTCCCACGATTCGACCAAAATTTATAATCGACTCAACAGACTAGTCAACACAATATAAAACGGTTTTTATATCAAATAACAAATATGCTCTCTCGTATATATATACATACACTCAACTCATTCTAGGGTGCTACTGACCCTATCTCTAATGAGCACATTCCAACAAGCCTAGGTATTCGCTCAACCTAAGCTCTGATACCAAGTGTAATGACCCATATTTCCGTAACATTGGAGTTGACTATATACGTCATACGTCCAACCCAAATATCACAAAAATATGAAACATTTTTTTTTAGAAGAAAGAGATAGAAGAAGAACATAAATAACAACACAGAATCTCACATCGCAGCGGAACAAAATATAATATATCATATCTTTGAAATACAAAATCTTCACTGTATAACATACACTTATCAGAGTAAAACACTTACAACACAACGGAACAACTATAACTGGATAACGCTGAAGCCCCCTGCTCCAAGCTCCTTTAGATATATCTGAAAAATCCTGAACTACTTGACTGCCCGTACAAATTTAGGCACCCAAGAGTTTAGGTAGAACAAAACAAAATAAACTCCGGGTCAGTCATGGGACTAGTATGAGTAAACAATTTAAAACAGTTTCAGAAAACTAAATGATATCTTATAAGACCACGCCGTATAACACGGCATGGGTTTTTCCCTTATGAGAATCCAAACACTTGATTTAACATTTCAAAATCCCTTTTGAAAGGAACGATAGCATTATATCAAAACTTCTTTGATATTATAATAGTGTCTAAATCAAGTAAATACAATCTAGTGGAACGTTTGCATCTCACGTTCCACATAAATAATATACAATCAAAACTGCAAGCACGTATTGGGTAATGGATTTCCAATTATGACAAGGTATGGAACCACCTTCCGCTGGTATATCTCTAGAGGAGAATACACCGAGTTCAACAAGAACATCTTGCAACTCAGCCACACATGATCGACCACTCATTTCGCTTGAGTGTATCGAATGTATATCACCAACGGTTGGGATCAGCAACCGTTTCCCGAATGGGACAGCATCGACAATAGATTTTTAGAAGTAAATGAAACTCTAGATCAGGTGATTATACACCCTAATAGGTGCGACCTACATAGCCATGCTGCTTGCCCGATTTCTGTCATTTACCGGATGATGAGGCTTGAAGCTACGCTTTATCATCACACCAGATTCACTTCGAATGCCACATCGTCAAATCCATCAAATCACCGATTGACGTCCTCAACAGTACTTACGTGTTAGCTAAAAGAAGTTTCCTTCTCCGCTTCCACTCTTGGTACGGTTGAAGAAATCAATGTACGTGACCATTCTGAAAATACTCTGTCAGACATTCATCCGTGCAAGTCACCCAGGAACAGGATGAACCGAAGGTACAATTTCTATTAATAGAAACTGTCCTTGCACTCTACTCCGTCTTCGATTATCTTTATATAGTTTGATTCGCATGCTACTGCCAATACGGAGTGGTTCTTCGGATAATAATCCAACTGGTCTCTCCATATTGACAACGATGGTCAAAACCCCGATAGTCTGTGATTTAACTATCAAATAAAAACAAGTGTTTCGATAGTCGATGATTTAACTATCGAATAAAACAAGTGTTCATCCAAACATACAACAATCAGTGAGCCTTTAATTAATATTTCATTAATAAAATCACTTCTCTATTTCTTATCAATATTTGTTAACCAAATATTTTTAATAACCATATTGGCCTTATACGTTATTTGGAAAACATTTCCATGTATCGCCTTCTTTTATTTTCTAAACTTTAGAAAATATATGTTATTTATAATTGGAAAATATTCCAACTACTTATCTCTTTTCCAATCTCGTTTATTCCTATACTTAGGAAATATTTATTATTCTATTTCCCAGCTTACACTTATTTGGGTTAAAACGAATGTTGTGTAAAACATCGTTACGACAACCCATAAACTATATTCAGCTAACTCTTATCTAACATTGATCTTCGAGCCTGAAATCTTACTGTTCATTTGTTAATAATGAAATCAATCAAGTTGGGGTATAACTACCTCTAAACCTTGACTGAATAACATTTATAACGTCAAAACAGATATGACCACTTACTCGAATAATCAATACCGTACAACTACTGATTCACTTTTAAACACGTATACACTTTTTCTTTCTATTCTTACTAGATTTTATTCTTATACTTCCTTTTTGATTATACTATTCTATTTCTAAGTTCGTTTTCTTATCGACTTCTATATATATCGATACGTTGATTTTTAACTAACAAATTATCTTAAAAATATTCTAACTCCTTAAATTCCCGGAAAAATTTGCCATAACCTCCTTTGTACCGGGAGCATCGGGAAAATCCCCAAACTGCCACACAGGCCTTTTCCAATCAAAAAAAATATAGAAAAGCCAAGCGGCTTGCCGATACGGCACATAAAATCTCATATATGAATTAAATACGTACCTTTTTGTCAGGCAATCTATTTATTTCACTTCTATACTTTATTCCAAACCTGTCTCCTATATGTCTATACCTGTCCAATTTATTATAACTATACCAATCGTTTTAACTCAATTTGTTAATTAAATCTGTTAATTAACTTCTTAGTTTACTCCACTTCTATTTTCAATTCTATTTGCATTTCTCTTCATTCAAATTCTCATTTTAACTCTATTTGAATTCCTCTTAATTCAAATTCTCATTTTTAAATCCTTTATTCAAATCCCATTTCAATACTATATTCAAATCCTATGGTTTAATTCCATTCGAAATATATCTTCAAATCCTATGGTTTTAAATTCCATTTGAATACTATATTCAAATCCTATTTAAATTAAATTTAAAATACTATCTTCAAATCCTATGGTTTAAATTCTATGTTTTAAATTATAGTTGAATACTCTTTTCAAATTCTATATTCAAAACTATTTGAATTCTCTTCATTATTTATAAACAACGTTTATAACTTTACTTAAAAATCCCCCCCCCCCACCCCATTATATATTTATAAACAAAGTTTATAAATTCAATTCAAATCCCAGCTTTTCATTTATAAACAGAGTTTATAAATTCAATTCAAATCCCATATTTTCCTTTATAAACAAAGTTTATAAATTCGATTCAAAACCCACGTTTCATTTATAAACAGAGTTTTATAAATTCAATTCAAATCCCATATTTTCCTTTATAAACAAAGTTTATAAATTCGATTCAAATCCCATATTTTCCTTTATAAACGGAGTTCATAAATTCGATTACTTGTTTAATATATCTTCAAAACAAGTTAATATTTTCTATAGTTCATTTAAAAATTCAAATTCTATTTATAAAAATAGAATTCCCTTTTTAAATCTCAAATACCTTTTTCGATATTTTTATAAATCAAATATTCAAACTCCAAGGATATTTTAAACAATCAAATCAACCAATTTTCAATAATTTGATTTTTAACACATCATATATGAATATGTATGAAATCAAACAAACGACAAATAGATAATATATTTTTGAGGAATCCAGTTGGATTCCTCAACCTGTTTTTCCTGCATCCACAGATGTTAGTCAACATAGTAATACCCATCCTGCTTCGAGGCAGAATATCGTGGTATGAAGGTCATCCACTAATCATAGCGTGGGGCGTATAGGGTAATCATCCGCTAATGATACCGCGGGCATCCGCTAATGAGACTGCGGGAATCCAACCAATCATCAACCCAATATATATATATAATTGTCAACCAATCCTAAATAACTAATATATTTTTAACAGCCATAAATAAACATTTAAAGCATCCAACAATCAACAAAACCATTATTTTTAACTGATAAAAATATTTCTAAATAAAACAGAGTGAGATTTACTCACTGTAATTGCAGTTGTCCAATATCCTGTTTATTTCCCAAATCATTGGCTACGAATCTTCTCGAATGAATTCGCACCTACGATTTATTTAAATTTATTGATTACCATTTATTTATTTAAATTAACTATTTAAACGAGTAAACAAATTTCCCATATATTTATTATTATTATTCTAACACCTTATCAAATTAATATTTTCCTTAATCAAATTTAAATGACCTAATCAGCCCCTTAATTCCCTGTTTATATTTATCCTTCTACTTACTACAATTGTAGAGTTATTAACTAAGGCTTACAACAAAATTTTCTAATTATTTTATTAACAAACAATTACCTTGAAAACATCTCATACAACTTGTTGTTGTTACCAAGCAGTCCAACTCCTCTGTATCCACTCACGTCCACTGTGTTGCCATTGTGATGCATTAACCCTCACTGTCCTCATGTCCAAACACTCTTTTCCTCAACGTTACTACTGCTACTCACAGGCTACTGCAGCCACCATTCCTTCCTCGTCGGCCCAATCCAAATTAACACGAGCTCCCTTTCTTCTCCATTGAGACCGCACACTTCCCTTATCCCAAAATTGAGCTCCCCAAATCGACACTCCTAACCTCACCAGTATCGCACCCTTCACTAATCGCACCACAGCAAGGTCGACCTCCCCCTTTTTAAATTCATCGAACTTCGCACCCTCTCCAGATCGCGCGTCGTCCACCAGAAACAAAGTCGAGCCCGCCTCCGAGTCGTAGTGGTATGAATCGCGATACCCTCGCGCGAGTGCTCCAGTTGATTTCGAATTAGAAGGATCTGCCATTTTTGTTTTCTCGAATTGAAGCCTTCGTTGTTTCAATGAATTTGGGAGAATGATAGTTGATTTATAAAGTAAAGGGTGCGTTTGATTATAAACGGAAATGAGAAGAGGAGAGAAGGCCACGGTCGATTAGAATTGATGGTAAAGAATAAGGCACGGTTTCATTTGGTTAGTGGAAATTTAGTGGGCACAGGTTTCATTTTGTTTGTTGATATAAGGAAGACACCATTTTTTTTAACCGGGTCCGTTAATTTAAATTACCCTATGATTTTCAACTCCTATCTGAACCTACCGACTACCATTTTTAAGGTTAAACCCCTATTCTGAACCCACTGGGATAGGTTTCAAAGTCCAGTTTGATCATCTGTAGAAGATATGAATTTAAATTGATATAAATTAAATTCAACACAATTTATTCTACGAAAACAAATTAATATTATTATTCGAATTCAAACAGAAGTCTGAACTGTATTTAATTCAGTTTTAACTTCGAATTTATTTATTGTTTTCGTACTTGTCAATTTAATATATTCGATATTAAATCGAAATCGATTATTAAATCGATAACTTAAAATAAAAATTTCCATTTATATTATCCACACAATATTTAAATCCGTATTAATTATTTAAAATTAACCCATGAGGATCCGGGTCATTACACCATCCCACTATGTCGCCATATATAGGATTACAACTAAAATTGAAATGTCACGTATTTGGAAATTGGATTTCCATCTATGAACCGAGGCCAGGGATCGTCCTCTACCGATTCGAGACAATCTAGCCTACCATGTCTCAAGATCAGAACGCATCGACCCTTGGAGTGACAGGGCCGGTCCACCGATGTGGATTAGACGAAATCCTGAACACTGCGTTTCCCCGCCCTATGGGGCGCAAA
Organism: Allium sativum; assembly: GCA_030737875.1. Classification (NCBI taxonomy): domain Eukaryota; kingdom Viridiplantae; phylum Streptophyta; class Magnoliopsida; order Asparagales; family Amaryllidaceae; genus Allium; species Allium sativum. The sequence goes on from CM060918.1 coordinate 652,165,248, forward strand.
TGAGCCAACGAATGACTCCATCAGCTTCACATAGTCACCGATATATACGAGGCGCCTCGCAACAGCAACAACCACATAAGTCAAACTCGTCAGGGCGTATAAAACCACTGACGCCACATCTAGCTAGAAAGAAACGCATGTCCTCCCTGAGGTCCTCTCCCGTTTCTGGTCCACTACCGGGGTGTGAGGCTCGCGAATCAATGCTACACAAAGCTATGCCACAAAGGCCGTGCTTTGATCATCAACCACAAGACTTCGCTTTTCAACAAAAGCCTTGAGCATGCGCATCTTAGCATGCCACACAGGCAAACCACTCTATGCAACCGATATCAGTCACACAGAATGAAATCCAATGTCAGACACACTGTCTATTTACAAGTTCGTTCTGGGTCTGAACGAAACCGAAGGCACCTAATACCCCGCATATCCATCGATCCCTAATTACATCTGGACGATCACCAACTGATTCTCTCCTCTTGGTTGTACGGCCCAATCAAGATCATCAGTAACTATCCAAACGACGTGGAGACCTCTGGTCTTCAACCACTGTCTTCATCTTCGACACCACGTCGAATTTGTTATTCAGAATGGGATAAACCTGGTCTTTCTGAATAACTCGCGTATATAATAAACAAATGTTACACAAACACAACATACGCCTCATTCCAATTCAGAATATTCTTTTATTCAGATATTCTTATACTTTGGGAAATGTTCCCATTAATTTTATCAAAGATAAATTCTTTAAATTTATTCTTTAATCTTCTTTGAATATCAAATCAAACTAGTCGGGAATAGCGAACCATATCGAAGTAATCATTTATTTTATTTCCCAATCACAACCTATTCATCCCATGAAGTAAAACTGGTAATACTTCATGTTTAACACCACAGTGTTATCGGTAAATTCAATTACCATTTCACGTTCAAATCTAATTAATGATTTAACTATCGCTTGGATCAAAACTGGTGATACTCCATTCTCGACCATTTCAATCTAATTAAAGATTCAATAAAACTCCATTGAGTATTAATCTTTGACTGGGTTAAAGAATCAGTGTCATTTAAAACACGGTTCACGATAAACCCAAAATCACATTCCATTAATTATCGGGTTAAAGAACGAGTGTTATTTAAAACACGGTTCACGATAAACCCAAAAATCAATCCCAATTCAATTTTAATTAAATATTATTTAATTGGTACACTACATTAAATCTAAATAAAAAGATTTAATCTTTTTCTCAACTGAGCATAAGAACAGCGTTAATGAAGACACCATTCACGACAAACCCAAATCACATTTGATATTAAATACACGGCTCTGAATAGAAAATATATCAGCTTATATCCAATATCAAATTCAACGACCAACAAATATCGTATTGGAAATAACGATATATATATATATATATATGTGTATATCTCTCATATTTCCACAACAATATATGTATAATCACGAAATCCCACATCGAAATATTCCGAAGACAATTTCGATTCAAATCCATTCCAATGCAATTATTAGAAATTCTGGTTATTTTCAAAACCATTTCAAATCCAATTTATTTATTTTAAAAATAAATAAATTATTATTCTAGTTCAAAACTAGTTCATTTCGACAAAAAACTATTTTTATCTTTTTAAATATGGAGTTTTTCATCCTAATTCTTCACAAATCATTTCTTATGATTTTACACAAATTATTGATATTTTTAATAATTTTATCAAGGCACGTACAGTCGATTTCCATCAACGGCCATCGAACTGCACTTACAGCGACCTTTTCCAAATTTGATTTGGACATAATTCCAAATCCAACTGTTAGATTTCAAATTTCAAAAATTCATTAGAAAGCTCTTTTCGATACGAACCGAACGGTTCCAGTTTTAGGAGAATCCGACGGTCGGATCTCCCGCAATATCCATTCGAAGTCAATGGTCGAAATTCGCGAACTGCCGCGGCGCGGTGCGTTCTATTCAGGCCATTATATATATAATATATATATATTATATATTTCGTCAATTTCCTTTTAAAACGTATTTTATAAATCGTTTTAAATTTGTTTTCAAAACGATTTCAACTTCCTTTTCAACTTCAAATCGAAATTGAATTTTCCCTTTCAAATTCGTTTTAAACTCATTTCAAATTGATTTCAATTCAAATCGATTTTTAATTCAATTTCAATTTGCTTTCAATTCAGTTTCAATTCGAATTCAATTCTATTCAATTTCAGTTCGAATTTCGATTATTTTCAATATAATTCAATTTTCGGTTATTTTCAATATATTCAAATTTCGATTATCACTCAAATTTCGAAATCACTTTCAATATAATTCAAATTTCGAAATCACTTTCAATATACATTGAAAATTTAATAAAATCGATATAAATATTGTTCACGTCAAAATGGCGTCAATCTAATCAACACGGCTTTATATATAACTATTTTCAAATATTTTATTTCAATTATTTCTTTTTCAAAACTGGAATGAGGCCCAATCAATTACCATATAATGTTAATTATATGGATTTTCTACAACACATGTATAAAATAACAACGACAAATAATCAACCATCATCCAAAGTGCATTCTACACTGTATAAGCATCAAATATAAATATTTAACGCTTATAACAGTCTGTCAATCAATCGATCGACATACAACTAATTATTGGGATTAGTATGTGTCATATATCATCCCGATACCAGTGTGGGGTTTCAAACAATCAAACACAGACTTTATTTGTGCAGTTGGGCGATGTGTAAAATTTATCGACCCATTCAATATCAGTCAAATATGTGAATATAAACAAATCCTTTGATTTGTTTATATTTATTTCATTTTAAATACACGTTAAAAATTCTATTTTCAACTACATAATATTTTCCACTATAAAATATTTTATTTCGTTTCACATCACATCACACAATCAACTACACATCAAAATTAAACAAGCATACAAGCTGTCCATGGTCTGTGGACGACGGGTGTTGGGTGCTACTAAACACCGTCTGCATCCTAGTATATATTTTTAACTAGAATAATTATAGGTGAGAAGTTCTCACCGACTAGAAAATCCAATACCACGACTCCTCATATGTAGAAATCTTCGTCGTTCTCGCCTTTTGCCACTTTGTTGCCCGTAGCCACTACATATATAAAATCACATTTTTATATTGTTGCTATGAATATAAAAATCATATTTTTACAATCACTCCATATGGAAAAAAATTCTATTTTTACACCGATACTCATACAATAAAGATTATATTTTTATCACGCTATTCTCTATATAAAGATTTCGCCTTTTCAAATATAAAGATTTCGCCTTTTCAAATATAAAGATTTCGCCTTTTCAAATATAAAGATTTCGTCTTTTCAAATATAAAGATTTCCCCTTTTCAAATATAAAGATTTAATTTTTATTATCATAACTATATAAAAATTATATTTTTAACCTTTCTATATTATAAAAATTATATTTTTATTCTTTCTATATTATAAAAATTATATTTTTATTCGTTCTATATTATAAAAAGTATATTTTTATTCTTTCTATATTAAAAAAATTATATTTTTATTCTTTCTATATTATAAAAATTATATTTTTATTCTTTACATTATTATAAAAATTATATTTTTATATCTTCTATAAATTAAAAATCGAAATTTTTATCCTTTCTAAAATATAAAAAATCATATTTTTAATCTTCTCAACATATAAAAATCGTATTCTTAATATGCCGCTAGTATAAAAATTATATTTTTATCTAACTAGAAATCCTATTTCTTTTATATCGTTCTCATGGGTATAAAAATCATATATATATATATATTTTTTAAGTATTTCAGATTACAGGTCATGGATTTAGCTGGGAAGCTTATGGGATTGCCGTCTAGATTAGTCATTATTGCTTATTTAGTCATATGTGTACATTGAGTTGGAGTGTTTTTTTTAGAGTTATGATTATCAACATTGTCTATTATTTAGATTACCATATGTAGTGAAATAGAAATACTCAATATTGGGTGGTGGCCTTGCCGGAACTCGATATTGTAGTATGATGGGTGGTGGCCTTGCCGGAACTCATCTATCTATTTTTCTCTACTTCCTTTTGGTAATCTAGTCTGGGTCTGTACTTGGATTTTGTATCATATTTCCATATATATATATATATATATATATATATATATATATATATATATATATATGTGCTCTCTTCCTTTTGGAAGACCACACATCTTATTGTTTTTTTTTTCAAAAAAAAAAATCATATTTTTTTATACTTCCAAAAATCATAGCTATTCAATTTCATACATAAAAAAAATTAGAGCTTTACATATAAAAGAAAACACACTTTTATTAACTGTTATATAAATAAAAAATTATTTCTTTACCATGAATAAAAATCATATCTTTCTTTACGATAAAAATACCTCAACATATTTATAATCAATTAAAAAAATCCTCTTTTTATGAAAGAAAAATCATTTTTTGTATGATAGAAAAATCATCTCTTAAGTTAAAGAAATTCCTACTTCAAATTTTTGAAATAATAAAATATACATAAACACTAAATTAACAAAATAAAAAAAACTCACCATCGTTCATCGGAGATGGGGCGTTGGGGTTCGCCGGGGGCGGGGGGGTCAGGGAAGGGTGCAGCGCGGTCACTGGTGGCTCCTCAGGCGGCTGGCGGGAGGACTGGTGGAAGGGCGCCGGAATGGGGTGCTGATTTGGGCGACTTTGGGTAGGACTAGAGAGCTTCTCGCATCGGAGGCGGAGAGAGGAAGGGGAGGAGGAGCGGTCGAACGTCAGGGGGGTGGTGGAAGGCAGACGGCGTCGAGCGTAGGCGATGGGGGCAGCGATTTCCTCCTTCGTGCGATTTTTTTCTTTGGTTCGAATCTGAATGGGAGAGGGAGGAAAGAGAAATGGAGAGGGTTTACCAAACATAGATATATATATATATATATATTTAATTATTTTTAATTTTCAAAAACCAACATTTTATTTCGAACTTGAAACGGGACCCACCGCCTGTTGTCCATAGCTAATTACCCCCATCCCAAACACAATGGGATATGTATCGTAAGCTGATTCGACTGTTTCGATTAGTTTTCGTCAAAATCAAAGTATAACTCTATATATTGAATTTGAACGCGCATTTCAATTTACCGGGGACACATACTAACTCGAAAAATTCCAGAAAAATATTTCCTAGCTTCGTATTGACGATACGGTCCTAACAAAACTAATTTCGTCAAATTCTGAGAACGTAAGAAAAATGGCCAATTTCTAGTCGATTAAAATCAACTAAAACTGGTCAAACGTGTTTTCCTTTTCCACGCTTACATATTGATTCGACAAATTACGAAATTTGAAACCTACTAATAATTTGACATTGCGGATCCAACAAAAGTGGTTTCGTCGTAATCCGAGGTCGTTTGCAAAATGGCCATTTTCAAGGGCTGAAATTCCATAGCGACTATTATAAAATTTCAACTGGACATATATTTTGATTCCCGTTATAAAATTTTGATTTTTCGGATTCGTTGGAAAGATATTCACAATTAGATTCTATTATTTTTGGTTTCGCTAAAATCCGGTTTATTTTGCACCCGATATGTTCAGTTGAAATTTGAAATCGAATTATCGAACTACCGCGCCATTTTCTATTCCTTTTATAATTAAAATAAATATTATATCCCAACGACGATTTATATAAATATATATGCTCTATTTTCATTCAAAATAAATTTCACGTCGTTATTATTTAAAATAATTCCTTTTAAATATTCAAAATTCGCTAAAATTTCCAAAATAAAAATTTTAAATTGGCTCGGACTTCCGAGTTATTACACACCTTGCTTTCCATCACCCACATAAGTAAAAATGGCTGGGCTCCATACCATGAAACCACTCTTAGTTAGAAAGAAACACATGTTCTCCCTGTAGCCCTCTCCCGTTTCTTGTTCATACCTGGGTGTGAGGCTCGCAGATTAACGCTATACACAAAGCTATGCTATTTAAAGCCGTGCTTTGATCATCAACCACAAGGCCATGCTTTCCAACAAAAGCCTTGCTCATTACATCTCAGCATGCCACACTAACAATTCATGCCATGCGACTGATCTCTATCCATATATAACCTCTAAGCTCGTACATTTTAGAGTAGGGTGTTAAGCAAGAGAATGAATTCTCTGCCACCAAACAGATTTAAATTTAATAGAAATTTAATCAACACATATTAAAATTCAATGTCAGACACATATCCGTTTACTAGTTCATTCTGGGTCTGAACGAAACCAGAGGTAACTTATTCGTCGGCCCATATGTCCAATACAGGAGAGAGGCCATCGCATATCCGGTCAATCTCCAAGTACGTCTGGACGATCACCACTTATTACCTTGTCTTAGGTGTACAGCCCAATCAAGACATCAGTAATCATCCAACCGAGGTGAAGATCTCTGGTCTTCAACCACCATCTTCATCTTCGACTTATCGTCGAATCAGTTATTCAGAATGGGATAATGTAACAACCCGGAATTTCATAACAAATTTAAATTTTAATTTAAGCTATTTTAAGGAATTTACGAATATAAATTGGTTATTTTTGCTAAATAAAATTTGAGTATAATTTTTAAATTAGAATTTTATTTTATTTTATTTTATTTGACTTAAAACAAACTCAGTAAAATTATTAAATTGATTTATAAGCTTTGATTTGGAAATTTTAAAAATTCGATTCTTAAAATCATCGCCTAACCCTTAAAAATTGAAATTTTGCTAGGAAGCTCAGAATTCGACAAAATAAATTTTTATGTATTCATAATGACAAATCATTGTTGAGTTCCAAAATATGCGTCGAACGGAGTCAGTATGTGGCCGTGCGAAGCAAAACCATTTGTTCAAAAACTGGCAGTCAGTTTACAAAGGAACATTATTGAGATGATCTCGAAATTCGATTCCACTTTTTTTTTGGATTTGTATCGTCAAATAATGGATAAATCCAAACGGGCATAATTTTAGAGTTAGCATTTGGGCGTACAAGAAGAAAAGGTACGCTAAAATCGCATTTTTAAGCTAATTTGAGCAGTTTTACAAAGGAACATTATTAAGACGACATTAGAATTCAATGTAACTTTTTTTATTGAATCCGTAGCATCGAAAAATGGTAAGATTCAAAATTTCATGATTTTTAAAATCAGTATGTGACCGGGCGTGATTTTTAAAATGAAAAAAAGACAATATTTTGAGTTTAAAAATTCGTTGTTTGTGCATACGGACTCGGAATTCGACAAAAACAGTTTCGTTGTGTCCATAATGTCAAAGAGTAATTGCACGTCAATTTTCATTGAAAACGGGATCCGTAGGTGATTATACAAATTTTTAAACGATAAAAATAAGAGAAAATTGAGTACAATAAAATATAAAACTAATAAAAAATAATTTGCACCCACTAAATAACATCTTAAACACATTCTAACCTAATCATATTCTTCATTTACATGGCATTTCCTTTCTTCTTTCCTAAACGTAATTTTGAAACCTTTAGAAAATCAAAACAAATCCAAAACAAATCGATAAATTTCAAAACAAATATCTTTGCAATCCTTGGAGCATGCTCTTCGATTTGGCATGAAGTTTATGGGGTTCGACGAAGTTTTTGTGTACCGTAAAATATACAGCGTTCTTTTTTCTGTTTTAAGCAAGCTAAGGTTTGTCACATAGGAAGAATGAAGCTTCGATTGTGATTTTCATTATTAGAATTGGATTCAGGAGATGAAATGTAACTTGTGTGCAAAATTTGGGAGGATTTCATGAGTTTTGCATCAAGACTTGTAGCTCGCACCGTGAAAAAGGCCTAGGGATGTGATTTTATGGGTGCGTGCGATATGTATGTTGATGGTAGGAGGTTGAAGAGGAGAAGAAGAGAAGAATTATGGTGATTTTAGTTTGATTTTAAAGCAAGTGGAGAAGGAGAATGAGAGGAAGAATGGTGTGTTAATAGCATGGTGAGTAGCAAGTTTTTGAATATGTAATGGAGGGGAAGGAGGATTAGAGAAGGTGATTAGAAGAGATTAGGTACTAATTAATTATTATGTTAAATGTTAATGACATAATATATGTATACAAACTTGTAAAAAGCATAACTTTTTCGTACGAACTTAGAATTAAGCAAAACAAGATGCATTGGAACCGTATCGACCAGAGATTCGAAATAATACCAGTTTGGATTGATTTGGATGTCGTACGTGGACTGTGGAGCCAAAAAGGTCACATTCATTTGCATAAAGACTGCGGAAGTGGAAACCAAGGTGAGAACTCCTTCTCACTCAATTTTTTTTCATGTTATTGTATTCACGTATCAAAATATTTATAGAATTGCTAGTGTGGATTTTTATTAGTTTAATCATTATAAATTGCATACGGTGCCTATAAGATCACCTCCCTCGTCCATAGACCATGGACGGTTTACATTGACTGTAATGTATGTTGTTTGTGATGTTGAAATGTTTAACATATAAAAAATAATGTTAGCATTAGCGTAGTAGTTGAAATTAAATTATAAATATCCATTTAAAATTTAAACAGTGAAAATTGGTTAAATAGAAAATAATTCAAACTGAAGTAAATTGGTTAAATTTATTAACCAATGATTTATTTAAATAAATTGTTGTTGTTTGAAAACACCACACAGGTATTGGGATGATATTGGACATATACTAATCCCAATATTTAGTTGTATGTCAATCGATGGGTTGACAGGCTGTGATGAGCGTTAGTTATTTATTTTAATGCTCATACAGTTGTAAATTTCACCCTTGATGTGAATGGACTGTTTAATGATTATTAATCATTATTGTTGAATACATGCGATGTATAAAATTCATATAACAGAAATTATATGGTAATTGATTGAGTCGCATTCCGATTCAGATATAAAGAATATTTTAAAATAAAGAATCTTTTAAATAAAGAATATTTTAAAATAACGAATATTTCAAAATAATATCTAGCGAAGAATAAACTTATGATTTTGATGTTCGATTTTGGATGGACACAAAAATATAAAAATATTAAGTCGGTTTAAGTATAGAAACGCCATTTTAACCCGAACGGGTTTATCGATCGATTTTATTCATTTCATAATGAGTATCGAAAAGAAATGATTTCAAAATTTAATATTTTGAAAATATTATCATTTTTGTATGATAAAGATATAGAATATTCGATTTTGATTTAACATTGAAAATGAAGTTGGAATCATTTTATAACAAATATATAAATGATTTATAAAATACATTTTAAATGGAAATCAATGAAATATATATAATGTATATATTATATATATTTAATGGCCTGAATAGAATGCGTCGCGCAACGACCCTTCACAAGTTTTGACCATTAACTTCAAATTGATGTAACGCGAGATCCGACCGTCGGATTCTCCTAAAACCGGAACCGTTGGGTTCATATCGAAAAGAGCTTTCTAACGAATATAAGAGATAGAAATATAACAATTAGATTTGGAAATAAGTCTAAGTCAATTTCAGAAAGGTTGCTATGGATGCAGTTCGGTGGGCATTATTGGAAACCGACTCTACGGGCCTTGATAAAATTATTATAAATATTAATAAATTGTGTAAAATCATAATAAATGGTATCGAAAGATTTTGGGTGAAAAATTCCATATTTGAAAAGATAAAAATATATTTTTATCGAAATGAACTAGTTATTAACTAGAATAATAATCCAATGTTTTTAAGTAAATAAATTGAATTTTTGGTTTGTCGTGAGTGGTGTCTTTAATAACACTGTTCTTAAACCCCGATGAGAAAAAAATAAATCTTTAAATTAAGATTTAATGAAGTTTTCCAATTAATTAATATTTAATTGGAGTTGAATAAAATAAATTGGATTTTGGTTTGTCATGAATGGTGTCTTAAATAACACTATTCTTAAACCCAGTTGAGAAAAGAATAAATCTTTTAAATAAGATTTAGAGAATTTTACCAATTAATTAATATTTTATTAGAATTGAAATGAAAGTTGATTGTGGGTTTATCGTGAACTGTGTTTTAAACGACATTTGTTCGTTAACCCAACTAACAGTGAAAATATAATTTGGAATTTATAAATATTTTTATTAAGATTTAATGGAAATTTTCCAAAGTAAAGTTTTCCAATTTAATAGAATAAATTGGAATTGAAGGGAATTCAATTTAATAATAATCGAGATGAGCATCTGTAAAAGAAGACTGTTACTATATATGGAATTTGAAAGGCCTTGCCGCTATTCCATTTATATTATTAGTCTGATACGGAAATTTAAATCGATTATATATTGATCTGATTTCTGTGAAGATTCCATATTTAATGGAAGATTATTTTGGGTTTGTCGTGAGCTGTGTTTAAATGACATTGGTTCTTTAACCCAGTTAAAGGTAGGATTTATTTTCCTAAAGTTGAATAATCATTAAGTAATGATTTTTGAGTTTAAGACCAAATTAGAGTTTTAATGAATCTTTAATTAGATTAAAATGAGAAAGAGATAATTAAATTTATCGAATTCATAAAATGATCGAGAATGGAGTACCACCAGTTTTACTCCAGGTGATAGTTAAATCTGTAATTAGATTTGAACGAAAAAGAGTAATTAATTTTAACCAGAACATAATAGGTGTTAGATATGGAATACTACCAGTTTTCCTCCATGGGATGAATAGGTTTGGATTGGATAATAAATAATAAATAATAAATGATTACTTCAATAAGGTTTGCTAATCTTGACTAGTTGATAAACCTTAATTTATTTTAGATTTGATAAATGATAAAATAAAATCTTTTGAAACGAGATCCAAAGGAAGATTAAAGAATAAATTTAAAAGAATTTATCTTTGATAAAATTAATGGGAATCTTTCCCTAAACATGTGAATATTAGAATAGAAGAATATTTTGAATTGGAATGAGGCATATGATGTGTTTTTGTAGCACTTGATTATAAAGTACGTGAATTATTCGGAAAGTCCAAGTTTAACCCATTCTGAATTATTAATACGATGACTAAAAGTCGACGATGAAGAGGTGGTTGAAGACTGGAGATATTCACATTGTTTGGATGATTACTGATGTCTTGATTGGGCTGTACATCCAAGACAAGGTAAGAAGTGGTGATCGTTCAAACGTACTTGGAGATCGACGGATATACGAGGACCTCTCTTCTGTATTGTTCATATGGGACGAGTAATAGGGTGTCTCCAGTTTCGTTCGGACCCAGAACGGACTTGTAAATGGAAGTATGTCTAATATTGGATTTTTTTTCTGTGTTGATTGACTTCCATTAAATATATATCGATTTGGTGGCGGAGAATTTATTCTCTTGCTTTACACCCTTCTCTGAGACGTACGAGCTTAGAGGTTAGATATTGATAGACATCAGTTACATGGCGCGGATTGTCATTGTGGCATGCTAAGAGGAAAATGATCAAGGCTTTTGTTGAAAAGTTGAGCCTCACCCCCCAGTATGAGTCAAGAACGGGACAAGGACTGTAGGGAGAACTCTCGTTTCTATCTAGCTAGAAGTGGTGTCATGATATGGAGCCTAGACATTTTTACTTATGTGGATGATGGATTGTGAGGCGTCTCGGATATTGGTCACCACTGGTCAAGTGATAGGTCCGATAGGACTGGGAAATGTATTGTTCAGGAATAACCAGTCCACTAAAGTATGTGTGGACCGGCCCTACCTCTTCCAAGGGCTTGTCAGCGTCCGAGTCCTGAGGCATTTGCTAGAGTGTCTAGAATCAGCGAGGATCCATTGCCTTGACTCATAGATGGAAATCCAATTTCCAGTAAGTGACTTTTCGGTTTTAATTGTAGAACTAGTATGGCGACATGATATATGGTACCCATGTTGTTTATGATTGATACATTTATATTTGAAATTTTTTCGACACTATGCCTTATAGTAATATCAAAATAATTTGTTTTAAAGTACCAAGCATGTTTCGCTATTATAAGGGAAAACTCTATCCTCCGGCTTGTGTTGCAATGTGTGATGGGACCTGAGTCTTATAATAGCTTCATTTTTCAAAAAGCATTGTGTTGTTTTATATTCTAGACTAGTATTCATGTGGAGTAAACCAGTTTAGTGTTATACAGTGTGGTCCCATGATTTCCTAACTTTTAAAGTAAAAAGTTAATAACTGTTTTAGCTCTCACACCAGTCCCATGACTAACTCGGAGTTTATTGTTTCTACCTAAACTCTGGGTGCCCATATTTTCCACACATCCAGCTAGTAGTTTTGGTTTTCATATATATTTCTTTTCACATGATCCTGGATTACAGCTAGAGCTATATATGGAAAGCTTTTTATCCGTATATCCCTTTCAGTTGTGTCAGTTGTTATTTTCCACTATGCCTTATACTTATGTATTATTTTTCGCTGCTATGTAATTTTAAATCTCTGATATTGTATTTCCAATGTGTAATATTTATTCATACTCTGAGATATTCTTGTACTCTGATGTATATTGTTGTAAGCAATGCAATGAATTAGTGTTTGTGTTCTGATCCGTCATGTTCTCAACTCAATCCGGGCTTTTCCTTACGGGTGAATTTGGGTCGTTTCAACGTGGTATCAGAGCTTTTGTTTACAGAGCTCGAGAACAAGACACATTAGAACCAAACATAAGAATTCATCAGGGATTGGATTATTAATATCCAATGAGAATGACTCATTAGAGATGGGATTAGTAGTATCCTAGAACGAGTGTGAAGATTGTTATTTTTAAAAAATCAAATTTTGTTTTAAAATTTTATATCAATTATGCATATTTGAATATTTATTTTATATTGAATTTGGACAATCGAGAATATGAAAAATTTGAATGTATGCGTAATTAACATGTATTTGAAGCCTCAAATATACTGGAAAAATATAGAATCACACTTTAGTCGCCCGGGGGTAATTCTGATAATGCTGCAGCATTGTCAGTATTTATTTTCGAGTAATGAAAGTGGGATGTCTATATGTTTCCAATTGACTGGTGTGAGAACCAAAACTTAGATAGAGTCTATTTTTTGTGATTTGACACTAAAAATATGATTTTTATGTATATATAGGAAATTATATATTTGAAAAGATAATGAACTAATTGATTGTTGGTTGTGTTGTTTGATTGTTAGTTTAACTAATAAGATTAATAAAACCAAAGAGAAAATGAAAGTTAATTAAGCCAAATCAAGTGAAATATTGAACTGAATTTAAATTTGATTGAAATTGCATACATATACATGTATATATATGAATAAGTCATAGCATGGAAGCTAGGAAGAGGAATAAAATTGTATGCCCGATAAATAGGTACATGTTTATTGTACTTCTTGGATTTGATGATTTTATGAGCCGATCGGCTACCCGCCTGGCTTTTTCCCTTTCTTTTGGATTGATGATGGCCCTGTGAGGTAAGTTGCGGTTTTATCTATCAACCCATACAAAGGAGTTATGGCGAAATTTTTCAAAAATTAAGGGTGTTAGCCAAATTTTTGAGAAATTAGTAAATTCTTATAAACTGAAAAGTTGAAGAATGAAAACCAGAATGAAAGTTGAGTTGGTTAGTTAAGTAACTTTCAACTCCGTTCTTTTCCGGGGACGAAAAAGATTTTATGTGGGGGAGACTGTAACAACACGGAATTTCAGAACCAAATTAAAATTTTAATTTAAGCTATTTTAAGGAATTTGTGAATATAACTAAATAAAATTTGATAATAATTTTTAAATTAGAATTTTATATTATTTGACTTAAAAACAAACTCAGTAAAATTATTAAATTGATTTATATGTTTTGTTTTGGAAATTTTAAAAATTCGGTTCTAAAAATCATCGTAAAGCCCTTAAAAGATGAAATTTTGCTAGGAAGCTCAGAATTCGACGAAAAAAAATTTTATGGATCCATAATGACAAATTATTGTTGAGTTCCAAAATGTGCATCGAACGGAGTCAGCATGTGGCCGTGCGAAGCAAAATCATTTGTTCAAAAACAGGGAGTCAGTTTACAAAAGAACATTATTGAGATGATCTCGAAATTCGATTCCACTTTTTTTTGGATTTATATCGTCAAATAATTGTTAAATCCAAACGGGCATAATTTTTGGAGTTAGTATTTCGGCGTACAAGAAGAAAAGGTACGATAAAATCGTTTTTTAAAGCTAATTAGAGCAGTTTTACAAAGGAACATTATTAAGGCGACCTCAGAATTCGATGAAACTTTTTTTATTGAATCTGTAGCATCGAAAAATGGTAAGATCCAAAATTTCATGATTTTTAAAATCATTATGTGACCGGGCGAGATATTTTGAAGTTAAAAAAAGACAATATTTTGAGTTTAAAAATTCGCTGTTTGTGCATACGGACTTGGAATTCGACGAAACCAGTTTCATTGTGTCCATAATGTCAGAGAGTAATTGCATGTCAATTTTCATTGAAAACGGGATCCGTAGGTGATTACATAGATTTTTAAATGATAAAAATAAGCGAAAATTGAGTACAATAAAATATAAAACAAATAAAATAATAATTTGAACCCACTAATAACATCTTAAACACATTCTAACCTAATCATATTCCTCATTTACATGGCATTTCCTTTCTTCATTCCTAATCCTAATTTTGAAAACTTTAGAAAATAAAAAAATCGATAAATTCCAAAACAAATATCTTTGCAATCCTTGGAGAATGCTCTTCGATTTGGTATGAAGTTTATGGGGTTCGACGAAGTTTTTGTACACCGTAAAATATACAGCGTTCTTTTTTTTATTTCATGCAAGCTAGGGTTCATCACATATGAAGAATGAAGCTTCGATTGTGGTTTTCATTATTAGAATTCGATTCAGGAGATGAAATGGAACTTGTGTGCAAAATTTGGGAGGATTTCATGATTTTTTGGTTCAGGACTTGTAGCTCGCACCGTGAAAAAGGCCTAATGATGTGATTTTATGGGTGCATCCGATATGTATGTTGATGGTAGGAGGCTGAAGAGGAGAAGAAGAGAAGAATTATGGTGATTTTAGTTTGATTTTAAAGCAAGTGGAGAAGGAGAATGAGAGGAAGAATGGTGCGTTAATGGCATGGTAAGTAGAAGGTTTTGAATGTGTAATGGAGGGGAAGGAGGAATAAAGAAGGTGATTAGAAGAGATTAGGTACTAATTAATTATTATGTCAAATATTAATGACATAATATATGTATACCATCTTGTAAAAAGAATAACTTTTTCGTACGAACTTAGAATTCAGAAAAACAACATGCATTGGAACCGTATCGACGAGAGCTTCGTAATAATATTGATTTGGAGTGATTTGAATGTCGTACGTGGACTGTGGAGCCAAAAAGGTCACATTCCTTTGCATATAGACCGACGGAGTGGAAACCAAGGTGAGAACTCCTTCTCACTCAATTTTTTTTCATGTTATTGTATTCAAGTATAAAAATATTTATAGAATTGCTAGTGTAGAATTTTATCAGTTTAATCATTATAAATTGTATATGGTGCCTATTAGATCACCTCCCTCGTCCATAGACCATGGACGATTTAAGTTGACTGTAATATATGTTGTTTGTGATGTTGAAATGTTTAACGTATAAAAAATAATATTAACATAATATAGTAGTTGAAATTAAATTATAAATATCCATTTATAATTTAAACAGTGAAAATCGGTTAAATAGAAAATAATTCAAACCGAATTAAAATTGGCAAAATTTATTAACTAATGATTTATTTAAATAAACTGTTGTTGTTTGAAAACACCACACGGGTATTGGGATGATATTGGACATACACTGATCCCAATATTTAGTGGTATGTCAATTGATGGGTTGACAGGCTGTGATGAGCATTAGTTATTCATCTTAATTCTCACACAGTTGTAAATTTCACTCTTGATGTGAATGGACTGTTTAATGATTATTTATCATTATTGTTGAATACATGCGATGTATAAAATCCATATAACTGAATTTATATGGTAATTGATTGAGTTGCATTCCGATTTAGGAATGAAGAATATTTTAAAATAAAGAATCTTTTAAATAAACGATATTTTAAAATAATGAATATTTTAAAATAATATCTAGTGAAGAATAAATTTATGATTTTGATGTCCGATTTTGGATGGACACAAAAATATAAAAATATGAAGTCGGGTTAAGTATAGAAAGACATTTTAACCCGAACGGGTTTATCGATCGATTTTATTCATTTTATAATGAATATCGAAAGGATTATCATTTTGATATGATAAATATATAGAATATTCAATTTAGATTTAAAATTGAAAATGAAGTTGGGATCATTTTAAAACAAATATATAAACGATTTATAAAATACATTTTAAATGGAAATCGATGAAATATATATAATGTATATATTATATATATTTAATGGCCTGAATAGAATGCGCCGTGCAACGATCCTTCGTGAATTTTGACCATTAACTTCAAATTGATGTAATGGGAGATCCGACCGTCGGATTCTCTTAAACCCAGAACCGTTGGGTTCGTAACGAAAAGGGCTTTCTAACGTATATAAGCGATAGAAATCTAACAGTTAGATTTGGAAATACATCTAAATCAATTTCAGAAATGGTTGCTATGGATGCAGTTCGGTGGACGTTATTGGAAACAGACTGTACGAGCCTTGATAAGTTATTAAAAATATTAATAAATTGTGTAAAATCATAATAAATAGTTTGGATGAAAAATTACATATTTGAAAAGGTAAAAATATATTTTTATCGAAATGAACTAGTTATTAACTAGAATAATAATCCAATGTTTTTAAATAAATAAATTGGATTTTGGGTTTGTCGTGAATGGGGTCTTTAATAACACTTTTCTTAAACCCCGATGAGAAAAGAATAAATCTTTAAATTAAGATTTAATGAAGTTTTCCAATTAATTAATATTTAATTGGAGTTGAATAAAATAAATTGGATTTTGGGTTGTCGTGAATGGTGTCTTAAATAACACTGTTCTTAAACCCAGTTGAGAAAAGAATAAATCTTTAAACTAAGATTTAGAGAATTTTACCAATTAATTAATATCTAATTAGAACTGAAATGAAAGTTGATTGTGGGTTTATCATGAACTGTGTTTTAAACGACATTTTGTTCGTTAACCCAATAAACAGTGAAAATATAATTTGGAATTTATAAATATTTTTATTAAGATTTAATGGAAAATTTCCAAAGTAAAGTTTTTCAATTTAATAGAATAAATTGGAATTGAAGGGAATTCGATTTAATAATAATCGAGATGAGCTTCTCTAAAAGAAGACTGTTACTATATACGAAATTCGAAAGGCCTTGCCGCTATTCCATTTATATTATTAGTCTGATACGGAAATTTACATCGATTATATATTGATCTGATTTCTGCGAAGATTCCATATTTAATGGAAGATTATTTTGGGTTTGTCGTGAGTTGTGTTTAAATGACATTGGTTCTTTTACCCAGTTAAATATAGTACTTATTTTCCTAAATTTGAATAATCATTAAGTAATGATTTTTGAGTTTAAAACCAAACTAGAGTTTTAATGGATCTTTAATTAGATTAAAATGAGAAAGAGATAATTAAATTTATCGAATTCACGAAATGATCGAGAATGGAGTACCACCAGTTTTAATCCAGGTGATAGTTAAATCTTTATATAGATTCGAATGAAAAAGAGTAATTAATTTTACCCAGAACATAGTGGGTGTTAGATATGGAATACTATCAGTTTTGCTCCATGGGGTGAATAGGCTGGGATTGGATAATAAATAATAAATATTAAATGATTACTTAAATAAGGATCTCTAATCCTTACTAGTTGATAAACCTTAATTTGGTTTAGATTTGATAAAGGGTAAAATAAAATATTTTGAAACGATATCCAAAGGAAGACTAAAGAATAAATTTAAAAGAATTTATCTTTGATAAAATTAATGGGAACCTTTCCCTAAACATGTGAATAATAGAATAAAAGAATATTTTTGTAATAACCCGCTATTTTTAATGATTTAAATCAAATTTTTATTTTGAAAAAATTCTGCAATTTCTTGTAACGAGAATTTAAAATTTGAAATGCGTACAGTGAGATGTTACAGATGTGAAAATTTCGTCAAAAAATTTGAATATTTGTTGATCGCGCAATTTTCAGTGCAAAGCTGTGCAAAACAGTTCAAATTTTCGCAATTTTAAAACCTCTCCGAAACCAGTTCGGAAAAACATAAAAAGTATTCTATTCGATGTCATGAATCCGACGGCAAATTTTGTTTCACGAAAATCAGACGTTTTGACCTTCGTTTTATTGTTTTTCTATCCGAATTTTACATTTAAAAAGGTCCGTAACGCGTTTTTGAAAGGAACATCCTGACACTGCAAATTACATACTGTTGTGTTCATCTCGTCGAGCTGATTACCACAATATATTCGTTTGTCAGTTTCGGTGCCCGGTTCGCAAAGAAATTGCGAAAAGGCTTGCATAGTTCATTTTTGAAACAAAGCCATTTGAGTTCGAAGTGTCCATATTTTGATCCTGTAGACTTTTCTAGCCATTTTGGGTCTGCAAAACCTGTCATTTTATTTTACTAAACCACCGATTAATTTTTTTTTTATTCCCAGGCTTAGTTTGGACATACTAACAATGCATGCACTACATTTTATATACCTTGGTGTCTTTTCTTTTCCAAAATTTGATTGTTTCAAATGTTACACACATAAAAACATAACGTCCAACAAAAAAAGAATGGGATAATTTAAGTAGCATGCATGTATTCAAGTCATCCAACCATGCATGCATTGATTAACCTCCAGAAGCTATATATTCTTTCCATTCAAATTAACCAAACATTGCTTTTCCAATATCACGTTCCCATTTTCTCCAAAGACCATTTCTGCCGTTCCCTCTATAATCGTTCCTTACTTCCTTGATATCCCTGCTTCTTCCGGTTTAAACGACTTTTTCCATTCGAAATAAAAAAAATGCCTTCACCATTAGTTTTCCTCATTTCTAATCTGTCATTTTCCTTTTTCTTTCCCACTGAAATCATTACTAGCACGTTTCTCCCATCAGTCATTCCATCGCCACATGAACGCTCACCTCCCCACATCTGTCCGCACCATGCTTTCCCCAACCGCACTTTGCTTCACCCAAAGCCCTTCTATCCGAGAATCGCAGCAGTGATTCCAGCCGAGTCTGTTCTCCCTTCGCTACAAAACCGAACCTTTCTCTATCAGCAGCTCATCGCTCCGCCTCGACCAGATACCGAGCAGCTTTTTCCCAGAGCCAACCACCGTGCTCCAGACCTGAACCCCACCTGAAGTCTCCTCCTTCCAAAAGCTGTCACCCATATGGATCCCAAACCCTGCTGCCTCCGACCGAACCCAATGGTTATCCCGTCCTCTTATTCTCTAACCTGGCAAACTGCGTATGTTTGTGAATTAAAATTTTGGGTATGTGTGTAAGTAGTGTGCGAGTGTGTATATTATTATATATTTTTGTGTATAGTTTTATTTGCCTGCATGTTTTTTTTTGGCGTGAGTATTTAATTGTCCGGGTGTGTATGTGAATAAAGATGAGTGCATGTATTTGTTTGCGCTTGTCTGTGAGTGTGTATAGTTTGTGTTGAGCATGTACACTGTGTGTATGTAATTGGCGTGAGTATGCGTTGATTTGAGTGCGTACACAGTATATTTTTTGTTTTGTGCGTGCAGTTTAGATATATATATATATATATATATATATATATATATATATATATTACCGATTGTTGTATATATATTTTTCTAAGGTATATATACATACATACAAACATATATATATATATATAATTGATTTTGATGTATTGTTTGCGTATGCGTTCATATATGATATGTATATTAATATAACGATTTTTGTGTGTGTCGAATTTTGAATAAATAAATAAATATATATATATTATAAATTTTACTGGGTGTATATGTAAGCAGATTTGTATTATTTAGTATAATTGGGTTAGTTTGATTAGTTAAGTATGGTGTCTTGTTCGAAAACCCATTCCCAAAAACACACATCCGTACCGATCAATCGAAAATTCCATGACCTCCTCTTACGAAAATAAATTAAATATTGAGTAGCTGCCGAGTTGAATCCATTCTGAGTCATGCCTAGAAGTCATCGTTTCAATTTTGTGTCCATCAGTCTGTCGTCTCTATTTTTGTGCCACGAAAGGTGAGTTTATCTCACACTTGACTTACATTATTTCATAGATGTTAGATCAACTAAATGAACTGTTATGGAATGTATAGGATTGCCAGTAGGAATTGTTTGTTTAAAATATACACTTTTATATATATAGGACATGATATTCATATGACCCATATGTACACTGATTATATATGACTAGATGTGATTGATGATATGTGATGATTTGTTATGTACCCCTAGTTTAGAAAGAAAAGAAAAAACACGATGGTTTGAAATGATACATACTCGAATGGACATTAGATTAGGGAAAAATCGTAATGGGTTGAAATGATAGATCTGAACGATTTTTACTGAATTTGGGATCCCGGGTTGAAATGATGGACCTGAAGAAATTTATAAATTGCGGGTTGAAATGATAAATATCTGTATCACTTAAACATAGGGTAGAAATTTATATACGAACATCGTTGGTCGTATTTTACAAGTAAAAGTAACCTGAAATTTGAGTTTTAAATAATAATTTAAGATTTTTTATTTTATAATTATTTTTAAGAATTTTAAACTTAAGTTTTGTAAATATTAAATTATATGTTTTATAATGATTTTTGAGTAAAAATGGTTTTAAATACTTATTTGAGATTTTATCTATAATTTATTTATTTTAAACCATATAATTTAATCATATAAGTAATTTAAACTATTGTACATTAATATTTTCTTTAAACCTATTTTATATTATTTTAAATTTATATATGTTTATAATCTATTTTCTAATTATTATTAGAATTTTTATAAACTTATATATTTATATCTATTTAATTTCAAATGTTAATTTCCTTTATATATATATATATCTATTCTCAAAATTTAATTTATACTTTATTTATATTTTGAAAACTTTAAACTCAAAGTTGGTTTAGGTTAAGATTTTACAACTTAATTTCGAGGTTTGAATTTGTAATAACGATATTTGATTTTAACAATGAACTCATACGTGATATGAATTTGAATTCAAATGGAACAGAACTAAAAGTGACTAAATGTGATTTAGAATTTATAATTTTATATACAGAACTGATTTTATAATCATTTAGTTGAATTGTGAAATTTGTGAAATCGAAATTCTAAAATGGTTTTTAAATGTATGTTCTGAATTTTTCCAATATGGAATTGTACATCTTGGGTAAATAAGATAGGATTTGTCGAAATTAAAATATAAGAGTTTGATTCGAAATTTAAATAGTGAATTTGAATTCATGATTCGAGCTATAAATATGAAACGATTTGTTTAGAATTATATAAGCGAAATATGAGATTTTGATTTAAAGTGTATGTATTGAATTTGGACCGAAATATTGGATTTGATAAATCGATTTAAACGATATCTTATAATGGTAAACTTGAAACAATTGAATTGTTGAACTTGAGTTTTGATGAATATAAACCAAACCGAAATATTATCGAAGTAAATATTTTGTATCAATTTAAGTGGAAATTGCGATCGTTATGATATGATTTGAAAATAAGTCGTTTTCGTATTTGAAATCGTTATGTAATAATTTGAGAAAATCAAATAAAACAGAAGTTAAATAATATAGCATTAGTTTATACTATATTTTGAAATCTTTACGATATGGTACTAAATCGATTTGATTTAAACGATTTGAGTTGTTTCCAAAATTTTAATATAATCAAAGTTAGATATTTAATTTTGAATTCAAAATTTGAACTACAGAATTCTTATATATGATTTTATAAAGTGATTTATAAAATAATGGCCACGGTGTGAAAAATGTAAATGTTTGGTTGTTAAAGAGACCAGGATCGGCTATTGTCATACTCTCTGCAAATACCGAAAACCACTTTAATAACTGTGTATGCAGTGAAGTTCTAGAATGAAGGGGATGATTTGGCGAACAACTCCATTTTTATTTCATATTAATTACGAGACCCTGACTACCTTGAATCATCTTGATGTGGCTAAAACAGGAGCTATGCACGTACCAAGTGAGGTCATAACTCTTATCGAGCACACTTCTTCGCTATTATTCTATTATTGTTAAGATTCGATTTGGGCCCTTTTGATTATGGGAGTGTGTATCGAGGTGGGCGGTACTAGCTACTATGCGTTACCACCAGTCCGGCTCTGCAAATGGTGAATCCACCCTGACATTCATTGTGTGCCTTGTCACATGCCTTATACGAGCCCACTACGATTATGTTTTGTACGGTTTTATATGGAGTGCCCTCTGATCAACCTCCAGTATACGGAGGAATTACAGTACTGTATATACTATGGGAATATATAAACAGCGTAAGGGTAATAATGGTAATCCCGCTTACGCTATTTTGATAATTTTACTTTACTGATAGACACTATTGTATATAGCGTATTATACTATATAGTATTAGTTTGATGGATCCTTAGAGGATGGTGATCCCAAACATCCTTTAAGTTACTGATTGCATTTCATCGAGTATTTCATTTGAGTTGATTTACTTCGATGAGAATGTTAGTACTGACCCGAGTTGTTTTGTTTTGCATTATTGCTCGGGTCAGATCATCGAGTATTTCAGTTTCGAGATTCAACTTTGGAGTTTGGAGCTTACATCTGGTTCTGCTCATCTATATCTACTCGTTGATCAGTTGTCCCAGTAGTACAGTTATTTACGTCATTCTATTTCAATCTGTTATCATTTAATTTATTTTACTAGACTTCCGTGGTATTATTATGTAAACTCTGATGTAAAATTTATTTAGTAGCTTCATGAACTACTATTGTATTTTATACTTTTCCGCTACGAGATATTATATTGCTCTGTATATGTGTCTGTGATATGTGATTCTGTGATTTATTCTATTTACCTCAGAAGCTAATAACAATCTGTTGTTTTGAATGTTTCGAGTTGACATGTTTAGTCGATTCGGCATGATCAAAATGGCGGGTCGTTACAGTTGGTATCAGAGCAAGGTTTATCAAAGCTTTAGCCTATGGGGTAAAAACTCATTAGAGATAGGGTAGTGATGCCCTAGAATGAGTGGAATCAGTCGTATAATCATTCTCGAGAGAGCGTATATTGAAGGTATAAAGAGTTTTAAAATTGTTTTTAAATGGTTTTAAATGTTTAAAACAAATATTTTCGGATATAAAATTTTGTTCAATATTTAAATCTTCTTTTGAAATTTCTTTTCCATTTGAATCCATCTTCCTTCTTTGATTTTCTTTTATTAGGTTCTTTCGTTCGTACCGCTTTTATCTCAAATTATATAATTTATTCTTGTCCACAACAAGGTAAGACCTAGAAGGAGAGCAAAAGTCTTCTAGAGAGTTCATTCTTATTTAAATATTGATTTAAGATTTATACTTTGAAAGGTATTATAATATAAGATTTTCATGATACTGTAATAACCCGAAAATCTGGGCCTGTTTAAAATTTTTATTTTTGCAATTTTAGCGAATTTTGATTATTTAAAATGAATTATTTTAAATAATAACAACGAGAAAACTATTTTGAATAGAATTCAACGTATATATTTTATACGTCGTCGTTAGAATATAAATAATTATATATAATTATAAATAGAATTGAAAATGGCGCGGTAGTTCGATAATTCGATTTCAAACTTCAATTGAATGTACCGGGTGCAAAACAATCCGGATTTTAGTGAAACCAAAAACATTAGGATCTAATTGATGATATCTTTCCAACGACTCCGAAAGATCAAAATTTCATAGCGGGAATCAAAAGATATGTCCAGTTGAAAATTCTGAATAGTCGCTATGGAATTCAGGCCTTTAAAAATTGAAATTTTGCAAACGACCTCGGATTTCGACGAAACCAGTTTTGTTGGATCCGCAGTGTCAAATTATTGCTAGGTTTCAAATTTCAAAATTTTTCAATTCAATATGTGAACGTGGCAAAGGAAAACGCGTTTGACCAGTTTCAGTTGATTTTAATCGACTGGAAAATGGCCATTTTTCTAACGGTCTCAGAATTCGACGAAACTAGTTTTGTTAGGACCGTATCGTCAATACGAAGCTAGAAAATATTTTTCTGGAATTTTTCTAGTTAGGATGTGACCCCGGTAATTTGAAATGTACGTTTAAAATTCAGTATAGCGATTTAAATATAAATTCAAACGAAAACTGATTCAAACAGCTGAATCAGCCTACGATACATATCTCATTGTGTTCGGAATGGGGGTAATACGCTATGGACGACAGGCGGTGGGCCTCGTTTTGAGGTCGAAAATAAAAGTTGCTTTTTGCGGTGAAAGAAAAATTAATTAATAAATAAAATAATAATATCTCCCTCCCCTTTTTCTTTCTGGCCCCCCCCCCACTTCAATCGTTTTCATTCAACAGAAGAAAAAAAATAAAAAAAAGGAATCGACGCCCCCCCCCCCCCCCAATCGACCATCGCGACGCCGCCAAGGGGGGAGTAGCCGCCGCCGCCCCCTCTTCTTCTCCCTCCGCCTGCCTCGCCCTCGCTCGACGCCCTCCGCCAGACGCGACAGCGCCTCCACCCGAAGACCCGACCCCACAGCCCGTGCCACCAACCACCGCCTCACCTCACCCCCAGTCCGCCGTCGAAGCTCTCCGACCCCCTCCAGCGTACGCAGCAGCCTCTTCCCCCTGCAAACGAAAACAGTAAGATTCTTATTTATTTATTTTATTTTTATTAATTCCTTCGTATATATATAATGTTATGTAAAAGCAATCAGTTTGTTTAACATTAGTTTACATAGAAATTGGATTGGAAAAAAATATATGATTTTTATTTGTTTGAAATTACAAAGTTAAGATTTTTATTTGACAAAAAATATGATTTTGTTCATGTGAGAAATATGATGTCTATTCATACAAAGATCAGATTTTTAAAAGTGAAAAGATCAAATTTTTAAAAGTGAAAAGATCAGATTTTTAAAAGTGAAAAGATTAGATTTTAAAAATAGAAAAGATTTTATTCAGTTAAAAATATGATTTTTATATTTTTAAAGTAATAAAAATATGATTTTCATATTTTTAGAGCATTAAAAATATAATCTTTACTATTTAGAAGATGTAAAAATATGATTTTTGGTTAAGTAGAGATTTGAAAATTTATTTTTTACATGATAGGAATATTAAAAATATCATCTTTATATGTGTAGAAAAATAAAAATGTGATTTTTATAGTGATGAAGTCAATATTTTTGAAAAGGCGAAATCTATATTTTTGAAAAGGCGAAATCTATATTTTTGAAATATTTATGAAAAGGCGAAATCTATATTTTTGAAAAGGCGAAATCTTTATATATTGAATAGCAAATTAAAAATTCGATTTTTATATATTGAATAGCAATATAAAAATGTGATTTTTATATATATAGTGGCTACGGACAACGAAAGCGACAAAGGGCGAGAATGGCGAAGATTTCTATAAATGAAGAGTCGTGGTATTGGATAGCTTTCGGTGAGAACTTCTCACTCAAAATCTCTTTTTCTAGTAATATATATATATACTAGAATGCAGAGAGTGCTTAGTAGCACCCGACACAATTGTCCACAGACCATGGACTTGTTTGATTGGTTGTGTAGTTGGTTAGATTATTTGGTTTGAATTGAATTGTTTGGTGAAATGGAATGGATTTGATTGATGTGTGAATGGCGTGTGCCTTCACTAGACCGGGGATAAGGCTAGGCCTCGTCCCGTTTCTAGTATCGTGCCGTTATGCCGCCGAAATTTTCTAAAATATGTTAGAAAAATAAAAATATCATTTTTATTGTGTAAATGAACTGAATAGAAATTCATGTGTTGAAATAGAATATTTTATCGTTAAAAATATAATTTTTAACGTGAATGTGAGTAAATAAAATATTCATTTACAAACCGGACGGTTTGTTTATGTACACCTATTTGAAGGACATTGATTGGGACGATAAATTTTACACATCACCCA
Source organism: Allium sativum (assembly GCA_030737875.1). Classification (NCBI taxonomy): domain Eukaryota; kingdom Viridiplantae; phylum Streptophyta; class Magnoliopsida; order Asparagales; family Amaryllidaceae; genus Allium; species Allium sativum. Next base: position 652,191,430 of record CM060918.1, read on the forward strand.
ACTGCACAAATAAAATTTGTGTTTGATTGTTTGAAACCCCACACGGGTGTTGGGATGATATTTGGCGTACACTAATCCCAATTATTTAATTATTGTCGATCGATTGGTCGACAGACTGTGTAAGCGTCGATTATTTATATTTGATGCTTATGCAGTTGTTTGGTGCACTTTGGATGATGGTTGATTGTTTATCGTTGCTATTTATATACATGTGTTGTATGGAATCCATATAATTAACATTATATGATGATTGATTGGGCCTCATTCCAATCGGGAAATTAATGAATATTATAAAAGAAAATTCATGTGTTGAATATAAAAATAGTCATGTGTTGACGATGTTCATGTGTTGAGTGAAATATTTTATACAATGAAATTTACATCTTTATCATATTTAAAATTAGAACTACTTTACGGTTGAAGTCTAATTGAAAATCAAACGATAGATACCATAGTTTTATAAAATATTTTACATAACAAAAATAGTGATGTGTTGACAGTACTCATGTGTTGAAATTAGTTAGGTGTTGGAAGAAATATAGATCATGTGTTGAATGGAATAAATATTCATTTGTTGAATAGAATAACGGATTTATTGAAATATATAAAGCCGTGTTGATTAGAGTTGCGCTATTTTGACGTGAACGATATTTATATCGATTATATTCGTTTTTATATTGAATATAGAAAAGAAGTGATTTCAAAATATAACGTTTTGAAAATATTATCAGTTATATATTAATGATATAAAATATTCAGTTTTGATTAGAAATTGAAATAGTGTTGAAATGGTTTTGAAACGAAGTTAAAACGATTTATAAAATACGTTTTAAAATAGAAATTGACGAAATATATAATATATATATATTATATATATATATAATGGCCTGAATAGAACGCGCCGCTCCGCGGTAGTTCGTGAATTTCGACCATTGACTTCGAATTGACGTTGCAGGAGATCCGACCGTCGGATTCTCCTAAAACCGGAACCGTTGGGTTCGTATCGAAAAGAGCTTTCCAATGAATATTAGAAATTTGAAATCTAACGGTTGGATTTGGAATTATGTCCAAATCAAATTTGAAAAAGGTCCTTGTAAGTGCAGTTCGATGGCCGTTGATGGAAATCGACTGTACGGGCCTTGATAAAATTATTAAAATATCAATAATTTGTGTAAAACCATAATATATGGATTGGAAAGAACTGGGATGAAAAACTCCATGTTTGAAAAGATAAAAATAGATTTTTATCGAAATGAACTAGTTTTGAACTAGAATTAAAATCAATTTATTTTTGAAATAAATAAATTGAATTTGAAAGTGATTTTTAAAAATAATCAATATTCCCAATACGTGAATTGGACTGGAGTTGAATCGAAATTATCTTTAGAATATTTCGATATTGGATTTCGTGACTATACAAATATTGTTTTGGGGATTTGAAAGATATATTTTATATCGTTATTTCCAATACGATATTTGTTGGTTTCAGAATTTGATATTGAATATAAGCCGGTATATTTTCTATTCAGAGCCTTGTATTTAATATCAAATGTGATATGGGTTTATCGTGAATCGTGTTTTAGATGACATTGGTTCTTTAACCCAGTTAAAGGCAGGACGTTGATTTTTGAAAAGATTAAAACTAAGTGAAGTTTTAATGAATCTTTAATTAGATTAAAATGTGAATTGATAATTTAAATTATCAAATCTGAAAGGTGATCGAGAAAGGAGTACCACCAGTTTTGCTCCAAAGCGATAGTTAAATCTTTAATTAGATTTGAACGGGAGATGGTAATTAATTTTACCGATAACACCGTGGTGTTAGATATGGAGTATTACCAGTTTTTCTCCATGGGATATATAGGTTGGGATTGGGAAATAAAATAAATAATTACTTCGGTGTGGTTCGCTAATCCCGACTAGTTTGAAATGATATCCAAAGGAAGATTAAAGAATAAATTTAGAAGAATCTATCTTGGATAAAATTAATGGGAACCTTTCCCTAAGAAAGTGATTTTGTGAATAAAAGAATATCCTGAATTGGAATGAGCCGTTTGTGTGTTTGTGTAACAATTGTTTATTATATACGTGGGATATTCAGAAAGGCCGGGTTTATACCCATTCTGAATAACCGATTCGACGAGATGTCGAAGATGAAGACGGTGGTCGAAGACTGGAAGTCTTCACATCGTTTGGGTGATTACTGATGATCTTGATTGGGCTATACACCCTAGATGAGGGAATCAGTTGGTGATCGTCCAGACGTACTTGGAGATGGATGGATATGCGAGGAAAGTGCCTCCGGTTTCGTTCAGACCCAGAACGAACTTGTAAATGGATTGTGTGTCTGACATTGGATTTTATTCTATGTTGATTGATCTCTATTAAATATACATCTATTTGGCGGCGGAGAATTTATTCTCTTGCTTAACGCCCTTCTCTGAGACGTACGAGCTCAGAGGTTGTATATCGATGGACATAAGGCGCATGGAGTGAATTGCCAGTGTGGCACGCATAAGTGGCAATTGATCAGGGCTTCTGTTGAAAAGCAAAGTCTTGTGGTTGATGATCAAAGCACGGCCTGTGTGGCATAGCTTTGTGTATAACGTGAATTCGCGAGCCTCACACCTCGGTATGAGTCAAAAACGGGAGATGGACCGCTGGGAGAGCACGACGTTTCTTTCTAGCTAGGGTGGTGTCAGTGACCTACCAGCCCTGACATTTATATACTTTTCACCTGTGTGGTTGTTGGATATGAGGCGCCTCGGATATAGGTCTGTAAGGACCGGGAAACGTGTGTTCAGAAATTGCCAATCCTCAAAAGTAAGAGAGGACCGGCCCAGCCGATTCCAAGGATCATAGTGGGGTCCTGAGGCATTTGCTAGAGTGTCTCGAACGCGGAGAGGAGCTTGCCCCTTGCCTCGGCTCATGACGGAATCCAATTTCCAATACGTGATATTGCGGTTTTAATTGTAGAGCCTAGTATGGCGACAAGATAGATGGTACCCATGCCGCATATGATTGATATTTATGATTTGAATTGTTTTGACACTATACACCTATAGTAGTATCAAATAATGTGTTTTAAACGTATCAAGCATGCTTTGGCTATTATAAGGGAAAACCCTATCCTCCAGCTTGCGTTGCATTGTGTGATGGGACCTGGGTCTTATAACAGCTTCATTTTTCTTTATTTAGCATCGCGCTATTTGTTCTATGCACTCGTATTCTTGGGAGGAAACCCGTTCCGTGTTATACGGTGTGGTCCCTTGAGTTACCAAATTTTAAAACCAATATTAATAACTGTTTTAGTTCTCACACCAGTCACATGACTGACCTGGAGTTTATTGTTTTAACCTAAACTCTGGGTGCCCCTATTTTCCACACGGGCAGCTAGTAGTTTTGGTTTTGCAGATTTATATTCACAGGGTCCTGATTTACAGCTGGAACGATGCTCGGAAAGCTCTGTATCCGTGTATCACTTTCATTTGTGCTTTTGTATTATTTTCCGCTGCGATGTATTTAAATGTAATTTAAATATCTGATATTTGTCAAATGTAATTTATTCATTTTTACTCTGTATATTCTTGTATCTGATGGAATTGTTGTAATAACAATGAAATGTTCTTCTATATGCATTCTATTTTATCTTGTCCTCAATTCTATCCGTGCTTTCCTTCACGGGGAAGTTCGGGTCGTCTCAGTTTGGTACCAGAGCTTTGGTTTAAAGAGCTCGAGAACAAGACACATTAGAACCATACGAAAGAATTCATCAAATATTGGATTAGTAATATCCAATTAGAATGACTCGTTAGAGATAGGATCAGTAGTATCCTAGAACGAGTGTGAAGAGTATATTTTTGAAATGAAAACAATTTTGTTTTAAAATTTAAATCGCTTTATCCGTATTTGAATATTTATTTATTTGGAATATGGACAATCTAGTATATAAAGGTTTTGCATATACGCGTCATGAACGTATATTCGGAGTTTTAATATACTGGATAGATATAGAATCACATTCTAGACACCCGGGGATTATTCTTGTGATGTGGCCACATCATCAGTATTTATATTCTTGTTTCGAAGGTGTGATATCTATATACTTCCATTAGGCTGGTGTGAGAACCAAAACTAATATAGCTAGAATATATTGTTGTGAATTGGCATCAAAACATGATTTTTTGTATATATATCAAAATTATGAATTTGAAACCCTAATTCACTAATTGATTGATGTTTTGTGTTGTTTGTTTAATTGTTTGCTAATTTTGAACCATTTAGCCTAGTTGTATCAAATATTGAACTATATTGAAAATTGGTCGCATTTGCTTGCATATACATATACTTACATTGAACAGGTCATAGCAAGGAGGCTAGAGCAGAGAATAAAATTTGTTTGCCCGACAAATAGGTACATGTTTTGTAACAACCCGGAATTTTGGGGCCAATTTAAAATTTTTATTTTAGGAATTTTAGTGGATTTTAATGTTTAAAAATAATTTATTTTAAATAAGAACGACTAAGAATATATTTTAAAATGAATAAATTTAATTTAATTATAAAAAAAAGTTAGAAATAGCGTGGTAGTTTGAAAAGTCAAACTTGAACTTTGACTGACCGTACAGGATGCAAAATTTAACGGATTTTAGTGAAACCAAAAATATTGGAATCTATTTAAAAATATCTTTCCAACGAATCCGAAAAATCGAAATTTCATAGCGGAAATCAAAAGTTATGGCCAATTCAATTTTTAGAAAGGTCGCTAGGTAATTTGCATAGGTCAAAAATGCTACTTTTTGCATATAAAGGAATTTCGACTCGAAACCACTTCCATTGAGTTCGAAATGATGTTTCTGCGTTGAAAAATAGTAAACACTTATATATTTTGAGTTCCGTAAATTATTTGTTTAAAAATGTATTTTTAATATTAAATATACTGGCCTTAAAAATAGTCATTTTTCAAACAGTCTCAGAATTCGACGAAAATAATTTTGTTAGATTCGTTTCATCAAAACAAAGCTAAAAATGATTTTTTGTAATTTTTAGAATTAAAATATAATTATAATTGATTTTTTAGTGTAAACGGGCAAATTTTTTACTTTAAAAATTCATTAAAAATTCATACGAGCTCAGAATTGAACGAAATTAATTTTTATAGGTCCACAGCATCAAAACATAGCTAAATATTTTTTTCGAGAATTTTTGAAGTTAATTTGTGACCTCGGTGAATTTTCACGTACGGTATACATTAAAATATTAATAAAATAATATAATTATTCCAAAACTCATAATAAATTTCGGAATTGGGTCCTGTAACATGTTCCATTGCGTTCAGAAGGCCTCAAAACCTTAAGAACGACAGTAAGCAGGCCTAAATCGGAGTTTGTTCCAAAACGGGCCTTAATTGGGTAATTAACCTATTAAAATAATAATACAAATAGGAGAGAGAAACTAGTCCACGTTCTCTTCTTCCTCAACGCGTGTTTCAGCCGCACTCTTCATCCATGAAACCCATGAAGCTTCCAATCTTCAAACTTCAATAACTCTTTCAATTCTCAATGAAACTCGATGCTCCAATACAACTTTTCAAAGATTTTTCCGAGATCTTCAATTCTAGACCAACCCCATTTAGTATCGTTGCTTGTACCCCGCGCACCAGGCCCGTGAAGCCGCTGCGTTCATGGACCCGTCGCCGCCTGTAGGTGCAGCCGCACCCCTCCCTATTCACGGCACACGTAGACTTCTCCAAGCCGGTCCTTCTCCAACAAACGGCGTCCCATTTCATCGATCCAATCAAAAGTTATTCGAATTCAAAGATTGAAACCAAAACAAAGGTTATGAAAAATTTGATTTTTATTATTTATTTAATTTGGAAAATCGATTATAAATTCATATGAACTCTAAATCTGAAAATTTCAGAACCGGTAGAACCATATCGACGTAGGCGAGGCTTAGAAACCGATTTGGACTGATTCGGAGCAATTATGGATTGTAAATCTAAATTAGAACAAAGGTGAGATTTCTTATTTTAAAATTTTAATTAAAAATAATTGTTATGTGTGGTAAATCATTATTTATTCATTGTTAAGATTTATATGAATTGTATGTTGTACGTAATTTGATGTGAAACATCTTGTTTGTGTAGATCTGTGATGTTTGAAATTTGTTGATTATCTTATGAGTGTAATGAACCGTTGAATTGGGTGTATTCATTTCTAGCAGGATTTTTGTGTATACCAAATGTTGTGTACATGTTAGTGATAAATGAACATTTGGCAAACTTGATTATAGAATGTAAAATATCATTTTGGTGTCCAACATGTTAATTGAAATAGGAATAACATTCTTACCATCACATGATAATTGTAATAAAAATATAGACTTTTGTCAAAGCATGATATTTGAAATAAAAGTCATCATTTGTGTTAAAAACATGTTTTTGAAACAACTTATCATTTGTGTCAAAAGATTGGAAAAAAAAATTCTATAATACAAAGGTTACTTTTTTTTTATGTCACTTAGTTTATTCTAAAAAGATTTAAATAAAACATTATAATACAAGGATTTCCTTTTATATTTCACTTAGTTTCAAACTAAGAATTATGATATAAAGTGATTATGATATAAAGATTATGATAAAAGATTTCACCTTTGTACATACAATAAAAGAGGAAAATTGAAAATATGTCTCTAGGGCCATTTTAGATTATAATAAAAAGACATTTTCCTAACATGAATTTTGTTCACAAAATCAAGGACAAAAGTTTAATACATATTTTGTTTACAAAATAAAGGGAAATTGTTAACATAATTTTTTTTTACAAAACAAATGACAAAGTTTTTACTTTGATTTTTATTCTCATTTTATTTCCTTAAATAAAATTGAAACATTTATTCTGGTTTCGTTTATTTTGTTTGCAAATCAAATAAAAGGGCAATTTTAACATGTAATTTTGTTGTAAAATAAAAGACGATTTTTAACATGTAATTTTTGTTACATAACAAAAAGGACAAAGTTTTGTTAACAAAATTAAGAAGACATTTTATTTACTATTGTCTTTCTAAATAAAAGCTAAAGAGTAAAAGACATTTTGTTTGTTAAATAAAAGAACAAGGTTTAAAAGAACATTTTTTTTTATTAACATTGTTTTGTCAAATAAAAAGACAAGTTTTGGTTGCAAAATCAAAAGAGACAAAATTTTGTTAACATAATAACAAGACAAAATTTTTGTTTACATAATAAAAAGACTAGTTTTAACATTTATTTTGTTAACAAATAGAACACAAAGCTTTAACATGGATTTTGTTAGTAATGTAAAAAAAAAAGTACAAAGTTTTAACACCAATTTTGTTAATAAAATAAATGACAAGTTTTTTTTTACATTAATTTTGTTACCAAAAAAAAAAAAAAAAACAATTTTGAGCCTTATGTTTTTCTACATAATAAAATGCCAGTTTTTATCTTTATTTTTGTGAACAAAATAAAAGGGCAACTTTATCCTTAACTTTGTTAATATAATCAGAAAAGCAAGTGTTAATCCTTAAATCTGTTAACAAGTTTTACCTTTAATTTTGTTAACATTAGAAGTATGCAAATAAATTTACTTTTATTGGTCAGTTATGTTAGAAGTTAAATTTTATCATTTTAGTTAGAATATTTTATGTAAACAAAAATAGTCATTTTAGTTAGGATAATTTATGTCAGCAAAAATGAACATTTTTATGTAGGGACATACGTTGTAGATAAACATATCACTTGTCTAGAATGGTCGTGTTTATTTTATTAGCATTGACAAATTAAGGAAGTCATGTTTTTATTTGAATTGTCAAAATTAGAATTGACACAATATCGTTGTCATTTGTGCTAAATTAGTATTGATAAACCGAATAGTTGAATCATAACTGTCATTTTTGACAGATTTGTATAGCTGAATTATGGTTGTCATCTCTGACAAATTAGATTTAGAATTAGAATCATCATTTTGACAAATTACAATAATTGGACAAAATACTCATTTTGGTTAAAATAGTTTAGGCCAAACAAATTTTCATTTTTAATTAGAAATGGGTAACAAATGAAGTTATCATTTTTGTTTGTTAGGTTAAATTAGAAATTGCAACAAGTAAATTATCTTTATTTATTTGTTATGAAAAGAAAAGAGAAAAAGAAACATATTTTTCTTATGTAAAGAAAAGAGAAAAAGAAACATATTTTTCTTATGTAAAGCAAAGAGAAAAAGAAACATATTTTTCTTATGTAAAGAAAAGAGAAAACGAAACATATTTTTCTTATGTAAAGAAAAGAGGAAAAGTGTGAAAACCCGTAACTTCCCCGTAAAGGAAAGCGACGGATAGTTCGAGAAAAGCCACAACAGAAGCATACAAAAGAACATTTCATTGTATATTACAACAATGCATCAGATTACAAGAATATACAGAGTATAAAAGAATATTACACAGAAATATCAGAGATTTAAATTACATTTAAATACATAGCAGCGGAAAATAATACAATACACAACTAGAAGTAGATATGCGGATACAAAGCTTTCCGGATATCATTCCAGCTGTAAACCAGGATCCTGTGAATATAAATCTGCAAAACCCAAAACTACTAGCTGCCTGTGTCAAAATAAGGGCACCCAGAGTTTAGGTTAAAACAATAAACTCCAGGTCAGTCATGTGACTGGTGTGAGAACTAAAACAGTTATTAATCTTTATTTTCAAAGTTAGGTAAATCAAGGGACCACGCCGTATAACACGGAACGGGTTTCCTCCCAAGAATACCAGTGCATAAAAAAAACAACGCAATGCTAAATAAAGAAAAATGAAGCTGTTATAAGACCCAGGTCCCGACACACAATGCAACGCAGCCGAGGATAGGATTTTCCCTTATAACAGCCAAAGAACGCTTGATACGTTTAAAACAAATCATTTGATACTATTATAAGTGCATAGTGTATAAAACAACTTCAAATCATAAGTATAAATCATAGACGGCATAAGTGCCCCATCCCACTATGTCGCCATACTAGGCTCTACAAATAAAACCGCAGAATCACGTATTTGGAAATTGGGTTTCCATCTATGAACCGAGGCAAAAGATAGTCCTCAACCGATTCGAGACAATCTAGCCCATGTCTCAGGATCAGAACGCATCAACCCTTAAGATCGTCAGGGCCGGTCCACCGATGTGGATTATTATGCCTGAACACTACGTCTCTCCGCCCTTTGGGGCGTAAATGAGCCAACGAATGGCTCCATCGGACCCGGATCGTCCGATCTAACCAAGGCGCCTCGCAACAGCAACAACCACATAAGTCAAACTCGTCAGGGCGTGTAAAACCACTGACGCCACTTCTAGCTAGAAAGAAACGCAAGTCCTCCCTGATGTCCTCTCCCGTTTTTGGTTCATACCGGGTGTGAAACTCGCGAAGTAAACGTTACACAAAGCTACGCCACAAAGGCCTTGCCTTGATCAACACCACAAGACTTTGCTTTTCAACAGAAGCCTTGATCATTTGCCACTTAGGCATGCCACACAGGCAATTCACTCTATGCGTTTGATATCATCAATATATAACCCCTGAGCTCGTACGTCTCAGAGAAGGGCGTTAAGCAAGAGAATAAATTCTCCGCCGCCAAAACGATATATATTTAATAGAAATCAATCACACGGACTAAAATCCAATGTCAGACACACAGTCCATTTACAAGTCCGTTCTGGGGCTGAATGAAACCGGAGGCACCTAGTACCTCGCAAACCATCGATCTCCAAGTACGTCTGGACAATTACTAATTGTTTCCATCTTCTTGGGTGTACAGCCCAATCAAGATCATCAGTAATTACCCAAACGACGTGAAGACTTCTGGTCTTCGACCACCGTCTTCATCTTCGACTTATCGTCGTATCAGTTATTCAGAATGGGATAAACCCGGTCTTTCCGAATAACTCGCGTATATTTTAAATAAGTGTTACACAAACACAACATACGCCTCATTCCAATTCATTGGTCACTAACCGTAAATTAATCAAGAGAATAATTCCCCAAATATTAACCCCGAAGGCCGAAACCGACATCAGATCAATATCCAGAAAACCATTCTGCTTGGCTATCCGACAGTTAGTTTCTAAATTTCACATTCATAAGGAAAGGTTCCCATTAATTTTATCCAAGATAAATTCTTTATATTTATTCTTTAATCTATCCCTTTGAATTTCGATTCAACTAGTCGGGATTAACGAAAATTACTGAAGTAATCATTTGTTTTAATTTCCCAATCCCAACCTATTTATCCCTTGAAGTAAAACTGGTAATACTTCATATCTAACACCACAGTGTTATCGGTAAATTCAATTACCATTTCACGTTCAAATCTAATTAAAGATCTAACTATCGCCTGGAGCAAAACTGGTGATACTCCATTCTCGACCATTTCAATCTAATTAAAGATTCATTAAAACTCCACTTAGTTTTAATCGTTAACTGGGTTAAAGAATCAGTGTCATTTAAAACACAGTTCACGATAAACCCAAAATCACATTCCATTAATTATCGGGTTAAAGAACGAGTGTTATTTAAAACACTGTCCACGATAAACCCAAAAATCAATATCAATTCAATTCCAATTAAATATCATTTAATTGGTACACTTCATTAAATCTAAATAAAAAGATTTAATCTTTTCTCAACCGGGTTCAAGAACAGTGTTAGTGAAGACACCATTCACGACAAACCCAAATCACATTTGATATTCAATATAAGGCTCTGAATAGAAAATATATCGGCTTATATTCAATATCAAATTCTACGATTAACAAATGTCTTATTGGAAATAATGATATAAATATATATCTTTCAAATTTCCATAACAACATCCGTATAATCACGAATTCCAACATCGAAATATTCCGAAGACAATTTCGATTCAAATCCACTCCAATGCAATCATTGGAAATTCTGGTTATTTTTAAAACCCTTTTCAAATTCGATTTATTTATTTGAAAATAAATAGAATTATAATTCTAGTTCAAAACTAGTTCATTTCGATAAAAATCTATTTTTATCTTTTCAAATATGGAGTTTTTCATCCCAAATCTTCACAAATCATTTCTTATGATTTTACACAAATTATTGCTATTTTTAATAATTTTATCAAGGCCCGTACAGTCGATTTCCATCAATGGCCATCGAACTGCACTTACAACGACCTTTTTCAAATTTGATTTGGACGTAACTCCAAATCCAACTGTTAGATTTCAAATTTCTAATATTCATTAGAAAGCTCTTTTCGATACGAACCCAACGGTTCCGGTTTTAGGAGAATCCGACGGTCGGATCTCCCGTAATGTCCGTTTGAAATAAATGGTCGAAATTTACGAACTGCCGCAGCGCGCCGCGTTCTATTCAGGCCATTATATTATATATATAATATATATAATATATATTTCGTCGATTTCTATTTAAAACGAATTATATAAATAGTTTTAAATTCGTTTCAAAAGCAATTTTAACTTCCTTTTCAATTCAAATCAAAATTGAATTCTTCTTTATAAATTCGTTTTAAAATTCATTTCTATTCAATTCAAATTTCAATTCAATTTGAATTCATTTTCAATTCAATTCATTTCGAAATCGTTTTCAATTCATTTCATTTCGAAATCGTTTTCAATTCATTTCATTTCGAAATCGTTTTCAATTCATTTCATTTCGAAATCGTTTTCAATTCAATTCATTTCGAAATCGTTTTCAATTCAATTCATTTCGAAATCGTTTTCAATTCAACTCATTTCGTAATCGTTTTCAATTCAATTCATTTCGAAATCGTTTTCAATTCAATTCATTTCGAAATCGTTTTCAATTCAATTCATTTCGAAATCGTTTTCAATTCAATTCATTTCGAAATCGTTTTCAATTCAATTCATTTCGAAATCGTTTTCAATTCAATTCATTTCGAAATCGTTTTCAATTCAATTCATTTCGAAATCGTTTTCAATTCAATTCATTTCGAAATCGTTTTCAATTCAATTCATTTCGAAATCGTTAAAATCGATATAAATATCGTTCACGTCAAAATGGCGTCAATCTAATCAACACGGCTTCATATATTCCTTTATTCTATTCAACAAATGAATATTTATTTTTGTCAACACACGACTAATCTCAACGAATGAGTACTATCCACGTGTGACTATTTTTGTTAAATTATTTCGTTCAACACATGACTAATCTCAACGGATGAGTACAGTCAACACATGAACTGTAACAACCCGTATTTTTGAATAACATGTTATAACATAAATGGAGGCAGAATTAAACTGTAAAATCTGGGCCAGTTTAAAATCTGGGCCAGTTTAAAATCTGGGCCAGTTTAAAATCTGGGCCAGTTTAAAATCTGGGCCAGTTGAATAACATGTTATAACATAAAATCTGGGCCAGTTTAAAATTTTTATTTTGGCAATTTTAGCGAATTTTGAATATTTAAAATAGATTATTTTAAATAAAATCAACGAGAAATTTATTTTGAATAGAATTCGAACGAATATATTTATATACGTCGTAGTTAGAATATAAATAATTATATATAATTATAAAAGGAATTGAAAATGGCGCGGTAGTTCGAAAATTCGATTTCTAATTTCAAATGAATATACAGAATTCAATATAAGTCAGAATTGAACGAAACAAGAAATATTTGAATCTGTATAACTATATCTTTGTAACGAAGTTAACAAACTGAGATTTCACTTTATAAATGATAAGATATGTCCAGTTTAAAATTAGAAATAGTCGCTGTGGAATTTATATATATTTTTATATATATAAGGCCCTTAAAAATGGACATTTTGCAAACGACCTCGGATTTCGACGAAACCAGTTTTGTTGGGTCCGCAGTGTCAAATTATTGCTAGATTCCAAATTTCATAATTTTTCGAATCAATATGTGAGCGTGGCAAAAGAAAACGCGTTTGACCAGTTCCAGTTGATTTTAATCAACTGGAAATTGACCATTTTTCCAACGGTCTCAGAATTCGACGAAACTAGTTTTTTTAGGACCGTATCGTCAATACGAAGCTAGAAAATATTTTTCTGGAATTTTTCTAGTTAGATTGTGACCCCGGTAATTTGAAATGTACGTTTAAAATTCAATAAAATGATTTAAATGTAAATTTGACGAAAACAGATCGAAACGATCGAATCAGCCTATGAAACATATCCCATTGTGTTCGGAATGGGGGTATTTGGCTAGAGGCGATAGTCGTTGGGTTTGATTTGGGGTCCGGATACAAAATCATCAAAATATTGAATTAAATAATAATATAAATGATTATAAAACCCTAAGTCAAAGCCCTAGGGTTCATTAATTCCTTGGTCAAACAGTTTGCCGCCTCTACTCTTAATCGGCGACCAGAATCGTCCCAAATTAATTCCCCTTGATCTTGAAATCCACCAATTGATTTCTGAAATTATTAAAACTGAATCGAAGTACACCTCGAGGTCGATAAATCAAGCGGTCAAGATCATTTCTCATTTGGAGTTTCGCTCAGAATTTGGCCTCGAGGCGTGGTCGTTGGGGGCGGTTTTCAGGTAGGAGGGGGCCGTCGAACTGCTTATGGTCGAGGGTGAAGGTGGAGGATGTTGGCGGCTTCACGGTGGTGGGTGGTGATCAGCGGCCGATGGCCTGGAGAGGCGTGTGGCGGGAGGTTTTTGCGTGCGATGATGGGTTTTGGTGAGGTCCAGAATTGAACGAAAAAGGGAGCTGATGCTTAGGGTAATTTAAACTCTTGATTTCCTAAATTATTAATTAGGTAATTAAATTATTTAAATAAAAAAAAAACCAGATTCAAATATGAATTGTATTGTTTTTACAATACAAATTTGCTTTGTTTTTACAATATAGATTTGCAATGTTTTTGAAAAATGAAAATAAAATAAAGAAGACCCTTGCGTTAAAAATAAAAGAGAGCATTGTTTTATTTTCAGTTAGAAAAATATACCTTGTTTTTAAAGGAAAATATACGTTGTTTTGAAAAGATTGCATTGTTTCTTTTCAGTTTTAAAAGGAGAAAATGAAATAGCATTGTAAAAATATTACTTTTATACGAAATAGTTAGAAATAAAAATATGATTTTTATATGTTGAATATAGAAATAAAAATATGATTTTTATATGTTGAATATAGAAATAAATATAGAATTTTTATATATTGAACTTCGATAGAAAAATAGAATTTTTATATATTGAACTTCGATAGAAATATAGAATTTTTATATATTGAACTTCGATAGAAATATAGAATTTTTATATATTGAACTTCGATAGAAAAATAGAATTTTTATATATTGAACTTCGATAGAAATATAGAATTTTTATATATTGAACTTCGATAGAAAAATAGAATTTTTATATATTGAAAGTCGTAGTAAAAATTCGATTTTTATATATTGAATAACATAATAAAAATTCGATTTTTGCATATGTAGAGAATACGGGCGAAAGCGACAAAAAGGCGAAACGACGAAGACTTCTGCAAATGAAGAGCCGTGGAGCTAGGATAGCTATAAGTGAGAATTTCTCACCTTTCAATTTCTTTTCTAATTATATATATATACTAGGATGCAGACGGTGCTTAGTAGCACCCGACACAATCGTCCACAGACCATGGACTTGTTTGTTTGGTTGCATAGATTAGTTGAATTATTTGTTTGAATTGAATTGTTTGGTGAGATGAAATTGATTTGATTGATGTGTGAATGGCGTGGGCCTTCACTAGACCGGGGATAAGGCTAGGCCTTGTCCCGTTTCTAGTATCGTGCCGTTATGCCGCCGAAATTTTCTAAAATATGTTAGAAAAATAAAAAATATCATTTTATTTTAAAGAATGAATTGAATAGAAGTTCATATGTTGGAATAAAATGTTTTGTCGTTAAAAATATAATTTTTAACGTGAAGTGAATAAAATAAAATATTCATTTATAAACCGGACGGTTTGTTTATGTACACCTATTTGAATGACATTGATTGGGACGATAAATTTTACGCATCGCCCAACTGCACAAATAAAATATGCGTTTGATTGTTTGAAACCCCACACGGGTGTTGGGATGAAATTTGAAGTTCACTCATCCTGATTGGTTAAATGTGTCGATCGATTGATTGACAGGCTGTTATAAGCGTTGAATATCTATATTTGATGCTTATACAGTGTAGTGCACTTTGGTTGATGGTTGATTATTTTTCAAAGTAATTATATACATGTGTTGTATGAAAATCCATATAATTAACTTTATATGGTAATTGATTGGGCCTCATTCCAATTTGAAAAATAAAGAATATTATAAAATAAAAGTTTATGTGTTGACAGTACTCATTCATTGAGATTGGTCATGTGTTGAACGAAATATTTTAATATTAAAATTTACATCTTTATCGATATAAAATAAAAGTTCATGTGTTGACAGTACTCATTCATTGAGATTGGTCATGTGTTGAACGAAATATTTTAATATTAAAATTTACATCTTTATCGATATAAAATAAAAGTTCATGTGTTGACAGTACTCATTCATTGAGATTGGTCATGTGTTGAACGAAATATTTTGATAATAACAACTATTTTGAAAATAGAAATTTATGAAGCCGTGTTGATTAGATTGACGCCATTTTGACGTGAACGATATTTATATCGATTTTATTCATTTCGAAATGAATTGAATATATAACGATTTCGAAATGAATTGAATATATAACGATTTCGAAATGAATTGAATATATAACGATTTCGAAATGAATTGAATATATAACGATTTCGAAATGAATTGAATATATAACGATTTCGAAATGAATTGAATATATAATGATTTCGAAATGAATTGAATATATAACGATTTCGAAATGAATTGAATAGAAAACCAATTTGAATTGATTCGATTAGAAAACCAATATGAATTTGAATCGAATGGAAAAACCAATTTGAATTGATTCGATTAGAAAACCAATATGAATTTGAATCGAATGGAAAACCAATTTGAATTGAATTGAATTGAATTGAAAATGAATTCAAATGGAATTGAAAGCGAATTGAAATGAATTCAAATTGAATTGAAATTCGAATTGAATAGAAATGAATTTTAAAACGAATTTATAAAGAAGGATTCAATTTTGCTTTGAATTGAAATAGAAGTTGAAATAGAATTTGAAACGAATTTAAAACTATTTATATAATTCGTTTTAAATAGAAATCGACGAAATATATATTATATATATTATATATAATATAATGGCCTGAATAGAACGCGCCGCGCCGCGGCAGTTCGCGAATTTCGACCATTTATTTCAAACGGACATTACGGGAGATCCGACCGTCGGATTCTCCTAAAACCGGAACCGTTGGGTTCGTATCGAAAAGAGCTTTCTAATGAATATTAGAAATTTAAAATCTAACGGTTGGATTTGGAGATACGTCCAAATCAAATTCGAAAAAGGTCGCTGTAAGTGCAGTTCGATAGCCATTGATGGAAATCGACTGTACGGGCCTTGATAAAATTATTAAAAATAGTAATAATTTGTGTAAAATCATAAGAAATGATTTGTGAAGATTTGGGATGAAAAACTCCATATTTGAAAAGATAAAAATAGATTTTTATCGAAATGTACTAGTTTTGAACTAGAATTATAATTCTATTTATTTTTAAATAAATAAATTGAATTTGAAAAGGGTTTTAAAGATAACCAAAATTTCCAATGATTGCATTGGAGTGGATTTGAATCGAAATTGTCTTCGGAATATTTCGATGTTGGAATTCGTGATTATACAGATGTTGTTATGGAAATTTGAAAGATATATCTTTATATCGTTATTTCCAATACGACATTTGTTAGTCGTAGAATTTGATGTTGAATATAAGCCGATATATTTTCTATTCAGAGCCTTGTATTGAATATCGAATGTGATTTGGGTTTGTCGTGAATGGTGTCTTCACTAACACTGTTCTTGAATCCAGTTGAGAAAAAATTAAATCTTTTTATTTAGATTTAATGAAGTGTACCAATTAAACAATATTTAATTGGAATTGAATTGATATTGATTTTTGGGTTTATCGTGGACAGTGTTTTAAATAACGCTCGTTCTTTAACCCGATAATTAATGAATGTGACTCTGGGTTTATCGTGAACCGTGTTTTAAATGACACGGATTCTTTAACCCGGTTAAAGATTAAAACTAAGTGGAGTTTTAATGAATCTTTAATTAGATTGAATTGATCGAAAATGGAGTATCACCAGTTTTGCTCCAGGCGATAGTTAAATCTTTAATTAGATTTGAACGGGAAATGGTAATTGAATTTACCGATAACACTGTGGTGTTAGATATGAAGTATTACCAGTTTTACTTCATGGGATGAATAGGTTGGGATTGGGGAATTAAAACAAATGATTACTTCGATAAGTTTCGTTAATCCCGACTAGTTGAATCGAAATTCAAAGGATGATAAAAGAATAAATTCAGGAAATTACCTTGGATAAAATTAATGGGAACCTTTCCCTATGAATGTGAAAATTAGAAACTAACTGTCGGTTAGCTAAGCAGAATGGTTTTCTGAATATTGATCTGATGTTGGTTTCGGCCTTCGGGGTTAATGTTTGGGGAATTATTCTCTTGATTAATTTACGGTTAGTGACTGATGAATTGGAATGAGGCGTATGTTGTGTTTGTGTAACACTTATTTAAAATATACGCGAGTTATTCGGAAAGTCCGGGTTTATCCCATTCTGAATAACTGATACGACGATAAGTCGAAGATGAAGACGATGGTCGAAGACCGGAGGTCTTCACGTCGTTTGGGTAATTACTGATGATCTTGATTGGGTTGTACACCCAAGAAGATGGAAACAGTTAGTGATCGTCCAGACGTACTTGGAGATCGATGGATATGCGGGGTACTAGGTGCCTCCGGTTTCGTTCAGACCTGGAACGGACTTGTAAATGGATGGTGTGTCTGACATTGTATTCCTTTATATTGTATTTGTTGATCTCTGCTAAATATATATCTGTTTGGCGGCGGAGAATTTATTCTCTTGCTTAACGCCCTTCTCTGAGACATATGAGCTCAGAGGTTATATATTGGCAGAAATCAGTGGTACGATATGGATTGATAGTGTGGCATACTGAGATGCAGTGATCCAAACTTTTGTTGAAAAGCAAAGTTTGGTGGTTGATGATCAAAGCGCAGCTGATATAGCATGGCTTTGTGTATAGCGTTGATCCGCGAGCCTCACAGCCCGGGATGGTGGTAAACTGATGGTTTGATCAGTATACATTTTTTTTAGTGTAGTGGATTCGGTCGACCGATATTGAGCTTCGTGCTCGGAGGGATAGAGTAAGCGGTGTTTTCTCTTGCTGGGACGTAAGCCACGGTGATACTTGAGTCCCCAAAAGTGCGGATGTGCATAGCGGTGTTTTCTCTCGCTGAGACGTAAGCCGCGGTGATTTGTACTACGCGAGAGATCTTTCGAATCAGGAGCCACCATGATGGAAATCCAATTTCCGATACGTATATTTCGGCTTTATTTGTAGAGCCTAGTATGGCGACATAGTGGGATGGGGCACTCATGCCGTCTATGATTTATAT
The DNA here is from genome assembly GCA_030737875.1 of Allium sativum. Lineage (NCBI taxonomy): Eukaryota > Viridiplantae > Streptophyta > Magnoliopsida > Asparagales > Amaryllidaceae > Allium > Allium sativum. The sequence goes on from CM060918.1 coordinate 652,210,064, forward strand.
TTATGATTGAAGTTGTTTTGACACTATACACTTATTATAGTATCAAATGATTTGTTTTAAACGTATCAAGCATGTTTGGCTGTTATAAGGGAAAACCCTATCCTCGGCTGCGTTGCATTGTGTGATGGGACCTGGGTCTTATAACAGCTTCATTTTTCTTTATTTAGCATTGCGCTGCTGGTTTTATGCACTGGTATTCTTGGGAGGAAACCCGTTCCGTGTTATACGGCGTGGTCCCTTGATTTACCTAGCTTTAAAAATAAAGATTAATAACTGTTTTAGTTCTCACACCAGTCACATGACTGACCTGGAGTTTATTGTTTTAACCTAAACTCTGGGTGCCCTTATTTTCGACACGGGCAGCTAGTAGTTTTGGTTTTGCAGATTTATATTCACAGGATCCTGGTTTACAGCTGGAACGATATCCGGAAAGCTTTGTATCCGTATATCTACTTCTAGTTGTATATTGTATTATTTTCCGCTGCCATGTATTTAAATGTAATTTAAATCTCTGATATTTCTGTGTAATATTCATTTATACTCTGTATATTCTTGTAATCTGATGCATTGTTGTAATATACAGTGAAATGTTCTTTTATATGTGTTCTGTTGTGGCTTGTTCTCGAACTATCCGACGCTTTCCTTTACGGGGAAGTTGCGGGTCTTTACACGTGGTATCAGAGCTTTGGTTTACAAAGCTAGAGAACAAGACACATTAGAACCAAACGAAAGAATTCATCAGAGATTGGATTAGTAATATCCAATGAGGATGACTCGTTAGAGATGGGATCAGTAGTGTCCTAGAACGAGTCGAAAGAGTGTTGTTTTTGAAAATAAAAGTGAAAACCCACTTTGTTTTGGAAATTCAAATCTTAAGTATTCGTATTTGAATAGTCTATTTAAATTGAATTTGGGCAATCGAGTATATAAAGATTTTGCATACACGCTTAGCGGCTTGTATTCGAAGTTTTAATATATTGGGTAGATATAGAATCACATTCTAGTTGCCCGGGGATGATTCTGATGATGAGGCATCGTCATCTGTGTTGTGTTCGACTGGCGAGAGTGGGTTATCTATATATTTCCATATAGACTGGTGTGAGAACCGAAATTAGATAGGGCCTATTGTTGTGATTTAGCATCAAAAATCTGATTTTTGTATATGTATCAAAATTATGAATTTGAAACTTTAAATTCACTAATTGATTGATGTTTGTGTTGTTTGTTCATTTGTTTGCTAATTTTGAACCATTATGCCTAATTGAATGAAATATTGAATGATATTGAAAATTGGTTGCATTTGCTTGCATATACATATACTTACATTGAACAGGTCATAGCAAGGAGGCTAGAGCCAGAGAATAAAATTTGTTTGCCCGACAAATAGGTACATGTTTACTACATAATTTCCTGTTTTGTTTGGGTGATGATGATTTTATGAGCCTATTGGCTAGCCGCTTGGCTTTTTCTTTTTCTTTTTGAGATCTGAAGGACCGGGGAAGCTATTTGAAATTCCCCGATGCTCCCGGTGCAGGGGAGGTTATGGCGAAATTTTTCGAAAATTTAGGGTGTTAGCCAAATTTTTGAAAATTTGAAAATTCTCAGAAACTAAAGAGTTGGAGAATGGAAGCCAAATCGAGCGTAGAATTGATTAATCAAACCACTTTCGACTTTGTTCCTTTTCGGGGACGAAAAGTTTTAAGTGGGGGAGATTGTAACAACCCGGAAAATCTGGGCCAGTTTAAAATTTTTATTTTGGCAATTTTAGCGAATTTTGAATATTTAAAATAGATTATTTTAAATAAAATCAACGAGAAATTTATTTTGAATAGAATTCGAACGAATATATTTATATACGTCGTAGTTAGAATATAAATAATTATATATAATTATAAAAGGAATTGAAAATGGCGCGGTAGTTCGAAAATTCGATTTCTAATTTCAAATGAATATACAGAATTCAATATAAGTCAGAATTGAACGAAACAAGAAATATTTGAATCTGTATAACTATATCTTTGTAACGAAGTTAACAAACTGAGATTTCACTTTATAAATGATAAGATATGTCCAGTTTAAAATTAGAAATAGTCGCTGTGGAATTTATATATATTTTTATATATATAAGGCCCTTAAAAATGGACATTTTGCAAACGACCTCGGATTTCGACGAAACCAGTTTTGTTGGGTCCGCAGTGTCAAATTATTGCTAGATTCCAAATTTCATAATTTTTCGAATCAATATGTGAGCGTGGCAAAAGAAAACGCGTTTGACCAGTTCCAGTTGATTTTAATCAACTGGAAATTGACCATTTTTCCAACGGTCTCAGAATTCGACGAAACTAGTTTTTTTAGGACCGTATCGTCAATACGAAGCTAGAAAATATTTTTCTGGAATTTTTCTAGTTAGATTGTGACCCCGGTAATTTGAAATGTACGTTTAAAATTCAATAAAATGATTTAAATGTAAATTTGACGAAAACAGATCGAAACGATCGAATCAGCCTATGAAACATATCCCATTGTGTTCGGAATGGGGGTATTTGGCTAGAGGCGATAGTCGTTGGGTTTGATTTGGGGTCCGGATACAAAATCATCAAAATATTGAATTAAATAATAATATAAATGATTATAAAACCCTAAGTCAAAGCCCTAGGGTTCATTAATTCCTTGGTCAAACAGTTTGCCACCTCTACTCTTAATCGGCGACCAGAATCGTCCCAAATTAATTCCCCTTGATCTTGAAATCCACCAATTGATTTCTGAAATTATTAAAACTGAATCGAAGTACACCTCGAGGTCGATAAATCAAGCGGTCAAGATCATTTCTCATTTGGAGTTTCGCTCAGAATTTGGCCTCGAGGCGTGGTCGTTGGGGGCGGTTTTCAGGTAGGAGGGGGCCGTCGAACTGCTTATGGTCGAGGGTGAAGGTGGAGGATGTTGGCGGCTTCACGGTGGTGGGTGGTGATCAGCGGCCGATGGCCTGGAGAGGCGTGTGGCGGGAGGTTTTTGCGTGCGATGATGGGTTTTGGTGAGGTCCAGAATTGAACGAAAAAGGGAGCTGATGCTTAGGGTAATTTAAACTCTTGATTTCCTAAATTATTAATTAGGTAATTAAATTATTTAAATAAAAAAAAAACCAGATTCAAATATGAATTGTATTGTTTTTACAATACAAATTTGCTTTGTTTTTACAATATAGATTTGCAATGTTTTTGAAAAATGAAAATAAAATAAAGAAGACCCTTGCGTTAAAAATAAAAGAGAGCATTGTTTTATTTTCAGTTAGAAAAATATACCTTGTTTTTAAAGAAAAATATACGTTGTTTTGAAAAGATTGCGTTGTTTCTTTTCAGTTTTAAAAGGAGAAAATGAAATAGCATTGTAAAAATATTACTTTTATACGAAATAGTTAGAAATAAAAATATGATTTTTATATGTTGAATATAGAAATAAAAATATGATTTTTATATGTTGAATATAGAAATAAATATAGAATTTTTATATATTGAACTTCGATAGAAAAATAGAATTTTTATATATTGAACTTCGATAGAAATATAGAATTTTTATATATTGAACTTCGATAGAAATATAGAATTTTTATATATTGAACTTCGATAGAAAAATAGAATTTTTATATATTGAACTTCGATAGAAATATAGAATTTTTATATATTGAACTTCGATAGAAAAATAGAATTTTTATATATTGAAAGTCGTAGTAAAAATTCGATTTTTATATATTGAATAACATAATAAAAATTCGATTTTTGCATATGTAGAGAATACGGGCGAAAGCGACAAAAAGGCGAAACGACGAAGACTTCTGCAAATGAAGAGCCGTGGAGCTAGGATAGCTATAAGTGAGAATTTCTCACCTTTCAATTTCTTTTCTAATTATATATATATACTAGGATGCAGACGGTGCTTAGTAGCACCCGACACAATCGTCCACAGACCATGGACTTGTTTGTTTGGTTGCATAGATTAGTTGAATTATTTGTTTGAATTGAATTGTTTGGTGAGATGAAATTGATTTGATTGATGTGTGAATGGCGTGGGCCTTCACTAGACCGGGGATAAGGCTAGGCCTTGTCCCGTTTCTAGTATCGTGCCGTTATGCCGCCGAAATTTTCTAAAATATGTTAGAAAAATAAAAAATATCATTTTATTTTAAAGAATGAATTGAATAGAAGTTCATATGTTGGAATAAAATGTTTTGTCGTTAAAAATATAATTTTTAACGTGAAGTGAATAAAATAAAATATTCATTTATAAACCGGACGGTTTGTTTATGTACACCTATTTGAATGACATTGATTGGGACGATAAATTTTACGCATCGCCCAACTGCACAAATAAAATATGCGTTTGATTGTTTGAAACCCCACACGGGTGTTGGGATGAAATTTGAAGTTCACTCATCCTGATTGGTTAAATGTGTCGATCGATTGATTGACAGGCTGTTATAAGCGTTGAATATCTATATTTGATGCTTATACAGTGTAGTGCACTTTGGTTGATGGTTGATTATTTTTCAAAGTAATTATATACATGTGTTGTATGAAAATCCATATAATTAACTTTATATGGTAATTGATTGGGCCTCATTCCAATTTGAAAAATAAAGAATATTATAAAATAAAAGTTCATGTGTTGACAGTACTCATTCATTGAGATTGGTCATGTGTTGAACGAAATATTTTAATATTAAAATTTACATCTTTATCGATATAAAATAAAAGTTCATGTGTTGACAGTACTCATTCATTGAGATTGGTCATGTGTTGAACGAAATATTTTAATATTAAAATTTACATCTTTATCGATATAAAATAAAAGTTCATGTGTTGACAGTACTCATTCATTGAGATTGGTCATGTGTTGAACGAAATATTTTGATAATAACAACTATTTTGAAAATAGAAATTTATGAAGCCGTGTTGATTAGATTGACGCCATTTTGACGTGAACGATATTTATATCGATTTTATTCATTTCGAAATGAATTGAATATATAACGATTTCGAAATGAATTGAATATATAACGATTTCGAAATGAATTGAATATATAACGATTTCGAAATGAATTGAATATATAACGATTTCGAAATGAATTGAATATATAACGATTTCGAAATGAATTGAATAGAAAACCAATTTGAATTGATTCGATTAGAAAACCAATATGAATTTGAATCGAATGGAAAAACCAATTTGAATTGATTCGATTAGAAAACCAATATGAATTTGAATCGAATGGAAAACCAATTTGAATTGAATTGAATTGAATTGAAAATGAATTCAAATGGAATTGAAAGCGAATTGAAATGAATTCAAATTGAATTGAAATTCGAATTGAATAGAAATGAATTTTAAAACGAATTTATAAAGAAGGATTCAATTTTGCTTTGAATTGAAATAGAAGTTGAAATAGAATTTGAAACGAATTTAAAACTATTTATATAATTCGTTTTAAATAGAAATCGACGAAATATATATTATATATATTATATATAATATAATGGCCTGAATAGAACGCGCCGCGCCGCGGCAGTTCGCGAATTTCGACCATTTATTTCAAACGGACATTACGGGAGATCCGACCGTCGGATTCTCCTAAAACCGGAACCGTTGGGTTCGTATCGAAAAGAGCTTTCTAATGAATATTAGAAATTTAAAATCTAACGGTTGGATTTGGAGATACGTCCAAATCAAATTCGAAAAAGGTCGCTGTAAGTGCAGTTCGATAGCCATTGATGGAAATCGACTGTACGGGCCTTGATAAAATTATTAAAAATAGTAATAATTTGTGTAAAATCATAAGAAATGATTTGTGAAGATTTGGGATGAAAAACTCCATATTTGAAAAGATAAAAATAGATTTTTATCGAAATGTACTAGTTTTGAACTAGAATTATAATTCTATTTATTTTTAAATAAATAAATTGAATTTGAAAAGGGTTTTAAAGATAACCAAAATTTCCAATGATTGCATTGGAGTGGATTTGAATCGAAATTGTCTTCGGAATATTTCGATGTTGGAATTCGTGATTATACAGATGTTGTTATGGAAATTTGAAAGATATATCTTTATATCGTTATTTCCAATACGACATTTGTTAGTCGTAGAATTTGATGTTGAATATAAGCCGATATATTTTCTATTCAGAGCCTTGTATTGAATATCGAATGTGATTTGGGTTTGTCGTGAATGGTGTCTTCACTAACACTGTTCTTGAATCCAGTTGAGAAAAAATTAAATCTTTTTATTTAGATTTAATGAAGTGTACCAATTAAACAATATTTAATTGGAATTGAATTGATATTGATTTTTGGGTTTATCGTGGACAGTGTTTTAAATAACGCTCGTTCTTTAACCCGATAATTAATGAATGTGACTCTGGGTTTATCGTGAACCGTGTTTTAAATGACACGGATTCTTTAACCCGGTTAAAGATTAAAACTAAGTGGAGTTTTAATGAATCTTTAATTAGATTGAATTGATCGAAAATGGAGTATCACCAGTTTTGCTCCAGGCGATAGTTAAATCTTTAATTAGATTTGAACGGGAAATGGTAATTGAATTTACCGATAACACTGTGGTGTTAGATATGAAGTATTACCAGTTTTACTTCATGGGATGAATAGGTTGGGATTGGGGAATTAAAACAAATGATTACTTCGATAAGTTTCGTTAATCCCGACTAGTTGAATCGAAATTCAAAGGATGATAAAAGAATAAATTCAGGAAATTACCTTGGATAAAATTAATGGGAACCTTTCCCTATGAATGTGAAAATTAGAAACTAACTGTCGGTTAGCTAAGCAGAATGGTTTTCTGAATATTGATCTGATGTTGGTTTCGGCCTTCGGGGTTAATGTTTGGGGAATTATTCTCTTGATTAATTTACGGTTAGTGACTGATGAATTGGAATGAGGCGTATGTTGTGTTTGTGTAACACTTATTTAAAATATACGCGAGTTATTCGGAAAGTCCGGGTTTATCCCATTCTGAATAACTGATACGACGATAAGTCGAAGATGAAGACGATGGTCGAAGACCGGAGGTCTTCACGTCGTTTGGGTAATTACTGATGATCTTGATTGGGTTGTACACCCAAGAAGATGGAAACAGTTAGTGATCGTCCAGACGTACTTGGAGATCGATGGATATGCGGGGTACTAGGTGCCTCCGGTTTCGTTCAGACCTGGAACGGACTTGTAAATGGATGGTGTGTCTGACATTGTATTCCTTTATATTGTATTTGTTGATCTCTGCTAAATATATATCTGTTTGGCGGCGGAGAATTTATTCTCTTGCTTAACGCCCTTCTCTGAGACATATGAGCTCAGAGGTTATATATTGGCAGAAATCAGTGGTACGATATGGATTGATAGTGTGGCATACTGAGATGCAGTGATCCAAACTTTTGTTGAAAAGCAAAGTTTGGTGGTTGATGATCAAAGCGCAGCTGATATAGCATGGCTTTGTGTATAGCGTTGATCCGCGAGCCTCACAGCCCGGGATGGTGGTAAACTGATGGTTTGATCAGTATACATTTTTTTTAGTGTAGTGGATTCGGTCGACCGATATTGAGCTTCGTGCTCGGAGGGATAGAGTAAGCGGTGTTTTCTCTTGCTGGGACGTAAGCCGCGGTGATACTTGAGTCCCCAAAAGTGCGGATGTGCATAGCGGTGTTTTCTCTCGCTGAGACGTAAGCCGCGGTGATTTGTACTACGCGAGAGATCTTTCGAATCAGGAGCCACCATGATGGAAATCCAATTTCCGATACGTATATTTCGGCTTTATTTGTAGAGCCTAGTATGGCGACATAGTGGGATGGGGCACTCATGCCGTCTATGATTTATATTTATGATTGAAGTTGTTTTGACACTATACACTTATTATAGTATCAAATGATTTGTTTTAAACGTATCAAGCATGTTTGGCTGTTATAAGGGAAAACCCTATCCTCGGCTGCGTTGCATTGTGTGATGGGACCTGGGTCTTATAACAGCTTCATTTTTCTTTATTTAGCATTGCGCTGCTGGTTTTATGCACTGGTATTCTTGGGAGGAAACCCGTTCCGTGTTATACGGCGTGGTCCCTTGATTTACCTAGCTTTAAAAATAAAGATTAATAACTGTTTTAGTTCTCACACCAGTCACATGACTGACCTGGAGTTTATTGTTTTAACCTAAACTCTGGGTGCCCTTATTTTCGACACGGGCAGCTAGTAGTTTTGGTTTTGCAGATTTATATTCACAGGATCCTGGTTTACAGCTGGAACGATATCCGGAAAGCTTTGTATCCGTATATCTACTTCTAGTTGTATATTGTATTATTTTCCGCTGCCATGTATTTAAATGTAATTTAAATCTCTGATATTTCTGTGTAATATTCATTTATACTCTGTATATTCTTGTAATCTGATGCATTGTTGTAATATACAGTGAAATGTTCTTTTATATGTGTTCTGTTGTGGCTTGTTCTCGAACTATCCGACGCTTTCCTTTACGGGGAAGTTGCGGGTCTTTACAACCGTCTTCATCTTCGACTTATCGTCGTATCAGTTATTCAGAATGGGATAAACCCGGTCTTTCCGAATAACTCGCGTATATTTTAAATAAGTGTTACACAAACACAACATACGCCTCATTCCAATTCATTGGTCACTAACCGTAAATTAATCAAGAGAATAATTCCCCAAATATTAACCCCGAAGGCCGAAACCGACATCAGATCAATATCCAGAAAACCATTCTGCTTGGCTATCCGACAGTTAGTTTCTAAATTTCACATTCATAAGGAAAGGTTCCCATTAATTTTATCCAAGATAAATTCTTTATATTTATTCTTTAATCTATCCCTTTGAATTTCGATTCAACTAGTCGGGATTAACGAAAATTACTGAAGTAATCATTTGTTTTAATTTCCCAATCCCAACCTATTTATCCCTTGAAGTAAAACTGGTAATACTTCATATCTAACACCACAGTGTTATCGGTAAATTCAATTACCATTTCACGTTCAAATCTAATTAAAGATCTAACTATCGCCTGGAGCAAAACTGGTGATACTCCATTCTCGACCATTTCAATCTAATTAAAGATTCATTAAAACTCCACTTAGTTTTAATCGTTAACTGGGTTAAAGAATCAGTGTCATTTAAAACACAGTTCACGATAAACCCAAAATCACATTCCATTAATTATCGGGTTAAAGAACGAGTGTTATTTAAAACACTGTCCACGATAAACCCAAAAATCAATATCAATTCAATTCCAATTAAATATCATTTAATTGGTACACTTCATTAAATCTAAATAAAAAGATTTAATCTTTTCTCAACCGGGTTCAAGAACAGTGTTAGTGAAGACACCATTCACGACAAACCCAAATCACATTTGATATTCAATATAAGGCTCTGAATAGAAAATATATCGGCTTATATTCAATATCAAATTCTACGATTAACAAATGTCTTATTGGAAATAATGATATAAATATATATCTTTCAAATTTCCATAACAACATCCGTATAATCACGAATTCCAACATCGAAATATTCCGAAGACAATTTCGATTCAAATCCACTCCAATGCAATCATTGGAAATTCTGGTTATTTTTAAAACCCTTTTCAAATTCGATTTATTTATTTGAAAATAAATAGAATTATAATTCTAGTTCAAAACTAGTTCATTTCGATAAAAATCTATTTTTATCTTTTCAAATATGGAGTTTTTCATCCCAAATCTTCACAAATCATTTCTTATGATTTTACACAAATTATTGCTATTTTTAATAATTTTATCAAGGCCCGTACAGTCGATTTCCATCAATGGCCATCGAACTGCACTTACAACGACCTTTTTCAAATTTGATTTGGACGTAACTCCAAATCCAACTGTTAGATTTCAAATTTCTAATATTCATTAGAAAGCTCTTTTCGATACGAACCCAACGGTTCCGGTTTTAGGAGAATCCGACGGTCGGATCTCCCGTAATGTCCGTTTGAAATAAATGGTCGAAATTTACGAACTGCCGCAGCGCGCCGCGTTCTATTCAGGCCATTATATTATATATATAATATATATAATATATATTTCGTCGATTTCTATTTAAAACGAATTATATAAATAGTTTTAAATTCGTTTCAAAAGCAATTTTAACTTCCTTTTCAATTCAAATCAAAATTGAATTCTTCTTTATAAATTCGTTTTAAAATTCATTTCTATTCAATTCAAATTTCAATTCAATTTGAATTCATTTTCAATTCAATTCATTTCGAAATCGTTTTCAATTCATTTCATTTCGAAATCGTTTTCAATTCAATTCATTTCGAAATCGTTTTCAATTCATTTCATTTCGAAATCGTTTTCAATTCAATTCATTTCGAAATCTTTTTCAATTCAATTCATTTCGAAATCGTTTTCAATTCAACTCATTTCGTAATCGTTTTCAATTCAATTCATTTCGAAATCGTTTTCAATTCAATTCATTTCGAAATCGTTTTCAATTCAATTCATTTCGAAATCGTTTTCAATTCAATTCATTTCGAAATCGTTTTCAATTCAATTCATTTCGAAATCGTTTTCAATTCAATTCATTTCGAAATCGTTTTCAATTCAATTCATTTCGAAATCGTTTTCAATTCAATTCATTTCGAAATCGTTTTCAATTCAATTCATTTCGAAATCGTTAAAATCGATATAAATATCGTTCACGTCAAAATGGCGTCAATCTAATCAACACGGCTTCATATATTCCTTTATTCTATTCAACAAATGAATATTTATTTTTGTCAACACACGACTAATCTCAACGAATGAGTACTATCCACGTGTGACTATTTTTGTTAAATTATTTCGTTCAACACATGACTAATCTCAACGGATGAGTACAGTCAACACATGAACTGTAACAACCCGTATTTTTGAATAACATGTTATAACATAAATGGAGGCAGAATTAAACTGTAAAATCTGAATCAAGGGAAACGGGCTATGCCATTGCGTTCGTCTCGGAAAAATACGCGAAATAGAGTCCGAGTTTTCGAAAATCGGAGTCCGTATAACCAAGCTATGGCCTCGCGAAGTTTCACGAAAAATTCCCAAATTAAAGTATACTTAATTAAGTGAAATGGGTTGCGCAGAGAAATATATATATATATTGATATATATATATATATATAATTGAAAATTAAATAAATATGCAAAAATGTTCAAAACAGCGAATTGGGAGAGGGGAATAACCGAACCGGCCGATTTTTGAGGTCGACCCGAGCCCGCTGGGTCGAATAGGGCTTAATCCAGGGTGTTTGGCTGTCAACCCGTGGGCCGATTCGCTTAAGTGCAGATTTTGCATTTGAATGGTTCTCATGGTCCATCTTTAATCTAAAGGCCCTAGATGGTTCCTACACTTGACTTCTTCCCCAAGACATGCTTTGATGGCTTGGATTGAATCTAGGGTTAATCCTATGGCCTAAAACACTTGCCTAATCTATAAATAAGACCCTAACCTACCCTAAATCATCATTATTCATTCATACAACTAAACTATGGCAAAATCAATCCTCTTATGGCCTCCACTCTCTTCATAAAATTCCTAAATAAATTCCTAAGTGATTTTCCATGCATACAAGTGTTTTCAAACTTGTATGAGCATCATTAGCTTGCATTCAAGTCAAGTTTATATATTTGCATCATAAAGAAAGAGTCTTGATCATTTTGGCTCAAGGGTTTTGCTTGCATTTTGGGTTTAATTGATTTCATAAGGGCTTTGTCATATTTTTGTGACTTCTTAAGCATTGTAAGCCCTATTCCTTTCATACTTAAACTCTAAAGTTAAATGTATGATATGCAAGTTGTCATATGTTATGCAAGTTTGTTTATGCAAGTATGATATGCAAGTTGTCATATGTTATGCAAGTTTGTTTATGCAAGTATGATATGCAAGTTGTCATATGTTATGCAAGTTTGTTTATGCAAGTATGATATGCAAGTTGTCATATGTTATGTAAGTTTGTTTATGCAAGTATGATATGCAAGTTGTCATATGTTATGCAAGTTTTATTATGCAAGTTTGTTATGCAAGTGTCATATGATATGCAAGTATGTTATGCAAGTTTGGGATGGTCATATGGTTCATGTTATCATGTTATGCAAGCTTATTTTGAGTATGTGAACATAAAGCTTCAAGCTTTATGCCAAAGGTTGCGTTTTGGCAACATGTAAGTTATCATATCACTTATGATAACTTGCATGTGAGGCTAAATGCGAACTTGTGGCCATTCTTACATGTCATTTAGCACCATGTATCATGAATATGCCAAGCTTAGTTTTATGCATGCTTTTTGGGCCTAAAAATGTAATATGCAAGTGTATGAACACATGAACCTTTCATATGCCACCATGTTGAACTTGTGGCTTTAACATTTTTATGTCATGATTATGCCAAGTTCCCTCTTTTTATCCTTTATGCGCTATTGCGATATGTAAGCGATGGGATTGCGTTTGGGGTTGGGTAAACTTAAAAGACATAAAAACATAAGCTTAGGAATTTACCTATTAAGTTAGGTCTACCCATTGGGAATTTACCTATTAAGTTAGGTCTACCCAATTGCTTGAAAATTTGTAGCATGTTTTGGAAATATGATTGACATAACACTTAGAAAAGATAAGTGTGGCCAACTCGAGGTTGGGTTGAGTTTGTAGCGTAAACCTACCCGGAACCGACCGGCTTAACTAGTTGCTACAAACAATAGGACCCAATGTGAGAAGTTGGTCAAGTTGTACCTTGAACCCGAGGTTAGACCTAGTTGTGGTGTAAAGCTACCCGGAACCGACCGGCCTAACTAGTGACCACAACAAAGTCGAATGTGAGAGGTTAAGGCACATTAATTAATTAATGCCTCATGATTAGGGTTAAGTCATGGTCCACTTAATACTTATCCAATTTAGACATGGGGGATTAACGGGGTTAAGTCAGCCTACACTTAACCAATCTGAACTCGGTAATTTCGCGGGGTTAAGTTGAATAATACTTAACCAATCCAACTCAGTAATTTGATAAGGCTGAGAACCAATTTGATACCTGGTCTGGATAAACTAACTTGATTGATAAATTAAACGAACCTGTTTTGCGGATCTGTAGGACCCACATCAAGTTAGGCAAGTTTGTAAATCTGTTATCTGATCCGTTAGTCTGAAAACTGGTCTCTGAACTTTGTATATTTGAACTCTGTTAATAAGTTAATCTGAATCTGATAGTCTGGGGACACAAGGGGGAATACTTGTGTCATCTGTTGTTTGGGACCCATATTAGTCAGTAACCCTTTCTGTTATCAAAACTTTGACCAAACTGTAGGTAGGGTCCGGGCACGCTTACTGAACTAATTATAAGTGGTTCATTCTGACAATGGCGATGGGTGTTGATGGTGCATTCCAACCGGGTCATGTGCGTGCATGGATCCCGGTCTGCCTCTGAGGATGTAAGCCGCCGTGACATCTGTAAATATGCCTGTGCCAATTGGTTGCCACTTTAGGGAGTGATACACCCTATCGTAGGGCCGACACAGGGTATTTATGTATTAGGGAGCCGATCGCTTGGGTAGGATTTAGGGTACACTTAGCTCTGTCTGGTTCTGTTGGTACCGTCTGTTTTGTTGGGTGGCAACACCCGTCTGTTTCTACGTGGTACCGTTCTGTTAGGGTGGTAAAGGCCCATTATTGTTAGCATTCCGTTTTTGTACTTTATTCGCTAGGGTAGTAAAGGCCCATTATTGTTAGCATTCCGTTTCTGTACTTTATCTGTTAGGATGATAAAAGCCCATTTTTCCCAAACTCTATTTCTGTATGGACCATTCTTTTCCGTTCTGTTCGGTGTGAACATTGGGGTAACACCCAATACTGTTATACTAGTATTGGTACTAAGAAGTTGGATCTTGACTTAGGTCAACACCTGGTATTGGGACAAGCTTGGGCCAAGGGTTCAATACTTGTTTATTCAAGTCATGTTAGTTTGCTAGTACACCTGTGGTGTAAAAACCTTAATCCTGATTATGCGATGACACCTTTATCTGCTTGGTTAGTTAATCATCATGCTAGTATGTTATTATCCTTATGTTCATACCTGCTGCTCATGTCAGTTAACTTTATCAGTTTACATTGATTGTAGTAGGGCTTACTCAGTCTTTTTGACTGACCTGTTTTCTTTCGCCTCTTTTCTTCCGTTTCCCCCCCCCCCCCAGGTTCTCAGGGAGGGAATACAGGAGCTTAGCTTGGACCTTAGCTGTTTTTCTTGGATAGCTCATGTATGCTTTGGACTTGAGCTTGCTATGGTTTTTCCATTTGGGGATAGCTACTTTATGTTTTCCTTTTCAGTTTTCAGATGATGTGGTTTTATGTACTAGACTTGTTTATTTGGAAAATTGACATTGTGTTGTACCAGACTTGTTTTGAAATGGTTTAAAATCTTCCGTTGTTTTATCTATGTTATTTACTCTGTTTACATATATACATATGTTCTTGTTCTGCCTTGATATATCATTATGCATGTTTACCTGATTCAAACGCCCCTCCAAAGTCAGAGTGCTTGCAAGAGTCACCCTGGCGGAGGTGGGGTGTTACATTTGGTATCAGAGCATATGGTACGAGAAGGAACAAAAAAAAAAAAGCTTTTAGAAAACTTTTGGAAAACTATTTTCAAAACCAAGTATAAAGTATTTTCCAAAGAAAAGTCTAGTTTATTTTAAAGGCTATTCCCCAAAATACCATTAGCAAAAATCCCTTCGTTTTTCTCTATTCTGAATCTGTCTTTTTCTTCATTTTCAGTATGGCCGATAACCTTGCTATTCCGGAGGGAGTACACGTACCTGTTTGGTATAGGAGACTTTTGGAGGCTAGGGCGACCGAAGCCGGCCCCGCAGATGTCCCTCCTCCTCCTCCTCCAGTAGTTAATGTTCCTCCTCCTGTAGTTAATGTTCCTCCTCCTCCTGTCGCTGAGGTTCCTCTTCCTCCTCCCCCTCAGCATCCTCAAGTGGACTTCGCAAAGACTTGCAAAGATTTCAAAGCAATGGGTGGCAAGAACTTTCAAGGCACTGAGACTTTTGTGGAGGCCAAAAATTGGTTGAAAGAGAGCGAGGATTTGTTTGCTATCTTTGGGTTAGACAATCAGAGGAAGCTCTTGTTGGCGGTTTGGCTTATGAAGGATGAAGCCGCTTATTTGTGGGAAGTCACCAATGGTACTAGGCCTGTGGAGACTTGGGCCGATTTCAGGACAAGATTCAGGCTTAAGTTTCTGTCTTCTACTGAAGAGAATTTGCAAATGGAAAGGTTTATTGCTTTGAAGCAAGGAGACATGTCTGTTAAAGAATATGTGAACAAGTTCAATCAGTTAGCTCGTTTTGGCTTGGATATGGTGAGTACTACTCAGAAGAAGGCTCTTCGTTTTGCTAGAGGATTGAATGAGCCGTTACAGGAGTTAGCTATGTCTCATGTGCCCATGGGGGCCACGTTTGAGAGTTTGGTAGATATGGCCCTACTCAATGAAGAGAACAAGAGTGGAAAGAAGGAGGTCAAGGTGAATGAGTCTCAAAACAAGAAAACGGGGCCCAAAAAGGAAATGCAAAAGAAGGAGGAGAAGTCTGAAGATAAGAAGGAAAAGAAGTGCTTTACTTGTGGAAGCTCAACCCATCTAAACAAGGATTGCAGAAAGAGGAAGGGCACTTTCTTTAACTGTGGAGAGATGGGACACTTCACTAGGGACTGCCCGAAGAAGAAAGGGACTACATCGGAAGGAACGGTGAATACTCACATGGCGGGTGAATAGATTAGGGCTAGAATAATTTGTCTGTAGGATGTTTAATTTTCCTTGTCTAATTTTCAGTTTGAAACTCTTTTTCTGGTATTTTGATTCTGTAATGGAAACTCAGTACTTTAATGCTAGTCTTGCTTCTGATCTGGTAATAGTCTCAAACTCCCTGAGAGTTATAACTCATCTGTTTGTGATAAATTGGGATTTGAGAGTATCTGTGTTGGGCATAAGGATGACTATGACGAATACATTCTGGGTTTCTACCATGCTTAGTTTCCTAAGAATCGTTTGGGGAAAATCTGATCTGTACTAGTAGTCTGTAAGTATATGTACCAAGTTTTTGTTTTATTTGTACTCGCTTCCATCACTCGACTGTATCTTGTTGAGATAGGAATCCTATGGATGTAAACATGTGTTTGAGACATGTTCTGTTTGATGGTTGCAAGTGGATGCAAGTGGTTGCTAGTGGTTGCTCGTGGATGCATAAACACACACTAGGCACTAGATCGGCTTGAAATACACTCTCATATTGCATATGGACGTGTGTACATTTTCAATTCTTATGGTTGCAAGATGGTTGATTTGGCACATGGATGTTGCATATGGATGTATGTTATGTGCACACATATAGATGCTATACATTATGTTAGGAATTGCATACATATGGATTCATTTCACTAACATAATTTGCATTGATGATATTTGCATTAGATAAGTACATATACACACACCTTTGCATATGTTCATACAACATTTAGAATCTAGTAAGGACAATGATTGCTCATGGATGGTGTTTTGAGTAGATGGATGTTGGATGGTAGGATACGTTCTTCCTAACTTGGAGATTTCGGGGACGAAATCCTTTAAGGAGGGAAGAATGTAACAACCCGTATTTTTGAATAAAATGTTATAACATAAATGGAGGCAGAATTAAACTGTAAAATCTGAATCAAGGGAAACGGGCTATGCCATTGCGTTCGTCTCGGAAAAATACGCGAAATGGAGTCCGAGTTTTCGAAAATCGGACTCCGTATAACCAAGCTATGGCCTCGCGAAGTTTCACGAAAAATTCCCAAATTAAAGTATACTTAATTAAGTGAAATGGGTTGCGCAGAGAAATATATATATATATTGATATATATATATATATATAATTCAAAATTAAATAAATATGCAAAAATGTTCAAAACAGCGAATTGGGAGAGGGGAATAACCGAACCGGCCGATTTTTGAGGTCGACCCAAGCCCGCTGGGTCGACTAGGGCTTAATCCAGGGTGTTTGGCTGTCAACCCGTGGGCCGATTCGCTTAAGTGTAGATTTTGCATTTGAATGGTTCTCATGGTCCATCTTTAATCTAAAGGCCCTAGATGGTTCCTACACTTGACTTCTTCCCCAAGACATGCTTTGATGGCTTGGATTGAATCTAGGGTTAATCCTATGGCCTAAAACACTTGCCTAATCTATAAATAAGACCCTAACCTACCCTAAATCATCATTATTCATTCATACAACTAAACTATGGCAAAATCAATCCACTCATGGCCTCCACTCTCTTCATAAAATTCCTAAATAAATTCCTAAGTGATTTTCCATGCATACAAGTGTTTTCAAACTTGTATGAGCATCATTAGCTTGCATTCAAGTCAAGTTTATATATTTGCATCATAAAGAAAGAGTCTTGATCATTTTGGCTCAAGAGTTTTGCTTGCATTTTGGGTTTAATTGATTTCATAAGGGCTTTGTCATATTTTTGTGACTTCTTAAGCATTGTAAGCCCTATTCCTTTCATACTTAAACTCTAAAGTTAAATGTATGATATGCAAGTTGTCATATGTTATGCAAGTTTGTTTATGCAAGTATGATATGCAAGTTGTCATATGTTATGCAAGTTTGTTTATGCAAGTATGATATGCAAGTTGTCATATGTTATGCAAGTTTGTTTATGCAAGTATGATATGCAAGTTGTCATATGTTATGCAAGTTTTATTATGCAAGTTTGTTATGCAAGTGTCATATGATATGCAAGTATGTTATGCAAGTTTGGGATGGTCATATGGTTCATGTTATCATGTTATGCAAGCTTATTTTGAGTATGTGAACATAAAGCTTCAAGCTTTATGCCAAAGGTTGCATTTTGGCAACATGTAAGTTATCATATCACTTATGATAACTTGCATGTGAGGCTAAATGCGAACTTGTGGCCATTCTTACATGTCATTTAGCACCATGTATCATGAATATGCCAAGCTTAGTTTTATGCATGCTTTTTGGGCCTAAAAATGTAATATGCAAGTGTATGAACACATGAACCTTTCATATGCCACCATGTTGAACTTGTGGCTTTAACATTTTTATGTCATGATTATGCCAAGTTCCCTCTTTCTATCCTTTATGCGCTATTGCGATATGTAAGCGATGGGATTGCGTTTGGGGTTGGGTAAACTTAAAAGACATAAAAACATAAGCTTGGGAATTTACCTATTAAGTTAGGTCTACCCATTGGGAATTTACCTATTAAGTTAGGTCTACCCAATTGCTTGAAAATTTGTAACATGTTTTGGAAATATGATGGACATGACACTTAGAAAAGATAAGTGTGGCCAACTCGAGGTTGGGTTGAGTTTGTAGCGTAAACCTACCCGGAACCGACCGGCTTAACTAGTTGCTACAAACAATAGGACCCAATGTGAGAAGTTGGTCAAGTTGTACCTTGAACCCGAGGTTAGACCTAGTTGTGGTGTAAAGCTACCCGGAACCGACCGGTCTAACTAGTGACCGCAACAAAGTCTAATGTGAGAGGTTAAGGCACATTAATTAATTAATGCCTCATGATTAGGGTTAAGTCATGGTCCACTTAATACTTAACCAATTTAGACATGGGGGATTAACGGGGTTAAGTCAGCCTACACTTAACCAATCTGAACTCGGTAATTTCGCGGGGTTAAGTTGAATAATACTTAACCAATCCAACTCAGTAATTTGATAAGGCTGAGAACCAATTTGATACCTGGTCTGGATAAACTTACTTGATTGATAAATTAAACGAACCTGTTTTGCGGATCTGTAGGACCCACATCAAGTTAGGCAAGTTTGTAAATCTGTTATCTGATCCGTTAGTCTGAAAACTGGTCTCTGAACTTTGTATACCTGAACTCTGTTAATAAGTTAATCTGAATCTGATAGTCTGGGGACACAAGGGGGAATACTTGTGTCATCTGTTGTTTGGGACCCATATTAGTCAGTAACCCTTTCTGGTATCAAAACTTTGACCCAACTATAGGTAGGGTCCGGGCACGCTTACTGAACTAATTATAAGTGGTTCATTCTGATAATGGCGATGGGTGTTGATGGTGCATTCCAACCGGGTCATGTGCGTGCATGGATCCCGGTCTGCCTCTGAGGATGTAAGCCGCCGTGACATCTGTAAATATGCCTGTGCCAATTGGTTGCCACTTTAGGGAGTGATACACCCTATCGTAGGGCCGACACAGGGTATTTATGTATTAGGGAGCCGATCGCTTGGGTAGGATTTAGGGTACACTTAGCTCTGTCTGGTTCTGTTGGTACCGTCTGTTTTGTTGGGTGGCAACACCCGTCTATTTCTGCGTGGTACCGTTCTGTTAGGGTGGTAAAGGCCCATTATTGTTAGCATTCTGTTTTTGTACTTTATCCGCTAGGGTAGTAAAGGCCCATTATTGTTAGCATTCCGTTTCTGTACTTTATCTGTTAGGATGATAAAAGCCCATTTTCCCCAAACTCTATTTCTGTATGGACCATTCTGTACCGTTCTGTTCGGTGTGAACATTGGGGTAACACACAATACTGTTATACTAGTATTGGTACTAAGAAGTTGGATCTTGACTTAGGTCAACACCTGGTATTGGGACAAGCTTGGGCCAAGGGTTCAATACTTGTTTATTCAAGTCATGTTAGTTTGCTAGTACACCTGTGGTGTAAAAACCTTAATCCTGATTATGCGATGACACCTTTATCTGCTTGTTTAGTTAATCATCATGCTAGTATGTTATTATCCTTATGTTCATACCTGCTGCTCATGTCAGTTAACTTTATCAGTTTACATTGATTGTAGTAGGGCTTACTCAGTCTTTTTGACTGACCTGTTTTCTTTCGCCTCTTTTCTTTCGTTTCCCCCCCCCCCCTCCCGCAGGTTCTCAGGGAGGGAATACAGGAGCTTAGCTTGGACCTTAGCTGTTTTTCTTGGATAGCTCATGTATGCTTTGGACTTGAGCTTGCTATGGTTTTTCCATTTGGGGATAGCTACTTTATGTTTTCCTTTTCAGTTTTCAGATGATGTGGTTTTATGTACTAGACTTGTTTATTTGGAAAATTGACATTGCGTTGTACCAGACTTGTTTAGAAATGGTTTAAAATCTTCCGTTGTTTTATCTATGTTATTTACTCTGTTTACATATATACATATGTTCTTGTTCTGCCTTGATATATCATTATGCATGTTTACCTGATTCAAACGCCCCTCCAAAGTCAGAGTGCTTGCAAGAGTCACCCTGGCGGAGGTGGGGTGTTACATGAACCTTTATTTTATAATATTCTTTATTTTCTAAATTGGAATGAGGCCCAATCAATTACCATATAAAGTTAATTATATGGATTCCATACAACAAATGTATATAATAGCAACGATAGATAATCAACCATCAACCAAAGTGCACTACACTGTATAAGCATCAAATATAGATATTTAACGCTTATAACAGCCTATCAATCAATCGATCGACATATTTAATCAATCAGGACGAGTGAACTTCATATTTCATCCCAACACCCATGTGGGGTTTTCAAACAATCAAACACAGATTTTAGTTGTGCAGTTGGGCGATGTGTAAAATTTATCGACCCAATCAATATCAGTCAAATCAGTGTATATAAACAAATCGGCCGATTTGTTTATAAATATTTATTTATTCACTTTCACGTTAAAAATTATATTTTTAACGATAAAACATTTTATTCAACCTATGAATATTCTATTCGGTTCATTTATTCAATAAAATGATATTTTTATTTTTCTAACATATTTTAGAAAATTTCGGCGGCATAACGGCACGATACTAGAAACGGGACAAGGCCTAGCCTTATCCCCGGGCTAGTGAAGGCCCACGCCATTCACACATCAATCAAATCAATTTCATTTCACCAACCAATTCAAATTTCAATCAAATAATATAACCAACTACACAACCAAACAATTTAACAAACAAGCCATCCATGGTCTGTGGATGACGGGTGTCGGGTGCTACTAAGCACCGTCTGCATCCTAGTATATATATATAGCTAGAAAAAAAGAAATTGAAAGGTGAGAAATTCTCACCGTTAGCTATCCTAGCTCCACGGCACTTCATTTATAGAAATCTTCATCGTTATTGCATCTTTGTCATCTTCGTTGCCCGTAGCCACTACATATATAAAAATCACATTTTTATATACTGATGTCTTTAAAATAAAAATCACATTTTTATTTATTCACTTCAATTTAAAAATCATATTTTTATAATCACTTCATATATTTAAAAATCGAAGTTTTTATTCCATTTTTCAATATATAAAAATCGAATTTTTACTACTATGTTATATAGATAAAACTATATTTTTATCACGCTATTTTCCATATAAAGATTTCGCCTTTTCAAATTTAAAGATTTCGCCTTTATAAAAACATAGACTTCGCCTTTTCAAAAATAAAGATTTCGCCTTTTAAAATATGAAGTTTTCGCCTTTTAAAATATGAAGTTTTCGCCTTTTTAAAATATGAAGTTTTCGCCTTTTAAAATATGAAGTTTTCGCCTTTTAAAATATGAAAAATCTGAACTTTTACGAAAGCAAAAATCCTATTTTTAAATAACCAAAGATCCTCTTTTTAAAATATTTTCTATAAATAAGAACTGACTTTTAAACAATATTTTATTTAAATAAAAACTGATTTTCAAAATAAATATGAATATAATTTACTGTTATTTTTTTCAGAATTAAAATCGAATAAGAAAAAAAAAACTTACAGTATACGGCGAGGTGGGGGGGCTTGTCCACGTCATCGCAGGGGGTGGGGGCGCGTCGGAGTGCGGTCAGGCGGGTAGAGACGTTGGAGGCGGTGGTGGGATCTCTAGGGTTTGGGAGGCCTGGGGGATCTCGTTCGTGCTTCAACGGAGAGGGAGGGAGAGAGGACCGAGCGCGAGAGGAGAGGGGGGGGTTCCTGGTGGAGGGCGAGGCCGTAGGGTCCAGGCGACGGCGATGGTTATGGCGGTTTTCCGCCTCCGCCCCTTTTTTTTTTCGTTTCTGAAATGATACGGGGGGGGGGGGGAGGGCAGAGTGATTTAAGGAGGGAAGAGATATATTTTTTTATTTATTTTATTATTTAATTATTAAATTTATATTCTCATAAAGTAACTTTTCCTGTCGACTTCAGAATCGAACCCACCGCCTGTCGTCCATAGCGTTTTACCCCCATTCAGAACACAATGGGATATGTATCGCAAGCCGATTCGGCTGTTACAATCGATTTCCGTTGAATTTACATTTAAATCATTATATTGAATTTTAAACTTACATTTCAAATTACCGGGGTCACATACTAACTCTATAAATTCCATAAAAATATTTTCTAGCTTCGTATTGACGATACGGTCCTAACAAAACTAATTTCTTCGAATTCTGAGACCGTTTGAAAAATGGCCATTTTCCAGTCGATTAAAATCAACTAAAACTGGTCAAACGCGTTTTCCTTTGCCACGCTCACATATTGATTCGAAAAATTATGAAATTTAAAACCTAGCAATAATTTGACATCACGGATCCAACAAAACTGGTTTCGTCGAAATCCGAGGTCATTTGCAAAATTTCCATTTTTAAGGGCCTGAATTCCATAGCGACTATTCAGAATTTTCAACTGGACATATCTTTTGATTCCCGCTATGAAATTTTGATTTTTCAGATTCGTTGGAAAGATATTATCAATTAGATCCTAATGTTTATGGTTTCACTAAAATCCGGATTGTTTTGCACTCGGTACATTCAATTGAAGTTTGAAATTGAATTATCGAACTACCGCGCCATTTTCAATTCCTTTTATAATTGTATATAATTATTTATATTCTAACGAGGACGAATATAAATATATACGTTTGAATTATATTCAAAAATAAATTTCTAATCGATATTATTTAAAATAATTCATTTTAAATAATCAAAATCCGCCAAAATTGCCAAAATAAAAATTTTAAACTGGCCCAGATTTTCGGGTTGTTACAATCTCCCCCACTTAAAACTTTTCGTCTCCGAAAAGGAACAAAGTCGAAAGTGGTTTGATTAATCAACTCTACGTTCGATCTGGCTTCCATTCTCCAACTTTTTAGTTTCTGAGAATTTTCAAAAATTTCAAAAATTTGGCTAACACCCTAAATTTTCGAAAAATTTCGCCATAACCTCCCCTGCAATGGGAGCATCGGGGAATTTCAAATAGCTTCCCCGGTCCTTCAGATCTCAAAAAGAAAAAGAAAAAGCCAAGCGGCTAGCCAATAGGCTCATAAAATCATCATCACCCAAACAAAACATTAAATTATGTAGTAAACATGTACCTATTTGTCGGGCAAACAAATTTTATTCTTCGGCTCTAGCCTCCTTGCTATGACCTGTTCAATATAAGTATATGTATATGCAAGCAAATGCGACCAATTTTCAATACAATTCAATATTTGTTTCAATTAGGCTAAATGGTTCAAAATTATCAAACAAATAAACAAACAACACAAACATCAATCAATTAGTGAATTTAACGTTTCAAATTGATAATTTTGATATATATAAAGAAAATCATGTTTTGATGCCAAATCACAACAATGTATTCTAGCTATATTAGTTTTGGTTCTCACACCAGTCTAATGGAAATATATAAAAAATCAAACCTTCGAAACTCGAACATAAATGTTGATGATGCGATCGCTATCAACAATATCATCTTCGGGCGACTAGAGTGTGATGCTATATCTATCCAATATATTAAAACTTCGAATACACGCGGATCAGACGTATACGCAAAATCTTTATATACAGGACTGTCCAACTCAATATAAATAGATAATCAGATACGAATAATTGATTTAAATTTTCAAAACAAAAATTGTTTTCATTTGAAAAATATACTCTTCACACTCGTTCTAGGATACTACTGATCCCATCTCTAACGAGCATTCTAATTGGATATTACTAATCCAATATCTGATGAATTCTTTCGCATGGGTCTAATGTGTCTTGTTCTCTAGCTTTGTAAACCAAAGCTCTGATACCAACTGTGAAAACCCGTAACTTCCCCGTAAAGGAAAGCGACGGATAGTTTGAGAACAAGCCACAACAGAAGCATACAAAAGAACATTTCATTGTATATTACAACAATGCATCAGATTACAAGAATATACAGAGTATAAAAGAATATTACACAGAAATATCAGAGATTTAAATTACATTTAAATACATAGCAGCGGAAAATAATACAATACACAACTAGAAGTAGATATGCGGATACAAAGCTTTCCAGATATCATTCCAGCAGTAAACCAGGATCCTTGTAACACCCCACGTCCGTTAGTGTCACTCACAAAGGGAATGCACTAAGTTCTGTGGAGCATTTTGGGTAAAAGATGCAGATAAATTACAAGACAGACAAATTATTAAACATTGGAAAATAGAACTTTGCTTTATTGATAAAATAGTCTGTACAAGATTCTTTTACAATATCAGAGTATCATCTGTCTTTATAAAATAAAGAAGCATGAAAATACATTTATATATTCCCCAATGTAGCAAGAGCCATCCATAGCATCTGGAAGAGAATCCAAAGACATCTTCGTCAAAGCTTCAAGCTGGGAAAGAGCAACGGTCCAGTCTAATCCTGAGTTATACTATTCCCTCCTCAACTACCTGGGGGGGGGAACGGAAGAAAAGAAGACGAAAGAAAAACAGAGTCAGACATAAAGCCTGAGTAAGTTCAGTAACTTCTAGCATGTGAACATGGAAAAACAAAACGACATGAATTAACTGAATACAAGATTACACCATGACGATAAGGTCAACAAGATTAGACATGGTAGTCACAAGATATGCTAAGATGACTGGATACGCTCTAATACTTTCGCAGCTTCTCTATTTCCTTGTTATACTGGTTTCTATATCTCTGCACCACCTAACTAGTGTTCAACTAGTAACGATAACGTGATCCCAACCCCTGTAGTTTCCATTGCCTTCAGGCATACATTTATTATTTATTACCTAGATCTAGTCTAGGGTTTTCTATCAAGTGCTTTCTAGATTTAACTATAGTTTTACACTATCTGCTGAACGCTTTTCGAGTTCAGGGTTTATGCCACCTAGTCCAACTAGGGATTACGCTACCTGTCGAACAATGCCCCCAAGTCTAGGACACACTACCTAGAGTGGTATATGTTCCTAGGCTTCCCCACGCATGTATCGCGAATCGTTATCGCTTGTCTAGATGCACATGTCCTGTAATGTGCGATCCGAGTCCTGTGACAGGGCAAATCAAGGAATACAGAACTCGGTCGGGAGCTTTCAGATATCTGCCGATGCAGATGCTAAGGTCTGTTTTTATTCCAGTGGCTATGGTCCCACTTGACCCCTCCCTCAGCTAATGAAAGGCACACCTTGTAAAATGAGAACTATACGCCGGCCCCCGGTGCCCCACTATCCTATGGCCATCCGCAACCATAACTAGATAGCAAGTATATGGTCTTTTGGAGTTCTCCGCCTTTCCACTTCACGTATCTCGATTGACTCAAGATGGATGGTAGACGACGAGTTGCTATCACAGGGCTACCGTCTTCTCGCTGAATCACACTGGTCTATCCTAGTCTTTAGGTTGCCACGTATATATTGCAACCAAGGCATACCCTCGGTTCTTCTAACGCAGACCTTAACCTCTGTGAGCCCAGGATGACCATCTGCAGCCTCACAGAGGGATACCAAGAGTACCCTCACGTCCCCTCGAAGCCTCGGGCTTCGTAACCCAATTCGTTGGAGCCTTCTTAAAACCAGATGGATGTCCGCTCCTTCGTGTTATACTAAGAATTACTACTTAGTTCTACTAACTAAGGTTTACCACTTTGTTTCCAAATTCCTTGTTTTCTTAACTAAGTTTTACTACTTAGTCCCTTTTTCAACTGAGGTTTACTACTTAGTTTTCTTTCTCGCCAGGTTGGGTTGGTTAAGTGTCTTTAGTCGATTCAAGCTATCTTAACCCTCTTCCCTTATCCTATTACACTGGTTAAGTGTTATCCCTTTATGCTTTTTACTTAACCCTATTCATTTATCATATTCTGATGGTTAAGCGTCCAAGTTTACTTAACCCTATGGTCTAGTCCAGCTAACATATTAATTTGGCTAAGTGTATTACTTAACCCCAACCTCTAGTCTAATTAACATGTTAAATTGGCTAAGTGTATTAACTTTACTTAACCCCACCTTTTAGTCTAGTCAACATGTTAATTTGGCTAAGTATTCCCATGGACTTAACCCTCCCATTCTAGCTTTAACTGTGCTAAGTCGGTTAAGTGTTCCTTAACCTTCCCATTCTAGCTTAACCGTGTTAGGTTGGTTAAGTGTTCCTATGGACTTAACCTTCCCATTCTAGCTTAACTTTGTTAAGTCGGTTAAGTGTTCCTATGGACTTAACCCACCCATTCTTGCTTAACTGTGTTAAATTGGTTAAGTGTTTCTATGGACTTAACTCTCCCATTCTTGTTCTAGCTTTAATTAATAAATTAAAGCCACAACCTCTCACATAAGACAGATATTGCTGCGGTTACTGGATGTGCCGGTCGGTTCCGGGCAGGTTTACACCGCAACTCAGTCTAACCTCGGGTTAAGCATATTCATGTTTTCTAAGTTCAAAGGGTTTTTGATTAATTTCCAAATCTGGTTTTGAAAACAACCATCCCGTCCTTCGGATCAGTTAGGGGTAGCCAGGGAGGGCAGGAAACTTGTATTTTCCAAACCTAAGCCTAGACACTATCCTCTCTGTCACCCTAGAACCTTCTGGTCTATGTGTTATAAAAAGGGATGTTATCAAAATACTTTTCTTTTGTTTATAAATTGTTAACAATTTATTCCAAAAGCCCATTTCCCCTTTTTAGACAAATTTGGCCTATATTTATTTGTCAAGCCTACTAGTATACTTATATTCTAGGCCCAAGTCCTAACCCAACATGCAGTTTAGGCCATTTCCTATTTCATTGCCGAAACTAGATTAAATATCCTAGTTTATAATTTATGGCCAAAACTTAACCAAGTTACATATTTTGTGGTAAATGAACAATTTAACATTTATGACGAATTCAATAAGTAAATTACTCCTAATTTACTTATTTCATTACTACTCTTTTAATGTACACTGTCACATTTATTATTATAGCCCATTCTCTCTTATTTATCATATTTATACTTTTTGGTATGTAAATTATACCAAATTTAGTGTCGCTAACCATAATTTATTCTAAACATGACAATTGCTCACAATTATGAATAAATTCAAAATTGTGCTAATATACTTATTCCAAATCAACCTTAATTAACCCAATCTTGGTTTAACATCCTAATTCACAATTTATGGCAAAACTAGAATTATTTTTCTAGTTTACATTTTATGCCTAAAATTCAGCTTACTTACTAACGCTAAATTTAATATGTCAAAATCACATATTCCCTAATCCATGTCAAATTTCCCCGTTTTCATTTTAATATGCATGTCATAATACATATTCCAAATTATGCCAATTTCCAAGTTTACAATTACGTTCATATTCATTTCCATGTTTTTCCCCAAATCGCATTCCCACCGTTCGAATAATCGTGATTCAACCTAGATTATAAATAAATCTAGATTCGTAGATAAAAAGGGAATGAATCAAAATGACAAGAAGGAATAATTGGCATAAAAAGGTTTGGATAACAATGCAGGTTCAAGAAGATGGGTAGACCTAACTAAATAGGTAAATTCCCACTGTCTTAAAACCAAAGAATGGGCAAAATAGGTTCAAGAACGTGGGTAGACCTAACTTAATAGGTAAATTCCCACTGTCTTAAAACCAAAGAAAAACCAAGGAACAGGTAGAATAAAAAAATTGGGTTTAGACCCAACTTCTCAATCACAAAACTAAAGCAATATTTTCCTAATCATAAATCATGGGTGTCAAAATCACAGTTGTCCTCATTATGTCATAAGTAATAATTTATGTCCAAATCAAAGGTATAGGCCTAGTCAAGGAAATAATCCTTGTAGTCACAGTCATAGGAAATGTCCATAGTCATATGCGATGTTCATAGTCCAAAGGGGAAAATAATTCCCATAGTCATAAGTCATTGTCATAGGCAATGTTTATATGTCCCAAAATCAAAGGCTTATGTCATAGTCCAAAGGCATATGCTTTCAAAGGCCACAGTTCTATAGTCATAGTCACGGTTACAGTCTTATTTGTCCTCGAATCATAACAGTTCTTAATTCAGTCCAAGAGTATAAACACAGATTCGAAGAGAGAGAGAGAGAGATTTGGCATATTCCTTTATTCCTTTAATTTCATGTCACAAATAAAACAAAATATTCAGATCTAGAAATAACCAACTTACAGAAAATAGATCTAGAAAAGAAGGAAAGCGTGGCTATGATTCGTGCGTCATTACTTGAAACTTGTTTGAGCTAGCCATTGAATTCTTCACTTGAAACTTTGATTTGAATCCCTCCTTAAAAGTCTTTTAGCAGCATCTCCTCGTCTTGAATCATATTTTATTTTATTTATTAATTTAATTAAAGAGGAGAGGAAGAGGCCATGAATCTAAGCAGCATAAGGATAGAAGAGAGAGGTGCAAAGAGGAATGGAGACTAGGGCTGTTTATATAGCTGCTCAAGACCTTATCGTACACGCAGCGCTGAGTCAGCATTGGGTCCCACAAGCTATTTTGGCGTAGAAATTTGAATTTTGAATGAATTGTTTTGGCGTAGAAGTTTGATTTTCGAACTTTTGAATTTCTGGAATTTATTTAACTGTTTTATTCACATGAAATATTCTTATATGTATACAATTCCTCTAACGACCATTTTACGCGTATATATATACGCACAACTTTCATTTTATTTTCAAAATTCAAATGATGTTGCCATATTTCATTGACTGTAGCCTTATCTTAAATTTTATCTTTTGCATATATATATATATTTATATTCTCATATGTATATATATATATTTTCTTTATTTCCTTATATGTACGTTCTTATCCTTTCAAATTTTGAATTTGTATACGTACATATATTTGCATGTTCAGTTGGCCCTCTCTAAAACAAAGATAAAAAAATTATGCCGCCGCCGGGGTTCGAACCCCCGACCTCCATGCTACAAATCCAATGCCTTAACCAACTGAGCTACAGAGGCTTTTGTTAATAAGTCTTAGAACAATAATAATTATTGTTCTCTCCTTACTTCTCTTTTTTCATGTTAGTTACAATACTTAAATTAAACAACTACGTGGATCTTTTTCTTTTAATTTTTCTTTTAAAAATTAATTATACTTTAATTTGAGAATCTTAAAGTCACAGAATTACGGGGTGTTACATTCTCCCCCACTTAAAAGGATTTCGTCCCCGAAATCTTCAAGTTAGGAAGAATGTGTCCCACCATCCAATCACCCATCTACTCAACCATTCAATCACAGGCATTCATTGTCCTTAAAAGATTTCTAATGCTTTCATGTTCATATGCATAGTGTGTGTATATGTCTCTATCTAATGCAAAATCAGGCGGTCTACTGATTCAGTTGACCTCCTTAATGCAAATCATGTTAGTGCCATGCGTCCAATCATGCATGCAAACATCCCTAGTCATGTAAATACTACATGTGTGCACAGCCATTCAACCATATGCAACGCCCATATGATATCATATCAAGTTCAACTTATAAACAAATGCATATACGTAAATGCAATATGAGAGCGTCCGAACTTGATCTAGTGCCTAATACGTATGCATATGCATCCACGAGCAACCATTTGCAACCACTTGCAACCATTCAACCATAACATGTTTCAAATACATGTTTACATCCATTGGCTTCTACCTAAGGATCGCAGATACGACCTAGAGGATATACTTTGGAAAGAGAGAAACAACTACGCGTAAAGCTCCTAAACAGAGAAATCAAGGATGCACCCTTAAGGAAAAAGGGCATGTTGCTAGTATCTAGCCTTCTTGAGATTTACTCCACTGTATCTTAACCAATTTATCTTCACGATTGTGAAGTTCCTAACCTCCATTTCCAAAATAAACAGATGTCAATCACGGTACCAAGTGTATGATTAGAGGTCTCTCCCTTATCCACCATGCCATAACTATAAGGGTTGAAAGATCACTACGCGCTTTTTAGAGCGCCTGTCACAACTATTCATCTCTCACGCAAACCATCCTAGTCGAACTCGACATTCCTCAAGTACAAGCCCCAAAGGCCTAAACCAATATCAGACAAGCATCCAAGGAATATCTCCTCCGAATTTAGACGATCTACGTGATATGATATAAACAAACTCGATAACTATTCTCAAACCCCTACTATCCAAAAATAAACGGGTCGAACCACCCACTGGGTTTGAGACTGATTGGGATCTTTTTACTATACAAGTACTAAGGTGCAGAGACTTAACTATGGAAGCAAATATGAACAGATGCGAAGAGCTAAAACCGAAGGAAAGAGTATGAACAGAAAATTAGATTCTTTCCAACAGAAACTTTTACCACCTATCTCCTAGGTATGCTTAGCATGTACTTGTCCTTCTAAAAATCTTGTCCCTCGTCCTTGCCCTTGTCTTTAATTATATGCCCTATCATACTCTAGTAAGGATACTTCCTCTTTTATAATTTCTTCCTCTTTCGTGAGCTAACCTATCTCCATGCATTCCTCATCCTAGGGTTTTGTCCCTTTTGCCAAACTCCTCATCCCTTTCCATGTATTGCTATGTTGGCAAATCTCTCGAAAACTGCTTCCATCATACAGAAAAACCTTATAAACTTGATAGAAGACTGGCCGTAAGTGGAACGAATACGGATATAGATGGAGGACGGGCACTACATTGCCCTTCGATGAGGTTACCTCCCAGAAAGCCAGGAGCCCCAGAGACTAAAGAAAGAAGGAGACAAGAATTCAAACAGAGGAAGAGAAGACAGTGCATATGGTTTTGGGGAATATTCCTTTAAAACAAAACTTTTCTTTTGAAAATGCTTCTTTAAAAACCATTTTGAAAAATAATTTTTCAAATCCTTTATCTGATCCGGTAACCTTCAGCTCTGATACCACGTGTAACACCCCACGTCCGTTAGTGTCACTCACAAAGGGAATGCACTAAGTTCTGTGGAGCATTTTGGGTAAAAGATGCAGATAAATTACAAGACAGACAAATTATTAAACAGTGGAAAATAGAACTTTGCTTTATTGATAAAATAGTCTGTACAAGATTCTTTTACAATATCAGAGTATCATCTGTCTTTATAAAATAAAGAAGCATGAAAATACATTTATATATACCCCAATGTAGCAAGAGCCAGCCATAGCATCTGGAAGAGAATCCAAAGACATCTTCGTCAAATCTTCAAGCTGGGAAAGAGCAACGGTCCAGTCTAATCCTGAGTTATATTATTCCCTCCTCAACTACCTGGGGGGGGAACGGAAGAAAAGAAGACGAAAGAAAAACAGAGTCAGACATAAAGCCTGAGTAAGTTCAGTAACTTCTAGCATGTGAACATGGAAAAACAAAACGACATGAATTAACTGAATACAAGATTACACCATGACGATAAGGTCAACAAGATTAGACAAGGTAGTCACAGGATATGCTAAGATGACTGGATACGCTCTAATATTTTCGCAGCTTCGCTATTTCCTTGTTATACTGGTTTCTATATCTCTGCACCACCTAACTAGTGTTCAACTAGTAACGATAACGTGATCCCAACCCCTGTAGTTTCCATTGCCTTCAGGCATACATTTATTATTTATTACCTAGATCTAGTCAAGGGTTTTCTATAAAGTGCTTTCTAGATTTAACTATAGTTTTACGCTATCTGCTGAACGCTTTTCGAGTTCAGGGTTTATGCCACCTAGTCCAACTAGGGATTACGCTACCTGTCGAACAATGCCCCCAAGTCTAGGACACACTACCTAGAGTGGTATATGTTCCTAGGCTTCCCCACGCATGTATCGCGAATCGTTATCGCTTGTCTAGATGCACATGTCCTGTAATGTGCGATCCGAGTCCTGTGACAAGGCAAATCAAGGAATACAGAACTCGGTCGGGAGCTTTCAGATATCTGCCGATGCAGATGCTAAGGTCTGTTTTTATTCCAGTGGCTATGGTCCCACTTGACCCCTCCTCAGCTAATGAAAGGCACACCTTGTAAAATGAGAACTATACGCCGGCCCCCGGTGCCCCACTATCCTATGGCCATCCGCAACCATAACTAGATAGCAAGTATATGGTCTTTTGGAGTTCTCCGCCTTTCCGCTTCACGTATCTCGATTGACTCAAGATGGATGGTAGACGACGAGTTGCTATCACAGGGCTACCGTCTTCTCGCCGAATCACGCTGGTCCATCCTAGTCTTTAGGTTGCCACATATATATTGCAACCAAGGCATACCCTCGGTTCTTCTAACGTAGACCTTAACCTCTGTGAGCCCAGGATGATCATCTGCAGCCTCACAGAGGGATACCAAGAGTACCCTCACATCCCCTCGAAGCCTCGGGCTTCGTAACCCAATTCGTTGGAGCCTTCTTAAAACCAGATGGATGTCCGCTCCTTCGTGTTATACTAAGAATTACTACTTAGTTCTACTAACTAAGGTTTACCACTTTATTTCCAAATTCCTTGTTTTCTTAACTAAGTTTTACTACTTAGTCCCTTTTTCAACTGAGGTTTACTACTTAGTTTTCTTTCTCGCCAGGTTGGGTTGGTTAAGTGTCTTTGGTCGATTCAAGCTATCTTAACCCTCTTCCCTTATCCTGTTAAACTGGTTAAGTGTTATCCCTTTATGCTTTTTACTTAACCCTATTCATTTATCATATTCTGATGGTTAAGCGTCCAAGTTTACTTAACCCTATGGTCTAGTCCAGCTAACATATTAATTTGGCTAAGTGTGTTACTTAACCCCAACCTCTAGTCTAATTAACATGTTAAATTGGCTAAGTGTATTAACTTTACTTAACCCCACCTTCTAGTCTAGTCAACATGTTAATTTGGCTAAGTATTCCCATGGACTTAACCCTCCCATTCTAGCTTTAACTGTGCTAAGTTGGTTGAGTGTTCCTTAACCTTCCCATTCTAGCTTAACCGTGTTAGGTTGGTTAAGTGTTCCTATGGACTTAACCTTCCCATTCTAGCTTAACTTTGTTAAGTCGGTTAAGTGTTCCTATGGACTTAACCCACCCATTCTTGCTTAACTGTGTTAAATTGGTTAAGTGTTTCTATGGACTTAACTCTCCCATTCTTGTTCTAGCTTTAATTAATAAATTAAAGCCGCAACCTCTCACATTAGACAGATATTGCTGCGGTTACTGGATGTGCCGGTCGGTTCCGGGCAGGTTTACACCGCAACTCAGTCTAACCTCGGGTTAGGCATATTCATGTTTTCTAAGTTCAAAGGATTTTTGATTAATTTCCAAATCTGGTTTTGAAAACAACCATCCCGTCCTTCGGATCAGTTAGGGATAGCCAGGGAGGGCAGGAAACTTGTATTTTCCAAACCTAAGCCTAGACACTATCCTCTCTGTCACCCTAGAACCTTCTGGTCTATGTGTTATAAAAAGGGATGTTATCAAAATACTTTTCTTTTGTTTATAAATTGTTAACAATTTATTCCAAAAGCCCATTTCCCCTTTTTAGACAAATTTGGCCTATATTTATTTGTCAAGCCTACTAGTATACTTATATTCTAGGCCCAAGTCCTAACCCAACATGCAGTTTAGGCCATTTCCTATTTCATTGCCGAAACTAGATTAAATATCCTAGTTTATAATTTATGGCCAAAACTTAACCAAGTTACATATTTTGTGGTAAATGAACAATTTAACATTTATGACGAATTCAATAAGTAAATTACTCCTAATTTACTTATGTCATTACTACTCTTTTAATGTACATTGTCACATTTATTATTATAGCCCATTCTCTCTTATTTATCATATTTATACTTTTTGTTATGTAAATTATACCAAATTTAGTGTCCCTAACCATAATTTATTCTAAACATGACAATTGCTCACAATTATGAATAAATTCAAAATTGTGCTAATATACTTATTCCAAATCAACCTTAATTAACCCAATCTTGGTTTAACATCCTAATTCACAATTTATGGCAAAACTAGAATTATTTTTCTAGTTTACATTTTATGCCTAAAATTCAGCTTACTTACTAACGCTAAATTTAATATGTCAAAATCACATAATCCCTAATCCATGTCAAATTTCCCCGTTTTCATTTTAATATGCATGTCATAATACATATTCCAAATTATGCCAATTTCCAAGTTTACAATTACGTTTATATTCATTTCCATGTTTTTCCCCAAATCGCATTCCCACCGTTCGAATAATCGGGATTCAACATAGATTATAAATAAATCTAGATTCGTAGATAAAAAGGGAATGAATCAAAATGACAAGAAGGAATAATTGGCATAAAAAGGTTTGGATAACAATGCAGGTTCAAGAAGATGGGTAGACCTAACTAAATAGGTAAATTCCCACTGTCTTAAAACCAAAAAATGGGCAAAATAGGTTCAAGAACGTGGGTAGACCTAACTTAATAGGTAAATTCCCACTGTCTTAAAACCAAAGGAAAACCAAGGAACAGGTAGAATAAAAAAATTGGGTTTAGACCCAACTTCTCAATCACAAAACTAAAGCAATATTTTCCTAATCATAAATCATGGGTGTCAAAATCACAGTTGTCCTCATTATGTCATAAGTAATAATTTATGTCCAAATCAAAGATATAGGCCTAGTCAAGGAAATAATCCTTGTAGTCACAGTCATAGGAAATGTCCATAGTCATATGCGATGTTCATAGTCCAAAGGGGAAAATAATTCCCATAGTCATAAGTCATTGTCATAGGCAATGTTTATATGTCCCAAAATCAAAGGCTTATGTCATAGTCCAAAGGCATATGCTTTCAAAGGCCACAGTTCTATAGTCATAGTCACGGTTACAGTCTTATTTGTCCTCGAATCATAACAGTTCTTAATTCAGTCCAAGAGTATAAACACAGATTCGAAGAGAGAGAGAGAGAGATTTGGCATATTCCTTTATTCCTTTAATTTCATGTCACAAATAAAACAAAATATTCAGATCTAGAAATAACCAACTTACAGAAAATAGATCTAGAAAAGAAGGAAAGCGTGGCTATGATTCGTGCGTCGTTGCTTGAAACTTGTTTGAGCTAGCCTTTGAATTCTTCACTTGAAACTTTGATTTGAATCCCTCCTTAAAAGTCTTTTAGCAGCATCTCCTCGTCCTGAATCATATTTTATTTTATTTATTAATTTAATTAAAGAGGAGAGGAAGAGGCCATGAATCTAAGCAGCATAAGGATAGAAGAGAGAGGTGCAAAGAGGAATGGAGACTAGGGCTGTTTATATAGCTGCTCAAGACCTTATCGTACACGCAGCGTTGAGTCAGCATTGGGTCCCACAAGCTATTTTGGCATAGAAATTTGAATTTCGAATGAATTGTTTTGGCGTAGAAGTTTGATTTTCGAACTTTTGAATTTCTGGAATTTATTTAACTGTTTTATTCACATGAAATATTCTTATATGTATACAATTCCTCTAACGACCATTTTACGCGTATATATATACGCACAACTTTCATTTTATTTTCAAAATTCAAATGATGTTTCCATATTTCATTGACTGTAGCCTTATCTTAAATTTTATCTTTTGCATATATATATATATATTTATATTCTCATATGTATATATATATATATTCTTTATTTCCTTATATGTACGTCCTTATCCTTTCAAATTTTGAATTTGTATACGTACATATATTTGCATGTTCAGTTGGCCCTCTCTAAAACAAAGATAAAAAAATTATGCCGCCACCGGGGTTCGAACCCCCGACCTCCATGCTACAAATCCAATGCCTTAACCAACTGAGCTACAGAGGCTTTTGTTAATAAGTCTTAGAACAATAATAATTATTGTTCTCTCCTTACTTCTCTTTTTTCATGTTAGTTACAATACTTAAATTAAAAAACTACATGGATCTTTTTCCTTTAATTTTTCTTTTAAAAATTAACTATACTTTAATTTGAGAATCTTAAAGTCACAGAATTACGGGGTGTTACAATCCTGTGAATATAAATCTGCAAAACCCAAAACTACTAGCTGCCCGTGTCAAAATAAGGGCACCCAGAGTTTAGGTTAAAACAATAAACTCCAGGTCAGTCATGTGACTGGTGTGAGAACTAAAACAGTTATTAATCTTTATTTTCAAAGTTAGGTAAATCAAGGGACCACGCCGTATAACACGGAACGGGTTTCCTCCCAAGAATACCAGTGCATAAAACAAACAGCGCAATGCTAAATAAAGAAAAATGAAGCTGTGATAAGACCCAGGTCCCATCACGCAATGCAACGCAGCCGAGGATAGGGTTTTCCCTTATAACAGCCAAAGAATGCTTGATACGTTTAAAACAAATCATTTAATACTATTATAAGTGCATAGTGTATAAAACAACTTCAAATCATAAGTATCAATCATAGACGGCATAAGTGCCCCATCCCACTATGTCGCCATACTAGGCTCTACAAATAAAACCGCAGAATCACGTATTTGGAAATTGGGTTTCCATCTATGAACCGAGGCAAAAGATAGTCCTCAACCGATTCGAGACAATCTAGCCCATGTCTCAGGATCAGAACGCATCAACCCTTTAGATCGTCAGGGCCGGTCCACCGATGTGGATTATTATGCCTGAACACTACGTCTCTCTGCCCTTTGGGGCGTAAATGAGCCAACGAATGGCTCCATCGGACCCGGATCGTCCGATCTAACCGAGGCGCCTCGCAACAGCAATAACCACATAAGTCAAACTCGTCAGGTCGTGTAAAACCACTGACGCCACTTCTAGCTAGAAAGAAACGCAAGTCCTCCCTGATGTCCTCTCCCGTTTTTGGTTCATACCGGGTGTGAAACTTGCGAAGTAAACGTTACACAAAACTACGCCACAAAGGCCTTGCTTTGATCATCACCACAAGACTTTGCTTTTCAACAGAAGCCTTGATCATTTGCCACTTAGGCATGCCACACAGGCAATTCACTCTATGCGTTTGATATCCATCAATATATAACCCCTGAGCTCGTTCGTCTCAGAGAAGGGCGTTAAGCAAGATAATAAATTCTCCGCCGCCAAACAGATATATATTTAATAGAAATCAATCACACGGACTAAAATCCAATGTCAGACACACAGTCCATTTACAAGTCCGTTTGGGGGCTGAACGAAACCGGAGGCACCTAGTACCTCGCATATCCATCGATCTCCAAGTACGTCTGGACGATCACTAACTGTTTCCATCTTCTTGGGTGTACAGCCCAATCAAGATCATCAGTAATTACCCAAACGACGTGAAGACTTCTGGTCTTCGACCACCGTCTTCATCTTCGACTTATCATCGTATCAGTTATTCAGAATGGGATAAACCCGGTCTTTCCGAATAACTCGCGTATATTTTAAATAAGTGTTACACAAACACAACATACGCCTCATTCCAATTCATTAGTCACTAACCGTAAATTAATCAAGAGAATAATTACCCAAATATTAACCCCGAAGGCCGAAACCGACATCAGATCAATATCCAGAAAACCATTCTGCTTGGCTAACCGACAGTTAGTTTCTAAATTTCACATTCATAGGGAAAGGTTCCCATTAATTTTATCCAAGATAAATTCTTTATATTTATTCTTTAATCTATCCCTTTGAATTTTGATTCAACTAGTCGGGATTAACGAAACTTACCGAAGTAATCATTTGTTTTAATTTCCCAATCCCAACCTATTTATCCCATGAAGTAAAACTGGTAATACTTCATATCTAACACCATAGTGTTATCAGTGAATTCAATTACCATTTCATGTTTAAATCTAATTAAAGATTTTACTATCGCTTGGAGCAAAACTTGTGATACTCCATTCTCGACCATTTCAATCTAATTAAAGATTCATTAAAACTCCACTTAGTTTTAATCGTTAACTGGGTTAAAGAATCAGTGTCATTTAAAACACAGTTCACGATAAACCCAAAATCACATTCCATTAAATATCGGGTTAAAGAACGAGTGTTATTTAAAACACTGTCCACGATAAACCCAAAAATCAATATCAATTCAATTCCAATTAAATATCATTTAATTGGTACACTTCATTAAATCTAAATAAAAAGATTTAATCCTTTCTCAACTGGGTTCAAGAACAGTGTTAGTGAAGACACCATTCACGACAAACCCAAATCACATTTGATATTCAATATAAGGCTCTGAATAGAAAATATATCGGCTTATATTCAATATCAAATTCTACGATTAACAAATGTCGTACTGGAAATAACGATATAAATATATATCTTTCAAATTTCCATAACAACATCCGTATAATCACGAATTCCAACATCGAAATATTCCGAAGACAATTTCGATTCAAATCCACTCCAATGCAATCATTGGAAATTCTGGTTATTTTTAAAACCCTTTTCAAATTCGATTTATTTATTTGAAAATAAATAGAATTATAATTCTAGTTCAAAACTAGTTCATTTCGATAAAAATCTATTTTTATCTTTTCAAATATGGAGTTTTTCATCCCAAATCTTCACAAATCATTTCTTATGATTTTACAAAAATTATTGCTATTTTTAATAATTTTATCAAGGCCCATACAGTCGATTTCCATCAATGGCCATCGAACTGCACTTACATCGACCTTTTTCAAATTTGATTTGGACGTAACTCCAAATCCAACCGTTAGATTTCAAATTTCTAACATTCGTTAGAAAGCTCTTTTCGATACGAACCCAACGGTTCCGGTTTTAGGAGAATCCGACGGTCGGATCTCCCATAATGTCCGTTTGAAATAAATGGTCGAAATTTACGAACTGCCGCGGCGCGGCGCGTTCTATTCAGGCCATTATATTATATATATAATATATATAATATATATTTCGTCGATTTCTATTTAAAACGAATTATATAAATAGTTTTAAATTTGTTTCAAAAGCAATTTCAACTTCCTTTTCAATTCAAATCAAAATTGAATTCTTCTTTATAAATTCGTTTTAAAATTCATTTCTATTCAATTCAAATTTCAATTCAATTTGAATTCATTTTCAATTCAATTCATTTCGAAATCGTTTTCAATTCATTTCATTTTGAAATCGTTTTCAATTCATTTCATTTCGAAATCGTTTTCAATTCATTTCATTTCGAAATCGTTTTCAATTCAATTCATTTCGAAATCGTTTTCAATTCAATTCATTTCGAAATCATTTTCAATTCAACTCATTTCGAAATTGTTTTCAATTCAATTCATTTCGAAATCGTTTTCAATTCAATTCATTTCGAAATCGTTTTCAATTCAATTCATTTCGAAATCGTTTTCAATTCAATTCATTTCGAAATCGTTTTCAATTCAATTCATTTCGAAATCGTTTTCAATTCAATTCATTTCGAAATCGTTTTCAATTCAATTCATTTCGAAATCGTTTTCAATTCAATTCATTTCGAAATCGTTAAAATCGATATAAATATCGTTCACGTCAAAATGGCGTCAATCTAATCAACACGGCTTCATGTATTCCTTTATTGTGATGATCCCAAAACCCCGTGACACGGTGTTAAGGATAATCATTGGAATATAACACATTAATCATCATTAGCAGATCACAGATAATAGCATAAACAGAAAATAGAATAATTTACACACATATGACAGCGGAATCATATAGATATCATCACATCAGAGAAGCACAGTACAGGATACAACTTAGTGCATAATGATACATAATCAGTCACCATCGCCAGAGGCGGAATCATACATAAAGAGTACACAAAAGGAATATCAGTCTACATCGCCAGTGGCGGAATCATAATATAGATACAATATTGGCGGAGAAAATCCAAGTCAGCACAGTGTAGTCAAGCCTCGCCATGAGCCAAAAGGTGCGTCAGAAACCTGCAACTAGGCTGCCCGTGTGAAAATGAGGGCACCCGAGTTTGTAAGGTGAAACAAACTACGAGTCAGTCATGGGACTGGTATGAGAAATCTATTCAACTTATTAACAATAATAACAAGGCAAATCAAAGGACCACGCCACTTTCGCGGAACGGGTTTACTCCAATAAGTGCTAGTGCATGAAATAAAGTAAATGATTAAATCAACACAATGCTTTTTATAAAATGAAGCCATTATAAGACTCAGGTCCCATCACACAATGCAACGCAAGCCGGAGGATAGAGTTTTTACCTTATAATGGCCAAAGATGCTTCATACGAATAAAACAAAGGTGTTTGATATTATTACTAGTGCATATATCTTTCAAAAGCAAATTCAATCATAAATATCAATCCTAGGCGGCATAGCTACCATCTACTATGTCGCCGTACTAGTAATACAATCACATCCGCAAATTTCGTATTGGAAATTGGATTGCTTCATGAGTCGAGGCAAGGGGCAAGCTCCTCTCCGATTCGAGACACTCTAGCAAATGTCCCAGGACCCCACTATGATCCTTGGATCTTCATCGCTGGTCCTCTCTTACTTTTGAGGATTAATTATTCCTGAACACACGTTTCCCGGTCCTTACAGACCTATATCGAGGCGCCTCGCATTCCAACAACCACACAGGTGAAAAGTATATATAATGTCAGGGCTGGTAGGTCACTGACACCACCTTAGCTAGAAAGAAACGTCGTGCTCTCCCTGTGGTCACTCTCCCGTTTTTGACTCATACCGAGGTGTGAGGCTCACGAATTCACGTTATACACAAAGCTACGTCACACAGACCATGCTTTGATCATCAACCACAAGACTTTGCTTTGCAACAGAAGCCTTGATCACATGCCACTTAGGCGTGCCACACAGGCAATCCACTCCATGCGACTGATTTCTGTCAATACATAACCTCTGAGCTCGTGTGTCCCAGAGAAGGGCGTTAAGCAAGAGAATAAATTCTCCGCCGCCAAACAGATATATATTTAACAGAGATCAATCAACACAGAACAAAATCCAATGTCAGACGCACAGTCCATTTACAAGTCCGTCCTGGGTCTGAACGAAACCGGAGGCACCAATTCCTCGCATATCCGTACAATCAACAATATGTTTGGATGGCTACTACTTCAATTCCTTCATGGTAGCTACTCCAATCACGAGCATCAGTAGCGCCCATCCATCCAATGTGGAGATCGTCGGTCTTCAGTCGTCTTTGACTCTTCGACTTCTCAACGTCGATCGATTATTTGAAATGAGATAAACTCGGCCTTTTCAAATAACCCACGTATATTTAGATTTTCAAATCAATTATTCACATGGTTGGACTATTCAACATTCACATTTCAGTTATTTAGTTATAATTTTCATGTCAAATACATTCAACCATCACATATCAAACAAACACAACAAAATTGGTTTATTTTCACTCTATATCGTCT
Organism: Allium sativum; assembly: GCA_030737875.1. NCBI lineage: Eukaryota > Viridiplantae > Streptophyta > Magnoliopsida > Asparagales > Amaryllidaceae > Allium > Allium sativum. The sequence continues at coordinate 652,251,681 of CM060918.1, forward strand.
ATAGCACTTTATAACGATATATCGCCATTTTTATTTAATTTAAAACGGCCATATTTAATTAAACGACGTTTCAGGTCGTGTCGATGCACTGGCGCTACTTTCCACTAATTTTGTTTTACACATATAGGAAAATCTAACTGTTGGATCTTCACAAATTTTACATCATTAGGAAGGTCCTTTCAAAACGAATCCAACGGTTTCAGTTTTGGGAAAATCCGACGGTCAGATCTTCCACACTAACCATTTGAAGTTACGATTTCAATTTACGAACTGCAGCGTCGTTATTCGATTTAATTTAATTATATTTATATATATATATAAATATAATCGTTTCTGGCGCTGTTTTTCCTTAATTTTGAATTAAACATTCCAGACAATCCAACCGTCGGATCTTCACAAAGTTGGTGCCGTTGCAAAGATATCTCCAAGGCGAACCCAACGGTGGAGGTTTCGGGAAAATCCAATGGTCGGATCTTCCGCACTAATCATTTGAAATCACGGTTTCAAAATATGAACTGCACGGCCACGTTTCGTTTTAATTCTATTTATATTTATATATTAATATAAATATAGCTCATTCAAAATTTCCTATATCGTTTCCAACTCAATTATTTCACTAACGCCTTAAATATTTGGAAAATTTCGCCATAACCTCCTTTGTACGGGAGGGTCTGGGAAAATACCCAAATAGCCACACGGTCGTCTCATATCAAAAAGAAAAAGAAAAAGCCAAGCGGCTAGCCAACAGGCTCATAAAATCTTCACCCAAACAAAGCGGTAAATGTGTACCTATTTGTCGGGCACAAAATTCTATTTCTCTTCTCTAGCCCCTTTTGCTTTAACCTGTTCAATAGATATGCAAGTACATATATACAATTTCTAACATTTATCATTTTCCATTCAATTTCATATTTGATTTGCTTTGGTTTAAAAACACCATTCATTCTAATGTTGCATGCATAGGTTAAAATCATATCATTAGCTAGTTAATGTATATTTCAACTCATGCACGTCTATTTGAACAAGTGGCTATTTTTAACACTTCACATTTCAAAGATGATGATTTTGGCGAACTAAAATAGATTTCAACACATGACTATTTTATCTAGTTCCTATGCATGTTAAAAATAATATTTCTATCACAAATATTTATTTCAACGTCCGCATATCTTTAGCATATCACACATATGATAAAAATGATATTTTTATCATTTAAAATATTTATTCAACCAATGGATGGTTTCAACACTTCATAGTTTCAATAAAAATGTAATTTTTATTGTTCGATCTTTTTATTCAACACATGAATATTTCCACTACACACATTTCTCAACAAATGAGTATTTCCACACATGGACATTTTCTTTAGGTTGTTCATATTAGAAAGATGGGATTTTGATTGTTGAAACTATTTATATAAGGCGAATATTTTTCATACTTCATATATATATAAAAATGTGATTTTTATTGTTTAAGCACTTCATTCATTCACAAATGAATTTAATTTTCACACAACACTTTTCAACACATGAATATCTCCACACATGGATATAGTTTCAACATATGGCTTTAATTTCTATGCATGCAAATAATTTCAACATATGAAAATAATTCTAACACACAAAGATTATTCAACATTTCGGCAGCATAACGGCAGGGTAGTTAAAACCGGCACCATCCCTAGTACGGCTCCTCGCTCTACCTTAAAACCTCGCGGTTTTTGACAATGGGGATTCATGCATCTAATTAGCACACAGGCGACATGTTTATTTTTATTTCCACAAATATTTCCAATTCATCTCAATCACCAATGGGTATTTTTCAACCACAACCAAACAATATCAACCACAAACAATTATTCAACCATTCGTATTTTCCATCCAATATTTCACACCAATTCATCACAATAAATATCGTCCATGGTTTGTGGACGAGGGGAGTGTATATATATATATATATATATAATATATATTTGCTAGATTCCACTTTCATTTCAACACATATATCAATTATTCTATGCATGTAAAAATTCATACTTCGCTTATATAGCTTACACTACGCATGTACATGAGGTATACAACACGTATGTAATTTATATTTCGCTTATATAAATTATACATGACATTTTCCATTCAATTTCACGTTAATTTAGATTTCTCACCTTGGTTTTCTGAGCGCTAAAAATCGATACGATGTCAGAAAAATCCGCAGCTTCTTCTATTGGGTAGAGAGCTTCCTTGCGGTCTCGATGTTTCCTGTTTCATCGAATTTCGTCAACACACCAAAAAGATATGATTTTTCAAAGTTTTGCAATGGTTTTAAAGTGTCGTAAAACAATTTAATTACACAGGCCGTTACCTCCTTTGAAGGTTTCAAAACTAGGTCAGCGATTTTCGCGAGATCCGTTGATCGTTGAGACGATCGGCCTGCACCACCACGTCGGCCTTGGAGAGGGCTCTCCGTCGATGGTCACCACCCTCAGTTCGATGGCGGCAGGAAGGCAGGGCGGCGCTCGATAGGGTCGGACTTTGGAGGCGGATATCTCGGCGGAGAGGCGATGGGAGGCGGAGCTCCTTATATGGATTTGAAGAGGGGAGGGAGAACTACAAAAAGTTGAACTGGAGGAGGGGCTAATTCTGGCCGTGGCGATCGGAAATCGCCTGGGAAGGTGACGCAGGCTTTTCGCCGTCGATGTCGGGGTCGGGGGGGGGGGTTCTGTATTTTTTTTATTTTAAAATTTATGAAAGAAAAAATATGATTGGCCGAGACTATATTAAAATTTTTAAATAGTGTTTTCTTAAACGAACTCCTTTTTAAACCCAACGACTGTCGCCCCTAGCTAAATACCCCCATTCCGGACACAATGGGATATGTTTCGTAGGCCAATTCGACTGTTACAGTCAGTTATTTTTCAAATTAAAGTATAAAACATTTATTTTTTAACTCTGAATGCACACTTCAATTTGCCAAGGCCAAAAACTGACTCGAAAAATTCTAGAAAAATAAAACTAGCTATGTTTTGACGCTACGGTCCCAACAAAACTAGTTTCGTCGAATTCTGAGGTTGTTTGAAAAATGGCCATTTTCTGGTCGATCCAATTTAACAGAAATCGACCAAACACATTTTCTTTTGCCACGCTCACATACTAGCTTCAAAAATTATGAAATTTGAAACTTAGGAATAGTTTGACATCCCGGACCCAACAAAAGTGGTTTCGTCGAATTCCGAGGTCGTATGCAAAATATCAATTTTCCAGGCCTATATATTCTATATACCGACCCTTCTGAAAATTCATTCGGCCATAACTTTTGATTCCCGTTATGAAACTTCGATTTTTCAGATTCGTTAGAAAGGTATTGACTAACAGATTTAAATATTTTTGGTTTCACTAAAATCCGTTATATTTTCCGCCCTGCACAGTCGGTCAAAGTTCGAATTCAAATTTTCAAACTAACTTACTATTCTTAACTCACTATTTTATTGAAATATTCTATTTCAATGGTTCAAATTCCTTTAAAATAATCAATTTAAAAATTTTAAATTGGCTCGTATTTTCCGGGTTATTACCATCTCCCCTACTTAAAACTTTTCGTCCTTGAAAAGGAAACAACAGTAAAGTAGGAAATAAAATGGAAATGCAAGGTATGGTAAAGGTACCTTGCACCGGAGTTAGTCAGAGATATCCACTCTGCATTTGGGGTAAGCTTGCTTAATGCTTTCCTCCGTTTCCCAAGTACAGTCTCTAGGATCACTGCTCCACTGCACTTTAACTAAATGAACCTTTTTGCTTCTGAGTTCTCTAGTTTCTTTGCCAACAATTTTTAATGGCTCTCTTCTGAGTGCTAATTCTGGAGTTATCTCCACATCCCATTGCGCTGCTTCTTCCACAACAAGATCCGGATCATGCACATGTCTCCTACGTTGAGATACGTGAAATACATTGTGCACTCCAGGCAACCAATCTGGCAATTGAACCCTATAAGCAAGAGTTCCAATTCTCTCAAGTATAGGAAAGGGACCAATAAATCTAGGTGCCAACTTCCCAGTCTTTCCAAATCTGATTACCCCTCTCATCGGAGAAACCTTTAAATAAACATGATCACCAACAGCAAATGCCAAATCTCTCCTTCTAGAGTCTGCATAACTTTTCTGTCGGCTTTGGGCGGTTTTCAATCGCTTCCTGATGAAGTCCACTTTATCTGATGCTTCCCTAATCATATCGGGTCCTAGTACAAGTCTGTTGCCAGGTTCTACCCAACATGCTGGAGATCTGCAGTGTCTGCCATATAATGCCTCAAATGGTGACATTCTCAAACTTGCTTGATAGCTATTGTTATATGAGAATTCTGCCAAATGCAAATGATCTTCCCATGACCCACCAAAATCGATTATACAAGCCCGCAATAAATCTTCTAGAATTCTATTTACCCGCTCAGTTTGGCCATCTGTTTGGGGGTGATAAGCGGTGCTCATATTCAGTTTTGTCCCCAATTTTGTCTGGAAAGCCTCCCAGAATTTGCTAGTAAATAGGGGATCTCTATCACTGACTATGCTGATGGGAATTCCATGCAGCTTAACAATTTCTTTGAAATATATCTGTGCTAGACTTTGGGCAGTTCTATTGGACCTGACAGGTATAAAATGGGCAGTCTTCGTGAAGCGATCTACGATTACCCAAATACTGTCATTACCTTTCTTGGTTCGCGGCAAACCATCTATGAAATCCATGGAAATCTGTTCCCATTTCCAGCCTGGGACTTCCAACGGTTGCAACAATCCAGCTAGCTTCTGTTGGTCACTCTTGACCAATTGACAAGTAGGGCATCTGCTAACATACGAAGAAATATCTCTTTTCATTGCCTTCCACCAGAAAGTGCGTTTGATATCGTTGTACATTTTACTCACCCCAGGATGGACGCAAAATTTGGATTTATGGCATTCGTCTAGCACTTCTCTTCGAAGGCCTGGAATATTTGGGATGCAAATCCTGTTATTTAACCTGAGAACCCCCTTATTGTCAATACGGAAACTCGTGGTTTCACCTTCCTTGACTCTCTTACTGATTCTCTGGATGAATTCATCGTCTTTCTGAAGGGCTGAAATCCTATCAATCAATCCAGGTGTAATTATAAGATGGGCAACGATTGCGGTCTTTCTACTAAGTGCATCCGCTACTACGTTAGCTTTCCCCGGCGTATACAGGATATCAAGATCATACGCTGCAAGAAATTCTAGCCAACGCTGCTGTCTCAGATTCAGATCTTTTTGGGTATATAAATACTTCAATGATTGATGATCTGTGTATAGTATAAATTTCTCACCCAATAAATAATGTCTCCAGATTTTCAAGGCAAATACGATGGCCAGCAGCTCAAGATCATGAGTCACATAATTCTTCTCATGCGGTTTCAATTGGCGGCTTGCATAAGCGACTACTTGGCCTCTCTGCATTAACACTGCCCCAAGACCTCTAATAGAAGCATCTGTCAAAACCGTTAAATCCCAATTGCCATCAATAATAGTTAATACTGGAGCGGTGGTCAGCTTCGATTTCAATTCCTGAAAAGCTTCTTCACAGTCGGAAGTCCACTTAAACTTCTCATGTTTCTTTGTGAGCTTCGTTAATGGACCGGATATCTTCTAAAAATCCTTAACGAACTTTCGATAATAACTAGCCAACCCCATAAAACTTCTAACTTCTGTAGGAGTAGTGGGTTGTTTCCAGTCTTGAATCGCTATTATTTTGCTTGGGTCAACAGAAATTCCTTTCTCTGACACAACATGGCCAAGAAATTTAACTTCTTGCCAGAAGACACATTTAGAGAATTTGGCTTTGAAGACGTTCTTCCTTAGAATCTCCAATACTTGTTCTAAGTGTTTTTCATGCTCGGGTTTTGATTTGGAGTAGATTAAAATATCATCGATGAATACGAGGACAAATTTATTCAGAACTCCCCTGAACACTCTATTCATTTGATCGACAAAGTATGCTGGAGCGTTGCATAGGCCAAACGGCATTACTAACCATTCATAAAATATGTCTGGACCTCTGAAAGCGGTCAAAGGAACACACTCTTCTGCTATTCTCAATTGATGAAAACCTGTAGCTAGGTCCATTCGGGAAAATACCTTCGCCCCATTCAATTGGTCTAGCAAATCATCAATGCGGGGTAATGGATATTTATTTTTAAGCGTCTGTTTGTTGAGGTCTCGGTAATCTACACATAATCTAAGAGTACCGTCTGAATTCGGGACAAACAAGACAGCCGCACCCCAATTAGAAAAACTCGGTCTGATTAGACCTTTCCACAACAGTTGACGAGTTTGATCGCCTAATTCTTCTTTTTCTTTCGGAGTCATTCTATGGATTGGATGTACCACGGGTCTGGCATTAGGAATTAGATCGATTCGGAATTCTATTTCTCTTTGCGGAGGTAAGTTTTCAACTTCTTCAAACACATCCGCATAGTTGCTAACAATCGGAATCTTTTCCATGGAAGTGGGGATAAGTTCTAATGCTGACCAAAATTCTTCTCTATTCGGATTCGAACCATGACAAGGAACCGTGATATATCCAAGCTTCGTTCGAATTTTAACGATTCTTTCCGCACAATTCACTTCGGCTTCATATTTCGTTAACCATTCTAACCCCAGGATAACGTCGAATTCGGGAAAATCCATAACAATTAAATTAATGGGAAACTTGTAGGAAGAATAAGAGATTGGCACTCTACAATAGGAACCGAGAGTAACAGGACCCCCTATCGGGTTATGAACTTCAACCGATTCTTTAAGCTTTCGCTGTTTTAACTTTAATTTGTGCATTGTGTGTCTAGCAATAAAACTACGTGATGCACCTGTATCAAATAATACAGAAACAGGAATATTTTTAATTGTAAGGGTACCTCCCAAAACATCGGGTTTACCTGCTCCATCGGAAGCAGCTGGCGGGCTAGACCCGTCATAGACATGAGCTACAGTAGCTTTCTTTAGCAAAGGACAGTCTTTGACCAGATGGTCGGTCTTGCGACAGTTGAAGCACGAGCGAGGGTTCTGAGAGCCTTGGCTCGAGCCTTGAGAGTTTGTTTTCTGCCTCTCCGGAGCTGTGCAGACGTTTGAGTAGTGCCCCGGCTTACCACAATTAAAGAAATTTCCTCTTGGTGGCTTGCCAGTCTGAGGTTTTGAAGATGCTGCTTGGCTTGACTCGCCTTGATTTACAGCAGGCTTGTGCTTGTTTCCGGCTTGACTTCTAGCGTGATCCTGATCCAGATGCCTTTGATCAAGGTCTTCATAGTTGCATGTCATCTCCACTAGCTCGTTGAAATCCAGCTTGACATGGGCCATGGCTCTATCATGATATTGTCGTCGTAGTCCAAAGATAAACCTCTTATTTTTGGATTTCGCAGTAGCAACGAGTTCTAGAGCATAGGGCGACAACATTGTAAATTTGTTCAGATAATCTTGCACGGAAAGATCCCCTTGCTGGAGATTGGCGAAGTCATCGTGCATTCTTTCTAGAGCTTGTTCTGGGATATATTTCTCCTTGAAGAGTTCTTTAAATCCATCCCATGTTCTTCCAGTTTCTCTATTCCCGGTGGTAAGAGATTCCCACCATAATTCAGCTTGTTCCTGCATAAGCCAGGCGCCCATAATAGCTTTGTCTTCGTCTCCTAGCCTTAGGCCTTCAAGAATTTTCTCGCATGTTTTGAGCCATGCAAGGGCCTCTATTACGGTGCCAGTTCCCGAGAAGGTCTTGCCTCCTAAGTTCTTATATCTCTTAGCTACACGGTCAAGCTCGAAGTATTGAGCTGCCGGAGGTTGTATCAAAGGTCCTTCTTGAGCTAGGATTTCTCCCCTACCTCGGCCTCGGCCGGCACGGCCTCCTCTAGCGGCGGCTGCTCTTGTAGCCATTTGTCAAATTCTGTATAAGCAACGAAAAAGTCAGTTAACAGAAATGATAGTCTATTGCATAGTTAAGCAGAAATTCCTACGGAAAGATAACGATGGACTGATCAATTGTTTTTGCTATTCTGCTCAGCTCATTCTAGGACCTTACTGGTCCTATCTCTAATGAGCGACTCGCCTTAGAATACTACTGATTCTATTTTGACGAAGTGTTTAATGTGTTAGACTCCAGAACTAAGGTTAACCAAAGCTCTGATACCAGATGTGACGATCCCAAAACCCCGTGACACGGTGTTAAGGATAATCATTGGAATATAACACATTAATCATCATTAGCAGATCACAGATAATAGCATAAACAGAAAATAGAATAATTTACACACATATGACAGCGGAATCATATAGATATCATCACATCAGAGAAGCACAGTACAGGATACAACTTAGTGCATAATGATACATAACCAGTCACCATCGCCAGAGGCGGAATCATACATAAAGAGTACACAAAAGGAATATCAGTCTACATCGCCAGTGGCGGAATCATAATATAGATACAATAATGGCGGAGGAAATCCAAGTCAGCACAGTGTAGTCAAGCCTCGCCATGAGCCAAAAGGTGCGTCAGAAACCTGCAACTAGGCTGCCCGTGTGAAAATGAGGGCACCAGAGTTTGTAAGGTGAAACAAACTACGAGTCAGTCATGGGACTGGTATGAGAAATCTATTCAACTTATTAACAATAATAACAAGGCAAATCAAAGGACCACGCCACTTTCGCGGAACGGGTTTACTCCAATGAGTGCTAGTGCATGAAATAAAGTAAATGATTAAATCAACGCAATGCTTTTTATAAAATGAAGCCATTATAAGACTCAGGTCCCATCACACAATGCAACGCAAGCCGGAGGATAGAGTTTTTACCTTATAATGGCCAAAGATGCTTCATACGAATAAAACAAAGGTGTTTGATATTATTACTAGTGCATATATCTTTCAAAAGCAAATTCAATCATAAATATCAATCCTAGGCGGCATAGCTACCATCTACTATGTCGCCGTACTAGTAATACAATCACATCCGCAAATTTCGTATTGGAAATTGGAATCCTTCATGAGTCGAGGCAAGGGGCAAGCTCCTCTCCGATTCGAGACACTCTAGCAAATGTCTCAGGACCCCACTATGATCCTTGGATCTTCAGGGCCGGTCCTCTCTTACTTTTGAGGATTAAGTATTCCTGAACACACGTTTCCCGGTCCTTACAGACCTATATCGAGGCGCCTCGCATTCCAACAACCACACAGGTGAAAAGTATATATAATGTCAGGGCTGGTAGGTCACTGACACCACCTTAGCTAGAAAGAAACGTCGTGCTCTCCCTGCAGTCACTCTCCCGTTTTTGACTCATACCGAGGTGTGAGGCTCGCGAATTCACGTTATACACAAAGCTACGTCACACAGACCATGCTTTGATCATCAACCACAAGACTTTGCTTTGCAACAGAAGGCTTGATCACATGCCACTTAGGCGTGCCACACGGGCAATCCACTCCATGCGACTGATTTCTGTCAATACATAACCTCTGAGCTCGTATATCCCAGAGAAGGGCGTTAAGCAAGAGAATAAATTCTCCGCCGCCAAACAGATATATATTTAACAGAGATCAATCAACACAGAACAAAATCCAATGTCAGACACACAGTCCATTTACAAGTCCGTCCTGGGTCTGAACGAAACCGGAGGCACCAATTCCTCGCATATCCGTACAATCAACAATATGTTTGGACAGCTACTACTTCAATTCCTTCATGGTAGCTACTCCAATCACGAGCATCAGTAGCGCCCATCCATCCAATGTGGAGATCGTCGGTCTTCAGTCGTCTTTGACTCTTCGACTTCTCAACGTCGATCGATTATTTGAAATGAGATTAACTCGGCCTTTTCAAATAACCCACGTATATTTAGATTTTCAAATCAATTATTCACATGGTTGGACTATTCAACATTCACATTTCAGTTATTTAGTTATAATTTTCATGTCAAATACATTCAACCATCACATATCAAACAAACACAACAAAATTGGTTTATTTTCACTCTATATCGTCTATAGCACTTTATAACGATATATCGCCATTTTTATTTAATTTAAAACGGCCATATTTAATTAAACGACGTTTCAAGTCGTGTCGATTCACTGGCGCTGCTTTCCACTAATTTTGTTTTACACATATAGGAAAATCTAACCGTTGGATCTTCACAAATTTTACATCATTAGGAAGGTCCTTTCAAAACGAATCCAACGGTTTCAGTTTTGGGAAAATACGACGGTCAGATCTTCCACACTAACCATTTGAAGTTACGATTTCAATTTACGAACTGCAGCATCGTTATTCGATTTAATTTAATTATATTTATATATATATAAATATAATCGTTTCTGGCGCTGTTTTTCCTTAATTTTGAATTAAACATTCCAGACAATCCAACTGTCGGATCTTCACAAAGTTGGTGCCATTGGAAAGATATCTCCAAGGCGAACCCAACGGTTGAGGTTTCGGGAAAATCCAATGGTCGGATCTTCCGCACTAATCATTTGAAATCACGGTTTCAAAATATGAACTGCACGGCCATGTTTCGTTTTAATTCTATTTATATTTATATGTTAATATAAATATAGCTCATTCAAAATTTCCTATATCGTTTCCACCTCAATTATTTCACTAACGCCTTAAATTTTTGGAAAATTTCGCCATAACCTCCTTTGTAAGGGAGGGTCTGGGAAAATTCCCAAATAGCCACACGGGCGTCTCATATCAAAAAGAAAAAGAAAAAGCCAACAGGCTCATAAAATCATCACCCAAACAAAGCGGTAAATGTGTACCTATTTGTCGGGCACAAAATTCTATTTCTCTTCTCTAGCCCCTTTTGCTTTAACCTGTTCAATAGATATGCAAGTACATATATACAATTTCTAACATTTATCATTTTCCATTCAATTTCATATTTGATTTGCTTTGGTTTAAAAACACCATTCATTCTAATGTTGCATGCATAGGTTAAAATCATATCATTAGCTAGTTAATGTATATTTCAACTCATGCACGTCTATTTGAACAAGTGGCTATTTTTAACACTTCACATTTCAAAGATGATGATTTTGGCGAACTAAAATAGATTTCAACACATGACTATTTTATCTAGTTCCTATGCATGTTAAAAATAATATTTCTATCACAAATATTTATTTCAACGTCCGCATATCTTTAGCCTATCACACATATGATAAAAATGATATTTTTATCATTTAAAATATTTATTCAACCAATGGATGGTTTCAACACTTCATAGTTTCAATAAAAATGTAATTTTTATTGTTCGATCTTTTTATTCAACACATGAATATTTCCACTACACACATTTCTCAGCAAATGAGTATTTCCACACATGGACATTTTCTTTAGGTTGTTCATATTAGAAAGATGGGATTTTGATTGTTGAAACTATTTATATAAGGCGAATATTTTTCATACTTCATATATATATAAAAGTGTGATTTTTATTGTTTAAGCACTTCATTCATTCACAAATGAATTTAATTTTCACACAACACTTTTCAACACATGAATATCTCCACACATGGATATAGTTTCAACATATGGCTTTAATTTCTATGCATGCAAATAAGTTCAACATATGAAAATAATTCTAACACACAAAGATTATTCAACATTTCGGCAGCATAACGGCAGGGTAGTTAAAACCGGCACCGTCCCTAGTATGGCTCCTCGCTCTACCTTAAAACCTCGCGGTTTTTGACAATGGGGATTCATGCATCTAATTCGCACACAGGCGGCATGTTTATTTTTATTTCCACAAATATTTCCAATTCATCTCAATCACCAATGGGTATTTTTCAACCACAACCAAACAATATCAACCACAAACAATTATTCAACCATTCGTATTTTCCATCCAATATTTCACACCAATTCATCACAATAAATATCGTCCATGGTTTGTGGACGAGGGGAGTATATATATATATATAATATATTTGCTATATTCCACTTTCATTTCAACACATATATCAATTATTCTATGCATGTAAAAATTCATACTTCGCTTATATAGCTTACACTACGCATGTACATGAGGTGTACAACACGTATGTAATTTATATTTCGCTTATATAAATTATACATGACATTTTCCATTCAATTTCACGTTAATTTAGATTTCTCACCTTGGTTTTCTGAGCGCTAAAAATCGATACGATGTCAGAAAAATCCACAGCTTCTTCTATTGGGTAGAGACCTTCCTTGCGGTCTCGATGTTTCCTGTTTCATCAAATTTCGTCAACACACCAAAAAGATATGATTTTTCAAAGTTTTGCAACGGTTTTAAAGTGTCGTAAAACAATTTAATTACACAGGCGGTTACCTCCTTTGAAGGTTTCAAAACTAGGTCAGCGATTTTCGCGAGATCCGTTGATCGTTGAGACGATCGGCCTGCACCACACGTCGGCCTTGGAGAGGGCTCTCCGTCGATGGTCACCACCCTCAGCTCGATGGCGGCAGGAAGGCAGGGCGGCGCTCTATAGGGTCGGACTTTGGAGGCGGATATCTCGGCGGAGAGGCGATGGGAGGCGGAGCTCCTTATATGGATTTGAAGAGGGGAGGGAGAACTACAAAAAGTTGAACTGGAGGAGGGGCTAATTCTGGCCGTGGCGATCGGAAATCGCCTGGGAAGGTGACGCAGGCTTTTCGCCGTCGATGTCGGGGTCGGGGGGGGGGGGGGTTTCTGTATTTTTTTTATTTTAAAATTTATGAAAGAAAAAATATGATTGGCCGAGACTATATTAAAATTTTTAAATAGTGTTTTCTTAAACGAACTCCTTTTTAAACCCAACGACTGTCGCCCCCAGCTAAATACCCCCATTCCGGACACAATGGGATATGTTTCGTAGGCCAATTCGACTGTTACAGTCAGTTATTTTTCAAACTAAAGTATAAAACATTTAATTTTTAACTCTGAACGCACACTTCAATTTGCCAAGGCCACAAACTGACTCGAAAAATTCCAGAAAAATAAAACTAGCTATGTTTTGACGCTACGGTCCCAACAAAATTAGTTTCGTCGAATTCTGAGGTCGTTTGAAAAATGGCCATTTTCTGGTCGATCCAATTTAACAGAAATCGACCAAACACATTTTCTTTTGCCACGCTCACATACTAGCTTCAAAAATTATGAAATTTGAAACTTAGCAATAGTTTGACATCCCGGACCCAACAAAAGTGGTTTGGTCGAATTCCGAGGTCGTATGCAAAATATCAATTTTCCAGGCCTATATATTCTATATACCGACCCTTCTGAAAATTCATTCGGCCATAACTTTTGATTCCCGTTATGAAACTTCGATTTTTCAGATTCGTTAGAAAGGTATTGACTAACAGATTTAAATATTTTTGGTTTCACTAAAATCCGTTATATTTTCCGCCCTGCACAGTCGGTCAAAGTTCGAATTCAAATTTTCAAACTGACTTACTATTCTTAACTCACTATTTTATTGAAATATTCTATTTCAATGGTTCAAATTCCTTTAAAATAATCAATTTAAAAATTTTAAATTGGCTCGTATTTTCCGGGTTATTACATTTATTCTATTCAACAAATGAATATTTATTTTTGTCAACACACGACTAATCTCAACGAATGAGTACTGTCGACGTGTGACTATTTTTGTTAAATTATTTCGTTCAACACTTGACTAATCTCAACGGATGAGTACAGTCAACACATGAACCTTTATTTTATAATATTCTTTATTTTCTAAATTGGAATGAGGCCCAATCAATTACCATATAAAGTTAATTATATGGATTCCATACAACAAATGTATATAATAGCAACGATAGATAATCAACCATCAACCAAAGTGCACTACACTGTATAAGCATCAAATATAGATATCTAACGCTTATAACAGTCTGTCAATCAATCGATCGACATATTTAATCAATCAGGACGAGTGAACTTCATATTTCATCCCAACACCCGTGTGGGGTTTTCAGACAATCAAACACAGATTTTAGTTGTGCAGTTGGGCGATGTGTAAAATTTATCGACCCAATCAGTATCAGTCAAATCAGTGTATATAAATAAATCGGCCGATTTGTTTATAAATATTTATTTATTCACTTTCACGTTAAAAATTATATTTTTAACGATAAAACATTTTATTCAACCTATGAATATTCTATTCGGTTCATTTATTCAATAAAATGATATTTTTATTTTTCTAACATATTTTAGTAAATTTCGGCGGCATAACGGCACGATACTAGAAACGGGACAAGGCCTAGCCTTATCCCCGGGCTAGTGAAGGCCCACGCCATTCACACATCAATCAAATCAATTTCATTTCACCAACCAATTCAAATTTCAATCAAATAATCTAACCAACTACACAACCAAACAATTTAACAAACAAGCCATCCATGGTCTGTGGATGACGGGTGTCGGGTGCTACTAAGCACCGTCTGCATCCTAGTATATATATATATAGCTAGAAAAAAAGAAATTGAAAGGTGAGAAATTCTCACCGTTAGCTATCCTAGCTCCACGGCACTTCATTTATAGAAATCTTCATCGTTATTGCATCTTTGTCATCTTCGTTGCCCGTAGCCACTACATATATAAAAATTACATTTTTATATACTGATGTCTTTAAAATAAAAATCACATTTTTATTTATTCACTTTCAATTTAAAAATCATATTTTTATAATCACTTCATATATTTAAAAATCGAAGTTTTTATTCCATTTTTCAATATATAAAAATCGAATTTTTACTACTATGTTATATAGATAAAACTATATTTTTATCATGCTATTTTCCATATAAAGATTTCGCCTTTTCAAATTTAAAGATTTCGCCTTTATAAAAACATAGACTTCGCCTTTTCAAAAATAAAGATTTCGCCTTTTAAAATATGAAGTTTTCGCCTTTTAAAATATGAAGTTTTCGCCTTTTTAAAATATGAAGTTTTCGCCTTTTAAAATATGAAGTTTTCGCCTTTTAAAATGTGAAAAATCCGAACTTTTACGAAAGCAAAAATCCTATTTTTAAATAACCAAAGATCCTCTTTTTAAAATATTTTCTATAAATAAGAACTGACTTTTAAACAATATTTTATTTAAATAAAAACTGACTTTCAAAATAAATATGAATATAATTTACTGTTATTTTTTTTAGAATTAAAATCGAATAAGAAAAAAAAATAAAACTTACAGTATACGGCGAGATGGGGGGGCTTGTCCACGTCATCGCAGGGGGTGGGGGCGCGTCGGAGTGCGGTCAAGCGGGTGGAGACGTTGGAGGCGGTGGTGGGATCTCTAGGGTTTGGGAGGCCTGGGGGATCTCGTTCGTTCTTCAACGGAGAGGGAAGGAGAGAGGACCGAGCGCGAGAGGAGAGGGGGGGTTCCTGGTGGAGGGCGAGGTCGTAGGGTCCAGGCGACGGCGATGGTGATGGCGGTTTTCCGCCTCCTCCCCTTTTTTTTATTTTTTTTATTTCGTTTCTGAAATGATACGGGGGGGGGGGGGGGGGGCGGAGTGATTTAAGGAGGGAAGAGATATATATTTTTTTATTTTATTATTTAATTATTAAATTTATATTCTCATAAAGTAACTTTTCCTGTCGACTTCAGAATCGAACCCACCGCCTGTCGTCCATAGCGTTTTACCCCCATTCAGAACACAATGGGGTATGTATCGCAAGCCGATTCGGCTGTTACAATCAATTTCCATTGAATTTACATTTAAATCATTATATTGAATTTTAAACGTACATTTCAAATTACCGGGGTCACATACTAACTCTATAAATTCCATAAAAATATTTTCTAGCTTCGTATTGACGATACGGTCCTAACAAAACTAATTTCGTCGAATTCTGAGACCGTTTGAAAAATGGCCATTTTCCAGTCGATTAAAATCAATTGAATTTGGTCAAACGCGTTTTCCTTTGCCAGGCTCACATATTGATTCGAAAAATTATGAAATTTAAAACCTAGCAATAATTTGACATCACGGATCCAACAAAACTGGTTTCGTCGAAATCCGAGGTCGTTTGCAAAATTTCCATTTTTAAGGGCCTGAATTCCATAGCGACTATTCAGAATTTTCAACTGGACATATCTTTTGATTCCCGCTATGAAATTTTGATTTTTCGGATTCGTTGGAAAGATATTATCAATTAGATCCTAATGTTTTTGGTTTCACTAAAATCCGGATTGTTTTGCACCCGGTACATTCAATTGAAGTTTGAAATCAAATTATCGAACTACCGCGCCATTTTCAATTCCTTTTATAATTGTATATAATTATTTATATTCTAACGACGACGAATATAACTATATATACGTTTGAATTATATTCAAAAATAAATTTCTCATCGATATTATTTAAAATAATTCATTTTAAATAATCAAAATCCGCCAAAATTGCCAAAATTGCCAAAATAAAAATTTTAAACTGGCCCAGATTTTCGGGTTGTTACAAAAAGAAACATATTTTTCTGATGTAAAGAAAAAGAAACATTACTTTTCCATGTAATGGAAAATAAATATGAACCTTACATTTTCCAATGTAAATAGAATAAACAAAGAATTTACCTTTTTCAATGTAAATAAGAAGATTAAAAGAATTTACTTTTTTTTCAATGTAAAAGAAATTACATTTTTCAATGTAAATAAAAAGGAATAATGGGCATTTACATTTTTACAATGTAAAATAAAAGAGTTGCATTTTTTCTTCAATGTAAAATAAAAGAGTTACATTTTTCAATGTAAAATAAAAGATTAAATAAAAATCACATTTTTATATGTAATTAAAGAATATGTTCTATATTGTTAATAAAATTACATTTCTATGTAATTGAAATTAAAAGAATAGACGATAATTGCTGAATTCGCCAAACGATTTATATTTATATATATATATATATATATATAAATATAAATTATAAATTAAACGAAACGCGCACGGCAGTTTGCGTATCGACATTCTTAACTTTAAATAGTTATACCGAAAGATCCGACCATCGGATTTTCCCAAAACTGGAATTGTTAGGACCGCTTTGGGAAGATCTTTCCAACGATATAAACTTCATCAAAATCCAACGGTTAGTTTTCGAGATAAGTGTAAATCAAATTTGGTTGAAAACAGCGCCAGGGTCGCCCATTGACCCGAAGCATCGTTAAATTAATTTAGGCTATTTTTATATAAACAAAAATAGCGATAGGTCGTTATCAAATATTAATAATGATAGGAAATGTTTTCGAATTATTATATATATATATATGCGAGAATCATTTGAAAAAACCGAGTTCAATCTCATTTCAAATGATTATACGACGTTCTAAGTCGAAGATTTAAAGACGGTGATTGAAGACCGGCGATCTTCACATCAAATGGATGGGTTGCTACTGAGACCCATGAGAGGAGTAGCTACCTTGAAAGGGCTTCAGTGGTGGCCGTTCGGACGAAATGTTGATTTGTACGGATTTGACTTTCGCTCAGACCCAGGGCATAAGTTTATAAATGGAATGTATGTCTGACGTTGTAGTCCTTTATACTACATTCGTTGATCTCTCTTAATATATATCTGTTTGGTGGTTAACACCCTTCTCTGAGACGTACGAGCTTAGAGGTTATATATTGGTAGAAATTAATGGTATAGTATGGACTGACAATGTGGCATACTAAGATGCATTGATCAAGGCTTTTGTTGAAAAGCAGGCCTTGTGGTTGATGATCAAAGCACGGCCTGTTTAGGCGTAGCTTTGTGTATAGCGTGACTTCGCGAGCCTCACACCCCGGTATGAGTCAAAAACGGGATACACACTGCAGGGAGTGCACACGCTTCTTTCTAGCTAGAGTGGTGTCAGTGACCTACCAGCCTTGACATTTTACTTATGTGGATGATGGATTTTGAGGCGCCTCGTGTTTTATAGGCCGTTGGTGGTCATACTATAGGTCCAAAGGGACCGGGAAGCGTGTGTTCAGGCATAACTAATCCACTGCCCATAGGCGTGGTCCGGCCCTGAAGATCCAAGGGTTCACTGCGGGGGATCCTGAGGCATTTGCTAGAGTGTCTCGAATTGGAGAGGAGCTTGCCCCTAGCCTCGACTCATGATGGAAATCCTATTTCCAATACGACCTTGCGGTTTTGATTGTACAACTAGTATTGGCAACATAGTATATGGTACCTATGCCGTCTAGGATTGATACTTATGATTGAAATGTTTTTATTTAAAACATATACACACTAATAATAATATCGTTTTTATGTATCAAGCATCTTTTGACCATTATAAGGTAAAACCCTATCCTCTGGTGTGCGTTGCATTGTGTGATGGGACTTGGGTCTTATAATGGTTTCATTTTTCTAAAAAGCATTGCGTTGTTTAATGATTTACTTTATTTTATGCACTGGCAATCCAATGGAGTAAACCCGTTCCGCGTTAGCGGCGTGGTCTTGTGATTCGCCTTATTATTAGATAAGTCTAGTTAAGATTTCTCATACCAGTCCCATGACTGGCCTGTAGTTTGTTTCACTAGCAAACTCGGGTGCCCATATTTTTCTACACGGGCAGTCGAGTAGCTTTTTGCAGATATATTTACAGGATCCTGGTTTACAGCTGAAGCAGTATTTCGAAAGCTCTGTATCCGTGTATTCCTTCCAGTTGTATTTTTGTACTATTTTCCGCTGCTATTTAAATGTAATTTAAATCTCTGATATTTTTGTATTTCCAATGTATATTATTCATTTATACTCTGTTATATTCTTGTACTCTGATGTAATTGTTGTAATCAACAATAAAATGTTCTTCAGTTTGTGTTCTGATGTGAGTTGTTCTCAAGGCAATCTAGGCTTTCCTTTACGGGGAAGTTTGGGTCGTCACAGGTGGTATCAGAGCTTTGGTTTACACAGCTCGAGAACAAAACACATTAGAACCGAACGAAAGAATTCATCAGAGATTGGATTAGTAACATCCAATAAGAATAACTCGTTAGAGATAGGATCAGTAGTATCCTAGAACGAGTGTGAAGAGTATTATTTTCTTTAAAAATATAAAGTAAAAAACAAATTTAGTTATGAAAATTTTATCTAAATATAAGTGTTTGAGTATATTATATTTTAATGTGGACAATCGAGTATATAAAGATTTCGAATATATGAGTAATTAACGAATATTCGAAGTTTTAATATACTGGGTAGATATAGAATCACACTCTTGTCGCCCAGAGATAATTCTGGTGATATGTCAACAATCACCATTATTTATGTTCGAGTCTCGAAAGTGGGATTTCTATATATTTTCATTGACTGGTATGAGAAACAAAACTTAGTAAGGACACATTGCTGTGATTTGCACAAAAATATGATTTTTGACTATATATAAAAGTTATGTACATTTGAAAAGTTAATCACCTAATTGATTGATGGTTGTGATGTTTGATTATTAGTTTAACTAATTAAAATATTAGAATGATAATTAATTGAAACCAATAAGTAAAATTTAAAGTTGAGTGGGTTAATTAAACAACTTCTTAACTTCGTTCCTTTTCGAGGACGAAAAGATTTTAAGTGGGGGAGACTGTAACAACCCGGAATTTTGGGGCCAATTTAAAATTTTTATTTTAGGAATTTTAGTGGATTTTAATGTTTAAAAATAATTTATTTTAAATAAGAACGACTAAGAATTTATTTTAAAATGAATAAATTTTATTTTAATTATAAAAAAAAGTTAGAAATAGCGCGGTAGTTTGAAAAGTCAAACTTGAACTTTGACTGACCGTAAAGGATGCAAAATTTAACGGATTTTAGTGAAACCAAAAATATGTAGGATCGATAATAACCCTAGAGGGGGGGGGGGGGTGAATAGGGTTTTTAACACTAAATTTAAACTAAACAAGGTAATAAAGAAATGCTGTAAAAATAAAATCACACGCAGATATACCCAGCTTCGGCAAACTGTGCCTACTGCTGCCTTTCTAAGATTTTTACTAGGAGATACAAACAGATCCCGCTTACAATCCTATGTAAACTCGCAACTCCTGCTCCTGTTTATCCCTAAGCTCAAAATCCTAGACTAGTCTGTATACCCTAGACTAGATTTTCTCAGATTACACTTCAATGTTCTGTGCTCCCTAGTTTTACAATAAAACTAGAAAAGAAGTTTAAAAAAAAATTCAAATAAAAAAAAAACTTAAAGGAAATAAGGGGAGGAGTTAAAAGTGGGGGGTCATCCCCTTTTCTTTGCACTAGCCCAAAGTGGTCGGGCCACTTTTATTTTGCGGTGCTCCCTTGTGTTTTCTTTAGCCCGATCCTCCCTTTTTCTCTGAAACAAAAAATGGCGGCGGCGATTAGGGTTTCAGTGATTTTTCCCTAAATCAATCTCGGTGATGTGTGTAATGGATCTCTGGAAGCTTGTTTTGCTTCTCCAGTGTATCTCCTTCGTTCTTGCGATCAATCTGAGTAAGTTTTATCAACTCTTGCAATTTAGGGTTTCGGATTTCTTTTGTGTGTGTTGATAAAAATGTCGATGATGAATTGTGTGCTTTTATAAGGGTTTCTACACCCTGGTGCTCTGATTTCGTTGATGACTTGCTCGATTTGGCTGATTATTGGTGGTTTCCCCTTTTGGAATTCTCGAATGAAATTGAAATTTGTTGCCTTTAATACTTCGATGAATTTTGATGAAATACTGGACTTGATTGTGTGATTTCCCTCGGCTTTGAATAATTTATGGCCCCTTTAAAAAAATGCCGTGAATTCCTGAAATAAATTGTTGCCTCTTTTGAATTTCCTTTGCGTGATTTGTGGCTATGAATTTCGACATGATTTTGAACTGCTTGTTTGTTTGCGTGAATCCCTGTGATTATCCTTTCTGTTTTTGAATCTAGTCGACTTTCACAGATTAAATACTTGCCAAAGTTGAAACATTACTCTTTTGCAAATCTGTGAATTTTCAAAATGAATTTCCCAGAAAAAAATTGATTGTCTTGCCAAATATTCTCCTTGCTGATTTTCTGCACTTAAACAAATTGAATTCCTGCATAACTTCTGGAAACATATTTATGATTTCATGCCATAAAAAAAATGCTGTGATTTGTTTAAGCTTGAACATGATACTTTGCATTCGGCATGCTTGTGATGTTTTCTGGTACACAAAGAAAACTGATATGAACTGATACTGTCTTGATCACTTGGTTGCTTGCATGTAGTTGCACCATCCATTTATACTCCTCGCTTTCTGAGCAGCTTGTGACATTGAGACTGTTGCCTTATGCGCACCATGAACACCATGCTTGTGTCTCCATCCTTGAAAACCTGATTTGCTGAACCATTTCTATATCATGCTGCATGTATTTTTTTGAGTCTTTACTGTTTGCACTTGATCACTTGAAGACTGTAATGCTTCATGTGTATATTTGAGTTCACTTGTCCTGAAGTTGTGCATGTGAATGAATTTGCCACTCTAGCATCTTGTTTGCTGTGTGTATATGCCACCAATATACACTTGACAAAAAATGAACCAGAATTTTTTGAACATTTCTGGAAACAGATTTCTGCAATGTTAAAAAAAAACTTTTTGTCGAATAATCTTGTATTTATAACTTGACAAAAAAAAATTCTTCCATGCTGTAATCTGTGACATGTCTTGTACTCGGCCTGTGAGCATACACCCTTGTATATTTCAGCTCGACCATGCTACATGAATTCACATTTGCTCCCCACTGTCTTGAAACATTGCTGCACTTACATTTCTTGTTGGGCTGCACCATTTATTGTTGAAAGTTTGACTTTACCTGCTTAATTTCTGAAATTCCCTGTTTGCCTAAATAAATAAATAAAACTGATTTGAACTTGGCACTTGGGATTTTCCATTTCATCACTGATTTGATTATTTGCTGAAACATGAACTTGAGCCTTGCTTTTGTGTTACTCTCGATCATGTTAATGCTGACATGTAAAGGCTCGACCATTTTGTCTTTGGTGATTTTTGACTCCATGTTGACTTTGAAAGTTATTTGCTGGTTGACCTCTTTTGAACCTGTCTTGATTTTGACAATTCACCTTGTTTTGCTTAACACTTTGCTCATCACTTGTTTGATTCTGAAATAAAAAAAATAGCAGTCAAACTGTACTGAGTTGAGGCTGGTCAGAATCAGTTGGTTCTGATCAGCAAACTAGTATGGTTTTGATGTGGCTGTTCAAGTCTGAAATATGATGAGAAAAACACACAGAAAGCTGAGACAAAAAAAATGAATCAATCACACAGAGAATCATTTTTGTCAAAAGTATTTGTTTTAGTTCCAGTGTACTGTGTATTTTTCTTTCTTTTGTGACAGGTTACAGGATGATGCTTTGGACAGCTAAGGTGTTCTTAACAAGAATAATCCAGCAAGAAATGAGAAGAAAAGAAAAAAAATGAAGTGCTTGTAAAAAAAATTGTACGTACTGAAATTATTTGTAAAGTGATTTGTAAAGTCTTGTGTGTAAATGAATTGTAAAATAAATAATATTATTGGAAATAAAATTTATTTGATTTTTCTATATTCTGTGTAAATTATGTGTTATTTTATTTTCCAATAATACTAGATATTCCACAATCAAACACTCCAGTAACAAAAATCTATTTGTTATCATCAAACAAAAAAATATTAGTATCAACAAACTCCCCCTTTTGATGATGACAAACAGACTTAAGATTTTTGTGAATAACGAGATGTGTTTGAACAAGAGCTCCCCCTACATTTGAGCTCCCCCTATCAGTTGTAAACAGACATGAGTAAAGAATTTGAAAATAACAAAAAAATTAAACACTTAGCATTAATGGCAAAATAAAATCTGTAGACGTCTGTAAACAACACAAAATCTTAACAAAATCTTAACTTCTTCTCCCCCTTTGTAATCATCAAAAGAATAACAATTCTGGACATTTGTAAAGAGTATGGACTGTAATTAGTAATCAAGTCATTTGACAGTATCAGATTCAAACACTCTGAATAATCAAACAAAAAGATTAGAATAATCTGTAAAAGAAGAACACATTTCACAAGACAGAAAGTGGAACGATGGAATATTAAATATATATCAGGGATTTTTTTTTAAATATATTTCAATAGCAAACTAACCACGAATGACCAGAGCTTGGATTTTTAAATGGAATTAGCTGCAACATGAAAAAAAAAATTCAATACAATACTGACCAAGCATAACCAGATCTTGGATTTTTAAATGTAATCAGTGATAGCATGAAAAATAAGTATTCTCATAACCATGCATGACCAGAGCTTGGATTTTTAAATGAGATTAGAGAAATACTTAACTTTTTTTTTTGTGTATACTTAAATCCCCTTGATATATATAAAATAATAATGATTGATAGAAGGGTGATAGAAACAGAAGATGAAAGTGAACAAAAGTTCCTCAATTACTCATATTATAAAGCATATTTGATCGTATCAGAGCTACAAATTTTCAAACATCTCATATTCTGAAAACTTACATAGTCACAAATTTATCATAAATGTCCAAAAACAAACTGGTCTTTTCTTGATGATTTGAAGCATGGATTATTTGTCAGAAAGATAATTGCCAACAGAACATCTTAAGAGAAAATTTATCCAAAAATGCTAAAAGATTAATTTATTTCTATAATTCCCAAATCCAAACGTAATCTGCAAAATCTGTCTTCAGGAAGGGGTTTTGTAAAAATATCAGCAAGTTGAGATTCGGTTGGAATAAATTCTATACAAATATCTTCACAAGCAATATGATCTCTAAGAAAGTGGTGTCTTACATCAATGTGTTTCGTGCGTGAGTGATGTACTGGATTATTTGATAAGTCAATTGCACTCTTACTGTCACATTTTAAAGGAACTCGTTTATAACAAAGTCCAAAATCAGATAAAGTCTGCATCATCCATAAAATCTGTGCACAACAACTTCCTAAAGCAATATATTCAGCCTCAGTGGTGGATAAAGCAACACAGTTTTGTTTTCTACTTGACCACGACACAAGTGAATGACCTAGCATGAAACACGATCCACTAGTACTTTTTCTATCAGTGAGTGAACCAGCATAATCAGCATCAGTAAACCCAACTAAATTAAAGTTATCACAAGAAGGATACCATAAGCCCAAATTTGGTGTGTGTAACAAATATCTTAGAATCCGTTTTGTGGCTTTTAGATGAGATTCTTTAGGATTTGATTGAAAACGAGCACACAAACAAACAGAAAACATAATATCGGGTCTAGAAGCAGAAAGATAAAGAAGTGAACCGATAATACCGCGATATTTCTTTTGATCCACAGCAACACCTTTTTCATCTTTGTCAAGTTTGGTTGTTGGACTCATCGGTGTTTTCATTGGCTTTGCATCTTGAACTCCAAATCTCTTTAACAACTCCATCACGTACTTCGTTTGGGAGATAAAGATCCCTTTGCTACTTTGTTTGATTTGAAAGCCAAGGAAGAATTTCAGCTCTCCAACCAAACTCATCTCAAATTTGCCCTGCATAACTTTTTCAAATTTTTCACACAAGACATCATTAGTAGCACCGTATATGATATCATCAACATAAATTTGGACGATTAAAAAATCATCACCATCATGAGATAAAAACAAGGTTGTGTCAGCACTTCCCTTTTTAAAACCATTTTCCAAGAGATATGTACACAGACAGTCATACCAAGCTCGAGGAGCTTGCTTAAGGCCATACAATGCTTTTTCCAGTTTGTATACATGATTTGGATAATCGTGACTCTCAAAACCAGGGGGTTGTTCAACATACACTTCTTCTTTTAGTTCTCCATTCAGAAAAGCACTCTTCACATCCATTTGCGTCAATTTGAACCCCTTAAAGCACGCAAAACTTAACAAAATTCTGATTGCTTCAAGCCTAGCAACTGGGGCAAAAGTTTCATCAAAGTCAACACCTTCGATTTGATTGTATCCCTTAGCGACCAACCTAGCTTTGTTTCTTGTTACGTTTCCAGATTCGTCAAGCTTATTTTTGAATACCCATTTTGTTCCAACAACTGGGTAGTCTTTTGGTCTGGGTACCAAGTTCCAGACTCTGTTTCTCTCAAACTGGTTAAGTTCCTCCTGCATAGCTAACAACCAAAATTCATCATTAAGAGCAACATCATAAGAACTTGGTTCTATTTCAGATACAAAGGCATTATGAATACAAAGAGTACAAACTTCCCTATTGAGAGAGGATCGTGTACGAACACCAGCAGTTGGACTTCCAATTACCAAATCTGGAGGATGACTTGGCTTGAATTTTAGTCTTTCGATATCAGTTGCTGCTTCAGTGGCTTTTTCATTGTTTGTCTCAACATCATTGTTTTCTTGTTCAATTTCTTGTGCACTAGCATCATCTTTATCATCTTCAGGTATCGTATCTATATCTGATTCATTGAACTTGACGTTGATGGTTTCCACGATTGTTCTTGACTGTTTATTGAAGATTCTGTAAGCCTTACTTCTTGATGAGTAACCCATGAAGATTCCATCAACCGTTTTTGACTCAAATTTCCCAAGCTGTTCACCTGTGTTCAAAATGTAACAAGGACATCCAAACACTCTAAAATATGAGATGTTAGGCTTTTTGTTAGACCATAGTTCATATGACGTTTTATTAAGTATTGGTCTAATCATAACTCTGTTCATTACATAGCATGAAGTATTGACTGCCTCAGCCCAGAAAGTTTGAGGCAATTGATATTCACATAACATAGATCTAGCCATTTCTTGTAATGTACGATTTTTCCTTTCAACCACCCCATTCTGTTTGGGTGTTCGAGGAGCGGAAAATTCATGTTTGAAACCATTTTCTTCACAAAGATTTTCAAAGTCTAAGTTTTCAAATTCACCTCCATGATCACTTCTTAAAGTTTTAATTGAAACCCCTTTTTCATTTTGGACAAGTTTTGAAAACTTTAAAAAATAATCAAAAGCTTCAGACTTTTTGGCTAGAAAGTAAACCCATGTAAACCTAGAGTAATCATCAACCAATACATAACAATAACGTTTACCATTTAAACTAGCAGTATCAGTAGGTCCAAACAAGTCCATATGAATCAATTCAAGCACTCGTGAAGTGCTAACAACATTTTTTGGACGGAAAGATGAACGACTAAGTTTTCCCATGGTACAAGCTTTACATACTTTGTTATTTTTGTAATTCTGATGTGGTAAACCCCTGACAAGTTCATTTGCTTTCAGTCTTTCAAGAAGACCCATACTTGCATGTGCCAACCTTCTGTGCCATAAGATTGCCTCCTCTTCTGTTGCTACCAAGCACCTAGATACTGTTACATCATCGAAAGAGAGAGTATAGACATTTCCTTTTCTTTTCCCTGTAAACACAACTTTTCCAGAGGAGATCTCAATGATTTTGCAACTATTACTATCAAACATAACATTCATTCCTTTATCACAAAGCTGACTGATAGAGATAAGATTGTGAAAAAGATTATCAACATATAAAACATCAGTTAAGGTAAAGATACTGTTACCTACTTTTCCTTTACCAATAATTTTACATTTGCTGTTGTCACCTAACGTCACATTCCCACCTTTATGTTTTTCCAGGCTAAGGAACAGTCTTTTATCACCTGTCATATGTCTGGAGCAACCTGAATCCAAGTACCATTTTTGTTGCTCCTTAGCCCGCCAACATACCTACACAAACAGAGAAGGAGATGACCTAGAGAAACTTCTAGGTCTAATCATATCAGTAGTAAGAGAATGATAGTCATAAGATTCTTTTGGAATCCAAATTTGATTTTTCTTCTTATTTGTGTTCCAATCTTTGTGATAATTGTGTGCCAAGTGTTTAGTGACCCATACCTTTTTGAACTTCTGAATTTTACTGCTAAACTTGCAATTTTCATGACTGTGACCAATCACCCCACATTTTACACATTTGGGAAAAATACTTTTACCTTTAGCATTGTCACTTCCAGTTATTTCTTGTATCTTCCCAAAACCCAGTCCTTTTCTATTATTCCCAACCAATTGGTTTCCAAGTAACATTTTAAAAGATGTTTGACCGATTGAGAATTTGTTCAATGTGACTTCTAGATCTTGGACTCTTGTTTTTAAGATTGTGTTCTCATTCACAAGTGAAGTGCATCGTTTAGTGTTGTTCTTTCTTTTAGTGTCATCTTCAACTTTTAGAGTCAAGTTTTCTTTTTCAAGATTCTCAATGGTGCTCTTGAGTGTTAAAATTTCTAGATTCACATCTTTACACATTTCACAATCTAGATTATTGGTTTTTGAAGCATTTTTAATCTCAGATTCCAACTTCTTATTATTGTGAACAAGGTTGAAGTTTTCCGCTTTCAGTTTCTCTGCGTCTGATTCTAATGTGTCAATAATTTCAGAAAGATGTTTACACATTAAAACTAGATCATCATAACTGTATACCTCAGTGGTTTCCTCGTCAGTATCTTCTAGGTCTGATTTTGCCATGAAGCACAAATTGCTTTCCTCCTCACTGCTGTCTGAATCTTCTTCTCCTTCCTCGTCATCCCAAGTTACGGCAAAAGCTTTCTTTTTCTTCTTGTTTCTTTGGAGAAATGGACAATTTGGTTTTATGTGTCCAGTCTTTTGACAGTTGTAGCAGAGTGGTTCGTCTTCTGAATTGTTGGTCTTTGGTTTATTTCTTCGAGGTTTGAATTTTCTCCACTTCGTGAGTTGTCTGACTGCCATGGCAAGCTGTTCAATAGGATCTTCACTATCGCTAGTGACAGTGTTGGGCAAAGCTATTGACTTCTTTTTCAGATTTGAGTTGTTGCGATCTTCTCTTGCTTTCAGCTCCATTTCATATGTCATCAGATTCCCGATAAGCTCTTCCATGCTCAGCTTGCTCAGATCTTTGGATTCTTGAATGGCTGTGACTTTTGCTTCAAAGTTCATGGGCAGAACACGCAGAATCTTCCTCACAAGCTCCACTTCTGTATATACCTTTCCAAGGGCTCTGGCATTGTAAACTAGTACGGAGAAGCGACCATACATGTCCTTGATGCTCTCATCCTTCTGCATGTTGAAGTTTTCATATTCATTACTGAACATGGCAAGACGGGATTCTTTAACCTGAGAAGTTCCTTCGTGTGTGACTTCCAGAGTATGCCAAATTTCCTGGGCTGTATTACAATGAGAAATTCTGTTATATTCTGTTTTATCAGGAGCACAAATTAGAGCATTCATAGCTTTAGAATCTATAGAGTATAATTTCTTATCATTTGCATCCCACCTACTTTTTGGTTTAGGTGTTACAATACCATTAACAGTTTCAGTCGGAGGTGTATATCCAGTTTCAATGATATCCCAGACATCATAATCAACAGACACTAGATAAATTTTCATCCTAGCTTTCCAATACGCGTAATCACTACCATTGAACATGGGTGGTCTAGCAATAGATTGACCTTCAGAAAAAGCATTGTTCATTGAGGTCATGATTCTAGGGTTCAAACACCGGCTCTGATACCAATTGTAGGATCGATAATAACCCTAGAGGGGGGGGGTGAATAGGGTTTTTAACACTAAATTTAAACTAAACAAGGTAATAAAGAAATGCAGTAAAAATAAAATCACACGCAGATATACCCAGCTTCGGCAAACTGTGCCTACTGCTGCCTTTCTAAGATTTTCACTAGGAGATACAAACAGATCCCGCTTACAATCCTATGTAAACTCGCAACTCCTGCTCCTGTTTATCCCTAAGCTCAAAATCCTAGACTAGTCTGTATACCCTAGACTAGATTTTCTCAGATTACACTTCAATGTTCTGTGCTCCCTAGTTTTACAATAAAACTAGAAAAGAAGTTTAAAAAAAAAATTCAAATAAAAAAAAAAAAAAACTTAAAGGAAATAAGGGGAGGAGTTAAAAGTGGGGGTTCATCCCCTTTTCTTTGCACTAGCCCAAAGTGGTCGGGCCACTTTTATTTTGCGGTGCTCCCTTGTGTTTTCTTTAGCCCGATCCTCCCTTTTTCTCTGAAACAAAAAATGGCGGCGGCGATTAGGGTTTCAGTGATTTTTCCCTAAATCAATCTCGGTGATGTGTGTAATGGATCTCTGGAAGCTTGTTTTGCTTCTCCAGTGTATCTCCTTCGTTCTTTCGATCAATCTGAGTAAGTTTTATCAACTCTTGCAATTTTGGGTTTCGGATTTCTTTTGTGTGTGTTGATAAAAATGTCGATGATGAATTGTGTGCTTTTATAAGGGTTTCTACACCCTGGTGCTCTGATTTCGTTGATGACTTGCTCGATTTGGCTGATTATTGGTGGTTTCCCCTTTTGGAATTCTCGAATGAAATTGAAATTTGTTGCCTTTAATACTTCGATGAATTTTGATGAAATACTGGACTTGATTGTGTGATTTCCCTCGGCTTTGAATAATTTGTGGCCCCTTTAAAAAAATGCCGTGAATTCCTGAAATAAATTGTTGCCTCTTTTGAATTTCCTTTGCGTGATTTGTGGCTATGAATTTCGACATGATTTTGAACTGCTTGTTTGTTTGCGTGAATCCCTGTGATTATCCTTTCTGTTTTTGAATCTAGTCGACTTTCACAGATTAAATACTTGCCAAAGTTGAAACATTACTCTTTTGCAAATCTGTGAATTTTCAAAATGTATTTCCCAGAAAAAAATTGATTGTCTTGCCAAATATTCTCCTTGCTGATTTTCTGCACTTAAACAAATTGAATTCCTGCATAACTTCTGGAAACATATTTATGATTTCATGCCATAAAAAAATGCTGTGATTTGTTTAAGCTTGAACATGATACTTTGCATTCGGCATGCTTGTGATGTTTTCTGGTACACAAAGAAAACTGATATGAACTGATAATGTCTTGATCACTTGGTTGCTTGCATGTAGTTGCACCATCCATTTATACTCCTCGCTCTCTGAGCAGCTTGTGACATTGAGACTGTTGCCTTATGCGCACCATGAACACCATGCTTTTGTCTCCATCCTTGAAAACCTGATTTGCTGAACCATTTCTATATCATGCTGCATGTATTTGTTTGAGTCTTTACTGTTTGCACTTGATCACTTGAAGACTGTAATGCTTCATGTGTATATTTGAGTTCACTTGTCCTGAAGTTGTGCATGTGAATGAATTTTCCACTCTAGCATCTTGTTTGCTGTGTGTATATGCCACCAATATACACTTGACAAAAAATGAACCAGAATTTTTTGAACATTTCTGGAAACAGATTTCTGCAATGTTAAAAAAAAACTTTTTGTCGAATAATCTTGTATTTATAACTTGACAAAAAAAAATTCTTCCATGCTGTAATCTGTGACATGTCTTGTACTCGGCCTGTGAGCATACACCCTTGTATATTTCAGCTCGACCATGCTACATGAATTCACATTTGCTCCCCACTGTCTTGAAACATTGCTGCACTTACATTTCTTGTTGGGCTGCACCATTTATTGTTGAAAGTTTGGCTTTACCTGCTTAATTTCTGAAATTCCCTGTTTGCCTAAATAAATAAAAAAAACTGATTTGAACTTGGCACTAGGGATTTTCCATTTCATCACTGATTTGATTATTTGCTGAAACATGAACTTGAGCCTTGCTTTTGTGTTACTCTCGATCATGTTAATGCTGACATGTAAAGGCTCGACCATTTTGTCTTTGGTGATTTTTGACTCCATGTTGACTTTGAAAGTTATTTGCTGGTTGACCTCTTTTGAACCTGTCTTGATTTTGACATTTCACCTTGTTTTGCTTAACACTTTGCTCATCACTTGTTTGATTCTGAAATAAAAAAAATAGCAGTCAAACTGTACTGAGTTGAGGCTGGTCAGAATCAGTTGGTTCTGATCAGCAAACCAGTATGGTTTTGATGTGGCTGTTCAAGTCTGAGATATGATGAGAAAAACACACAGAAAGCTGAGACAAAAAAAAAAAGAATCAATCACACAGAGAATCATTTTTGTCAAAAGTATTTGTTTTAGTTCCAGTGTACTGTGTATTTTTCTTTCTTTTGTGACAGGTTACAGGATGATGCTTTGGACAGCTAAGGTGTTCTTAACAAGAATAATCCAGCAAGAAATGAGAAGAAAAGAAAAAAAATGAAGTGCTTGTAAAAAAAAATTGTATGTACTGAAATTATTTGTAAAGTGATTTGTAAAGTCTTGTGTGTAAATGAATTGTAAAATAAATAATATTATTGGAAATAAAATTTATTTGATTTTTCTATATTCTGTGTAAATTCTGTGTTATTTTATTTTCCAATAATACTAGATATTCCACAATCAAACACTCCAGTAACAAAAATCTATTTGTTATCATCAAACAAAAAAAATATTAGTATCAACAAAATATTGGAATCTATTTAAAAATAACTTTCCAATGAATCCGAAAAATCGAAATTTCATAGCGGAAATCAAAAGTTATGGCCAATTCAATTTTTAGAAAGGTCGCTAGGTAATTTGCATAGGTCAAAAATGCTACTTTTTGCATATAAAGGAATTTCGACTCGAAACCACTTCCATTGAGTTCGAAATGATGTTTCTGCATTGAAAAACCGTAAACACTTATATATTTTGAGTTCCGTAAATTATTTGTTTAAAAATGTATTTTTAATATTAAATATACCGGCCTTAAAAATAGTCATTTTTCAAACAGTCTCAGAATTCGACGAAAATAATTTTGTTGGATTCGTATCATCAAAACAAAGCTAAAAATGATTTTTTTGTAATTTTTAGAATTAAAATATAATTATAATTGATTTTTCAGTGTAAACGGGCAAATTTTTGAATTTAAAAATTCATTAAAAATTCGTACGAGCTCAGAATTGAACGAAATTAATTTTCATAGGTCCACAGCATCAAAACATAGCTAAATATATTTTTCGAGAATTTTTGAAGTTAATTTGTGACCTCAGTGAATTTTCACGTACGGTATACATTAAAATATTAATAAAATAATATAATTATTCCAAAACTCACAATAAATTTCGGAATTGGGTCCTGTAACATGTTCCACTGCGTTCAGAAGGCCTCAAAACCTTAAGAACGACAGTAAGCAGGCCTAAATCGGAGTTCGTTCCAAAACGGACCTTAATTGGGTAATTAACCTATTAAAATAATAATATAAATAGGAGAGAGAAACTAGTCCACGTTCTCTTCTTCCTCAACGCGTGTTTCAGCCGCACTCTTCATCCATGAAACCCATGAAGCTTCCAATCTTCAAACTTCAATAACTCATTCAATTCTCAATGAAACTCGATGCTCCAATACAACTTTTCAAAGATTTTTCCGAGATCTTCAATTCTAGACCAACCCCATTTAGTATCGTTGCCTGTACCCCGCGCAGCAGGCCCATGAAGCCGCTGCGTTCATGGACTCGTCGCCGCCTGTAGGTGCAGCTGCACCCCTCCCTATTCACGGCACACGTAGACTTCTCCAAGCCGGTCCTTCTCCAACAAACGGCGTCCAATTTCATCGATCCAATCAAAAGTTATTCGAATTCAAAGATTGAAACCAAAACAAAGGTTATGAAAAATTTGATTTTTATTATTTATTTAATTTGGAAAATCGAGTATAAATTCATATGAACTCTAAATCTGAAAATTTCAGAACCGGTAGAGCCATATCGACGTAGGCGATGCTTAGAAACCGATTTGGACTGATTCGGAGCAATTATGGATTGTAAATCTAGATTAGAACAAAGGTGAGATTTCTTATTTTAAAATTTTAATTAAAAATAATTGTTATGTGTTGTAAATCATTATTTATTCATTGTTAAGATTTATATGAATTGTGTGTTGTACGTAATTTGATGTGAAACATCTTGTTTGTGTAGATCTGTGATGTTTGAAATTTGTTGGTTATCTTATGAGTGTAATGAACCGTTGAATTGGGTGTATTCATTTCTAGCAGAATTTTTGTGTATACCAAATGTTGAGAACATGTTGGTGATAAAATAACATTTGGCAAACTTGATTATAGAATGTAAAATATCATTTTGGTGTCCAACATGTTAATTGAAATAGGAATAACATTCTTACCATCACATGATAATTGTAATAAAAATATAGACTTTTGTCAAAGCATGATATTCGAAATAAAAATCATCATTTGTGTTAAAACATGCTTTTGAAACAACTTATCATTTGTGTCAAAAGATTGGAAAAAAAAAATTCTATAATACAAAGGTTACTTTGTTTTTATGTCACTTAGTTTATTCTAAACAGATTTAAATAAAAGATTATAATACAAGGATTTCCTTTTATATTTTACTTAGTTTCAAACAAAGAATTATGATATAAAGTGATTATGATATAAAGATTATGATAAAAGATTTCATCTTTGTACATACAATAAAAGAGGAAAATTGAAAATATGTCTCTAGGGCCATTTTAGATTATAATAAAAAGACATTTTCCTAACATGAATTTTGTTCACAAAATCAAGGACAAAAGTTTAATACATATTTTGTTTACAAAATAAAGGGAAATTGTTAACATAATTTTTTTTACAAAACAAATGACAAAGTTTTTACTTTGATTTTTATTCTCATTTTTTTTCTTAAATAAAATTGAAACATTTATTCTGGTTTCGTTTATTTTGTTTGCAAATCAAATAAAAGGGCAATTTTAACATGTAATTTTGTTGTAAAATAAAAGACGATTTTTAACATGTAATTTTTGTTACATAACAAAAAGGACAAAATTTTGTTAACACAATTAAGAAGACATTTTATTTACTATTGTCTTTCTAAATAAAAGATAAAGAGTAAAAGACATTTTGTTTGTTAAATAAAAGAACAAGGTTTAAAAGAACATTTTTTTTATTAACATTGTTTTGTCAAATAAAAAGACAAGTTTTGGTTGCAAAACCAAAAGAGACAAAATTTTGTTTACATAATAACAAGACAAAATTTTTGTTTACATAATAAAAAGACTAGTTTAAACATTTATTTTGTTAACAAATAGAACACAAAGCTTTAACATGGATTTTGTTAGTAATGTAAAAAAAAAAAGTACAAAGTTTTAACACCAATTTTGTTAATAAAATAAATGACAAGTTTTTTTTACATTAATTTTGTTACCAAAAAAAAAAAAAACAATTTTGAGCCTTATGTTTGTCTACATAATAAAATGCCAATTTTTATCTTTATTTTTGTGAACAAAATAAAAGGGCAACTTTATCCTTAACTTTGTTAATATAATCAGAAAAGCAAGTGTTAATCCTTAATTCTGTTAACAAGTTTTACCTTTAATTTTGTTAACATTAGAAGTATGCAAATAAATTTACTTTTATTGATCAATTATGTTAGAAGTTAAATTTTATCATTTTAGTTAGAATATTTTATGTAAACAAAAATAGTCATTTTAGTAAGGATAATTTGTGTCAGCAAAAATGAACATTTTTAGTTAGGGACATACGTTGTAGATAAACATATCACTTGTCTAGAATGGTCGTGTTTATTTTATTAGCATTGACAAATTAAGGAAGTCATGTTTTTATTTGAATTGTCAAAATTAGAATTGACACAATATCGTTGTCATTTGTGCTAAATTAGTATTGATAAACTGAATAGTTGAATCATAACTGTCATTTTTGACAGATTTGTATAGCTGAATTATGGTTGTCATCTCTGACAAATTAGATTTAGAATTAGATCATCATTTTGACAAATTACAATAATTGGACAAAATACTCATTTTGGTTGAAATAGTTTAGGCCAAACAAATTTTCATTTTTAATTAGAAATGGGTAACAAATGAAGTTATCATTTTTGTTTGTTAGGTTAAATTAGAAATTGCAACAAGTAAATTATCTTTATTTATTTGTTATGAAAAGAAAAGAGAAAAAGAAACATATTTTTCTTATGTAAAGAAAAGAGAAAAAGAAACATATTTTTCTTATGTAAAGAAAAGAGAAAAAGAAACATATTTTTCTTATGTAAAGAAAAGAGAAAACGAAACATATTTATCTTATGTAAAGAAAAGAGAAAACGAAACATATTTTTCTTATGTAAAGAAAAAGAAACATTATTTTTCCATGTAATGGAAAATAAATAGGAACCTTACATTTTCCAATGTAAATAGAATAAACAAAGAATTTACCTTTTTCAATGTAAATAAGAAGATTAAAAGAATTTACTTTTTTTTTCAATGAAAAAGAATTTACATTTTTCAATGTAAATAAAAAGGAATAATGGGAATTTACATTTTGCAATGTAAAATAAAAGAGTTGCATTTTTTCTTCAATGTAAAATAAAAGAGTTACATTTTTCAATGTAAAATAAAAGATTAAATAAAAATCACATTTTTATATGTAATTAAAGAATATGTTCTATATTGTTAATAAAATTACATTTCTATGTAATTGAAATTAAAAGAATAGACGATAATTGCTGAATTCGCCAAACGATTTATATTTATATATATATATAAATATAAATTATAAATTAAACGAAACGCGCACGGCATTTCGCGTATCGACATTCTTAACTTTAAATAGTTATACCGAAAGATCCGACCATCGGATTTTCCCAAAACTGGAATCGTTAGGACCGCTTTGGGAAGATCTTTCCAACGATATAAACTTCATCAAAATCCAACGGTTAGTTTTCGAGATAAGTGTAAATCAAATTTGGTTGAAAACAGCGCTAGGGTCGCCCATTGACCTGAAGCGTCGTTAAATTAATTTAGGCTATTTTTATATAAACAAAAATAGCGATAGGTCGTTATCAAATATTAATAACGATAGGAAATGTTTTCGAATTATTATATATATATATATATGCGAGAATCATTTGAAAAGACCGAGTTCAATCTCATTTCAAATGATTATACGACGTTCTAAGTCGAAGATTTAAAAACGGTGATTGAAGACCGACGATCTTCACATCAAATGGATGGGTTGCTACTTAGACCCATGAGAGGAGTAGCTACCTTGAAAGGACTTCAGTGGTGGCCGTTCGGACGAAGTGTTGATTTGTACAGATTTGACTTTCGCTCAGACCCAGGGCATAAGTTTATAAATGGAATGTATGTCTGACGTTGTAGTCCTTTATACTACATTCGTTGATCTCTCTTAATATATATCTGTTTGGTGGTTAACACCCTTCTCTGAGACGTACGAGCTTAGAGGTTATATATTGGTAGAAATTAATGGTATAGTATGGACTGACAATGTGGCATACTAAGATGCATTGATCAAGGCTTTTGTTGAAAAGCAGGCCTTGTGGTTGATGATCAAAGCACGGCCTGTTTAGGCGTAGCTTTGTGTATAGCACGACTTCGCGAGCCTCACACCCCGGTATGAGTCAAAAACGGGATACGTACTGCAGGGAGTGCGCACGCTTCTTTCTAGCTAGAGTGGTGTCAGTGACCTACCAGCCCTGACATTTTACTTATGTGGATGATGGATTTTGAGGCGCCTCGTGTTTTATAGGCCGTTGGTGGTCATACTATAGGTCCAAAGGGACCGGGAAGCGTGTGTTCAGGCATAACTAATCCACTGCCCATAGGCGGGGACCGGCCCTGAAGATCCAAGGGTTCACTGCGGGGGATCCTGAGGCATTTGCTAGAGTGTCTCGAATCGGAGAGGAGCTTGCCCCTAGCCTCGACTCATGATGGAAATCCAATTTCCAATACGACCTTGCGGTTTTGATTGTAGAACTAGTATTGGCGACATAGTATATGGTACCTATGCCATCTAGGATTGATACTTATGATTGAAATGTTTTTATTTAAAACATATACACACTAATAATAATATCGTTTTTACGTATCAAGCATCTTTTGACCATTATAAGGTAAAACCCTATCCTCTGGTGTGCGTTGCATTGTGTGATGGGACTTGGGTCTTATAATGGTTTCATTTTTCTAAAAAGCATTGCGTTGTTTAACGATTTACTTTATTTTATGCACTGGCAATCCAATGGAGTAAACCCGTTCCGCGTTAGCGGCGTGGTCCTGTGATTCGCCTTATTATTAGATAAGTCTAGTTAAGATTTCTCATACCAGTCCCATGACTGACCTGTAGTTTGTTTCACTGGCAAACTCGGGTGCCCATATTTTTCCACACGGGCAATCGAGTAGCTTTTTGCAGATATATTTACAGGATCCTGGTTTATAGCTGAAGCAGTATTCGTAAAGCTCTGTATCCGTGTATTCCTTCCAGTTGTATTTTTGTACTATTTTCCGCTGCTATTTAAATGTAATTTAAATCTCTGATATTTTTGTATTTCCAATGTATATTATTCATTTATACTCTGTTATATTCTTGTACTCTGATGTAATTGTTGTAATCAACAATAAAATGTTCTTCAGTTTGTGTTCTGATGTGAGTTGTTCTCAAGGCAATCTAGGCTTTCCTTTACGGGGAAGTTTGGGTCGTCACATGTTTACTACAAAATTTACTGTTTTGTTTGGGTGATGATGATTTTATGAGCCTATTGGCTAGCCGCTTGGCTTTTTCTTTTTCTTTTTGAGATTAGAAGGACCGGGGAAGCTATTTGAAATTCCCCTATGCTCCCGGTGCAGGGGAGGTTATGGCGAAATTTTTCGAAAATTTAGGGTGTTAGCCAAATTTTTGAAAATTTGGAAAATTCTCAGAAACTGAAAAGTTGGAGAATGGAAGCCAGATCGAACGTAGAGTTGATGGATCAAACCACTTTCGACTTTGTTCCTTTTCGGGGACGAAAAGTTTTAAGTGGGAGAGATTGTAATAACCCGAAAATCTGGGCCAGTTTAAAATTTTTATTTTTGCAACTTTAGCGAATTTTGATTATTTAAAATGAATTATTTTAAATAATAACAACGAGAAAATTATTTTGAATAGAATTCAACGTATATATTTTATACGTCGTCGTTAGAATATAAATAATTATATATAATTATAAATAGAATTGAAAATGGCGCGGTAGTTCGATAATTCGATTTCAAACTTCAATTGAATGTACCGGGTGCAAAACAATCCGGATTTTTGTGAAACTAAAAACATTAGGATCTAATTGATGATATCTTTCCAACAAATCCGTAAGATCAAAATTTCATAGCGGGAATCAAAAGATATGTCCAGTTGAAAATTCTGAATAGTCGCTATGGAATTCAGGCCTTTAAAAATTGAAATTTTGCAAACGACCTCGGATTTCGACGAAACCAGTTTTGTTGGATCCACAGTGTCAAATTATTGCTAGGTTTCAAATTTCATAATTTTTCAATTCAATATGTGAGCGTGGCAAAGGAAAACGCGTTTGACCAGTTTTAGTTGATTTTAATCGACTGGAAAATGGCCATTTTTCTAACGGTCTTAGAATTCGACGAAACTAGTTTTGTTAGGACCGTATCGTCGATACGAAGCTAGAAAATATTTTTCTGGAATTTTTCTAGTTAGGATGTGACCCCGGTAATTTGAAATGTACGTTTAAAATTCAATATAGCGATTTAAATATAAATTCACACGAAAACTGATTCAAACAGCTGAATCAGCCTACGATACATATCTCATTGTGTTCGGAATGGGGGTAGTACGCTATTGACGACAGGCGATGGGCCTCGTTTTGAGGTCGAAAATAAAAGTTGCTTTTTGCGGTGAAAGAAAAATTAATTAATAAATAAAATAATAATATCTCCCTCCCCTTTTTCTTTCTGGCCCCCCTTCAATCGTTTTCATTCAACAGAAGAAAAAAAATAAAAAGGAATCGACGCCCCCCCCCCAATCGACCATCGCGACGCCGCCAGGGGGGAGTAACCGCCGCCGCCCCCTCTTCTTCTCCCTCCGCCTGCCTCGCCCTCGCTCGACGCCCTCCGCCAGACGCGACAGCGCCTCCATGCGAAGACCCGACCCCACAGCCCGCGCCACCAACCACCGCCTCACCTCACCCCCAGCCCGCCGTCGAAGCTCTCCGACCCCATAAAGCGTACGCAGCAGCCTCTTCCCCCTACAAACGAAAACGGTAAGGTTCTTATTTATTTATTTTATTTTTATTAATTCCTTCGTATATATATAATGTTATGTAAAAGCAATCAGTTTGTTTAACATTAGTTTATATAGAAATTGGATTGGAAAA
Source organism: Allium sativum (assembly GCA_030737875.1). NCBI lineage: Eukaryota > Viridiplantae > Streptophyta > Magnoliopsida > Asparagales > Amaryllidaceae > Allium > Allium sativum. The sequence continues at coordinate 652,290,733 of CM060918.1, forward strand.
AAATATATGATTTTTATTTGTTTGAAATTACAAAGTTAAGATTTTTATTTGACTAAAAATATGATTTTGTTCATGTGAGAAATATGATGTCTATTCATACAAAGATCAGATTTTTAAAAGTGAAAAGATCAGATTTTTAAAAGTGAAAAGATCAGATTTTTAAAAGTGAAAAGATTAGATTTTAAAAATAGAAAAGAATTTATTCAGTTAAAAATATGATTTTTATATTTTTAAAGTAATAAAAATATGATTTTTATATTTTTAGAGTATTAAAAATATAATCTTTACTATTTAGAAGATGTAAAAATATGATTTTTGGTTAAGTAGAGAATTGAAAATATAATTTTTACATGATAGGAATATTAAAAATATCATCTTTATATGTGTAGAAAAATAAAAATTCGATTTTTATAGTGATGAAGTCAATATTTTTGAAAAGGCGAAATCTATATTTTTGAAATATTTTTGAAAAGGCGAAATCTATATTTTTGAAAAGGTGAAATCTTTATATATTGAATAGCAAAGTAAAAATTCGATTTTTATATATTGAATAGCAATATAAAAATATGATTTTTATATATATAGTGGCTACGGGCAAAGAAAGCGACAAAGGGCGAGAATGGGGAAGATTTCTATAAATGAAGAGTCGTGGTATTGGATAGCTTTCGGTGAGAACTTCTCACTCAAAATCTCTTTTTCTAGTTATATATATATACTAGGATGCAGACGGTGCTTAGTAGCACACGACACAATCGTCCACAGACCATGGACTTGTTTGATTGGTTTTGTAGTTGGTTAGATTATTTGGTTTGAATTGAATTGTTTGGTGAAATGGAATGGATTTGATTGATGTGTGAATGGCGTGGGCCTTCACTAGACCGGGGATAAGGCTAGGCCTCGTCCCGTTTCTAGTATCGTGCCGTTATGCCGCCGAAATTTTCTAAAATATGTTAGAAAAATAAAAATATCATTTTTATTGTGTAAATGAACTGAATAGAAATTCATGTGTTGAAATAGAATATTTTATCGTTATAAATATAATTTTTAACGTGAATGTGAGTAAATAAAATATTCATTTACAAACCGGACGGTTTGTTTATGTACACCTATTTGAAGGACATTGATTGGGACGATAAATTTTACACATCACCCAACTGCACAAATAAAATCTGTGTTTGATTGTTTGAAACCCCACACGGGTGTTGGGATGATATTTGGCGTACACTAATCCCAATTATTTAATTATTGTCGATCGATTGGTCGACAGACTGTGTAAGCGTCGATTATTTATATTTGATGCTTATGAAGTTGTGTGGTGCACTTTGGATGATGGTTGATTGTTTATCGTTGCTATTTATATACATGTGTTGTACGGAATCCATATAATTAACATTATATGGTGATTGATTGGGTCTCATTCCAATCGGGAAATTAATGAATATTATAAAAGAAAATTCATGTGTTGAATATAAAAATAGTCATGTGTTGACGATGTTCATGTGTTGAGTGAAATATTTTATACAATGAAATTTACATCTTTATCATATTTAAAATTAGAACTAATTTACGGTTGAAGTCTAATTGAAAATCAAATGATAGATACCATAGTTTTATAAAATATTTTACATAACAAAAATAGTGATGTGTTGACAGTACTCATGTGTTGAGATTAGTCAGGTGTTGGAAGAAATATAGATTCATGTGTTGAATGGAATTAATATTCATTTGTTGTATAGAATAACGGATTTATTGAAATATATAAAGCCGTGTTGATTAGAGTTGCGCTATTTTGACGTGAACGATATTTATATCGATTATATTCGTTTTTATAATGAATATAGAAAAGAAGTGATTTCAAAATATAACGTTTTGAAAATATTATCAGTTATATAGTAATGATATAAAATATTCAGTTTTGATTAGAAATTGAAATAGTGTTGAAATAGTTTTGAAACGAAGTTAAAACGATTTATAAAATACGTTTTAAAATAGAAATTGACGAAATATATATAATATATATATATTATATATATATAATGGCATGTATAGAACGCGCCGCTCCGCGGCAGTTCGTGAATTTCGACCATTGACTTCGAATTGACGTTGCGGGTGATCCGACCGTCGGATTCTCCTAAAACCGGAACCGTTGGGTTCGTATCGAAAAGTGCTTTCCAATGAATATTAGAAATTTGAAATCTAACGGTTGGATTTGGAATTATGTCCAAATCAAATTTGAAAAAGGTCGTTGTAAGTGCAGTTCGATGGCCGTTGATGGAAATCGACTGTATGGGCCTTGATAAAATTATTAAAATATCAATAATTTGTGTAAAACCATAATATATCGATTGGAAAGAACTAGGATGATAAACTCCATATTTGAAAAGATAAAAATAGATTTTTATCGAAATGAACTAGTTTTGAACTAGAATTAAAATCAATTTATTTTTGAAATAAATAAATTGAATTTGATAGTGATTTTAAAAATAATCAATATTCCCAATACGTGAATTGGACTTGAGTTGAATCGAAATTTTCTTCGGAATATTTCGATATTGGATTTCGTGACTATACAAATATTGTTATGGGGATTTGAAAGATATATTTTATATCGTTATTTCCAATACGATATTTGTTGGTTTCAGAATTTGATATTGAATATAAGCCGGTATATTTTCTATTTAGAGCCTTGTATTTAATATCAAATGTGATATGGGTTTATCGTGAATCGTGTTTTAGATGACATTGGTTCTTTAACCCAGTTAAAGGCAGGACGTTGATTTTTGAAAAGATTAAAACTAAGTGAAGTTTTAATGAATCTTTAATTAGATTAAAATGTGAATTGATAATTTAAATTATCAAATCTGAAAGGTGATCGAGAATGGAGTACCACCAGTTTTGCTCCAAAGCGATAGTTAAATCTTTAATTAGATTTGAACGGGAGATGGTAATTAATTTTACCGATAACACCGTGGTGTTAGATATGAAGTATTACCAGTTTTTCTCCATGGGATATATAGGTTGGGATTGGGAAATAAAATAAATAATTACCTCGGTGTGGTTCGCTAATCCCGACTAGTTTGAAATGATATCCAAAGGAAGATTAAAGAATAAATTTAGAAGAATCTATCTTGGATAAAATTAATGGGAACCTTTCCCTAAGAAAGTGATTTTGTGAATAAAAGAATATCCTGAATTGGAATGAGGCGTTTGTGTGTTTGTGTAACAATTGTTTATTATATACGTGGGATATTCAGAAAGGCCGGGTTTATACCCATTCTGAATAACCGATTCGACGAGATGTCGAAGATGAAGACGGTGGTCGAAGACCGGAAGTCTTCACATCGTTTGGGTGATTACTGATGATCTTGATTGGGCTGTACACCCTAGATGAGGGAATCAGTTGGTGATCGTCCAGACGTACTTGGAGATGGATGGATATGCGAGGAAAGTGCCTCCGGTTTCGTTCAGACCCAGAACGAACTTGTAAATGGATTGTGTGTCTGACATTGGATTTTATTCTATGTTGATTGATCTCTATTAAATATACATCTATTTGGCGGCGGAGAATTTATTCTCTTGCTTAACGCCCTTCTCTGAGACGTACGAGCTCAGAGGTTGTATATCGATGGACATAAGTCGCATGGAGTGAATTGCCAGTGTGGCACGCATAAGTGGCAATTGATCAGGGCTTCTGTTGAAAAGCAAAGTCTTGTGGTTGATGATCAAAGCACGGCCTGTGTGGCATAGCTTTGTGTATAACGTGAATTCGCGAGCCTCACACCTCGGTATGAGTCAAAAATGGGAGATGGACCGCTGGGAGAGCACGACGTTTCTTTCTAGCTAGGGTGGTGTCAGTGACCTACCAGCCCTGACATTTATATACTTTTCACCTGTGTGGTTGTTGGATATGAGGCGCCTCGGATATAGGTCTGTAAGGACCGGGAAACGTGTGTTCAGGAATTGCCAATCCTCAAAAGTAAGAGAGGACCGGCCCAGCCGATTCCAAGGATCATAGTGGGGTCCTAAGGCATTTGCTAGATTGTCTCGAACGTGGAGAGGAGCTTGCCCCTTGGCTCGGCTCATGATGGAATCCAATTTCCAGTACGTGATATTGCGGTTTTAATTGTAGAGCCTAGTATGGCGACATGATAGATGGTACCCATGCCGCCTATGATTGATATTTATGATTTGAATTGTTTTGACACTATACACCTATAATAGTATCAAATAATGTGTTTTAAACGTATCAAGCATGCTTTGGCTGTTATAAGGTAAAACCCTATCCTCCGGCTTGCGTTGCATTGTGTGATGGGACCTAGGTCTTATAACAGCTTCATTTTTCTTTATTTAGGATTGCGCTGTTTGTTCTATGCACTGGTATTCTTGGGAGGAAACCCGTTCCGTGTTATACGGCGTGGTCCCTTGAGTTACCAAACTTTAAAACCAATATTAATAACTGTTTTAGTTCTCACACCAGTCACATGACTGACCTGGAGTTTATTGTTTTAACCTAAACTCTGGGTGCCCCTATTTTCCACACGGGCAGCTAGTAGTTTTGGTTTTGCAGATTTATATTCACAGGGTCCTGATTTACAGCTGGAACGACGCTCGGAAAGCTCTGTATCCGTGTATCACTTTCAGTTATGCTTTTGTATTATTTTCCGCTGCGATGTATTTAAATGTAATTTAAATCTCTGATATTTGTTTAATGTAATTTATTCATTTTTACTCTGTATATTCTTGTATCTGATGAAATTGTTGTAATAACAATGAAATGTTCTTCTACATGCGTTCTATTTTGTCTTGTCCTCAATTCTATCCGTGCTTTCCTTCACGGGCAAGTTCGGGTCGTCTCAGATACAATATTGAAATTTTATTATATATTTGATATTTATTTGTAAATGACATTATGTTTAGGTAATACTTGTATTTTGAAAGATTTGACGTTTATACTATAAGATGATATATTTTTCTAAATTATATATTTTAAACAGACTTTGTAAGAAAATAAATTTATCTTGGTTGATATATAATGGTATTATTTATTAATGTACATATATATATATATATATATAGGAATTTATAAATTTTAATAGGTTTTAAAGATTTTAATTTTGACGCATATATATGTTTAAACTTGTGGAATTAAACTAGTTATAATATTGATAACAAGGGTTTGAAATATTTAAATATTGTATAAAATAATATAGTTATGTATTTCATTCAATAATAATATTGTTTGTATGTTTATTATGGATTATTGTTGAATTTTATTAAATAAACGAGTGAGGAGAGATGATTTTTCCTTACTTATTTTTAATGATTTGAAATATATAATTCGAAAATTTTGGTATATATTATGTTAAAATATAGAAAGATATTTTGAGTAATTATTTGATGCTAAAATTGGCCTATCGAATACTTAGTGATTTGGTGTATACGTCTGATCAACATATATGTTAAATCCTATATGTATTAGATAGATATAGAGTCACACTCTAGTCGCTTGAAAATTTATTTGGTGATGATTGCAGCATCATCGATATCTATTTTCAAGTTTCGAAGGTGGGATGGATATATTTTGCCAATCGAGGCGTCGAGTAAATACTTGAAACTATTTTGAAATGTTTGAAATATTTAACTCTTGACATATACACGTATTTTCAAATTATATATATATATATATATATATATTTGTTAATAAATATGAACCATTGATTTAAATATATTAAAATTATTTAATTACTGTTTCTTTGTCTCGTTCCTTTTCGGGGACGAAAAGTTTTGAGTAGGTGAGATTGTAATAACCCGCTATTTTTAATGATTTAAATCAAATTTTTGTTTTGAAAACATTCTGCAATTTCTTGTAACGGGAATTTAAAATTTGAAATGCTTACAGTGAGACGTTGCAGCTGTGAAAATTTCATCAAAAAATTTGAATGTTTGTCGATCGCGCAATTTTCAGTGCAAAGCTGTGCAAAATAGTTCAAATTTTCGCGACTTTAAAATCTCTTCGAAACCAGTTCGGACAAACATGAAAAGTATTCTATTCGATGTCACGAATCCGACGGAAAATTTTGTTTTGCGAAATTCGGACGTTTTGACCTTCGTTTTATTGTTTTTCTATCCGAATTTTACGTTTAAAAAGGTCCGTAACGCGTTTTTGAACGGAACATCCTGACACCGCAAATTATATACCGTTGTGTTCGTCTCGTCGAGCTGATTACCACAATATATTCGTTTGTCAGTTTTGGAGCCCGGTTCGCAAAGAAATTGTGAAAAGGCTTGCATAGTTCATTTTTGAAACAAAGCCATTTGAGTTTGAAGTGTCCATATTTTGATCCTGCATACTTTTCTAGTCATTCTGGGTCCGCAAAACCTGTCATTTTATTTTACTAAACCACCCATAATTTTTTTTATTCCTAGGCTTAGTTTGAACATACTAACAATGCATGCATTACATTTTATATACCTTCATGCCTTTCCTTTTCCAAGCTTTGATGGTTTCAAATGCTACACACATAAAAACATAACGCCCATAAAACAAGTATGGGATAATTTAAGTAGCATGCATGCATTCAAGTCATCCAACCATGCATGCGTTGATTAACCTCCGGGAGCCACATATTCTTTCCATTCAAATTAACCAAACATTGCTTTTCCAATACCACGTTCCCATTTTCTCCAAAGACCATTTCTGTCGTTCCCTTTATAATCGTTCCTCACTTCCTTGATATCCCCACTTCTTCCGGTTTAAACGACTTTTTCCATTCGAAATAAATAAAAACGCCTTAACCTTTAGTTTTCCTCATTTCTAATCTGTCATTTTCCTTTTTCTTTCCCACCGAAATGATTACTAGCTCGTTTCTCCCATAAGTCATTCCATCGCCTCTAGAACCCTCACCTCCCTACGTCCGTCCGCACCATGCTTTCCCCAACCGCACTTTGCTTCACCCAAAGCCCTCCTATCCGAGAATCGAAGCAGCAATTCCAGCCGAGACTGATCTCCCTTCACTACAAAACCGAACCTTTCTCTATCAGCAGCTCGCCACTTCGCCTCGACTAGATACCGAGCAGCTTTTTCCCTGAGCCGACCGCCGTGCTACAGACCTGAACCCCACCTGAAGTCTCTTCCTTCCAAAAGCTATCACCTACTTGGAGCCCGAACCCTGCTACCTCCTACCGAACCCAATAGTCATCCCGTCCTCTTATTCTCTAACCTGGTAAACTTCGTATGTGTGTGTATTAAAATTTCGGGTATGTGTGTAAGTAGTGTGCTAGTGTGTATATTATTATATATTTTTGTGTGTGGTTTTATTTTCCTGCATGCTTTTTTTTTGGCGTGAGTATTTAATTGTCCGGGTCTGTATATGAATAAAGATGAGTGCATGTGTTTTTTTGCACTTGTCTGTGCATGCGTATAGTTCTTGTTGAGCGTGTACACTATGTGTATGTAATTGGCATGAGTATGCGTGGATTTGAGCGCGTACATAGTATATTTTTTGTTTTGGGCGTGTAGTTTAGTTATATATATATATATATATATTACCGATTGTTGTATATATATTTTTCTAAGGTATATATACGTACATACACAAACATATATATAATTGATTTTGATGTATTATTTGCGTATGCGTTCATATATGAAATGTATATTTATATAATGATTTTTGTGTGTGTCGAATTTTAAATAAATATATATATATATTATAAATTTTAGTGGGTGTATATGTAAGCAGATTTCCATTATTTTGTATAATTGGGTTAGTTTTATTAGTTAAGTATGGTGTCTAGTTCGAAAACCCATTCCAAAAAACCCCATATCCGTAACGATCCATCGAAAATTCCATGACCTCCTCTTACGGAAAAAAATTAAATATTTGGTGGCTGCCGAGTTGAATTCATTCCCAGTCGTGCCTAGAAGTCATAGTTTCAACTCTGTGTCCATCAGTCTGCCGTATCTATTTCTGTGCCACGAAAGGTGAGTTTATCTCACACCTGACTTACATTATTTCATAGATGTTAGATTAAATAAATGAACTGTTATGGAATGTATAGGACTGCCAGTAGGAATTGTTTGTTTAAAATATACACTTTTATATATATAGGGCGTGATATTCATATGACCCATATGTACACTGATTATATATGACTAAATTTGATTGATGATACTTGATGATTTGTTATGTAACCCTAGTTTAGAAAGAAAAAAAACACGAAGGGTTGAAATGATACATACCCGAATGGACATTAGATTAGGGAAAATTCGTTATGGTTTGAAATGATAGACCTGAACGATTTTTACTGAATTTGGGATCGTGAGTTGAAATGATAGAACCGTAGAAATTTATAAATTGCGGGTTGAAATGATAAATATCTGTATCACTTGACCATAGGGTAGAAATTATATACGAACATCGTTGGTCATATTTTAGAAGTAAAAGTAACTTGAAATTTGAGTTTTAAATAATAATTTAAGATTTTATATTTTATATTTATTTTTAAGAAATTTAAACTTAAGTTTTGTAAATATTAAATTATATGTTTTAAAATGATTTTTGAGTAAAAATGGTTTTAAATACTTATTTGAGATTTTATCTATAATTTTATTTATTTTAAACCATATAATTTAATCATATTTGTAATTTAAACTTTTGTATATTAATATATTCTTTAAACCTATTTTATATTATTTTAAATTTATATATGTTTATAATCTATTTTCTAATTATTATTAGAATTTTTATAAATTTATATATTTTTATCCATTTATTTTCAAAGGTTAATTTCTTATATATATATATATACATTCAAAATTTAATTTATCTTTTATTTATATTTTGAAAACTTTAAACTCAAAGTTGGTTTAGGTTAAGATTTCACGACTTAATTTCGAGGTTTGAATTTGTAATAATGATATTTGATTTTAACAATGAACTCATATGTGATATGAATTTGAATTCAAATGGAACTGAACTAAAAGTGACTAAATGTGATTTAGAATTTATAATTTTATATATGGAACTGATTTTATAATCGTTTAGTTGAATTGTGAAATTTGTGAAATCGAATATATACAATGGTTTTTAAATGTATGTTCTGAATTTTTCCAATATGGAATTGTACATCTTGGGTAAATAAGATAGGATTTGTCGATATTAAAATATAAGAATTTGATTCGAATTTTAAATATTGAATTTGAATTTATGATTCGAGTTATAATTATGAAACGATTTGTTTAGAATTATATAAGCGAAATATGAGATTTTGATTTAAAGTGTATGTATTGAATTTGGACCGAAATATTGGATTTGATAAATCGATTTAAACGATATCTTATAATGGTAAATTCGTAACAACTAAATTTTTGAACTTGAGTTTTGATGAATATAAACCAAACCGAAATATTGTCAAAGTAAATATTTTTTATCGATTTAAGTGGAAATTGCGATCGTTATGATATGATTTGAAAATAAGTCGTTTTCGGATTTGAAATCGTTATGTAGTAATTTTAGAAAATCATATAAAACCGAAGTTAAATAATATAGCATTAGTTTATACTATATTTTGAAATCTTTACGATATGGTTCTAAATCGATTTGATTTAAATGATTTGAGTTGTTTCCAAAATTTCAATATAATCGAAGTTAGATATTTAATTTTGAATTCAAAAATTGAACTACAGATTTCCTATAAATGATTTTATAAAATGATTTATAAAATAATGGCCACGGTGTAAAAATGTAAATGTTTGGTTGTTAAAGAGACCGGGATCGGCAATTGTCATACTCTCTGCAAATACCGAAAACCACTTTAATAACTGTGTACGCGGTGGAGTTCCAGAATGAAGGGGATGATTTGGCGAACGACTCCATTTTTATTTCATATTAATTACGAGACCCTGACTACCTTGAGTCAGCTTGATGTGGCTAAAACAGGAGCTATGCACGGACCAAGTGAGGTCATACCTCTTATCGAGCACACTTCTTCGATATTATTCAATTAACGTTGAGATTCAATTTGGGCCCTTTTGATTATGGGAGTGTGTATCGAGGTGGGCGGTAGTAGCTACTATGTGTTACCACCAGTCCGGCTCTGCAAATGGTGAATCCACCCTGGCATTCCTTGCGTGCCTTGTCACATGCCTTATACAAGCCCACTACGATTTTGTTTTGTACTGTTTTATATGGAGTGCCCTCTGATCAACCTCTAGTTTACGGAGGATTTACGGTATTTTATATACTATGGGAATATATAAATGGCGTAAGGGTAATAATGGTAATCCCGCTTACGCTATTTTGATATTTTTACTTTACTGATAGACACTATTGTATATAGTGTATTATACTATATAGTATTATTTTGACGGATCCTTAGAGCATGGTGATCCTAAACATCCTTTAAGTTACTGATTTCATTTCATCGAGCATTTCATTTGAGTTGATTTACTTCGATGATAATGTTAGTCCTAACCCGAGTTGTTTTGTTTTGCATTATTGCTCGGGTAAGATCATCGAGTATTTCAGTTTTGAGATTCACCTTTGGAGTTTGGAGCTTACATCGGGTTCTGCTCATCTATATCTACTCGTTGATCAGTTGTTCCAGTAATCAAGTTATTTATGTCATTCTGTTTCAAACTGTTATCATTTAATTTATTGTATTAAACTTCTGCTGTATTATTATGTAAACTCTGATGTAAAATTTATTTAGTAGCTTCATGAACTATTATTGTATTTTATACTTTTCCGCTGCGAGATATTATATTGCTCTGTATCTGTGTCTATGATATGTGATTCTGTGATTTATTATTTTTACCTCAGAAGCTAATAACAATCTGTTGTTTTGAACGTTTCGATTTGACATGTTTAGTCGATTCGGCATGATCAAAATGGCGGGTCATTACAATTTTGAATTGGAACGAGGCGTATGATGTGTTTTCATAGCACTTGATTATAAAATACGTGAATTATTCGGAAAGACCTAGTTTAACCCATTCTGAATAATTAATACAACGACTAAAAGTCGACGATGAAGAGGTTGTTGAAGACTGAAGATCTTCACATTGTTTGAATGATTACTGATGTCTTGATTGGGCTGTACACCCAAGAAAAGGTAAGAAGTGGTGATTGTTCAGACATAATTGGAGATCGATGGATATACAAGGACCTCTCTTCTGTATTGGACATATGGGACAAGGAATAAGGTGTCTACGGTTTCGTTCAGACCAGAATGGACTTTTAAATGGAAGTATGTCTAATATTGGATTTTATTCTGTGTTGATTGAATTCTATTAAATATATATCGATTTGGTGGTGGATAATTTATTCTCTTGCTTAACACCCTTCTCTATGACGTATGAGCTTAGAGGTTAGATATTGATTGACATCAGTTACATGGCGTGGATTGTCATTGTGGCATGCTAAGAGGAAAATGATCAAGGCTTTTGTTGAAAAGTGGAGCCTTGTGGTTGATGATCAAAGAACTGCTTTAATTAGCATATCTATGTGTATAGCATTAATTCGCGAGCCTCACACCCCAGTATGAGTCAAGAACATGATAAGGACCGTAGGGAGAACTTGCGTTTCTTTCTAGCTAGAAGTGGTGTCATGGTATGGAGCCTAGACATTTTTACTTATGTGGATGATGAATTGCGAGGCGCCGCGGATATTGGTCGCTACTGGCCAAGTAATAGGTCCATTAGGACTGGGAAATGTATTGTTCAGGAATAACCAGCCCACTAAAGTATGTGTGGACCTACCCTACCACTTCCAAGGGCTCGCCAGCATCCGAGTCTTGAGGCATTTGCTAAAGTGTCTAAAATAAGTGAGGAGCCATCCTTTGCCTCGACTCATAGATGGAAATCCAATTTCCAATACGTGACTTTTCGGTTTTAATTGTAGAACTAGTATGGTGACATGATATAATGTACCCATGTCGTCTATGATCGATACATTTATATTTGAACCTACCAAGCATGTTTGGCTATTATAAAGGAAAACTCTATCCTCCGGCTTGCGTTGCATTGTGTGATGGGACCTGAGTTTTATAATAGCTTCATTTTTCAAAAAGCATTGCATTGTTTTATATTCCAGACTAGTATTCATGTGGAGTAAACCCATTCCGTGTTATACAGCGTGGTCCTATGATTTCCTAACTTTTAAAGTAAAAAGTTAATAACTGTTTTAGCTCTCACACCAGTCCCATGACTGACTCGGAGTTTATTGTTTCTAACTAAACTCTGGGTGCCCATATTTTCCACACATCCAGCTAGTAGTTTTGGTTTTCACATATATTTCTTTTCACAGGATCCTGGATTACAGCTGGAGCTATATTCGGAAAGCTTTTTATCCGTATATCCCTTTCAGTTGTTTCAGTTCTTATTTTCCGCTACGCATTATACTTATGTATTATTTTTCGCTGCTATGTAATTTTATATCTTTGATATTGTATTTCCAATGTGTAATATTTATTCATACTCTGAAATATTCTTGTACTCCGATGTATATTGTTGTAATAGCAATGCAATGAATTAGTCTTTATGTTTTGATGCATCGTGTTCTCAACTCAATTCGATCTTTTCCTTACGGGTGAGTTTGTGTCGTTTCAGCGTGGTATCAGAGCTTTGGTTTACAAAGCTCGAGAACAAGACACATTAGAACCAAACAAAAGAATTCATCAGAGATTGGATTAGTAATATCCAATGAGAATGACTCAATAGAGATGGGATCATTAGTATCCTAGAACGAGTGTGAAGAGTGTTATTTTTAAAAAATCAAAAAAATTTATATCAATTATGCATATTTGAATATTTATTTTATATTGAATTTGGACAATCGAGAATATGAAGATTTTGAATATACACGTAGTTAACATGTATTTGATGCCTCAAATATACTGGATAAATATAGAATCACACTCTAGTCGCCCGGGGGTAATTCTGATAATGCTGCAACATTGTCAGTATTAATTTTCGAGTAATGAAAGTGGGATGTCTATATGTTTCCAATTGACTGGTGTGAGAACCAAAACTTTGATAGAGTATATTTTTTGTGATTTGACACTAAAAATATGATTTTTATGTATATACAGAAAATTATATATTTGAAAAGCTAATGAACTAATTGCTTGTTGGTTGTGTTGTTTGATTGTTAGTTTAACTAATAAGATTAATAAAACTAAAAAGAAAATGAAAGTTAATTAAGCCAAATCAAGTAAAATATTGAACTGAATTGAAATTTGATTGGAATTGCATACATATACATGTATATATATGAACAAGTCATAGCATGGAAGCTAAGAAGAGGAATAAAATTGTATGCCCGACAAATAAGTACATTTTTATTGTATTTCTTGGGTTTGATGATTTTATGAGCCGATTGGCTAGCCGCCTGTCTTTTTCTTTTTCTTTTGGATTGATGAGGGCCCTGTGAGGTAAGTTGCGGGTTTGTCTATCAACCCGTACAAAGGAGTTTGTGGTGAAATTTTTCGAAAATTTAGGGTGTTAGCCAAATTTTTGAGAAATTAGAAAATTCTTAGAAATTGAAAAGTTGAAGAATGAAAACTAGAATGAAAGTTGAGTTGGTTAGTTAAACAACTTTCTGCTCCGTTCTTTTTCAGGGATGAAAAAGATTTTATGTGGGGGAGATTGTAACAACACGGAATTTCTGAACCTATTTAAAATTTTAATTCAAGCTATTTTATGGAATTTTTGAATATAAAATTGGTTATTTTTGCTAAATAAAATTTGAGAATAATTTTTAAATTAGAAATTTATATTATTTTATTTTATTTGAACTAAAAACATACTCAGTAAAATTATTAAATTGATTTATAAGTTTTGTTTTGAAAATTTTAAAAAAATCTGTTCTTAAAATCATCGCATAGCCCTTAAAAAGTGAAATTTTGCTAGGATGCTCAGAATTCGAAAAAATAAATTTATATGGATTCATAATGACAAATCATTGTTTAGTTCCAAATTGCGCGTCGAACGGAGTCAGTATGTGGCCGTGCGAAGCAAAACCATTTGTTCAAAAACAGGCAGTCGGTTTACAAAGGACCATTATTGAGACGATCTTGGAATTCGATTCCACTTTTTTTCTGGATTCGTATAATAAAGTAATGGTTGAATCCAAAAGGGCATAATTTTTGGACATAGCGTTTGGGCATACAAGAAGAAAAGGTATGCTAAAATCGCATTTTTAAGCTAATTTGAGCAGTTTTACAAAGGAACATTATTGAGACAAAATCGGAATTCGATTAAACATTTTATTGAATCTATAGCAACAAATAATGGTAAGATTTAAAATTTCATGATTTTTAAAATCAGTATGTGATCGGGCGTGATTTTTAAAGTGAAAAACAAACAATATTTTGACTTTAAAAATTCGTTGTTTGTGCATACAAACTCGTAATTCGATGAAACCAGTTTCGTTTGGTCTGTAATGTCAGATAGTAGTTGCATATCAATTTTCATTGAAAACGGGATCAGTAGGTGATTACACGGATTTTTAAACGATGAAAATAAGCGAAAATTTAGTATAATAAAATGTAAAACTAATGAAAAAAATAATTTGCACCCACTATATGACATCTTGAACACATTCTAACCTAATCCTAGTCCTCATTTACTCGGTAGCTCCTTTCTTCATTCCTAAACCTAGTTTTGCAACCTTTAGAAAATCAAAACAAATCGAGAAATTCCAAAGAAAATATCATTGCGATCCTTGGAGTATGTTCTTCGATTTGGTATGAAGTTTATGGGGTTCGACGAAGTTTTTGTGCGCTGTAAAATATACAGCGTTCCTTTTTTTTGTTTCATGCAAGCTAGGGTTCGTCACATAGGAAGATTGAAGCTTCGATGTAACGACCTGCATTCTATGCATCGAAGGATCGTAGAATATTTATTTCTTTCTCATATGAAGTCGTATGGTCATGTAACTCTAGGAGACGACTATTGTGGTCATTTCCCATGTTCACAATTTTTGCCGATTTTTAAATGACCGTTTTGCCCCTAGCTGATCTTTTTTCGGCCATAACTTTTGATTGGAAAGGAGTTTTGACCCGAAACTACATCCATTAGGTCCGGATGATGGTTTACCTTTCCGTAGAATGGTCATATGTGAAAAAGGACTTACGATTTGGGTGATATGGCTGAAATAAGGTTTGGAAGATGAAAAACTGCTTAACCGGGCCAAATGAGGTGATTAGTGAATGGGCCTATAACCCATTTCAGGATTAGGGTTATGGGGAAGCTGAAATGAGCTGGGTTTTCATTTCATTTCGGTTTTCCAGCCGCCATTTACCTTCTAGGAACCCTAACAATGGCCTCCACAATATAGAATCATCTCTAATCACTTTCTAATCAAGTATTAGCCTAATCTTCATCAAATTAAGGAAGATCTTCACCAAATCAGTGTTAGAGCTACTGTTAGACATCAGTACTCACCCAAATCATCGAAGTTTCAGTTTTGAAAATTTTAATTGTGGCAAAGGTGAGTGATTAGCCTTGTTTTTACACTAATTACAGTTAATTAGGGTGATTAGTGTTAATTAGCGAATTTATGCATGATTAAATTCTGAAAAAAAGTTTATAAATTTCGAAATGTTGTTTTAGGCCTCTGTTAGAAGTTTGGATTGATTTGGTTAAGTTTTACTAATCCTATCATTAGTTTTGCTTAAACATGCTTAAGGGAAAATATGGGATTTTGGCTATATTTGATCCGTTTTAACATATCAAATTGTTGTTTTAGTGTTTGTTGTCAATTATACATATTGCTATGACTGTTTGGAATGATTTGTGATTGTTTAGAAATGTTAGATTGGTCGAAAACGCCGTCGAATGGCGTAAACAGGTCTTTGGAAAAGTGCAGAAAATATGCAGGAACAGGATCAGATCGTCCCTACCCTCTCCAACCCAACCCGCTCGTGGTGATGGACACCGATCTGAACCGCTCCAGCTTGAGCACCACGACCCAACCCGCTTGAGAGAAGGAACCCCGACCCGAACCGATGCCACTCACGAACTGGAGCTTACACCGCGAACCGTTGCTTCATCCGATCCGAACCTAATGGGGCATCACGACCCGCCCCGGGGAAAAGCTGCAATTCACGAACCGAATTGGAGTGTCATGAGAAGGAAGTCACGAGCCGATCTGGAGCTTGGAGGAGACCACGATCCAACCGGTGCTCGAACCCGAACAGACGGAGGGCCTCCGAACCAACCCGAACCGTGATGAGCTGCAGATCACGAACCAACCCGATCGAGCGAAGGAGCTCGACCATGAACCAGAAGGGGTATCTAAACCGAACCGCCTCAGGGAGCACGAACTATGAACCAAATGGAGATGACGACCAAAATCCAAGATGCAAAGGTAGCCCAAATGAGAAGTTGTGACTCAGGATCCAGATGAGAACTAAAGAGTCAACTTGATGAGTTGGGCGTTGCTGCGGGACGTGTGCTAAGGGGTTATTGATGTTTATAACTTTGGACCACTATGAGTAAGGGGCATGTGGACGGATTCAAGGCCACAGTGGCCTAGGTAGGACTATTGGCTATGGACCAACGAAGTGGGGTCATCTGTAAGGATTTAGTCATGACTCCATGGGGCAAACTTGGTGGTAGAAATAGTTGTACAAGTCAGACTCTGTCACTACTTCGATGGGTCCAGTGACCAAAAGCGGTGGACATCGTATGCTTTACGCACTGAGTGAGAGATGTGAGGATGGTTGTTATGCTTGATTGTTTTCCATCACTATGACATGCACACCCCACCCCTGTATTCTTTACACCATATGTTAGTTGCCCTTAGAGTATCGTACAGTATGTAGTGCTAACTCTTTGGTTGCAGGTCCAGGTTCAGGTATGGTTTAGTATACCTATTATTATTCTGTTTTGCTGCTTATCGCTCATACCAGACTTTTGTCTGACCCAGAGTTTTACGTCTCTTCTTATTACTCTGGGTGCTCTTAAACGGGCAGACTAGAGACAGGTTAGGTGGTATGTACGAGTAGCTATACCGGAGACGAGCAGGAGGCTCCAATGTATGATATATATAGATATTCTCCTTGTGTCGCTGCAACTCACTACTTTAGGCATTAGTAATGTACCTTCCTTATTTGCTTTAGGGACAGTTTTCAAAAGTTGTAATAATCATGATGTGGAACATAAGATGTATTTGTATTTTCCGCTGCTATGATGTTTAGTTTTCGGCTTATGCACTGTCTCGCCTGTTTTATGTCAAAGTATGTTATCATCATTTTATATTCCATGCGCTGTGAGACATTCTACAGGATCCTTGTTAGTTCAAATTCCTTCCCTTTTCTTTCTTTGGTGACTGTACAATGCTAACTGGACATTGGCACAACGCACTTTCATTGGAAATGTCGGCTAGTGCGGGGCGGGCCGTCACACTTGGTATCAGAGCTCTAGATTGTGTGGTTAACCTAGGGAAAGACACCAGGGAGAGATAATACGTATATGAGAGTGCGTGTTTGTGATTATTTTGGTTTTCAAAAGCTATGTATATATATATTATTAGTATAGCTAAGGATGAAGTCGCACTGCACTGACACCACAAGGAGGATGGTTAATCGTTTCTCTTTACAGATTGAACGATGAGCCGATATACGTGGGGTGCTGGTAGAGGAGCCAATAATGGGAATGCTCATGATATGAGGACTATGTTCACTAATTTCATGAGAGAGATACTTAGAGATGTTCAGAGGACAGTTCCTAATGCTGCAAATGGTGATAGTGCAGCGGTGCAGGCGCCTAGGGCTGATTTCGCAAAGCTATGCAAGGATTACACTAGACTTGGTGGAAAGCCATTCTACGGAACGGAATCAGCCACGGATGTTCAAGATTGGTTGGATAGATGTGAGCATATCTTCGAAGACTAGGGTATCGAGGATGCGATGAAGAGAAAGCTAGCATCCCGTCAGCTGCAAGGACGGGCTATGAATTGGTGGAATGCTATCTAGGTAGCTACTCCCGAGGATCATATTACTTGGGATCAGTTTAAGACTCTCTTTAGTGACAAGTTTATTCCAGCTTCTCAGAAGTCAGTATTGTTTAAGAGGTTCTTGGAACTAAAGAAGAATGGTAGAGTTGTCTCGGAGTATATTGCTGAGTTCGATGCTCTATCGAAGTATGGATTATCCCTCATCGACACTCCCAAGAAGAAAAATGAGAAGTTCATAATAGGCCTGGATTAGTACTCGGGGGAAAGGCATATTAACCACATCGATGAGACGTTTGAATCGATTGTTGGGAAAGCATTAAGCTCGGAGAGTCTATACCCTATGTCAAAAACTAAGGTTGCATCTACAGAAGAGCCAAAGCCGCAAGGAAGCGGTGGAGGCAAGAATGGTTCTCAGAATAATAGAAAGCGGAATCAAACCAAGGATGGCCAGAAAAAGAGTAAGAAAGATGTTGAGTGCTTCCGTTGTGGTAAGAAGGGCCACTATGCCAAAGAGTGTCAGGCCAAGCCAGCGGATGGGAAGTGGTTCATCTACGGCCAAGTGGGACATCACAAGGATAAGTGTCCGCAAACCCCTAAATAAAAGAAGATTGTCAAAGCATATGCTCTTAATGTTGTTCTTTCTTCGTCGAATGCCCCAACTGCGGTGGAGAAGGGAAAGAATGTTATCATTCAAGGTATGCTTTCGGTTTATGATGTTCTTGTTCGAGTATTGTTTGATACTGGAGATTCCTGTTCCTTCATATATAGTGACCTGGTAGATATGTTGGGATTGGAACCTGAGATAGTCGATAGACCTTTAGCGTTAACGAACCCGATTGGTGGTTCGACTAGCCTTAGCATGATTTGTCGTAATGTGGTCTTATCGAGTCATGGATGCTTGTTTGCTTGTGATTGCTTTGTTTTGGGCTTTACTGGGTTTGGTATTATTTTGGGAGTCGACTGGCTCCAAAGATACGGGGTGGTGGTAGACTGTGAGGGCTTTTTTGTGACAGTTAGAGCGGATGATGGGCAGAGGGTAGTGTTTGGTGGTCTGCCTAGTGATGGGGTAATGGCTAGTTTTCTAAATTCCCTCGTCATCCCGCATGATGAGTTGTTAGATGTGCCCATGGTTGGCCGGTATCCGGACGTCTTTGAGGAAGTGACCGGACTTCCACCACATCGAGAGATTGATTTCCGTATTGATTTAGTGAAAGATGCCAGGCCTGTAGTGATGCCACATCGTCGTATGGCACCAAGGGAGTAGCGAGTGCTCGGGGTGCAAGTAAGCGATCTGTTTAAGAAGGGATTTATCAGAAGGAGTGTTTCTGAATGGGGAGCACCAGTTGTGTTTGCTACCAAGGCCGATGGTTCCCTTCGATTGTGTGTGGACTACCGCGAGTTGAATAAGGTGAAGCGGAAGAATAAGTATCCTCTACCGCAGATAGATGATTTGTTCGATCAGTTGAGTGGCACGAGAGTGTTCTCCCCATTGGATCTCGCGACAGGTTTTCATTAGCTTAGAGTGGAAGCTGAGAGTATAGCTAAAACGACCTTTCGGACGCCGTCTGGATTCTATGAGTGTTTGGTCATGCCATTCGGGTTGACCAATGCACCAGCATATTTTGTGGATCTTATGAATAGGGTGTTCAGAGATCAGTTGAATAAGTTTGTTCTTGTGTTCATGGACGACATACTTGTTTATTCAAGGACAGAGGAAGAAGAAAGGAACACTTGAGGATAGTGATGGAGGTGTTGTGAAAACACCAATTGGAAGCGTAGTTTTCTAAGTGTCATTTTTGGAGGAGGGAAGTGAGGTTCTTGGGCCATGTTGTTTCAGAGAATGGTATCGCCATGGATCCTGCGAAGGTGGACGCAGTACAAGATTAGTCTATGCCCAAGAATGCAATGGACATAAGAAGTTTCTTGGGATTAGCTGGATATTATCGTAAGTTTATCCAAGACTTCTCCAAGATAGCAACACCGTTGACTCAGTTGACCAAGAAGAATCAAGCTTTCGTCTGGGACAAAAAGTGCGAGAATGCATTCAAGAGTCTAAAGGAAAAATTGAAATGTGCACCAGTGTTATTCATTCCTAAAGGGAATGAAGAGATGACGGTATACACAGATGCATGTGGTACCTGGCTAGGTGCGGTATTGATGCAAGGATGTAGGGTAGTAGCTTATGCAAGTCGGCCACTAAAACAACATGTGAAAAGATACCCTACCCACAATTTGGAATTTGCAGCGATCGTGTTCGCATTGAAGATGTGGAGACATTATCTCTTGGGAGAAAGATTTGAGCTATTAACTGATCATAAGTCATTAAGTTATCTTTTCTCTTAGAAGGATCTAAATCTCCGTCAGTAGAGATGGTTAAAATTCCCGGCTTCCTATGATTTCGGCATCGCATATACGCCAGGAAAGGGCAATGCGGTAGCTGATGCATTGAGTAAAAGACATGCCAGTTTAGGGGCTATGTTTCTCGAGTGGAAGCAACTGGAGTACATCGCTTGGTATGATTTTAGACCAAAGTACGAATTGGATCCAGAAATGTTAGCAAGTTTGACGATCAGACCCACTTTGATTGAGTGGATCGGCTCCAGTCAGAGGGACGATCCTAACCTATTGGAAATCATCTCAAAGTTAGATATAGGAATGGACGAGGAGATGAACAAGTATGGGCTTGATCGATATGAATGACTTAGAAAGAATGGAAGATTAGTTGTGCCCAATGTCAAGGGATTGAGAAATAAAGTGCTTACAGAATGTCATCGCTCAAAATTGACTATACATCCCTGTGGTAATAAAATGTATCGAGACATGAAGCAGACCTACTACTGGGAAGGGATGAAAAGAAACATTGGGAAGTTTATATCCAAATGCATGAACTGCCAGCTAGTTAAAGCTGAGCAAAAGAATCCTAGTGGTTTGTTGCAACCATTAGAAATTCCAGAATGGAAATGGGAACAAGTCGCAATGGATTTCATTGATGGGTTACCAAGAACTAGGTCGGGGCATGATAGCATTTGGGTGATTGTTGACCGATTGACCAAGAGTGCAAGTTTATACCCGTCAAGTCGAATAAAACGACAGCTAAGTTAGCAAAACTATACATAAAGTGGGTAGTGAGATTTCATGGGATACCCAATGGCATTGTGAGTGACCGAGATCCGTTGTTTACTAGTGGATTTTGGAAGAGCTTACAAGAGGCGTTAGGATTAGAATTACATCTCAGTACCACATATCATCCTTAAACCGACAGTCAGACAGAGAGGAAGAATCGAGTGTAAGAAGATCTTTTGCGAGCTTGTGTATTGGATTTTGGTGGATCATGGGATGACCATTTACATCTAGTAGAGTTTGCCTATAATAACAGTTATCAATCCAGTATTGTTATGGTTCCATTTGAAGCTTTCTATGGAAGGCCATGCAACTCGCCGTCATATTGGTTAGAAACTGGTGAGAAGTATGTACTTTGACCAGATGTGATAAGAGAAACCTCAGACAAGATTAAGATTATCCGACAGTGGATGAAAGCTGCCCAAGGTAGGCAAAAGAGTTATGCTGATAAGAGTAGAAGAGATTTAAAGTTCTCCATTGGTGACTTAGTGTTTGTCAAGATTTCTCAGGTAAAGAGTGTGATACGATTTGGTAGGGGAGGCAAGTTAGCACCATGATTTGTTGGACTATTCCTAGTTCTTGAACAAGTTGGGAATTTGGCATATAAAGTTGAATTACCAGAGAAGATGGCAGGAGTTCATAACGTATTTCATGTTTCCTAATCAAGGAAATTTTTGCACGACCCTAGTGTGGCTATTTCACCAGATCAGTTGGATGATATCGAGGTTGAACCCGAGGCGGTTGAGAACCGCATGCCTTTGCGTATTATTGGGAACGATACGAAGCAGCTTCGAAGGAAGGCGGTGAAACTAGTCAAACTTCAGTGGGGTGATGATGAAGAAAACTGTACTTGGGAAACAGAGGAGAACATAAGGAGGGAGTATCCAAAACTGTTTGCCTGGTAAGGTTTTTATATCGGTATAGTACTACCTTTTTAGTGAACTGCATGCTAGGATAGGCTTGTTGTGTTGTTTTGTATGCTTTGTTGTTTTGTTAATGGTTGGTATGCATGCGGGATCCTTTGTATGTTTTGGGTTAAGGAATTTCGGGGACGAAATTTCTTATGGGGAGGGGGAATGTAACGACGCATATTCTACGCATCGAAGGATCATAGAATATTTCTTTCCTTCTCATATGAAGTCGTATGGTCATGTAACTCTGGGAGACGACTATTGGGGTCATTTCCCATGTTCACAATTTTTGCCGATTTTCAAATGACCATTTACCCCTAGGTGATCTTGTTTTGGCTATAACTTTTGATTGGAAAGGAGTTTTGACCTTAAACCACTTCCATTAGGTCCGAATGATGGTTTACCTTTCCGTAGAGTGGTCATATGTGAAAAAAGACTTACCGTTTGGGTGATATGGCTGAAATAAGGTTTGGAAGATGAAAAACTGCTTAACCGGGCCAAATGAGGTGATTAGTGAATGGGCCCATAACCCATTTCGGGATTAGGGTTATGGGGAGGCTGAAATGAGCTGGGTTTTCATTTCATTTCAGTTTCTAGCCGCAATTTACCTCCTAGGAACCCTAACAATGGCCTCCAACATCTAGAATCACCTCTAATCACTTTCTAATCAAGTATTAGCCTAATCTTCATCAAATTAAGGAAGATCTTCACCAAATCAGTGTTAGAGCTACTGTTAGACATTAGTATTCGCCCAAATCATCGAAGTTTCAGTTCTGAAAATTTTAATTGTGTAAAAGGTGAGTGATTAGCCTTGTTTTTACACTAATTACAGTTAATTAGGGTGATTAGTGTTAATTAGCGAATTTATACATGATTAAATTCTGGAAAAAAGTTTATAAATTTCGAAATATTATTTTAGGCCTCTGTTAGAAGTTTGGATTGATTTGGTTAAGTTTTACTAATCCTATCACTAGTTTTGCTTAAACATGCTCAAGGGAAAATATGGGATTTTGGCTATGTTTGATCCGTTTTAACATATCAAATTGTTGTTTTAGTGTTTGTGGTCAATTATACATGTTGGTATGACTGTTTGGAATGATTTATGATTTTTTTAGAAAGGTTAGACTGGTCGAAAACACCGTCGAATGGCGTAAACAGGTCGTTGGAAAAGTGCAGAAAATATGCAGGAACCGGATCGGATCGTCCCTGCCCTCTACGACCCGACCCGCTCGTTGTGATGGAGACCGATCCGAACCGCTCCAGCTTGAGCACCACGACACGACCCGCTTGAGAGAAGGAACCCCGACCCGAACCGATGCCACTCACGAACTGGAGCATACACCACGAACTGTTGCTTCATTCGATCCGAACTCAATGGGGGCATCACGACCCGACCCGGGGAAAAGCTACAATTCACGAACCAAACTGGAGTGTCACGGGCAGGAAGTCACGAGTTGATATGGAGCTTGGAGGAGACCACGATCGAACCAGATCTCGAACCCGAACCGAAGGAGGACCTCCGAACCGACCCGAACCGTGATAAGCTGCAGATCACGAACCAACCCGATCGAGCGAAGGAGCTTGACCCTGAACCGGAAGTGGTATCCGAACCGTACCGCCTCAGGAAGCAAGAACCGCGAACCGAATGGAGATGACGACCAACACCCAAGATGCAAAGGTAGTCCAAATGAGAAGTTGTGACTCAGGATCCAGATGGGAACTAACAAGTCAACTTCATGAGTTGGGCTTTGCTACGGGACGTGTGCTAAGGGGTTATCAATGTTTATAACTTTGGACCACTATGAGTAGCGGGCATGTGGATGGATTCAGGGCCACATTGGCCTAGGTAGGACTATTGGCTATGGACCAATGAAGTGGGGTCATTTGTAAGGATTTATTCACGACTCCATGGGGCAAGCCAGGTGGTAGCAATAGTTGTACAAGTCGGACTTCGTCACTACCTCGATAGGTCTAGTGACCAAAAGCGGTGGACATCGTATACTTTACGCACTGAGTGAGAGATATGAGGATGGTTGATATGCTTGATTGTTTTACATCACTATGACATGCACACCCCTCCCCTGTATTCTTTACACCATATGTTAGTAGCACCTTAGAGTATTGTACATTATTTTGTGCTAACTCTTTGGTTGCAGGTCCAGGTTCAGGTATGGTTTAGTATAACTGTTATTATTCTATTTTGCTGCTTATCGCTCATACCAGACTTTTGTCTAACCCAGAGTTTTATGTCTCTTATTATTACTCTGTGTGCTCTTAAACGGGCTGACTAGAGACAGGTTAGGTGGTATGCATGAGTAGCTGTACCGAAGACAAGCAGGAGGCTCCCACATATGATATATATAGATATTCTCCCTGTGTCGCTGCTAGTCATTACTTTGGGCATTAGTAGTGTACCTTCCTTATTTTCTTTAGAGACAGTTTTCAAAAGTTGTAACATTGATGATGTGGATTTTCCGCTTCTATGATGTTTAGTTTTCAGCTTATGCACTGTCTCGCCTATTTTGTGTCAAAGTATGTTATCATTTTATTTTATTCCATGCGCTGTGAGACATTCTACAAGTTCCTTGTTAGTTCAAATTGCTTTTCTTTTCTTTCTTTGGCGACTATCCCTTGCTAACTGGACATTGGCACAGCGCACTTTCATTGGAAATGTCGGCTGGTGCAGGGTGGGCCGTCATATTCGATTGTGGTTTTCATTATTAGAATTGGATTCAGGAGATGAAATGGAACTTGTGTACAAAATTTGGGAGGATTTCATGAGTTTTTGCGTCGGGACCTATATCTCGCAGCGTGGAAAAGGCCTATAGACATGATTTTATGGGTCCATGCGATATGTATGCTGATGGTATGTGATTGAAGAGGAGAAGAACCAAAGAATCAGGGTGATTTTAGTTTGATTTTAAATCAAGTGGAGGAGGAGAATGAGAGGAAGAATGGTGTGTTAATTGACCGTATTGTATGTTGTTTGTGATGTTGAAATGTTTAACGTATAAAAAATAATGTTAACATTAATGAAGTAGTTGAAATTAAATTATAAATATCCATTTATAATTTAAATAGTGAAAATTGGTTAAATAGAAAATAATTCAAACCGAATTAAAATTGGTTAAATTTATCAACCAATGATTTATTTAAATAAACTGTTGTTGTTTGAAAACACCATACGGGTATTGGGATGATATTGGACTTACACCAATCCCAATAATTAGTTGTATGTCCATCGATGGGTTGACAGGCTGTAATGAGCGTTGGTTATTTATTTTAATGCTCTCACAATTGTAAATTTCACTCTGGATGTGAGTGGACTGTTTAATGATTATTTATCACTATTGTTGAATATATGTGATGTATAAAATTCATATAACTAAAATTATATTGTAATTGATTAATTCACATTCCGATTCAAAAATAAGAATATTGTAAAATAAAGAATCTTTTAAATAAAGAATATTTTAAAATAATGAATATTTCAAAATAATATTCAGTGAAGAATAAACTTATGATTTTGATGTCCGATTTTGGATGGACACAAAAATATAAAAATATTAAGTCGGGTTAACTATAGAAATGCCATTTTAACCCGAACGGGTTTATCAATCGATTTTATTCATTTTATAATGAATATCGAAAAGAAGTGTTTTCAAAATTTAATATTTTTAAAATATTTTCATTTTAATATGATAAAGATATAGAATATTCGATTTTGATTTAAAATTGAAAATGAAGTTGGAATCGTTTTAAAATGAATATATAAACAATTTACGAAATACGTTTTAAATGGAAATCGATAAAATATATATAATATATATTATATATTTAATGGCCTGAATAGAACGCGCCGTGCAGCGCCCGTTCACGAATTTCGACCATAAACTTCAAATTGATGTAACGGGAGATCCGACCGTCGGATTCTCCTAAAACCAGAACCGTTGGGTTAGTATCGAAAAGAGTTTTATAATGAATATAAGGGATTAGAAATCTAATAGTTAGATTTGTAATTATGTCCAAATAAATTTCAGAAAATGTCGTTATGGATGCAGTTCGGTAGCCGTTATTGGAAACCGACTATACGGGTCTTGATAAAATTATTAAAAATATTAATAAGTTGTGTAAAATCATAATAAATGTTTTGGAAAGATTTTTTATGAAAAATTCCATATTTGAAAAGATAAAAATAATTTTTTTTTTCAAAATGAACTAGTTATTAACTAGAATAATAATCCAACGTTTTTAAATAAATAAACTGGATTTTGGGTTTGTCATGAATGGTGTCTTTAATAACACTATTCTTAAAATCCAACGAGAAAAGAATAAATCTTTAAATTAAGATTTAATGAAGTTTTCCAATTAATTAATATTTAATTGGAAATGAATAAAATAAATTGGATTTTGGGTTGTCGTGAATGGTGTCTTAAATAACACTGTTCTTAAACCCAGTTGAGAAAATAATAAATCTTTTAATTAAGATTAGAGAAGTTTACCAATTAATTAATATTTAATTTGAATTGAAATGAAAGTTGATTATGGGTTTATCGTGAACTGTGTTTTAAATGACATTTTTTTGTTAACCAAATTAACAATGAAAATATAATTTGGAATTTATAAATCTTTTTATGAAGATTTAATGAAAATTTTCCAATGTAAATTTTCCAATTTAATAGAATAAACTAGAATTGAAGGAAATTCGATTTAATAATAATCAAGATGAGCTTCTGGAAAAGAAGACCGTTACTATATATGGAATTTGAAAGGCCTTGTCGCTATTCCATTTATATTATTAGTCTGATATGAAAATTTATATCGATTATATATTGATTTGATTTTTGTGAAGATTCCATATTTAATGAAAGATGATTTTACGTTTGTTGTGAGCTGTATTTTAAATGACATTGGTTCTTTAACCCAGTTAAAGACAGGATTTATTTTCCTAAAGTTGAATAATCATTAACTAATGATTTTCCGGATTAAAACCAAACTAGAGTTTTAATGAATCTTTAATTAGATTGAAATGAGAAATAGATAACTAAATTTATCGAATTCATGAAATTGTCGAGAATGGAGTACCATCAGTTTTTACTCCAGGCCATAGTTAAATCTTAAAATAGATTTGAACAAAAAAGGGTAATTAATTTTACCTAGAACACTGGGGGTGTTAGATGTGGTGTACTACCAGTTTTGCTCCATGGGATGAATAGGTTGGGATTGGGATAATAAAAAATAAACGATTACTTCGGTAAGGTTCTCTAATCCCGACTAGTTGATAAACCTTAATTCGGTTTAGTGGTTATAAAGAATAAAATAAAATCTTTTGAAACGAGATCCAAAGGAAGATTAAAGAATAAATTTAAAAGAATTTATCTTTGATAAAATTAATGGGAACGTTTCCCTAAACATGTGAATATCGGAATTAGAGAATATTCTGAATTTGAGTGAGGCGTATGATGTGTTTTTACAGCACTTGATTATAAAATACGTGAATTATTCGGAAAGACTGGGTTTAACCCATTATGAATATTTAGTACGAAGACTAATATTCGATGATGAAGATGGCGGTTGAAGTGTAACGACCCGGATTTTGAGCGACTTTGGTTATCGACATAAGCTCGATGTCGATAACCAAAACGTCGAAAAATCCTGGTAATTAGTGAAAGAAATTAGAGGGTGAGGAAAGATAAGATAGAAACTTAGAATAGAAGAAGAAGAAGACAACATCAGAGTAACGCGAACCTCACAGCGGAACGAATAACATATAATATATATAACATAACTTGAAATATACATTTGTACTTGCATATACATATCATTATCAAAGTACAGCACTTACAACACAGCGGAATAACTATAGCTATATGATCCTGAAGCCTCCTGCTCCAGCTCTTCAATGTATCTGTAAAATCCCGACTACTTGACTGCCCATACAAATTTAGGCACCCAAGAGTTTAGGGAAAACAACAAAGTAAACTCCGGGTCAGTCATGGGACTGGTATGAGTAAAACAGTTTAAAAACAGTTCGAACAAGTAAACGATATCTCATAAGACCACGCCGCATAACGGAACGGGTTTTTCCCTTATGAGAATTCAAAATATCTTTATATCAAAAACCTTTTGATATTATAATAATGTCTATCAACCACAGTATATATATAATCATCTAGCAGAAACGCTTTCATCTCACGTTCTACATATATAGTATACAATCAAAACAGCAAGCACGTGTTGGGTAATGGACTTCCAACTATGACAAGGTATGGATCCACCTTTCGCTAATGTACCTCTAGAGAGGAATACACTAGGTTCAACAAGAACATCTTGCAACCCGGCCACACATGACCGACCACTCATTTCGCTTGAGTGTATCGAATGTATACCACCGACAGTGGGGATCAGCAACCGTTTCCCGAATGGGACAGCATCAACAATAGATTTTTTTAGAAATGAATGATACTCTAGATCAGGTGATTATACACCCTACTTCGGTGCGACCGACTTAGCCATGCTGCCTGCCCGATTTCTGTCATTTACCGGATGATGACGCTAGAAGCTACGCTTTATCATCACATCAGATTCACTTTGAATGTCACATCGTCAAATCCATCCAATCACCGATTGATGTCCTCAACCATACATTATGTGTTAGCTAAGAGTAGTTTCCTTCTCCGCTTCCACTCTTGGTACAGTTGGAGGAATCAGTATACGTGATCGTCTGGACATACTCTGTCAGACATCCGTCCATACAAGTCATCCAGGAACAGGATGAACCGAAGGCACTATTCTGTAAATAGGATAGCCCTTGCATAACTCCGTCTTCAATTTCCTTTGGCATACATGATTCGCAACGGTTATGCCAATACAGAGTGGTTCTTCGGATAATAATCCAACCGGTCTCTCCATATTAACAACGTTAAAATGGTCAAAACTTCGATAGTCTGTGACTTAACTATCGAATAAAAATAGGTGTGCAAACAATGATATTATTCCAAATGGAAATTATATCGATCAAACATCATTCAACATTCATCTCTTTAGTTCATTAATTTACTTATCTCATGTTTCCCTACGTTCAATATTCCTTATTTTCTAAATTGGGAAAATATACGTTATTACCATTGGAAAACATTTCCATTTCTTTGTTTCTTTATTAGAAAACATTTCTGGTTTCTTATTTGGAAAACATTTCCAAAGCTTCTTCATTGGACTTAGACAGATGTTTAAACAAACATTGCTATGCCAACCCGAACCATTTCCTTTACTACCGAACATTAACTATTCCTTAGTTAAAACGAAGCCAATCAAGTTGGGGTAGAACTACCTCTCAGACCTTAACTGAACAACATTTCTAACTTTGAAATAGTCAAAGTTCACTTTATAACCCTTTTACAAACTTCCTTACTTAACACTCTTCGAATAGCTATATTCGATTGACTCTTTTCACTTAACTCTATTCGATTAACCCTTATCAATTAACTCTATTGGGCTAACACTATTGGATTACTCATTTCACTTAACTCCTTTCGAATAAACTATATTCGATAACTCCTTTTACTTTAACTCTAATTGTAACAACCCGTATTTTCAATAACCTGTTATAACATAAATAGAGGCAGAATTAAACCGTAAAATCTGAATCAAGGGAAACGGGCTATGCCATTGCGTTCGTCTAGGAAAAATACGCGAAATAGAGTCCGAGTTTTCGAAAATCGGAGTCCGTATGACCAAGATATGGCCTTGCGAAGTTTCACGAAAAATTCCCAAATCAAAGTATACTTAATTAAGTGAAATTGGTTGAGCAGAGAAATATATATATATTGATATATATATATATATATAATTGAAAATTAAATAAATAAATATGCAAAGATGTTCAAAACAACGAATTGGGAGAGGGGAATAACCGAACCGGCCGATTTTTGAGGTCGACCCGAGCTTGCTGGATCGACTAGGGGTTAATCCAGGGTGTTTGGCTGTCAACCCGTGGGCCGATTCGCTCAAATGCAGATTTTGCATTTGGATGGTTCTCATTGTTCATCTTTAATCTAAAGGCCCTAGATGGTTCCTACACTTGACTTCTTCCCCAAGACATGCTTTGATGGCTTGGATTGAATCTAGGTTTAATCCTATGGCCTAAAACACTTGCCTAATCTATAAATAAGCCCCTAACCCCCCCTAAACCCTCATTATTCACTCATGTAACTAAACTATGGCAAAATTTCTACTCTCATGGCCTCCACTCAACTATCCTAGCCTCCACTTCATTTCTATGAGAGGTTTCATGATCATGAGAGTATTAGAGAGTCCCTATGTTAGTATGAGAGCTTCTCAAGTTGATTTCAAGGCAAAAGCTTTGATCTTTGTTCATAAAGATGGTGTTTTTGTTGATTTGGAGCATCCATCTTTGGGGTTTTGGGTGATGGCATGCATAGGCTTCCTCACAAGCTTTAGTTTAATCGATTTAGGCCTTCATAGCAATGTAAGCCCTTTCCCTACTCTTAGATATTAACTATGAAGTTAAATGTTCATGTTTGGGTTTGATCATTGAGAATGATACATGCTATCATGTTATGCAAGTTTATGAAGTCATCATCTTGTTCTTATGAGCTAAAAGCTACAACCTTTATGTTGAAATGTTGCATTATGCAACATGAGAACCTTCATAATCATTATGTCAACTTGCATATGAAGTCATAACCCTTATATGATGGTATATGCGAGTTTCTAGTCATCATTCCATGTCTTTTGTCACCATGATTCGCTTATGTGCCAAGTTTGGGTTTATGCATGTTTTGAGGCTTAAGAATGTAACATGCAAGCTAATGAACACATTGGTGCCTCATTTGCCACCATGATTAACTTGTGGCTTAATATCCATTTTTGTCTTGCCTTTGTCAAGTCTCTTCCTTTAGTCCCTTGTGTTGTTGCGAACGTATATGCGAGTTTAAAAGCGTTGGGTTGTGTTATGGGTAATTTCTAATGGCATGAAAATACAACTTGAAAACATGACTTGAAATATGACATGAAAGTTGACATGTAAGTATGCATAAAATATAAGCTTGGGAATTTACCTATTAAGTTAGGTCTACCCATTGGGAATTTACCTATTAAGTTAGGTCTACCCAATTGCTTGAAAACTTGAATATGAACATGACACTAGACTAAACATGAAAGTGGCCAACTCGAGGTTGGGTTGAGTTTGCAACATAAAGCTACCCGGAACCGACCGGCTTAACTAGTAGTTGCAAACAATAGGACCCAATGTGAGAAGTTGGTCATGTTGTGCTTGAACCCGAGGTTAGACCAAGTTGTGGTGTAAAGCTACCCGGAACCGACCGGCTTAACTAGTAACCACAACAAAGTCTAATGTGAGAGGTTGGGGTGCATTAAGTAATTAATGCCACATGATAGGGTTAAGTTAATTTGATTAATGACTCTTAACCAAATATGACATGGACAAATGGGTTAAGTAAATTGATTAGGCTAATGATACTTAACAAAACATGACAAGGTTGGGAAGGTTAAGTGATTTGATTTGCCTAATGATACTTAACCATTGTTATACGACTAGTGGACGGGGATTAAGTTAACCAACACTTAATCAATCCAACACGATAATTTGGTAAGGTTAAGTAAGTTTTCTTAATGACACTTAACCGAAAGATACAGTTAAGGGATGGGGTTAAGATTAGACTCAACTAGTCTAAACATGATAATCGGATGGGGTTAAGTTAGCCTAGACTTAATTAATCCCACTTGGTAGTTTAATGGGGTTAAGTTAAATACTTAACTAATTTAACTCGTTAATTTGATGTGGTTAAGTGACCTATACTTAATCAATCTAACCCATTGATTTGATGTGGTTAAGTGACCTATACTTAACCAATCTAACTCGTGAATTTATTGAGGTTAAGTTAACACATACTGAACCAATATAACGTGAAAACATGATAAGGCTAAGTCATGAATCGCTTGACTACACTTGACCGGTTTGACTAAGTAATTTCATAGGGTCAAGTTAATATATACTTAACCAACTTGATCATGGTTTGTACGGTTAAGTCTTGAACTTAGATACTTAGCAAATTTTGACATGATTTGTAGATGGGTTAAGTCTTGAACTTGGATACTTAGCCAATTTTGACATGATCTGTAGACGGGGTTAAGTCATGAACTTAAGTGACACTTAAGCCATTAGATAAACCCTAATTCGGAGGATTAGGTAAATAACCATAGTTAACAAGGATTATGGAAATAAGGCTAAGTGGTAAACCTTAGTTAAGGGAAACTAAGTAATAATTCTTAGTCAAGGAAATTTGGACCATTTCTTAGATAGATTAGTAACCAGATACGTTAGGTCAACGTTTAAGTATGCGTGTAGGAGCAGGCTATCTGATTTAGATAAAGGCTCCAACGAACTGGGTAACGAAGCAGCGGCTTCGGGGAACGTGAGGATATTCTTGGGATCCCTCTGTGAGCTGCCAGGTCAATATACTAGGCTCACGAGAGGTTGAGGTCTGCGGTAGAAGAACCAAGAATATGCCTTGGTTGCTATTCGAGCGACCTAAAGACTGGGGTGGATAGCAGTGAGTCG
Source organism: Allium sativum (assembly GCA_030737875.1). NCBI lineage: Eukaryota > Viridiplantae > Streptophyta > Magnoliopsida > Asparagales > Amaryllidaceae > Allium > Allium sativum. The sequence continues at coordinate 652,323,330 of CM060918.1, forward strand.
ACGAATACATAAGGTGCCCGAGATAGCAAGTTCATCGATCATCTACCATCCTGAGTCAAGCGTGTACGTACGGAAAGGCAGGGAACACCCAACAGACCATAATTGCTATCTAATTATGGGTGAGGTAGGCCGTAGGATGTGGGCTGGCCGGAGTGTAGTTCTCATGCAAGATTTTCTCTTGTGTTGCCTTTCACTAGTTGAGGGAGGGGTCTCGTGGGACCATAGCCACGTGTAGAAAAGCAGACCTTAGTATCTGCATCGGTAGATAAATCTAAAGCTCCCGACCGAGTCCTGTATTTCTTGTTTTGCCCTATGACAGGACTCGGATGGCACGATGTGATACATGTGCATACAGTTATAGAAAAACGATTCACGATGAATGCGTGGGAAAAAGGGCGCGGTTGAGGGTTAGCGTAATCCCTAGTGGCCTAGGTGGTTCAACCCAAACCGAAATACGAAAGCGTGCAATAGGTAAGCGTAATCCCTAGTGGTGCTAGGTGGCGTAAGTCCTAGTAGTTCAAACGATGATTCATATGGAAGAGCCTAGCTAGAACAAGGGTGACAGTCCAAACGATTTCAAGGATAATGCGACATGAGGAAGCCCGTACGAGGTACGAAAAAGGACTGAACTTGTATACATGGAAAGAAACATATGATTTGAGTAACCTATATATGCGATATATTAGGTTGACATGGACCATTACACGACTTTGAGTAAGGGACATTCATGGTTAACACATAACAAGGCTGGGATACTAGTACGGAGGGTGCAGAGCAAATATACATGTTAGAACCAGGAAGAATATACGGAATAGATACCGTGGGATGTTAGACGGGGTAGATACCTTGGGATAGTATACTTGATAGAAATCTGACGATATGATACTTTGATTTATCATGACACCGTAGTTTATCATGATACCTTAGTTCATTAGTTTATCCTGTTATTTTGATTTAGCTTATCTATCTTGTTATCATGCTCATGTTCATCTCAGTTTCTCATGTCAGTTAACTTTACTAGTTTCTATACTAATAGTAGATATGGCTTACTCAGTCTTTTTGACTGACCCGTTTTGTTTCGCCTCTTTTCTTCCGTTTCCCCCCCAGGTTACAGGGAGGAAACAATGCTGTTTAGTTCGGACTTCTTCTGATTGAAGGTCATCATGGATGGCTTGGACTTCTCTTGGCTATGGCTACTTTACTGTTTTTACTTGGGGAATAATTTATTAAAAAGTCTTTATGCTTCTTTACTATTGCAAGACAGGTTTTGATGTACTCTGATGTAAAAGGCTTTAGACCCTATGTATTCATGTTATGAAAGATTGATTTTACTTCCGCTATTTTATGTGTTCTGTCTTGTGATATTTCTGTGCATGTTTACCAATAATGCCCCTCTAAAGCTAGTGCATTCCCTTGCGAGTGACCCTAGCGGAGGCGGGGTGTTACATTTGGTATCAGAGCAGAAGGTTACTAGACTGGGCAAAAGTTTTTAAAGACCTTCTGAAAATTATTTGAAAAACCATTTACAAAGAAGCATTTTTCAAGAAAATTTTCTTTTAAAAACAAAAAGGCTATTCCCCAAAGGCCATTAGCATTATCCTTGTTTCCTTGATTGAATCTCTTTTCCTTTCTTTCCTCCATCTGTAGTCACAGTGGTTTTGACTGCGACTAGTCTTTCTAGCTGCTTAAGTGTTTCCCGTACGATGGAGGTGGTTCTCGAGAGACCGTTGCAGAGTTATGCATGAAAGGATAGTAAGAACAAGGATAAAGGATACGAGCTCAGGGATAAGCAACATGTTGGTATGGCTGAGTCCTAAAAGGAGGGAGAAAGATGAACAATGAAACCCATGACGAGAGAGTACCTTTGGCATGGTGAAACGGGACGGATAGTTAAGTATCATGGAACAGGGACAAGATCATTCGGAGGGCAATAGTATGCTCTCATTTCTAGGGTACCTCAGAAGGAGGGTAACGATCTTGTTAAAGGTTTAGCTTTTCTTCTCTATCATCTTGTCGGGACTTTGTTTTGATCACCGCATCTTTTAAGTCCGCTTCGATAGTTGAGTCTCTGCACCTTAAGTACTAGCGTAATAGAGAATCCCATTTTTGTCTCAAAGTCCTATTGGAGAATCAGTCCATTTATACATGACTTGTTTGGATTTGGGAATGTCTATGCCAAGTGTTGAGTTTGGAAATAATGCTTATGTTTATAAGCTATGGATGGATTCTAGGGATGAAGTGGTTATCCAGTAGGTGGTGCCACTCTCGGTTTTGATAGGAGGGTAGTTAGACCTTTTGACTAGCCTCGGTAATGCCCTCGAAGTATCGGGTAACCTTTTTGAGGTTCTGTCATGACTAGTTACTTAGAATCCCTTGATGCCTTTATTGGAAATTTGAAGCCCGATCGAGTGGTGTTCGCCAATAAGACGGATGGTTTACTTCATTTATGCATGGGTTATAGAGATCACCCTAGTAAGTGCGCATGATAACCTGATTGACATCTGTTTACTTTCAAGAGAAAGTTCTTCTACATGGAATGCCTTATAGTATATAAACGAAATCCAAGATTCACTAGTGAATTTTGGAAAGCTTGCATGAGATCATGAGTACGCAGTCATGTTTGCGTCAAGTATTCTAGGAAAAGGATAAGTGCAAGTGGAACGAGAGGCGACGAAGAAATGAGTTCCAGCTCATGTTATGGAAACAGGAATAAGAAGCTACCAAATCGCGAAGTTAAAAGACGACTTTTATGGTCAAAGACTAGATACGCACATGATATCTCTTTTTGGGAGTATATCCTTGATCCCTGTTTTCTGTAGAGCTTACTTGTAGGCTATCTTTTGTGGACATCCTCTAGGTCCTATTCTCTGTTACCAACCCTGTAAGGAGTTTGTCCTGTTTATCTTCTCGACCCTGTTTCAGGGAATTCTAGGTAGAACCCTATGGATGTAAACATGTATTTGAAACATGTTATGATTGATATGGTTGCAAGTGGTTGCAAGTGGTTGCTCGTGGATGCGCGAATACACATTAGATACTAGCTCGACTCGGTCACATTTCATATTGCATATGCACGAGTATTTATACTTGTTTATGGATGAAATCGAATGTATTATCATGCAGTTGTTGCATATGAATGAATGGTTGTGCACGCATATAATATCTATATGACTAGGACTATTTGCATACATGTTGGATTCATGACACTATACATATTTTGCATTAGAAAGATTATTCAGGCCTGATCATTAGCATTAGCTAAGGAACATGTACACACACGTTTTGCATATATTCATACAGCATTAGAAATCATCTAAGGACAATGGTTGCTTGTGGATGATGTTTTGAGTAGATGGATGATGGATGGTAGGATATGTTCTTCCTAACTTGGAGATTTCGGGGTCGAAATCCTAAAAGGTGGGGAGAATGTAACAACCCGTATTTTCAATAACCTGTTATAACATAAATAGAGGCAGAATTAAACTGTAAAATCTGAATCAAGGGAAACGGGCTATGCCATTGCGTTCGTCTCGGAAAAATATGCGAAATAGAGTCCGAGTTTTCGAAAATCGGAGTCCGTATGACCAAGATATGGCCTTGCGAAGTTTCACGAAAAATTCCCAAATCAAAGTATACTTAATTAAGTGAAATGGGTTGTGCAGAGAAATATATATATATTGATATATATATATATAATTGAAAATTAAATAAATAAATATGCAAAGATGTTCAAAACAACGAATTGGGAGAGGGGAATAACCGAACCGGCCGATTTTTGTGGTCGACCCAAGCTCGCTGGGTCGACTAGGGGTTAATCCAGGGTGTTTGGCTGTCAACCCGTGGGCCGATTCGCTCAAATGAAGATTTTGCATTTGGATGGTTCTCATGGTTCATCTTTAATCTAAAGGCCCTAGATGGTTCCTACACTTGACTTCTTCCCCAAGACATGCTTTGATGGCTTGGATTGAATCTAGGTTTAATCCTATGGCCTAAAACACTTGCCTAATCTATAAATAAGCCCCTAACCCCCCCTAAACCCTCATTATTCACTCATGTAACTAAACTATGACAAAATTTCTACTCTCATGGCCTCCACTCAACTATCCTAGCCTCCACTTCATTTCTATGAGAGGTTTCATGATCATGAGAGTATTAGAGAGTCCCTATGTTAGTATGAGAGCTTCTCAAGTTGATTTCAAGGCAAAAGCTTTGATCTTTGTTCATAAAGATGGTGTTTTTGTTGATTTGGAGCATCCATCTTTGGGGTTTTGGGTGATGGCATGCATAGGCTTCCTCACAAGCTTTAGTTTAATCGATTTAGGCCTTCATAGCAATGTAAGCCCTTTCCCTACTCTTAGATATTAACTATGAAGTTAAATGTTCATGTTTGGGTTTGATCATTGAGAATGATACATGCTATCATGTTATCCAAGTTTATGAAGTCATCATCTTGTTCTTATGAGCTAAAAGCTACAACCTTTATGTTGAAATGTTGCATTATGCAACATGAGAACCTTCATAATCATTATGTCAACTTGCATATGAAGTCATAACCCTTATATAATGGTATATGCGAGTTTCTAGTCATCATTCCATGTCTTTTGTCACCATGATTCGCTTATGTGCCAAGTTTGGGTTTATGCATGTTTTGAGGCTTAAGAATGTAACATGCAAGCTAATGAACACATTGGTGCCTCATTTGCCACCATGATTAACTTGTGGCTTAATATCCATTTTTGTCTTGCCTTTGTCAAGTCTCTTCCTTTAGTCCCTTGTGTTGTTGCGAACGTATATGCGAGTTTAAAAGCGTTGGGTTATGTTATGGGTAATTTCTAATGGCATGAAAATACAACTTGAAAACATGACTTGAAATATGACATGAAAGTTGACATGTAAGTATGCATAAAATAAAAGCTTGGGAATTTACCTATTAAGTTAGGTCTACCTATTGGGAATTTACCTATTAAGTTAGGTCTACCCAATTGCTTGAAAACTTGAATATGAACATGACACTAGACTAAACATGAAAGTGGCCAACTCGAGGTTGGGTTGAGTTTGCAACATAAAGCTACCCGGAACCGACCGGCTTAACTAGTAGTTGCAAACAATAGGACCCAATGTGAGAAGTTGGTCATGTTGTGCTTGAACCCGAGGTTAGACCAAGTTGTGGTGTAAAGCTACCCGGAACCGACCGGCTTAACTAGTAACCACAACAAAGTCTAATGTGAGAGGTTGGGGTGCATTAAGTAATTAATGCCACATGATAGGGTTAAGTTAATTTGATTAATGACTCTTAACCAAATATGACATGGACAAATGGGTTAAGTAAATTGATTAGGCTAATGATACTTAACAAAAAATGACAAGGTTGGGAAGGTTAAGTGATTTGATTTGCCTAATGACACTTAACCATTGTTATACGACTAGTGGACGGGGATTAAGTTAACCAACACTTAATCAATCCAACACGATAATTTGGTAAGGTTAAGTAAGTTTTCTTAATGACACTTAACCGAAAGATACAGTTAAGGGATGGGGTTAAGATTAGACTCAACTAGTCTAAACATGATAATCGGATGGGGTTAAGTTAGCCTAGACTTAATTAATCCCACTTGGTAGTTTAATGGGGTTAAGTTAAATACTTAACTAATTTAACTCGTTAATTTGATGTGGTTAAGTGACCTATACTTAATCAATCTAACCCGTTGATTTGATGTGGTTAAGTGACCTATACTTAACCAATCTAACTCGTGAATTTATTGAGGTTAAGTTAACACATACTGAACCAATATAACGTGAAAACATGATAAGGCTAAGTCATGAATCGCTTGACTACACTTAACCGGTTTGACTAAGTAATTTCATAGGGTCAAGTTAATATATACTTAACCAACTTGAGCATGGTTTTTAGGGTTAAGTCTTGAACTTAGATACTTAGCCAATTTTGACATGATTTGTAGATGGGTTAAGTCTTGAACTTGGATACTTAGCCAATTTTGACATGATCTGTAGACGGGGTTAAGTCATGAACTTAAGTGACACTTAAGCCATTAGATAAACCCTAATACGGAGGATTAGGTAAATAACCATAGTTAACAAGGATTATGGAAATAAGGCTAAGTGGTAAACCTTAGTTAAGGGAAACTAAGTAATAATTCTTAGTCAAGGAAATTTGGACCATTTCTTAGATAGATTAGTAACCCGATACGTTAGGTCAACGTTTAAGTATGCGTGTAGGACAGGCTATCTGATTTAGATAAAGGCTCCAACGAACTGGGTAACGAAGCAGCGGCTTCGGGGAACGTGAGGATATTCTTGGGATCCCTCTGTGAGCTCCCAGGTCAATATACTAGGCTCACGAGAGGTTGAGGTCTGCGGTAGAAGAACCAAGAATATGCCTTGGTTGCTATGCGAGCGACCTAAAGACTGGGGTGGATAGCAGTGAGTCGACGAATACATAAGGTGCCCGAGATAGCTAGTTCATCGATCATCTACCATCCTGAGTCAAGCGTGTACGTACGGAAAGGCAGGAAACACCCAACAGACCATAATTGCTATCTAATTATGGGTGAGGTAGGCCGTAGGATGTGGGCTGGCCGGAGTGTAGTTCTCATGCAAGATTTTCTCTTGTGTTGCCTTTCACTAGTTGAGGGAGGGGTCTCGTGGGACCATAGCCACGTGTAGAAAAGCAGACCTTAGTATCTGCATCGGTAGATAAATCTAAAGCTCCCGACCGAGTCCTGTATTTCTTGTTTTGCCCTATGACAGGACTCGGATGGCACGATGTGATACATGTGCATACAGTTATAGAAAAACGATTCACGATGAATGCGTGGGAAAAAGGGCGCGGTTGAGGGTTAGCGTAATCCCTAGTGGCCTAGGTGGTTCAACACAAACCGAAATACGAAAGCGTGCAATAGGTAAGCGTAATCCCTAGTGGTGCTAGGTGGCGTAAGTCCTAGTAGTTCAAACGATGATTCATATGGAAGAGCCTAGCTAGAACAAGGGTGATAGTCCAAACGATTTCAAGGATAATACGACATGAGGAAGCCCGTACGAGGTACGACAAAGGACTGAACTTGTATTTATGGAAAGAAACATATGATTTGAGTAACCTATATATGCGATATATTAGGTTGACATGGACCATTACACGACTTTGAGTAAGGGACATTCATGGTTAACACATAACAAGGCTGGGATACTAGTACGGAGGGTGCAGAGCAAATATACATGTTAGAACCAGGAAGAATATACGGAATAGATACCGTGGGATGTTAGACAGGGTAGATACCTTGGGATAGTATACTTGATAGAAATCTGACGATATGATACTTTGATTTATCATGACACCGTAGTTTATCATGATACCTTAGTTCAGTAGTTTATCCTGTTATTTTGATTTAGCTTGTCTATCTTGTTATCATGCTCATGTTCATCTCAGTTTCTCATGTCAGTTAACTTTACTAGTTTCTATACTAATAGTAGATATGGCTTACTCAGTCTTTTTGACTGACCCGTTTTGTTTCGCCTCTTTTCTTCCGTTTCCCCCCCAGGTTACAGGGAGGAAACAATGCTGTTTAGTTCGGACTTCTTCTGATTGAAGGTCATCATGGATGGCTTGGACTTCTCTTGGCTATGGCTACTTTACTGTTTTTACTTGGGGAATAATTTATTAAAAAGTCTTTATGCTTCTTTACTATTGCAAGACAGGTTTTGATGTACTCTGATGTAAAAGGCTTTAGACCCTATGTATTCATGTTATGAAAGATTGATTTTACTTCCGCTATTTTATGTGTTCTGTCTTGTGATATTTCTGTAAATGTTTACCAATAATGCCCCTCTAAAGCTAGTGCATTCCCTTGCGAGTGACCCTAGCGGAGGCGGGGTGTTACACTAATCGATTAACTAACATCGATTAACTCCTTTTAACTTTATTCTCTAATCGATTAACTAACATCGATTAACTTCTTTTACTTTTACTCTAATCGATTAACTAACATCGATAAATTCCTTTGCATTACTCTAATCGATTAAACTAACATCGATAAATTCCTTTACATTACTCTAATCGATTAAACTAACATCGATTAGCTCCTTTCAATTTAACTCTAATCGATTAAACTAACATCGATTAGTTCCTTTCACTTTAACACTAATCGATTAACTAACATCGATTAACTCCTTTTACTTTAACACTAATCGATTAACTAACATCGATTAACTTCTTTTACTTTAACACTAATGTAAAAACCAGTAACTTCCCCGCTTGGGAAAGCGGCGGATAGTTCGAGAACAAGCCACAACAGAACGCATATAAAAGAACATTTCATTGCTTATTACAACAATGCATCAGATTACAAGAATATATAGAGTATAAATGAATATATATTACATAGAAAATATCAGAGATTACATTTAAATACTTCGCACCTGAAAATAATACAATACACAGCTAGAGGAGATATATGGATACAAAGCTTTCCGGATATCGTTCCAGCTGTAAACCAGGATCTTGTGAATATAAATCTGCAAAACCAAAACTACTAGCTGCCCGTGTCGAAAATAGGGGCACCCAGAGTTTAGGTTAAAACAATAAACTCCAGGTCAGTCATGTGACTTGTGTGTGAACTAAAACAGTTATTAATCCTTGTTTTTAAAGTTAGGTAAATCAAGGGACCACGCCGTATAACACGGAACGGGTTTCCTCCCAAGAATACCAGTGCATAAAACAAACAACGCAATGCTAAATAAAGAAAAATGAAGCTGTTATAAGACCCAGGTCCTATCACACAATGCAACGCAAGCCGGGGGACAGGGTTTTCCCTTATAACAGCAAAAGAATGCTTGATACGTTTAAAACAAATCATTTGATACTATTATAAGTGCATAGTGTATAAAACAAATTCAAATCATAAGTATCAATCATAGGCGGCATGGGTACCATATATCACGGCGCCGTACTAGTTCTACAATTAAAACCGCAAATATCACGTATTTGGAAGTTGGATTTCCATCTATGAACCGAGGCTAGGTATCGTCCTCTACCGATTCGAGACTGTCTAGCCCGAGTCTCAGGATCAGAGCTCGAGTGACCCTTGGAGCGACAGTGCCGGTCCACCGATGTGGATTAAAATTCCTGAACACTACGTTTCCCCGCCCTTTGGGGCGTAAATGAGCCAACGAATGACTCCATCGGACCCGGATCGTCCGATCAAACCGAGGCGCCTCGCAACAGCAACAACCACATAGGTGAAAAGTATATAAATGTCAGGGCTGGTAGGTCACTGACACCACCCTAGCTAGAAAGAAACGGATGCCCTCCCTGAGGTCCTCTCCCGTTTTTGGTTCACAACCGTGGTGCGAAACTCGCGAAGTAAACGTTACACAAAGCTACGCCACAAAGGCCGTGCTTCGATCATCACCACAAGACTTTGCTTTTCAACAGAAGCCTCGATCAATTGCATCTTAGCATTCCACATAGGCAATTCACTCCATGTGTTTGATATCCATCAATATATAACCCCTGAGCTCGTACGTCTCAGAGAAGGGCGTTAAGCAAGAGAATAAATTCTCCGCCTCCAAACAGATATATATTCAATAGAGATCAATCACACGGACTAAAATCCAATATCAGACACACAGTCCATTTACAAGTTCGCTCTGGGTCTGAACGAAACCGGAGGCACCTAGTACCCCGTATATCCATCGATTTCCAAGTACGTCTGGACGATCACCAACTATTTCCATCTTCTTGGGTGTATAGCCCAATCAAGATCATCAGTAATCACCCAAACGATGTGAAGACTTCCGGTCTTCGACCACCGTCTTCATCTTCGACTTATCGTCGTATCAATTATTCAGAATGGGATAAACCCGGTCTTCCCGAATAACTCACGTATATTTTAAATAAGTGTTACACAAACACAACATACGCCTCATTCCAATTCATCAGTCACTAACCGTAAATTAATCAAGAGAATAATTCCCCAAATATTAACCCCGAAGGCCGAAACCAACATCAGATCAATATCCAGAAAACCATTCTGCTTAGCTAACCGACAGTTAGTTTATAAATTTCACATTCATATGGAAAGGTTCCCATTAATTTTATCAAAGATAAATTCTTTAATTTATTCTTTAATCTACTTCTGAATATCAATTCAAACTAGTCGGGATTAGTGAACCTTACCGAAGTAATCATTTGTTTTAATTTCCCAATCCCAACCTATTCATCCCATGAAGTAAAACTGGTTATACTTCATATCTAACACCACGGTGTTATCAGTAAATTCAATTACCATTTCACGTTCAAATCTAATTAAGGATTTAACTAACGCCTGGAGCAAAATTGGTGATACTCCATCCTTGATCATTTCAATCTAATTAAAGATTCATTAAAACTCCACTTAGTTTTAATCGTTAACTGGGTTAAAGAATCAGTGTCGTTTAAAACACGGTTCACGATAAACCCAAAGTCACATTCCATTAATTATCGGGTTAAAGAACGAGTGTTATTTAAAACACTGTCCACGATAAACCCAAAAATCAATATCAATTCAATTCCAATTAAATATCATTTAATTGGTACACTTCATTAAATCTAAATGAAAAGATTCAATCTTTTCTCAACTGGGTTCAAGAACAGTGTTAGTGAAGACACCATTCACGAAAAACCCAAATCACATTTGAAATTCAATACAAGGATCTGAATAGAAAATATATCGGCTTATATTCAATATCAAATTCTACGATTAACAAATGTCGTATTGGAAATAACGATATAAATATATATCTTTCAAATTTCCATAACAACATCTGTATAATCCCGAAATCCAACGTCGAAATATTCCGAAGACAATTTCGATTCAAATCCATTTCAATGCAATCATTGGAAATTCTGGTTATTTTCAAAACCATTTCAAAATTCGATTTATTTATCTGAAAATAAATAGAATTATAATTCTAGTTCAAAACTAGTTCATTTCGATAAAAATCTATTTTTATCTTTTCAAATATGAAGTTTTTCATCCCAATTCTTTCTAAATCATTTCTTATGATTTTACACAAATTATTACTATTTTTAATAATTTTATCAAGGCCCGTACAGTCGATTTCCATCAATGGCCATCGAACTGCACTTACAACGACCTTTTTCAAATTTGATTTGGACGTAACTCCAAATCCAACCGTTAGATTTTGAATTTCTAATATTCGTTAGAAAGCTCTTTTCGATACAAACCCAACGGTTCCGGTTTTAGGAGAATCCGACGGTCGGATCTCCCGTAATGTCCGTTCGAAGTCAATGGTCGAAATTCGCGAACTGCCGCGGCGCGGCGCGTTCTATTCAGGCCATTTTATTATATATATAATATATATAATATATACTTCGTCGATTTCCATTTAAAACGAATTAGATAAATAGTTTTAAAATTGGTTTCAAAAGCAATTTCAACTTCCATTTCAATTCAAATCAAAATTGAATTCTCCTTTATAAATTCGTTTTAAAATTCATTTCTATTCAATTGAAATTTCAATTCAATTTGAATTCATTTCAATTCGCTTTCAATTCAATTTGAATTCGTTTTCAGTTCATTTCGAAGTCGTTTTCAATTCAATTCTTTTCGAAATCGTTTTCAATTCAATTCATTTCGAAATCATTTTCAATTCCATTTATTTCGAAATCGTTTTCAATTCAATTTATTTCGAAATCGTTTTCAATTCAATTTATTTCGAAATCGTTTTCAATTCAATTCATTTCGAAATCGTTTTCAATTCAATTTATTTCGAAATCGTTTTCAATTCAATTCATTCGAAATCGTTTTCAATTCAATTTATTTCGAAATCGTTTTCAATTCAATTTATTTCGAAATGGATAAAATTGATATAAATATCGTTCGCGTCAAAATGGCGTCAATATAACCAACACGGCTTCATATATTTCTATTCAACAAATATTCTATTCAACAAATGAATATTTATTTTTGTCAAAACACGACTAATCTCAACGAATGAGTACTGTCCACGTGTGACAATTTTTGTTAAATTATTTCGTTCAACACATGACTAATCTCAACGGATGAGTACAGTCAACACATGAACCTTTATTTTATATTGATAAAGATGCAAATTTTATTATTAAAATATTTCGTTCAACACATGACTAATCTCAACGAATGAGTACAGTCAACACATGAACTTTTATGTTATAATATTCTTTATTTTCTAAATTGGAATGAGGCCCAATCAATCACCATATAAAATTAATTATATGGATTTTCATACAACACATGTATATAATAGCATTGAAAAATAATCAACCATCAACCAAAGTGCACTACAATGTATAAGCATCAAATATAGATATCCAATGCTTATAACAGCCTGTCAATCATTCGATCGACATATTTAATCAATCAGGATGAGTGAACTTCAAATTTCATCCCAACACCCGTGTGGGGTTTCAAACAATCAAACACAGATTTTATTCGTCCAGTTGGGCGATGTGTAAAATTTATCGACCCAATCAATATCAGTCAAATCAGTGTATATAAACAAATCGGTCGATTTGTTTATAAATATTTATTTATTCACATTCACACTAAAAATTATATTTTTAACGACAAAACATTTTATTTTAACACATGAATTTCTATTCAGTTCATTTATTCAATAAAATTGACATTTTTATTTTTCTAACATATTTTAGAAAATTTCGGCGGCATAACGGCACGATACTAGAAACGGGACAAGGCCTAGCCTTATCCCCGGTCTAGTGAAGGCCCACGCCATTCACACATCAATCAAATTCATTCAATTCACCAAACAATTCAATTCAAACCAAATAATCTAATCAACTACGCAACCAAACAAACAAGTCCATGGTCTGTGGACGATTGTGTCGGGTGCTACTAAGCACCGTCTGCATCCTAGTATATATATAACTAGAAAAGAAATTGAAGAGTGAGGAATTCTCACCAATAGCTATTCCAACTTCACGACATCCCTATTGTAGAGAACTTCGTCGTTCTCGCCTTTTCGTCCTCTTCGTTGCCCGTAGCCACTACATATATAAAAATCACACATTTTTATATTTTGATGTCTTTAAAATAAAAATCATATTTTTATTTGTTCACTTTCAATTCAAAAATCATATTTTTCTACTGCTACTATATAGATAAAAATTCTATTTTTATAGCGCTACTTTCTATATAGAGATTATATTTTTATAATGCTATTTTTCATATAAAGATTTCGCCTTTTTAAATAAAAGATTTCTCCTTTTCAAATATATCATTACAAAAATCACATTTTTATTTTGCTACACATATAAAGATGATATTTTTAATATCTCTATCATGTAAAAATTATATTTTTAATTCTCTACATTAAAAAAATCACCTTTTTATCCTTCTACAATATGAAAAATTATATTTTTAATACTTTAAAAATATAAAAATCATATTTTTAATTCTTTAAAAATATAAAAAACATATTTTTATATCATCTATATAAAAATCCCTTTTTTATAAAAATCGAATCGTTTCCATTTTAAAAATCGAATCTTTTCTATTGTAAATCTAATTTTTTCTATAATTAGAAATCTATACTTTACCTATCATGAAAATCTGATTTTTAATTCATGTTATTATATAAAACTGATTTTTTTAACTGTTTTTTTTTTAAATTAGAACTATTACTCAAAAATAAATTATTTTAAAGCTTACCGGCTGAATCAGGGTGTAGATGGTGGCGCCAAGGTGGTAAGGCCCATCCAGTCAGTCACGGAGTCGGTTGCAAGCGTTCGAGGGCGGCGCAGCTAGGGTTTCTTGGGCGGTGGAACATCGAATTAAAGAGTTGGGAGGAAGCTAAGCGGCTTTGAGGAGCTGAGGTGGTCGGATGTGGTTTGAGGAGAGCGCAGGGACGTGGGCAGGCGGCGGGGCCCCTCTGATGGCCGACGCTGGCCATCTGGGTGTTCCGTCCGTTCTTTGAGAGGGGGGAAAGGCTTAGGGGAGAGTGCGAGCGCCTACGGAGAAAGGGGGGGTGTCAGCCGGAGATGAGACGCCAGGGGAGGAGGTGACAGCTCCGACGCGGGCGGCGGGTCGTGAGGGGGGGGGGGACTGAAGCGATTCGGCGGTTTATTGTTTTTTTCCTTTTCTCTGACGTCGATTTGGTTTATGGGGGGGGGGGGGGGCAGAATGAATTACGGGGAAGGAGAGAATTCTTTTATATATATATATATATATTTTTGCAAAAAGTTGACTTTCGCATATGACCTCTAAACGAGGCCCACCGCCTGTCGTCCATAGCGTTCTACCCCCATTCCGAACACAATGGGATAAGCATCGTAAGCTGATTCGATCGTTTCGATCTGTTTTCTTCAAAATCAACATATAACTCTATATATTGAATTTGAACGCGCATTTCAATTTACCGGGGTCACATACGAACTCTATAAATTACAAAAAAATATTTTCTAGCTTCGTATTGACGATACGGTCCTAATAAAACTAGTTTCGTCGAATTTTGAGACCGTTTGAAAAATGGCCAATTTCCAGTCGATTAAAATCAACTGAAACTGGTCAAACGCGTTTTCCTTTGCCACACTCACACATTGATTCGAAAAATTATGAAATTTGAAATCTAGCAATAACTTGACATCACGGACCCAACAAAAGTGGTTTCGTCGAAATCCGAGGTCGTTTGCAAAATTCCCATTTTTAAGGGCCTGAATTCCATAGCGACTATTCAGAATTTTCAACTGGAGATATCTTTTGATTCCCGCTATGAAATTTCAATTTTTCGGATTTGCTGGAAAGATATCATCAATTAGATCCTAATGTATTTGGTTTCGCTAAAATCCGGATTGTTTTGCCTCCGGTACATTCAATTGAAGTTTGATATCGAATTATCGAACTACCGCGCCATTTTCAATTCTATTTATAATTATATATAATTATTTATATTCAAACGACGACGTATATAAATATATACGTCGAATTCTATTCAAAATAAATTTTCTCGTCGATATTATATAAAATAATTCATTTTAAATATTCAAAATTCGCTAAAATTGCCAAAATAAAAATTTTAAACTGGCCCAGATTTTCCAGGTTATTACAATCTCCCCCACTTAAAACTTTTCGTCCCCGAAAAGGGACAAAGTCGAAAGTGGTTTGATTAATCAACTCTACGTTCGACCTGGCTTCCATTCTCCAACTTTTCAGTTTCTGAGAATTTTCAAAATTTCAAAAATTTGACTAACACCCTAAATTTTCGAAAAATTTCACCATAACCTCCCCTGCAATGGGAGCATCGGGGAATTTCAAATAGCTTCCCCGGTCCTTCAGATCTCAAAAAGAAAAATAAAAACCCAAGCGGCTAGCCAATAGGCTCATAAAATCATCATCACCCAAACAAAACAGGAAATTATGTAGTAAACATGTACCTATTTGTCGGGCAAACAAATTTTATTCTCTGCTCTAGCCTCCTTGCTATGACCTGTTCAATGTAAGTACATGTATATGCAAGCAAACGCAACCAATTTTCAATATAATTCAATATGTGATTCAATTAGGCTAAATGGCTAAAAATTAGCAAACAAATAAACAAACAACACAAACATCAATCAATTCGTGAATTAGATTTTCAAATTCATAATTTTGATATATAGTCAAAAATCAGATTTTTGATGCCAAATCACAACAATAGGCCCTATCTTATTTTGGTTCTCACACCAGTCTAATGGAAATATATAAATATCACACCTTTAAAACACGAACATAAATTCTGATGATGATCGATCAATCATCAAAACCATCTCCGGGTGTCTAGGATGTGACAGTATATTAAAATTTCAAATATACGTTTACAAGGCGTAAATGCAAAATCTTTATATACTGGACTGTCCAAATCAATATAAACTAAATAATCAAATACGAATAATTGATTTTAAATTTTCAAAACAAAATTGGTTTTCATTTTTCAAATATACTCTTCACACTCGTTCTAGGATACTACTGATCCCATCTCTAACGAGTCATTCTAATTGGATATTACTAATCCAATATCTGATGAATTCTTTCGTATGGTTCTAATGTGTCTTGTTCTCGAGCTCTGTAAACCAAAGCTCTAATACCAACTGTAAAAACCCGTAACTTCCCCGTTTGGGAAAGCGGCGGATAGTTCGAGAACAAGCCACAACAGAACGCATATAAAAGAACATTTCATTGCTTATTACAACAATGCATCAGATTACAAGAATATACAGAGTATAAATGAATATATATTACACAGAAAATATCAGAGATTACATTTAAATACTTCGCAGCGGAAAATAATACAATACACAACTAGAGGAGATATACGGATACAAAGCTTTCCGGATATCGTTCCAGCTGTAAACCAAGATCCTGTGAATATAAATCTGCAAAACCAAAACTACTAGCTGCCCGTGTCGAAAATAGGGGCACCCAGAGTTTAGGTTAAAACAATAAACTCCAGGTCAGTCATGTGACTGGTGTGAGAACTAAAACAGTTATTAATCCTTGTTTTTAAAGTTAGGTAAATCAAGGGACCACGCCGTATAACACGGAACGGGTTTCCTCCCAAGAATACCAGTGCATAAAACAAACAACACAATGCTAAATAAAGAAAAATGAAGCTGTTATAAGACCCAGGTCCTATCAAACAATGCAACGCAAGCCGGGGGATAGGGTTTTCCCTTATAACAGCCAAAGAATGCTTGATACGTTTAAAACAAATCATTTGATACTATTATAAGTGCATAGTGTATAAAACAACTTCAAATCATAAGTATCAATCATAAGCGGCATGGGTACCATATATCATGTCGCCATACTAGTTCTACAATTAAAACCGCAAATATCACGTATTTGGAAGTTGGATTTCCATCTATGAACCGAGGCTAGGGATCGTACTCTACCGATTCGAGACTGTCTAGCCCGAGTCTCAGGATCAGAGCTCGAGTGACCCTTGGAGCGACAGGGCCGGTCCACCGATGTGGATTAAAATTCCTGAACACTACGTTTCCCCGCCCTTTGGGGCGTAAATGAGCCAACGAATGACTCCATCGGACCCGGATCGTCCGATCAAACCGAGGCGCCTCGCAACAGCAACAACCACATAGGTAAAAAGTATATAAATGTCAGGGCTGGTAGGTCACTGACACCACCCTAGCTAGAAAGAAACGCATGCCCTCCCTGAGGTCCTCTCCCGTTTTTGGTTCACAACCGGGGTACGAAACTCGCGAAGTAAACGTTACACAAAGCTATGCCACAAAGGCCGTGCTTCGATCATCACCACAAGACTTTGCTTTTCAACAGAAGCCTCGATCAATTGCATCTTAGCATGCCACACAGGCAATTCACTCCATGCGTTTGATATCCATCAATATATAACCCCTGAGCTCGTACGTCTCAGAGAAGGGCGTTAAGCAAGAGAATAAATTCTCCGCCGCCAAACAGATATATATTCAATAGAGATCAATCACACGGACTAAAATCCAATGTCAGACACACAGTCCATTTACAAGTTCGCTCTGGGTCTGAACGAAACCGGAAGCACCTAGTACCCCGCATATCCATCGATCTCTAAGTACGTCTGGACGATCACCAACTGTTTCCATCTTCTTGGGTGTACAGCCCAATCAAGATCACCAGTAATCACCCAAACGACGTGAAGACTTCCAGTCTTCGACCACCGTCTTCATCTTTGACTTATCGTCGTATCAATTATTCAGAATGGGATAAACCCGGTCTTCCCGAATAGCTCACGTATATTTTAAATAAGTGTTACACAAACATAACATACGCCTCATTCCAATTCATCAGTCACTAACCGTAAATTAATCAAGAGAATAATTCCCCAAATATCAACCCCGAAGGCCGAAACCAACATCAGATCAATATCCAGAAAACCATTCTGCTTAGCTAACCGACAGTTAGTTTCTAAATTTCACATTCATATGGAAAGGTTCCCATTAATTTTATCAAAGATAAATTCTTTAATTTATTCTTTAATCTACTTCTGAATATCAATTCAAACTAGTCGGGATTAGTGAACCTTACCGAAGTAATCATTTGTTTTAATTTCCCAATCCCAACCTATTCATCCCATGAAGTAAAACTGGTTATACTTCATATCTAACACCACGGTGTTATCAGTAAATTCAATTACCATTTCACGTTCAAATCTAATTAAGGATTTAACTAACGCCTGGAGCAAAACTGGTGATACTCCATCCTCGATCATTTCAATCTAATTAAAGATTCATTAAAACTCCACTTAGTTTTAATCGTTAACTGGGTTAAAGAATCAGTGTCGTTTAAAACACGGTTCACGATAAACCCAAAGTCACATTCCATTAATTATCGGGTTAAAGAACGAGTGTTATTTAAAACACTGTCCACGATAAACCCAAAAATCAATATCAATTCAATTCCAATTAAATATCATTTAATTGGTACACTTCATTAAATCTAAATAAAAAGATTCAATCTTTTCTCAACTGGGTTCAAGAACAGTGTTAGTGAAGACACCATTCACGACAAACCCAAATCACATTTGATATTCAATACAAGGCTCTGAATAGAAAATATATCGGCTTATATTCAATATCAAATTCTACGATTAACAAATGTCGTATTGGAAATAACGATATAAATATATATCTTTCAAATTTCCATAACAACATCTGTATAATCCCGAAATCCAACGTCGAAATATTCCGAAGACAATTTCGATTCAAATCCATTTCAATGCAATCATTGGAAATTCTGGTTATTTTCAAAACCATTTCAAAATTCGATTTATTTATCTGAAAATAAATAGAATTATAATTCTAGTTCAAAACTAGTTCATTTCGATAAAAATCTATTTTTATCTTTTCAAATATGGAGTTTTTCATCCCAATTCTTTCTAAATCATTTCTTATGATTTTACACAAATTGTTACTATTTTTAATAATTTTATCAAGGCGCGTACAGTCGATTTCCATCAATGGCCTTCGAACTGCACTTACAGCGACCTTTTTCAAATTTGATTTGGACGTAACTCCAAATCCAACCGTTAGATTTTGAATTTCTAATATTCGTTATAAAGCTCTTTTCGATACGAACCCAATGGTTCCGGTTTTAGGAGAATCCGACGGTCTGATCTCCCGTAATGTCCGTTCGAAGTCAATGGTCGAAATTCGCGAACTGCCGCGGCGCGGCGCGTTCTATTCAGGCCATTTTATTATATATATAATGTATATAATATATACTCCGTCGATTTCCATTTAAAACAAATTATATAAATAGTTTTAAAATTCGTTTCAAAAGCAATTTCAACTTCCATTTCAATTCAAATCAAAATTGAATTCTTCTTTATAAATTCGTTTTAAAATTCATTTCTATTCAATTGAAATTTCAATTCAATTTGAATTCATTTCAATTCGCTTTCAATTCAATTTGAATTCGTTTTCAGTTCATTTTGAAGTCGTTTTCAATTCAATTCATTTCAAAATCGTTTTCAATTCAATTCGTTTCGAAATCGTTTTCAATTCCATTTATTTCGAAATCGTTTTCAATTCAATTTATTTCGAAATCGTTTTCAATTCAATTTATTTCGAAATCGTTTTCAATTCAATTCATTTCGAAATCATTTTCAATTCAATTTATTTCGAAATCGTTTTCAATTCAATTCATTTCGAAATCGTTTTCAATTCAATTTATTTCGAAATCGTTTTCAATTCAATTTATTTCGAAATGGATAAAATCGATATAAATATCGTTCGCGTCAAAATGGCGTCAATATAACCAACACGGCTTCATATATTTCTATTCAACAATTATTCTATTCAACAAATGAATATTTATTTTTTTCAACACACGACTAATCTCAATGAATGAGTACTGTCCACGTGTGACAATTTTTGTTAAATTATTTCGTTCAACACATGACTAATCTCAACGGATGAGTACAATCAACACATGAACCTTTATTTTATATTGATAAAGTTGCAAATTTTATTATTAAAATATTTCGTTCAACACATGACTAATCTCAACGAATGAGTACAGTCAACACATGAACTTTTATGTTATAATATTCTTTATTTTCTAAATTGGAATGAGGCCCAATCAATCACCATATAAAATTAATTATATGGATTTTCATACAACACATGTATATAATAGCATTGAAAAATAATCAACCATCAACCAAAGTGCACTACACTGTATAAACATCAAATATAGATATCCAACGCTTATAACAGCCTGTCAATCATTCGATCGACATATTTAATCAATCAGGATGAGTGAACTTCAAATTTCATCCCAACACCCGTGTGGGGTTTCAAACAATCAAACACGGATTTTATTCGTGCAGTTGGGCGATGTGTAAAATTTATCGACCCAATCAATATCAGTCAAATCAGTGTATATAAACAAATCGGTCGATTTGTTTATAAATATTTATTTATTCACATTCACGCTAAAAATTATATTTTTAATGACAAAACATTTTATTTTAACACATGAATTTCTATTCAGTTCATTTATTCAATAAAATTGTCATTTTTATTTTTCTAACATATTTTAGAAAATTTCGGCGGCATAACGGCACGATACTAGAAACGGGACAAGGCCTAGCCTGTGAAAACCCGTAACTTCCCCGTAAAGGAAAGTGTCGGATAGTTCGAGAACAAACCACAACAGAACGCATACAGAAGAACATTTCATTGTATATTACAACAATGCATCAGATTACAAGAATATACAGAGTACAAATGAATAAATATTACACAGAAATATCAGAGATTTAAATTACATTTAAATACATTACATAGCAGCGGAAAATAATACAATACACAACTAGAAGAGATATACGGATACAAAGCTTTCCGGATATCGTTCCAGCTGTAAACCAGGATCCTGTGAATATAAATCTGCAAAACCGAAACTACTAGCTGCCCGTGTCAAAATAGGGGCACCCAGAGTTTAGGTTAAAACAATAAACTCCAGGTCAGTCATGGGACTGGTGTGAGAACTAAAACAGTCATTAATCTTTATTTTGAATCATTAGGTAAATCAAGGGACCACGCCGTATAACACGGAACGGGTTTCCTCCCAAGAATACCAGTGCATAAAACAAACAACGCAATGCTAAATAAAGAAAAATGAAGCCGTTATAAGACCTAGGTCCTATCACACAATGCAACGCAAGCCGGGGGATAGGGTTTTCCCTTATAACAGCCAAAGAATGCTTGATACGTTTTAAAACAAATCATTTGATACTTACTATAAGTGCATAGTGTATAAAACAACTTCAAATCATAAGTATCAATCATAGGCGGCATGGGTACCATATATCATGTCGCCATATATAGGTTTACAAATAAAACCGCAAATGTCACGTATTTGGAAATTGGATTTCCATCTATGAACCGAGGCAAAAGATAGTCCTCAACCGATTCGAGACTGCCTAGCCCGAGTCTCAGGATCAGAACGCATCGACCCTTGGATCGTCAGGGCTGGTCCACACGGAGTGGATTAAAAATGCCTGAGCACTACGTTTCGCCGCCCTTTGGGGCGTAAGCGAGCCAACGAATGACTCCATCGGACCCGGATCGTCCGATCTAACTGAGGCGCCTCGCAACAGCAACAACCACATAAGTCAAACTCGTCAGGGCGTGTAAAACCACTGACGCCACTTTTAGCTAGGAGGAAACGTAGGCCCTCCCTGAGGTCCTTTCTCCCGTTTCTGGTTCATACCGGGGTGCGAGGCTCGCGAATCAACGCTACACAAAGCTACGCCACCAAGGCCGTGCTTTGATCATCAACTACAAGACTTTGCTTTTCAACAGAAGCCTTGATCATTTGCATCTTAGCATGCCACACAGGCAAACCATCCTATGCAACCGATATCAGTCACACAGAATGAAATCCGATGTCAGACACACAGTCCATTTACAAGTCCGTTCTGGGTCTGAACGAAACCAGAGGCACCTAGTACCCCGCATATCCATCGATCTCCAAGTACGTCTAGACGATCACCAACTGTTTCCATCTTCTTGGGTGTACATCCCAATCAAGATCATCAGTTATCACCCAAACGACGTGAAGACCTCCGGTCTTCGACCATCGTCTTCATCTTCGACTTCTCGTCGTATCAGTTATTCAGAATGGGATAAACCCAGTCTTCCCGAATAACTCGCGTATATTTTATAAAAGTGTTACACAAACACAACATACGCCTCATTCCAATTCATTAGTTACTAACCGCAAATTAATCAAGAGAATAATTCCCCAAATATTAACCCCGAAGGCCGAAACCAACATCAGATCAATATCCAGAAAACCATTCTGCTTGGCTAACCGACAGTTAGTTTCTAATTTCACATTCATAGGGAAAAGTTCCCATTAATTTTATCCAAGATAAATTCCTGAATGTATTCTCTAATCTTCCTTTGAATTTCGATTCAACTAGTCGGAATTAGCGAACCTTACCGTAGTAATCATTGGTTTTAATTTCCCAATCCCAACCTATTCATCCCATGAAGTAAAACTGGTAATACTTCATATCTAACACCACAGTGTTATCGGTAAATTCAATTACCATTTCACGTTCAAATCTAATTAAAGATTTAACTATCGCCTGGAGTAAAACTGGTGATACTCCATTCTCGATTTTTCAATCTAATTAAAGATTCATTAAAACTCCACTTAGTTTTAATCGTTAACTGGGTTAAAGAATCAGTGTCATTTAAAAACACGGTTCACGGTAAACCCAAAATCACATTCATTAATTATCGGGTTAAAGAACGAGTGTTATTTAAAACACTGTTCACGATAAACCCAAAAATCAATATCAATTCAATTCCAATTAAATATCATTTAATAGGTACACTTCATTAAATCTAAATAAAAAGATTTAATCTTTTCTCAACTGGGTCCAAGAACAGTGTTAGTGAAGACACCATTCACGACAAACCCAAATCACATTTGATATTCAATATAAGGCTCTGAATAGAAAATATATCGGCTTATATTCAATATCAAATTCTACGATTAACAAATGTCGTATTGGAAATAACGATATAAATATATATCTTTCAAATTTCCACAACAACATCTGTATAATCACGAATTCCAACATCGAAATATTCCGAAGACAATTTCGATTCTAATCCACTCCAATGCAATCATTGGAAATTCTGGTTATTTTTAAAACCCTTTTCAAATTCAATTTATTTATTTAAAAATAAATAGAATTATAATTCTAGTTCAAAACTAGTTCATTTCGATAAAAATCTATTTTTATCTTTTCAAATATGGAGTTTTTCATCCCAAACCTTCACAAATCATTTCTTATGATTTTACACAAATTATTGCTATTTTTAATAATTTTATCAAGGCCCGTACAGTCGATTTCCATCAATGGCCATCGAACTGCACTTACAGCGACCTTTTTCGAATTTGATTTGGACATAATTCCAAATCCAACCGTTAGATTTCTAATTTCTAATATTCTTTAGAAAGCTCTTTTCGATACGAACCCAACGGTTCCGGTTTTAGGAGAATCCGACGGTCGGATCTCCCGTAATATCCGTTTGAAATAAATGGTCGAAATTCGCGAACTGCCGCGGCGCGGCGCGTTCTATTCAGGCCATTATATTATATATATAATATATATAATATATACTTCGTCGATTTCTATTTAAAACGAATTATATAAATAGTTTTAAAATCGTTTCAAAAGCTATTTCAACTTCCCTTTCAATTCAAATCAAAATTGAATTCTTCTTTATAAATTCGTTTTAAAATTCATTTCTATTCAATTCAAATTTCAATTCAATTTGAATTCATTTCAATTCGCTTTCAATTCAATTTGAAATCATTTTCAATTCAATTCATTTCGAAATCGTTTTCAATTCATTTCATTTCGAAATCGTTTTCAATTCATTTCATTTCGAAATCGTTTTCAATTCATTTCATTTCGAAATCGTTTTCAATTCATTTCATTTCGAAACCGTTTTCAATTCATTTCATTTCGAAATCATTATATATTCAATTCATTTCAAAATATTCGATTTCGAAATCACTTTTCAATATTCATTTCATTTCGAAATCGTTATATATTCAATTCATTTCAAAATATTCGATTTCGAAATCACTTTTCAATATTCATTTCAAAATGAATAAAATCGATATAAATATCGTTCACGTCAAAATGGCGTCAATCTAATCAACACGGCTTCATAAATTTCAATTTTCAAACATCCTATTTCAAATATTTCTTTTTCAAAATAGTTGTTAATATCAAAATATTTCGTTCAACACATGACCAATCTCATTGGATGAGTACTGTCAACACATGAACTTTTATTTTATATCGATAAAGATATAAACTTTATTATTAAAATATTTCGTTCAACACATGACCAATCTCACTGGATGAAACTGTCAACACATGAACTTTTATTTTATATTGATAAAGATGTAAACTTTATTATTAAAATATTTCGTTCAACACATGACCAATCTCACTGGATGAAACTGTCAACACATGAACTTTTATTTTATATTGATAAAGATGTAAACTTTATTATTAAAATATTTCGTTCAACACATGACCAATCTCACTGGATGAAACTGTCAACACATGAACTTTTATTTTATAATATTCTTTATTTTTCAAATTGGAATGAGGCCCAATCAATTACCATATAAAGTTAATCATATGGATTTTCATACAACACATGTATAATAGCATTGAAAAATAATCAACCATCAACCAAAGTGCACTACACTGTATAAGCATCAAATATAGATATTCAACGCTTATAACAGCCTGTCAATCAATCGATCGACATATTTAATCAATCAGGATGAGTGAACTTCAAATTTCATCCCAACACCCGTGTGGGGTTTCAAACAATCAAACACATATTTTATTTGTGCAGTTGGGCGATGTGTAAAATTTATCGTCCCAATCAATGTCATTCAAATAGGTGTACATAAACAAACCGTCCGGTTTATAAATGAATATTTTATTTTATTCACTTCACGTTAAAATTATATTTTTAACGATAAAACATTTTATTTCAACCTATGAATTTCTATTCAATTCATTTCTATTCAATAAAATGATATTTTTATTTTTCTATTTTATTTTAGAAAATTTCGGCGGCATAACGGCACGATACTAGAAACGGGACAAGGCCTAGCCTTATCCCCGGTCTAGTGAAGGCCCACGCCATTCACACATCAATCAAACCATTCAATTTCACCCAAACAATTCAATTCAATCACATAATCAAACTAATCTATGCAACCAAACAAACAAGTCCATGGTTTGTGGACGATTGTGTCGGGTGCTACTAAGCACCGTCTGCATCCTAGTATATATATAACTAGAAAATGAAATTGAAAGGTGAGAGATTCTCACATATAGCTATCCTAGCTCCACGGCACTTCTAATGCAGGAAATCTTCGTCGTTCTCGCCCTTTTGTCATCTTCTTTGCTACTTTCACTACATATGTAAAAATCGAATTTTTACTTTGAAGTTCAATATATAAAAATCATATTTTTAATTCGATGTTCAATATATAAAAATCATATTTTTAATTCGAAGTTCAATAGATAAAAATCACATTTTTAATTCGAAGTTCAATATATAAAAATCACATTTTTAATTCGAAGTTCAATATATAAAAATCATATTATTAATTCGAAGTTCAATATATAAAAATCATATTTTTAATTCGAAGTTCAATATACAAAAATCACATTTTTAATTCGAAGTTCAATATACAAAAATCACATTTTTAATTCGAAGTTCAATAGATAAAAATCATATTTTTAATTCGAAGTTCAATAGATAAAAATCACATTTTTAATTCGAAGTTCAATATATAAAAATCATATTTTTAATTCGAAGTTCAATATATAAAAATCATATTTTTAATTCGAAGTTCAATATATAAAAATCATATTTTTATTTCGAAGTTCAATATATAAAAATCTAGTCTTTGCTTTATAAAAAAAAATCTCGTCTTTGCTTTATAAAAAATCTAGTCTTTATCTTTATAAAAATTCCTGTTTTAATCTTTATAAAAATTCCTGTTTTAATCTTTATAAAAATTCCTGTTTTAATCTTTATAAAAATTCCTGTTTTTAATGCTTATAAAAATTCCTGTTTTAATCTTTATAAAAATTCCTGTTTTAATCTTTATAAAAATTCCTGTTTTTAATGCTTTAAAGAAACAGTCTTGAATCACATAAAGAAATCACCTTTTACAATGAAATAAAATAAAATAAAATTAAAAAACTTACAGAAGAAAAAGGGGAAGGGGATGCTCCGACTGGGGGGGGGGGGTTCTCATCGATCGGCGGTAGGAGGAAAGAGGGGGGTTCGGGTTTCTGGTGATGGGTGCTGTCGCGAGTTGGGAAGAGGAGGCTGGAACGGGGTTTAGGGGTGGGACGGGAGGCTTCGACGGAGAAGATGGAGGGAGGGGCGCCTCGCGCGATGTGGCTCCGTCGAGCGATTTTAGGGCTCCGCACTCTTTTTCTTTTTTTCTATTCTGAAATTTAATTTTTTTTTTGAACGGGGGGGGGCCTGGAGGATAAAAGAGAGATATATATATATATATATATATATTTTTATTAATTTAATTGCATAAAGTTGACTTTTACCTACGACCTCGAAACGAGGCCCACCGCCTGTCTTCCATAGCGAATTACCCCCATTCCGAACACAATGGGATATGTATCGTAAGCTGATTCGACCGTTTGAATCAGTTTCCGTTAAATTTACATTTAAATCACTATATTGAATTTTAAACGTACATTTCAAATTACCGGGGTCACATACTAACTCTATAAATTCCATAAAAATATTTTCTAGCTTCGTATTGACGATACGTTCCTAACAAAACTAGTTTCGTCGAATTCTGAGACCGTTAGAAAAATGGCCATTTTCCAGTCGATTAAAATCAACTGAAATGGTCAAAACACGTTTTCCTTTGCCACACTCACATATTGATTCGAAAAATTATGAAATTTTGAATCTAGCAATAATTCGACATCACGGACCTAACAAAACTGGTTTCGTCGAAATCCGAGGTCATTTGCAAAATGTCCATTTTTAAGGGCCTGAATTCCATAGCGACTATTCAGAATTTTCAACTGGACATATCTTATCATTTATAAAGTGAAATCTCAGTTTGTTAACTTCGTTGGAAAGATATCGTCAATTAGATCATAATGTTTTTGGTTTCACTAAAATCCGGATTGTTTTGCACCCGGTACATTCAATTGAAGTTTGAAATCGAATTATCGAACTACCGCGCCATTTTCAATTCTATTTATAAATATATATAATTATTTATATTCTAACGACGACGCGTATAAATATATACGTTCGAATTATATTCAAAATAAATTTCTCGTCGATATTATTTAAAATAATTCATTTTAAATAATCGAAATTCGCTAAAATTGCCAAAATAAAAATTTTAAACTGGCCCAGATTTTCGGGTTGTTACAATCTCCCCCACTTAAAACTTTTCGTCCCCGAAAAGGAACAAAGTCGAAAGTGGTTTGATTATTCAGCTCTACGCTCGATCTGGCTTCCATTCTCCAACTCTTTAGTTTCTGAGAATTTTCAAAATCTCAAAAATTTGGCTAACACCCTAAATTTTTGAATAATTTCGCCATAACCTCCCCTGCACCGGGAGCATCGGGGAATTTCAAATAGCTTCCCCGGTCCTTCAGATCTCAAAAAGAAAAAGAAAAAGCCAAGCGGCTAGCCAATAGGCTCACAAAATCATCATCGCCCAAACAAAACAGGAAATTATGTAGTAAACATGTACCTATTTTTCGGGCAAACAAATTTTATTCTCTGCTCTAGCCTCCTTGCTATGACCTGTTCAATATAAGCATATGTATATGCAAGCAAATGCGACCAAATTTCAATACAAGTCAATATTTGATTCAGTTAGGCATAATAGTTCAAAACTATCAAACAATTAAACAAGCAATACAAACATCAATCAATTAGTGGATTAGAGTTTTCAAATTCATAACTTTGATACATAGTCAAAAATCATGTTTTTGATGCCAATTCACAACAATAGGCCCTATCTAATTTTGGTTCTCACACCAGTCAATAGGAGATATATAGATATTACACGTTTGTCACTCGAATATAAATTCTAATGATGGAGCTCCATCATCAAAATCATCTCCGGGCGATTAGAGGGTAATTCTATATCTACCCAGTATATTAAAATTTTGAATATACGTTTGCAAGGCGTATATGCAAATTCTTTATATACTGGATTGTCCTAATCAATATAAAATAAATAATCAAATACGAATAGTTGATTTAGATTTTCAAAACAAAATTGTTTTCATTTGAAAAATATACTCTTCACACCCGTTCTAGGATACTACTGATCCCATCTCTAACGAGTCATTCTAATTGGATATTACTAAAATATACTCTTCACACCCGTTCTAGGATACTACTGATCCCATCTCTAACGAGTCATTCTAATTGGATATTACTAATCCAATATCTGATGAATTCTTTCGTAAGGTTCTAATGTGCCTTGTTCTCTGAGCTTTGTAAACCAAAGCTCTGATACCAACTGTGAAAACCCGTAACTTCCCCGTAAAGGAAAGTGTCGGATAGTTCGAGAACAAACCACAACAGAACGCATACAGAAGAACATTTCATTGTATATTACAACAATGCATCAGATTACAAGAATATACAGAGTACAAATGAATAAATATTACACAGAAATATCAGAGATTTAAATTACATTTAAATACATTACATAGCAGCGGAAAATAATACAATACACAACTAGAAGAGATATACGGATACAAAGCTTTCCGGATATCGTTCCAGCTGTAAACCAGGATCCTGTGAATATAAATCTGCAAAACCGAAACTACTAGCTGCCCGTGTCAAAATAGGGGCACCCAGAGTTTAGGTTAAAACAATAAACTCCAGGTCAGTCATGGGACTGGTGTGAGAACTAAAACAGTCATTAATCTTTATTTTGAATCATTAGGTAAATCAAGGGACCACGCCGTATAACACGGAACGGGTTTCCTCCCAAGAATACCAGTGCATAAAACAAACAACGCAATGCTAAATAAAGAAAAATGAAGCCGTTATAAGACCCAGGTCCTATCACACAATGCAACGCAAGCCGGGGGATAGGGTTTTCCCTTATAACAGCCAAAGAATGCTTGATACGTTTTAAAACAAATCATTTGATACTTACTATAAGTGCATAGTGTATAAAACAACTTCAAATCATAAGTATCAATCATAGGCGGCATGGGTACCATATATCATGTCGCCATATATAGGTTTACAAATAAAACCGCAAATGTCACGTATTTGGAAATTGGATTTCCATCTATGAACCGAGGCAAAAGATTCGAGACTGCCTAGCCCGAGTCTCAGGATCAGAACGCATCGACCCTTGGATCGTCAGGGCCGGTCCACACGGAGTGGATTAAAAATGCCTGAGCACTACGTTTCGCCGCCCTTTGGGGCGTAAGCGAGCCAACGAATGACTCCATCGGACCCGGATCGTCCGATCTAACCGAGGCGCCTCGCAACAGCAACAACCACATAAGTCAAACTCGTCAGGGCGTGTAAAACCACTGACGCCACTTTTAGCTAGGAGGAAACGTAGGCCCTCCCTGAGGTCCTTTCTCCCGTTTCTGGTTCATACCGGGGTGCGAGGCTCGCGAATCAACGCTACACAAAGCTACGCAACCAAGGCCGTGCTTTGATCATCAACTACAAGACTTTGCTTTTCAACAGAAGCCTTGATCATTTGCATCTTAGCATGCCACACAGGCAAACCATCCTATGCAACCGATATCAGTCACACAGAATGAAATCCGATGTCAGACACACAGTCCATTTACAAGTCCGTTCTGGGTCTGAACGAAACCGGAGGCACCTAGTACCCCGCATATCCATCGATCTCCAAGTACGTCTGGACGATCACCAACTGTTTCCATCTTCTTGGGTGTACAGCCCAATCAAGATCATCAGTTATCACCCAAACGACGTGAAGACCTCCGGTCTTCGACCATCGTCTTCATCTTCGACTTCTCGTCGTATCAGTTATTCAGAATGGGATAAACCCGGTCTTCCCGAATAACTCACGTATATTTTATAAAAGTGTTACACAAACACAACATACGCCTCATTCCAATTCATTAGTTACTAACCGCAAATTAATCAAGAGAATAATTCCCCAAATATTAACCCCGAAGGCCGAAACCAACATCAGATCAATATCCAGAAAACCATTCTGCTTGGCTAACCGACAGTTAGTTTCTAATTTCACATTCATAGGGAAAAGTTCCCATTAATTTTATCCAAGATAAATTCCTGAATGTATTCTCTAATCTTCCTTTGAATTTCGATTCAACTAGTCGGAATTAGCGAACCTTACCGTAGTAATCATTGGTTTTAATTTCCCAATCCCAACCTATTCATCCCATGAAGTAAAACTGGTAATACTTCATATCTAACACCACAGTGTTATCGGTAAATTCAATTACCATTTCACGTTCAAATCTAATTAAAGATTTAACTATCGCCTGGAGTAAAACTGGTGATACTCCATTCTCGATTTTTCAATCTAATTAAAGATTCATTAAAACTCCACTTAGTTTTAATCGTTAACTGGGTTAAAGAATCAGTGTCATTTAAAAACACGGTTCACGGTAAACCCAAAATCACATTCATTAATTATCGGGTTAAAGAACGAGTGTTATTTAAAACACTGTTCACGATAAACCCAAAAATCAATATCAATTCAATTCCAATTAAATATCATTTAATTGGTACACTTCATTAAATCTAAATAAAAAGATTTAATCTTTTCTCAACTGGGTCCAAGAACAGTGTTAGTGAAGACACCATTCACGACAAACCCAAATCACATTTGATATTCAATATAAGGCTCTGAATAGAAAATATATCGGCTTATATTCAATATCAAATTCTACGATTAACAAATGTCGTATTGGAAATAACGATATAAATATATATCTTTCAAATTTCCACAACAACATCTGTATAATCACGAATTCCAACATCGAAATATTCCGAAGACAATTTCGATTCTAATCCACTCCAATGCAATCATTGGAAATTCTGGTTATTTTTAAAACCCTTTTCAAATTCAATTTATTTATTTAAAAATAAATAGAATTATAATTCTAGTTCAAAACTAGTTCATTTCGATAAAAATCTATTTTTATCTTTTCAAATATGGAGTTTTTCATCCCAAACCTTCACAAATCATTTCTTATGATTTTACACAAATTATTGCTATTTTTAATAATTTTATCAAGGCCCGTACAGTCGATTTCCATCAATGGCCATCGAACTGCACTTACAGCGACCTTTTTCGAATTTGATTTGGACATAATTCCAAATCCAACCGTTAGATTTCTAATTTCTAATATTCTTTAGAAAGCTCTTTTCGATACGAACCCAACGGTTCCGGTTTTAGGAGAATCCGACGGTCGGATCTCCCGTAATATCCGTTTGAAATAAATGGTCGAAATTCGCGAACTGCCGCGGCGCGGCGCGTTCTATTCAGGCCATTATATTATATATATAATATATATAATATATACTTCGTCGATTTCTATTTAAAACGAATTATATAAATAGTTTTAAAATCGTTTCAAAAGCTATTTCAACTTCCCTTTCAATTCAAATCAAAATTGAATTCTTCTTTATAAATTCGTTTTAAAATTCATTTCTATTCAATTCAAATTTCAATTCAATTTGAATTCATTTCAATTCGCTTTCAATTCAATTTGAAATCGTTTTCAATTCAATTCATTTCGAAATCGTTTTCAATTCATTTCATTTCGAAATCATTTTCAATTCATTTCATTTCGAAATCGTTTTCAATTCATTTCATTTCGAAATCGTTTTCAATTCATTTCATTTCGAAATCGTTTTCAATTCATTTCATTTCGAAACCGTTTTCAATTCATTTCATTTCGAAATCGTTATATATTCAATTCATTTCAAAATATTCGATTTCGAAATCACTTTTCAATATT
The DNA here is from genome assembly GCA_030737875.1 of Allium sativum. Classification (NCBI taxonomy): domain Eukaryota; kingdom Viridiplantae; phylum Streptophyta; class Magnoliopsida; order Asparagales; family Amaryllidaceae; genus Allium; species Allium sativum. Next base: position 652,355,466 of record CM060918.1, read on the forward strand.
CATTTCATTTCGAAATCGTTATATATTCAATTCATTTCAAAATATTCGATTTCGAAATCACTTTTCAATATTCATTTCAAAATGAATAAAATCGATATAAATATCGTTCACGTCAAAATGGCGTCAATCTAATCAACACGGCTTCATAAATTTCAATTTTCAAACATCCTATTTCAAATATTTCTTTTTCAAAATAGTTGTTATTATCAAAATATTTCGTTCAACACATGACCAATCTCATTGGATGAGTACTGTCAACACATGAACTTTTATTTTATATCGATAAAGATATAAACTTTATTATTAAAATATTTCGTTCAACACATGACCAATCTCACTGGATGAAACTGTCAACACATGAACTTTTATTTTATATTGATAAAGATGTAAACTTTATTATTAAAATATTTCGTTCAACACATGACCAATCTCACTGGATGAAACTGTCAACACATGAACTTTTATTTTATATTGATAAAGATGTAAACTTTATTATTAAAATATTTCGTTCAACACATGACCAATCTCACTGGATGAAACTGTCAACACATGAACTTTTATTTTATAATATTCTTTATTTTTCAAATTGGAATGAGGCCCAATCAATTACCATATAAAGTTAATCATATGGATTTTCATACAACACATGTATAATAGCATTGAAAAATAATCAACCATCAACCAAAGTGCACTACACTGTATAAGCATCAAATATAGATATTCAACGCTTATAACAGCCTGTCAATCAATCGATCGACATATTTAATCAATCAGGATGAGTGAACTTCAAATTTCATCCCAACACCCGTGTGGGGTTTCAAACAATCAAACACATATTTTATTTGTGCAGTTGGGCGATGTGTAAAATTTATCGTCCCAATCAATGTCATTCAAATAGGTGTACATAAACAAACCGTCCGGTTTATAAATGAATATTTTATTTTATTCACTTCACGTTAAAATTATATTTTTAACGATAAAACATTTTATTTCAACCTATGAATTTCTATTCAATTCATTTCTATTCAATAAAATGATATTTTTATTTTTCTATTTTATTTTAGAAAATTTCGGCGGCATAACGGCACGATACTAGAAACGGGACAAGGCCTAGCCTTATCCCCGGTCTAGTGAAGGCCCACGCCATTCACACATCAATCAAACCATTCAATTTCACCCAAACAATTCAATTCAATCACATAATCAAACTAATCTATGCAACCAAACAAACAAGTCCATGGTTTGTGGACGATTGTGTCGGGTGCTACTAAGCACCGTCTGCATCCTAGTATATATATAACTAGAAAATGAAATTGAAAGGTGAGAGATTCTCACATATAGCTATCCTAGCTCCACGGCACTTCTAATGCAGGAAATCTTCGTCGTTCTCGCCCTTTTGTCATCTTCTTTGCTACTTTCACTACATATGTAAAAATCGAATTTTTACTTTGAAGTTCAATATATAAAAATCATATTTTTAATTCGATGTTCAATATATAAAAATCATATTTTTAATTCGAAGTTCAATAGATAAAAATCACATTTTTAATTCGAAGTTCAATATATAAAAATCACATTTTTAATTCGAAGTTCAATATATAAAAATCATATTTTTAATTCGAAGTTCAATATATAAAAATCATATTTTTAATTCGAAGTTCAATATACAAAAATCACATTTTTAATTCGAAGTTCAATATACAAAAATCACATTTTTAATTCGAAGTTCAATAGATAAAAATCATATTTTTAATTCGAAGTTCAATAGATAAAAATCATATTTTTAATTCGAAGTTCAATATATAAAAATCATATTTTTAATTCGAAGTTCAATATATAAAAATCATATTTTTATTTCGAAGTTCAATATATAAAAATCTAGTCTTTGCTTTATAAAAAAAAATCTCGTCTTTGCTTTATAAAAAATCTAGTCTTTATCTTTATAAAAATTCCTGTTTTAATCTTTATAAAAATTCCTGTTTTAATCTTTATAAAAATTCCTGTTTTAATCTTTATAAAAATTCCTGTTTTAATCTTTATAAAAATTCCTGTTTTTAATGCTTATAAAAATTCCTGTTTTAATCTTTATAAAAATTCCTGTTTTAATCTTTATAAAAATTCCTGTTTTTAATGCTTTAAAGAAACAGTCTTGAATCACATAAAGAAATCACCTTTTACAATGAAATAAAATAAAATAAAATAAAATAAAATTAAAAAACTTACAGAAGAAAAAGGGGAAGGGGATGCTCCGACTAGGAGGGGGGGGGTTCTCATCGATCGGCGGTAGGAGGAAAGAGGGGGGTTCGGGTTTCTGGTGATGGGTGCTGTCGCGAGTTGGGAAGAGGAGGCTGGAACGGGGTTTAGGGGTGGGACGGGAGGCTTCGACGGAGAAGATGGAGGGAGGGGCGCCTCGCGCGATGTGGCTCCGTCGAGCGATTTTAGGGCTCCGCACTCTTTTTCTTTTTTTCTATTCTGAAATTTAATTTTTTTTTTGAACGGGGGGGGGCCTGGAGGATAAAAGAGAAAGATATATATATATATATATATATTTTTATTAATTTAATTGCATAAAGTTGACTTTTACCTACGACCTCGAAACGAGGCCCACCGCCTGTCTTCCATAGCGAATTACCCCCATTCCGAACACAATGGGATATGTATCGTAAGCTGATTCGACCGTTTGAATCAGTTTCCGTTAAATTTACATTTAAATCACTATATTGCATTTTAAACGTACATTTCAAATTACCGGGGTCACATACTAACTCTATAAATTCCATAAAAATATTTTCTAGCTTCGTATTGACGATACGTTCCTAACAAAACTAGTTTCGTCGAATTCTGAGACCGTTAGAAAAATGGCCATTTTCCAGTCGATTAAAATCAACTGAAATGGTCAAAACACGTTTTCCTTTGCCACGCTCACATATTGATTCGAAAAATTATGAAATTTTGAATCTAGCAATAATTCGACATCACGGACCTAACAAAACTGGTTTCGTCGAAATCCGAGGTCATTTGCAAAATGTCCATTTTTACGGGCCTGAATTCCATAGCGACTATTCAGAATTTTCAACTGGACATACCTTATCATTTATAATGTGAAATCTCAGTTTGTTAACTTCGTTGGAAAGATATCGTCAATTAGATCATAATGTTTTTGGTTTCACTAAAATCCGGATTGTTTTGCACCCGGTACATTCAATTGAAGTTTGAAATCGAATTATCGAACTACCGCGCCATTTTCAATTCTATTTATAAATATATATAATTATTTATATTCTAACGACGACGCGTATAAATATATACGTTCGAATTATATTCAAAATAAATTTCTCGTCGATATTATTTAAAATAATTCATTTTAAATAATCGAAATTCGCTAAAATTGCCAAAATAAAAATTTTAAACTGGCCCAGATTTTCGGGTTGTTACATAGCCTCATCCCCGGTCTAGTGAAGGCCCACGCCATTCACACATCAATCAAATTCATTCAATTCACCAAACAGTTCAATTCAAACCAAATAATCTAATCAACTATGCAACCAAACAAACAAGTCCATGGTCTGTGGACGATTGTGTCGGGTGCTACTAAGCACCGTCTGCATCCTAGTATATATATAACTAGAAAAGAAATTGAAGAGTGAGGAATTCTCACCAATAGCTATTCCAACTTCACGACATCCCTATTGTAGAGAACTTCGTCGTTCTCGCCTTTTCGTCCTCTTCGTTGCCCGTAGCCGCTACATATATAAAAATCAAACATTTTTATATTTTGATGTCTTTAAAATAAAAATCATATTTTTATTTGTTCACTTTCTATTCAAAAATCATATCTTTCTACTTCTACTATATGGATAAAAATTCTATTTTTATAGCGCTACTTTCTATATAGAGATTATATTTTTATAACGCTATTTTTCATATAAAGATTTCGCCTTTTTAAATAAAAAGATTTCTCCTTTTCAAATATATCATTACAAAAATCACATTTTTATTTTGCTACACATATAAAGATGACATTTTTAATATCTCTATCATGTAAAAATTATATTTTTAATTCTTTACATAAACAAAAATCACCTTTTTATCCTTCTACAATATGAAAAATTATATTTTTAGTACTTTAAAAATATAAAAATCATATTTTTAATTCTTTAAAAATATAAAAAACATATTTTTATATCATCTATATAAAAATCCCTTTTTTATAAAAATCGAATCGTTTCCATTTTAAAAATCGAATCTTTTCTATTATAAATCTAATTCTTTCTATAATTAGAAATCTATACTTTACCTATCATGAAAATCTGATTTTTAATTCATGTTATTATGTAAAACTGATTTTTTTAATTGTGTGTTTTTTTTAAATTAGAACTATTACTCAAAAATAAATTATTTTAAAGCTTACCGGCTGAATCAGGGTGTAGATGGTGGCGCCAAGGTGGTAAGGCTCATCCAGTCAGTCACGGAGTCGGTTGCAAGCGTTTGAGGGCGGCGCAGCTAGGGTTTCTTGGGCGGTGGAACATCGAATTAAAGAGGAGGGAGGAAGCTAAGCGGCTTTGAGGTGCTGAGGTGGTCGGATGTGGTTTGAGGAGAGCGCAGGGACGTGGGCAGGCGGCGGGGCCCCTCTGATGGCCGACGGTGGCCATCTAGGTGTTCCGTCCATTCTTTGAGAGGGGGGGAAGGCTTAGGGGAGAGCGCGAGCGTCTGCGGAGAAAGGGGGGTGTCAGCCGGAGATGAGACGCCAGGGGAGGAGGTGACAGCTCCGACGCGGGCGGCGGGTCGTGAGGAGGGGGGACTGAAGCGATTCGGCGGTTTTTTTTTCCTTTTCTCTGACGTCGATTTGGTTTATGGGGGGGGGGGGAAGAATGAATTAAGGGGAAGGAGAGAATTCTTTATTTATTTATTTATTTGCAAAAAGTTGACTTTCGCATACGACCTCTAAACGAGGCCCACCGCCTGTCGTCCATAGCGTTCTACCCCCATTCCGAACACAATGGGATAAGCATCGTAAGCTGATTCGATCGTTTCGATCTGTTTTCTTCAAAATCAACATATAACTCTATATATTGAATTTGAACGCGCATTTCAATTTACCGGGGTCACATACGAGCTCTATAAATTACAAAAAAATATTTTCTAGCTTCGTATTGACGATACGGTCCTAATAAAACTAGTTTCGTCGAATTTTGAGACCGTTTGAAAAATGGCCAATTTCCAGTCGATTAAAATCAACTGAAACTGGTCAAACGCGTTTTCCTTTGCCACACTCACATATTGATTCGAAAAATTATGAAATTTGAAATCTAGCAATAACTTGACATCACGGACCCAACAAAAGTGGTTTCGTCGAAATTCGAGGTCGTTTGCAAAATTCCCATTTTTAAGGGCCTGAATTCCATAGCGACTATTCAGAATTTTCAACTGGACATATCTTTTGATTCCCGCTACGAAATTTCAATTTTTCGGATTCGCTGGAAAGATATCATCAATTAGATCCTAATGTTTTTTGTTTCGCTAAAATCCGGATTGTTTTGCATCCGGTACATTCAATTGAAGTTTGAAATCGAATTATCGAACTACCACGCCATTTTCAATTCTATTTATAATTATATATAATCATATATATTCAAACGACGACGTATATAAATATATACATCGAATTCTATTCAAAATAAATTTTCTCGTCGATATTATTTAAAATAATTCATTTTAAATATTCAAAATTCGCTAAAATTGCCAAAATAAAAATTTTAAACTGGCCCAGATTTTCCGGGTTATTACAACTAATCGATTAACTAACATCGATTAACTACTTTTAATTTAACACTAATCGATTAACTAACATCGATTAACTTCTTTTACTTTAACACTAATCGATTAACTAACATCGATTAACTTCTTTTACTTTAACACAAATCGATTAACTAACATCGATTAACTCCTTTATTCTATTCGAATAAACTATTCATTTATAAAGATTTACTTTTAGTAACAGTTCTTCACTTTACAAATGATTTCCTTTTTTTTTCTATAACTCTATTCGTTTTTTTTAAAAACATTTTTCCCTTTTATTTACTTTCGAAATATTCCCTTTTATAAAAATCTGTTGATTTTATAAAATCCCTTTATTTCAATATACATTGAAATAATTCTCTTTACATCCCAGGGTCTTTTATGATATTTAAAATATCGAATAAAAATGATCAACATCATTCCAACACCCATAATCCATAACAGATTATATAACACATCATATATCACAATATATGAAAACAGTAAAATAAATATTGAGGAATCCAGTTGGATTACTCCTACCTGTTTCCCTGCATCACAGATGTTAAACAATATAGATAACATCACTTTCAGTTCTATATAATACATTCTATTAAACAGAATCAATATAGAAATTCAACTAACTGACTAGCAGTTCAATCAAACAATCAACACACAGTAAATCAGACAATTCCTAACAGTTCTAAAAATACAACATGAAATTATAAACTGTTCAGAGTTAGTGAGATTTACTCACTTTGGCGCGTTAACCGTTAAATAACGGTTTGCGTTATTTGACTCAGTTGGACAATTTATTTCGTCATAAATTGTAATGAGCTCGGATTAACTCCCGGTCAGCTCCATTGTGTAGCCACCGTCCATACGATCCTCTCGGATCTTGTTTTGCTCAATTCTGATATCGTATGGATACGTTACGATAATAACAAGTTAATACGGTATAAATTTATATTTTAAACTTAATAATATAAATCTATATTAGGCCTCACCCTTGTCTTCACAGCCATTACCATATCCAGGCCCGCACTCTTTTAAAACCCGGTACCCTTTTCTTCTCCTTACTGAAATACGACAGCTCCAGACTTTAAAACCCATGCCATTTGATCCCTTCACCCTTGTGCTCCTGTAGTCCCCTTCTTCTAAAAATCATACTGCTCCTGTTCTTTATCCTCCTCACCACCACATATACCCTGCGCCTTCCTCCCGAATCACGTCAGGACTTGCAAAATAATTCACCATCCGCTCCAGATTTACTTCCTCCCCAACAAAACATGCCACCTCAGCATGTATTAAACACCATAACCGAAATCTCCTCACACCACAAAATCACCTTTATTCTACCATGAAGTACACGTTCCCAGCCTTCAAAGGAAAGCCAGCGAACCCCACCTCTCCTATGTAATGAACGCTGCACCATATTTCCTCTATACACCTCCCATCAACTCGAACAGACTTGTCGTCCCCTTTTCCTCCCACTCTAACGCCTCCAGATGACATCCGAGCTTTCCTGGTCTCATTCCACGTCCTACATGTATCGTGACCAAAACCCCTCAGAAAACATGCGAGTTCCAATTTCCGATCCTTTCTGTAATGACCCGCATTTTTAGAGATGGGATAATTAATTAATTTAATTATTTAATATCGTTATAGCGATATCGAGAACCATAATTAAATAATATTGAATATTTAATTAATATTTAAAATGAATAATAAATTATAAATATCGAAATAGTCAGAAATAGTAGAATTCACAATAGAGTGTGAATTGAATAGTATACGAGATGTGGTTGAGTTTCGATTCGAAATATAATAACGAATATATTCAATCGACGACGGTTTGAACGTATAATTATAATATAATTATAAACGAGCTCGAAATGGCGCTGCAGTTCGTAAATTGGCGATTCGAACTTCAACTGAATGTACAGGATTCATTTTAAGCCGGATTTCTGTGAAACAAGAAACGTGTGAAGCTGGTGGAGTATATTTTTCTAGTGGAAGAGAAAAATCGAGATTTCGTCATGTAGATTTTTATGTATGTCCAAATCAAATTTCAGAAGAGTCGCTGTAGAGTTCCTTTATAATTTGCGACGCTTTATATACGTTATAAATGGATTTTCAGTATAAACTGAATATCGAGATAATCTGAAATCTGAAATATCAAGCTGTAAATTCTGATATGATATTCTGAAGCTGTATGATATCATATGTGAAGATATGCGATAATATTAAATTATTAATATTTAAATTTATTTAAATATATTTATATATTTAAATGGGCTATTCAGAGCGTTAAAAATAGCCACTTTTGCAAACGAAGTCGGAATTCGACGAAACTAATTGCATTGGATCCGCAATGTCGAATAGTTGTTAGATTTCCAGTTTCGTGATTTTTGAAGTCAGTATGTGGCCGTATGGATTTTTAGAGTGAAAAACAGTCAGTATTTTGACAGTTAAAAATACGCTGTGTGGGCATATGGAGTCGGATTTCGACGAAACCAGTTTCGTTGGGACCGTAATGTCGAACTGTTGCTGCATGTTTAGTTTCATGATTTTTAGGTATCATGTGTGATCACACGGATTTTTAGAGTGCAGAAAACGAATATAAAACGATAAAATAAAATATCTCAACATTTCCTAAGGACTAGAAATGGCCACCCAACACCTTGTACAGCCACACAAGAAGTCTTCCTCCCTTATAAAACAAAGGTGGCCGCCATCTTCAGCGGAAAGAAAATGGAAAACCAAATCCTCAACCAAATAAATCAAAACAAAGGGAAATAAAATCCTAAATTCCTCAAAACAAGTTGCTCGAGTAGTTTATGACGAGAGCTTTCCTCCTATACCGATTGTATTGGGTGTGCACTGAATTTCATTCGCTGGAAAACAACCTGACGTGTTTTAGGGTTCGACATCCTGGGTGATTTAGGCATCTATCTTCGAATAGGAGTTCAATTTGAGGTTCCTGGTGATGAATAGCATGTCGGGGTGGAGTTTGGACGGATTCCAGTGAAATTTTTTCGCATGTTTCTACAGGGTCCGTGGAAATTCATGGATGTCGGCTTTTCCTTGGTGAGTGCGAATTGGAGGAGAGTAGTATGAGGAGAAAGAGAAGATGAAGACGAGTTGAATGGTAAAGCTTTGGTTCGATTTAGGAAGGATTAGAGTTGCTGAGGTTCGAGAGTGGGATTTCGTGAAGGATCGGTTTCCTGTGTTTGAGTCTGGGGAAGAAGGACTTAAAGAGGAGGCGGGTTTGGGCTGTAAGGGTTATTGGGCCAACATGGTTTGAAAAGGGGTAAAGCCCAAATCAAAGTTTAATTAAGTTTTTATTTATTTAAATAATCGTATAGCTTATAATGTCTATAACTTATCCATACGAGGTCAGAATCGAGAACCGTAAGTTGCGTTAGGATCGTATGGACGGACACTACACCATGGAGCTGACTGGAAGTGAATCCGAGCTCGTCACAATTTATGGTGGAATAAATTGTCTGTCGTAATCAAAGAACGCAAACCGATTATTTAACGGTTAATGCGCCAATGTGAGTAAATCTCACTAACTCTGAACAGTTTATAATTTCATGTTGTATTTTTAGAACTGTTAGATATGGACTGATTGATTGTGTGTTGGCTGTTTGATTGAACTGCTAGTCAGTTAGTTAAATTTCTATATTGATTCTGTTTAACAGAATATATCATATGGAACTGAAAGTGATGTTATCTATACTGTCTAACATCTGTGATGCAGGGAAACAGGCTGGAGGAATCCGACTGGATTCCTCAACGGTTATTTTATTGTTTTTCATATATTTTGGATATATGATGTGAATTATAACCTGTTGTTGATTGTGTGTGTATGGACGATATTGAACATCGTGATTTGATATGATTGAATACCATGACATACCGGAATGTAGATAAAGGAGATTTTTCAAAGTGATATTGAAAAATAGAATATTTATAAAGTGGAATATTTATAAATAAGGAATGTTTATAAATTGGGATATTTATAAATAGGAGATATTCAAAAAGGAAATAATTTCAAACCATTTTCTTTTTGAATGGAAAGGCCTGTGTGGCGGGTTTGGGGATTTTCCCGATGCTCCCGATACAAAGGAGGTTATGGCAAATTTTCCCGGGAATTTAAGGAGTTAGAGTATTTCAAAAATAAATTTGAAAAGGAAATATTTGTAAACCATTTACAAATAGAATGGAAAAGGGAACATTATAAAAAGGAAATCATTTTTAAATTGTAGAACCGTTATTTAAAAGTAAATCTTTTCAAATGAGTAAAACGTTGTTAAAAAGGAAATTTTTATTAAGTGAATAAAGTTAATCGAATATAGACATTCGAAAGGAGTTAAATCGAATATGGTATTCGAAGGGAGTAAATCGAATATGGTATTCGAAGTTAGTTAATCAAATATGGTATTCGAAGTTAGTTAATCGAATATGGTATTCGAAGTTAGTTAATCGAATATAGACATTCGAAAGGAGTAATTAGTTAGAGTTAATTGATTGGAGTTAAAACGAACTAGAGTTAATCAAATATAGTTATTTGAGACAGAGTTAGTTAAACATAGTATTCAGGATAAGTTGTCATCTTGTACGACTGCTAGCGTAATTCGCAGGGCTGTAAATAGCCTACGGCGGTCGGATGTTTCCTGAGGGAATCAGGCGTAACCATTGTGATCGCTGCGATCTAGAGTCAAGCGAATGGAGTTAAATCGAATATTAGTTATTCGATATGAGTTATCAAGTCAAGATGATTGAGTCAAGTGATCAAGTTAAGATAATCGAGTTAAGTTAGCAAGTTAAGTTATCAAGTTAAGATGATTGAGTCAAGATAATCAAGTTAAGATAATCGAGTTAAGTTAGCAAGTTAAGTTATCAAGTCAAGATGATTGAGTCAAGATAATCAAGTTAAGATAATCGAGTTAAGTTAGCAAGTTAAGTTATCAAGTCAAGATGATTGAGTCAAGATAATCAAGTTAAGATAATCGAGTTAAGTTAGCAAGTTAAGTTATCAAGTCAAGATGATTGAGTCAAGTGATCAAGTTAAGATAATCGAGTTAAGTTAGCAAGTTGAGTTATCAAGTCAAGATGATTGAGTCAAGTGATCAAGTTAAGATAATCGAGTTAAGTTAGCAAGTTGAGTTATCAAGTCAAGATGATTGAGTCAAGATAATCAAGTTAAGATGATCGAGTTAAGTAAATAAGTTCAGTTCGTCGAGTTAAATTTGTCGATGTTAGTTTCATCGAAAGGAGTTATCGATGTTAGTTTCATCGAAGGGAGTTATCGATTATAGTTTAATCGAGGTGAGATTTTCAAATATGAGATATTTGAAAAGGAAGAGTTATCGAATATTAGTTATTCGAAGAGAGATTATCGAATATCGTTTATTCGAGAAGAAGTAAATCGAATAAAGGTTATTCGAAGAAGAATTAATCAAATAGAGATTTCTCGAAGAGAGTTAATCGGCAAATTCGATTATATCGAATTCGGGAAAGTACTTATACTTTCCAGTGTTTAAATAGAGATTATTTATTTATAAATAAATAAGTGTTAGGTTAATTATTCACTAATAAGAATAAAATTTATAATTAAAGTTAGATAATTCGAAAGTAGGGATATTAACATTATCATTATAACCAATTTTTAAATATAGAAGTGGATTAGTAAAATTGAATCAGAGAAAGGCGTAAAGAAGTTGTTAAAGATTTAAAAGATAAACTTTGACCATTTCGAAGTTATAACGTTGTTCAGTTAAGGTCTGAGAGGTAATTATACCCCAACTTGAGTGACTTCCTTCTTAACTAAGAAATGGTAAGTGTAACAACTCGTATTTCGATAACATGATTAAAGACGAGAATCAAGGCAGAATTTAATTTTAAATTCTGAATCAAGTGAAACAGGCTATGCCATTGCGTTCGTCTCGGAAAAATACGCGAAATAGAGTCCGAGTTTTCGAAAATCGGAGTCCGTATGACCAAGATATGGCCTCGCGAAGTTTCACGAAAAATTCCCAAATTAAAGTATACTTAATTAAGTGAAATGGGTTGCGCAGAGAAATATATATATATATTGATATATATATATATATATATATATATATATAATTGAAAATTAAATAAATAAATATGCAAAAATGTTCAAAACAGCGAATTGGGAGAGGGGAATAACCGAACCGGCCGATTTTTGAGGTCGACCCGAGCCCGCTGGGTCGACTAGGGGTTAATCCAGGGTGTTTGGCTGACAACCCGTGGGCCGATTCGCTCAAATGCAGATTTTGCATTTGGATGGTTCTCATGGTTCATCTTTAATCTAAAGGCCCTAGATGGTTCCTACACTTGACTTCTTCCCCAAGACATGCTTTGATGGCTTGGATTGAATCTAGGTTTAATCCTATGGCCTAAAACACTTGCCTAATCTATAAATAAGACCCTAACCTATCCTAAACCCTCATTATTCATTCATGCAACTAAACTATGGCAAAATTTCTACTCTCATGGCCTCCACTCAACTATCCTAGCCTCCACTTCATTTCTATGAAAGGTTTCATGATCATGAGAGTGTTAGAGAGTCCCTATGTTAGTATGAGAGCCTCTCAAGTTGATTTCAAGGCAAAAGCTTTGATCTTTGTTCATAAAGATGGTATTTTTGTTGATTTGGGGCATCCATCTTTGGGTTTTTGGGTGATGGCATGCATAGGCTTCCTCATAAGCTTTAGTTTAATCGATTTAGGCCTTCAAAGCAATGTAAGCCCTTCCCTACTCTTAGATATTAACTATGAAGTTAAATGTTCATGTTGAAAGTTTGGGTTTGATCATTGAGAATGATGCATGCTATCATGTTATGCAAGTTTATGAAGTCATTATCTTAATCTTATGAGCAAAAAGCAACAACCTTTATGTTGAAATGTTGCATTATGCAACATGAGAACCTTCATAATCTTTATGTCAACTTGCATATGAAGTCATAACCCTTATATGATGATATATGCGAGTTACTAGTCATCATTCCATGTCTTTTGTCACCATGATTCGCTTATGTACCAAGTTTGGGTTTATGCATGTTTTTGTGAGGCTTAAGAATGTAACATGCAAGCTAATGACCACATTTGTGCCTCATTCGCCACCATGATTAACTTGTGGCTTAATATCCATTTTTGTTATGCGTTTGCCAAGTCTCTTCTTTTAATCCAGTACGTGGTTGCGAACGTACATGCGAGTTTAAAAAAAAGCGTTGGGTTCACATTTTGGGAAAACATAATGACATGAATATGACTTGGGTAAATGGGTATAAACATGACAACATGTAACGTTAAATATGACATGTGTTTATACTTGAAAACATGACTTGAAATATAACATGGAATAAAAACATAAGCTTGGGAATTTACCTATTAAGTTAGGTCTACCCATTGGGAATTTACCTATTAAGTTAGGTCTACCCAATTGCTTGAAAACTTGACTATGAACATGACACTAGACTAAACATGAAAGTGGCCAACTCGAGGTTGGGTTGAGTTTGCAACGTAAAACTACCCGGAACCGACCGGCCTAACTAGTAGTTGCAAACAATAGGACTCAATGTGAGAAGTTGGTCATTTGTGCTTGAACCCGAGGTTAGACCAAGTTGTGGTGTAAAGCTACCCGGAACCGACCGGCTTAACTAGTAACCACAACAAAGTCTAATGTGAGAGGTTGGGGTGCATTAAATAATTAATGCCACATAATAGGGTTAAGTTAATTTGATTAATGAGGCTTAACCAAATATGACATGGACAAATGGGTTAGTAATTTGATTAGGCTAATGATACTTAACAAAACATGACAGGGTTGGGTAGGTTAAGTAACTTGATTTGCCTAACGACACTTGACCATTTTTATACGACGAGGGGACGGGATTAAGTTACCCAACACTTAATCAATCCAACACGATAACTTGATAAGGTTAAGTAAATTTTCTTAGTAACACTTAACCATTTAATACAGTTAATGGATGGGGTTAAGTCAACTCAGACCTAACTAATCTAAACATGGTAATTGGACGGGGTTAAGTTAATTTACACTTAACTAATCCAACACGTTAGTTTGATGTGGTTAAGTGACCTATACTTAACCAATCTAACGTGAAAACATGATAAGGCTAAGTCACGAATCACTTGAATACGCTTGACCAATTTGACTCGGTAATTTGACAAGGTCAAGTTAATTTATATAATTAACCAATCCAAAATGATAATTAGACGAGGTTAAGTTATGGATTGCTTAATATACTTAGCCAACTTGACACATGGTTTGTAGGGTTAAGTCTTGGACTTGGATACTTAGCCAATTTTGACATGGTTTGTAGACGGGCTAAGTTATGAACTTAAGTGACACTTAACCCATTAGATAAACCCTAATTCAGAGGATTAGGTAAATAACCATAGTTAACAAGGATTATGGAAATAAGGCTAAGTGGTAAACCTTAGTTAAGGGAAACTAAGTAATAATTCTTAGTCAAGGAAATGTGGACCATTTCTTAGATAGATTAGTAACCCGATACGTTAGGTCAACGTTTAAGTATGCGTGTAGGAGTAGGCTATCTAACTTAGATAAAGGCTCCAACGAACTGGGTAACGAAGCAGCGGCTTCGGGGAACGTGAGGATATTCTTGGGATCCCTCTGTGAGCTGCCAGGTCAATATACTAGGCTCACGAGAGGTTGAGGTCTGCGGTAGAAGAACCAAGAATATGCCTTGGTTGCTATGCGAGCGACCTAAAGACTGGGGTGGATAGCAGTGAGTCGACGAATACATAAGGTGCCCGAGATAGCAAGTTCGTCGATCATCTACCATCTTGAGTCAAGCGTGTACGTACGGAAAGGCAGGGAACACCCAACAGACCATAATTGCTATCTAATTATGGGTGAGGTAGGCCGTATGATGTAGGCTGGACGGAGTGTAGTTCTCATGCAAGATTTTCTCTTGTGTTGCCTTTCACTAGTTGAGGGAGGGGTCTCGTGGGACCATAGCCACGTGTAGAAAAGTAGACCTTAGTATCTGCATCGGCAGATAAATCTAAAGCTCCCGACCGAGTCCTGTATTTCTTGTTTTGCCCTGTGACAGGAATTGGATGGCACGATGTGATACATGTGCATACAGTTATAGAAAAACGATTCATGATGAACACGTGGGAAAAAGGGCGCGGTTGAGGGTTAGCGTAATCCCTAGTGGCCTAGGTAGTTTAACCCAAACCGAAATACGAAAGCGTGCAATAGGTAAACGTAATCCCTAGTGGTGCTAGGTGGCGTAAGTCCTAGTAGTTCAAACGATGATTCATATGGAAGAGCCTAGCCAGAACAAGGGTGACAGTCCAAACGATTTCAAGGATAATACGACATGAGGAAGCCCGTACGAGGTACGGCAAAGGACTGAACTTATATACATGGAAAGAAACATATGATTTGAGTAACCTATATATGCGATATATTAGGTTGACATGGACCATTACACAACTTTGAGTAAGGGACATTCATGGTTAACACATAACAAGGCTGGGATACTAGTACGGTAGGTGCAGAGCAAATATACATGTTAGAACCAGGAAGAATATACGAAACAGATACCGTGGGATGTTAGACGGGGTAGATACCTTGGGATAGTATACCTGATAGAAATCTGACGATGTGATACTTTGATTTATCATGATACCGCAGTTTATCACGATACCTTAGTTTATCTGAGTTCAGTAGTTCATCCCGTTATTTTGATTAAGCTTATCTATCTTGTTATCATGCTTATGTTCATCTCAGTTTCTCATGTCAGTTAACTTTACTAGTTTTTATACTAATAGTAGATAGGGCTTACTCAGTCTTTTTGACTGACCCGTTTTGTTTCGCCTCTTTTCTTCCGTTTCCCCCCCCCCCCCAGGTTACAGGGAGGAAACAATGCTGTTTAGTTCGGACTCCTTCTGCTTGAAGGTCATCATGGATGGCTTGGACTTTTCCTGGCTATGGCTACTTTACTGTTTTTATTTAGGGAATAATTCATGAAAAGGTATTTATGCTTCTTTACCATTGCAAGATAGGTTTTGATGTACTCTGATGTAAAAGGCTTTAGACCTTAATTATTAGTGTTTATGAAAGTTCGATTATTACTTCCGCTGTTTTATATGTTCTGTCTTGTGATATTTCTGTACATGTTTACCAATAATGCCCCTCTAAAGCTAGTGCATTCCTTGCGAGTGACCCTAGCGGAGGCGGGGTGTTACATTTGGTATCAGAGCAGAAGGTTACCAGACTGGGCAAAAGTTTTTAAAGACCTTCTGAAAACTATTTGAAAATCGTTTATAAAGAAGCATTTTCAAGAAAATTTTCTTTTAACAGAAAAAGGCTATTCCCCAAAGGCCATTAGCACTATCCTTGTTTCCTTAATTGAATCTCTTTTCCTTTCTTTCCTCCATCTGTAGTCACAGTGGTTTTAACTGCGACTAGTCTTTTCTATCTACGAAAGTGTTTTCCTTACGATGGAGGTGGTTCTCGAGAGACCAGTGGCCGCGTTATAAGAAACGATAGTGAGGAAGAGGATAAAGGATACGAGCTTAAGGATGAGCAACTTGTTGGTATGGCTCAGCCCAGGACGAGAGAGAAGTATGAACAATGAAACCCATGACGAGAGAGTACCTTTGGCATGGTAAAACGGGACGGATAGTTAAGTATTATGGGAAAAGGACAAGATCATCGGGAGGGCAGCAGTATGCTCTCATTTCTAGGGTACCTCGGAAGGAGGGTAACGATCTTGTTAAAGGTTTAGCTTTTCTTTTCTATCATCCCGTCCAGACTTTGTCTTGATCATCGTATCATTTAAGTCTACTTGGATAGTTGAGTCTCTGCACCGTAGTACTAGCATGGTAAAGGATCCCAGTTTTGTCCCAAAAATCTGGTTGGAGAGTTGGTCCATTCCTTCATGACTTATTGGATTTGAGAATGACATGTCTCAACTACGGATGGATTCTAGGGGTAAAGCGATTATCCAGTAAAGGATACCATTCTCGTTTTTAGAAAGAGGGTAGTTGGATTCTTGACTTGCCTTGGTGATACCCTCGAAGTCTTGTGTAACCCTTTTGGGTTCTGTCATGGCTAGTTACCTAGAATCCCATGATGCAGTTGTTGGTAATCCGTTTGAATAGAATTCGCCGCTAAGGCGGATGGTTCGTTTCGATTATGCATGAGTTATGGGAATCACCCTAGTAAGAACTCTTGGCAACTTGGATTGGCATCGGAAAACGAGATCCAGAATTCACTAGTGAATTTTGGAGAGCTTGCATGAGTATGCAGATATGTTTGAGCCAAGCATACTAGGGAAAGAATAAGTGGAACGAGAGGCGACAGTGAAATGAGTTCCACTCACACCTTGGAAATAGGAATCAAGGAGCTACGAAATCATGAAGTCAAAGGCGGTCAAGGCATGATGGAATTAAGCTCATGGAAATGCGACTTGGACGAGCGCATCACGTCTCTTTTTAAGAGTATATCTTTGATCCTTGGTTCACCTGTAAAGCTTACTTGCATGCTATCGCTTGGTGGATATCCTCTCGGTCCTGTTTCTGTTACAAACCCCGTAAGGAGTTTGTCTTGTTTATCTTCTCGATCTTATCTTGGGGACCTTAGGTAGAACGCTATGGATGTAAACATGTATTTGAAACATGTTATGATTAATATGGTTGCAAATGGTTGCAAGTGGTTGCTCGTGGATGCGCGAATACACGTTAGATACTAGATTGACGCGATCACGTTTCATGTTGCATATGCACGAGCATTTATGAAATTGAATGTGTTGTCATGTGGATGTTGCATATGAATGAATGTTTGGGCACGCATATAGTACTTATGTGACTAGGACTATTTGCATACATGTTGGATTCATGGCACTATACATATTTTTGCATTAGAAAGATTTTTCAGGCCTGATCATTGGCATTAGCTAAGGAGCATATACACACACGTTTTGCATATGTTCATACAGCATTAGAAATCATCTAAGGACAATGGTTGCTTGTGGATGATGTTTTGAGTAGATGGATGATGGATGGTAGGATATGTTCTTCCTAACTTGGAGATTTCGGGGACGAAATCCTAAAAGGTGGGGAGAATGTAACAACTCGTATTTCGATAACATGATTAAAGACGAGAATCAAGGCAGAATTTAATTTAAAATTATGAATCAAGTGAAACGGGCTATGCCATTGCGTTCGTCTCGGAAAAATACGCGAAATAGAGTCCGAGTTTTCGAAAATCGGAGTCCGTATGACCAAGATATGGCCTCGCGAAGTTTCACGAAAAATTCCCAAATTAAAGTATACTTAATTAAGTGAAATGGGTTGCGCAGAGAAATATATATATATATTGATATATATATATATATATAATTGAAAATTAAATAAATAAATATGCAAAAATGTTCAAAACAGCGAATTGGGAGAGGGGAATAACCGAACCGGCCGATTTTTGAGGTCGACCCGAGCCCGCTGGGTCGACTAGGGGTTAATCCAGGGTGTTTGGCTGACAACCCGTGGGCCGATTCGCTCAAATGCAGATTTTGCATTTGGATGGTTCTCATGGTTCATCTTTAATCTAAAGGCCCTAGATGGTTCCTACACTTGACTTCTTCCCCAAGACATGCTTTGATGGCTTGGATTGAATCTAGGTTTAATCCTATGGCCTAAAACACTTGCCTAATCTATAAATAAGACCCTAACCTATCCTAAACCCTCATTATTCATTCATGCAACTAAACTATGGCAAAATTTCTACTCTCATGGCCTCCACTCAACTATCCTAGCCTCCACTTCATTTCTATGAAAGGTTTCATGATCATGAGAGTGTTAGAGAGTCCCTATGTTAGTATGAGAGCCTCTCAAGTTGATTTCAAGGCAAAAGCTTTGATCTTTGTTCATAAAGATGGTATTTTTGTTGATTTGGGGCATCCATCTTTGGGTTTTTGTGTGATGGCATGCATAGGCTTCCTCATAAGCTTTAGTTTAATCGATTTAGGCCTTCAAAGCAATGTAAGCCCTTCCCTACTCTTAGATATTAACTATGAAGTTAAATGTTCATGTTTAAAGTTTGGGTTTGATCATTGAGAATGATGCATGCTATCATGTTATGCAAGTTTATGAAGTCATTATCTTAATCTTATGAGCAAAAAGCAACAACCTTTATGTTGAAATGTTGCATTATGCAACATGAGAACCTTCATAATCTTTATGTCAACTTGCATATGAAGTCATAACCCTTATATGATGATATATGCGAGTTACTAGTCATCATTCCATGTCTTTTGTCACCATGATTCGCTTATGTACCAAGTTTGGGTTTATGCATGTTTTTGTGAGGCTTAAGAATGTAACATGCAAGCTAATGACCACATTTGTGCCTCATTCGCCACCATGATTAACTTGTGGCTTAATATCCATTTTTGTTATGCGTTTGCCAAGTCTCTTCTTTTAATCCAGTACGTGGTTGCGAACGTACATGCGAGTTTAAAAAAAAAAGCATTGGGTTCACATTTTGGGAAAACATAATGACATGAATATGACTTGGGTAAATGGGTATAAACATGACAACATGTAACGTTAAATATGACATGTGTTTATACTTGAAAACATGACTTGAAATATAACATGGAATAAAAACATAAGCTTGGGAATTTACCTATTAAGTTAGGTCTACCCATTGGGAATTTACCTATTAAGTTAGGTCTACCCAATTGCTTGAAAACTTGACTATGAACATGACACTAGACTAAACATGAAAGTGGCCAACTCGAGGTTGGGTTGAGTTTGCAACGTAAAACTACCCGGAACCGACCGGCCTAACTAGTAGTTGCAAACAATAGGACTCAATGTGAGAAGTTGGTCATTTGTGCTTGAACCCGAGGTTAGACCAAGTTGTGGTGTAAAGCTACCCGGAACCGACCGGCTTAACTAGTAACCACAACAAAGTCTAATGTGAGAGTTTGGGGTGCATTAAATAATTAATGCCACATAATAGGGTTAAGTTAATTTGATTAATGAGGCTTAACCAAATATGACATGGACAAATGGGTTAGTAATTTGATTAGGCTAATGATACTTAACAAATCATGACAGGGTTAGGTAGGTTAAGTAACTTGATTTGCCTAACGACACTTGACCATTTTTATACGACGAGGGGACGGGATTAAGTTAACCAACACTAAATCAATCCAACACGATAACTTGATAAGGTTAAGTAAATTTTCTTAGTAACACTTAACCGTTTAATACAGTTAATGGATGGGGTTAAGTCAACTCAGACCTAACTAATCTAAACATGGTAATTGGACGGGGTTAAGTTAATTTACACTTAACTAATCCAACTCGTTAGTTTGATGTGGTTAAGTGACCTATACTTAACCAATCTAACGTGAAAACGTGATAAGGCTAAGTCACGAATCACTTGAATACGCTTGACCAATTTGACTCGGTAATTTGACAAGGTCAAGTTAATTTATATAATTAACCAATCCAAAATGATAATTAGACGAGGTTAAGTTATGGATTGCTTAATATACTTAGCCAACTTGACACATGGTTTGTAGGGTTAAGTCTTGGACTTGGATACTTAGCCAATTTTGACATGGTTTGTAGACGGGCTAAGTTATGAACTTAAGTGACACTTAACCCATTAGATAAACCCTAATTCAGAGGATTAGGTAAATAATCATAGTTAACAAGGATTATGGAAATAAGGCTAAGTGGTAAACCTTAGTTAAGGGAAACTAAGTAATAATTCTTAGTCAAGGAAATGTGGACCATTTCTTAGATAGATTAGTAACCCGATACGTTAGGTCAGCGTTTAAGTATGCGTGTAGGAGCAGGCTATCTAACTTAGATAAAGGCTCCAATGAACTGGGTAACGAAGCAGCGGCTTCGGGGAACGTGAGGATATTCTTGGGATCCCTCTGTGAGCTGCCAGGTCAATATACTAGGCTCACGAGAGGTTGAGGTCTGCGGTAGAAGAACCAAGAATATGCCTTGGTTGCTATGCGAGCGACCTAAAGACTGGGGTGGATAGCAGTGAGTCGACGAATACATAAGGTGCCCGAGATAGCAAGTTCGTCGATCATCTACCATCTTGAGTCAAGCGTGTACGTACGGAAAGGCAGGGAACACCCAACAGACCATAATTGCTATCTAATTATGGGTGAGGTAGGCCGTAGGATGTGGGCTGGCCGGAGTGTAGTTCTCATGCAAGATTTTCTCTTGTGTTGCCTTTCACTAGTTGAGGGAGGGGTCTCGTGGGACCATAGCCACGTGTAGAAAAGCAGACCTTAGTATCTGCATCGGCAGATAAATCTAAAGCTCCCGACCGAGTCCTGTATTTCTTGTTTTGCCCTGTGACAGGACTCGGATGGCACAATGTGATACATGTGCATACAGTTATAGAAAAACGATTCACGATGAACACGTGGGAAAAAGGGCGCGGTTGAGGGTTAGCGTAATCCCTAGTGGCCTAGGTAGTTTAACCCAAACCGAAATACGAAAGCGTGCAATAGGTAAACGTAATCCCTAGTGGTGCTAGGTGGCGTAAGTCCTAGTAGTTCAAACGATGATTCATATGGAAGAGCCTAGCCAGAACAAGGGTGACAGTCCAAACGATTTCAAGGATAATACGACATGAGGAAGCCCGTACGAGGTACGGCAAAGGACTGAACTTATATACATGGAAAGAAACATATGATTTGAGTAACCTATATATGCTATATATTAGGTTGACATGGACCATTACACAACTTTGAGTAAGGGACATTCATGGTTAACACATAACAAGGCTGGGATACTAGTACGGTACGTGCAGAGCAAATATACATGTTAGAACCAGGAAGAATATACGAAACAGATACCGTGGGATGTTAGACGGGGTAGATACCTTGGGATAGTATACCTGATAGAAATCCGACGATGTGATACTTTGATTTATCATGATACCGCAGTTTATCACGATACCTTAGTTTATCTGAGTTCAGTAGTGCATCCCGTTATTTTGATTAAGCTTATCTATCTTGTTATCATGCTTATGTTCATCTCAGTTTCTCATGTCAGTTAACTTTACTAGTTTTTATACTAATAGTAGATAGGGCTTACTCAGTCTTTTTGACTGACCCGTTTTGTTTCGCCTCTTTTCTTCCGTTCCCCCCCCCCCCCAAGGTTACAGGGAGGAAACAATGCTGTTTAGTTCGGACTCCTTCTGCTTGAAGGTCATCATGGATGGCTTGGACTTTTCCTGGCTATGGCTACTTTACTGTTTTTATTTGGGGAATAATTCATGAAAAAGTATTTATGCTTCTTTACCATTGCAAGACAGGTTTTGATGTACTCTGATGTAAAAGGCTTTAGACCTTAATTATTAGTGTTTATGAAAGTTCGATTATTACTTCCGCTGTTTTATATGTTCTGTCTTGTGATATTTCTGTACATGTTTACCAATAATGCCCCTCTAAAGCTAGTGCATTCCTTGCGAGTGACCCTAGCGGAGGCGGGGTGTTACAGTAAGGTTTGATCGTAAAGGAGTTTTGGAAATGTTTTCCAAACGAGAATCAGAAATGTTTTCTGACAAAAGAAAATAAGAATTAAGAATATAGAGAAACAGGAGATAAGTAGATAAATGAACTAAAGAGATAAATGTTAAATGATGTTTGTTCGATATAATTTCCATCTGGGAATAATATCGTTGTTTGCACACTTGTTTTTCTTTGATGGTTAAATCACAGACTATCGAAGTTTTGACCATTTTAACGTTGTTAATATGGAGAGACCGGTTGGATTTTTATCCATAGAACCACTCTGTATTGGCATAAGCATCGCGAATCATATATGCCAAAGATAATTGAAGACGAAGTAAAATGCAAGGGCTATCCTGTTTACAGAATAGAGCCTTCGGTTTGTCCAGTCCCAGGGCAATTTGTATGGACGAAGGTCTGGCAGAGTATATCCAATAGATCGCGTAAGTTGATCTGTTCAAACATATTCACGTTTGGTGGCGGAGGAATTCGTTTCTCTTAGCTGTATACCCGTGTTATTTTTGGATAAGTCAATTTGTGATTTGGCGGGTATGACGATGTGACATTTCTAAGTGAATGAAGATGGATGTCTGACATAGTATTTCCAGACGGTCACGTACATTGATTTCTTCAACCGTACCAAGAGTGGAAGCGGAGAAGGAAACTTCTTTTAGCTGACACGTAATGTATGGTTGTAGACGTCAATTAGTGATTTTCGATGGATCTGACAATGTGGCATTCTGAAACACCCCACCTCCGTTAGGGTCACTCTCGAAGGGAATGCCCTAATTTTGGTGGAGGTTTATAAGTACAAGTCACAGATATACAAGACAGATATAAGAACACATATTTGCAAACAGCGGAAGAACAACAAACTTTATTTCATGAAGTCAAATACGTGTTACAACAATATC
The DNA here is from genome assembly GCA_030737875.1 of Allium sativum. Classification (NCBI taxonomy): domain Eukaryota; kingdom Viridiplantae; phylum Streptophyta; class Magnoliopsida; order Asparagales; family Amaryllidaceae; genus Allium; species Allium sativum. The sequence continues at coordinate 652,378,746 of CM060918.1, forward strand.
CTTTCAAAACATAACATAACACTTTCATAATCTGTCTTGAGTACATCATTTAAAGAAGCATGAATAAAACATAGATAAACTGCAAAAGCCCAATAGCGGTTGTCCCAAGCCATAGTTCAAAAACAGGAAAGTCCAAGCAATACATTTCTCTTCTTCAAGCTGGAAGTTGAGGTTGATCAAGCTGCTGTGTTCCCTCCCTGAGGACCTGGGGGGGGGGGGAAACGGAAGAAAGAAGACGAAAGAAAAGTAGAGTCAGACATAAAGCCTGAGTAAGTCTAGTACTATTTTGTCTATGAATAAAGAACTGGGTATGATAAGTATAAACAAGAAATGGGCAAACACTATGAACTTGGTTAAGTTGTCTAGGGTCGAATATACTATCGTACCCCATGTTATTCTCTGAACCCATATAGACTAGTTTTCCAATTTGCACCCCATAATCAGGGTGGTGTGATCCATTCCATGATGATCGGCTCCTACTCGCATAGTTACATGTGTCTTACGGCCCCCGATGTTGTAGTTACCTATGCTGGTCCCACCATGGGGTGTATCAAGTCCCATAGTGGCAACCCGACACAACCTTAGAGTGCACAGGTATGCTACTGGCGTCCAGTGCCTTATTTTTCTGCGCCGGAGTGTGTGCACGCCCGCACCCCGTTAGAACCTACACTGCTACACCACCGCCGTCGATTTGACCTCTTACAATCAGCCCAGTAATCGTGCCCCACCCTGCCTAGTTTCAGGGTATCCTGATACACCTTTTAGGGTTACTGCTGAAAAGGGTCCCCCGTTACTAGGTTTTCTATCTCTAGCCAACATGCTAAGTTGGTTAAGTGTTTCCTAACCTAACCCCACCAGTCCGTTTAGTTTAGCATGTTCCATTTTGATTAAGTCTTTAGTTAATCCTAACAATCCTGACTCAGCCTTAATTGTCTTATTAAGGCCCTGACCTCTCACATTAGACAGGTATTGTTGTGGCTGCCTGTTGCCGGTTGGTTCCGGGCAGTCTTACGCCACAACTCAGTCTAACCTCGGGTCCTTATTGGGCTCCATGTTTAACCTCCCACATTAGATAGGTATTGTTGTGACTACTGGACAGCCGGGCGGTTCCGGGCAGGTTTACATCACAACTCAATCCAACCTCGGGTTAAACACATCGTGTGTTCTACATTTACATATTTTGTCATTCTTCTTTATTTCTTATATGTAAATATTTGCGGCCCATTATTAAGTTAATGGTGTAAAGGTTACACCAATCACGGGCCCAACCCATACTTGAATTCGGGCCCTTCTATTTCATATTTTCATTCATTCATTAATTAATTTTAACCCAACGTTATTTTCCCCCGTTTTACACGTCCGTTTATATATTGGGCTTAGCCTTTTTTAAAGCCCAATTTAGCCATGCGAAAAGGGGAGGCTTAAAGCGTAATTACATACACAAAGAGGGGAAGGTGAGCGCATGAACTTGCATATAACGTTGGAAATACATAATAGAAACTGGTGTACTTGCATAGTGGTAACATAGGTGACATGAATCAAAGCATGTGAACTTGCATAGGTTTAACTGCAACATGAACCTATATTCTTATTTATGCATAATGTCAAACATAAGCATGGCATAAATATTTTCTAGCATAAGCATAGCATAATGTCAAACATGAGCATGGCATAAATACCTCTAGTCTAAACATGGCATAATGTCGAACATAAGCATGGCATAGGTAAAAATATAAACAAGTCATGTTCATAAGGTTTCTACATGTTTACAAAGGGGATACTTTATTACTAACACAAAAGCATAGTTCAACTTAATTAAATTTAATCACATAACGATGGTATACTTATGCATAAATATTCCTAAACATGGTGTTTGCTTTTAACTTGCAAAAAGGGATTTTTGTGTCTAACTTAGCCATGTCTCACATATGTCATCATATAGTTCTTTTAAACAAGATTGACTTATTCATGGATTTCAATTATGCCAAATACCATTCATAGCCTAGCCATATTCACAAGTTTTGCAAAAGCATGATTTAATACATGGATTATGGTGTCAAAATTCCAACATAGTTTCATATGAACTATAACAACCAAACTTGCAAATTGATTTATGCACAAAAATATACATCATGATGGCATAATAACAAAGCCTCAAACTTGCATTAATTTTACTCAACTACATACATGTAGCCTCAACATAGATTACATAACTTGCGCAATATTCCAAACGTATATTTGCATAGAACTACCGCATGTAGTTCTTTATAATGAATAACATAATCCAAACGTATATAAATTGATAAGAACGCACAAATATGAATTACTTCCATTGCCACAATTCAAGCATACGCATCAACACAGTTGTTTATTTATACCAAAGTAATACTCTACTTACTATCGTTGCGATGAATTCTCTAATTAAGAGATATGATTCCTTTGTTGAATTGATTAGCTTTAGGTTGCTTGAATTGCTTTAGGCTTTAGAACTTCCTCCCTAATCCTCTCTCTAGTTGGCGGCTACCTCTAGTCGTTCCTCAGCAACATGGCGGCTATGTCTTTAATTTGAATGAATAGATTAGGGTTTAGTCTAGGGTTGTTTATATAGAGGTTAGGAATTGATTAGGACCATTGATGTTGCTAGGTTAGATCGTAGCCATTCATTAGATAGAGAGATCAATTAGAACCCGCCACCTAGCCCTAATGACAAAGCAGACCACAGAAAATCGGAGGAACACAGACCTGGCCAGCCAGGTTGACTGGGCTCGACCAGGTCGATACCCATGTCGACAGGGCTGTCGACAGCCCTGTCGACATGGGTAGCCCAGGTCGACAGCCCAGTCGACCTGGGAGGCCCAGGCGGGTGTTCTTCCACCCTGGCCCGTTGGGCCCCACTTCGGAATACTTAATTATTTTAATCTGTTTGAATTTTAAATTTAATTCAAAACTTCTGCAGGCCATATCTTCTTCATACGGACTCCGTTTTTCGAAAACTCGGACTCTATTTCGCGTATTTTTCCGAGACGAACGCAATGGCGTATCCCGTTTCCCTTAGTTCTTTGATTTGAAATTAATTATACTTTAATTCGTAAATTTCACAGTTATAGAATTTTCGGGGTGTTACACATTCGAAGTGAATCTGATGTGATGATAAAGCGTAGCTTCTAGCCTCATCAACCGGTAAATGACAGAAATCGGGCAGGCAGCATGGCTAAGTCGGTCGCACCGAAGTAGGGTGTATAATCACCTATCTAGAGAATATTCATTTGTTTCTTAAATCTATCAATGCTGTCCCATATATATACGAGAACGGCTGCTGATCCCAACCGTTGGTGATGTACATTCGATACACTCAAGCGAAATGAGTGGTCGGTCATGTGTGGCTGAGTTACAAGATGTTCTTGTTGAACTCCAGTGTATCGTTCCTAGAGTACACTGATCGGAAGGTGATTCCATACCTTGTCATAGTTGGAAATCCATTACCCAATACGTGCTTGCGGTTTTGATTGTATACTATATATGTAGAACGTGAGATGAAAGCGTTTCTGCTAGTTGATATCTATTTGTACATAGACATTATTATAATATCAAAAGGTTTTTGATATAAAGATATTTTGGATTCTCATAAGGGAAAAACCCGTTCCGTTATGCGGCGTGGTCTTATGAGATATCGTTTACTTGTTCATATACCTGTTTTAAACTGTTTTACTCACACTAGTCCCATGACTGACCCGGAGTTTATTTGTTGTTTTCCCTAAACTCTTGGGTGCCTAAATTTGTACGGGCAGTCAAGTAGTCGGGTTTTACAGATATACTGGAAGAGCATGGAGCAGGAGGCTTCAAGATCATATAGCTATAGTTATTTCCGCTGTGTTGTAAGTGCTGTACTCTGATAAGTGCTATTGTATACATAACTGTTATATTTCAAAGTTATGTTATCTATTATATGTTATTCGTTCCGCTGTGAGGTTCGTGTTACTCTGATGTTATGTTCTTCTTCTTCTTCTATTCTAAGTTTCTATCTTATCTATTCTCACCTTCTAATTTCTTTCATTAACTATTCGGTTATTTTCGATCCTTGGATGTTCGATATGTGTTGTATATCGGATAACCAAGATCGCATTTTTCCGGGTCGTTACAGTTGGTATCAGAGCTTAAGTTAAGTTTTACCTTGGCTCTGTGGCGTGACTCGGTAGAGATAGGGTTAGTAATACCCTAGATTGAGTTTGAGTGTATATATACGAGTGCGTATTTGTATTTGATATAAAAATGGTTTTATATTGTGGGGATTCATTGGGTGAGTTGTTTATGAGTTCTGGTCGATCAGTTTGATCCACTGTATCGGTAGGAGTAAATAAACACTTGAATACGATGGACCGACACAGTATGGATATGTAATATATTATCATATATAGGATATATTTGTTGCTATTATAATCGAGTAAGATTATAACAAGTGAAATGGTTATATATAACAAATCAGAATTCATATAAGTAAAGTATATAAAATAAGATGAATTAAATTTGAATTTAAATCAGATTTGGAATTAAAATAAGGAAATTTTAAGTTCCTGGGAGATTTTGAAATGTTTTCAAAATGGATGTATTTAGTAAGGGTTTTGAAATGATATAGTATTGAAATCACTTGGGTCGCTGGAAAATAATTTCGATGATGACTGCGCAGTATCATCGGTGTGATTTTCGAGTTCTAAGTGGTGGATTACTACCAGAGATTTTGATGTGAATTGTTTTGAGAAAACAAGTTGTTTAGAAATTCAAATGTTTTGAATTGGTATTGTTATTTCAAATTGATTTAAAAGAAACCCAGGAATTTAAGTTATGGAATTAGAATTTAACTTATGAAGTTAATGAGATTGAGATGGTAAAAATTGAATAAATAAATTGGAATTTAACTTGAACCAAGTTAAATAAAACTTGATTTGATTATAGAATAATCTAGGATAGAATTGAATTGATGAGTTAAGAGTTGAAATCGAGAATGGAACTCGAGTTGAAATAGAATCCGACTTAGGTATAAGCTAATGATTTGGTTTTGAGAATGAACTGATTGGAGATCAAGTTGGTAATGCATTGTTATATGCAGAAGTGGTAACGCATAGCAGGGATACAGCGATATGCCCGACAAAAAGGTACAAGTTTATATTCTATATGAGTTTGGAATTTATGAGCCGATTTGGCAAGCCGCTTGGCTGTTTGATTTTCTTTGGGATTGGAGAGGGCCTGTGTGGCAAGGTTTGAATTTTTCCGGTAACCCCGTACAAAGGAGGTGCTGGCGAAATTTTCCGAAAATTTAAAGTGTTACAAAATTTTCAGAATTTTTGAAAATTTTAGTTAGTCGAAATGAATAAATATTTTAGTCGATATTAATTGGTTCAGTTGAAATCAGAAATAAGGGGTAAACAAATCTTAGGAATTCCAATAGATAGGGTCGTCCTCTAACTTAGCAATTTCGAGGAAGAAATTATTTTAAGTGGGGAAGAATGTAATGACCCGCATTTTTAGAGATGGGATAATTAATTAATTTAATTATTTAATATCGTTATAGCGATATCAAGAACCATAATTAAATAATATTGAATATTTAATTAATATTTAAAATGAATAATAAATTATAAATATCGAAATAGTCAGAAATAGTAGAATTCACAATAGAGTGTGAATTGAATAGTATACGAGATGTGGTTGAGTTTCGATTCGAAATATAATAACGAATATATTCAATCGACGACGGTTTGAACGTATAATTATAATATAATTATAAATGAGCTCGAAATGGCGCTGCAGTTCGTAAATTGGCGATTCGAACTTCAACTGAATGTACAGGATTCATTTTAAGCCGGATTTCTGTGAAACAAGAAACGTGTGAAGCTGGTGGAGTATATTTTTCTGGTGGAAGAGAAAAATCGAGATTTCGTCGTGTAGATTTTTATGTATGTCCAAATCAAATTTCAGAAGAGTCGCTGTAGAGTTCCTTTATAATTTGCGACGCTTTATATACGTTATAAATGGATTTTCAGTATAAACTGAATATCGAGATAATCTGAAATCTGAAATATCAAGCTGTAAATTCTGATATGATATTCTGAAGCTGTATGATATCATATGTGAAGATATGCGATAATATTAAATTTTTAATATTTAAATTTATTTAAATATATTTATATATTTAAATGGGCTATTCAGAGCGTTAAAAATAGCCACTTTTGCAAACGAAGTCGGAATTCGACGAAACTAATTGCATTGGATCCGCAATGTCGAATAGTTGTTAGATTTCCAGTTTCGTGATTTTTGAAGTCAGTATGTGGCCGTACGGATTTTTAGAGTGAAAAACAGTCAGTATTTTGACAGTTAAAAATACGCTGTGTGGGCATATGGAGTCGGATTTCGACGAAACCAGTTTCGTTGGGACCGTAATGTCGAACTGTTGCTGCATGTTTAGTTTCATGATTTTTAGGTATCATGTGTGATCACACGGATTTTTAGAGTGTAGAAAACGAATATAAAACGATAAAATAAAATATCTCAACATTTCCTAAGGACTAGAAATGGCCACCCAACACCTTGTACAGCCACACAAGAAGTCTTCCTCCCTTATAAAACAAAGGTGGCCGCCATCTTCAGCGGAAAGAAAATGGAAAACCAAATCCTCAACCAAATAAATCAAAACAAAGGGAAATAAAATCCTAAATTCCTCAAAACAAGTTGCTCGAGTAGTTTATGACGAGAGCTTTCCTCCTATACCGATTGTATTGGGTGTGCACTGAATTTCATTCGCTGGAAAACAACCTGACGTGTTTTAGGGTTCGACATCCTGGGTGATTTAGGCATCTATCTTCGAATAGGAGTTCAATTTGAGGTTCCTGGTGATGAATAGCATGTCGGGGTGGAGTTTGGACGGATTCCAGTGAAATTTTGTTCGCATGTTTCTACAGGGTCCGTGGAAATTCATGGATGTCGGCTTTTCCTTGGTGAGTGCGAATTGGAGGAGAGTAGTATGAGGAGAAAGAGAAGATGAAGACGAGTTGAATGGTAAAGCTTTGGTTCGATTTAGGAAGGATTAGAGTTGCTGAGGTTCGAGAGTGGGATTTCGTGAAGGATCGGTTTCCTGTGTTTGAGTCTGGGGAAGAAGGACTTAAAGAGGAGGCGGGTTTGGGCTGTAAGGGTTATTGGGCCAACATGGTTTGAAAAGGGGTAAAGCCCAAATCAAAGTTTAATTAAGTTTTTATTTATTTAAATAATCGTATAGCTTATAATGTCTATAACTTATCCATACGAGGTCAGAATCGAGAACCGTAAGTTGCGTTAGGATCGTATGGACGGACACTACACCATGGAGCTGACTGGAAGTGAATCCGAGCTCATCACAATTTATGGCGGAATAAATTTTCTGTCGTAATCAAAGAACGCAAACCGATTATTTAACGGTTAATGCGCCAATGTGAGTAAATCTCACTAACTCTGAACAGTTTATAATTTCATGTTGTATTTTTAGAACTGTTAGATATGGACTGATTGATTGTGTGTTGGCTGTTTGATTGAACTGCTGGTCAGTTAGTTAAATTTCTATATTGATTCTGTTTAACAGAATATATCATATGGAACTGAAAGTGATGTTATCTATACTGTCTAACATCTGTGATGCAGGGAAACATGCTGGAGGAATCCGACTGGATTCCTCAACGGTTATTTTATTGTTTTTCATATATTTTGGATATATGATGTGAATTATAACCTGTTGTTGATTGTGTGTGTATGGACGATATTGAACATCGTGATTTGATATGATTGAATACCATGACATACCGGAATGTAGATAAAGGAGATTTTTCAAAGTGATATTGAAAAATAGAATATTTATAAAGTGGAATATTTATAAATAAGGAATGTTTATAAATTGGGATATTTATAAATAGGAGATATTCAAAAAGGAAATAATTTCAAACCATTTTCTTTTTGAATGGAAAGGCCTGTGTGGCGGGTTTGGGGATTTTCCCGATGCTCCCGATACAAAGGAGGTTATGGCAAATTTTCCCGGGAATTTAAGGAGTTAGAGTATTTCAAAAATAAATTTGAAAAGGAAATATTTGTAAACCATTTACAAATAGAATGGAAAAGGGAACATTATAAAAAGGAAATCATTTTTAAATTGTAGAACCGTTATTTAAAAGTAAATCTTTTCAAATGAGTAAAACGTTGTTAAAAAGGAAATTTTTATTAAGTGAATAAAGTTAATCGAATATAGACATTCGAAAGGAGCTAAATCGAATATGGTATTCGAAGGGAGTAAATCGAATATGGTATTCGAAGTTAGTTAATCGAATATGGTATTCGAAGTTAGTTAATCGAATATGGTATTCGAAGTTAGTTAATCGAATATAGACATTTGAAAGGAGTAATTAGTTAGAGTTAATTGATTGGAGTTAAAACGAACTAGAGTTAATCAAATATAGTTATTTGAGACAGAGTTAGTTAAACATAGTATTCAGGATAAGTTGCCATCTTGTACGACTGCTAGCGTAATTCGCAGGGCTGTAAATAGCCTACGGCGGTCGGATGTTTCCTGAGGGAATCAGGCGTAACCATTGTGATCGCTGCGATCTAGAGTCAAGCGAATGGAGTTAAATCGAATATTAGTTATTCGATATGAGTTATCAAGTCAAGATGATTGAGTCAAGTGATCAAGTTAAGATAATCGAGTTAAGTTAGCAAGTTAAGTTATCAAGTCAAGATGATTGAGTCAAGATAATCAAGTTAAGATAATCGAGTTAAGTTAGCAAGTTAAGTTATCAAGTCAAGATGATTGAGTCAAGATAATCAAGTTAAGATAATCGAGTTAAGTTAGCAAGTTAAGTTATCAAGTCAAGATGATTGAGTCAAGATAATCAAGTTAAGATAATCGAGTTAAGTTAGCAAGTTAAGTTATCAAGTCAAGATGATTGAGTCAAGTGATCAAGTTAAGATAATCGAGTTAAGTTAGCAAGTTGAGTTATCAAGTCAAGATGATTGAGTCAAGTGATCAAGTTAAGATAATCGAGTTAAGTTAGCAAGTTGAGTTATCAAGTCAAGATGATTGAGTCAAGATAATCAAGTTAAGATGATCGAGTTAAGTAAATAAGTTCAGTTCGTCGAGTTAAATTTATCGATGTTAGTTTCATCGAAAGGAGTTATCGATGTTAGTTTCATCGAAGGGAGTTATCGATTATAGTTTAATCGAGGTGAGATTTTCAAATATGAGATATTTGAAAAGGAAGAGTTATCGAATATTAGTTATTCGAAGAGAGATTATCGAATATCGTTTATTCGAGAAGAAGTAAATCGAATAAAGGTTATTCGAAGAAGAATTAATCAAATAGAGATTTCTCGAAGAGAGTTAATCGGCAAATTCGATTATATCGAATTCGGGAAAGTACTTATACTTTCCAGTGTTTAAATAGAGATTATTTATTTATAAATAAATAAGCGTTAGGTTAATTATTCACTAATAAGAATAAAAGTTATAATTAAAGTTAGATAATTCGAAAGTAGGGATATTAACGTTATCATTATAACCAATTTTTAAATATAGAAGTGGATTAGTAAAATTGAATCCGAGAAAGGCGTAAAGAAGTTGTTAAAGATTTAAAAGATAAACTTTGACCATTTCGAAGTTATAACGTTGTTCAGTTAAGGTCTGAGAGGTAATTATACCCCAACTTGAGTGACTTCCTTCTTAACTAAGAAATGGTAAGGTTTGATCGTAAAGGAGTTTTGGAAATGTTTTCCAAACGAGAATCAGAAATGTTTTCTGACAAAAGAAAATAAGAATTAAGAATATAGAGAAACAGGAGATAAGTAGATAAATGAACTAAAGAGATAAATGTTAAATGATGTTTGTTCGATATAATTTCCATCTGGGAATAATATCGTTGTTTGCACACTTGTTTTTCTTTGATGGTTAAATCACAGACTATCGAAGTTTTGACCATTTTAACGCTGTTAATATGGAGAGACCGGTTGGATTTTTACCCATAGAACCACTCTGTATTGGCATAAGCGTCGCGAATCATATATGCCAAAGATAATTGAAGACGAAGTAAAATGCAAGGGCTATCCTGTTTACAGAATAGAGCCTTCGGTTTGTCCAGTCCCAGGGCAATTTGTATGGACGAAGGTCTGACAGAGTATATCCAATAGATCGCGTAAGTTGATCTGTTCAAACATATTCACGTTTGGTGGCGGAGGAATTCGTTTCTCTTAGCTGTATACCCGTGTTATTTTTGGATAAGTCAATTTGTGATTTGGCGGGTATGACGATGTGACATTTCTAAGTGAATGAAGATGGATGTCTGACATAGTATTTCCAGACGGTCACGTACATTGATTTCTTCAACCGTACCAAGAGTGGAAGCGGAGAAGGAAACTTCTTTTAGCTGACACGTAATGTATGGTTGTAGACGTCAATTAGTGATTTTCGATGGATCTGACAATGTGGCATTCGAAGTGAATCTGATGTGATGATAAAGCGTAGCTTCTAGCCTCATCAACCGGTAAATGACAGAAATCGGGCAGGCAGCATGGCTAAGTCGGTCGCACCGAAGTAGGGTGTATAATCACCTATCTAGAGAATATTCATTTGTTTCTTAAATCTATCAATGATGTCCCATATATATACGAGAACGGTTGCTGATCCCAACCGTTGGTGATGTACATTCGATACACTCAAGCGAAATGAGTGGTCGGTCATGTGTGGCTGAGTTACAAGATGTTCTTGTTGAACTCCAGTGTATCGTTCCTAGAGTACACTGATCGGAAGGTGATTCCATACCTTGTCATAGTTGGAAATCCATTACCCAATACGTGCTTGCGGTTTTGATTGTATACTATATATGTAGAACGTGAGATGAAAGCGTTTCTGCTAGTTGATATCTATTTGTACATAGACATTATTATAATATCAAAAGGTTTTTGATATAAAGATATTTTGGATTCTCATAAGGGAAAAACCAGTTCCGTTATGCGGCGTGGTCTTATGAGATATCGTTTACTTATTCATATACCTGTTTTAAACTGTTTTACTCACACCAGTCCCATGACTGACCCGGAGTTTATTTGTTGTTTTCCCTAAACTCTTGGGTGCCTAAATTTGTACGGGCAGTCAAGTAGTCGGGTTTTACAGATATACTGGAAGAGCATGGAGCAGGAGGCTTCAAGATCATATAGCTATAGTTATTTCCGCTGTGTTGTAAGTGATGTACTCTGATAAGTGCTATTGTATACATAACTGTTATATTTCAAAGTTATGTTATCTATTATATGTTATTCGTTCCGCTGTGAGGTTTGTGTTACTCTGATGTTATGTTCTTCTTCTTCTTCTATTCTAAGTTTCTATCTTATCTATTCTCACCTTCTAATTTCTTTCATTAACTATTCGGTTATTTTCGATCCTTGGATGTTCGATATGTGTTGTATATCGGATAACCAAGATCGCATTTTTCCGGGTCGTTACAGTTGGTATCAGAGCTTAAGTTAAGTTTTACCTTGGCTCTGTGGCGTGACTCGGTAGAGATAGGGTTAGTAATACCCTAGATTGAGTTTGAGTGTATATATACGAGTGCGTATTTGTATTTGATATAAAAATGGTTTTATATTGTGGGGATTCATTGGCTGAGTTGTTTATGAGTTCTGGTCAATCAGTTTGATCCACTGTATCGGTAGGAGTAAATAAACACTTGAATACGATGGACCGACACAGTATGGATATGTAATATATTATCATATATAGGATATATTTGTTGCTATTATAATCGAGTAAGATTATAACAAGTGAAATGGTTATATATAACAAATCAGAATTCATATAAGTAAAGTATATAAAATAAGATGAATTAAATTTGAATTTAAATCAGATTTGGAATTAAAATAAGGAAATTTTAAGTTCCTGGGAGATTTTGAAATGTTTTCAAAATGGATGTATTTAGTAAGGGTTTTGAAATGATATAGTATTGAAATCACTTGGGTCGCTGGAAAATAATTCCGATGATGACTGCGCAGTATCATCGGTGTGATTTTCGAGTTCTAAGTGGTGGATTACTACCAGAGATTTTGATGTGAATTGTTTTGAGAAAACAAGTTGTTTAGAAATTCAAATGTTTTGAATTGGTATTGTTATTTCAAATTGATTTAAAAGAAACCCAGGAATTTAAGTTATGGAATTAGAATTTAACTTATGAAGTTAATGAGATTGAGATGGTAAAAATTGAATAAATAAATTGGAATTTAACTTGAACCAAGTTAAATAAAACTTGATTTGATTATAGAATAATCTAGGATAGAATTGAATTGATGAGTTAAGAGTTGAAATCGAGAATGGAACTCGAGTTGAAATAGAATCCGACTTAGGTATAAGCTAATGATTTGGTTTTGAGAATGAACTGATTGGAGATCAAGTTGGTAATGCATTGTTATATGCAGAAGTGGTAACGCATAGCAGGGATACAGCGATATGCCCGACAAAAAGGTACAAGTTTATATTCTATACGAGTTTGGAATTTATGAGCCAATTTGGCAAGCCGCTTGGCTGTTTGATTTTCTTTGGGATTGGAGAGGGCCTGTGTGGCAAGGTTTGAATTTTTCCGGTAACCCCGTACAAAGGAGGTGCTGGCGAAATTTTCCGAAAATTTAAAGTGTTAGAAAATTTTCAGAATTTTTGAAAATTTTAGTTAGTCGAAATGAATAAATATTTTAGTCGATATTAATTGGTTCAGTTGAAATCAGAAATAAGGGGTAAACAAATCTTAGGAATTCCAATAGATAGGGTCGTCCTCTAACTTAGCAATTTCGAGGACGAAATTATTTTAAGTGGGGAAGAATGTAATGACACGCATTTTTAGAGATGGGATAATTAATTAATTTAATTATTTAATATCGTTATAGCGATATCGAGAACCATAATTAAATAATATTGAATATTTAATTAATATTTAAAATGAATAATAAATTATAAATATCGAAATAGTCAGAAATAGTAGAATTCACAATAGAGTGTGAATTTAATAGTATACGAGATGTGGTTGAGTTTCGATTCGAAATATAATAACGAATATATTCAATCGACGACGGTTTGAACGTATAATTATAATATAATTATAAACGAGCTCGAAATGGCGCTGCAGTTCGTAAATTGGCGATTCGAACTTCAACTGAATGTACAGGATTCATTTTAAGTCGGATTTCTGTGAAACAAGAAACGTGTGAAGCTGGTGGAGTATATTTTTCTGGTGGAAGAGAAAAATCGAGATTTCGTCGTGTAGATTTTTATGTATGTCCAAATCAAATTTCAGAAGAGTCGCTGTAGAGTTCCTTTATAATTTGCGACGCTTTATATACGTTATAAATGGATTTTCAATATAAACTGAATATCGAGATAATCTGAAATCTGAAATATCAAGCTGTAAATTCTGATATGATATTCTGAAGCTGTATGATATCATATGTGAAGATATGCGATAATATTAAATTATTAATATTTAAATTTATTTAAATATATTTATATATTTAAATGGGCTATTTAGAGCGTTAAAAATAGCCACTTTTGCAAACGAAGTCGGAATTCGACGAAACTAATTGCATTGGATCCGCAATGTCGAATAGTTGTTAGATTTCCAGTTTCGTGATTTTTGAAGTCAGTATGTGGCCGTACGGATTTTTAGAGTGAAAAACAGTCAGTATTTTGACAGTTAAAAATACGCTGTGTGGGCATATGGAGTCGGATTTCGACGAAACCAGTTTCGTTGGGACCGTAATGTCGAACTGTTGCTGCATGTTTAGTTTCATGATTTTTAGGTATCATGTGTGATCACACGGATTTTTAGAGTGCAGAAAACGAATATAAAACGATAAAATAAAATATCTCAACATTTCCTACGGACTAGAAATGGCCACCCAACACCGTGTACAGCCACACAAGAAGTCTTCCTCCCTTATAAAACAAAGGTGGCCGCCATCTTCAGCGGAAAGAAAATGGAAAACCAAATCCTCAACCAAATAAATCAAAACAAAGGGAAATAAAATCCTAAATTCCTCAAAACAAGTTGCTCGAGTAGTTTATGATGAGAGCTTTCCTCCTATACCAATTGTATTGGGTGTGCACTGAATTTCATTCGCTGGAAAACAACCTGACGTGTTTTAGGGTTCGACATCCTGGGTGATTTAGGCATCTATCTTCGAATAGGAGTTCAATTTGAGGTTCCTGGTGATGAATAGCATATCGGGGTGGAGTTTAGACGGATTCCAGTGAAATTTTGTTCGCATGTTTCTACAGGGTCCGTGGAAATTCATGGATGTCGGCTTTTCCTTGGTGAGTGCGAATTGGAGGAGAGTAGTATGAGGAGAAAGAGAAGATGAAGACGAGTTGAATGGTAAAGCTTTGGTTCGATTTAGGAAGGATTAGAGTTGCTGAGGTTCGAGAGTGGGATTTCGTGAAGGATCGGTTTCCTGTGTTTGAGTCTGGGGAAGAAGGACTTAAAGAGGAGGCGGGTTTGGGCTGTAAGGGTTATTGGGCCAACATGGTTTGAAAAGGGGTAAAGCCCAAATCAAAGTTTAATTAAGTTTTTATTTATTTAAATAATCGTATAGCTTATAATGTCTATAACTTATCCATACGAGGTCAGAATCGAGAACCGTAAGTTGCGTTAGGATCGTATGGACGGACACTACACCATGGAGCTGACTGGAAGTGAATCCGAGCTCGTCACAATTTATGGCGGAATAAATTGTCTGTCGTAATCAAAGAACGCAAACCGATTATTTAACGGTTAATGCGCCAATGTGAGTAAATCTCACTAACTCTGAACAGTTTATAATTTCATGTTGTATTTTTAGAACTGTTAGATATGGACTGATTGATTGTGTGTTGGCTGTTTGATTGAACTGCTAGTCAGTTAGTTAAATTTCTATATTGATTCTGTTTAACAAAATATATCATATGGAACTGAAAGTGATGTTATCTATACTGTCTAACATCTGTGATGCAGGGAAACAGGCTGGAGGAATCCGACTGGATTCCTCAACGGTTATTTTATTGTTTTTCATATATTTTGGATATATGATGTGAATTATAACCTGTTGTTGATTGTGTGTGTATGGACGATATTGAACATCGTGATTTGATATGATTGAATACCATGACATACCGGAATGTAGATAAAGGAGATTTTTCAAAGTGATATTGAAAAATAGAATATTTATAAAGTGGAATATTTATAAATAAGGAATGTTTATAAATTGGGATATTTATAAATAGGAGATATTCAAAAAGGAAATAATTTCAAACCATTTTCTTTTTGAATGGAAAGGCCTGTGTGGCGGGTTTGGGGATTTTCCCGATGCTCCCGATACAAAGGAGGTTATGGCAAATTTTCCCGGGAATTTAAGGAGTTAGAGTATTTCAAAAATAAATTTGAAAAGGAAATATTTGTAAACCATTTACAAATAGAATGGAAAAGGGAACATTATAAAAAGTAAATCATTTTTAAATTGTAGAACCGTTATTTAAAAGTAAATCTTTTCAAATGAGTAAAACGTTGTTAAAAAGGAAATTTTTATTAAGTGAATAAAGTTAATCGAATATAGACATTCGAAAGGAGTTAAACCGAATATGGTATTCGAAGGGAGTAAATCGAATATGGTATTCGAAGTTAGTTAATCGAATATGGTATTCGAAGTTAGTTAATCGAATATGGTATTCGAAGTTAGTTAATCGAATATAGACATTCGAAAGGAGTAATTAGTTAGAGTTAATTGATTGGAGTTAAAACGAACTAGAGTTAATCAAATATAGTTATTTGAGACAGAGTTAGTTAAACATAGTATTCAGGATAAGTTGCCATCTTGTACGACTGCAAGCGTAATTCGCAGGGCTGTAAATAGCCTACGGCGGTCGGATGTTTCCTGAGGGAATCAGGCGTAACCATTGTGATCGCTGCGATCTAGAGTCAAGCGAATGGAGTTAAATCGAATATTAGTTATTCGATATGAGTTATCAAGTCAAGATGATTGAGTCAAGTGATCAAGTTAAGATAATCGAGTTAAGTTAGCAAGTTAAGTTATCAAGTCAAGATGATTGAGTCAAGATAATCAAGTTAAGATAATCGAGTTAAGTTAGCAAGTTAAGTTATCAAGTCAAGATGATTGAGTCAAGATAATCAAGTTAAGATAATCGAGTTAAGCTAGCAAGTTAAGTTATCAAGTCAAGATGATTGAGTCAAGATAATCAAGTTAAGATAATCGAGTTAAGTTAGCAAGTTAAGTTATCAAGTCAAGATGATTGAGTCAAGTGATTAAGTTAAGATAATCGAGTTAAGTTAGCAAGTTGAGTTATCAAGTAAAGATGATTGAGTCAAGTGATCAAGTTAAGATAATCGAGTTAAGTTAGCAAGTTGAGTTATCAAGTCAAGATGATTGAGTCAAGATAATCAAGTTAAGATGATCGAGTTAAGTAAATAAGTTCAATTCGTCGAGTTAAATTTATCGATGTTAGTTTCATCGAAAGGAGTTATCGATGTTAGTTTCATCGAAGGGAGTTATCGATTATAGTTTAATCGAGGTGAGATTTTCAAATATGAGATATTTGAAAAGGAAGAGTTATCGAATATTAGTTATTCGAAGAGAGATTATCGAATATCGTTTATTCGAGAAGAAGTAAATCGAATAAAGGTTATTCGAAGAAGAATTAATCAAATAGAGATTTCTCGAAGAGAGTTAATCGGCAAATTCGATTATATCGAATTCGGGAAAGTACTTATACTTTCCAGTATTTAAATAGAGATTATTTATTTATAAATAAATAAGTGTTAGGTTAATTATTCACTAATAAGAATAAAAGTTATAATTAAAGTTAGATAATTCGAAAGTAGGGATATTAACGTTATCATTATAACCAATTTTTAAATATAGAAGTGGATTAGTAAAATTGAATCCGAGAAAGGCGTAAAGAAGTTGTTAAAGATTTAAAAGATAAACTTTGACCATTTCGAAGTTATAACGTTGTTCAGTTAAGGTCTGAGAGGTAATTATACCCCAACTTGAGTGACTTCCTTCTTAACTAAGAAATGGTAAGGTTTGATCGTAAAGGAGTTTTGGAAATGTTTTCCAAACGAGAATCAGAAATGTTTTCTGACAAAAGAAAATAAGAATTAAGAATATAGAGAAACAGGAGATAAGTAGATAAATGAACTAAAGAGATAAATGTTAAATGATGTTTGTTCGATATAATTTCCATCTGGGAATAATATCGTTGTTTGCACACTTGTTTTTCTTTGATGGTTAAATCACAGACTATCGAAGTTTTGACCATTTTAACGTTGTTAATATGGAGAGACCGGTTGGATTTTTATCCATAGAACCACTATGTATTGGCATAAGCGTCGCGAATCATATATGCCAAAGATAATTGAAGACGAAGTAAAATGCAAGGGCTATCCTGTTTACAAAATAGAGCCTTCGGTTTGTCCAGTCCCAGGGCAATTTGTATGGACGAAGGTCTGACTGAGTATATCCAATAGATCGCGTAAGTTGATCTGTTCAAACATATTCACGTTTGGTGGCGGAGGAATTCGTTTCTCTTAGCTGTATACCCGTGTTATTTTTGGATAAGTCAATTTGTGATTTGGCGGGTATGACGATGTGACATTTCTTAGTGAATGAAGATGGATGTCTGACATAGTATTTCCAGACGGTCACGTACATTGATTTCTTCAACCGTACCAAGAGTGGAAGCGGAGAAGGAAACTTCTTTTAGCTGACATGTAATGTATGGTTGTAGACGTCAATTAGTGATTTTCGATGGATCTGACAATGTGGCATTCGAAGTGAATCTGATGTGATGATAAAGCGTAGCTTCTAGCCTCATCAACCGGTAAATGACAGAAATCGGGCAGGCAGCATGGCTAAGTCGGTCGCACCGAAGTAGGGTGTATAATCACCTATCTAGAGAATATTCATTTGTTTCTTAAATCTATCAATGATGTCCCATATATATACGAGAACGGTTGCTGATCCCAACCGTTGGTGATGTACATTCGATACACTCAAGCGAAATAAGTGGTCGGTCATGTGTGGCTGAGTTACAAGATGTTCTTGTTGAACTCCAGTGTATCGTTCCTAGAGTACACTGATCGGAAGGTGATTCCATACCTTGTCATAGTTGGAAATCCATTACCCAATACGTGCTTGCGGTTTTGATTGTATACTATATATGTAGAACGTGAGATGAAAGCGTTTCTGCTAGTTGATATCTATTTGTACATAGACATTATTATAATATCAAAAGGTTTTTGATATAAAGATATTTTGGATTCTCATAAGGGAAAAACCCGTTCCGTTATGCGGCGTGGTCTTATGAGATATCGTTTACTTGTTCATATACCTGTTTTAAACTGTTTTACTCACACCAGTCCCATGACTGACCCGGAGTTTATTTGTTGTTTTCCCTAAACTCTTGGGTGCCTAAATTTGTACGGGCAGTCAAGTAGTCGGGTTTTACAGATATACTAGAAGAGCATGGAGCAGGAGGCTTCAAGATCATATAGCTATAGTTATTTCCGCTGTGTTGTAAGTGCTGTACTCTGATAAGTGCTATTGTATACATAACTGTTATATTTCAAAGTTATGTTATCTATTATATGTTATTCGTTCCGCTGTGAGGTTCGTGTTACTCTGATGTTATGTTCTTCTTCTTCTTCTATTCTAAGTTTCTATCGTATCTTTTCTCACCTTCTAATTTCTTTCATTAACTATTCGGTTATTTTCGATCCTTGGATGTTCGATATGTGTTGTATATCGGATAACCAAGATCGCATTTTTCCGGGTCGTTACAGTTGGTATCAGAGCTTAAATTAAGTTTTACCTTGGCTCTGTGGCGTGACTCGGTAGAGATAGGGTTAGTAATACCCTAGATTGAGTTTGAGTGTATATATACGAGTGCGTATTTGTATTTGATGTAAAAATGGTTTTATATTGTGGGGATTCATTGGCTGAGTTGTTTATGAGTTCTGGTCGATCAGTTTGATCCACTGTATCGGTAGGAGTAAATAAACACTTGAATACGATGGACCGACACAGTATGGATATGTAATATATTATCATATATAGGATATATTTGTTGCTATTATAATCGAGTAAGATTATAACAAGTGAAATGGTTATATATAACAAATCAGAATTCATATAAGTAAAGTATATAAAATAAGATGAATTAAATTTGAATTTAAATCAGATTTGGAATTAAAATAAGGAAATTTTAAGTTCCTGGGAGATTTTGAAATGTTTTCAAAATGGATGTATTTAGTAAGGGTTTTGAAATGATATAGTATTGAAATCACTTGGGTCGCTGGAAAATAATTCCGATGATGACTGCGCGCAGTATCATCGGTGTGATTTTCGAGTTCTAAGTGGTGGATTACTACCAGAGATTTTGATGTGAATTGTTTTGAGAAAACAAGTTGTTTAGAAATTCAAATGTTTTGAATTGGTATTGTTATTTCAAATTGATTTAAAAGAAACCCAGGAATTTAAGTTATGGAATTAGAATTTAACTTATGAAGTTAATGAGATTGAGATGGTAAAAATTGAATAAATAAATTGGAATTTAACTTGAACCAAGTTAAATAAAACTTGATTTGATTATAGAATAATCTAGGATAGAATTGAATTGATGAGTTAAGAGTTGAAATCGAGAATGGAACTCGAGTTGAAATAGAATCCGACTTAGGTATAAGCTAATGATTTGGTTTTGAGAATGAACTGATTGGAGATCAAGTTGGTAATGCATTGTTATATGCAGAAGTGGTAACGCATAGCAGGGATACAGCGATATGCCCGACAAAAAGGTACAAGTTTATATTCTATATGAGTTTGGAATTTATGAGCCGATTTGGCAAGCCGCTTGGCTGTTTGATTTTCTTTGGGATTGGAGAGGGCCTGTGTGGCAAGGTTTGAATTTTTCCGGTAACCCCGTACAAAGGAGGTGCTGGCGAAATTTTCCGAAAATTTAAAGTGTTAGAAAATTTTCAGAATTTTTGAAAATTTAGTTAGTCGAAATGAATAAATATTTTAGTCGATATTAATTGGTTCAGTTGAAATCAGAAATAAGGGGTAAACAAATCTTAGGAATTCCAATAGATAGGGTCGTCCTCTAACTTAGCAATTTCGAGGACGAAATTATTTTAAGTGGGGAAGAATGTAATGACCCGCATTTTTAGAGATGGGATAATTAATTAATTTAATTATTTAATATCGTTATAGCGATATCGAGAACCATAATTAAATAATATTGAATATTTAATTAATATTTAAAATGAATAATAAATTATAAATATCGAAATAGTCAGAAATAGTAGAATTCACAATAGAGTGTGAATTGAATAGTATACGAGATGTGGTTGAGTTTCGATTCGAAATATAATAACGAATATATTCAATCGACGACGGTTTGAACGTATAATTATAATATAATTATAAACGAGCTCGAAATGGCGCTGCAGTTCGTAAATTGGCGATTCGAACTTCAACTGAATGTACAGGATTCATTTTAAGTCGGATTTCTGTGAAACAAGAAACGTGTGAAGCTGGTGGAGTATATTTTTCTGGTGGAAGAGAAAAATCGAGATTTCGTCGTGTAGATTTTTATGTATGTCCAAATCAAATTTCAGAAGAGTCGCTGTAGAGTTCCTTTATAATTTGCGACGCTTTATATACGTTATAAATGGATTTTCAATATAAACTGAATATCGAGATAATCTGAAATCTGAAATATCAAGCTGTAAATTCTGATATGATATTCTGAAGCTGTATGATATCATATGTGAAGATATGCGATAATATTAAATTATTAATATTTAAATTTATTCAAATATATTTATATATTTAAATGGGCTATTCAGAGCGTTAAAAATAGCCACTTTTGCAAACGAAGTCGGAATTCGACGAAACTAATTGCATTGGATCCGCAATGTCGAATAGTTGTTAGATTTCCAGTTTCGTGATTTTTGAAGTCAGTATGTGGCCGTACGGATTTTTAGAGTGAAAAACAGTCAGTATTTTGACAGTTAAAAATACGCTGTGTGGGCATATGGAGTCGGATTTCGACGAAACCAGTTTCGTTGGGACCGTAATGTCGAACTGTTGCTGCATGTTTAGTTTCATGATTTTTAGGTATCATGTGTGATCACACGGATTTTTAGAGTGCAGAAAACGAATATAAAACGATAAAATAAAATATCTCAACATTTCCTAAGGACTAGAAATGGCCACCCAACACCTTGTACAGCCACACAAGAAGTCTTCCTCCCTTATTAAACAAAGGTGGCCGCCATCTTCAGCGGAAAGAAAATGGAAAACCAAATCCTCAACCAAATAAATCAAAACAAAGGGAAATAAAATCCTAAATTCCTCAAAACAAGTTGCTCGAGTAGTTTATGACGAGAGCTTTCCTCCTATACCGATTGTATTGGGTGTGCACTGAATTTCATTCGCTGGAAAACAACCTGACGTGTTTTAGGGTTCGACATCCTGGGTGATTTAGGCATCTATCTTCGAATAGGAGTTCAATTTGAGGTTCCTGGTGATGAATAGCATGTCGGGGTGGAGTTTGGACGGATTCCAGTGAAATTTTGTTCGCATGTTTCTACAGGGTCCGTGGAAATTCATGGATGTCGGCTTTTCCTTGGTGAGTGCGAATTGGAGGAGAGTAGTATGAGGAGAAAGAGAAGATGAAGACGAGTTGAATGGTAAAGCTTTGGTTCGATTTAGGAAGGATTAGAGTTGCTGAGGTTCGAGAGTGGGATTTCGTGAAGGATCGGTTTCCTGTGTTTGAGTCTGGGGAAGAAGGACTTAAAGAGGAGGCGGGTTTGGGCTGTAAGGGTTATTGGGCCAACATGGTTTGAAAAGGGGTAAAGCCCAAATCAAAGTTTAATTAAGTTTTTATTTATTTAAATAATCGTATAGCTTATAATGTCTATAACTTATCCATACGAGGTCAGAATCGAGAACCGTAAGTTGCGTTAGGATCGTATGGACGGACACTACACCATGGAGCTGACTGGAAGTGAATCCGAGCTCGTCACAATTTATGGCGGAATAAATTGTCTGTCGTAATCAAAGAACGCAAACCGATTATTTAACGGTTAATGCGCCAATGTGAGTAAATCTCACTAACTCTGAACAGTTTATAATTTCATGTTGTATTTTTAGAACTTTTAGATATGGACTGATTGATTGTGTGTTGGCTGTTTGATTGAACTGCTAGTCAGTTAGTTAAATTTCTATATTGATTCTGTTTAACAGAATATATCATATGGAACTGAAAGTGATGTTATCTATACTGTCTAACATCTGTGATGCAGGGAAACAGGCTGGAGGAATCCGACTGGATACCTCAACGGTTATTTTATTGTTTTTCATATATTTTGGATATATGATGTGAATTATAACCTGTTGTTGATTGTGTGTGTATGGACGATATTGAACATCGTGATTTGATATGATTGAATACCATGACATACCGGAATGTAGATAAAGGAGATTTTTCAAAGTGATATTGAAAAATAGAATATTTATAAAGTGGAATATTTATAAATAAGGAATGTTTATAAATTGGGATATTTATAAATAGGAGATATTCAAAAAGGAAATAATTTCAAACCATTTTCTTTTTGAATGGAAAGGCCTGTGTGGCGGGTTTGGGGATTTTCCCGATGCTCCCGATACAAAGGAGGTTATGGCAAATTTTCCCGGGAATTTAAGGAGTTAGAGAATTTCAAAAATAAATTTGAAAAGGAAATATTTGTAAACCATTTACAAATAGAATGGAAAAGGGAACATTATAAAAAGGAAATCATTTTTAAATTGTAGAACCGTTATTTAAAAGTAAATCTTTTCAAATGAGTAAAACGTTGTTAAAAAGGAAATTTTTATAAAGTGAATAAAGTTAATCGAATATAGACATTCGAAAGGAGTTAAATCGAACATGGTATTCGAAGGGAGTAAATCGAATATGGTATTCGAAGTTAGTTAATCGAATATGGTATTCGAAGTTAGTTAATCGAATATAGACATTCGAAAGGAGTAATTAGTTAGAGTTAATTGATTGGAGTTAAAACGAACTAGAGTTAATCAAATATAGTTATTTGAGACAGATTTAGTTAAACATAGTATTCAGGATAAGTTGCCATCTTGTACGACTGCTAGCGTAATTCGCAGGGCTGTAAATAGCCTACGGCGGTCGGATGTTTCCTGAGGGAATCAGGCGTAACCATTGTGATCGCTGCGATCTAGAGTCAAGCGAATGGAGTTAAATCGAATATTAGTTATTCGATATGAGTTCTCAAGTCAAGATGATTGAGTCAAGTGATCAAGTTAAGATAATCGAGTTTAGTTAGCAAGTTAAGTTATCAAGTCAAGATGATTGAGTCAAGATAATCAAGTTAAGATAATCGAGTTAAGTTAGCAAGTTAAGTTATCAAGTCAAGATGATTGAGTCAAGATAATCAAGTTAAGATAATCGAGTTAAGTTAGCAAGTTAAGTTATCAAGTCAAGATGATTGAGTCAAGATAACCAAGTTAAGATAATCGAGTTAAGTTAGCAAGTTAAGTTATCAAGTCAAGATGATTGAGTCAAGTGATCAAGTTAAGATAATCGAGTTAAGTTAGCAAGTTGAGTTATCAAGTAAAGATGATTGAGTCAAGTGATGAAGTTAAGATAATCGAGTTAAGTTAGCAAGTTGAGTTATCAAGTCAAGATGATTGAGTCAAGATAATCAAGTTAAGATGATCGAGTTAAGTAAATAAGTTCAGTTCGTCGAGTTAAATTTATCGATGTTAGTTTCATCGAAAGGAGTTATCGATGTTAGTTTCATCGAAGGGAGTTATCGATTATAGTTTAATCGAGGTGAGATTTTCAAATATGAGATATTTGAAAAGGAAGAGTTATCGAATATTAGTTATTCGAAGAGAGATTATCGAATATCGTTTATTCGAGAAGAAGTAAATCGAATAAAGGTTATTCGAAGAAGAATTAATCAAATAGAGATTTCTCGAAGGGAGTTAATCGGCAAATTCGATTATATCGAATTCGGGAAAGTACTTATACTTTCCAGTATTTAAATAGAGATTATTTATTTATAAATAAATAAGTGTTAGGTTAATTATTCACTAATAAGAATAAAAGTTATAATTAAAGTTAGATAATTCGAAAGTAGGGATATTAACGTTATCATTATAACCAATTTTTAAATATAGAAGTGGATTAGTAAAATTGAATCCGAGAAAGGCGTAAAGAAGTTGTTAAAGATTTAAAAGATAAACTTTGACCATTTCGAAGTTATAACGTTGTTCAGTTAAGGTCTGAGAGGTAATTATACCCCAACTTGAGTGACTTCCTTCTTAACTAAGAAATGGTAAGGTTTGATCGTAAAGGAGTTTTGGAAATGTTTTCCAAACAAGAATCAGAAATGTTTTCTGACAAAAGAAAATAAGAATTAAGAATATAGAGAAACAGGAGATAAGTAGATAAATGAACTAAAGAGATAAATGTTAAATGAAGTTTGTTCGATATAATTTCCATCTGGGAATAATATCGTTGTTTGCACACTTGTTTTTCTTTGATGGTTAAATCACAGACTATCGAAGTTTTGACCATTTTAACGTTGTTAATATGGAGAGACCGGTTGGATTTTTATCCATAGAACCACTCTGTATTGGCATAAGCGTCGCGAATCATATATGCCAAAGATAATTGAAGACGAAGTAAAATGCAAGGGCTATCCTGTTTACAGAATAGAGCCTTCGGTTTGTCCAGTCCCAGGGCAATTTGTATGGACGAAGGTCTGACAGAGTATATCCAATAGATCGCGTAAGTTGATCTGCTCAAACATATTCACGTTTGGTGGCGGAGGAATTCGTTTCTCTTAGCTGTATACCCGTGTTATTTTTGGATAAGTCAATTTGTGATTTGGCAGGTATGACGATGTGACATTTCTAAGTGAATGAAGATGGATGTCTGACATAGTATTTCCAGACGGTCACGTACATTGATTTCTTCAACCGTACCAAGAGTGGAAGCGGAGAAGGAAACTTCTTTTAGCTGACACGTAATGTATGGTTGTAGACGTCAATTAGTGATTTTCGATGGATCTGACACTGTGACATTCGAAGTGAATCTGATGTGATGATAAAGCGTAGCTTCTAGCCTCATCAACCGGTAAATGACAGAAATCGGGCAGGCAGCATGGCTAAGTCGGTCGCACCGAAGTAGGGTGTATAATCACCTATCTAGAGAATATTCATTTGTTTCTTAAATCTATCAATGCTGTCCCATATATATACGAGAACGGTTGCTGATCCCAACCGTTGGTGATGTACATTCGATACACTCAAGCGAAATGAGTGGTCGGTCATGTGTGGCTGAGTTACAAGATGTTCTTGTTGAACTCCAGTGTATCGTTCCTAGAGTACACTAATCGGAAGGTGATTCCATACCTTGTCATAGTAGGAAATCCATTACCCAATACGTGCTTGCGGTTTTGATTGTATACTATATATGTAGAACGTGAGATGAAAGCGTTTCTGCTAGTTGATATCTATTTGTACATAGACATTATTATAATATCAAAAGGTTTTTGATATAAAGATATTTTGGATTCTCATAAGGGAAAAACCCGTTCCGTTATGCGGCGTGGTCTTATGAGATATCGTTTACTTGTTCATATACCTGTTTTAAACTGTTTTACTCACACCAGTACCATGACTGACCCGGAGTTTATTTGTTGTTTTCCCTAAACTCTTGGGTGCCTAAATTTGTACGGGCAGTCAAGTAGTCGGGTTTTACAGATATACAGGAAGAGCATGGAGCAGGAGGCTTCAAGATCATATAGCTATAGTTATTTCCGCTGTGTTGTAAGTGCTGTACTCTGATAAGTGCTATTGTATACATAACTGTTATATTTCAAAGTTATGTTATCTATTATATGTTATTCGTTCCGCTGTGAGGTTCGTGTTACTCTGATGTTATGTTCTTCTTCTTCTTCTATTCTAAGTTTCTATCTTATCTATTCTCACCTTCTAATTTCTTTCATTAACTATTCGGTTATTTTCGATCCTTGGATGTTCGATATGTGTTGTATATCGGATAACCAAGATCGCATTTTTCCGGGTCGTTACACTTTCGAGTCCATTAACGCAACCACCCACTCTTCCTTTGCCGAAGTTCACCGCAGATGATGCCCCCCACTTTTTTTACACTGCCGACACACCTCTCCGTCCTCTCTGTCTGCGTCTCTAGGCCTCACGCTACAGTCATTAAGTAGCGAAATATATACTATTATATATATATTTTTTTATTTTTATTTTTAGAAGGAGGAACGATGAGCTGAAGCCTGAAAATGAAGGGCGAGGTCACGTTGCTTTTATTTTGGTCCAGCGTGAGCATTAGTTTTACTTTTATAGAGAGGAAGACTTGAACTTGGTGGTACACGTAGTGTATAAGGAATCACTCATATTCGTGGTTAATTTGTTAAAAACGTAGTGTCTAAGGGAAAAAAATACAGGTACTTAATACACCATGTTGCCTAAGGAAAACGTACACAGGGTAGGTGGGTTTCTTATGTTTTGAAGACCCCAACGTAAGTCATTATGATACCATACGTTGCAGGTTAAGGTGGATACGTTCAACTAAGGGATACCATATGTTTTGTTTTGTTAGTTTGTTTTTAAGTTTATATATACCCCGATGTATCAAATTACATTATGTAAGGACTTCTACGGACTGAAATAAAAATACCGTCGATTTGAGCAACACGTCACGATCCCAAAAATATAATGATACCGGTAGATTAACTCATATTTTGAAACTTCAAAATGTTGATTTTAGGGTGCGAAATACTTCAAAAAAAAGTTGCTTATTAAATTAATTAAAAATTACAGTAAAATTCTAGAAATTAAATTATCACTATGTCTCTAAAGAACCTTATCTAAATTCAAAAACAATCTCTAGTTATATCGAATAAACCGATATGGTCGATAAACGATTCTATAGCGACTATTCTGAAATTTGATTTGGACATATCTCAAAATCTATCCGACGAAATCCTGATTTTTCTCTTCTACTAGAAAGATATACTCCACCAGCTCCACACGTTCCTTGTTTCACAGAAATCCCGCTTAAAACGAATCCTGTACATTCAGTTGAAGTTCGAATCGCCAATTTACGAACTGCAGCGCCATTTCGAGCTCGTTTATAATTATATTATAAACTATACGTTCAATTGTCGACGATTGAATATATTCGTTATTCAAATTCAATTCCAAGCTGAATTAAATATCACAGATGATCCAGTTCACACCATATCGCCATTTCTGATTATTTCAGAATTAAATATGTTATTTAATTTATTATTTTAAATTAAATATTCATCATTATTTAATTCCACGACCATTAAATTCACTAACCCACCATTGATATAATTAAATAAATTAATCATAATACCCCTGCCAATGCGGGTCATTACAATCTTCCCCACTTAAAATAATTTCGTTCTCGAAATTGCTAAAAGGTATAGGGCGACCCTATCGACTGGTTAGAACATATTTGTTCACTTCTGAACTTTAGTTTCAAATGAACCAATTTAATTTCAATTAAATTATTAATTAATTCTTATCAACGAAAATTTTCAAAGATCTTAAAAATTCTCTAACTCAACCTTTCGAAAATTTTTGCCAGCACCTCCTTTTGTACTGGTCAATAGGTCAAACTCCAACTCTCCTCTCTGGGCCATCTCCATCCCAAAAGAAAATCAAACAGCCAAGCGACTTGCCAATTCGGCTCATAAATCCCATACCATATGAAATATAAACTTGTACCTTTTTTTCGGGCATATCATTTTATCCCTTCCACCTGTTATCACTTCAGCGGATACAAGGATCATTCCAATCAAATCCCCATCTGCTTTTATCCACGACACAACCATTTGCTTTTTTTTTTTTACCAAGCCAAATTTTCATTTCAACTCGAGTTTCTTCTCGATTCCCAACTCTTAACTTGATTATCACATTACACTTCAAATGTGAATCTCACAATCCAATTTGTCTTGATATCATTCTAATTCAATCTCAGTTACCACTTTACTGGCTTTACTTTAATTCAAATTTTCTTTCACAAATTTATGTTAAATTTGTTTTTAATTCAATTAGTCTTTCCCAGGGAGTTTTCAAACAGTTTACTCTTTTCAAAAATCAAATTTTCCTTTTTGAAATTCAACTGAGCCCATGATCAATATTCCATTTGTTAAATCACTTCCCTATTTCTTTATCAATATTTGTTAACCAAATATTTTCAATAACCATATTGGCCTTTTATGTTATTGGGAAAACATTTCGGAATATCGCCTTCCTTTATTTTCTAATTTCAATAACCTTTAAAATCCTATTTTTAATTGGAAAATACTCCAATTACTTATCTCTTTTCCGATCTCGTTTATTTCTATACTTAGGAAATATTCTTTATTCTATTTCCAGGTTTACACTTATTTGGGTTAAAACGGATGTCGTGTAAAACATCGTTACGACAATCCAAATACTATATTCAACTAACTCTTATTCAACATTGATCTTCGAGCCTGAAATCTTACTATTTATTTGTTAATAATGAAATCAGTCAAGTTGGGGTATAACTACCTCTCAGACCTTGACTGCATAACATTTATAACGTCAAAACAGATATGACTACTTACTCGAATAATCAATACCACACAACTACTGATTTACTTTTAAACACATATATGCTTCCTCTTTCTATCCTAACTAGATTTTATTCTAGACTTCCTTTTTGATTTTACTATTCTATTTTTAAGTTCGTTTTCTTATCGACTTCTATATATATATCGATACGTTGATTTCTAACTATCAGATTATCTTAAAAATGTTCTAACTTCTTAAATTCTCGGAAAAATTCGCCATAACCTCCTTTGTACTAGGAGCATCGGGAAAATACCCAAACTGCCACACAGGCCTTCTCCAATCAAAAAGAAAAAGAAAAGCCAAGCGGCTAGCCGATACGGCGCATAAAATCTCATATGTGAATTAAATACATACCTTTCCGTCGAGCATTCTATTTATATACCTTCATACCTTATCCATACATATATCATATATATCCATACCTTCCTAATTCGTTCCAACTTAATCCAATCGTTTTAACTTAGTCCGTTAAGTGATTTTCAAATTACTGGTTTTCCCATTTCACCTTCATATTTGAGTATAACATGTTCAAATATATTTTAACTTGTTTATCAACTAATTGAATTCCATTTCAATTTTATGTTCTATATTCGATTTCGAATACCCATTTACAGATCCAATCCACCTTTCAAAGTTCAACTTCAAAACTCGATTAACTAATTCCTCTCGCCTTAGTTAATTCTATTCAATTTCTATATTTGAATTTCGTTTCAATTTCCTTATTCAAATTCTATATTTGAATTTCATTTCAATTCTATATGAATCTTCTATATTCAAATTTCAAATTCAATTCTATTTGAATCTGCTTTATCCAAATTTCATTTTCACTTCTATTTGAATTTTCCTAATTCAAATTCTATTTGAATTTCATATATTTAAACTCCTTTAAGTTTCTATATTCAATTTGAATTACAAATATTCAAATTCCTTTTTAAATCCTTTATTCAATTTCTATGTCACTTCTCTTATTCAAATACTATTCGATTTTTTTCTTATGTCAAATTCTATTTGATTTCTCATATGTCAAATTCTATTTGATTTCTATATTCGAATTTCCTCTTTTCAAATTCTATATCTGAATTGATATATTAAAACTCTATGTCAATTCCATTGAATTTCATATATTCAAACTCCTTTTGAATTTCTATATTCGAATCCTATTATTACTCTATATGAATTCTATATTCAATTTTCCATTATTTAAATCTTATTTATTCAAATCTCATTTGAATTTCTATATTCAAATCCCCTTTGAATTTTCTATGTTCAAATCCCCTTTGAATTTTCTATGTCCAATTCTATGTTTGAACTTCCTTTATTCAAATTCCTTTAAATAAGTCTTGATTTCAATTCCTTTTGAAATCGATATTTCTACCTTTGGAAGATAGATTTTCCTTTCAATTTCACACTTGTATTTTATTTCTGAATTATCCAATGATAATTCTTTTCACTTCATTTATAAACTTTGTTTATAAAAGAACTATTTATAAACTTCGTTTATAAAGGAACTTATCGTTTTATTTCTTTTAAAACAAGTTAATATTTCAAATCTATTTCAAAATTCAACTTCTATATTATAAATCCCATTTTGAAATTCAACACACTTGTCTTTCCCAAAACAAATTCAAAACAGTATCTTTGGTAGTAATTCGTCACTTACAACTCGAAAATGAATACTGATGATGCAGCTGTCATCATCAGAATCTATTTTCCAGCGATCGAAGTGAGTTCAATACTATAAAACCATTTCTAAACATTTCAACTTTGAAATTCATTTCAAAATATAAATCACACTGCTTGTAAAACAATTTAAAATCTCCCAGGATCTTAAATTTTTCTTATTTTTAATCCATATCCATTTACAAACACTTATCCCATTCTCTAGAGTTTTAACTCTATTTCTGGTTTAAATTTTAGATTTAACTCATCTGATTTCACGTATTTCACTTATATGATTCTGATTGGTTATTTACATAACCATTTAATTTATAATCTTACTCGGTTTTAATAACAACCAATATATCCCATATATTCAAAATATACGTTGGGTAAACTATTTTCAATTACCCTCTTTCAAAACATACCACGATGGTTCATCGTATTCGAGTGTTTAGTAACTCCTACCGATACAGTGGATCAAACTGATCGACCAGAATCCATAAACAACTCAACCAATGAATCTCCACAATATAAAACCATTTTTATATCAATTACAAATACGTTCACTCGTATATATACACTCAATCTCAGTCTAGGGTATTACTAAACCTATCTCTACCGAGTCACGCCACAGAGCCAAGTAATTCTTAACTTAAGCTCTGATACCAACTGTAACGACCCGGATTTTGAGCGACTTTGGTTATCGACAAAAGCTCGATGTCGATAACCAAAACGTCGAAAAATCCTGGTAATTAGTAAAAGAAATTAGAGGGTGATGAAAGATAAGATAGAAACTTAGAATAGAAGAAGAAGAAGACAACATCAGAGTAACACGAACCTCACAGCGGAACGAATAACATATAATATATATAACATAACTTGAAATATACATTTGTACTTGCATATACATATCATTATCAAAGTACAGCACTTACAACACAGCGGAAAAACTATAGCTATATGATCCTGAAGCCTCCTGCTCAAGCTCTTCAATGTATCTGTAAAATCCCGACTACTTGACTGCCCATACAAATTTAGGCACCCAAGAGTTTAGGGAAAACAACAAAGTAAACTCCGGGTCAGTCATAGGACTGGTATGAGTAAAACAGTTTAAAAACAGTTCGAACAAGTAAATGATATCTCATAAGACCACGCCGCATAACGGAACGGGTTTTTCCCTTATGAGAATCCAAAATATCTTTATATCAAAAACCTTTTGATATTATAATAATGTCTATCAACCACAGTATATATATAATCATCTAGCAGAAACGCTTTCATCTCACGTTCTACATATATAGTATACAATCAAAACCGCAAGCACGTATTGGGTAATGGACTTCCAACTATGACAAGGTATGGATCCACCTTTCGCTAATGTACCTCTAGAGAGGAATACACTGGGTTCAACAAGAACATCTTGCAACCCGGCCACACATGACCGACCACTCATTTCGCTTGAGTGTATCGAATGTATACCACCAATAGTTGGGATCAGCAACCGTTTCCCGAATGGGACAGCATCAACAATAGATTTTTTTAGAAATGAATGAAACTCTAGATCAGGTGATTATACACTCTACTTCGGTGCGACCGACTTAGCCATGCTGCCTGCCCGATTTCTGTCATTTACCTGATGATGAGGCTAGAAGCTACGCTTTATCATCACATCAGATTCACTTTGAATGTCACATCATCAAATCCATCCAATCACCGATTGATGTCCTTAACCATACATTATGTGTTAGCTAAGAGAAGTTTCCTTCTCCGCTTCCACTCTTGGTACAGTTGGAGGAATCAGTATACGTGATCGTCTGGACATACTCTGTCAGACATCTGTCAATACAAGTCATCCAGGAACAGGATGAACCGAAGGCACTATTCTGTAAACAGGATAGCCCTTGCATAACTCCGTCTTCAATTTCCTTTGGCATATATGATTCGCAACGGTTATGCCAATACAGAGTGGTTCTTCGGATAATAATCCAACCGGTCTCTCCATATTAACAACGTTAAAATGGTCAAAACTTCGATAGTCTGTGATTTAACTATCGAATAAAAATAGGTGTGCAAACAATGATATTATTTCAAATGGAAATTATATCGATCAAACATCATTCAACATTCATCTCTTTAGTTCATTAATTTACTTATCTCATGTTTCCCTACGTTCAATATTCCTTATTTTCTAAATTGGGAAAATATATGTTATTACCATTGGAAAACATTTCCATTTCTTTGTTTCTTTATTAGAAAACATTTCTGGTTTCTTATTTGGAAAACATTTCCAAAGCTTCTTCATTGGACTTAGACAGATGTTTAAACAAACATTGCTATGCCAACCCGAACCATTTCCTTTACTGCCGAACATTAACTATTCCTTAGTTAAAACGAAGCCAATCAAGTTGGGGTAGAACTACCTCTCAGACCTTAACTGAACAACATTTCTAACTTTGAAATAGTCAAAGTTCACTTTATATCCCTTTTACAAACTTCCTTACTTAACCCTCTTCGAATAGCTATATTCGATTGACTCTTTTCACTTAACTCTATTCGATTAACCCTTATCAATTAACTCTATTGGACTAACACTATTGGATTACTCATTTCACTTAACTCCCTTCGAATAAACTGTATTCGATAACTCCTTTTACTTTAACTCTAATCGATTAACTAACATCGATTAACTCCTTTTAACTTTATTCTCTAATCGATTAACTAACATCGATTAACTTCTTTTACTTTTACTCTAATCGATTAACTAACATCGATAAATTCCTTTGCATTACTCTAATCGATTAAACTAACATCGATAAATTCCTTTGCATTACTCTAATCGATTAAACTAACATCGATTAGTTCCTTTCACTTTAACTCTAATCGATTAAACTAACATCGATTAGTTCCTTTCACTTTAACACTAATCGATTAACTAACATCGATTAACTCCTTTTACTTTAACACTAATCGATTAACTAACATCGATTAACTTCTTTTACTTTAACACTAATCGATTAACTAACATCGATTAACTTCTTTTACTTTAACACTAATCGATTAACTAACATCGATTAACTTCTTTTACTTTAACACTAATCGATTAACTAACATCGATTAACTTCTTTTACTTTAACACTAATCGATTAACTAACATCGATTAACTCCTTTATTCTATTCGAATAAACTATTCATTTATAAAGATTTACTTTTAGTAACAGTTCTTCACTTTACAAATGATTTCCTTTTTTTTTTAAACTCTATTCGTTTTTTTTAAAAACATTTTTCCCTTTTATTTACTTTCGGAATATTCCCTTTTATAAAATCTGTTGATTTTATAAAATCCCTTTATTTCAATATACATTGAAATAATTCTCTTTACATCCCAGGGTCTTTTATGATATTTAAAATATCGAATAAAAATGATCAACATCATTCCAACACCCATAATCCATAACAGATTATATAACACATCATATATCACAATATATGAAAACAGTAAAATAAATATTGAGAAATCCAGTTGGATTCCTCCTACCTGTTTCCCTGCATCACAGATGTTAAACAATATAGATAACATCACTTTCAGTTCTATATGATACATTCTGTTAAACAGAATCAATATAGAAATTCAACTAACTGACTAGCAGTTCAATCAAACAATCAACACACAGTAAATCAGACAATTCCTAACAGTTCTAAAAACACAACATGAAATTATAAACTGTTCAGAGTTAGTGAGATTTACTCACTTTGGCACGTTAACCGTTAAATAACGGTTTGCGTTATTTGACTCAGTTGGACTATTTATTTCGCCATAAATTGTAATGAGCTCGGATTCACTCCCGGTCAGCTCCATTGTGTAGCCACCGTCCATATGATCCTGTCGGATCTTGTTTTGCTCAATTCTGATATCGTATGGATACGTTACGATAATAACAAGTTAATACGGTATAAATTTATATTTTAAACTTAATAGTACAAATCTATATTGGGCCTCACCCTTGTCTTCACAGCCCATTACCATATCCAGGCCCGCACTCTTTTAAAACCCGGTACCCTTTTCTTCTCCTTACTGAAATACGACAGCTCCAGACTTTAAAACCCATGCCATTTGATCCCTTCACCCTTGTGCTCCTGTAGTCCCCTTCTTCTAAAAATCATACTGCTCCTGTTCTTTATCCTCCTCACCACCACATATACCCTGCGCCTTCCTCCCGAATCACATCAGGACTTGCAAAATAATTCACCATCCGCTCCAGATTTACTTCCTCCCCAACAAAACATGCCACCTCAGTATGTATTAAACACCATAACCGAAATCTCCTCACACCACAAAATCACCTTCATTCTACCATGAAGTACACGTTCCCAGCCTTCAAAGGAAAGCCAGCGAACCCCACCTCTCCTATGTAATGAACTCTGCACCATATTTCTTCTATACACCTCCCATTAACTCGAACAAACTTGTCGTCCCCCTTTCCTCCCACTCTAACGCCTCCAGATGACATCCGAGCTTTCCTCATTCCACGTCCTACATGTATCGTGACCAAAACCCCTCAGAAAACATGCGAGTTCCAATTTCCGATCCTTTCGAGTCCATTAATGCAACCACCCACTCTTCCTTTGCCGAAGTTCACCGCAGATGACGCCCCCCCTTTTTTTACGCTGCTGACACACCTCTCCGTCTTCTCTGTCTGCGTCTCTAGGCCTCACGCTACAGTCATTAAGTAGCGAAATATATACTATTATATATATATTTTTTTCTATTTTTATTTTTAGAAGGAGGAACGATGAGCTAAAGCCAGAAAATGAAGGACGAGGTCACGTTGCTTTTATTTTGGTCCAGCGTGAGCATTAGTTTTACTTTTATAGAGAGGAAGACTTAAACTTGGTGGTACCCGTAGTGTATAAGGAATCCACTCATATTCGTGGTTAATTTGTTAAAAACGTAGTGTCTAAGGGAAAAAAAATACAGGTACTTAATACACCACGTTGCCTAAGGAAAACGTACAGAGGGTAGGTGGGTTTCTTATGTTTTGAAGACCCCAACGTAAGTCATTATGATACCATACGTTGCAGGTTAAGGTGGATACGTTCAACTAAGGGATACCATATGTTTTGTTTTGTTAGTTTGTTTTTAAGTTTATATATACCCCGATGTATCAAATTACATTATGTAAGGACTTCTACGGACTTAAATAAAAATACCGTCGATTTGAGCAACGTGTCACGATCCCAAATATATAATGATACCGGTAGATTAACTCATATTTTGAAACTTCAAAATGTTGATTTCAGGGTGCGAAATACTTCAAAAAAAAAGTTGCTTATTAAATTAATTAAAAATTACAGTAAAATTCTAGAAATTAAATTGTCACTATGTCTCTAAAGAACCTTATCTAAATTCAAAAACGATCTCTAGTTATATCGAATAAACCGATATGGTCGATAAACGATTCTATAGCGACTATTCTGAAATTTGATTTGGACATATCTCAAAATCTATCCGACGAAATCCAGATTTTCCTCTTCTACTAGAAAGATATACTCCACCAGCTCCACACGTTTCTTGTTGCACAGAAATTCCGCTTAAAACAAATCCTGTACATTCAGTTGAAGTTCGAATCGCCAATTTACGAACTACAGCGCCATTTCGAGCTCGTTTATAATTATATTATAAACTATACGTTCAATTGTCGACGATTGAATATATTCGTTATTCAAATTCAATTCCAAGCTGAATTAAATATCACAGATGATCCAGTTCACACCATATCGCCATTTCTGATTATTTCAGAATTAAATATATTATTTAATTTATTATTTTAAATTAAATATTCATCATTATTTGATTCCACGACCATTAAATTCACTAACCCACCATTGATATAATTAAATAAATTAATCATAATACCCCTGCCAATGCGGGTCATTACATGAAGTTTGGAGATCTCCACATCGTATGGATGATTATTGATCTCTAGATTGGGTTGTACACCCAAGACAAGGTAATAAGTGGTGATCGTTCAGACGTACTTCCAGATCGACGGATATGCGAGGACCTCTGTACTTTATTGGACATATTGGACGAGGAATAAGGTGTCTCAGGTTTCGTTCAGACCCAGAAAGGACTTGTAAATGGTCGTATGTCTGACATTGGATTTTATTCTGTGTTTATTGACTTCTATTAAATATATATATATCTGCTTAGTGGCTGAGAATTTATTCTCTTGTTTAACACCCTTCTCTAAGATGTACGAGCTTAGAGGTTATATATTGATAGACATAGTTACATGGCATGGATTGTCAACGTGGCATGCTATGGTGCAAACGATCAAGGCTTTTGTTGAAAAGTAGAGCATTGTGGTTGATGATCAAAGCATAGCTTTGTGTATAGTGTTAAATCGTGAGCCTCACACCCCGGTATGAGTTAAAAACATGATAAGGACCGTAGGGAGAACTTGCGTTTCTTTCAAGCTAGAAGTGGTGTCATGGTATGGGGCCCAGACATTTTTACTTATGTGGAAGATGGATTGCGAGGCGCCTCGGATATTGGTCGCTACTGGCAAAGTGATAGAACCGAAAGGACCGGGAAACGTATTGTTCAGGAATAACCAATCCACTAAAGTATGTGTGGACTGGCCCTACTGCTTCCAAGGGCTCGTCATCGTCCGAGTCCTGAGACATTTGCTATAGTGTCTCAAATCGGTGAGGATCCATCCCTTGCCTCGACTCATAAATGGAAATCTAATTTCCAATATGCGACTTTTCGGTTTTATTGTAGAACTAGTATGGCGACATGATATATGGTACCCATGCCGTCTATGATTGATACATTTATATTTGAAATTGTTTCGACACTATGCACTTATATAATATCAAAATAATTTGTTTTAAACGTACTAAGAGTGTTTAGCTATTATAAGGGAAAACTCTATCCTCCGTCTTGCGTTGCATTGTGTGATGGGACCTGAGTCTTATAATAGCTTCATTTTTCAAAAAGCATTGCGTTGTTTTATATTCTAGACTAGTATTCATGTGGAGTAAACCCGGTCCGTGTTATACGGCATGGTCCCACGATTTCCTAACTTTTATAGTAAAAAGTTAATAGATGTTTTAGTTCTCACACCAGTCCCATGACTGACTCAGAGTTTATTGTTTCTACCAAAACTGTATGTGCCCATATTTTCCACACCGGCAGCTAGTAGTTTTGGTTTTCACAGATATTTCTTTTCACAGGATCCTGGATTACAGCTGGTGCAATATTCGGAAAGCTTTGTATCCGTATATCCCTTTCAGTTGTGTCAGTTGTTTTTTTCCGCTACACATTATATTTATGTATTATTTTCCACTGCTATGTAATTTTAAATCTCAGATATTATATTTCTATCGTGTAATACTTATTCATACTTTGGAATATTCTTGTACTCTGATTTATATTGTTGTAATAGCAATGAAATGAATTAGTTTTTTCGTTCTGATGCATCGTGTTCTCAACTCAATCCGGGCTTTCCCATACGGGTGAGTTTGGGTCATTTCAAATAAACACGGTATTTCTGAATAACTCGCGTATTTTATAATCAAGTGCTATAAAAACACAACATACGCCTCATTGCAATTCTAAATATTCTTTTATTCAAATATTTTTTTCACATTTTAAACCAAATTAAGGTTTTCCAAACTAGTCGGGATTAGCAAACCTTAGCGAAGAAATCATTTATTTTATTTCCTAATCCCAACCTATTGATCCCATGGAGCAAAATTGGTAATACCCCATATCTAACACCACGGAGTTGGTAAAATTAATTACAATTTCACATTCAAATCTAATTAAAGATTTAACTATCGCTTCGAGTAAAACCCGTGGTACTCCATTCTCGATCATTTTCCAAATTTGATCATTTAATTTATCACATTTACATTTCAATCTATTTAAAGATTCATTAAAACTTCACTTGATTTTAATGTCCAAAAATCATTATGTAATGGTTATTCAAATTTAAGAAATAAATCATGTCTTTAACTGGGTTAAAGGACCAATGTCATTTAAAACATAGTTCACGATAAACCCAAAATCACTTTCCATTAATTATGGAATCTTCATGGAAAAAAGATCAATATATATTGTAACACCCCGTATTTTCGGGAAAGACGTTAAGTTACGAATTAAACTATACTTAATTATAAATGTGAGAATCAAGGGAAACGGGTTACGCCATTGCGTTCGCCTAGAAATTCTGCTTGAGATAGAGTCTAAGTTTGTGAGAATTGGGCTCCGTATGAAGAAGTTATGACCTTCGGAAGTTTCAGGAAATTCAAACCGTTTAATTTAAATTCAAATTCAAATTCAAATCCAGAAGAAAGATTGGGCTAGGCTGGAAATTTCCCACCCAGAGATCAGGTCGACCCTAGTGTCGACCTCCCCTATACAGGTTGACCTTAGTGTACACCTGGGGGTCGACC
The DNA here is from genome assembly GCA_030737875.1 of Allium sativum. Taxonomy (NCBI): domain Eukaryota; kingdom Viridiplantae; phylum Streptophyta; class Magnoliopsida; order Asparagales; family Amaryllidaceae; genus Allium; species Allium sativum. Next base: position 652,417,656 of record CM060918.1, read on the forward strand.
TGGGGGATGACTTAATACATTCGGGAAGATCTGTTTTCCAGCCAATTTCGACTCACTGCTGAGTCATTAGGGCTGAGTTGGCTATTCTGGATAACTCTATCTTGTCTTAATGGTCTTGATTGATTCTGAGATGATCTGATGGCTCCTATTCAATCAAATCTCTATAAAAGCAACCTAATACCTCAACCCTAAATCATATTAAAATTAAAAAAAGAGTCATCATGCTGCCATTAGACAACCTAGAGTAGCCGCCACTTGAAGCTAACAAAGAGACAAACGAAGCTAAATCAAAAATAAATTAAAACAACGATTGTCTACACCAAAGGCGAGCATTTCAACTTCAGAATACAGATTCCATAAATCAAGATCTTCGTTTGTTGTAATTGTAGTTATCTTTTAGATGTAAATAAATTAAAGACGTGATTTGATATAAAGTGAAAAATAGAATTATACCATGTTGTATAATATTGACGATGCTAATTCATGTTGGTTTCTCGTGATGATTTTATCATGAATTGTCTTGGAATGTTTGTGGCTTATTGGACTTGGTGTTGGATCTATTAGCAACTGAGAATGAAACTATCAATATCATAAGCAAGTTATATGTTTCATGTTGAGATCTACATATATGTGTTTATATGGTTAATGCAATTTTTATGTATTATGTTAGATCCAAGTCAAGATCTACATATGTATATTCATATGCTTTATGTTAGATCCGTATGCCTATATATATGTTCATATGTTCATATGCAAGTTACAAGTTTTATGTTGGATCCATGTCAAGATCTATCCATGTTCATATGATTAATGCAAGTTATATGTTTTATGATAGATCCAAGTCATGATCTAATTAAACATATGTTCATATGCAAGTAACATGTTAGATCCAAAACTAGTTCTACATTTATATGCATGTTTGTAAAGTGGATTTATGCAAGTTCACCTTGTTAGATCTAGTTCACACCTATATGTTAATGTTAAAATTATATACGCTTTGGAATTGGACATGTCACGATTATGTCATATGCTAGTTTATAATTGAGGTTATGTTCACACATGCCTAGATCTACATATTAACATATTTTAGGCTTATGATTATTTAAGTCTAAATTATATGCAAGTTCATGTGACATGTTAAATTATATGAATAAAGTTTTATGAAAAATTTACATGTTGGGTTGAATCTATATTATGCATGTTCCCTTCTTTACCTCTTGTTTGTAAATTGGGCTAATATGCGGTCCCAATGACTTTACGTGATTAATATGAACAAACGAACGGGGGCAACGTTGGGATAGTTATTAAATCAAAACATGTTAATAATGTAGGTGGGCCCAAAACCATGCAAATGGTTAAGGCCATGAACTGTATAATTTATACCATTAGTCTTGAACATAATTAAAATATGTTACATAAAACACTTGTAGAAAATTTACGTATATAAAATGTAAAAGATGAATATGCCTAACCCGAGTTTAGACCAAGTTATGGTGTTAACCTGCCCAGAACCGACCGGCACATCCAGTAACCACAACGATACCTGTCTAATGTGAGTGGTTAGTGCATCAAGCCCAGAAAGACCCGAGGTTAGACTGAGTTGTGGCATAAAACTGCCCGGAATCGACCGGCACATCCAGTAACCACAACAATACATGTCTAATGTGAATGGTTGGTGCTTTAATTAATTAATTAATTAAAGCTCATGAACAATCAAGCTAGAAATGGTGAGGTTAAGTAATTACGGAAACATTTGACCAACTTAGCATGTTAACAAGACAAGATTGGTGGGGTTAAGTAATTGAGAAAACACTTAGCCAATTCAACATGTTAACTAAACAAGATTGATAGGGATTAAGTCAAACCAAGGATACTTAACCAATTTAGCATGTTGACTAGAAAAACCCTAGTAACGGGGACCCGTTTCAGCAATAACCCACATGGATGTATCAAGGTACCTTGAACTAGGCAGGGTGGGCCACGATTACTGGGCTGAATATAAGCGGTCAAAAGGGCGGCGGTTAGGTGCGTCAGTGTAGGTTCCGACGGAGTACGAGCATGCACGGGCTCCGGAGTGGAAAAAGCAGGCACTAGGCTTCAGGCGTACACTTGTGCACTTTTGAAACGTGCCAGGGTAGCCATTATAGGACTTGATACACCCTATACTGGAATTAGCACAAGTACTTAAAAATCACGTGGGGTCGCATGACACCGGGAATACATGAATGTGAGTAGGAGCCGATCAATACATGAATGGGATCACTTTATCATGAACATACATTGCTAGTTAAACAGCTCTGAGTGGGTGCAGAGAAGTAAAAGTGTGTGAGGTAGCCGAATCTAGTTAAATCTTACCTTACCTCGTTTTAGGACTACCCTATCCTTGTGGTATCATTCTAAGTTCAGTTTATTCATGTCATAGTCCTTTACTTGTTTACATGCTATTAAATAACTGGGCTTACAGACTTATGTCTGACCCATATTCCTTTCGCTTCCTTTCTTCCGTTCCCCCCTTCCATGTCCGCAGGGAGGAAACACCTCTGCTTAGTCCAGTATAGTCAAAGCTTAAAGACCGTAGATGTAAGGCTTGGACTTTCCTTTTTGAGCTATGGCTATGGTCAAGCACTTGTTGGGGATTTATGTCATTTTATTTTCAGTATTGCTTCTTTATGTTTTCAAGACAGATGAAAAGTTGTAATAATTTGGAAAGTTGAAACAGTTGTTGAATTGTTGTGTTGAACAAGTATTTATGAAATAATATTAGTATTTTTCTACGGCTTAAATTTTCTGTCTTTTAATTTATTAGTATCTTGTACCTTAAAACGCTACACCGAAGTTAAGGCGTTCCCTTTACAGTGACCTTAACGGAGGTGGGGTGTTACACTTGGTATCGGAGCTAAGGTTTACTAGATCAGATAAAAGTTTTTGAAACTATTTTTCAAATAGAAGTCATAAACAAGCATTTTTCAAGAAAAAGTGTTGTTTTACTTTAAAAGGCATAATCCCCCAAAGCCATATACCCTATTTTTCTATCCTTTATTTTGAACCTTTCCTTTTTTGTTTCAGCATGTCTGGAAATCTTAACCTTCCAGAGGGTGTACCGTTACCTGGCTGGTTCAGGAGGTACCTAGAGGCTAGGGCCAACGATGCGGGCCCAACAGATATTCCTCCTCATCCTCCTCCTCGTGCAAATGCTTTCTCAAAGTTTTGTAGAGAATTTAAAGCCATGGGTGGAAAGGATTTCAAAGGAACTGAATCATTCGTAGAAGCAAGGAACTGGCTCAGAGAAACTGAGGATCTATTTGTTATCTTCGAGGTGGATGATAGGCAGAAGATACATTTGGCAGTATGGTTACTCAAAGACGAAGCTTCCTATTGGTGGGAAGTTACCAATGCTGAAAGACCAATTGAAACATGGATGGATTTCAGAATGAGGTTTGAGATGAAAAACCTCTCACAAGCTGAACGAAGTCTACAGGTGGAAAAGTTCTTATCTCTTAAGCAAGGAAGTATGACAGTCAAAGAATACGTCAAATAATTCAACCAGCTAGCCAGATTTGGATTGGATTCAGTGAACACTCATAAGAGGGCTCTTCGCTTTGTTAAACGGTTAAATGAGCCACTACACAGCCTAGCCATGACCCACATACCCATTGGTGCGACTTATGAGAGGTTGGTGGATATGGCACTCTTACATGAGGAAGAAAAGGACGGAAAGAAGGAGGTGAAGAAGGAAGAGCCTCAAAACAAGAAAGGGGATGGATCTCAGAATAAGAAGGTAGACCCCAAGAAAGGCGGGAAGAATAAAAAATCCCGCGAGAAGAAGAAGTGCAATTTCTGTGGCATACCCGGACACTTGGCTAAAGATTGCAGAAAGAAGAAGAGGAAATTGGGTGCTTGTTTCCAGTGCAGGGATACTGGAAACCTGGCTAAGGACTGCCCAAAGAGGTAAGGATAGGGGCAGAAGGCTGGATCATCTTCTGGAGGGCAGGTTCATGCTCTCGTAGCATGTAACGACCCTCATTTTTCAACAATATAATTAATTTATTTAATTATATAAATAGTGATTTAGAATTTAAATGGTCATTGAATTAAATAATGGTGAATATTTAATTAATATAATAATCTAATAATATATTTAATTTTGAAATAATCAGAATTGGCTGAAATGGCGATATGATGTGAATTGGGCAAATCCAAAATATATAATTCAGTTTAAAATTTGATTATGATAACGAATATATTTAATTAACGATGGTTGAACATATAAATTTTATTATAATTAAAATCGAGCTCGAAATGGCGTTGCAGTTCGTAATTTGGCAATTCGAACTTTAAACGAATATACAGAAGCCGTTTTAAATCGGCTTTCTGTGAAACAAGAAATGCTCAGAGCTGGTGAAGTACATTTTTCTTATGGAAGAGAAAAATTGAGATTCCGTCGTGTAGATTTTGGTTTATGATCTAATCAAATTTTCAAATAATCGTTATAGAATCGTTTATCGACCGTAATGGTTTATTCGATATAACTAGATATTGAATTCGAATCTGGACAAGATTCTTTTGAGACGTAGTGATAATTTAATTTTTAGAATTTTACGGTAATTTTTAATTAATTAAATATGCAACTTTTTATTTGGAGTATTTTGCACCCTTAATCAGTGATTTTGGGGTTTCACAATATGAGTTAATCTACCGGTGTTATTATATTTTTGGGATTGAGGCACTGAGCTCGACACAATAGTATTTTTATTTATGTCCGTACGCAAGTAGAACTTTACGTGACAGGGTAAGGCGAACTTTTTAAACAATACAGCCCGAAGCATACGTGTATCTCATACTCTCGCTCATTCTTGGTGGACACAAACGCTACAGCAAACCAAAATCTCACAGTATATTATGTCTTTAACACCAAACCCATAAGACCTAACTCATTTCCTACATCAAAAACAAGCCGCAACCAAAATGAAAACAAACCGAGCTCTTCCGTTTTTCATGAGTCACATAAAACCCAATACTGGGTGAGATCTCCTCATTTTCTTTTGATGCCTGGAGCTGCTAATAGGGTCCAACGTGAGGAGCTTTCAGGATTGTTGAAAGGGATGTAGTAGCGGAGTTTGTTTCGGGTTTGGCAGGCTGCTTTTACAGGAGGAGTTGCGGAAATATGGGGGACCAAGGCAACAATTATTTTCGGATATACTGGAGCTTTGTGTACAGGAAGCTAGCGTGATTTAATTTAAAAGGGAGGGAGGAAGATGAGTAATGGTTTGAAGTGGGTGGTAGTTTGCTGGAACATTTTGCAAAATTACTGGGATACTCGTTTTAAAGGGAGAAGGGGTGGACATTAAAAGCATAAAAATGGAGCAAAATGTGTACGTGGATGAATGACATGTTAGTTGCGGGTGTGTTTGTTTGGAGAATGGTGAAGGGGACGGTAATCAATGAAGTACCGGAGGCACAGCGATCTCTTTTCGTTGGGGGAGCAGTTGTGAAGGCTTGTTCAAACTGAAAGGGTAAGTCTTGAATTAACGGATTAAGGCATCGTCAATCTAGAAGGAAGATAGTGCACTGCGAATTCATTAAAATAGTGGAAAGAGTTTAAGCAACTGCCGTATACGAGAGAAGGTGGATTGGAGATTTGCGGTGGTAATTTACTGGAGCAGAGGCATTAAACAAGAATGGAGAAGATGGTAATTGCGGCGCTGGACCTTTGAATTTACAATGGGCCAAGGAAAAAGGTGAAGGCCCAAAATTTTAAATAAAACAAAAATAAACATTAGCTTAATTTAATTAATTAGTATACAAACTTATTAATATCATATTTCACTCATACTGAATCAGAATTTCGAACGGTCAGATCGATTAGGATTGTGTGGAGGGACACTACAACATGGAACTGATCGGGAGTGAATGAAGCTCGTAACAATTTATTGCAAAATAAATTGTTCGTCTGAATCAAATCGAGCGATGGTTATCGTTATTAACGATGATCGTCCAATGTGAGTAAAACTCACCAACTCTGAACAGTTATATTTTTATAACGCATTTTTAGAACTGTTAATCATCTGTGATCGCTGTGTGATAACTGATTGGTTGAATTGTTTGTATATTGGTTGAAAATTTAGATAACGATATATATATGTATATATATATATCGTTAAACGAATATTGATTCTGTTTATCAGAATATTTTATATTTGTGTTATTGCTGTTGATTAACATCTGTGATGCAGGGAAACAGGTTGGAGGGACCCAACTGAGTTCCTTAATATTTAATTTACTGTTTGTTTCATATATTGGAATATATGATGTGATAAATAATCTGTTGTCGATTATGTGTGTTTAGATGATATTGGCCATCATGATTTGATATGGCAAATACATGAATGTTAAAAAGGGAATTTTCAAAATGAATATTGAAATTAAATTGTTTATAAAATCAAAGGATTTTATAAAAGAGAAAATATTTATAAAATCAAAGAAGACTTTATAAAAAGGAATTTATTTATAAATGGAATATTTATAAATAGGAAATATTTTTAAGTGGAATTATAAATAAAGTAAAATCTTTATGAATGGAATATTTATAAGTAGGAGATAATTAGAAAAAGAAATATTTGCAAACCATTTGCAAATAGAATATAAAGGGAAATATTTGTAAAACATTACAAATAGAATTAAAAAGAATTTATTTATTTGGTAAATAAATAAAGATAAAATGGAAATTTTTATTTAGAAAATAAATAGAATAAGATATCATAAAAAATAATCATTTATAAAATCAAAGGATTTTATAAAGAGGAATATTTATCGGTATAATAAATAGAATTATAAAGTAATATTTATTTAGGAAATAAATATAATTAGAAAAGGAGTAAATATTTGTAAAACAAATAAGGTATTATAGAAAGACCTATTTGGGGTAATAAATAGGATTTTTTAGAAAAGGATATTTGGAAAATAAATATCAAATGGAGTTAAATCGAACATCATCTATTCGAAGCAAAAGTTAAAACGGACATTGTTATTTAGAATGAAGTTAAATCGAATATAGTTATTCGAACTAGAATTAAACAAGTAAAGTTAATTGAATATTAGTTATTCAATTAAAGTTAATCGAATATTAGTTATTCGAATAAGAATTAATCAAATAAAGTTAAGCAAAATTAGAAACTGACTAGAGATTAGTAAATTGAATGGTTTTCTAAGTGTCTATCTGATGTTGGTTTCGGCCTTCGGGATTTACACTTAGGGAATTGTTCTCATACTAGTTTACAGTCAGGGACTGATAGTTGGGGAAGAATAGTGATTTGTAAATAAGCAGATGGAAATGTTTTCCAGTATTAATAACATATATTTTCTAAACATAGAAAATAAGGCAATGTGAATATATATATATATGTTAAATGATGATTGATCGATATAATTTCCATCTAGAAATAATATCGTTGTTTGCACACGTGTTTTTCTTTGATAGTTAAATCACAGACTATCAAAGTTTTTACCATTTTAACGTTGTGAATATAGAGAGACCGGTTGGATTATTATCCGAAGAACCACTCCGTATTGACATAAGCGTTGTGAATCATATATGTCAAATATAATTGAAGACGGAGTAAAGTGCAAGGGCTGTTGTATAAATCTTAGATAACAATTGCCTAAGACGGATGTACTAAATAGTGCCTTCGGTTTGTCCAGTGCCAGGACGACCTGTATAGACGAATGTCTGATAGTGTATATTTAATAGATCGCGTAAGTTGATCTCTTCAAACGTATTTACATTAGGTGGCGGAGGAATTCGTTTCTCTTAGCTGTATACCCGTGGTATTTTTGGGGAAATCAATTTGTGATTTAGCGGGTATGACGATGTGACATTCAAAGTGAATGAATGTGTGATCTGTCAGAGATAAGCGTGGCCTCTGGCCTCACAACCGGGAAATGACAGAAATCGGGCAGGCAGCATGGCTATGTAGGTCGCACCTATTAGGGTGTATAATCACTTAATCTAGAGTTTCATTTATTTCTAAAAATCTATTGTCGATGCTGTCCCATTTGGGAAACGGTTGCTGATCCCAACCGTTGGTGATATACATTCGATACACTCAAGCGAAATGAGTGGTCGGTCATGTGTGGTAGGGTTGCAAGATGTTCTTGTTGAACCCAGTGTATTCCTCTTTAGAGGTACAATAGCAGAAAGTGGTTCCATACCTTGTCATAGTTGGAAATCCATTACCCAATACGTGCTTGCGGTTTTGATTGTATACTATATATGTAGTACGTGAGATGAAAGCGTTTCTACTAGATGATTATTATATTATGGTTGATAGACATTATTATAATATCAAAAGGTTTTTGATATAAAGATAATTTGGATTCTCATAAGGGAAAACCCCGTTCCGTTATACGGCGTGGTCTTATGAGATATCATTTACTTGTTCAAACTGTTTTAAACTATTTTACTCATACCAGTCCCATGACTGACCCGGAGTATATTTTGTTTTGTTTTCCCTAAACTCTTAGGTGCCCAATTTTGTGTGGGCAGTCAAGTAGTCAGGATTTTATAGATATACTTGGAGAGCTTGGAGCAGGAGGCTTCAGGATTATATAGCTATAGTTATTTCCGTTGTTTTGTAAGTGTTGTACTCTGATAATGATACTGTATACATATACTGATTTTATTTCAAGGATATATTATCTATTATATGTTGTTCGTTCCGCTGTGAGATTCGTGTTACTCTGATGTTATATCTTCTTCTTCTTCTATTCTAAGTTTCTATCATATCTATTCTCACCCTCTAACTTCTTTCTATTAACTTTCCGGTATTTTTCGATGTTTGGTTAGTCATCATTTAGTTTATGGTGATAACCAAAGTTGACAAAAACCGTGTCGTTTCAGGTGGTATCAGAGCTTAAGGTTAAGTAATTACCTTGGCTCTGTGGCGTGACTCAGTAGAGATGGGGTTAGTAATACCCTAGATTGAGTTGAGTGTATATATACGAGTGAGAGTATTTGTATTTGATATAAATGATTTTATATGGTGTAGATTTATTTATTGAGTTATTTAAAGGTTCTGGTCGATCAGTTTGATCCACTTTATCGGTAAGGATTTATAAACACTCAAATATAATGGGTCGACACGATATGTTTTGAAAAGAGGGTAAATGAAATAAATTTACCCAAATTATATCCTGATATAGAGAATATATATATTGGATATATTGGTTGTTATTATAATCGAGTACTATTATAAAAGTGAAATGGTTATATAAATAACCAATTAGAATTCATATAAGTGAAATATATAAAAGCAGATGAATTAAATTTGAAATTCAAATCAGAATTGAAATTAAAAACCTTGGAAATTATAAAGGTGTTTGTAAATGAATCTGGATTAAATGTATGAGAATTTTAAAATACTGGGGGATTTTAAAAATTTTTACAAGCATTGTGAACATTATTTTGAAATGTATTTCAAAATAGAAGTGTTTCGAAATGGTTTTGAAAGTGATATAGTATTGAACTCACTTCGATAGCTGGAAATAGATTCCGATGATGATCATGACATCGTCGGTGTTCAATTTCGAGTTGTAAGTGACGGATTACTACCAAAAAGATTTTGTTTTTGAATTGTTTTGAGAGAAACAAGTTGTTTGAAATCCAAAAAGGAATATTTGGTTTTAGAAAAGCAAAGCTGTTTAAAACTCCCAGGAAGAGACTGTTTGAATTAAAAACAAATTTAAATAGAAATTTGTGAAACTGAGCTGGAACTGAATTGAAACCAATTAACTGGAAATTGAATTGGATACGATATATCAAGTAGAATCAGATTTTGAATTGTGAGATAGAATATGAAATGGTATTGGATTGATGAGTTAAGAATTTTAAAATCAAAAATGGAACTTTGATTTGAAATTGAATTCGACTTTGGTATAAGCGAATGGTTGGATTTGTGGATAAAAACAGATTGGAATTTGATTGGGATGACCCTTGTATCTGCTGAATTGATAACAGGTGAAAAGGATATAATGATATGCCGACAAAAAGGTACAAGTTTATATTTCTATTGGATATAAGATTTATGAGCCGAATTGGCAAGCCGCTTGTGTAACACCCCGAAAATTCTATAACTGTGAAATTAACAAATTAAAGTATAATTGATCTGAAATCAAAGAACTAAGGGAAACGGGATACGCCATTGCATTCGTCTCGGAAAAATACGCGAAATAGAGTCCGAGTTTTCGAAAAACGGAGTCCGTATGAAGAAGATATGGCCTTCGGAAGTTTTTAAATTAAGTTTAAAATTCAAACAGAATTAAATAATTAGATATTCCGAAGTGGGGCCCAATGGGCCAGGGTGGAAGAACACCCTCCTGGGCCACCCAGGTCGACTGGGCTGTCGACCTGGGCTACCCATGTCGACAGGGCTATCGACAGCCCTGTCGACAGGGGTGTCGACCTGGTCGAGCCCAGTCAACCTGGCTGGCCAGGTCTGTGTTCCTCCGATTTTCTGTGGTCTGCTTTGTCACTAGGGCTAGGTGGCAAGTTTTTATTGGTCTCTCTATCGAATGAATGGCTACGATCTAACCTAGCAACATCAAGGGTCCTAATCAATTCCTAACCTCTATATAAACAACCCTAGACTAAACCCTAATCTATTCATTCAAAATTAAGAGCATAGCCGCCATGTTGCTGAGGAACGACAAGAGGTAGCCGCCAACTAGAGAGAGGATTAGGGAGAAAGTTCTGAAGCCTAAAGCAATTCAAGCAACCTAAAGCTAATCAATTTAACAAAGGAATAATATCTCTTATTTAGAGAATTCGCCGCAACCATTGTAAGTAGAGTATTACTTTGGTATGAATAAACAACTGTATTGATTTGTATGCTTGAATTGTGGCAATGAAATTCATATTTGTGCGTTCTTATATACGTTTGGATATTATAAAGAACTACATGCGGTAGTTCTATGCAAATATACGTTTGGAATATTCGCAAACTATATGACCTATGTTGAAGCTACATGTATGTAGTTGATTGAAATTCATGAAAGTCTGAGGCTTTGTTATTATGCCATCATGATGTATATTTTTTGTGCATAAATCATTTTGCAAGTAATTGAAACAAGTTTGGTTGTTATAGTTCATATGAAACTATGTTGGAATTTTTGACACCATAATCCATGTATTAAGTCATGCTTTTGCAAAACTTATGAATATGGCTAGGCTATGAAGGATATTTGGCATAATTGAAATCCATGAATAAGTCAATCTTGTTTAAAAGAATTATATGATGACATATGTGAGACATGGCTAGGTTAGACTCAAAAATCCCTTTTTGCAAGTTTAAAGCAAATACCATGATTAGGAATATTTATGCATAAGTATATTTATACCATCGTTATGTGAATAGACTTAAATCATGATTAAGTTGAACTATGCTTTTGTGTTAGTAACAAAGTATCCTCTTTGTAAACACGTAGAAACCTTATGAACAAATTTAACTATACTTATGCCATGCTTATGTTTGATATTATGCCATGTTTATGCTAGAAGTATTTATGCCATGCTTATGTTTGACACTATGCCATGCTTATGCTAGAAATATTTATGCCATGCTTACGTTTGACATTATGCCTAAGTAAAAATATAGGTTCATGAGTCAATAATGATATTTCAATTACAAGTTCACATGCTTTGATTCATGTCACCTATGTTTTATGACCAAAGTATATGTCACTACTATGCAAGTACACCAGTTTCTATTATGTATTTCCAACGTCATATGCAAGTTCATGCGCTCACCTTCCCCTCTTTGTGTATGTAATCACGCCTTAAGCCTCCTCATTCGCATGGCTAAATTGGGCTTTAAAAGGCTAAGCCCAATATACATAAACGGACGTGTAAAAACGGGGGTAAATAACGTTGGGCTAAATTAATTTAATGAATGAAAACTAAAGTAAAAGGGCCCAAATTCAAGTATGGGTTGGGCCCATGATTGGTGTAACCTTTACACCATTTACTTAATAATGGGCCGCAAATATTTACATATAAGAAATAAAGAAGAATGACAAAATATGTAAATATAGAACATACGATGTGTTTAACCCGAGGTTGGATTGAGTTGTGATGTAAACCTGCCCGGAACCGCCCGGCTGTCCAGTAGTCACAACAATACCTATCCAATGTGGGAGGTTAAACATGGAGCCCAGCAAGGACCCGAGGTTAGACTGAGTTGTGGCGTAAGACTGCCCGGAACCAACCGGCAACAGGCAGCCACAACAATACCTGTCTAATGTGAGAGGTCCGGGCCTTAATAAGACAATTAAGGCTGAGTCAGGATTGATAGGATTAAGTGAACTAAAGACTTAATCAAAATGGAACATGCTAAACTAAACAGACTGGTGGGGGTTAGGTTAGAAAACACTTAACCAACTTAGCATATTGGCTAGAGATAGAAAACCTATTAACGGGGGACCCTTTTCAGCAGTAACCCTAAAAGGTGTATCAGGATACCCTGAAACTAGGCAGGGTGGGGCACGATTACTGGGCTGATTGTAAGAGGTCAAAAGCGACGGCGGTGGTGTAGCAGTGTAGGTTCTAACGGAGTGCGGGCGTGCACACACTCCGGCGCAGAAAAATAACGCACTGGACACCAGTAGCATACCTGTGCACTCTAAGGTTGTGTCGGGTTGCCACTATGGGACTTGATACACCCCATGGTGGGACCAGCATGGGTAACTACAAACATCGGGGGCCGTAAGACACATGTAACTATGCGAGTAGGAGCCGATCATCATTGAATGGATCACATCACCCTGATTATGGGGTGCCAATTGGAAACTAGTTTATATGGGTTCAGAGATTAATATGGGATACGATAGTATATTCGACCCTAGACAACTTAACCAAGTTTATAGTGTTTGCCCACTTCTTGTTTTTACCTATCATACCCAGTTCTTTATTCATAGACAAAATAGTACTAGACTTACTCAGGCTTTATGTCTGACTCTACTTTTCTTTCGTCTTCTTTCTTCCGTTTCCCCCCCAGGTCCTCAGGGAGGGAACACAGCAGCTTGACCAGCCTTAGCATCCAGCTTGAAGAAGAGAAATGTATTGCTTGGACTTTCCTGTTTTGAACTATGGCTTTGGACAATCCACTATGGGGCTTTTGCAGTTTATCTATGTTTTATTTATGCTTCTTTAAAATAATGTACTCAAGACAGGTTATGAGAGTGTTATGTTATGTTTTTGGAAAGGATGTTGTTGTAACACGTATTTGACTTTATGAAATAAAAGTTTGTTGTTCTTCCGCTGTTTACAAATATGTGTTCTTATATCTGTCTTGTATATCTGTGACTTGTACTTATAAACCTCCACCAAAATTAGGGCATTCCCTTTGAGAGTGACCCTAACGGAGGTGGGGTGTTTCACTTGGTATCAGAGCATAGGTTTACCAGATAAGATAAAAAGTTTTGAAAATTTATTTTCAAAAAGGAAATTTAAAGAAGCATTTTTAAAGGATAAAAATATTATTTTATTTTAAAAAGGCAAAGTCCACTCCCCAAAGCCATAGGTACTATCTCTTATCCTTCGTTTTGAATCTATCCTTTTTGTTTCAGCATGTCCCAAGAACTTAACTTGCCGGAAGGGGTACCAATACCTGGTTGGTTTAGACGGTTCTTAGAAGCGAGGGCCACTCAGTCAGGTCCTACCGTTCCTCCACCCCCAGCTGCAGGAAATCATCCAGCTGCAGCAGCACCTTTTCCTCCACCTCCTCCTCGGGGAAACACGTTCGCAAAGATATGTAAAGATTTTAAAGCTATGGGAGGAAGGGATTTCCATGGAACTGAGTCCTTTGTAGCAGCTAGGAATTGGCTAAAGGAAACTGAAGACCTATTCATCATCTTTGAGGTAGAAGATAGACAAAAAGTACAACTGGCGGTGTGGCTATTGAAGGGCGAGGCTTCCTACTGGTGGGAGGTCACTAATGCTGAAAGACCAGTGGAGACATGGGAGGACTTTAGGGCAAGGTTTGAGACCAAATTTCTCTCAGATGCGGAAAGAAGTTTGCAGTTGGAAAAATTCTTATTTCTTAAACAAGGGGACAAGACTGTCAGAGAGTATGTGAATCAGTTCGATGAGCTGGCTAGGTTTGGGCTTGACCTAGTCAACACCCCGCACAAGAAGGCTCTCCGTTTCGTCAAAGGGTTAAATGAGCCATTACACAGTTTGGCCATGACCCATATACCCATGGGGGCCACGTATGAAAGATTGGTGCAAATGGCATTGCTGAATGAAGAGGATAAGGGCAAGAAGGAGACAAAGGCAGAAAGCTCTCAAGGGAAGAAAGAGGGTTTGCAGCCCTAGAAGACAAACTTTAAGAAAGGCGGGAAAGGCAACAAGGAGAAGAGGAAGTGTAATTTCTGTGGCAAAGTGGGGCACTTAGTAAAGGACTGCCGGAGAAAGAAGGCCAAGGAGAATGGTGGGTGCTTTTCATGCGGTCAGACGGGCCACAGGGCTAAGGACTGCCCAAAGAAACGAGGACATGGGCAGGGCGCTGGATCCACCCCAGGGGCACAAGTTCATGTGCTAGAAGCGCCACCATTGCAACAGCGAGGTACAAATACTTCTGTAGAAAGTGTAGTTTATCTTTATGATCACCCCGTTCGCACTTTGTTTGATTCTGGCGCATCACACTCCTTTATCTCGTCTGCTTTAGTAGAATCTCTGCACCTAAAAACTAGTATGGTAGAGGACCCCTTAATTGTTTCAAACCCAATTGGGGCCCCAGCTCATTTGTCTATGATCTGTTTGGATTTGAAAATTTCTATCCTAAGTGTTGAATTTCAATGTAGTGCCTTTGTTTTGGGCTTTTCGGGGTATGGTTTGATTTTGGGTATGGATTGGCTATCCAGTAATGGGGCCATCCTTGATTGTGAGAAAAGGGTTGTTAGGCTCCTAACCTATCTCGGTAATACTTTGGAAATTTCTTGTAATCCCTCGCATGCGGTTATGCTTAGTTATCTCGAATCGCTAGATGCCTCTGTTGAAAATTTGAAATCAGTTAGAGTGGTCCGGGAATATCCGGATGTCTTCGAAGAGGTGAAGGGCTTGCCTCCGAAGCGGGAAATAGACTTCCGCATATATCTCGTAGATAATGCAAAGCCCGTTGCGTTGCCCGTTAGACATATGGCTCCACGAGAAAGGAAAGAGCTCAGTAAACAGATTAAAGAGCTTCTAGAAAAGGGGTTCATTAGGAGGAGCATTTCAGAATGGGGCGCTCCGGTGGTGTTCGCTACAAAGGCGGATGGTTCACTCCGTCTATGTGTTGACTATAGGGAGCTCAACAAGCTAACGAAAAAGAATACGCACCCTCTCCCTAGAATTGACGATTTATTTGACCAGCTTGTAGGAGCGTCTGTTTTCTCCCAACTCGATTTAGCAACTGGTTTTCATCAGCTAAGGTTGGTTGAAGATAGCATCGATAAAACGGCGTTCAGAACCCCAGACGGCTTCTTTGAATGGCTTGTCATGCCTTTCGGCTTGACAAATGCACCTGCTTACTTCGTGGACCTGATGAGTAGGGTATTTAGAGATTTCCTTAACAAATTCGTAGTGGTCTTCGTAGATGATATCCTTATCTTCTCAAAGAGTGAAGAGGAACATGCTCAACACTTAAGGGCAATCATGGAAACTTTGCGAGTCCATCAACTAAAAGCCAAATTCTCCAAATGCCACTTTTGGAGGGAAGAGGTGAGGTTCCTTGGGCACATAGTATCCAAACAAGGGTTAGCAGTGGACCCTGCTAAGGTAGTGGCGGTACAGGATTGGAAGACACCAAGGAATGCAACGGAGGTCCGAAGCTTTCTAGGACTAGCAGGTTTCTATCGAAAATTTATAAGGGATTTTGCGAAAATCTCAGCTCCGCTCACGAAATTGACCAAGAAGAATCTAGTGTTCAATTGGGACTTGGATTGCGAGTTTGCTTTCCAACGACTAAAAAGGGCTCTCACAACAGCCCCAGTTTTGACGCTGCCAGATGGGAGCAAGATGTTCACTGTTTATACGGATGCATGTGGGACAGGGCTAGGCGCCGTCTTAATGCAAGAAGGAAGGGTAGTAGCTTATGGCGGGAGGCAGTTGAAAGTGCACGAAAAGAACTACCCAACCCACGATCTTGAGTTAGCCGCCATCGTCTTTGCACTCAAGTCTTGGCGACACTATCTCCTAGGTGAGAAGTTCGAACTTTACACTGACCATAAATCGTTGAAATATCTTTTCTCGCAGAAGGATCTTAACTTGAGGCAACAAAGGTGGATGGAGTTTCTTGCCTCGTACGATTTCGAAATCTCCTACACTCCGGGCAAAGGCAACGTAGTGGCAGACGCGTTGAGCCGAAAGAAATTGACCCTAAGCCCGTTGTTTGTTGAAAGACAAAGCCTAGAGTTTATAGCCAGTTTCGACTTTAGGCCCTCCTCCGATTTCGTACCAGGCTTGCTAGCATCTCTCGAAGTGCGCCCAACTTTATTGGATTCGGTAGGGACAGCACAACGCGATGACCCTCAGCTTGTAGAAATAATTGATAGGCTAATTAGGGGTGAGACTTCAAGTCACCTCAACAGATACTCCATCGAGGATAAGGGTTTGCTAAGGCGAGACGGAAGACTATGCGTCCCACAGACAAAAGATTTAGTAAAGAAGGTTCTCGAGGAAGCACACCACTCCAAGATGACGATACATCCAGGCGGAGATAAAATGTACAAAGACATAAAAAGGACTTTCTTTTGGAACGGCATGAAAAAGGACGTGGAAGAGTTTGTTTCTAAGTGTATGGTGTGCCAACAGGTTAAGGCGGAACAGAAAAAGCCTGGCGGACTGCTACATCCTCTAGAGGTCCCACAGTGGAAGTGGGATAGCATCTCAATGGACTTCATCGATGGGCTGCCTAGGTCTAGGAGAGGCAACACTAGCATTTGGGTAATAGTGGATAGGCTTACTAAAAGCGCCCACTTTTTACCTGTCAAAAGTAAAAGAACTGCCTCATCCCTAGCATCACTTTACCTCAAGGAAATCGTTCGACTACATGGAATACCATCTAGCATTGTTAGTGACCGAGACCCCATCTTCACCAGCGAGTTTTGGCGGGGTCTGCAAGAAGCAGTAGGAACGCAGTTATGCTTGAGCACAGCCTATCATCACCAAACCGACGGCCAAACAGAGAGAGTGAACAGAGTTTTGGAAGACCTTTTAAGACTATGCGTCCTTGACTTCGGAGTGACATGGGAAGACCACCTTCCTTTGGTGGAATTTGCCTACAACAACAGCTATCAAGCAACCATCGGAATGGCGCCCTTCGAAGCTTTATATAGAAGACCGTGCCGATCGCCCACTTGTTGGTGGGAGTCTACGGATAAGCTCATACTTGGACCAGATATGATCCGAGAGACTTCAGAGAAAGTAGACTTAATACGAAGAAGGATGAAGACGGCCCAAGACAGACAAAAGTCCTACGCCGACAAGAGAAGAACCGACCTTGAATTCGAGGTTGGAGACAGAGTTTTTCTCAAGGTATCACCGCTAAGAAACGTTGTTCGTTTTGGAACCACCGGAAAGCTAGCACCAAGGTTCGTAGGGCCATTCCCTATCATTGAGAAGATTGGGAAAATGGCCTATAGATTAGAGCTACCCGAGAAGTTGGCTGGAGTCCACAACGTTTTTCACGTTTCACATCTCCGAAAATGTCTACATGAGTCTGCTAAAGTGGTAGAGCCAAATATCCTCGAAGAGGCCGAAGTGGAACGCGAAGCAACCATAAGAAAAGTACCAATCCGAATCTTAGGAACGGAAGTGAAGAAGCTACGCAACCGTGAAGTCAAGCTCGTCAAAGTCCAGTGGAGCGATGCCGAGGGAGACGCGACTTGGGAAACTGAAGCTAGAATCCGTGCAGCCTACCCTTTTCTGTTCGAGGGTACATCCTTGATCTTTCCTTTTCCTTAAGTTGCGCTTTTATCTATCTTTTTAGGTATATTTCCTCGACCTTATCTTTTAGGTAGAAACCCGTTGGATGGAAACATGTAATCGAAACATGTTATGTATGAATGGTTGCAAGTGGTTGCAAGTGATTGCTAGTGGTTGCTCGTGGTTGCATATACACACACAATCTAGGTTTTAGATCGGCTCAGTCACTTCATATTGCATATGCATATATGTTTGCACTCGTATATGGTTGAACTCTAATGTGTTGTCATATGGATGTTGCATTTGTATTGAATGATTGTGCACTCATGTAGAATCATGAATAGGAAAATTTGCATACATAATGGATTCATGGCACCTACATAACTCGCATTAAGGAGGTCAACTGAATCAGTGGACCGCCTGATTTTGCATTAGATAAGTTCATGTATACACACACACTTTGCATATGATCATGAAGCATTAGAAGTCTTTTAAGGACAATGGATGCTTGTGTTTGATGGATGAGTAGATGGATGATTGGATGTTAGGATATACATTCCTCCTAACTTGAAGATTTCGGGACGAAATCCTTTTAAGTGGGGGAGAATGTAACACCCCGAAAATTCTATAACTGTGAAATTAACAAATTAAAGTATAATTGATCTGAAATCAAAGAACTAAGGGAAACGGGATACGCCATTGCATTCGTCTCGGAAAAATACGCGAAATAGAGTCCGAGTTTTCGAAAAACGGAGTCCGTATGAAGAAGATATGGCCTTCGGAAGTTTTTAAATTAAGTTTAAAATTCAAACAGAATTAAATAATTAGATATTCCGAAGTGGGGCCCAATGGGCCAGGGTGGAAGAACACCCGCCTGGGCCACCCAGGTCGACTGGGCTGTCGACCTGGGCTACCCATGTCGACAGGGCTGTCGACAGCCCTGTCGACAGGGGTGTCGACCTGGTCGAGCCCAGTCAACCTGGCTGGCCAGGTCTGTGTTCCTCCGATTTTCTGTGGTCTGCTTTGTCACTAGGGCTAGGTGGCAAGTTTTTATTGGTCTCTCTATCGAATGAATGGCTACGATCTAACCTAGCAACATCAAGGGTCCTAATCAATTCCTAACCTCTATATAAACAACCCTAGACTAAACCCTAATCTATTCATTCAAAATTAAGAGCATAGCCGCCATGTTGCTGAGGAACGACAAGAGGTAGCCTCCAACTAGAGAGAGGATTAGGGAGAAAGTTATGAAGCCTAAAGCAATTCAAGCAACCTAAAGCTAATCAATTTAACAAAGGAATCATATCTCTTATTTAGAGAATTCGCCGCAACCATTGTAAGTAGAGTATTACTTTGGTATGAATAAACAACTGTATTGATTTGTATGCTTGAATTGTGGCAATGAAATTCATATTTGTGCGTTCTTATATACGTTTGGATATTATAAAGAACTACATGCGGTAGTTCTATGCAAATATACGTTTGGAATATTCGCAAACTATATGACCTATGTTGAAGCTACATGTATGTAGTTGATTGAAATTCATGAAAGTCTGAGGCTTTGTTATTATGCCATCATGATGTATATTTTTTGTGCATAAATCATTTTGCAAGTAATTGACACAAGTTTGGTTGTTATAGTTCATATGAAACTATGTTGGAATTTTTGACACCATAATCCATGTATTAAGTCATGCTTTTGCAAAACTTATGAATATGGCTAGGCTATGAATGATATTTGGCATAATTGAAATCCATGAATAAGTCAATCTTGTTTAAAAGAATTATATGATGACATATGTGAGACATGGCTAGGTTAGACTCAAAAATCCCTTTTTGCAAGTTTAAAGCAAATACCATGATTAGGAATATTTATGCATAAGTATATTTATACCATCGTTATGTGAATAGACTTAAATCATGATTAAGTTGAACTATGCTTTTGTGTTAGTAACAAAGTATCCTCTTTGTAAACATGTAGAAACCTTATGAACAAATTTAACTATACTTATGCCATGCTTATGTTTGATATTATGCCATGTTTATGCTAGAAGTATTTATGCCATGCTTATGTTTGACACTATGCCATGCTTATGCTAGAAATATTTATGCCATGCTTACGTTTGACATTATGCCTAAGTAAAAATATAGGTTCATGAGTCAATAATGATATTTCAATTACAAGTTCACATGCTTTGATTCATGTCACCTATGTTTTATGACCAAAGTATATGTCACTACTATGCAAGTACACCAGTTTCTATTATGTATTTCCAACGTCATATGCAAGTTCATGCGCTCACCTTCCCCTCTTTGTGTATGTAATCACGCCTTAAGCCTCCCCATTCGCATGGCTAAATTGGGCTTTAAAAGGCTAAGCCCAATATACATAAACGGACGTGTAAAAACGGGGGTAAATAACGTTGGGCTAAATTAATTTAATGAATGAAAACTAAAGTAAAAGGGCCCAAATTCAAGTATGGGTTGGGCCCATGATTGGTGTAACCTTTACACCATTTACTTAATAATGGGCCGCAAATATTTACATATAAGAAATAAAGAAGAATGACAAAATATGTAAATATTGAACATACGATGTGTTTAACCCGAGGTTGGATTGAGTTGTGATGTAAACCTGCCCGGAACCGCCCGGCTGTCCAGTAGTCACAACAATACCTATCCAATGTGGGAGGTTAAACATGGAGCCCAGCAAGGACCCGAGGTTAGACTGAGTTGTGGCGTAAGACTGCCCGAAACCAACCGGCAACAGGCAGCCACAACAATACCTGTCTAATGTGAGAGGTCCGGGCCTTAATAAGACAATTAAGGCTGAGTCAGGATTGATAGGATTAAGTGAACTAAAGACTTAATCAACATGGAACATGTTAAACTAAACAGACTGGTGGGGGTTAGGTTATAAAACACTTAACCAACTTAGCATGTTGGCTAGAGATAGAAAACCTAGTAATGGGGGACCCTTTTCGGCAGTAACCCTAAAAGGTGTATCAGGATACCCTGAAACTAGGCAGGGTGGGGCACGATTACTGGGCTGATTGTAAGAGGTCAAAAGCGACGGCGGTGGTGTAGCAGTGTAGGTTCTAACGGAGTGCGGGCGTGCACACACTCCGGCGCAGAAAAATAAGGCACTGGACACCAGTAGCATACCTGTGCACTCTTAGGTTGTGTCGGGTTGCACTATGGGACTTGATACACCCCATGGTGGGACCAGCATGGGTAACTACAAACATCGGGGGCCGTAAGACACATGTAACTATGCGAGTAGGAGCCGATCATCATTGAATGGATCACATCACCCTGATTATGGGGTGCCAATTGGAAACTAGTTTATATGGGTTCAGAGATTAATATGGGATACGATAGTATATTCGACCCTAGACAACTTAACCAAGTTTATAGTGTTTGCCCACTTCTTGTTTTTACCTATCATACCCAGTTCTTTATTCATAGACAAAATAGTACTAGACTTACTCAGGCTTTATGTCTGACTCTACTTTTCTTTCGTCTTCTTTCTTCCGTTTCCCCCCCAGGTCCTCAGGGAGGGAACACAACAGCTTGACCAGCCTTAGCATCCAGCTTGAAGAAGAGAAATGTATTGCTTGGACTTTCCTGTTTTGAACTATGGCTTTGGACAATCCACTATGGGGCTTTTGCAGTTTATCTATGTTTTATTTATGCTTCTTTAAAATAATGTACTCAAGACAGGTTATGAGAGTGTTATGTTATGTTTTTGGAAAGGATGTTGTTGTAACACGTAATTGACTTTATGAAATAAAAGTTTGTTGTTCTTCCGCTGTTTACAAATATGTGTTCTTATATCTGTCTTGTATATCTGTGACTTGTACTTATAAACCTCCACCAAAATTAGGGCATTCCCTTTGAGAGTGACCCTAACGGAGGTGGGGTGTTTCAGCTTGGCTGTTTTATTTTATTTTGGGTGGAGATGGCCCAGAGAGGCGGGTTGGAGTTTGACCCATTGACCAGTGCAAAGGAGGTGCTGGCGAATTTTTTTCGAAAAGTTAACGTGTTAGAAAATTTTCAGGATTTTTGAAAATTTTCTTTGATAAGAATTAAATAAATAATTTAATTAAAATAAATTGGTTTAGTGACACCAGAGTTATGAAGTGAAGAAATAATTTTAACCCAGTTAGTGGAGTTTGTTTTCTACCTTAGCAATTTCGAGGACGAAATTATTTTAAGTGGGGTAGAATGTAACGACCCTCATTTTTCAGCGATATAATTAATTTATTTAATTATATAAATAGTGATTTAGAATTTGAATGGTCGTTGAATTAAATAATGGTGAATATTTAATTAATATAATAATTAAATAATATATTTAATTTTGAAATAATCAGAATTGGTTGAAATTGCGATATGATGTTAATTGGGCAATTCCAAAATATATAATTCAGTTTAAAATTTGACTACGATAACGAATATATTTAATTAACAATGGTTGAACGCATAAATTTTATTATAACTAAAATCGAGCTCGAAATGGCGCTGTAGTTCGTAATTTGGCGATTCGAAATTTAAACGAATATACATAAGCCGTTTTAAAACGGATTTCTGTGTAACAAGAAACGCTCAGAGATGGTGAAGTATATTTTTCTAATGGAAGAGAAAAATCGAGATTCCGTCGTATAGATTTTGATTTATGATCAAATCAAATTTTCAAATAATCGCTATAGAATCATTTATCGACCGTAATGGTTTGTTCGATATAATTAGATATCGGATTAGAATCTGGACAAGATTCTTTTGGGATGTAGTGAAAATTTAATTTTTAGAATTTTATGGTAGTTTTTAATCAATTAAATATGCAACTTTTTATTTGGAGTATTTTGCACCCTTATTCAGCGATTTTGGGGTTTCACAATATGAGTTAATCTACCGGTATTATTATATTTTTAGGATCGAGGCACTGAGCTCGACACAACAGTATTTTTATTTCTGTCCGTACGCCATTATAACTTTACGTGACAAGGTAAGGCGAAATTTTTAAACAATACATCTCGAAGCTTACGTGTATCTCATACTCTCGCTCATTCTTGGTGACACAAACGCTACAGCATACCAAAATCTCACCCAATATAATGTCTTTAACACCAAACCCGTAAGACCTAACTCATTTCCTCCATCAAAAACAAGCCGCAACCAAAATGAAAATAAACCGAGCTCTTCCGTTTTCATGAGTCGTAGTAAACCCAATACTGGGTGAGATCTCCTCATTTTCTTTTGATGCCTGTAGCTGCTAATAGGGTCCAACATGAGGAGCTTTCGGGATTGTTGAAAGGGATGTAGTAATGGAGTTGTAGTTTTTTCGGGTTTGGCAGGTTGCGTTTACTGGAGGAGTTGCGGAAATATGGGGGGCAAGGGCAACAAGTCTTTCCGGATATACTGGAGTTTTTGTGTATAGGAACCTAGCGTGCTTTATTTTAAAAGGAAGGGAGGAAGATGAGTAACGGTTTGAAGTGGGTGGGTAGTTTGCTGGAACGGTTTGCAAAATTACTGGGGTACACGTTTTAAAGGTAGAAGGGGTGGACATTAAAAGCATAAAAATGGAGCAAAATGTGTACAAGGATGAATGACATGTTAGTTGCGGGTGTGTTTGTTTGGAGAATGGTGAAGGGGACCGTAACAACCCGGAAATTCTGGGCCAATTTAAAATTTTTATTTGGGCAATTTTAATGAATTTGAATATTTAAAATGATTTATTTTAAATAATAACGACGAGAAATTTATTTTGAATAGAAATAGAATGTAAATATTTATATAGATCGATGTTAGAATATAAATATTTTATTTCAAATAAAAAAGGAATTGGAAATGGCGCGGTAGTTTAAAAATTAGATTTCAAATTTCAAATGAACGTACAGAGATTCAAAATAAACCAGATTTTGGCGAAACAAAAAATATTAGAATCTAATTGAGAATATCTTTCCAACGAATCCGAAAAATGGAAATTTCATAGCGGGAACCAAAAGTTATGTCCAATTGAAAATTCAGAATAGTCGCTATGGAATTCTGGCCCTTAAAAATGGAAGTTTTGCATACGACCTCAGTTTTCAATGAAACCACTTTTGTTAGATCCAGGATGTCTAATTATTTCTAGATTCCAAAATTCATAATTTTTGAAATCAGTATGTGAGCGTGGCGAAAGAAAACGTGTTTTAACAGTTTCAGTCAATTTCGATCGACCAGAAAATGGTCATTTTTCAAACGGTCTCGGAATTTGATGAAATTAGTTTTGTTAGAACCGAATCGTCAATACGAAGCTAGAAAATATTTTTTGGGAATTTTTAGAGTCCGTATGTGGCCCCGGTAATTTGAAATGTGCGTTCAAATTCAATATATAGAGTTATATATTGATTTTGATGAAAACTGGTCGGAACAGTCGAATCAGCCTGCGATACATATCCCATTGTGTTCGGAATGGGGGTAATTAGCTATGGATGACAGTCGGTGGGTTCGATTTCGAGTTTGAAATAAAAAGTTGCCTTTTGAAATTAAATAAATAAATAGATAGATAAATAAATAAATAAATAAAAATATAAACCTCTCCCTCTCTCTATACTCTCTCATCCCCCCCCCCCCCCTCCCGTTCATTTTTAAAATCAAAACAAAAAAAACCATAAAACTATCGCGTCGCCACCTCCCCCTTCCAAGCTCCATCGCCGTCGAGCGCCGCCGCGCCGGCCCCCAGACCACCTCCACCGACCAGCGACGACCTCCAACACCCCCCTTTCCACACCGTCGCCCATCCTTCCACCACGAACCGCTCACAACCATCATCGCCCCAAAACAGCCCGCCCCCACCTCCACCTGGCCGGCACCGGCACCTGCGCCAAACCCCCACCACCTACGACCCCAGCGGCGCCCCACAGACCACCCAATTCCGATCCCGAGCCCTCCAGCCAATAAAAATCCTATTTTTAATGATTTCGGTTTTGCAAATAACACCCCGACGTGCTACACCACTCCCGCGCGAGTACCAGCAGCCCTACTCCAAGCGAAAGGTGATTTTTTACTTTTTAAATTCAGTTTTGATCTTTACTGTAAGCAAAGTATGATTTTTATTGTAGGAATATGATTTTTAATTCATATGAGAAGTTATGATTTTTACTTAACATGAAGATTGGGTTTTTATCAATAAAAAGATTTGATTTTCAAATCGTGAAAAGGTGAGATCTTTTTATCACATAAAGTTAGAAATATAAAGATATAATTTTTATCATGAGGTTATAGAAATAAAGATATGGTTTTAACGATGTAAAAGCATGACTTTCATATTTAATAAAGAGTTAACATATGATTTTTAATGAGGTAGAGTAGTAAAAATAGAATTTTTATGAAATGGAGAATATAAAAATATAATTTTTATATATGTAGCATAATAAAAATATAATTTTTATTATATGAGAAGTGAAAAAAAATCTTTACAAGATATGTAGTGAATATAAGAATATGATTTTTATATATAAAAATAAATAATAAAAATGTGATTTTGTAATAACCCGGAAATTCTGGGCCAGTTTGAAATTTTTATTTTGGCAATTTTAGCGAATTTTGAATATTTAAAATGAATTATTTTAAATAATAACGACGAGAAAATTTATTTTGAATATTAATAGAACGTATATGTTATATACGTCGTCGTTGGAATATAAATAATTACATATAATTATAAATAGAATTGAAAATGGCGCGGTAGTTCGATAATTCGATTTCAAACTTCAATTGAATGTACCGGGTGCAAAACAATCCGAATTTTAGTGAAACCAAAAACATTAGGATCTAATTGATGATATCTTTCCAACGAATCCAAAAAATCGAAATTTCATAGCGGGCATCAAAAGATATGTCCAGTTGAAAATTATGAATAGTCGCTATGGAATTCAGGCCCTTAAAAATTGACATTTTGCAAACGACCTCGGATTTCGACGAAACCAGTTTTTTTGGGTCCGTGATGTCAAATTATTGCTAGATTCCAAATTTTATAATTTTTCGAATCAATATGTGAGCGTGGCTAATGAAAACGCGTTTGACCAGTTTCAGTTGATTTTAATCGACTGGAAAATGGCCATTTTTCTAACGGTCTCAGAATTCGACGAAACTAGTTTTGTTAGGACCGTATCGTCAATACGAATCTAGAAAATATTTTTATGGAATTTTAAGAGTTCGTATGTGACCCCGGTAAATTGAAATGCGCGTTCAAAATCAATATATAGAGTTATATGTTGATTTAGACGAAAACTGATGGTAACGATCGAATCAGCCTACGATACATATCCCATTGTGTTCGGAATGCGGGTAAAACGCTATGGGTGACAGGCGGTGGGCCTCGTTCCGAGGTCGAAATAAAAAGTCAACTCTTTGAAATTTAAATAATTAAATTAAATAAAAAAATAAAAAAAATATATACCCTCCTCCTTTATACTATCAGGCCCCCCCCCTTTTTTTGATTTTCAGAATCGAATTATATAAAAAAAAAGGAAAAGCCTGCGATGGACGATCTGAAGCCGCCGCCTACGCTTCCCCTTCCACCACCGCGCCAGTTCCCTGTCACCGCTCCCCTCTCCACATCGTCGTCCCCCTCCATAGCCCCTCCGCCTCGCAGGACCCACGAAGCCCCCCCCAGACCCGAAGCTGTAGCCCCAAAACCCGCCACCCCCTAGTCCATCGCCACCCCCAGACCGGAGCACCACGCCCACGAGACCCAAAATCGCCCAAAGACCATGCCACGCCCTAACCCGATAGCCCCTCCGACGTCCTCGTTCCCCCGTCCTTTCTCTCCCTCTTTCTGGTGTAAATCGCCTCTTCCCATCGAAGCAACCTCGCCCCTCGCGAAGAGCAACCTCCGCCGCTCCTCCCCCACTTCAGGCGCTGCCATATTCCCCTCCGACGACCTCTGGAACACCTCCTCCTTCGGAAAAAAAATTGAGCTTTGCCTTTTAGTTTATTTAATTTTCAGTTTTAATTTTGTTAAAACAAAGAGATTTGGTTTTGTTAAAGAAAAAAATTTCGATTTTCCGTTTGTAAAAGGAAAGGATTTTTCACTTGCAAAAAGATTTAATTTTTCAACTAGAAAGAAAAGTCAGTTTATATAATTAGTATTGTCTTTAAAATAAAATAAAGAGTTGATTTTTATAATAAAAATATGATTTTTATTGTAAAGATATGATTTTGATATTAAAGATATGGTTTTTATAGTATAAAAATATGATTTTTATATTGTATGGATAATAAAAATATTATTTTTACTTATGTAGAGTATTAAAAATATAGTTTTTATATTTTTAGAACAATAAAAATATACTCTTTATTAGTGATAAGAAGTCGATTTATATATATATGAATTCGAAATAAAAATTGAATTTTTATTTATTAAAATGAAGTAATAAAAATAATATTTTTATTTGAACAGCGTGAAAAGAACTGCATTGGGAGTTCAAACCAATCCAGACGATTCAGCAGTTCAACAGCAAAGCACGGCGGAGTGGAACCCTCTGTGAGAACTTCTCACTCTTAAATTTCTTTTTCTAGTTATATATATATATATACTAGGATGCAGACGGTGCTTAGTAGCACCCGACACCCGTCATCCACAGACCATGGATGGCTTGTTTGTTAAATTGTTTGGTTGTGTAGTTAGTTAGAATATTTGGGTTGAATTGAATTGTTTGGTGAAATGAATGGATTGATTGATGTGTGAATGGCGTGGGCCTTCACTAGACCGGGGATAAGGCTAGGCCTCGTCCCGTTTCTAGTATCGTGCCGTTATGCCGCCGAAATTTCCCAAAATATGTTAGAAAAATAAAAATATCATTTTTATTGTGTAATTGAAATGAATAGAAATTCATGTGTTGAAATAGAATATTTTATCGTTAAAAATATAAATTTTAACGTGAAAGTGAATAAATGAATATTTATAAACAAATTGACCGATTTGTTTATATACATTGATTTGACTGATATTGATTGGGTCGATAAATTTTACACATCGCCCAACTGCACAAAATAAAATCTGTGTTTGATTGTTTGAAACCCCACACGGGTGTTGGGATGAAATTTGGAAGTTCACTCATCCTGATTGATTAAATATGTTGATCGATTGATTGACAGGCTGTTATAAGCGTCAGATATCTATATTTGATGCTTATACAGTGTAGTGCACTTTGGTTGATGGTCGATTATTTCTCAATGCTATTATATACATGTGTTGTATGGAATCCATATAATTAACGTTATATGGTGATTGATTGGGCCTCATTCCAATCGGGAAAATAATGAATGTTATAAAAGAAAATTCTTGTGTTGAATATAAAAATAGTCACGTGTTGACGATGTTCATGTGTTGAAAATATTCGTGCGTTGAGTAAAATATTTTAAATAATAAAAATTACATCTTTATCATATTTAAAATTAGAACTACTTCCCAGTAGAAGTCTAATTAAAATCAAACGATAGATACCATAGTTTTATAAAATATTTTACATAACGGAAATAGTGATGTGTATACAGTACTCATGTGTTGAAAGAAATATATATTCATGTGTTGAATAGAATAAATATTCATTTGTTTAATAGAATAACGAATTATTGAAATATAAAGCCGTGTTGATTAGAGATGCGTTATTTTGACGCGAACGATGTTTATATCGATTTTATTCGTTTTATAAGGAATATTGAAAAGTGATTTCAATATTTAATATTTTGAAAGGAAATTCAAATTGAATTAGATTGAAATTCAAACTGAAATTTTATTGAATCAATTTGAAATGAATTCGAATCGAATAGAAAATGAATTCGATTCGAATTGAATGGAAAGTGAATTTGAATTCAAGTAAAATAGAAATGAATTCAAATTGAAATAAATTGAAATCGTCTTGAATGGAATTTAAAACGAACTGAAATTAAATTGAAATCAATTTGAAGTGAATTTGAATTGAATGAAATAGAGGGTAAATTCGAACTGAATTGAATTGAAACGAATTAGAATTTGAATTGAATTGAAATGAACTCGAATTGAATTGAAATGAACTCGAATTGAATTGAAATGAACTCGAATTGAATTGAAATCAAATCGATTTGAAATTGAAGATGAAGTTGAAATTGTTTTTGAAATGAATTTAGAACGATTTATAAAATTCGTTTTAAAAAGGAAATCGACGGAATATATATAATATATATATTATATATATATATAATGGCCTGAATAAAACGCGCCGCGCCGCGGCAGTTCGTGAATTTCGACCATTAACTTCGAATTGACGTTGCGGGAGATCCGACCGTCGGATTCTCCTAAAACCGGAACCGTTGGGTTCGTATCGAAAAGAGCTTTCCAATGAATATTAGAAATTCGAAATCTAACAGTTGGATTTGGAATTATGTCCAAATCAAATTTGGAAAAGGTCGCTGTAAGTGCAGTTCGATGGCCGTTGATGGAAATCGACTGTACGGGCCTTGATAAAATTATTAAAAATATTGATAATTTGTGTAAAATCATAATATGTGAATTGGAAAGAACTGGGATGAAGAATTCCACATTTGAAAAGATAAAAATAGATTTTTGTCGAAATGAACTAGTTTTGAACTAGAATTAAAATCAATTTATTTATGAAATAAATAAATTGAATTTGAAAGTGATTTTAAAAATAATCAATATTCCCAATATGTGAATTGGACTGGAGTTGAATCGAAATTATCTTTGGGATATTTCGATGTTGGATTTCGTGACTATACAGATATGGTTATGGGAATTTGAAAGATATATTTTATATCGTTATTTCCAATACGATATATGTTGGTTTCAGAATTTGATATTGAATATAAGCCGATATATTTTCTATTCAGAGCCTTGTATTTAATATCAAATGTGATTTGGGTTTACCGTGAATCGTGTTTTAGATGACATTGGTTCTTTAACCCAGTTAAAGACAGAATATTGATTTTTGAGAAGATTAAAACTAAGTGGAGTTTTAATGAATCTTTAATTAGATTAAAAAGTGAATTGATTATTTAAATTATCAAATCTGAAAAGTGATCGAGAGTGGAGTATCACCAGTTTTGCTCCAAAGCGATAGTTAAATCTTTGATTAGATTTGAACGTGAAATGGTAATTAATTTTACCGATAACACTGTGGTGTTAGGAATGGAGTATTACCAGTTTTGCTCTATGGGATATATAGGTTGGGATTGGGAAATAAAATAAATAATTACTTCGGTGTGGTTCGTTAGTCCCGACTAGTTTGAAATGATATCCAAAGGAAGATTATAGGATAAATTTAGAAGAATTTATCTTGGATAAAATTAATGGGAACCTTTCCCTAAGAATGTGATTTTGTGAATAAAAGAATATTCTGTATTGGAATGAGGCGTTCATTGTGTTTGTGTAACATTTGTTTATTATATACGTGGGTTATTCAGAAAGGCCGGGTTATACCCATTCTGAATAACCGATTCGACGAGATGTCGAAGATGAAGACGGTGTTGGAAGACCGGAAGTCTTCACATCGTTTGGGTGATTACTGATGATCTTGATTGGGCTGTACACCCAGGATGAGGGAATCAGTTGGTGATCGTCCAGACGTACTTGGAGATGGATGGATATGCGAGGAAAGTGCCTCCGGTTTCGTTCAGACCCAGAACGAACTTGTAAATGGATTGTGTGTCTGACATTGGATTTTATCCTGTGTTGATTGATCTCTATTAAATATACATCTGTTTGGCGGCGGAGAATTTATTCTCTTGCTTAACGCCCTTCTCTGAGACGTACGAGCTCAGAGGTTGTATATCGATGGACATCAGTCGCAAGGAGTGAATTGCCAGTGTGGCATGCGTAAGTGGCAATTGATCAAGGCTTCTGTTGAAAAGCAAAGTCTTGTGGTTGATGATCAAAGCACGACCTGTGTGGCGTAGCTTTGTGTATAACGTGAATTCGCGAGCCTCAAACCTCGGTATGAGTCAAAAACGGGAGATGGACCGCTGGGAGAGCACGACGTTTCTTTCTAGCTAGGTTGGTGTCAGTGACCTACCAGCCCTGACATTTATATACTTTTCACCTGTGTGGTTGTTGGATACGAGGCGCCTCGGATATAGGTCTGTAAGGACCGGGAAACGTGTGTTCAGGAATTGCCAATCCTCAAAAGTAAGAGAGGACCAGCCCAGCCGATTCCAAGGATCAAAGTGGGGTCCTGGGACATTTGCTAGAGTGTCTCGAACGCGGAGAGGAGCTTGCCCCTTGCCTCGACTCATGATGGAATCCAATTTCCAATACGTGTATTGCGGTTCTAATTGTAGAACTAGTATGGCGACATGATATATGGTACCCATGCCGTCTATGATTGATATTTATGATTGAAATTGTTTTGACACTATACACTTATTATAGTATCAAATGATTTGTTTTTAAACGTACCAAGCATGTTTGGCTATTATAAGGGAAAACCCTATCCTCCGGCTTGCGTTGCATTGTGTGATGGGACCTGGGTCTTATAATAGCTTCATTTTTCTAAAGAGCATTGCGCTGTTTTGTTATATGCACTAGTATTCTTGGGAGGAAACCCGTTCCGTGTTATACGGCGTGGTCCCTTGAATTACTATCTTTTAAAGAAAAGTTTTAAATAACTGTTTTAGTTCTCACACCAGTCCCATGACTGACCTGGAGTTTATTGTTTTAACCTAAACTCTGGGTGCCCCTATTTTCCACACGGGCAGCTAGTAGTTTTGGTTTTGCAGATTTATATTCACAGGGTCCTGATTTACAGCTGGAACGATGCTCGGAAAGCTCTGTATCCGTGTATTACTTTCAGTTGTGTTTTGTATATTTTTCCGCTGCTATGTAATTTATTGTAATCTCTGATATTTGTCGAATGTAATTTAATCATTTATACTCTGTATATTCTTGTATCTGATGGAATTGTTGTAATAACAATGAAAGTTCTTCTGTATGCGTTCTATTTTGTCTTGTCCTCAATTCTATCCGTGCTTTCCTTTACGGGGAAGTTCGGGTCGACTCAGTTTGGTATCGGAGCTTTGGTTTACAGAGCTCGAGAACAAGACACATTAGAACCATACGAAAGAATTCATCAGATATTGGATTAGCAATATCCAATTAGAATTACTCGTTAGAGATAGGATCAGTAGTATCCTAGAACGAGTGTGAAGAGTATAATTTTCAAATGAAAACAATTTATTTTAAAATTTAAATTGCTTTATACGTATTTGAATATTTATTTTTTTTGAATATGGACAATCGAGTATATATAGATTTCGCGTATACGCGTCATGAACGTATATTCGAAGTTTTAATATACTGGATAGATATAGAATCACATTCTAGACACCCGGGGATAATTCTGGTGATGTGGCCACATCATCAGTATTTATATTCGTGTTTCGAAGGTGTGATATCTATATATTTCCATTAGACTGGTGTGAGAACCAAAACTAATATAGCTAGAACACATTGTTGTGAATTGGCATCAAAACATGATTTTTTGTATATATATCAAAATTATGAATTTGAAACTCTAATCCACTAATTGATTGATGTTTGTGTTGTTTGTTTATTTGTTTGCTAATTTTTAGCCAATTAGCCTAATTGAACCGAATATTGAATTGTATTGAAAATTGGTCGCATTTGCTTGCATATACATATACTTACATTAAACAGGTCATAGCAAGGAGGCTAGAGCAGAGAATAAAATTTGTTTGCCCGATAAATAGGTACATGTTTACTACATAATTTACTGTTTTGTTTGGGTGATGATGATTTTATGAGCCTATTGGCTAGCCGCTTGGCTTTTTCTTTTTCTTTTTGAGATCTGAAGGACCGGGGAAGCTATTTGAAATTCCCCGATGCTCCCGGTGCAGGGGAGGTTATGGCGAAATTTTGCGAAAATTTAGGGTGTTAGCCAAATTTTTGAAAATTTGAAAATTCTCAGAAACTGAAAAGTTGGAGAATGGAAGCCAGATCGAACGTAGAGTTGATTAATCAAACCACTTTCGACTTTGTTCCTTTTCGGGGACGAAAAGTTTTAAGTGGGGGAGATTGTAATAAACCGGAAATTCTGGGCCAGTTTGAAATTTTTATATTGGCAATTTTAGCGAATTTTGAATATTTAAAATGAATTATTTTAAATAATAACGACGAGAAAATTTATTTTGAATATTAATAGAACGTATATATTATATACGTCATCGTTGGAATATAAATAATTATATATAATTATAAATAGAATTGAAAATGGCGCGGTAGTTCGATAATTCGATTTCAAACTTCAATTGAATGTACCGGGTGCAAAACAATCCGGATTTTAGTGAAACCAAAAACATTAGGATCTAATTGATGATATCTTTCCAACGAATCCGAAAAATCGAAATTTCATAGCGGGCATCAAAAGATATGTCCAGTTGAAAATTCTGAATAGTCGCTATGGAATTCAGGCCCTTAAAAATTGACATTTTGCAAACGACCTCGGATTTCGACGAAACCTGTTTTGTTGGGTCCGTGATGTCAAATTATTGCTAGATTCCAAATTTCATAATTTTTCGAATCAATATGTGAGCGTGGCTAATGAAAACGCGTTTGACCAGTTTAAGTTGATTTTAATCGACTGGAAAATGGCCATTTTTCTAACGGTCTCAGAATTCGACGAAACTAGTTTTGTTAGGACCGTATCGTCAATACGAATCTAGAAAATATTTTTATGGAATTTTTAGAGTTCGTATGTGACCCCGATAAATTGAAATGCGCGTTCAAAATCAATATATAGAGTTATATGTTGATTTAGACGAAAACTGATGGTAACTATCGAATCAGCCTATGATACATATCCCATTGTGTTCGGAATGGGGGTAAAACGCTATGGGTGACAGGCGGTGGGCCTCGTTCCGAGGTCGAAATAAAAAGTCAACTCTTTGAAATTTAAATAATTAAATTAAATAAAAAAATATAAAAAAAAATATATACCCTCCTCTTTTATACTATCAGCCCCCCCCCCCTTTTTTTTGATTTTCAGAATCGAATTATATATAAAAAAAAAGGAAAAGCCTGCGATGGACGATCTGAAGCCGCCGCCTACGCTTCCCCTTCCACCACCGCGCCAGTTCCCTGTCACCGCTCCCCTCTCCACATCGTCGTCCCCCTCCATAGCCCCTCCGCCTCGCAGGACCCACGAAGCCCCCCCCCCCCACCCCAGACCCGAAGCTGTAGCCCCAAAACCCGCCACCCCCTAGTCCATCGCCACCCCCAGACCGGAGCACCACGCCCACGAGACCCAAAATCGCCCAAAACCCTGCCACGCCCTAACCCGATAGCCCCTCCGACGTCCTCGTTCCCCCGTCCTTTCTCTCCCTCTTTCTGGTGTAAATCGCCTCTTCCCATCGAAGCAACCTCGCCCCTCGCGAAGAGCAACCTCCGCCGCTCCTCCCCCACTTCAGGCGCTGCCATATTCCCCTCCGACGACCTCTGGAACACCTCCTCCTTCGGAAAAAAAAAAGTGAGCTTTCCCTTTTAGTTTATTTAATTTTCATTTTTAATTTTGTTAAAACAAAGAGATTTGGTTTTGTTAAAGAAAAAAATTTCGATTTTCCGTTTGTAAAAGGAAAGGATTTTTCACTTGCAAAAAGATTTAATTTTTCAACTAGAAAGAAAAGTCAGTTTATATAATTAGTATTGTCTTTAAAATAAAATAAAGAGTTGATTTTTATAATAAAAATATGATTTTTATTGTAAAGTTATGATTTTGATATTAAAGATATGGTTTTTATAGTATAAAAATACGATTTTTATATTGTATGGATAATAAAAATATTATTTTTACTTATGTAGAGTATTAAAAATATAGTTTTTATATTTTTAGAACAATAAAAATATACTCTTTATTAGTGATAAGAAGTCGATTTATATATATATGAATTCGAAATAAAAATAGAATTTTTATTTATTAAAATGAAGTAATAAAAATAATATTTTTATTTGAACAGCGTGAAAAGAACTGCATTGGGAGTTCAAACCAATCCAGACGATTTAGCAGTTCAACAGCAAAGCACGGCGGAGTGGAACCCTCTATGAGAACTTCTCACTCTTAAATTTCTTTTTCTAGTTATATATATATATATACTAGGATGCAGACGGTGCTTAGTAGCACCCGACACCCGTCATCCACAGACCATGGATGGCTTGTTTGTTAAATTGTTTGGTTGTGTAGTTAGTTAGAATATTTGGGTTGAATTGAATTGTTTGGTGAAATGAATGGATTGATTGATGTGTGAATGGCGTGGGCCTTCACTAGACCGGGGATAAGGCTAGGCCTCGTCCCGTTTCTAGTATCGTGCCGTTATGCCGCCGAAATTTCCCAAAATATGTTAGAAAAATAAAAATAT
Organism: Allium sativum; assembly: GCA_030737875.1. Taxonomy (NCBI): domain Eukaryota; kingdom Viridiplantae; phylum Streptophyta; class Magnoliopsida; order Asparagales; family Amaryllidaceae; genus Allium; species Allium sativum. Next base: position 652,453,024 of record CM060918.1, read on the forward strand.
CATTTTTATTGTGTAATTGAAATGAATAGAAATTCATGTGTTGAAATAGAATATTTTATCGTTAAAAATATAAATTTTAACGTGAAAGTGAATAAATGAATATTTATAAACAAATCGACCGATTTGTTTATATACATTGATTTGACTGATATTGATTGGGTCGATAAATTTTACACATCGCCCAACTGCACAAAATAAAATCTGTGTTTGATTGTTTGAAACCCCACACGGGTGTTGGGATGAAATTTGGAAGTTCACTCATCCTGATTGATTAAATATGTTGATCGATTGATTGACAGGCTGTTATAAGCGTCAGATATCTATATTTGATGCTTATACAGTGTAGTGCACTTTGGTTGATGGTTGATTATTTCTCAATGCTATTATATACATGTGTTGTATGGAATCCATATAATTAACGTTATATGGTGATTGATTGGGCCTCATTCCAATCGGGAAAATAATGAATGTTATAAAAGAAAATTCATGTGTTGAATATAAAAATAGTCACGTGTTGACGATGTTCATGTGTTGAAAATATTCGTGCGTTGAGTAAAATATTTTAAATAATAAAAATTACATCTTTATCATATTTAAAATTAGAACTACTTCCCAGTAGAAGTCTAATTAAAATCAAACGATAGATACCATAGTTTTATAAAATATTTTACATAACGGAAATAGTGATGTGTAGACAGTACTCATGTGTTGAAAGAAATATATATTCATGTGTTGAATAGAATAAATATTCATTTGTTGAATAGAATAACGAATTATTGAAATATAAAGCCGTGTTGATTAGAGATGCGTTATTTTGACGCGAACGATGTTTATATCGATTTTATTCGTTTTATAAGGAATATTGAAAAGTGATTTCAAAATTTAATATTTTGAAAGGAAATTCAAATTGAATTAGATTGAAATTCAAATTGAAATTTTATTGAATCAATTTGAAATGAATTCGAATCGAATAGAAAATGAATTCGATTCGAATTGAATGGAAAGTGAATTTGAATTCAAATAAAATAGAAATGAATTCAAATTGAAATAAATTGAAATCGTCTTGAATGGAATTTAAAATGAACTGAAATTAAATTGAAATCAATTTGAAGTGAATTTGAATTGAATTAAATAGAGGGTAAATTCGAACTGAATTGAATTGAAACGAATTAGAATTTGAATTGAATTGAAATGAACTCGAATTGAATTGAAATGAACTCGATTTGAATTGAAATCAAATCGATTTGAAATTGAAGATGAAGTTGAAATTGTTTTTGAAACGAATTTAGAACGATTTATAAAATTTGTTTTAAAAAGGAAATCGATGGAATATATATAATATATATATTATATATATATAATGGCCTGAATAAAACGCACCGCGTCGCGACAGTTCGTGAATTTCGACCATTAACTTCGAATTGACGTTGCGGGAGATCCGATCGTCGGATTCTCCTAAAACCGGAACCGTTAGGTTCGTATCGAAAAGAGCTTTCCAATGAATATTAGAAATTCGAAATCTAATGGTTAGATTTGGAATTATGTCCAAATCAAATTTGGAAAAGGTCGCTGTAAGTGCAGTTCGATGGCCGTTGATGGAAATCGACTGTACGGGCCTTGATAAAATTATTAAAAATATTGATAATTTGTGTAAAATCATAATATGTGAATTGGGAAGAACTGGGATGAAGAATTCCACATTTGAAAAGATAAAAATAGATTTTTGTCGAAATGAACTAGTTTTGAACTAGAATTAAAATCAATTTATTTATGAAATAAATAAATTGAATTTGAAAGTGATTTTAAAAATAATCAATATTCCCAATATGTGAATTGGACTGGAGTTGAATCGAAATTATCTTTGGGATATTTCGATGTTGGATTTCGTGACTATACAGATATGGTTATGGGAATTTGAAAGATATATTTTATATCGTTATTTCCAATACGATATATGTTGGTTTCAGAATTTGATATTGAATATAAGCCGATATATTTTCTATTCAGAGCCTTGTATTTAATATCAAATGTGATTTGGGTTTACCGTGAATCGTGTTTTAGATGACATTGGTTCTTTAACCCAGTTAAAGACAGAATATTGATTTTTGAGAAGATTAAAACTAAGTGGAGTTTTAATGAATCTTTAATTAGATTAAAAAGTGAATTGATAATTTAAATTATCAAATCTGAAAAGTGATCGAGAGTGGAGTATCACCAGTTTTGCTCCAAAGCGATAGTTAAATCTTTGATTAGATTTGAACGTGAAATGGTAATTAATTTTACCGATAACACCGTGGTGTTAGGAATGGAGTATTACCAGTTTTGCTCTATGGGATATATAGGTTGGGATTGGGAAATAAAATAAATAATTACTTCGGTGTGGTTCGTTAATCCCGCCTAGTTTGAAATGATATCCAAAGGAAGATTATAGGATAAATTTAGAAGAATTTATCTTGGAAAAAATTAATGGGAACCTTTCCCTAAGAATGTGATTTTGTGAATAAAAGAATATTCTGTATTGGAATGAGGCGTTCATTGTGTTTGTGTAACATTTGTTTATTATATACGTGGGTTATTCAGAAAGGCCGGGTTATACCCATTCTGAATAACCGATTCGACGAGATGTCGAAGATGAAGACGGTGGTGGAAGACCGGAAGTCTTCACATCATTTGGGTGATTACTGATGATCTTGATTGGGCTGTACACCCAGGATGAGGGAATCAGTTGGTGATCGTCCAGACGTACTTGGAGATGGATGGATATGCTAGGAAAGTGCCTCCGGTTTCGTTCAGACCCAGAACGAACTTGTAAATGGATTGTGTGTCTGACATTGAATTTTATCCTGTGTTGATTGATCTCTATTAAATATACATCTGTTTGGCGGCGGAGAATTTATTCTCTTGCTTAACGCCCTTCTCTGAGACGTACGAGCTCAGAGGTTGTATATCGATGGACATCAGTCGCATGGAGTGAATTGCCAGTGTGGCATGCGTAAGTGGCAATTGATCAAGGCTTCTGTTGAAAAGCAAAGTCTTGTGGTTGATGATCAAAGCACGGCCTGTGTGGCGTAGCTTTGTGTATAACGTGAATTCGCGAGCCTCACACCTCGGTATGAGTCAAAAACGGGAGATGGACCGCTGGGAGAGCACGACGTTTCTTTTTCTAAGGATATAGGTCTGACATATATATAATTTCACCTGTGTGGTTGTTGGATACGAGGCGCCCCGGATATAGGTCTGTAAGGACCGGGAAACGTGTGTTCAGGAATTGCCAATCCTCAAAAGTAAGAGAGGACCGGCCCAGCAGATTCCAAGGATCAAAGTGGGGTCCTGGGACATTTGCTAGAGTGTCTCGAACGCGGAGAGGAGCTTGCCCCTTGCCTCGACTCATGATGGAATCCAATTTCCAATACGTGTATTGCGGTTTTAATTGTAGAACTAGTATGGCGACATGATATATGGTACCCATGCCGTCTATGATTGATATTTATGATTGAAATTGTTTTGACACTATACACTTATTATAGTATCAAATGATTTGTTTTTAAACGTACCAAGCATGTTTGGCTATTATAAGGGAAAACCCTATCCTCCGGCTTGCGTTGCATTGTGTGATGGGACCTGGGTCTTATAATAGCTTCATTTTTCTAAAGAGCATTGCGTTGTTTTGTTATATGCACTAGTATTCTTGGGAGGAAACCCGTTCCGTGTTATACGGCGTGGTCCCTTGAATTACTATCTTTTAAAGCAAAGTTTTAAATAACTGTTTTAGTTCTCACACTAGTCCCATGACTGACCTGGAGTTTATTGTTTTAACCTAAACTCTGGGTGCCCCTATTTTCCACACGGGCAGCTAGTAGTTTTGGTTTTGCAGATTTATATTCACAGGGTCCTGATTTACAGCTGGAACGATGCTCGGAAAGCTCTGTATCCGTGTATTACTTTCAGTTGTGTTTTGTATATTTTTCCGCTGCTATGTAATTTATTGTAATCTCTGATATTTGTCGAATGTAATTTAATCATTTATACTCTGTATATTCTTGTATCTGATGGAATTGTTGTAATAACAATGAAATGTTCTTCTGTATGCGTTCTATTTTGTCTTGTCCTCAATTCTATCCGTGCTTTCCTTTACGGGGAAGTTCGGGTCGTCTCAGATTTTTATTATGAAAAAGAAAAATAGACTGCGATGGAACAAGATGGAAGCGAAACAGATTCCAGACCGTTCAGAAATAAAGAATGAAGGAGTGGAACCCTCGGTGAGAACTTCTCACTTTAATTCTTGTTTTCTAGTTAAAATTATATACTAGGAGGCAGAGGGTGCTTAGTAGCACCCGACACCCGTTGTGCACAGACCATGGACGACTTGTTTGATTTTGTTGTGTGGTGAAAATTAATTGTGATATGAAATGAATAAAATATATTCATGTTTTGAAATAAAATATTTTATCGTTAAAAATATAATTTCTAATGTGAACGTAAATAAGTAAAATGTTCATGTACAAATCAGACGATTTGTTTATGTACATTGATTTAACTGATATGGATTAGGACGATAAATTTTACACATCGCCCAACTGCACAAATAAAAATCTGTGTTTGTTGATTTGAAACCCCACACGGTTATTGGGATGATATTTGACATACACTAATCCCGATTGTTTAGTTGTATGTCGATCGATTGGTCGACAGACTGTGTAAGCGTTAATTATTTATATTTAGTGCTTATGCAGTTGTGTGGTGCATTTTTGATGATGGTTGATTATTTATCGTTGCTATTATATACATGTGTTTTATGGAATCCATATAATTAAAATTATATGGTAATTGATTGGCCTCATTCCAATTTGGGAAATAAAGAATATTATAAAAGAAAATTCATGTGTTGAATAGAATAAATATTCATGTGTTGGATAAAAGAAAATTCATGTGTTGAGAAAAATCTTTAAACAATAAATATAATAATTTTGTCAAATATATTGAATAACAAAAATAGTCATGTGTTGACAATACTCGTGTGTTGAGTATATTCAGGTGTTCATGTATTGAATAAAATATTTTATACAATAAAATTCACATTTTTATTGTAAGTAAAAATTAATAAATATTCATGTGTTGAATGAAGTGAATATTCATGTGTTGAAGAAAATATTCATTTGTTGAATAGAATAACAAGGTTATTGAAATATATAAAGCCGTGTTGATTAGATTTGCACCATTTTGACGCGAACGATATTTATATCGATTATATTCGTTTTATAATGAATATAGAAAAGGAAGTGATTTCAAAGTATAACGTTTTGAAAATTTTATCATTTATATATTAATGATATGGAATATTCAATTTTGATTTGAAATTGAATATGAAGTTGAAATTGTTTTGAAAACGAATTTAAAACAATTTATAAAATACGTTTAGAATTGAAATCGATGAAATATAATATATATATATAGACATATTATATATATATTAAATGGCCTGAATAGAACGCGCCGCGTAGTGCCTGAATTTCGTCCACTGACTTCGAATTGACGTTACGGTAGATCCGACCGTCGGATTCTCCTGAAAGCGGAACCGTTGGGTTCGTATCGAAAAGGGCTTACCAATGAATATTAGGAATTTGAAATCAAACAATTGGATTTGGAATTATGTCCAAATAAAATTTGGAAAAGGTCGCTGTAAGTGCTGTTCGACGACCGTTATTGGAAATCGATTGTACGAGCGTTGATAAAATTATTTAAAATATCAATAATTTTTGTAAAATCATAATATATGAATTGGAAAGAACTGGGATGAAAAATTCCACATTTGTAAGGATAAAAATATATTTTTATCGAAATGAACTAGTTGTGGACTAGAATTATAATCCCATGTTTTTGAATAAATAAATTGGATTTGAAGTGGTTTTAAAAATAATCAGAATTTCCAATATACGAATTGAAATGGATTTGAATCAAAATTATCTTCGGAATAATTCGATGTTGTATTTCGTGATTATACAAATATGGTTGTGGAAATTTGAAAGATATATTTGTATCATTCTTTCCAATACGATATTTGTTGGTTTCAGAATTAGATATTGAATATAAGCCAATATATTTTCTATTTAGAGCCTTGTATTTAATATTAAATGGGATTTTGGATTCATTGTGTATGGTGTCTTAATAACACTGTTCTTGAACCCAGTTTAGAAAAGAATAAATCTTTTAATTAAGATTTAGTGAAATTGTCCAGTAATTGGTATTTAATTGGAATTGAATTTAAATTAGTTTTTGGACTTATTGTGAGCGGTGTTTTGAATAACATTTGTTCTTTAACCCAATTAACAATGGGATGTGATTTTGGGTTTATCGTGAACCATGTTTTAAATGACATCGGTTCTTTAACCCAGTTAATGATTAAAACTAAGTGGAGTTTTAATGAATCTTTAATTAGATTGAAATGATCGAGAATGGAGTATCACCAGTTTTGCTCCAAGCGATAGTTAAATCTTTAAGTAGATTTGAACGTAAAATGGTAATTAGTTTTACCGATAACACTGTGGTGTTAGATATGGAGTATTTCCAGTTTTGCTCCATGGAATGAATAGGTTGGGATTGGGAAATAAAATAAATAATTACTTCAGTGTGGTTCGTTAATCCCGACTAGTTTGGAAAACCGTAATATGATTTGAAATGATATCCAAAGGAAGATTAAAGAATAAATTTAGAAGAACTTATCTTTGATAAAATTAATGGGAACCTTTCCCTAAGAATGTGAACATTTGAATAAAAGAATATTCTGAATTGGAATGAGGCGTATGTTCTGTTTGTGTAACATTGTTTATTATATACGCGGGTTGTTCGGGAAGGCCAGGTTTATACCCAATCTGAATAACCGATTCGATGAAAAGTCGAAGATGAGGACGGTGGTTGAAGACCCGAGGTCTTCACATCGTTTGGACGATTACTGATGATCTTGATTGGGCCATACACCCAAGAGGAGGGAATCAGTTGCTGATCGTCCAGACGTACTTGGAGATCGACGGATATGCGAGGGCCTCTGCCCTGTACTGGACATATGGGGGAGGAATAAGGTGCCTCCGGTTTCGTTCAGACCCAAAACGAACTTGTAAATGGGCTGTGTGTCTGACATTGGATTTTATTCTGTATGATTGATTTCTATTAAATATATATCTGTTTGGCGGCGGAGAATTTATTCTCTTGCTTAACGCCCTTCTCTGAGACGTACGAGCTCAGTGGTTATATATTGATGGATATCAATCGCATGGCATGAATTGCCTATATGGCATGCCTAAGTGGCAAATGATCAAGGCTTCTGCTGAAAAGCAAAGTCTTGTGGTTGATGATCAAAGCATGGCATGTGTGGCATAGCTTTGTGTATAGCGTTAATTCGCGAGCCTCATACCTGGGTATGAGTCAAAAGCGAAATAATGACTACAGGGAGAGCACGACATTTCTTTCTAGCTATGGGTGATGTCAGTGACCTACCAGCCCTTACATTTATATACTTTTTACCTATGTGGTTGTTGGATGCGAGGCACCTCGGATATAGGTCTGATAGGACCGGGAAACATGTGTTCAGGAATAATTATTCCTCAAAAGTAAGATAGGACCGGCCCTGAAGATCCAGGATCGCTGTGTGTGGTCCTGAGACATTTGCTAGAGTGTCTCGAATGGAGAGGAGCTTTCCCCTTGCCTCGACTCATGACGGAAATCCAATTTCCAATACGTGACATTTCGGTTTTATTTGTAGAGCCTAGTATTGGCGACATAGTAGCACGGGATGCTATGTCGTCTATGATTGATACTTATGATTGAAGTTGTTTTGACACTATACACTTATAATAGTATCAAATGATTTGTGTTAAATGTATCAAGCATTATTTTGCTATTATAAGGTAAAATCCTATCCTCCGGCTTGCGTTCATTGTGTGATGGGACCTGGGTCTTATAATAGCTTCATTTTCTTTATTTAGCATTGCGCTGTTTGTTATATGCACTAGTATTCTTGGGAGGAAACCCGTTCCGTGTTATACAGCGTGGTCCCTTGATTTAACTAACTTTAAAATCTAATATAATAACTGTTTTAGTTCACACACCAGTCACACGACTGACCTGGATTTTATTGTTTTAACCTAAACTCTAGGTGCCCTTATTTTTCGCACGGGCAGCTAGTAGTTGGGTTTTGCAGAATTATATTCACAGGATCCTGGTTTACAGCTGGAACGATACTCGGAAAGCTCTGTATCCGTGTATTACTTTCAGTTGTGTTTGTATTATTTTTCCGCTGCTATGTATTTAAATGTAATTTAAATCTCTGATATTTTTCTGATGTGTAATATTTATTTATACTCTGTATATTCTTGTATTCTGATGGAATTGTTGTAATAAGTAATGAAATGTTCTTCTGTTTGTGTTCCGATGTGTGTTGTTCTCAAAGCAATCTGGGCTTTCCTTCATGGGGAGTTTCGGGTCGCGAGAGTTGGTATCAGAGCTTTGGTTTACAGAGCCCGAGAACAAGACACATTAGAACCGAACGAAAGAATTCACCAGAGATTGGATTAGCAATATCCAATTAGAATAACTCGTTAGAGATGGGATCAGTAGTATCCTAGAACGAGTGTGAAGAGTATATTTTTAAAATAAAAATGAAAACAAACTTTGTTTTGAAAATTAAATCTTATTATACGTATTTGATTATTAATTTATATTGAATTTGGACAATCCAATATATAAAGATTTTGCATATACGCATTATTAATGTATATTCGAAGTTTTAATATACTGGATAGATATAGAATCACCCTCTAGTCGCTCGGACCTGATTCTGATGATTGATGCGTCATCATCAGTAATTATTTTCGTGTTTCGAAAGCGGGATTTCTATATATTTCCAATTGGCAGGTGTGAGAACCAAAATTAGATAGGGTCTATTGTTGTGAATTGGCATCAAAAACATGATTTTCTGTATATGTATCAAAATTATAAATTTGAAACGATATTCCACTAATTAGTTGATGGTTGTGTTGTTTGATTGTTGGTTTGATTAATTGAAATTTTGAACCATTTAGCCTAACTGAACCGTGTTGAAAAATGATTACAATTGCATGCATATACATGGTGGAAAATAGGGAGAAGACCAAACTTACCAAAAAAATTGACCATAAGTATGGAAAGTTTGGTTTTTAACCAAAAGTCCACATTTTAGTGCAAAATGGAAAATGGCAGTGGGCTCCCTGAATTCCACATTTGCACTAAAATGTGGACTTTTGCCTAAAAAATAAACTTAGTATACTTCTGACCAAAGAATTTGCTAAGTTTGTCCTTTAAAAGAAAATAAATCCATTGAACAAGTCATAGCAAGGAGGCTAGAGCAGAGGAATAAAATTGTTTGCCCAACAAATAGGTACATGTTTACAAATTTATTAGGTTTGGATGATTTTATGAGCCGATTGGCTAGCCGCTTGGCTGTTTCTTTTTCTTTTTGGATTGGTGAGGGCCATGGGAGGCTATTTGAAATATCCTGAATCTCCCAATGCAAAGGAGGTTGTGGCGAAATTTTTCAAAAATTTAGGGTGTAAGCCAAATTTTTGAAAAATTTGAAAAGTTCTTAGAAACTGAAAAGTTGAAGAACTTAAGCCGTAATAGAAATAATGGAAGTTGACTTGGTTAGCTAAACAACATTCAGCTTCGTTTCTTTTCGGGGACGAAAAGTTTAAAGTGGGGGAGATTGTAACAACCCGGAAATTCTAGGCCAATTTAAATTTTTTATTTTGGCAATTTTAACGAATTTAAATATTTAAAATGATTTATTTAAAATAATAACGACGAGAAATTTATTTTGAATAGAAATAGAATGTAAATATTTATATAGATGGACGTTAGAATATAAATATTTTATTTCAAATAAAAAAGGAATTGGAAATGGCGCGGTAGTTTGAAAATTCGATTTCAAATTTCAAATGAATGTACATGATTCAAAATGAATCGGATTTTGGCGAACCCAAAAATATTAGAATCTAATTGAGAATATCTTTCCAAAGAATCCGAAAAATGGAAATTTCATAGCGGGAATAAAAAGTTATGTCCAATTGAAAATTCAGAATAGTCGCTATGGAATTCTGGCCCTTAAAAATGGAAGTTTTGCTAACGACCTCGGTTTCCGACGAAACCAATTTTGTTGGATCCGAGATGTCTAATTATTGCTAGATTCCAAAATTCATAATTTTTGAAATCAGTGTGTGAGTGTGGCGAAAGGAAACGTGTTTTAGTAGTTTAAGTCAATTTCGATCGACCAAAAAATGGCGATTTTTCAAACGGTCTCGGAATTTGACGAAATTAGTTTTGTTAGAACCGTTCGTCAATACGAAGCTAGAAAATATTTTACAGGAATTTTTAAAGTCCGTATGTGGCCCCAGTAAATTGAAATGTGCGTGTAGATTCAATATATAGAGTTATATTGTGATTTTGATGAAAACTGGTCGAAATAGTCGAATCAGCCTGCGATACGTATCCCATTGTGTCCGAAATGGGGGTAATTAGCTCTGGACGACAGTCGGTGGGTTCGATTTCGAGTTTGAAATAAAAAGTTGCTTTTTGAAATTAAATAAATAAATAAAAATATAAACCTCTCCCTCTCTATATACTCTGTCAGCCCCCCCCCCACCCCACCCGTTCATTTTCAAAATAAAAAAAAACATAAAACTATCGCGTCGCCCCCTCCAGGCGCCATCGCCGTCGAGCGCCGCCGCGCCAACCCTCGGACCACCTCCCCCGGTCGGTGACGACCTCCAGCACCCCACTTACCTCCCCGTCGCCCCTCCTTACACCAGAAACCGCTCACAACCCCCATCGCCCCAAAACAACCCGCCGCCACCTCCTCCCGGCAGGCGCCGCCACCTGCACCAAACCCCGACTACCCACGACCCCAGCACCGCCCCATAGACCACCCAACTCCGACCCTGAGCCCTCCGGCCAATAAAAATCAAATTTTTTATGATTTTGGTTTTGCAAATAACACCCCAACGAGCTCCACCACTCCCGCGCGAGCACCAGCAGCCCTACTCCAAGTGAAAGGTGATTTTTACTTTTTAAATTCAGTTTTGATCTTTATTGTAAGCAAAGTATGATTTTTATTGTATGAATATGATTTTTATTTCATATGAGAAGGTATGATTTTTATTTAACATAAAGATTGGGTTTTTATCAATAAAAAGATTTGATTTTTAAATTGTGAAAAGGTGAGATTTTTTTATCACATAAATTTATAAATATAAAGATATAATTTTTAACATGAGGTTAGAGAAATAATAATATGGTTTTAACGATGTAAAAGCATGACTTCATACATAATAAAGAGTTAAAAATATGATTTTAATGAGGAAGAGTTGTAAAAATAGAATTTTTATGAAATGGAGAATATAAAAATATAATTTTTATATATGTATCATAATAAAAATAGAATTTTTATTATATGAGAAGTGAAAAAAAAGATAATCTTTAAAGTATATGAAGTGAGGATAAAAATATGATTTTTATATATAAAAATAAATAATAAAAATGTGATTTTTATTTTGAACAGAGTGAAATAGATTGCGATGGAACTGGCTCGAAGCGAAACAGAATCCAGACTGTTCAAAAATAAAGAATGGAGGAGTGGAACACTCGGTGAGAACTTCTCACTTTAATTCTTGTTTTCTAGTTAAAATTATATACTAGGATGCAAACGGTGCTTAGTAGCACCCGACACCCGTTGTCCGCAGACCATGGACGACTTGTTTGATTTTTTTGTGTGGTGAAAATTAATTATGATGTAAAATGAATAATATATATTCATGTGTCGAAATAAAATATTTTATCGTTAAAAATATAATTCATAACGTGAATGTAAATAAATAAAATGTTCATTTACAAATCAGACGATTTGTTTATGTACACTGATTTGACTGATATGGACTGGGACGATAAATTTTACACATTGCCCAACTGCACAAATAAAAATCTGTGTTTGTTCATTTGAAACCGCACACGGGTACTGGGATGATATTTGACGTACACTAATCGCAATTGTTTAGTTGTATGTCGATCGCTTGGTTGACAGACTGTGTAAGCGTTAATTATTTATATTTAATGCTTATGCATTTGTGTGGTGCACTTTGGATGATGGTTGATTATTTATCGTTGCTATTATATACATGTGTTTTATGAAATCCATATAATTAACATTATATGGTTATTGATTGGGCTTCATTCCAATTTGGGAAATAAAGAATATCATAAAAGAAAATTCATGTGTTGAATATAATAAATATTCATGCGTTGGATAAAAGAAAATTCACGTGTTGAGAAAAATCTTTAAACGATAAAAATTATAATTTTGTCAAATATATTGAATAACTAAAATAGTCATGTGTTGACAATATTCATGTGTTGAAAGTATTCATGTGTTGAATAAAATATTTTATACAATAAAATTCATATTTTTATTGTAAGTAAGAATTAATAAATATTCATGTGTTGAATGAAGTATATATTCATGTGTTGAAGAAAATATTCATTTGTTGAATAGAATAACGAAGTTATTGAAATATATAAAGCCGTATTGATTAGATTTGCGTCATTTTGACGTGAACGATATTTATATCAATTATATTCGTTTTTATAATGAATATAGAAAATGAAGTGATTTCAAAATATAACGTTTTGAAAATATTATCATTTATATATTAATGATAAGGAATATTCAATTTTGATTTGAAATTGAATTTGAAGTTGAAATTATTTCAAAAAAAAATTTAAACGATTTATAAAATACATTTAGGATTGAAATCGACGAAATATATATAATATACATATTATATATATATATATATATATATATATATATATTAAATGGCCTGAATAGAAGGCGCCGCGGCAGTTCGCGAATTACGACCAATGACTTCGAATTGACGTTAAGGGAGATCCGACCGTCGGATTCTCCTGAAATCGGAACCGTTGGGTTCGTATCGAAAAGAGATTTCCAATGAATATTAGGAATTTGAAATCTAACGGTTGGATTTGGAATTATGTCCAAATCAAATTTGGAAAAGGTCTTTGTAAGTGTAGTTCGACGACCGTTATTAGAAATCGGCTGTGCGAGCCTTGATAAAATTATTATAAATATCAATAATTTATGTAAAATCATAATATATGAATTGGAAAGAACTGGGATGAAAAATTCCACATTTGTAAGGATAAAAATATATTTTTATCAAAATGAACTAGTTGTGAACTAGAATTATAATCCAATGTTTTTGAATAAATAAATTGGATTTGAAGTGATTTTAAAAATAATCAGAATTTCCAATATATGAATTGAAATGGATTTGAATCAAAATTATCTTCGGAATAATTCGATGTTGTATTTCGTGGTTATACAAATATGGTTGTGGAAATTTGAAAGATATATTTGTATCGTTCTTTCCAATATGATATTTGTTGGTTTCAGAATTTGATATTGAATATAAGCCAATATATTTTCTATTTAGAGCCTTGTATTTAATACTAGTGTGTAACCCGTGCGTTGCACACGATATATTGTATAAAAATAATGTGTTAAGTATATTTAGAATATAATTTATTATGTAATTTGTGGTAAATTGTTAGGATAAATGAGATAAACTGAATTTACAATATTTCTAAATAATTTTTATATTTGAATATAGATTAAATTTATTTTTATATAGTGTATTTCTACATTTGAATAAAACTATATTATTGTTTCTTTGATAAAAATGAGTTTCAGATTGATTTATTACTTTTTAGATTTTTGATAAAAGAGTTAATATATCGATTTATTATTTTTCATGATTCAATATTTGTTAAGATAATAAATGTGTATTAGTATCGTTAATTAATTTTAAAATTAATATTTTACAAAATTGTAGACAAATATTCACGTATAACAATTTGAAGCTCCCATTTAGCTTTTGGTATATTTTACTAAAAGCAAACCATGTACATATTAAATCTAAAATGTTACTTGAGATAATAGCGAAAATACATAAAAAATTAGGGTGTAGTATTAATGAATCGATATTTTTTTATGCATTAAATTTTTTTACAACACATGACCAAAATGATTGCATGATATTATCAAAGATATTTGCTTAAAAATAAAAAATTATTTTAACGAAAATAAGATATGAAAGAATATGGATTATTTTGTTATTTTTATCACGTAAAAAGGTATTTTTAATATATTTCTTCATAACTTAGTAATTTTAATTTGTAATAGAAACTTTTAAATATATCTAACATCTTCCTCAAAAAGACAAAGAAATAGAGATGAAGAATATTTTCAATGAAATGTTGTAAAAAAATTACCCATTGGTTAACAGAAATTACAGATATAAATAATTAGAATATCACCTTTTTACAAAAACATTTTGTGTTTTCAGTGATATACCATTTTAGAAAGCAAATATTACATATATAATTGTATGTAATGAAATTCAAACTTTAGAATGGAAAAAAATTCTTTGTACTAAATCCTAAATATAAGGAAGAAAATTTATGAACTTGAACATAAAACGATATAAGATAATTAAAGACAATATTTTATTCATATTAGTTATGCGAACTTGAATGAAAAAAATGATTTACCCATTTTTGTCCATACATATGTGGTGTAAACATAGTGAATTTTATTTTTATGATTTATTAGTCAAAAAAATAGATATTTTTTAATTTGATTTATTAAAATATTTAAATTTAAGACAACTTGATAAATTCGTATATGAACATGAATGCAAAACAGTATAAAACTTAGGAGAAGTCGACAAATAATTGTACTAGTTATTGAATGTTGATATTTAAAGGTAAAATGACAACATCGATATTTAAAGGTAAAATGATAACATTGTAATAATATTTATAAATTGTCGAAATTTTAAACTAAGCGAAGTTAAAATAAAAATTAGTTTTACCATTTTGAGTCTTTGACACACTGAATCATACTTAGTTAAATTACAAAGACACCTGAGATATTCAATAGCCGAGCATTTTGCTTGGGATTCTATACCAAAAAGTGAAACACTTTTTGATTTAAGCACTTCAGCATGTGCGCAGGAGGAAATGTTATTGTAAAACACTGTTTGTTAGGTTTTTTTTTAAAACCTTGTGATCTTAACATGTACATAATGTTGCATTTTTTAATGTGCACATGCACAAATAAACCATTTATCAAAACATGAATAAGACTAAGCTATTCTAGAAAATAAGTAAATTAGCAAATAAAGTAATCAACTATTACATCAATATCTAAAGAAATATAACAAATATTAAAATTAGAGTTTTCAACTGCTTGAAACTTAAAAAGCTCGCATAATAGGTCATAAATCAACATAGTGATATATAAGGAAAATTTCTTTCCACCACAAAAAATAGCATCATACTTTATTCCTCATAATCCTGGATACTTGCGGAAGTCCAAAATTATCTAGCGCTAGTTACACGTTTTTAATCACCATTTATGGTAATATCGTTATAAAATTTTGCAGTAATTGAATTGATGTAATCATGTTTTCTATGCTTTTTTAAAGTTGGTGATAGTGTTTTCTCTTATCCTTTCTCCAGGCTTGAAACCTACATCAATAATACACCGACGACGGAAAAAAATTGTTTTAGAAGAATTTTTTTATGTTGACCATGATTCTATTTTAGTGATAAACTTGAAAATTTTATACCATACACGCACGCGTGCATACAGACATACATATAAAGGATGCGCGCGCACACACACACACACACACACACAAATATATATATATATATATATATGATGGACTATTTAAACATAAAATTTGATACAAATTGAAAGACACATAGTCGCGATCATTGGACCTTCTTGTCCTTATGCGAAAGGGTGAAATTCATGGATGATCCAATGGTTGAGATCAATTATGTCAAAAAGTTGTGTCTAAATAAATTTTCCTATATATACATATATATGTGTGCACGCGCGCATGCGAGAATTGATTTAGTTAAGCCTTTAATCTTTTCGCCTTTTAAAGCTCATCAAACACCAAAAAACTAATTTCGATAATAGTTTATGTAGCACACGAAATCGTAAAGATATCAAAATAATTAAACTATATGATTCTTATACACGATTCTTTTTTGCTGAATTCAATTATACTCTCACAATATTAATATTTTATTTTTGGAATGTATCAAAGGATTTACAATATCCTAGGTCTCCTTAGACAGGACTTACAGAGGTTGATAATGACTACATCTTACTTCTTCGTCCTTCTAGAATACTTCTATATATGTCTAATTTTCGATGCAACTCTCCTAGAGTATTTCTTCTAGTACCTTTCTTACTAAAAGAAAAAACATAGTTACTTGATTTTATTATGTAGAAAATTTCATTTAACTTTTAATACACGGAGTAATTTAAGGTGGATTGCATCAATGGTGTCATATGAATGCCCATATTTAATTTATTGTGTAAGTAATAAAGAGCCATCATTTTATTAAACAGTTAGGTATAACCATGACATGTACCGTGACATATGAATTGTATGGTTAACTAAGGATGCATTTGATCAGATTCTCAATAAATGGGTAATAAAAATTATTTAGATAAATAACAAAAAAAGAATGAACATGAGCACTCATGAACTGATAATATACAGTTTGTATCATCCTTGGTTATTACATCAATAAATAACACGTAATCTATTTCGTATAGCAAATATTAGTCAAAGTTCAGCAAATGCAGAAATATATATGCTAATTTTCACAATCTTATGATCAAATAGCATAATCATATATCATTTTCTACTGTACATAACAAACGGCCAAAAAACACTATGAAGCTGCAAATTAATTAAAATTGATGTCAATTTTTCGTAAAACATAAGGATCAATCCGCCCTCTCAGTCCAACTTTCTCACATGCTCCATCTAGGATATTGTTTATTGAGCCTTCAGGTTACGCATTGGTACCTGAAAATGGCATGCACAACTTAATAAAATCCTAATACATGATTTGAAATGATTGTTCTATTACTTTGGAACCAACACTTAATAAACCTCTATTGTAGTATTCTCAAGAGTTCAATTATTATTGTGCTTACTGCATTTACGTAGCCTCTTTGGAAACAACATTTCATTTGTTAATAAGGAGATACCTATGATTTTTGAAATGAAAATATTAACGTTTTTGTCATATACATGAGAAACTCAGCAGCCTCTTTGAAGATAAATGTATATCATTACACTATTAATATATAAAATTAAAAATTTAACAGCTAAAAAGGAACACTTACTACTTACCACATCTGGATATTGTTCCTTCATTTTTTTGTCACTATCGTTTGACTCAATTAATTACTCATGCATATAATTAATTTTATTTGTTATCATTATGCAGGGGTAATATAATTTCGCAAAATCATAGCATTACAACAAAAAATTAAAATTAATAATTATATTTAAAAAATTTGGAAGACAAACAAAAGTACACCACATCTTTCTGGTTTATCATCATACTTATGGTCACCTGTAACCAAATTAGATATGTAGAACAGACTGGTGGAACATATTTTGTGCTCGGGAAGCTTTCACTAATTCAGTAAGCTTTACACATTACCCATATCAAAGAGAATTTTTCATTGATGTCCTCTTAGTCAATTGATGTCATGTACATTCACATGTCGAGCAGTGTCTTTGATCATTCTAAAAACAATACAGGAGTTTCATCGTTGTTTTGTACATCCTATTGTGTTGCTGCAAAAATATCAAGTACAATGAATAAACTATTAGTTCAAAGCTTTCCACAAACGCTTGGCCTGCCTAAAATTAAAGCAAGCTTATGAAATGAATTATAAAAAAACAAAGAGCATGATATCATAAACAATAACATAAACCTTAAGTCGTATACGTATAGGAAATCATCTTGAAGATTTGCCATTACTAACTTTAAGTGAAAACTAACATGACAAATTTAATTTATCGTCCATACGAAGCAAGCACAAAGAATATTCAGACCAAAGTAAAAGTTTGTTTACCAGCAGGAAATTACTGTAGCCAAAACAGTAAGGCTATTTTCTAGCTGCCACCAAACTAATCATTAGTTACTAAATAGCCAACATATATATCATATATTTAACCATATATTTCAAGCAATTTTCCAATGTAAAAAAATAGAATAAAGCATCTCCATTTCTATAGAGTAAAGCACATTGTCTATTACTTAAGCTAGATAAAAACTACTAAACCTAATCAAGAAAAACATGAAAGTATAGAATGTAGAATACAATTCCTGACCAAGCTCAAGCTGCAAGCTGCAAGCTAAGAAATCAAATTTTTGGTTTTTGGTAAGGTGCAAAATTTGAAATCAAAATAAGCATTTTAAAGAAATTATGTACAAAAATATCACTCTATAATTTTCCTTATTTTGTCACATAGTATACTTTGCACACTGGACGGAGCTGTGTATGAAACTTCTATCAACTAATTTCTCATTACAAAAAAAATCACACTAAACTCAAACCAACATGTTACTTCTACAGCTTAGCATTTCGATCCCATTTGATGTAGCTGCTGTGCTAATGTAATGTTATTCATCAACCCTCTGCAAAATTTCAAACCATAATCAGAGACAGAAAAGATGAAAAACAGTCTTAGATGGATAAATTCAAAACAAAACAAAAGAAAACAAAAAATAAATGTTTACTTCTCGAATCTTAATAATAGAATATATGTATAATATTAGAAGAACAACCTGATACTGTACCATACAATAAGATGGCACATAAACAAACTTCATAGAAGATTTGAATTCTCTGCCATCAACTACCAACTTTCCTAATACAACATCATTTGCTTTATAATATAAAATTTAGTCTTGAAATGATAGAAATAGATGTATAAACCATATGATTCCATATAAGATTTTGTTTTTCTATCCGAAGAAAGTCTATTAATATATTAAATATGTTGTGTTAAATACCAAATATGTTATCTTTTAACTTTACTCCTATAATAAACATTTTATGCTAAAATTTCACCATTTTCTAGTATATAATAGAAAAGTAAGTTGTAGTTCACCATAGCTTTATGTTATTAATTTATTGTGTTGATTTACTTGTCCATTAGTGGACACAATGTTAAAGCCCATGTAGATATGTTATACATCTAATGGTGCAGAGATTTAAACACTGCACTTTAAAGTACCTTTCAAGCTTACCATGTAATTTGACATGGCCTTACAACACGAAAGGAAAATATCATATTGGATATGTATATGAATAGTTAAATAAGTTGGTATAAAAAGGTAAATGTATACCAAACATGTTGACGCATGTCTAGATTCCAGGATAAATGCACTATGTAGAGGACTAAACTCATATGAAGTGAGCCAAAAGCATTTCAAATTTGATAACTGAAAAAATGCCTTGTGAAAATAAGCAAAACCAGAAGTTTAATCTACAAACATTATCGAATTACACATGGAAGTGATAAACAATAAGCTTTTTCCACATTAACCTATGACATGTTCAAATAAACTGTCTTTTTAAGTCTACTGAATGTAGCAAAACAACAGAAAAAATATCAAATTAAATTGCCTGGTAGATGCCTTGAATTAACTTATAACAACTCACTGTTCCGATACATTGATGGTCAAATAACCAAGAATATATAGGAACTCAACAAAAATATGAAGTTATAATTTGTATCAAACTGAAGGTAAGATTCAATTTGTCACTATTGTTCATAATAACTCAAATCTATTAACATGTTAAGATTATGTACTTCAGCTGCCACTAAAGTCGCAGCATGTTAGGAATATGTTTAATACTTTCCAGTGTATATTTCATGAACCACCGCATGTTAAGAATAGTTGTTTAAATAAGTTCTTGATACATATGCATGATGTTATAATAATCGTTCGTTCAGCCAGTAAAGATTTCCCGCTAAATAAGTATTCAGTAACAGTATTTTAAAAAAAAAACATTAATTATTTATAGTAGAAAAATTCAAATTTATTACATGTTGAATTACTATATATAGTTCATATCCGTCATTTAGCTAGCCATTTAATTTTAGCCCTGATGACTTCAACTTGCAGCAGACAGCATGAGCATAATTCAGATACATTATTTACTTTAGATGGATGAAAATAAAAAATATATATTTACAATATTTATTAAAAAATGGTACATGTGAAAGTATGTTTGGTTTCGTTTGCTTACTAATAAGAATATATACTAATTTTTTATGGAGTCACGCTGTTTATTATTCAAAACAGAAACGACATAATATTTCAAGACCTCCAATACAGTGGAAAGACCTAGATGTCCTAAAATCTAAACCCACTTTTTTTGTATATAAACATATTATATATTTATAATTATAATTTAACACACATGATGTGTTTAATAATATTATATCATTATTGTGTATGAACAAATGAGGTTAACATTATTGGTTGTTTTTGAATCTTAATGTACTAAATGTATAGTATAGTAAGTATAGTGTGTAACGGTTCAGCTCAAATAAACTGTCTTTTTTGGGTTAGTCACCTAAATGTATCAAACCACAGAAAAGGTATAAATCTAAAGAGTTATGTAGATGCCTTGAATTAACTTATAACGATTCATTGTTCATGTATAATGACACTCAAATAAAAAAGAATATAAAGAAGCTCAATAAAAATAAAAAGTTACAATTTGTATCAAGCTAAAGATAAGATTAAACTTGTCACTATTTTTCATAATAGCTCATGTCTATTAACACATTAATAATTTTTTCTTTAACTGTCACTAATGTCGCAGCACGTAAGAATATGTTTGATAATATTCTTGAATATATTTCATGCGCCACCACATGTTAAGAATAATTGTTTAAATAATACTTTGTATACTACATGATGTTAAAATAACTGTCCTTTCTGCCCTTAAAGGTTCCCTGCTAAATAAGTATGTAGTGACAATATTTCAAAAAAAAGAAACATTAATTATTTACAGTAGAAGATTTTGAATTTTTTTACATGTTGAATTACTATATATGGTTCTTATCTGGCAAACAACTGTTCAATTTTAACCTTGATGACTTCAACTGGTAGCAGACATCCTTACATAGATGAATGTATAACACCGTTAACCAACATTTTAACAGTGATGAAGTGGTTAATCTATAGACATCTGATGTCTGTTGCATTGTTAAATCTCCAACGTTCTTTGTCTTTTCTTTATCTTGCTGCTGAACACAAGCTATTTTGTTATATAGATAATTCTTCAAGGGGTTTATGGTTTACCAACATGTATTAAATAAAAGTTATCTCATGCCCTTAGCTGATGTTTAGCATTATTTATGAAATTTTCATTTAAATCATTTCAGCCCTTATCATAACTTCTAATAGACAATTATTATTATTTTTAAATAATTCAGACTGTAAAACATGAACAATTATAGAAACTATTAATGCGACATAAATGCGATAAGCAGAGAATGAAAGGTTCATATGTGTAAATAATGTGTGTACACAAAGTACTAGCATCAGTCACATTTTCATGCATTTAGAAAGAAAAAAATAACAGAAAGGTGGTCGATACAAACAAAGGTAAGCACCTTCAAGTCTTCATATGTCAGATTCAAACTCACATGTAAGGCAGATGAAAAATAATATATGTCTACAAATACAGATAGTTGAGGAAAGCATAGAAGTTTATCCATGAAGGATAAAGTAATTTTTAAATACCTGTGCGTAATGTCCTATCACATACTATAGAGTCCATATAAAATTGAATATCACTGAAACTAGAATATCTAGTATTATGAAGTAGTCCTGAAGACATGGATCTATTGAATAAAAATGCATTAACAAACAACTTGGAGCACAACTCATTTAAATGAGTTTATGCGAGGATGTATCTCGGGATCTATATAAAAATGAATGACGATGAAAGACAACTCATGTACGGAAGGCTTGCAAAAGGGAAATTTGAATAATGAAATATTTACGAAATTGAAATTTTCTTTTTAAAAGCTTAAGTAAGAAAGTGCTCATTTTGGAGACACTGCAATAAGTAATATGCATACTAAATCATTTTTGGTTTCAAAGACCATTGCACGAAATAAATTGTAGTAGCATGCATACTGAATCATTTTTTTATCAATAATATGTCAATTTATATGTCAACATATGATAAACTGATATAACTTTTTTCTAGAAAAAGCAGTGAATACAATAATTGAAGCAAGCCATGACATAGTAATCATGTTACCTTCATTTAATAGTGAATATTTTACCATTTGGAAATTACTCTGCCACAATTGTTTCCTAGTAATATCTAATATTAAATTTTTTGTCTTTGGTATATGACAAATACTTTTACTTGTCTCTGATGAGTGGAAAGTATGTAAGGTAGCGGAACAAATAACATGCCTTCTATATGAATATTTGCATCAAGCTAATGATGACAACACCATTTATCGTGATGGAAACATCCACATCAAAAATTCAATATTAGTGATTTCAGATATCTATTTGGATAAAGGTATATGAGAAGGTGAACCTACAGCGAGTTACAATTAAACTTGAATCTGGTTAACTCAATTATTGCATAATCATTTAGGTATAAATTAAAAGGCATAACCAATCTTTTTCATATATTTGTCTCGACTGCCTCCTCTTAACTTTATTGTATGACATATTTTATCTTTGGATAAAAGAATTTATTTTGTTATTTCGACTCACAGACCATAGCTTTACGGTTTCTTCAATTGTTCGACTTCTAGTTTTTCCATTAACACAACATAATGTGAATTTTGAAAATATTCATTCAATTGTTGACTTAAAACTTAGTTTCTAGCCACTTAAACCTTTGAAATAAAGTAAAAATTAAAAAGATTGTACTTGTGATAAGAGAATGAAATTTGAAGAAAAGTAATATATTCAATCGGTGATCAGAACTAATAGCATCTTTGGAAGTATGGGGTATTAAAAAGTAGCATACCGTAGCAGTTGATTAACTTCCCATGTTGCTGGAATAGTGTTTGAGATCTTATTTGGAAGGTAAACCAAGTGTAATTTTACTGTATAGATGGAGCAACGTCCTCTTGGAGCCTCTTTAATCCACACTGCTACATGCCTTAGGCATCCCCAAAATTGGAAGGTTATGATTCCCATTGAGCTAGAGCATTTGATCCGTTAACTAAAGCCTGCCCAATGAACTTTTCAATATCAATGGGAGGAGAAAGATTTAGTTGATATATGTCAATGTAAAAAGAAAAAAAAATACATGTGGAATCAAAATGGACTTAAAAATAAAATAGTTTAACAGTGTATTTTGTTTATTTAACAACATTCATTCTCTTAGACAAATATATCACAATTTACACCAAGACACGCTCAACATTAGCAATAATATATTTTACATGAATCCATATTGTAAGAGTTCCTTATATTCCTCATGAGGTAGTAACTTCTTGTGACGATCCCAAAACCCCGTGACACGGTGTTAAGGATAATCATTGGAATATAACACATTAATCATCATTAGCAGATCACAGATAATAGCATAAACAGAAAATAGAATAATTTACACACATATGACAGCGGAATCATATAGATAACATCACATCAGAGAAGCACAGTACAGGATACAACTTAGTGCATAATGATACATAATCAGTCACCATCGCCTGAGGCGGAATCATACATAAAGAGTACACAAAAGGAATATCAGTCTACATCGCCAGTGGCGAAATCATAATATAGATACAATAATGGCGGAGAAAATCCAAGTCAGCACGGTGTAGTCAAGCCTCGCCATGAGCCAAAAGGTGCATCAGAAACCTGTAACTAGGCTGTCCTTGTGAAAATAAGGGCACCCGAGTTTGCAAGGTGAATCAAACTACGAGTCAGTCATGGGACTGGTATGAGAAATCCATTCAACTTATTAACAACAATAATAAGGAAAATCAAAGGACCATGCCACTTTCGCGGAACGGGTTTACTCCAATGAGTGCTAGTGCATGAAATATAGTAAATGATTAAATCAACGCAATGCTTTTTATAAAATGAAGCCATTATAAGACTCAGGTCCCATCACACAATGCAACGCAAGCCGGAGGATAGAGTTTTCCCTTATAATGGCCAAAAATGCTTCATACGTATAAAACAAAAAGGGTTTGATATTATTACTAGTGTATATATGTTTCAAAAGCAAATTCAATCATAAATATCAATCCTAGACGGCATGGGTACCATATATCATGTCGCCATACTAGTAATACAATCACGTCCACATATTTCGTATTGGAAATTAGATTCCTTCATGAGTCGAGGCAAGGGGCAAGCTCCTCTCCGATTCGAGACACTCTAGCAAATGTCCCAGGACCCCACTATGATCCTTGGATCTTCAGGGCCGGTCCTCTCTTACTTTTGAGGATTGGCAATTCCTGAACACACGTTTCCTGGTCCTTACAGACCTATATCGAGGCGTCTCGCATTCCAACAACCACACAGGTGAAAAGTATATATAATGTCAGGGCTGGTAGGTCACTGACACCACCTTAGCTAGAAAGAAACGTCGTGCTCTCCCTGCAGTCACTCTCCCGTTTTTGACTCATACCGAGGTGTGAGGCTCGCGAATTCACGTTATACACAAAGCTACGTCACACAGACCATGCTTTGATCATCAACCACAAGACTTTGCTTTGCAACAGAAGCCTTGATCATATGCCACTTAGGCGTGCCACACAGGCAATCCACTCCATGCGACTGATTTCTGTCAATACATAACCTCTGAGCTCGTACGTCTCAGAGAAGGGCGTTAAGCAAGAGAATAAATTCTCCGCCGCCAAACAGATATATATTTAACAGAGATCAATCAACACAGAACAAAATCCAATGTCAGACACACAGTCCATTTACAAGTCCGTTCTGGGTCTGAACGAAGCCGGAGGCACCAATTCCTCGCATATCCGTACAATCAACACTATGTTTGGATGGCTACTACTTCAATTCCTTCATGGTAGCTACTCCAATCACGAGTATCAGTAGCGCCCATCCAACCAACATGAAGATCGTCGGTCTTCAGTCGTCTTCGACTCTTCGACTTCTCAACGTCGATCGATTATTTGAAATGAGATAAACTCGGCCTTTTCAAATAACCCACGTATATTTAGATTTTCAAATCAATTATTCACATGGTTGGACTATTCAACATTCACATTTCAGTTATTTAGTTATAATTTTCATGTCAAATACATTCAACCATCACATATCAAGCAAACACAACAAAATCGGTTCATTTTCACTCTATATCGTCTATAGCACTTAATAACGATATATCACCATTTTTATTTAATTTAAAACGGCCATATTTAATTAAACGACGTTTCAGGTCGTGTCGATGCACTGGCGCTGCTTTCCACTGATTTTGTTTTACACATATAGGAAAATCTAACCGTTGGATCTTCACAAATTTTACATCATTAGGAAGGTCTTTTCAAAACGAATCCAACGGTTCTAGTTTTAGGAAAATCCGACGGTCGGATCTTCCACACTAACCATTTGAAGTTACGATTTCAATTTACGAACTACAGCGGCGTTATTCGATTTAATTTAATTATATTTATATATATATATAAATATAATCGTTTCTGGCGCTGTTTTTCACTAATTTTGAATTAAACATTCCAGACTATCCAACCGTCGGATCTTCACAAAGTTGGTGCCGTTGGAAAGATATCTCCAAGGCGAACCCGACGGTTGAGGTTTCGCAAAAATCCAATGGTCGGATCTTCCGCACTAGCCGTTTGAAATCACGGTCTCAAAATATGAACTGCACGGCCACGTTTCGTTTTAATTATATTTATATTTATATATATTTATATAAATATAGTTCATTCAATGATTTCCATATCGTTTTCACTTCAAATATTTTTCTAACACCTTAAAATTTTGGAAAATTTCGCCATAACCTCCCCTGCACCAGGAGCATCGGGAAATCGCAAATAGCGTTCCCGGTCCTTCTAATCTCAAAAAGAAAAAGAAAAAGCCAAGCGGCTAGCCAACAGGCTCATAAAATCATCACCCAAACAAAACAGTAAATGTGTACCTATTTGTCGGGCACAAAATTTTATTCCTCTTTTCTAGCCTCTTTGCTATAACCTGTCCAATGAATATGCATGTACATATATATACAGTTCTTATCATTTATCAATTTCTATTCAACTTCATATTTGATTTGCTTTGGTTTAAAAACACCATTCATTCTAATATCGCATGCATAGGCTAAAATCATATCATTAGCTAGTTAATGTATATTTCAACTCATGCACGTTTATTCGAACCAGTGGCTATTTTAAACACTTCACATTTCAAAGATGATAATTTTGACGAACTAAAGTAGATTTCAGCACATGACTATTTTATTTAGTTCCTATGCATGTTAAAAATAATATTTCTATCACAAATATTTGTTTCAACGTCTGCATATCTTTAGCATATCACACATATGATAAAAATGATATTTTTATCATTTAACATATTCATTCAACCAATGTATGGCTTCAACACTTCATAGTTTCAATAAAAATGTAATTTTTATCGTTCAATCTTTTTATTCAACACATGAACCTTTCCACTACACACACTTCTCAACAAATGAGCATTTCCACACATGGACATTTTATTTATGTTGTTCTTATTAGAAAGATGAAATTTTGATTGTTGAAACTATTTATATAAGGCGAATATTTTTCATACTTCATATATATATAAAAATGTGATTTTTATTGTTTATACACTTCATTCATTCACAAATGAATTTAATTTTCATACAACACTTTTCAACACATGAACAATTTCCATACATGGACATAGTTTCAATATATGACTTTAATTTCAATGCATGTAAAATAATTTCAGCATATGAAAATAATTCTAACACACAAAGATTATTCAAAATTTCGGCAGCATAACGGCAGGGTAGTTAAAACCGGCACCGTCCCTAGTACGGCTCCTCGCTCTACCTTAAAACCTCGCGGTTTTTGACAATGGGGATCATGCATCTAATTCGCACGCAGGCGGCATGTTTATATTTATTTCATTTCCACAAACTAATCCTATGTGGTTTCAACCAAATATTTTCCAATCACAAACGGGTATTTTTCAACCACAATCAATTCAATATCAACCACAAACAATCCCAAACCACAATTTGCCGTCAATCAATTTTCACAACAATTTCAACCAATAAATATCGTCCATGGTTCGTGGACGAGGGGGCGTATATATATATATATATATATATATATATATATATTTATATATAGCAATTCACTTTTATTTCCTCACATATATATATAAAAAGAAATTGAAGAGTGAGAAATTCTCACCAATAGCTATCCAATAACACGACTCTTCCTTTATAGAAATCTTCGCCTATTTCGCCTTCTTGTCGCTTTCGTTGCCCGTATTCTCTACATAGGTAAAAATCGAATTTTTACTATGTTATTCAATATATAAAGATTGCATTTTGACTTCGCTATTAAATATATAAAGATTATTATTTTATTATTCTTATGATGTAAAAATTATATTTTTATTGCTTTAAAAATATAAGAATCATATCTTACTTCTTCTACTTAACAAAAATTCCGTCTTTTCTATTTTTAAAAATATGATCTTTATTTTTGCAAGTTCAAATCTTTTTCTTTTAAAAGATTAAACCTTTTTCAATTTCAAAGTTTAAACCTTTAAAATAAAATCAGTTTTTATTTCCTTAAAAAAAATCAGTTTTTTTATTCTCTTTTACAAATTCAGAAATTAGTTTTTAAATCATTTTTAAATCAGTTTTTAAATTCTTTTTAAATCAGTTTTTTTTTAAATCCTAAAAATCAGTTTTAAAATTCATAAAATCAGTTTTTAAAATTCATAAAATCAGTTTTAAAATTCTTTATAAATCAGTTTTAAAATTCTTTTTAAATCAGTTTTAAAATTCTTTATAAATCAGTTTTAGCAAAAAAAAAAAAAAAAACCCTAAATGCTCACCGTAGCCTGCGAAGGGGAGGGAAGAAGAAGGAGGCGTCGGCGGCAGGGTGGTGGTGTTCGGTGGTGTCGGCGGCGAGGCTTCAGGGGCTGCTCGATTTGATTCGACGAGGGGGGGGGGGGTCGCGAGGGGTTCGAGTGTTTCGACACTGGAAGGAGGAGGTTGGACGGAGGGGGGGGGGGCTTCGAGGTCTTCGTCGGCGGCGATGTCTTGAGGGGAGAAGCGGCGGCGATAGGTTTAGGTTTTTCTTTTTTTTTTCTTTCGTTTCTGATTAATGAATCGGGGGGGGGGGGGGGGCCAAGAAGAAGAAAAGGGAGGGAATTAATATATATACATATATATATTTATTTAATTATTTAATTTTTCAAAAAGGTTGACTTCTACATACGACCTCGAAACGAGGCCTACCGCCTGTCGTCCATAGCGTTTTACCCCCATTCCGAACACAATGGGATATGTATCGAAAGCTGATTTGATCGTTACAATCAGTTTCTGTTGAATTTACATTTTAATCCTTATGTTGAATTTTAAACGTACATTTCAAATTACCGGGGTCACATACTAACTAGAAAAATTCCAGAAAAATATTTTCTAGTTTCGTATTGACGATACGGTCCTAACAAAACTAGTTTCGTCGAATTCTGAGACCGTTTGAAAAATGGCCAATTTCCAGTCGATTAAATTCAACAGAAACTGGTCAAACGCGTTTTCTTTTGCCACGCTCACATATTGATTCGAAAAATTATGAAATTTGAAACCTAGCAATAGTTTGACATCCCGGACCCAACAAAAGTGGTTTCGTCGAATTCCGAGGCCGTTTGCAAAATATCAATTTTCCAGGCCTATATATTCTATATACCGACTCTTCTGAAAATTCATTCGGCCATAACTTTTGATTCCCATTATGAAACTTCGATTTTTCAGATTCGTTAGAAAGGTATTGACTAACAGATTTAAATATTTTTGGTCTCACTAAAATCCGTTATGTTTTCCACCCTGCACAGTTAGTCAAATTATGAATTCAAATTTTCAAACTGACTAACTATTTCTAATTCAATATTTTATTGAAATATTCTATTTCAATGGTTCAAATTGCTTTGAAATAATCAATTTAATAATTTTAAATTGGCTCGTATTTTCCGGGTTATTACAATCTCCCCTACTTAAAACTTTTCGTCCTCGAAAAGGAAACAACAATAAAGTAGGAAATAAAATGTAAATGCAAAGTATGGTAAAGGTACCTTGCACCGGAGATAGTCAGAGATATCCACTCTGCATTTGGGGTAAGCTTGCTTAATGCTTTCCTCAGTTTCCCAAGTACAGTCTCTAGGATCACTGCTCCACTGCACTTTAACTAAATGAACCTTTTTGCTTCTGAGTTCTCTAGTTTCTTTGCCAACAATTTTTAATTGGCTCTCTTCTGAGTGCTAATTCGGGAGTTATCTCCACATCCTGTTGCGCTGCTTCTTCTACAACAAGATCCGGATCATGCACATGTCACCTAAGTTGAGATACGTGAAATACATTGTGCACTCCAGGCAACCAATCTGGCAATTGAACCCTATAAGCAAGAGTTCCAATTCGCTCAAGTATAGGAAAGGGACCAATAAATCTCGGTGCCAACTTCCCAGTCTTTCCAAATCCGATTACCCCTCTCATCGGAGAAACCTTTAAATAAACATGATCACCAACAGCAAATGTCAAATCTCTCCTTCTAGAGTCTGCATAACTTTTCTGTCGGCTTTGGGCGGTTTTCAATCGCTTCTTGATGAAGTCCACTTTATCAGAGGCTTCCCTAATCATATCGGGTCCTAGTACAAGTCTGTTGCCAGGTTCTACCCAACATGCTGGAGATCTGCAGGGTCTGCCATATAAGGCTTCAAATGGTGACATCCTCAAACTTGCTTGATAGCTATTGTTATATGAGAATTTTGCCAAATGCAAATGATCTTCCCATGACCCACCAAAATCGATTATACAAGCCCGCAATAAATCTTCCAGAATTCTATTCACCCGCTCAGTTTGGCCATCTATTTGGGGGTGATAAGCGGTGCTCATATTCAGTTTTGTTCCCAATTCTGTCTGGAATGCCTCCCAGAACTTGCTAGTAAATAGGGGATCTCTATCACTGACTATGCTGATGGGAATTCCATGCAGCTTAACAATTTCTTTGAAATATATCTGTGCTAGACTTTGGGCAGTTCTATTGGACCTGACAGGTATAAAATGGGTAGTCTTCGTGAAGCGATCTACGATTACCCAAATACTGTCATTACCTTTCTTGGTTCGCGGCAAACCATCTATGAAATCCATGGAAATCTGTTCCCATTTCCAACCTGGGACTTCCAACGGTTGCAACAGTCCAGCTAGCTTCTGTTGGTCACTCTTGACCAATTGACAAGTAGGGCATCTGCTAACATACAAAGAAATATCCCTTTTCATTGCCTTCCACCAGAAAGTGCGTTTGATATCGTTGTACATTTTACTCACCCCAGAACGGATGCAAAATTTGGATTTATGGCATTCATCTAGCACTTCTCTTTTGAGCTCAGGAAGGTTGGGAACACAAATTATCCCATTCAACCTCAAAACTCCTTCTTTATTTACTTGAAAGCTTGAGGATTCTCCTTTCTGGATTCTTTCCTTGATCCTTTGAATGAAATAATCATTCTTCTGGAGAGCACATATCTTATCGATCAAGCTAGGTGTAATTATAAGATGGGCAACAATTGCGGTTTTT
The DNA here is from genome assembly GCA_030737875.1 of Allium sativum. Lineage (NCBI taxonomy): Eukaryota > Viridiplantae > Streptophyta > Magnoliopsida > Asparagales > Amaryllidaceae > Allium > Allium sativum. The sequence goes on from CM060918.1 coordinate 652,483,824, forward strand.
CTACTCAGTGCATCCGCTACCACGTTAGCCTTTCCCGGCGTATACAAGATATCAAGGTCATGCGCTGCAAGAAATTCTAGCCAACACTGCTGTCTCAGATTCAGATCTTTCTGGGTATATAAATACTTCAATGATTGGTGATCTGTGTACAGTATAAATTTCTCGCCCAATAAGTAATGTCTCCAGATTTTCAAGGCAAATACGATGGCTAACAACTCAAGATCATGAGTCACATAATTCTTCTCATGCGGTTTCAATTGGCGGCTTGCATAAGCGACTACTTGGCCTCTCTGCATTAACACTGCACCAAGACCTCTAATAGAAGCATCTGTCCAAACCGTTAAATCTTGATTGCCATCAATGATAGTTAATACTGGAGCGGTGGTCAGCTTCGATTTCAATTCCTGGAATGCTTGTTCACAGTCGGAAGTCCACTTAAACTTCTCATGTTTCTTTGTGAGCTTCGTTAACGGACCGGATATCTTCGAAAAATCCTTAACGAACTTTCGATAATAACTAGCCAATCCCATAAAACTTCTAACTTCTGTGGGAGTAGTGGGTTGTTTCCAGTCTTCAATCGCTGTTATTTTGCTTGAATCAACAGAAATTCCTTTCCCTGACACGACATGGCCGAGAAATTTAACTTCTTCTTGCCAGAAGACACATTTAGAGAATTTGGCTTTGAAGACGTTCTTCCTTAGAATCTCCAATACTTGTTCTAAGTGTTTTTCATGCTCGGGTTTTGATTTGGAGTAGATTAAAATATCATTGATAAATACGAGGACAAATTTATTCAGAACTCCCCTGAACACTCTATTCATTAGATCGACAAAGTATGCTGGAGCGTTCCAAAGGCCAAACGGCATTACTAACCATTCATAAAATATGTCTGGGTCTCTGAAAGCGGTCAAAGGAACACACTCTTCTGCTATTCTCAATTGATGAAAACCTGTAGCTAGGTCCATTCGGGAAAATACTTTCGCCCCATTCAATTGGTCTAGCAAATCATCAATGCGGGGTAATGGATATTTGTTTTTAAGCGTCTGTTTGTTAAGGTCTCGGTAATCAACACATAATCTAAGAGTACCGTCTGACTTCGGGACAAACACAACAGCTGCACCCCAATTAGAAAAACTCGGTCTGATTAGTCCCTTCCACAACAGTTGACGAGTTTGATCGCCTAATTCTTCTTTTTCTTTCGGAGTCATTCTACGAATTGGATGTACCACTGGTCTGGCATTAGGAATTAGATCGATTCGGAATTCTATTTCTCTGTGCGGAGGTAAGTTTTCAACTTCTTCAAACACATCCGCATAGTTGCTAACAATCGGAATCTTTTCCATGGAAGTGGGGATAAGTTCTAATGCTGACCAAAATTCTTCTCTATTCGGATTCGAACAATGACAGGGAACCGTAATATATCCTAGCTTCGTTCGAATTTTAACGATTCTTTCCGCACAATTCACTTCAGCTTCATATTTTGTTAACCAATCCAGCCCGAGAATAATATCGAATTCGGGAAAATCCATAACAATCAAATCAAAAGGAAATTTGTAGGAAGAATAAGAGATCGGCACCCTACAATATGAACCGAGAGTAACAGGACCCCCTATCGGGTTATGAACTTCAACCAATTCTTTAAGCTTTCGCTGTTTTAACTTTAGTTTGTGCACTGTGTTTCTAGCAATAAAACTACGCGATGCACCTGTGTCAAATAATACAGAAACAGGAATATTTTTAATTGTAAGGGTACCTCCCAAAACATCGGGTTTACCTGCTCCGTCGGAAGCAGCTGGCGGGCTAGACCCGTCATAGACATGAGCTACAGTAGCTTTATTTAGCAAAGGACAGTCTTTGACCAGATGGTCGGTCTTGCGACAGTTGAAGCACGAGCGAGGGTTCTGAGAGCCTTGGCTCGAGCCTTGAGAGTTTGTTCTCTGCCTCTTCGGAGCTGTGCAGACGTTTGAGTAGTGCCCCGGCTTACCACAATTAAAGCAATTTCCTCTTGGCGGCTTGCCAGTCTGAGGCTTTGAAGATGCTGCTTGGCTTGACTCGCCTTGATTTACAGCAGGCTTGCGCTTGTTTCCGGCTTGACTTCAAGCGCGATCCTGATCCAGATACCTTTGATCAAGGTCTTCATAGTTGCATGTCATCCCCACTAGCTCGTTGAAATCCAGCTTGACATGGGCCATTGCTCTATCATGATATTGTCGTCTTAGTCCAAAGATAAACCTCTTATTTTTGGATTTCGCGGTAGCAACGAGTTCTGGAGCATAGGGCGACAACATTGTGAATTTGTTCAGATAATCTTGCACGGAAAGATCCCCTTGCTGGAGATTGGCGAAGTCATCGTGCATTCTTTCTAGAGCTTGTTCTGGGACATATTTCTCCTTGAAGAGTTCTTTGAGTCCATCCCATGTTCTTCCAGCTTCTCTATTCCCGGCGGTAAGAGATTCCCACCATAATTCAGCTTGTTCCTGCATAAGCCAAGCGCCCATAATAGCTTTGTCTTCGTCTCCTAGCCTTAGGCCTTCAAGAATTTTCTCGCATGTTTTGAGCCATGCAAGGGCCTCTATTACGGTGCCAGTTCCCGAGAAGGTCTTGCCTCCTAAGTTCTTATATCTCTTAGCTACACGATCGAGCTCGAAGTATTGAGCTGCCGGAGGTTGTATCAAAGGTCCTTCCTGAGCTGGGATTTCTCCCCTTCCTCGGCCTCGGCCGGCACGGCCTCCTCTAGCGGCGGCTCCTCTGGTAGCCATTTGTCAAATTCTGTATAAGTAACGAAAAAGTCAGTTAACAGAAATAATAGTCTATTGCATAGTTAAGCAGAAATTCCTACGGAAAGATAACGATGGACTGATCAATTCTTTTTGCTATTCTGCTCAGCTCATTCTAGGACCTTGCTAGTCCTATCTCTAATGAGCGACTCGCCTTAGAATACTACTGATTCTATTTTGACGAAGTGTTTAATGTGTTAGACTCCAGAACTAAGGTTAACCAAAGCTCCGATACCAGCTGTGACGATCCCAAAACCCCGTGACACGGTGTTAAGGATAATCATTGGAATATAACACATTAATCATCATTAACAGATCACAGATAATAGCATAAACAGAAAATAGAATAATTTACACACATATGAAAGCGGAATCATATAGATAACATCACATCAGAGAAGCACAGTACAGGATAAAACTTAGTGCATAATGATACATAATCAGTCACCATCGCCTGAGGCGGAATCATACATAAAGAGTACACAAAAGGAATATCAGTCTACATCGCCAGTGGCGGAATCATAATATAGATACAATAATGGCGGAGAAAATCCAAGTCAGCACGGTGTAGTTAAGCCTCGCATGAGCCAAAAGGTGCGTCAGAAACCTGTAACTAGGCTGCCCGTGTGAAAATAAGGGCACCCGAGTTAACAAGGTGAAACAAACTACGAGTCAGTCATGGGACTGGTATGAGAAATCCATTCAACTTATTAACAACAATAATAAGGCAAATCAAAGGACCACGCCACTTTCGCGGAACGGGTTTACTCCAATGAGTGCTAGTGCATGAAATAAAGTAAATGATTAAATCAACGCAATGCTTTTTATAAAATGAAGCCATTATAAGACTCATGTCCCATCACACAATGCAACGCAAGCCGGAGGATAGAGTTTTCCCTTATAATGGCCAAAAATGCTTCATACGTATAAAAAAAAGGGTTTGATATTATTACTAGTGTATATATGTTTCAAAAGCAAATTCAATCATAAATATCAATCCTAGACGGCATGGGTACCATATATCATGTCGCCATACTAGTAATACAATCACGTCCGCATATTTCGTATTGGAAATTGGATTCCTTCATGAGTCGAGGCAAGGGGCAAGCTCCTCTCCGATTCGAGACACTCTAGCAAATGTCCCAGGACCCCACTATGATCCTTGGATCTTCAAGGCCGGTCCTCTCTTACTTTTGAGGATTGGCAATTCCTGAACACACGTTTCCCGGTCCTTACAGACCTATATCGAGGCGCCTCGCATTCCAACAACCACACAGGTGAAAAGTATATATAATGTCAGGGCTGGTAGGTCACTGACACCACCTTAGCTAGAAAGAAACGTCGTGCTCTCCCTGTAGTCACTCTCCCGTTTTTGACTCATACCGAGGTGTGAGGCTCGCGAATTCACGTTATACACAAAGCTACGTCACACAGACCATGCTTTGATCATCAACCACAAGACTTTGCTTTGCAACAGAAGCCTTGATCATATGCCACTTAGGCGTGCCACACAGGCAATCCACTCCATGCGACTGATTTCTGTCAATACATAACCTTTGAGCTCGTACGTCTCAGAGAAGGGCGTTAAGCAAGAGAATAAATTCTCCGCCGCCAAACAGATATATATTTAACAGAGATCAATCAACACAGAACAAAATCCAATGTCAGACACACAGTCCATTTACAAGTCCGTTCTGGGTCTGAACGAAGCCGGAGGCACCAATTCCTCGCATATCCGTACAATCAACACTATGTTTGGACGGCTTCTACTTCAATTCCTTCATGGTAGCTACTCCAATCACGAGTATCAGTAGCGCCCATCCATCCAACATGGAGATCGTCGGTCTTCAGTCGTCTTCGAATCTTCGACTTCTCAACGTCGATCGATTATTTGAAATGAGATAAACTCGGCCTTTTCAAATAACCCACGTATATTTAGATTTTCAAATCAATTATTCACATGGTTGGACTATTCAACATTCACATTTCAGTTATTTAGTTATAATTTTCATGTCAAATACATTCAACCATCACATATCAAGCAAACACAACAAAATCGGTTCATTTTCACTCTATATCGTCTATAGCACTTAATAACGATATATCACCATTTTTATTTAATTTAAAACGGCCATATTTAATTAAACGACGTTTCAGGTCGTGTCGATGCACTGGCGCTGCTTTCCACTGATTTTGTTTTACACATATAGGAAAATCTAACCGTTGGATCTTCACAAATTTTACATCATTAGGAAGGTCTTTTCAAAACGAATCCAACGGTTCTAGTTTTAGGAAAATCCGACGGTCGGATCTTCCACACTAACCATTTGAAGTTACGATTTCAATTTACGAACTACAGCGGCGTTATTCGATTTAATTTAATTATATTTATATATATATATAAATATAATCGTTTCTGGCGCTGTTTTTCACTAATTTTGAATTAAACATTCCAGACTATCCAACCGTCGGATCTTCACAAAGTTGGTGCCGTTGGAAAGATATCTCCAAGGCGAACCCGACGGTTGAGGTTTCGCAAAAATCCAATGGTCGGATCTTCCGCACTAGCCGTTTGAAATCACGGTCTCAAAATATGAACTGCACGGCCACGTTTCGTTTTAATTATATTTATATTTATATATATTTATATAAATATAGTTCATTCAATGATTTCCATATCGTTTTCACTTCAAATATTTTTCTAACACCTTAAAATTTTGGAAAATTTCGCCATAACCTCCCCTGCACCAGGAGCATCGGGAAATCGCAAATAGCGTTCCCGGTCCTTCTAATCTCAAAAAGAAAAAGAAAAAGCCAAGCGGCTAGCCAACAGGCTCATAAAATCATCACCCAAACAAAACAGTAAATGTGTACCTATTTGTCGGGCACAAAATTTTATTCCTCTTTTCTAGCCTCTTTGCTATAACCTGTCCAATGAATATGCATGTACATATATATACAGTTCTTATCATTTATCAATTTCTATTCAACTTCATATTTGATTTGCTTTGGTTTAAAAACACCATTCATTCTAATATCGCATGCATAGGCTAAAATCATATCATTAGCTAGTTAATGTATATTTCAACTCATGCACGTTTATTCGAACCAGTGGCTATTTTAAACACTTCACATTTCAAAGATGATAATTTTGACGAACTAAAGTAGATTTCAGCACATGACTATTTTATTTAGTTCCTATGCATGTTAAAAATAATATTTCTATCACAAATATTTGTTTCAACGTCTGCATATCTTTAGCATATCACACATATGATAAAAATGATATTTTTATCATTTAACATATTCATTCAACCAATGTATGGCTTCAACACTTCATAGTTTCAATAAAAATGTAATTTTTATCGTTCAATCTTTTTATTCAACACATGAACCTTTCCACTACACATACTTCTCAACAAATGAGCATTTCCACACATGGACATTTTATTTATGTTGTTCTTATTAGAAAGATGAAATTTTGATTGTTGAAACTATTTATATAAGGCGAATATTTTTCATACTTCATATATATATATAAAAATGTGATTTTTATTGTTTATACACTTCATTCATTCACAAATGAATTTAATTTTCATACAACACTTTTCAACACATGAACAATTTCCATACATGGACATAGTTTCAATATATGACTTTAATTTCAATGCATGTAAAATAATTTCAACATATGAAAATAATTCTAACACACAAAGATTATTCAAAATTTCGGCAGCATAACGGCAGGGTAGTTAAAACCGGCACCGTCCCTAGTACGGCTCCTCCCTCTACCTTAAAACCTCGCGGTTTTTGGCAATGGGGATCATGCATCTAATTCGCACGCAGGCGGCATGTTTATATTTATTTCATTTCCACAAACTAATCCTATGTGGTTTCAACCAAATATTTTCCAATCACAAAAGGGTATTTTTCAACCACAATCAATTCAATATCAACCACAAACAATCCCAAACCACAATTTGTCGTCAATCAATTTTCACAACAATTTCAACCAATAAATATCGTCCATGGTTTGTGGACGAGGGGGCGTGTATATATATATATATATATAAATATTTATATATAGCAATTCACTTTTATTTCCTCACATATATATATATAAAAAGAAATTGAAGATTGAGAAATTCTCACCAATAGCTATCCAATAACACGACTCTTCCTTTATAGAAATCTTCGCCTATTTCGCCTTCTTGTCGCTTTCGTTGCCCGTATTCTCTACATAGGTAAAAATCGAATTTTTACTATGTTATTCAATATATAAAGATTGCATTTTGACTTCGCTATTAAATATATAAAGATTATATTTTTATTATTCTTATGATGTAAAAATTATATTTTTATTGCTTTAAAAATATAAGAATCATATCTTACTTCTTCTACTTAACAAAAATTCCGTCTTTTCTATTTTTAAAAATATGATCTTTATTTTTGCAAGTTCAAATCTTTTTCTTTTAAAAGATTAAACCTTTTTCTATTTCAAAGTTTAAACCTTTAAAATATAATCAGTTTTTATTTCCTTAAAAAAATCAGTTTTTTTATTCTCTTTTACAAATTCAGAAATTAGTTTTTAAATCAGTTTTTAAATTCTTTTTAAATCAGTTTTTTTTTAAAATCCTAAAAATCAGTTTTAAAATTCATAAAATCAGTTTTAAAATTCATAAAATCAGTTTTAAAATTCTTTATAAATCAGTTTTAAAATTCTTTATAAATCAGTTTTAAAATTCTTTATAAATCAGTTTTAGCAAAACAAAAAAAAAAATTGAAAAAAAATAACCCTAAATGCTCACCGTAGCCTGCGAAGGGGAGGGAAGAAAAAGGAGGCGTCGGCGGTAGGGTGGTTGTGTTCGGTGGTGTCGGCGGCGAGGCTTCAGGGGCTGCTCGATTTGATTCGACGGGGGAGGGGGGGGGGAGGGGTGTCGCGAGGGGTTCGAGGGTTTCGACACTGGAAGGAGGAGGTTGGACGGAAGGGGGGGGGGGGCGGCTTCGAGGTCTTCGTCGGCGGCGATGTCTTGAGGGGGGAAGCGACGGCGATAGGTTTAGGTTTTTCTTTTAATGAATCGGGGGGGGGGGGGGGCAAGAAGAAGAAAAGGGAGGGAATTAATATATATATATATATTTTTATTTAATTATTTAATTTTTCAAAAAGGATGACTTCTACATACGACCTCGAAACGAGGCCTACCGCCTGTCGTCCATAGCGTTTTACCCCCATTCCGAACACAATGGGATATACATCGTAAGCTGATTTGATCGTTACAATCAGTTTCCGTTGAATTTACATTTAAATCCTTATATTGAATTTTAAACGTACATTTCAAATTACCGGGGTCACATACTAACTAGAAAAATTCCAGAAAAATATTTTCTAGTTTCGTATTGACGATACGGTCCTAACAAAACTAGTTTCGTCGAATTCTGAGACCGTTTGAAAAATGGCCAATTTCCAGTCGATTAAATTCAACAGAAACTGGTCAAACGCGTTTTCTTTTGCCACGCTCACATATTGATTCGAAAAATTATGAAATTTGAAACCTAGTAATAGTTTGACATCCCGGACCCAACAAAAGTGGTTTCGTCGAATTCCGAGGCCGTTTGCAAAATATCAATTTTCCAGGCCTATATATTCTATATACCGACTCTTCTGAAAATTCATTCGGCCATAACTTTTGATTCCCGTTATGAAACTTCGATTTTTCAGATTCGTTAGAAAGGTATTGACTAACAGATTTAAATATTTTTGGTCTCATTAAAATCCGTTATGTTTTCCACCCTGCACAGTTAGTCAAAGTATGAATTCAAATTTTCAAACTGACTCACTATTTCTAATTCAATATTTTATTGAAATATTCTATTTCAATGGTTCAAATTAATTTGAAATAATCAATTTAAAAATTTTAAATTGGCTCGTATTTTCCGGGTTATTACACTTCTGTTCGATTATACATATTTAATCATAACAAATTTGTAGTATATCTTAAATTTATAGTTTCAAAACGGTGAACGTGTTGTCCCTGCAGCTTTATAGTGAATACTGATACTAATACCATGAAAATTATAGATAGCACGCAAAATAGTCAATAAACTATATAATATATGCAAAGCCAAGACTTATTAGTATTATAACTTTTTGCTAAAATGAGTAATAGTTATACTTAAGGCTGATGTTTAAAGCCAAGCTAAATTTTAATTAATGTAAGAGGCAATGTAAACATATTATTTTGCAAGCTATTATATCACCTAAAAAAGAAGTTACAACAATGCAATTACGCAAAAAAATACAACATGAATATATGATTAGAGCAAGGATCGAGATCTAGATTTTGGTGTTGGTTTTGAACTTCTGTGGCTGCAGGTTTATTTGATCTAGTTTGTAAATTTCGGGAATTTCACATTTCTTATTTCGTCGTTTATTCATATGATTTTCTTTGTGATTTTATATGTTTTCAAATTTGAAGTTTAAAATTTTGTATATTCATATGTTTGAAGCAAAAATAATACTTTTACTTTGTACTTGTTCCTTCCATAAAATTTAAATTCCAATAATGTTTTATATTGAAATGTGATTTTAGTCCGGTCTTGTTTCGACCTCTACTAAAACCAAAATAAGGCAATAAGAATCTAAGCATTTCAGTAGAAACCACACACCTTGGATAAAAGGTAATAGTAACAAAGGGAACTCCTAATGGAAATTGACCAATCTTCGAGAAATTAAAATTTCAGTAGAAGGTGGACCTTATAGTTTCTAGTATACTGACTACTCCCTCTACAATGAAACATAAGGACATGTGATTCATTTCTATTTTTCCATTAATATGAAGCCCAGTTTACATAAATTAAGAAGTTCATATTTCAAGCATAAGGACGTTTGTGCTTAGTGGCTCGCAACAAAAGTACATGTACCTGTGCAAACAAACAATGACAATTCAAAATATCATACAAATAGTAACTGTACATTCTATCGTCTAAATCTAAATCTAAATCTAAATCTACAACCATTAACTTTATATACTATTATCTCCATAACAGTCAAAATGGGTTCAATATTTTAAAGCACCTAAATCTAACAAATCAGCATGAAAGAAAGCAAACCTAAATGTGAATTCAAATAGAGATAGGTAAAAATATGTGACCTGATACCAGCATCGCCAGAAATCCCAATTCCAAGTGCGGAAGATGAAAACAATAAGACCGCATCAAATGACGAACAAAGATGAGCATCGAACTTCCCACTACCATAGCTCTACACATTGTTTTTTATAGCAACTTAAGGCACAAGCATTAAAACTGCCTTCTGGGCAGTTCTAGTAATGAATAAGTAGATGTATTAGCCTACAAACCCTCTGCCATGCCAAGTATTTAAAATACAAAACCATCTTCCATGCAAAATATGTCAAACTATCATGCCACAATGCTTAAATAATCCGAGGAAAGAAAAAACTAAAATAGTTAGAAACACCAAAACTAAAGACTGGGTATCCTGTATTGTATGTCACTGTTAGGGGGATTTAACAATATCTATAGCAAAATAGCTATCTGTAAGAGGATTGATAATTAAAGAAAAAGGTTGATTATGTCTCAAGTAAGCTGCTCCTTTGATATTTCAGAATTAATTTCTGATATCATATAAGAAGTTAGAAAATTTAAGAGAAGGGTTATTAACAACAAACACCTCACACAAGCATGGTTAAACACGTAAATTAAAACTAACAACTGCTTATTTTAAAAAATTTGTGAATGGAGAAAAATGTGAACCTTCATTTCAGGCTGGTTGGATTGAAGCCTCTAAGTTTCTGGTTCTCTATTTCCCTCCTCCTCTGACAAAGGAATTTTTTTTCTGAGAAAAACAAGCGAAGGAAGAATATGTGGCGAAATTATATGCAATTTTGAGGATGAATCAAACCACCAATTAAAGAGCCTAAAAATCAAACCAACCCAAATCATCGTCAATTCCAACCAAATCAATTAAGCTGCAAATCCAATTTAATAAGATCACCTAAAAGCACGGATAACAGAACGACCAAAGAGATATTAATCAAAATGAAACCTGAAATTCAGCCGGTGAAAATATTCAGTACTTGAACACTAGCAACGAATCAAAGCGTTGATTCTGAAGTGTAACAAATGTGAAACGAATTTGATAGAGAAATAACATCAGTTTCCTAATAATACTGATAGGCGTACCACGCAAAAGCATTGAGGCGAGCTGGAAGGGACGGAAAGGAAACTGGAAAGCATGGATCTCGAGTCAATCGGGCTGGCAAAGTCCTAAAGAGGGAAATACAAAGCGAAAAGGCAGAGAATGCACAAATCGGCTAGATTTCCTTCGGATGAAATTAAAGGAAGGGAATTGCGGCTTTATTATGTAGCTAGAAAGCGGAGGAAATTTAGAAGGTAGTTTAAGGACGAAAACTGAAGAAAATGGAAAAAAAGAAAGCAAAACAGGAGAAAAAGATCGGAAGAAAAGATGATTGTTTAATAAGAGGAGGTTTAATATTGAAATCTACATGGATAACTTTAGAGTCACCGTAGCTTTACTTGAATAATATAGATAGATTAGAAATTTAAAAACGAAATATTTGAAATTTGAGATTTTTAAGGTGAATAGAGAGAATTTAATTTTGAATAAAATATCCTGAGAGAGTTTTAAGGTGAATAGAGAGAATTGAGAGAATTAAGGTGAATTGAGAGAATTGAGAGAATTAAGGAGAAAGCTTGAAAAGATTCTGCTTTACTATTATTTAATAGATTAAATGGGATTTTGGATTCATCGTGTATGGTGTCCTAATAACACTGTTCTTGAACCCAGTTTAGAAAAGAATAAATCTTTTAATTAAGATTTAGTGAAATTGTCTGGTAATTGGTATTTAAATGGAATTGAATTTAAATTGGTTTTTGGGTTTATCGTGAGCGGTGTTTTGAATAACACCTGTTCTTTAACCCGATTAACAATGGGATGTGATTTTGGGTTTATCGTGAACCATGTTTTAAATGACATCGGTTCTTTAACCCAGTTAATGATTAAAACTAAGTGGAGTTTAAATGAATCTTTAATTAGATTGAAATGATCGAGAATGGAGTATCACCAGTTTTGCTCCAAGCGATAGTTAAATCTTTAACTAGATTTGAACGTAAAATGGTAATTAGTTTTACCGATAACACTGTGGTGTTAGATATGGAGTATTACCAGTATTTCTCCATGGAATGAATAGGTTGGGATTGGGAAATAAAATAAATAATTACTTCGGTGTGGTTCGTTAATCCCGACTAGTTTTGAAAACCGTAATATGGTTTGAAATGATATCCAAAGGAAGATTAAAGAATAAATTTAGAAGAATTTATCTTTGATAAAATTAATGGGAACCTTTCCCTAAGAATATGAATATTTGAATAAAAGAATATTCTGAATTGGAATGAGGCATATGTTCTGTTTGTGTAACATTGGTTTATTATATACGCGGGTTGTTCGGAAAGGCCAGGTTTATACGCATTCTGAATAACCGATTCGACGAAAAGTTGAAGATGAGGATGGTGGTTGAAGACCCGAGGTATTCACATCGTTTGGATGATTACAGATGATCTTGATTGGGTTGTACATCCAAGAGGAGGGAAACAGTTGATGATCGTCCAGACGTACTTGGAGATCGACGGATATGCGAGGGCCTCTGCCCTGTATTGGATATATGGGGGAGGAATCAGGTGCCTCCGGTTTCGTTCAGACCTGGAACGAACTTGCAAATGGACTGTGTGTCTGACATTGGATTTTATTTTGTGTGATTGATTTCTATTAAATATATATATGTTTGGCAGCGGAAAATTTATTCTCTTGCTTAACGCCCTTCTCTGAGACTTACGAGCTCAGAGGTTATATATTGATGGATATCAATCGCATGGCATGAATTGCCTATGTGGCACTCCTAAGTGGCAAATGATCAAGGTTTCTGTTGAAAAGCAAAGTCTTGTGGTTGATGATCAAAGCACGGCCTGTGTGGCATAGCTTTGTGTATAGCGTTAATTCACCAGCCTCACACCTCGGTATGAGTCAAAACGGGATAGTGACTGCAGGGAGAGCACAACGTTTCTTTCTAGATATGGGTGATGTCAGTGACCTACCAGCCCTGACATTTATATACTTTTTACCTATGTGGTTGTTGGATGTGAGGTGCCTCGGATATAGGTCTGATAGGACCGGGAAACATGTGTTCAGGAATAATTAATCCTCAAAATTAGGAGAGGACCAGCCCTGAAGATCCAGGATCGCTGTGTGTGGTCCTGAGACATTTGCTAGAGTGTCTCAAACGGAGAGGAGCTTGCCTCTTGTCTCGACTCATGACGGAAATCCAATTTCCAATACGTGATATTTCAGTTTTATTTGTAGAGCCTAGTATTGGCGACATAGTAGCATGGGATGTTATGCCGTCTATGATTGATACTTAAGATTGAAGTTTTTTTGACACTATACACTTATAATAGTATCAAATGATTTGTTTTAAACGTATCAAGCATTATTTGGCTATTATAAGGTAAAACCCTATCCTCCGGCTTGCGTTGCATTATGTGATGGGACCTGGGTCTTATAATAGCTTCATTTTTTTATTTAGCATTGTGCTGTTTGTTATATGCACTGGTATTCTTGGGAGGAAACCCGTTCCATGTTATACGGCGTGGTCCCTTGATTTACCTAACTTTAAAATCAAATATAATAACTGTTTTAGTTCTCACACCAGTCACATGACTGACCTGGAGTTTATTGTTTTAACCTAAACTTTGGGTGCCCTTATTTTCCGCACGGGCAGCTAGTAGTTGGGTTTTGCAGATTTATATTCACAAGATTTTGGTTTACAGCTGGAATGATACTCGGAAAACTCTGTATTCGTGTATTACTTTCAGTTTTGTTTGTATTATGTTTCCGCTGCTACGTATTTAAATATAATTAAATCTCTGATATTTTTCAGATGTGTAATATTTATTCATACTCTGTATATTCTTGTATCCTGATGGAATTGTTGTAATAAGGAATGAAATGTTCTTCTGTTTGTGTTATGATGTGTGTTGTTCTCAATGCAATCCGGTCTTTCATTCACGGGTAGTTTCGGTCACGACAGGGATGGTAATCAATGAAGTACAGAAGGCACGGTGATCTCTTTTTGTTGGGGGAGCAGTTGTGAAGGCTTGCTCAAACTGAAAGGGTAAGTCTGGAATTAACGGATTAAGGCATCGTCATTCTGAAAGGGAGAAACTGGATTGCGAATTCATTAAAATAGTGGAAAGAGTTCAAGCAACTGCCGTATACGAGAGAAGGTGGATCGAAGATTTGCGGTGGTAATTTACTGGAGCGGAGGCATTAAACAAGAATGGAGAAGATGGTAATTGCGGTGCTGGACCTTTGAATTTACAATGGGCCAAGGAAAAAGGTGAAGGCCCAAAATTTTAAATAAAACAAAAATAATGTTTAGTTTAATTTAATTAATTAGTATACGAACTTATTAAAATCATATTTGACTTATACTGAATCAGTATTTCGAACGGTCAGATCCGTTACGATCGTATGGACGGACACTACAACACGGAACTGATTGGGAGTGAATCGAAGCTCGTTGCAATTTATTGCAAAATAAATTGTCCGTCTAAATCAAATCGAGCGATGGTCATCGTTATTAACGATGACCGTCCAATGTGAGTAAAACTCACCAACTCTGAACAGTTATATTTTTATAACGTATTTTTAGAACTGTTAATCATCTGTGATCGCTGTGTGTTAACTGATTGGTTGAATTGTTTGTATATTGGTCGAAAATTTAGATAACGATATATATATATATATATATCGTTAAACGATTATTGATTCTGTTTATCAGAATACTTTATATTCGTGTTATTGGTGTTGATTAACATCTGTGATGCAAGGAAATAGGTTGGAGGGACCCAACTGAGTTCCTCAATATTTAATTTACTGTTTGTTTCATATATCGAAATATATGATGTGATATATAATCTGTTGTCGATTATGTGTGTTTAGACGATATTGGCCATCGTAATTTGATATGGTAAATACCAGAATGTTAAAAAGGGAATTTTCAAAATGAATATTGAAATTAAATTGTTTATAAAATCGAAGGATTTTATAAAAGAGAAAATATTTATAAAATCAAAGAAGACTTTATAAAAAGGAATTTATTTACAAATGGAATATTTATAAATAGGAAATATTTTTAAGTGGAATTATAAATAAAGGGAAACCTTTATAAATGGAATATTTATAAATAGGAGATAATTAGAAAAGGAAATATTTGCAAACCATTTGCAAATAGAATATAAAGGAAGATATTTGTGAAACATTACAAATAGAATTGAAAAGAATTTATTCATTTGGTAAATAAATAAAGATAAAAAGGCAATATTTATATAGAAAATAAATAGAATAAGATATCATAAAAAGGAATTATTTATAAAATCAAAGGATTTTATAAAGAGGAATATTTATCGGGATAATAAATAGAATTATAAAGGAATATTTATTTAGGAAATAAATAAAATTAGAAAAGGTGTAAATATTTGTAAAACAAATAAGGTATTATAGAAAGACATATTTGGGGTAATAAATAGGATTTTAAAAAAAGGATATTTTGGAAAATAAATATCAAAAGGAGTTAAATCGAACGTCAGCTATTTGAAATAAAAGTTAAAACAGACATAGTTATTTAGAATGAAGTTAAATCGAATATAGTTATTTAAAATCGAATTAAACAAGTAAAGTTAATTGAATATTAGTTATTCAATTAAAGTTAATCGAATATTAGTTATTCGAATAAGAGTTAATCAAATAGAGTTAAGCAAAATTAGAAACTGACTAGGGATTAGTAAATTGAATGGTTTTCTAAGTGTCTATCTGATGTTGGTTTCGGCCTTAGGAATTTATACTTAGGGTATTGTTCTCATACTAGTTTACAGTCAGGGACTGATAGTTGGGGAAGAATAGTGATTTATAAATAAGCAGATGGAAATGTTTTCCAGTATTAATAACATATATTTTCTAAACATAGAAAATAAGGCAATGTGAATATATATATATATATATATATGATAAATGATGATTGATTGATATAATTTCCATCTAGAAATAAAGTCGTTGTTTGCACACGTGTGTCTCTTTGATTGTTAAATCACAGACTATCAAAGTTTTGACCATTTTAACGTTGTTAATATGGAGAGACCGGTTGGATTAGTATCCGACGAACCACTCCGTATTGGCATAAGCGTTGCGAATAATATAAGAAAAAGATAATTGAAGACGGAGTAAAGTGCAAGGGCTGTTGTATAAATCTTAGATAACAATTGCCTAAGATGGATGTACTGAATAGTGCCTTCGATTTGTCCAGTCCCAGGACGACCTGTATGGACGAATGTCTGACAGAGTATGTTTAATAGATCGCGTAAGTTGATCTCTGCAAACGTATTTACGTTTGGTGGCGGAGGAATTCGTTTCTCTTAGCTGTATACCCATGGTATTTTTGGGGAAATCAATTTGTGATTTGGCGGGTATGACGATGTGACATTCAAAGTGAATAAATGTGTGATCTGTCAGAGATAAGCGTGGCTTCTAGCCTCACAACCGGGAAATGACAGAAATCGGGCAGGAAGCATGGCTATGTAGGTCGCACCTATTAGGGTGTATAATCACCTGATCTAGAGTTTCATTTATTTCTAAAAATCTATTGTCGATGCTGTCCCATTCGGGAAACGATTGTTGATCCCAACCATTGGTGATATACATTCGATACACTCAAGCGAAATGAGTGGTCGGTCATGTGTGGCCGGGTTGCAAGATGTTCTTGTTGAACCCAGTGTATTCCTCTCTAGAGGTACACTAGCAGAAGGTGGTTACATACCTTGTCATAGTTGGAAGTCCATTACCCAATACGTGCCTGCAGTTTTGATTGTATACTATATATGTAGAACGTGAGATGAAAGCATTTCTGCTAGATGATTATTATATTTGGTTGATAGACATTATTATAATATCAATGAGTTTTGATATAAAGATTAGTTTTGATTCTCATAAGGGAAAAACCCGTTCCGTTATACGGCGTGGTCTTATGAGATATTGCTTATTGGCTCAAACTGTTTTATACTATTTTACTCATACCAATCCCATGACTGACCCAGAGTTTATTTTGTTTTGTTTTCCCTAAATTCTTGGGTTCCCAGTAACAACCCCGGTTTCGACAGACCGAATTTTTCAAAATCCAATCCATCGGACCCCGAGTTGGGTGCACTGGTATCCTACAATAAAGACAGAGAGAAAGAAACATGTTAGAGTTCGAAAAGTAGCTCACAGCGGAAGGAATAAAATATAATTTATTCAAAATAGCATTACCTTAATAATAATATTGCCAAGTCAGTAGTCAAGCAATACTATCTCTGTCATGAACCTAACCTGCGCATGTTGTGAGGAGGGGGTCAGAACATAAGTTCTGTGTGACTGGACTATAATAAACTCTTGTGTAACCCTACATATACCGTTAAGTTATAATTTCTTGTTTATTAGGTTATTCACAATATTAGCACCCAAGGCTAAACCCTTGTCATTCTTGTCCACTTACTAGTGGACTTAACCTAATACATCGTATATGTAATTTACCCTAACTCGTATAATCCTTTCCATGTATACATACAGTCCCTTGCCGTATATCGTATGGGCTTTATCACGTAATTCTTTACTACTTCAAAGTTGTGCCAACATTCTTGAAATCGTTTGGACTGCCACCCTTGATCTGGATAGGTTTCCTTATCATGAACTATCGAGTGTTCAACTAGGATTTATGCCACCTAGGACCACTACGGATTATGCTACCTATTGAACGTTTTCTAGATTCGATTAGGGTTTATGCTACCTAGGATTACTAGGGATTATGCTACCTGTCGAACAGCGCCGTTTTCCCATGTATGTATCGCGAATCGTTTCTGATGTCTAGGTGCACGTGTACACTATATGTGCGGCCCGAGTCCCATGACAGGGCTAAATCAAGAAATACGGAACTCGGTCGGGAGCTTTAAGTTATCTGCCGATGCAGATGCTAAGGTCTGTTTCTCTACCAGTGGTTATGGTCCCACGTGACCCCTCTCTCAACTAATGAAAGGCAATCCAAGAAAATCAAGCACGAGAACTGTACTCCTGCCACCTATGCCCCACTTTCCTATTGACTAGCCTCACCCATAACTAGATAGCAAGTATATGGTCTGTTGGGAGTTCTCTGCCTTTCCGTATACATACTACGATTGACTGAAGATGGTAGGTAGACGACGGGTGCTATCACATGGATAAACAAGATATCGCCGCCTCACGCTGGTCCATCCTAGTTTTTAGGTCGCCTTATATTGCAACCTAGGCACACTCTTGGTTCTCCTACTACAGACCTTAACCTCTGTGAGCCCAGGTGGATCATCTGCAACCTCACAGAGGGATACCAAGAGTACCCTCACGTTCCCCGAAGCTACGTGCTTCGTAACCCAGTCCGTTGGAGCCTTTTTCGAAATCAGATAAACGTTTGCTCCTCCTCGTGTGTTTGTTAAGAGATGATCTACCGTATCGGGTTATTCATCTATTTATGGATTGGCTCAGTTTCCTTGACTAAGAATTATTACTTAGTTGTTCTTAACTAAGGTTTACCACTTAGTTTCCTTTCTCGTTAATCTTGTTAACTAAGGTTTACCACTTTGTCCCCTTAACAAAGGATTACAACTTAGTTCCCGTTCTCGACCGTTTTCTTAAGTAAGGTTTACTGCTTAGTTCCTATTAACTAGGGCTTGTTACTTAGTTATCATTCTCGTTGTTTTACTTAGTCGATTCTCGTTACCTTAGACATCAGACCACATATTCTCGCTTTATAATTCAACTTGTTGACTAAGGTTTTCCCATGAATTCAAGCATAACTTAAGTTCTCTTTTATTCGGTGATAGCGCATAGGTGATTTCCAACAGTTCTTGCTTAGCTTACCCCATATTATAGGTTATCCCACCCTTCAGGTCTTACATTACATCTTAAATCATAATCTTTCTCTGTCCCTAGGACAGGTTTACCCCCTAATTAACCCTTCGACTATTTCAACTTCGATTTATAATAGGTAGTTAACATTCCCTATTTCTTTTTTTGGCTAAGTTTTGTTCATATGTTCGTGTCGACTTAACCCCATCACCTTATAACGTTCATTCACAAATTTGGTTAAGTGTTGTCTTTGAATTCATGACTTAACCCTATCAATCATGTACCATTAATTATTAATGCACCACAACCTCTCACATTAGACCTGTTGTTGTGGTCACTGGTTATGCTGCGCGTTTCCGAGCTGAATTACACCACAACTAAGTCTAACCTCGGGTTTCAAGCGCGATATGACTAACTTCTCACATTAGGACCTATTGTTTGCAACCACTGGTTAGGTCGGGCGGTTCCGGGCAAGATTACATCGCAAACTCATCCTAACCTCGAGTTAACCACGTTTCATGTTTGGTTCATATCTATTCTAATTAGCATATGTCAAGTTCATAATCATGTCAGAGATATTAAGTTCATGTTATGCCAATTACCCAACTTACAAGCATGTTCTTATAAATGTCAACTACCAATTTATGCCATGTTCGTGTTCGTTTTAGATGTCAAGTTCATAAGCATATTCTAAATGTCATATTTCAAGTTTCGTAATTTTGTCCCTATTTACATTACATAAATTACTCAACCTTATTCATGTTCAGTGCATTTCAATAGTGCCAAAATTCGAGTATCTAGTTCAATCTAGATGTCAAGTGTCAATTCCCCAAATCCAAGCTTTACTTAAAAACCCCCAATTTATATTCATGCTTTTAATCCCATTAACAGGTTACGTCTATCATTAAATTCATAATTTGTATTCATGTCAATTTCATGTTCAAGTTCTAGATGTAAACTTCATGTCAAATTCCAGATGTCAATTCATATCAAGTTTTTGTTCTAATCCAAATTCAAGTTATAATATAGGTTTTATTCTAGAGACATGTGTCCATTAACAAATCCATAAGTCAATTTTATGCTTAATTCAATGATGTCAATTCTACGCCAAACCCCAAATCATGCTCATGTGTATAATTCTAAATTTGGTTTACACATTCAGGTTTGGTCAATGTTATATTATGCCCAACCCCCTTTGTAATTTATAAACACACCCTCCAGTTCAAGTCATAGCCCAAAACCAAGCGTTCCCCTTTTTAGTTCGTAATAATCATTCCATCGTATTCATTTCATAATAAAGCTAGGCTCGTGATAGCCTAGTCATAAAAAGATAAAAGAGGGAGAATAAAAAAGGTCATAATCGTAGGCACAATAATTTAAAGCGGACACATGACAATATTAAACATTACAGATCCAATTTCCACAATAATTTCATTTCGCGTTTACATAGGGAATGTTTGAACGATAAATCATAATTTTACACAAAAAGTGTATTATAACTCCACTCACAGTGTTTGTCATCTTCAAAATAGGAACGGGATTAATCTTCGAACCGATTTCCCCCTTTTTGTTGCTTTTTATTCATCTTTGATTGATTTCATGTCCAATTCAATTTATCTTTGATTTCATATGCGGCGTAGGTTGCAGATAAAAATTCCTTCTCTTTGCGCAGTGATTTAGATCTAAGCCTCTTTTCTTTTTATTCATGGTTGTAGTAATTCTATATCTCATTCTTTTTAATTTTAAGAATAGATTTTATAGAGAAAAGAGAGAAGTATAGATCTAAGATTTATTTAGATCAATAGCTTGAGCAGGAAGAAGAAATCAAGTTAGAAGAGAGCCATGGCCTTGCCATGAATTGTCGTGGAGTTTACAATGAGCCTAGGTGTAAAGACCCGTAAATTACCCGCTAAGGAAAGCGCGGATAGTTCGAGAACAAGCCACAAAAGAACGCCGACGGAAGAACATTTCATTGTTTATTACAACAATTCCATTAGGATACCAGAATATACAGAGTATTATTAAATAAATATTACACAGAAAATATCAGAGATTATAATTACATTTAAATATATCGCAGCGGAAAATAATACAATGCGCAACTAGAAGAGATATACAGATACAAAGCTTTCTGGATATCGTTCCAGCTGTAAACCAGGATCCTGTGAATATAAATCTGCAAAACCAAAACTACTAGCTGCCCATGTCAAAATAAGGGCACCCCGAGTTTTGGTTAAAATAATAAACTCCAGGTCGGTCATGGGACTGGTGTGAGAACTAAAACAGTTATTAATCTTTATTTTAAAGTTAGGTAAATCAAGGGACCACGCCGTATAACACAGAACGGGTTTCCTCCCAAGAACACCAGTGCATAAAACAACAGCGCAATGCTAAATAAAGAAAAAAATGAAGCTATTATAAGACCCAGGTCTCATCACACAATGCAACACGAACCAGAGGATAGGGTTTACCCTTATAATAGCCAAAGCATGCTTGATACGTTTAAAACAAATCATTTGATACTATAATAGGTGTATAATGTCCAAACAACTTCAAATATAAATGTATCAATCCTAGAAGGCATGGGTACCATATATCATGTCGCCATACTAGGCTCTACAATCAAAACCACAAAATCAAGTATTTGGAAATTTGATTTCCATCTATGAACCGAGGCCAGGGAACATCCTCTACCGATTCGAGACAATCTAGCCTACCATGTCTCAGGACCCAGACTCAGGTGGGCCCTTGGATCGTCAGGGCCGGTCCACCGATGTGGATTAAAATGCCTGAACACTGCGCTTCCTCAACCTATGGGGCGTAAATGAGCCAACGAATGATTCCATCGACTTCACGTAGTCACCAATAAATCCGAGGCGCCTCGCAACAGCAACAACCACATAAGTCACACTCGTCAGGGTGTTTAAAGCCACTGACGCTACTTCTAGCTAGAAAGAAATGCATGCCCTCCCTGATGTCCTCTCCTGTTTCTGGTTCACAACCGAGGTGTGAGGCTCGCGAATTCACGTTACACAAAGCTGTGCCAAACAATCTGTGCTTTGATCATCACCCCAAGACTTTGCTTTTCAACAGAAGCCTTGATCATATTGCCACTTAGGCATGCCACACAGGCAATTCACTCCATGCGTTTGATATCCATCAATATATAACCTCTGCGCTCGTACGTCTCAAAGAAGGGCGTTAAGCAAGAGAATAAATTCTCCGCCGCCAAACAGATATATATTTAATAGAAATCAACCACACAGAATAAAATCCAATGTCAGACACATTGTCCATTTGCAAGTTCATTCTGGGTCTGAACGAAACCGATGGTACCTAGTACCCCGCATATCCATCGATCTCCAAGTACGTCTGGACGATCACTAACTGATTCCCTCCTCTTGGGTGTATGGCCCAATCAAGATCATCAGTAATCACCGAAACGACGTGAAGACCTCCGGTCTTCAACCACCGTCCTCATCTTCGACACCATGTCAAATCAGTTATTCAAAATGGGTTAAACCCGGTCTTTCTGAATAACTCGCGTATATAATAAACAAGTGTTACACAAACAAAACATCGCCTCATTCTAATTCAAAATATTCGTGCAACACCCCACATCCTTTAGTGTCACTCACAAAGGGAATGCACTAAGTTCTCTGGAGCATTTAGGGTAAAAGATGCATATAAATTACAAGACAGACAAAATTAAAACAGTGGAAAATAAAACTTTACTTTATTAATAAAATAGTTTGTACAACAATACTTTTCCAATATCAGAGTATCATCTGTCTTACAAAATAAAGAAGCATAAAATAACATTTATATTCCCCAATGTAGAATAAGCCAGCCATAGAAGCAGAAAAAGAGAGTCCAAAGCACTTTGTCAAAGAATCTTCGAGCTTGGGAAGTGTGACGGTCCAATCTTACATGAGCTATACTATTCCCTCCTTAACTACCGGGGTGGGAAACGGAAGAAAAGAAGACGAAAGAAAACTGGGTCAGACATAAAGTCTGGTAAGTTCAGTTACTTCTAACACGTGAACAAGGAAAAACAAAACGACATGAATTAACTGAATAAAAGACAATACCATGATGATAGGGCCAAAATGATAGGATAAGATTAACACAAGATATGCTAAGACAAGATAAACTGGATATGCTTTAATACTTTCTCCGCTTCGCTATTAACCTGTTATTATGGTTTATATGTCTCTGCACCATCTTTCTGGTGTCCCAACTAGTAATCTGTCTAAAATGATAACGCGATCCCAATCCCAGTAATTGTGGTTTCCTTTAGGCATACATTTATTATTTATTACCCAGATCTTATCTAGGGTTTTATATCAAAGTGCTTCCTAGATTCCACTCGAGTTTATGCGGCTTATCTAATGCTTCACAGATTCAGGGTTTATGCCACCTATGTCCAACTAGGGATTACGCTACCTGTCGAATGATGCCCCTAGTCTAGGACACACAACCTAGAGCGGTATATGTTCCTAGCTTTCCCCACATATGTGTCGCGAATCGTTTATCGCTGTCTAGATGCACACGTCCTGAAATGTGCGACCTGAGTCCCGTGGAAGGGAAAATAAAGAAACACGGAACTCGGTCGGGAGCTTTAAGTTATCTCCCGATGCAGATGTTAAGTTCTGTTTTTTTCAGTGGCTATGGTCCCACTTGACCACTCCCTCAACTATTGAAAGGCACACCTTGAAAAATGAGAACTATACGCAGGCCCTCTATGCCCCACTAACCTATGGCCATCCGCACCCATAACTAGATAGCAAGTATATGGTATGTTGGAGTTCTCCGCCTTTCCGCTTCACGTATCTCGATTGACTCAAGATGGTAGGTAGATGACGAGTCACTATCACAGGGCTACTGGTCTCGCCGAATCACGCTGGTCCATCCTAGTCTTTAGGTTGCCATATATTGCAACCAAGGCATACCCTTGGTTCTTTTCACGCAGACCTTAACCTCCGTGAGCCCAGGCGGATCATCTGCATTCTCACAAAGGGATACCAAGAGTACCCTTACGTCCCCTCTAAACCTCGGGCTTCGTAACCCAATTCGTTGGAGCCTTCTTTAAGATCAGATGGAGTTCGCTCCTCTTCGTGTTATACTAAGGATTACTACTTAGTTTTTCTAACTAAGGTTTACCACTTAGTGTATTGAATCGTCGTTTTCTTAACTAAGGTTTACTACTTAGCCCCTTTTAACTAAGGTTTACTACTTAGTCCTCTTTTCTCATCAATTTGGATTTGTTAAGTGTCAACAGTCAATTCAAGTTAACTTAACCCATTCATTTTTCCTGTTAAACTGGTTAAGTGTTATCGGTATTTCATGTTGACTTAACCCTACCACAAATCAAGTTATATTGGTTAAGTATTTCTTATTACTTAACCCCACCCCTTCATCTTGTATTGGTTAAGTGTTCCTTTTTAACTTAACCTTGCCTATCTGTTTTAACTAACATGTTATAACGGTTAAGTGTTCCCTTAGTTAACTTAACCCTAACATTGGTTTGATTAACATGTTCTAATGGTTAAGTATTGTCCCTTCATGTTGTTAACTTTACCCTATTCATTTATCACACTCTGATGGTTAAGTTTTCAAGCTTACTTAACCCTATGGTCTAGCCAAGTAACATATTAAATTGGCTAAGTGTATTAAATTTACTTAACCCCAACCTCTTGTCTAGTTAACATGTTAAATTGGCTAAGTGTATTAACTTTACTTAACCCCCACTTTCTAGTCTGGTTAACATATCAAATTGGCTAAGTGTTTTTCTTAGTTACTTAACCCCTACAAATCTTGTCTTGTTACCATGTTAAGTTGGTTAAGTGTTCTAGTTAACTTAACCCTATCGTTCTAACTTAACTGTGTTAAGTTGGTTAAGTGTTCTTATGGACTTAACCCTCCCATTCTAGCTTAACTTTAATTGTCTTATTAAAGCAACAGCCACTCACATTAGACAAGTATTGTTGTGGCTGCCGGTATGCCGGTTGGTTCCGGGCAGTCTTACGCCACAACTCAGTCTAACCTCGGGCCTTTATCGGGCTCAATGCCTTAACCTCCCACATTGGATAGGTATTGTTGTGATCACTGGACAGCCGGGCGGGTCCGAGCAGGTTTATATCACAACTCAATTCAACCTCGGTTTAAGCATGTTCGTATTGTCTAAATTTACTTTTCTCATTTAGTATAAATTCTATAAATAAATTTTCCCTGATTTACATATTCCATTATTACTCTTTTAACGTACAATGTCAACCTTTATTATTATGGCCCATTTTCCCTCTATATCATATTTATAGTTTTTGGTATGTAAATTATACCAAATTAAGTGTCACTAACCATGATTATTCTAAGCATCACAATTATGACTAAATTCAAAATTTGTGCTAATATACTTATTATGCCAAATTAACTTTAATTGACCCAATTCCGATTTAACATCCTAATTTACAGTTTATGGCAAGACCAGAATTATCATTCTAGTTTACCGTTTACGCCTAAAACTTAGCTTACTTGCCAATACTAAATTTAATATGTCATATTACATATTCCATAATTCATGTCAAATTTTCAAATTTGCGTTCTAATAAACATGCCATAATACATGTTCTAAATTATGTCATTCATAATTATGTTCATGTTCCACATTATGCCAATTTCCAAGTTTACAACCATGTTTAAGTCAAATTTATGATTTGCTCAAATCGTATTCCCATCGTTCGTGTAATCGTGATTTCATCCTAGATTATAGATAAATCTAGATTCGTGGATAAAAAGGGAATGAACCAAAATACCATGAAAAGTTAGACATAATGACTGGCAGAAGATGATAATTCACTAATCACATATCTAACAAATTACACTGAATAAATTGATTAAAGCACCGAAGGCCTATAGATCTGATAATATTATGACATAAAAAGGGTTGAACAAATAACATAGGTTCAAGTATATGGGTAAATCTAACTTAATAGATAAATTCCCATAATCAAGATCCAAGGATAATTAAGAATAAACTGTATAGATTATCAAGTTTAGATCCAATCTCACAGTCATAATCCTAGGCAATAATATCATGTTCATGAATCATAGGTAATTATCCACTATTGTCCTTGTCATAGTCATAAGCATTGGATTATGCTCCTAGTCAAAGGCTTATGTTCATAGTCAAAGGCTTATGTTCATAGTCAAAGGCTTATGTTCATAGTCAAAGGCTTATGGTTTCAAGGGCCACAGTTCCATAGTCATAATCTTAAGCATTGGCAATTTAGTCACAATGTGTTCTAGGCCATAATCAAGAATAAGATCCAAAGTCATAAACAAGCACAGATTCAATGAAATGATAAGGCATATTTCTTATATTCTTTTAATTTCATGTCACAAATAGAAAAGGCGTTCAAATCTAAAAAGTAACCGACTTACATTGATTGGATCAAGAAAAGAATAGAAAGATAGCGTTGCTTGAAGCCGTTGAATCTTTACTTGAATCCTAACTTGTTTTGAATCTTCTCTTGAAAGACTTGAGCAGCATATCCTCGTCTTGATTTATATTTTATTTTAATCTATTTATTTAGATTTAGAGGAAGAAGAAGATGCCATGTCCATCAAGAATTTGTGCAGCATAAGGTTAGAGAAGAATGGTGCAAAGAGAAGGAGACTAGGGGGCTGTTTATATAGGATTGCAAGTTAATTTGAGCCGTCGATGAAGCCAAGGTTAATCAAAGCCATCCGTTCTAAAGAGAAGCCAATTATGTTCACAATTACTTTCTTAATGTACATTATTAACATTTATTATTAAATTTGTATGCACATTAGATACATCCCCCCTTTACACATTTATAATTAAATTTGTATGCACATTAGATACATCTCCCATTTACACATTTATTATTAAATTTGTATGCACATTAGATACATCTCCCCTTTACACATTTAGTATTAAATTTGTATGCACATTAGATACATCTCCCCTTTACACATTTATTATATTAAGCATTGGTTATTCTTAAATTAGTAACTTTAGTGTTAACAGAAATACATGGTGTTACATTCTCCCCTCCTTAAAGGATTTCGACCCCGAAATCTTCGAGTCAAGAAGAATGTAAATCCTACCATCCAATCATTCATCTACTCAACCATCAAACAAAGGAATCCATTGTCCTTAAAGACTTCTAATGCTTGTGTATTCATATGCATAGTGTGTGTACATGTCTTTATCTAATGCAAAATCAGGCGGTATACTGATTCAGTTGACCTCCTTAATGCAAATCATGTCAGTGCCATGCGTCCAATATGTATGCAAATCCTAATGATACATATTATTTCTATATGAGTGCACAATCATTCACTCAAATGCGACATCCATATGACAACATATTAAGTTCAATTCATAAACAAATACATATATGTAAATGAAATATGAAGGCGTCTGAGCTGATCTAGTGCCTAATACGTGTGTATATGCATTCACGAGAAACCACTAGCAACCATTCGCAACCATCAACCATAACATGTTTCAAATACATGTTTACATCCAAAAGGGCTTCTACCTAAGGATCGATGATACGTCCTAGAGGATATACCTTAAAAGCTAGAAATTAGTATGCATAGAATTCCTAAAAAAAAGGAATCAAGGATGTACCCTTAAGAAAAAGGGTATGAGGCGCGTACGCCTTATCTTCAGTCTCCCGTACCACGTCTTCTTAAGCTTTACTCTATTGTACCTTAACAGATTCAACTTCACGATGGTGAAGTTTCTTTACCTCCATTTCCAAAATAAACAAATGTCAACACTGATACTGAGTGTATATACTAGGATGATCAGAGGTCTCTCCTCTTAGCTTATCCATCATGCCATAACTATGAGGGTCAAAAGGTCACTATGTACTTTTTACCTCTCTTAAGGTTAGTCCTTCTCTATATAAAGCGCCTGCCACAACTATTCATCTCTCAAGGAAACCATCCTAGTCGAACTCTACATCCCTCAAGTACAAGCCCCAAAGGCCTAAACCAATATCAGAGAAGCACCGGAGGAATGTCTCCTCCGAATTTGGATGATCTACGTGAGATGATCTAAGCAAAAACAACAAAACACTTGAGCACTAGTTGGGATCTTTAACTATACAAGTACTAAGGTGCAGAGACTCAACTATGGAAGCAAATATGAACAAATGCGAAGTGCTAAAACCAAAAGAAAGAGTACAAACAAAAAAGCTAGACTCTTCCAACAGAACTTTACTACCTTTCTCCTAGGTACGCTTAGTGGTGAAAGCATGTACTTGCCCTTCTGAAAATCTTGTCCTTTGTTCTTAATTATGTGCCCTATTCTGCCATAGTAAAGATACTTCCTCTTGTCTTAGGTTTTATAATCCCTTCCTCCTTCGTGAGCCAAGTCTACATCCATGAATTCCTCATCCTTGGGTTGTGCTCCTTAGCCAAACTCCTCATCCTCTTTCGTGTGTAATCATGTTGATAAATCTCTCGAAAGCTGCCTCCATCTTATAGAAAAACCTACTAAGCTTGAAAGAATACTAGCCGCAGGTGAAATTACTACGGTTATAGATGGAAGTCGGGCACTACTTCGCCCTTCGATGATGTTACCTCCCAGAAAGCCAGGAGCCCCAGAGACTCAAGAAAGAAGCGGACAAGAATTCAAACAGAGAATCAGAAGATAGTGCGCATGGCTTTTGGGGAATATGCCTTTAAAACAAAACTTTTCTTTTGAAAATGCTTCTTTTAAAACTGTTTGAAAATAATAATTTTTTTCAAATCTTTTATCTGATCCGGTAACCTTCAGCTCTGATACCAAGTGTAACACCCCACATCCTTTAGTGTCACCCACAAAGGGAATGCACTAAGTTCTGTGGAGCATTTAGGG
The DNA here is from genome assembly GCA_030737875.1 of Allium sativum. Classification (NCBI taxonomy): domain Eukaryota; kingdom Viridiplantae; phylum Streptophyta; class Magnoliopsida; order Asparagales; family Amaryllidaceae; genus Allium; species Allium sativum. The sequence continues at coordinate 652,512,502 of CM060918.1, forward strand.
TAAAAGATGCAGATAAATTACAAGACAGACAAAATTAATACAGCGGAAAATAAAACTTTACTTTATTGATAAAATAGTTTGTACAACAATTGTTTTCCAATATCAAAGTATCATCTGTCTTACAAAATAAAGAAGCATAAAATAACATTTATATTCCCCAATGTTGCATAAGCCAGCCATAGCAGCAGAAAAAGAGAGTCCAAAGCACTTTGTCAAAGAATCTTCGAGCTTGGGAAGAGTGACGGTGTAATCTAACCTGAGATTTACTATTCCCTCCTTAACTACCTGGGGGGGAACGGATGAAAAGAAGACGAAAGAAAACTGGATCAGACATAAAGTCTGGTTAGTTCAGTTACTTCTAGCATGTGAACAAGGAAAAACAAAACGACACGAATTGACTGAATACAAGACAATACCATGATGATAGGGCCAATAAGATAGGACAAGATTAACACAAGATATGCTAAGACAAGATAAACTGGATATGCTTTAATACTTTCTCAGCTTCACTATTAGCCTGTTATTATGGTTTCTATGTCTCTGCACCACCTATCTAGTGTCCCAACTAGTAATCTGTCTAAAATGATAACGCGATCCCAATCCCAGTAATTGTGGTTGCCTTTAGGCGTACATTTATTATTTATTACCAAGATCTAATGTAGGGTTTTGTATCAAAGTGCTTCCTAGATTCCACTCGGGTTTACGCGGCTTATCTAATGCTTCACAGATTCAGGGTTTATGCCACCTAGGTCGAACTAGGGATTACGCTACTGGTCGAACGATGCCCCTAGTCTTGGACACACTACCTAGAGCAGTTTATGTTCCTAAACTTCCCCCACGTATGTGTCGCGAATTGTTTATCGCTGTCTAGATGCACGTGTCCTGAAATGTGCGACCCGAGTCCCGTGGCAGGGCAAATCAAGAAACACGGAACTCGATCGGGAGCTTTAAGTTATCTGCCGATGCAGATGCTAAGGTCTGTTTTTTTCCACTGGCTATGGTCCCACTTGACCCCTTCCTCAACTATTGAAAGACACACCTTGAAAACTGAGAACTATACGCAGGCCCTTTATGCCCCACTAACCTATGGCCATCCGCACCCATAACTAGATAGCAAGTATATGGTATGTTGGAGTTCTTCGCCTTTCCGCTTCACATATCTCGATTGACTCAAGATGGTAGGTAGACGAAGAGTCACTATCACAGAGCTACTGGTCTCGCCGAATCACGCTGGTCCATCCTAGTCTTTAGGTTGCCATATATTGCAACCAAGACATACTCTTGGTTCTTCTCACACAAACCTTAACCTCTGTGAACCCAGGCGGATCATCTGCATTCTCACAGAGGGATACCAAGAGTACCCTTACGTCCTTACGAAGCCTCGGGCTTCGTAACCCAATTCGTTGGAGCCTTCTTTAAGATCAGATGGACGTTCGCTCCTCTTCGTGTTATACTAATAATTACTACTTAGTTTTTCTAACTAAGGTTTACCACTTAGTGTATTGAATCGTCGTTTTCTTAACTAAGGTTTACTACTTAGCCCTTTTTAACTGTAATAACCCGAAAATCTGGGCCAGTTTAAATTTTTTATTTTGGCAATTCTAGCGAATTTTGATTATTTAAAATGAATTATTTTAAATAATATCGACGAAAAATTTATTTTGAATATAATTCGAACGTATATATTATACGCGTCGTCGTTATAATATAAATATTTATATATAATTATAAATAGAATTGAAAATAGCGTGGTAGTTCGATAATTCGATTTCAAACTTCAATTGAATGTACCGGGTGCAAAACAATCCGGATTTTAGTGAAACCAAAACCATTAGAATCTAATTGATAATATCTTTCCAACGAATCCGAAAAATTAAAATTTCGTAGCGAGAATCAAAAGATATGTCCAGTTGAAAATTCTGAATAGTCTCTATGGAATTCAGGCCCTTAAAAATTGAAATTTTGCAAATGACCTCGGATTTCGACGAATCTAGTTTTGTTAGAACCGTATCGTCAACACGAAGCTAGAAATAAATTTTCTGGAATTTACAGAATCAGTATGTGGCCCCGGTAAATTAAAATGTGTGTTTGAATTTAAAATATAATGATTTATATTTGAAATTTAACGGAAACTGATTGTAACGATCGAATCAGCTTATGATACATATCCCATTGTGTTTGGAATGGCGGTAATTAGTTGGGGACGCTAGTCGTTGGGGTTCGATTGGAGTTCTGACACGAAACGGATAAATTAGTGAATTAAAATATTAAATATTATATAATGTATACCCTCCTATAATTGGTCAAACCCTAAATAACCCTTCACCGTGGTCACCCGGGTCAAACCCGTCTCCCTCCTATACTCTCTCCTCCCCTCGTTCATTCGATTAACAGAATAAAATGAAAAAGAAAAGAAAAAAATCCATAGCAAAACCCGACGATGGCACCCTCCACCGCCGCCAGGCGATTTCCGCTCCCTCCCCCAATCGCGCGCCGCTCAGCCCCCCCTCGACGAAGCTTCCTTTCCCCTTTCCTCTCCTCATTCGCAAGACCAACCCCGATTTCCACGAACCCTAGAACCGTGGTTTCCTCCACCGTGAATCGAACTCGCCCCACCACGCGAGCAACAATGCGCCGCCACCTCCGCCTGCATCGACCTCGCCGCGCCGGAGTTGATCACTGCCCCTGCGCCATCGCCCATCATCCCTCCTTCGATCGAAACAGTAAGCTTGCTTCTTATTTAAAACCTGATTGTATTTTATTTTATTTTATTTTATTTTTTTACATAAAACATTTTTTAATTCAATTTTATTTGAATTCAGTTTTTAAATAGGTTTTAAATCAGGTTGTAAATCAGTTTTTATAATGAATCAGTTTTTATTTTATATAAAACATTTTGTAAAGATCTGATTTTTTATTATTATTTATTATTAGAGAGGGTTAGATTTTTATTTATGAAAAGGGTTTGATTTTTTAAAACAAGAGATGATAAAGGTTATATTTTTAACATTAAAATGATTATATTTTTACCATATAAAGATATGATCTTGATTCATAGAAAAATATGATTATTATCCATGGAAAGATTAGTTTTTTTTATGTTTATAAAAATTAGATCTTTATGATAATAAAGTTTGATTTTTAATCAAAGAAAGTTTAGATTTTTAATCTATAAAAATATGATTTTTAGTCATATCAAGTTAAGATATTTAGTTATGTAAAAATGGCATTTTTAGTATAGAAAAAAATGATTTTTCATAATATAAGATTCGATTTTTATATATTGAATAGCGAAATAAAAATTCGATTTTTTTAAATATTGAACTTTGAAGTAAAAATTCGATTTTTATATATTGAATAGCGAAGTAAAAATATGATTTTTATATATTGAATAGCGAAGTAAAAATATGATTTTTATATATTGAATAGCGAAGTAAAAATTCGATTTTTATATATTGAATAACATAGTAAAAATTCGATTTTTACATATGTAGTGGCTACGGGCAACGAAGATGACGAAGATGCGATAGCGATGAAGATTTCTATCAGTGGAGAGCCGTGGAGTTAGGATAGCTATATGTGAGAATTTCTCACCTTTCAATTTCATTTCTATTTATATATATATACTAGGATGCAGACGGTGCTTAGTAGCACCCGACACAATCGTCCACAGACCATGGACTTGTTTGTTTGGTTGCATAGCTTAGTTATATGATTTGATTTGAATTTGGTTGTTTGGTGAATTTGATTGATGTGTGAATGGCGTGGGCCTTCACTAGACCGGGGATAAGGCTAGGCCTCGTCCCGTTTCTAGTATCGTGCCGTTATGCCGCCGAAATTTTCTAAAATATGTTAGAAAAATAAAAATATCATTTTGTTTAAAGGATGAACTGAATAGAAATTCATATGTTGGAATAAAATGTTTTATCGTTAAAAAGATAATTTTTAACGTGAATGTGAATAAATAAATATTCATTTACAAACCAGACGGTTTGTTTATGTACACCTATTTGAAGGACATTGATTGGGTCGATAAATTTTACACATCGCCCAACTGCACAAATAAAATATGCGTTTGATTGTTTGAAACCCCACACGGGTGTTGGGATGAAATTTGAAGTTCACTCATCCTGATTGATTAAATATGTCGATTGATTGATTGACAGGCTGTTATAAGCGTTAGATATCTATATTTGATGCTTATACAGTGTTGTGCACTTTGGTTGATGGTTGATTATTTTTCAATGCTATGATATACATGTGTTGTATGAAAATCCATATAATTAACTTTATATGGTAATTGGGTGGGCCTCATTCCAATTTGAAAAATAAAGAATATTATAAAATAAAAGTTCATGTGTTGACAGTACTCATCCATTGAGATTGGTCATGTGTTGAACGAAATATTTTAGTAATAAAATTTACACCTTTATCGATATAAAATAAAAGTTCATGTGTTGACAGTACTCATCCATTGAGATTGGTCATGTGTTGAACGAAATATTTTGATAATAAAAACTATTTTGAAAAAGAAATATTTGAAATAGAATATTTGAAAATAGAAATTTATGAAGCCGTGTAGATTAGATTGACGCCATTTTGACGTAAACGATTTATATCGATTCTATCCATTTTATAATGAATTGAATTGAAAACGATTTCGAAATGAAATGAATTGAAAACGATTTCGAAATGAATTGAATTGAAAACGATTTCGAAATGAATTGAATTGAAAACGATTTCGAAATGAATTGAATTGAAATGAATTCAAATTGAATTGAAATTTGAATTGAATAGAAATGAATGTTAAAACGAATTTATAAAGAAGAATTCAATTTTGATTTGAATTGAAATGAAAGTTGAAATGGCTTTTGAAACGATTTTAAAACTATTTATATAATTCGTTTTAAATAGAAATCGACGAAGTATATATTATATATATTATATATATAATATAATGGCCTGAATAGAACGCGCCGCGCCGCGGCAGTTCGTGAATTTCGACCATTTATTTCAAACGGACATTACGGGAGATTCGACCGTCGGATTCTCCTAAAACCGAAACCGTTGGGTTCGTATCGAAAAGAGCTTTCTAACAAATATTAGAAATTTGAAATCTAACGGTTGGATTTGGAATTATGTCCAAATCAAATTGGAAAAAGGTCGCTGTAAGTGCAGTTCGATGGCCGTTGATGGAAATCAACTGTACGGGCCTTGATAAAATTATTAAAAATAGTAATAATTTGTGTAAAATCATAAGAAATGATTTAGAAAGAATTGGGATGAAAAACTCCATATTTGAAAAGATAAAAATAGATTTTTATCGAAATAAACTAGTTTTGAACTAGAATTATAATTCTATTTATTTTTAAATAAATAAATTGAATTTGAAAAGGTTTTTAAAAATAACCAAAATTTCCAATGATTGCATTGGAGTGGATTTGAATCGAAATTGTCTTCGGAATATTTCGATGTTGGAATTCGTGATTATACAGATGTGGTTATGGAAATTTGAAAGATATATATTTATATCGTTATTTCCAATACGACATTTGTTAATCGTAGAATTTGATATTGAATATAAGCCGATATATTTTCTATTCAGAGCCTTGTATTGAATATCAAATGTGATTTGGGTTTGTCGTGAATGGTGTCTTCACTAACACTGTTCTTGAACCCAGTTGAGAAAAGATTAAATCTTTTTATTTAGATTTAATGAAGTGTACCAATTAAATTGTATTTAATTGGAACTGAATTGGTATTGGTTTTTGGGTTTATCGTGAACGGTGTTTTAAATAACACTTGTTCTTTAACCCGATAATTAATGGAATGTGATTTTGGGTTTATCGTGAACCGTGTTTTAAATGACACTGATTCTTTAACCCAGTCAAAGATTAAAACTAAGTGGAGTTTTAATGAATCTTTAATTAGATTGAAATAATCGAAATGGAGTATCACCAGTTTTACTCCAGGCGATAGTTAAATCTTTAATTAGATTTGAACGTGAAATGGTAATTGAATTTACCGATAACACTGTGGTGTTAGATATGAAGTATTACCAGTTTTACTTCATGGGATTAATAGGTTGGGATTGGGAAATTAAAACAAATGATTACTTCGGTAAGTTTCGTTAATCCCGACTAGTTGAATCGAAATTCAAAAGTTAGAATAAAGAATAAATTCAAGGAATTTATCTTGGATAAAATTAATTGGAACCTTTCCCTATGAATGTGACATTTAGAAACTAACTGTCGGTTAGTCAAGCAGAAGGGTTTTCTGGATATTGATCTGATGTTGGTTTCGGCCTTCGGGGTTAATATTTGGGAAATTATTCTCTTGATTAATTTACGGTTAGTGACTGATGAATTGGAATGAGGCGTATGTTGCGTTTGTGTAACACTTATTTAAAATATACGCGAATTATTCGGAAAGACCGGGTTTATCTCATTCTGAATAACTGATACGACGATAAGTCGAAGATGAAGACGATGGTCGAAGACCGGAGGTCTTCACGTCGTTTGGGTAATTACTGATGATCTTGATTGGGCTGTACACCCAAGAAGATGGAAACAGTTAGTGATCGTCCAGACGTACTTGGAGATCGATGGATATGTGGGGTACTAGGTGCCTCCGGTTTCGTTCAGACCCAGAACGAACTTGTAAATGGACTGTGTGTCTGACATTGGATTTTAGTCTGTGTGTTTGATTTCTATTAAATATATATCTGTTTGGCGGCGGAGAATTTATTCTCTTGCTTAACGCCCTTCTCTGAGACGTACGAGCTCAGGGGTTATATATTGATGGATATCAAACGCATGGAGTGAATTGCCTGTGTGGCATGCCTAAGTGGCAATTGATCGAGGCTTCTGTTGAAAAGCAAAGTCTTGTGGTGATGATCAAAGCACGGCCTTTGTGGCGTAGCTTTGTGTAACGTTTGCTTCGCGAGTTTCACACCCGGTATGAACCAAAAACGGGAAAGGACGTCAGGGAGGGCATGCGTTTCTTTCTAGCTAGAAGTGGCGTCAGTGGTTTTACACGCCCTGGCGAGTTTGACTTATGTGGTTGTTGCTATTGCGAGGCGCCTCGGATTGATCGGTCGTTCTCGAACCGATGGAGTCATTTAGTTGGCTCGTTTACGCCCCATAGGGCGGGGAAATGCATGTCCAGGGTTTAAGTTTAATCCACATCGGTGGACTAGCCCTGAGGATCCAAGGGCCCACCTGAGTCTGGGTCCTGAGGGGCGGGCTAGAGCGTCTCGAATCGGTTGAGGACTATCTTTTGCCTCGGTTCATAGATGGAAATCCAATTTCCAAATACGTGACATTTGCGGTTTTATTTGTAAACCTATATATGGCGACATGATATATGGTACCCATGCCGCCTATGATTGATACTTATGATTTGAAGTTGTTTTATACACTATGCACTTATAATAGTATCAAATGATTTGTTTTAAACGTATCAAGCATTCTTTGGCTGTTATAAGGGAAAACCCTATCCCCCGGCTTGCGTTGCATTGTGTGATAGGACCTGGGTCTTATAACAGCTTCATTTTTCTTTATTTAGCATTGCGCTGTTTGTTTATGCACTGGTATTCTTGGGAGGAAGCCCGTTCCGTGTTATACGGCGTGGTCCCTTGATTTACCTAACTTTAAAATAAAGAATTAATAACTGTTTTAGTTCTCACACCAGTCCCATGACTGACCTGGAGTTTATTGTTTTAACCTATACTCTGGGTGCCCTTATTTTGACACGGGCAGCTAGTAGTTTTGGCTTTGCAGATTTATATTCACAGGATCCTGGTTTACAGCTGGAACGATATCCGGAAAGCTTTGTATCCGTATATCTCATTCTAGTTGTGTATTGTATTATTCTTCCGCTGCTATGAATTTAAATGTAATTTAAATCTCTGATATTTCTGTGTAATATTCGTTTATACTCTGTATGTTCTTGTAATCTGATGCATTGTTGTAATATACAATGAAATGTTCTTCTGTTGTGTTCTGTTGTGGCTTGTTCTCGAACTATCCGACACTTTCCTTTACGGGGAAGTTACGGGTTTTCACAGTTGGTATCAGAGCTTTGGTTTACAAAGATCAGAGAACAAGGCACATTAGAACCCTACGAAAGAATTCATCAGATAATTGGATTAGTAAAATCCAATTAGAATGACTCGTTAGGGATAGGATCAGTAGTATCCTAGAACGAGTGTGAAGAGTATATTTTTAAAAATGAAAACCAATTTTGTTTTGAAAATTTAAAATCAATTATTCGTAGTTGATTATTTATTTATATTGATGTGGACAATCCAGTATATATAGATTTTGCGTATACGTCTGATCCGCGTGTATTCGAAATTTTAATATACTGGATAGATATAGAATTACACTCTAATCGCCCGGAGATGATTTTGATGATGGAGCTCCATCATTAGAATTTATGTTCGAGTGACGAAAGTGGGCTTTCTATATATTTCCTATTGACTGGTGTGAGAACCAAAATTAGATAGGGCTTATTGTTATGATTCGGCATCAAAAATCTGATTTTTGTATATGTATCAAAATTATGAATTTGAAACGTTAATCCACAAATTGATTGATGTTTGTGTTGTTTGTTCATTTGTTTGCTAATTTTGAACCATTTAGCCTAATTGAATCAAATATTGAACGGTATTGAAAATTGGTCGCATTTGCTTGCATATACATATTCTTACATTGAACAGGTCATAGCAAGGAGGCTAGAGCAGAGAATAAAATTTGTTTGCCCGACAAATAGGTACATGTTTATTACATAATTTCCTGTTTTGTTTGGGTGATGATGATTTTGAGAGCATATTGGCTAGCCGCTTGGCTTTTTCTTTTTCTTTTTGAGATCTGAAGGACCGGGGAAGCTATTTGAAATTCCCCGATGCTCCCGGTGCAGGGGAGGTTATGGCGAAATTTTTCGAAAATTTAGGGTGTTAGCCAAATTTTTGAAGAATTTGAAATTTCTCAGAAACTGAAAAGTTAGAGAATGAAAGCCAGAATGAACGTAGAGTTGAATGATCAAACCACTTTCGACTTTGTTCCTTTTCGGGGACGAAAAGTTTTAAGTGGGGGAGATTGTAATAACCCGAAAATCTGGGCCAGTTTAAATTTTTTATTTTGGCAATTCTAGCGAATTTTGATTATTTAAAATGAATTATTTTAAATAATATCGACAAAAAATTTATTTTGAATATAATTCGAACGTATATATTATACGCGTCGTCGTTATAATATAAATATTTATATATAATTATAAATAGAATTGAAAATAGCGCGGTAGTTCGATAATTCGATTTCAAACTTCAATTGAATGTACCGGGTGCAAAACAATCCGGATTTTAGTGAAACCAAAACCATTAGAATCTAATTGATAATATCTTTCCAACGAATCCGAAAAATTAAAATTTCGTAGCGAGAATCAAAAGATATGTCCAGTTGAAAATTCTGAATAGTCGCTATGGAATTCAGGCCCTTAAAAATTGAAATTTTGCAAATGACCTCGGATTTCGACGAATCTAGTTTTGTTAGAACCGTATCGTCAACACGAAGCTAGAAATAAATTTTCTGGAATTTACAGAATCAGTATGTGGCCCCGGTAAATTAAAATGTGTGTTTGAATTTAAAATATAATGATTTATATTTGAAATTTAACGGAAACTGATTGTAACGATCGAATCAGCTTACGATACATATCCCATTGTGTTTGGAATGGCGGTAATTAGCTGGGGACGCTAGTCGTTGGGGTTCGATTGGAGTTCTGACACGAAACGGATAAATTAGTGAATTAAAATATTAAATATTATATAATGTATACCCTCCTATAATTGGTCAAACCCTAAATAACCCTTCACCGTGGTCACCCGGGTCAAACCCGTCTCCCTCCTATACTCTCTCCTCCCCTCGTTCATTCGATTAACAGAATAAAATGAAAAAGAAAAGAAAAAAATCCATAGCAAAACCCGACGATGGCACCCTCCACCGCCGCCAGGCGATTTCCGCTCCCTCCCCCAATCGCGCGCCGCTCAGCCCCCCCCCCCCTCGACGAAGCTTCCTTTCCCCTTTCCTCTCCTTATTCGCAAGACCAACCCCGATTTCCACGAACCCTAGAACCGTGGTTTCCTCCACCGTGAATCGAACTCGCCCCACCACGCGAGCAACAATGCGCCGCCACCTCCGCCTGCATCGACCTCGCCGCGCCGGAGTTGATCACTGCCCCTGCGCCATCGCCCATCATCCCTCCTTCGATCGAAACAGTAAGATTGCTTCTTATTTAAAACCTGATTGTATTTTATTTTATTTTATTTTATTTTTTTACATAAAACATTGTTTAATTCAATTTTATTTGAATTCAGTTTTTAAATAGGTTTTAAATCAGGTTGTAAATCAGTTTTTATAATGAATCAGTTTTTATTTTATATAAAACATTTTGTAAAGATCTGATTATTTATTATTATTTATTATTAGAGAGGGTTAGATTTTTATTTATGAAAAGGGTTCGATTTTTTAAAACAAGAGATGATAAAGGTTATATTTTTAACATTAAAATGATTATATTTTTACCATATAAAGATATGATCTTGATTCATAGAAAAATATGATTGTTATCCATGGAAAGATTAGTTTTTTTATGTTTATAAAAATTAGATCTTTATGATAATAAAGTTTGATTTTTAATCAAAGAAAGTTTAGATTTTTAATCTATAAAAATATGATTTTTAGTCATATCAAGTTAAGATTTTTAGTTATGTAAAAATGGCATTTTTAGTATAGAAAAAAATGATTTTTCATAATATAAGATTCGATTTTTATATATTGAATAGCGAAATAAAAATTCGATTTTTTTAAATATTGAACTTTGAAGTAAAAATTCGATTTTTATATATTGAATAGCGAAGTAAAAATATGATTTTTATATATTGAATAGCGAAGTAAAAATATGATTTTTATATATTGAATAGCGAAGTAAAAATTCGATTTTTATATATTGAATAACATAGTAAAAATTCGATTTTTACATATGTAGTGGCTACGGGCAACGAAGATGACGAAGATGCGATAGCGATGAAGATTTCTATCAGTGGAGAGCCGTGGAGCTAGGATAGCTATATGTGAGAATTTCTCACCTTTCAATTTCATTTCTATTTATATATATATACTAGGATGCAGACGGTGCTTAGTAGCACCCGACACAATCGTCCACAGACCATGGACTTGTTTGTTTGGTTGCATAGCTTAGTTATATGATTTGATTTGAATTTGGTTGTTTGGTGAATTTGATTGATGTGTGAATGGCGTGGGCCTTCACTAGACCGGGGATAAGGCTAGGCCTCGTCCCGTTTCTAGTATCGTGCCGTTATGCCGCCGAAATTTTCTAAAATATGTTAGAAAAATAAAAATATCATTTTGTTTAAAGGATGAACTGAATAGAAATTCATATGTTGGAATAAAATGTTTTATCGTTAAAAAGATAATTTTTAACGTGAATGTGAATAAATAAATATTCATTTACAAACCAGACGGTTTCTTTATGTACACCTATTTGAAGGACATTGATTGGGTCGATAAATTTTACACATCGCCCAACTGCACAAATAAAATATGCGTTTGATTGTTTGAAACCCCACACGGGTGTTGGGATGAAATTTGAAGTTCACTCATCCTGATTGATTAAATATGTCGATTGATTGATTGACAGGCTGTTATAAGCGTTAGATATCTATATTTGATGCTTATACAGTGTTGTGCACTTTGGTTGATGGTTGATTATTTTTCAATGCTATGATATACATGTGTTGTATGAAAATCCATATAATTAACTTTATATGGTAATTGGGTGGGCCTCATTCCAATTTGAAAAATAAAGAATATTATAAAATAAAAGTTCATGTGTTGACAGTACGCATCCATTGAGATTGGTCATGTGTTGAACGAAATATTTTAGTAATAAAATTTACACCTTTATCGATATAAAATAAAAGTTCATGTGTTGACAGTACTCATCCATTGAGATTGGTCATGTGTTGAACGAAATATTTTGATAATAACAACTATTTTAAAAAAGAAATATTTGAAATAGAATATTTGAAAATAGAAATTTATGAAGCCGTGTAGATTAGATTGACGCCATTTTGACGTAAACGATTTATATCGATTCTATCCATTTTATAATGAATTGAATTGAAAACGATTTCGAAATGAAATGAATTGAAAACGATTTCGAAATGAATTGAATTGAAAACGATTTCGAAATGAATTGAATTGAAAACGATTTCGAAATGAATTGAATTGAAATGAATTCAAATTGAATTGAAATTTGAATTGAATAGAAATGAATGTTAAAACGAATTTATAAAGAAGAATTCAATTTTGATTTGAATTGAAATGAAAGTTGAAATGGCTTTTGAAACGATTTTAAAACTACTTATATAATTCGTTTTAAATAGAAATCGACGAAGTATATATTATATATATTATATATATAATATAATGGCCTGAATAGAACGCGCCGCGCCGCGGCAGTTCGTGAATTTCGACCATTTATTTCAAACGGACATTACGGGAGATCTGACCGTCGGATTCTCCTAAAACCGAAACCGTTGGGTTCGTATCGAAAAGAGCTTTCTAACAAATATTAGAAATTTGAAATCTAACGGTTGGATTTGTAATTATGTCCAAATCAAATTGGAAAAAGGTCGCTGTAAGTGTAGTTCGATGGCCGTTGATGGAAATCGACTGTACGGGCCTTGATAAAATTATTAAAAATAGTAATAATTTGTGTAAAATCATAAGAAATGATTTAGAAAGAATTGGGATGAAAAACTCCATATTTGAAAAGATAAAAATAGTTTTTTATCGAAATAAACTAGTTTTGAACTAGAATTATAATTCTATTTATTTTTAAATAAATAAATTGAATTTGAAAAGGGTTTTAAAAATAACCAAAATTTCCAATGATTGCATTGGAGTGGATTTGAATCGAAATTGTCTTCGGAATATTTCGATGTTGGAATTCGTGATTATACAGATGTGGTTATGGAAATTTGAAAGATATATATTTATATCGTTATTTCCAATACGACATTTGTTAATCGTAGAATTTGATATTGAATATAAGCCGATATATTTTCTATTCAGAGCCTTGTATTGAATATCAAATGTGATTTGGGTTTGTCGTGAATGGTGTCTTCACTAACACTGTTCTTGAACCCAGTTGAGAAAAGATTAAATCTTTTTATTTAGATTTAATGAAGTGTACCAATTAAATTGTATTTAATTGGAACTGAATTGGTATTGGTTTTTGGGTTTATCGTGAACGGTGTTTTAAATAACACTTGTTCTTTAACCCGATAATTAATGGAATGTGATTTTGGGTTTATCGTGAACCGTGTTTTAAATGACACTGATTCTTAAACCCAGTCAAAGATTAAAACTAAGTGGAGTTTTAATGAATCTTTAATTAGATTGAAATAATCGAAATGGAGTATCACCAGTTTTACTCCAGGCGATAGTTAAATCTTTAATTAGATTTGAACGTGAAATGGTAATTGAATTTACCGATAACACTGTGGTGTTAGATATGAAGTATTACCAGTTTTACTTCATGGGATTAATAGGTTGGGATTGGGAAATTAAAACAAATGATTACTTCGGTAAGTTTCGTTAATCCCGACTAGTTGAATCGAAATTCAAAAGATAGAATAAAGAATAAATTCAAGGAATTTATCTTGGATAAAATTAATGGGAACCTTTCCCTATGAATGTGACATTTAGAAACTAACTATCGGTTAGCCAAACAGAAGGGTTTTCTGGATATTGATCTGATGTTGGTTTCGGCCTTCGGGGTTAATATTTGGGAAATTATTCTCTTGATTAATTTACGGTTAGTGACTGATGAATTGGAATGAGGCGTGTGTTGTGTTTGTGTAACACTTATTTAAAATATACGCGAATTATTCGGAAAGACCGGGTTTATCCCATTCTGAATAACTGATACGACGATAAGTCGAAGATGAAGACGATGGTCGAAGACCGGAGGTCTTCACGTCGTTTGGGCAATTACTGATGATCTTGATTGGGCTGTACACCCAAGAAGATGGAAACAGTTAGTGATCGTCCAGACGTACATGGAGATCGATGGATATGCGGGGTACTAGGTGCCTCCGGTTTCGTTCAGACCCAGAACGAACTTGTAAATGGACTGTGTGTCTGACATTGGATTTTAGTCTGTGTGTTTGATTTCTATTAAATATATATCTGTTTGGCGGCGGAGAATTTATTCTCTTGCTTAACGCCCTTCTCTGAGACGTACGAGCTCAGGGGTTATATATTGATGGATATCAAACGCATGGAGTGAATTGCCTGTGTGGCATGCCTAAGTGGCAATTGATCGAGGCTTCTGTTGAAAAGCAAAGTCTTGTGGTGATGATCAAAGCACGGCCTTTGTGGCGTAGCTTTGTGTAACGTTTGCTTCGCGAGTTTCACACCCGGTATGAACCAAAAACGGGAAAGGACGTCAGGGAGGGCATGCGTTTCTTTCTAGCTAGAAGTGGCGTCAGTGGTTTTACACGCCCTGACGAGTTTGACTTATGTGGTTGTTGCTGTTGCGAGGCGCCTCGGATTGATCGGTCGTTCTCGAACCGATGGAGTCATTTAGTTGGCTCGTTTACGCCCCATAGGGCGGGGAAATGCATGTCCAGGGTTTAAGTTTAATCCACATCGGTGGACTGGCCCTGAGGATCCAAGGGCCCACCTGAGTCTGGGTCCTGAGGGGCGGGCTAGAGCGTCTCGAATCGGTTGAGGACTATCTTTTGCCTCGGTTCATAGATGGAAATCCAATTTCCAAATACGTGACATTTGCGGTTTTATTTGTAAACCTATATATGGCGACATGATATATGGTACCCATGCCGCCTATGATTGATACTTATGATTTGAAGTTGTTTTATACACTATGCACTTATAATAGTATCAAATGATTTGTTTTAAACGTATCAAGCATTCTTTGGCTGTTATAAGGGAAAACCCTATCCCCCGGCTTGCGTTGCATTGTGTGATAGGACCTGGGTCTTATAACAGCTTCATTTTTCTTTATTTAGCATTGCGCTGTTTGTTTATGCACTGGTATTCTTGGGAGGAATCCCGTTCCGTGTTATACGGCGTGGTCCCTTGATTTACCTAACTTTAAAATAAAGAATTAATAACTGTTTTAGTTCTCACACCAGTCCCATGACTGACCTGGAGTTTATTGTTTTAACCTAAACTCTGGGTGCCCTTATTTTGACACGGGCAGCTAGTAGTTTTGGCTTTGCAGATTTATATTCACAGGATCCTGGTTTACAGCTGGAACGATATCCGGAAAGCTTTGTATCCGTATATCTCATTCTAGTTGTGTATTGTATTATTCTTCCGCTGCTATGAATTTAAATGTAATTTAAATCTCTGATATTTCTGTGTAATAATCGTTTATACTCTGTATATTCTTGTAATCTGATGCATTGTTGTAATATACAATGAAATGTTCTTCTGTTGTGTTCTGTTGTGGCTTGTTCTCGAACTATCCGACACTTTCCTTTACGGGGAAGTTACGGGTTTTCACATTAACTAAGGTTTACTACTTAGCCCTCTTTTCTCATCAATTTGGATTGGTTAAGTGTCAATAGTCAATTCAAGTTAACTTAACCCATTCATTTTTCCTGTTAATCTGGTTAAGTGTTATCAGTATTTTATGTTGACTTAACCCTACCACAAATCAAGTTATATTGGTTAAGTATTTCTTATTGCTTAACCCCACCCCTTCATCTTGTATTGGTTAAGTGCTCCTTTTTAACTTAACCTTGCCTAGCTGTTTTAACTAACATGTTATAATGGTTAAGTGTTCCCTTAGTTAACTTAACCCTAACATTGGTTTGATTAACATGTTCTAATGGTTAAGTATTGTCCCATCATGTTCTTAACTTAACCCTATTCATTTGTCACACTCTGATGGTTAAGTGTTCAAGCTTACTTAACCCTATGGTCTAGTCCAGCTAACATATTATATTGGCTATGTGTATTAAATTTTCTTAACCCCAACCTCTAGTCTAGTTAACATGTTTAATTGGCTAAGTGTATTAACTTTACTTAACCCCCACTTTCTAGTCTGGTTAACATATTAAATTGGCTAAGTGTTTTTCTTTGTTACTTAACCCCTACAAATCTTGTCTTGTTACCATGTTAAGTTGATTAAGTGTTCTAGTTAACTTAACCCTATTGCTCTAACTTAACTGTGTTAAGTTGGTTAAGTGTTCTTATGTACTTAACCCTCCCATTCTAGCTTAACTTTAATTGTCTTATTGAAGCTCCAGCCACTCACATTAGACAGGTATTGTTGTGGCTGCCGGTATGTCGGTTGGTTCCGGGCAGTTTTACGCCACAACTTAGTCTAACCTCGGGCCAATATCGAGCTCAATGCCTTAACCTTCCACATTGGATAGGTATTGTTGTGATCACTGGACAGCCGGGCGGGTCCGAGAAGGTTTACATCACAACTCAATCCAACCTCGGGTTAAGCATGTTCGTATTGTCTAAATTTACTTTTCTCATTTAGGATAAATTCTATAAGTAAATTTTCCCTAATTTACTTATTCCATTGTTACTCTTTTAATGTATATTGTCAACATTTATTATTATGGCCCATTTTCCCTATATACCATATTTATTGTTTTTGGTATGTGTTCCGTGTTTCTTGATTTGCCCTGCCACGGGACTCGGGTCGCACATTTCAGGACATGTGCATCTAGTCAGCGATAAATGATTCGCAACACATACGTGGGGAAAGTCTAGGAACATATACCGCTCTAGGTAGTCTGTCCTAGACTAGGGGCATCATTCAACAGGTAGCGTAATCCCTAGTTCGACCTAGGTGGCATAAACCCTGAATCTGTGAAGCATTAGATAAGCCGCGTAGACCGAGTGGAATCTAGGAAGCACTTTGATATAAAACC
The DNA here is from genome assembly GCA_030737875.1 of Allium sativum. Taxonomy (NCBI): domain Eukaryota; kingdom Viridiplantae; phylum Streptophyta; class Magnoliopsida; order Asparagales; family Amaryllidaceae; genus Allium; species Allium sativum. The sequence goes on from CM060918.1 coordinate 652,529,510, forward strand.
CTAGATTAGATCTAGGTAATAAATAATAAATGTATGCCTAAAGGCAACCACAATTACTGAGATTGGGATCGCGATATTATTTTAGACAGATTACTAGTTGGGACACTAGATAGGTTGTGCAGAGCCATAGAAACCATAATAGGTTAATAGCGAAGCGGAGAAAGTATTACAGCATATCCAGTTTATCTTGTCTTAGCATATCTTGTGTTAATCTTATCCTATCATAGTGGCTCTATCATCATGGTATCGTCTATTATTCAGTTAATTCATGTCGTTTTGTATTTCCTTGTTCACATGCTAGAAGTAACTGAACTTACCGGACTTTATGTCTGACCCAGTTTTCTTTCGTCTTCTTTTCTTCCGTTTCACCCTCCAGGCAGTTAAGGAGGGAATAGTATAGCTCAGGTTAGATTGGACCGTCACTCTTCCCAAGCTCGAAGATTCTTTGAAAAAGTGCTTTTGACTCTCTTTTTCAGCTGCTATGGCTGGCGTATGCTACATTGGGGAATATAAATGTTATTTTATGCTTCTTTATTTTGTAAGACAGATGATACTCTGATATTGGAAAACAATTTGTTGTACAAACTATTTTATCAATAAAGTAAAGTTTTATTTTCCGTTGTTTTAATTTTGTTTGTCTTGTAATTTATCTGAATCTTCTACACTAAATGCTCCACAGAACTTAGTGCATTCCCTTTGTGAGTTACACTAAAGGATGTGGGGTGTTACAATTCGTTTATTCAAATATTCTTCTATTTTGGGAAAGGTTCCCATTAATTTTATCAAAGATAAATTCTTTAAATTTATTCTTTAGTCTTCTTTGAATATCAATTCGAACTAGTCAGGATTAGCGAACCACGCCGGAGTAATCATTTATTTTATTTCCCAATCCCCACTTATTCCTCCCACGAAGTAAAACTGGTAATACTTCATATCTAACACCACAGTGTTATCGGTAAATTCAATTACCATTTCACGTTCAAATCTAATTAAAGATTTAACTATCGCCTGGAGCAAAACTGGTGATACTCCATTCTCGACCATTTCAATCTAATTAAAGATTCATTAAAACCCCGCTTAGTATTATTCTTTACAGAAATCAATATCCTGTCTTTAACTGGGTTAAAGAACCAATGTCATTTAAAACACGGTTCACGATAAACCCAAAATCACATTCCATTAGTTATCGGGTTAAAGAACCAGCGTTATTTAAAACACCATTCATGATAAACCCAAAAATCTATCCCAATTCAATTCCAATCAAATATCATTTAATTGGCACACTTCATTAAATCTAAATAAAAAGATATTATCTTTTTCTCAACTGGGTTTAAGAACAATGTTAATGAAGACACCATTCATGACAAACCCATATCACATTTGATATTAAATACACGGCTCTGAATAGAAAATATACCGGCTTATATTCAACACCGAATTCTACGACCAACAAATATCGTATTGGAAATAACGATATATATATCTTTCAAATTTCCATAACAATATCTGTATAATCCCGAAATCCATCATCGAAATATTCCGAAGACAATTTCGATTCAAATCCATTCTAATGCAATTATTGGAAATTCTAGTTATTTTCAAAACCATTTTCAAATTCAATTTATTTATTTAAAAATGAATAGAATTATAATTCTAGTTCAAAACTAGTTCATTTCGATAAAAATCTATTTTTATCTTTTCAAATGTTGAGTTTTTCATCCCAATTCTTCACAAATCATTTCTTATGATTTTACACAAATTATTACTATTTTTAATAATTTTATCAAGTCCCGTACAGTCGATTTCAATCATCGGCCATCGAACATCACTTACACCGACCTTTTTCAAATTTGATTTGGACATAATTCCAAATCCAACCGTTAGATTTCCAATTTCTAATATTCGTTAGAAAGCACTTTTCGATACGAACCCAATGGTTCCTGTTTTAGGAGTGTAACAACCCGTATTTTAGACAACACGTTATAACTTAAAACAGGGCAGAATTAAATGTTAAAGTCTGAATCAGAGGAAAACGGGTTGCGCTATTGCGTTCGTCTCGGAAAAATACGCGAAATAGAGTCCGAAATTTCGAAAATCGGAGTCCGTATGATCAAGATATGGCCTCGCAAAGTTTCACGAAAAATTCAAATTCAAAAACAGATTCAAATTTTCAGAATTCAGGGTAGGCGGGAAAAATCCCGCCCAGACAGGTCGATAGGGGGGTCGACACTAGGGTCGACCTCCCCCCCAACCAGGTCGACACTAGAGTCGACCTGGGGGTCAACCTCCCTCCCTAGGTCGATTGGGGAGTCGACCTGGGTGTCGACCTCCCTGGTCGGCCAGGTCGGCCTGGTGCACCTGTTTTGCCTCCTGGGTTTTGTTTTGGGGGCTTGTGACGATTTTGGATGGTTCAGATCTATTCTAGGGTTAATCTAAAGGCTGAAATCAATTGCCTACAACTATAAAAAGACCCTAAGACCAAGCCTAAATCATACTATTTCATTTTAGCACTCATGCAGCCGCCATTAAACCTAGAACTCTAAATTAAAAATACAAAGAACAAAATTAAAGAAGACGAAGGATGATTCTTGAAGGCTACAACTAGAAGCTACAACAACTATGATGCTTTAGACAACGGATTTGGGGCTATTTGATTTAAAGTTTTGATTTGGATTGCTTGCTTCATATTGTAAGTTCTATGTCACTTTTTAGGCAAAAACGCTAAAATAACATGGACATGCTATGAATTGAAACCGGATTTAAGAACTATTATTAATCCATGTTTATATTGTTTAACTTTGAATCAAAATTTGGGAATATTGCTATGTTAATGTTGCAAGTTAAACTTATCATGATGTTGATGTTGTTATGAATCACTTGGGCTTAATTTTATTGCAAGTTGAACAAATACATGTCCATGGAATCATTATGTTCATTGAAATCCTCATGTTGATTAAACCATGCCTATGATGCTAATTAAACCATGTCTATGGTATTAATGAAACTATGCCTCTGATGTTAATATACCTACCATGTTAAGGACAAATTGGGAATTGCTAGGTTATGATGAAAAGTTGGAATCATTATGTTTATAATGCTAGATGAGAATCATTATGTTAAAAATGCTAAATTGGAATCCACTATGCCTATTAGAATTACCATGCCTTTAATGTTTTATGTTTGTAATAAAATGATTATTATGCCCGCAAGGATTATCATGCCTATAATGTAAAGTTGAAATCATCATGTTAAACCAAGTTGGAACCATTATTATGCCGAGTTATCATCATGTTAGTATTGAAACCTTGTGATATGTTGTAGGCTGTTTATTATGCAAGTGATGTTGGAATTGTCACAAATGCCTATCACATGTTTGGTGTTATTCCCCTTTATCTCTTGAATTGTTTATGCTTGCGAACGAAGTACGTTTATATACGTTGGGGATACGATTGGGTAGAATAGGCAAAACTTGAGTTGATTATAATTATAAATCGTGAAATTTGGCATAAGTAGAACATGAAATATAACACGAAAAACTTGACTTGAACATGCCATAACTTGACTTGAAACATGCCTTAGTTGGGCACGAAATTGACATATGAACATGCTATGAAAGTAGCACGAATTTGATAAGAACGTGGGCATGACTTTAGAAAACAGAAAAGTGGCCAACTTGAGGTTGGGTTGAGTTTGTAGTGTAAACCTGCCCAGAACCGCCCGGCAAATCCAGTTGCTACAAACAATAGGGTCCAATGTGGGTAGTTGGTCACATCGCGCTTGAAACCCGAGGTTGGGTTGAGTTCGTAGCGTAAACCTGCCCGGAACCGCCCGGCAAATCCAGTGGCTACGAACAATAGGATCCAATGTGAATGGTTCGGTGCATTAACGAATCAATTAATGCCAATTAGGGTTAAGTCATGAACATGAAAAGACAACTTAACCAACTTGAACACGATTTGTAGGGCTAAGTCATGAACTTGAAACGACAACACTTAGCCAACTTGACATGACACGTAGGTGGGTTAAGTCACGAATTTAAATGACATACTTAACCATCTTGACAGGAAAAGGATTAAGTCACGAATTACATGACTTAATCGGTTAGGCGGGTTAGGTCACGAATTACATGACCTAATCTGTTAAGCGAAACCCTAGACACGACCCTTTTCAGTAGTAACCCTCTAGATGTATCAAGGTACCCTGGGGCTAGGTCGGGTGGGGCACGATTACTAGGCTGATTGTAAGAGGTGAACGACGGTAGTGGGGTACGCCAGTGTAGGTTCGGTGGGCTATGGTCATGCACGTATTCCAGGCAGGCACTGGGTATCCGTAGATTTATCTGTGCATCTTGAATCGTGTCAGGGGTTGACACCCTAGGGCTGATACACCCGAAGGTGGACCTAGCACAGGTGACTACATTCGTGATTAGCCGTATGACACGGACACTTGACGATCTAGAACTTGTAGGGAGCTGATCGACTAGATAATCGCTCCGTAGGACCCTGTACTTGGGTCAGACCCCGTTTCAGGGTCATTTCATGATATTGGGCCATGGCATTTATTTCGTGATTAACTAGTGACATGGGCTTAGTATACTAGTACGGTCGATGCAACGAATCTTGAACATGTGATGCTCTATTTGACTTGTCTTGACTTATCATGATCACCTTAGTCTATCTTGTCCACCTTGACACCATTCTCAAGTTTAGTTCCAGTTCATACTTGACATGTTGTTTTAACCGTTTTTACACTGAAAGTCACTAGGACTTACTCAGTCTTTATGACTGACCCTTTTCCTTTCGCCTCTTTTTCTTTCGTTCCCTTCCTCCCAGGTTCTCAGGGAGGAAACACTAGCTCTTAGCCTGGATATCACTTGCTTTGGCTCAGCATGTACTGTTTGCTATGGCTGCTTCTTTTTACTGCACTTCAGGAATAAGCTGATTTTCTGTTTTAAGTTATTGCTTCTTTGGCTATTCTTACAAGACAGTTGTAATGAAGTTGTTATTTGAAATGTTTGTAAGAGACATGGTTTACTTTGGAATAAAAATGAAGTTCTGTTATGCATATAAATTCTTCCGATGTTTACTTAATTATTTATTTATGTTCTATCTTATGACAATTCTGTGATGTTATCTTGATAATATCCCGCCAAAACTAGTGCATTCCCTTTGTGGGTGACCCTAGCGGAGGTGGGGTGTTACAAGGAGAATCCGACGGTCGGATCTCGTGCAATATCCACTCGAAGTCAATGGTCGAAATTCACGAACTGCCGCGGCGCGGCGCGTTCTATTCAGGACATTATATTATATATATAATATATACTTCGTCGATTTCAATTCAAAACGTGCTTTATAAATCACTTTGAATTCATTTTCAAAACGGTTTCAACTTCATATTCAATTTCAAATCAAAATTGAATATTCCAATATAAATTTGTTTTAAATTCATTTCAAATCGATTTCAATTCAATTCCAAATTAATTCGAATTCAATTCTGTTCAATTTCAATTTCAACTCAATTCTACTCAATTTAATTTGAATTTCAATTTATTCCAATTTAATTCGAATTCAATTCTATTCAATTTCGATTTGAATTCAATTCTTTTCAATTTAATTCGAATTTCGATTATTTTCAATATAATTCAAATTTCGAAATCACTTCTAACATACATTGAAAATTGAATAAAATCGATATAAATATCGTTCACATCAAAAGGGCGTCAATCTAATCAACACGGCTTCATATATTTCTATTTTCAAATATTCTATTTCAAATATTTTTTTTTCAAATATTTCTATTTCAAAACTGGAATGAGGCCCAATCAATTTCCATATAATGTTAATTATATGGATTTTATACAACACATGTACAAAATAACAACGATAAATAATCAACCATCATCCAGAGTGCGTTTTACACTGTATAAGCATCAAATATAAATATTTAACGCTTATAACAGCCTGTCAATCAATCGATCGACACACAAATAATTATTGGAATTAGTGTATGTCATATATCATCGCAATACCCGTGTGGGGTTTCAAACAATCAAACACAGATTTTATTTGTGCAGTTGGGCGATGTGTAAAATTTATCGTCCCAATCAATACCAGTCAAATGTGTGTATATAAACAAATCTTCCTATTTGTTTATATTTATTTATTCACATTCATTTTAAAAATTATATTTTCAACTATAAAATATTTTAACTATATAAGTATTTTATTTCGTTTCACATCACGTCACACAATCAACTACACATCAAAATCAAACAAACAAGCATACAAGCCGTCCATAGTCTGTGGACGACGGGTGTCGGGTGCTACTAAACACCGTCTGCATCCTAGTATATAATTTTAACTAGAAAACAAGAATTAAAGTGAGAAGTTCTCACAAAGGGTTCCACTCCGCCGTGCTTTACTGTTGAACTGCTGAACCATCTGGATCTGTTCGAAATTCTACTGCAGTCCTTTTCACGCTGTTCAAATAAAAATTATATTTTTATTGCTTCATTTCAATAAATAAAAATCTTATTTTTATTTCTACTTTTATATTCTTACAACGCTTCATTCTATATAAAAATTATATATTTTTATATTTCTACTTCTTATAGAAAGATTGAATTTTTATATCATCACTATAAAAACCGCATTTTTACTTCATTGTATATAAAATAAAAATCAGATTTTTATTTTGCTACATATATAAAGATAATATTTTTGTATTCTCTATTATATAGAAATTCTTTTTTTAGTACACTACTTATATAAAAAGAGTATTATTATATCTTCTATTATATAAAGATCATATTTTTAATACACTACAAAAGTAAAAATCATATTTTTATATTTCACATATGATAAAAATCATATTTTTATTGTCTACATTATATAAAAATTATATTTTTAATCTTTCTATAATATAAAAATCATATTTTTAATCTTTCTATATTATAAAAATTATATTTTTAACCAAATAAAGACATCAACTTTTCTTTTATAAAAATGTTATCTCTTGTTTTATAAAAATCTGTTTGTAATCAACGCTAACTAATACAATAATTAAATTAACTAAATAAAACAAAATAAAAAGTCAAATTGCAACTATGAAGAGGGAGGATGGTCCACAGTCGAAGCCATGGCCTTGGGGAGGCTGCGCTGGGGTCTTGGTGGCAGGAGAGGTCGACACTAGGGGTGCGGTGGGTCCAGGCTATGGCGGTTTCTGCTGTGGGGCTGTAGGGACATCGGATTTAAGAAGAGAGGGAGGAGAGAGAGAGAATCGAGAGGAGAGGGTGCTGGAGAGGGCGACCGACGGTGGGAGGGGCGACGACTTCCACGTGCGGCGGCGACTTCGAGAAGGGGGCGATGGGGTTTTTATTTCAAAATGGGGCGGGTTTTTAATGAATTAGGTTTAGGCTGTTGAGGGATGTGATATTAATATATATATTTAATTATATTATTTATTATTTTAATTTAAAAAGTACCTTTTTATTTCGAACTCGAAATCAAACCCACCAACTGTCGTCCATAGCTAATTACCCCCATTCCGAACACAATGAGATATGTATCGTAAGCTGATTCGATCAATTTTCGTCAAAATCAACATATAACTCTATATATTGAATTTGAACGCGCATTTCAATTTACCGGGGCCACACACTAACTCGAAAAATTCCAGAAAAATATTTTTTAGCTTCGTATTGACGATACGGTCCTAACAAAACTAATTTCGTCAGATTCTGAGACCGTTTGAAAAATGACCAATTTCCAGTCGATTAAAATCAATTGAAATTGGTCAAACGCATTTTCCTTTTCCAAGCTCACATATTGATTCGAAAAATTATGAAACTTGAAACCTAGAAAAAATTTGACATCGCGGATCCAACAAAAGTGGTTTCGTCGAAAACCGAGGTCGTTTGTAAAATGGCCATTTTCAAGGGCCGTTCCATAGCGACTATTCTGAAATTTCAACTGGACGTAACTTTTGATTCCCACTATGAAATTTTGATTTCCCGAATTCGTTGGAAAGATGTTCTCAATTAGATTCAAATATTTTTGGTCTCACTAAAATACGGTGTATTTTGAATCCTGTACATTCATTTGAAATTTGAAATCGAATTATTGAACTACCGCGCCATTTTCAATTCCTTTTATATATATAAATAAATATTTATATTCTAACGACGATCTATATAAATATATTCGTTCGAATTCTATTAAAAATAAATTTCTCGTCGTAATTATTTAAAATAATTCATTTTAAATATTGAAAACTAGCTAAAATTGCCAAAATAAAATTTTTAAATTGGCTCCGATTTCCGGGTTATTACAATCTCCCCCACTTAAAACTTTTCGTCCCCGAAAAGGAACGAAGCCGAAAGTTGTTTAACAATTCAACTCAACTTTCATTATTTTCATTACGGCTTAAGTTCTTCAACTTTTCAGCTTCTAAGAACTTTGCAAATTTTTCAAAAATTTGGCTAACACCCTAAATTTTCGAAAAATTTCGCCATAACCTCCCCAGCACCGGGGACTTCGGGATATTTCATATAGCCTCCCATGACCTTCTTCAGTCCAAAAGAAAAAGAAAAAGCGAAGCGGCTAGCCAATTGGCTCACAAAATCATCATCACCCAAATAAAACAGTAAATTATGATAAACATGTACCTATTTGTCTGGCAAACAAATTTTATTCTTCTGCTCTAGCCTCCTTGTTATGACTTGTTCAATGTAAGTACATGTATTCGCATGCATTTTCAAACAATTTCCAATACAGTTCAATATTTGGTGCCTAAATGGTTAAAAATTATCAAACCAATAATCAAACAACACAACCATCAATCAATTAGTGAATTTAATATTTCAAATTCATAACTTCGATATATAGTCAAAAATCACATTTTTGATGCCAAATCACAACTATAGGCCCTATCTAATTTTGGTTCTCACATCAGCCAGTAGGAGATATATAGAAATCTCACTTTCGTCATTCGAAAATAAATTCTGATGATGTTTCGAACCACCGTCAGAACATCCACGGGCGACTAGAGTGTGACTCTATATCTATCCAGTATATTAAAACTTCAAATACACGCGGATCAGACGTATACGCAAAATCTTTATATACTGGATTGTCCAAATTCAATATAAACAAATAATCAAATACGAATAATTGATTTAAATTTTCAAAACAAAATTTGTTTTCATTTTTAAAAATATACTCTTCACACTCGTTCTAGTATACTACCGATCCCATCTCTAACGAGTCATTCCCACCGGATATTACTAATCCAATTTCTGATGAATTATCTCGTATGGTTCTAATGTATCTTGTTCTCTGAGCTTTGTAAACCAAAGATCTGATATCAAATGTAAAGACCCGTAACTTCCCCGGTAAGGAAAGCGCGGATAGTTCGGGAACAAGACACAAAAGAACACAGACGGAAGAACATTTCATTGTTTATTACAACAATTCCATCAGGATACAAGAATATACAGAGTATAAATGAATAAATATTACACAGCAAATATCAGAGATTACAATTACATTTAAATACATCGCAGCGGAAAATAATACAATACGCAACTAGAAGAGATATATGGATACAAAGCTTTTCGGATATCGTTCCAGCTATAAACCAGGATCCTGTGAATATAAATCTATAAAACCAAAACTACTAGCTACCCGTGTCAAAATAAGGGAACCCAGAGTTTAGGTTAAAACAATAAACTCCATGTCAGTCATGGGACTGGTGTGAGAACTAAAACAGTTATTAATATTTATTTTAAAGTTAGGTAAATCAAGGGACCATGCCGGATAACACGGAACAGGTTTCCTCCCAAGAACACTAGTGCATAAAACAACAGTGCAATGCTAAATAAAGAAGAAATGAAGCTATTATAAGACCCAGGCCCCATCACACAATGCAACACAAACCAGAGGACAGGGTTTTCCCTTATAATAGCCAAAGCATGCTTGATACGTTTAAAACAAATCATTTGATACTATAATAGGTGTATAGTGTCAAAACAACTTCAAATATAAATGTATCAATCCTAGACGGCATGGGTTCCATATATCTTGTCGCCATACTAGGTTCTACAATCAAAACCACAAAGTCACGTATTTGGAAATTGGATTTCCATCTATGAACCGAGGCCAGGGATCATCCTCTACCGATTCGAGACAAACTAGCCTACCATGTCTCAGGACCCAGACTCAGGTGGGCCCTTGGATCGTCAGGGCCGGTCCACCGATGTGGATTAAAATGCCTGAACACTGCGCTTCCCCACCCTATGGGGCGTAAATGAGCCAACGAATGATTGCATCAGCTTCACGTAGTCGCCGATAAATTCGAGGCGCCTCGCAATAGCAACAACCACATAAGTCAAACTCGTCAGGGCGTGTAAAACCACTGACGCCACTTCTAGCTAGAAAGAAACGCATGCCCTCCCTGATGTCCTCTCCCATTTCTGGTTCACAACCGGGGTGTGAGGCTCGCGAATTCACATTACACAAAGCTATGCCACACAGGATGTGCTTTGATTATCACCTACAAGACTTTGCTTTTCAACAGAAGCCTTGAACATATTGCCACTTAGGCATGCCACACATGCATTTCACTCCATGCGTTTGATATCCATCAATATATAACCTCTGAGCTCGTACGTCTCATAGAAGGGCGTTAAGAAAGAGAATAAATTCTCTGCTGCCAAGCAGATATATTTTTAATAGAAATCAAACACACAGAATAAAATCCAATGTCAGACACACAGTCCATTTACAAGTTCGTTCTGGGTCTGAACGAAACCGGAGGCATCTAGTACCCCGCATATCCATCGATATCCAAGTACGCCTGGACGATCACTAACTGATTCCCTCCTCTTGGGTGTACAATCCAATCAAGATCATCAGTAATCACCCAAACGACGTAAAGACCTCCAGTCTTCAACCACCGTCTTCATCTTCAACACCACGTCGAATCAGTTATTCAGAATGGGTTAAACCCGGTCTTTCTGAATAACTCGCGTATATAATAAACAAGTGCTACACAAACACAACATACGCCTCATTCCAATTCAGAATATTCGTTTATTCAAATATTCTTCTATTTTGGGAAAGGTTCCCATTAATTTTATCAAAGATAAGTTCTTTAAATTTATTCTTTAATCTTCTTTGAATATCAATTCGAACTTGTCGGGATTAGCGAACCACGGCGGAGTAATCGTTTATTTTATTTCCTAATCCCCACCTATTCCTCCCATGAATTAAAACTGGTAATACTTCATATCTAACACCACAGTGTTATCGGTAAATTCAATTACCATTTCACGTTCAAATCTAATTAAAGATTTAACTATCGCCTGGAGCAAAACTGGTGATACTCCATTCTCGACCATTTCAATCTAATTAAAGATTCATTAAAACCCCATTTAGTTTTAATCTTTATAGAAATCAATATCCTGTCTTTAACTGGGTTAAAGAACCAATGTCATTTAAAACACGGTTCACGATAAACCCAAAATCACATTCCATTCATTATCGTGTTAAAGAACCAGCGTTATTTAAAACACCGTTCACAATAAACCCAAAAATCAATCCCAATTCAATTCCAATCAAATTTCATTTAATTGGCACACTTCATTAAATCTAAATAAAAAGATTTAACCCTTTTCTCTACTGGGTTTAAGAACAGTGTTAATGAAGACACCATTCACGACAAACCCAAATCACATTTGATATTAAATACAAGGCTCTGAATAGAAAATATACCGGCTTATATTCAATATCAAATTCTACGACCAACAAATATCGTATTGGAAATAACGATATATATATCTTTCAAATTTCCATAACAATATATGTATAATCTCGAAATCCAACATCGAAATATTCCGAAGACAATTTCGATTCAAATCCATTCCAATGCAATTATTGGAAATTCTGGTTATTTTCAAAACCATTTTCAAATTCAATTTATTTATTTAAAAATGAATAGAATTATAATTCTAGTTCAAAACTGGTTCATTTCGATAAAAATCTATTTTTATCTTTTCAAATGTGGAGTTTTTCATCCCAATTCTTCACAAATCATTTATTATGATTTTACACAAATTATTAGTATTTTAAATAATTTTATCAAGGCCCGTACATTCGATTTCCATCAACGGCCATCGAACTGCATATACAGCGACCTTTTTCAAATTTGATTTGGACATAATACAAAATCCAACCGTTAGATTTCCAATTTCTAATATTCGTTAGAAAGCTCTTTTCGATACGAACCCAACGGTTCCGGTTTTAGGAGAATCCAACGGTCGGATCTCCCGCAATATCCACTCGAAGTCAATGGTCGAAATTCACGAACTGCCGCGGCGCAGCGCGTTCTATTCAGGCCATTATATCATATATATAATATATATAATATAAACTTCGTCGATTTCAATTCAAAACTCGCTTTATAAATCGTTTTAAATTCATTTTCAAAACGGTTTCAACTTCATATTCAATTTCAAATCAAAATTGAATATTCCAATATAAATTCGTTTTAAACTCATTTCAAATCGATTTCAATTCAATATCAATTTAATTCGAATTCAATTCTATTCAATTTCAATTTGAATTCAATTCTACTCAATTTAATTCGAATTTCAATTTATTTCAATTTAATTCGAATTCAATTCTGTTCAATTTCAATTTGAATTCAATTCTTTTCAATTTAATTCGAATTTCGATTATTTTCAATATAATTCAAATTTCGAAATCACTTCTAACATACATTGAAAATTGAATATAATCGATATAAATATCGTTCACGTCAAAATGGCGTCAATCTAATCAACATGGCTTCATATATTTCTATTTTCAAATATTCTATTTCAAATATTTCTTTTTCAAATATTTCTATTTCAAAACTGGAAAGAGGCCCAATCAATTTCCATATAATGTTAATTATATGGATTTTCTACAACAAATGTACAAAATAACAACAATAAATAATCAACCATCATCCAGAGTGCGTTTTACACTGTATAAGCATCAAATATAAATATTTAACGCTTATAACAGGCTGTCAATCAATCGATCGACACACAACTAATTATTGGGATTAGTGTATGTCATATATCATCCCAATACCCATGTGGGGTTTCAAACAATCATACACAGATTTTATTTGTGCAATTGGGCGATGTGTAAAATTTATCGTCCCAATCAATATCAGTCAAATGTGTGTATATAAACAAATAGTCCTATTTGTTTATATTTATTTATTCACATTCATTTTAAAAATTATATTTTCAACTATAAAATATTTTAACTATATAAGTATTTTATTTCATTTTACATCACGCCACACAATCAACTACACATCAAAATCAAACAAACAAGCATACAAGCCGTCCGTGGTCTGTGGATGACGGGTGTCGGGTGCTACTAAACACCGTCTGCATCCTAGTATATAATTTTAACTAGAAAACAAGAATTAAAGTGAGAAGTTCTCACAGAGGGTTCCACTCCGCCGTGCTTTACTGTTGAACTGCTGAACCGTCTGGATCGGTTTGAAATTCTACGACAGTCCTTTTCACGCTGTTCAAATAAAAATTATATATTTATTGCTTCATTCCAATAAATAAAAATCCTATTTTTATTTCTACTTTATATATTCTTAGAACGCTTCATTCTATATAAAAATTATATTTTTTTAATATTTCTACTTCTTATATAAAGATTGAATTTTTATATCATCACTATAAAAATCACATTTTTACTTCATTATATATAAAATAAAAATCAGATTTTTATTTTGCTACATATATAAAGATAGTATTTTTATATTCTCTATTTTATAGAAATTCTATTTTCAATACACTACTTATATAAAAATAGTATTTTTATATCTTCCATTATATAAAGATCATATTTTTAATACACTACACAAGTAAAAATCATATTTTTATATTTCACATATGATAAAAATCATATTTTTATTGTCTACATTATATAAAAATTATATTTTTAATCTTTCTATAATATAAAAATCATATTTTTAATCTTTCTATATTATAAAAATTATATTTTTAACCAAATAAAGATATCAACTTTTCTTTTATAAAATTCTTATCTCTTATTTTATAAAAATATGTTTGTAATCAACGCTAACTAATACAATAATTAAATTAACTAAATAAAACCAAATCAAAACTCACATTGCAACTATGAAGAGGGAGGAGGGTCTGCAGTCGAAGCCATGGCCTTGGGGAGGCTGCGCTGGGGTCTTGGTGGCAGGAGAGGTCGGCATTAGGGGTGCGGTGGGTCCAGGCAATGGCGGTTTCTGCTGTTGGGCTGTAGGGGCGTCGGATTTAAGACGAGAGGGAGGAGAGAGAGAGAGAATCGAGAGGAGAGGGTGCTGGAGATGGCAGCCGACGGTGGGCGTGAGGGGCGACGACTTCCAGGTGCTGCGGCGACTTCGAGAAGGGGGCGACAGGGTTTTTATTTCAAAATGGGGCGGGTTTTTAATGAATTAGGTTTAGGCTGTTGAGGGATGTGATGTTAATATATATATTTAATTATATTATTTATTATTTTAATTTAAAAAGTACCTTTTTATTTCGAACTCGAAATCAAACCCACCGACTGTCATCCATAACTAATTACCCCCATTCCGAACACAATGGGATATGTATCATAAGCTGATTCGATCATTTCGATCAGTTTTCGTCAAAATCAACATATAACTCTATATATTGAATTTGAACGCGCATTTCAATTTATCGGGGCAGCATACTAAATTGAAAAATTCCAGAAAAATATTTTCTAGCTTCGTATTGACGATACGGTCCTAACAAAACTAATTTCGTCAGATTTTGGGACCATTTGAAAAATGACCAATTTCCAGTCGATTAAAATCAATTGAAACTAGTCAAACGCGTTTTCCTTTGCCACGCTCACATATAGTTTCGAAAAATTATGAAATTTGAAACCTAGCAATAATTTGACAACGCGGATCCAACAAAAGTGGTTTTGTCGAAAACCGAGGTCGATTGTAAAATAGCCATTTTCAAGGGCCGAAATTCCATAGCGACTATTCTGAAATTTCAACTGGACGTAACTTTTGATTCTCGCTATTAAATTTTGATTTCTTGGATTCATTGGAAAGATGTTCTCAATTAGATTCAAATATTTTTGGTCTCGCTAAAATACGGTTTATTTTGAATCCTGTACATTCATTTGAAATTTGAAATCGAATTATCGAACTACCGTGCCATTTTCAATTCCTTTTATATACACAAATATATATTTATATTCTAACGACGAATTATATAAACATATTCGTTCAAATTCTATTAAAAATAAATTTCTCGTCGTAATTATTTAAAATATTCATTTTAAATATTCAAAACTTGCTAAAATTGCCAAAATAAAAATTTTAAATTGGCTCAGATTTCCGGGTTATTACACTAGGATGTTTATATAGGTGTTAGCCAAACGTACCAGGCCCAAAAACTATTCTCGGTGCTCAAAAATGAACCTGGACAGCTTCTGGGGCGAATTTCCTGCTATTGGACCAAAATTCCCGCTCTAGGTCGCTATAGATCGACCTCCCCAAGGGGGGGGGGTCGACAATATGGTCGACCTCCCCCCTGGGAGGTCGACCTGGTCATTTTTTTCTGTTCTGGGCTGGGCTGTTTTCTGATTTTTCGCTGAAACTTCGGGAGGTCATAACTCCTTCATACGGACTCAGATTTTCGAAAACTCGAACTCTATTTCATGTAAAATTTCGAGAGGAATGCAATTGTGATGTCCATTTTACTTAATTCCTGATATTTAAATTAAATATCCTTATTTTAGTATCTTCTCCGTTACACACAATATTATCGAATTAATTTTTCTTCCCTTCCATGTATTAATTAATTCTCATTATACATCACCATTATTTACCTATATAAGCATATTTTCATGAATTTTATTTCATTTTTAATTATATTAAAAATGTGGGGTGTTACATTCTCCCACCCTTAAAGAATTTCGTCCCTGAAATTCGATAAGAGTAAAATGATAATCCCTCGCAACATCTAATTAGTGTTCTTCCAATTTTTGCAACATTGTGCACATGTACAAGGTGAATTACATTATACTGAAGCATGTATGCCTAATTTGGATCCACATATATGTATGCAAACTTAAAAAAAAACTTTTCAAAACATGATGCTTACATCTTAAATATACTTGCAGTTCTATATGGGTGCTATATTTTTGAAAAATCAAAACATTTCCCATTCAAATTTTCCCATACTCTTATAGAATAAGAGCATAGTTCATCCAATTTTTGCATCCAAAACCCTACCAACCATCTTTTAATTCGAGATTTAGAAAAATCTAATTTTCCAAATTCGATTTCTTATCTTACGAAAAAAGGAAAAATTCACATCCTCCGTTTTTCTTTTATAATTGTACTTGGATTTTTATATAACTATTCTATTAAGATTTCCTATTTTCTTATCCAAGCACAACCACATAAGAAAATTTCTTTCTTGTATTTTCGAATTTATCTTGAAATAATTTCATATTTATTCATCTTTTTCTTGAGATTTTCAATTTCTTTCCCCCGTCTTGTTTTGTTGCTTTACTGAATTTATTGTTTTTTGTTAGTTAGGCTATTCTTTAGCTTATTTGTCTTAGTCCAGTTTCTCATGTTTATATTACTTATTTATCTTTTGAAATAAGCTTTTCCGTTTTCTAGTCAAACAGTATCCTACACAGCTACAACTATTTTCCGAAGATCTTAAGACTTTATTACCTTTGACAATCGCGAGTCCACCTAACAGGGTCTATATAATTGCTTGCCCATCATCACCTAGTAGTCACTACTAGTCCATGCTGTGTATTAATAGCCTATCCTTTTCTTTTTCTCAAGCAACAATTCTAGGTCTCAATGCTTATGCATTCTACGGGAAATTTGTTTACCCAAAATTTTAACAATAATCAAAATTTAACAGAATAGATATTTCAAAAACTCCTTTTACAAAATACAACATTTTCCTTTCAAGATTTTCATATATGAGAACTAGTGAGCTATAAATATATATATATATATATATATATATATATATATATATGCTCCTTTTCATGAGAGAATTCTTTCAAAACAAGAAATCGTTGTTTTACATAATATACCCCACCTTATTTTAAAACCCAATATGCACTTTTCAAATATCAAGATACTTTTAAGATCAAAACTCAGAAAATACCACAAACTCTTTTACAAATTCAAGTTCTTAAAAGTTTATTATTGGGTCAGACTCAAAGGGGGTTTTCCACTCAACTAGGCTTTCCTAGGTACTTTCACAAATTCAATTTTCTCGACTATATATATTCCTAATCCATTTTCACACTTTAACCTTTTTTTCTAATTTCTAAGGTTTTACTTCTAGACCCACTACTCTGAGATACTAATATTTCAGTTTCCATTCCATGGGATACTTTCTAGCTCCAAGTCATATTGTACACTTTCCCAACCACCAAATGGTTTCCAAAATTTCTATGTCCATGCCTTTAGTGTACAAACCAACATCCAAACTCTTTACATGTCTAGTGGGCTACTATATGGATTTAGGTTTATATATATAATATATTTTTATTTTAGAATATACAAATACGTTCACTCATTATCGCCTTAAGACCACTAAACCGAAGCTCTGATACCAAATGTAACAACCCGGGTTTCGACAAACCGAATTTTTCAAAATCCAATCCATCGGACCCCGAGTTGGGTGCTCTTGTATCCTACAGAAAAGACAAAGAGAAAGAAACATGTCAGAGTTTGAAAAGCAGCTCACAGCGGAAGGAATAAAATATAATTTATTCAAAATAGCATTACCTTAATAATTATACTGCCAAGCCAGTAGTCAAGCAATACTATCTCTGTCATGAACCTAACCTGCCCATGTTTTGAGGAGGGGGTCAGAACATAAGTTCTGTGTGACTGGACTATAATACACTCTTGTGTAACCTTACATATACTATTCAGTTATAATTTCTTGTTTATTAGGTTATTCACAATATTAGCACCCAAGGCCAAACCCATGTCATTCTCGTCCACTTACTAGTAGACTTAACCTAATACATCGTATATGTAATTTTTTCCCAACTCGTATAATCCTTTCCATGTATACGTACAGTCCCTTGCTGTATATCGTACGGGCTTTATCATGTAATTTTATACTACTTCAATGTAGTGCTACCATACTTGAAATCATTTGGACTGCCACCCTTGATCTGGATAGGTTTCCTCATCATGAACTATCGAGTGTTCAACTAGGATTTATGCCACCTAGGACCACTAGGGATTATGCTACCTATTGAACGTTTTCTAGATTCGATTAGGTTTTATGCCACCTAGGACTACTATGGATTATGCTACCTGTCGAACAGCACCCTTTTCCCACGTATGTATCGCGAATCGTTTCCGATGTCTAGGTGCACATGTACACTATATGTGTCGCCCGAGTCCCATGACAGGGCTAAATCAAGAAATACGTAACTTGGTTGGGAGCTTAAAGTTATCTGCCGATGCAGATGCTAAGTTCTGTTTTTCTACCAGTGGTTATGGTCCCACGTGACCCCTCCCTCAACTAATGAAAGGCAATCCAAGAAAATCAAGCACGAGAACTGTACTTGTAGTAACCCGGATTTTGAGAGACTTTGGTTATCGACATAAGCTCGATGTCGATAACCAAAACATCGAAAAATCCCGGTTGTAAATGAAAGAAATTAGAGGGTGAGAATAGATAAGGTAGAAACTTAGAATAGAAGAAGAAGAAGAACATACAACATCATCAGAGTAACATGAATCTCACAGTGGAACGAATAAAATATAATATAACTTTTGAAATACAAAGTTATAACGGTATATACATACCATTTCAGAGTACAACACATAACATCATAGCGGAATAAATAATAGCTATCGACTGCTGAAGCCTCCTGCTCCAAGCTCTTCAAGTATACCTATAAATCCTGACTACTTGACTGCCCATACAAATTTAGGCACCCAAGAGTTTAGGGAAAACAAAATAAACTCCGGGTCAGTCATGTGACTGGTGTGAGTAAACTCAAATCATTTAAAATAGGTATATGATATCTCATAAGACCACGCCGTGAATACGGAACGAGTTTTTTCCTTATGAGAATCCAAATAACTTTGCAAAGCAATATCATTCTGATATTATAATAATGTCTAAGTACAAATAAATATCAATCTAGCAGAAACGCTTGCATCTCACGTTACTACAGGTATAGTATACAATCAAAAGCGCAAGCACGTATTGGGTAATGGATTTCCAACTATGACAAGGTATGGAACAACCTTCCGATCAGTGTACACTAGGAACGATACACTGGAGTTCAACAAGAACATCTTGCAACTCAGCCACACATGACCGAACACTCATTTCGCTTGAGTGTATCGAATGTACATCACCAACGGTTGGGATCAGCAACTGTTCCCGTATATATATATGGAACAACATTGATAGATTAAAGAAGCAAATGAATATTCTCTAGATAGGTTATTATACACCCTACTTCGGTGCGACCGACTTAGCCATTCTGCCTGCCCGATTTCTGTCATTTACCGGATGTGAGGCTAGAAGCTACGCTTATCTTTTTCATATCATATCTTCATTCGCTTGGAATACCACATTGTCATACCTGCCAAATCATTATCGATTTCCCTAACAGTATCACGGGTATGAAGCTAAGAGAAACAATTCCTCCACCACCAAACGTAATACGTTGAAGAGATCAACATATATGATTCGTTAGGAATACTCTGTCAGACATTCGTCCATACAAGTTGTCCTGGGACTGGACAAACCGAAGGTACTATTCAGCACATCCATCTTAGTCACTGTTATCTAAGACTTATACAATAGCCCTTGCACTTTTACTCCATCTTCAATTATCTTTGGCATATGTGATTCGCAATGCTTATGCCAATACAGAGTGGTTCTTCGGATAATAATCCAACCGGTCTCTCCATATTAACAACGTAAAATGGTCAAAACATTGATAGTCTGTGATTTTACTATCAAAGAAAAACTTGTGTGCAAACAACAATATTATTTCCAGATGGAAATTATATAAATCAATCATCGTTCGACATTTATCTCTTTAGTTCATTACTTTACTTATCTCCTGTTTCCCTATATTCAACATTTCTTATTTTCTAAATTTAGAAAATATATCTTATTAACAATGGAAAACATTTCCATTTCCTGTTTCCTATATTAGAAAACATTTCTGATTTCTTATTTGGAAAACATTTCCAAAGTTCCTTTATTGTATTTAAACTGATGTTTAAATAAAACATCGCTATGCCAACTCAAACCATTTACTGAAGTCACTTAACCATCAATCACTATCAGACCTTACCATTCCTTAGTAAGAAGGAAGTCAATCAAGTTGGGGTAAAATTACCTCTCAGACCTTAACTGAACAACGTTATAACTTCAAGATAGTAACAGTTTATCTTTTAAAACCTTTATCAAAATATTTACGTAACTCTCGGATTCAATTTACGAATCCACTTCTTTATTTGAAAACATTGATTTTAACGATAACGTTAAAATCCCTACTTTCGAAATATCTAACTTCAATTATAACCTTTAATCTTTAATTTGAATAATTAAACACAACCCTAATTTATTAGTGTCTACTTTTGATTAAAAACCGGAAAGTAAATATTACCTTCCCGAATTCAATATAATTGAATTCGACGTATAACTCCCTTTCGAGCAAACCTCTATTTGATTAACTCTTCTTCGAATAACGTATATTCGATTATCTCTCTTCGAATAACTTATATTCGAAATCACTCTCTTCCGAATAAACTATATTCGATCTCTTTCTTTCGAATATGCTATATTCGAAAATCTCCTTTCGATTAACTAATCGATAACTCCTTTCGATCAAACTATAATCGCTACTCCTTTCGATTAAACTAAAATCGATACTCCTTTCCTTTAGCTCTATTCGAATAAACTATATTCGATAATCTCTTTTAACTCCATTCGAATAACTAACATTCGATAACTCTATTTAACTCCGTTCGAATAACTAATATTCGATTAACTCTATTTGACTCCATTTAACTCTATTTAACTCCATTCGACTCTATTTAACTCCATTTGACTCTATTTTACTCCATTCGCCTGACCCTAGATCGCAGCGATCACAATGGTTACGCCTGATTCCCTCAGGAAACATCCGACCGCCGTAGGCTATTTACAGCCCTGCGAATTACGCTAGCAGTCGTACGAAATGGCAACTCATTTGGATTAACACTTATTTGATTAACTCTAACTGATTAGCTCTAACTGGTTAACTCTAACTGATTAACTCTAACTGATTAACTCTAACTGGTTAACTCTACTCGATTAACTCGATTTGATTTACTTGGCTTAACTAACTCAAATGATTAACTTAACCAATCCATTTAGTTTAATTTAACTAATTCACTTCAATTAACTTAACTAATCCACTTAGTTTAACTTAACTAATCTACTTAGTTTAACTTAACTAATCCATTTAGTTTTCCATAACTAATTCATTTCAATTAACTTAACCAATTCACTTGGATTTAGTTCTATTTGTTTATCAAATAAATATTCCTTTGATTTAATCCTATTTATTTATCAAATAAATACCCCTTTTAATTCTATTTATTCTAACAAATAAATATCTCCTTTTTTATCTATTTATTCTAACAAATAAATAAATCCTTTTTTTATCTATTTGTAAATGTTCTACAAATATTTCTCTTTCTATTTCATTCTTGAAAATATTCTGTCTCCTTAAATTCCCGGAAAAATTCGCCATAACCTCCTATGTATCGGGAGTATCGGGAAAATCCCCAAACCGCTACACAAGCCTTTTCCATTCAAAAAGAAAATGATTTGTAGTTATTTCCTTTTTGAATATCTCCTATTTATTTTTAAGTAAATAATCCCTATTTAATATTTTATTTACTTAACAAATAAATAATCCATGTTAGAGCATCTTATCTATTTATTCTAAATAAATAATTCACTTTATAAATATTCCATTTATAAAGGCTTTCCTTCATTTAAAATTCCACTTAGACGTATTTTCTATTTATAAATATTCCATTTACAAATATTTTAATTTATAAATATTTTATTTATAAATATTTTATTTATAAATATTTTCTTTTTATAAAATCCTCTTGATTTTATAAATATTCTCTTTCCAATATTCCGGTATGTCACGGTGTTCAATCATATCAAATCACGATGTTCAATATCGTCCATACACACACAATCAACAACAGGTTACGATTCACATCATATATCAAAATATATGAAAAATAATAAAATAACTGTTGAGGAATCCAGTTGGATTCCTCCAACCTCTTTCCCTGCATCCACAGATGTTACACAATAAAATCAACATCACTTTCAGTTCCATATGATATATTCTGTTAAACAGAATCAATATATAAAACCAACTAACTGACTAGCAGTTCAATCAAACAGTCAACACATAGTCAAACAGTTAATGTTTAACAGTTCTAAAAAATACAACATGAAAATATAAAGTGTTCAGAGTTAGTGAGATTTACTCACAGTTGCGCGTTAACCGAAAAATATCGGTTTACGTTCGATGATTTGAATCGGACAATTTATTTTGTCATAAATTGTAACGGACTCTAATTGACTCGCGGTCAGTTCCAGTGTGTAGTGTCCATCCCCACGATCCCAACGCAACTTACGGTTTGTGATTCTGACATCGTACGAAGAAGATACAGACATTACAAGTTAATACATTTAGTTAAGACTAAAACATGGATTTAAATTAAACAAACGGGCCTTAACTTAAATCCTTTGGCCCATCCACTCCTTTAACAGCCCAAACCCGCTCCAAAGTCCTTCTTCTCCCTCTTTCTAACCCGCAACCTCCTCCTGTTAATCACCCATCATTAACACCACTTCCTGCTCCTCTTTCTTCCTCCATCCTTCTCTAAATTCAAAACCAAATACACCATCTCGCTCCTCTTCGAAAATGCACCAACTCCATATCCAAAATGTCCACCTCGATCTGCCCTTCTGAAATGCGTCGGAGCAGCCTTCGAACATGCACAGTATCACGACCGAACAACTTTGTGTCGGATATCCACAAATTATTGCTAATAGCTGCTAATCGATCTCCTAAACCCAAATCTCAACTCAGAAATCCAAATCGATAGGCCATCTTCACGAATTCGCAAGCCCTAACGTTCACTGTACAAATAGGCAGCGACGGAACTCACATCGAGTTCAACCAGAACCACACCAAACTGAAGACAAATGCTTGGTGAATCGGAATACATACATATTACGATTTATGCTATTTTATTTGATTTGTGGGAAATTTTTGAAGAACGATTTTCTCGTTTTGGAAAAAGAACTGGCGGCTTGAAACTTAGCTGACCAGAGAGGCAAATGAGATTAGGTTTAGAACTTATAAGAGGGGGTATTTATAAAGAAAAATATATTTTTATATTCACCATTTTCTTAGTTTATCACTCTTAAAATTCTCATGACCACATACAATATCGAAAAATCATGAAAATGGACATACAACTAGATTTCAACATTACGGTCCCAACGAAACTGGTTTCGTCGAATTCCGACTCCGTTCACTCATACAGCGTATTTTTAACCGTCAAAATACTGACTGTTCTTCACTTTAAAAATCCGTACGATCACACAGTGACTCTAAAAATCACGAAACTGGAAATCTAGTAACTATTTGACATTGCGGATCCAACAAAATTAGTTTCGTCAAAAACGGAGGTCGTATGAAAATCTGGCTATTTTTAAAGCGCTGAACAGACCGTTTAAATATATAAACATATTTAAATAAAATTAAATAAAATATAAATAAATTTATATTATCGTACATATTCATCGAGGAATATCATACAGCTCCAGGATAATTATATATATTCACTATTCCGAGTCCAGATTGAATCGATATTCACTTTACATTAAAAAATCCTTTTATAACGTATATAAAGCGTTACGAATTATAAAGGAATTTCACAGCGACTTTTCTAAAATTTGATTTGGACGTAAATCAAAATCTACACGACGAAATCCAGAATTTTCTCTTCCATTAGAAAAATATACTCCACCAGCTCCACATGTTTCTTGTTTCACTGAAATCCGGCTTAAAACGAATCCTGTATATCCAGTTGAAGTTCAAATCGCCAATTTACGAACTGCAGCGCCATTTCGAGCTCGTTTTTAATTATAATATAATTCTACGTTCGAACTGTCGTCGATTGAATATATTCGTCAATATAATTCAACTCTAAGCTGAATTACAACTTAGGGATGACCCTGTTCACAGAATATTGTGATTTCCAATATTTTTGATTATTTCGACATTAAATATATTATTTAATTTATTATTTTAATTAAACATTCATTATTATTTAATTTACGTTCTCGATATCGATAAATCGATATTTAATAATTAAATAAGTTAATTATTCAACAGCTAAAAATGCGGGTTACTACAGTACTCCTGCCACCTATGCCCGACATTCCTATTGGCCAGCCTCACCCATAAGTAGATAGCAAGTATATGGTCTGTTGGGAGTTATCTGCCTTTCTGTATACATACTATGATTGACTGAAGATGGTAGATAGACGACGAGTGCTATCACAGGGCTATACAAGATATCGCCGCCTCACGTTGGTCCATCCTAGTCTTTAGGTTTCCTTATATTGCAACCCAGGCATACTCTTGGTTCTCCTATCGTAGACCTTAACCTCTGTGAGCCCAAGCGGATCATCTGCAACATCACAGAGGGATACCATGAGTACCCTCACGTTCCACGAAGCTACATGCTTCGTAACCCAGTCCGCTGGAGCCTTATTCGAAATCAGATAACGTTCGCTCTTCCTCGTGTGTTTGTTAAGCGATGATCTACCGTATCGGGTTATTCATCTATTTATGGACTGGCTCAGTTTCCTTGACTAAGAATCTTAACTAAGGTTTACCACTAAGTTTCCTTTCCCATTAATCTTGTTAACTAAGGTTTACCACTTTGTCCCCTTAACTAAGGATTACAACTTAGTTCCTGTTCTCGACCGTTTTCTTAACTAAGGTTTGCTGCTTAGTTCCTATTAACTAAGGCTTGTTACTTAGTTATCATTCTCGTTGTTTTACTTAGTCAATTCTCGTTACCTTAGACATCAGAACACATATTCTCGCTTTATAATTCAACTTGTTGACTAAGCTTTTCCCATCAATTTAAGCATAACTTAAGTTCTCTTTTATTCGATGATAGCGCATGGGTGTTTTCCCACAGTTCTTGCTTAGATTACCCCATATTATAGGTTATCCCAACCTTCAGGTCTTACATTACATCTTAAGTCATAATATTTCTCTATAACTAAGACAGGTTTACCCCCTAATTAACCCTTCGACTATTTCAACTTCGAATTATAATAGGTAGTTAACATTCCCTATTTCCGTTTTTGGTGAAGTTTTGTTCATATGTTCCTGTCGACTTAACCCCATCTCCTTATAACGTTCATTCACAAATTTGGTTAAGTGTTGTCTTTGAATTCATGACTTAACCCTACGAATCATGTGCCATTAATTAATAATGCACCACAACCTCTCACATTAGACCTGTTGTTGTGGTCACTGGTTATGCCGGGCGGTTCCAGGCAGAATTACACCACAACTCAGTCTAACCTCGGGTTTCAAGCGCGATATGACTAACTTCTCACATTAGGACCTATTGTTTCCAACCACTGGTTAGGCCGGGCGGTTCCGCGCAGGATTACATCGCAAACTCATCCTAACCACGAGTTAGCCATGTTTCATGTTTGGTTCATGTCTAATCTAATTGGCATATGTCAAGTTCATAATCATGTCAGAAATATTAAGTTCATGTTGTGCCAATTACCCAACTTACAAGCATGTTCTTATAAATGTCAACTACCAATTTATGCCATGTTCGTGTTCATTTTAGATGTCAAGTTCATAAGCATATTCTAAATGTCATATTTCAAGTTTCATAATTTTGTCCCTATTTACATTACATAAATTACTCAACCATATTCTTGTTCAATGCATTTGAATAGTTCCAAAATTCGAGTATCAAGTTCAACCTAGATGTCAAGTGTCAATTCCCTAAATCCAAGCTTTACCTAAAAACTCCCAATTTATATTCATGCTTGTAATCCCATTAACAGGTTACGTCTATCATTAAATTTATAATTCATATTCATGTCAATTTCATGTTCAAGCTCTAGACGTAAACTTCATGTCAAATTCCAGATGTCAATTCATATCAAGTTTGTGTTCTTATCCAAATTCAAGTTATAATACAGGTTTTATTCTAGAGACATGTGCCCATTAACAAATCCATAAGTCAATTTTATGCTTAAATCAATGATGTTAATTCTATGCCAAACCCCAAATCATGTTCATGCGTATAATTCTAAATTTGGTTTACGCATTCAGGTTTTGTCAATGTTATATTACGCCCAACCCCCTTTGTAATTTATAACCACACCCTCCAGTTCATGTCATAGCCCAAAACCAAACGTTCCCCTTTTTAGTTCGCAATAATCATTCCGTCGTATTCATTTCATAATAAAGCTAGGCTTGTGATAGCCTAGTCATAAAAAGATAAAAGAGGGAGAATAAAAGAGGACATAATCGTAGGCATAATAATTAAAAGCGAACACATGACAATATTAAATATTACCGATCCAAATTCCACAATAATTTCATTTCGCGTTTACATAGGGAATGTTTGAACAATAAATCATAATTTTACACAAAAAGTGTATTATAACTCCACTCACAGTGTTTGCGATCTTCAAAATAGGAACGAGAATAATCTTCGAACTGATTTCCCCCTTTTTGTTGCTTTTGATTCATCTCTGATTAATTTCATGTCCAATTCAATTTATCTTTGATTTCTTATGCGGCGTAGGTTGTAGATCTGAATTCCTTCTCTTTGCACAGTGATTTAGATCTAAGCCTCTTTTCTTTTTATTCATGGTTGTAGTAATTCTAGATCTCATTCTGTTTAATTTTAAGAATAGATGTTGTACAGAAAAGAGAGAAGAATAGATCTAAGATTTATTTAGATTAATAGCTTGAGAAGGAAGAAGAAATCAAGTTAGAAGAGTGCCATGGCCTTGCCATGAATTTTTGTGTAAGTTTACAATGAGCCTAGGATGTTTATATAGGTGTTAGACCAATGTAGCAGGCCCAAAAACATATCCAGGTGCTCAAAAATGAACCTGGACAGCTTCTGGGGCGAATTTCCAGCTTCTGGACCAAAATTCCCGCTCCAGGTCGCTACAGCTCGACCTCCCCAAGTTGGGGGTCGACGCTATGGAGGTCGACCCTATGTTCGACCTAGGGGTCGACCTGGTCATTTTTTTTTTGTTCTGGGCTGGGTTGTTTTCTGATTTTTCGCTGAAACTTTGGGGAGTCATAACTCCTTCATACAGACTCCGACTTCCGAAAACTCGACCCTATTTTATGTAAAATTTCGAGAGGAATGCAATGGTGATGTCCATTTTACTAAATTCCTGATATTTAAATTAAATATCCTTATTTTACTATATTCTCCGTTACACACACTATTATTGAATTAATTTTTCTTCCCTTCCATGTATTAATTAATTCTCATTATACATCACCATTATTTACCTATATAAGCATATTTTCATAAATTTAATTTCATTTTTAATTATATTAAAAATGTGGGGTGTTACATGCCCAATTTTGTACGAGTAGTCAAGTAGTCAGGATTTTACAGTTATACTAGGAGAGCTTGGAGCAGGAGGCTTCAGGGTTATATAGCTATAGTTATTTCCGCTGTGTTGTAAGTGTTGTACTCTGATAATGTTACTGTATACATATACTAATTTTATTTCAAGGATATGTTATCTATTATATGTTGTTTGTTCCGCTGTGAGATTCGTGTTACTCTGATGTTGTATCTTCTTCTTCTTCTTCTTCTATTCTAAGTTTCTATCTTATCTATTCTCACCCTCTAACTTCTTTCTATTAAATTTCCGGTATTTTTCGATGTTTGGTTAGTCATCATTGAGTTTATGACGATAACCAAAGTCGACAAATGTTAAATAACACCTTTGTAGGAACGAGGTAGAAATATTTCTGTCGAGAGTTTAGTTTATTTGTTTGGTCATCCTGTTCGTACACTATTTGATTCTGGCACATTGCACTCATTTGTATCTGCTGCTTTAGTTGAATCTCTGCACCCAGAGACTAGTTTTGTAGAGGATCCCTTCGTTGTTTCAAATCCAATTGGGGGCTCAACTTATCTGTCACTAATTTGTTTGGATTTAGAATTTTCTATACTAAGTGTGGGGTTTAGATGCAATGCCTATGTTTTGGGCTTCACAGGCTATGGGTTGATTCTAGGCATGGATTGGCTATCCAGTAATGGTGTCATCCTCGATTGTGAAAAGTGAGTGGTTAGACTCATGACTCGCCTTGGTAACACTCTCAAAATTTCTTGTAATCCCATGAACTCTGTTATGCTTAGCTATCTAGAATCTCTTGATGCTTCTATTGAGAATTTGCAGTCTGTTAGAGTAATCCGTGAATACTCGGGTGTCTTTGAGGAGGTAAAGGGGTTACCTCCGAAGCGGGAGATAAACTTCCGCATATACCTCGTCGACAACGCAAAACCCGTTGTTTTACCCGTTGGACACATGGCCCCAAGGGAGAGAAAAGAACTTAGTAAGCAAGTTAAAGAATTGCTTGAGAAGGAGTTTATAAGGCGGAGTATTTCTGAATGGGGTGCTCCAGTAGTATTCGCAACAAAAGCGGATGGATCACTTCGCCTATGCATTGACTATAGGGAGCTAAGCAAGCTGACCAAGAAAAATAGGCACCCACTCCAAGAATAGACGATTTGTTCGATCAGCTTGTAGGTGCATCGGTTTTCTCCCAATTAGATCTAGCTACCGGGTTTAATCAGCTAAGAGTGGCTGAGGACAGCATTGATAAAACCGCGTTCAGAACTCCGGATGGTTTCTTTGAGTGGCTTGTCATGCCTTTCGGCTTGACAAATGCACCTGCTTACTTCGTTGATTTGATGAGCAGGGTGTTCAGGGAGTTCCTCAATAAGTTTGTGATGGTCTTCGTGGACGATATTTCGATCTTCTCGAAGAGTGAGGAAGAGCATGCTCAGCACTTAAGGGAAGTCATGGATACTCTCCATGCACATCAGTTGAAAGCCAAATTCTCCAAATGCCATTTCTGGAGAGAAAGAGTTAGATTCCTTGGACATGTGGTATCCAAAGAGGGGCTAGCCCTGGACCCCGCAAAAGTGGTTGTTGTGCAAGATTGGAAGGTTACACGAAACGCAACTGAAGTCCAAAGCTTCCTCGGGCTAGCAGGCTTTTACTGAAAATTCATCAAAAATTTTGCGAAAATCTCAGCTCCGCTTACAAAGTTGACAAAGAAGAACCTAGCTTTCAATTGTGATTTGGATTGCAATATTGCTTTCCAACGATTAAAGAGGGCTCTGACAACAGCCCCAGTTCTGACATTGCTAGACGGGAGCAAGCTGTTTACCATATACACGGACATCGGTGGTATGGGACTTGGTGCTGTCTTGGTGCAAGAAGGAAAGGTAGTAGCTTATGGAGGCAAATTGTTGAAAGTCCATGAGAAAAACTACCCAACCCATGATCTAGAGTTGGCTTCCATCGTCTTTCCGCTTAAGTCTTGGCGCCACTATCTCCTACATGAGAAATTTGAATTGTATACTAACCATAATTCGTTGAAGTACCTTTTCTCATAGAAAGATCTCAACTTGAGGCAGCAAAGATGGATGGAGTTTCTTGCCTCATACGATTTTGAGATTTCCTATACTCCTGGCAAGGGCAATGTAGTAGCAGACGCTTTGAGTACAAAGAAGCTGACCCTAAGCCCTCTCTTTGTAGAAAGGCAAAGCTTGGAGTACATAGCCAACTTTGATTTTAGACTCTTTGTCGGTCATGTGGCTGATTTGTTCGCATCGCTAGAGGTGCGTCCTACTCTTTTGGACTCTATTGGGACCGCACAACGTGAAGACCCTCAGCTAATTGATGTGACAGATAAGCTGATTAGGGGTGAGACTTCTATTCACCTCAATAGATACTCCATCGATGATAAGGGTTGGTTGAGGCGGGTTGGAAGACTATGCGTCCCCCAAGCAAGGGATTTGTGAAGAAAGTTCTTGAAGAAGCACACCATTCCAAGTTGACCATACACCCCGGTGGAGACAAAATGTACAAAGACATCAAAAGAGTTTTCTTTTGAAGTGGTATGAAGTGGGATGAAGCTGAATTCGTTTCTAAGTGCATGATATGCCAACAAGTCAAGGCAGAGAAGAAGCCTGGTGGTTTGCTTCATCCTCTGGAGGTCCCACAGTGGAAGTAGGATAGCATCTCGATAGACTTTATTGATGGGCTGTCTAGGTCAAGAAGAGGCAATACCAGCATTTGGGTAATAGTGGATAGGCTCACAAAAAGCGCTCACTTCATACCCGTTAAGAGTAGAAGGACTGGCTCATCCCTAGCATCCATATATCTTAAAGAGATAATTCGACTCCATGGAATACCCTACAGCATAGTGAGTGACCGAGATCCTATCTTTACAAGCGAGTTTTGGAGGAGTTTTCAAGAAGCTGTAGGAACACAGTTATGCTTAAGCATGGCCTATCACCCTCAAACCGATGGCCAGACGGAAAGAGTGAACAGAGTATTAGAAGAGCTCTTGAGACTATGCATTCTTGACTTCAGGGGTACATGGGAGGATCATTTACCTTTGGTGGAATTCGCTTACAACAATAGCTACCAAGCCACCATAGGCATGGCGCCTTTCGAAGCTTTATATGGAAGACCGTGTCGGTCACCAACTTGTTGGTGGGAGTCTACAGACAAGCTCATACTTGGACCAGACATGATTAGAGAAACTTCAAAGAAAGTGGACTTGATACGAAGAAGAATGAAGACTGCCCAAGATAGACAGAAGTCCTATGCAGATCAAAGAAGGACCAACCTAGAGTTTGAGGTTGGAGACAAGGTGTTCCTTAAAGTATCTCCTTTGACGAATGTCGTTCTCTTTGGATCCACAGGGAAGTTAGCACCAAGATTTGTAGGGCCATTTCTTATCATTGAGAAGATTGGAAAGATGGCTTACAGAGTAGAGCTACCCGAAAGAATGGCTAGACTTCATAATGTCTTTCACGTTTCTCACTTACGGAAGTGCCTACATGAGTCTGTGGAAGTGGTGGAACCAAGCATACTAGAGGAAGTAGAAGTAGAGCAAGAGGCGACTGTGAGGAGAATTCCAACTCGTACCATGGGAATGGAAGTCAAAAAGCTACGCAACCGTGAAGTCAATCTTGTTAATTCAATGGAGCGACGACGAGGAAGATGCGACTTGGGAAACTGAGGACAGAATGCACACAGCCTACCCTTTTCTTTTTGAGGGTACATCTTTGATCTCTTTTTTTAAGTTTATGCTTGTACCTATCTTTTCTGAGTATATCTCCTCGGTCCTATCCTTATCCTTAGGTAGAAACCAATGGATGTGAACATGTATTTGAAGCATGTTATGATTGATGGTTGCAAGTGGTTGCTAGTGGTTGCTCGTGGATGCATATGCACACACACATTAGGTTCTAGATCGGCTCAATCACTTTCATATTGCATTTGCATATGAATGCATGAAATTGTATATGGATTGAAACTTGATGTGTTAGCATATGGATGTTGCATATGAATGAATGATTGAGCACTCATGTATAAGTTGTTGAAGTGCGATTAGGAGTAATTGCATACATAATGGATTCATGACACAGTCATAATTCACATTAAGGAGGTCAACTGAATCAGTAGACCGCCTGATTTTGCATTAGATAAGAACATATACACACGCTATGCATATCATAATGAAGCATTAGAAGTCTTTTAAGGACAATGGACGCCTGTGTTTGATGGTTGAGTAGATGGACGATTGGATGGTAGGATATACATTCTTCCAGACTTGGAGATTTCGTGGACGAAATCCTTTAAGGAGGGGAGAATGCAACACCCCGTATTTTCGGGAAAGACGTTAAGTTACGAATTAAACTATACTTAATTATAAATGCGAGAATCAAGGGAAACGGGTTACGCCATTGCATTCGTCTCAAAATTTTGCTTGAGATAGAATCCAAGTTTGCCAGAATTGGACTCCGTATGAAGATGTTATGACCTTCGGAAGTTTTAGGAAATTCAAATGGTTTAATTTAAATAGAAAATTCAAATTTAGAAGCAAGATTGGGCTGGAAATTTCCCGCCCAGAGATCAGGTCGACCAGGGGGTCGACCCTAGTGTCAACCTCCCCTATACAGGTCGACCTTAGTGTCGACCTGGGGGACGACCTAATCCCTTCGGGAAGATCTATTTTCTTGCCAATTTCAACTCACTGCTGAGTCATTAGGGCTGAATTGGCTGTTCTAGATAACTCTATCTTGTCTTAATGGTCTTGATTGATTTTGAGATGATCTGACGGCTCCTATTCAATCAAATCTCTATAAAAGCAACCTAATACCTCAACCCTAAATCATATGAAAATTAAACCAAGAGCCGTCATGCTGCCATTAGATAACCTAGAGTAGCCGCCACTTGAAGCTAACAAAGAGACGAACCAAGCTAAATCAAAACTAAATTAAAACAACGATTGTCTACAAAAAAGGCGAGCATTTCAACTTCAGAATACAGATTCCAGAAATTAAGATCTTCGTTTGTTGTAAGTGAAGTTATATTTTAGTTGTAAATAAATTTAAGACGTGATTTGATATAAAGTGAAAAATAGAATTATACCATG
This sequence comes from Allium sativum, assembly GCA_030737875.1. Lineage (NCBI taxonomy): Eukaryota > Viridiplantae > Streptophyta > Magnoliopsida > Asparagales > Amaryllidaceae > Allium > Allium sativum. The sequence goes on from CM060918.1 coordinate 652,562,446, forward strand.
TTGTATAATATTGACGATGCTAATTAATGTTGGTTTCTCATGATGGTTTTATCATGAATTGTCTTGGAATGTTTGTGGCTTATTGGACTTGGTGTTGGATCTATTATGAACTGAGAATGAAACTATCAATATCATATGCAAGTTATATGTTTCATGTTGAGATCTACATATATGTGTTTATACGATTAATGCAAGTTGTTTGTATTATGTTACATCCAAGCCAAGATCCGCAGAGAGAGATAGATTTCAAAATTACTTTAATTCCAAATGCAAGGCCTGTAGTTCACGCTATTCGAAGAATGTCCTTGAAAGAGAAGGAGGAATTAGACAATCAAACACGACAGCTGGTATGGAAAGGTCTGATCAGGCCTAGTTTCTCTGATTGGGGTGAAGCAGTGGTATTTGTCCCAAAATCTGACGGTACTCTACGTCTATGTGTGGATTATCGTGATCTGAACAAACAGACAATAAAGAACAAATATCCATTGCCGCGAATAGATGATTTGTTGGATCGATTAAATGGAGCACAAGTATTTTCAAGAGTGGACCTTGCTACAGGCTTCCATCAACTTCGAATTGCCGAAGAGTGTGTTCCAATGACAGCGTTCAGAGGCCCCGACTTATTCTACGAGTGGTTAGTAATGTCGTTCGGCTTATGTAACGCTCCAGCTTACTTCGTCGATCTAATGAACAAAGTATTCAGAGGAGTATTGAATAAATTTGTTCTGGTTTTCATTGAAGATATTCTAATCTTCTCTAAATCAAAGGCCGAACATGAAAAGCATCTGGAACAGGTTCTAGAAATTCTGAGATGGAATGTATTAAAAGCCAAGTTTTCCAAATGTATATTCTGGCAGGATGAAGTGAAATTTCTGGTCCACGTCGTATCGAAAGAAGGAATTGCTGTGGATCCAAGCAAAATCACATCTATTCAGAATTGGAAACAGCCCGGTACCCCCACTGAAGTCCGCAGTTTTCTCGGATTGGCTAGCTATTACCGAAAGTTCGTTAAATACTTTTCGAAGATATCTGTTCACTTAACGAAGCTTACAAAGAAGCACTCTAAATTCAAATGGACTCCAGAGAGTGAGGAGGCTTTTGAAGAGCTAAAGTTGAGATTAACAACTGCTCCAGTGTTAACCATCATCGATGGCAACCAGGATTTAAAAGTCTGGACTGATGCGTCTAGAGAAGGCCTCGGCGCAGTGTTAATGCAAAGAGGCCAAGTGATTGCTTATGCTAGCCTTCAACTGAAGCCGCACGAGAAAAACTATGTAACTCATGATCTTGAGTTATTGGCTATCATATTATCTTTGAAAATCTGGAGACACTATCTTCTGGGCGAGAGATTTGAACTGTTTACAGATCACCAGTCGTTAAAGTATCTGTTCACTCAGAAGGACTTGAATTTGAGGCAGCAGCGTTGGCTGGAGTTTCTTGCAGCATATGACTTTGAAATTATATATACTCCCGGGAAAGCCAATGTCGTGGCCGATGTGCTGAGTCGAAAGAATGTAATGATCGCCAGCTTTATTATCACGACTTCCTTGATTGACAAAATATCTATTCTTCAGAAGGAGGATAACTTTATTAAGGATAGGATCAAAAGGATTCAGAAAGGCGAACCCTCGTGTTTTCAAATAGATAACGATGAGACCTTGAGGTTGAAAGGAAGAATTTGTGTTCCTGACATCCCAGAGTTAAAAAGGGAAGTTTTAGACGAGTGTCACAAGTCCAAGCTGAGTATCCATCCTGGCATGGCCAAAATGTATAACGATCTCAAAAGAACATTCTGGTGGAAGGCTATGAAGAGAGACGTTTCAATATATGTTAGCCGATGCCCTACTTGCCAGCTAGTCAAAAGTGACCAACAGAAATTGGCTGGATTATTACAACCGCTAGAAGTTCCGGGTTGGAAGTGGGAACATATTTCTATGGATTTCATTGATGGTTTGCCCAGAACCAGAAAAGGGAACAACAGTATTTGGGTGATCGTAGATCGTTTCACGAAGACCGCCCATTTCATACCTGTCAGATCGAACAGAACTGCTCAGAGTCTGGCACAGATATACTTCAGGGAAATAGTTAGACTACATGGAATGCCGCTCAGTATAGTCAGTGATAGAGATACAATATTCACTAGCAAATTCTGGGAAGCATTTCAAGTCGAGCTGGGAACGAAGTTAAACCTAAGCACCGCTTATCATCCTCTGACAGACGGTCAGACTGAGAGGGTGAATCGCATTTTAGAAGATCTATTGCGGGCTTGTGTTCTAGATTTCGGTGGATCATGGGTACACCATCTGCATTTGGCTGAATTCTCTTATAACAACAGCTACCAGGCGAGTCTGACAATGTCGCCATTCGAAGCATTGTATGGTAGACTGTGCCGATCTCCTGCTTGTTGGGTCGAGCCTGGAAATGGACTTGTGTTGGGTCCCGATTTGATTCGAGAAGCTGCCGACAAAGTCGATTTTATTAAAAAGCGATTACTCGCCGCTCAAAGCCGACAAAAGAGCTATGTCGATAGAAGAAGAAGAGATATATCCTTTGAAGTTGGTGACTATGTATATTTAAAGGTATCGCCGATGAGAGGAGTTATCCGGTTCGGTAAAACTGGAAAGTTAGCGCCCAAATTCATAGGTCCGTTTCCTATTTTGGAACGGATCGGTACACTCGCTTATAGGGTCAAACTGCCTAATTGGTTGCCTGAAATTCATGATGTATTTCACATATCTCAACTTCGAAAGCACTTTCATGATCCAGACTTGATCGTGGAAGAAGCAGCTCAACATGACATTGAAATTACCCCAGAATTAGCTGTGAGAAGAGAGCCGCTAAAGATTATAGGCAAAGAAACCAAAGAGCTGAGGAACAAGAAGGTTCGCTTAGTCAAAGTGCAATGGAGTGGAGATCGGCGAGATTGTACTTGGGAAACTGAGGAGAGCATTCAGAAAGCTTATCCCAGATGCCGAGTAGATATCTCTGATTGACTCTGGTGCAAGGTACATTTAACCTACTTTGCATTACCATTCAATTCTCTACTCTATTGTTATTTTCTTTTCATAGATGTGCACTTTTAATTATATAGTCTGAAGGATTTTTAAAGGAATATAGAATTTGATTAGTATATTTTTGAAGGTTAAAAACAATTGGATTGGTTGTTGTGTTGTGTGATTGTAGATTATCAAACCACTTTCGACTTTGTTCCTTTTCGGGGACGAAAAGTTTTAAGTGGGGGAGATTGTAACGACCCAGAAAATCTGAACAAATTTAAAATTTTTAAATTGGCTAAAATAATGGATTTTAAATATTTAAAATAAATATTTTAAAATAACGGCGATGAAAACTGAGTTTGAATCGACAATTGAAAACGAATATAATTAATTATAATTATAAACAAGGCCTGAAATGGCGCTGTAGTTTCAAAAATTGAACCCAAACTTTGTCGGAGTGTACCAGGTGCAAAACCATCCGGATTTTAGTGAAACCAAAAATATTTAAATCTATTAGTGAATACCTTTCCAACGAATCTGAAAAATCGAAATTTGATAGCGGGAATCAAAAGATATGTCCAGTTGAAAATTCTGAATAGTCGCTATGGAATTCAGGCCCTTAAAAATGGACATTTTGTAAACGACCTCGGATTTCAATGAAACCACTTTTGTTGGGTCCGGGATGTGAAGTTATTGCTAGGTTTCAAATTTCATAATTTTTCGAATCAATATGTGAGCGTGGCAAAGGAAAACGCGTTTGACCAGTTTTAGTTGATTTTAATCGACTGGAAATTGACCATTTTTCAAACGGTCTCAGAATTCGACGAAACTAGTTTTGTTAGGACCGTATCGTCAATACGAAGCTAGAAAATATTTTTCGAGAATTTTTAGAGTTAGTATGTGCCCCCGGTAATTTAAAATGTACGTTTAAAATTCAATATAGTGATTTAAATGTAAATTCAACGGAAACTGATTGTAACGATCAAATCAGCTTGCGATACGTATCCCATTCTGTTCGGAATGTGGGTAAAACGCTATGGACGACAGGCGGTGGGCCTCGTTTCGAGGTCGTGGGTAAAAGTCAACTTTATGCAATTAAATTAATTAATAAAAAAAATATATCTCCCTCCCTTTTCTCTTTCCCCCCCCCCCCCCCCCCACCGATTTCATTAAACAGAAAAAAAAAGAAAAAAATATAAAACCCCATCGTCGATCGCCCCTGATCCCCGTCGCCCCCTCGCCTTTGCCACCCCAGTAGCCGCCGGATCCGCCACCGCACATCGCCAGCCACGCCCCATCGACCTCAGCCCCTCCTCGAGACCGCGAGAGCCACACCCCTCTTCCCCCGAAACCCTAGAAACCATCTCCAGCCCCCCCAATTCACCGCCGAAGGCCTGAAGATCGCCACCCAACCAGAAGAGGCCCCACCTCCGTTCGAACATCAGACCCACCCTCCGCCTGAGCGCTGTGAGCTGCCCCCTTCCATTTTGATTGTAAGCTTTGACTTTGTTTTGCTTTCTCCTTATTTAATGTAATTAGATTTGAAAATGTAGATTAGTTTTATTTATGATTTATATGAAATCAGATTTTATTTATTTATTTATTAATAAAAAGTTATTATTTTTAGGATAATAAAGTTTAGATTTTTCTGGTAATAAGAAGTATTACATTTTTCCTTGTATAAAAATTAGATTTTTCCTTATATAAAAATTAGATTTTTCGCTATATCAAGATTAGATTTTTGTTAAAACATAATAAAGATATGATTTTTATATTGCAGTGATGATAAAAATATAATTTTTATATAAGGCATGTAATAAAAATATGATTTTTAATGCTCAAAAGGATATGTTTTTTTTTTCTTTTTCTTTTTCGAAAATAAAAGGAAATGTGATTTTTATATATTGAACATCGAAGTAAAAATATGATTTTTATATATTGAACATCGAAGTAAAAATACGATTTTTATACATTGAATAGCACAGTAAAAATTCGATTTTTATATATTGAATAGCACAGTAAAAATACGATTTTTATATATTGAATAGCACAGTAAAAATTCGATTTTTATATATTGAATAGCATAGTAAAAAATTCGATTTTTACCTATGTAGAGAATACGGGCAACGAAAGCGACAAAAGGCGAGAGCGGTGAAGATTTATGCAAAGAAGAGTCTTGGGATTGAATTAGCTAATCGGTGAGAATTTCTCACTCTTCAATTTCTTTATATATATATATATATATATGTGTTGAAATAAAAGTGAATTGCTATATAATATATATATATATATATATATATATATACGCCCCTCGTCCACAAACCATGGACGATATTTATTGATTGAAATTGTTGTGAAAATGGATTGATAGCGAATGATTGTTTGGGATTGTTTGTGGTTGATATTGATTGATTGAGGTTGAAAAATACCCATTTGTGATTGAGAAATATTTGATTGAAACCACATAGGATTAGTTTGTGGAAATGAAATAAATATATACATGCCGCCTGCGTGCGAACTAGATGCATGATCCCCATTGTCAAAAACCGCGAGGTTTTAAGGTAGAGCGAGGAGCCGTACTAGGGACGGTCCCGGTTTTAACTACCCTGCCGTTATGCTACCGAAATTTTGAATAATATTCGTGTGTTTGAATTATTTTCATTTGCTTAAACTATATTTATTCATTGAATAGAAAACCTTCATGTGTTGAATTGATATTCATTCGTTGATTAGAAATTCATGTGTTGAATGGTATTCGCGTTTTAAATATAAAAATCATATATATATATATATATATATATACACACAAACTATAGAAAACCTTCATGTGTTGAATTGATATTCATTCGTTGATTAGAAATTCATGTGTTGAATGGTATTCGCGTTTTAAATATAAAAATCCATTTTTATATATATATACAAACTATAGAAAACCTTCATGTGTTGAATCGATATTCATTCATTGAATTGAAATTCATGTGTTGAATGGTATTCATATTTTGAAATAAATTGTTTGATAATAAAAAAAATCACCTTTTATCGACTATATGAACTGTGTAAAATAATCTCGTTTTAAAAGAAATTGTTTTATGATAAAAATCCTATTTTTATCACCAATATGAAATATATCAAAATAATAGTGTTTTGAAATGAGTTGTTTTACAATAAAAATCACATTTTTATTGCGTACATGAATCGTTGAAATGTGAAGTATTAAAAATAGCCACTTGTTCAAATAAACATATATGTGAAAACCCGTAACTTCCCCATAAAGGAAAGTGGCGGATAGTTCGAGAACAAGCCACAACAGAATGCATACATAAGAACATTTCATTGTATATTACAACAATGCATCAGATTACAAGAATATACAGAGTATAAACAAATAAATATTACACAGAAATATCAGAGATTTAAATTACATTTAAATACATAGCAGCGGAAAATAATACAATACACAACTAGAAGGAAATATACGGATACAAAGCTTTCCGGATATCGTTCCAGCTGTAAACCAGGATCCTGTGAATATAAATCTGCAAAACCGAAACTACTAGCTGCCCGTGTCAAAATAAGGGCACCCAGAGTTTAGGTTGAAACAATAAACTCCAAGTCAGTCATGTGACTACTGTGAGAACTAAAACAGTTATTAATCTTTATTTTTAAAATTAGGTAAATCAAGGGACCACGCCGTATAACATGGAACGGGTTTCCTCCCAAGAACACCAGTGCATATAAGTAAACAGCGCAATGCTTTTCTAAAAATGAAGCTATTATAAGATCCAGGTCCCATCACACAATGCAACGCAGCCGAGGATAGGGTTTTCCCTTATAATAGCCAAACATGCTTAGTACGTTTAAAACAAATCATTTGATACTATTATAAGTGTATAGTGTATAAAACAACTTCAAATCATAAGTATCAATCATAGGCGGCACGAATGCCCCATAACACTATGTCGCCATATATAAGTTTACAATCAAAACTGCAAGACGTCGTATTGGAAGTTGGGTTATCATTTATGGTATGAACCGAGGCTAGGGGCAAGATCCTCTACCGATTTGTGACTCTCTAGCCCGAGCCACAGGGTCAGAGCGCATCGACCCTTTAGATCGTCAGGGCCGGTCCACCGATGTGGATTATTATGCCTGAACACTACGTTTCCCTGCCCTTTGGGGCGTAAGCCTGGCCCGTCAGCCGACCAGAAGCATCGGCCGAAACCGATATCACGAGGCGCCTCGCTTTTCAGCAAGTAATAATAAGTAACATCCACATGAGTCAAACTCGTCAGCCAGTTCAAGCACTGACGCCACTCCTAACTAGAAAGAAACGCATGTCCTCCCTGAGGTCCGTCTCCCGTTTTTGGTTCATACCGGGTGTGATACTCGCGAATCAATGTTACACAAAGCTACGCCACAAAGGCCGTGCTTCGATCATCAACCACAAGACTTTGCTTTTCAACAGAAGCCTTGATCATTTGCCATTTAAGCATGCCACACAGGCAATTCACTCCATGTGATTGATATCCATCAATATATAACCCCTGAGCTCGTACGTCTCAGGGAAGGGCGTTAAGCAAGAGAATAAATTCTCCGCCGCCAAGCAGATATATATTTAATAGAGATCAATCACACGGACTAAAATCCAATGTCAGACACACAGTCCATTTACAAGTCCGTTCTGGGGCTGAACGAAACCGGAGGCACCTAGTACCCCGCATATCCATCGATCTCTAAGTACGTCTGGACAATCACCAACTGTTTCCATCTTCTTGGGTGTACAGCCCAATCAAGATCATCAGTAATCACCCAAACAATGTGAAGACTTCTGGTCTTCGACCACCATCTTCATCTTACACTTATCGTCGTATCAGTTATTCAGAATGGGATAAACCCGGTCTTTCCGAATAACTCGCGTATATTTTAAATAAGTGTTACAAAAACACAACATACGCCTCATTCCAATTCATCAGTCACTAACCGTAAATTAATCCCCAAATATTAACCCCGAAGGCCGAAACCAACATCAGATCAATATCTAGAAAACCATTCTGCTTAGCTAACCGACAGTTAGTTTCTGATTTCACATTCATAAGGAAAGGTTCCCATTAATTTTATCCAAGATAAATTCCTGAATTTATTCTTTAATCTATTTTTGAATATCAATTCAAACTAGTCGGGATTAGCGAACCTTACCGAAGTAATCATTTGTTTTAATTTCCCAATCCCAACCTATTCATCCCATGAAGTAAAACTGGTTATACTTCATATCTAACACCACGGTGTTATCGGTAAATTCAATTACCATTTCACGTTCAAATCTAATTAAAGATTTAACTATCGCCTGGAGCAAAACTGGTGATACCCCATTCTCGATTATTTCAATCTAATTAAAGATTCATTAAAACTCCACTTAGTTTTAATCGTTAACTGGGTTAAAGGATCCGTGTCATTTAAAACACAGTTCACGATAAACCCAAAGTCACATTCCATTGATTATCGGGTTAAAGAACGAGTGTTATTTAAAACACTATTCACGATAAACCCAAAATCAATATCAATTCAATTTCAATTAAATATTAATTAATTGGTACACTTCATTAAATCTAAATAAAAAGATTTAATCTTTTCTCGACTGGGCTCAAGAACAGTGTTTGTGAAGACACCATTCACGACAAACCCAAATCACATTTGATATTCAATACAAGGCTCTGAATAGAAAATATACCGGCTTATATTCAATATCAAATTCCACGACTAACAAATACCGTATTGGAAATAACGATATAAATATATATCTTTCAAATTTCCGTAACAACATCCGTATAATCACGAATTCCAAGATCGAAATATTCCGAAGACAATTTCGATTCAAATCCAGTCCAATGTAATCATTGGAAATTCTGGTTATTTTTAAAACCCTTTTAAAATTCAATTTATTTACTTAAAAATAAATAGAATTATAATTCTAGTTCAAAACTAGTTTACTTCGATAAAAATCTATTTTTATCTTTTCAAATATGGGGTTTTTCATCCCAATTCTTCTCAAATCATTTCTTATGATTTTACACAAATTATTACTACTTTTAATAATTTTATCAAGGCCCGTACGGTCGATTTCCATCAATGGCCATCGAACTGCACTTACAGCGACCTTTTTCAAATTTGATTTGGACATAATTCTAAATCCAACCGTTAGATTTCTAATTTCTAATATTCGTTAGAAAGCTCTTTTCGATACGAACCCAACGGTTCCGGTTTTAGGAGAATCCGACAGTCGGATCTCCCGTAATGTCCGTTTGAAATAAATGGTCGAAATTCACGAACTGCCGCGGCGCGGCGCGTTCTATTCAGGCCATTATATTATATATATAATATATATAATATATATTTTGTCGATTTCTATTTAAAACGAATTATATAAATAGTTTTAAATTCGTTTCAAAAGCAATTTCAACTTCCTTTTCAATTCAAATCAAAATTGAATTCTTCTTTATAAATTCATTTTAAAATTCCTTTCTATTCAATTCAAATTTCAATTCAATTTGAATTCATTTCAATTTGCTTTCAATTCAATTTGAATTCGTTTTCAATTCAATTCATTTCAAAATAGTTTTCAATTCAATTCCTTTCGAAATCGTTTTCAATTCAATTCATTTCGAAATCGTTTTCAATTCAATTCATTTTGAAATCGTTTTCAATTCAATTCATTTCGAAATCGTTTTCAATTCAATTCATTTCAAAATGAATAAAATCGATATAAATATCGTTCACGTCAAAATGGCGTCAATCTAATCAACACGGCTTCATAAATTTCTATTCTCAAATATTTCTTTTTCAAAATAGTTGTTATTATCAAAATATTTCGTTTAACACATGACCAATCTCAATGGATGAGTACTGTCAACACATGAACCTTTATTTTATATTGATAAAGATGTAAAGTTTATTACTAAAATATTTCGTTCAACACATGACCAATCTCAATGGATGAGTACTGTCAACACATGAACCTTTATTTTATATTGATAAAGATGTAAATTTTATTACTAAAATATTTCGTTCAACACATGACCAATCTCAATGGATGAGTATTGTCAACACATGAACCTTTATTTCATATTGATAAAGATGTAAATTTTATTACTAAAATATTTCGTTCAACACATGACCAATCTCAATGGATGAGTACTGTCAACACATGAACCTTTATTTTATATTGATAAAGATGTAAATTTTATTACTAAAATATTTCGTTCAACACATGACCAATCTCAATGGATGAGTACTGTCAACACATGAACCTTTATTTTATATTATTCTTTATTTTCTAAATTGGAATGAGGCCCAATCAATCACCATATAAGGTTAATTATATGGATTTTCAGACATCACACGTATATCATAGCATTGAAAAATATTCAACCATCAACCAAAGTGCACTACACTGCATAAGCATCAAATATAGATATCTAACGCTTATAACAGCCTATCAATCAATCGATCGACATATTTAATCAATCAGGATGAGTGAACTTCAAATTTCATCCCAACACCCGTGTGGGGTTTCAAACAATCAAACACAGATTTTATTTGTGCAGTCGGGCGATGTGTAAAATTTATCGACCCAATCAATGTCCTTCAAATAGGTGTACATAAACAAACCGTCTGGTTTGTAAATGAATATTTATTTATTCACATTCACGTTAAAAATTATATTTTTAACGATAAAATATTTTATTTTAACATATGAATTTCTATTCAGTTCATTTATTCAATAAAATTGATATTTTTATTTTTCTAACATATTTTAGAAAATTTCGGCGGCATAACGGCACGATACTAGAAACGGGACAAGGCCTAGCCTTATCCCCGGTCTAGTGAAGGCCCACGCCATTCACACATCAATCAAATCAATTTCATTTCACCAAACAATTCAATTCAAACCAAATGAACTAACCCTACACATCCAAACAATTTAACAAACAAGTCATCCATGGTCTGTGGATGACGGGTGTCGGGTGCTACTAAGCACCGTCTGCATCCTAGTATATATATATATATATATATATAACTAGAATAAGAAATTTAGAGTGAGAAGTTCTCACAGATAGCTATCCAATCATCTTGACTCTTCTTTTATAGAAATCTTCGCCATCTTCATTGCCCGTAGCCACTACATATATAGAAATCATACATTTTTATATTTTGATGTCTTTGAAATAAAAAATCACATTTTTATTTATTCACCTTCAATTTTAAAATCATATTTTTATAATCACTTCATATATTTAAAAATCGAATTTTTTCTTCGCTATTCAATATATAAAAATCGAATTTTTACTATGCTATTCAATATATAAAAATCGAATTTTTATTATGCTATTCAATATCACGCTATATGGGTAAAAATTATATTATTTTTTTTCATCTATAAAGATTTCACCTTTTCTATAATGTAAAAATTATATTTTTAATTCTCTACCTAAACATAAATTAAAGCTTTTCCTAAAACAAAAATTAAAACTTTTATAAACTGAAACTAACATAAAAACAATAATTAGAAAGACTCGCATTGTTTTAAGGACGGAAGGGGGCTGATGTTGTGCGTTGGAGGTGGAGGAGGGGCGCTGCATGGTGCTCGGCGTCGGAGGTGGAGTCAAATGGCGGGGGAAGCACGCTGGGGGGGGGGGGGGGTTGCGTCGGGTTTTCTGGTGGGTTCTTGGAGAAGTCTGCGTCGCATTGGGGAAGGAGTGGAGAGGAGTGGGAGAAGCGACAGCCGGGGGGGTGTGCCATGTCTGGCGGCGACGGCAACGCCAGGTGGAGAGGCGCGATTGATGGAGGCGGCTAGGGTTAAGGGGGGTAAATCGGGTTTGGCTGTGGGGATATGGGAATAACGGGTTTGGGGGAAAAGAAATGGGAACGAGGGTATATGTTATTTTTTTTATTATTATTATTAATTATTCTCTAAGAGTTGCTTTTAATTTCGACCTCCAAACGAGACCCAACGACTGTCGCTCATAGCACATTACCCCCATTTCGAACACAATGGGATATGCCCCGTAGGCCAATTCAATCGTTACGATCAATTTTCGTTTCATTTAAAATTCAAATCTATATATTCAATTTTAAACGCACATTTCAAATTACCGGGGTCACAAACTAACTCGAAAAATTCCCGAAAAATATTTTCTAGCTTCGTATTGACGATACGGTCCTAACAAAACTTGTTTCGTCGAATTCTGAGACCGTTAGAAAAATGGCCATTTTCCAGTCGATTAAAATCAACTGAAACTGGTCAAACGCGTTTTCCTTTGCCACGCTCACCTATTGATTTGAAAAATTATGAAATTTGGAATCTAGCAATAACTTGACATCACGGACTCAACAAAACTGGTTTCGTCGAAATCCGAGGTTATTTGCAAAATGTCTATTTTTAAGGGCCTGAATTCCATAGCGACTATTCAGAATTTTCAACTGGACATATCTTTTGATTCCTGCTATGAAATTTTGATTTTTCGGATTCGCTGGAAAGATATTATCAATTAGATCCTAATGTTTTTGGTTTCACTAATATCCGGATTGTTTTGCACCCGGTACATTCATTTGAAGTTTGAAATCGAATTATCGAGCTACCGCGCCATTTTCAATTCTATTTATAATTATATATAATTATTTATTTTCTAATGACGACGTATATAATATATACGTTCTAATTCCATTCAAAATAAATTTCTCGTCGATATTTTTTAAAATAATTCATTTTAAATATTCAAAATTCGCTATAATCGCCAAAATAAAAAATTTAAACTGGCCCAGATTTTCGGGTTGTTACAATATAAGAGTTGAAATATTCATTAATTAGCTAATGAAATGATTTGTACCTATGTATGTAACCTTAGAGTGAATGGTGTTTTTAAACCAAATAGAAATCAAATATGAAGTTGAATAGAAAGTGATAAATGATAAGAAATATATATATGTACATGCATATTCATTGAACAGGTTATAGCAAAGGGGCTAGAGAAGAGGAATAAAATTTTGTGCCCGACAAATAGGTACACATTTACTGTTTTGTTTGGGTGATGATTTTATGAGCCTGTTAGCTAGCCGCTTGGCTTTTTCTTTTTCTTTTTGAGATTAGAAGGACCGGGAAAGCTATTTGCTATTTCCCGATGCTCCCGGTGCAGGGGAGGTTATGGAGAAATTTTCCAAAATTTTAAGGCGTTAGTGAAATATTTGAAGTGAAAACGATATTGAAATTGCTGAATGAACTATATTTATATAACTATATAAATATAAATAAAATTAAAACGAAACGAAGCCGTGCAGTTCGTATTTTGAAACCGTGATTTCAAACAACTAGTACGGGGAATCCGACCATTGGATTTTCCCGAAACCTCAACCGTCGGGTTCGCCTTGGAAATATCTTCCCAACGGCACCAACCTTGCAAAAATCCAACGGTTGGATTGTCTAGAATGTTTAATTCAAATCTGAAGAAAAACAGCGCCAGATGCAATTATATTTATATATATATATATATATAAATAATTATATATATTTAATCGAATAACGACGCTGCAGTTCGTATTTTGAAATCGAAACTTCAAACGATTGTACCGGGAGATCCGACCGTCGGATTTTCCCGAAACTGGAACCGTTGGATTCGTTTTGAAAAGACCTTTCTAATGATGTAAATTTTGTGAAGATCCAACGGTTAGATTTTCAGATATGTGTAAATCAAATCTGAAGAAAAACAGCGCCACGGCCGCTTTATGGCCCGAAGCGTCGTTTTGAATAAATTAGCTATTTTAAAATAAATAAAAATAGCGATAAATAGTTATAAAATATCATAAGCGATATGGAATGGAAGTAAGCTAAATTTGCTTGATTTATGTGGCTTTTGATTGTTGAATGTGTTTGGTGTGAAAATTACATTAAAGAACACAATTGGTGTTGTCAAATAATTTAACCATTGAAATAAATTGATTTGAAATTCTAAATATACGTGAATTATTTGAAAAGGCCGAGTTAATTCTCATTTCAAATAATTGACCGACGATTGAAATTCGAAGATGAAGACGACGGTCGAAGACCGGAGATCTTCACCTCATTTGGATGGTAATCGAGGTCCTGATTGGGAGGCATCCCGAAATATGGATAATGAGTGGTGATCGTTCAGACGTACGTGGTGATCGATGGGTTTGCGAGGTATTTAGTGCCTCCGGTTTCGTTCAGACCCAGAACGGACTTGTAAATGGACTGTGTGTCTGACATTGGATTTTATTCTATGTCGATTGATCTCTATTAAATATACATCTGTTTGGCGGCGGAGAATTTATTCTTTTGCTTAACGCCCTTCTCTGAGACGCACGAGCTCAGAGGTTGTATATCGATGGACTTCAGTCGCATGGCATGAATTGCCTAAGATGCAGTGATCAGGGCTTCTGTTGAAAAGCAAAGTCTTGTGGTGATGATCAAAGCACCTCCTATGTGGCGTAGCTTTGTGTATAACGTGAATTCGCGAGCCTCACACCCCGGTATGAACCTAAAATCGGAGAGGACATCAGGGAGGGCCTACGTTTCTTTCTAGCTAGGGTGGTGTTAGTGACCTACTAGCCCTGACATTTATATACTTTTCACCTATGTGGTTGTTGCTGTTGCGAGGCGCCTCGGTTTGATCGGACGATCCGGGTCCGATGGAGTCATTCGTTGGCTCGTCTACACCCCAAAGGGTGGGGAAATGCAGGTTCAGGAATTTTAATCCACATCGGTGGACCGGCCCTGACGATCCAAGGGCCCACCTGAGTCTGGGTCCTGAGGCTCGGGCTAGACAGTCTCGAATTCGGTAAGGACTATCTTTTGCCTTGGTTCATGACGGAAATCCAATTTCCAAATACGTGACTGTGCGGTTTTGATTGTACACCTATATATGGCGACATAGTGGTATGGGGCATTAATGCCGTCTATGATTGATAGTTATGATTTGAAATTGTTGCCAAAACATATAAACACTAGCAATAATATCAAATGCCTTTGTTTTATTCGTATCAAGCATATTTTGGCCGTTATAAGGTAAAAACTCTATCCTCCGATTTGCGTTGCATTGTGTGATGGGAACTGAGTCTTATAACGGCTTCATTTTTACAAAAAGCATAGCGATGTTTAAAAGAAAGATTTGTTTTAAAGCACTGGCAATCCAATGGAGTAAACCCGTTCCACGAAAGTGGCGTGGTCCGGTGATTAGCCATATTATATACGTGTTGAATGGATTTCTCATACCAGTCCCATGACTGACTCGTAGTTTGTTTCACTCTCAAACTCGGGTGCCCCTTTTTCTACACGGGCAGCCTTGTATTCAGGTTTAGCTGGTTCTTTCTGGATAGCTGGAGCTGAAGATGGATTCTAGCATTTATCTCTTTTTATGCTGTTCAGCTCCTATTATACATATTTTGTTTATTTCCGCTGTAGACATTTATGTATAGCTGAACTGTATTTGTTCTAAGTAAGATCCTGTATACTGTGTTACTCTGATGATTACTTTTATCCAGTATATTCTATTGTTCATTATCTGGTGTATTTATTTAATTTTGTTCTGCTATTATCTGTTTCTGTGTTATATTCCAAAGATAACCCTTGTTTCCGTGAGAACGGGATTTCGGGTCGTCTCAGATTTGGAGTTATGTCCAAATCAAATTCAAAAAAGGTTGTTGTAAGTGCAGTTCGATGGCCGTTGATGGAAATCGACTGTACGAGCCTTGATAAATTTATTTAAAATATTAATAATTTGTGTAAAATCATAATATGTGAATTGGAAAGAATTGGGATGAAAATTCCACATTTGAAAAGATGAAAATAGATTTTTATCGAAATGAACTAGTTTTGTACTAGAATTAAAATCAATTTATTTTTGAAATAAATAGATTGAATTTGAATTGGTTTTGAAAATAACCAGAATTTCAAATCTATAAAGTGGAAGTGGATCTGAATCGAAATTGTCTTTGGAATATTTCGATATTGGATTTTGTGACTATACAGATATTGTTAAGGGAATTTGAAAGATATATTTTATATCGTTATTTCCAATATGATATTTGTTGGTTTCGGAATTTGATATTTAATATAAGCCGGTATATTTTCTATTCGCAGCCTTGTATTTAATATCAAATGTGATTTGGGTTTATCATGAATCGTGTTTTAGATGACATTGGTTTTTTAACCTAGTTAGAGGAAGGATGTTGACTTTTGAAAAGATTGAAACTAAGTGGAGTTTTAATGAATCTTTAATTAGATTGAAATGTGAATTGATAATTTCAATTATCAAATCTGAAAGGTGATCGAGAGTGGAGTACCACCAGTTTTGCTCCAAACCGATAGTTAAAACTTTAATTTGATTTGAACGTGAAATGGTAATTAACTTTACTGATAACACCGTTGTGTTAGATATGGAGTATTACTAGTTTTGCTCCATGGGATAAATAGTTTGAGATTGGGAAATAAAATAAAGAACTACTTCGGTGTGGTTCGCTAATCCCGACTAGGTTGAAATGACATCCGAAGGAAGATTAAAGAATAAATTTAGAAGAATTTATCTTGGATAAAATTAATGGGAACATTTCCCTAAGAATGTGATTTTGTGAATAAAAGAATATTCTGAATTGGAATGAGGCGTTCGTCGTGTTTGTGTAACATTTGTTTATTATATGCGTGGGTTATTCAGAAAGGCCGGGTTATACCCATTCTGAATAACCGATTCGACGAGATGTCGAAGACGAAGACGGTGGTTGAAGACCGGAAGTCTTCACATCGTTTGGGTGATTACTGATGATCTTGATTGGGCTGTACACCCAAAATGAGGGAAACAGTTGGTGATCGTCCAGACGTACTTGGAGATCAATGGATATGCGAGGAAAGTGCCTCCGGTTTCGTTCAGTCCCAGAACGAACTTGTAAATGGATTGTGTGTCTGACATTGGATTTTATTCTGTGTTGATTGATCTCTATTAAATATACTTTTGTTTGGCGGCAGAGAATTTATTCTCTTGCTTAACGCCCTTCTATGAGACGTACGAGCTCAGAGGTTGTATATTGGTGGACATCGGTCGCATGGAGTGAAATGCCAGTGTGGCACGCGTAATTGGAAACTGATTAAGGCTTCTGTTGCAAAGCAAAGTCTTGTGGTTGATGATCAAAGCACGACCTGTGTGGCGTAGCTTTGTGTATAACGTGAATTCGCGAGCCTCACACCTCGGTATGTGTCAAAAACGGGATACGGACCCAAGGAGTGCACGACGTTTCTTTCTAGCTAGGGCGGTGTCAGTGACCTACCATCCCTGACATTTATAAACTTTTCACCTCTGTGGTTGTTGAATACGAGGCGCCTCGGATATAGTTCTGTAAGGATTGGGAAACGTGTGTTCAGGAATAACTAATCCTCAAAAGTAAGAGAGGATCGGCCTTGGAGGTTCCAAAGGATCAGAGTGGGGTCCTGAGGCATTGCTTGAGTGTCTCGAATGCGGAGAGGAGATTGCCCCTTGCCTCGACTCATGACGGAAATCCAATTTCCAATACTTGATATTGCGGTTTTAATTATAGAACTAGTATGACGACATGGTAGATGGTACCCATGCCGCCTATGATTGATATTTATGATTTAAATTGTTTTGACACTACACACTTATAATAGTATCAAATGATTTGTTTTAAACGTACCAAGCATGTTTTGCTATTATAAGGGAAAACCCTATCCTCCGTCTTGCGTTGCATTGTGTGATGGGGCCTGGGTCTTATAATAGCTTCATTTTTCCAAAAAGCATTGCGCTGTTTTGTTATACGCACTAGTATTCTTGGGTGGAAACCCGTTCCGTGTTATACGGCGTGGTCCCTTGAATTACTCTTTTTTAAAGTAAAGTTTTAAATAACTGTTTTAGTTCTCACAGCAGTCACATGACTGACCTGGAGTATATTGTTTTAACCTAAACTCTGGGAGCCCCTATTTTCCACGCGGGCAGCTAGTAGTTTTGGCTTTGCAGATTTATATTCACAGGATCCAGATTTACATCTGGAAAGATGCTCGGAAAGCTCTGTATCCGTGTATCACCTTCAATTGTGTTTTGTATATTTTTCTGTTGTTATGTAATTTATTGTAATCTCTGATATTTATCGAATGTAATTTATTCATTTATACTCTGTATATTCCTGTATCTGATGGAATTGTTGTAATAACAACGAAATGTTCTTCTGTCTGCGTCCTTTTGTGTGTTGTTCTCAAAGTATCCGCTCTTTCCTTCACGGGGAAGTTACGGGTCCTTACATTAGGATATAGATTTAGGTTGCTTATATAGAAGTTTGATTAATTTAGAGTTGTCGGATCAACCTAGAAGCAAACAAGACCATCCAGACAAGATAGAACAGCCAAATCAGACCTAATGACTCGGCGGGGAGTTAGAAGTCGTCATCTTTCATAGTTGCCCGGGGGGAGGGGGGTAGGTCGACCCCAAGGTCAACCCCGAGGTCGACACCAAGGTCGACCTGTATAGGGGAGGTCGACACTAGGGTCAACCCCCTGGTTGACCTGACCCCTTGGCGGGAAAATTCCCGCCCAGCCTGCTTCTTCTTCTAATTTCGAAATTTGAATCTGAACTGAGCTGTTTTGAATTTTTTTTATTAAACTTCTAAAGGCCATAACTCCTTCATATAAAATCTGATTTACGCAAACTCGGACTCTATCTCAAGAAGGATTCCGAGACGAACGCAATGGCGTAATCCGTTTCCCTCAATTCTCACATATAAAATTAATTATTCTTTAATTCGTAACCTTAGTGTTTAAAGAAAATACGGGGTATTACAACAACTGTGCACACTTGAACTCAATTTCTCTGCTTAATTTTGTGCATGCATATGCCACTGACACGAACATGATTCTTTTGTGATTTGTTATGTCCAGTTTACTTGCAGTGTTTATCTTGATGTGTTCTATGTCATTTGCTGCGTACACCACCTATGCTGATGCTGATCATACATGTTCATGTGTAAATGCTCCATGTTAACTTCTCCTCTTGATTGTCTTTCATGCTGCCATGTTTGAATTTTTAGTTGTTTTGTCTTGATGCATGTATATGTTGTAGACCTTGCACATTTGTCCATATGAAAATCACTCGTGTATGCTGTATGTATGAAACATGACTGAACCACCATTGTTGTGTTGATATCATGTAGTTGCTGTGTGTAACAACCCGTATTTTCAATAACCTGTAATAATGTAAATCGAGGCAGAATTTAATTCAAAAATCTGAATCAAGGGAAACGGGCTGTGCCATTGCGTTCGTCTCGGAAAAATACGCGAAATAGAGTCCGAGTTTTTGAAAATCGGAGTCCGTATGACCCAGTTAAGGCCCATTGAAGTTTTCAGAAGTTTCCATATTAAAAACAGATTTAAATTTTAAGTTTAAAACAAGGGTTAGGGCACAACTGGCGTCAGGCGGGAAAATTCCCGCCAAGACCCCCAAGTCGACAGGCATGTCGACAGGGGTCTAAGGGTGTCGACTGCCCTGTCGACAGCCCTGTCGACACGGGGTGGCCGGGCAGTTTTGCCTGGTGCACCATTTCTGATCTGGGCTTGGTTGTGTGGCTTGGTTCTAGAGAATTCCAAAATCTGATGGACCTTATTCAACTAGGGTTTAATCCTATGGTCTAAATCACTAGCCTAATCTATAAATAAGACCCTAACCTACCCTAAATCATTCATTATTCATTCTAGCAACTAAACTATGGCAAAATCAAACCTCTCATGGCCTCCACTCTCTTCATACAATTCCTAAATTAATTCCTAAGTGATTTTCCACGCATACAAGTATATTTAGGCTTGTATGATCCTCTTTAGCTTGCATTAAAGGCTTGTTTCTCTATTGGCATCATAAAGGAGGAGTCTTGATCAAGTTTGCTTGCATTTTTGGGGTTTAATTAGTTGCATAAGGGGTTTCTTACATTTGCTATATTCATTTGAGTCCGCATAAGCATTGTAAGCCCTCTTACCTTCATTTTAGAAACTCTAAAGTTAATATGTGATGAAAGTTGGGATTTATGCATGTTTAACAAGTTATGCATGCTTATGCGAGTTCACTATGACATGTTATACATGTTTGATAAGTTATGCATGCTTATGCGAGTTCACTATGCCATGTTATACATGTTTGATAAGTTATGCATGCTTATGCGAGTTCACTATGCAATGTTATACATGTTTGATAAGTTATGCATGTTTATGCAAGTTCACTAAGCCATGATTTGCAAGTTTATTGAGTTATGCATGTTTATGCAAGTTCACTATGCCATGATTTGCAAGTTTATTGAGTTATGCATGTTTATGCAAGTTCACTATGCCATGATTTGCAAGTTTATTGAGTTATGCATGTTTATGCAAGTTCACTAAGCCATGATTTGCAAGTTTATTGAGTTATGCATGTTTATGCAAGTTCACTATGCCATGATTTGCAAGTTTATTGAGTTATGCATGTTTATGCAGGTTCACTATGCCATGTTATGCATGTTTAATAAGTTATGCATGCTTATGCAAGTTCACAATGACATGTTATGCATGTTTGACAAGTTATGCATGTTTATGCAAGTTCCCTATGCCATGTTAGGCAAGTTTAACATGTTATGCATGTTTATGGTAATATGCAAGTTCACTATGCTAAGTTATGCAAGTCTAACGTGTTATGCATGTTTGTTGTGATATGCAAGTTCATCATGTATGTTATGCCAAGTTCCCCCTTCCTATCTTTATGCGTTATTACGAATATGTAAGCGATAGAATGACGTTGGGGGGTTTGGCTAAACTTAAAATACATGAAAATATAAGATTGGGAATTTACCTATTAAGTTAGGTCTACCCCTTGGGAATTTACCTATTAAGTTAGGTCTACCCAAGTATTTGTTGACTTGTAATTATGTTTTAAAAATAAAGTGGACATGACACTTAGAAAACATAAGTGTGGCCAACTCGAGGTTGGGTTGAGTTTGTAGCGTAATTCTACCCGGAACCTACCGGCATAACTAGTGGCTACAAACAATAGGACCCAATGTGAGAAGTTGGTCATGTGGTGCCAAGACCCGAGGTTAGACCAAGTTGTGGTGTAAATCTACCCGGAACCCACCGACTTAACTAGGTAACCACAACAAAGTCTAATGTGAGAGGTTAAGGTGCATTAAATTAATTAATGCCTCATGATTAGGGTTAAGTCAGGGTCCACTAATACTTAACCAATTTGGGGATTCGAGGGATTGAAATGGGGTTAAGTTGTGAACTGTCGGTTACACTTAACCAATTTAATCCATTTGGGGATTCGAGGGATTGAAATGGGGTTAAGTTGTGAACTGTCGGTTACACTTAACCAATTTAATCCATGATTAGTGAAGGGTTAAATCACACTTAACCCTCTTAGGAAACCCTAGCAACGTGGTCTGTTCTAGCAGTAATCCCAGTTTGGTATCATTCACAACCCTAGAGGCTAGGCTAGGGCGGGGGCACGATTACTGGACTGATGTAAGCGACCAAAGCGATGGCTGAGTGGTACAGCGGTGCGGGTCCAGGCGGGCTACGGACGTGCACGTAGTCCGGTATTGGACAAACTCGAGGCACGGGTACCAGTAGGTTTAGACTGTGCATTATTGCTTCAGTGTCTGGGGTTGACACCGGAGGGCTTGATACACCCGAAGGTGGACCCATCACAGTCTGACTACATCCGTATGTGGGCCGTATGGACACCAACACTTGACGTGTTAGGCTTATAGGGAGCCGATCGACTAGACCGTTTGGTTGGACCTTATATTAAGGTCACTTCATGTTATTGGGTCAAAGCTTGGGCCAAGGGATCAATACCTGTTATGTTGGTTTGCTAGTACACCGTGGTGCAAAACTTAACCTTGTTTATGCGATGACACCTCTATCTATCTTGTAGTTAATTTATCATGCCAGTATGTTGTTATCTATGATCATCTCAGTTTCCATCATGCTGTTAACTTTATTAGTTTATAGACTGATCGTAGCAGGGCTTACCAGTCTTTATGACTGACCCGTTTTCTTTTCGCTTCTTTTCTTCCGCTCCCCCCACCCCCCCCAGGTTCTCAGGGTGGGAACATTGGTTCTTAGCTTGGATCGCTTAGCTTGCTTGCTGGATTAGCTCATGTACATTTGGATATTGAGCCCGCTATTGTTTATCACTCTTATTTGGGGATAGTACTTATATATTTCAGTTTATCAGATGATGTTTTTATCTAGACTTGTAATTTTGGGAAATTGACATTTTGATGTACCAGACTTGTGTTTTGAAATGGTTTAAAAATCTTCCGCTGTTTTATCTACTTACTCTGTTTATTTACATATATATATGTCATGTCCTGCCTTGTTATATCATTATGCATGTTTACCTTGTTTTAAAACGCCCCACCAAAGTCAAAGTTGCTTGCAAGAGCCACCCTGGCGGAGGTGGGATGTTACATTTGGTATCAGAGCATATGGTTTACGAGAAGGGATAAAAAGGTTTTTAAAACTTTTGAAAAACTATTTTCAAAACCAAGTATAAAGTATTTTCCAAATAAAAGTCTAGTTATTTTTAAAGGCTATTCCCCAAAAGCCATTACCACTATCCTTTGACCCCTCGTTTGAACTCTTTTCTTTTCGTTTTCAGCATGTCTGATAATCTCATCTTGCCCGAAGGAGTAACAATACCCGATTGGTTTCGTCGGTACTTGGAAGTCATGGCACCGGTCCCGGGTGTCTCTAATGTTGTCTTTCCAGTCAAGGCCGCTGTTCCTCCTCCTCCTTCCGTAGCTGATGTTCCTCTTCTCCCTCAGCCTCCACAAGCGGATTTTGCGGAAACTTGTAAGAACTTTAAGATGATGGGTGGCAAGAATTTTAGTGGAACAGAGACTTTTGTAGAGGCAAGGAATTGGTTGAAAGAGACCGAAGATCTTTTAGCCACATTTGATATAGGTGACCGCAGGAAGGTTTTATTAGCAGTATGGTTGCTAAAGGAAGAAGCTGCATGTTGGTGGGTAGTCACCACCGCTACTAGGCCAATTGAGACTTGGGATGACTTTAGAGGAAGGTTTGGACTGAGGTTCTTATCACTGAAGCAAGGGGACATGACTATTAGGGAATACATAGATAAGTTTAATTAATTGGCTCGGGTCGATTTAGACTTGGTTAGTACAGCTCAGAAGAAGGCCCTACACTTTGCTCTAGGATTAAACGAGCCATTACATGGTTTGGCCATGTCTCATATACCCTTGGGGGCGACTTTCGAGAATTTGGTGAATATGGCCCTACTTCAAGAAGAAGATAACAATAACAAGAAAGAGGTCAAGGCGAATGAGTCTCAAGGCAAGAGGGTAAATTCCGGGAAACGAGGCAAGAATAACAACAACCGCAAGGACAAGCCAAGAGAGAATTGGAAATGCAACTTCTGTGGTAAAGTTGGACATATATCCAGGGAATGTAGGAAGAAGAAGAGAAAGCGGGGCAAATGCTTTCATTGTGGTGAGTTTGGACATCTCAGCAAGGATTGCCCGAGGAAACAAGGGCAAGGTCAGACTCAGTGTGCAGGACTATCTGGAGGGCGAGTTCATCCCCTCAACACCGTTCTTCCAGCTCATGATAGAGGTAGTGTTCCGTTGAAAGTCTTGTTTACATTTTCTGATTTTCCCTGTTCGTACTTTGTTTGATTCTGGCACATCGCATAGTTTTATTTCATCTGATCTAGTTGAAAGTTTGCACCTAAGTACTAGTCTAGTTGATGATCCCGTATGTGTTTCAAATCCAATTGGGGGTTCTGGCCGTTTGTCTGTGGTCTGAGTGGATTTGAAAATTTCTATCTTGAGTATAGAATTCTAGTGGGATGTTTATATTCTCGGTTTCAGGGGATATGGGTTGGTTTTGAGCATGGAATGGTTGTCCTGTTTTGGAGCCATTCTTGGTTTTTGTATATAGGGTTGTGAGGCTCATGACTCTCCTCGGTAATACCCTAGAAATTTCTAGCAACCCTATGGGTCCCGTCATGTTATGTTATCTTGAATCCCTCAACTCGTCTATAGATAGTTTGCAATCTGTGAGGGTGGTCCGAGAATATCCTGATATCTTGGGGGAAGTAAAGGGGTTACCCCTAGACGTGGGATAGATTTCCGCATTATCTGGTTGGTAATACCAAGCCAGTTTCGTGGTCGGTTAGGCACATGACCTCACGAGATGAGAGTTAAGAAAGCAAGTCAAGGAGTCGCTTGAGAAGAACTTCCTGAGACGAAGCATTTTCGAGTAGGGTGCTCCAGTAGTATTCGTTACTAATGTGGACAGTTTGCTTCGCTTATGTGTTGATTTTCGTGAGAAGAATAGACAACCGTTACCATGGATCGATGATTTGTTTGATCAGCTTGTAAGAGCATCTGTTTTCTTTTGATCTAGCTACCGGATTCCATCAGCTTTGGATGGATGAGGATGGAATTGACAAGACTGCGTTTAGGACTCTAGATGGATTTTTAGAATGGCTAGTCACGCTATTTGGTTTGACTAATGCACCCGCATATTACGTGAACTTGATGGGTAGGGTGTTTAGGGAGTCCTTGAACAAGTTTGCCGTGGTCGTCGTAGACGATATTTTGATCTCCTTAAAAGAACGAGGAAGAGCATGCTAAGACATCTCAAGGAGGTGATGGATACGCTTAGAGCCACCAGTTGAAGGTCAAGTTCTCCAAATGTCACCTTGGAGGAAAGAAGTTGGATTTCTTGGGCACATAGTTCCTAAGTAAGGCTTAGCGGTGGATTCCGCTAAAGTGGTTGTGGTTTAAGACCGGAAAGCTTTGAGGAGGGCAATTGAAGTAAGAAGCTTTCTCTGTTTGGCTAGTTAGTTAGCATTCCCTGAGCTTAGACTTTCTCTTCTGGATCAAGAAGGGGGTTTCACAGGAAGAAGACCCGCAATTAGTCAAGAACATGGACCAGTTGATTCGAGGCGAGATGTTAAGTCACCTCGCTAGATATATTATAGATGACAAGGGATGACTAAGGCGCGATGAGAGATTATGTGTTCCTCGAGTGGAAGACTTGGTAAAGAAGGTTCTTGAAGATGCGCATCACTCGAGGAGGTGGCCGAGCTGGTCTCAGGATGCATGTTGTGCCACCAGGTTAAGGCCAAGTCATAGAAGCCCGGCGGGCCATTACCTCCATTGGAGGTTCCGCAAAGGAAGTATGAAAACATCTCGATAGATTATGTGGATGGACTACCTAGATCAAAGAAAGGAAATACGGGTATGTGGGTCAAAATAGGTAGACTCACGAAGAGTGCTCATTTCAGTCCGGTGAAGAGCGAGAGGACTGCATCATGGTTAGCAACGGTTTACCCTCAAGAAGTTGGCCAGTTTTGAAATAGCCTACAGGAAGCCATGGGTAGGCAACTGAATCTAGGTATGGCCTATCACTCATAGGCGGATGGTTCATTTCGATTAAGCATGAGTTATAGAAAATCACGTTTATAAGGGCAATTGGCAACTTGGATTGGTATTTTCAAGAAAAGTTCTGCTGCGTGGAATACTTTATAGTAAGTAGACGAGATCCAGGATTCACTAGTGAATTTTAGAGAGCTTGCATGAAATCATGAGGTTACAGTTATGTTTAAGCCAAGTATACAGAAAGAAGAATAAGTGGAAAAGGAAGACGAGAGGCGATAATGAAATGAGTTCCAACTCGAATTTGGGAAATAGGAGTTAGGAAGCTAAGAAATCATGAAGTAAAAGACGGTCAAAGCACAGTGGAGTTAAGCTCAAGGAAACATGACTAAGAAGAGTGAAGACTAGACACGCGCATCATATCTCTTTTTAAAGAGTGCATCCTTGATCCTTGTTTTCCTGTGGAGCTTGCTTGCAAGTTATCTTTTGTATATATCCTCTCGGTCCCATTCTCGATCTTATTTCTGCTGTAAACTCCATAAGGGGGTTATGACTCATCGGTTAGTACTATATGTCAGAGTTTGAATGGATTTCTTGTAATCCAAAAAGGAGTTTATCTTGCTTATCTTCTAAGATTTCTTTTTAGCATATCTCTCTGTCCATGTTTATCTAGTTTATCGTGTTTATCTTGTCATGAGAACCTTAGGTAGAAACCCTTTGGATGAAACATGTATTTGAAACATGTTATGCTTGATGTTTGCAAGTGGTTGCAAGTGTTTGCAAGTGGTTACTCGTGGATGCATTATACACATTAGGCACTAGATCGGCTCACACACTCTTCATGTTGCATATGCATGAGTGTTTATACTTATTCATGATTGCAACTTGTTGTGCCACCACATGGATGTTGCATATGGATGAATGTTATGTGCACTCATATAGATACTATGAATTATGTTAGAAATTTGCATACATATGGATTCATTTCACTGACATACATATGCATTAAGGAGGTTTACTGTATCAGTAACTGCCTGATTTTTGCATTAGGTAAGTACATATACACACACTTTTGCATATGTTCATACCACATTTTAGAATCCTTTAAGGACAGTGATTGCTCGTGGATTATGTTTGAGTAGATGGATGTTGGATGGTAGGATATGTTCTTCCTAACTTGAAGATTTCGGGGACGAAATCCTTTAAGGAGGGGAGAATGTAACAACCCGTATTTTCAATAACCTGTAATAATGTAAATCGAGGCAGAATTTAATTCAAAAATCTGAATCAAGGGAAACGGGCTGTGCCATTGCGTTCTTCTCGGAAAAATACGCGAAATAGAGTCCGAGTTTTTGAAAATCGGAGTCCGTATGACCCAGTTAAGGCCCATTGAAGTTTTCAGAAGTTTCCATATTAAAAACAGATTTAAATTTTAAATTTAAAACAAGGGTTAGGGCACAACTGGCGTCAGGCGGGAAAATTCCCGCCAAGACCCCCAAGTCGACAGGCATGTCGACAGGGGTCTAAGGGTGTCGACTGCCCTGTCGACAGCCCTGTCGACACGGGGTGGCCGGGCAGTTTTGCCTGGCGCACCATTTCTGATCTGGGCTTGGTTGTGTGGCTTGGTTCTAGAGAATTCCAAAATCTGATGGACCTAATTCAACTAGGGTTTAATCTTATGGTCTAAATCACTAGCCTAATCTATAAATAAGACCCTAACCTACCCTAAATCATTCATTATTCATTCTAGCAACTAAACTATGGCAAAATCAAACCTCTCATGGCCTCCACTCTCTTCATACAATTCCTAAATTAATTCCTAAGTGATTTTCCATGCATACAAGTATATTTAGGCTTGTATGATCCTCTTTAGCTTGCATTAAAGGCTTGTTTCTCTATTGGCATCATAAAGGAGGAGTCTTGATCAAGTTTGCTTGCATTTTTGGGGTTTAATTAGTTGCATAAGGGGTTTCTTACATTTGCTATATTCATTTGAGTCCGCATAAGCATTGTAAGCCCTCTTACCTTCATTTTAGAAACTCTGAAGTTAATATGTGATGAAAGTTGGGGTTTATGCATGTTTAACAAGTTATGCATGCTTATGCGAGTTCACTATGCCATGTTATACATGTTTGATAAGTTATGCATGCTTATGCGAGTTCACTATGCCATGTTATACATGTTTGATAAGTTATGCATGCTTATGCGAGTTCACTATGCCATGTTATACATGTATGATAAGTTATGCATGTTTATGCAAGTCCACTAAGCCATGATTTGCAAGTTTATTGAGTTATGCATGTTTATGCAAGTTCACTATGCCATGATTTGCAAGTTTATTGAGTTATGCATGTTTATGCAAGTTCACTATGCCATGATTTGCAAGTTTATTGAGTTATGCATGTTTATGCAAGTTCACTAAGCCTTGATTTGCAAGTTTATTGAGTTATGCATGTTTATGCAAGTTCACTATGCCATGATTTGCAAGTTTATTGAGTTATGCATGTTTATGCAGGTTCACTATGCCATGTTAAGCATGTTTAATAAGTTATGCATGCTTATGCAAGTTCACAATGACATGTTATGCATGCTTGACAAGTTATGCATGTTTATGCAAGTTCCCTACGCTATGTTAGGCAAGTTTAACATGTTATGCATGTTTATGGTAATATGCAAGTTCACTATGCTAAGTTATGCAAGTCTAACGTGTTATGCATGTTTGTTGTGATATGCAAGTTCATCATGTATGTTATGCCAAGTTCCCTCTTCCTATCCTTTATGCGTTATTACGAATATGTAAGCGATAGAATGACGTTGGGGGGGTTTGGGTAAACTTAAAATACATGAAAATATAAGATTGGGAATTTACCTATTAAGTTAGGTCTACCCCTTGGGAATTTACCTATTAAGTTAGGTCTACCCAAGTATTTGTTGACTTGTAATTATGTTTTAAAAATAAAGTGGACATGACACTTAGAAAACATAAGTGTGGCCAACTCGAGGTTGGGTTGAGTTTGTAGCGTAATTCTACCCGGAACCTACCGGCATAACTAGTGGCTACAAACAATAGGACCCAATGTGAGAAGTTGGTCATGTGGTGCCAAGACCCGAGGTTAGACCAAGTTGTGGTGTAAATCTACCCGGAACCCACCGGCTTAACTAGGTAACCACAACAAAGTCTAAGGTGAGAGGTTAAGGTGCATTAAATTAATTAATGCCTCATGATTAGGGTTAAGTCAGGGTCCACTAATACTTAACCAATTTGGGGATTCGAGGGATTGAAATGGGGTTAAGTTGTGAACTGTCGGTTACACTTAACCAATTTAATCCATTTGGGGATTCGAGGGATTGAAATGGGGTTAAGTTGTGAACTGTCGGTTACACTTAACCAATTTAATCCATGATTAGTGAAGGGTTAAATCGCACTTAACCCTCTTAGGAAACCCTAGCAACGTGGTCTGTTCTAGCAGTAATCCCAGTTTGGTATCATTCACAACCCTAGAGGCTAGGCTAGGGCGGGGGCACGATTACTGGACTGATGTAAGCGACCAAAGCGATGGCTGAGTGGTACAGCGGTGCGGGTCCAGGCGGGCTACGGACGTGCACGTAGTCCGGTATTGGACAAACTCGAGGCACGGGTACCAGTAGGTTTAGACTGTGCATTATTGCTTCAGTGTCTGGGGTTGACACCGGAGGGCTTGATACACCCGAAGGTGGACCCAGCACAGTCTGACTACATCCATATGTGGGCCGTATGGACACCAACACTTGACGTGTTAGGCTTATAGGGAGCCGATCGACTAGACCGTTTGGTTGGACCTTATATTAAGGTCACTTCATGTTATTGGGCCAAAGCTTGGGCCAAGGGATCAATACCTGTTATGTTGGTTTGCTAGTACACCGTGGTGCAAAACTTAACCTTGTTTATGCGATGACACCTCTATCTATCTTGTAGTTAATTTATCATGCCAGTATGTTGTTATCTATGATCATCTCAGTTTCCATCATGCTTTTAACTTTATTAGTTTATAGACTGATCGTAGCAGGGCTTACCAGTCTTTATGACTGACCCGTTTTCTTTTCGCTTCTTTTCTTCCGTTCCCCCCCCCCCAGGTTCTCAGGGTGGGAACATTGGTGCTTAGCTTGGATCGCTTAGCTTGCTTGCTGGATTAGCTCATGTACATTTGGATATTGAGCCCGCTGTGGTTTATCACTCTTATTTGGGGATAGTACTTATGTATTTCAGTTTATCAGATGATGTTTTTATCTAGACTTGTAATTTTGGGAAATTGACATTTTGATGTACCAGACTTGTGTTTTGAAATGGTTTAAAAATCTTCCGCTGTTTTATCTACTTACTCTATTTATTTACATATATATATGTCATGTCCTGCCTTGTTATATCATTATGCATGTTTACCTTGTTTTAAAACGCCCCACCAAAGTCGGAGTTGCTTGCAAGAGCCACCCTGATGGAGGTGGGATGTTACACTGTGTATGTGATTCCTTTGTGGCTGCCATATATGTGCTGCCTCCTTGCTCCATGTTACTTTGTTTTCACCATGTACTCACTTGTATTTGCTGTTGTGCTCCTCTGCCATCATACATTGTGCCATGTTGAACTTGAGTACTTGATCACACATGTGGTTCACTTTACTTTACATTTGCATACATGTTGCCATATGAGCTAAGTTGATTAGAACCTGAACATGCAATGCGTGGCTATTACACTTGAACCTATCTCTGGCCATAATTCACTTCTGGAATCAATTTAAAAACTGTTTGACTATGCCATTCCTGATTGTGCACACTGTGTTGATATTGCACCATGCAGACATGTTGACCATAACACCATCCATGTTTTTCTCCTTGCATACACACACACATATGCGTGTGTGTGTATATATATATATGTGTATACCTGTGGCAATTTGAATGAATATTTATATCAGTAGACCACCACAATGTGTTGTGTTTGTTCAGAATCAGCTGGTTCTGATCCACAAACCAGTGTGGTGTGTTGAGGTTGATCTGTGAGCACAAGAGTATACAGTCTATTTAAATCAGATCAAGTCATCAAAAATAATGAGAAACACACCAAAATTCTGAGGAAAACAAAGTTTTTAAAATAAAAACTTTATCTCCTAGAATTTCAAAATATTATTTCTATTCCAGAAACTGTGTGTGTGTTTCATGTGGAAGGTAAGAAGATGATGAGTGGACTAACAAAAATATGTTATGAAGGTAGATGTAATGTCCCGCATTTTTACCGGTCCGTAATTGAATATTTAAATCAGTTTAAATATTGAATTCTTAATATAAGTGGATTTATATATTAATTAAAACGGAGTTGAACGTATAAAAATATATATTAAATATAATAGAGCTCATAACGACGCTGCAGTTCGTAATTTAACGTTCTGAACTTCAACTGAGTGTACATAACTCGTTTTAAATCGGATTTCTTCGAAACAAGAAGCGTTGAAATCTGTTGAACTGTATCTTTCCAACGAAAGTAGAAAATGGAGATTTCGTCATATTTATTGCAAGATATGTCCAAATCAAATATTCAAAAAGTCGTTATAGAACCGTTTATCGACCATAACAGTTATTTGATATAACTAGATATCGGTTGCAAATTTGGACATGGTTCTTTTGAGACATAGCGATAATTAAATTTTTAGAATTTTACTGTGATTTTTAAATAATTAAATAAGCAACTTTTTATTTGGAATATTTTGCACCCTGTATCGGTATTTTGGGATTTCACAATATAAGTCAACCTACCGATATTATTATATTTTTGAGATCGTGCCACCTCACTGGACACGACCGTACTCTTATTTCTGTCTGTAGCAGCTCGAACATGAATGAAAACCTTATGTACCGCAATACACTAAAATTGGACACCGAACCAATCAAAATGCCTACACCGGAAACCCACTACATCCTTGCCTCCATGCTGCTTAGTCACGCAAGTTCAAATATACATTAAATACTCACACTATTTGACTTTGCAGTTCCTTGGTTAACACGTATAAATAGTGCACACTTGAATTGTTAAATCAATGTTTTCTTTTGCGGTATGATAGTAGACCAGTTAGTGAATCCCCTTGTATATTAGGACGCTAGGAAGTAAAATATATATTATCATTACATGGTAGCCAAGTATCGTACAGTAAACGTCACCACAAATATATCACGCAGGCCTCTCCTCTGTGTTTGCACATGCCTAACTCTGAATCACATGCTTATATGCTTAACGTTGTCCTTTTCGTTTGAGTCTACATCAAAATTTAATGAGATACAGTAGTGTGCCGACCACGTCAAACTCCTTGCCGACAAAGTAAAACACACATTGAAAATGAAACCTACCCTATATCCTATTCCTTCACTGCCAAGGAACAACTTCTTTATATATACACGGAAAGGCCATAATCCAGCAAACAAAACCGCAAAGGAAAATGGCTATAAATAATAAAATAAGAATAAAAGATGGGATGGGTTTATAGGATGCAGGCGGGTGTAAAACGTGAGAAAGGAGGAAGAATAGTTGAGGACGGTAGGAATAAAACGAGGAAGCCGTAAGGGAATGGAGTGAAGGCCGGACATGGTTCTGGTAGTAAAAGGCGGGGAGAAGGTGGGAGTATATTTATAAGTATGCATGGCCTTGGGTGTGTATGTCCATTATTCGCTTCAGTATGATGATAGGGGGAGCATGCGGTTCTCGGTTCTTACACAGGAGAGGGGGTCTTGTTTTGGGATGTACGGCCATTTTAAAGCAGAAGGAAGAATACTGGAGTTGATATTTTGTTTGGGGAAGTGATGCATGGTTGTGTTTGTGAGTCTTGCGAAAGGAGAGCAGGCCTATGAATGTTGAAGTGCATAAGACGTGAAAAGCATGGGAAGTCAGTGGAAGGGAAATGATTAAATAAAAAAAAAAAGGGACGCACCGTGCCTGCTTTCAGACTTGAAGGGAGAACAGTAGAGAAATGCATGAATGTAAGGAAGTAGTGGGACGCTGAGGCTTAAGAGGAGTAGCGTGCTTTTCATGAAGGGTAATGATACTTTAATTACTTGAAGCATTTCCAGAAAATGAGGGTGTAAACAAATGGAAAATGTTGTTTGTTATAAGGTAGGCAGCATTCCAGTGAAGTAGCGTTACACGGAGGGTAGCCGATGTTGTTTTGTTCGAAGGCGGTTGCCGGGTTTCCGGACGATGGATGAGCTGTAAGGCCACCGTCGAGAGTCAGGCATGGGGTAGAATTTGGGAAGCGAACTGGGAGCCATTCTCTTTGTGAATATGAGGAGCTCCTGTATTTGACCGGTAAAATGGATGCCCGTGTCGGTATCGGTCAGGGTGCGGTGAACACCAGTGGCTCAGTTTTGGTCGATGATGGTTTGAAGGAAGTTAATGGAGTCCGATTCGAAAATCCTGGGTATCGTGTTTAAATTTGGATCGGCTAAAGATTTATTAAATAAATGGCAAAACTGGTCCCGATGGAATCATACGGAAGTTGGCTGCGTTTGAAGATAGATTGGAACCAGTTAGAGCTCATCAGAAATAATGGCCAGATTTAACGGCTGATCAAATCGACCGACGCAAATCGTTACTTAACGGTTAAAGCGCCAAGGTGAGTAAATTCACTAACTCTGTTTTATTTAAAATATTTTAATTATATTTTAAATGCTATATGATGATTGTTTAGGGAAATTACAGTTAAATTGGTTGAAATAAACATATATCGTTGCATATGTACACATCATTGGTTGATACTGATTTGACTAATATCTGTGGATGCGGAAATCGGTTGGAGGAACTCAACCGGATTCCTAAATATTTAATTGTATTGTTTGTGCACTGTTTGAACCGTGTTGAATGGACATTCAACGTTATGATGATTTGGTAAATAAAAGATATCAGCGACAGTCAACCATAAACCCATTTTGTTAAGAAGTTGGTTGACCGTCAGACAAATCAACGAAGGCAATTATAAAAATTATATTTTTATAATTAAAGCGAGGTTTAAATTATAATAGAAATTCTATTATAAACTGGTATTAAGTTGTATTGAGATGTTTTAGTGAATTGGGTATCATAATACGAATAAGAAGTAAATTGCCAAAAAGACAAAGAACGTGATCGAATTTAGATAAGAGAAGTCTAAAGAGAAATGTTTAAGGAAGATGGAGTGAAGGGTTAATGACCAATGTAAATAATTTTAAACCGAGTTTTCAAATAAGGATATGACATCATAAAATCATATTTAAAATATGTCAAGATTTTTGGTAACGGAAATAAATGCCAGGATTTTTGTAACGGAAAAAGATATCAAGACTTTTGTAACGGAAAGAGGCGTTGAGATTAATTATAAAGTGGAGTATAATAGCATATTGCAAGTCTGTGAACTATAGCGATAAAATAACGCTGTTGAGGTTTAGGCGTGACTGTTGTGTCGAGATTAGTTAAAAATGGGAATATTACAGCGTATGACAAGTTTTGAACTATAACGTTAAATTAACGCTGTTGGCTAAGCTTATGCATGAGTTTTATATAGCACTACTCCCTAGGGAATGTAAACAGTTTGTTTGAAATCCACTTATTCTAAAGTAATAAGTAACGATGATTGTCTATAGAAATGTAAGAACGAGTAGTGGAGAATCGTTTCAGAAAACGATGACATCATTTCGATGTTTGAAATATGATTAGAGTTAAATAACACTATTAGAAATGGGAACTATAATTCGACGATGATGAATGTTAAATAAAAGTGCCCATGGTTGTGTGATGATAATTATACATTTGATTGGATGTTTGTTTTTACTTCGATAGTTAAATAACCGACTATCGAAGTGTTTGGCCATCGTTGTCAATACGGAGAGACCGGTTGGATATATTATCGAAAACCACTCCGTATAGGCATAAGCGCTGCAAATTATGCTGAAGAAAATTGAAGACGGAGGGAAGTGCAAGGGTCGTCCTGTTTCAGAATGGTGTTTTCTGTTTGTCCAGTCCCAGGATAACTTGTATGGACGAATGTCTGACAGAGTATTCCTATCGGTCACATAAGACGATCTTTTCAAGGTATTACGTCTGGTGGCGGAGGAATTCGTTTCTCTTAGCTATTATACCCGTAATATTTTTGGGTAGGTCAACTAGTGATTTGATGGGTTTGATGATGTGGCATTCAAAGTGAATGGTGGCCAGATGTTCTAAAAGGTAGACATAGCCTCAAGCTTCACAGCCGGGAAATGACAAAAATCGGGCAGGCAGCATGGCTATGTGGGTCGCTCCCATTAGGGTGTATAATCACCTATCTAGAGAAATTCCTTTTGTTTCTAAATCTATCGATTCTGCCCATTCGGGAACGGTGGTTTGAGTCCAACCGTTGGTGATATACATTCGATACACTCAAGCGAAATGAGTGGTCGGTCATGTGTGGGCCGGGTTGCAAGACGTTCTTGTTGAACCCAGGTATATTCGCCTCTAGAGATACATCATCGGAAGGTGGTCCCATACCTTGTCATAGTTGGAATCCAATCTCCAATAAGCGCCCTACGGTTTTTGATTTTTATACTATATATGTAGAGCGTGAGATGCAAGCGTTCTACTATTTGGTTATTTATTTGATTAGACATTATTATAATATCACTGGATTTTGATATCAAAATATTTTGGGTTATAGTAAGGTAAAAGCCATCCATGTTTATGTGTGGATTGGTCTTACTATTATCCTTTTTGTTTCAAAAAGGATTTTCAAAGCTAAACCGTATGGTTGGAATTTACTCACACCAGTCCCATGACTGACCCAGAGTTTATTTTGTTTGTTTTTCCCTAAACTCTTGGGTGCCCAAATTTGTACGGGCAGTCAAGCGTTTCAGGCTTTGCAGATGCGCTTGAAGGAGCTAAAAGCAGAAGGCTTCACCGTCAGTTATCTAGAGTAATTTTCGCTGTATCAAATGTTATGTTGTACTCTGATGATGGTATGAATATACAATACAGTTTTGTATTTCAAAGTTATGTTATATAATATATTTTATCCGTTCCGCTGTGAGATTCGTGTTTACTCTGATTATGCTCAGTTGTGTTCTTCTTCTTCTTCTTCTTCTATTCTATTAGTTCTATCTTTTCTATCTCACCCTCTAATTTCTTTCTATTAATGATCTGGTATTTTCGATGTCTGAATAGTCGACGCTGGGTTTTGTGTCGATTTTCGGAGTCGAAAATCCTGGGTCGTTACAGTTGGTATCAGAGCTGAAGGTTAAGTGATTACCTTGGCTCTATGGCGTGACTCAATAAAGATGGAGTTAGTAATACTCTAGATTGAGTTTGAGTATATACATATGAGCGCGTATTTGTAAATTAATTTAAAAATTGTTTTATATTGTGTTGATTGATCTGAGGAGTGATATATAAATTCCAGATCGACGCGTTTAGCTGACGAGGTCGATAGGAATTTATAAACGCTTGGATAGAGAATTTCGACATAGTATTGTTTTGAAAAAGAGTAAATGAAATAATTTTACTCGAAATATATTTTGATATAAAGAAAACATATATATTGGAATTATCTAGTATATATTGAATGTGTTGGGTGAACTTATGATCGAATAAGATTTATAATTGA
This sequence comes from Allium sativum, assembly GCA_030737875.1. Lineage (NCBI taxonomy): Eukaryota > Viridiplantae > Streptophyta > Magnoliopsida > Asparagales > Amaryllidaceae > Allium > Allium sativum. The sequence goes on from CM060918.1 coordinate 652,598,507, forward strand.
ATTGGTTATATAAATAACCAATCGAAATATTTTATAAATATAATATGTAAAATCAGATGAACTGAATCTGAAATTTTAACCAGAATTGGAATAAAAATTCTGAAACATGAAATTGTTTGTAAATAAATTCTGAATTAAATATATGGAATTTTAAGATCCTGGGGAAATTTTGAAATATTATCCAAGTTTCGAAAAGATTTTTTTTGAAGTAATTCAAATAAAAGTATTTGAATATGAGTTTTGAAAGTGATATAGTATTGAACTCACTTTGATCGCTGGAAAATAATTCCGATGATGAACCGCGGCATCATCGGTATTCGTTTTCTAGTTTCTAAGTGATGGATTACTACCAAAGATTTTGTTTTGAAATAAGTTGTTCAGAAATTCAAATGTTTTGAATTGCTATGTTATGAATATATATATATATGTATATTATTTCAAACTGATTTGAAATGAAAACTCCAGGAATTTGAATTCTGAAATTTAAAACTTACTTATGAAGTAAATAAACAGATAATTTAGATAAGCAAAATAAAAGTGGAGTTGAATTGAAGCCAAGTAAGTGGAAATCATACTGGAATAAGGACTTAACTTAGCAAAGTAGTTGAGTTGTGAATTAAGATTTAGAATGGAACCGAACTTGGAGGCGAAATTTGATTATGGAGTAAGAATTGGAAATTTGAAATTGAAATTGGAGTTGAAATGGAGTTGGCTTGGATGTAAGAGAATTATTGGTTAAGAATAAACAGACTGGTTATTAGTTGGAAATGCAGGGATATATGTTGACGGGATATCAAGTGAAGGAGTCAGAATTGGATGCCCAACCAAAAAGATTTTAACCTGTTTACAACAGAGATTATAGCATTTTCCTCATCTTAGCAATTTCGAGGACGAAATTATTTTAAGGGGGAAGGAATGTAATGTCCCGCATTTTTACCGGTCCGTAATTGAATATTTAAATCAGTTTAAATATTGAATTCTTAATATAAGTGGATTTATATATTAATTAAAACGGAGTTGAACGTATAAAAATATATATTAAATATAATAGAGCTCATAACGACGCTGCAGTTCGTAATTTAACGTTCTGAACTTCAACTGAGTGTACATAACTCGTTTTAAATCGGATTTCTTCGAAACAAGAAGCGTTGAAATCTGTTGAACTGTATCTTTCCAACGAAAGTAGAAAATGGAGATTTCGTCATATTTATTGCAAGATATGTCCAAATCAAATATTCAAAAAGTCGTTATAGAACCGTTTATCGACCATAACAGTTATTTGATATAACTAGATATCGGTTGCAAATTTGGACATGGTTCTTTTGAGACATAGCGATAATTAAATTTTTAGAATTTTACTGTGATTTTTAAATAATTAAATAAGCAACTTTTTATTTGGAATATTTTGCACCCTGTATCGGTATTTTGGGATTTCACAATATAAGTCAACCTACCGATATTATTATATTTTTGAGATCGTGCCACCTCACTGGACACGACCGTACTCATATTTCTGTCCGTAGCAGCTCGAACATGAACGAAAACCTTATGTACCGCAATACACTAAAATTGGACACCGAACCAATCAAAATGCCTACACCGGAAACCCACTACATCCTTGCCTCCATGCTGCTTAGTCACACAAGTTCAAATATACATTAAATACTCACACTATTTGACTTTGCAGTTCCTTGGTTAACACGTATAAATAGTGCACACTTGAATTGTTAAATCAATGTTTTCTTTTGCGGTATGATAGTAGACCAGTTAGTGAATCCCCTTGTATATTAGGACGCTAGGAAGTAAAATATATATTATCATTACATGGTAGCCAAGTATCGTACAGTAAACGTCACCACAAATATATCACGCAGGCCTCTCCTCTGTGTTTGCACATGCCTAACTCTGAATCACATGCTTATATGCTTAACGTTGTCCTTTTCGTTTGAGTCTACATCAAAATTTAATGAGATACAGTAGTGTGCCGACCACGTCAAACTCCTTGCCGACAAAGTAAAACACACATTGAAAATGAAACCTACCCTATATCATATTCCTTCACTGCCAAGGAACAACTTCTTTATATATACACGGAAAGGCCATAATCCAGCAAACAAAACCGCAAAGGAAAATGGCTATAAATAATAAAATAAGAATAAAAGATGGGATGGGTTTATAGGATGCAGGCGGGTGTAAAACGTGAGAAAGGAGGAAGAATAGTTGAGGACGGTAGGAATAAAACGAGGAAGCCGTAAGGGAATGGAGTGAAGGCCGGACATGGTTCTGGTAGTAAAAGGCGGGGAGAAGGTGGGAGTATATTTATAAGTATGCATGGCCTTGGGTGTGTATGTCCATTATTCGCTTCAGTATGATGATAGGGGGAGCATGCGGTTCTCGGTTCTTACACAGGAGAGTGGGTCTTGTTTTGGGAAGTACGGCCATTTTAAAGCAGAAGGAAGAATACTGGAGTTGATATTTTGTTTGGGGAAGTGATGCATGGTTGTGTTTGTGAGTCTTGCGAAAGGAGAGCAGGCCTATGAATGTTGAAGTGCATAAGATGTGAAAAGCATGGGAAGTCAGTGGAAGGGAAATGATTAAATAAAAAAAAAAAAAAAGGGACGCACCGTGCCTGCTTTCAGACTTGAAGGGAGAACAGTAGAGAAATGCATGAATGTAAGGAAGTAGTGGGACGCTGAGGCTTAAGAGGAGTAGCGTGCTTTTCATGAAGGGTAATGATACTTTAATTACTTGAAGCATTTCCAGAAAATGAGGGTGTAAACAAATGGAAAATGTTGTTTGTTATAAGGTAGGCAGCATTCCAGTGAAGTAGCGTTACACGGAGGGTAGCCGATGTTGTTTTGTTCGAAGGCGGTTGCCGGGTTTCCGGACGATGGATGAGCTGTAAGGCCACCGTCGAGAGTCAGGCATGGGGTAGAATTTGGGAAGCGAACTGGGAGCCATTCTCTTTGTGAATATGAGGAGCTCCTGTATTTGACCGGTAAAATGGATGCCTGTGTCGGTATCGGTCAGGGTGCGGTGAACACCAGTGGCTCAGTTTTGGTCGATGATGGTTTGAAGGAAGTTAATGGAGTCCGATTCGAAAATCCTGGGTATCGTGTTTAAATTTGGATCGGCTAAAGATTTATTAAATAAACGGCAAAACTGGTCCCGATGGAATCATACGGAAGTTGGCTGCGTTTGAAGATAGATTGGAACCAGTTAGAGCTCATCAGAAATAATGGCCAGATTTAACGGCTGATCAAATCGACCGACGCAAATCGTTACTTAACGGTTAAAGCGCCAAGGTGAGTAAATTCACTAACTCTGTTTTATTTAAAATATTTTAATTATATTTTAAATGCTATATGATGATTGTTTAGGGAAATTACAGTTAAATTGGTTGAAATAAACATATATCGTTGCATATGTACACATCATTGGTTGATACTGATTTGACTAATATCTGTGGATGCGGAAATCGGTTGGAGGAACTCAACCGGATTCCTAAATATTTAATTGTATTGTTTGTGCACTGTTTGAACCGTGTTGAATGGACATTCAACGTTATGATGATTTGGTAAATAAAAGATATCAGCGACAGTCAACCATAAACCCATTTTGTTAAGAAGTTGGTTGACCGTCAGACAAATCAACGAAGGCAATTATAAAAATTATATTTTTATAATTAAAGCGAGGTTTAAATTATAATAGAAATTCTATTATAAACTGGTATTAAGTTGTATTGAGATGTTTTAGTGAATTGGGTATCATAATACGAATAAGAAGTAAATTGCCAAAAAGACAAAGAACGTGATCGAATTTAGATAAGAGAAGTCTAAAGAGAAATGTTTAAGGAAGATGGAGTGAAGGGTTAATGACCAATGTAAATAATTTTAAACCGAGTTTTCAAATAAGGATATGACATCATAAAATCATATTTAAAATATGTCAAGATTTTTGGTAACGGAAATAAATGCCAGGATTTTTGTAACGGAAAAAGATATCAAGACTTTTGTAACGGAAAGAGGCGTTGAGATTAATTATAAAGTGGAGTATAATAGCATATTGCAAGTCTGTGAACTATAGCGATAAAATAACGCTGTTGAGGTTTAGGCGTGACTGTTGTGTCGAGATTAGTTAAAAATGGGAATATTACAGCGTATGACAAGTTTTGAACTATAACGTTAAATTAACGCTGTTGGCTAAGCTTATGCATGAGTTTTATATAGCACTACTCCCTAGGGAATGTAAACAGTTTGTTTGAAATCCACTTATTCTAAAGTAATAAGTAACGATGATTGTCTATAGAAATGTAAGAACGAGTAGTGGAGAATCGTTTCAGAAAACGATGACATCATTTCGATGTTTGAAATATGATTAGAGTTAAATAACACTATTAGAAATGGGAACTATAATTCGACGATGATGAATGTTAAATAAAAGTGCCCATGGTTGTGTGATGATAATTATACATTTGATTGGATGTTTGTTTTTACTTCGATAGTTAAATAACCGACTATCGAAGTGTTTGGCCATCGTTGTCAATACGGAGAGACCGGTTGGATATATTATCGAAAACCACTCCGTATAGGCATAAGCGCTGCAAATTATGCTGAAGAAAATTGAAGACGGAGGGAAGTGCAAGGGTCGTCCTGTTTCAGAATGGTGTTTTCTGTTTGTCCAGTCCCAGGATAACTTGTATGGACGAATGTCTGACAGAGTATTCCTATCGGTCACATAAGACGATCTTTTCAAGGTATTACGTCTGGTGGCGGAGGAATTCGTTTCTCTTAGCTTTTATACCCGTAATATTTTTGGGTAGGTCAACTAGTGATTTGATGGGTTTGATGATGTGGCATTCAAAGTGAATGGTGGCCAGATGTTCTAAAAGGTAGACGTAGCCTCAAGCTTCACAGCCGGGAAATGACAAAAATCGGGCAGGCAGCATGGCTATGTGGGTCGCTCCCATTAGGGTGTATAATCACCTATCTAGAGAAATTCCTTTTGTTTCTAAATCTATCGATTCTGCCCATTCGGGAACGGTGGTTTGAGTCCAACCGTTGGTGATATACATTCGATACACTCAAGCGAAATGAGTGGTCGGTCATGTGTGGGCCGGGTTGCAAGACGTTCTTGTTGAACCCAGGTATATTCGCCTCTAGAGATACATCATCGGAAGGTGGTCCCATACCTTGTCATAGTTGGAATCCAATCTCCAATAAGCGCCCTGCGGTTTTTGATTTTTATACTATATATGTAGAGCGTGAGATGCAAGCGTTCTACTATTTGGTTATTTATTTGATTAGACATTATTATAATATCACTGGATTTTGATATCAAAATATTTTGGGTTATAGTAAGGTAAAAGCCATCCATGTTTATGTGTGGATTGGTCTTACTATTATCCTTTTTGTTTCAAAAAGGATTTTCAAAGCTAAACCGTATGGTTGGAATTTACTCACACCAGTCCCATGACTGACCCAGAGTTTATTTTGTTTGTTTTTCCCTAAACTCTTGGGTGCCCAAATTTGTACGGGCAGTCAAGCGTTTCAGGCTTTGCAGATGCGCTTGAAGGAGCTAAAAGCAGAAGGCTTCACCGTCAGTTATCTAGAGTAATTTCCGCTGTATCAAATGTTATGTTGTACTCTGATGATGGTATGAATATACAATACAGTTTTGTATTTCAAAGTTATGTTATATAATATATTTTATCCGTTCCGCTGTGAGATTCGTGTTTACTCTGATTATGCTCAGTTGTGTTCTTCTTCTTCTTCTTCTTCTATTCTATTAGTTCTATCTTTTCTATCTCACCCTCTAATTTCTTTCTATTAATGATCTGGTATTTTCGATGTCTGAATAGTCGACGCTGGGTTTTGTGTCGATTTTCGGAGTCGAAAATCCTGGGTCGTTACAGTAGACGACAAAAGATGAAGACAATAACAGCGTCAGTTTATGTGTTAATGAAAGTATGTAGTGAGGAACAACTATATTGAAATCTGATATGATATGAAATGTAATGTACCAGTGAAATTGTACAAATAGTTGAAGCTATAAATTTGTACCATTTGGAATGTTGAAATATAACATTTAAATAAAATACTGTGTTAAATATTTGAATTCTCGTACAGTAGTATAACATTTAAATATAAATACTATATTCCTGTCTGTGATATGATGTAATAGTACAATAACAAACACATTAAAAATAAAATATATTTGTTTGTTATCATCAAACAAAAATAATATGATTGTGTATACAACACTGTTATATACAACACACTGTTATATACAACAATCCCCCCTTTTGATGATGACAAACAAGTATTAAGATTTGGAATACAATAAATGTGTTTGACAGTGAAGAACTGAACTCCCCCAATTTGAAAGCTCCCCCCACAACATAAACTCCCCCTATAACTGTGCATGAGTGAAATGAATAATAATAAATTTTCAAAATTAAAAATATTTATAAAATATTCACTCATAAATCATTAAAAGGATCTAGAATTTAAAATATAGATGAAAAATGACTTAATTTCAGCTTAAGAGGAAGAACAGTCATCATAAATCTCAACTAGTCAAACAAAAGTCATAATAAACTGAGAACAAGTGTCATATTTCACATTGTAGAGAATGGCAGATTTACGATGAATTTTATAAAAATGGGGTGAGTTAATTTTTTTCCAATTATTCTCAAAAGAATTTTAAACATGAAGGACAAAAACAGTGATTGATTTGGACTATAATTAATAATTCAATTTAAGTGACAAAATCAAATACTCTCAATTCCCAATGGCTATCAATCAACAAATCATAATACATCATGAAATATTAACACACTTCACAAATTAGAAAGATGGATTGATATGCTGGTTTTTATACACCAAGGAGAATTTCAGATTGATTTCTATTTATAGCATATTATTTCCTTTTTCATTTTATTTTATTTAAGAGGAAACTGATCACGCATAACCAAAGCTTGGATTTTTAAATGAGGTCAGTCGCAACTTAAATTATAAGTTGTCTCTTAACCATGCATGACCAAAGCTTGGATTTTTAAATGAGGTTAGAGACACACCTATATATTAATTATATATTTATCGTTTTCAGATTCAAAAGAAAAAACTCCTCGGTATATAAAACCAATATGAATGACAGAAAAGTGGTAGGTACAGAAATGAACTTTGAAATGAATTTCTAAATTAATTATATTATTAAATATGGTCGACTGTACCGGGATCATTGAAAATTTTCAATTATCACTAATTCTGAATAATAACATAGTCCAATTTCTATCACTAATATTTTCACTATTTATTCAAGATGATTTTATTAAATATTAAACTCTCCACATTAATATGAAAAACATGATGAATTGAAGAATAATGGTAGATAAAAGAAGATGGTCGTGAAATATTTGCCAATTCAAAGATATTATATATTTGTTTGTGACGAGAAAGAATTTCGCTCGGTCCGAACAAGTCGCTAAACCGACCCAGACCGTTCGAATCGCCCTATCGTTGAGAACACGACAAATCAGAACGCACATAGAAGAACATTTCATGTATATTACAACAATGCATCAGATTACAAGAATATACAGAGTATAAATGAATATTACACAGAAATATCAGAGATTTAAATTACATTTAAATACAACGCAGCAGAAAATAATACACTATACAACTAGAAGTAGATATACGGATACAAAGCTTTCCGGATATCGTTCCAGCTGTAATCCAGGATCCTGTGAATATAAATCTGCAAAACCAAAACTACTAGCTGCCCATGTCAAAATAAGGGCACCCAGAGTTTAGGTTAAAACAATAAACTCCAGGTCAGTCATGTGACTGGTGTGAGAACTAAAACAGTTATTAATCTTTATTTTTAAAGTTAGGTAAATCAAAGGACCACGCCGTATAACACGGAACGGGTTTCCTCCCAAGAATACCAGTGCATAAAACAAACAACGCAATGCTAAATAAAGAAAAATGAAGCTGTTATAAGACCCAGGTCCCATCACACAATGCAACGCAGCCGAGGATAGGGTTTTCCCTTATAACAGCCCAAGAATGCTTGATACGTTTAAAACAGATCGTTGGATACTATTACAAGTGCATAGTGTATAAAACAACTTCAAATCATAAGTATCAATCATAGGCGACATGAGCGTCCCATGCCACTATGTCGCCATATATAAGTTTACAATCAAAACCGCAATGTCGTATTGGAAGTTGGGTTATCATTTATGGTATGAACCGAGGCTAGGGATCGGCCTCAACCGATTCGTGACTCTCTAGCCCGAGCCATAGGCAAGCGCGCAGGCAAGCCTTTAGATCGTCAGGGCCGGTCCACCGATGTGGATTATTATGCCTGAACACTACGTTTCCCCACCCTATGGGGTGTAAGTGAGCCAACTAAATGACTCCATCGGTACAAGAACGACCGATCAATCCGAGGCTCCTCGCAACAGCAACAACCACATAAGTCAAACTCGTCAGGGCGTGTAAAACTACTGACGCCACTTCTAACTAGAAAGAAACGCAAGTCCTCCCTGAGGTCCGTCTCCCGTTTTTGGTTCATACCGGGTGTGATACTCGCGAATCAACGTTACACAAAGCTACGCCACACAAGGCCGTGCTTTGATCATCACCACAAGGCTTTGCTTTTCAACAGAAGCCTCGATCATTTGCATCTTAGCATGCCACACAGGCAATTCACTCCATGCGATTGATATCCATCAATATATAACCCCTGAGCTCGTACGTCTCAGAGAAGGGCGTTAAGCAAGAGAATAAATTCTCCGCCGCCAAACAGATATATATTTAATAGAGATCAATCACACGGACTAAAATCCAATGTCAGACACATAGTCCATTTACAAGTCCGTTCTGGGTCTGAACGAAACCGGAGGCACTTTCCTCGCATATCCATCCATCTCCAAGTACGTCTGGACGATCACCAACTGTTTCCATCTTCTTGGGTGTACAGCCCAATCAAGATCATCAGTAATCACCCAAACGACGTGAAGACTTCTGGTCTTCGACCATCGTCTTCATCTTCGACTTATCGTCGTATCAGTTATTCAGAATGGGATAAACCAGGTCTTTCCGAATAACTCGCGTATATTTTAAATAAGTGTTACACAAACACAACATACGCCTCATTCCAATTCATTAGTCACTAACCGTAAATTAATCAAGAGAATAATTCCCCAAATATTAACCCCGAAGGCCGAAACCAACATCAGATCAATATCCAGAAAACCATTCTGCTTGGCTAACCGACAGTTAGTTTCTAAATTTCACATTCATAGGGAAAGGTTCCCATTAATTTTATCCAAGATAAATTCTTTAAATTTATTCTTTTGAATTTCGATTCAACTAGTCGGGATTAACGAAACTTACCGAAGTAATCATTTGTTTTAATTTCCCAATCCCAACCTATTTATCCCATGAAGTAAAACTGGTAATACTTCATATCTAACACCACAGTGTTATCGGAAAATTCAATTACCATTTCACGTTCAAATCTAATTAAAGATTTAACTATCGCCTGGAGCAAAACTGGTGATACTCCATTCTCGACCATTTCAATCTAATTAAAGATTCATTAAAACTCCACTTAGTTTTAATCGTTAACTGGGTTAAAGAATCAGTGTCATTTAAAACACGGTTCACGATAAACCCAAAATCACGTTCATTAATTATCGGGTTAAAGAACGAGTGTTATTTAAAACACTGTCCACGATAAACCCAAAAATCAATATCAATTCAATTCCAATTAATTATTATTTAACTGGTACACTTCATTAAATCTAAATAAAAAGATTTAATCTTTTCTCAACTGGGTTCAAGAACAGTGTTGGTGAAGACACCATTCACGACAAATCCAAATCACATTTGATATTCAATACAAGGCTCTGAATAGAAATTATATTGGCTTATATTCAATATCAAATTCTACGACTAACAAATGTCGTATTGGAAATAACGATATAAATATATCTTTCAAATTTCCATAACAACATCTGTATAATCACGAATTCCAACATCGAAATATTCCGAGGACAATTTCGATTCAAATCCACTCTAATGCAATCATTGGGAATTCTGGTTATTTTTAAAACCCTTTTTCAAACTCAATTTATTTATTTAAAAATAAATAGAATTATAATTCTAGTTCAAAACTAGTTCATTTCGATAAAAATCTATTTTTATCTTTTCAAATATGGGATTTTTCATCCCAGTTCTTTCTAAATCATTTCTTATGATTCTACACAAATTATTACTATTTTTAATAATTTTATCAAGGCCCGCACAGTCGATTTCCATCAACGGCCATCGAACTGCACTTACAGCGACCTTTTTCAAATTTGATTTGGACATAATTCCAAATCCAACCGTTAGATTTCAAATTTCTAATATTCGTTAGAAAGCTCTTTTTGATACGAACCCAACGGTTCCGGTTTCAGGAGAATCCGACGGACGGATCTCCCGTAATGTCCGTTTGAAATAAATGGTCGAAATTTACGAACTGCCGCGGCGCGGTGCGTTCTATTCAGGCCATTATATAATATATATAATATATATTTCGTCGATTTCTATTTAAAACGAATTATATAAATAGTTTTAAATTCGTTTCAAAAGCAATTTCAACTTCCATTTCAATTCAAATCAAAATTGAATTCTTCTTTATAAATTCGTTTTAAAATTCATTTCTATTCAATTCAAATTTCATTTCAATTTGAATTCATTTGAATTCGTTTTCAATTCAATTCATTTCGAAATCGTTTTATATTCAATTCATTTCGAAATCGTTTTCAATTCAATTCATTTCTATTCAATTCAAATTTCAATTCAATTTGAATTCATTTGAATTCGTTTTCAATTCAATTCATTTCGAAATCGTTTTATATTCAATTCATTTCGAAATCGTTTTATATTCAATTCATTTCGAAATCGTTTTATAATCTATATAAATATCGTTCACGTCGAAATGGCGTCAATCTAATCAACACGGCTTCATATATTCCTATTTTTAAATATTCTATTTCAAATATTTCTTTTTCAAAATAGTTGTTATTATCAAAATATTTCGTTCAACACATGACCAATCTCAATGGATGAGTACTGTCAACACATGAACCCTTATTTTATAATATTCTTTATTTTTCAGATTGGAATGAGGCCCAATCAATTACCATATAAAGTTAATTATATGGATTTTCATACAACACATGTATAATAGCATTGAAAAATAATCAACCATCAACCAAAGTGCACTACACTGTATAAGCGTCAAATATATGTATCTAACGCTTATAACAGCCTGTCAATCAATCGATCGACATATTTAATCAATCAGGATGAGTGAACTTCAAATTTCATCCCAACACCCATGTGGTGTTTCAAACAATCAAACACAGATTTTATTTGTGCAGTTGGGCGATGTGTTAAATTTATCGTCCCAATCAATGTCAGTCAAATCAGTGTATATAAACAAATCGGCCGATTTGTTTATAAATATCTATTTGTTCACTTTCACGTTAAAAATTATTTTCTTAACGATAAAACATTTTATTCAACCTATGAAAATATTCTATTCAGTTCATTTATTCAATAAAATGATATTTTTATTTTTCTAACATATTTTGGAAAATTTCGGCGGCATAACGGCACGATACTAGAAACGGGACGAGGCCTAGCCTTATCCCGGGTCTAGTGAAGGCCCACGCCATTCACACATCAATCAAATTCACCAAACAACCAAATTCAAATCAAATAATCTGACTAATCTATGCAACCAAACAAACAAGTCCATGGTCTGTGGACGATTGTGTCGGGTGCTACTAAGCACCGTCTGCATCCTAGTATATATATATAACTAGAAAAAGAAATTGAAAGGTGAGAAATTCTCACCGATAGCTATCCTAACTCCACGGCACTTCAAATGCAGGAAATCTTCACTGTTCTCGTCTCTTATCACTTTCTTCGCCCGTAGCCACTACATATGTAAAAATCGAATTTTTACTTCGATGTTCAATATATAAAAATCATATTTTTACTTCGATGTTCAATATATAAAAATCATATTTTTACTTCGATGTTCAATATATAAAAATCATATTTTTACTTCGATGTTCAATATATAAAAATCATATTTTTATTTCGTTATATTTACAACAAAAATTATTTCTTTTCTTCGCTACTTATATAAAGGTTTCATATTAAAACATATTCTTTTTCATATATAAAAATCTATTCTTTTTGTATATATAAAAATCTATTCTTTTTGTATATATATAAAAATCTATCCTTTTGCATATATAAAAATCTATTCTTTTTTGTATAAACATAAATCACATTTTATATAAACTATTGTATGTAAAAACTGATTTTTAAAAATTAAAACTACATTTAAAACTGGAAATAGATCATTTTTATTTATTGCCTAATAATAACAGAAAAACACTGCAGTATTTTACCTTTCTTCTTCTTTTAAAACCACAGGCCGACGTCGCTCAAACCATGTTTCAAAACTAGGGCTCAAACTAGCGCCCACTACCACGCACTAGGAGATGATCGGATTGCTTCACCCTGACGGCCCAAGAGAGCCGCACCTCCTCCCTTCACGCATACGAACTCGGTGGGATCCCCACGTCAGGATTCAAGCTCGAACCGGCGGTCTTGGGGAGGGCTCTCGAGCTCGAGCTCGATCAGGAAGGGGAAGAGGACGGCAGGAAGGCGGAGGGTGGAGTGGCGCCTGACGCCAGCGGAGGCGCGGAGGAGATCCGCCTGGAGTCGCGTGTTTTTTTTTCTTTGATAAAATCGATTGGGAAATAAAATTAAAAAAGGGGGGGCCAGAACGAAATAAAGTGGGAGAAGAGAGATAATTTAATTTTTTTAATTTATTTTAATTATTTTAATTGCAAAAAGTTGACTTTTACATACCGCCTGTCGCCCATAGCGTTTTACCCCCATTCCGAACACAATGGGATATGTACCGCAAGCTGAATCGATCGTTACAATCAGTTTCCGCTGAATTTACATTTAAATCATTATATTGAATTTTAAACGTACCTTTCAAATTACCGGGGCCACATACGAACACGAAAAATTCCACAAAAATATTTTCTAGTTTCGTATTGACGATACGGTCCTAACAAAACTAGTTTCATCGAATTCTGAGACCGTTAGAAAAATGGCCATTTTCCAGTTGATTAAAATCAACTAAATTGGTCAAACGCGTTTTCCTTTGCCACGCTCACATACTGATTCAGAAAATTATGAAATTTGGAATCTAGCAATAATTTGACACTGCGGGCCCAACAAAACTGGTTTCGTCGAAATCCGAGGTCATTTGCAAAATGTCCATTTTTAAGGACCTGAATTCCATAGCGACTATTCAGAATTTTCAACTGGACATATCTTTTGATTCCCGCTATAAAATTTCGATTAGACGGATTCGTTGAAAAGATATTATCAATTAGATCCTAATGTTTTTGGTTTCACTACAATCCGGATTGTTTTGCACCCGGTACATTCAATTGAAGTTTGAAATCGAATTATCGAACTACCACGCCATTTTCAATTCTATTTATAATTATATATAAATATTTATATTCTAACGACGGCGTATATAATATATACGTTCGAATTATATTCAAAATAAATTTCTCGTCGATATTATTTAAAATAATTCATTTTAAATAATCAAAATTCGCTAAAATTGCCAAAAAAATAAAATTTAAATTGGCCCAGATTTTCCGGGTTATTACACTGTTCAACGATCATGAAAATCCAAATAAAATCTCCTCAAATTTTGAAATATTACTACAGTCACAATTCATCACAATTTCAAAATCTGATAATAATTTTAATGAATCATAAATACAGTTCGGTTTGGTTATTGATTTCAATTTCTGAATTAATAATCAATAAATAGTTTTAAAATTGAAAAACAATTACAAGAGGAAGTTAAAAAGATCTATACAAAGCAAGAGGGACCAAAAATATATACAAAAATTCAGCACTTCTAATACCAATTGGTGTCCCTATTAATGAGGATTGTAATAAGACACCAGGGACAAACCAGGACTTCACAGACAAACAGAAATTAAATTCAATCACAAGGTCCAAGCAGACAAGACAAGCAAAATAATTTCAGCAGCAGTCAATTTTAATCAAAACAAGTAGTTATCTAAGATCATTTTCAAAAGAAATATCAGATCAGCACAGAAACCAATAGCACAGAAAACTTGTTAGAAGATGTTATTGATGGTCACGAAAATATATTCCATGATCCAAGATTATGAAATTTAGTTTATTTTAAATCATTCGAGAAAAAGTGTAAAATCAGGATTCAGTGAATCAATCACACCAGATTATACATTTCAGATCCAAGATATGTGTGTGATTCAATAAATCAATAATTTCAAATGATTTTAAACAAACATATATTCAAATCAAATAATTGTGAAATAACAGTGAGTTTCAAGACTAGATTTTCAAAGAAATTTTCATAAGTATCTCTAACAAGTACAAGGGCAATTTCAGATCATTTACATCAGACTTGAGAGATATTCATTATCTAGAAAATTAAAAATAATTTATTTGATATCACTTGAATAGTTGTCAAATTTGAGATATAATGAATCATTCACACAAGATTAATAATTTCAGGATTAAGGGGTGTGTGATATTCAAAATATCAAAAATTTCAAATGATTTCAAACAAACAAATTTCAACCAAAATGATCATGAATAAAGATGAATTTCAAGATGTATCACTAATTCAATACAATTCAAAATATCCAAGCCAATCTGAAAAATAACGAAATTATCACAACTGATAAATAGCAGAGCGCTGTAATGAGTATAATATTTCAAGCTTTTCTAAAATGAATTAAAAGAAACTCAGAACAATAGAGGTGTGTGGAATTTCATTAAATATTCAGATCTTCAAAAATTTAGAATCCAAATTAATAGTTTTCAAGATATGACATGAATACTTCAGCACTATTATTAATTCAAAAATTAGAAAATAAACTTCAAAACAATTGCAGATATTTACAAGATTAAATTAAATATCTAGAAAAGTTTAAAAATATCAAAGTTTTGTTCAAATGAAGCGAATTTCCTGAAGATCATGAATACTACAATTGGAAGTTAAGGAGGCACAAAAAGTTACAATGATATGACAGTGACAAATCAAATCAGAAAAGTAAAAAGAAGGGGAATAAAAAAGAAATAGGAAAAATAAAGACAGGGAATATACAAAGAAATTGTGAGTCTAGAGATCATACCTGAAAGTGATGTAAGCAAAAGAATCTCTAACTCATCAGCTTTTGGCTAAGGAACTGAAAGTGATTCAATGATATGAAGCAGTTTGAATCTAGTTTCTCTTTCTACACAGCAATTCCTCAGCCTCCTCCGATACCTAACTGTTTAGGGAATCGAGTGGTCTAACAAAATTTGTAAAACCACTATGAAATGTTTTCAACACTTTCGGTAACCAGACTTGTTTGTACAACAAACCATTAGAATCTATCTTTGTGCCTTTAGGAACCCAGATCTGTTTGATTTTAGACGAATTCATTCTACCTTCTTTTGGGATCCAAGATTTTTTAAATGGTTTATTATAAAACAACTTTTCATTACGTTTATGATTTAAAATTACTTTGAAATTTTCAGAGTTTAAATTTTCAAATTGATCCTTTCCAAATCAATTTGAAGGATTTTTCAATTCATTCGAATTTCGTTTTTCAGAAACATTGTTTTTCCCAAAACCAAGACCTTGTTTATGTCCAACTCAAAATTTGTTTTGTAACAGCATATTCAACGATTTTCCCCATTAGAAAATTTAACCAAAGTTGATTCTAATCGTTGAATTTTGAATTTAAGATCAGAATGTTCTTCTAGCAGATTTGAACAACGATTAATGCTGATCTTTCTCCTTTCAGTATCATTTTGTTTCAGAAACAAATTTTCATTTTCAAGAAACTTGATTTTGGTCTTGGATTCAAGAATCTCAGATTCAAAATTAATTTGTTTTTCAAATTCAAGTTTCTTGAAATTTTCAATCTCTTTTTCAAGCTCATTTAAAATCAAATCACTTTACAACAAGCTTTCTTTTTCGGCAATTTCATGTTTGGAATTTTTGATGGTCTTAAAGTTATTAAATTATTTTTGCAAAGAATTGTTTGAATCTTTTACTTCAATCTTGTTATCTTTTAAAATCATAATTTCGTCTTTAAGCCTTTGAATATTTTTATTGAGATGAACGAGGTCAGTTTTCAATTTCAAACAACTTTCACAGTCAGAATTTTCTAATTTCATGATATTTGTAAATTCTGATTCCAAACAGTTAATTTTGCAATTCAGCTCGTGATTTTTAGATTTTAAAGATTTGTTTTTACGATGGAGTTTATCAATGATTTTTGTTAAATCAGTACACATATATACCAACTCTTCATATAAGAAGCTTTTAGTCTCATTGTCTGTTGAGTCTCCATCGTCTGATCTACTTGAATTTTCATTTGTTTCTTCTCCTGAGCATAGATCTAAATCTGAGTTGACCATTTTGGGTTTTGAGTTGCTGTTGTCAATTTTTCCATACTTCGTATTGAGAGTATTCCATATTTCCTGCCCAGTCAAGCAATGAGAGATAAGGTTATATTGGACATCATCAATATAAGAATACAAAATGTGAATAGCACGAGAATTAAATCCAATATCATACCTACTGACCATATCATAACCATTAATAATAGTATCCCAACATTTAATAGCAACAGATTTTAAATATAATTCCATTTCTAATTTCCAATTTAAAAAAATCTGTAACATTAAAAATAAATGGAATACGACTGTACCGACTCTCAAGAGACTGACAACTAGGATCTATGATTCTTGGGTTAATGTAATTACCAGGCTCTGATACCACTTGTTGGATCTTGATTAACCCTAGAGGGTGGGTGAATTGGGTTTATCACAAATTATCGCTGAGTTTAAATATTACGGGATATTAAAATATTCAAAGATCACATAATGCGGCAGAAATAAAATTACAGAAAGTAAATAACACACGATATACCCAGCTTCCACAAAATCCTGCCTACTGCTGCATTCCTAAGGTTTCTACTAGGAGTTAATAACCGATCCCGCTTACAGACACTGTAAACTCGCACTCCCTGTTCCTGTACTAACCCTACGCTGGAAACCCTATACTGACCAATATCCCCTCGACCAAATTTTCCCGTATTACAAACCCGTAACACGTAACCATGTATTTTACAGACTCTAATAATCTGCTAGAATTTTACAGAATCTAGAACAGTTTGGACGGTTTACAAAAGAATTGAAAATACAAAACAATTAAAATAAACAAAAGAAAATACTAGTATAAAAAATTCTAAAATAAAAAGGGGTATCCCTTTTGTTCTCTTAAGTCAAAAGTGGTCATTTCATTTTAATATAGGTTAAGCCCGATGGCTTCTTTCATCATGGAAAAGGAAATGGTGGCATGGAAATAAAAATCCAAAACTAGGGTTTACCGTAACAACCCGAATTTTTTTAACATGTTGAAACTAGAAATCACGGTATAATTAATTTTTAAGACAAGAATCAAGGGTAATGGGTTATGCCATTGCGTTCGCCATAAAATTTTAAATGAAATAGAGTCCGAGTTTTCGAAAATCGGAGTCCGGATGAAGAAGTTATGGCCTGTAGAAGATTCAGCAGATTTTAGGCAGCACAGGACCAGGCAGGTCGACCTGAGGGTCGACCTGGGGGCCAGCTCGACCATGTGGTCGACCCTAGGGTCGACCTACCCCCCAGGTCGACCATGTGGTCGACCTCCCCCCTACAGGTCAACCTGGTTGGCCTGTTTTGGCCCAGAACTCATTTTTGAAGCCTGAGACGTGTTTTGATGGTCCGGATTGATTCTAGGGTTAATTTAAGGGCCTAAACTAGTTGCTACACCTATAAAAACACCCTTAGACCTAACCTAATTCACAACAAATCATTCTTACACCAAAATGCTGTTGAGGTTCCTCTTGATCATGGTCGCCATCTCTAATCAATTTCCTAAGCTTTCATACACAATCCAATTCGAAGATTAAGGCATCTACAATGATTCAAGACAATAAATCAACAACGTCAATGCAACATTCCACAACAAATTCAGTTCTTAATTCATCAGCCACGCTCTGTAAGTTTTAGTTACTTTTTAGATTTAAACTTGTTAATTATAATATGGCCATGGAATGAAGTGGAATTGGATTTAAGTATGTTTATCGATTCAGATCTATTTCTGTTGCTTCTTGAATCTTGAGTTTTGGGACTTTTATATTTTCATTCTCATGTCAAGCATATGATCTATTCAGTTGTTGTAAATCAATTTTTCTTGATTCTTGTTGATATTATTATCAAGATCTATCTTCTATGCCTGAGATGACGCTTTTATGCCAGTTTTCTCTCTGTACTTATTGTTATACAAGTTCTACCTCCTCCTATTTATTTTTCTTTTGATGAACCTTGGTCAATTTCGGACCTAGGCATAAACCTCAATTTCTGTACGATTGAATATGGGGAAATATGGGAATATTGTCTTTATTGGATATATGTTTGGTAGAATTGACGACATAACATGAAATTGGAAATTTGGGTATTGTCAATATAATTGAAATTGCAAGTTTGGGCATTGGCATAAATAATTTGGCATGAAGTGGGCATACATGAATTGGCATGTAAGTTAAATCACGATTTTGGAACTATGTAAGTTTAAATCAAAAGATTGGGCATATGTTAATTAAGCATATGAAGAATTGGGAATTTGAACATGAAAGCAATTGTAAATTTGATAATTGGCATAAACATGTATTATGAACTTGGGCAACTGACATGTATTGTAATAAAAAGATTATAGTTTGGGATAACTACATCATGAATCATGATTTGGGATTTTTGGGTATAATACTTGATACATGTAATTTTGGCTAGAACTTGATACGGTAAAATGGCATAAAAATTGGCATACATGTAAAACGGAATGAATTGAACATATGTAAATTTGGTATGAATTGGGCATATGTAAAATTGACTTGTAACCCAGAACTTGGGCATAAGTTAATTATGAAAAATTTGGAGTAGAAACATATATGATAATTTATGACTTGGAGAAAGTTTAATATGAACGCACCTATGTGGGGTTTTGGGTAGTTGGTATGTATTGAACATCTAGAAGGCACGTAAGTATGCTTATGAACTTGAAACATGAATTGGTTATGAATATGAATCATTAAATAGATAATAGGCATAAGTGAAAACATGAAACTTGACATGAAACTCGCCATAAAACTAGATACGAACTTGACATGAAACTTGAACATGGACATGACATTAGAGTGAACTTGAAAATGGCCAACTCGAGGTTGGGTTGAGTTTGCAGTGTAAATCTGCTAGGATCCGCCGAGCGAATCCAGTGACTGCAAACAATAAGATCCAATGTGGGTAGTTGGTCATATCGCACTTAAGACCCGAGGTTAGACCAGGTAGTGGTGTAAATCTGCCCGGAACTGCCCGACAAATCCAGTGACCACAACAACTAGTCTAATGTGAGAGGTTGGGGTGCATTAATGAATTAATGCCACATCATAGGGTTAAGTCATTAACCGCTTGAATATACTTAACCAATTTGACATGATGATTTGGTAGGGATAAGTCATGAACCGCTTGAATATACTTAACCAATTTGACACGATGACTTGATAGGGTTAAGTCATGAACCGCTTGAATATACTTAACCAATTTGACACGATGATTTGGTAGGGTTAAGTCATGAACCGCTTGAATATACTTAACCAAGTTGACACGATGACTTGATAGGGTTAAGTCATGAACCGCTTGAACATACTTAACCAATTTGACACGTGATTTGGTAGGGTTAAGTCATGAACTGCTTGAAAATACTTAACCAACTTGACACATGGTTCGTAGGGCTAAGTCATGAACTTGAACGACAACACTTAGCCATTTTGACATAACACGTAGACGTGTTAAGTCACGAACTTGAATGACCACACTTAACCAACTTGACATGCTAGACTTATGGGGTTAAGCTTCGAATTTAAATGACAACACATAACCTGCTGGACGGAAATCCTAGTTACACAGTCCTTTTCAGCAGTAACCCACTAGATGTATCATGGTACCCTGGAACTAGGCAGGGTGGGGCACGATTACTGGGCTGATTGTAAGCGACCAGAACAACGGCTGAGTTGGTGCGCCATTGTAGTTTCAGGCGGACTATGGTCGTGCATAGTCCGGAGTTGAAAAAGCAGGCATTGGGCACCAGTTGGTTTACACTGTGCGTGCTTGATTCGTGTCGGTGGTTGGCATCCTAGGGCTTGATACAACCTATGGTGGACCTAGCACATGTAACTACATTCGTGAAAGGGTTGTATGACACAGACACATGACGAGCTAGAACTTGTAGGGAGCCGATCGATTAATAGATCATTTCGTGGGACCAATTAAAGGGTCATTTCATGACATTGGGCAAGCGATCATTTCATAGTTAATACATGACACGGGTTGGGTTACTAGTACAGATGGTAAAGGCCCTCTGTTTCCGTTTCTGTTTAGACATTAGGATAACACCTAATCTTGTTAGACTAGTATTGGTGCAGAGAATATAGGAAATCAAAGAAAATAGTTGAATAGTGAAGCTTAAAAATCTTGCAATGATATACTTAATAGAAACCTTGCAATGTGATACTTGGTACGAACCTTGTGATGATACTCTTGATAGGAAGCATGGGATGTTCTACTTGATTCATCGTGCCTGTAGCTTACCTTGTCATCATGCTTATGTTTACTTTCAGTTTATTCATGCCATATTATCTTCACCTGTTTTTATGCTGAAAGCCACTAGGAATTACTCAGTCTTTATGACTGACCCGGTTTGTTTCGCCTCTTTTTCTTCCGTCCCCCCCCCCCCCCCCCCGTAGGTTCACAGGGTAGGAATACAGCTTAGTTCGGATCTTACAAAGCACCAAGGCTCTTTCATGTACGGCTTGGATTTCTCTTGGCTATGGCTTGCTTTGCTTTATTGGGAAATACTACATTTTATTCTTATGCATCTTTGTTTTTGAGCAAGACGGATATTTTAGCTATGTAATTGGGTATTGGAAGTTGATGGGCTTTTGTTGTAAACAGTTATACTTAATAAGATTTGAAGTACTTCTACTTTGCTTTCCGTTGTTTTTATATATGTCTGTCTTGTATTATTTCTGTTCCAGTACAAATAATGCTTCATTGTAGTTAAGGCATTCCCCTTGTGAGTATCCTTAATGGATGTGGGGTGTTACTTTTGGTATCAAAGCAGAAGGTTACTAGACTAGGCAAAATCTTTTAAAAACCTTCTGAAATTATTTTCAAGACGTTTACAAAGATGCATTTTTCTAAAGAAAAGTTTTGTTTTACGAAAGGCATATTCCCCAAAGCCATATGCACTATTTTTTGATTATGTCCTTGAGTCTCTTCTCTCTTTCTTTTTCACCATAGTTTTGTAGGTGTACGACACATGTAGGAGGGCAAAGGAGTGCCCAACCTCAATCATTAGCCGCAGTAGTTTCATCTGCGACTAATCTTATTTCAAGCTTTGTAGAGTTGCAGTGCGATGGAGGTAAATTTCGAGAGACTTGTCAACAAGCTATATAAGGATAGTAAGAACGAGGATAAAGAACACAAGCCTAAGGAGGAGGAACTTGTTGATATGGCTTAATCCACGAAGGGGGAAAAGGTCAAAGGAAAGAGGTCAAAGTAAAAGAATAATAAAACCCATGACAAGAAAGAACATCGTTGGTATGGTAAGAAGGTACATGTCGTTAAGTATCATAAGACAAGGATAATGACAAAGAACAAGATGGTCGAGAGGGCAATCGTATGCTCTCACTACTAGCATACCTAAGAGAGGTGGTAACATTTATGTTAAATGTTTAGCTTCTCTTTTCTATCAGACCGTGGGAACTTTGTTTTTGTACATCGCATCCTTTTAATTCTGCTTCGAAAGTTGAGTCTCTACACCTTAGTACTAGCGTAGTAGAGGATCCCATTTTTTTGTCTCAAATTATGTTAGGGAATCGGCTCATTTATTCATGCCTTGTTTGGATTTGAGAATGTCTACGCTAAGTGTTGAGTTTAGAAGTAAAGCTTATGTTTTTGGGCTATGGGTTGATTCTAGGGATGGAGTGGTTGTCCAGAAATGGTACCATTCTCGAGTATGAAAAGAGGGTAGTTAGACGCTTGACTTGCCTTGGTAATGCCCTCGAAGTATAGTGTAACCCTTAGTGTTCTGCCATGTTTAGTTACCTAGAATCTCTTGATACATTTATCGATCCGCTTTTGATACATTTGTCGATTCGTTCAAGTAGTGTTCACCACTAAGGCGGATGGTTCATTTCGCTTGGCATGAGTTATAGAAAATAACCTTAGTAAGTACATTTGGCAACATGGTTGACATTTGTTTGTTTTCAAGAGATAGTTTTCTGCATGGAATACCTTATAGTGAGTAAACGAGATCCATGATTCACTAGTGAATTTTGGAGAGCTTGCATGAAACCATGAGTACGCATTTATGTTTAAGCCGAGTATACTAGAAGAAGAACAAGTAAAAGTGGAATGAGAGGCAACAATGGAATGATTTCTAACTCATATTTTGGAAACAAGAATTAAGAAGCTACGAAATTGCGAAGTTAAATACGGTGAAAGCACAATGGAGTTAAGCTCAAGGAAATGCGACTCAGAAGATTGAAGACTAGATACGTGTATCATATCTCTTTTTAAGAGTATATTCTTGATCCCTCTTTTCCTATAGAGCTTATTTGCATGCTATCTTTCAAGTATATCCCCTCGGTCCTATTCTCAATCCCATTTCTGTTAGAAACCCCATAGGGAGCATGACTCGTCTGTTGGTAATACATTTTGGGGCTTGAGGGTGTCTGTTGGTTGACTAAACTCTTTGGGTTTTATAGGATACGAGATGGTTTTAGGAAGAGATTTCCTTGTGACCTAAAAGGAGTCCATCATGCTTAGCTTCCTAGAATCATATATATTAGTTGGGTTGAGTAATTCTTTGGGTGTTAGCTTGATGTTGATTTCGGTCTTTGGGGCTGGTGCTTAGGGAGTTCTTCTCCAAATCAGTATATATGTGACATAGATTTCCATTTTTGACATTGCCTAATGGGCACAAGTATTATTTTTTTTTTACTTCCTTCTATCGTTCGACTATACCTTTAGGTTGGAACAATTGGGTTAAACATGTGTTTGAGACATGTTATGATTGATGGTTGCAAGTGGTTGCAAGTGGTTGCTCGTGATTGCATAACACACATTAGGCACTAGATCGGCTCAGACACATTTCCATATTGCATATGCATGAGTGTTTATACTTGTTTATGGATGAAATTGATTGTGTTATCATATGGATGATGCATATGGATGGATGTTTGTGCACACATATAGTGTTTATGTGACTAGGACTATTTGCATACATGTTGGACTCATTGGACTAAACATATTTTGCATTAAGAAGATCAATCAGGCCTGATCATTTGCATTAGATAAGGAACATATACACACACTTTCTACATATGTTCATACAACATTAGAAATCTCTTAAGGACAATGGCTGCCTGTGATTAATGATTGAGTAGATGGATGATTGTATGGTAGGATACATTCTTCTTAATTTGAAGATTTCGGGGACGAAATCCTTTACGAAAGGGAGAATGTAACAACCCGAATTTTTATAACATGTTGAAACTAGAAATCAGGGTATAATTAATTTTTAAGATATGAATCAAGGGAATCGGGTTACGCCATTGCGTTCACCTAAAATTTTTACATAAAATAGAGTCCGAGTTTTCGAAAATCGAAGTCTGGATGAAGAAGTTATGGCCTGTAGAAGATTCAGCAGATTATAGGCAGCACAGGACCAGGCAGGTCGACCTAGGGGTCGACCTGGGGGACAGGTCGACCATGTGTCGAACCTAGGGTCGACCTACCCCCCAGGTCGACCATGTGGTCGACCTTCCCCCCTTACACGTCGACCTGGTCGGCCGGTTTTGACCTAGAACTCGTTTTTGAAGCCTGATACGTGTTTTGATGGTTCGGATTGATTCTAGGGTTAATCTAAGGGCCTAAACTAGTTGCTACACCTATAAAAACACCCTTAGACCTAACCTAATTCACAACAAATCATTCTTACACCAAAATTTTGTTGAGGTCCCTTTTGATCATGGCCGCCGTCTCTAATCAATTTCCTAAGCTTTCATACAAAATCCAATTCGAAGATTAAGGCTTCTACAATGATTCAAGACAATAAATCAACAACGTCAATGCAACATTCCACAACAAATTCAATTCTTAATTCATCAGCCATGCTCTGTAAGTTCTAGTTACTTTTTAGATTTAAACTTGTTAATTATAATATGGCCATGGAATGAAGTGGAATTGGATTTAAGTATGTTTATCGATTCAGATCTATTTCTGTTGCTTCTTGAATCTTAAGTTTTGGGACTTTTATATTTTCATTCTCATGTCAAGCATATGATCTATTCAGTTGTTGTAAATCAATTTTTCTTGATTCTTGTTGGTATTATTATCAAAATCTATCTTCTATGCCTGAGATGACGCTTTTATGCCAGTTTTCTCTCTGTACTTATTGTTATACAAGTTCTACCTCCTTCTATTTATTTTTCTTTTGATGAACCTTGGTCAATTTCGGACATAGGCATAAACCTCGATTTCTGTACGATTGAATACGGGGAAATATGGGAATATTGTCTTTATTGGATATATGTTTGGTAGAATTGACGACATAACATGAAATTGGAAATTTGGGTATTGTCGATATAATTGAAATTGCAAGTTTGGGCATTGGCATAAATAATTTGGCATGAAGTGGGCATACATGAATTGGCAAGTAAGTTAAATCACGAGTTTGGAACTATGTAAGTTTAAATCAAAAGATTGGGCTTATGTTAATTAAGCATATGAAGAATTGGGAATTTGAACATGAAAGCAATTGTAAATTTGATAATTGGCATAAACATGTATTATGAACTTGGGCAACTGACATGTATTGTAATAAAAAGATTATAGTTTGGGATAACTACATCATGAATCATGATTTGGGTTTATTGGGTTTAAAACTTGATACATGTAATTTTGGCTAGAACTTGATATGGTAAAATGGCATAAAAATTGGCATACATGTAAAACGGCATGAATTGAACATATGTAAATTTGGTATGAATTGGGCATATGTAAAACTGACATGTAACCTAGAACTTGGGCATATGTTAATTATGAAAAATTTGGAGTAGAAACATATATGATAATTTATGACTTGGAGAAAGTTTAATATGAACGCGCCTAAGTTGGGTTTTAGGTAGTTGGTATGTATTGGACATCTAGAAGGCACATATGCATGCTTATGAACTTGAAGCATGAATTGGTTACGAATATGAATCATTAACTTGATAATAGGCATAAGTGAAAACATGAAACTAGACATGAAACTCGCCATGAAACTAGACACGAAGTTGACATGAAATTGAACATGGACATGACATTAGAGTGAACTTGAAAATGGCCAACTCGAGGTTGGGTTGGGTTTGCAGTGTAAATCTGCCCGGAATCGCCCAACGAATCCAGTGACTTCAAACAATAGGATCCAATGTGGGTAGTTGGTCATATCGCGCTTAAGACCCGAGGTTAGACCAGGTTGTGTTGTAAATCTGCCCGGAACCGCCTGGCGAATCCAGTGACCACAACAACTAGTCTAATGTGAGAGGTTGGGGTGCATTAATGAACTAATGCCACATGATAGGGTTAAGTCATGAACCGCTTGAATATACTTAACCAATTTGACATGATGATTTGGTAGGGTTAAGTCATGAACCGCTTGAATACACTTAACCAATTTAACACGATGACTTGATAGGGTTAAGTCATGAACCGCTTGAATATACTTAACCAATTTGACACGATGATTTGGTAGGGTTAAGTCATGAACCGCTTGAATATACTTAACCAATTTGACATGATGACTTGATAGGGTTAAGTCATAAACCGCTTGAACATACTTAACCAATTTGACACGATGATTTGGTAGGGTTAAGTCATGAACCGCTTGAACATACTTAGCCAACTTGACACATGATTCGTAGGGCTAAGTCATGAACTTGAACGACAACACTTAGCCAATTTGACATGACATGTAGACGGGTTAAGTCACGAACTTGAATGACCACACTTAACCAACTTGACATGCTAGACTGATGGGGTTAAGTCTCGAGTTTAAATGACAACACTTAACTTGCTGGACGGAAACCCTAGTTACGCGGTCCTTTTCAGCAGTAACCCACTAGTTGTATCATGGTACCCTGGAACTAGGCAGGGTGGGGCACGATTACTGGGTTGATTGTAAGCGACCAGAACGACGGCTGAGTTAGTGCGCCATTGTAGGTTCAGGCAGACTATGGTAGTGCACGTAGTCCGGAGTTGAAAAATCAGGCATTGGGCACCGGTAGGTTTACACTGTACGTGCTTGATTCGTGTCAGTGGTTGGCACCCTAGGGCTTGATACACCCTACGGTGGACCTAGCACAGGTAACTACATTTGTGATAGGGCCGTATGACACAGACACATGACGAGCTAGAACTTGTAGGGAGCCAATCGATTAATAGATCGTTTCGTGGGACCAATTAATGGGTCATTTCATGATATCGGGCAAGGGATCATTTCATTGTCAATACATGACACGAGTTTGGTTACTAGTATAGATGGTAAAGGCCCATTTCTGCTTCTGTTTCCGTTTCTGTTTATACATTAGGATAACACCTAATCTTGTTAGACTATTATTGGTGCAGAGAATATAGGAAATAAAACAAAATAGTGGAATAGTGAAGCATATAATTCTTGCGATGTTATACTTAATAGAAACCTTGCAATGTGATACTTGGTACGAACCTTGTGATGATACTCTTGATAGGAAGCATGGGATCTTACACTTGATTCATCGTGCCTGTAGCTTACCTTGTCATCATGCTTATGTTTACTTTCAGTTTATTCATGCCATATTATCTTCACCTGTTCTTATGCTGAAAGCCACTAGGACTTACTCAGTCTTTATGACTGACCCGATTTATTTCGCCTCTTTTTCTTCCGTCCCCCCCCCCCACCAGGTTCACAGTGTGGGAATACAGCTTAGTTCGGATCTTACCAAGCTCCAAGGCTCTTTCATGTACGGCTTGGATTTCTCTTGGCTATGGCTTGCTTTGATTTATTGGGGGATACTACAATTTATTCTTATGCTTATTTGTTTTTCAGCAAGACAGATATTTTAGCTATGTAATTGGGTATTGGAAGTTGATGGGATTTTATTGTAAACAATTATATTTAATAAATTTGAAGTACTTCTACATTGCTTTCCGTTGTTTTTATATATGTTTGTCTTTTAATATTTTTGTACCAGTATCCATAATGCTCCATTGAAGTTAAGGCATTCCCTTTGTGAGTGACCTTAACGGATGTGGGGTGTTAGATTTACTCCTTGAATCCCCAAATCGATTTGATGCTTGATGAAATGAATTTCTCTGATGCTCGAAACACTGCACCTTATTGTTTTGATTCGAGGTTGCTTTCTCTCTCGATCGAAACTTGTAAGTAATTTGAATTTTTCTCTTTTGTTGCCTGAATTGATATTGTTGGTTTTCGATGGATTTGCCTGTGATGAACGTGTGGTTATTTATAGGGTATAGAAACCCTAAAACAACTTCTCTAATTTCAAAAACACAATTTGCTCTGATTTGTGTTGCTTTCCCTATTTGGTTGCGTGAATTATCTCTTTGATGCCTTGAAATGAAACGGCTTTGATAAAGATTGAATTTGTTGTGTAATATCCACTAGCCAAAACTAGAAATTGTTTGTGGTCCCTTAAAAGAAAAATCCTTGTGATGAAAACATGTCTAAAATTCTGCAAATGGATGATTTGATTTCCTGATCTTTGTAAATGGTACTAGCACTTCTAGAATCTTTTTAAACCTTGCCAAACTAGATTGATTCAATCCCAAAAATGTAATTCAGGAAATATATTGATTTTTCCCCTTGAATAAATCGGATTTGAATTCCTGCATACTGTCCATTGATTTTCTGGTCCATGCCATATTTGTTTCCTTGATTTAATCTGCCTCGAATGAATTTGTCCAAGATGAAAAATTGGAAACAAATATAGATGATATTGTGGCTTTGACAGTTCCCTTGCGTGATTATTGAAATAGTGTTCCAGAAAAAAAAACTTCCATGCTGTTTTGAAATTTTTTCATATATACAACACATTTTGATTGAACAATATCTTTTAAGAACTTGCCAAAAACATGTATTGCCATCTTTGATTTCTTGAAAATGATTTGGTCAAAAACTAGAAAGTTCAAATGACTTTGTGGCCATTCAAAAATAGTAAGACATTTTTGCCTAAAGCCGTTCTTCGAATTCTAGAAATAATTCAAAAAAAAAACACTTGCCAAATTTCTCCTATCTTGAATAGTTTTTCTTGGATGGACTTAAAATGTTTCTTACTGTGTAGTGAATACATGTTTGTACTGGTTACCAGCTTATATATACATTGGCCACATTTCTGCTCACCCATGAATATTTGCACCAATGTTTAGCCATGACTTGTTTGGGGCATCAAAACCGTGTACACTTGAACTCAATTTCACTACCTAATTTTATGCATGCATATGCCACTGACATGAATATGATTCTTTTGTGATTTGTTATGTCCAGTTCACTTGCAATGTTTGTCTTGATGTTTGATGTGTCATTTGCTGTGTACACCACTTATGTTGATGCTGATCATACATGTTCATGTGTAAATGCTCCATGTTAACTTCTACTCTTAACTGTCTTTCAAGATGCCATATTTGAATTTTGAGCTGTTTTGTCTTGCTGCATGTATATGTTGTAGTCCTTGCGCATTTGTCGATATGAAAATCTTCTGTGTATGCTGTATGTATGAAACATGACTGAACCATGTGTTGATATCATGTAGTTGTTGTGTATGCCATTCCTTTGTGGCTGCCATATATATGCTGCCTCCTTGCTCCATGTTATCTTGTTTTCACCATGTACACACTTGTACTTGCTGTTGTGCTCCTCTGCCATCATGCATTGTGCCATGTTGAACTTGAGTACTTGATCATACATGTGTTTCACTTTACTTAACATTTGCATACATGTTTCCATATGAGCTTAGTTGATTAGAACCTGAACATGCAATGCATGGCTGTTACACTTAATCCTATCTCTGGCCATAATTCACGTCTAGAATCAATTTAAAAACTATTTGACTATGCCATTCCTGATTGTGCACACTGTGTTGATATTGCACCATGCATACATGTTGACCATAAAACCATCCATGTTTTTCACCTTGCATACATAACTAGTTCATTATTGATACTTCACTATATACATCAGGGCATTTGAGAGGAATCAATTCGGCCATGTTTTGTTTATGGCATGTTGACATGAACACAATTCATTTGCATCTTTGTTCTGTTGCTAGTAGTCATGACTTGGTTTATTCATGAATGTTGTGTCGTCATGGTGTAAGCATATATGTGTATGTATATACATGTATGCGTGTGTATATAAATATTTATATATAAATATGTGTATACGCATGGCAATTTGAATGAATATTTATATCAGCAGACCGCCGCACTGTGTTATGGCTGTTTAGAATCAGCTGGTTCTGATCAGCAAACCAGTGTGGTGTGTTTAGGCTGATCTGTGAGCACTAGAGTATAAAATATATATAAATTAGATCAATTCATGAAAAATGATGAGAAACACAACAAAATTCTGAGGCAAACAATTTTTTCAATAAAAAATTTATCTCCTAGAATTTCAAAATATTATTTCTATTCAAGAAACTGTGTGTGTGTTTCATGTGGCAGGTAAGCAGATGATGACTGGACTGACAAAAAGATGTTATAAAGACAGAGGACAAAAGATGAAGACAACAACAGTGTCAAATTAAGAGTTTATGAAAGTATGTAGTGATTAACAACTGTATTGAAATCTGATATGATATGAAATGTAATGTATCAGCGAAATTGTACAAATAGTTGGAGTTATGAATTTGTACAGTTTGGAATGTTGAAATATAACATTTAAATAAAAAACTGTGTTGAATATTTGAATTTTCGTAGAGTAGTATAACATTTAAATATAAATATTATATTACAGTCTCTGATGTGATGTAACAGTACAATAAAAAACACATTTAAAATAAAATATATTTGTTTTTTATCATCAAACAAAAATCATATAATTGTATATACAACACTGTTATATACAACACACTGTTATATACAACATTAGATTCTCCCACCCTTAGGAAATTTCGTCCCCGAAATTTGATAAAGGAAAAATCAATTAACCCGTCGCATAATATACATCCATCTTGTGTGCATCCAATTTTTGCAAACATTGTGCACTTGTGCAAAGTGAAATACAACGTAATAACTTATGTATGCCTAAGCGGTACCTCCTATATGTATGCAAATTTTCAAAAATCCTTTTTAAATCTGGTGCTCACATCCTAAATATACTGGCAGTTCTATATGAATGCAACATTTTGAAAATCAAAAGATATTTTCATCACAATTTTCCTATACTCTTACTAAGTAAGAGCATAGTTCATCCAATTGTTGCATCCATAATCCTACCAACCAACTTTATTTTTCGAATTTAAAAAAAAAACTAATTTCCTAAATTCGATTTCTTATTTTACAAAAAGGTGGAAAACGGAAAATTTCACACCTTCCGCTTTCTTTTATATACTTTTTTCAACCGTACTTGGATTTTATGAAACTATTTATAAAGATTTTCTATTTCCCTATCAAAGCACAACCCACATAATAAAATTTTCTTTGTTGTAGCTTTTCTTTTTCGTCTTACCTTGGATTTTTTTCCCAAAATAATTCTTTCAATTTTCTTCATTGCCTCAAAAATTCTCTCGTCTTACCTAGGCTCAAATCCTGACCTACTCCATACTATTAAAAAAAGATGGTTTGACCCTTTTTCGGTTAAATTTCCTTCCAAAAATTAAAAGTGTCAAAACTTAATTTTCCTCATGAAAAATTTCTTTTGCCAAACCATAAAAACATGTCATCTTTTAAAAAAAAGGTAAATCATGTTTTTTTTTCAAATCAGAAAACTGGATTAGATACAGACAACTATTTTCTCAATCGGGTTTATGACTTGTTCTTACCAATAAGGTCAGTTTTGTCTCTTACTACAATGTGCCAACATCCACTCTATCCTTATTTTCTACAACTTATTTTGTCCCCCAAACAAAATTCTCTTACTAAAATAATGTATCAAAAAGGATTGTCATAAGAATAGAGATTTCAAATCTTTCTTTTATAAAACTTCTAGTTATAACTAGCGAGCTATACGTGCTCTATAATATTTACCTTTTACTGAGAGAATTTTACTTTAAAACTCAATATGTACTCCTTTTCATATTTTTAAAACTATAAATTTTAAGATTGAAACTTGAAAACACTATAAACCATTTTCCGGCCAAAACTTCTAAAATCTCAAGTTCTTAAAAGTTAACAATGGGGTTAGACTCAATGCGGGTTTCCAATTTTCTAGGCTTTCCTAGACATTCCCCAATATCAATTCTCTCAACTATATATATATGTAGTGTCCCGAAATTCCTATACAATTTGAGCTAA
The DNA here is from genome assembly GCA_030737875.1 of Allium sativum. Lineage (NCBI taxonomy): Eukaryota > Viridiplantae > Streptophyta > Magnoliopsida > Asparagales > Amaryllidaceae > Allium > Allium sativum. Next base: position 652,630,333 of record CM060918.1, read on the forward strand.
CCAAATAACACAAGTCCAACCCAAATTACACTGGAAGCCAGAAAACTAATAGAAAGAAAACCAAGGGTGAGAATAGAAAAGATAGAAATTTAGAATAGAAGAAGAAGAAGAACATACAACATTAGAGTAAACACGAATCTCACAGCGGAATGAACAACATATAATAGATAAATATCTTTGAAATAAAATCAGTATATGTATACAGTAACATTATCAGAGTACAATACTTACAACACAGTGGAAATAACTATAGCTATATAATCCTGAAGCCTCCTGCTCCAAGCTCTCCAAGTTTATTTGTAAAATCCTGACTACTTGACTGCCCATACAAAATTGGGCACCCAAGAATTTAGGGGAAACAAAAAAAACTCTGGGTCAGTCATGGGACTGGTGTGAGTAAATAGCTTAAAACAGTTTGAGAAATGAACGATATCTCATAAGACCACACTGTACAGCGGAACAGATTTTTCCCTTATGAGATTCCAAAATAATCTTTATATCAATTTTTTTTTGATATTATAATAATGTCTATCAACCAAAATATGATAATAATCAAGCAGAAACGCTTTCATCTCACGTTCTACATATATAGTATACAATCAAAACCGCGAGCATTTATTGGATAATGGATTTCCAACTATGACATGGTATGGAACCACCTTTTGATAGTGTACCTCTAGAGAGGAATACACTGGGTTCAACAAGAACATCTTGCAACCCGGCCACACATGACCGACCACTCATTTCGCTTGAGTGTATCGAATGTATATCACCAATGGTTGGGACCAGCTATCATTTCCCGATAAGGGATGACATTGATAGATTTAAGAAGCAAATGAATATTCTCTAGATAGGTGATTATACACCCTAATAGGTGCGACCTACATAGCCATGCTGCCTGCCCGACTTTTGTCATTTCCGGATGTGAGGCTAAAACCTACGCTTATCTTTTTACATATCATATCTTCATTTACTTGGAATACCACATCGTCATACCCGCCAAATCATTATCGATTTCCCAAATGGTATCACGGGTATAAAGCTAAGAGAATGGAATTCCTCCGCTACCAAACGTAATACGTTTGAAGAGATCAACATATATGATTCGTTAGGAATACTCTGTCAGATATTCATCCATACAAGTTGTCCTGGGACTGGACAAACCGAAGGCACTATTCAGTACATCCATCTTAGGCAATCTCTACCTAATATTTATACAATAACCCTTGCACTTTACTCCGTCTTCAATATATTCAACATACTTGGTTTGCAACGCTTATGCCAATACGGAGTGGTTCTTCGGATAATAATCCAACTAGTCTCTCCATATTAGCAACGTTAAAATGGTCAAAAACTTTGATAGTCTGTGATTTAACTATCAAATGAAAAATGTCCGTGTACACACAACGATCTTATTTCCAAATGGAATTATCGATCAAATCATCAAACATATATATATATATATTCATATTTCCTTATTTTATATATTTTGAAAATATCTCTGATTATATTTGGAAAACATTTCCAAAACTCATTTATATAGATTTCAAACTAACGTTGTACAAAACATCGTTACCACCGCTCAATCCATAAATCGCTTATTACTTAGCTGTATCTTTAACTAACCTTTTCCATCAAACCTCAACTATTCCTTAGTTAATATTGAAGTCAATCAAGTTGGTGAAAAATTACCTCTCAGACCTTAACTTAACAACGTTCTTAACTTTGCAATAGATAAAGCTCACCGCTCCAATTTCTACAATCATTTGCTTACGCAAATTCTCGGATTCAGATTACGAATCCACTTCTTTTATGAAAAACATTTATTATAACGCTGACGTTATAAACCCTACTTCTGAAATATCTAACTTATAAATCTAACCTTTATTTCTAAATTTTGAATAATAACCGTATGACTAATTTATTAATAAATATATAAATCGTGATTTAAAAACGGAAAGTAAATAGTACTTTCCCGAATTAGATATAATTGAATTCATCGTATAACTCCCTTTCGAGTAATCTTTATTTGATTAACTCTCCTTCGAATAACTAATATTTGATTAACTCTCTTCGAATAGATTATATTCGATTGTCTCTTTTCGAATAGACTATATTCGATTATCTCTTTTCGAATAGATTATATTCGATTATCTCTTCTCGAATAGATTATATTCGATTATCTCTTCTCGAATAGATTATATTCGATAAATCTCACTTCGAATAACTTATATTCGATTTCTCCAATCGAATTACTAATATTCGACTAACTCCTTTAGATTAACTCATTTGGATTAACTCGGTTTGAATAAATCATCTTGACTAACTCAACTCGATTAACTCAACTTGATTAACTTACTTGATTTACTCAACTTGACTAACTTAACTTAATTAACTCGACTTATTTAACTCAACTTGATTAAGTCTTATCGAATAACTAATATTCTATTAACTTATATTTGAATAACTATGTCTGTTTTAACTTTATTTCGAATAGCTAATATTTGATTTAACTCCATTCGCTTGACTCAAGATCGCAGCGATCACAATGGTTAGGCCTGATTCCCTCAGGAAACATCCGACCGCCGTAGGCTATCTGCAGCCCTGCGAATTACGCTAGCAGTCGTATGAAATGGCAACTCATCTTAAATAACTATTTTTGACTAACTCTATATCAAATAACTATATTCGATCAACTCTAACTGAATAACTAATATTCAATTAATCCTGATTCGATTAACTATGTTCAATTAACTCTATCTAGTTAACACTTTATTCGAATAACTAATATTCGATTAACTCTAATTGAATAACTAATATTCGATTAACTCTACTCGATTAACTCTAATTCGATTAACTCTAATCGATTAACTCTAATTCGATTAACTCTAATCGATTAACTCTAACAGGTTTACTCTAACTGGTTAACTCTAATTGACTAACTCTTATTCGAATAAATTATATTTGATTACTCTATTCGACTAACTCCTATTCGATTACAAATACTTCCTTTTCTATTTGTCTATATTTATTTTATATAAATATTTCCTTTATATAATTCTATTTATTTATTAATAAATATTTCCTTTTATAACTTTATTTATTTTCTAAATAAATATTCCTTTTACATTTTTTTTACAAATATTTCCCTTTTTATTTGTTTTACAAATATTTTCCTTTATATTTGTTTTACAAATATTTTCCTTTATATTTGTTTTACAAATATTTTCCTTTATATAACTCTTTGATTTTATAATTATTTCCTTTTATAAAATCCTTTTCCTTTTAAATATAAAATCTGTTGATTTTATGTAAATAATTTATTTTCAAAATATACTATGAAAATCCCCTCTTCTGCATCCTAGTATTTCTTACGGTATTTAAAGTACCAATTCACAATGATCGATATCATTCGAACACACATAATCAACAACAGATTATATATCACATCATATATCACCATATACGAAAAACAGTAAAATAAATGTTAAGGAATCCAGTTGGATTCCTCCGACCTGTTTCCCTGCATCCACAGATGTTAAACAATATAATTAACATCAATTTCACTTCACTACGAAATATTTTGCTAAACATAATCAATTTATATATATATATATAATTTTATTTATTTATTTATTTATATATATAACCAGATCTATAATTTCAAACAATTACTTAGCAGTTCAACCCAACAGTCAACATACAGAATCAACCATCATCTATCAGTTCAAAAAATACGTTATAAAAATATAAATGATAGAGTTGGTGAGTTTTACTCACATTTGACGATCACCGTTAATAACGATAACCATCGTTTGATTCAGACGGTCAATTTATTTTGCTATTAATTGTAACGAGCCTCATTTCACTCCTAGTCAGTTCCAGTGTGTAGCTCTCGTCTATACTGTCTCAACGCGACTAGTTTCGCTGAATTTTATCTCCATGTGACAAAGGTATTAAGACTACAAGTTATTACAAATTTAAATTAAATAAACTTAAAATTCTCTATATTACATCTTTGGGCTTAACTCATTTCGGCGGCCCATTTTCTCATTGAAGACCCGACCCGTGTGGACCTTTTCTTCCTCAAATGAAATAACGTAACTCGGGAAACAAATCCTCAACCATTACTGCAAAACAAACTCCAACATCTCCTTTGTCTCATCACGAAATCAACTATACTCTTCACCGTTGAACTCCACATCAAACTCTCTACACTTCCATATCACTTCCGTCGAGCTCGCACTAGCTTTGCAACCTCCGACCTGGTCCCAAAACCCACGGCTTCAGCAAAAATATCGAACCCTTTTGTGCTCAAAATTCCCGAAAAAATTACCCGCAAGCCCTAAGTATTTCTATAAACCCAAAACCAATCTCGGAACCTTTCGTTGAAGCCTCAATCTCAAGAGATTTGGAACCCTAATTTTGCTGTAGGAAAACAACGCGGCGAAAACTGGGTTCGAATGTTTTAATACATATATGAGGTTGAAGAGATGCTTCCAGGAATACATGTGTATAAATCTTTTGAATTATAGGAATTTCTTCGATTTTATTTTGATTTTCTAAACTCTCATTTGTTGATGTGAGAACCCGTTACTTCCCCGTGAAGGAAAGAGCGGATACATTGAGAACAACACACAAAGGAACGACGACGGAAGAACATTTCATTGTTATTACAACAATTCCATCACATACAAGAATATACAGAGTATAAATGAATAAATTACAATTCAACAAATATCAGAGATTACAATAAATTACATAGCAGCGGAAAAATATACAAAACACAACTGAAAGTGATACACGGATACAGAGCTTTCCGAGCATCGTTCCAGCTGTAAATCAGGATCCTGAGAATATAAATCTGCAAAACCAAAACTACTAGCTGCCCGTGTAGAAAATAAAGGCACCCAGAGTTTAGGTTAAAACATTAAACTCCAGGTCAGTCATGTGACTGGTGTGAGAACTAAAATAGTTATTTAAAACTTTACTTTAAAATAGTAATTCAAGGGACCACGCCGTATAACACGGAACGAGTTTCCTCCCAAGAATACTAGTGCATATAACAAAACAACGCGATGATTTTTGGATAAATGAAGCTATTATAAGACCCAGGTCCCATCACACAATGCAACACAAGCCGGAGGATAGGGTTTTCCCTTATAATAGCCAAATAATGCTTGATACGTTTAAAACAAATCATTTGATACTATCATAGATGTATAGTGTCCAAACATTTTCAGTCATAAATATCAAACATAGGCAGCATGGGTACCATATATCATGTCGCCATACTAGTTTAACAATTAAAACCGCAATATCACGTATTGGAAATTGGATTCCATCATGAGTCGAGGCAAAGGGCAAGCTCCTCTCCGTTCGAGACACTCTAGCAAATGTCTTAGGACCCCACTTTGATCCTCGGAATCGGCTGGGCCGGTCCTTACCTAACTTTGGAGGATTAGTTATTCCTGAGCACACGTTTCCCGGTCCTTACAGACCTATATCCAAGGCGCCTCGCATTCCAACAACCACACAGGTGAAAAGTATATAAATGTCAGGGCTGGTAGGTCACTGACACCACCCTAGCTAGAAAGAAACGTCGTGCTCTCCCAGCGGTCCGTCTCCCGTTTTTGACTCGTACCGAGGTGTGAGGCTCGCGAATTCACGTTATACACAAAGCTACGCCACACAGGCCGTGCTTTGATCATTAACCACAAGACTTTGCTTTTCAACAGCAGCCTTGATCAATTTCCACTTACGCGTGCCACACTGGCAATTCACTCCATGCGACTGATGTCCATCGATATACAACCTCTGAGCTCGTACGTCTCAGAGAAGGGCGTTAAGCAAGAGAATAAATTCTCCGCCGCCAAACAGATGTATATTTAATAGAGATCAATCAACACAGAATAAAATCCAATGTCAGACACACAATCCATTTATTAGTTAGTTCTAGGTCTGAACGAAACCGGAGGCTCTTCCCTCGCACATCCATCGATCTCCAGGTACGTCTGGATGATCACCAACTGTTTCCTCATCTTGGGTGTACAGCCCAATTGAGATCATTAGTAATCACCCAAACGATGTGAAGACTTCCAGTCTTCAACCACCGTCTTCATCTTTGACATCTCGTCGAATCGGTTATTCAGAATGGGTATAAACCCGGCCTTTCTGAATAACCCACGTATATAGTAAACAAATGTTACACAAACACAACGAACGCCTCATTCCAATTCAGAATATTCTTTTATTCACAAAATCACATTCTTAGGGAAGGTTCCCATTAATTTTGTCCAAGATAAATTCTTCTGAATTTATTCTTTAATCTTCCTTTGGATATCATTTCAAACTAGTCGGGATTAGCGAACCACACCGAAGTAATTATTTATTTTATTTCTCAATCCCAACCTATATATCCCATGGAGCAAAACTGGTAATACTCCATATCTAACACCATGGTGTTATTGGTAAAATTAATTACCATTTCACTTTCAAATCTAATTAAAGATTTATATATCGCTTTGGAGCAAAACTGGTGGCACTCCATTGTCGATCACCTTTCAGATTTAATAATTTATGTTATCAATACACCTTTCAATCTAATTAAAGATTCATTAAAACTTTACTTAGTTTTAATCTTTTAAAAAAATAATATTCTGCCTTTTACTGGGTTAAAGAACCAATGTCATCTAAAACATGATTCACGACAAACCCAAATCATATTTGATATTAACTACAAGGCTCTGAATAGAAAATATATTGGCTTATATTCAATATCAAATTCTGAAACCAACATATATCGTATTGGAAATAACGATATAAAATATATCTTTCAAATTCCCATAACAATATCTATGTAGTCACGAATTCCAACATCGAAATATTCCGAAGATAATTTCAATTCAACTCCCGTCCAATTCGCCTATTGGGAATATTGATTATTTTTAAAATCACTTTCAAATTCAATTTATTTATTTCAAAAATAAATTGATTTTAATTCTAGTTCAAAACTAGTTCATTTCGATAAAAATCTATTTTTATCTTTTCAAATGTGGAATTTTTCAGCCCAATTTTTTCCAAATCATTTCTTATGATTTTACACAAATTATAGATATTTTTAATAATTTTATCAAGGCCCGTACAGTCGATTTCCATCAACGGCCATCGAACTTCACTTATAGCGACCTTTTCCAAATTTGATTTGGAATAATTCCAAATCCAACCGTTAGATTTCAAATTTCTATTATACATTGGAAAGCTCTTTTCGATACAAACCCAACGGTTCCGATTTTAAGAGAATCTGATGGTCGGATCTCCCGCAACTTCAATTCGAAGTCAATGGTCGAAATTCATGAACTGACGCTGCGCGGCGCATTCTATTCAGGCCATTATATATATAATATATATATTATATATTTTTCGTCGATTTCCTTTTTAAACCGAATTTTATAAATAGTTCTAAATTCATTTCCAAAACAATTTCAACTTCATCTTCAATTTCAAATCGATTTGATTTCAATTCAATTCGAATTCATTTCAATTCAATTCAAATTTCTAATTCGTTTCAATTCAATTCAATTTGAATTTACCTTCTATTTAATTCAATTCGAATTCATTTCAAATTGATTTCAATTCAATTTCAGTTCGTTTTAAATTTCATTCAAAACGATTTCAATTCGTTTTTAATTCAATTTCAATTTAATTCAATTTGAATTCATTTCTATTCAATTCGAATTCAAATTCGTTTCTATTCAATTCGAATCGAATTCATTTTCTATTCGATTCGAATTGATTCAATAAAATTTAAATTTGAAATTTTAATCTAATTTAATTTGAATTTCATTTCAAAATATTAAATTTTGAAATCACTTTTCAATATTCATTGTAAAACGAATAAAATCGATATAAATATCGTTCACGTCAAAATAGCGCAACTCTAATCAACATGGCTTTATATATTTCAATAAATTCGTTATTCTATTCAACAAATCAATATTTATTCTATTTAACACATGAATCTATACTTCTTTCAACACACGACTAATCTTAACACATGAGTCAACACATCACTATTTTTGTTACGTAAAATATTTTATAAAATTATGGTATCTATCGTTTGATTTTCAATCAGACTCCACCGTGAAGTAGTTCTAATTTTAAATATGATAAAGATGTAAATTTTATTATTAAAATATTTTTCTCAACACACGAATAGTTTCAACACATGAACATTGTCAACACATGAATATTTTTATATTCAACACATGCATTTTCTTTTATAATATTCACTATTTTCCCGATTGGAATGAGGCCCAATCAATCACCATATAATGTTAATTATATGGATTCCATACAACACACGTATATAATAGCAATGATAAACAATCAACCATCATCCAAGGTGCACCACACAACTGCATAAGCATCAGATATAAATAATTAACGCTTACACAGCCTATCGACCAATCGATCGACATACAATTAAATAATTGGGATTAGTGTACCCAAATATCATCCCAACACCCGTATGGGGTTTCAAATCAACAAACACATATTTTTATTTGTGCAGTTGGGCGATGTGTGAAATTTATCGTCCCAATCAATATCAGTCAAATCAGTGCATATAAACAAATTGGCCGATTTGTTTATAAATATTTATTTATTCACTTTCACTATATTCATATTCACGTTAAAAATTATATTTTTAACGATAATTAATTTATTTCAACCGTCTACATTTTATTATCGATTTCACATCAACAACACAAACAAATTTCACCACACATCAAACAAGCATACAAGCCATCCATGGTCTGTGGATGACGGGTGTCGGGTGCTACTAAGCACCGTCTGCATCCTAGTATGTATATATATATATATATAAATAGAAAAAAGAAATTGAAGAGTGAGAAGTTCTCACCGATTGCTATCCTAACTCCACGACTCTTCATTTAGAGAAATCTTCATCGTTCTCGCCTTTTGTCACTTTCGCTGCCCGCAGCCACTACATATGTAAAAATCGAATATTTACTTTGCTATTCAATATATAAAAATCGAATATTTACTTCGCTATTCAATATATAAAAATCGAATTTTTACTCTGCTATTTAATATATAAAAATCGAATTTTCTTTTAAACGATAAAACAAAGGGAATATATTTTTCGAATCAAAGAAAACGTATTTTATAAATCAAAGAAATCCAATTCTTCAATTCAAGAAAATCGTATATTTCAATTTAATGAAATCATAGTTTTGTATAGCTGTTTTTATTTTCAAAAGTAAAGCTATTTTCATTTTTAATAATAATGCTAATTTTATTTTCTATAATCACATTTTTACACACTGTATATATTTTTAAAAACAATGTTCATTCTCTATTCTACACAAGCTAATTTATATTTTAAACAAACTAATTTCTATTTTAAAACTGATTTTTATATTTAATGTTTTATCAAATAAAAACTGATTTTTATATTAAATAAAACAATTGGCTAAAACAAAATAAGGTATAAAGGAAAAACCTTTATCTTCTTCTCTGTTGAAAGCCGCCTCTGTAACCCGTCATTCACGAAACCCATGAGCTCGACTTGAAAAGCCATCACCACCCGCTACTTCACGTCGTCGTAGGATCATCGGGGGTCTCGTCGAGGAAGGTCGGATGGGCTGTGAATTGTGGCGGTGGAGGGAGGGTTAGGCGTCAGGGTGGCTAGGGTTTGTGGCGGTTTGGGTGTGGGCTCCTTCGTCGAATGCAGGGGCTGGAGGTTGGTCAATCGGAGGTGAGCTCGGCGGTGGGCGGCGCGGAAAGTGGGAGGGGTCCCGCGCGATGGCGTCGCCTGGAGGAGGGGCGACATTCATAGTTTTTTTTTAGATCGGTTTCTGATCTGTAAAGGAAAGGGAGAGAGAAAGGAGTAAAGGGGGTGTTGACTACGTTTTATAATAATTAATTTTATTATTTTAATCCATGAAAAGTTGACTTTGTATACAAACTCGAAATCCAATCCAACGACTGTCGTCCCTAGCGTTTTACCCCCACTCCAAACACAATGGGATATGTACCGTAGGTTGATTCGATCATTTGGATCATTTTACGTCAAAATCAACATATAACTCTATATATTGAATTTGAATGTGCATTTCGATTTACCAGGGTCACATACTAACTAGAAAAATTCCAGAAAAATATTTTCTAGCTTCGTATTGACAATACGGTCCAAACAAAAATAGTTTCGTCGAATTCTGAGACCGTTGGAAAAATGGCCATCTTCCAGTCGATTAAAATCAACTGAAACTGGTCAAACGCGTTTTCCTTTGCCACGCTCACATATTGATTCGAAAAATTATGAAATTTGAAATCTAGCAATAGTTTTACATCACGGACCCAACAAAAGTAGTTTCATTGAAATCCGAGGTCGTTTGCAAAATGTCTATTTTTAAGGGCCTGAATTCCATAGCGACTATTCAGAATTTTCAACTGGACATATCTTCTGATTCCCGCTATGAAATCTCAATTTTTCGGATTCTTTGGAAAGATATTATCTATTAGATTCCATTATTTTTTGTTTAACTAAAATCCGGATTGTTTTGCACCCGGTACATTTAATTGAATTATACAATCGAATTATCGAACTACCACGCCATTTTCAATTCAATTTATAAATATAAATAATTATTTATATTCTAACGACGCTCTATATAATATATACGTTCTAATCTATTCAAAATAAACTTTCCGTCGATATTATTTAAAATAATCCATTTTAAATGTTCAAAATTCGCTAAAATTGCCAAAATAAAAAATTTAAACTGGCCTAGATTTTCAAGTTATTACAATCTCCCCCACTTAAAACTTTTCGTCCCCGAAAAGGAATAAAGTCGAAAGTGGTTTGATCAATCAACTCTACGTTCGACCTGGCTTCCATTCTCCAAATTTTCAGTTTCTGAGAATTTTCAAATTCTTCAAAAATTTGGCTAACACCCTAAATTTTTGAAAAATTTCTCCATAATCTCCCCTGCACTGGGTGCCATGGGAAAATCCCGAAATTGCCATATAGTCCTTCTGATCTCAAAAAGAAAAAGAAAAAGCCAAGCTGCTAGCCAATAGTCTCATAAAATCATCATCACCCAAACAAAACAGTAAATTATAGTAAACACGTACCTATTTGTCAGGCAAACATTGTAGTTCATCGCGTATTCGATCAGATGCTATTGATAAAATATCTGTTTGGTGGTTGGAGAATTTATTCTCTGGCTTAACACCCTTCTTTGAGACGTACGAGCTCAAAGGTTATGTAATTAATAGTGACTGATCATATGGTGAATTGCTGATGTGAAGTACTATATTTTGAAAGTACTTGTGATTATTACGTTGTGAAATGATTTCCCTACTTCGGGATATAAAATGGTTTAGTATGTGGCTAAAGATTCTGGTAACCCGGACGACTAAAAGTATGGGTGTGAGGGCGGTGTATGTATTTCCACTGTGTGTGGGGTGCTGCATCGTCAGTGTAGCCTGCTCCTTTGTGGGGTAGGTGCACATTTATATATATCGAGTGCTAGGTGCGTACCCTTTGCCTTGTCTACGGGGAGCCCGATATTTGGTTGCATACTTGTTTGTATGCATTGTTATGTTTTGGAATTCATATTTCCAAATGATTTGATTTGAGATCCCGAAGTGAAATCTACTTTATTATGAAAGATAGATATGTATTTCAAATGATTTGAAATAGAATCGGGAATGAAGTCCAAAGGAATAATTTCTGTAAAATGAATTGGATTTTGAAAAATCTAAGTGGTGATTAATCTAGATGGGTAGATTGTGATATTGCATGTTGATTGATGCATAGTAGATCCGTATATCTATATTGATGGTTGTTTATACACTGACATTCATGGGGGTAAACCCGTTCCGCGAAAGTGGCGTGGTCCCGTGATTTGCTTTATTATTTTTTTAAAACAAAGTTAATAACTGTTTTTGAGTTCTCACACCAGTCCCATGACTGACCTGGAGTTTATTGTTTTAACCTAAACTCTGGGTGCCCTTATTTTGACACGGGCAGCTAGTAGTTTTGGTCTTGCAGATTTATATTCACAGGATCCGGGTTTACAGCTGGAACGATATCCGGAAAGCCTTGTATCCATATATCTCCTCTAGTTGTGTATTGTATTATTTTCCGCTGCTATGTATTTAATGTAATTTAAATCTCTGATATTTCTGTGTAATATTCATTTATACTCTGTATATTCTTGTAATCTGATGCATTGTTGTAATATACAGTGAAATGTTCTTTTGTATGCGTTCTGTTTTGTCGTGTTCTCAACGATAGGGCGTTTCGAACGGTCTGGGTCGGTTTAGCGACTGGGTCGGACCGAGCGAAATTTCCTTCTCGTCACATTTGGTATCAGAGCTTTGGTTTACAAAGCAGAGAACAAGGCACATTAGAACCGTACGAAAGAATTCATCAGATATTGGATTAGTAATATCCAATGAGGATGACTCGTTAGAGATGGGATCAGTAGTATCCTAGGACGAGTGTGAAGAGTATATTTTTCAAATGAAAACAATTTTTGTTTTGAAAATTTAAATCAATTATTCGTATTTGATTATCTATTTATATTGAGTTGGACAGTCCAGTATATAAAGATTTTGCGTATACGTCTGATCCACGTGTATTTGAAATTTTAATATATTGGATAGATATAGCAACACACTCTAGTCGCCCGAAGATGATATTGATGATAGCGATCGCATCATCAACATTTATATTCATGTTTCGAAGGTGTGATTTCTATATATTTCCATTAGACTGGTGTGAGAACCAAAGCTTATATAGTTAGAACACATTGTTGTGAATTGGCATCAAAAATCTGATTTTTGACTATATATCAAAATTATGAATTTGAAACTCTAATCCACTAATTGATTGATGTTTGTGTTGTTTGTTTAATTGTTTGATAATTTCGAACCATTTAGCCTAATTGAACCAAATATTGAATTGTATTGAAAATTGGTCGCATTTGCATGCATATACATGTATATCTTTTGAACAGGTCATAGCAAGGAGGGTAGAGCAGAGAATAAAATTTGTTTGCCCGACAAATAGGTACATGTTTACTACATAATTTACTGTTTTGTTTGGGTGATGATGATTTTATGAGCCTATTGGCTAGCCGCTTGGCTTTTTCTTTTTCTTTTTGAGATCTGAAGGACCGGGGAAGCTATTTGAAATTCCCCGATGCTCCCGGTGCAGGGGAGGTTATGGCGAAATTTTTCGAAAATTTAGGGTGTTAGCCAAATTTTTGAAAATTTGAAAATTCTCAAAAACTGAAAAGTTGGAGAATGGAAGCCAGATCGAACGTAGAGTTGATTGATCAAACCACTTTCGACTTTGTTCCTTTTCGGGGACGAAAAGTTTTAAGTTGGGGAGATTGTAATAACCCGGAAAATCTGGGCCAGTTTAAAAATTTTATTTTGGCGATTTTAGCGAATTTTGAATATTTAAAATGAATTATTTTAAATAATATCGACGAGAAATTTATTTTGAATATAATTCGAACGTATATATTATATACGTCGTCGTTAGAATATAAATATTTATATATAATTATAAATAGAATTAAAAATGGCGCGGTAGTTCGATAATTCGATTTCAAACTTCAATTGAATGTACCGGGTGCAAAACAATCCGGATTTTAGTGAAACCAAAAACATTAGGATCTAATTGGTAATATCTTTCCAACGAATCCGAAAAATCAAAATTTCATAGCGGGAATCAAAAGATATGTCCAGTTGAAAATTCTGAATAGTCGCTATGGAATTCAGGCCCTTAAAAATGGAAATTTTGCAAATGACCTCGGATTTCGACGAAACCACTTTTGTTGGGTCCGCAATGTCAAGATATTGCTAGATTCCAAATTTCATAATTTTTCGAATCAATATGTGAGCGTGGCAAAGGAAAACGCGTTTGACCAGTTTTAGTTGATTTTAATCGACTGGAAAATGGCCATTTTTCCAGCGGTCTCATAATTCAACGAAACTAGTTTTGTTAGGACCGTATCGTCAACACGAAGCTAGAAAATATTTTTCTGGAATTTATAGAGTTCGTATGTTGCCACGGTAAATTGAAATGTGCGTTCAAATTAAATATATAATGATTTATATTTTAATTTTGACGAAAACTGATTGTAACAGCCGAATTGGGTTACGAAACATGTCCCATCGTGTTCGGAAATGAGGTAATTAGCTAGGGGCGACAGTCATTGTGCTCGATTTAGGGTTCGTTTGAAAAATCACATTTAAATGAATTAAAATAATAAAAAAATATTTTCCTATAAAACCCCTTCCATCAGAAAACCCTAACTCCTTTTCCATTCTTTAGCGCCGTCATAAGGAAACCGCCGCCTAGGAATGCTCCAAACATTCTCCCTCTCGATCTGCAAATTCCCTCAAAGATTCGAAGAAGTTTCTACACAAAAATGAAAGAGCAAAGGGAAATCTCCACATCTGATGGTGGTGATTGGATCTGGAGCCACGTTGTACTCGATTTTTGAGCTCAAAGGCTCAGCTGCCGATGGGATCCTTATGCCCGAAGGGGGCGCCGAAGTTCACGAGGCCGCCAGAGTTGGGGGAGTGAAGGATGGCCGTCATCGTGGTGTTGCTGGATGTGGGTCCGTTGATGTGTAGGAGGTGCGATTTCAAATCCCTAGTGGCAGTCTTGGGTTTGTTTTAGCGACCAGTAGGTTGGAACGAAGGAGATGAGGGTAATAAAGGAATTTAATTTATTTAATTAATTTAAATTTATTCAATTATGAAGTTAACGCGTTAATGATCATAACTTCTTCGTACGAGGACGGACTTCGACGATTCAAATTGTGTTGGAACCGTAAAATCGAGCACTTCAACATGAAACTGACCAGAATGGAAACAGAGCACATTGGAATTTCAAGCAATTTCGAATCCGAACAGAAATTCAGAAATTCAGAAATAAAAACCAATGTGAGAATTCTCTCACTTTAAATTTTCTGTTCAGTTATTTATTTCACAACTGCATATATGAATTGTTCCCCGTCGTCCACAGACCATGGACGACTTGTTTGTTTGATTGTATTCTGTGTGAAAATTGATCGTGATGTGAAATAATAAATATATTGATCGTGATGTGAAATAATAAATATATTGATCGTGATGTGAAATAATAAATATATTGGAAGTGAAAATATCGAATATATTGAAAAGTGAAAATATCGAATATATTGAAAGTGAAAATATCGAATATATTGAAAAGTGAAAATATCGAATATATTGAAAGTGAAAATATCGAACATATTGGAAATGAGAATATCGAATATATTGAAAAGTGAAAATATCGAATATATTGAAAAGTGAAAATATCGAATATATTGAAAGTGAAAATATCGAATATATTGAAAGTGAAAATATCGAATATATTGAAAGTGAAAATATCGAATATATTGGAAATGAGAATATCGAATATATTGAAAAGTGAAAATATCGAATATATTGAAAAGTGAAAATATCGAATATATTGGAAATGTGAAATATATATATATTGAAAGTGAAAATATCGAATATATTGAAAGTGAAAATATCGAATATATTGAAAGTGAAAATATCGAATATATTGAAAGTGAGAATATCGAATATATTGGAAATGAGAATATCGAATATACTGAAAATGAGAATATCGAATATATTGAAAGTGAAAATATCGAATATATTGAAAGTGAAAATATCGAATATATTGAAAGTGAAAATATCGAATATATTGAAAGTGAAAATATCGAATATATTGAAAGTGAAAATATCGAATATATTGAAAAGTGAAATAACATATATATGAAAAGTGAAATAACATATATATGAAAAGTGAAATAACATGTATATAAAAAGTGAAAATATCGTATATATTGAAAAGTGAATATATATATATATGAATTGAAAACGATGTATATGAAATATTCGAATTGGAAACGATGTATATGAAATGAATTCGAACTGATATAAGATTGAAAACGAATTGAAGTGAATATATAACGAATTCGAATTGAATTGAAAACGAATTGAAGTGAATATATAACGAATTCGAATTGAATTGAAAACGAATTGAAGTGAATTCAAATTGAATTGAAATTTGAATTGAATAGAAATGAATTTTAACATGAATTTATAAAGAAGAATTCAATTTTGCTTTGAATTGAAATGGAAGTTGAAATGAATTTTGAAAGGAATTTAAAACGATTTATAAAATTCGTTTTAAATAGAAATCGACGAAATATATATTATATATATTATATATATAATATAATGGCCTTAATAGAACGCGCCGCGCCGCGGCAGTTCGTGAACTTTGACCATTTATTTCAAACGGACATTACGGGAGATCCGACCGTCGGATTCTCCTAAAACAGGAACCTTTGGGTTCGTATCGAAAAGAGCTTTCTAACGAATATTAGAAATTCAAAATCTAACGGTTGGATTTGGAGATACGTCCAAATCAAATTTGAAAAGGGTCGCTGTAAGTGCAGTTCGATGGCCGTTGATGGAAATCGACTGTACGGGCCTTGATAAAATTATTACAAATAGTAATAATTTGTGTAAAATCATAAGAAATGATTTGGGGAAAATTGGGATGAAAAGCTCCATATTGGAAAAGATAAAAATAGATTTTTTTATCGAAATGAACTAGTTATTAAATAGAAAAATAATCCAATGGTTAAAAATAAATAAATTGGATTAGAGTTAAATTGAAATTATCTTTGGATATTTTCGATATTGGATTCCGTGATTATATAGAGATCGTGATGGGAATTTGGAAGATTTCGATATCGTTATTCCCGATATGATATCTGTTGGTTTCAGGATTTGATGTTGAATATAAGTCGATACTATCTCTATTCAAAACCTTATATTTAATGTCAAATTGTGATTGATTGATTGTTTGGATGGTGCTCGACCAGTTTATGAGCAGAACATGTTTTTACATTTAATTTGGGGTTGGGTAGAAATATCTGTGTGCTAACACCTTGTGAAACACTTCACGATTTGACTATGTGGTGTTAGCGATGTTGTCGAGTTTATTTCAAAATTTAATGAATGATTTTGAAGTGATATTTTTCTTAAGTGAAAAGAATGTATTCCCGATTTTGGACAGGGAATGTTTTATAAAATGTTTTATAAAACAGAAAGGATTTCGAGGCCTAAACCCGATATTGTCGAAATGATTTCGAAGTTTATTATGTGTTACATTGTAGTTCATCGCGTATTCGATCAGATGCTATTGATAACATATCTGTTTGGTGGTTGGAGAATTTATTCTCTGGCTTAACACCCTTCTTTGAGACGTACGAGCTCAAAGGTTATGTAATTAATAGTGACTGATCATATGGTGAATTGCTGATGTAAAGTACTATATTTTGAAAGTACTTGTGATTATTACGTTGTGAAATGATTTCCCTACTTCGGGATATAAAATGGTTTAGTATGTGGCTAAAGATTCTGGTAACCCGGACGACTAAAAGTACGGCTGTGAGGGCGGTGTATGTATTTCCACTGTGTGTGGGGTGCTGCATCGTCAGTGTAGCCTGCTCCTTTGTGGGGTAGGTGCACATTTATATATATCGAGTGCTAGGTGCGTACCCTTTGCCTTGTCTATGGGGAGCCCGATATTTGGTTGCATACTTGTTTGTATGCATTGTTATGTTTTGGAATTCATATTTCCAAATGATTTGATTTGAGATCCCGAAGTGAAATCTACTTTATTATGAAAGATAGATATGTATTTCAAATGATTTGAAATAGAATCGGGAATGAAGTCCAAAGGAATAATTTCTGTAAAATGAATTGGATTTTGAAAAATCTAAGTGGTGATTAATCTAAATGGGTAGATTGTGATATTGCATGTTGATTGATGCATAGTAGATCCATATATCTATATTGATGGTTGTTTATACACTGACATTCATGGAGGTAAACCCGTTCCGCGAAAGTGGCGTGGTCCCGTGATTTGCTTTTTTTTTTTTTTAAAACAAAGTTAATAACTGTTTTTGAGTTCTCACACCAGTCCCATGACTGACCTGGAGTTTATTGTTTTAACCTAAACTCTGGGTGCCCTTATTTTGACACGGGCAGCTAGTAGTTTTGGTCTTTCAGATTTATATTCACACGATCCGGGTTTACAGCTGGAACGATATCCGGAAAGCTTTGTATCCGTATATCTCCTCTAGTTGTGTATTGTATTATTTTCCGCTGCTATGTATTTAATGTAATTTAAATCTCTGATATTTCTGTGTAATATTCATTTATACTCTGTATATTCTTGTAATCTGATGCATTGTTGTAATATACAGTGAAATGTTCTTTTGTATGCGTTCTGTTTTGTCGTGTTCTCAACGATAGGGCGTTTCGAACGGTCTGGGTCGGTTTAGCGACTGGGTCGGACCGAGCGAAATTTCCTTCTCGTCACATTCACTTTCACTATATTCATATTCACGTTAAAAATTATATTTTTAACGACAATTAATTTATTTCAACCATCTACATTTCATTAACGATTTCACATCAACAACACAAATAAATTTCACTACACATCAAACAAGCATACAAGCCATCCATGGTCTGTGGATGACGGGTGTCGAGTGCCACTAAGCACCGTCTGCATCCTAGTATATATATATATATATATAACTAGAAAAAAGAAATTGAAGAGTGAGAAGTTCTCACTGATTCCTATCCTAACTCCACGACTCTTCATTTTGAGAAATCTTCATCGTTCTCGCCTTTTGTCACTTTCGCTGCCCGTAGCCACTACATATGTAAAAATCGAATTTTTACTTTGCTATTCAATATATAAAAATCGAATTTTTACTTCGCTATTCAATATATAAATATCGAATTTTTACTTTGCTATTCAATATACAAAAATCGAATTTTCTTTTATACGATAAAACAAAGGGAATATATTTTTCGAATCAAAGAAAACGTATTTTATAAATCAAAGAAATCCAATTCTTCAATTCAAGAAAATCGTATATTTCAATTTAATGAAATCATTTTTTTGTATAGCTGTTTTTATTTTCAAAAGTAAAGCTATTTTCATTTTTAATAATAATGCTAGTTTTATTTTCTATAATCACATTTTTACACACTGTATATATTTTTAAAAACAATGTTCATTCTCTACTTTACACAAGCTGATTTATATTTTAAACAAACTAATTTCTATTTTAAAACTGATTTTTATATTTAATGTTTTATCAAATAAAAACTGATTTTTATATTAAATAAAACAATTGGCTAAAACAAAATAAAGTATAAAGGAAAAACCTTTATCTTCTTCTCTGTTGAAAGCCGCCTCTGTAACCCGTCATTCACGAAACCCATGAGCTCGACTTGAAAATCCATCGCCACCCGCTACTTCACGTCGTCGGAGGATCATCGGGGGTCTCGTCGAGGATGGTCGGAGGGGCTGTGAATGGTGGCGGTGGAGGGAGGGTTAGGCGTCAGGGTGGCTAGGGTTTGTGGCGGTTTGGGTGTGGGCTCCATCGTCGAATGCAGGGGCTGGAGGTTGGTCAATCGGAGGTGAGCTCGGCGGTGGGCGGCGCGGAAAGGGGGAGAGGGTCCCGCGCGTTGGCGTCGCCTGGAGGAGGGGCGGCGTTCATAGTTTTCTTTTTGTTTTTTGTTTTTTTAGATCAGTTTCTGATCTGTAAAGGAAAGGGAGAGAGAAAGGAGTAAAGGGGGTGTTGACTAGGTTTTATAATAATTTATTTTATTATTTTAATCCATGAAAAGTTGACTTTGTATACGAACTCGAAATCCGACCCAACAACTATCGTCCCTAGCGTTTTACCCCCATTCCGAACACAATGGGATATGTGTCGTAGGTTGATTTGATCATTTCGATCAGTTTTCGTCAAAATCAACATATAGTTCTATATATTGAATTTGAATGCGCATTTCGATTTACCGGGGTCACATACTAACTAGAAAAATTACAGAAAAATATTTTCTAGCTTCGTATTGACGATACGGTCCAAACAAAACTAGTTTCGTCGAATTCTGAGATCGTTGGAAAAATGGCCATCTTCTAGTCGATTAAAATCAACTAAAACTGGTTAAACGCGTTTTCCTTTGCCATGCTCACAAATTGATTCGAAAAATTAAGAAATTTGAAACTTAGGAATAGTTTTACATCACGGACCCAACAAAAGTGTTTTCGTTGAAATCCGAGGTCGTTTGCGAAATGTCTATTTTTAAGGGCCTGAATTCCATAGCGACTATTCAGAATTTTCAACTGGACATATCTTTTGATTCCCGCTATGAAATCTCAATTTTTCGGATTCGTTGGAAAGATATTATCAATTAGATTCCATTATTTTTGGTTTCACTAAAATCCGGATTGTTTTGCACCCGGTACATTCAATTGAAATTTATAATCGAATTACCGAACTACCGCGCCATTTTCAATTCCATTTATAAATTTAATTAATTATTTATATTCTAATGACACTCTACATAATATATGTGTTCTAATCTATTCAAAATAAATTTTCCGTCGATATTATTTAAAATAATCCATTTTAAATGTTCAAAATTCGCTAAAATTGCCAAAATAAAAATTTTAAACTAGCCCAGATTTTCAGGTTGTTACAGTTGAGAACAGGAATAGAAAAGTGACGGCGGAAGTGGAATGAAATTTCTTAGGTTAGATAATTTTAAGGATTATTTATAGGAAGAATTATATATTTTTATATTCGATTTTTATATTGATTTTTAATCAATCGTTATATGTACATGTCTTTTAAAAATTCGTACGACCACATATAATACCCAAAATCACGAAAATGGACATACACCTTCTGTTCGACAATACGAATCCAACAAAACTAGTTTCGTCGAATTCCGACTTTATTTGCTCACACAGCGTTTTTTTTAAATCAAATTATTGACTGTTTTTCACTTTAAAAATTCGTATGACCACACACTGACTTCAAAAATCACGGAAATTGAAATCTAGCAATAATTTAATATTGCGGATCCAACAAAATTAGTTTCGTCGAAAACAAAGGTCGTTTGCAAAACTGGCTATTTTTAACGCTCTAAATAAACCCATTTAAATATTAAATATATTTAAAAATAATTAATTAAATATTTATAAATAAATATTATCGTATAAATTCACAAAAGCATACCATACAACTCCAGAATAATCCTATATGAATTTCTAACTCGATATTTCAAACCTCCATTGAATCGATATTCAATTTATATTGAAAAATATATTTATATTATAAATAAATCGTTCTAAATTATAAAGGAATTCCATAGTGACTTTTTGAAAATTTGATTTGGACATAAATCAAAATCTACAAGATGAAATCCCGATTTTTCTCTTCCATTAGAAAAATATACTTCACCAGCTCTAAACGTTTCTTATTTCACAGAAATCCGATTTAAAACGGACTTTGTATATTCAGTTGAAGTTCAAATCGCCATGTAACGAATTGCCACGCCATTTCGAGCTCGATTTTAATTATAATATAATTATACGTTCAAACCTCGTTTATATAATATATTCGTGAATATAATTCAACTCTAAACTGAGTTATATATTTTAAATAATCCAAATTACACAATATTGTGAATTCCACTATTTTTTATTATTTCTGAAATTAAATATATCATTATATTATTTAAATTAATTAAATACTTACTATTATTTAGTTCTACGACCATTCAAATCTCTAAATCATTGTTTATATAATTAATTTAATTAGTTAATATATTGCTGAAAATACGGGACGTTACATTCTCCCCCCCCCCCCCCCCTTAAAATAATTTCGTCTTCGAAATTGCTAAGGTAGAAAACTAACCCTATTAACTGCGTTAAAAATTATTTGGCTTACTTATTAACATCAGATTCAATTGAACCGGTTGATTTCAATTAAAATATGAACTCATTCTTATTAACGAAAATTTTCAAAAATCCTGAAAATTTTGTAACACCTTAACTTTTCGAAAAATTTCACCAGCACCTCCTTTGTACTGGTCAATAGCTCAAACTCCAACTCGCCTTTCTAGGCCTTCTTCAACCCAAAAGAAAATCAAACAGCCAACCGGCTTACCAAATCGGCTCATCAAAATCTCAAACCCATATATAATATAAACCGGTACCTTTTTGTCGGGCATATCAATATATCCTTTCCATCTGCTACTAATTCAACATATACCAATGTCATTCAATTAAACCCAACTCACTTTTTATCCTCAGATCCAACCATTGTCTTATAACTAAGCCAATTTGCATTCTGAACTCACATTTCATTATCAATTCCAAATTCTTACAACATCAATCCAACTTACTCGATATTTTCTATTTCAATTCAATTTGGTTTTTAATTCAAGCAATCTTTCCCAGGAGTTTTAAACATTTTACCATATCCCAAAATCAAACTTTCCTTTTTAGGATCCAAAACAACTCTTTGCCTCAAAATAATTCAAAACAATATCTTTGGTAGTAATCCATCACTTAGAACTTGAAAATGCACACTGATGATGTCACGATTCATCATCAGGGTTATTTCCCAGCTATCGAAGTGAGTTCAATACTATATCACTTTTCAAAACACATTCTTTAAACACATTCATTTTGAAATACCTTTCAAAATACCATTCACAATGCTTGTAAAAGAATTTAAAATATCGCAGGATTTTAAAATTCTCATATATTAGTCCAATCCTATTTAGAAACGCCCTTTAAAATTCTAGAAATTTTAATTCCCATTTTGATTCTAATTTCAGATTTAATTCAATTCATTACACTTATCTGAATTCTGATTAGTTATTTACATAACCATTCCACTTTTTTTTTCCTTTTTTATAATCTTACTTGATTATAATAACAACCAACACATTCAATATTATAATATTTCCAATATATATATATTTTCTTTATATCAAAATATATTTGGGTAAAATTATTTTCAAAATATAATATGTCGGTTCATCGTATTCGAGTGTTTATAAATTCCTATCGATATTGTGGTGCCCTACTATCGACAAGAATTCATAAGCCACTCAACCAATAAATCTCCACAATATAAAGCCATTTTTATATTAAATGACAAGTACGCACTCATATATATACACTCAAACTCAATCTAGTGCATTACTAACCCCATCTCTACTGTGTCACACCACAGATCCAAGGTAATAACTTAACCTGGCTCTGATACCAACTGTAGTGTCCTGAAATTCCGGTACAATTTGAACTGACCAAATTACACTAGAAGCCAGAAAACTAATAGAAAGAAAACAGAGGGTGAGAATATATAAGATACAAACTTAGAATAGAAGAAGAAGAAGAAGAAGAACATACAACATCAGAGTAAACACGAATCTCACAGCCGAATGAACAACACATAATAGATACATATCTTTGAAATAAAATCAGTATATATATACCGTAACATTATCAGAGTACAACACTTACAACACAGCGGAAATAACTATAGCTATATAATCCTGAAGCCTCCTGCTCCATGCTCTCCAAGTATATCTGTAAAATCCTGACTACTTAACTGCCCATACAAAATTAGGCACCCAAGATTTTATGGGAAACAAAACAAACTCTGGCTCAGTCAATGGACTGGTGTGAGTAAAACATTTTAAAACAGTTTGAGAAATAAACGATATCTCATAAGACCACGCCGTATAACGGAACGGGTTTTTCCCTTATGAGAATCCAAAATAATCTTTATATCAAAATTCTTTTGATATTATAATAATGTCTATCAACCACAATATGATAATCATCTAGAAGAAACGCTTTCATCTCACGTTATAAATATATAGTATACAATCAAAACCGTGAGCACTTATTGTATAATGGATTTCTAACTATGACAAGGTATGGAACCACCTTTTGATAGTGTACCTCTAGAGAGGAATACACTGGGTTCAACAAGAACATCTTGCAACCTGGCCACACATGACCGACCACTCATTTCGCTTAAGTGTATCGAATGTATATCACCAACCATTGGGATCAACAACCGTTTCCTGATAGGCGACAACATTGATAGATTTAAGAAGCAAATGAATATTCTCTAGATAGGTGATTATAAAACCAAATAGGTGCAACCTACATAGCCATGCTGCCTGCCCGACTTTTGTCATTTCCGGATGTAAGGCTAGAAGTTATGCTTATCCTTTTACATATCATATCTTCATTTACTTGTAATACCACATCGTCATACCTGACAAATCATTATCGATTTCCCTAACGGTATCATGGGTACGAAGCTAAGTGAAACGAATTCCTCCGCCACCAAGCGTTATACGTTTGAAGAGATCAACATATATGATTCGTTATGAATACTCTGTCAGACATTCATCCATACAAGTTGTCCTGTGACTGGACAGACCGAAAACACTATTCAGTATATCCATCTTCGGCAATCTCTACCTAAGATTTATATAATAGCCCTTGCACTTTACTCCGTCTTCAATATATTCAGCGTACTTTGTTTGCAACGCTTATGCCAATATGGAATGGTTCTTAGGATAATAATCCAACCGGTCTCTCCATATTAACAACGTTAAAATGGTCAAAAACTTTGATAGTCTATGATTTAACTATCATATGAAAATTGTCCGTATACACACAACGATCTTATATACAAATGGAATTATCGATCAAATCATCAAACATATATATTATATATATATATTCATATTTCCTTATTTTCCATATTTTGAAAATATCTTTGATTATATTTGGAAAACGTTTCCAAAACCATTTATATAGATTTCGAACTAGCGTTGTATAAAACATCCTTACCACCGCTCAATCTATAAATCGCTTATTCCTTAGCTGTATCTTTAACTAACCTTTTCCATCGAACCTCAACTATTCCTTAGATAATTTCGAAGTCAATCAAGTTGGGGGAAAATTACCTCTCAGACCTTAACTGAACAACGTTCTTAACTTCGCAATAGATAAAGCTCACCGCCCCAATTTCTACAATCATTTGCTTACGCAAATTCTCGGATTCAGATTACGAATCCACTTCTTTTATAAAAAACATTTATTATAACGCTAACGTTATAAACCCTACTTCTGAAATATCTAACTTAAAAATCTAACCTTTATTTCTAAATTTTTAATAATAACCCTATGACTAATTTATTTATAAATAAATAAATCTTGATTTAAAAACGGAAAGTAAATAGTACTTTTCCGAATTCAATATAATTGAATTCGATGTATAACTCCCTTTCGAGTAATCTTTATTTGATTAACTCTCCTTCGAATAACTAATATTCGATTAACTCTCTTCTAATAGATTATATTCGATTATCTCTTCTTGAATAGATTATATTCGATTATCACTTTTCGAATAGATTATGTTCGATTATCTCTTTTCGAATAGATTATATTTGATAATCTCTTCTCGAATAGATTATATTTGATTATCTCTTCTCGAATAGATTATATTTTCGAATAACTTATATTCGATTTCTGTAACACCCCACGTCCATTAATGTCACTCACAAAGGGAATGCATTAACTTCCATGGAGCATTTTAAGTGTGTATAGAACAGAAACTTAACAACAAGACAGATATAAACAGTACTAAACTTTATTCATTACAGCGGATAAACACATATGTTTGATTACATCATCAAAAACCAAAGTCAAAGTACATGATATCCATCTTGTCTAAATCAAAGTACATAAATTGAAAAACATAATCCCCAATACAAAATAGCCATAAATAAGAGAGGCTGAACTTTACTTCAGTGATCCAAGCAATCTTCTAAAAGCAAGAAATATAGTTGTCCAAAATCAATCTCCACTGGTGCTAGTTCCAACCTGAGAAACTGGAGGGGGGAGGGGGGAAGGAAGAAAAGAGGAGGAAACAAAGGGGGTCAGACATAAAGTCTGGCGAGTGCGATAACTTTAACAATATAATAACTAAAATAACTAGGCTAAGGCATAAGTTGGAAAATAAGGAAATGACTGTGAATAATTGATTATGGCAGAGTAAACAAGGAAATAAGATGAACAAAGATAACGTTAAAGCGCACCCTAACCACTATAAGATAATTACTATACTGCACCACCACTAGTCACCCTAAGGTTGATCCCACCTACTGAACTTAATAATGATAATTGTAGTTTCGTGCACCCCTAGTTGCCTTCATAGGTGCCGCCTGCCCCTTTCTCCACTAGGTTTACCTATACCCCCATGCGATTGGCTCCCTAAATCGTAGATCCCCCTACTGGCCCCACAGTGGGGTGTATCACTCATCAAAGTGGCAACACGATACAATTAACAATGCACGGCTTATACCTACACGATGCAACAACGTCTTACCTACCAGCCCGGGCCCATACACGCATATGAACCCATTGGACTTGCGTTGCCACCGCTAACCCGTTTTGGCCTCTTACAGTCAAGCCTAGTATGTGTGTCCCGTCCTCGACTTGGGTCGATCCCACAAATATACGTATGGGTTACTGGTTGAAACAGGCTCCCATTACTTGACACAAGCTATCCACCTAAGCTTGGTCCCCTCTAGTACATCCCACTTAAACCCTCTTTGTTTTCATGTTCACTTACATGTTTCAAATTTTGGTTAAATGTTCCTAATCGTATTTCAAATGCCACACAAGGCACCCACAAGATTCGACATGCAACCCAAGGCACCACTTAACCCCCTCATGTCCCACTACATGTTTATCTGGTTAAGTGTTTCTTAATTCATTAAGACCGTAACCTCATAAAGACCTCCCACATTAGACTGGCATTTGTTGCAACTGGATTTGCCGGGCGGCATCCGGCAGTCTTACACCACAAACGAGTCTAACCTCGTGTCTTTACAACTGTTACGCATTTAATTTGTAACTAACACCTCTCACATTAGACTGGCATTTGGGGCAGCTGGATTTGCCGGGCGGGTCCGGGCAGTCTTACACCCCAAAAGAGCCTAACCTCGTGTCTTAGACGATTAATTACACCTAATTAATCATTCCCCAATTTGAATTACTTTCCGTATTCAAATTATCAATTAATTCCAAATTTAACAATGGCCATAATTGACTCAATTATTTCCATCCATTTATGGTATGTAAAATCATACCAATTTTCATCACAAATTTATTCTATGCCTTTTAAGGCATTTATGCCAATTAAATCTTTTAATATTATCCCATTACACTACGTTGTACGTTTGTTCGTTTAACGTAAAATATACGTTAGACTCAAATAGTCTAACTCATGGAATAAAGAGAAAACGTCACAACATACATATAGATAAAACCAGATCTAAACATAGGGGTGAACTTGCATGTGTGAATGAGGTTCTACATCTAAAACTTGCATAGGCCAAAGTTACAATTTGCATTAAACTACAGATGTCATAGATCCAAATCTAAAGGTGTAAACTTGTTTAGATAAAGGTCACCACTTGCATAAATCATGTATGTCATAGATCTACATCTAAAGGTGTAAACTTGCGTAAGAAATAACCAAACTTGCGTAACATGATCATATTCCATACTCATATATTTATATAAACTTGCGTATGTGATTTATGCAACATAACAATGGTGTAAACTTACATCTAAACATGTAACTAGTATGTAGAATTTAGCGTATAAATCACACATGTCATAGCCTAACTTTAGATCTAAAATAGATGTCATGAAACATGTAAAGTTATACCTAATCTTTACTAACTTGCATATGATCCACATTTAAATCAACTTCTAAATTTGCATACATACATATGATTTATCATATGAGTCAACATAAGCCAATGAGCATATGAACAACATGATGATTTAATGATATAAAATTACAACGTAGATGATAGCATCATAACTTTACAACATAGATTATAACATCACAACATAACATCATAGGATTTACAACATATATGATAACATCACAATTTTTACAACATAATTACAACATGTGGTCAATAATTCACATCGTATCCATATAATCTGCATCATAACTTAATCCAATTAAATCGCTAATTATTTTATTAAAGAATTCAAACTCACAACTCAAAGAAGGTCTTGAGTTCTGAATTCTGTTTCTGAAGTTGTATTAGCTCTCCTTTGAAGAAGATTTGTTGTTAAAGTTGAATAGAACTGATTTGATTTGTTGTTCTTCTTCTCTAATTGGTCGTGGCTATGCCGAGTTGCTAGAAGACGGCATGGAGGCCACGAATCAATTTTTTTTTTTTTTGATTTTATGGTTTGAGTCTACAGGTGTTTTTATAGAGTTTTAATTTAATTATAGCCGTCGAATGATCTTAGGGTTAATCAAAACCATTCAGTCGGGATAGGGTGAGACCTCAGCCCTAATGACTAAGCAAGGAGTCAGAAAGGACTCAGCAATGAGTCACAACACGGATCAGACTGAACCAGAAAGCTGTGCAGGCCTGCTTCTCGGCCTGGGTGCACTTGGGAAGTGTGCCAGTGCAACTTTTGTACTGGCGCACTTCCCAAGTGCGCCAGTGCATTTTTTTCTTCTATTTTCTCTTCTGACTTTGTTCGTCCATATCTTCTTCATCTGATATCCGTTTTCCGCAAACTCGGATTCTATCTCAACCAGAATTCCAAGACGAACACAATGGCGCAACCCATTTCCCTTAATTCTCACGTATGAGATTAATTATTCTTTAATTTAGTTAATCCGATTATTCAAAAATCTGGGGTGTTATATTCTTCCTTCCTTAAAGGATTTCGCCCCCGAATTCTCCAAGTTAAGGAGAATGCATATCCTAAAATCCAAACAACCATCTACTCAACCATCAAACACAGGCATCCATTGTCCTTATAAATTCCTAATGTTGTATGAACATATGCAAGAAGTGTGTGTATTTGTTTCTTATTTAATGCAAAATCAGGCGGTCTATTTATTCAATTGACCTCCTTAATGCAAACCATGATAGTTCCATGAGTCCATTATGTATGCGAAAGAACCCTATCGATACATATTATTTCTACATGTGTGCACAACCATTCACCAAAATGCAGCATCCATATAATAACACAACCATTATACATCCATTAACTTAAATATGCACACACATTTATATGCAATATGAAATATGAAGTGATTGAGCCAATCTAGTGCCTAAAGTGTGTGTATATGCATCCACGAGCAACCACTAGCAAACACTTGCATCCACGTGCATCCATCATACATAACATGTCTCAAACACATGTTTCAACCATAGGACAACACTATCTAAAGGTCAAAGATACTAGCGAGAGGACATACTAAAGATAAGATAAGTACAAGCTAAGCGATAAAGGATAAATTAAAAGACATACCCTCGAAAAGAAAAGGGTACAATGAACGAATCTTCTCTTCCGTATCCCAAGTAGCGTTGCTCTCGTCATCTCCCCATTGCACTTTGACTAGCTTGACCTCTCGATTCATCAACTTCTTAATCTCCGACCCAAGAATGTGTGTAGAGCTCGTCTAATCGTCGCATCACGCTCTATCTCCACCTCTCTAAGCAAGCTCAGCTCTACCACTTCCGCGGTCTCGTGCAAGCACTTCCTCAAATGTGATACATGCAATACATCGTGTACCCCAGCAAGTCTCTCGGGCAACTCCAATCTATACGCCATTGGCCCAATCCTTTCCTTAATAGGAAATGGCCCTACGAACCTTGGTGCTAACTTCCAAACGCACTCAAAGCGATCGAAATTCCGTAACGGAGACACCTTGACAAAGACCATGTCCCCAATATCAAACTAAAGACCTATCCTTCTCTTGTCCGCATAAGATTTCTGCCTATCTTGCGCCGTCTTCATCCACCTTCGAATCAAATCGATCTTTTCTGAAGTCTCTCTAATCATATCAGGCCTAAGCAAGATCTTATCTGTAGACTCCCACCAACATGAAGGCGAACAACACGGCCGTCCATAAAGAGCCTCGAACAGTGCTATGCCAATGCTAGACTGAAAGCTATTATTATATGCGAACTCCACCAACGGAAGATGTTCCTCCCATGTACCTCCAAAGTCTAAGACACACAACCTCAATAGGTCCTCTAGAATATGATTCACCCTCTCGGTTTGGCCATCCGTCTGAGGATGATATGCGGTGCTCAAACATAATTGAGTCCCTACTGCCTCTTGCAAGCTCTTCCAAAATTCTCTAGTGAAGATAGGATCGCGATCGCTCACTATGCTAGAAGGAACACCGTGCAAATGAACTATCTCTTGAATGTATACAAAGGCCAAACATGGAGCAGTCCTCTTACTCTTCACGGGAATGAAATGGGCGCTCTTAGTAAGTCTGTCTAGCACGACCCTAATCCCCGTATTACCCTTCCTCGTTCTCGGTAACCCATCGATAAAGTCCATCGAGACACTTTCCCACTTCCATTGTTGGACCTCCAATGGGTGAAGCAATCCACCAGGCTTCCTTTGCTCTGCTTTTACTTGTTGGCACACCGAGCATCTAGCGATAAAATCAGCCACATCTTTCTTCATGCCTTCCCAAAAATAAACTCATCTCATATCCACGTACATCTTGTGCCCGCCGGGATGGATGGTCATCTTCGAACGATGTGCATCATCAAGAATGGCCATCCTCAAGTTCTCGTCCAGTGCTACACAAAGTCTACCGTCCTTACGTAACCAACCCTTATCATCTAGAGTATACCTACTAAGATTGCTCGATGACTCCCCCCTTTTGAGATTCTCTACTAACTCAATCAATTGCGGGTCATCTCGCTGTGCCTCACCAATCCGTCCCAAAAGCATAGGTCTTGTAATAACCCGGAAAATCTGGGCCAGTTTAAAATTTTTATTTTGGCAATTTCAGCGAATTTTGAAGATTTAAAATAGAATATTTTAAATAATATCGACGAGAAATTTATTTTGAATACAATTCAAACGTATATATTATACGCGTCATCGTTAGAATATAAATATTTATATATAATTAGAATTAGAATTGAAAATGGCGCGGTAGTTTGATAATTCGATTTCAAACTTCAATTGAACGTACCGAGTGCAAAACAATCCGGATTTTAGTGAAACCAAAAATATTAGAATCTAATTGATGAAATCTTTCCAACAAATCCGGGAAATCGAAATTTCATAGCGGGTATCAAAAGTTATGCCCAGTTGAAAATTCTGAATAGTCGTTATAGAATTCAGGCCCTTGAAAATGGATATTTTGCAAATGACCTCGGATTTCGGCGAAGCCACTTTTGTTGGGTCCGTGATGCTAAATTATTACTAGGTTCCAAATTTCATAATTTTTCGAATCAATATGTGAGCGTGGCAAAGGAAAACGCGTTTGACCAGTTTTAGTTGATTTAATCGACTTGAAATTGTCCGTTTTTCCAACGGTCTCGGAATTCGACGAAACTAGTTTTGTTAGGACCGTATCGTCAATACGAAGCTAGAAAATATTTTTCTGGAATTTTTCTAGTAAGTATGTGACCCCGGTAATTCGAAATGTACGTTTAAAATTCAATATAGTGACTTAAATGTAAATTTCAACGGAAACTGATTCAAGCGATCATATCAGCTTGCGATACATATCCCATTGGGTTCGGAATAGGGGTAAAACGCTATGGACGACAGGCGGTGGGCCTCGTTTCGAGGTCGTATGTAAAAGTCAACCTTTTGAAAATAAATTAATTAAATAATTAAAAATTAAAATCCTTTCTCTCTCCCTCCCCTTTAACCCGCTTTGGCCCCCCCTATTTCATTCGTTTATTTCTGGAAAAAAAAAGAGAAAGAGGCGGACGGGGGGGAGGCTCGTCGCCGCCCCCCTCCGATGAACGCGCCGCGCCTCAGGCGGGCCACCCCATCGCCCCTCCAGCCTCCTCGCTCCCCTCTCCTCTTTAATTGACAGCCGCACCCCCCCTCGCAATCAATCGCCGCCACAGCCGTACCCCCCCTTCCTCCACCGCCACCACCGCAGCCGCCAGAGGATGACGCACCCCACTCCCTCCCCTCCTCCAAGCAACGTCGACCCCCTTCCCCGAAGGAATCGCGACGAAAACAGCCCCCCGCTGTAAGTTTAATTTCAGTTTTTGTTTAAGTATAAAGCATTGTAGAAAATTCAGTTTTTGCTTAGAGAAAAAGCATTGTCTGTGAATATACTTTGCTTTGTTTTACAAAATAAAATATGATTTGCTTTTAGTATATAGAATCAGTTTTATACCGTATTTAAAATCAGTTTTTACATTGCAAAAAAAAATCAGTTTTTGTTAAAGGAATTCGCAGTTTAAAAATAAA
Source organism: Allium sativum (assembly GCA_030737875.1). NCBI lineage: Eukaryota > Viridiplantae > Streptophyta > Magnoliopsida > Asparagales > Amaryllidaceae > Allium > Allium sativum. The sequence continues at coordinate 652,662,644 of CM060918.1, forward strand.
TTTTTATTTAAGAAAAGTAGTGTTTTTAAAATAAAAAGATTCGATTTTTGCATTAGCAAAGACGATATTTTTAAAAGTGAAAAGACGATATTTTTAAAAGTGAAAAGATGATATTTTTAAAAGTGAAAAAACGATATTTTTAAAAGTGAAAGGACGATATTTTTAAAAGTGAAAAGACGATATTTTTAAAAGTGAAAAGACGATATTTTTAAAAGTGAAAAGACGATATCTTTAAAAGTGAAAAGACGATATTTTGATATGAGTAGTGTAGTTAAAATATGATTTTTACTTCGAGGAAAATATAAACTTTGTTTTTGAAAAGGCGAAATCTTTATATGAAGAATAGCGGGATAAAAATATAATCTTTACTACATGAACATCGATGTGAAATTATAATTTTTATCTATATAGTAGCAAGGTAAAAATCCGATTTTTATATATAGAATAGCATAGTAAAAATATAATTTTTATATATTGAATAGCGAAGTAAAGATTCGATTTTTACATATGTAGTGGCTATGGGCAACGAAGACGACAAGAATGCGATAACGATGAAGATTTCTGCAAAAGAAGAGTCAAGATGATTGGATTGCTATTTGTGAGAATTTCTCACCTTTCAATTTCTTTTTCTAGTTATATATATATATATATATACTAGGATGCAGACGGTGCTTAGTAGCACCCGACACAACTGTCCACAGACCATGGACTTGTTTGTTTGGTTGCATAAATTAATTTGATGATTTGATTTAAATTTGGTTGTTTGGCGAATGTGATTGATGTGTGAATGGCGTGGGCCTTCACTAGACCAGGGATAAGGCTAGGCCTCGTCCCGTTTCTAGTATCGTGCCGTTATGCCGCCGAAATTTTCTAAAATATGTTAGAAAAATAAAAATATCATTTTTATTGAATAAATGAACTGAATAGAAATTCATAGGTTGAATAAAATGTTTTATCGTTAAAAATGTAACTTTTAACGTGAAAGTGAATAAATAAATATTTATAAACAAATCGGCCGATTTGTTTATATACACTGATTTGACTGATATTGATTGGGTCGATAAATTTTACACATCGCCCAACTGCACAAATGAAATCCGTGTTTGATTGTTTGAAACCCCACACGGGTGTTGGGACGAAATTTGAAGTTCACTCATCCTGATTGATTAAATATGTCGATCGATTGATGGACAGGCTGTTATAAGCGTTAGATATCTATATTTGATGCTTATACAGTGTAGTGCACTTTGGTTGATGGTTGATTATTTTTCAATGCTATTATATACATGTGTTGTATGGAAATCCATATAGTTAACGCTATATGGTGATTGATTGGGCCTCATTCCAATTTAGAAAATAAAGAATAATATAATATAAAGGTTCATGTGTTGACTGTACTCATCCGTTGAGATTAGTCATGTGTTGAACGAAATATTTTTATAATAAAAATTACATCTTTATCAATATAATATAAAGGTTCATGTGTTGACTGTACTCATCCGTTGAGATTAGTCATGTGTTGAACGAAATATTTTTATAATAAAAATTACATCTTTATCAATATAATATAAAGGTTCATGTGTTGACTGTACTCATCCGTTGAAATTAGTCATGTGTTGAACGAAATATTTTTATAATAAAAAATTACATCTTTATCAATATAATATAAAGGTTCATGTGTTGACTGTACTCATCCGTTGAGATTAGTCATGTGTTGAACGAAATATTTTTAAAATAAAATCTACATCTTTATCATATATAAAATTAGAAACTGACTGGAAAATAGATAAGATGAGTGGTCTCCTGGATATTAATCTGATGTTGGTTTCGGCCTTCGGGGTTAATATTCAGGGAATCGTTCTCTTACTAATTTACGGTTGGAATCTGATTTAATATCAAACGATAGATACCTTAACTTTCATAAAATATATTAAATAACAAAATAGTCACACGTGGACGGTACTCATTCGTTGAGATTAGTCGTGTGTTGACAAAGAGATAGAGTCGTATATTGAAATAGAATTATTTTGAAATAGAAATATTTGAGATAGGAAATATTTGAAATAGAATATTTGAAAATAGAAATACATTAAGCCTTGTTGATTAGATTGACGCCGTTTTGACGTGAACGATATTTATATCGATTTTATTGATTTCGAAATGAATTAAATTGAAAACGATTTCGAAATGAATTAAATTGAAAACGATTTCGAAATGAATTAAATTGAAAACGATTTCGAAATGAATTAAATTGAAAACGATTTCGAAATGAATTGAATCGAATAGAAAACCAATTTGAATTGAATCGAATAGAAAACCAATTTGAATTGAATCGAATAGAAAACCAATTTGAATTGAATCGAATAGAAATCGACTTTGGAATCGAATCGAATTGAAACCGAATTCAAATTGAATTGAAAGCGAATTGAAATGAATTCAAATTGAATTGAAATTTGAATTGAATAGAAATGAATTTTAAAACGACTTTATAAGGAAAAATTCAATTTTGATTTGAATTGAAATGGAAGTTGAAATTGTTTTTGAAACGAATCTAAACTATTTATAAAATTCGTTTTAAATAGAAATCGACGAAATATATATTATATATATATAATATAATGGCCTAAATAGAACGCGCCGCGCCGCGGCAGTTCGTGAATTTCAACCATTTATTTCAAACGGACATTATGGGAGATCCGACCGTCGGATTCTCCTAAAACCGGAACCGTTGGGTTCGTATCGAAAAGAGCTTTCTAACGAATATTAGAAATTTGAAATCTAACGGTTGGATTTGGAGATACGTCCAAATCAAATTTGAAAAAGGTCGCTGTAAGTGCAGTTCGATGGCCATTGTTGGAAATCGACTGTACGGGCCTTGATAAAATTATTAAAAATATCACTAATTTGTGTAAAATCATAAGAAATGATTTGGGAAAATTTGGGATGAAAAACTCCATATTTGAAAAGATAAAAATGGGTTTTTATCGAAATGAACTTGTTTTGAACTAAATTTAAAACCCAATTATTTTTAAATAAATGAATTAGATTTAAAAAGGGGTTTTAAATAATCGAATTTCTAATATATTTTATTGAATTTGAAATGGGTTTATCGTGAACAGTGTTTTAAATAACACTAGTTCTTTAACCCGATAACAAATAGAATGTGATTTGGGTTTGTCGTGAACTGTGTTTTAAATAACACCTAGTTCTTTAACCCAGTAAAAGGAGTTTTAACGAATCTGCAATTAGATTGAAATGTGAATTTGTAATCTAAATTATCAAATTTAGAAATGAGCGGGAATGGAGTATTACGAGTTTTGCTCCAAAGCGATAGTTAAATCTTTAATTAGATTTGAACGTGAAATGGTAATTAATTTTACCGATAACACCACGGTGTTAGATTGGAGTATTACCAGTTTTGCTTCATGGGATGAATAGGTTGGGATTGGGAAATAAAATAAATAATTACTTCGTTACGGTTCGCTAATCTCGACTAGTTGGAAAAACAAAAATGGTTGGGATTGGGAAATAAAATAAATAATTACTTCGTTACGGTTCGCTAATCTTGACTAGTTGGAAAAACCATAATTTGGTTTTAAATGACATCCAAAGGAAGATTACAGGATAAATTTTAAAGAATTTATCTTGGATAAAATTAATGGGAACCTTTCCCTAAGAATGTGGAATTTAGAAACTAGCTGTAGGTTGGCTAAGAAGAATGGTTTCCTGGGTATTGATCTGATGTTGGTTTCGGCCTTCGGGGTTAATGTTTGGGAAATTGTTCTCTTGCTAATTTGCGGATAGTGACTGATGAATTGGAATAAGGCGTATGTTGTGTTTGTGTAACATTTGTTTTTAACATATGCGGGTTGTTCGGAAAGTCCGGGTTTACACCCATTCTGAATAACCGATTCGACGATATGTCGAAGATGAAGACGGTGGTTGAAGACCGGAAGTCTTCACATCGTTTGGATTATTACTGACGATCCTGATTGGGCTGTACACCCAAAAAGATGGAAATAGTTGGTGGTCGTCCAGACGTACTTGGAGATGGATGGATATGCGAGGAAAGTGCCTCCGGTTTCGTTCAGACCCAGAACGGACTTGTAAATGGATTGTGTGTTTGACAATGGATTTTATTCTGTGTTGATTGATTTCTGTTAAATATATATCTATTTGGCGGCGGAGAATTTATTCTCTTGCTTAACACCCTTCTCTGAGACGTACAAGCTTAGAGGTTATATATCGATAGATATCAATCGCATGGCATGAATTGCCTGTGTGGCATACTGAGATGCAATGATCAAGGCTTCTGTTGAAAAGCAAAGTCTTGTGGTTGATGATCAAAGCACGCCTACGTGGCAGCTTTGTGTATAACGTGAATTCGCGAGCCTCACACCTCGGTATGAGTTAAAAACGGGATACGGACCGCTGGGAGAGCACGACGTTTCTTTCTAGCTTTGGTGGTGTCAGTGACTTACCAGCCCTGACATATATATATACTTTTCACCTTTGTGGTTGTTGGAATGAGGCACCTCGATTATAGGTCTGTAAGGACCGGGAAACGTGTGTTCAGGCATAATTAATCCTCTAACGTAAGTGAGGACCGGCCCAGCCGCATCCAGGGTTGCCCAGAGTGCGTAGCCCTGAGGCATTCGCTAGAGTGTCTCGAACGCGGAGAGGAGCTTGCCCCTTGCCTCGACTCATGATGGAAATCCAATTTCCAATACGAGACATTTCGGCTTTATTTGTAGAGCCTAGTATGGCGACATAGTAGCATGGGATGCTATGCCGCCTATGATTTATACTTATGATTGAAATTGTTTTGACACTATACACTTATTATAGTATCAAATGATTTGTTTTAAACGTACTAAGCATGTTTGGCTATTATAAGGGAAAACCCTATCCTCCGGCTTGCGTTGCATTGTGTGATGGGACCTGGGTCTAATAACAGCTTCATTTTTCGAAAAAGCATTGCGTTGTTTTATTCTATGCACTGGTATTCTTGGTAGGAAACCCGTTCCGTGTTATACGGCGTGGTCCCTTGAATTACTCTCTTTTAAAGTAAAGCTTTAAATAACTGTTTTAGTTCTCACACCAGTCACATGACTGACCTGGAGTTTATCGTTTTAACCTAAACTCTGGGTGCCCCTATTTTCCGCACGGGCAGCTAGTAGTTTTGGTTTTGCAGATTTATATTCACAGGATCCTGATTTACAGCTGGAATGATGCTCGGAAAGCTCTGTATCCGTGTATTACTTTCAGTTGTGCTTTGCATTATTTTCCGCTGCTATGTAATTTATTGTAATCTCTGATATTTATCGAAAGTAATTTATTTCATTTATACTCTGTATATTCTTGTATCTGATGGAATTGTTGTAATAACAATGAAAGGTTCTTCTGTATGTGTTCTGTTTTGTCCTGTTCTCAAACGATCAGGGGTTTCGAAAGGTCTAGGTCGGTTTAACGACTGATTCAGATCGAGCGAAATTCTTGGCCGTCACATTCGGTATCAGAGCGTTGGTTTACAGAGCTCGAGAACAAGACACATTAGAACCATACGAAAGAATTCATCAGATATTGGATTAGTAATATCCAATTAGTATAACCCGTTAGAGATAGGATCAGTAGTATCCTAGAACGGGTGTGGAGAGTATATTTTTCAATTGAAAACAATTTTGTTTCGAAAATTTAAATCATTTTAAACGTATTTGAATATTTATTTATTTTGAATATGGACAATCGAGTATATAAAGATTTTGCATATACGCGTCATGAACGTATATTCGAAGTTTTAATATACTGGATAGATATAGAATCATACTCTAGTGGCCCGAAGGTGATTCTGATGATTGACTAGTTGTCATTAGTATTCATGTTCGAGTAACGAAGGTGTGATATCTATATATTTCCATTAGACTGGTGTGAGAACAAAAACTAATATAGTTAGAACACATTGTTGTGAATTGGCATCAAAAACATGATTTTTTTTATATATATCAAAATTATGAATTTGAAACATTAATTCACTAATGGATTGATTTTTGTGTTGTTTGTTTATTTGTTTGCTAATTTTTAACCATTTATGCCTAATAGCATCAAATATTGATTTATATTGAAATTGGTCACATTTGCTTGCACATACATATACTTACATTGAACAGGTCATAGTAAGGAGGCTAGAGCCGAAGAATAAAATTTGTTTGCCCGACAAATAGGTACATGTTTACTACATAATTTACTGTTTTGTTTGGGTGATGATGATTTTATGAGCCTATTGGCTAGCCGCTTGGCTTTTTCTTTTTCTTTTTGAGATTAGAAGGACCGGGGAAGCTATTTGAAATTCCCTGATGCTCCTTGTGCAGGGGAGGTTATGGCGAAATTTTTCGAAAATTTAGGGTGTTAGCCAAATTTTTGAAAATTTGAAAATTCTCAGAAACTAAAAAGTTGGAGAATGGAAGCCAGATCGAACGTAGAGCTGAATAATCAAACCACTTTCGACTTTATTCCTTTTCGGGGACGAAAAGTTTTAAGTGGGGGAGATTGTAATAACCCGGAAAATCTGGGCCAGTTTAAAAATTTTATTTTGGCAATTTCAGCAAATTTTGAAGATTTAAAATAGAATATTTTAAATAATATCGACGAGAAATTTATTTTGAATATAATTCGAACGTATATATTATACGCGTCATCATTAGAATATAAATATTTATATATAATTATAATTAGAATTGAAAATGGCGCGGTAGTTCGATAATTCGATTTCAAACTTCAATTGAACGTACCGGGTGCAAAACAATCCGGATTTTAGTGAAACCAAAAATATTAGAATCTAATTGATGAAATCTTTCCAAGAATCCGGGAAATCGAAATTTCATAGCGGGAATCAAAAGTTATGCCCAATTGAAAATTCTGAATAGTCGCTACAGAATTCAGGCCCTTAAAATGGACATTTTGCAAATGACCTCGGATTTCGACGAAGCCACTTTTGTTGGGTCCGTGATGCTAAATTATTACTAGGTTCCAAATTTCATAATTTTTCGAATCAATATGTGAGCGTGGCAAAGGAAAACGCGTTTGACCAGTTAAAGTTGATTTTAATCGACTTGAAATTGGCCGTTTTTCCAACGGTCTCGGAATTCGATGAAACTAGTTTTGTTAGGACCATATCGTCAATACGAAGCTAGAAAATATTTTTCTGGAATTTTTTTAGTTAGTATGTGACCCCGGTAATTCGAAATGTACGTTTAAAATTCAATATAGTGACTTAAATATAAATTTCAACGGAAACTGATTCAAGCGATCATATCAGCTTGCGATACATATCCCATTGGGTTCGGAATAGGGGTAAAACGCTATGGACGACAAGCGGTGGGCCTCGTTTCGAGGTCATATGTAAAAGTCAAACTTTTGAAAATAAATTAATTAAATAATTAAAAATTAAAATCCTTTCTCTCTCCCTCCCCTTTAACCCGCTTTGGCCCCCCCATTTCATTCATTTATTTCTGAAAAAAAACAAAAAAAAAAAGAAAAGGAGAAAGAGGCGGACGGAGGGGAGGCTCGTCGCCGCCCCCCTCCGATGAACGCGCCGCGCCTCAGGCGGGCCACCTCGTCGCCCCTCCAGCCTCCTCGCTCCCCTCTTCTCTTTAATCGACAGCCGCACCCCCCTAGCAAACAACCGCCGCCACAGCCGCACCCACGCTTCCTCCACCGCCACCGCCGCAGCCGCCAGAGGATGACGCACCCCTCTCCCTCCCCTCCTCCAAGCAACGTCGACCCCATTCCCCGAAGGAATCGCGACGAAAACCGCCCCCCCCCCCCCCCCCCCCCGCTGTAAGTTTAATTTCAGTTTTTGTTTAAGTATAAAGCATTGTAGAAAATTCAGTTTTTGCTTGAAGAAAAAGCATTGTCTGTGAATATACTTTGCTTTGTTTTACAAAATAAAATATGATTTTCTTTTAGTATATAGAATCAGTTTTATACCGTATTTAAAATCAATTTTTACATTGCAAAAAAATCAGTTTTTGTTAAAGGAATTCGCTGTTTAAAAAAAAAAAAAATTTAAGAAAAGACTTGTTTTTAAAATAAAAAGATTCGATTTTTGCATTAGCAAAGACGATATTTTTAAAAGTGAAAAGACGATATTTTTAAAAGTGAAAAGACGATATTTTTAAAAGTGAAAAGACGATATTTTTAAAAGTGAAAAGACGATATTTTTAAAAGTGAAAAGACGATATCTTTAAAAGTGAAAAGACGATATTTTGATATGAGTAGTGAAGTAAAAATATGATTTTTACTTTGAGGAAAATATAAACTTTGTTTTTGAAAAGGAGAAATCTTTATATGAAGAATAGCGAGATAAAAATATAATCTTTACTATATGAACATCGATGTGAAATTATAATTTTTATCTATATAGTAGCAAGGTAAAAATCCGATTTTTATATATAGAATAGCATAGTAAAAATATAATTTTTATATATTGAATAGCGAAGTAAAGATTCGATTTTTACATATGTTGTGGCTATGGGCAACGAAGACGAAAAGAATGCGATAACGATGAAGATTTCTGCAAAAGAAGAGTCAAGATGATTGGATTGCTATTTGTGAGAATTTTTCAACTTTCAATTTCTTTTTCTAGTTATATATATATATATATATATATATATATACTAGGATGCAGACGGTGCTTAGTAGCACCCGACACAACCGTCCACAGACCATGGACTTGTTTGTTTGGTTGCATAAATTAATTTGATGATTTGATTTGAATTTGGTTGTTTGGTGAATGTGATTGATGTGTGAATGGCGTGGGCCTTCACTAGACCGGGGATAAGGCTAGGCCTCGTCCCGTTTCTAGTATCGTGCCGTTATGCCGCCGAAATTTTCTAAAATATGTTAGAAAAATAAAAATATCATTTTTATTGAATAAATGAACTGAATAGAAATTCATAGATTGAATAAAATGTTTTATCGTTAAAAATGTAACTTTTAACGTGAAAGTGAATAAATAAATATTTATAAACAAATCGGCCGATTTGTTTATATACACTGATTTGACTGATATTGATTGGGTCGATATATTTTACACATCGCCCAACTGCACAAATGAAATCCGTGTTTGATTGTTTGAAACCCCACATGGGTGTTGGGATGAAATTTGAAGTTTACTCATCCTGATTGATTAAATATGTTGATCGATTGATGGACAGGTTGTTATAAGTGTTAGATATCTATATTTGATGCTTATACAGTGTAGTGCACTTTGGTTGATGGTTGATTATTTTTCAATGCTATTATATACATGTGTTGTATGGAAATCCATATAGTTAACGCTATATGGTGATTGATTGGGCCTCATTCCAATTTAGAAAATAAAGAATAATATAATATAAAGGTTCATGTGTTGACTGTACCCATCCGTTGAGATTAGTCATGTGTTGAACGAAATATTTTTATAATAAAAATTACATCTTTATCAATATAATATAAAGGTTCATGTGTTGACTGTACTCATCCGTTGAGATTAGTCATGTGTTGAACGAAATATTTTTATAATAAAAATTACATCTTTATCAATATAATATAAAGGTTTATGTGTTGACTGTACTCATCCGTTGAGATTAGTCATGTGTTAAACGAAATATTTTTATAATAAAAAATTACATCTTTATCAATATAATATAAAGGTTCATGTGTTGACTGTACTCATCCGTTGAGATTAGTCATGTGTTGAACGAAATATTTTTAAAATAAAATCTACATCTTTATCATATATAAAATTAGAAACTGACTGGAAAATAGATAAGATGAGTGGTCTCCTGGATATTAATCTGATGTTGGTTTCGGCCTTCGGGGTTAATATTCAGGGAATCGTCCTCTTACTAATTTACGATTGGAATCTGATTTAATATCAAACGATAGATACCTTAACTTTCATAAAATATATTAAATAACAAAATAGTCACACGTGGACGGTACTCATTCGTTGAGATTAGTCGTGTGTTCACAAAGAGATAGAGTCGTATATTGAAATAGAAATATTTTGAAATAGAAATATTTGAGATAGGAAATATTTGAAATAGAATATTTGAAAATAGAAATACATTAAGCCGTGTTGATTAGATTGACGCCATTTTGACGTGAACGATATTTATATCGATTTTATTGATTTCAAAATGAATTAAATTGAAAACGATTTCGAAATGAATTAAATTGAAAACGATTTCGAAATGAATTAAATTGAAAACGATTTCGAAATGAATTGAATCGAATAGAAAACCAATTTGAATTGAATCGAATAGAAAACCAATTTGAATTGAATCGAATAGAAAAACCAATTTGAATTGAATCGAATAGAAAACCAATTTGAATTGAGTCGAATAGAAAACGAATTTGGAATCGAATCGAATTGAAAACGAATTCAAATTGAATTGAAAGCGAATTGAAATGAATTCAAATTGAATTGAAATTTGAATTGAATAGAAATGAATTTTAAAACAACTTTATAAGGAAAAATTCAATTTTGATTTGAATTGAAATGGAAGTTGAAATTGTTTTTGAAACGAATCTAAACTATTTATAAAATTCGTTTTAAATAGAAATCGACGAAATATATATTATATATATAATATAATGGCCTGAATAGAACGCGCCGCGCCGCGGCAGTTCGTGAATTTCGACCATTTATTCCAAACGGACATTACGGGAGATCCGACCGTCGGATTCTCCTAAAACCGGAACCGTTGGGTTCATATCGAAAAGAGCTTTCTAACGAATATTAGAAATTTGAAATCTAACGGTTGGATTTGGAGATACATCAAAATCAAATTTGAAAAAGGTCGCTGTAAGTGCAGTTCGATGGCCATTGTTGGAAATCGACTGTACGGGCCTTGATAAAATTATTAAAAATATCACTAATTTGTGTAAAATCATAAGAAATGATTTGGGAAAATTTGGGATGAAAAACTTGTTAGATCATAAGAAATCATAAGAAATGTTTTGAACTAAATTTAAAACCCAATTATTTTTAAATAAATGAATTAGATTTAAAAAGGGGTTTTAAATAATCGAATTTCTAATATATTTTATTGAATTTGAAATGGGTTTATCGTGAACAGTGTTTTAAATAACACTAGTTCTTTAACCCGATAACAAATAGAATGTGATTTGGGTTTGTCGTGAACTGTGTTTTAAATAACACCCAGTTCTTTAACCCAGTAAAAGGAGTTTTAACGAATCTGCAATTAGATTGATATGTGAATTTGTAATCTAAATTATCAAATTTAGAAATGAGCGGGAATGGAGTATTACCAGTTTTGCTCCAAAGCGATAGTTAAATCTTTAATTAGATTTGAACGTGAAATGGTAATTAATTTTACCGATAACACCACGGTGTTAGATATGGAGTATTACCAGTTTTGCTTCATGGGATGAATAGGTTGGGATTGGGAAATAAAATAAATAATTACTTCGTTACGGTTCGCTAATCTCGACTAGTTGGAAAAACCAAAATGGTTGGGATTGGGAAATAAAATAAATAATTACTTCGTTACGGTTCGCTAATCTCGACTAGTTGGAAAAACCATAATTTGGTTTTAAATGACATCCAAAGGAAGATTACAGGATAAATTTTAAAGAATTTATCTTGGATAAAATTAATGGGAACCTTTCCCTAAGAATGTGGAATTTAGAAACTAGCTGTAGGTTGGCTAAGAAGAATGGTTTCCTGGGTATTGATCTGATGTTGGTTTCGGCCTTCGGGGTTAATGTTTGGGAAATTGTTCTCTTGCTAATTTGCGGTTAGTGACTAATGAATTGGAATGAGGCGTATGTTGTGTTTGTGTAACATTTGTTTTTAACATACGCGGGTTGTTCGGAAAGTCCGGGTTTACTACCATTCTGAATAACCGATTCGACGATATGTCGAAGATGAAGTCGGTGGTTGAAGACCGGAAGTCTTCACATCGTTTGGATTATTACTAACGATCCTTATTGGGCTGTACACCCAAGAGGATGGAAATAGTTGGTGGTCGTCCAGACGTACTTGGAGATGGATGGATATGCGAGGAAAGTGCCTCCAGTTTCGTTCAGACCCAGAACGGACTTGTAAATGGATTGTGTGTCTGACATTAGATTTTATTCTGTGTTGATTGATTTCTGTTAAATATATATCTGTTTGGCGGCGGAGAATTTATTCTCTTGCTTAACGCCCTTCTCTGAGACGTACGAGCTTAGAGGTTATATATCGATAGATATCAATCGCATGGCATGAATTGCCTGTGTGGCATACTGAGATGCAATGATCAAGGCTTCTGTTGAAAAGCAAAGTCTTGTGGTTGATGATCAAAGCACGCCTACGTGGCAACTTTGTGTATAACGTGAATTCGCGAGCCTCACACCTCGGTATGAGTTAAAAACGGGATACGGACCGCTGGGAGAGCACGGCGTTTCTTTCTAGCTTTGGTGGTGTCAGTGACTTACCAGCCCTGACATATATATACTTTTCACCTTTGTGGTTGTTGGAATGAGGCGCCTCGATTATAGGTCTGTAAGGACCGGGAAACGTGTGTTCAGGCATTATTAATCCTCCAACGTAAGTGAGGACCGGCCCAGCCGCATCCAGGGTTGCCCAGAGTGCGTAGCCCTGAGGCATTTGCTAGAGTGTCTCGAACGCGTAGAGGAGCTTGCCCCTTGCCTCGACTCATGACGGAAATCCAATTTCCAATACGAGACATTTCGGCTTTATTTGTAGAGCCTAGTATGGCGACATAGTAGCGTGGGATGCTATGCCGCCTATGATTTATACTTATGATTGAAATTGTTTTGACACTATACACTTATTATAGTATCAAATGATTTGTTTTAAACGTACTAAGCATGTTTGGCTATTATAAGGGAAAACACTATCCTCCGGCTTGCGTTGCATTGTGTGACGGGACCTGGGTCTTATAACAGCTTCATTTTTCGAAAAAGCATTGCGTTGTTTTATTCTATGCACTGATATTCTTGGGAGGAAACCCGTTCCGTGTTATACGGCGTGGTCCCTTGAATTACTCTCTTTTAATGTAAAGCTTTAAATAACTGTTTTAGTTCTCACACCAGTCACATGACTGACCTGGAGTTTATCGTTTTAACCTAAACTCTGGGTGCCCCTATTTTCCGTACGGGCAGCTAGTAGTTTTGGTTTTGCAGATTTATATTCACAGGATCCTGATTTACAGCTGGAATGATGCTCGGAAAGCTCTGTATCCGTGTATTACTTTCAGTTGTGCTTTGCATTATTTTCCGCTGCTATGTAATTTATTGTAATCTCTGATATTTATCGAAAGTAATTTATTTCATTTATACTCTATATATTCTCGTATCTGATGGAATTGTTGTAATAACAATGAAAGGTTCTTCCGTATGTGTTCTGTTTTGTCCTGTTCTCAAACGATCAAGGGTTTCGAACGGTCTAGGTCGGTTTAACGACTGATTCGGATCGAGCGAAATTCTTGGCCGTCACAGGTCTGACCTCAAAGGAAGCTAGCAAACTGACACGACCTGAACTTCCCCATAAAGGAAAGCATGGATTGCGCTGAGGACAAGACAAAATAGAACGCAAAAGAACAACATTTCATTGTTATTACAACAATTCCATCAGATATAAGAATATACAGAGTATAAATGAATAAATTACATTCGATAAATATCAGAGATTACAATAAATTACATAGCAGCGGAAAAATATACAAAACACAACTGAAAGTGATACACGGATACAGATCTTTCCGAGCATCGTCCCAGCTGTAAATCAGGACCCTGTGAATATAAATCTGCAAAACCAAAACTACTAGCTGCCGTGTCAAAAATAGGGGCACCCAGAGTTTAGGTTAAAACAATAAACTCCAGGTCAGTCATGTGACTGGTGTGAGAACTAAAACTGTTATTAATCTTTATTTTTAAAGTTAGGTAAATCAAGGGACCACGCCGTATAACACGGAATAGGTTTCCTCCCAAGAATTCCAGTGCATAAAACAAACAGCGCAATGCTAAATAAAGAAAAATGAAGCTGTTATAAGACCCAGGTCCCATCACACAATGCAACGCAAGCCGGAGGATAGGGTATTCCCTTATAACAGCCAAAGCATGCTTGATACGTTTAAAACACATTATTTTGAAATTATCATAAGTGTATAGTGTCAAAACCAGTTTCAATCATAAATATCAATCATAGGCGGCATGAATGACCCATACCACTATGTCACCATACTAGGTTCTACAAATAAAACCGAAACACACGTATTGGAAATTGGATTCCATCATGAGTCGAGGCAAGGGGCAAGCTCCTCTCCACGTTCGAGACACTCTAGCAAATGTCCCAGGACCCCACTTTTGATCCTTGGAATCGGCTGGGCCGGTCCTCTCTTACTTTTGAGGATTGGCAATTCCTGAACACACGTTTCCCGGTCCTTACAGACCTATATCAGAGGCGCCTCACATTCCAACAACCACACAGGTGAAAAGTATATAAATGTCAGGGCTGGTAGGTCACTGACACCACCGTAGCTAGAAAGAAATGTTGTGCTCTCCTAGTGGTCCGTCTCCCGTTTTTGACTCATACCGAGGTGTGAGGCTCGCGAATTCACGTTATACACAAAGCTACGCCACACAGGCCGTGCTTTGATCATCGACCACAAGACTTTGCTTTCCAACAGAAGCCTTGATCAATTGCCACTTATGCGTGCCACACTGGCAATTCACTCCATGCGACTGATGTCCATCGATATACAACCTCAAAGCTTGTACGTCTCAGAGAAGGGCATTAAGCATGAGAATAAATTCTCTGCCGCCAAACAGATGTATATTTAATAGAGATCACTCAACACAGAATAAAATCCAATGTCAGACACACAATCCATTTACAAGTTCGTTCTGGGTCTTAACGAAACCGGAGGCACTTTCCTCGCATATCCATCCATCTCCAAGTACGTTTGGAAGATCACCAACTGTTTCCCTCATCCTGAGTTTATAGCCCAATCAAGATCATCAGTCTTCACCCAAATGATGTGAAGACTTCCGGTCTTCCACCACTGTCTTCATCTTCGACATCTCGTCGAATCGATTACTCAGAATGGGTAGAAACTCGGCCTTTCTGAATAACCCACGTGTATAATAAACAAATGTTTCACAAACACACAAACGCCTCATTCCAGTTCAGAATATTCTTTTAATCACAAAATCACATTCTTAAGGAAAGGTTCCCATTAATTTTATCCAAGATAAATTCTTTTAAATTTATTCTTTAATCTTCCTTTGGATATCATTTCAAACTAGTCGGGATTAGTGAACCACGCCGAAGTAATTATTTATTTTATTTCCAATCCCAACCTATTCATCCCATGGAGCAAAACTAGTAATACTCCATATCAAACACCACGTTGTTATCGGTAAAATTAATTACCATTTCACGTTCAAATCTAATTACCGATTTAACTACCGCATTGGAGCAAAACTGGTGATTCTCCATTCTCGATCACCTTTCAAATTTGATAATTTAAATTATCAATTCACATTTTTAATCGAATTAAAGATTCATTAAAACTCCACTTAGTTTTAATCTTTTCAAAAATCAACATCCTGCCTTTAACTGGGTTAAAGAACCACTGTCATCTAAAACACGATTCACGATAAACCCAAATCACATTTGATATTAAATACAAGGCTCTGAATCGAAAATATATCGGCTTATATTCAATATTAAATTCTGAAACCAACATATATCGTATTGGAAATAACGATATAAAACATATCTTTCAAATTCCCATAACCATATCTGTATAGTCATGAAATCCAACATCGAAATATTCCGAAGATAATTTCAATTCAACTCTAGTCCAAATCACATATTGGGAATATTGAATTATTTTTAAAATCACTTTCAAATTCAATTTATTTGTTTTAAAAATAAATTGATTTTAATTCCAGTTCAAAACTAGTTCATTTCGATAAAAATCTATTTTTATCCTTTCAAATGTGGAATTCTTCAGCCCAATTTTTCCCAAATCATTTCTTATGATTTTACAGAAATTATCAATATTTTTAATAATTTTATCAAGGCCCGTACATTCGATTTCCATCAACAGTCATCGAACTGCACTTACAACGACCTTTTCCAAATTTAATTTGGACATAATTCCAAATCCAACCATTAGATTTAAAATTTATAATATTCATTGGAAAGCTCTTTTCGATACGAACCCAACGGTTCCGGTTTTAGGAGAATCCGACGGTCGGATCTCCCGCAACGTCAATTCGAAGTTAATGGTCAAAATTCACGAACTGCCGCGGAGCGGCGCGTTCTATTCAGGCCATTATATATATATAATATATATATTATATATATTTCGTCGATTTCCTTTTAAAACGTATTTTATAAATCGTTTTAAATTCGTTTCAAAAACAATTCCAGCTTCATCTTTAATCTCAAATCGATTTGATTTCAATTCAATTCGAATCCATTTCAATTTTTATTTAATTCGAATTCAAATTCATTTCAATTCAATTCAAATTCTAATTCGTTTTAATTCAATTCAATTTGAATTTACCTTCTATTTACTTCAATTCGAATTGATTTCAATTTCAGTTCGTTTTAAATTTCATTCAACACGATTTCAATTCGTTTTTAATTTAATTTTAATTTAATTGAATTTGAATTCATTTCTATTTAATTCGAATTCAAATTCACTTTCTATTCAATTTGAATTCAAATTCACTTTCTATTCAATTCGAATCGAATTCATTTTCTATTCGATTCGAATTCATTTCAAATTGATTCAATAAATTTTCAATATGAATTTTAATCTAATTTAATTTGAATTTCATTTCAAAATATTAAATTTTGAAATCACTTTTCAATATTCATTGTAAAACGAATAAAATCGATATAAATATCGTTCGCGTCAAAATAACGCATCTCTAATCAACACGGCTTTATATTTTTCAATAAATTCGTTATTCTATTCAACAAATGAATATATATATTCCATTCAACACATGAATCTAAATTTCTTTCAACACTCGACTAATCTCAACACATGAGTACTGTCAACAAATCACTATTTTTGTTATGTAAAATATTTTATAAAATTATGGTATCTATCGTTTGATTTTTAAATCAGACTTCACCGTGAAGTAGTTCTAATTTTAAATATGATGAAGATGTAAATTTTATTATTAAAATATTTTACTCAACACTTAAATAATTTCAACACATGAATTTTCTTTTATAATATTCATTATTATCCCGATTGGAATGAGGCCAAATCAATCAACATATAATGTTAATTATATGGATTCCATACAACACATGTATATAATAGCAATGATAAACAATCACTCGTCATCCAAGGTGCACCACACAACTGTATAAGCATCAAATATAAATAATCAACGCTTACACAGTCTGTCGACCCATCGATCGACATACAATTAAATAATTGGGATTAGTGTACCCAAATATCATCCCAACACCCATGTGGGGTTTCAAATCAACAAACACAGATTTTTATTTGTGCAGTTGGGCAATGGGTAAAATTTATCGACCTAATCAATATCAGTCAAATTAGTGTATATAAACAAATCGGCCGATTTGTTTATAAATATTCATTTACTCACATTCACGTTAAAAATTATATTTTTAACGATATTTAATTTATTTCAACTATCCACATTTATTATCGATTTCACATCAACAATACAAACAAATTTTCACAACACATCAATCAAACAAACAAGCCATCCATGGTATGTGGATGACGGGTGTCGGGTGCTGCTAAGCACCGTCTGCATCCTAGCATAAATATATATATATATATATATATATAACTAGAAAAAGAAATTGAAGAGTGAGAAATTCTCACCGATAGCTATCCCAACTCAACGACACTTCATATAGAGAAATCTTCGTCGTTCTTGCCTTTTTGTCACCTTCGTTGCCCGTATTCTCTACATATGTAAAAATCGAATTTTTACTTTACTATTCAATATATAAAAATCGAATTTTTACTTCGCTATTCAATATATAAAAATCGAATTTTTTACTTTGTTGCCATGTATATAAAAAT
Organism: Allium sativum; assembly: GCA_030737875.1. Taxonomy (NCBI): domain Eukaryota; kingdom Viridiplantae; phylum Streptophyta; class Magnoliopsida; order Asparagales; family Amaryllidaceae; genus Allium; species Allium sativum. The sequence goes on from CM060918.1 coordinate 652,680,754, forward strand.
CCCATTTTTATAATCACGCTATATGGATAAAAATACTATGTTCACACCGCTACTATATAGAAAAAAAAATATTTTCACACCGCTACTATATAGATAAAAATTATATTTTCACATCGCTACTATATAGATAAAAATTATATCTTCACACCGCTACTATATAGATAAAAATTCTATTTTTACATCGCTACTATATAGATAAAAATTCTATTTTTACACCGCTACTATATAGATAAAAATTCCATTTTTGCATCGCTACTATATAGACAAAAATTATATTTTTACATCGCTACTATATAGACAAAAATTCTATTTTTACATCACTACTATATAGACAAAAATTATATTTTTACATCGCTACTATATAGACAAATATTCTATTTTTACATCGCTACTATATAGATAAAAATTCTATTTTTGTTCAACGATGTTCGTATAATAAAGATTATATTTTTATCACGCTATTCTCTATATAAATATTTTGCCCTTTTAAATATAAAGATTTCGCCTTTTTAAATATAAAGATTTCGCCTTTTTCTACTTTAAAAATGTCGTCTTTCACTACATAAAAATATCGTCTTTTTATATCCTACCGTATAAAGATCACATTTTTATTATCTATATAATATGAAAATTATATTTTCAACCTTTACATGCGATAAAAATTATATTTTTAAATTCTATAATATAAAAGATTATATTTTTATAACTATTCATACGACAAAAATCATATTTTTCTACTTGTTCTTCATATTAAAAAAGCAAACTTTAACATGCCATTCATTTTCTAAACTGAAATTATAATTAAATAATAAAAAAAAGGGAAAAGAAGAACTTACAGCGCAAAGGGAGGGTTTCGCTGTCGCCTGAAGTCGGAAGGGGTCGGGGGTGCAGATTTCAGAGGAGAGGGGGTCGGGGAGGGCGCTGCCACGGCGCAGCAGGCGTAGGAGTTGGCGGAGGGATCGGTGGCTCGGGGGTTTAGGGATTTCGAGAGAGAGGGGTGCGGTTTTTAGGAGGGGAAGGAGGAGAAGAAGGAGGCGCAGCGGAGGGGAGAGGGAGATGGTGGCGTGCGATGGCGCGCGCCCCTGGGCGGCGAAGGAGGGTGGATCGACATCGGGATTCTTTTTTTTTTTTTCTTTTTTTTTGTGATAGAATGAACGAAAGGGGGGGGGGGGGGGCTGAGGAAATAAAGGAGAGGAGGAGAGAGGCTTTAATTTTATATTATTTAATTTCAAGAAAAGTTGACTTTTACATATGACCTCTAAACGAGGCCCACCGCATGTCGTCCACAGCTAATTACCCCCATTCCGAACACAATGGGATATGTATCGTAGGCTGATTCGATCGTTACAATCAGTTACCGTTAAAATCAAAATATAACTCTACATATTAAATTTGAACACGCATTTCATTTTACCGGGGTCACATACTAACTAGAAAAATTCCTGAAAAATATTTTCTAGCTTCGTATTGACGATACGGTCCTAACAAAACTAGTTTCGGCGAATTCTGAGACCGTTAGAAAAATGGCCATTTTCCAGTTGATTAAAATCAACTGAAAATGGTCAAACGCGTTTTCCTTCGCCATGCTCACATATTGATTCGAAAAATTATGAAATTTGGAATTTAGCAATAATTTGACATCACTGACCCAACAAAAGTGGTTTCGTCAAAATCCGAGGTCGTTTGCAAAATTCCCATTTTTAACGGCCTGAATTCCATAGCGACTATTCAGAATTTTCAACTGGACATATCTTTTGATTCCCGCTATGAAATTTCGATTTTTCGGATTTGTTGGAAAGATATTCCCAATTAGATCCTAATGTTTTTGGTTTCACTAAAATCCGGATTGTTTTGCACCTGGTATGTTCAATTGAAGTTCGAAATCGAATTATCGAACTACCGCTCCATTTTCAATTCTATTTATAATTATATATAATTATATATATTCTAACGATGACGTATATAATATATATTTTCGAATTCTATTCAAAATAAATTTCTCATTGATATTATTTAAAATAATTCATTTTAAATGTTCAAAATTCGCTAAAATTGCCAAAATAAAAATTCGCTAAAATTCGCTAAAATTGCCAAAATTCTATTCAATTCTCTTTAAACGTTGGAACGCATCATCACAATCCACTTCAATTGTGGAAACTAGGTTCTTCTTCGTCAAGCATGTTAATGGGGCTGATATTTTTGAGAAGTCTTTGATAAACTTCCGATAGTAGCCAGCCAACCCTAAGAAACTCCTCACCTCGGTAGCATTTTTAGGGACCTTCCAATCTGGGATGGCCATTAACTTCGCGGGATCCACAGCTATCCCTTCTTTGGAAACCACGTGCCCTAGGAATCGCACTTCCTTTCTCCAAAAGTGACATTTGGAAAATTTAGCTTTAATGATATGCGCTCGAAGAGTCTCCAACACTTCCCTAAGATGTAGGGCATGCTCTTCCTCGCTCTTAGAAAATATCAAGATGTCGTCCATAAAGACTACGGCGAATTTATTAAAGTACTCCCTAAACACCCTACTCATCAAGTCAAAAATGTAGGCGGGGGCGTTTGTCAAACCGAAGTGCATCACAAGCCACTCGAAGAAGCCGTCTGGAGTCCTAAAGGCAGTATTGTCTATGCTATCCTCAGGCACTCTCAACTGATGGAAACCCGTGGCCAAGTCCAACTGCGAAAACACTTAGGCGCCAACTAACTGATCGAAGAGATCGTCAATTCTTGGCAGTGGGTGTCTATTCTTCTTAGTAAGCTTATTAAGTTCTCTATAGTCCGCACAAAGTCTCAGGGACCCTACTGCCTTCGTGGCAAATTCTACTGGAGCACCCCACTTCGATATACTACGTCTAATGAACCCCTTATCAGGCAATTCTTTCACTTGCTTACTGAGTTCTGTTCTCTCTCTGGGAGCCAAGTGGCGCACTGGCAATGCAACTGGCTTTGCATTATATACTAGATATATTCAAAAGTTTATCTAACATTTTGGGGGTAAACCCCTCACCTCATCGAAGACATCAACATATTCACGGGCTATACGAACAGAATGTAAATCATCATCGGATGCGTCAAGGGATTCTAGGTATCTAAGCATTACTGGACCTTTAGGGTCACAAGAAATATTGAGGGTCCTTCAACAATGAGTCAACAATCTAACTACCCTCCTTTCACAATCTAGGATGGCCTCGTATTTAGTTGGCCAATCCATACCTAGAATTAAGCCGTAGCCCATCAAGCCGAGAACAAAGGCGTTGCATTCAAACTCAACGCCCAAGATAAACACTCTCAAATCCCGACAAATCATAGAAAGATGAGCCGAACCACCAATAGGATTTGAGACTACTAAGGGATCAACAACTAGACTATTATCTAGGTGCAGTGTTTCAACTAATGATATAGAGATAAACGAATGTAATTCGCCATAATCGAATAAAGTACGGACAGGATGATCAAACAGAAAAACTAAACTTTCAACGGAAATTGCTCTACCTCGTTCTTACAGCGGTGGGACCACGAGAGCCTGAACTTGTCCCCTTTCCTTCCCTGGTGCCATGTAACGACCCGAAAATCTGGGCAAGTTTAAATTTTTTATTTTGGCAATTTTAGCGAATTTTGATTATTTAAAATGAATTATTTTAAATAAAATCGACGAGAAAATTTATTTTGAATATAATTCGAACGTATATATTATACGCGTCGTCGTTAGAATATAAATAATTATATATAATTATAAATAGAATTGAAAATGGCGCGGTAGTTCGATAATTCGATTTCAAACTTCAATTGAATGTACCGGGTGCAAAACAATCCGGATTTTAGTGAAACCAAAAATGATAGGATCTAATTGATAATATCTTTCTATCGAATCCGTAAAATCAAGATTTCATAGCGGGAATCAAAAGATATGTCCAGTTGAAAATTCTGAATAGTCGCTATGGAATTCAGGCCCTTAAAAATAGACTTTTTGCAAACGACCTCGGATTTCGACGAAACCAGTTTTGTTGGGTCCGTGATGTCAAGTTATTGCTAGGTTTCAAATTTCATAATTTTCCGAATCAATATGTGAGCGTGGCGAAGGAAAACGCGTTTGACCAGTTTCAGTTGATTTTAATCGACTGGAAAATGGCCATTTTTCTAACGGTCTCAGAATTCGACGAAACTAGTTTTGTTAGGACCGTATCGTCAATACGAAGCTAGAAAATATTTTTCTGGAATTTTTAAAGTTCGTATGCGACCCCGGTAATTTGAAATGTACGTTTAAAATTCAATATAGTGATTTAAATGTAAATTCAAAGGAAACTGATTGTAACGATCGAATCAGCTTGCGATACATATCCCATTGTGTTCGGAATGGGGGTAAAACGCTATGGACGACAGACGGTGGGCCTCGTTTAGAGGTCATATGTAAAAGTCAACTTTTTCAAAAAAAAATTATAATAAAAAAAAAACTCTCTCTCCCTCTCCCCCTATTTCTCTCTGGCCCCCCATTCGATTTCTTAAAATCAGAAAAAAAAAACCGAACGATAACCCGCCGCCCCCCCCCCCAAGCGCCAGAGGCGACGCGCGACATCCCCCCCCCCCCCCCCCCCGGCGGCGCGAAGATCGCGAGACCCCCCCCCTTTTTTTTCCTCCACCGCCGCGCGCCCCTCAGCTCCACCATCCTCCTCCACCTCCAACGACCCTAGCCGCACCTCCTCCTCTGCCTACCGCTGCGTCAGCCCCCTCTGTAAGTAAACTGATTTTTACTTATTTTAAAAACTGATTTTTACTTATTTTAAAAACTGATTTTTACTTATTTTAAAAACTGATTTTTACTTATTTTAAAAACTGATTTTTACTTATTTTAAAAACTGATTTTTACTTAGTTTGAAAACTGATTTTTATTAAGAATAAAAACTGATTTTCCTGTTTTTATACATAGGATTATGAAATAAAAGTTCAATTTTTATGAAGAATATTGGTTTGAAATTTTTATAAAGAATGTTGTTTTTGAAATATATAAAGCTTAGATTTTAAATGCGAGAAGAGAAAATATAATTTTCATATTATATGAGTAATAAAAATATGGTTTTTATATTTTTAAAGTATTAAAAATATAATCTTTACTATATAGAAGATGTAAAAATGTGATTTTTATATTTTTAAAGAATTAAAAATATAATTTTTACATGATAGGAATATTAAAAATATCATAGTTATATATGTAGCAAAGTAAAAATTTGATTTTTATATATTGAATAGCAAAGTAAAAATATGATTTTTATATATTGAACTTCGAAATAAAAATATGATTTTTATATATGGAATAGCGAAGTAAAAATTCGATTTTTACATAGGTAGTGAAAGCGGACAACAAGGTAACAAAAAGGCGAGAACGAAGAAGATTTATATCAAAGAAGAGTCAAGATGATTGGATAGCTATCGGTGAGAATTTCTCACCTTTCAATTTCTATTTCTAGTTATATATATATACTAGGATGCAGATGGTGCTTAGTAGCACCCGACACAATCGTCCACAGACCATGGACTTGTTTGTTTGATTGCAAAAATAAGTTAGATTATTTGATTGAAATTGAATTGTTTGGGTGAATTGAATGGAATTGATTGATGTGTGAATGGCGTGGGCCTTCACTAGACCGGGGATACGGCTAGGCCTCGTCCCGTTTCTTGTATCATGCCGTTATGCCGCCGAAATTTTCTAAAATATGTTAGAAAATAAAAATATCATTTTATTGTGTAAATGAATAATAGAAATTCATATGTTGGAATAAAATGTTTTATCGTTAAAAATATAATTTTTAACGTGAATATGAATATAGTGAAAGTGAATAAAATAAAATATTCATTTACAAACCGGACGGTTTGTTTATGTACACTTATTTGAAGGACATTGATTGGGACGATAAATTTTACACATTGCCCATCAGCACAAATAAAATATGCGTTTGATTGTTTGAAACCCCACACGGGTGTTGGGATGAAATTTGAAGTTCACTCATCCTGATTGATTAAATATGTCGATCGATTGATTGACAGGCTGTTATAAGCGTTAGATATCTATATTTGATGCTTATACAGTGTAGTGCACTTTGGTTGATGGTTGATTATTTTTCAATGCTATATATGTGTGTAATGCATGAAAATCCATATAATTAACTTTATATGGTAATTGATTGGGCCTCATTCCAATTTGAAAAATAAAGAATATTATAAAATAAAAGTTCATATGTTGACAGTACTCATCTATTGAGATTGGTCATGTGTTGAACGAAATATTTTAGTAATAAAATTTACATCTTTATCAATATAAAATAAAGGTTCATGTGTTGACAGTACTCATCCATTGAGATTGGTCATGTGTTGAACGAAATAGTTTGATAATAACAACTATTTCGAAAATAGAAATTTATGAAGCCGTGTTGATTAGATTAACGCCATTTTGACGTGAACGATATTTATATCGATTTTATTCATTTCGAAATGAATTGAATTGAAAACGATTTCGAAATGAAATGAATTGAAAACGATTTCGAAATGAAATGAATTGAAAACGATTTAGAAATGAAATGAATTGAAAACGATTTCAAAATGAAATGAATTGAAAACGATTTCGAAATGAAATGAATTGAAAACGATTTCGAAATGAAATGAATTGAAAACGATTTCGAAATGAAATGAATTGAAAACGATTTCGAAATGAATTGAATTGAAAACGATTTCGAAATGAAATAAATTGAAAACGATTTCGAAATGAATTGAAAACGAATTCAAATTGAATTGAAAGCGAATTTAAATGAATTCAAATTGAATTGAAATTTGAATTGAATAGAAATGAATTTTAAAACGAATTTATAAAGAAGAATTCAATTTTGATTTGAATTGAAAAAGGAAGTTGAAATTGCTTTTGAAACGAATTTTAAAACTATTTATATAATTCGTTTTAAATAGAAATCGACGAAATATATATTATATATATTATATATATAATATAATGGCCTGAATAGAACGCGCCACGCCGCGGTAGTTCGTGAATTTCGACCATTTATTTCAAACAGACATTACGGGAGATCCGACCGTCGGATTCTCCTAAAACCGGAACCGTTGAGTTCGTATCGAAAAGAGCTTTCTAACGAATATTATAAATTTGAAATCTAACGGTTGGATTTGGAGTTACGTCCAAATCAAATTTGAAAAAGGTCGCTATAAGTGCAGTTCGATGGCCATTGATGGAAATCGACTGTACGGTCCTTGATAAAATTATTAAAAATAGTAATAATTTGTGTAAAATCATAAGAAATGGTTCAGAAAGGATTGGGATGAAAAACTCCATATTTGAAAAGATAAAAATAGATTTTTATCGAAATGAACTAGTTTTGAACTAGAAATATAATTCTATTTATTTTTAAATAAATAAATTGAATTTGAAAAGGGTTTTAAAAATAACCAGAATTTCCAATGATTGCATTGGAGTGGATTTGAATCGAAATTGTCTTCGGAATATTTCGATGTTGGAATTCGTGATTATACAGATGTTGTTATGGAAATTTGAAAGATATATATTTATATCATTATTTCCAATACGACATTTGTTAATCGTAGAATTTGATATTGAATATAAGCCGATATATTTTCTATTCAGAGCCTTATATTGAATATCAAATGTGATTTGGGTTTGTCGTGAATGGTGTCTTCACTAACACCGTTCTTGAACCCAGTAGAGAAAAGATTAAATCTTTTTATTTAGATTTAATGAAGTGTACCAATTAAATAATATTTAATTGGAATTGAATTGATATTGATTTTTGGGTTTATCGTGAACAGTGTTTTAAACAACACTCGTTCTTTAACCCGATAATTAATGAATGTGATTTTGGGTTTATCGTGAACTGTGTTTTTAAATGACACGGATTCTTTAACCCAGATAACGATTAAAACTAAGTGGAGTTTTAATGAATCATTAATTAGATTGAAATGATCGAGGATGGAGTATCACCAGTTTTGCTCCAGGCGATAGTTAAGTCTTTAATTAGATTTGAACGTGAAATGGTAATTGAATTTACCGATAACACTGTGGTGTTAGATATGAAGTATTACCAGTTTTACTTCATGGGATGAATAGGTTGGGATTGGGAAATTAAAACGAATGATTACTTCGGTAAGTTTCGTTAATCCCGACTAGTTTTGAATTGATATTCAAAAATAGATTAAAGAATAAATTCAAGAAATTTACCTTGGATAAAATTAATGGGAACCTTTCCCTATGAATGTGAAATTTAGAAACTAACTGTCGGTTGGCCAAGCAGAATGGTTTTCTGGGTATTGATCTGATGTTGATTTCGGCCTTCGGGGTTAATATTTGGGGAATTATTCTCTTGATTAATTTACGGTTAGTGACTAATGAATTGGAATGAGGCGTATGTTGTGTTTGTGTAACACTTATTTAAAATATACGTGAGTTATTCGGGAAGACCGGGTTTAACCCAGCCCGAATAACTGATACGACGATAAGTCGAAGATGAAGACGATGGTCGAAGACCGGAGGTCTTCACGTCGTTTGGGTGATTACTGATGATCTTGATTGGGCTGTACACCCAAGAAGATGGAAACAGTTAGTGATCGTCCAGACGTACTTGGAGATCGATGGATATGCGGGGTACTAGGTGCCTCCGGTTTCGTTCAGACCCAGAACGGACTTGTAAATGGACTGTGTGTCTGACATTGGATTTTAGTCCGTGTGATTGATTTCTATTAAATATATATCTGTTTGGCGGCGGAGAATTTATTCTCTTGCTTAACGCCCTTCTCTGAGACGTACGAGCTCAGGGGTTATATATTGATGGATATCAAACGCATGGAGTGAATTGCCTGTGTGGCATGCCTAAGTGGCAATTGATCAAGGCTTCTGTTGAAAAGCAAAGTCTTGTGGTGATGATCAAAGCACGGCCTTCGTGGCGTAGCTTTGTGTAACGTTTACTTCGCGACTTTCACACCCGGTATGAACCAAAAACGGGAGACGGACATCAGGGAGGACTTGCGTTTCTTTCTAGCTAAAAGTGGCGTCAGTGGTTTTACACGCCCTGACGAGTTTGACTTATGTGGTTGTTGCTGTTGCGAGGCGCCTCGGTTTGATCGGACGATCCGGGTCCGATGGAGTCATTTGTTGGCTCATTTACGCCCCATAGGGCGGAGAGACGTATTGTTCAGGCATAATAATCCACATCGGTGGACCGGCCCTGACGATCCAAGGCCCACCTGAGTCTGGGACCTGAGACATGGGCTAGATTGTCTCGAATCGGTAGAGGACTATCTTTTGCCTCGGTTCATAGATGGAAACCCAATTTCCAAATACGTGACATTTGCGGTTTTAATTGTAGAACTAGTATGGCAACATGATATATGGTACCCATGCCGCCTATGATTGATACTTATGATTTGAAGTTGTTTTATACACTATGCACTTATAATAGTATCGAATGATTTGTTTTAAACGTATCAAGCATTCTTTGGCTGTTATAAGGGAAAACCCTATCCCCCGGCTTGCGTTGCATTGTGTGATAGGACCTGGGTCTATAACAGCTTCATTTTTCTTTATTTAGCATTGCGCTGTTTGTTCTATGCATTGGTATTCTTGGGAGGAAACCCGTTCTGTGTTATACGGCGTGGTCCCTTGATTTACCTAACTTTAAAATAAAGAATTAATAACTGTTTTAGTTCTCACACCAGTCACATGACTGACCTGGAGTTTATTGTTTTAACCTAAACTCTGGGTGCCCCTATTTTGACATGGGCAGCTAGTAGTTTTGGTTTTGCAGATTTATATTCACAGGATCCTGGTTTACAGCTGGAATGATATTCGGAAAGCTTTGTATCCGTATATCTCTTCTAGTTGTGTATTGTATTATTTTCCGCTGCAATTTATTTAAATTTAATTTAAATCTCTGATATTTCTGTGTAATATTCATTTATACTCTGTATATTCTTGTAATCTGATGCATTGTTGTAATATACAATGAAATGTTCTTCTGTATGCGTTCTGTTGTGGTTTGTTCTCGAACTATCCGACGCTTTCCTTTACGGGGAAGTTACGGGTTTTCACAGTTGGTATCAGAGCTTTGGTTTACAAAGCTCAGAGAACAAGGCACAGTAGAACCATGCGAAAGAATTCATCAGATATTGGATTAGTAATATCCAATCAGAATGACTCGTTAGAGATGGGATCAGTAGTATCCTAGAACGAGTGTGAAGAGTATATTCTTAAAATGAAAACGAATTTTGTTTTGAAAATTTAAATCAACTATTCGTATTTGATTATTTATTTTAAAATTGATTTGGACAGTCCAGTATATAAAGATTTTGCGTATACGCCTTGCAAACGTGTATTTGAAATTTTAATATACTGGATAGATATAGATTCACGCTCTAGTCGCCCGAAGATGATTCTGATGATTGTAGCTACATCATCAGAATTAGTGTTCGAGTGTCGAAGGTATGATATTTATATATTTCCTATTGACTGGTGTGAGAACCAAAATTAGATAGGGCCTATTGTTGTGATTTGGCATCAAAAATCTGATTTTTGACTATGTATCAAAGTTATCCATTTCAAAAGCTAATCAACTAATTGATTGATGAGTGTGTTGTTTGTCTATTAGTTTGCTAATTTTGAACTATTATGCCTAATTGAATCAAATATTGAATTGTATTGAAAATTGGTCGCATTTGCTTGCATATACATATACTTACACTGAACAGGTCATAGCAAGGAGGCTAGAGCAGAGAATAAAATTTGTTTGCCCGACAAATTGGTACATGTTTACTACATAATTTACTGTTTTGTTTGGGTGATGATGATTTTATGAGCCTATTGGCTAGCCGCTTGGCTTTTTCTTTTTCTTTTTGAGATCTGAAGGACCGGGGAAGCTATTTGAAATTCCCCGATGCTCCCATTGCAGGGGAGGTTATGGCGAAATTTTTCGAAAATTTAGGGTGTTAGCCAAATTTTTGAAATTTTGAAAATTCTCAAAAACCGAAAAGTTGGAGAATGGAAGTTAGATCGAACGTAGAGTTGATTAATCAAACCACTTTCGACTTTGTTCCTTTTCGGGGACGAAAAGTTTTAAGTGGGGGAGATTGTAACGACCCGAAAATCTGGGCCAGTTTAAAAATTTTATTTTGGCAATTTTAGCGAATTTTGATTATTTAAAATGAATTATTTTAAATAAAATCGACGAGAAAATTTATTTTGAATATAATTCGAACGTATATATTATACGCGTCGTCGTTAGAATATAAATAATTATATATAATTATAAATAGAATTGAAAATGGCGCGGTAGTTCGATAATTCGATTTCAAACTTCAATTGAATGTACCGGGTGCAAAACAATCCGGATTTTAGTGAAACCAAAAATGATAGGATCTAATTACTGATATCTTTCTATCGAATCCGTAAAATCAAGATTTCATAGCGGGAATCAAAAGATATGTCCAGTTGAAAATTCTGAATAGTCGCTATGGAATTCAGGCCCTTAAAAATAGACTTTTTGCAAACGACCTCGGATTTCGACGAAACCAGTTTTGTTGGGTCCGTGATGTCAAGTTATTGCTAGGTTTCAAATTTCATAATTTTCCGAATCAATATGTGAGCGTGGCGAAGGAAAACGCGTTTGACCAGTTTTAGTTGATTTTAATCGACTGGAAAATGGCCATTTTTCTAACGGTCTCAGAATTCGACGAAACTAGTTTTGTTAGGACCGTATCATCAATACGAAGCTAGAAAATATTTTTCTGGAATTTTTAAAGTTCGTATGCGACCCCGGTAATTTGAAATGTACGTTTAAAATTCAATATAGTGACTTAAATGTAAATTCAAAGGAAACTGATTGTAACGATCGAATCAGCTTGCGATACATATCCCATTGTGTTCGGAATGGGGGTAAAACGCTATGGGCGACAGACGGTGGGCCTCGTTTAGAGGTCATATGTAAAAGTCAACTTTTTCAAAAAAAAAATATAATAATAAAAAAAAAAACTCTCTATCCCTCTCCCCCTATTTCTCTCTGGCCCCCCCATTCGATTTCTTAAAATCAGAAAAAAAAAAACCGAACGATAACCCGCCGCCCCCCCCCCCCAGGCGCCAGAGGCGACGCGCGACATCCCCCCCCCCGGCGGCGCGAAGATCGCGAGATCCCCCCCTTTTTTTTCCCTCCACCGCCGCGCGCCCCTCAGCTCCACCATCCTCCTCCGCCTCCAACGACCCTAGCCGCACCTCCTCCTCTGCCTACCGCCGCGTCAGCCCCCTCTGTAAGTAAACTGATTTTTACTTATTTTAAAAACTGATTTTTACTTATTTTAAAAACTGATTTTTACTTATTTTAAAAACTGATTTTTACTTATTTTAAAAACTGATTTTTACTTATTTTAAAAACTGATTTTTACTTATTTTAAAAACTGATTTTTACTTATTTTAAAAACTGATTTTTACTTAGTTTGAAAACTGATTTTTATTAAGAATAAAAACTGATTTTCCTGTTTTTATACATAGGATTATGAAATAAAAGTTCAATTTTTATGAAGAACATTGGTTTGAAATTTTTATAAAGAATGTTGTTTTTGAAATATATAAAGCTTAGATTTTAAATGCGAGAAGAGAAAATAAAATTTTCATATTATATGAGTAATAAAAATATGGTTTTTATATTTTTAATGTATTAAAAATATAATCTTTACTATATAGAAGATGTAAAAATGTGATTTTTATATTTTTAAAGAATTAAAAATATAATTTTTACATGATAGGAATATTAAAAATATCATCGTTATATATGTAGCAAAGTAAAAATTCGATTTTTATATATTGAATAGCAAAGTAAAAATATGATTTTTATATATTGAACTTCGAAATAAAAATATGATTTTTATATATGGAATAGCGAAGTAAAAATTCGATTTTTACATAGGTAGTTAAAGCGGACAACAAGGTAACAAAAAGGCGAGAACGAAGAAGATTTATATCAAAGAAGAGTCAAGATGATTGGATAGCTATCGGTGAGAATTTCTCACCTTTCAATTTCTATTTCTAGTTATATATATACTAGGATGCAGACGGTGCTTAGTAGCACCCGACACAATCGTCCACAGACCATGGACTTGTTTGTTTGATTGCAAAAATAAGTTAGATTATTTGATTGAAATTGAATTGTTTGGGTGAATTGAATGGAATTGATTGATGTGTGAATGGCGTGGGCCTTCACTAGACCGGGGATAAGGCTAGGCCTCGTCCCGTTTCTAGTATCGTGCCGTTATGCCGCCGAAATTTTCTAAAATATGTTAGAAAATAAAAATATCATTTTATTGTGTAAATGAATAATAGAAATTCATATGTTGGAATAAAATGTTTTATCGTTAAAAATATAATTTTTAACGTGAATATGAATATAGTGAAAGTGAATAAAATAAAATATTCATTTACAAATCGGACGGTTTGTTTATGTACACTTATTTGAAGGACATTGATTGGGACGATAAATTTTACACATCGCCCAACAGCACAAATAAAATATGCGTTTGATTGTTTGAAACCCCACACGGGTGTTGGGATGAAATTTGAAGTTCACTCATCCTGATTGATTAAATATGTCGATCGATTGATTGACAGGCTGTTATAAGCGTTAGATATCTATATTTGATGCTTATACAGTGTAGTGCACTTTGGTTGATGGTTGATTATTTTTCAATGCTATTATATGTGTGTAATGCATGAAAATCCATATAATTAACTTTATATGGTAATTGATTGGGCCTCATTCCAATTTGAAAAATAAAGAATATTATAAAATAAAAGTTCATGTGTTGACAGTACTCATCTATTGAGATTGGTCATGTGTTGAACGAAATATTTTAGTAATAAAATTTACATCTTTATCAATATAAAATAAAGGTTCATGTGTTGATAGTACTCATCCATTGAGATTGGTCATGTGTTGAACGAAATAGTTTGATAATAACAACTATTTGGAAAATAGAAATTTATGAAGCCGTGTTGATTAGATTAACGCCATTTTGACGTGAACGATATTTATATCGATTTTATTCATTTCGAAATGAATTGAATTGAAAACGATTTCGAAATGAAATGAATTGAAAACGATTTCGAAATGAAATGAATTGAAAACGATTTCGAAATGAAGTGAATTGAAAACGATTTCGAAATGAAATGAATTGAAAACGATTTCGAAATGAAATGAATTGAAAACGATTTCGAAATGAATTGAATTGAAAACGATTTCGAAATGAAATAAATTGAAAACGATTTCAAAATGAATTGAAAACGAATTCAAATTGAATTGAAAGCGAATTTAAATGAATTCAAATTGAATTGAAATTTGAATTGAATAGAAATGAATTTTAAAACGAATTTATAAAGAAGAATTCAATTTTGATTTGAATTGAAAAAGGAAGTTGAAATTTCTTTTGAAACGAATTTTAAAACTATTTATATAATTCATTTTAAATAGAAATCGACGAAATATATATTATATATATTATATATATAATATAATGGCCTGAATAGAACGCGCCGCGCCGCGGCAGTTCGTGAATTTCGACCATTTATTTCAAACAGACATTACGGGAGATCCGACCGTCGGATTCTCCTAAAACCAGAACCGTTGGGTTCGTATCGAAAAGAGCTTTCTAACGAATATTAGAAATTTGAAATCTAATGGTTGGATTTGGAGTTACGTCCAAATCAAATTTGAAAAAGGTCGCTGTAAGTGCAGTTCGATGGCCATTGATGGAAATCGACTGTACGGGCCTTGATAAAATTATTAAAAATAGTAATAATTTGTGTAAAATCATAAGAAATGGTTTAGAAAGGATTGGGATGAAAAACTCCATATTTGAAAAGATAAAAATAGATTTTTATCGAAATGAACTAGTTTTGAACTAGAAATATAATTCTATTTATTTTTAAATAAATAAATTGAATTTGAAAAGGGTTTTAAAAATAACCAGAATTTCCAATGATTGCATTGGAGTGGATTTTAATCGAAATTGTCTTCGGAATATTTCGATGTTGGAATTCGTGATTATACAGATGTTGTTATGGAAATTTGAAAGATATATATTTATATCGTTATTTCCAATACTACATTTGTTAATCGTAGAATTTGATATTGAATATAAGCCGATATATTTTCTATTCAGAGCCTTATATTGAATATCAAATGTGATTTGGGTTTGTCGTGAATGGTGTCTTCACTAACACCGTTCTTGAACCCAGTAGAGAAAAGATTAAATCTTTTTATTTAGGTTTAATGAAGTGTACCAATTAAATAATATTTAATTGGAATTGAATTGATATTGATTTTTGGGTTTATCATGAACAGTGTTTTAAACAACACTCGTTCTTTAACCCGATAATTAATGAATGTGATTTTGGGTTTATCGTGAACTGTGTTTTTAAATGACACGGATTCTTTAACCCAGATAACGATTAAAACTAAGTGTAGTTTTAATGAATCTTTAATTAGATTGAAATGATCGAGGATGGAGTATCACCAGTTTTGCTCCAGGCGATAGTTAAATCTTTAATTAGATTTGAACGTGAAATGGTAATTGAATTTACCGATAACACTGTGGTGTTAGATATGAAGTATTACCAGTTTTACTTCATGGGATGAATAGGTTGGGATTGGGAAATTAAAACGAATGATTACTTCGGTAAGTTTCGTTAATCCCGACTAGTTTTGAATTGATATTCAAAAATAGATTAAAGAATAAATTCAAGAAATTTACCTTGGATAAAATTAATGGGAACCTTTCCCTATGAATGTGAAATTTAGAAACTAACTGTCGGTTGGCCAAGCAGAATGGTTTTCTGGGTATTGATCTGATGTTGGTTTCGGCCTTCGGGGTTAATATTTGGGGAATTATTCTCTTGATTAATTTACGGTTAGTGACTAATGAATTGGAATGAGGCATATGTTGTGTTTGTGTAACACTTATTTAAAATATACGCGAGTTATTCGGGAAGACCGGGTTTAACCCATCCCGAATAACTGATACGACGATAAGTCGAAGATGAAGACGATGGTCGAAGACCGGAGGTCTTCACGTCATTTGGGTGATTACTGATGATCTTGATTGGGCTGTACACCCAAGAAGATGGAAACAGTTAGTGATCGTCCAGACGTACTTGGAGATCGATGGATATGCGGGGTACTAGGCGCCTCCGGTTTCGTTCAGACCCAGAACGGACTTGTAAATGGACTGTGTGTCTGACATTGGATTTTAGTACGTGTGATTGATTTCTATTAAATATATATCTGTTTGGCGGCGGAGAATTTATTCTCTTGCTTAACGCCCTTCTCTGAGACGTACGAGCTCAGGGGTTATATATTGATGGATATCAAACGCATGAAGTGAATTGCCTGTGTGGCATGCCTAAGTGGCAATTGATCAAGGCTTCTGTTGAAAAGCAAAGTCTTGTGGTGATGATCAAAGCACGGCCTTCGGGGCGTAGCTTTGTGTAACGTTTACTTCGCGAGTTTCACACCCGGTATGAACCAAAAACGGGAGACGGACATCAGGGAGGACTTGCGTTTCTTTATAGCTAAAAGTGGCGTCAGTGGTTTTACACGCCCTGACGAGTTTGACATATGTGGTTGTTGCTGTTGCGAGGCGCCTCGGTTTGATCGGACGATCCGGGTCCGATGGAGTCATTTGTTGGCTCATTTACGCCCCATAGGGCGGAGAGACATATTGTTCAGGCATAATAATCCACATCGGTGGATCGGCCCTGACGATCCAAGGCCCACCTGAGTCTGGGACCTGAGACATGGGCTAGATTGTCTCGAATCGGTAGAGGACTATCTTTTGCCTCGGTTCATAGATGGAAACCCAATTTCCAAATACGTGACATTTGCGGTTTTAATTGTAGAACTAGTATGGCGACATGATATATGGTACCCATGCCGCCTATGATTGATACTTATGATTTGAAGTTGTTTTATACACTATGCACTTATAATAGTATCAAATGATTTGTTTTAAACGTATCAAGCATTCTTTGGCTGTTATAAGGGAAAACCCTATCCCCCGGCTTGCGTTGCATTGTGTGATAGGACCTGGGTCTTATAACAGCTTCATTTTTCTTTATTTAGCATTGCGCTGTTTGTTCTATGCACTGGTATTCTTGGGAGGAAACCCTTTCCGTGTTATACGGCGTGGTCCCTTGATTTACCTAACTTTAAAATAAAGAATTAATAACTGTTTTAGTTCTCACACCAGTCACATGACTGACCTGGAGTTTATTGTTTTAACCTAAACTCTGGGTGCCCCTATTTTGACACCGGCAGCTAGTAGTTTTGGTTTTGCAGATTTATATTCACAGGATCCTGGTTTACAGCTGGAATGATATCCGGAAAGCTTTGTATCCGTATATCTCTTCTAGTTGTGTATTGTATTATTTTCCGCTGCAATTTATTTAAATGTAATTTAAATCTCTGATATTTCTGTGTAATATTCATTTATACTCTGTATATTCTTGTAATCTGATGCATTGTTGTAATATACAATGAAATGTTCTTCTGTATGCGTTCTGTTGTGGTTTGTTCTCGAACTATACGACGCTTTCCTTTACGGGGAAGTTACGGGTTTTCACATGCCATAAGAGCCTGCACCTGTGCTCATGAGGTAGACCCTGCCCTCTACCCTTCCTTTGGGCAGTCCCTAATCAGATGTCCCGCTTTGCCACAATGGAAACAGGCAGTCTTCTTTTTCGTCCTACAATCTTTGCTTAAATGGCCTGGTGTCCCACAGTTAAAGCATTTTTCTTTCCCTTAGCATTGTTGCCTTTGCCACCTTTCTTGTTCTGTTGTTGCTGTTGCGGCTTCTTTTGATCCCCTTTCTTCTCAGGTGCCCTATTAGCATTGACGCCCTTCTCCTCTTCATGCATAAGCGCCATGTCAACTAGCCTCTCAAAGGTGGCCCTCATAGGGATGTTGATCATAGCTAACCCATGAAGCGGCTCGTTCAAACCCTTAACAAATCTCAGGGCCTTCTTTTCTGGTGTATTCACCAAGTCCATGCCAAATATCGCCAAAAGATTGAACTTGTTGACGTATTCTTTCACCGATAGATTCCCCTGCTTCAAATCCAAAAATCTTTCCATGTACAGATTATCTTCAGCCCGTGAGAGAAACTTTTCCTCAAACCTCCGCCTAAAATCTAGACATGTATCAACTGGACGTACCCCATTAGTGACCTCCCACCAAAACGAGGCCTCATCCTTCATTAGCCAGGAGGCTAACTGGACCTTTCTCCCATCTTCCACTTCAAAGATCCAAAACAATTCTTCAACCTCCTTTAGCCAATTATGAGCTTCAACAAATGTCTCTGTCCCGTGAAAAGGTTTTCCACCCATTGCCTTAAAGTCCTTATATATCTTCGCGAAAGTATCGACACGAGGAGGAGGAGGAGGAGGTGGGGTAGAAGGAGGATTTGCTGGACCTGCATTGGTGGCCCTAGTCTCCAAATACCTCCTAAACCATCCTGGTATCGTTATCCCCTTGGGTATCTCGGGAATTCCAGACATGCTGAAACGAAAAAGGAAAGATTCAATACAATAGAACCGAAGGAAAGATATATGGCTCTTGGGGTTATGCTTTCTAAAATAAGCTTTTCTCTTGAAAATACTTTCCTTAAAACATACTTTTAATGGTACTTCTTTAGAAAAATTGTTTTTCAAAAACACTTTTCAAAATTCATATCTGTTCTGGTAACCTTAAGATCTGAAACCATGTGTAATACCCCACGTCCATTAATGTCACTCAGAAAGGGAATGCATTAACTTTCATGGAGCATTTTAAGTGTGTATAGAACAGAAACTTAATAACAAGACAGACATAAACAGTACTAAACTTTAAAACTTTATTCGTTAAAGCGGATAAACAAATAGGTTTGATTACATCATCAAAAACCAAAGTCAAAGTATATGATATCCATCTTGTCTAAATCAATGTACATAAATTGAAAAACATAATCCCCAATACAAAATAGCCATAAATAAGAGAGGCTGAACTTTACTTCAGTTATCCAAGCAATCTTCTAAAAGCAATAAATATAGCTGTCCAAAATCAAGCTCCACTGGTGCTATTTCCAACCTGAGCACCTGGGGGGGGGATGAAGAGAAGAGGTGGAAACAAAGGGCAGACATAAAGTCTGGCGAGTGCGATAACTTTAAAAATTTAATTACCAAAATAACTAGGATAAGGCATAAGTTGGAAAATAAGGAAATGACTGTGAAGAATTGAGTATGGCAGAGTAAACAAGGAAATAAGATGAACAAAGATAACGTTAAAGCACACCCTAACCACTATAAGATAATTACTATATTGCACCACCACTAGTCACCCTAAGGTTGATCCCGCCTACTGAACTTAATAATGATATTGGTAGTTTTGTGCACCCCTAGTTGCCTTCATAGGTACGGCCTACCCCTATCTCCACCAGGTGTACCCACTACCCCTACGCGAATGGCTCCCTAACTCGTAGATAAATGTTCTGGCCCCACAGTGGGGTATAACACTCCCTAAAGTGGCAACCCGATACAATCAACAATGCATGGATTATACCTACACGATGCAACAACGTCTTACCTAGCAACCTGGGCCCACACATGCATATGAACCCGTTAGACTTGCGTTGCCACCGCTAACCCATTTTGGCATCTTACAGTCAAGCCCAGTATGCGTCTCCCGTCCTCGACTTGGGTCGAGCCCACAAAGATATGTATGGATTACTGGTTGAAATGGGCTCCCATTACTTGACACAAGCTATCCACCTAAGCTTGGTCCCCTCTAGTACATCCCATTTAACCCACTTCTTATTCATGTTCACTTACATGTTTCAAATTTTGGTTAAGTCTTTCTAATCGCATTTCAAATGCCACCCAAGGCACCCCTAGATTCCACAAGCCACCCAAGGCACCAACTTAAAGCCCTCATGTCCCACTACATGTTTATCTGGTTAAGTGTTTCTTAATTCATTAAGATGGTAACCTCATAAAGACCTCCCACATTAGACTGGCATTCGTGGCAGCTGGATTTGCTGGGCAGGTCCGGGCTATTTTACACCACAAACGAGTCTACCTTCGTGACTTTACAACTATTACGCATTTAATTTGTGCCTAAGACCTCTCACATTAGACTGGCATTTGTGGCAGCTGGATTTGCCGGGCGGGTCCGGTCAGTCTTACACCACAAAAGAGCCTAACCTCGTATCTTGGACGATTAATTACACCTAATTAATCATTCCTCAATTTGAATTACTTTCCCTATTAAAATTATCAATTAATTCCAAATTTAATAATGGCCATAATTGTCTCAATTATGTCCATCCATTTGTGGTATGTAAAATCATACCAATTTTCATCACAAATTTATTCTATGCCTTTTAAGGCATTTATGCCAATTAAATCTTTTAATATTATTCTATTACACCACGTTGTACGTTTGTTCGTTTAACATAAAATATACGTTAGACTCGAATAGTCTAACTCATGGAATAAAGAGAAAACATCACAACATACATATAGATAAAACTAGATCTAAACATAGGGGTGAACTTGCATGTGTGAAAAAACTAGATCTAAACATAGGGGTGAACTTGCATGTGTGAATGAGGTTCTACATCTAAAACTTGTATAGGCCAAAGTTACAATTTGCATAAAACTACATATGTCATAGATCCAAATCTAAAGGTGTAAACTTGTTTAGATAATGGTCACCACTTGCATAAATCATGCATGTCGTAGATCTACATCTAAAGGTGTAAACTTGCATAAGCAATAACCACAAACTTGCATAACATGATTCATATTCCAAACTCGTATATTTATATAAACTTGCATATGTGATTTATGCAACATAACAATGGTGTAAACTTACATCTAGACATGTAACTAGCATGTAGAATTTAGCATATAACTCACACATGTCATAGCCTAACTTTAGATCTAAAATAGATGTCATGAAACATGTAAAGTTATACCTAATCTTTTCTAACTTGCATATGATCCATATTTAAATCAACATCTAAATTTGTATACGTACATATGATTTATCATATGAATCAACATAACCCGACTATCATATGAACAACATGATGATTTAATGATATAAAATTACAACATAGATTATAACATCATAACTTTACAACATAGATAATAACATCACAATATAACATCATAGGATTTACAACATATATGATAACATCATAAGTTTTTCAACATAATTATAACCTGCGGTCAATAATTCACATCACATCCATATAATTCGCACCATAACTTAATCCAATTAAATCGCTAATTATTTTATTAAAGAAATCGAACTCACAACTCAAAGAAGGTCTTGAGTTATGAATTCTGAATTTTGAAGTTGTATCAGCTCTCCTTTGAAGAAGATTCGTTGTTAAAGTTGAATAGAATTGATTTGATTTGATGTTCTTCCTCTCTAATTGGTGGCGGCTATGCTGAGTTGCTAGGTGACGGCATGGAGGCCATGAATCTAATTTTGTTTTGATTTTAGGGTTTGAGTCTATAGGTGCTTTTATAGAGTTTTAATTTAATTATAGATGTCGGATGATCTTAATCAAAACCATTCAGTCGGGATAGGGTAACACCTTAGCCCTAATCCAACAAAACTAGTTTCGTCGAATTTTGACTTCATTTGCTCACACAACGTATTTTTATAGTCAAATTATTGACTGTTTTTCATGTTAAAAATCCGTACGACCACACACTGACTTCAAAAATCATGGAAATTGAAATCTAGCAATAATTTAAGATTGCAGATCCAACAAAATTAGTTTCGTCGAAAACGAAGGTCGTTTGCAAAACTTGCTATTTTTAATGCTCTAAATAAACCCATTTAAATATTAAATATATTTAAAAATAATTAAATTAAATATTTATAAATAAATACTCTCGTATATATTCACAAAAGAATACCATACAACTCCAGAATATTTCTATATGAATTTCTAACTCAATATTTCAAATCCCAATTGAATCGATATTCAATTTATATTGAAAAATCTATTTATAATATAAATAAATCATTATAAATTATAAATCAATTCCATAGCGACTTTTTGAAAAATTGATTTGGTCATAAATCAAAATCTACATGACGAAATCCCGATTTTTCTCTTCTATAAGAAAAATATACTTCACCAGCTCTGAACGTTTCTTGTTTCACAGAAATCCGATTTAAAACGGACTCTGTATATTCAGTTGAAGTTCAAATCGCCAAATAACGAACTACTGCGCCATTTCGAGCTCGATTATAATTATAATATAATTATACGTTCAAACCACGTTTATATAATATATTCGTGAATATAATTCAACTCTAAACTGAATTATATATTTTAAATAATCCAAATTACATAATATTTTGAATTCCACTATTTTTGATTATTTATAAAATAAAATATATTATTCTATTATTTAAATTAATTAAATATTTACTATTATTTAATTCTACGACCATTCAAATCTCTATATCACTATTTATATAATTAAATAAATAAATTAATATATTGCTGAAAATACGGGTCATTACAATATATTCCCAATCCATTTTTCTCTTTCTAAACTTTTCTAATCTATAAGATTTTACTGCCAAACCCACTAACCCCAAAATAATAATCATTTGGGATTCACTTTCCTTCCATACAAAGTATATTGTGCACTCTCCACCCAATTTACCTAAGGGTCTCGAATTTCCATATTCTTTCCATTAGTGTACAAGACAAGCATCCTATTTCTTATCATATTATACTCTTTCTATTTAGTGGGTTCCTCTATGGATCTGGGTATATATATAATATATTCATATTTTAAAAATACAAGTACGTTCACTCATTATTTATATAGGAAACCTAAACCTAAGCTCTGATACCAGATGTAACAACCCCAATTCTGATAGACCAATTTTTTTTTCTTCAAAATTCCAATCTATCGAAACTCAAATTGGTTTGCTCTGGTATCCTGCAGAAAAGATAGACACATAAAATACGTAAGAGCTCAGAAAATATTTCACAATAGAATGGATAAAATATAATATAATCAAACATAGCCTTACCATATTAATAATACATCCTAACCAGTATTCAAGGCCATTATGTCCCCACAACAAATCTAACCTGCGAGTATGTTATGTGGAGGGGGTCAGAACACAAGTTCTGGTGACTGGATATAAACTATACACTTTGGATAATCCTACATATACTGTTCAATCATATTTTCTTATTTATTAGGTTACTTGGGTTAACAGCACTTTAGGCTTACATACACGTCACACTTATTTACTTCCTGGTGGATTAACCTAATACAGTATATATGTAGCTACCTCCAATATTGTGGTACACCCCATGGTATCCCACTCTCATGGTTTCCACCGTAACACCATCGAAATATGCGCAATCCCTCATCGTACGGCGTAGTGACATACGGATAACAATACTACGTTCCGCATATATGTCTCATTACAATGCT
The DNA here is from genome assembly GCA_030737875.1 of Allium sativum. Taxonomy (NCBI): domain Eukaryota; kingdom Viridiplantae; phylum Streptophyta; class Magnoliopsida; order Asparagales; family Amaryllidaceae; genus Allium; species Allium sativum. Next base: position 652,704,323 of record CM060918.1, read on the forward strand.
ACGCGAATGTATGGACGGCCACCTTTGTTCGAACCAGAATTCATAACGGAGTAATGCCCTCAAGTCTACGATACACCACCCAGATCCATCATGCGCGTATCTAGACTGTCCACCATACACTGTTAATTGTAGCTCGATGCCTCAATCGCACATCCTCTAATGTGCACTGAGTTCCATGGCAACGCGATACAAGAAACACAGAACTCGGTTGGGAGCTTTTCCATATCTGTACAGGCTCGTCTTTAAAGAGCCTCTGTATACAGATATACCTTGGGTCTATTTCCTCAGTGGCTATGGCCCTACCTCAGCCCTTCCCTCAACTAGCAAAGACTACAAGAGCTAAGCGACTTTCCCTATGCAAACAATCAAAACATCCATGTGGCGTCTCCCCTCTACGCCTTACCCCGATAGTGAAGGGTTAAATGATATCTTCGGTTTAGCTCTAGTCATTTCGCATCACACTGACGGTCGATGACGGGTGTCTGATGGTCTACGATCCTTGTTGGTCGTGACCCTCTGCCTCCTCATGCGGCGACCGCCGAATCACTCTAGTGTCACCGCGTTATAGCATTCTGACTGCATAGTTACATCTGCAGTCAAGGCACACCCACCTAGTTGTTACGCGCAGACCCAGCCTCTGCGAGCACAACCTAAGACATTTGTTACCACACAGAGGAATACTAGGAGCACCTTACGTACCTCGAAAAGTCGCTATGGAGTTCCTTTATAATTAATAATGATTTATTTATATTTTTTTAAAAGGGTTTTTCAATATAAATTGAATATCGATTCAATCAGGATTTGAATACCGTGTTATAAATTCAATTGGAACTATATGATATTCTGTTGGGAATATACACGATAATATTAATTTATTTATTTTTATTTAATTGTTTTTAAATATATTTATATATTTAACAGGGATATTTAGAGCTTTTAAAATAGCCAATTTTGCAAACAACCTCCAAATTCGACAAAACCAATTTTGTTGGATTTGTAATGTCAAATTATTGTTAGATTTCAATTTCCGTGATTTTTTGGGTCAGTGTGTGGCCGTACGGGATTTTAATGTGATGAACAGTCAATTTTCTGACTTTGAAAATACTCTGTGTGAGCAAACAAAGTCGGAATTTGACGAAACAAGTTTTGCAGGGACCGTAATGTCAAACTGTAGCTGCATGTCCATTTTCATGATTTTTGGGTATTGTGTGTGATCACAGAGATTTTTAAATAGCGCATATAGACAGCGATAACATAAAAGTAAATAAAATAATCGACTAAAAAAATATATACCCCACCTATAAATAACACTCAACATCTCTAACCCTAATACACTTCTTTGGTCAATGAAAAATCCGCCGCATTATTTCTCATGTAAAATCCCAAAACGTGATCTTTAAAATTCATATCAAATCCAAATAAAATCGATAAATCTCATAGCAATTATATATGAGATGTTGCAAGGTTCCTCTTCATTTTGATATAGGTATTGATATGTTCGGCTCAAATATTGTTCGCTGGAAAACCGAACCGTGGAGCTAGGTTTCATGTTTTGGTGAGATTTAGGCTTTGATTCTGGGAATCGAGTTCGCTTTTGGGTTCGTGAGGCGAAATAACATATACGTTGTGTTTTCTGGATTATTGTGGATGTTTTTTTGTCCATGGTCACCTGTAGCTTGCCGCGATGGTGAAGAAGATGCGTTTGTCTTGAATGGTGCGAGTTTTAATTTAAGGGGATGGAATGGTAGAGGATTCGAAGGAGAAAATGATGGTAAAATTTTTTTTGAATTAAAAGGGAGTATTGAAGAAGAAGGGTGCGTTCGAAGGTCTGTTAATGGCGTGGTAAACAGGAGGAAGTCGCGGCAGGTAGATGACTTGCGAGTTGGATGAAATGGGGTTAGGAAGATGAGGATTTGCAAGGAGAAGAGAATGGCATTTTCAGTTTTTGAAATCGTAAAGAGGAGAGGGAGTAGTCGAAGCCTAAAATCTGGAAAATGGCGTGAGCAACTACTGTAAGTTACGGGATTTATTTCAGATAGGGAATAAGGAGCTTTTGGGCGGATCGACTATCAGGGTGTTCTGGGCCAACGGAGAATGGTTAAGGCCCATTAAAATTTAAATCTAATGTTTATTTTATTTAAATAGTGTACCAAGTTGTAAATAACATAACTTGGTCATACTTGAATGAAATTCAGTGAAACTGGTCACGTTGGGATCGTATGGACGACGGCTACACCATGCAACTGACTACGATTGAATTAGAGCTCGTCACAATTTATAGCGAGATAAATTGTCCGTCTGAATCAAGCGACAATTATCGTATTCAACGATGATCGTTCAAGGTGAGTAAAACTCACTAACTCTTCTCAGTTATATTTTTATAACAGATAAATGATGGTTGTTTGCTGTGTGTTGGCTGTTTGCTTGAACTACTAGTTAATTGGTTGAAATATATAGATAATGATATAGATATAAATCGTTAATCGAATATTTATTCTATTTATCAGAATATTTCATATTCGTGTTATTTATGTTGATTAACTTCTGTGGATGCAGGAAAACAGGTTGGAGGAATCCAACTGGATTCCTCAACATTTATTTTACTGTTTTTCATATATTGTGATATATGATGTGATTTATAATCTGTGTTGATTATGTGTGTTTGATCATTGTTATTTGGTACTTTTAAAATACCAAAGGAAATACCAAAATGTAAAAAAGAATTTTCAAAGTGCATAATGAAATAAGAATATTTATATAAAATCAAAGAATTTTATAATAAAGGAAATTGTGAAGTGGATATTTAATTTAAAGGATTTTATGAAAATGAAAGGGATTTTTAAAAAAGAAATAATTAAAAATTTAATAAGGAACTTCTGTATAAAACTTATTAACAGTTATATGGAAGTGTAAAGGACCGTTTGGTTAAAATACTTAATAGAAATAATAAGAAGTAAAAGAAGAACTATATGAAATAAATAGGATATTGTAAATGAAATATGTAGGAAACAAATATAATTATAAAAGGGGTTATTTGGAAAATAGATAGAATTATAAAAGAAATGGGCGAGATATAAAAGAACTATGAGATGATGCATTTAAAGGAGATTCTAAAACAGAAATCTGTTTCAATAGATAAAATGAAAAGATTAATTTATAAATAATATTTTATAATTAAATAAAAATATGTATCTTTTGATAAATGATATATATAAATCTGAAATTATATAGAGAGGTGGAAATCGGTTTTAACACCGATATTTTTATGGAATTCGAATTCAGCATTTACAAAGGGATATTTAAATGAGATTTTGAGTGTTAGAAGTAAAAGGGAGATTTTGTACAAATAATTCTGTAATATAGAAATATAAATAGAAATTGAAAATAAGATATTTTTTTTAAATATGAAATCAAACTGAATAGATTATATAAAAGAGGCATTTTTCACATTTGGTGTGAATAATGGATTTAAACTAATATTTTGCCAATAAACACGTTTATTAGGGAAAGTGGATTTTGAAATAGAAATTAAATAGAAATGGAATTTCTAATGGTTAGAAATAAAGAACTTGTTTAATAATGAAAACAAGCATTGTGATTTATAAATGAACTAAAATATAATTATCAGTGGATAATTGAGGTTGCAAATTCAAGAGTGAATTTGGAAAATGGGAAATTTGGAGTTGTGTTTAAAAGGAACGATGAAATCCATTTCGATATTCGAAATGTAAAAAGGATTAAAGAATATCCGTAAAGATTTGTAATTAGAATTCAACTAAGCCAGATGTTTTAAAATAATTTATTTGAAAACATTATATATTGAATAAATCAGGATTTAACAAGAAAATTAATTGTCGGTTGGAAACCGATATTCGATAATTGAATACGGTTATTCGAAGAAGAGAGTTATCGAATGTAAGTTATTCGAAGTAGACAGTAATCAAATATATGCTATTCGAAAGAGCGATAAATCAAATATATGTTATTCGAAAGAGTGATAATCGAATACAGTTATTCGAAAGGGAGTTATAGAATAGAGATTATTCGAGAGAGGAATTATAAGTTGAAATTCGATTATATCGAATGTAGGAAAGTACTATGTACTTCCCGTTTTTAAATCAAGACTTATTTATTTATTAATAAATTAATTATTTGTTTAATTATCCAAATTAATAAATAAAAGTTATATTTAAGTTAATACATTTCAACAGCATGGGATTATAACACTATTGTTATAATCAAATGATTTGTGTAAGAGAAGTGAATTCGTAAATAAAATATGAAAGTTACGTAAGGAAGTTTGTTAAAGATGTCTATTTCGAGGTCAGAATTGTTGTTTAGTTAAGGTATGAGAGGTAATTATACCCCAACTTGATTTGCTTCAGTTTTAACTAAGAAATGGGTAAGGTTCGATAGTGAAGGTTGGTTAAGTGAATTTAGTTAATGAGTATAATGGTTTGAATTGGCTTAGTGATGTTTTATTTGAACATCTGTTTAAATCAAATAAAGGAGTTTTGGAAATGTTTTCCAAATAAAAGAACCAGAAATGTTTTCTAATATAGAAAACAAGAAATGTGAGTAAATATGGAGATGTTTTCAAATGATTAATAAAGTACATTTTCTAAATTTTAGAAAATAATAATTTACAAATATATAGAAATGGAAAATGAATAAATTAATGATAATTTAAATTAAAGGAGATCAGTGTTGATTGATGATTGATTGATCGAATTTCTATCAGGAAATTAGATCGTTGGTTGTACACCTATTTTTCTTTGATAGTTAAATCACTGACTATCGAAGTTTTTGATCATTTTGCCGTCGTCAATACGGAGAGACCAGGATCAGATTCATGATCTGAAAACCACTCTATATGGACGTTACCGTTGCGATCAAATATGATGAAGGTAATTGAAGACGGAATTATGCAAGGGCTATCCTGTTGTGGAATAGTGCCTTCGGTTTGTCCAGTCCCAGGACAATGTGAACGGATGAATGTCTGATAGAGTATATCTAACGGATCGCGTAAGTTAATCTCTTCAAAAGTACTTACGTTTGGTGGTGGAGGAATTCGTTTCTCTTAGCTTTATACCCGTTGTATTTTTATGGAAATCAATTTTTCATTTGGCGGGTATTACAATGTGGCATTCAAAGTGAATGGTGGTCGGGTGTTCCAAAAGATACGTTATGACCTCAAGCCTCATAAACCGGGAAATGACAGAAATCAGGCAGGCAACATGGCCAGGTGGGTCGCTACCATTAGGATGTATATCACCTATCTAGAGAAAATCTATTTCATTCTTTTATCTATTTTTGATGTTGTCCCTTTTCAGCAAAACAGTAGGTAGCTTCCAACCGTTGGTGATATACATTCGATACACTCAAGCGTAATGAGTCGTCGGTCATGTGTGGGTCGGTTGCAAGACGTTCTTGTTGAACCCAGTGTATTCGCCTCTAGAGATACACTATCGGCAGGTGGTCCCATACCTTGTCATAGTCGGAATCCAATCTCTAACAAGCGCCCTCTTTTTATTTGTATACTATATATGTGGAACGTGAGATGCAAGCGTTCTACTAGATTGTTAATTTCTTGTGATTAGACATTATTATAATATTAGAGAAGTATTGATTTCCAAAACTGTTTCGGGTTATCGTAAGGTAAAAACTGTAACAACCCAGAAATTCTAAGCCAATTTAAAATTTTTATTTTGGCAATTTTGATGAATTTTGAATATTTAAAATGAATTATTTTAAATAATATCGATGAAAAATTTATTTTGAATAGAAATAGAACGTATATATTTATTTAGATCGTCATTAGAATATAAATATTTATTTTTAATTATATAAGGAATTGAAAATGGCGCGGTAGTTCGATAGTTTGATTTCGAAGTTCAAATGAATGTGCAGGATTCAAAATAAACCGGATTTTATCGAAACCAAAAATATTTGAATCCATTTGGGAATATCTTTCCAACGAATCTGAAAAATTGAAATTTCAAAGTGGGAATCAAAAGTTAGGTCCAGTTGAAAATTCAGAATAGTCGCTATGGAATTCTGGCTCTTAAAAATGGATATTTCGCAAACGACCTCGGTTTTCGACGAAACCACTTTTGTTGGATCCGGAATTTCAAATTATTGCTAGGTTTCAAGATTCAGTTTGATAAATTGAAAAGAAAAAAAAAACTACAGTATCATGACTGCCTTGTCATAATTTAAAACCTATGTTTGATCCATTTATTGTGTTGTGCACTTTCATGTTACATGTATAGCCTGAAAATCTTTTGTAAATATATATTGTACTTAGCTTTTGCTGCCTTCATTTGATTTTTGTTCATTTCTGTTAAATTGATTACTCTTGTAGAAAATGAAACAACTCACACAGCCTTATTGTGCATAATTCATCTATTGACCCATCTTGCTTGCTACTTAAGTATGAATGGTTTATTTATCTTTTATTGTACTTTTGTACCATAAATTACCATGTATATATTACTATGCCTTGATATATATAAGACCTTGATATTTCTTAAAAAAACATATAGCTCAAAATTATGTATTTAGTAACTTTTAATTTATGTTAGGATTAACTATTATATTTTAGTGTTTTATTGACGTTGATTTACTTGAATAAAGTTAATCCTGATTCGAGTGTTTTGTGTTTTGCATGAAAATGCTCGGGTCAGACCCGAGTGTTGCAGATCTAAATATTTCAGCTAGCGTATTTGGGGACACATGATTACAATGTGCAAAGATTTGACAAATTTGCTGTAGCACCCCATGTTCGTTAATGTCACTCAAAAAGGGAATGCATTAAGTTTCGTGGAGCATTATAAGTAAACAGAACGGAATATTACAAGACGGATAAAGTATTACTTGAAAATTTTATAACTTTATTGCAGTGGAAACAGAAATAGGTTTGGTTACACCTTCAAAGCTACAAAATCAAGTACAAAATATCAGTCTTGTACAAAAGCCTTTAGAGTACATTATTTTAAATCCATAACCCCCAACAGAAAATGCCAGAAGCAGAATCAAAGCCAAGCAATACATCTTTCAACTTCAAGCTGCAAGAAAGAGACATCTAAACTAAGCTCGAGTATTTCCTCCCTGAGAACCTGGAGGGGGGGGGGGAGGGGGAAACGGAAGAAAAGAGGCGAAACAAACTAGGTCAGACAAAAGTCTAGTGAGTCCAGTAACTTTAACAATATAATCATTAAAGTAATATGATAAGAACATAAACTTGAAAGTAAGAAATGACTGTACATAAGCATGCATGACAAGGTAGGCAAGATGAATAAGATAAACATTGACTGCGCTTCTAATCACTATAGTATAATTACTACACTGCAACAATGCTAATTACACTGCACCAATACTAAATACACCGCACCAATACTAATCCCATACTGAAAGTTGATCCCCATCTTGTAATTGGTAGTCCTCAGGAATAACATCTAGTAAGAGGTATCCACCCCATACAATCCTTGACAGCCTACTTTCCTATAATGAATACTAGATGTCCCCAAACTACCCCCTTATCGTTTAATCGATCAGCTCCTTAACTCGTCTGTATTTATTACTTGTGTCATTTGGCCTCGCTTGTTTGTAGATACCTGTGCTGGTCCCACCATGGGGTGTATCAATCCATATGATGGCAACCCGACACAATTCAAGATGCATAGTGTATGACTACTGATGCCCAGTGCCTGCTTTTTCCACTTCGGAGCACGTGCACGCCCGTACTCCATCGGAACCTACACTGATGCACCTCCCGCCGCTATTTTGACCGCATATAATCAGCTCAGTAATTGTGCCCAACCGTTCCTAGTTCAGTGTACTGTGATACATCTATCTGGGTTACTGCTGAAATGGGTCCCCGTTACTAGAGATTCCTAACCAACATGTTATAACGGTTAAGTGTTCTCAATTTAATCTAACCCAACCCATTTGTTTAATTAACATGTTGTATTTGTTAAGTGTCGCCTATCCATATATCACTTAACCTTCCCATTGATTCACGCATGCTTATTTAACGGTTAAGTTTGTGGGTCTATATATACTAATATTACCCACCTAACCAAGATTTACTTAACCCTTTCACTTATCAAGTCAATATGTATTATTGGTTAAGCTTGCCTTAACCCTATCCACTTTGTTCATGTAATATTGGTTAAGTTGTCCTCTTACCCATGTTAACTTAACCCTACCCACCTAACTCGTTTAGGTATCATATTCATCTTTGATCAGCATTAATTAAATTAATGCGCAGACCTCTCACATTAAGTCGATCACTTGTGGCCGCTGGATATGCCGAGCGGTTCCGGGCAGATTTCCACCACAAGCCAGACTTATCCTTATGTCTAAGAATCTAATTTATGCCTTTGACCTCTCACATTAAACTGCCATTTGCAGTTGCTGGATATGCCGGACAGTTCCGGGCAGTCTTTTACCGCAAACCAAATCTAACCTCGTGTCTTAGGCATTCATCTTTTAGCCAATTTGCATATTTACTGTCCAAGTCCAGATTTATTTATAAATTATCTATAAGTGTGGTCAATTCAAGTTATGCCACATTTACTTGTTATGTCCAAAATTACTTATTAAGTTATACCCAATTCCCCGTATTTCAATCGCACGTACAACAAGGTCAAAAAATAAAACGGAGAGGGATAGAGGCGAAACATAAGAATTGACATAAGTAACAAAATAGGCATGTAAAGGTGTACCCAACTTAAGATTCATGTTTCCAATAGACATATTGTACATTAACAATAAATATGGCTAAACTGAGCAAGTTACATCATATTTGCATAAAAATTAGATTGAATTGAACATAAAAGAATCACCAATTTGGTGTACAACATGATACGTTCCATTGTATCAATCACAACATTCTCATAGGCATAGGTAATTCAAATTTGACAAAAGGATAAGCATGAATCAGAATTGATTATCTTACAATTAGGCAAAGTTCTAGATTCGATTCATTACAATTCATGATTCCTATTACATGTTCCAAATCTGAGAAATAACTGAAATTACCAAATTATCACAAGTTTACACCCAAACCCATTTACCTCAAGTCTCATGTTGCTTATTATATACAAAATTTCCCAAACCGTAGCCATCATCAATCTATGCCTTTTTACAAATCAAATGTTATTCAACAGTTCCCAAACTTTTTCCCCATTTTTCAAGCGTTATACATGCGCGAATTTCGCATAATATGTCAGGCTCGAAGTTAACCTAACTCATAAAAATAAAAAAGGAAAAAGGAAGAGGGAAGAGAATCATGGTATCAAAATAGGCATAAATAAACAAGCACAAATAGGCACGAACTGATAGAATTGATCAGAAAAGCGTAGGCTATGAATCAAAAAAGATGACAACTTGCAAATTTGATAAGATCCATTATAGGCATAATCATATGATCACAATTTACAACCTATCATAATTACTTTAGTTTAATTATCTTGTGAAAGCTACATAAACTCATAGTGATTAAGAAAGAAGAGAAGATCTGTGTAACACCCCACTTCCGTTAAGGTCACTCGCAAAGGGAATGCCTTAACTTCGGTGGAACGTTATAAGTAAACATAACAAAAATTTACAAGACAGACAAAATAGCACTTGAAAATTTTATAACTTTATTACAGCAGAAACTGAAATAAGTTTGGTTACATAATTCAAAACCACAATATCGGAATTCAAGTACATAAGTATCAATCTTGTACAAAAGCCTTCAGAATGCATAGTTTTTAAAGCCATAATCCCCAAGATAAACTGCCATGGAAAGACAGAGTCAATACCAAGCAATACTTCAAACACTTCTAGCAGAGATAATCTGAATCACGCTCCTACGTTTCCACCCTGAGCACCTAGGGGGGGAATGGAAAGAAATGAGGCGAGACAAACTAGGTCTGACATAAGTCTGGTGAGTCCAGTGACTTTCAGCATATAAACAGATAATAGTATCATGACATGTAAATAAAAATGGATAAGAGATAACCGTAATAGGAATAGCAGGTTAACAAAAGTAACAGAATGATACAAGCTAAGCTCCTTACTTAGTTTTCACTTCTCTGCACTAATACTAGTATAACAGAATTAGGTGTTGTCTTATTGTCTAAACAGAAAATAGAATGATCTCTTCAGAAACACGGTGCTAGTAATGGGCCTTTACCACCCGAACAGAGATAGACGGTACATATACGGAATATTAGAAATGGGCCTTTACCACCCGAACAGAGATAGAAGGTACAGAAATAGAATGCTAATAATGGGCCTTTACCACCCCAGCTAATGGGCCTTTACCACCCTAATAGAGACAGACGTACAGAAACAGAAGTAGGAATGGAATCAAAAACAGAAACAAAATATTAAAATTAGGTGTACACTAGTAATGGGCTTTTACCACCCTAACAGACGGTACCACCCAGAAACAGACTGGTGTTATCACCCCAACAGAAACAGACGGTACCCCACAGAAACTTACAGAACTAAGTGTACCCTAAATTCTACCCCAAGCGATCGGCTCCCAAATACATAAATACCCTGTGTCTGCCCCATAGAAGGGTGTATCACTCCCTAAAGTGGCAACCTATAGACACAGACCTATTTACAGATGTCACGGTGTCTTACATCCTCAGAGATGACCGAATGCATGCACGCACATAACCCGGTTGGAATGCGCCATCAACACTCCTCGCCATTTTCAGAGTGAACCTCTTACAATTAGTTTAGTAAGCGTGCCCGGACCCCACCTAGTGTTGGGTCATAGTTTTGACCAGAAAGGGTTGCTGACTAATATGGGTCCCAAACAATAGATGACACAAGTAATTACACCTCCTAACCTTGTGTCCCCAGACTAACAGATTTCAGATTAACTTGTTTATAGATTTCAGATGTACGAAGTTCAGATTAACTAGTTTTCAGATTAGACATACAAGTTAACAGGTTTTTAGACTAATGGATCAGATGTACAGATTAACAAGTTTTCAGACTAACGGATCAGATATACAGATTAATAGACTTAGAGATTGTTTTACCTAACTTTGTATTAGGTCTACAGATTCATGAAACGGGTTTATTAGATTCATCAGTCCAGTTGATTTAACCCTATCCACTCAACAAGTTTTAGGCATCATATTTATGTAAGATTTTCATTAATTAATTATTAATGCACAGACCTCTCACATTAGGTTGATAGCTTGTAGCCGCTATATGTGTCGGGCAGTTCCTAGCAGACTTCTGCCACAAGCCAGACTTAACCTTGTGTCTAAGCATCTTTTGATTATGCCTATGACCTCTCACATTAGACTGGAAATTTGTGGTTGTTGGTTAAGCCGGTTGGGTCCGGGCAGGCTTCCACCGCAAACTGAGTCTAACCTCGTGTCTCAGCATTCTTATTTCAATACAGATTAGATAGATATCAGACTAATTATGTCCATTTAACAGATTAAGCTTCTTTACATGTTACAATAGATTAATTAAATATCCATTAACATGTTTTACTAATCCTTAGATCGATCCTACAGATTTTCTTACCCAAATTACAATTATTCAGCTTCAACAGATTAGGCAATTAAACAGATTAAACAGAGAATAGATGTAGCAGATTATACATTTCTTAAAATTCTATTTACGTATCTTGCCTAATCATAAATTAACCCTAAACTTACATGCCCAAATCATGGTCATAATTCATAATACAATATATGCCATCAAATTTTAGTTTAAACTTTGCAAATACAGAACATTCTCTAAAAGCCCCCAAGTCATGTATGAATTATGCAAATTATAGCCTTTAATGCCAAATATCCAAAAATCCACTTTTAGGCGTATTCGCATTAATGGTTATCCTATTTTAATATAGGTCTTTATGCCTAAGTTTCATATTCCTTTTTCAACTCATCAATCGTTATATAAAATATAGTCAAAAATCTAGATCTTTAAATTATATCCTCTCAAAATCAGATCTTAATTTTTATATGCATTATGTCCCCAAGTTTCAGGTCATATGTTATCGTTCAATGATTTCTCTTCTTCCAAATCACAGAGTATGCACATATCTAGATCTAATTTACAACATATATCCTTTTCTCAAATCAGTCAAAGATCAGTCATGTCCAATTATGCATTATCTGTTATTTGTCCCAAAATTTAGCGTTCGTGCGTTAATGTCTTATGAGATTTGGCGCAGGGTCGTAGTAACCTGGCTATAGAACAGAAAGAAGAAAGAGATACAGAATAGTCACAGAAAAACAGATCTGATAGATAAGAATATGCATAACCTCAGATTCAGATTTATAACCATTCCAAGATCATAATTAAAGTTCATATCAAAAAATAACTATACTCACAAAAAAAAGGAACGATTCTTAGAATCTGTATTCTGGCACTAAATAGCTCTCCTTTGGAGTAGACTATCGATTAGATTAGAAAACAGTTGTTCTCTTTTAACACTATTCAGATTGGAAGAAGATGCACTAGTTTTAGTTTGATTCCAGCAGAGTAGCGACGCCGTTTTTTTTTGGAGAAGAAGAGAGCAATGGAAGCTAGAGAATAGTGTAAGAGATTTGGATTTTGGCTTAAGGATGTATTTATAGGAGAATAGAAGTGTTCATGGCCCTAGATATCAACCTAAATCCAATCCAGACCATCAGAACAGCCAAAACCACGTCACAAGCCAAAGAAAATCGGATCTGGCACAAAACAGGTCGACCTATAGGGGGAGGTCGACCACTAGGTCGACCTTATGGTCGAACTGCCTACCCAGGTCGAACCCAAGGTCGACCCCCTGGTCGACCTAAGTCCAAGGCGGGAAATTTCCTGCCCAGCCCGCTTATGGGTTCTGATTTGAATTTCGAATTCATTTTCGAGCTGTTATATTTTATTTATATTTTCTGAAACTTCCGAAGGACATAACTTCTTCATACGGAGTCCGATTTATGCAAACTCGGACTCTATCTCAAGCAAAATTTCGAGACGAACGCAATGGCGTAATCCATTTCCTCAATTCTCACATTTAAAATTAATTATACTTCATTTTGTTACTCTTATGTTCATAGAAAATACGGGGTGTTACATTCTCCCCTCCTTAAAGGATTTCGTTCCCGAAATCTTCAATTTAAGGAGAATGTGTCCTACCATCCAATCACCTATCTACTCAATCATCATCCGCAAGCATCCATTGTCCTTAGAAAACCTCTAATGTTGTATGAACATATGAAAAAGTTTGTGTATATATCTCTTATCTAATACAAAGATCAGGCGGTCTACTGATTTAATTGAGCTCCTTAATGCGAATTATGTTAGTGCCATGAGTCCACGTATGTATGTAAGAAATCCTATTTGATACATATCATCTCTATATGAGTGCATAACCATTCATCCAAATGCAACATTCACGTGATGAGTCAATCATTTTGCATCCACAAAAATCAAAAAAATGCACACACATCCATTTGCAGTATAAGAGTGCTTTTGAGCCGATTTAGTGCCTAGTGTGTGTATATGCATCCACGAGCAACCACTAGCAACCACTTGCATCCACTTACAACCATCAAACATAACATATCTCAAACACATGTTTACAACCATTAGTTTCTACCTAAAGGTCGAAGATTCGCTCGATAGGATATAGCTGAGTGATAGAAGAAAGTACAACTAAAACAAAAGCTTTGTTCCCACTAGACATCGGTTTAAGAGAATAACCCCCTAAGTATCAACCCCGAAGACCAAAATCAACATCAGATTGACACTCAGAGAATTACTCCCATTAAAAAAATGTCCAACTGGAAATCTACTTCACGCTTTGAGTAAAAACCCCTATCCTTTTCAGAAATATTCAGATATTTCAGACTTCTGGTACAGACCAGATTATCAAATGATTCTTATGAAACTAAGCATGATAAAACCCCACCATATCCCACAGAAACACCAGAATGTATGCGTCACAGTCAACTTTAACTCTTAACACATATACCTTCAAACCCCAACCTATCACAAACAGTTGGGTCGTAACCCTTATGGGGTTATAAACTATAGCGGGATCAGAAACAAGACTAGTATTAAAGTGCAAAATCTAAATTACAGAATTAAAATACCAGTATCAAAGAGAGTTTTAACTCAATAATCAGATAAGGAAATTAATCCTACTACAGAAATTTTCCTATCCCTATCCTATCCTTCAATCATGAGAGCATTCACCCGCCCTCCAGAAGTCGGTTCTGCCCTCTGCCCTTGCCCACGTTTTTTCGGAAAGTCCCTAGTGAAATGTCCCATTTCTCCACAGTTGAAGCAAGCGCCCTTCCTCTTTATGCAATCCTTGTTCAGATGAGTCAAGCTTCCGCAAGTAATGCACTTTTTCTCCTTCTTATCTTCAGACTTTTTATCCTTCTTTTGTGTTTCCTTTTTGGGCCATGCTTACTTGTTCTGTGGTCCTTCGAGCTTTTCTTCTTTCTTCTCGCTTTTGGCTTCCTCTTCATGCATTAACGCTATGTCAACCAATTTCTCGAAGGTAGCGCCCAAGGGAATGTGGGTCATAGCCAACCCGTGTAGCCGCTCATTCAAACCTTTAACGAATCTTAGGGCCTTCTTTTCAATTGTGTTCACCAAGTCTAAGAAAAATCTCGCCAATTGGTTGAACTTGTTGACGTACTCCTTTACTGATAAATTTCATTGCTTCAATGCTAAGAAACTCTCCATGTATAAATTCGCTTCTGCTCTAAGAGAAATTTCATCTCGAACCTATGCCTGAAATCCCTCTATGTCTCCACTGGACGCTCTCCATTCGTGACCTCCCACAAAAATTAGTCTTCGTCCTTCATTACCCAAGCAGCTAGTTGGACTCTATTTCAAAGATACCAAATAAATATTCCACCTCCTTGAGCCAATTTCGAGCTTCAACAAACGTATCTGGCCCGTGAAAAGGTTTCCCGCCCATCGCCCGAAAGTCCTTGCATATCTTCGAAAAAGTATCAACGCGGGGAGGGGGAGGAGGAGGAAGAGGAACATCTTCTAGGCCTGCGGCGGTGGCCCTTGCCTCCAGATACCTTCTGAACTAAGTTAGTGTCGGTATGCCCTCGGGTATCTCGGGTACCCCAGACATGCTGAAAAGAAAAAGGGAAGAGACTCAAACGGAGAATCGAAAGAAAAATATATGGCTTTTGGGGATTATGTTTCTTAAAATAAACTTTACTTTGAAAATACATCCTTTTTAAAACCTTTTTGAAAATAGTTTTCAAAAACTTTTATCTAATCTGGTAACCTTCAGCTTTGATACCAAGTGTAAAACCCCACTTTCGTTAA
The DNA here is from genome assembly GCA_030737875.1 of Allium sativum. Taxonomy (NCBI): domain Eukaryota; kingdom Viridiplantae; phylum Streptophyta; class Magnoliopsida; order Asparagales; family Amaryllidaceae; genus Allium; species Allium sativum. The sequence goes on from CM060918.1 coordinate 652,719,638, forward strand.
GGTCACTCACAAAGGGAATGCCTTAACTTCAGTGGAATGTTATAAGTAAACAGAACAGAAATTTCCAAGACAGACAAAATAGTACTTGAAAAATTTATAACTTTATTACAGCAGAAATATAAATAAGTTTGGTTACACCTTTCAAAACCACAATATCGGAATTCAAGTACATATGTATCGATCTTGTATGAAAGCCTTCAAAATGCATAGTTTTTAAAGCCATAATGCCCAACGTAAACTGCCATGGAAAGATAAAGTCAAAGCCAAGCAATACTTCAAACACTTCAAGCAGAGAGAATCTGAATCAAGCCCCTACGTTTCCACCCTGAGCACCTGGGGGTGGGGGGAACGGAAAGAAAAGAGGCAAAACAAACTAGGTCAGACATAAGTCTAGTGAGTCCAGTGAATTTCAGCATATAAACAGATAATAGTATCATGACATGTAAATAAAATTGGATGAGAGATAAACGTAACAGGAATAACAGGTTAACAGAAGAAACATAATGATATAAGCTAAGCTCCTTACTTAGTTTTCACTTCTCTGCACTAATACTAGTATAACAGAATTAGGTGTTGTCTTATTGTCTAAACAGAAAACATAATGATCTCTTCAGAAACACGATGCTAGCAATGGGCCCTTACTACCCAAACAGAGATAGACGGTACAGAAACAGAATATAAGAAATCGGCGTTTACCACCCGAACAGAGACAGAAGGTATAGAAACAGAATGCTAATAATGGGCCTTTCCCACCCCAGCTAATTGGCCTTTATCAACCTAACAGAGACAGACGTACAGAAACAGAAGTAGGAACGGAATCAGTAACGGAAACAGAATATTAAAATTAGGTGTACACTAGTAATGGGCCTTTAACACCCCCAACAGATGGTAGCACACAGAAACAGACTGGTGTTATCACCCCAACAGAAACAGACGGTACCCCAAAGAAACAGATAGAACAAGGTGTACCCTAAATTCTACCTCAGGCGATCGGCTCCCTAATACATAAATACCCTGTGCCGGCCCCACAGAAGGGTGTATCACTCCCCATAGTGGCAACCTATAGACACAGACCTATTTACAGATGTCACGGTGTCTTACATCCTCAGAGCAGACCGAATCCATGCACGCACGTGACCCGGTTGGAATGCGCCATCAACACCCTTCGCCATTATCAGAGTGAACCTCTTATAATTAGTTCAATAAGCATGCCCGGACCCCACTTAGTGTTGGGTCATAGTTTTGATACCAGAAAGGGTTACTGACTAATATGGGTCCCAAACAACAGATGACGCAATTAATTACCCCTCCAAACCTTGTGTCCCCAGACTAACAGATTTCATATTAACTTGTTTACATATTTCAGATGTACAAAGTTTAGATTAACTAGTTTTCAGATTAGACATACAAGTTAATAGGTTTTCAGAGAAATGGATCAGATGTACAGATCAACAAGTTTTCAGACCAACGGATCAGATATACAGATTAACAAACCTACAGATTGTTTTACCTAACTTTGTATTGGGCGTTCAGATTCACGAAACGGGTTTATTAAATCCATCAGTAACCCTATCCACCCAACACGTTTTAGGCATCATATTTATCTTAGATTTGCATTAACTAATTATTAATGCACAGACCTCTCACATTAGGTCGGTAGCTTGTGGCCGTTGGTTGTGCCGGGGTGTTCCGGGAAGAATTCTGCCACAAGCCAGACCTAATCTCGTGTCTAAGCGTCTTTTGATTATGCCTACGACCTCTCACATTAGATTGGCAGTTTGCGGTTTCTGGTTAAGCCGGTTCGGTCCGGGTAGGCTTCCACCGCAAACTGAGTCTAACCTCGTGTCTCAGCATTCTTATTCCAATACAGATTATACAGATATAAGACTAATTATGTCTGTTTAACAGATTAAGCTTCTTTACATGGTTACAATAAATTAATTAAATTTCCATTAACATGTTTTACTCAACCTTAGATCGAGCCTACGGATTTTCTTACCCAAATTTCAATTATTCAGCTTCAACAGATTAGGCAATTCAATAGATTAAACAGATAATAGATCTTGCAAATTATACATTTCTTAAAATTCTATTTACATACCTTGCCTAATCATAAATTAAGCCTAAACTTACATGAACAAATCATGGTTATAATTCATAATACAATATTTGCCCCTAAATTTTAGTTTAAACTTTGCAAAGTACAGAACATTTTCTAAAAAACCCCAAGTCATGTTATGAATTATGCCAAATTATAGCCTTTAATGCCAAACATCCAAAAATCCACTTTTAGGCGTACTCGCATTAATGGTTATCCTATTTTAATATAGGTCTTTACGCCTAAGTTTCATATTCCTTTTTAAAGTCATGAAACGTTATATAAAATATACTCAAAAATCAAGATCTTTAAATTATATCCACTCAAAATCAGATCTTAATTTTTATATACATTACGTCTCCAAGTTTCAGGTCATATGTTATCATTCAATGATTCCTCTTCTTCCAAATCACAGTGTATGCACATATCTAGATCTAATTTACAACATATGTCCTTTTCTCAAATCGGTCAAAGGTCAGTCATGTACAATTATGCATTATCCATTATTTGTCCCAAAATTTAGCGTTCGTGCGTTAATCTCTTATTTGGATTTGGCGCAGGCTCGTAGTAGCCTGGCTATAGAACAGAAAGAAGAAAGAAATACAGAATAGTCATAGAAAAACAGATTTGATTGATAAGAATATGCATAACCTCAGATTCAGATTTATAACCATGCCAAGATCATAATTAAAGTTCATATCTGAAAGTAACTGTACTCACAAAAAGGGAACGATACAGGAATCTGTATTCTGACACTGAATAGCTCTCCTTTGGCGTAGACTATCGATTGGATTAGAAAATAGTTGTTCTCTTTTAGCTCTATTCAGATTAGAAGAAGATGCACTAGTTTTATTTTTGATTCTAGCAGAGTAGCGACGCCAATTTTTTTTTTTTTTGGAGAAGGAGAGAGCAATGGAGGCTAGAGAATAGTTTAGGAGATTTAGGTTTTGGCTTAGGGATGTATTTATAGGAGAATAGTAGTGTTCAGGGGTCTAGATATCAACCTAGAACACATCCACACCATCAGAACAGTCAAAAGCATGTCACAAGCCAAAGAAAATCGGATCTGGGCCAAAACAGGTCGACCTGTAAGGGGGGAGGTTGACCCCCAGGTCGACCCTGCCTACCCAGGTCGACCCCCTGGTCGACAAGGGTCCTGGGCAGGAAATTTCCCGCCCAGCCTGCTTCTGGGTTCTGATTTGAATTTTGAAATCATTTTTGAGCTGTTTTATTTTATTCATATTTTCTGAATCTTCCGAAGGCCATAACTTCTTAATACGGAGTCCGATTTACGCAAACTTGGACTCTATTAGAAGAACTCTGAGACGAACGCAATGGCAAAAACCGTTTCCCTCAATTCTCACATTTAAAATTAATTATGCTTCATTTTGTTACTCTTATGTTCACAGAAAATACGGGGTGTTACAATTTGGAATCTGATTTTTGAAGTTGACAAGCTAATCCGTTGATGTAGGCTTTGATTTTTCTCTTCATCTTGAATTTGATTAGTTATGGTGGAGGCTAGATTAGCTTAGAGACGAACAACATAGTGGCTCAAGAATCGATTTAGTTTTGATTAGGGTTTAGGTTTGATGTGATTAAATAGATGTGTAGGATTAATTAGAGCCTTTAGATTAACCTAGGATCCATCCAAACCTTCCAGTCCAAGAAAATGCGTCACCAGGTCAATCAGAAGTCGTCATGTAGCCCTAGGACTCAGAAAATCGTCACTGTCCAGAACAGTCAACAGGGGTCGACCACTACAAGGGGGGTTGACACCTATGTCGACACCCCTATAGGGGGGTCGACACCCTCTAGCAGGATTTTTCCTACCCACTTATTTTTGCTGGTTTGAATTTGAATTTAGATTTATTAATTATTTATTTAATTCTGATATAAACTTGAAATTTTCTAAGATCCATAACTTCTTCATACGGAGCCCGATTTATGCAAACTCGGACTCTATCTCAAGCAGAATTCTGAGACGAACGCAATGGCGTAACCCGTTTCACCTATTTCTTCTTCTAAAAATAAGGTCTTCTTAAATTTGTTAATTTTAATGTTTTAAAATTACGGGGTGTTACATTCTCCCCTCCTTAAAGGATTTCGTCCCCGAAATCTCCAAGTCAAGAAGAATGTATATCCTAACATCCAACATCCATCTACTCAACCATTCAATCATAGGCATCCATTGTCCTTAAAAAGATTTCTAATGCTTTTATGATCATATGCATAGTGTGTGCATATGTCCTTGTCTAATGCAAAATCAGGCGGTCTACTGATATTTAGTATATCCTCTCGCTAGTATCTTTGACCTTTAGTTAGGATAATCCTATGGTTGAAACATGTGTTTGGGACATGTTATTTATGGTGGATGCAAAGTGGATGCAAGTGTTTGCTAGTGGTTGCTCGTGGATGCATATACACACACTATTAGGCACCAGATTGGCTTAGTCACTTCATATTGCATATTGCATATGTATGGATGCATTTAGTAAAATGGATGTATAATGGTTGTATTATCATATAGTTGCTGCATTCGGGTGGATGGTTGTGCACGCATTTAGAATTAATATGTATCATTAGGAATCTTTTGCATACATATTGGACGCATGGCACTATCATGAATTGCACTAAGGAGGTCGACTGAATTAGTAGACCGCCTAATTTTGCATTACATATAGACATATACACACTGTGCATATAAACATTAAAGCATTAGAAGTCTTTTAAGGACAATGGATGCTTGTGTTTGATGGTTGAGTAGATGGACGATTAGATGGTAGGATATACATTCTTCTCGACTTGGAGATTTCGGGGACGAAATCCTTTAAGGAGGGGAGAATGTAACACCCCGTAATTTTATAACATTAAAATTCACAAATTAAAGCATACTTAATTTTTAGAAAAGAATTAAGTGAAATGGGTTGCGTAGAGAAATATATATATATATATATATATATATATATAAATTAAAAATTGAATAAATAAATATGCGAAAAAGTTCAAAACAGCGAATTGGGAGGGGAAATAACCGAACCGGCCCATTTTTGAGGTCGACCCAAGTCCCACTGGGTCGACTAGCGGTTAATCCAGGGTGTTTGGCTGTCAACCCATGGGCCGATTCGCTCGAATGTAGATTTTGGATTTGATTGGTTCTCATGGTTCAAGGTTAATCTAATGGTCCTAAATAACTTCCTATACCTATAAATACATCCTAATGCTAACCCTAAACCTAATTAAAATAGAATAGTTACCGTCATACCATCGCCATGGAAATCAATGGAGCCGCCGCCAACTAAGAAAGAAGAAAAGCAAATTCAATTCTAATTCTCTCAACCCTAAAGCAAAGCAAAACTCTCTCTTTTCTTCTCTAAATTGTGAGTATGATGATCTTAACAAGATTATTATCATTTTAATTAGGTTGAGTTATGAATGAATTATGAGTAGATGATGTGAATTATCATATATGTTGTTGTAAACCACTTTTGCTATCATGTATATTGTAAATCCAATGATATGTGATGATGATATCTTATATGTTGTAAATCATGTTATGATGATGTTATGTATGTTGTAAGTTTCTTTGCTAAGTTATGATGAATCATACATGTTAAAAAGGCCATGATGTTACCATCTATGCTAGTTAGTTCATATTAATTAAATCATCATGTTTGGGTTATGTTGATCTATATGACAAGTCACATATGCAAGTTAGATTGATTAGTAAAGTTATGAACATATGCCAAGACATCTATTATGACATCTAGAATTATGCTATGACATATGTGATATCCTATGCTAGTTCCCACCATCATTATGTTGCCTAAAAACCCCATATGCAAGTTTATGTATAGATTTGGGCTATGATCATATCATATAAATTGAGACATTTAACAAGTTGACACCTTTTGATCCTTAACATGTGTAGTTTATGCAAGTTTCACCCCTATTATGATTAGATTTATTTTAATTGTCTATATGTTGTGATAATTTATCTTTGTGTCAGGTGTTAGACTATACAAGTCTAGCCTATATTATGCGTTGAATAAGCGAACGTATAAATGTGGGGTAGGGGTAGTATTAAGGATTTAATATTAAAAAGTTGGGGTGCAATTGATATGATTTTGAATGCCATAAGTGGATTGCCATAATTGAGTCAATTATGGACATCATTAAAAGTTGACTTAATTAATAATTTGAATAGGGAATTATTAAAACTGGGGCAAAAGGTTTTAAGAGTTAATCAATGCTTAGGACACGAGGTTGGACTCGTTTGTGACGTAAACCTGCCCGGACCCGCCCGACAAATCCAGTGGTCAGAAATGTCAGCCCAATGTGAGAGGTCCTAGGCCTAAACTAAAGCATAACAGTTGTAAAGACACGAGGTTAGACTCTTTTATGGTGTAAGACTGCCCGGACCCGCCCGGCAAATCCAGCTACCATAAGTGCCAGTCTAATGTGAGAGGTCTTTATGAGGTTATGGCCTGAATGAATTAAGAAATACTTAACCAGATTAACATGTAAGGTTGGACATGGGGGTTAAGTAGGTGCCTTGGGTGGCATGAGGAATCTAGGGGGTGCCCTTATTGGCATGTGAAATACGATTAGTAAGACTTAACAAAACACACATGTAAATGAACATGAGTAAGAGGGTTAAGTGGGATATACTAGTGACAAGCTTAGGTGGGTAGCTTGTGGGGGCCCATTTCGACCAGTATCCCAAACATATCTTTGTGCGCTCGACCCAAGTCGAGGACGGGACACGCATGTTGGGTTTGACTGTAAGAGGCCAAAACGGGGAGCGGTAGCAACGCAAGTCCAACGGGTTTTGTATGAGTGTGTGGACCCGGGCTGGTAGGTAAGACGTTGTTGCATCGTGTAGGTATATGTCGTGCATTCTCAAGTTGTATCGGGTTGCCACTTTAGGGGAGTGATACACCCCACTGTGGGGCCAACATCGGTATCTACGAGTAGGGAGCCGATCGAAAGTGGGTAGTGGGGTACACCTAGTGGAGATAGGGGCAATGGCACCTATGTAGTCGGCTAGGGGTACGTAAGGCTATTTATAAAGTTTCTGCGTGAAGCAATTGGGATTAAACAATAGGGTGACTGGTGTGGTGCAGTGTAGTAATGTGCGGTGCAGTGTAGTAATCATTCGTTAATAATTAGGTGTGCCTTTACCGTTATCTTTAACGTTATCTTAAACGCTATCTTTATCTTCCTAAGAGTTCATAGACATTTACTTGTCTTCCAGCTTATGCCTTAGTCTAGTTATTTTGATAATAGTATTTTTAGAATTATCATACTCGCCAGACTTTATGTCTGACCCCCTCTATTTCTATCCTTTTTCCGCCCTCCAGGTCCTCAGGTTGGGCCCAGCTCAAGTGGAGTTTGATTGAATTGCTTCATCTCTCTTTGGAAAGCTTGGACCGTTGAAGTAAAGTCCAGCTTGTTATCTTTTTAATGGCTATTTATGTAATGGGATTATGTATTTTGTTTTTATGAAGATGGATATTGTACTTGGTTATGATCTATGGTTTTATGATGTAACAAACATGTTTAATTTCCGCTGCAATAAAATGAAGTTTTAGATTTCCAAGTACTATTTATTATCTGTCTTGTTGTAATTTTTTTTGTTTTATACTCACTTATAACCTCCATGGAAGTTAATGCATTCCCTTTTTGAGAGACATTAATGGACGTGGGGTGTTACAATGTTGGATCTCATACTTAGGGTGTAGTTTGCTTAGTTTATTCTGGTTCTCTATTATGTACACCAAACCCACTGGATCCATTATCTTTGTATTTGTGTATTTTGGTTCGCTTTTTCATGCCTATTCTCTTATGTCAATTCTCGTGCTTATCCCCTGTTCCTTTTGTTAGTTTCATTTCATGAGTACCTAGAAACTTGTGAAATCATGTTATACGTACAACTATGGCAGGGGAATTTGGGAGTAGCTTATTTTATATAATTTGCCATAACAAATATGTTGGCATAATCTGAATTGGCTAATAATAAATATTACATGCACATTAGACTTGGGTCTATAATGGTAAATTGTTAATTGGCCGCAAAGTATGTAATTGGCATGTAAACCAAGTTTTGGGCATAAACTGTAAACTAGAATATTGAATATAGTTTTAACATGAACTGATCTAGTTTGGCATAAACTACAAGTTGGGTTAAATGATAAGTAAATCAAGGTTCGGGCCTAGAATATAGGTATGTTAGCGGGCATGACAAATGAATATGATATAGGCCAAATTTGTTTAAAAGAGTTGTTAGTAATTTACATATAGACAAAAAGGATAAATATGTAAATCTAGGAAAGATGAATATGCCTAACCCAAGGTTAGATTGGGTTACGGTATAAGACTACCCGGAACCGCTCGACAAATCCAGCAACTGTAACAATACCTATCTAATGTGGGTGGTTAGAGCATTGAGCCCAAAAGGATCCGAGGTTAGACTGAGTTGCAGTGTAAATCTGCCCAGAACCGACCGGCACATCCCGTGACCGCAACAATATCTGTCTAATGTGAGTGGTCGGTGCTTTAAATGAATAATTTAAAGCTAAGAAACAGTTAAGCTAGAATGGGAGGGTTAAGTACATAGGAACACTCAACCAACTTAACATGTTAACAAGACAAGACTTGTACGGGTTAAATAACTGTTATAACATGTTGACTAGACAAATGGGTGAGGTTAAGAAAAGGTTTAACCGTTATAACATGTTAACTAGACTAGAAGGTGGAGTTAAGTAAAATACACTTAGCCAATTTTACATGTTAACTACACTAGAAGGTGGATTAAGTAAACTTAGGACACTTAGCCATCCTAGTGTGACAAATAAACAAGGTTAAGTTTAAACATGAAGGGACAATACTTAACCATTGGAACATGTGAATTAAACAGAGGTTAGGGTTACGTTAACTAAGAGAACACTTAACCGTTATAACATGTTATCTAAACAGATAGACAGGGTCAAGTTAAAAGGGACACTTAACCAATACAAGATGAAGGGGTGGGGTTAAGTAATAAGAAATACTTAACCAATATAACTTGATTTGTGGTAGGCTTAAGTCAACATAAACTACTGATAACACTAAACCAGTTTAACATGACAAACGAATGGGTTAAGTTAACTTGAATTGACTAATGACACTTAACCAATCTAACAAATCCAACTTGACGAGAAGGAGAACTAAGTAGTAAATCTTAGTAAAACGGGATAAGTAGAAAACCTTAGTTAAGAAAACGACGATTTGGGAAACTAAGTGGTAAACCTTAGTTAGGAGAACTAAGTAGTAATCATTAGTGGAACACAAAAAGGAGCGAACGTCCATCTGATCTTAAAGAAGGCTCCAACGAACTGGGTGACAAAGCACGCGACTTCAAGGGGACGTGAGGGTACTCTTGTTATCCCACTTTGAGGCTGCAGATGATCCTCCTGGGCTCACAGAGGTTAAGTGTAACACCCCGGATTTTTGAATAATCGGAACTAAATTAAAGCATAATTAATCTCAGACATGAGAATTAAGGGGAATGGGTTGCGCCATTGTGTTCGTCTCGGAATTCTGGTCGAGATAGAGTCCGAGTTTGCGGGAAACGGATATCGGATGAAGGAGATAGAGACGAACGAAGTTAGGCGGAAAACCGAAAGAGAAAGAGAAAAAAATAGATTGCATTGGCGCACTTGGGAAGTGCGCCAATACAAATTTGCATTGGTGCACTTCGCAAGTGCGCCCAGGCCGAGAGAAAACCTGTACAGCTTTCTGGTTCAGTCCGATCAGTGTTATGACTCATTGCTGAGTCCTTTCTAACTCCTTGCTGAGTCATTAGGGCTGACTTGTCACCCTATCTTGAATGAGTGGTTTTTATTAACCCTAAGATCATCCGACGGCTAGAATTAAATCAAAACTCTATAAAAAGACCCATAGACTCAAACCCTAAATCAGAATTAAGACTGAATCTATGGCCGTCATGATGTCATCTTGAACCCTAGAGTAGCCGTGAACCATTTAGATAGGAAGAACAACAAATCAAATCATTTCTATTCAACCTTAACAACGAGTCTTCTTAAAAGGAGAGCTAATACAACTTCAGAAATCAGAATTCAGAACTCAAGACCGCTTTTGAGTTGTGAGTTCGATAGTTTTAATAAAATAATTAGTAAATTAATTGGATTGAGTTATGATGCGGATAATTTGGATATGATGTGAATTATTGACTGCATGTTGAATTATGTTGTAGAATTGTGTTGTAATTTCTATGATGTTATGTTATGATGCTATCATTTACGATGTAAAGTTATGATGCTATCACCCATGTTGTAATTCTATGATTGTCTTATATCTAGTTGAATCATCATGTTGTTAGTTTGGTTATGTTGATTCATATGATAGATCACAAGTTTGTATGCAAGTTTAGATATTGATTTAGACAAGAATCATAGGCAAGTTAGCAAAACCTTACATGTTTCGTGACATCAATTTTAGATCTAAAGTTAGGATATGACATGTGTGAGTTATATGATAAATTCTACATGATAATTTACATGTTAGATGCAAGTTTACACCAATGTTATGATGCATAAATCACATATGCAAGTTTATATAAATATATGAGTTTGGGATATGAATCATGTTATACAAGTTTAGGATTATTGCCTATGCAAGTTTACACCTTTAGATGTAGATCTATGACATACTTGATTTATGCAAGTTTGTGACCATTATCTCAACAAGTTCACACCTTTAGATTTGGATCCATGACATATGTTGTTTATGCAAGTTATAACTTTGGCCTATGCAAGTTCTAGATGTAGAACATCATTCACACATGCAAGTTCACCCCTATGTTTAGATCGAAGTTTTAATTATGTGTATATTGTGATGTTTTCTCTTCATTCCATGAGTTAGATTATTCGAGTCTAACGTATATATTTTACGTTAAACGAACAAACGTACAATGTGGGGTCATGGGTTAGTATTAAAAGATGGAATATTGAGAATTTGCATAAATGCCTTAAAAGGCATAGAATAAATTTGATATAATAATTCGTATGATTTTGCATACCATAAATATATGGACATAATTGATTCAATTTTGGCCATAGTTAAATTTGGAATTGATTGATAATCTGAATAGGGAAAATAATTCAAATTGGGGGATGATTAATTAGGTGTTATTAATCATCTAAGACACGAGGTTTGTAACACCCCGTATTTTCTGTGAACGTATAAGTAACAAATCAAAGGATAATTAATTTTTTAAAATAAGAATCAAGGGAAACGGGTTGCGCCATTGCGTTCATCTCGGAATTCTTCTTGGAAATGAGTCCGAGTTTGCGAGAATTAGAGTCCGTGAGAGGGAGATATGACCCTCCGAAGTTTCAGGAATTTTCAGAATTGAAAATAGCTCGAAATTCGAATTCAAAATTCGAATTCAAACCTAGAAGCGGGCTAGGCAGGAAATTTCCCGCCCAGGACCCAGGTCGACTAGGGAGTCAACTGGGTAGTAGACCCCCCTGACCAGGTTGACTTGGTAGTCGACCTGGGGTCGACCTGCTCCCGAAAACCAGTTTTTGAACATGGTTCGTTTTGATGTATTTGGTCATGTTTTCTGCCTAGGTTCGTCCGCCTAATCCTATATAAACAGCCCCCTAGCCTCATTCTCTCTACACCATTTCATTCTGCCTATACTCTGCCTCTGTTCTTATTAAATAAAATAATGGAGTTGCTACTCTACTGAAATCTGAATTGGGACTAGGACTAAAGCATCTTCTTCCAAAATGAATAGAATTAAAAGAGAACAGCTGCAACTCTTCTTCTTCTTTAATCCAATCAAGGAAAGTGCAGTTATTTTCCGATATAAACTTGAACTATAACTGTGACATGATTGTAAATCTGGATTTGAGGTTGTGTATGTTCTGTTCTGATCTATTTTTATTATGTATCTCTTTCTTCTTTCTGTTCTATAGCCAGGCTACCACGAGCCTGCACCAAATCTCATAAGAGATTAACGCACGAACGTTAAACTTTGGGACAAATAATGAATATGGAATAATTGGACATGGCTAATCTGTGACTAAAAGGACATATGTTGTAAACTAGATTTAGATCAATGCATATTCTGCGAATTGGGAGAAGAGGAACCATTATATGTTAACATGTGACTTTAGACATTGGACATAACGCATATTTTGAATTAAGATCGGTTATAATCTAAAATTCTAGATTGTTGTGGGCATATTGTTTATATAACAATTCGTGACTTGAGATAAAAAGAGAATATGACTTAGGTGTGAAGGTCTATATTAAGATTTGATAGCTATTAAATGTGAATAACACATAAGTGGGAGATTTTTTGAATATATGACATGCATTGAAATCGATGGCCATATTTGGTATAATTTATATATGAATCTTTTGTACTAGGCAAGTTTAACTAAATTTGGGACATGTGTTATATGGTAAATTGTGACCATAATCTATGCCATGTAAATTCAATGCAAACGTGGGGTATATGATCATATTGTGAACCATGACAACAATTTAGGCATACAAACTTAGGCCAAATTTATAATTAGGCAAGATATGTTTATGAAACTTTAAGGAATGATTAAATCTGTTATATTGCCTAATCTGCTAGTTCTGTTATATTGCGTAATCTGCTACTTCTGTTATATTGCCTAATCTGCTAAGTTCTGTTATATTGCCTAATCTGCTAGTTCTGTTATATTGCCTAATCTGCTAGATCTGTTCATCTACAAAATCTGTCATCTGCTAAGTTTGCTGGAAATGCCTAATCTGTTATATGCTAAATCTGCTAAATTGCTTAATCTGCTAAATCCATTAAGTCGCCTAATCTGCGAAATCTGTTATCTGCTATATCTGTTGAGTTGATATATTTAGTCTGTTATTGACATAATCTGAATTGGCTATAGTTATAAATAATTGACTTTTATATTAGGAGTGGGCATAAATGGTAAATTATTAATTAATTGGCCGCAAAGACAAACATGGCTAACTCGAGGTTAGAATGAGTTTGCGGCGTAATCCTGCCCGGAACCGCCCAGCACATCCAGTGGCCGCAAACAATAGGTTCTAATGTGAGAAGTTAGTCATAACATGCTTGAAACCCGAGGTTAGACTCAGTTTGTGGCAGAAACCTGCCCGAAACCAACCAGCCTAACTAGTAGCCGCAAACTGTCAGTGTAATGTGAGATGTCTGGGCGTTAATACTTAATTAATAAAAATCGGAGATAAATATGATGTCTAAAACGTGTTGGGTGGATAGGGTTAAACCAACTAGACTGGTGAATTTAATAAATCTGTTCCGTGAATCTATAAGCCCAATTACAAAGTTAGACAAATCCGTAAATCTGTTAAATCCGTATATCTGATCCGTTAGTCTGAAAACTTGTCTGATCTGTGAACTAGTTGGTCTGAATTCTGCTTGTCTGAACTTGTAAACAAGTTAATCTGAAATCTATTAGTCTGGGGACACAAGGTTAGGAGGGTAATTACTTGTGTCATCAGTTGTTTGGGACCCGTATTAGTCAGTAACCCTTTCTAATATCAAAACTTTGAACCAACAGTAGGTTGTGTCCACGCACGCTTACTGAACTAATTATAAGCGGTTCATTCTGATAATGGCGAGGTTTGTTGATGGTGCGTTCCAACCGGGTGATGTGCGTGCACGGATCCCGGTCTGCCTCCGAGGATGTAAGACGCCGTGACATCTGTAAATAGGTCTATGTCATTTAAAGGTTGCCACTTTTGGGAGTGATACACCCTTTTGTGGGGCTAGCACAGGGTATTTATGTATTAGGAAGCCGATCACTTGGGGTAGGGTTTTAGGGTACACTTAGTTCTGTCTGTTTCTGTTTGTACCGTCTGTTTCTGTTGGGTGGTAACACCTGTCTGTTTCTGCGTGGCGCTGTCTGTTCGGGTGGTAAAGGCCCATTTACTAGTGTACACCTAATTCTACAATCTGTTTCCATAGGGATTAATCTGTTTCTGTTTCCGTACTTTCTGCTGGGGTGGTAAAGGCCCATTATTAACATTCTGTTTCTGTCCGTTTCTGTTGGGGGTGTTAAAGGCCCATTACTAGCATTCTCTTCTGTGGAAATTATTCTGTACCCGTTTCTGTTCAGTTTAGACATTATGGTGACACCTAATTCTGTTATACTAGTATTAGTGCAGAGAAGTGTAAAGCAATAGCTTATATCATTATGTTCTTCTGTTATATCCGCTACACCTGTTACAGTTATCTCTCATCCAGTTTTATTTTCATATCATGTTATTATTATCTGTTCATAACTGAAAATCACTGAACGTGCCAGACTTTTTGTTTGACCCTTGTTGTTTCGCTTCCTTTCTTCCGTTTCCCCCCCAGGTTTTGTAGAAGGGAGTACTCTAGCTTAATCCAGATTTCTTCCGCTTGATGTTATTAAAGTATGGCTTGTCTTCTTCTGTGGAGATTATGATTTTAAACTATGTATTCTGAAGGCTTTTGTACAAGACTGCTATTTTGTACTTGAATTCTGATATTGTGATTTGAAAGGATGTAACCAAGCTTATTTCGGTTTCTGTTGTAATAAAGTTACAAATTTTTCAAGTACTGTTTTTATTTTTCTTGTAAGTTTCTGTTCTGTCTACTAAAACGCTCCATCAAAGTTAAGGCATTCCCTTCGTGAGTGACCTTAACGGAGGTGGGGTGTTACACTTGGTATCAGAGCTGAAGGTTACCAGATTGGGTAAAGTTTTTGAAAAACTATTTTCAAAAAGGTTTTGAAAGGAAGTATTTTCAAAAATAAAGCTTATTTTGAAAAACATAACCCCCAAGAGCCATATATATTTCCTTCAGTCCTTTTTGTATTGAATCTTTCCTTTTTCGTTTCAGCATGTCTGAAGCATCTGAGTTACCAGAGGGGTTCATGTACGCGGTTGGTTTCGTCAATATCTTGAGGCTAGGACCGCCGCCGTAGGTCCAGCAAATGATCCCCCTCCTCCGCCCCCTCCTCATGCAATTGCTTTTTCAAAGATCTATAGGAATTTTAGGGCCATGGGTGGAAAGGATTTCAAGGGAACTGAATCATTCGTATAAGCGAGGAACTGGCTCAAAGAAACTGAGGATCTATTCGTTATCTTCGAGGTGGACGATAGGCAAAAGGTACAGTTGGCAGTATGGTTGCTCAAAGACGAAGCTTCCTATTGGTGGGAAGTAACTAATGCCGAGAGGCCGCTTGAAACATGGATGGATTTCAAAACAAGGTTTGAGACAAAATTTCTCTCGCAAGCCGAACGAAGTCTACAACTGGAAAAGTTCTTATCTCTTAAGCAAGGAAGTATGACGGTCAAGGAATACGTCAACAAGTTCAACCAACTAGCTAGGTTCAGATTGGATTTAGTCAACACTCAGCATAAAAAGGCTCTCCGCTTTGTTAAAGGATTGAACGAGCCAATGCACAGCCTAGCCATGACCCACGTACCCATGAGAGTGACTTACGAGAAATTGGTGGACATGGCACTACTGCACGAGGAAGACAAGGGCCAAAAAGAGACAAAGAAGGAAGAACCACAGAATAAGAAAGCATGTCCCAAAAAGGAAACACAAAAGAAGGATGAGAAGTCTAAAGATAAGAAGGAGAAAAAGTTCTTTACTTGTGGAAGCTTGACTCATCTGAACAAGGATTGCAGAAAAAGGAAGGGCACTTGCTTCAACTGTGGTGAGATGGGACACTTCACAAGGGACTGCCCGAAGAAATGAGGGCAAGGGCAGAGGGCAGAACCCACTTCCGGAGGACATGCGAATGCTCAAGTGACTGGTAGATAGCGTAGGAATAAGAAAATTTATGTAGAAGGTTTAATTTTCTTAGCAGATGGTTAAGTTAAAACTCTTTCTGATTCTGGCATTTTGGTTCTATAAACGATACTCAACAATTTAATACTAGTATTGTTTCTGATTCCGATGTATACTCAAACCCATAAGGGTTATGACTCATCTGTTTGTGAAAGATTGGGGTTTGAGAGATGTCTGTGTTAGGCGTCAAGTAGGACGCATACATTCTGGGTTTTATCATGCTTAGTTTCCTAAGACTCATTCAGTAATCTGATCTGTACTAGTAATCTGTAAATATCTGAATATTTCTGATAAGGTTAAGATCTCCAGTTTTGACATTGTCTAAAGAGGCTAATCATGTGAGTGTCAATCTGATGTTGGTTTCGGTCTTCAGGGCCGATACTTAGCACCAATGTCTGATGGGAACCAAGTTTTTGTTTTATCTGTACTCGCTTCCATCATTCGACTGTATCCTATCGATCGAATCGTCGAACTTTAGGTAGAAACCAATGGGTGTAAACATGTGTTTGAGACATGTTATGTTTTATGGTTGCAAGTGGATGCAAGTGGTTGCTAGTGGTTGCTCGTGGATGCATATACACACACTAGGCACTAGATCGTCTCGAAAACACTCTCATACTGCATATGGATGTGTGAGCATTTTCAATTTTTGTGGTTGCAAAATGATTGACTCGGAACATGGAAGTTGCATATGATTGAATGGTTGTGCACTCATATAGAAATGATATGTATCAAGTAGGAAAATTGCATACATGTTAGGCTCATGGCACTGGCATAATTCGCATTAAGGAGGTCAACTGAATCAGTGGACCGCCTGATCTTTGCATTAGATAAGGAACATATACACACACTTTTGCATATGTTTATACAACATCAGAAGTTTCTTGGGACAATGGACGCCAGTGATTGATGATTGAGTGGATGGATGTTGGATGGTAGGGCAAATTCTTCTTAACTTGAAGATTTCGGTGACGAAATCCTTTATGGAGGGGAGAATGTAACACCCTGTATTTTCTGTGACCGTATAAGTAACAAATCAGAGGATAATTAATTTTTTAAAATAATAATCAATGGAAACGGGTTGCGCCATTGCGTTCGTCTCAGAATTCTTCTTGGAAACGAGTCCGAGTTTGCGAGAATTGGAGTCCGTATGAGGGAGACATGACCCTCCGAAGTTTCAGGAATTTTCGCAATCGAAAACAGCTCGAAATTCGAATTCAAAATTCGAATTCAAACCCAGAATTGGGCTGGGCGGGAAATTTCCAGCCCAGGACCCAGGTCGACTGGGGAGTTGACTGGGTAGTCGACTCCCCCTGACCAGGTCGACCTGGGGGTCGACCTGCTCCTGAAAACCAGTTTTTGAACATGGTTCGTTCTAATGTATTTGGTCACGTTTTCTGCCTATGTTTGTCCGCCTAATCCTATATAAGCAGCCCCCTAGCCTCATTCTCTCTACACCATTTCATTCTGCCTATACTCTGCCTCTGTTCTTATTAAATAAAATAATGGCGTCGCTACTCTGTTGAAATCTGAACTGGAACTAGGACTAAAACATCTTCTTCCAAACTGAATAGAATTAAAAGAGAACAACTGCAACTCTTCTTCTTCTTTAATCCAATTAAGGCAAGTGCGGTTATTTTCCGATATGAACTTTAATTATAATTGTGACATGATTGTAAATCTAGATTTGAGGTTGTGTATGTTCTGTTCTGATCTATTTTTATTCTGTATCTCTTTCTTCTTTCTGTTCTATAGCCAGGCTACCACAAGCCTGCGCCAAATCTCATAAGAGATTAACGCACGAACGTTAAACTTTGGGACAAATAATGAATATGGCATAATTGGAATGGCTAATCTGTGACTAAAAGGACATATGTTGTAAACTAGATTTATATCTATGCATATTCTGTGAATTGGAAGAAGAGGAACCATTGTATGTTAACATGTGACTTGAGACATTGGACATAACGGATATTTTGAATTAAGATCTTTTATAATCTAAAATTCTAGATTGTTGTGGGCATATTGTTTATATAACAATTCATGACTTGAGATAAAAGGAGAATATGACTTAGGTGTGAAGGTCTATATTAAGATTTGATAACTATTGAATGTGAATAACACCTAAGTGGGAGATTTTTTGAATATATGACATGCATTGAAATCGATGGCCATATTTGGTATTATTTATATGTGAATCTTTTGTACTAGGTAGGTTTAACTAAATTTGGGACATGTGTTATATGGTAAATTGTGACCATAATTTGAGCCATGCAAATTCAATGCAAACGTGGGGTATATGATCATATTGTGAACCATGACAACTATTTAGGCATGCAAACTTAGGCCAAATTTATAATTAGGCAAGATATTTTTATGAAACTTTAAGGAATGATTAAATCTGTAATATTGCCTAATCTGCTAGTTCTATTATATTGCCTAATCTGCTAGTTCTGTTATATTGCCTAATCTGCTAAGTTCTGTTATATTGCCTAATCTGCTAGTTCTGTTATATTGCCTAATCTGCTAGATCTGTTCATCTGCCAAATATGTCATCTGCTAAGTTTGCTGAAAATGCCTAATCTGTTATATGCTAAATCTGCTAAATTGCTTATTCTACTAAATCCGTTAAGTCGCCTAATCTACGAAATCTGTTATCTGCTATATCTGTTGAGTTGATATATTTAGTCTGTTATTGACATAATATAAATTGGCTATAGTTATGAATAATTGACATGTGTATTAGGCGTGGGCATAAATGGTAAATTATTAATTAATTGGCCGCAAAGATAAACATGGCTAACTCGAGATTAGAATGAGTTTGCGGCGTAATCCTGCCCGGAACCGCCCGGCACATCCAGTGGCCAAAAACAATAGGTTCTAATGTGAGAAGTTAGTCATAACATGCTTGAAATCCGAGGTTAGACTCAGTTAGTGGCAAAAACCTACCCGGAACCAACCGACCTAACCAGTAGCCGTAAACTGTCAGTCTAATGTGAGAGGTCTGGGCGTTAATATTCAATAAATAAAAATCTGAGATAAATATGATGTCTAAAACGTGTTGGGTGGATGGGGTTAAACCAACTAGACTGATGAATTTAATAAATCTATTCCGTGAATCTATAGGCCCAATTACAAAGTTAGACAAATCTGTAAATCTGTTAAATCCGTATATTTGATCCGTAAGTCTGAAAACTTGTCTGATCTGTGAACTAGTTGATCTGAATTCTGCATGTCCGAACTTGTAAACAAGTTAATCTGAAATCTGTTAGTTTGGAGACACAAGGTTAGGAGGGGAATTACTTGTGTCATCTGCTATTTGGGACCTATATTAGTCAGTAACCCTTTCTGGTATCAAAACTTTGACCCAACAGTAGGTAGGGTCCGGGCACGCTTACTGAACTAATTATAAGCGGTTCATTCTGATAATGGCGAGGGGTGTTGATGGTGCATTCCAACCGGGTCATGTGCGTGCATGGATCCCGGTCTGCCTCTGAGGATGTAAGACGCCGTGACATCTATAAATAGGTCTGTGTCATTTAAAGGTTGCCACTTTGGGGAGTGATACAACCTTTTGTGGGGCTGGCACAGGGTATTTATGTATTAGGGAGCTGATAGCTTGCGGTAGGGTTTTAGGGTACACTTAGTTTGGTCTGTTTCTGTTGGTATCGTCTGTTTCTGTTGGGTGGTAACACCTGTCTGTTTCTGCGTGGTACCATCTGTTCGCGTGGTAAAGGCCCATTTACTAGTGTACACTAATTCTACATTCTGTTTCCATAGGGATTAATCTGTTTTTGTTTCCGTACTTTCTGCTGGGGTGGTAAAGGCCCATTATTAGCATTCTGTTTCTATCCGTTTCTGTTGGGGGTGGTAAAGGCCCATTAATAGCATTCTCTTCTGTGGAAATTATTCTGTACTCGTTTCTGTTTCAATTTAGACATTATGGTGACACCTAATTCTTTTATACTAGTATTAGTGCAGAGAAGTGTAAAGCAATAGCTTATATCATTCTGTTCTTCTGTTATATCCGCTACACCTGTTACAGTTATCTCTCATCTAGTTTTATTTTCATGTCATGTTATTATTATCTGTTCATAACTGAAAATCACTGGACTTGCCAGACTGTTTGTCTGACCCTTGTCGTTTCGTCTCCTTTCTTCTGTTTCCCCCCAGGTGTTGTAGAAGGGAGTACTGTAGCTTAATCCAGATTTCTTCCACTTGAATTTCTTAAAGTATGGCTTGTCTTCTTCTGTGGGGATTATGATTTTAAACTATGTATTCTGAAGGATTTTGTACAAGACTGATATTTTGTACTTGAATTCTGATATTGTGATTTAAAAGGATGTAACCAAGCTTATTTCGTTTTCTGTTGTAATAAAGTTATAAATTTTTCAAGTACTGTTTTTATCTGTCTTGCAAGTTTCTATTCTGTCTACTTAAACGCTCCATCAAAGTTAAGGCATTCCCTTTGTGAGTGACCTTAACAGAGGTGGGGTGTTACAAGGTTAGACTCTTTTGTGGTGTAAGACTGCCCGGACCCGCCCGACAAATCCAGCTGCCACAAATGCCAGTCTAACGTGGGAGGTCTTAGGCATAAATTAAATATGTAACAGTTGTAAAGACACGAGGTTAGGCTCGTTTGTGGTGTAAGACTGCCCGGACCCGCCCGGCAAGTACAACTGCCACAAATGCCAGTCTAATGTGGGAGGTCTTTATGAGGTTACGGTCTTAATGAATTAAGAAACACATAACCAGATAAACATGTAGTGGGACATGAGGGGGATAAGTGGGTGCCTTGGGTGGCATGTGGAATCTAGTGGGTGCCTTGGGTGGCATTTGAAATACAATTAGAAACACTTAACCAAAATGTGAAACATGAAAGTGAACATGAATAAGAAAAGGGTTAAGTGGGATGTACTAGAGGGGACCAAACTTAGGTGGATTGCTTGTGTCAAGTCATGGGGGCCCGTTTCAACCAGTAACCCAATAGTATCTCTGTGGGCTCGACCTAAGTCGAGGACGGGACACGCGTACTGGGCTTGACTGTAAGAGGCCAAAACGGGTGAGCGGTGGCAACGCAAGTCCAACTGGTTCATATGCGTGTGTGGGTCCGGGCTGGTAGGTAAGACGTTGTTGCATCGTGTAGGTATAAGCCGTGCATCTCTGGTATTATCGGGTTGCCACTTTGGGGAGTGAAACACCCCACTGTGCGACCTGCTCGGGTATTTACGAGTTAGGGAGCCGATCGCTTGGGGTAGGACTTAGGGTACACTTAGTTCTGTCTGTTTCTGTTGGTACCATCTATTTCTGTTGGGTGGTAACACCTGTCTGTTTCTATGTGGTACCGTCAGTTGAGGTGGTAAAGGCCTATTACTAGTGTACACCTAATTCTAACATTCTGTTTCCATAGGGATTATTCTATTTCCGTCTCTGATTCCGTTTCAGATTCTGTTTCCGTACCTTCTGTCTGTTAGGGTGGTAAAGGCCCATTAGTTGGGTGGTAACGGCCCATTACTAGTATTCTACTTCTGTACCTTCTGTATGTTGGGGTGGTGAAGGCCCATTACTAGCATTCTGTTTCTGTATAGACTATTCTGTTTCAATTCTATTTCAGTTTAAACATTAGGGTAACACCTAACCCTGTTATACTAGTGGTAGTGCAGTATAGTAATTATCCTATAGTGAATAACTTGGTTCATCTTAGTTCCTTGTTTATTCTGTCATACCCAATTATTCACAGTCATTTCCTGATTTTCCATCTTATGCCTTAGCCTAGTTATTTTGATAATTATATTGTTAAAATTATCGCACTCACCAGACGTATGTCTGACCTAGTTTGTTTCACCTCTTTTCTTCCGTTCCCCCCCCCCCCCCCCAAGGTTTTCAGGGAGGGAACACACAGGTTTGGTCAGGATTTGGATATCATCTTCTAGGAGCAACTTCTGAAGTATGGCTCGAATCTCTGTCTATTATGTGGCTTGCTCTTTAATTTGGGGAATGATGTTTTTCTTTTAAAATACCTATGTACTCTGATAATGTAAGACATAAGTGTTTTGTTGTAAGGATTTTATGACTCATGGTACTATGTAACAAAGTATTTTGGTGATTTAATAAAGTTATTTATTTCCGCTGGAAATTTTTTAATATCTGTCTTGTAATATTCTGTGTCTGTTTACCTAAAACGCTCCACTGAAGTTAATGGATTCCCTTTGTGGGTGACCTTAATGGAGGTGGGCTGTTACACTTGGTATCAGAGATGAAGGTTACCATAACATATATGAATTTTGAAAAACTATTTTTCAAAAGAATTTTTATAAAGAAGTACCTTCAAAATTACGTTTTAAGGAAAGTGTTTTCGAGAGAAAAGTATATTTTAGAAAGCATAACCCCAAGAGCCATCTATCTTTCCTTCGATTCTTTTATATTGAATCTTTCCTTTTTCGTTTCAGCATGTCTGGAATTCTCGAGATGCTAGAGGGTGTTCATGTACCCGGTTGGTTTCGTCAATATCTCGAGGCTAGGGCCGCTACTGCGGGTCCGGCCGACGTTCCTCTTCCTCCTCCTCCTCCTTGTGTCGATACTTTTGCAAAGATATGTAAGGACTTTAGGGCAATGGATGGAAAACCATTTCACGGGACGGAGACTTTTGTTGAAGCTCGTAGTTGGCTAAAGGAGGTGGAAGAATTGTTTGAAATCTTTGAAGTGGATGATGGAAGAAAGGTCCAGTTAGCTGCCTGGCTAATGAAGGATGAGGCCTCGTTTTGGTGGGAGGTCACTAATGTGGAGCGTCCAGTTGATACATGGCCCGACTTCAGGCGGAGGTTTGAGGCAAAGTTTCTCTCATGGGCTGAAGAGAATCTATACATGGAAAGATTTTTGGCGTTGAAGCAAGGGAATCTATCGTTGAAAGAATACATCAACAAGTTCAATCAGTTGGCGAGATTTGGCTTGGGCTTGGTGAATACACTAGAAGAGAAGGCCTTGAGATTTGTTAAGGGTTTGAACGAGCCACTTCATGGGTTAGCTATGACCCACATTCCTATGGGGGCCACCTTCGAGAAATTGGTTGACATGGCATTAATGCATGAAGAAGAAGCCAAAAGGGAGAAAAAAGAAGAAAAGCTCGAAGCACCACAGAATAAGAAAACGGGGCCCAAAAACGAAACACAAAAGAAGGATGGGAAGTGTGAAAATAAGAAGGAGAAGAAGTGCTTTACTTATGGAAGCTCGACCCATCTGAACAAGGATTGCTGGAAGAGGTAGGGCACTTGCTTCAACTATGGCGAAGCGGGACATCTGATTAAGGACTGCTCAAGGAAAGGGTAGAGGGCAGGACCTACTTCTGGAGGGCAGGAAAAAACCCTCGAGGCTGGCGGATAGGATAGAAATAAGAAGGAAAAAAAATCTGTAGATGGTTTAATTTCCTTATCTGATTGTTGAGTTAAAACTCTTTCTGAATATGGCATTTTGATTCTGTAACCGAGACTTTGCACATTAATACTAGTCTTGTTTCTGATCCCGTAGTTGTTTCAAACCCCATTTGTGGTTCGGCTCAATTGTTAGTGATTTGTAGGGGTTTGAAATTATCTGTCTTACGCATCAAAAATTTGAATGTGACATTCGTGTGCTCAAGTTTATGGGCTATTGGTTGGGTCTAAATGGACCAGCTTTCTATGTAGAGGGTCGTTCTAGATTTTGAGAGGAGGGTTGTTAAGTTTCTAACTTTTCATGGGAAGACCCCCAAAGTTTCTTGTAACCCGCAAGGGTCTGTTATGCTTAGCTTTCTGAGAATCATTCTGTAATATGATCTGTACCAGTAGTCTGTAAGTATCTGAATATTTCTGAAGGATAGGGGTTTCTACTCGAAGCATGAAGTAGATCTCCAGTTTTGACATTGTTTAATGGGTGTAATTCTTTGAGTGTCAGTATGATATCGATTTCGGTCTTCGGGGCTGAGACTTAGGGAATTATTCTCTAAACCGATGTCAAATGGGAACAAAGCTTTTGTTCTAGTTGTATCATTTGTTTGTATCCCATTGACCGGATCTTCGACCTTTAGATAGGAAATACATGGGTGTAAGCATGTGTTTGAGACATGTTATGTTTGATGGGTGCATCTGGATGCAAGTTTTTGCTAGTGGTTGCCTATGGATGCATATACACACACTTTATGCACTAGATCGGCTCAGTCACTTCATACTGCATATTGCATATAAATGTGTTTACATATTTAAGTTAATGGATGTATAATGGTTGTTTTATCATACGGATGCTGCATTTTGGTGAATGTTTGTGCACACATGTAGAAATAATATTTGTTGATAGGGTTCTTTCGCATACATAATGGACGCATGGCACTATCATGGTTTGCATTAAGGAGGTCAACTGAATCAGTAGACCGCCTGATTTTGCATTAGATAAGGAACATATACACACACTTCTTGCATATGTTCATACAGCATTAGGAATTTTTAAGGACAATAGATGCCTGTGTTTGATGATTGAGTAGATGGTTGTTTGGATGTTAGGATATGCATTCTCCATAACTTGGAGATTTCGGGGGCGAAATCCTTTAAGAAGAAGAGAATTTAACACCCCGGATTTTTGAATAATCGGATTAACTAAATTAAAGAATAATTAATCTCAGATGTGAGAATTAAGGGGAATGGGTTGCGCCATTGTGTTCGTCTCGGAATTATGGTCGAGAGAGAGTCCGAGTTTGTGGGAAACGGATATAGGATGAAGGAGATACAGATGAACGAAGTTAGGCGGAAAATCGGAAGAGAAAGAGAAAAAAATAGATTGCACTGGCGCACTTGGGAAGTGCGCCAGTACAAATTTGCATTCGTGCACTTCACAAGTGCGCCCAGGCCGAGAGAAAACCTGCATAGCTTTCTGGTTCAGTTTGATCAGTGTTATGACTCATTGCTGTGTCCTTTCTGACTCCTTGCTGAGTCATTAGGGCTGACTTGTCGCTCTATCTTGAATAAGTGGTTTTTATTAACCCTAAGATCATCTGACGGCTAGAAATAAATCAAAACTCTATAAAAAGACCCATAGACTCAAACCCTAAATCAGAATTAAGACTGAAACTATGGCCGTCATGCTGTCATCTTGAACCCTAGAGTAGCTGCCATCCATTTAGAGAGGAAGAACAGCAAATCAAATCAGTTCTATTCAACCTTAACAACGAATCTTCTTCAAAGGAGAGCTAATATAACTTCAGAAATCAGAATTCAGAACTCAAGACCACTTTTGAGTTGTGAGTTCGATAGTTTTAATAAAATAATTAGTAAATTAATTGGATTGAGTTATGATGTGGATAATTTGGATATGATGTGAATTATTGACTGCATGTTGAATTATGTTGTATAATTGTGTTGTAATTTCTATGATCTTATGTTATGATGCTATCACCCATGTTGTAATTATATGATTGGCTTATGTCTAGTTAAATCATCATGTTGTTAGTTTAGTTATGTTGATTCATATGATAGATCACAAGTTTGTATGCAAGTTTAGATATTGATTTAGACAAGAATCATAGGCAAGTTTGTATAACCTTACATGTTTCGCGACATCAATTTTAGATCTAAAGTTAGGATATGACATGTGTGAGTTATATGATAAATTCTACATGATAATTTACATGTTAGATGCAAGTTTACACCATTGTTATGATGCATAAATCACATATGCAAGTTTATATAAATATATGAGTTTGGGATATGAATCATGTTATGCAAGTTTAGTGTTATTGCCTATGCAAGTTTACACCTTTAGATGTAGATCTATGACATACATGATTTATGCAAGTTTGTGACCATTATCGCAACAAGTTCTCACCTTTAGATTTGGATCCATGACATATTTTGTTTATGCAAGTTGTAACTTTGGCCTATGCCAGTTTTAGATGTAGAACATCATTCACACATGCAAGTTCCCCCCTATGTTTAGATCGATGTTTTAATTATGTGTATATTGTGATGTTTTCTCTTCATTCCATGAGTTAGATTATTCGAGTCTAATGTATATTTTACGTTAAACGAACAAATGTACAACATGGGGTAATGGGATAATATTAAAAGATGGAATATTGAGAATTTGCGTAAATGCCTTAAAAGGCATAGAATAAATTTGATATGATAATTGGTATGATTTTGCATACCATAAATAGATGGACATAATTGAGTCAATTATGGCCATAGTTAAATTTGGAATTGATTGATAATCTTAATAGGGAAAATAATTCAAATTGGGGGATGATTAATTAGGTGTAATTAATCGTCTAAGTCACGAGGTTAGACTCTTTTGTGGTGTAAGACTGCCCGGACCCGCCCGGCAAATCCAGCTGCTACAAATGCCAGTCTAATGTGGGTGGTCTTAGGCATAAATTAAATACGTAACAGTTGTAAAGACACGAGGTTAGGCTCGTTTGTGGTGTAAGACTGTCCGGACCCGCCCGGCAAATCCAGCTGCCACAAATACCAGTCTAATGCGGGAGATCTTTATGAGGTTACGGTCTTAATGAATTAAGAAACACTTAACTAGATAAACATGTAGTGGGACATGAGGGGGTTAAGTGGGTGCCTTGGGTGGCATGTGGAATCTAGTGGGGGCCTTAGGTGGCATTTGAAATACGATTAGAAAAACTTAACCAAAACGTGAAACATGAAAGTGAACATGAATAAGAAAAGGGTTAAGTAGGATGTACTAGAGGGGTCCAAGCTTAGTTGGATAGCTTGTGTCAAGTCATGGGGGCTTGTTTCAACCAGTAACCCAATAGTATCTCTATGGGCTCGACCTAAGTCGAGGACGAGACACGCGTACTAGGCTTGACTGTAAGAGGCCAAAACGGGTGAGTGGTGGCAACGCAAGTCCAAGGGGTTCATATGCGTGTGTGTGCCCGGGCTGGTTGGTATGACGTTGTTGCATCGTCTAGGTATAAGTCGTGCATCTCTGGTATTATCGGGTTGCCACTTTGGGGAGTGATA
Source organism: Allium sativum (assembly GCA_030737875.1). Lineage (NCBI taxonomy): Eukaryota > Viridiplantae > Streptophyta > Magnoliopsida > Asparagales > Amaryllidaceae > Allium > Allium sativum. The sequence continues at coordinate 652,746,603 of CM060918.1, forward strand.
CACCCCACTGTATGACTAGCATGGGTATCTACGTGTTAGGGAGCCGATCGCTTGGGGTAGGACTTAGGGTACACTTAGTTCTGTCTGTTTCTGTTGGTACCGTTTTTTATGTTGGGTGGTAACACCTATCTGTTTCTACGCGGTACCGTCTGTTGGGGTGGTAAAGGCCCATTACTAGTGTACACCTAATTCTAACATTCTGTTTCCTTAGGGATTATTCTGTTTCCGTCTCTGATTCCGTTTCCGATTCTGTTTCTGTACCTTCTGTCTGTTTGGGTGGTAAAGGCCCATTAGTTGGGTCGTAAAGGCCCATTACTAGTATTCTACTTCTGTACCTTCTGTATGTTGGGGTGGTGAAGGCCCATTAATAGCATTCTATTTCTCTATAGACTATTCTGTTTCGATTCTATTTCAGTTTAAACATTAGGGTAACATCTAATCCTGTTATACTAGTGGTTGTGCAGTATAGTAATTATCCTATAGTGAATAACTTGGTTCATCTTAGTTCCTTGTTTATTCTGTCATACCCAATTATTCACGGTTATTTCCTGATTTTCCAGCTTATGCCTTAGCCTAGTTATTTTGGTAATTATATTGTTAAAGTTATCGCACTCACCAGACTTATGTCTGACCTAGTTTATTTCGCCTCTTTTCTTCCGTTCCCCCCCCCCACAGGTTCTTAGTGAGGGAACACACAGGTTTAGTCAGGATTTGGATATCATCTTCTAGTAGCTACTTCTGAAGTACAACTCGAATCTCTGTCTCTTATGTGGCTTGCTCTTTAATTTGGGGAATGATGTTTTTCTTTTAAAATACCTATGTACTCTGATAATGTAAGACAGAAGTGTTTTTTTGTAAGGGTTTTATGATTCATGGTACTATGTAACAAAGTATTTTGGTGATTTAATAAAGTTATTTAATTCCGCTGAATTTTTTTTAATTTCTTTCTTATGATATTCTGCGTCTGTTTACCTAAAACGCTCCACTGAAGTTAAGGCATTCCCTTTGTGAGTGACCTTAATGGAGGTGGGGTGTTAGATTAAGGTCTGCGTTAGAAGAACCAAGGGTATGCCTTGGTTGCAATATAAGGCAACCTAAAGACTAGGATGGACCAGCGTCATTCGGCGAGACCAGTAGCCCTGTGATAGCAACTCATCGTCTACCTACCATCTTGAGTCAATCGAGATACGTGAAGCAGAAAGGTGAAGAACTCCAAAAGACCATATACTTGCTATCTAGTTATGGTTGCGGATGGCCATAGGTTAGTGGGGCATAGGGGGGCCTGCGTATAGTTCTCATTTTTTAAGGTGTGCCTTTCATTAGTTGAGGGAGGGGTCGAGTGGGACCATAGCCACTAGAAAAACAGACCTTAGCATTTGCATCGGCAGATAACTTAAAGCTCCCGACCGAGTCCCGTGTTTCTTGATTTGCCCTGCCACGAGACTCGGGTCGCACATATAGAGGACATGTGCATCTAGACAGTGATAACGATCCATGACACATACGTGGGGAAATCTAGGAACATATACCACTCTGGGGAGTGTGTCCTAGATTAGGGGCGTCGTTCGATAGGTAGCATGATCTCTAGTTGGACCAAGGTCGCGTAAACCCTAAAATTCGAGAAACGTTCAATAAGTAACATAATCCCTAGTTGGACCTAGGTCGCGTAAACCCTAAAATCCGAGAAACGTTCAATAGGTAGCATAATCCCTAGTCGAACCTAGGTTGCGTAAACCCGAAAATACGAGAAACATTCTATAAGTAGCACAATCCCTAGTTGGACCTAGGTGGCGTAAACCCTAGTTGAATCTAGAATGCGCTCGATAGAAAACCCTAGATTAGATCTAGGTAATAATAATAGATGTACACCTGAAACAACCACAATTTCAGGGATTGGGATCACGTTATTGTTTTATCAGTTTTTATAGATTACTAGTTAGGTGGTGCAGAGATATAGAAATTAGAATAACAAGGTAGTAGCGAAGCAGAGAAAGTTTAGAAGTGCATCCAGTTTATCTTACCTTATCATATCTTGTGCTAACCTCATGATTCTCGTCATCATGGTGTTGCCTTGTATTCAGTTAAATTCATGTCATGTTGCTTTTACCTGTTCACATGCTGAAAGTTACTGAACTTACCAGACTTTATGTCTGACTCCTTTTATGTAACACCCCACTTTCATTAATGTCACTCACAAAAGGGAATGCATTAATTTCCATGGAGCATTTTGAGTGAATATAGAACAGAAAATCACAACAAGACAGATATAAAACAGTACTTGAAAAATTAAAACTTTATTTCATTGCAGCGGAAAACACATATGTCTGATTACATAATCAAAACCATAGACCAAAGTCGATTACAACATATCCATCTTGATAAACCAAAGTACATAAACTGAAAGACATAATCCCCAACATTAAAATAGCCATAAATAAAGAGAAGTTGAACTTTACTTCAGCGATCCAAGCAATCTTCTAAAAGCAGCCCCGAAATCAAGCTCCGCTGGTGCTAGTTCCAACCTGAGCATCTAGGGGGCGGGAAGGGAAGAGATGGAAAAATGGGGGTCAGACATAAAGTCTGGCGAGTGCGATAATTCTAACAATCTAATTAATAAAGTAACTAGACTAAGGCATAAGTTGGAAAATAAGGAAATGATCATGAACCATTGGGTATAACAGGGTAAACAAGGAAAACAAGATGAACAATGATATCGCTAAAGCGCACCTAACCCACTAAGATAAATTTACTAAACTACACCAACACTATAGGATAATTGCTATACTGCACCGCCACTAGTATAGTGCACCACCACTAGTCATCCTAAGGTCGATCCCGCCTATAGACTTAATAATGATATTGGTATTTTCATGCACCCCTAGCTGCCTTCATAGGTGTCGTCTGCCCCTAGCTCCACTAGGTGTACCCACTACCCCCAAACGATCGGCTCCCTAACTCGTAGATACCCGTGCTGGCCCCACAGTGGGGTGTATCACTCCCCAAAGTGGCAACCCGATACAAACAACAATGCATGGCTTATACCTACACGATGCAACAACGTCTTACCTACCAGCCCGGGTCCACACACGCATATGAACCCGTTGGACTTGCGTTGCCACCACTAACCTGTTTTGGCCTCTTACAGTCAAGCCCAGTATGCGTGTCCCGTCCTCGACTTGGGTCGAGCCCACAAAGATACGTATGGGTTACTGGTTGAAACGAGCCCCCATTACTTGACACAAGCTATCCACCTAAGCTTGGTCCCCTCTAGTACATCCCACTTAACCCACTTCTTATTCATGTTTCAATTACATGTTTCAATTTTGGTTAAGTGTTTCCAATTGTCTTTCCAAATGCCACCCAAGGCAACCACTAGATTCCACATGACACCCAAGGCACCCACTTAACCCCCTTATGTCCCACTACATGTTTATCTGGTTAAGTGTTTCTTAATTCATTAAGACCGTAACCTCATAAAGACCTCTCACATTAGACTGGTATTTGTGGCAGCTGGATTTGCCAGGCGGGTCTGGGCAGTCTTACACCACAAAAGAGCCTAACCTCGTGTCTTTACAACTGTTACGTATTTAGTTTGTGCCTAAGACCTCTCACATTAGACTGGCATTTGTGCCAGCTGGATTTGCCGGGCGGGTCCGGGCAGTCTTATACGACAAAAGAGTCTAACCTCGTGTCTTAGACGATTAATTACACCTAATTAATCATTCCCCAAATTTGAATTATTTTCCCTATTCAAATTATCAATTAATTCAAAATTTAACGATGTCCATAATTGACTCAATTATGTCCATCCATTTATGGTATGTAAAATCATACCACTTTTCACCACAATTACATTTTATGTCTTTTAAGGGATTTATGCCAATTAAATATTTTAACATTATCCCCTTTACCCTACGTAGTACGTTTGTTCGTTTAACGTAAAATATACGTTAGACTCGAATAGTATAACTCATGAAATAGAAGGAAACATCACAACATATAAATAGAATTAAAACATAAATCTAACATAAGGGTGAACTTGCATATGTGAATGAAGTTCTATATCTAAAACTTGCATAAGCCAAAACTACAACTTGCATAAGTAACATATGTCATGGATCCAAATCTGAAGGTGTGAACTTGATGAGATAATGTCCACAGACTTGCATAAACATCATATGTCATGGATCTATATTTGCATAGGTAATATCCTAAGCTTGCATATTATGATTCATATCCAACTCACGAACTTACATACGTGATTTATACATCGCAACAATGGGGTAAACTAGCATCTAACATGTAAAGTATCATGTAGAATTTAGCATATGTCATAACCAAATCTCCAATTAAATTCTTACATAACTAGATGTCATAATCATATAAGTTTACATATAATTCTACCCAACTTTTATATGATTCATGTTTGAGTCAAAGTCTAAACACATATGATTTATCATATGAGTCAATACAACAAACTAGCATAAGAAACTTGATGATTCAGCTAGACATAAGCCAATCATAGGATTATTACATGGGTGATAGCATCATAACTTTGCATTGTAGATGATAGCATCATAACATAATATCATAGAGATTACAACATAATTCTACAACATAATTACAACATGAAATCAACAATTCATACCACATCCGCGTTATAACTCAATCCAATTCATTTATTAATTATTTTGTGAAGACTATCGAACTCACAACTCAAAAGCAGTCTTGAGTTCTAAATTCTGATTTCTAAAGTTGAATTAGCGCTCCTTTGATGAAGATTCTTTGTTAGAGTTGAAAAGGATTGATTTAGACTGGCTTTCTTCCTCTCTAATTGGCGACGGCTATGCTGAGTTGCAAGGTGACGGCATGGAGGTCATGAATCCAATTTTATTTAGATTTTAGGGTTTGAGTCTATAGGTGTTTTTATAGAGTTTAGGATTAGTTTAAGCCGTCCGATCAACTCAGAATTAATCCCAGACAATCAGAGCATACCAGAAACCCTAATGAGTCAGCACATAGTCATCTACAGGTCATCATTCAAATCTGCCTCGGGGGGCAGGTCGACCCCTAGGTCGACTCTATGGTCGACCTGGCCCTGGAGGGAATTTTCCCGCCTAACCTGTTTGACTCTGAATTTTTTTAAATTTGAAATCTGTTTTGAATTTTCTGAAACTTCTGATCGCCATAACTTCTTCATACGAAGTCCAATTCACGCAAACTCGGACTCTATCTCAACCAGAATTCCGAGACGAACACAATGGCGCAACCCGTTTCCCTTAATTCTCACATCTGAGATTAGTTATTCTTTAATTTGTGAATATTAGTGTTAACAAAATACGGGGGGTTACATTCTCCCCTCCTGAAAGGATTTCGCCCCCGAAATCACCAAGTTAAGGAGAATGCTTATCCTACCATCCAAACAACCATATACTCAACCATCAAACACGGGCAACCATTGTCCTTATAAATTTCTAATGCTGTATGAGCATATGCAAGAAGTGTGTGTATTTGTTCCTTATCTAATGCAAAATCAGGCGGTCTACAGATTGAGTTGACCTCATTAATGCAAACCATGATATGCCATGCGTCCATTATGTTTGCGACGAACCTTATCGATACATATTATTTCTACATGTGTGCATAATCATTCACCAAAATGCAACATCCGTATGATGGTACAAGCATTATTCATCCACTAATTTAAATATGCACACATTTATATGCAATATGCAATATGAAGTGACTGAGCCGATCTAGTGCCTAAAGTGTGTGTATATGCATCCACGAGCAACCACTCGCAAACACTTGCATCCACTTGCATCCATCATACATAACATGTCTCAAACACATGTTTCAACCATAGGACTATCCTATCTAAAGGTCAAAGATACTAGCGAGAGGACATACTAAAGATAAGATAAGCACAAGCTAAGCAATAAAGGAGAAATTAAAAGACATACCCTTGAAAAGAAAAGGGTTCAATGAGCGCATCTTCTCTTCAGTCTCCCAAGTTGCATTGCTCTCATCATCTCCCGATTGCACTTTGACTAGCTTGACCTCTCGATTACTCAACTTCTTAATCTCCGACCCAAGAATGTGCGTAGGAGCTCGTCGAATCGTTGCATCACGCTCGATCTCCACCTCTCTAAGCAAGCTCTGCTCTACCACCTCCGCAGTCTCGTGCAAGCACTTTCTCAAATGCGATACATGGAATACATCGTGTACACCACTAAGTTTCTCGGGCAACTCCACTCTATACGCCATCTGTCCAATCCTTTCCTTAATAGGAAACGGCCCAACGAACCTTGGTGCTAACTTCCCAACGGACCCAAAGCGAACGGCATTCCGTAATGGAGACACCTTGACAAAGACCATGTCCCCAACATCAAACTCAAGATCTGACCTCCTCTTATCCGCATAAGATTTCTGTTTATCTTGCGCCGTCTTCATTCTCCTTCGAATCAAATCAATTTTCTCCTAAGTCTCTCTAATCATAACGGGTCCAAGCAAGATCTTATCCGTAGATTCCCACCAACATGTAGGCGAACGACATGGCCGTCCATAAAGTGCTTCGAATGGTGCCATGCCAATGCTAGACTGAAAGCTATTATTATATGCGAAATCTACCAACGGAAGATGTTCCTCCCATGTACCTATGAAATCTAAGACACATAACCTCAATAGATCCTCTAGAATACGATTCACCCTCTCGGTCTGGCCGTCCATTTGAGGATGATATGCGGTGCTCAAACATAACTGAGTCCCTACCGCCTCTTGCATGCTTTTCCAAAATTCGCTAGTGAAAATAGGATCGCGGTCGCTCAGTATGCTAGAAGGAACACCGTGCCAACGAACTATTTGTCGAATGTATACGGAGGTTAACCATGGAGAAGTCCTCTTACTCTTCACGAGAATAAAATGGGCGCTTTTAGTAAGTCTGTCTACCACGACCCAAATCCCCGTATTACCCTTCCTCGATCTCGGTAATCCGTCAATAAAGTCCATCGAGACGCTTTCCCACTTCCATTATGGGACCTCCAATGGGTGAAGTAATCCACCAGGCTTCTTTTGCTCCGCTTTTACTTGTTGGCACACCAATCATCTAGCGACATACTCATCCACATCTTTCTTCATGCCGGCCCAAAAATAAACTCGTCTCATGTCCATGTACATTTTGTCCCCGCCGGGATGGATGGTCATCTTCGAACGATGTTCGTCATCAAGAATGGTCTTCCTTAGGTCATCGTCTTTTGGTACACAAAGTCTACCGTCCCTACGTAACCAACCCTTATCATCTAGGGTGTATCTACGGAGATGGCTCGATGACTCCCCTCCCTTGAGCTTGTTTACTAACTCAACCAATTGTGGGTTGTCTCGATGTGCCTCGCCAATCCATCCCAAAAGCGTAGGTCTGAACTCTAAGGATGCTAGCAAACCAGGTACGAAGTCAATGGAAGGTGTAAAGTCAAACGTAGAGGTGAACTCTAAGCTTCACCGCTCAACAAACAACAGACTCAAGGATAATCTTTTTCTACTTAAGGCATCTGCCCCCACGTTGCCCTTGCCAGGGGTATATGCTATCTCGAAGTCGTAGGATGCTAAGAACTCCATCCATCTTTGCTGCCTTAAGTTCAAGTCCTTCTGAGAGAATAAGTATTTTAGCGATTTGTGGTCAGTGAACAATTCGAATTTCTCGCCAAGAAGATAATGACGCCAAGACTTAAGTGCGAAAACAATAGTGGCCAACTCTAGGTCATGGGTAGGGTAGTTTATTTCATGCACTCTTAACTGCCTTCCACCGTAGGCTATTTCCCTTCCCTCTTGCATTAAGACTGCGCCTAGTCCTGTCCCACAAGCATCTGTATATACGGTAAATGGCTTACTCCCGTCTGGCAACACTAAGACTGGGGCGGTGGTCAAAGCTCTCTTTAAACGTTGGAACGCATCATCACAATCTACGTCCCACATGAAAACTATGTTCTTCTTCGTCAAGCGCGTTAATGGGGCTGATATTTTTGCGAAGTCTTTAATAAACTTCCTATAGTAACCAGCCAACCCTAAGAAACTCCTCACCTCGGTAGCATTTTTAGGGACCTTCCAATCTAGGTTGGCCACCACCTTCACGGGATCCACGGCTATCCCTTCTTTGGAGACCACGTGCCCTAAGAATCGCACTTCTTTCCTCCAAAAGTGACATTTAGAAAAATTAGCTTTAAGGCTATGCGCTCGAAGAGTCTCCAACACTTCCCTAAGATGTAGGGCATGCTCTTCCGCGCTTTTAGAAAAGATCAAGATGTCATCTACAAAGACTACCACGAATTTATTAAGGTACTCCCTAAACACCCTACTCATCAAATCAACAACGTATGAGGGGGCATTTGTCAAACCGAAGGGCATCACAAGCCATTCATAGAAGCCGTCTGGAGTCCTAAAGGTCGTCTTGTCTATGCTATCCTCAGCCACTCTCAATCGATGGAAACCCGTGGCTAAGTCCAATTGCGAAAACACTGAGGCGCCAACTAATTGATCGAAGAGATCATCAATCCTCGGTAGTGGGTGTCTATTTTTCTTAGTGAGCTTATTAAGTTCTCTATAGTCCAAACAAAGTCTAAGGGACCCATCCGCCTTCGTGGCAAACACTACTGGAGCACCCCACTCCGGTATACTACGCCTGATGAACCCGTTCTCAAGCAATTCTCTTACCTGCTTACTGAGTTCCCTTCTCTCTCTTGGAGCCATGTGGCGCACTGGTAATGCAACGGGCTTTGCATTGTCCACTAGATATATTTGAAAGTCTATCTCACGTTTTGGGGGTAAACCCCTCACCTCATCGAAGACATCAGCATTTCACGGACTATGGGAACAGAATGCAAATCATCATCGGATGCGTCTAGGGATTCTAGGTAACTAAGCATTACTGGACCTCTAGGGTCACAAGAGATATCGAGGGTCCTTCCACCACGAGTCAACAAGCTAAGTACCCTGCTTTCACAATCTGGGATAACCCCATACCTAGTGAGCCAATCCATACCTAGAATCAAGCCGTAGCCCATGAAGCCAAGAACAAAAGCGTTGCATTCAAACTCAACGCCCAAGATGAACACTCTCAAATCCCGACAAACCATAGAAAGATGAGCCAAACTACCAATAGGATTTGAGACTACTAAGGGATCAGTAACTAGACTAGTATCAAGTTGCAGTGTTTCAACTAATGATGTAGAAATAAACGAATGCGATGCGCCAGAATCGAATAAAGTACGGATATGACGATCAAACAGAAAAACTAAACTTTCAACAGAAATTGCTCTACCTCGTTCTTGCAGCGGTGGGACCACGAGAGCCTGAACTCGTCCCCTTGCCTGCCCTGGTGCCATAAGAGCTTGCACCTGTCCTCCAGAGGTAGACCCTACCCTCTGCCCTTTCTTTGGGCAGTCCTTAACAAGATGTCCCGCCTTGCCACAGTGGAAACAACTAGTCTTCTTTTTCTTTCTACAATCTTTGCTTAGATGGTCGGGTGTCCCACAATTAAAGCACTTCTTCTTTCCTTTGCCATTGTTGCCTTTGCCACCTTTGTAGTTCTGTTGTTACTGTTGCGACTTCTTTTGATCCCCTTTCTTCTCGGGTGCCTTATTAGCATTGGCCCCCTTCTCCTCTTCATGCATGAGTGTCATGTCAACTAGCCTCTCAAAGGTGGCCCTCATGGGAATGTGGGTCATAGCTAACCCATGAAGCGGCTCGTTCAAACCCTTAACAAATCTTAGAGCCTTCTTTTCTGGAGTATTTACCAAGTCCAGGCAAAATCTTGCCAACTGGTTGAACTTGTTGACGTATTCTTTCACCGATAGATTGTGAAAACCCGTAACTTCCCCGTAAAGGAAAGCGTCGGATAGTTCGAGAACAAGCCACAACAGAACTCATATAAAAGAACATTTCATTGTATATTACAACAATGCATCAGATGACACGAATATACAGAGTAAAAATGAATATTACACAGAAATATCAGAGATTTAAATTACATTTAAATACATCGCAGCGGAAAATAATACAATACACAACTAGAAGGAGATATACGGATACAAAGCTTTCCGGATATCGTTCCGGCTGTAAACCAGGATCTTGTGAATATAAATCTGCAAAACCAAAACTACTAGCTGCCCGTGTCAAAATAAGGGCACCCAGAGTTTAGGTTAAAACAATAAACTCCAGGTCAGTCATGTGACTGGTGTGAGAACAAAAACAGTTATTATTCTTTATTTTAAAAGTTAGGTAAATCAAGGGACCACGCCGTATAACACGGAACGGGTTTCCTCCCAAGAATACCAGTGCATAAAACTAACAGCGCAATGCTAAATAAAGAAAAATGAAGCTGTTATAAGACCCAGGTCCTATCACACAATGCAACGCAAGCCGGGGGATAGGGTTTTCCCTTATAACAGCCAAAGAATGCTTGATACGGTTAAACAAATCGTTTGATACTATTGTAAGTGCATAGTGTATAAAACAACTTCAAATCATAAGTATCAATCATAGGCGGCATAAGCGTCCCATGCCACTATGTCGTCATATATAGGTTTACAAATAAAACCGCAAATGTCACGTATTTGGAAATTGGATTTCCATCTATGAACTGAGGCAAAAGATAGTCCTCAACCGATTCGAGACAATCTAGCCCATGTCTCAGGCAAGCGCGCAGACAAGCCTTGGAGCGACAGGGTCGGTCCACCGATGTGGATTATTATGCCTGAACACTACGTTTCCCCGCCCTTTGGGGCGTAAATGAGCCAACTAAATGACTCCATTGGTTCGAGAACAACCGATCAATCCGAGGCGCCTCGCAACAGCAACAACCACATAAGTCAAACTCGTCAGGGCGTGTAAAACCACTGACGCCACTTTTTAGCTAGAAGGAAACGCATGCCCTCCCTGAGGTCCGTCTCCCGTTTTTGGTTCATACCGGGTGTGAAGCTCGCGAATCAACGTTACACAAAGCTATGCCACAAAGGCCGTTCTTTGATCATCACCACAAGACTTTGCTTTTCAACAGAAGCCTCGATCAATTTCCACTTAGGCATGCCACACAGGCAATTCACTCCATGCGTTTGATATCCATCAATATATAACCCCTGAGCTCATACGTCTCAGAGAAGGGCGTTAAGCAAGAGAATAAATTCTCTGCCGCCAAACAGATATATATTTAATAGAGATCAATCACACGGACTAAAATCCAATGTCAGACACACAGTCCATTTACAAGTCCGTTCTGGGTCTGAACGAAACCGGAGGCACCTAGTACCCCGCATATCCATCGATCTCCAAGTACGTCTGGACGATCACTAACTGTTTCCATCTTCTTGGGTGTACAGCCCAATCAAGATCATCAGTAATTACCCAAATGACGTGAAGACTTCCGGTCTTCGACCATCGTCTTCATCTTCGACTTATCGTCGTATCAGTTATTCAGAATGAGATAAACCCGGTCTTTCCGAATAACTCGCGTATATTTTAAATAAGTGTTACACAAACACAACATATGCCTCATTCCAATTCATTAGTCACTAACCGTAAATTAATCAAGAGAATAATTCCCCAAATATTAACCCCGAAGGCCGAAACCAACATCAGATCAATATTCAGAAAACCATTCTGCTTGGCTAACCGACAGTTAGTTTCTAAATTTCACGTTCATAGGGAAAGGTTCCCATTAATTTTTATCAAAGATAAATTCTTGAATTTATGCTTTAATCTACTTTTGAATATCAATTCAAACTAGTCGAGATTAGCGAACCTTACCGAAGTAATCATTTGTTTTAATTTCCTAATCCCAACCTATTCATCCCATGAAGTAAAACTGGTTATACTTCATATCTAACACCACGGTGTTATCGGTAAATTCAATTACCATTTCACGTTCAAATCTAATTGAAGATTTAACTATTGCCTGGAGCAAAACTGGTGATACTCCATTCTCGATTATTTCAATCTAATTAAAGATTCATTAAAACTCCACTTAGTTTTAATCGTTAACTGGGTTAAAGAATCAGTGTCATTTAAAACACGGTTCACGATAAACCCAAAATCACATTCATTAATTACCGGGTTAAAGAACAAGTGTTATTTAAAACACTGTTCATGATAAACCCAAAAATCAATATCAATTCAATTCCAATTAAATATTATTTAATTGGTACACTTCATTAAATCTAAATAAAAAGATTTAATATTTTCTCAACTGGGTTCAAGAACAGTGTTAGTGAAGACACCATTCACGACAAACCCAAATCACATTTGATATTCAATATAAGGCTCTGAATAGAAAATATATCGGCTTATATTCAATATCAAATTCTACGATTAACAAATGTCGTATTGGAAATAACGATATAAATATATATCTTTCAAATTTCCGTAACAACATCCGTATAATCACGAATTCCAACATCGAAATATTCCGAAGACAATTTCGATTAAAATCCACTCCAATGCAATCATTGGATATTCTGGTTATTTTCAAAACCCTTTTTAAATTCAATTCATTTACTTAAAAATAAATAGAATTATAATTCTAGTTCAAAACTAGTTCATTTCGATAAAAATCTATTTTTATCTTTTCAAATATGGAGTTTTTCATCCCAATTCTTTCTAAATCATTTCTTATGATTTTACACAAATTATTACTATTTTTAATAATTTTATCAAGGCCCGTACAGTCGATTTCCATCAATGGCCATCGAACTGCACTTATAGCGACCTTTTTCAAATTTGATTTGGACATAATTCCAAATCCATCCGTTATATTTCTAATTTCTAATATTCATTAGAAAGTTCTTTTCGATACGAACCCAACGGTTCTGGTTTTAGGAGAATCCGACGGTCGGATCTCCCGTAATGTCCGTTTGAAATAAATGGTCGAAATTCACGAACTGCCGCGGCGCGGCGCGTTCTATTCAGGCTATTATAATATATATATAATATATATATAATATATTTCGTCGATTTCTATTTAAAACGAATTATATAAATAGTTTTAAATTCGTTTCAAAAGCAATTTCAACTTCCGTTTCAATTCAAATCAAAATTGAATTCTCCTTTATAAATTCGTTTTAAAATTCATTTCTATACAATTCAAATTTCAATTCAATTTGAATTCATTTCAATTTGTTTTCAATTCAATTTGAATTCGTTTTATATTCAATCCATTTCGAAATCGTTTTCAATTCATTTCATTTCGAAATCGTTATATATTCAATTCATTTCGAAATCGTAATATATTCAATTCATTTCGAAATCGTTTCAATTCAATTCATTTCGAAATCGTTTTCAATTCAATTCATTTCGAAATCGTTATATATTCAATTCATTTCGAAATCGTTATATATTCAATTCATTTCGAAATCGTTATATATTCAATTTATTTCGAAATCGTTTTCAATTCAATTCATTTCAAAATATTCGATTTCGAAATCACTTTTCAATATTTATTTCAAAATGAATAAAATCGATATAAATATCGTTCACGTCAAAATGGCGTCAATCTAATCAACACGGCTTCATAAATTTCTATTTTCAAATATTCTATTTCAAATATTTCTTTTTCAAAATAGTTGTTATTATCAAAATATTTCGTTCAACACATGACCAATCTCATTGGATGAGTACTGTCAACACATGAACCTTTATTTTATATTGATAAAGATGTAAATTTTATTACTAAAATATTTCGTTCAACACATGACCAATCTCAATGGATGAGTACTGTCAACACATGAACTTTTATTTTATATTGATAAAGATGTAAATTTTATTACTAAAATATTTCGTTCAACACATGACCAATCTCAATGGATGAGTACTGTCAACACATGAACCTTTACTTTATATTATTCTTTGTTTTTCAAATTGGAATGAGGCCCAATCAATTACCATATAAAATTAATTATATGGATTTTCATACAACATATGTATATAATAGCATTGAAAATAATCAACCATCAACCAAAGTGCACTACACCGTATAAGCATCAAATATAGATATCTAGCGCTTATAACAGCCTGTCAATCGATCGATCGACATATTTAATCAATCAGGATGAGTGAACTTCAAATTTCATCCCAACACCCGTGTGGGGTTTCAAACAATCAAACACAGATTTTATTTGTGCAGTTAGGCGATGTGTAAAATTTATCGACCCAATCAATGTCCTTCAAATAGGTGTACATAAACAAACCGTCCGGTCTGTAAATGAATATTTATTTATTTACATTCACGTTAAAAATTATATTTTTAACGACAAAACATTTATCTCGACATATGAATTTCTATTCAATTCATTTATTCTATAAAATGATATTTTTATTTTTCTAACTTCTTTTAGAAAATTTCGGCGGCATAACCGCACGATACTAGAAACGGGACGAGGCCTAGCCTTATCCCCAGTCTAGTGAAGGCCCACGCCATTCACACATCAATCAAAATCACCAAACAACCAAATCCAAATCAAATCATATAACTAAGCTATGCAACCAAACAAACAAGTCCATGGTCCGTGGACGATTGTGTCGGGTGCTACTAAGCACCGTCTGCATCCTAGTATATATATATATAACTAGAAAATTTTAATTGAAAGGTGAGAAGTTCTCACATATAGCTATCCACTCATCTTGACTCTTCTTTGATAGAAATCTTCATCGTTATCGCATCTTCGTCATCTTCGTTGCCCGTAGCCACTACATATATAAAAATCTAATTTTTACTTCGCTATTCCATATATAAAAATCATATTTTTATTTCGAAGTTCAATATATAAAAATCATATTTTTATTTCGAAGTTCGTTATATAAAAATCATATTTTTATTTTGCTATTCAATATATAAAAATCATATTTTTACTATGCCACTAGCATAAAATTTTTTTTTTTTTTTTACATACAATAAAAGTTATATTTTTATCATGTCTAAAAATCACTTCCTTGTCATGTTAAAAATCGCTATTTTTATCATATTAAAAATCAATTCTTTATCGTTCTAAAAATATAATCTTTCTAATCCTTAAAAATACTACCTTTAATTAATTAAAAAAAATCCTAACTTTACCCTACATAATTGAATAGAAATTTACCTTTTCCCTTGTACGAATTAAATCTTTGTTGAAGGCTGATTTGGGCGGTTTCCAGCGAATGAGGGAGGTGGCATTGCGGGTGGCAGCGAGGGCGTTTTGGACGAGGGGGGCCTAGGGCGTTTGCGAGACAGAATAGAAGAGGAGAGGAGTGAGAGGACGGCGAGGTAGGTCGGAGAGCAAGGAGGGGAGTAAGGATCGTCGGAGGGCGCGGGTAGGGGGAAGGGTGCGGTGAACTGTGGCACTCCAATTGAGGTAGCACTGATGGCGTCCGGTAGGTGGAAGGGCGTGTGGAGCGTCTTGCGAGAAGGCGGAGGGGATGAAGGCGATCCTCCTGTGGCGGCGCTCGCGACGGAGAAGGGGGAGGGCAGCGACATCGATGCTGGCGAATCTGGGTGAGGGCAACGGGCGGTTGCTAGGTTTTATTTATTTATTTCATTTTGACTGCGTTTGACTGTGAAGGGAGATAAAGGATAGGGGCATATACAAATATAATTATTTTATTATTTTATTTCTATACAAAGTAACTTTTTATTTCAAACTCGAAATCGAACCCACCGACTGTCGTCCCTAGCATATAACCCACATTCCGAACATAATGGGATATGTATCGTAGGGTGATTCAGCTGTTTCGATCAGTTTTCGTTGAATTTACATTTAAATCACTATACTGAATTTTAAACGTACATTTCAAATTACCGGGATCACATACTAACTAGAAAAATTTCAGAAAAATATTTTCTAGCTTCGTATTGACGATACGGTCCCAACAAAACTAATTTCATCGAATTCTGAGACCGTTAGAAAAATGGCCAATTTCCAGTCGATTAAAATCAACTGAAACTAGTCAAACGCGTTTTCTTTTGCCTCGCTCACATATTGATTCGAAAAATTATGAAATTTGAAACCTAGCAATAACTTCACATCCCGGACCCAACAAAACTGGTTTCGTCGAAATCCGAGGTCGTTTGCAAAATGTCCATTTTTAAGGGCCTGAATTCCATAGCGACTATTCAGAATTTTCAACTGGACATATCTTTTGATTCTCGCTACGAACTTTTGATTTTTTCGGATTCGTTGGAAAGATATTCACTATTAGATTCCATTACTTTTGGTTTCACTAAAATCCGGTTTGTTTTGCACCCGGTACACTCAATTGAAGTTTGAAATCGAATTATCGAACTACCGCGCCATTTTCAATTCTATTTATAATTATATATAAATATTTATATTCTAACGACGACACATATAATATATACGTTCGAATTATATTCAAAATAAATTTCCGTCGATATTATTTAAAATAATCTATTTTAAATATTCAAAATTCGCCAAAATTGCCAAAATAAAATTTTTAAACTGGCCCAGATTTTCCGGGTTATTACAATCTCCCCCACTTAAAACTTTTCATCCCCGAAAAGGAACAAAGTCGAAAGTGGTTTGATTAATCAACTCTACGTTCGATCTGGCTTCCATTCTCCAACTCTTTAGTTTCTGAGAATTTTCAAAATTTCAAAAATTTGGCTAACACCCTAAATTTTCTAAAAATTTCGCCATAACCTCCCCTGCACCGGGAGCATCGGGGAATTTCAAATAGCTTCCCCGGTCCTTCAGATCTCAAAAAGAAAAAGAAAAAGCCAAGCGGCTAGCCAATAGGCTCATAAAATCATCATCACCCAAACAAAACAGGAAATTATGTAGTAAACATGTACCTATTTGTCGGGCAAACAAATTTTATTCTCTGCTCTAGCCTCCTTGCTATGACCTGTTCAATGATATATATGCATATGCAAGCAAATACAACCAATTTTCAATACAGTTCAATATTATGCATAATGGTTCAAAATTATCAAACAAATAAACAAACAACACAAACATCAATCAATTAGTGAATTAGAGTTTCAAATTCATAATTTTGATATATATACAGAAAATCATGTTTGATGCCAAATCACAACAATGAATTCTAGCTATATAAGTTTTGGTTCTCACACCAGTCTAATGGAAATATATAGAAAATCACACCTTCGAAACTCGAACATAAATGTTGATGATGCGATCGCTATCATCAATATCATCTTCGGGCGACTAGAGTGAGATGCTATATCTATCCAATATATTAAAACTTTGAATATACGTTTGCAAGGCGTATATGCAAATTCTTTATATACTGAATTGTCCAAATCTTATAAATATATAATCAAATACGAAAAATTGATTTTAAATTTTCAAATCAAAATTGACTTTCATTTTAAAAATATACTCTTCACACTCGTTCTAGGATACTACTGATCCTATCTCTAACGAGTCATTCTCATTGGATATTACTAATCCAATATCTGATGAATTCTTTCGTATGGTTCTAATGTGTCTTGTTCTCTGAGCTTTGTAAACCAAAGCTCTGATACCAACTGTGAAAACCCGTAACTTCCCCGTAAAGGAAAGCGTCGGATAGTTCGAGAACAAGCCACAACAGAACTCATATAAAAGAACATTTCATTGTATATTACAACAATGCATCAGATGACACGAATATACAGAGTAAAAATGAATATTACACAGAAATATCAGAGATTTAAATTACATTTAAATACATCGCAGCGGAAAATAATACAATACACAACTAGAAGGAGATATACGGATACAAAGCTTTCCGGATATCGTTCCGGCTGTAAACCAGGATCCTGTGAATATAAATCTGCAAAACCAAAACTACTAGCTGCCCGTGTCAAAATAAGGGCACCCAGAGTTTAGGTTAAAACAATAAACTCCAGGTCAGTCATGTGACTGGTGTGAGAACTAAAACAGTTATTATTCTTTATTTTAAAAGTTAGGTAAATCAAGGGACCACGCCGTATAACACGGAACGGGTTTCTTCCCAAGAATACCAGTGCATAAAACAAACAGCGCAATGCGAAATAAAGAAAAATGAAGCTGTTATAAGACCCAGGTCCTATCACACAATGCAACGCAAGCCGGGGGATAGGGTTTTCCGTTATAACAGCCAAAGAATGCTAGATACGGTTAAACGAATCGTTTGATACTATTATAAGTGCATAGTGTATAAAACAACTTCAAATCATAAGTATCAATCATAGGCGGCATGAGCGTCCCATGCCACTATGTCGCCATATATAGGTTTACAAATAAAACCGCAAATGTCACGTATTTGGAAATTGGATTTCCATCTATGAACCGAGGCAAAAGATAGTCCTCAACCGATTCGAGACAATCTAGCCCATGTCTCAGGCAAGCGCGCAGACAAGCCTTGGAGCGACAGGGCCGGTCCACCGATGTGGATTATTATGCCTGAACACTACGTTTCCCCGCCCTTTGGGGCGTAAATGAGCCAACTAAATGATCCATCGGTTCGAGAACGGCCGATCAATCCGAGGCGCCTCGCAACAGCAACAACCACATAAGTCAAACTCGTCAGGGCGTGTAAAACCACTGACGCCACTTTTTAGCTAGAAGGAAACGCATGCCCTCCCTAAGGTCCGTCTCCCGTTTTTGGTTCATACCGGGTGTGAAGCTCGCGAATCAACGTTACACAAAGCTATGCCACAAAGGTCGTGCTTTGATCATCACCACAAGACTTTGCTTTTCAACAGAAGCCTCGATCAATTGCCACTTAGGCATGCCACACAGGCAATTCACTCCATGCGTTTGATATCCATCAATATATAACCCCTGAGCTCGTACGTCTCAGAGAAGGGCGTTAAGCAAGAGAATAAATTCTCTGCCGCCAAACAGATATATATTTAATAGAGATCAATCACACGGACTAAAATCCAATGTCAGACACACAGTCCATTTACAAGTCCGTTCTGGGTCTGAACGAAACCGGAGGCACCTAGTACCCCGCATATCCATCGATCTCCAAGTACGTTTGGACGATCACTAACTGTTTCCATCTTCTTGGGTGTACAGCCCAATCAAGATCATCAGTAATTACCCAAACGACGTGAAGACTTCCGGTCTTCGACCATCGTCTTCATCTTCGACTTATCGTCGTATCAGTTATTCAGAATGGGATAAACCCGGTCTTTCCGAATAACTCGCGTATATTTTAAATAATTGTTACACAAACACAACATACGCCTCATTCCAATTCATTAGTCACTAACCGTAAATTAATCAAGAGAATAATTCCCCAAATATTAACCCCGAAGGCCGAAACCAACATCAGATCAATATTCAGAAAACCATTCTGCTTGGCTAACCGACAGTTAGTTTCTAAATTTCACGTTCATAGGGAAAGGTTCCCATTAATTTTTATGAAAGATAAATTCTTGAATTTATGCTTTAATCTACTTTTGAATATCAATTCAAACTAGTCGGGATTAGCGAACCATACCGAAGTAATCATTTGTTTTAATTTCCCAATCCCAACCTATTCATCCCATGAAGTAAAACTGGTTATACTTCATATCTAACACCACGGTGTTATCGGTAAATTCAATTACCATTTCACGTTCAAATCTAATCGAAGATTTAACTATCGCCTGGAGCAAAACTGGTGATACTCCATTCTCGATTATTTCAATCTAATTAAAGATTCATTAAAACTCCACTTAGTTTTAATCGTTAACTGGGTTAAAGAATCAGTGTCATTTAAAACACGGTTCACGATAAACCCAAAATCACATTCATTAATTATCGGGTTAAAGAACAAGTGTTATTTAAAACACTGTTCACGATAAACCCAAAAATCAATATCAATTCAATTCCAATTAAATATTATTTAATTGGTACACTTCATTAAATCTAAATAAAAAGATTTAATCTTTTCTCAACTGGGTTCAAGAACAGTGTTAGTGAAGACACCATTCACGACAAACCAAAATCACATTTGATATTCAATATAAGGCTCTGAATAGAAAATATATCGGCTTATATTCAATATCAAATTCTACGATTAACAAATGTCGTATTGGAAATAACGATATAAATATATATCTTTCAAATTTCCGTAACAACATCCGTATAATCAAGAATTCCTACATCGAAATATTCCGAAGACAATTTCGATTAAAATCCACTCCAATGCAATCATTGGATATTCTGGTTATTTTCAAAACCCTTTTTAAATTCAATTCATTTACTTAAAAATAAATAGAATTATAATTCTAGTTCAAAACTAGTTCATTTCGATAAAAATCTATTTTTATCTTTTCAAATATGGAGTTTTTCATCCCAATTCTTTCTAAATCATTTCTTATGATTTTACATAAATTATTACTATTTTTAATAATTTTATCAAGGCCCGTACAGTCGATTTCCATCAATGGCCATCGAACTGCACTTATAGCGACCTTTTTCAAATTTGATTTGGACATAATTCCAAATCCAACCGTTAGATTTCAAATTTCTAATATTCGTTAGAAAGTTCTTTTCGATACGAACCCAACGGTTCTGGTTTTAGGAGAATCCGACGGTCGGATCTCCCGTAATGTCCGTTTGAAATAAATGGTCGAAATTCACGAACTGCCGCGGCGCGGCGCGTTCTATTCAGGCCATTATATTATATATATAATATATATATAATATATTTCCTCGATTTCTATTTAAAACGAATTATATAAATAGTTTTAAATTCGTTTCAAAAGCAATTTCAACTTCCGTTTCAATTCAAATCAAAATTGAATTCTCCTTTATAAATTCGTTTTAAAATTCATTTCTATTCAATTCAAATTTCAATTCAATTTGAATTCATTTCAATTTGTTTTCAATTCAATTTGTTTTCAATTCAATTTGAATTCGTTTTATATTCAATTCATTTCGAAATCGTTTTCAATTCATTTCATTTCGAAATCATTATATATTCAATTCATTTCGAAATCGTTATATATTCAATTCATTTCGAAATCGTTTCAATTCAATTCATTTCGAAATCGTTTTCAATTCAATTCATTTCGAAATCGTTATATATTCAATTCATTTCGAAATTGTTATATATTCAATTTATTTCGAAATCGTTATATATTCAATTTATTTCGAAATCGTTTTCAATTCAATTCATTTCAAAATATTCGATTTCGAAATCACTTTTCAATATTCATTTCAAAATGAATAAAATCGATATAAATATCGTTCACGTCAAAATGGCGTCAATCTAATCAACACGGCTTCATAAATTTCTATTTTCAAATATTCTATTTCAAATATTTCTTTTTCAAAATAGTTGTTATTATCAAAATATTTCGTTCAACACATGACCAATCTCATTGGATGAGTACTGTCAACACATGAACCTTTATTTTATATTGATAAAGATGTAAATTTTATTACTAAAATATTTCGTTCAACACATGACCAATCTCAATGGATGAGTACTGTCAACACATGAACTTTTATTTTATATTGATAAAGATGTAAATTTTATTACTAAAATATTTCGTTCAACACATGACCAATCTCAATGGATGAGTACTGTCAACACATGAACCTTTACTTTATATTATTCTTTGTTTTTCAAATTGGAATGAGGCCCAATCAATTACCATATAAAATTAATTATATGGATTTTCATACAACATATGTATATAATAGCATTGAAAATAATCAACCATCAACCAAAGTGCACTACACCGTATAAGCATCAAATATAGATATCTAGCGCTTATAACAGCCTGTCAATCGATCGATCGACATATTTAATCAATCAGGATGAGTGAACTTCAAATTTCATCCCAACACCCGTGTGGGGTTTCAAACAATCAAACACAGATTTTATTTGTGCAGTTGGGCGATGTGTAAAATTTATCGACCCAATCAATGTCCTTCAAATAGGTGTACATAAACAAACCGTCCGGTCTGTAAATGAATATTTATTTATTTACATTCACGTTAAAAATTATATTTTTAACGACAAAACATTTATCTCGACATATGAATTTCTATTCAATTCATTTATTCTATAAAATGATATTTTTATTTTTCTAACTTCTTTTAGAAAATTTCGGCGGCATAACCGCACGATACTAGAAATGGGACGAGGCCTAGCCTTATCCCCAGTCTAGTGAAGGCCCACGCCATTCACACATCAATCAAAATCACCAAACAACCAAATCCAAATCAAATCATATAACTAAGCTATGCAACCAAACAAACAAGTCCATGGTCCGTGGACGATTGTGTCGGGTGCTACTAAGCACCGTCTGCATCCTAGTATATATATATAACTAGAAAATTTAAATTGAAAGGTGAGAAGTTCTCACATATAGCTATCCACTCATCTTGACTCTTCTTTGATAGAAATCTTCATCGTTATCGCATCTTCGTCATCTTCGTTGCCCGTAGCCACTACATATATAAAAATCGAATTTTTACTTCGCTATTCCATATATAAAAATCATATTTTTATTTCGAAGTTCAATATATAAAAATCATATTTTTATTTTGAAGTTCGATATATAAAAATCATATTTTTATTTTGCTATTCAATATATAAAAATCATATTTTTACTATGCCACTAACATAAAAATTATTTTTTTATTTTTTTTACATACAATAAAAGTTATATTTTTATCATGTCTAAAAATCACTTCCTTGTCATGTTAAAAATCGCTATTTTTATCATATTAAAAATCAATTCTTTATCGTTCTAAAAATATAATCTTTCTAATCCTTAAAAATCCTACCTTTAATTAATTAAAAAAAAATCCTAACTTTACCCTACATAATTGAATAGAAATTTACCTTTTCCCTTGTACGAATTAAATCTTTGTTGAAGGCTGATTTGGGCGGTTTCCAGCGAATGAGGGAGGTGGCATTGCGGGTGGCAGCGAGGGCGTTTTGGACGAGGGGGGCCTAGGGCGTTTGCGAGCCAGAATAGAAGAGGAGAGGAGTGAGAGGACGGCGAGGTAGGTCGGAGAGCAAGGAGGGGAGTAAGGATCGTCGGAGGGCGCGGGTAGGGGGAAGGGTGCGGTGAACTGTGGCACTCCAATTGAGGTAGCACTGATGGCGTCCGGTAGGTGGAAGGGCGTGTGGAGCATCTAGCGAGAAGGCGGAGGGGATGAAGGGGATCCTCCTGTGGCGGCGCTCGCGACGGAGAAGGGGGAGGGCAGCGACATCGATGGTGGCGGATCTGGGTGAGGGCAACGGGCGGTTGCTAGGTTTTATTTATTTATTTCATTTTGACTGCGTTTGACTGTGAAGGGAGATAAAGGATAGGGGCATATACAAATATAATTATTTTATTATTTTATTTCTATACAAAGTAACTTTTTATTTCAAGCTCGAAATCGAACCCACCGACTGTCGTCCCTAGCGTATAACCCACATTCCGAACACAATGGGATATGTATCGTAGGGTGATTCAGCTGTTTCGATCAGTTTTCGTTGAATTTACATTTAAATCACTATATTGAATTTTAAACGTACATTTCAAATTACCGGGATCACATACTAACTAGAAAAATTTCAAAAAAATATTTTCTAGCTTCGTATTGACGATACGGTCCCAACAAAACTAATTTCATTGAATTCTGAGACCGTTAGAAAAATGGCCAATTTCCAGTCGATTAAAATCAACTGAAACTAGTCAAACACGTTTTCTTTTGCCTCGCTCACATATTGATTCGAAAAATTATGAAATTTGAAACCTAGCAATAACTTCACATCCCGGACCCAAAAAACTGGTTTCGTCGAAATCCGAGGTCGTTTGCAAAATGTCCATTTTTAAGGGCCTGAATTCCATAGCGACTATTCAGAATTTTCAACTGGACATATCTTTTGATTCCCGCTACGAACTTTTGATTTTTTCGGATTCGTTGGAAAGATATTCACTATTAGATTCCATTATTTTTGGTTTCACTAAAATCCGGTTTGTTTTGCACCCGGTACACTCAATTGAAGTTTGAAATCGAATTATCGAACTACCACGCCATTTTCAATTCTATTTATAATTATATATAAATATTTATATTCTAACGACGACGCGTATAATATATACGTTCGAATTATATTCAAAATAAATTTCCGTCGATATTATTTAAAATAATCTATTTTAAATATTCAAAATTCGCCAAAATTGCCAAAATAAAAATTTTAAACTGGCCCAGATTTTCCGGGTTATTACATAGATTCCCTTGATTCAGTGACAAAAACCTTTCCATGTATAGATTTTCTTCAGCCCGTGAGAGAAACTTCGCCTCAAACCTCTGCCTCAAATCTGGCCACGTCTCGACTGGATGTCCTCCATTAGTGACCTCCCACCATAACGAGGCCTCATCCTTCATTAGCCACACAGCTAGCAGGACCTTTCTTTCATCATTCACTTCAAAGATTCTAAACAATTCTTCCACCTCCTTTAGCCAGTTACGAACTTCAACAAATGTCTCCTTCCCGTGAAAAGGTTTTCCACCCATTGCTCTAAAGTCCTTACATATCTTTGCGAAATTATCGACACGAGGAGGAGGAGGAGGATCATTTGCTGGACCTGCGGCGGTGGCCCTAGCCTCAAGATATTGACGAAACCAACCGGGTACATGAACACCCTCTGGTATCTCAGATGCTTCAGACATGCAGAAACGAAAACGGAAAGATTCAATACAAAAAGGAATGAAGGAAAGATATATGGGTGTTGGAGTTATGCTTTCTAAAATATACTTTTAAAAGTATTTCTTTATAAAAATTGCTTTGAAACATAGTTTTTCAAAAATTCAAATCTGTTATGGTAACCTTCAGCTCTGATACCACGTGTAACACCCCACTTCCATTAATGTCACTCACAAAAGGGAATGCATTAATTTCCATGGAGCATTCTGAGTGAATATAGAATAGAAAATCACAACAAGACAGATATAAAAAAGTACTTGAAAAATTAAAACTTTATTTCATTGCAGCGGAAAACACATATGTCTGATTACATCATCAAAACCATAGACCAAAGTCGATTACAACATATCCATCTTGATAAACCAACTCTATAGTATAATTGCTATACTGCACCACCACTAGTAATCCTAAGGTCGATCCCGCCTACAGACTTAATAATGATATTGTCAGTTTCATGCACCCATAGCTGCCTTCATAGGTGTCGTCTGCCCCTATCTCCACTAGGTGTACCCACTACCCCCAAACGATCGGCTCCCTAACCTGTAAATACCCGTGCTGGCCCCAAAGTGGGGTGTATCACTCCCCAAAGTGGCAACCCGATACAAACAACAATGCACGGCTTATACCTACACGATGCAACAACGTCTTACCTACCAGCCCGGGTCCACACACGCATATGAACCCGTTGGACTTGCGTTGCCACCGCTAACCCGTTTTGGCCTCTTACAGTCAAGCCCAATATGCGTGTCCTGTCCTCGACTTGTTTCGAGCCCACAAAGATACGTATGGGTTACTGGTTACGGGCCCCCATTACTTGACACAAGCTATCCACCTAAGCTTTGGCCCCTCTAGTACATTCCATTTAACCCACTTCTTATTCATGTTTCAATTACATATTTCAATTTTGGTTAAGTGTTTCTAATCGTATTTCCAAATGCCACCCAAGGCAACCACTAGATTCCACATGCCACCCAAGGCGCCAACATAACCCCCTCATGTCCCACTGCATGTTTATTTGGTTAAGTGTTCTTAATTAATTAAGACCGTAACTTCATAAAGACCTCTCACATTAGACTGGCATTTGTGGCAGCTGGATTTGCCGGGCGGGTCCCGGCAGTCTTACACCACAAAAGAGACTAACCTCGTGTCTTTACAACTGTTACGTATTTAGTTTGTGCCTAAGACCTCTCACATTAGACTGGCATTTGTGGCAGCTGGATTTGCCGGGCGGGTCCGGGAAGTCTTACACCACAAAAGAGTCTAACCTCGTGTCTTAGACGATTAATTACACCTAATTAATCATTCCCCAAATTTGAATTATTTTCCTTATTCAAATTATCAATTAATTCTAAATTTAACGATGTCCATAATTGACTCAATTATGTCCATCCATTTATGGTTTGTAAAATCATACAACTTTTCACCACAATTACATTTTATGCCTTTTAAGGCATTTATGCCAATTAAATATTTTAACATTATCCCCTTTACCCCACGTAGTACGTTTGTTCGTTTAACATAAAATATACGTTAGACTCGAATAGTCTAACTCATGAAATAAAAGGAAACATCACAACATATACATAGAATTAAAACATAGATCTAACATAGGGGTGAAATTGCATATGTGAATGATGTTCTACATCTAAAACTTGCATAAGCCAAAACTACAACTTGCATAAGTAGCATATGTCATGGATCCAAATCTAAAGGTGTGAACTTGATGAGATAATGGCCACAAACTTGCATAAACATCATATGTCATGGATCTATATTTGCATAGGTAATATCCTAAGCTTGCATAACATGATTCATATCCAACTCATGAACTTACATAGATGATTTATACATCGCAACAATGGGGTGAACTAGCATCTAACATGTAAAGTATCATGTAGAATTTAGCATATGTCATAGCCAAATCTCCAATTAAATTCTTACATAACTAGATGTCATAATCATACAAGTTCACATAAAATTCTACCCAACTTTTATATGATTCATGTTTGAGTCAAAGTCGAAACTTGTATACATATGATTTATCATATGAGTCAATACAACAAACTAGCATAAGAAACATGATGATTCAACTAGACATAAGCCAATCATGGGATTATAACATGGGTGATAGCATCATAACTTTGCATTGTAGATGATAGCATCATAACATAATATCATAGAGATTATAACATAATTCTACAACATAATTACAACATGAAATCAACAATTCATATCACATCCAAATTATCCACATTATAACTCAATCCAATTCATTTATTAATTATTTTGTTAACACTATCGAACTCACAACTCAAAAGCAGTCTTGAGTTCTGAATTTTGATTTCTGAAGTTGAATTAGCGCTCCTTTGATGAAGATTCGATGTTAGAGTTGAAAAGGATTGATTTAGACTAGCTTTCTTCCTCTCTAATTGGCGGCGGCTATGCTGAGTTGCAAGGGGACGGCATGGAGGCCATGAATCCAATTTTATTTAGATTTTAGGGTTTGAGTATATAGGTGTTTTTATAGAGTTTAGGATTAGTTTAAGCCGTCCGATCAACTCAGAATTAATCCCAGCCAATCAGATCATACCAGAAACCCTTATGAGTCAGCACATAGTAATCTACATGTCATCATTCAAATCTGCCCGGTGGGGGGGGGGGGGGGGGAGGGGGGAGGTCGACCCCCAGGTCGACTCTATGGTTGACTTGGTCAGGGTAGGTCGACCCCCAGGTCAACCCTATGGTCGACCTGGCCGTGGCGGGAATTTTCCCGCCTAGCCTGTCTGACTCCGAATTTTTTGAAATTTGAAATCTGTTTTGAATTTTCTGAAACTTCCGATCGCCATAACTTCTTCATACGAAGTCCAATTCATGCAAACTCGGACTCTAACTCAACCAGAATTCCGAGACGAACACAATGGCGCAACCCGTTTCCCTTAATTCTCACATCTGAGATTAGTTATTCTTTAATTTGTGAATATTAGTGTTAACAAAATACGGGGTGTTACAGTTTTCTTTCGCATTCTTGTCTTCCGCTCCCCCTAGGTTCGCAGGGAGGGAATGTTACTACTTAGTCCATTTTTCTTTCCAAGCTGAAGATTACTCAAAGTTTTGCTTGGATTCTCTTTTCCATTGCTATGGCTGGTTCACGCTACATTGGGGAATATAAATGTTATTTTATGCTTCTTTATTTTGTAAGACGGATATTCTAGTATTGGAAAACAATTGTTGTACAAACTATTTTATCAATAAAGTAAAGTTCTATTTTTTGCTATTTTAATTTTGTCTGTCTTGTAATTTATCAGTATCTTTTGCCTATAACTCTCCATCGAAGTTAAGGCATTCCCTTTATGAGTGACCTTAACGGATGTGGGGTGTTACACGTGGCCTTGAGGTTTAATTAAGGTTAATAAAGTGATTAAAGAAATTAATATTATTAAATTATTCATTAGTGTAATTTATGTTTAAACTATCATAACTTGTTCAAATCTAATCAGAATTCAACAAAACGAACTGCGTTGGGTTCGCGTGATCGAGCACTACATTCTAGAATATACCAGATCTGAAACAGAGCTAGCTACAAATTCAGAAGGAATAATTACCACTATGAGAATTCTTATTTTAAAATTATAATCAAAATAAATTTTTATGCGTTGGAAATCATTATTTATTCGCCGTTAAGATTCGTATTGTGACGACCCAAATCCCGTTCCATGGTGGAAAGGGTAATTTGTTGAATATAACACATAAACAGATAACAGCAGAACAGAAATAAATAAATAAATACACCAGATGTACAACAGAATATACTGGATAAATATAAACATCAGAGTTACACAGTATACAGGATCATACTTAGTACAAATACAGTTTAGCTATGCATAAATGTCTACAGCGGAAACAAACATAATATGTACAATAGGAGCTGAACAACATAAAAAGAGATAAATGATAGAACCCATCTTCAGCTCCATCTATCGAGAAAGAGCCTGCTAAAACCTGAATACAAGGCTGCCCATGTAGAAAAAGGGGCACCTGAGTTTGCAAGTGAAACAAACTACGAGTCGGTCATGGGATTGGTATGAGAAATCCACTCAACATATTTTACAATATGGCCAATCATAGGACCATGCCACTATCGCCGAACGGGTTTACACCAGTGATTGCCAGTGCTTTAAAATAAGTTAATCTTTTAAACATCGCAATGCTTTTTACAAAAATGAAGCCATTATAAGACTAAGTTCCCATCACGCAATGCAACACAAACCGGAGGATAGAGTTTTACCTTATAATGGCCAAAATATGCTTGATACGAGCAAAACAAATCATTTGATATTTTTGCTAGTGTTTATATGTTACAAAAACAATTTGAATCATAACTATCAATCATAGATGGCATGGGTACCATATATCATGTCACCATATATATATATATATATATATATATATATATATATACACACACACGATCAAAACCGCACGATGTTGTATTTGGAAATTGGACTTTCCTCATGAACCAAGGCCAGGGATCGTCCTCACCGCTTCGAGACAATCTAGCCTACCATGTCTCAGGACCCAGACTCAGATGGTCCCTTGGATCATCAGGGTCGGTCCACTCGATGTGGATTAAACTTAAACCCTGAACACTGCGTTTCCCCACCCTATGGGGCGTAAACTGGTCATATCCCGACCAGACCATCGGCTCCAAAGAGACCGAACTAACCGAGGCGCCTCGCAATCCATCATCCACATAAGTAAAATGTCAGGTCATGTAAAATCTGACACCACTCCTAGCTAGAAAGAAACGCAGGTCCTCCCTGATGTCCTCTCCCGTTTCTGGCTCATACCGAGGTGTGAGGCTCGCAAAACAACGCTAAACACAATGCTAGCTATTCAAGGCCCTGCTTTGATCATCAACCACAAAGCACTGCTTTTCAACAAAAGCTTTGATCACTGCATCTCAGCATGCCACACAAGCAGTTCATGCCATGCATCTGACGGCTATCAATCACACGAAATGAAATCCCATGTCAGACACACAGTCCATTTACAAGTCCGTTCTGGGTCTGAACGAAACCAGAGGATCTTAATTCCTCGCACATTTGTACAATCCACAATTACGTCCGAACGGCTACTACTTCAGCCCCTTCAAGGTAGCTACTCCTATCATGAGCATCAGTAGCACCCCTCCATTCGACGTGAAGATCATCGGTCTTGCACCGTATTCATATCTTCGACTTTTAATCGTCGATCAATTATTTGAAATGAGAATTAACTCGTCCTTTTCAAATAATTCACGTATATTTAATATTTCAAATCAATTCATTTCAATGGTTAAATTATTCGACATCAATAATTTTGTTCTTTAATGTAATTTTCACGCCAAACACATTCAAACATCAAATATCCAATAAACCAGGTAAATTCGGTTTATTTCTATTCCATATCGTTTATAATATTTTATAACGATTTATCGCTATTTTTATTCATTTAGAAACAACCAATTCATTCAAACGACGCTTCAGTCCATAACGCGGCCGTGGCGCTGTTTTTCTTCAGATTTGATTTACACATAACTGAAAATCTAAATGTTGGGTCTTTAAAAAACTTACATCATTAGAAAGATCTTTTCAAGACGGATCCAACGGTTCCATTTTTGGGAAAATCCGACGGTTGTATCACCCGGTACAATCGTTTGAAGTTTCTATTTCAAAATACGAACTGCAGCGTCGTTATTCAATTTATTTTAATTATATATATACATATATATATATATATATATATATAAATATAATCGATTTTGGCGCTGTTTTTCTTCAGATTTGAATTAAACATTCCAAAAAATCCAACCGTTGGATTTTTACAAATTTGGTGTCGTTGGAAGGATATTTCCAAAGCGAACACAACGGTTGTGGTTTCGGGAAAATTCGATGGTCGGATCGCCGGCAATAATCGTTTGAAATCACATTTTAAAAGTACGAACTGCAGCTTCTTTATTCGATTTATTATAATTATATTTGTATATATATATATATATATATAATTCATTCTTCGAATTCAAAACCATATTCATTTCATACATTTGATAAAAATGATATTTTTATCCAACAGATATTTATTTCAACATATCACTATTTTTAACAATTCATATATATAATAAAAATGTGATTTTTATTGTAAAACAATTTATTTCAAAACACGATTATTTTATATACTTCAAATAGATGATAAGAATGTGATTTTTTTTGTAACACAATTTATTTCAAAACACGATTGTTTTATATACTTCAAATAGATGATAAGAATGTGTTTTTTATTGTAAAATGCGACGACCCGATTTCCCGTTCTCACGGAAACAAGGTTATCTTTGGAATATAACACAGAAACAGATAATAGCAGAACAGAATTAAATAAATACACCAGAATGAACAACAAAATATACTGGATAAAAGTAATCATCAGAGTTACACAGTATACAGGATCTTACTTAGTACAAATACAGTTCAGCTATACATAAATGTCTACAGCGGAATAAACAAAATATGTACAATAGGAGCTGAACAGCATAAAAAGAAATAAATGATAGAATCCATCTTCAGCTCTAGCTATCCAGAAAGAACCAGCTAAACCTGAATACTAGGCTGCCCGTGTAGAAAAAGGGGCACCCGAGTTTGAAAGTGAAACAAACTACGAGTCAGTCATGGGACTGGTATGAGAAATCCACTCAACACATATATAATTTGGCTAATCACAGGACCACGCCACTTTCGTGGAACGGGTTTACTCCATTGGATTGCCAGTGCTTTAAAACAAATCTTTCTTTTAAACATCGCTATGCTTTTTACAAAAATGAAGCCATTATAAGACTCAGTTCCCATCACACAATGCAACGCAAACCGGGGGATAGAGTTTTTACCTTATAACGGCCAAGATATGCTTGATACGAATAAAACAAAGGCATTTTATATTATTGCTAGTGTTTATATGTTTTGAAAATAATTTCAAATCATAACTATCAATCATAGACGGCATTAATGCCCCATACCACTATGTCGCCATATATAGGTATACAATCAAAACCGCACGATGTCGTATTTGGAAATTGGATTTCCGTCATGAACCAAGGCAAAAGATAGTCCTTACCGCATTCGAGACTGCCCAGCCCGAGTCTCAGGATCAGAGCTCGAGTGACCCTTGGATCGTCAGGGCCGGTCCACCGATGTGGATTAAAATGCCTGAACCATGCGTTTCCCCGCCTTTTGGGGCGTAAACGAGCCAACGAATGACTCCATCGGACCCGGATCGTCCGATCAAACCGATGCGCCTCGCAACAGCAACAACCACATAGGTGAAAAGTATATAAATGTCAGGGCTGGTAGGTCACTGACACCACCCTAGCTAGGAAGAAACGCAGGCCCTCCCTGATGTCCTCTCCAGTTTTAGGTTCATACCGGGGTGTGAGGCTCGCGAATTCACGTTATACGCAAAGGTACGCCACACAGGCGGTGCTTTGATCATCACCACAAGACTTTGCTTTTCAACAGAAGTCCTGATCACTGCATCTTAGCATGCCACACAGGCAATTCACACCGTGCAACTGATGGCTATCAATCACACAGAACAAATTCCAATGTCGGACACACAGTCCATTTACAAGTCCGTTCTGGGTCTGAACGAAACCGGAGGCACTAAATACCTCGCAAACCCATCGATCACCACGTACGTCTGGACGATCACCACTCATTATCCATATTTCGGGATGCTTCCCAATCAGGACCTCGGTTACCATCCAAACGAGGTGAAGATCTCTGGTCTTCGACCACCGTCTTTATCTTCGACTTTCAATCGTCGGTCAATTATTTGAAATGAGAATTAACTCGGCCTTCTCAAATAATTCACGTATATTTAGAATTTCAATTCAATTTATTTCAATGGTTAAATTATTCGACAACACCAATTTTGTCCTTTAATGTAATTTTCACACCAAACACATTCAACCATCAAACATCACATAAATCAAGCAAATTCAGTTTATTTCCATTCCATATCGCTTACGATATTTTATAACTATTTATCGCTATTTTTATTTATTTTAAAATAGCCATTTTATTCAAAACGACGCTTCGGGCCATAAGGCGGCCGTGGCGCTGTTTTTCTTCAGATTTGATTTACACATATCTGAAAATCTAACCGTTGGATCTTTACAAAATTTACATCATTAGAAAGGTCTTTTCAAAACGAATCCAACGGTTCCAGTTTCGGGAAAATCCGACGGTCGGGTCTCCCGGTACAATCGTTTGAAATTTCGGTTTCAAAATACGAACTGCAGCGTCGTTATTCGATTAAATATAATTATATTTATATATATAAATAAATATAATCGTTTCTGGCGCTGTTTTTCTTCAGATTTGAATTAAACATTCCAGACAATCCAACCGTTGGATTTCTACAAAGTTGGTGCCGTTGGGAAGATATTTCCAAGGCGAACCCGACGGTTGAGGTTTCGGGAAAATCCAATGGTCGGATTTCCCGCACTAGTCGTTTGAAATCACGGTTTCAAAATACGAACTGCACGGCTTCGTTTCGTTTTAATTTTATTTATATTTATATTTATATAGTTATATAAATATAGTTCTTCAACGATTCCAATATCGTTTTCACTTCAAATATTTTTCTAACACCTTAAATTTTGGAAAAATTTCGCCATAACCTCCCCTGCACCGGGAGCATCGGGAAATCGCAAATAGCGTTCCCGGTCCTTCTAATCTCAAAAAGAAAAAGAAAAAGCCAAGCGGCTAGCCAACAGGCTCAAAATCATCACCCAAACAAATCAGTAAATGTGTACCTATTTGTCGGGCACAAAATTTTATTCCTCTTCTCTAGCCCCTTTGCTATAACATGTTCAATAAATATGCCTGTACATATATATACAGTTCTTATCATTTATCAATTTCTATTCAACTTCATATTTGATTTCTATTTGGTTTAAAAACACCATTCATTCTAATGTTACATAAATAGGTGCAAATCATTCCATTAGCTAATTAATGAATATTTCAACTCATATATGTTGATTTTGAACAAGTGGCTATTTTTAACACTTCACATTTCAACGATTTATGCATACAATAAAAATGTGATTTTCATTATCGAACAATTTATTTCAAAATATGAATACCATTCAACACATGAATTTCTAAACAACGAATGAATATCAATTCAACACATGAATGTTTTCAATAGTTTCTATATATAGATAAAAATGTGATTTTTATTATCGAACAATTTATTTCAAAATATGAATACCATTCAACACATGAATTTCTAAACAACGAATGAATATCAATTCAACACATGAATGTTTTCAATAGTTTCTATATATAGATAAAAATGTGATTTTTATTATCGAACAATTTATTTGAAAATATGAATACCATTCAACACATGAATTTCTAAACAACGAATGAATATCAATTCAACACATGAATGTTTTCAATAGTTTCTATATATAGATAAAAATGTGATTTTTATTATCGAACAATTTATTTCAAAATATGAATACCATTCAACACATGAATTTCTAAACAACGAATGAATATCAATTCAACACATGAATGTTTTCAGTAGTTTCTATATATAGATAAAAATGTGATTTTTATTATCGAACAATTTATTTCAAAATATGAATACCATTCAACACATGAATTTCTAAACAACGAATGAATATCAATTCAACACATGAATGTTTTCTATACAATGAATAAATATAGTTTAAGCATATGAAAATAATTCAAACACACAAATATTATTCAAAATTTCGGCAGCATAACGGCAGGGTAGTTACACCGGCACCGTCCCTAGTACGGCTCCTCGCTCTACCTTAAAACCTCGCGGTTTTTGACAATGGGGATCATGCATCTAGTTCGCACGCAGGCGGCATGTATATATTTATTTCATTTCCACAAACTAATCCTATGTGGTTTCAACCAAATATTTCACAACCACCAATGGGTATTTTTCAACCACAATCAACCAATATCAATCACAAACAATCCCAAACAATCATTCGCTATCAACCAATTATCACAACAATTTCAATCAATAAATATCGTCCATGGTTTGTGGACGAGGGGCGTATATATATATATATATATATTTATATATAGCAATTCACTTTTACTTCACACATATATATATATATAAATTTTAAATCAGAAATCTCACCAATAGCTATCCAACTGCACGACACTTCCTTTAGAGAAATCTTCGCCTTTTTGTCGCTTTCACCCGTATTCTCTACATATGTAAAAATCGAATTTTTACTATGCTATTCAATATATAAAAATATGATTTTTACTTCTTAAAGTTCAAATCCTTTTTTCGAAAAATCAGTTTTAACCTTTCTTTCAAAACAGTTTTAACTTTTCTAAAAAAAAAAACAGTTTTAACTTTTCTAAAAAAAACAGTTTTAATCTTTTAAAATCAGTTTTAAAATGTTTTTCAAATCAGTTTTTAAAATTATAAAAATCAGTTTTTTTCTCTTTCAACAAAATCATTTTTTAAAAGGTTTTATAAAATCAGTTTATTTAAAATCTTATAAAATCAGTTTTTATTCTTTTATAAAATCAGTTTATTATTATTATTATTTTTACAGAATAATAAAATAAAAATAAAAATATAAAGCGACTTACAGCGGGGGGGGGGGGGGGGGGGGTTTCTGTAGTTCGTCGGAGGCTCTCGAAGGTGTTCGTCGGCGGCAGGGTTCGAACGGGGGAGGCGATGCTTCGGGGCTCGAACGGTGGTGGCGTCTTCGAGGCTCCAGGGGGGCGTCGCGATGCTTCGATCGATGGAGGGGGGGACAGGTCTTCGTCGGCGTCGAGACGAGGGGGAGGCGGCTGGTCTTCGTCGGCGTCGAGACGAGGGGGAGGCGGCTGGTGAACGTCGCGATGGATTTAGGGTTTTCCTTTTTTTTTATTTCTGTATAAATGAATTCGGGGGGGGGGGGGGGGCAGAGGTATAGGAGGGAAAAGTATATTTGTTTTTTTTTATTTAATTATTATATTTTGCAAAAAGTTTGACTTTTACATATGACCTCGAAACGAGGCCCACCGCCTGTCGCCCATAGCGTTTTACCCCCATTCCGAACACAATGGGAAATGTATCGCATGCTGATTCGATTGTTACAATCAGTTTCCTTTTGAATTTACATTTAAATCACTATATTGAATTTTAAACGCACCTTTCAAATTACCGGGGCCACATACTAACTAGAAAAATTCCAGAAAAATATTTTCTAGCTTCGTATTGACGATACGGTTCTAACAAAACTAGTTTCGTCAAATTCTGAGACCGTTTGAAAAATGGCCAATTTCCAGTCGATTAAAATCAACTGAAATCGGTCAAACGCGTTTTCCTTTGCCACGCTCACATATTGATTCGAAAAATTATGAAATTTGGAATCTAACAATAACTTGACACTGCGGATCTAACAAAAGTGGTTTCGTCCAAATCCGAGGTCATTTGCAAAATGTCCATTTTTAAGGGCCTGAATTCCATAGCGACTATTCAGAATTTTCAACTGGACATATCTTTTGATTCCCGCTATCAAATTTCGATTGGTCGGATTCGTTGGAAAGATATTATCAATTAGACTCTAATGTTTTTGGTTTCACTAAAATCCGGATTGTTTTGCACCCGGTACAGTTCGACAAAGTTGAATTCAATTTTCGAAACTACATCGCCCTTTCAGGCCTTATTTATAATTATAATTAATTATATTCGTTTTCAATCGTCGATTCAAACTTAGTTTTCATCGCCATTATTTTAAAATATTTATTTTAAATAATTAAAATCCATTATTTTAGCCAATTTAAAATTTTTAAATTGGTTCAGATTTTCTGGGTCGTTACATAAAACAATTTATTTCAAAACACGATTGTTTTATATACTTCATATAGATGATAAAAATGTGATTTTTATCTTTCAAAGAATATATTCGACACATGAATGTCACTCAACATGTGAGTTTCAGTTCAACACATGAATATAGTTTCAACACATGAAAATTGTAACAACCTTAATTTAAGTATATTTGATTTAATGATTTAATTTAAATTTTGTTTTATTTATTTTATTTGTTTGGATTTTTTTCCTTTTATTTCGTCTATTATTTATTTGATTTGCAAAAATATTTATATTTTTTCCTTTATTTACCAACACTGTTTACATTTTAAAGATGACGTCCATTTAATTAGTTTAATTTTTTTCCTTGCATGTTCGTTGTTTTCAAAATTAAATCTGTTTGTACCCAAAATTCATGCGTATACATTCTATTTGTTGCTAAGCGTTAATAAAGCTCCTCCAATTTCTTTCCTTATTCTTACCGTTTTCCCTTGATTTTTCCCATTATTTAATTCATTATTTTCAAATTTTAAACCATTCATTCCTTAATGTTATAATCCATCCGTTTCCTTTTATCTTAAAAATGTTTTTAATTGGTAAATGAAATTTGCAAACTATTTAATTCTTGTTCTACTTTTAACCGCACCATTAGTTTTTGAAATTTAAACAAAATGATTGTTATGAATGGAAAGCACTAATTTCATACGTTTATTATTCCAAAAGAAACATTCAAATTCTTTCCAAAACACGCATGGGAAATTTAATATAAACCATGTCAGATTCTTTTTGTTTTCTTCCTATATATTTATACACTAGCAGCTTTTCGTATATACAAAATAAAATTTTAGACTGTCTCATTTCTCAAAACCATCGCTTCATTTCTCTTTCACACACTTTTTTAGAAGACTCTTCATTTTATTGTTTCCATTTTTTGTTTCTCTAGTATCCATCCGTTTAAATTTTCTAATATTAACCATTTCAAGCAGCGTTCTTGATTTTTGATTTTTCCCTGTTTCCATGCATTCACTTATGTTTCCAATGGTAAGTTTCTTTTTCCAAAATAGTCTTATGCGTTTTGAATTTTGAAACTTTTGTTTTATTTATTTATTTATTGCTAATCGTTACCAAGCATTAAATGCAAATAGACACCTTTCTCCGCATGCATTAAATTTCCATATATTTCTAAATCCATCTTTATTCATTTATTTCCGTTACCATATTTGTCTCCATTTTCATTCCATTCTTTTTAGCTTCTCCATTCCCATATATTTAATCTTCATATTTCTCCCTTCTGTCCCTTTTATTTCTCATTTCTTCGCAGACAAAAGAAAAGATGGACATTGTAGCTCCAATTTATAACCACGCCAATTTTTCTTCTACCATTCTCCATGTTTGTACCATTTACCATGTTTTTCCTACTCATCGCCATTCCCTCTCCTCACGCAGACACAAGACCTCCGCTCCCTCACAACCCCAACCGA
This sequence comes from Allium sativum, assembly GCA_030737875.1. Lineage (NCBI taxonomy): Eukaryota > Viridiplantae > Streptophyta > Magnoliopsida > Asparagales > Amaryllidaceae > Allium > Allium sativum. Next base: position 652,784,666 of record CM060918.1, read on the forward strand.
TCAAACTTGTGCCTACAACCCACCAGCGTCACGTCACCAGACTAAGCTCAACCGTAGCTGCACCCGCATGAAGCCCACGTCCACCCCCTCGCCTCGCCTTTGAGCTATCTCCAATCGAACCCCTGCTTCCACGTTTTTCATTTTTACCCTTGTGTGTATGTGTGTATAAGTTTTTTATTAATGTAAATGGTGTGAATTTTGTTTTTGATTATGGTGTGTATTATGTATATCTTTGTGTGTGCATGAGTGCCTTGTGTGAGTTCTTATTTTGGTGTATATTTATATGTTAATAAGAGTTGCTTTTTAAATTTATTTGTTTTGGAAAATATATGTACAAATATATTTTTGTATATGTATTTATATAATGATTTTGGTGTGAGTAGTTTTGGAAATTTATTGGTTTTCAAATTATATGTGTATATATATATATATATGCATGTATGTTCAATTGTTTATACGTAAATATATATGACTTGCGTGTTTTTGTGTGCCTATTGAGTTTTTTGTGTTTTGTTTAAGCGTGTGTATATATATAATATTTGGGATAGACGTGTTTTTGTGTAGTTTGTGTGTGGTAATATACATATGTATGCGTTTGTTTGAGGTGTATATTTGTGGCGTGGTGTTGAGTGTCTAGTTTGGAGGGTGTTTGCTTGTTGGTTGTATGTTGTGGGGTGTGAGTTATTACTTATGTATATACATACTTGTTTGAAAATTTATTTGTTTTAATTATTATTATTTTTGTTAATTAAAAAGTTATATAATTGGTTTTGGGTGTTTATAAAATTTATAATATATATATGTTATAATTTGTGTCGTGTGTACGGTGTGTGTGTGTATGTGTATGTGTTTGTTTTAATATAAATTATGTATGTATGTATATATATATAAATGTGTATGTGTGTGTTTATGTTTGTGTGTGTTTTACGGTTTTATTTGTGTGTGTTTATGTATAATTCATAATATATATATTGTTATAATTTGTGTTGTGTGTACGGTGTGTGTGTATGAGTTTATATGTGTGTTTCAAATTATATATTATATATGAGTGTATATGATTTAGTATGTATTAGCATTTGTTTTATTTAAATGTATAATTTATAAAATGTATTTTTGTGCATTGAATTTTAAATATTTACATATATTTTTTTGTTAATTAAAAAGGTATATATATATAAAGCTTTCGGTGTGTTTTATATAATTTATAATATATACGTTATAATTTACGTTGTGTGTTTGCGGTGTGCGTTGAATATAAATATGTATATATATGTTATGATTTTTTTCCTGTATGTACGTATATATATAAAAAAAATATTTTTGTGTAAAGAATTATTGTGTTCTATTTTTGGTTTAATTGTGCTAGTGTTGTTTTTATTACTGAGTCGAATGTAGTGTTGAGTTCCACAACCCATTCCTAAACCCAACAACTGTACCAATCCTTTGAAAACTCCCTAGCACCCTCTTATGAAAATAAAATACATCACCAGCGGTTTTCAAGATATAAATATGTTCTGAATCGTGCCTACAATTCGTCTTTTCATTTTGGGCCACGAAAGGTGAGTTTATCTCACACACGACTCACATTATTTCATAGATGTTAGATCAACTAAATGAAATGTTATGATATGTATAGGATTGCCAGTAGAAATTGCTTGTTTAAAATCTACACTTTTATATATGGCACGATATTCATATGACATGTATGTACCCAGATTATATATGACTATGATGTGATTAATGATTTGTTATGTTCTAGATACCCCTAGTTTAGGAAAAAATCACAAAGGGTTGAAATGATACATACCCGAACGAACATTAGACTAGGGAAAAATCGTTATGGGTTGAAATGATTGACCTGAACGATTTTTACTGAATTTGGGATTGCGGGTTGAAATGATAAACCCGTATAAATTTTATAAATTGCGGGTTGAAATGATAAATATCTATATCACTTGACCATAGAGTAGAAACCTATATACGGACACCGTTGGTCATGTTTTCAAATTAAAATGATTTGGAAAATTTGATTGTAATAATATTAATTTAAAACCTTATATTTATTGTTTTAAAGATTTATACTTAAATTTCGTAAATTTTAAATTATATGTTTTAAAATGATTTTATGAGTAAAAATGTATTTAAATGCTTATTTAAGATTTTACTTATAATTTTTTTGTTTTATACTGTATAATTTAATCATATATGTATTTATAACTTTAAATTAATATATTATAATAAATTATTCTTTTTAAACCTATTTCTAAATTATTTTAAACCAATATATGTTTATAAAGCTATTTTCTATATAAATTTATAACTTATAAATATATTTTCAATGCTTATTTTATATATATTTTATAAACTTTAATAATAAACTCAATAGGTGGATAAGTTTTGATTTTGCGATTTATATTCGAGGTTTAAAGATATAAATGTATATAACGATACATGATTCAATTAATTTGATTTTAATTCAACTAAATGTGAATTTTGAATTGACTTAAATATTGAACTTTATAGGGAATGAACATGAACTGCGTAATTAATTGGAATTTGAATTTACAATTGATATGAATATATGAATTTGATTATAAATTGACTGAATATGGATTGATATAATTTTATATATGGAATTGATTCATAAACTATTTGGTTTGAATTAAAGAAATTTCTTAAATCAATTTATTTCAAGATAAGATTTATAAAATGGCCACGGTGTGAAAAATGTAAACATTTGGTTGTTAAAGGGACCGGGATCGTATATTGTCATACTCTTTACCAATAACAAAAACCACTTTAAAAACTGTGTACGCGGTGGAATTCCAGAATGAAGTAGGTTGATTTGGAGGCGATTACTGGATTTGAAGAAAGAGAACGATAATGGATATCCTTGACATTCGGGTCATAATTAAAATTACTAAAACAGGGCTATACCGGACCAAGTGGGGTTAGCTACCTCCATCAGCAACACTTCTTCATTTATTACTATAGTCCCTCAGTTTGATTGATTTGATGCGCATCCGTGATTTGGGAGTGTTGTTCGAGGTGGGCGGTAGTCGCGGCTATGCGTTACCACTAGTTCGGGCGTGCAACTAGTATATTCCTACTCTGGGCGTTCCTCGTGTGCCTTATCATACAATCCTGATCGAGCCCCTACGATTTTGATTTGACGTTGTCGTATAGCGGCACATCCCTATCCATCGACCGTTACTGGTGTTTCATATGCAATGTTTACGATAATGTTTATAAACGGTGTAAGGGTAAAAATGTAATCCCGCTTATACTATTTTAATATGTTATATTTAAACATAGACACTATTATAATAGCGTATTATATTATATGATATTAGTTAAACGGGTCCTTAAAGGATGGTGATCCCAAACATCCTTTAAGTTACTGATGCATTTCATTGAACATTTCATTTAAGTTGATTTACTTCCATGACAATGTTAGTCCTGATCCGAGATGTTTTGTTTTGCATCAGTGCTCGGGTCAGATCGAGTATTGCAGTATTAAGATTTCACCTTTTGAAGCTGGAGACTATTGAAGATACCACCTCAACCTATTGATTCTGGCTATTTCTCCTTTGTATTAGAAATTCTTGTATTTAGACTTCCGCTATATTAAATTTTGTAACTCTGATATTATGTATAAGTTTTGAATTTTTTTAGTAGCTTCATGGACTACTATTGTATAATTTATTTATTCAGCTGCGAGATATTCTGTTTTTCTGTGTCTATGATTCTATGATTAATTCTATTTGCCTCAGAAGCTAATAACATTCTGTCATTTCAAACGGTTCAAGTTGGTTTAATTACCAGCTTGAAGTGGACGAAAGACGGTATGTTACATTTGGTATCAGAGCTTTGGTTTATCAAGCCTTTAGCCAATGAGGTATAAACTCATTAGAGATAGGGTGGTGATACCCTAGAATGAGTGGAATCAGTTGCAGAATCCTTCTTGAGAGAGCGTGTTTTAAAGTATAAATGGTTTTCAAAATTCCTTTTTAAATATTTTTAGCAAATATTTTTGGATAAAAATTTTGTTTAATGTTCAAAAACTTCTTTTGAAATTTCCTTTCCATTTGAATCCATCTTCCCTCGTAGGTCCTCTTTGATTATGTTCTTTCATCCGTTCAGCTTTTAACTCGAATTCTATTACTTGTCCTTTTCCATTCCAAGGTAAGAAGAAGAATGAGAGTATAGGTCTCCAATGAGTTCAATCTTATTAAATGTTGAATTGAAATTGGTATTTTGAAAGGTATTATAATATAAGTTTTATTGGGGCAATTTTGTTATATATATTTTGTTAATAACATTTTGTTTTGGTATTACTAACATTTTGGAAGTAATTGATGTTTACACTTTAAGATTTTATAAAATATATATTTTGAATAAGATTTAAAGATGTAGATTTTGTAAGAAATTGATTTTTCTTGATTGAATAATATTATTTTGTATCTGATTTAATAATAATATTGTTTATATATTTATCAAGGATTGATGTTGAATTTTTAATAAATAAATGAATGGGAAGAGATATAAATTCTCCCCACTTAAATATTTTTAATTTATGACTTAAAATATATTTTTTATAACATATGATTTTGGAATTTGATATATATTAGGTTTAAATATAGAAAGATGTTTTGAGTATTTATTTGACGTTAAGATTGGCCTATCGAGTACTAAGTGATTTTGGTATACGTTTGATCAACGTTTATGTTAAATCCTATGTGTATTAGACAGATATAATGCCACACTCTAGTTGCTTGAAAATGATTTTGATAATGACCGCGGCATCATCGATATCTATTTTCAGGTTTCGAAAGTGGGATAAATATATTTAGCCAATCGAGACGTTGAGTGAATACTTAAAACTATTTTGAAATGTTTGAAAATTATTTTATATATATATATATATAAATGTATATGGGTATGAAGATAAATATGAACCATTTGGTTTAAATATAATAATTATTTAATTACTATTTTCCTACCTCGTTCCTTTTCGGGGACGAAAAGTTTTGAGTGGGGGAGATTGTAACAACCTTAATTTAAGTATATTTTATTTAATGATTTAATATAAATTTTGTTTTATTTATTTTATTTGTTTGGATTTTTTCCTTTTATTTCATCTAATATTTATTTGATTTGCAAAAATATTTATATTGTTTCCTTTATTTAACAACACTGTTTACATTTTAAAGATGACGCCCATTTAATTAGTTTAATTTCTTTCCTTGCATGTTCGTTGTTTTCAAAATTAAATCTGTTTGTTCCCAAAATTCATGCATATAAATTCAATTTTTTGCTAAGCGTTAATAAAGCACCTCCAATTTCTTTCCTTATTCTTACCATTTTCCCTTGATTTTTCCCATTATTTAATTCATTATTTTCAATTTTTAAACCATTCATTCCTTAATGTTATAATCCATCCATTTCCTTTTATCTTAAAAATGTTTTTAATTGGTAAATGAAATTTGCAAACTATTTAATTCTTGTTCTATTTTTAACCGCACCATTAGTTTTTGAAATTTAAACAAAATGATTGTTATGAATGGAAAGCATTAATTCCATACGTTTATTATTCCAAAAGAACCGTTCAAATTCTTTCCAAAACACGCATGGGAAATTTAATATAAGCCATGTCAGATTCTTTTTGTTTTCTTCCTATATATTTGTACACTAGCAGCTTTACGTATATACAAAATACAATTTTAGACTGTCTCATTTCTCAAAACCATCGCTTCATTTCTCTTTCACACCCTTTTTTAGAAGACTCTTCATTTTATTGTTTCCATTTTTTGTTTGTCTAGTATCCATCCGTTTAAATTTTCTAATATTACCCATTTCGAGCAGTGTTCTTGATTTTTGATTTTTCCCTGTTTCCATGTATTCACTTATGTTTCCAATGGTAAGTTTCTATTTCCAAAATAGTATTATGCGTTTTGAATTTTGAAACTTTTGTTTTATTTATTTATTTATTTATTGCTAATCGTTATCAAGCATTAAAAGCAAATAGACACCTTCCTCCGCATGCATTACGTTTCCATATATTTCTAGATCCATCTTTATTCATTTATTCCCATTACCATATTTGTCTCCATTTCCATTCCATTCTTTTTAGCTGTTCCATTCCCAAATATTTATTCTACATATTTCTCCCTTTTGTCCCTTTTGTTTCTCATCTCTTCGCAGATAAAAGAAAAGATGGATGTTGTAGCTCCAATTTATAACCACGCCAATTTTTCTTCTACCATTCTCCATGTTTGTACCATTTACCATGTTTTTCCTACTCATCGCCATTCCCTCTCCTCACGCAGGCACAAGACCTCCGCTCCCTCACAAGCCCAACCGATCAAACTTGTGCCTACAACACACCAGCGTCACGTTACCAGACTAAGCTCAACCGTAGCTGCACCCGCCTGAAGCCTACGTCCACCCCCTCGCCTCACCTTTGAGCTATCTCCAATCAAACCTATGCTTACACGTTTTCCCTTTTTCCTCTTGTGTGTATGTATGTATAAGTTTTTTTTTTAATGTAAATGATGTGAGTTTTGTTTTTGATTATGGTGTGTATTATGTATATCTTTGTGTGTGCATGAGTGTATTGTGTGAGTTCTTATTTTGGTGCATATTTATATGTTAATAAGAGTTTCTTTTTAAATTTATTTGTTTTGGAAAATATAGTACAAATATATTTTTGTATATGTATATATATAATGATTTTGTTGTGAGTAGTTTTGGAAAATTATTGGTTTTCAAATTATATATGTCTATATATATATATATATATATATATATATATGCGTGTGTGTTCAATTGTTTATACGTAAATATATATGACTTGCTTGTGTTTGTGTGTGTATTGAGTTTTTTTGTGTTTTGTTTAGGCATGTGTGTTGGCGTGTGTATACATATAATATTTGGGATAGACGTGTTTGTGTGTAGTTTGTGTGTGGTAATATAGATATGTATGTGTTTGTTTGAGTTGTATATTTGTGGCGTGGTGTTGAGTGTCTAGTTTGGAGGGTGTTTGCTTGTTGGTTGTATGTTGTGGGTGTGAGTTATTACATATGTATATATATACTTGTTTGAAAATTTATTTGTTTTAAAAATTATTTTGTTGATTAAAAAGATATATAATTGGTTTTGGGTGTTTATAAAATTTATAATATATATATGTTATAATTTGTGTCATTTGTACGGTGTGTGTGTGTGTGTGTATGTGTTTGTTTTAATATAAATTATGTATATATATATATGTGTGTGTGTGTGTTTGTGTGTTTTACGTTTTTATTTTTGTGTGTTTATGTATAATTCATAATATATATACTGTTATAATTTGTGTTGTGTGTACGGTGTGTGTGTGTATGAGTTTATATGTGTGTTTCAAATTATATATTATATACAAGTGTATATGATTTAGTATGCGTTAGCGCTGTGTTTCATTTAAATGTACAATTTATAAAATATATTTTTGTGCATTGAATTTTAAATATTTATATTTTTTTTTGTTAATTAAAAAGGTATATATATAGCTTTGGGTGTGTTTTATATAATTTATAATATATACGTTATAATTTACGTTGTGTGTTTGCGGCGTGCGTTGAATTTAAATATATATATATATATATATATATATATATATGTTATGATTATTTTTCCTGTATGTATGTAAAAAAAATATTTGTGTAAAGAATTATTGTGTTTTATTTTTGGTTTAATTGGGCTAGTGTTGCTTTTATTATTGAGTCGAATGTAGTGTTGAGTTCCACAACCCATTCCTAAACCCAACAACTGTACCAATCCTTTGAAAACTCCCTAGCATCCTCTTACGAAAATAAAATATATGACCAGTGGTTATCAAGATATAAATATGTTTTGAATTATGCCTACTTGTCGTCATTTCATTTTGGGCCACGAAAGGTGAGTTTATCTCACACCCGACTCACATTATTTCATAGATGTTTGATCAACTAAATGAAATGTTATGATACATATAGGATTGCCAGTAGAAATTGTTTGTTTAAAATGTACACTTTCATATGTGGCACGATATTCATATGACATGTATGTACCCAGGTTATATATGACTATGATGTGATTAATGATTTGTTATGTTGTAGATACCCCTAGTTTAGGAAAAAAATCACTAAGGGTTGAAATGATGCATACCCGAACGAATATTAGATTAGGGAAAAATTGTTATGGGTTGAAATGATAGACCTGAATGATTTTTACTGAATTTGGGATTGTGGGTTGAAATGATAAACCCGTATAAATTTTATACATTGCGGGTTGAAATGATAAATATCCGTATCACTTGACCATAGGGTAGAAAACTATATACGGACACCGTTGGTCATGTTTTCAAATTAAAATGATTTGGAAAATTTGATTGTAATAATATTAATTTAAAATCTTATATTTATATTTTTAATGATTTATACTTAAATTTCGTAAATTTTAAATTATATGTTTTAAAATGATTTTATGAGTAAAAATGTATTTAGTTGCTTAATTAAGATTTTACATATAATTTTTTTGTTTTATACTGTGTAATTTAATCATATATGTATTTTGAACTTTAAATTAATATATTATAATAAATTATTCTTTTTAAACCTAATTCTAAATGTTTTTAACCTATATATGTTTATAAAGCTATTTTCTATATAAATTTATAACTTATAAATATATTTTCAACGCTTATTTTATATATATTTTATAAACTTTATTAATAAACTTAATAGGTGGATAAGTTTTGATTTTGCGACTTAAATTCGAGGTTTAAAGATTTAAATGTATATAACGATACTTTATTCAATGAATTTGATTTTAATTCAACTAATTGTGAATTTTAAATTGACTTAAATACTGAACTTTATAGGGAATGAACGTGAACTACGTAATTAATTGGAATTTGAATTTACAATTGATATGAATATATGAATTTGATTATAAATTGACTGAATATGAATTGAAATAATATTATATATGGAATTGATTCATAAACTGTTTGGTTTGAATTAAAGAAATTTCTTTAATCAATTTATTTCAAGATATTATTTTATAAAATGGCCACGGTGTGAAAAATGTAAACTTTTGGTTGTTAAAGAGACCGGGATCGGATATTGTCATACTCTCTGCCAATACCGAAAACCACTTTAGCAACTGTGTACGCGGTGGAGTTCCAGAATGATGTAGGTTGATTTGGAGGCGATTACTGGATTTGAATGAAGAGAACGATAATGGATATCCTTGACCTTCGGGTCATAATTAAAATGATTAAAATAGGGCTATACCGGACCAAGTGGGGCTAGCTACCTCCATCAGCAACACTTCTTCCTTTATTACTATAGTCCCTCGGTTTGATTGATTTGATGCGCATCCGTGATTTGGCAGTGTTGTTCGAGGTGGGCGGTAGTCGCGGCTATACGTCACCACCAGTCCGGGCGTGCAACAAGTATATTCCTACTCTAGGCATTCCTCGTGTGCCTTGTCATATTACCCTCATCGATCCCCTACGATTTTGATTTGACGTTGTCGTATAACGGCGCTTCCCTATCCACCGACCGTTACTGGTGTTTTATATGCAATGTTTACGATAAAGTTTATAAACAGTGTAAGGGTAAAAATGTACTCCTGCTTACGCTATTTTAATATATTATATTTAAACATAGACACTATTATAATAGCGTATTATATTATATGACATTAGTTAAACGGATCCTTAGAGGATGGTGATCCCACACATCCTTTAAGTTACTGATGCATTTCATTGAACATTTCATTTAAGTTGATTTACTTCCATGACAATGTTAGTCCTGATCCAAGTTGTTTTGTTTTGCATCATTGCTCGGGTTAGATCGAGTATTGCTGTAACGACCCGGAAATCAGTGCCAATTTAAAAATTTTATTTTGGCAATTTCGATGAATTTTGAATATTTAAAATGAATTATTTTAAATAATAACGACGAGAAATTTATTTCGAATGGAATTCAAACGTATATATATATATAGATCGACGTTAGAATATAAATAATTATTTTAAATTATAAAAGGAATTGAAAATGGCTCAGTAGTTTGATAATTCGATTTCAAAGTTCAAATGAATGTACAGGATTCAAAATAAACCGGATTTTAGCGAAACCAAAAATATTAGAATATAATTGAGAATATCTTTCCAATGAATCCGAAAAATCAAAATTTCATAGCGGGAATCAAAAGATATGCCCAATTGAAAATTCAGAATAGTCGTTATGAAATTCTAGCCCTTAAAAATGGAAATTTTGCAAACGACCTCGGATTTTGACGAAACCACTTTTGTTGGATCCATGATATCAAGTTATTGCTAGATTCCAAAATTCGTAATTTTCAGAATCAATATTTGAGCGTAGCAAAGGAAAACGCATTTGACCAGTTTCAGTTGATTTTAATCGACTGGAAAATGGCCATTTTTCAAACGGTCTTAGAATTTGACGAAATTAGTTTTGTTAGGACCGTATCGTCAATACGAAGCTAGAAAATATTTTTCGGGAATTTTTAGAGTCCGTATGTTGCCCCAGTAAATTGAAATGTGCGTTTAAATTCAATATATAGAGTTATATGTTGAATTCAACAGAAACTGATCGAAATAATCGAATCAGCTCACGCTACATATCACATTGTGTTCAAAATGTGGGTAATTATCTATGGACGACAGTCGGTCGGTTTGATTTCGAGTTCGAAATAAAAAGTTGCTTTTAGAAATTTAATAATAATTATATATATATTATATAAACTCCTTACCCTCTCTATTCTCTTTCCTCTTCTGATGTTTAAAAAAAAGGGGCAAATGCGATTGACTTCCGCTCCTACCCCATCGTGGAGCCGCCGCCGCCACCAGAGGGGCGCCACCTCCATCGGCCACCGCACCAAGCCCACCCTCGACGCCTCCTACCTCGCGAAGCCCCCCTCTCGAATCCCTCTCGCACCTCGATTCTCTCTCCTTCCCAATGCACAAACCCCCCTACGACCACCAGCAGCCCGCCGCCACCCCCGACAACCTGCGACGCCTCCCACGCCCCGCCTCCGACCAGCAGCCCCCCCCCCCCCCAATGTAAAATTCCGATTTTTATCGCCGTGGGTGTTCACATTTCAGACTCCGAGCATCTCGCCTGCCCCAAAAACACCTGTAAGCTTTTTTTTTTTTTTTATTTATTTATCTTTATTTCTTTAGTGTTTTTAGTTTAGCTAAGATAAATGATTAGTGTAAAATCATTTTTATAAATACAAAGTTGTGATCTTTTTATCTACGAAAACATAGAAATAAAAATGGGATTTTTATTTAGAAGGTAATAAATTAAAGATTTGATTTTTATTAAGTAAAAGGATTTGAATGAAAAATATAATTTTTATATTGGTAGAAGATTAAAAATATAAATGAAGTAGAGATAAAAATACGATTTTTATCTATTTGAATGAAGCAATAAAAATATAATTTTTATTTGAACAGCGTGAAAAGGACTGCGGTAGAATTTCAAACAGATCCAGACGGTTCAACAGATCAACAGCAAAGCACGGCGGAGTGGAACCCTCTGTGAGAACTTCTCACCTTTAAATTTTATTTTTCTAGTTATATATATATATATATATATATACTAGGATGCAGACGGTCTTTAGTAGCACCCGACACCCGTCATCCATGGACAATGGACGGCTTGTTTGTATGGTTGTTTGATTGATTTTGATGTGTAATTGAATGTATGTTGTGAAATAAAATAAAATATTTATAGTGAAATAAAAATATTTTATAGTTAAAAATATAATTTTTAACGTATATATAAAATAAAGATTTATAAACAAATCGAACGATTTGTTTATATACACACATTTGACTGATATTGATTGGGATGATAAATTTTACACATCGCCCAACTGCACAAATAAAATCTGTGTTTGCTTGTTTGAAACCCCACGCGGGTATTGGAATGAAATTGGACATACACTAATCCCAATAATTAGCTGTAATGACCCGTGTTTTTATCGACCTTGGTTATCCGATATACAACATATATCGAACATCCAGAGGTCGAAAATACCGGTCATTAATGAAAGAAATTAGAGGGTGAGGAAAGATAAGATAGAAACTTAGAATTGAAGAAGAAGAAGAACACACATCAGAGTAACACGAACCTTACAGCGGAACAAATAACATATAATAGATAACATATCTTTGAAATAAAAGATTTTACTTGAATATACATATCATCATCAAGTACAGCACTTGCAACACAGCGGAAATAAACTATAGCTAGATGATTCTTAAGCCTCCTGCTTCAGCTCTTCAATGTATCTGTAAATCCTGACTACTTGACTGCCCGTACAAAATTGGGCACCCAAGAGTTTAGGGAAAACAAAACAAAATAAACTCCGGGTCAGTCATGGGACTGGTATGAGTAAAATAGTTTAAAACAGTTCGAACAGGTAAACGCTATCTCATAAGACCACGCTGTATAACGGAATGGATTTTTCCCTTATGAGAATCCAAATTATCTTTATATCAAAAACCTTTTGATATTATAATAATGTCTATCAACAACAATATAATAATCATCTAGCAGAAACGCTTTCATCTCACGTTCTACATGTATAGTATACAATCAAAACCGCAAGCACGTATTGGGTAATGAATTTCCAACTATGACAAGGTATAGAACCACCTTTCGCTAATGTACATCCAGAGAGGCATACACTGGGCACAACAAGAACATCTTGCAACCCGGCCACACATGACCGACCACTCATTTCGCTTAAGTGTATCGAATGTATATCACCAACGATTGAGATCAGCAACCGTTTCCCGAATGGGACAGTATCAACAATAGATTTTTAGAAGTAAATGAAATTCTAGATCAGGTGATTATACACCCTAATAGGTTCGACCTACATAGCCATGCTGCCTGACCGATTTTTGTCATTCACCGGTTGATGAGGCTTGAGGTTACGCTTTATCATCACATCAGATTCACTTCGAATGTCACATCGTCAAATCCATCAAATCACCGATTGACGTCTACAATAGTACATTACGTGTTAGCCAAAGAAGTTTCCTTCTCCGCTTCCACTCTTGGTACGGTTGAAGAAATCAATGTATGTGACCTTTCTGGAAATACTCTGTTAGACATTCATCCATACAAGTCATCCAGGAACAGGATGGACCGAAGGTACTATTCAGTATATCCATCTTAGGCACTGTTATCTAAGATTTATACAACAGCCCTTGCACTTTACTCCGTCTTCAATTATCTTTGGCATATATGATTCACAATGCTTATGCCAATACAGAGTGGTTCTTTGGATAATAATCCAACCGGTCTCTCCATATTAACAACGTTAAAATGGTCAAAACTCTGAAAGTCTGTGATTTAACTATCAAAGAAAAACACGTGTGCAAACAACGATATTATTTCCAAATGGAAATTCTATCAATTAATCATCAATCATATATATATATATATCCTTATTTTCTATGTTTAGAAACTATATGTTATTAACACTGGAAAACATTTTCCATTTGTTTATTTACATATCACTATCATTTCACAACTATCAGTCCTTGACTATAAGTTAGTAGGAGAACAATTCTCGAAGTATAAACCTCGAAGGCCGAAACCAACATCAGATCGATACTCAGAAAACTATTCAACTTACTAATCTCTAGTCAGTTTCTAATTTTGTTTAACTCTATTTCTTTACCTCTATTCGATAAACTATATTTGATTTACTCCTTTAATTCTATTCGAATAAACTATATTCGATTTACACCTTCTGATCAACTCTAACTGATTAATTAACTCTGTTTGATTAACTCTAATTAATTAACTCTTAACTTCACCCACTTGACTAACTTAACCCATTTGGTTAACTTGACTAACTTAACCCATTTGATTATTCTGGTTTGACTAACTCGATCAACTTGGGTAGATCAACTCATTTAACTTGGTTTGACAAATCCCTTTTAACTAACTCATTTTGATTAATTTATTCCCTAAATAAATACTCCCTTTCAATAATTCTATTGATTTTTCTAAATAAATATTTCCTTTTGATAATTCTATTTATTTTCGAAATAAATATTTCCTTTATAAAATCCTTTGATGTTATAAATGATTTGATTTATAGAATCTTTCGATAAATATATCCTTTTCAAATTACACTTTGAAAATCTCCTTTTTGTTTTCTAGTATCACTGACGGTGTTTAACGTGTCGTATAACAATGATCAATACCATTCAAACACACAAAATCAACCACATATTTTATAACACATCAAATATCAATATATATATATATGAAAAACGGTAAAATAAATGTTGAGGAATCCAGTCTGATTCCTCCAATCTGTTTACCTGCATCATAGATGTTAAACAATGTAATCAACATCACTTTCAGTTCAATATGAAATATTATGTCAACAGAATCAATATATATATATATATTTTACGGTTTACATATATATATTTATCTATATATATATATATATATATAATTTCCACTAACTGTCTAGCAGTTCAATCAATTAGTCAACACACAGTCAATCAGCCAATATTTAACAGTTCTAAAAATACAACATGAAATTATAAACTGTTCAGAGTTAGTGAGATGTACACACATTGGTCGATTATCGTTGAATAACGATAAGCGGATGTCGATTCTGATCAAACGATTTATTTCGCTATAATTGGAGACAAGCTCCAAATCACTCCCTGTCAGTTCCATGAGCGTAGTCGTCGGCGGTACGATTCTGACGGGTCCTCTTTTGTCGGATTCCATTAACATATGAGCAACTTATTGTATTTACAAGTTTGCATATTGTTAAATAAAATAAAACTTGACTTAAATAGTTTTGGGGCTCACTTTTCTTTAGCCCGTCCACCATTTTTATAGCCTAACACATTCAGGCCCGCTCCACCCACTTTCTCACCAACCCGCAATCCATCTTCTTCCCTCCCGTAAACGAAAACACCTGATTCTAGGAAATCGTTTACAATCATTCACGAAATTTCAGCTTCTAAAACCTCCCACTCCGCTTCACTAAACTTCCAACCCAGCTAACCATCCTTCCTTTCTCTGAAAACCGCCTCCCGAAACATCTCAGTGCGCCAGCTTCCTCCGTTATCTGACATCGAGCAGCTTCTGTCCTCCTGAAAATACGTGCGACCACTTTGAACCCCCCTAAATCACACCAGAAACCATCGTGATGCTCTAATCCACACCACGAGTTCACCTATTACCATCGATTCGCAACTAAACCCTCCTTATCCACCAACTTGTGAACCCTAGTTTACTGCTATTACACTGTGATGCGAAAGACCCAACGTCGAACCCATTGACTGGCACACCACGGTGACGAGAACTCTACACAGATCACGAATATATTTGTATAGTGATTTATAGTCTTTTATTTGATTTTATTTCTTTTTGCGTTGGTTGTGAGGAGATGGAATGGGTTTCTCATGTTATAGAACTTGCGGTGTGGCTAAAAATGATGTGAACGTGGCTTGTTATTGATCAGATAAGGTTTAGGATATTTTGTTTTAAGATATAAAGTTTACCATCACATGATAAAGAATTTCCTTAGTTTACAAACTGTTGTCGATAGAAGTAAACATACCATTGTAATTAGCTCGGTGCCACGATCCCAAAAATATAATAATACCGGTAGATTGACTCATATTTTGAAACCTCAAAATGTTGATTACAGGATGCGAAATACTTTAAATAAAAAGTCAATTATTAAATTAATTAAAAATTACAGTAAAATTTTAAAAATTAAATTATCACTATGTCCCAAAAGAACTTTGTCTAAATTCAAACCCGATATCTAGTTATATCGAATAAACCGTTACGGTCGATAAACGATTCTATAACGATTATTTTAAAATTTGATTTGGACATATCTCAAAATCTACACGAAGAAATTATGATTTTTCTCTTCCACTAGAAAGATATACTCCACCAGCTCCACAAGTTTCTTATTTCACAGAAATTCGATTAAAAACGAACCCTGTACATTCAGTTGAAGTTCAAATCGCCAATTTATGAACTGCAACGCCATTTCGAGCTCGATTTTAATTATAATATAATTATACGTTTAAACTGTCGTTCAAATAATATATTCGTTCTTCTAATTCAATTTTAACTGAATTAAATATCACAAATGATCCAGTTCACACCATATCACCATTTCAGTAAATTTTGATTATTTCAGAATTAAAGATATTATTTAATTTATTTTTTTAATTAAATATTCACCATTATTTAATTCCACAACCATTATATCCTTTAATCACCATTTTATATAATTAAATAAATTAATTATTATACCGTTGAAAATGCGGGTCATTACATTCTTCCCCACTTAAAATAATTTCATCCTCGAAATTGCTAAGGTAGAGAACGACCCTATCGACTGGTTAGAACATATTTGTTCACTTCTTAACTTCAGTTTCAACTGAACCAATTTAATTTCAATTAAAAATTTATTTAATTCTTATCAACGAAAATTTCCGAAAATCCTGAAAATTTTCTAACGCCTTAACTCTTCGAAAAATTTCGCCAGCACCTCCTTTGTACGGGTCAATCAGTCAAACTCCAACTTGCCTCTCTGGGCCATCTCCATCCCAAAAGAAAATCAAACAGCTAAGAGGCTTGCCAAATCGGCTCATAAATCTCATACCCCATATGAAATATAAACTTGTACCTTTTGTCGGCATATCATTATATCCTTTCAACCTGTTATCAATTCAGCGGATACAAGGGTCATCCCGATCAAATTCCAACCTTCTTTTATCCACAACACAACCATTCGCTTATATCCGAGCCAAATATCATTTCAACTCGAGTTTCTTCTCGATTCCTAACTCTTAACTCGATTATCACATTACACTTCAAATTGGAATCTCACAATCCAATATGTCTTGATATCATTCTAATTCAGTCTCAGTTACCCCTTACTGGTTTTACTTTAATTCAAATTTGTTACACATTTCTATTAAATTTGTTTTTAATTCAGACATTCTTTCCCTGGGAGTTTTTTTTTAAGTTTACTATCAAATTTCCTTTTTGAAATTCAACACAACTTGTCTTTCCCAAAATAAATTCAAAACAGTATCTCTGGTAGTAATTCGTAACTTACAACTTGTAACGACCCGGATTTTGAGCGACTTTGGTTATCGACGTAAGCACGACGTCGATAACCAAACCATCGAAAAATCCCGGTAATTAATGAAAGAAATTAGAGGGTGAGGATAGATAAGATAGAACTTATAGAATAGAAGAAGAAGAAGAACATCATCATCAGAGTAAACACGAATCTCACAGCGGAACGAATAAAATATAACATAACATATCTTTGAAATAACATCAGTATATGTATACAATAACACTTATCAGAGTACAACACTTACAACAACAGAGGGAATAATAATAGCTATAGAATCCTGAAGCCTCCTGCTCCAAGCTCTCCAAGTGTATCTGTAAAATCCCGACTACTTGACTGCCCGTACAAATTTAGGCACCCAAGAGTTTAGGGACAACAAAATAAACTCTGGGTCAGTCATGTGACTGGTGTGAATAAACTCAAATCATTTAAACAGGTATATGATATCTCATAAGACCACGCCGTGAATACGGAACGGGTTTTTCCCTTATGAGAATCCAAATAACTTTTCAAAGCAATATCATTCTGATATTATAATAATGTCTAAGTACAAATAAATATCAATCTAGCAGAAACGCTTGCATCTCACGTTACTACATATATAGTATACAATCAAAATCGCAAGCACGTATTGGATGATTGGATTTCCAACTATGACAAGGTATGGAACCACCTTCCGATCAGTGTACTCTAGGAACGATGCACTGGAGTTCAACAAGAACATCTTGCAACTCAGCCACACATGACCGACCACTCATTTCGCTTGAGTGTATAGAATGTACATCACCAACGGTTGGGATCAGCAACCGTTCAAGTATATATATATGGGACATCATTGATAGATTTAAGAAACAAATGAATATTCTCTAGATAGGTGATAATACACCCTACTTCGGTGCGACCGACTTAGCCATGCTGCCTGCCCGATTTCTGTCATTTACCGGATGTGAGGCTAGAAGCTACGCTTATCTTTTCACAAATCATATCTTCATTCACTTTGAATGTCACATTGTCATACCTTTTAAATCACAAATTGATTTCCTCAAAAATACCACGGGTATAAGCTAAGTGAAACGAATTCCTCTGCCACCAATGTAAATACGTTTGAAACGATCAACTTACGCGATCTATCAGATATACTCTTTCAGACCTTCGTCCATACAAGTTGTCCTGGGACTGGACAAACCGAAGGCACTGCTCTGTAAATAGGATAGCCCTTGCATTTTACTCCGTCTTCAATTATCTTTGGCATATATGATTCACGACGCTTATGCCAATACAGAGTGGTTCTTTGGATAATAATCCAACCGGTCTCTCTATATTAACAACGTTAAAATGGTCAAAACTTCGATAGTCTGTGATTTAACCATCAAAGAAAAACAAGTGTGCAAACAACGATATTATTTCCAGATGGAAATTATACCGAACAAACATCATTTTACATTAATCTCTTTAGTTCATTTATTTACTTATCTCCTGATTCCCTATAATCTAAATTCGTATTTTTCTTTTACCAGAAAACATTTCTGATTCTCGTTTGGAAAACATTTCCAAAACTCCTTTACGATCAAACCTTACCATTTCTTAGTTAAGAAGGAAGTCACTCAAGTTGGGGTATAATTACCTCTCAGACCTTAACTGAACAACGTTATAACTTCAAAATGGTCAAAGTTTATCTTTTAATCTTTAACAACTTCTTTACGCCTTTCTCGGATCAAATTTTACTAATCCACTTCTACATTTAAAACATTGGTTATAACGATAACGTTATAATCCCTACTTTCGAATTATCTAACTTTAATTATAACTTCTATTCTTATTAGTGAATAATTAACCTAACACTTATTTATTTAAAAATAAATAAATCTCTATTTAAAACACTGGAAAGTATAAGTACTTTCCCGAATTCGATATAATCAAATTTGCCGATTAACTCTCTTCGAGAAATCTCTATTTGATTAACTCTTCTTCGAATAACCTATATTCGATTAACTTCTTCTCGAATAAACGATATTCGATAATCTCTCTTCGAATAATTAATATTCGATAACTCTTCCTTTCCAAATACCTCATATTTGAAAATCTCACTTCGATTAAACTATAATCGATAACCCCCTTCGATGAAACTAGCATCGATATCTCCTTTCGATGAAACTAACATTGATAACTCCTTTCGATGAAACTAACATCGATTAACTTTACTTGACTCGACTAACTCGACTAACTTAACTCGACTTACTTGGTTCGACCAATTCGATTCGATTAACTAGGCTCGACTAACTTGACTAACTTAACTCGACTTACTTGGTTCGACCAATTCGATTCGATTAACTAGGCTCGACTAACTTGGTCGAACCACCCGATCAACTCAACTATTTAACTTTAATTGGTTTTACTTGGTTTGACTAACTCAATTTATTAACTCGACTAACTAATTCAACTCGATTAACCTAACTTGATTTACTTATCTCGATTAACTAAACTAATCACTTTGATTAACTCGACTAATTCACTTTGGTTAACTTAACCAATTCACTTAACTAATTCACTTAGTTTAGCTTAACTGATTCACTTAACTCCTGTCGAATAAACTATATTCGATAACTCCTCTAACTCTATTCGAATAAACTATATTCGATTA
The DNA here is from genome assembly GCA_030737875.1 of Allium sativum. NCBI lineage: Eukaryota > Viridiplantae > Streptophyta > Magnoliopsida > Asparagales > Amaryllidaceae > Allium > Allium sativum. The sequence continues at coordinate 652,804,521 of CM060918.1, forward strand.
ACTCCTTTACTCTACTCGAATGAACAATATTCGATTAACTCCTTTACTCTACTCGAATAAACTATATTCGATTAACTCTTCGAATACCATATTCGATTAACTTTATTCACTTTATAAAGATTTCCTTTTTAACAACGTTTTATTCATTTGAAAAGATTTGCTTTTAAATAATGGTTTTACACTTTAAAAATGATTTCCTTTTTATAACGTTTCCTTTTCAATTCTATTTGTAAATGGTTTACAAATATTCCCTTTTCAAATTTATTCTTGAAATATCCTAACTCCTTAAATTTTCGGGAAAATTCGCCATAACCTCCTTTGTATCGGGAGCATCGGGAAAATCCCCAAACTCACCACACAGGCCTTTCCATTCAAAAAGAAATGTTTTGAATTTATTTCCTTTTCAAATATATCCTATTTATAAATATTCCAATTTATAAACATTTCTTATTTATAAATATTCCACTTTATAAATATCTCTTATCTATAAATATCCCATTTTATAAATATGCTGTTTTCAATATCACTTTGAAAATTCCCTTATCTACATTCCGGTATGTTATGGTATTCAATCATATCAAATCACGATGTTCAATATCATCCATACACACACAATCAACAACAGGTTATAATTCACATCATATATTAAAATATATGAAAACAATAAAATAACTGTTGAGGAATCCAGTTGGATTCCTCCAACCTGTTTCCATGCATCATAGATGTTAGACAATATAGATAACATCACTTTCAGTTTCATATGATGCATTCTGTTAAACAGAATCAATATTGAAATTTAACTAACCGATTAGTAGTTCAATCAAACAATCAACACACAGTACATCAGACAATTTCTAATAGTTCTAAATATACAACATGAAATTATAAACTGTTCAGAGTTGGTGAGATTTACTCACATTGACGCGTTAACCGTTATATAATCGGTTTGCGTTCTTTGATTTCGACGGACAATTTATATCTCCATAAATTGTAACGAGCTCGGATCCACTTCCAGTCAGCTTCATTGTGAAGCTCTCATCCATACGGTCCCAACGCAACTCACGGTTTGAAATTCTGATATCGTATGACCCCGATATTTAATTTACAAGTTAAAACATATGTTTAAATTAAAATATAACTAAATAAAAGGGTTAGTGGGCTTAACTTCACTTTGCCGGCCCATTTAAAAACCATATAATAGCCCAGCCCCTCTTCCTATTTCCTCTTCATCTCCTACAGAAAATCGGCCGAAGCCTGTAACCAATTTCCACCATTTTACCCAGCTTTTGACCACACTCCACCACCACCACGTTCACAATATTTTCCCAAAACAGAACTCCTCATCAACCAGACCAATATCTCCCTTTCCTCAACATACAATTCGAACACCATTAGCAAAATTGCATCACCATTCATGAGATCAACCTCATCACGTTCTTACTGCAAACTCCTTTCGCAGTCCACCGTCCTCCCAAGTCCAGCTCTTCACAAAACAATCCTCTCCACCATCGATATACCATCAAAACCTGAAAACTTCCAGTTCAACACCCAAATGTCCAACTGCATTTCCCAACCCCATTTAAAACAGTACCACTTCCACTTCCCGTCACACAACACCTCCATGAAATTCACAGGAGATCACCAAACTATAAATCACCATTACCAATAACTATAAATCACCTCATCGAAATATCTCCCCTTATACTTAAATCCCGTCCTCCTCTTCTCACTGTCATAGGAGCAGCTCGCACTCCAGTATCCCAAAATGACCGACAATAGTACCCCTCGCACCACCGAGCACATATGCGACTTCAACTTCCAACGTCTGGCTACAGGAGCCCTTCGACAGAACCTTGAAACGAGCTTCACAAAAAGACCTACAACCGAACTTCCAGCAACTCCGGTTGCTTCTCCGAACCTTCAGATCGGAACTCGCGGCAGCCAAGACAAGTTCGAATGCTTCAAAACCCAAATCCCTTTAACCCTAGGTACCACGGAAAATTCCTGGAACCACCGAGCTGACATCGAACTGAAAAAAGTGATATCCAGATGAAGCTACTTCTCATACGAATTCAAAGAACCCGACTTTGAATTTATTGGATTTTATTTCGAATTGTTATGATTTTTGAAGATCACGTATGGGTATTAAGGAAGAAAATGACGGCGTGAAAAAGGGTTGACTGGAGAGTGAACTTAATTAGGGTTAGAGGCTGTTGGGGGGGTATTTATAGGATAAAAGATTGTAAATATAATCATTTTATATTAAATTGTTATCCTCTCTTATCTTTTAAAAATCTTTGTGATCACATACAATATCCAAAAATCACGAAACTGGACATGCAGCTAGAGTTCGACAATATGGTCCCAATGAAACTGGTTTCGTCGAATTCCGACTCCGTATGCTCACATAGCGTATTTTTAAGTGTCAAAATACTGACTGTTTCTCACTCTAAAAATCCGTACGGCCACACACTGAATCTAAAAATCACGAAACTTGACATCTAGCAATAATTTGACATTGCGGATCCAACAAAACTGGTTTTGTCGAATTCCGACTTCATATGCTCACACAGCGTATTTTTAAAGCTCTGGATGACCCATTTAAATATATAAATATATTTAAATATTATTGAATTAAATGCAAATAAATTTATATTATCGTATATCTTCACATATGATATCGTACAGCTACAGAATATTATATCAGGATATACAGTTTGATATTTTAGATTCCCGATTACCTCGATATTCAATTTACATTGAAAAACCCTTTTATAACGTATACAAAGCGTCGCAAATTATAAAGGAATTCTACAGCGACTTTTTCTGAAATTTGATTTGGACGTAAATCAAAATCTACACGATGAAATCCCGATCTTTCTCTTCCACTAGAAAGATATACTCCACCAGCTCCACACGTTTCTTGTTTCACAGAAATCCGGTTTAAAACGAATCCTGTACATTCAGTTGAAGTTCGAATCGCCAAATCGAGAACTGCAGCGCCATTTCAAGCTCGATTTTAATTATAATATAATTATACGTCAAACTGTCGTTATTTAAATATATTCGTCAATATAATTCAACTTTAAGCTGAATTAAATCCAAGGGGCGACCCCGTTCACAGAATATTGTGATTTCCAATATTTCGATTATTTCGGCATTATAATATATTTTATTATATTATAATTATTAATTAAATATTCAATATTATTTAATTCACGTTCTCGATATCGATAAATCGATATTTAATAATTAAATAAATAAATTATTTAACAGCCAAAAATGCGGGTTACTACAATCTTCCCCCCTTAATAAAATTTCGTCCTCGAAATTGCTAAGCTAGGGGATGACCCTATCTTCTGGGTAAAAATTTATCTGTTTACCTCTTGTCTCCGGTTTCAACTGAACCAATTAATATCGACTAAAATATTAATTTATTCCAACTAACTAAATTTCAAAAATTCTGAAAATTTTCTAACACCTTAACTTTTCGAAAAAAATTTGCCAGCACCTCCTTTGTACTGGTCAATATCTCAAACTCCAAATCGCCTCTCTGGGCCTTCTTTAACCCAACAGAAAATCAAACAGCCAAGCGGCTTGCCAATTCGGCTCATAAATCTCATATCCATATATAATATAAACTGGTACCTTTTTGTCGAGAATATCAATTCTATCACTTCCATATGCTATCAACTCAGCATATACCAATGTTATTTCCATCAAATTCCAATCAGTTCATATCCTCAAAACCAAATCGAATTTCATTCGAACCCGAATATCAAATTTCAAATTCTTAACTCATCAACCCAATTCCATAACAGATTATTCTCTAATCCAATTCAATTCTATTTAACTCAGTTCAAGTTAATATTTCAATTTATTTCTACTATCTTATTCTATTTAACTTATAAGTTAAAATTAAATTCCGAAACTTAATTTCCTGGGTCTATTTCAAATCAATTTGAAATTACAATGCCAATTCAAAACCTTTGAATTTCTAAACAACTTGCTTTCTCAAAACAATTCAAAAACAAAACCTTTGGTAGTAGTCCGTCACTTAGAACTCGAAAATGAACACTGATGATGTCGCGATTCATCATCAGAATCTATCTTCCAGCTATCGAAGTGAGTTCAATAATATATCACCTTTAGTTTGGAAAACGTTTTCAAAATCTCCCAGGAACTTAAAATTTCCTTATTTTAATTCCAATCTGATTTAAATTCAGATTTTTCTTCATTCTATTTCATATACTTTACTTATATGATTCTGATTAGTCATTTATAATCATTTTACCTTTTTATAATCTTAATCGATTATAATAACAACCAACACAACCAATTATACTATGTTAATTTCAAAACATACCATGTCGGTTCATCGTATTCAAGTGTTTATTTACTCCTACCGATACAGTGGATCAAACTGATCGACCAGAACTCATAAACAACTCAGCCAATGAATCTCCACAATATAAAACCATTTTTATATCAAATACAAATACACACTCGTATATATACACTCAAACTCAATCTAGGGTATTACTAACCCTATCTCTACTGAGTCACGCCACAGAGCCAAGTAATTCTAAACTTAAGCTCTGATACCAACTGTAACGACCCGGATTTTGAGCGACTTTGGTTATCGACGTAAGCACGACGTCGATAACCAAACCATCGAAAAATCCTGGTAATTAATGAAAGAAATTAGAGGGTGAGGATACATAAGATAGAACTTATAGAATAGAAGAAGAAGAAGAACATCATCATCAGAGTAAACACGAATCTCACAGCGGAACGAATAAAATATAACATAACATATCTTTGAAATAACATCAGTATATGTATACAATAACACTTATCAGAGTACAACACTTTCAACAACAGAGGGAATAATAATAGCTACAGAACCCTGAAGCCTCCTGCTCCAAGCTCTCCAAGTGTATCTGTAAAATCCCGACTACTTGACTGCCCATACAAATTTAGGCACCCAAGAGTTTAGGGAAAACAAAATAAACTCCGGGTCAGTCATGTGACTGGTGTGAATAAACTCAAATCATTTAAACAGGTATATGATATCTCATAAGACCACGCCGTGAATACGGAACGGGTTTTTCCTTTATGAGAATCCAAATAACTTTTCAAAGCAATATCATTCTGATATTATAATAATGTCTAAGTACAAATAAATATCAATCTAGCAGAAACGCTTGCATCTCACGTTACTACATATATAGTATACAATCAAAATCGCAAGCACTTATTGGATGATTGGATTTCCAACTATGACAAGGTATGGAACCACCTTCCGATCAGTGTACTCTAGGAACGATACACTGGAGTTCAACAAGAACATCTTGCAACTCAGCCACACATGACCGACCACTCATTTCGCTTGAGTGTATCGAATGTACATCACCAACGGTTGGGATCAGCAACCGTTCCCGTATATATATATATATATGAGACAGCATTGATAGATTTAAGAAACAAATGAATATTCTCTAGATAGGTGATAATACACCCTACTTCGGTGCGACCGACTTAGCCATGCTGCCTGCCCGATTTCTGTCATTTACCGGATGTGAGGCTAGAAGCTACGCTTATCTTTTCACAAATCATATCTTCATTCACTTAGAATGTCACATTGTCATACCTTTTAAATCACAAATTGATTTCCTCAAAAATACCACGGGTATAAGCTAAGAGAAACGAATTCCTCTGCCACCAATGTAAATACGTTTGAAACGATCAACTTACGCGATCTATCAGATATACTCTGTCAGACCTTCGTCCATACAAGTTGTCCTGGGACTGGACAAACCGAAGGCACTACTCTGTAAACAGGATAGCCCTTGCATTTTACTCCGTCTTCAATTATCTTTGGCATATATGATTCACAACGCTTATGCCAATACAGAATGGTTCTTTTGATAATAATCCAACCGGTCTCTCCATATTAACAACGTTAAAATGGTCAAAACTTCGATAGTCTGTGATTTAACCATCAAAGAAAAACAAGTGTGCAAACATCGATATTATTTCCAGATGGAAATTATACCGAACAAACATCATTTTACATTAATCTCTTTAGTTCATTTATTTACTTATCTCCTGATTCCCTATATTCTAAATTCTTATTTTTCTTTTAACAAAAAACATTTCTGATTCTCGTTTGGAAAAAATTTCCAAAACTCCTTTACGATCAAACCTTACCATTTCTTAGTTAAGAAGGAAGTCACTCAAGTTGGGGTATAATTACCTCTCAGACCTTAACTGAACAACGTTATAACTTCAAAATGGTCAAAGTTTATCTTTTAATCTTTAACAACTTCTTTACGCCTTTCTCGGGTCAAATTTTACTAATCCACTTCTACATTTAAAACATTGGTTATAACGATAACGTTATAATCCCTACTTTCGAATTATCTAACTTTAATTATAACTTCTATTCTTATTAGTGAATAATTAACCTAACACTTATTTATTTAAAAATAAATAAATCTCTATTTAAAACACTGGAAAGTATAAGTACTTTCCCGAATTCGATATAATCAAATTTGCCGATTAACTCTCTTCGAGAATCTCTATTTGACTAACTCTTCTTCGAATAACCTATATTCGATTAACTTCTTCTCGAATAAACGATATTCGATAATCTCTCTTCGAATAACTAATATTCGATAACTCTTCCTTTCCAAATACCTCATATTTGAAAATCTCACTTCGATTAAACTATAATCGATAACCCCCTTCGATGAAACTAGCATCGATAACTCCTTTCGATGAAACTAACATTGATAACTCCTTTCGATGAAACTAACATCGATTAACTTTACTTGACTCGACTAACTCGACTAACTTAACTCGACTTACTTGGTTCGACCAATTCGATTCGATTAACTAGGCTCGACTAACTTGGTCGAACCACCCGATCAACTCAACTATTTAACTTTAATTGGTTTTAATTGGTTTGACTAACTCAATTTATTAACTCGACTAACTAATTCAACTCGATTAACCTAACTTGATTTACTTATCTCGATTAACTGAACTAATCACTTTGATTAACTCGACTAATTCACTTTGGTTAACTTAACCAATTCACTTAACTAATTCACTTAGTTTAGCTTAACTGATTCACTTAACTCCTGTCGAATAAACTATATTCGATAACTCCTCTAACTCTATTCGAATAAACTATATTCGATTAACTCCTTTACTCTACTCGAATAAACTATATTCGATTAACTCTTCGAATACCATATTCGATTAACTTTATTCACTTTATAAAGATTTCCTTTTTAACAACGTTTTATTCATTTGAAAAGATTTACTTTTAAATAATGGTTTTACACTTTAAAAATGATTTCCTTTTTATAACGTTTCCTTTTCAATTCTATTTGTAAATGGTTTACAAATATTCCCTTTTCAAATTTATTCTTGAAATATCCTAACTCCTTAAATTTTCGGGAAAATTCGCCATAACCTCCTTTGTATCGGGAGCATCGGGAAAATCCCCAAACTCACCACACAGGCCTTTCCATTCAAAAAGAAATGTTTTGAATTTATTTCCTTTTCAAATATCTCCTATTTATAAATATTCCAATTTATAAACATTTCTTATTTATAAATATTCCACTTTATAAATATCTCTTATCTATAAATATCCCATTTTATAAATATGCTGTTTTCAATATCACTTTGAAAATTCCCTTATCTACATTCCGGTATGTTATGGTATTCAGTCATATCAAATCACGATGTTCAATATCGTCCATACACACACAATCAACAATAGGTTATAATTCACATCATATATTAAAATATATGAAAACAATAAAATAACTGTTGAGGAATCCAGTTGGATTCCTCCAACCTATTTCCCTGCATCATAGATGTTAGACAATATAGATAACATCACTTTCAGTTTCATATGATGCATTCTGTTAAACAGAATCAATATAGAAATTTAACTAACTGATTAGCAGTTCAATCAAACAATCAACACACAGTACATCAGACAATTTCTAATAGTTCTAAATATACAACATGAAATTATAAACTGTTCAGAGTTGGTGAGATTTACTCACATTGACGCGTTAACCGTTATATAATCGGTTTGCGTTCTTTGATTTCGACGGACAATTTATATCTCCATAAATTGTAACGAGCTCGGATCCACTTCCAGTCAGCTTCATTGTGAAGCTCTCGTCCATACGGTCCCAACGCAACTCACGGTTTGAAATTCTGATATCGTATGACCCCGATATTTAATTTACAAGTTAAAACATATGTTTAAATTAAAATATAACTAAATAAAAGGGTTAGTGGGCTTAACTTCACTTTGCTGGCCCATTTAAAAACCATATAGTAGCCCAGCCCCGCTTCCTATTTCCTCTTCATCTCCTACAGAAAATCGGCCGAAGCCTGTAACCAATTTCCACCGTTTTACCCTGCTTTTGACCACACTCCACCACCACCACGTTCACAATATTTTCCCAAAACAGAACTCCTCATCAACCAGACCAATATCTCCCTTTCCTCAACATACAATTCGAACACCATTAGCAAAATTGCATCACCATTCATGAGACCAACCTCATCACGTTCTTACTGCAAACTCCTTTCGCAGTCCACCGTCCTCCCAAGTCCAGCTCTTCACAAAACAATCCTCCCCACCACCAATATACCATCAAAACCTGAAAACTTCCAGTTCAACGCCCAAATGTCCAACTGCATTTCCCAAACCCATTTAAAACAGTACCACTTCCACTTCCCGTCACACAACACCTCCATGAAATTCACAGGAGATCACCGAACTATAAATCACCATTACCAATAACTATAAATCACTGACTAAAAATCACCTCATCGAAATATCTCCCCTTATACTTAAATCCCGTCCTCCTCTTCTCACTGTCATAGGAGCAGCACGCACTCCAGTATCCCAAAATGACCGACAATAGTACCCCTCGCACCACCGAGCACATATGCGACTTCAACTTCCAACGTTTGGCTACAGGAGCCCTTCGACAGAACCTTGAAACGAGCTTCACAAAAAGACCTACAACCGAACTTCCAGCATGTAAAAACCCGAAAATTCCCGCTCTTTGAATCGACCATAAACCACACAGGTCTGACCCAAAGGTTGGAAATTTTCGAATACTTTAACTTTGGGAATACAAAACATTAGAACAATAACAGCAGACTTTTATTACATTACAATAATATAACATCAGAGTACAGAATATCAGAGTACAAATAAAGTAAACTACAGCGGAAGATAAATTACAACAGATTTAATACATTAAACAGCGGAAGACTTCTAAGCTCTGGACACAGCTTTAGGCTTCGATCCAGGATCCTGCTAAAGAGAGAGATATCTGCAAAAAGCTACTCGACTGCCCGTGTGGAAAAGAGGGCACCCGAGTTTGCAAAGTGAAACAAACTACGAGTCAGTCATGGGACAGGTGTGAGAATTCTAAACTAATTTAACTAATAAGACAAATCCAAGGACCACGCCGCTAATGCGGAACGGGTTTTATTCCAATGGATTGTCGGTGCATAAAATAAAGTAAATCGAGGAATAACGCAATGTCTTTTTGGAAAAATGAAACCATTATAAGACCCAGGTCCCATCACACAATGCAACGCACACCAGAGGATAGGGTTTACCTTATAATGGTCAAAAGATGCTTGATACGTATAAAACGGATTTGATATTATTATTAGTGTATATATGTTTTAATAAAAAGATTTGAATCATAAGTATCAATCCTAGACGGCATGGTTACCATATAGCATGTCGCCAATACTAGTTCTACAATCAAAACCGCAAGGGCGTATTGGAAATTTGGATTCCATCATGAGTCGAGGCTAGGGGCAAGATCCTCTCCTATTCGAGACACTCTAGCAAATGCCTCAGGATTCCCCGTAGTGAACCCTTGGAAGCGGTAGGGCCGGTCCCCGCCTATGGGCAGTGGATTGGTTATGCCTGAACACACGTTTCCCGGTCCCTTTGGACCTATAGTATGACCACCAACGGCCTATAAAAATAACGAGGCGCCTCAAAATCCATCATCCACATAAGTACAATGTCAGGGCTGGTAGGTCACTGACACCACTCTAGCTAGAAAGAAACGTGTGCACTCCCTATGGTCCATATCCCGTTTTTGACTCATACCGGGGTGTGAGGTTCGCGAAGTCACGCTATACACAAAGCTACGCCTAAACAGGCCGTGCTTTGATCATCAACCACAAGGCCTGCTTTTCAACAAAAGCCTTGATCAATGCATCTTAGCATGCCACATTGTCAGTCCATACTATACCATTGATTTCTGCCAATATATAACCTCTAAGCTCATATGTCTCAGAGAAGGGTGTTAATCACCAAGCAGATATGTATTAACAGAGATCAACGAATGTAGTATAAAGGACTACAACGTCAGACATACATTCCATTTATAAACTTATGCTCTGGGTCTGAGCGAAAGTCAAATCCGTACAAATCAACACTACGTCCGGATAGCTACCATCTTAGCCCCGTCTTGGGAGCAAATCAATCAAGGACCTCAACGCTAGTTACCCATTCGATGTGAAGATCGTCGGTCTTCAATCGCCGTCTTCAACTCTTAGATTTAAAACGTCGTATAATCATTTGAAATGAGATTGAACTCGGTCTTCTCAAATGATTCTCGCATATATATATATATATAATAATTTGAAAACATTTCCTATCGTTATTAATATTTGATAACGACCTATCGCTATTTTTTATTTATATATAAAAAAATAGCTCGAATAAATTTATCGACGCTTCGGGTCAATGGGCGACCCTGGCGCTGTTTTCAACCAAATTTGACTTATGCATATCTAACCGTTGGATTTTGATGAAATTTATATTATGGGAAAGATTTTTCCAAAGCGGTCCTAACGGTTCCTGTTTTGGGAAAATTCGACGGTCGGATCTTTCGGTATAACCGTTTAAAGTTACGATTGCCGATACGCGAACTGCCGTGCGCGTTCCGTTTAATTTATAATTTATATTTGTATATATATAAATATAAATCGTTTGGCGATTTCAACTATTAACTTCTATTCTTTTATCGCATTTAAAATGACGATAAAAATATCACTTTTATTTTACTCTGTTTTTATTTACATTTAAAATGTAAATAAAATGTGCTTTTTAAATTCATATAAATAGATATTCTTTTTCTATCTTTGGTTTATTTACACTAAATGTAAATAAATAATTAAATAATCTTTTCTATCTTTTGATTTATTTACTCTAAATGTAAATAAATGTTCTTTCTTACCATTTATTTATTTACCTAGATATAAATAAATGTTTTCATTTTCCTTTTCTTATTTCTTTACCCAAATGTAAATAAATGGTTTTTCTCCTTCTACTTTTTCTTATTTATTTACACTATTTGTAAATAAATGTTTTTACTTTTCTTTTATCTTATTTATTTACACTATTTGTAAATAAATGTTTTACTTTTACTTTTGCTATATTTATTTACATTAATTGTAAATAAATGTATCTAATTTCTTATTCATATTTATTTACGCTATTTGTTAATAAATGGTTTCCATTTCCCTGCCAATCCTATTTACATAGTAAATGTAAATAAATGTATTTCTTTAATTCTTTTCTAATATTTCTTTTTAACATAAAAAGAATATCTTATGTTAATTTTTTTCTAACATTTCTTTTTATTATTTTTATTTACATAAGAAAATGTAAATAATTACCATCCACATTTTGGTTCTTTTTATTCCCTTTTTTTTTACATAAGAAAATGTAAATAAATTCTAATTCACAAGTTTAGTCTTATAATCTTAATTACATCGAAATGTAATTTTATTTACAATGTAAAAACATGTTCTTTAATTACATAAAAGTATAATTTTATTTAATCTTTTATTTATCTAATGTAAGTTAATGTCTTACTTTTTCTATGTTTTATTTTATTTTATTTACACTAAATAGTTTACATATGCTTTAACCTCCCACATTGGATAGGTATTGTTGTGATTACTGGACAGCCGGGCGGGTCCGGGCAGGTTTACATCACAACTCAATCCACCCTCGGGTTAAGCATACTTGTTCTTATTTATTTACCTAAGTGTAAATAAATACTTTTCGTATCTATTTACTAAACATATTATCATAATCCTAATGTCGGGCAAAATATATTTTACTCAAATAGTTTCCCTATACATTTCTAATCTTTCAGATATTGGCATTAAAAGAACGTGTTTTTAATGTGAAACATATTTCGTAGTGAAATATGTATATTTCCTAATCCATCAAATATTAACATTAAAAATGTTCTTTTTATAATGATCATAGAAATGTAACTCTTAATTTCTAGTTTTATTTGCGGTGAGGAACACAATTAAAATTGTACCTTTATTTCATGTTTATTTACATCGAGGGATGTAAATAAAACATGTAACCTTTATTTCTAAGTTTCATTTGAAACAAAGAACATAGCTAAAAGATGAACTTACTTTTCCATACCATATCTGCATCATGTTGTAATTATGTTTTTACTAACATAAAATGCATTTTTAACTTTAATTACATTTTAATAACATAAAATGTACTTTTATCTTTATTTACATTTTAAATAACATAAACATACTTTCAACTTTATTTACATTTTCATAACGTAAAATGTAAATTTCACTTAATTACATTTTAACTAACATAAAATGTATTTCTAACTTAACTACATTTTAACTAATATGAAATGTAAATTTAACTTAATTACATTTTTAACACATAAAAATGTGACTTTTCATGTCATTAACTTAACGATGTAATCCTGTGTCATAATATTTAAATTAACACAACATATAATCTTGTGTCATAACAATAATATTAACACGATGATGTAAATTTGTGTCATCTCAATGATGTGAACACAACATACAAATTGTTGGCATCGCAACAAGGTTATCGTGACATATAAATTTGTGTCATTACAACAAGGTTAACACGACATATAAATTAGTGTCATCACAACAATATTAACACAACCATACCAATTTTTGTGTCATTAACATAATAGAGAAGTCTTTGGGTGTCACTACAACCATATTAACACAACTATATGAAATGGTGTTACAACATCTAAATTGGTGTCGTCACAATACAGTTAACACAATGATGTAGGTTTGGGTGTCATCTCATCTATATTAACACAGATATGATTTGGTGCAACTTTGATGAATCAAAATAAAGGCATCATCTTTATTTTTATTTGTAAATAAAATAAAGATTTAAAAACTTACATTTTGTTTTATAAATAAAGATTTAACTTGCATTTATAAAATAAAGATAGAAATGGGTATTTTAATTTGTAGACAAGACAAAGATAAAAAAAAATTTGTCCTTTTATTTGAGTTGACAAACTGAACACAAAAATTGCCCTTATATATAAGTTAACAAAATGAGCACAAAAATTGTTCTTTTATTATGTTAACAAATGACATAAAAATTTGTCTTTTTATCATGTTAACAAAATAACATAAAAACTTGTCCTTTTTATTTTGTTAACAAAATGACATAAAAATTTGTCCTTTATATTATATTAACAAAATAACATAAAAACTTGTCCTTTTTATTCACAAACAAAATTAAACGTCAAAACTTGTTTTTAATTTGTAAACAAGATAAACAAACAAGATTAAATGTTTTGGTTTTATTTAAGAAAATAAAATGAGAACAAAAATTAAAGTAAAAACTTTGCCGTTTATTTTGTAAACCAAATTTATATAAAATTTTTGTCTTTTATTTTGTAAACAAAAAAAATGACAAAAACTGTCTATAAATTTTGTTAACAAAATTAAGATCCAAACTCATTATGTTTGCAAATCAAAATAAAGTTCCCATTTTCATTTTATTTAATAAAATAAAATTTCCATTTTTGTTAAAAAAAAAAAGAAAAGAAAAGAAATGAGAATAAGATTAATAAAGATGAGGACTTACAGAGATTACATCAGGATGTAAAACTGGACTAACATAGCTATTTCACACAACATAAGATCATTACAAATCACACAACAATATATATTCTACATTACCACATTGCAAATCCATAATATTAACATACATACAAATCCAAACGATTGCGAATAACAATTTATATTATTTAATCATTAAAATTTAAGAAATCTCACATTGAAACTAATCCTTCTTCTATATTTGTCTATAACCGTTCAAACCCATCATCCCCCATCTAGAATCGTCGTCCATCTCGCACGCCTCCTCCTTCTCAAAATCCGCACCCAACCGACCGTGTTTGAGCCGCAATTCCGACCATCTCAGGCGATGGTTTCTGATCATGGCCGTAGTTGTTGCCGAGCTTGAAGAGTATTATCAATTTCGCTTTGTAATTCAATTTGTTTCAGGAGATTTTAGTGGATTTAGTTCGGAGCTTTGGGAGGAATTTTTTTTTTTTTTTTTTTTGAGGAAGAAGAGTAAATAAAAGAGTTGCGTGGAATGACAATATAAAGAGACGAATCACCGTAAAAAAAATCAAGTCATGGCTATCTTTTTAATGTTGATAATTTACCTCAATCCCCAAAATAATGAGCTAATGTGTCGTAAGCTCTTTTATGAAGTTAAGTTTTATTAGGAATGATATAATCAAATTTTAACCGTTATTAATGTTCCCCATATACTATAATCAAATTTTAATTCAAACATTAACAGATTTAAATGAAATAAATGTTCATAAAATTATAATTTCAAAGGAGAGTTATGGTAGAATTAATGGTAATTTATAGGCAAGAAATTTCAATGGTTTAATTAATAAAGAAAACATTCCGTCTTTTTTTTTTATATTTAGTATTCATCACTAATTAACATAAATAGATTAATTCTAATCCAAATTACGACTTATATAAATTATAGAAATAAAGTGCATATTTTGTAGGTCTAGAATTCAACTTTCCACAATTTAAATTGAGCTATTATTTATTTATTTATTTGTTTGTTTATGCACAGGAAACATTAATATCATTGCCATCTTTAATAAATCGCCATCTTTCATTTTACATATATATATATATATGTATGTATATGTGTATGTATATATCATGAAACGCACAGCAGCATAAAGGGAAGAAAAAATAATAATAGTAATATATTATGAAAAAATTTCTTTTAACACGAACATACATGCATGCATAAATTTCTATTTACCTGTTGCCTCACTATCCATTTGTTTGGTCTCACACCTATATAAAAAAAATATGTTACATACGTGCGTGGCAATATGACAATAAATTTTGTGTATTAATTGCAACTTATTTCCAATTTATCACCAATGAATTGAATAGCAACTGATTTTCTACACTAAACAATTAATCTATTGCAATCCTTATTTTAAAATTAGTTAACATTCAATGTATTCATAATTAATGTTATCATTTGTCTTACAATTTATACAAAAAAAATTCCCAAATATATATATTTCAACACAATGTAAAATACACATTAATTCATATATATATATATATATCCTATGCATTGATTATTCTGCTTCTCATTTAATTAAAATATCTTTGTAAAAATTTACAAAATTTATTAATAACAAAATGTCAGTTACTGTCCAATAGCTTAACCACTACTTACGTAATAAAATTTGTTAACTCATTGAAATTAAATGTGAATTTCAAATCATTAGTATATACGTATATATATCTCAATTTCATTGTTGGTTGTTGCTATTGTTTATTTATCTAGAATATATATGTTATTTGAAATCAAACATTCAACAGAAGTCAATAAATTTCATTAATAAAATCATATTTATTTTTAGTAACTATTTTAAATTCAATAATACAATTTATTTCTTCAATTATCTTTATTGCAAATTATTTCCTCTTTATTTCAATACATTAAAATTAAGTTTTGCAATTTATGACTAGTTACAACTTCTAGTTAAATATTATATGTCTATTGTTGTAAACAAATAAATAAATGAATTCAATACAAGTTAATTATACTAACTCAATAAGTTCCAATTGACCACGTAAAATCTTACATAATATTTGGTTCAATTCTTCTTTTTCTTTTCAAACAAATAACCAAATCATGACTGTCTTTACAGTAAATGCATATAACTGTGTTCACAACAAGTTGAAATCTCATTGCACAATCAAATGGATATATTATTTCCATAAATTAGAATTATCAATGTAAAATAAATCTCAAAATTAGTTAATCCATTTTATATTATTAATTCAATAAATTTCACATTCTATTTTAAATAGATTATCAAACACTGTCATTATCACATATATAGCCATTTAGAATCAATTCTAAATAATCAAGTTAAGTTCATATTTTAACAACCTATGACACAAAACATTAATTTTAATATTGATACCAACATTGTTCAAATTCACATTAAATTATTATACAAAGTTTAAAAATCGAATTCTGAAATTACCGTGCCATTTCAGGCTCGTAATATAAATTTATAAATATAAAAATTCTAACTTTGATTAAAAACAATTTTTTCTGTCGTTATTATTTAAAATAAATTATTTTAAATATTAAAAACCCATTAAAATTTCTAAAAATAAAAATTTTAAATTGGCCCCAAAATTTCCGGGTTGTTACAGTCGCCCCCCACTTAAGATCTTTTCGTCCTCGAAAAGGAACTAAGCTAAAAGTTGTTTAATTTACTAACTAAATTTTAATTTTACTTTTATTAATTTCATTTGTTGGCTAACTTATCAAATACATATATACTTTTATATATTTAAAAATCTTATCTTCTGAAATAGGATTATATATATAATCAAAATACTTTAATTATAAGCTTATCACTCTGAACTCATTCTAGGGCATTACTAACCCCATCTCTAATGAGTTTTCTCATTCTAGGATACTGCTGATCCTATCTCTAATGAGTATTCTTATTGGACATTATTAATCCAATCTCTGATGAGTCTTTTGTTTAGTTCTAACGAGTTGTATCCCAAAGATTTGAGCTAACCAGAGCTCTGATACCACTTGTAAAAACCCGAAAATTCCCGCTCTTTGAATCGACCATAAACCACACAGGTCTGACCCAAAGGTTGGAAATTTTCGAATACTTTAACTTTGGGAATACAAAACATTAGAACAATAACAGCAGACTTTTATTACATTACAATAATATAACATCAGAGTACAGAATATCAGAGTACAAATAAAGTAAACTACAGCGGAAGATAAATTACAACAGATTTAATACATTAAACAGCGGAAGACTTCTAAGCTCTGGACACAGCTTTAGGCTTCGATCCAGGATCCTGCTAAAGAGAGAGATATCTGCAAAAAGCTACTCGACTGCCCGTGTGGAAAAGAGGGCACCCGAGTTTGCAAAGTGAAACAAACTACGAGTCAGTCATGGGACTGGTGTGAGAATTCTAAACTAATTTAACTAATAAGACAAATCCAAGGACCACGCCGCTAATGCGGAACGGGTTTTATTCCAATGGATTGTCGGTGAATAAAATAAAGTAAATCGAGGAATAACGCAATGTCTTTTTGGAAAAATGAAACCATTATAAGACCCAGGTCCCATCACACAATGCAACGCACACCAGAGGATAGGGTTTTACCTTATAATGGTCAAAAGATGCTTGATACGTATAAAACGGATTTGATATTATTATTAGTGTATATATGTTTTAATAAAAAGATTTGAATCATAAGTATCAATCCTAGACGGCATGGTTACCATATAGCATGTCGCCAATACTAGTTCTACAATCAAAACCGCAAGGGCGTATTGGAAATTTGGATTCCATCATGAGTCGAGGCTAGGGGCAAGATCCTCTCCTATTCGAGACACTCTAGCAAATGCCTCAGGATTCCCCGCAGTGAACCCTTGGAAGCGGTAGGGCCGGTACCCGCCTATGGGCAGTGGATTGGTTATGCCTGAACACACGTTTCCCGGTCCCTTTGGACCTATAGTATGACCACCAACGGCCTATAAAAATAACGAGGCGCCTCAAAATCCATCATCCACATAAGTACAATGTCAGGGCTGGTAGGTCACTGACACCACTCTAGCTAGAAAGAAACGTGTGCACTCCCTATGGTCCATATCCCGTTTTTGACTCATACCGGGGTGTGAGGTTCGCGAAGTCACGCTATACACAAAGCTACGCCTAAACAGGCCGTGCTTTGATCATCAACCACAAGGCCTGCTTTTCAACAAAAGCCTTGATCAATGCATCTTAGCATGCCACATTGTCAGTCCATACTATACCATTGATTTCTGCCAATATATAACCTCTAAGCTCATATGTCTCAGAGAAGGGTGTTAATCACCAAGCAGATATGTATTAACAGAGATCAACGAATGTAGTATAAAGGACTACAACGTCAGACATACATTCCATTTATAAACTTATGCTCTGGGTCTGAGCGAAAGTCAAATCCGTACAAATCAACACTACGTCCGGATAGCTACCATCTTAGCCCCGTCTTGGGAGCAAATCAATCAAGGACCTCAACGCTAGTTACCCATTCGATGTGAAGATCGTCGGTCTTCAATCGCCGTCTTCAACTCTTAGATTTAAAACGTCGTATAATCATTTGAAATGAGATTGAACTCGGTCTTCTCAAATGATTCTCGCATATATATAAATATATATATATATAATAATTTGAAAACATTTCCTATCGTTATTAATATTTGATAACGACCTATCGCTATTTTTTATTTATATATAAAAAAAATAGCTCGAATAAATTTAACGACGCTTCGGGTCAATGGGCGACCCTGGCGCTGTTTTCAACCAAATTTGACTTATGCATATCTAACCGTTGGATTTTGATGAAATTTATATTATGGGAAAGATTTTTCCAAAGCGGTCCTAACGGTTCCTGTTTTGGGAAAATTCGACGGTCGGATCTTTCGGTATAACCGTTTAAAGTTACGATTGCCGATACGCGAACTGCCGTGCGCGTTCCGTTTAATTTATAATTTATATTTGTATATATATAAATATAAATCGTTTGGCGATTTCAACTATTAACTTCTATTCTTTTATCGCATTTAAAATGACGATAAAAATATCACTTTTATTTTACTCTGTTTTTATTTACATTTAAAATGTAAATAAAATGTGCTTTTTAAATTCATATAAATAGATATTCTTTTTCTATCTTTGGTTTATTTACACTAAATGTAAATAAATAATTAAATAATCTTTTCTATCTTTTGATTTATTTACTCTAAATGTAAATAAATGTTCTTTCTTACCATTTATTTATTTACCTAGATATAAATAAATGTTCTCATTTTCCTTTTCTTATTTCTTTACCCAAATGTAAATAAATGGTTTTTCTCCTTCTACTTTTTCTTATTTATTTACACTATTTGTAAATAAATGTTTTTACTTTTCTTTTATCTTATTTATTTACACTATTTGTAAATAAATGTTTTACTTTTACTTTTTCTATATTTATTTACATTAATTGTAAATAAATGTATGTAATTTCTTATTCATATTTATTTACTCTATTTGTTAATAAATGGTTTCCATTTCCCTGCCAATCCTATTTACATAGTAAATGTAAATAAATGTATTTCTTTAATTCTTTTCTAATATTTCTTTTTAACATAAAAAGAATATCTTATGTTAATTTTTTTCTAACATTTCTTTTTATTATTTTTATTTACATAAGAAAATGTAAATAATTACCATCCACATTTTGGTTCTTTTTATTCCCTTTTTTTTTACATAAGAAAATGTAAATAAATTCTAATTCACAAGTTTAGTCTTATAATCTTAATTACATCGAAATGTAATTTTATTTACAATGTAAAAACATGTTCTTTAATTACATAAAAGTATAATTTTATTTAATCTTTTATTTATCTAATGTAAGTTAATGTCTTACTTTTTCTATGTTTTATTTTATTTTATTTACACTAAATAGTTTACATATGCTTTAACCTCCCACATTGGATAGGTATTGTTTTGATTACTGGACAGCCGGGCGGGTCCGGGCAGGTTTACATCACAACTCAATCCACCCTCGGGTTAAGCATACTTGTTCTTATTTATTTACCTAAGTGTAAATAAATACTTTTCGTATCTATTTACTAAACATATTATCATAATCCTAATGTCGGGCAAAATATATTTTACTCAAATAGTTTCCCTATACATTTCTAATCTTTCAGATATTGGCATTAAAAGAACGTGTTTTTAATGTGAAACATATTTCGTAGTGAAATATGTATATTTCCTAATCCATCAAATATTAACTTTAAAAATGTTTTTTTTTTTATAATGATCATAGAAATGTAACTCTTAATTTCTAGTTTTATTTGCGGTGAGGAACACAATTAAAATTGTACCTTTATTTCATGTTTATTTACATCGAGGGATGTAAATAAAACATGTAACCTTTATTTCTAAGTTTCATTTGAAACAAAGAACATAGCTAAAAGATGAACTTACTTTTCCATACCATATCTGCATCATGTTGTAATTATGTTTTTACTAACATAAAATGCATTTTTAACTTTAATTACATTTTAATAACATAAAATGTACTTTTATCTTTATTTGCATTTTAAATAACATAAACATACTTTCAACTTTATTTACATTTTCATAACGTAAAATGTAAATTTCACTTAATTACATTTTAACTAACATAAAATGTATTTCTAACTTAACTACATTTTAACTAATATGAAATGTAAATTTAACTTAATTACATTTTTAACACATAAAAATGTGACTTTTCATGTCATTAACTTAACGATGTAAGCCTGTGTCATAATATTTAAATTAACACAACATATAATCTTGTGTCATAACAATAATATTAACACGATGATGTAAATTTGTGTCATCTCAATGATGTGAACACAACATACAAATTGGTTGCATCGCAACAAGGTTATCGTGACATATAAATTTGTGTCATTACAACAAGGTTAACACGACATATAAATTAGTGTCATCACAACAATATTAACACAACCATACCAATTTTTGTGTCATTAACATAATAGAGAAGTCTTTGGGTGTCACTACAACCATATTAACACAACTATATGAAATGGTGTTACAACATCTAAATTGGTGTCGTCACAATACAGTTAACACAATGATGTAGGTTTGGGTGTCATCTCATCTATATTAACACAGATATGATTTGGTGCAACTTTGATGAATCAAAATAAAGGCATCATCTTTATTTTTATTTGTAAATAAAATAAAGATTTAAAAACTTACATTTTGTTTTATAAATAAAGATTTAACTTGCATTTATAAAATAAAGATAGAAATGGGTATTTTAATTTGTAGACAAGACAAAGATAAAAAAAAAAAATTTTGTCCTTTTATTTGAGTTGACAAACTGAACACAAAAATTGCCCTTATATATAAGCTAACAAAATGAGCACAAAAATTGTTCTTTTATTATGTTAACAAATGACATAAAAATTTGTCTTTTTATCATGTTAACAAAATAACATAAAAACTTGTCCTTTTTATTTTGTTAACAAAATGACATAAAAATTTGTCCTTCATATTATGTTAACAAAATAACATAAAAACTTGTCCTTTTTATTCACAAACAAAATTAAACGTCAAAACTTGTTTTTAATTTGTAAACAAGATAAACAAACAAGATTAAATGTTTTGGTTTTATTTAAGAAAATAAAATGAGAACAAAAATTAAAGTAAAAACTTTGCCGTTTATTTTGTAAACCAAATTTATATAAAAATTTTGTCTTTTATTTTGTAAACAAAATAAATGACAAAAAAAATGACAAAAATTGTCTATAAATTTTGTTAACAAAATTAAGATCCAAACTCATTATGTTTGCAAATCAAAATAAAGTTCCCATTTTCATTTTATTTAATAAAATAAAATTTCCATTTTTTTTTAAAAAAAAAAGAAAGAAAAGAAATGAGAATAAGATTAATAAAGATGAGGACTTACAGAGATTACATCAGGATGTAGAACTGGACTAACATAGCTATTTCACACAACATAAGATCATTACAAATCACACAACAATATATATTCTACATTACCACATTGCAAATCCATAATATTAACATACATACAAATCCAAACGATTGCGAATAACAATTTATATTATTTAATCATTAAAATTTAAGAAATCTCACATTGAAACTAATCCTTCTTCTATATTTGTCTATAACCGTTCAAACCCATCATCCCCCATCTAGAATCGTCGTCCATCTCGCACGCCTCCTCCTTCTCAAAATCCGCACCCAACCGACCGTGTTTGAGCCGCAATTCCGACCATCTCAGGCGATGGTTTCTGATCATGGCCGTAGTTGTTGCCGAGCTTGAAGAGTATTATCAATTTCGCTTTGTAATTCAATTTGTTTGAGGAGATTTTAGTGGATTTAGTTCGGAGCTTTGGGAGGAATTTTTTTTTTTTTTTTTTTTTTTGAGGAAGAAGAGTAAATAAAAGAGTTGCATGGAATGACAATATAAAGAGACGAATCACCGTAAAAAAAATCAAGTCATGGCTATCTTTTTAATGTTGATAATTTACCTCAATCCCCAAAATAATGAGCTAATGTGTCGTAAGCTCTTTTATGAAGTTAAGTTTTATTAGGAATGATATAATCAAATTTTAACCGTTATTAATGTTCCCCATATACTATAATCAAATTTTAATTCAAACATTAACAGATTTAAATGAAATAAATGTTCATAAAATTATAATTTCAAAGGAGAGTTATGGTAGAATTAATGGTAATTTATAGGCAAGAAATTTCAATGGTTTAATTAATAAAGAAAACATTCCGTCTTTTTTTTTTATATTTAGTATTCATCACTAATTAACATAAATAGATTAATTCTAATCCAAATTACGACTTATATAAATTATAGAAATAAAGTGCATATTTTGTAGGTCTAGAATTCAACTTTCCACAATTTAAATTGAGCTATTATTTATTTATTTATTTATTTGTTTGTTTATGCACAGGAAACATTAATATCATTGCCATCTTTAATAAATCGCCATCTTTCATTTTACATATATATATATGTATGTATATGTGTATGTATATATCATGAAACGCACAGCAGCATAAAGGGAAGAAAAAATAATAATAGTAATATATTATGAAAAAATTTCTTTTAACACGAACATACATGCATGCATAAATTTCTATTTACCTGTTGCCTCACTATCCATTTGTTTGGTCTCACACCTATATAAAAAAAATATGTTACATACGTGCGTGGCAATATGACAATAAATTTTGTGTATTAATTGCAACTTATTTCCAATTTATCACCAATGAATTGAATAGCAACTGATTTTCTACACTAAACAATTAATCTATTGCAATCCTTATTTTAAAATTAGTTAACATTCAATGTATTCATAATTAATGTTATCATTTGTCTTACAATTTATACAAAAAAAATTCCCAAATATATATATTTCAACACAATGTAAAATACACATTAATTCATATATATATATATATATATATATCCTATGCATTGATTATTCTGCTTCTCATTTAATTAAAATATCTTTCTAAAAATTTACAAAATTTATTAATAACAAATTGTCAGTTACTGTCCAATAGCTTAACCACTACTTACGTAATAAAATTTGTTAACTCATTGAAATTAAATGTGAATTTCAAATCATTAGTATATACATATATATTTCTCAATTTCATTGTTGGTTGTTGCTATTGTTTATTTATCTAGAATATATATGTTATTTGAAATCAAACATTCAACAGAAGTCAATAAATTTCATTAATAAAATCATATTTATTTTTAGTAACTATTTTAAATTCAATAATACAATTTATTTCTTCAATTATCTTTATTGCAAATTATTTCCTCTTTATTTCAATACATTAAAATTAAGTTTTGCAATTTATGACTAGTTACAACTTCTAGTTAAATATTATATGTCTATTGTTGTAAACAAATAAATAAATGAATTCAATACAAGTTAATTATACTAACTCAATAAGTTCCAATTGACCACGTAAAATCTTACATAATATTTGGTTCAATTCTTCTTTTTCTTTTCAAACAAATAACCAAATCATGACTGTCTTTACAGTAAATGCATATAACTATGTTTACAACAAGTTGAAATCTCATTGCACAATCAAATGGATATATTATTTCCATAAATTAGAATTATCAATGTAAAATAAATCTCAAAATTAGTTAATCCATTTTATATTATTAATTCAATAAATTTCACATTCTATTTTAAATAGATTATCAAACACTGTCATTATCACATATATAGCCATTTAGAATCAATTCTAAATAATCAAGTTAAGTTCATATTTTAACAACCTATGACACAAAACATTAATTTTAATATTGATACCAACATTGTTCAAATTCACATTAAATTATTATACAAAGTTTAAAAATCGAATTCTGAAATTACCGTGCCATTTCAGGCTCGTAATATAAATTTATAAATATAAAAATTCTAACTTTGATTAAAAACAATTTTTTCTGTCGTTATTATTTAAAATAAATTATTTTAAATATTAAAAACCCATTAAAATTTCTAAAAATAAAAATTTTAAATTGGCCCCAAAATTTCCGGGTTGTTACACAGCAACTCCGGTTGCTTCTCCCAACCTTCAGATCGGAACTCACGGCAGCCAAGACAAGTTCGAATGCTTCAAAACCCAAATCCCTTTAACCCTAGGTACCGCGGAAAATTCCTGGAACCACCGAGCTGACATCGAACTGAAAAAAAGTGATATCCAGATGAAGCTACTTCTCATACGAATTCAAAGAACCCGACTTTGAATTTATTGGATTTTATTTCGAATTGTTATGATTTTTGAAGATCACGTATGGGTATTAAGGAAGAAAATGACGGCGTGAAAAAGGGTTGACTGGAGAGTGAACTTAATTAGGGTTAGAGGCTGTTGGGGGGGGGGGGTATTTATAGGATAAAAGATTGTAAATATAATCATTTTATATTAAATTGTTATCCTCTCTTATCTTTTAAAAATCTTTGTGATCACATACAATATCCAAAAATCACGAAACTGGACATGCAGCTAGAGTTCGACAATACGGTCCCAATGAAACTAGTTTCGTCGAATTCCGACTCCGTATGCTCACGCAGCGTATTTTTAAGTGTCAAAATACTGATTGTTTCTCACTCTAAAAATCCGTACGGCCACACACTGACTCTAAAAATCACGAAACTTGACATCTAGCAATAATTTGACATTGCGGATCCAACAAAACTGGTTTCGACGAATTCCGACTTCATATGCTCACACAGCGTATTTTTAAAGCTCTGGATGACCCATTTAAATATATAAATATATTTAAATATTATTGAATTAAATACAAATAAATTTATATTATCGTATATCTTCACATATGATATCGTACAGCTCCAGAATATCATATCAGGATATACAGTTTGATATTTCAGATTCCCGATTACCTCGATATTCAATTTACATTGAAAAACCCTTTTATAACGTATACAAAGCGTCGCAAATTATAAAGGAATTCTACAGCGACTTTTTCTGAAATTTGATTTGGACGTAAATCAAAATCTACACGACGAAATCCCGATCTTTCTCTTCCACTAGAAAGATATACTCCACCAGCTCCACACGTTTCTTGTTTCACAGAAATCCGGTTTAAAACGAATCCTGTACATTCAGTCGAAGTTCGAATCGCCAAATCGCGAACTGCAGCGCCATTTCAAGCTCGATTTTAATTATAATATAATTATACGTTCAAACTGTCGTTATTTAAATATATTCGTCAATATAATTCAACTTTAAGCTGAATTAAATCCAAGGGGCGACCCCGTTCACAGAATATTGTGATTTCCAATATTTCGATTATTTCGACATTATAATATATTTTATTATATTATAATTATTAATTAAATATTCAATATTATTTAATTCACGTTCTCGATATCGATAAATCAATATTTAATAATTAAATAAATAAATTATTTAACAGCCAAAAATGCGGGTTACTACACAACTCGAAAATGAATACTGATGATGCAGCTGCCATCATCAGAATCTATTTTCCAGTGATCGAAGTGAGTTCAATACTATAAAACCATTTCTAAACATTTCCCACTTTGAAATCCATTTCAAAATATAATTCACACTACTTGTAAAACAATTTAAAATCTCCCAAGATCTTAAATTTTCCTTATTTTTAATCCAAATCCATTTACAAACACTTATCCAATTTTTTCCGAATTTTAATTCAATTTCTGGTTTATATTCAGATTTAGTTCATTTCGATTTCATATAATTCACTTATATGAATTCTGATCGATTATTTACATAACCATTTTACTTATAATCTTACTCGATTATAATCACAACCAATATATCCGATATATTATAATCATTCCAATATAAATCCTTTAAATCAAAATATAATTTAGGGCAAAAATTATTTCGTTTACCCTCTTTCCAAAACATACCATGATGGTTCATCGTATTCAAGTGTTTAGTAACTCCTACCGATACAGTGGATCAAACTGATCGACCAGAATCCATAAATAACTCACTCAATAAATCTCTACAATGTAAAACAATTTTTTATATCAATAACAAATACGTTCACTCGTATATATATACTCAAACTCAATCTAGGGTATTACTAACCCTTTCTCTACCGAGTCACGCCATAGAGCCAAGGTAATTCACTTAACTTAAGCTCTGATACCAACTGTAATGACCCGGGTTTTTGTCGACCTTGGTTATCCGATATACAACACATATCGAACATCCAAGGGTCGAAAATACTGGTCATTAATGAAAGAAATTAGAGGGTGAGGAAAGATAAGATAGAAACTTAGAATAGAAGAAGAAGAAGAACACACATCAGAGTAACACGAACCTCACAACAGAACGAATAACATATAACAGATAACATATCTTTGAAATAAAAGATTTTACTTGAATATACATATCATCATCAAGTACAACACTTAAAACACAGTGGAAATAAACTATAGCTATGTGATTCTGAAGCCTCCTGCTCCAGCTCTTCAATGTATCTGTAAATCCTGACTACTTGACTGCCGGTACAAAATTGGGCACCCAAGTGTTTAGGGAAAACAAAACAAAATAAACGTCGGGTCAGTCATGGGACTGGTATGAGTAAAACAGTTCGAACAAGTAAATGATATCTGTAACAACCCGCACCTCCGTTCACGCAAGATATTGTCCCCAACTTAGCCACCATATAGGTGTGGGGTTTTGTTCCTCAAAAGGCCTTGGCTAAGTTTCGAGATCTGCCAACACATAGCGTTGCCACATAGGCTGAACCAACCTCCCTACTATCACCGATATTGTCCCTACTTTGCCACCTCTCAGGTGTAGGGTTTTCCATCACTAGGCCTCGGTGTTAGTAAGAGATGGGTTCTACTATATAAGTACCCACTTCACACAGGCTTCCATGATGTGGGACCTAGGGGTGTTACATTCTCCCCTCCTACAGAGCCCAACGTCCCCGTTGGCTCACAAACACCTCACCCAAGCGCTGTGGTCCACACGGGAGCCACAATTCCGGCTGGGTATTGGCTCTGATACCACTGTAACAACCCGCACCTCCGTTCACGCAAGATATTGTCCCCAACTTAGCCACCGTATAGGTGTGGGGTTTTGTTCCTCATAAGGCCTCGGCGTTAGTAAGAGATGGGATCTACTATATAAGTACTCACTTCACACAGGCTTCCACGATGTGGGACTTAGGGGTGTTACAATATCTCATAAGACACGCCGTACAACGGAACGGGGTTTTCCCTTATGAGAATCCAGATTATCTTTATATCAAAAACCTTTTGATAATATAATAATATCTATCAACCACAATATAATAATCATCTAGCAGAAACGTTTTCATCTCACGTTCTACATATATATTATACAATCAAAACCGCAAGCACGTATTGGGTAATGGATTTCCAACTGTGACAAGCTATGGAACCACCTTTCGCTATTGTACCTCTAGAGAGGAATACACTGGGTTCAACAAGAACATCTTGCAACCCGACCACACATGACCGACCACTCATTTCGCTTGAGTGTATCGAATGTATATCAACAACGATTGGGATCAGCAACCGTTTCCCGAATGGTACAGTATCAACAATAGATTTTTTGGAGTGAATAAAACTCTAGATCAGGTGATTATACACCCTAATATGTGCGACCTACATAGCCATGCTGCCTACCCGATTTTTGTCATTCACCGATTGTTGAGGCTTGAGGTTACGCTTTATCATCTCATCAGATTCACTTCGAATGTCACATCGTCAAATCCATCAAATCACCGATTGATGTCTATAACAGTACATTATGTGTTAGCTAAATAAGTTTCCTTCTCCGCTTCCACTCTTGGTACGGTTGAAGAAATCAATGTATGTGACCTTTCTGGAAATACTCTGTCAAACATTCATCCATACAAGTCATCCAGGAACAGGATGGACTGAAGGTACTATTCAGAATATCCATCTTAGGCACTGTTATCTAAGATTTATGCAACAGCCCTTGCACTTTACTCCGTCTTCGAATATCTTTGGCATATATGATTCGCAATGCTTATGCCAATACATAGTGGTTCTTTGGATAATAATCCAACTGGTCTCTCCATATTAACAACGTTAAAATGGTCAAAACTTTGATAGTCTGTGATTTAACTATCAAAGAAAAACACGTGTGCAAACAACGATATTATTTCCAAATGGAAATTCTATCAATCAATCATCAATCATATATATATATATATATATCTATATATATCTATATATATATCCTTATATTCTATGTTTAGAAAATATACGTTATTAACACTGGAAAACATTTTCCATTTGTTTATTTACATATCACTATCATTTCACAACTATCAGTCCCTGACTGTAAAATAGTAGGAGAACAATTCTCGAAGTATAAACCCCAAAGGCCGAAACCAACATCAGATCAATACTCAGAAAACTATTCAACTTACTAATCTCTAGTCAGTTTCTAATTTTGTTTAACTCTATTTCTTTACCTCTATTCGATTAACTATATATGATTAACTCCTTTAATTCTATTCAAATAAACTGTATTCGATTAACTCCTTCTGATTAACTCTAACTGATTAATTAACTCTGTTTGATTACTCTAATTAATTAACTCTTAACTTCACCCACTTGACTAACTTAACGCATTTGGTTAACTTGACTAACTTAACCCATTTGATTAATCTGGTTTGACTAACTCGATCAACTTGGGTTGATCAACTCATTTAACTTGGTTTGACTAACTCATTTGACAAATCCCTTTTAAGTAACTCATTTTGATTAATTTATTCCCTAAATAAATACTCCCTTTTAATATTCTATTTATTTTTCAAAATAAATATTTCCTTTTGATAATTCTATTTATTTTCCAAATAAATATTTCCTTTATAAAATCCTTTGATGTTATAAATGATTTGATTTATAGAATCATTCGATAAATATATCGTTTTCAAATTACACTTTGAAAATCTCCTTTTTGTTTTCTAGTATCACTGTTGGTGTTTAACGTGTTGTATAACAATGATCAACACCATTCAAACACACAAAATCGACCGTAGATTTTATAACACATCAAATATCAATATATATATATATATATATGAAAAACGGTAAAATAAATGTTGAGGAATCCAGTCAGATTCCTCCAATCTGTTTACCTGCATCATAGATGTTAAACAATATAATCAACATCACTTTAAGTTCAATATGAAATATTATGTCAACAAAATCAATATATATATATATTTAATTGTTTATATATATATATATAATTTCCACTAACCGTCTAGCAGTTCAATCAATCAGTCAACACACAGTCAATCAGCCAATATATAATAGTTCCTAAATTACAACATGAAATTATAAACTGTTCAGAGTTAGTGAGATTTACTTACATTGGTCGATTATCGTTGAATAACGATAAGCGGATGTCGATTCTGATCAAACGATTTATTTCGCTGTAATTGGAGACAAGCTCCAAATCACTCCCTATCAGTTTCATGAGCATAGTCGTCGTCGATACGATTCTGACGGGTCCTGTTTTGTCGGATTCCATTAACATATGAGCAACTTATTGTATTTACAAGTTTGCATATTATTGAATAAAATAAAATTTAACTTAAATTGTTTTGGGCCTCACTTGTCTTTAGCCCATCCACCATTTTTACAGCCCAACACATTAAGGCCCGCTCCACCCACTTTCTCACCAAACCGCAATCCATCTTCTTCCCTCCCGTAAAAGAAAACACCTGATTCCAGGAAATCGTTTACAGTCATTCACGAAATTTCGGCTTCCAAAACCTCCCACTCCACTTCACTAAACTTCCGACCCAGCTAACCATCCTTCCTTTCTCCGAAAACCGCCTCCCGAAACATCTCAGTGCGCCAGCTTCCTCAATTATCCGACATCGAGCAGCTTCCGGCCTCCTAAAAATACGTGCGACCTCTTTGAACACCCCCCCCAAATCACACCAGAAACCACCGTGATGCTTTAATCCACCCCACAAGTTCACCTATTACCATCGATTCTCACCTAAACCCTCCTCATCCACCAACTCGTGAACCCTAGTTGACTGCTATTACACTGTGATGCGAAAGACCCAACGTCGAACCCATTAACTGGCACACCACGGTGACGAGAACTCTACACAGATCACAGATATATTTGTAAAGCGATTTATAATCTTTTATTTGATTTTATTTCTTGCTGCGTTGGTTGTGAGGAGACGGAATGGGTTTCTCATGTTATAGAACTTGCGGTGTGGCTGAAAATGATGTAAAGTGGCTTGTTATTGATCAGATAAGGTTTAGGAAATTTTGTTTTAAGTTATAAAGTTTACCATCACGTGATAAAGAATTCCCTTAGTTTACAAACTGTTGTCGACAGAAGTAAACATACCGTTGTAATCAGCTCGGTGCCACGATCCCAAAAATATAATAATACCGGTAGATTGACTCATATTTTGAAACCTCAAAATGTTGATTACGGGGTGCGAAATACTTTAAATAAAAAGTCACTTATTAAATTAATTAAAAATTACAGTAAAATTTTAAAAATTAAATTATCACTATGTCCCAAAAGAACCTTGTCTAAATTCAAAACCGATATCTAGTTATATTGAATAAATCGTTATGGTCGATAAACGATTCTATAGAGACTATTTTAAAATTTGATTTGGACATATCTCAAAATCTACATGACGAAATTCTGATTTTTCTCTTCCACTAGAAAGATATACTCCACCAGCTCCACACGTTTCTTGTTTCACAGAAATTCGATTAAAAACGAACCCTGCATATTCAGTTGAAGTTCAAATCGCCAATTTACGAACTTCAGCGCCATTTCGAGCTCGATTTTAATTAAAATATAATTATACGTTCAAACTGTCATTCAAATAATATATTCGTTCTTCTAATTCAATTCTAAACTGAATTAAATATCACAGATGATCCAGTTCACATCATATCACCATTTCTGTAAATTCTGATTATTTCAGAATTAAAGATATTATTTAATTTATTATTTTAATTAAATATTCACCATTATTTAATTCCATGACCATTAAATCCTTTAAACACCATTTTAAATAATTAAATAAATTAATTATTATACAGCTGAAAATGCGGGTAATTACATTAGCTGTATGTCGATCGATTGATTGACAAACTGTGTAAGCGTCGAATATTAATATTTAATGCTTATACAGTGTAGAATGCACTCTGGATGATGGATTGTTATTTTCATTGTTGTTACACACATTTGTTGTGTGAAATCCATATAATCACATTATATGGTAATTGACTGTGTCTGATTCCAGTTAAGAAAGAACGAATATTTTAAAATAACGATTATTTTAAAATGACGAATATTTTCAAATAATATTCAGTGAATATTGAAATGTGAAGTCGTGTTAAGTAGTTAAGCGCCAGTTTAACACGAACGGGAATTTTGCCGATTTTATTCATTTTACAATGAATATCGAAAGTGATTTCAAAATCTTATATTTTGAAACGATTGAAATTCGAATTAAATTTAAAATGAATTGGAATTCGAATTAAATTGAAATGAACTGAATTAAATTGAAATGAATTGAAATTCGAATTAAATTGAAATGAATTGAAATTCGAATTAAATTGAAATGAATTGAAATTCGAATTAAATTGAAATGAATTGAAATTCGAAATTTAAATGAATTGAAATTCTAATTAAATTAAAATGAATTGAAATTGAATTAAATAG
Source organism: Allium sativum (assembly GCA_030737875.1). NCBI lineage: Eukaryota > Viridiplantae > Streptophyta > Magnoliopsida > Asparagales > Amaryllidaceae > Allium > Allium sativum. The sequence continues at coordinate 652,836,867 of CM060918.1, forward strand.
AAATGTAATTGGAAATCGAAGTGAAATCGATTTGAAATGATTCAAATCGAATTGAAAACGAACTAAAATTGATTTGAAATCGAATTGAAATCGATTTGAATTGAAATTATTTTGAAATGAATTTAAAACGAATTTATATTGGAAAATTCAATTTTGATTTGAAATTGAACATGAAGTAGAAATCGTTTTGAAAACAAAATTAAAACGATTTACAAAATACGTTTTAAAAGAAAATCGATGAAATATATATTATATATATTATATATATAATATAATGGCCTGAATAGAACGCGCCGCACTGCGGCAGTTCATGAATATCGACCATTGATTTCAAATGGATATTACGGGAGATCCGACCGTTGGATTCTCCTAAAACTGGAACCGTTGGGTTCGTATCGAAAAGAGATTTCTAACAGATATTAGAAATTAGAAATCTAACGGTTGGATTTGGAATTATGCCCAAATCAAATTTGGAAAAGGTCGCTGTAAGTGCAGTTCGATGAACGTTGATGGAAATCGACTGTACGGGCCTTGATAAAAAAAATTAAAAATACCAATAATTAATGTAAAATCATAAGAAATGATTTGGAAAAGAATTGGGATGAAAAACTCCATATTTGAGAAGATAAAAATAGTTTTTTATCGAAATGAACAAGTTTTGAACTAGAATTATAATTCATTTATTTTTAAAATAAATAAATTGGATTTGAAATGGTTTTAAAAATAACCAGGATTTCCAATATATAGATTGGAAATGGATTTGAATCGAAATTGTCTTCGGAATATTTCGATGTGGAATTTTGTGATTATACAGATATTGTTACGGAATTTTGAAAGAAATATTTATATCGGTATTTCCAATATGATATTTGTTGGTCCTAGAATTTGATATTGAATATAAGCCAATATATTTTCTATTCAGAGCCTTGTATTTAATATCGAATGGGATTTGGGTTTGTTGTGAATGGTGTCTTCATTAACACTGTTATTAAACCCAATTGAGAAAAAGATTAAATCTTTTTATTTAGATTTAATGAAGTGTACCAATTAAATAATATTTAATTGGAACTGAATTGGAATTGATTTTTGGGTTTATCGTGAAGGGTGTTTTAAATAACATTTGTTCTTTAACCCGACAATTAACGGAATGTGATTTTGGGTTGTCGTGAACGGTATCTTTAATAATACTATTCTTTGACCCAATGGAGTAAAGAAAATCAGAAATTAACTAAAGATTAGTCAAGTTGAATGGTTTCTTGGGTATTGATCTGATGTTGGTTTCGGTCTTCGAGGTTATTACTTAGGGAACTGTTCACTTGCTAATTTACGGTTAAAGGCTGGTGGAAATGAAATGCGATTATGAGTTTATCGTGAACCATGATTTAAAGGATATTGGTTCTTTAACCCGGTTAAAGATTATAACTAAGTGGTGTTTTAATGAATCTTTAAATAGATTGAAAAGTGAATTTGATAACTAAAATTATCAAATTCAAGAAATGATCGAGAATGGAGTACCACCAGTTTTACTCCAGACGATAGCTAAATCTTTAATTAGATTTAAATGTGAAATGGTAATTGAATTTTCCGATAACACCGTGGTGTTAGATATGAAGTATTACCAGTTTTACTTCATGGGATGAATAGGTTGGGGTTTGGAAATTTAACAATTGATTTCTTCGGTAAGGTTCGTTAATCCCAATTAGTTTGGATAAACCACAATTTGGTTTGAATTGATATTCAAAAGAAGATTAAACAATAAATTTAAATAATTTATATTTGATAAAATTAATGGGAACCTTTCCTTATGAATGTGAAATTAAGAAACTAACTGTAGGTTAGATAAGAAGAATGGTTTCCTGGGTATTGATCTGATGTTGGTTTCGACCTTCGGGGTTAATATTTGGGGAATTATTCTCTTGCTAATTTATGGTTAGTGACTGATGAACTGGAATGAGGAGTATGTTGTGTTTGTGTAACACTTGTTTATTATATACGCGAGTTATCCAGAAAGACCGGGTTTATCCCATTCTGATTAACTGAATCGACGATAAGTCGAAGATAAAGACGGTGGTTGAAGACCGGAGGTCTTCACATCGTTTGGATAATTACTGACGATCTTGATTGGGCTGTACACCCAAGAGGAGGGAATCGGTTGGTGATCACCCAGACGTACTTGGAGATCGATGGATATGCGAGGTACAAGGTGCCTCCGGTTTCGTTCAGGCCCAGAACGGACTTGTAAATAGACTGTGTGTCTGACATTGGATTTCATTATGTGTGACTGATATCGGTTGCACAGAGTGGTTTGCCTGTGTGGCATGCTGAGATGCAAATGAGCAAGGCTTCTGTTGAAAAGCAAAGTCTTGTGGTTGATGATCAAAGCACGGCTTTTGTGGCGTAGCTTTGTGTAACGTTAATTCGCGAGTCTCACACCCCGGTATGAACCAAAAACAGGACGAGGACTTAAGGGAGGACATGCGTTTTCTTCTAGCTAAGTGGTGTCAGTGCTTAAACTGGGTGACATTTATTTACTTTTCACCTGTGTGGTTGTTGCTGTTGCAAGGCACCTCGGATTTATCGGTCGTTCTCGAACCGATGGAGTCATTCATTGGCTCATTTACGCCCCTAAAGGGCGCGGAAACGCAGTGTTCAGGCATTTTAATCCACATCGGTGGACCGGCCCTGTCGCTTCAAGGTCACTTGAGCTCTGACCTGAGACATGGGCTAGATTGTCTCAATTCGGTAGAGGACTATCTTTTGTCTCGGTTCATAGGTGGAAATCCAACTTCCAATACGTGACTTTGCGGTTTTGATTGTAAACCAATATATGGCGACATGATATATGGTACCCATGCCGTCTATGATTGATACTTATGATTGAAATTGTTTTAAAACACTATACACTTATTATAGTATTAAATGATTGGTTTTAAACGTATCAAGCATTCTTTGGCTATTATAAGGTAAAACCTTATCCTCCGGCTCGTGTTGCATTATATGATGGGACATGGGTCTTATAATAGCTTCATCGTTCTTTATTTAGCATTGCGTTGTTGTTTTATACACCTGTATTCTTGGGAGGTAACCCGTTCTGTGTTATACGGCGTGGTCCCTTGATTTACCTAGCTTTAAAATAAAGATTAATAACTTTTTTAGTTCTCACACCAGTCACATGACTGACCAGGAGTTTATTGTTTTATCCTAAACTCTGGGTGCCCTTATTTTCGACACGGGCAGCTAGTAGTTTTGGTTTTGCAGATTTATATTCACAGGATCCTGGTTTACAGCTTGAATGATATCCAGAAAGCTTTATATCCGTATATCTCCTTCAGTTGTGTTTTGTATTATTTTCCGCTGCTATGTAATGTATTGTAATCTCTGATATTTTATAATGTGTAATATTTATTAATTACTCTGTATATTCCTGTATTCTGATGAAATTGTTGTAATAAGCAATGAAATGTTCTTCCGTCTGCATTCTTTTGTGTGTTGTTCTCAATGTATCTGCTCTTTCCTTAACGGGGAAGTTACGGGTTCTTACAGGTGGTATCAGAGCTCTGGTTTACAGAGCTCGAGAACAAGACACATTAGAACCATACGAAAGAATTCATCAGAAATTGGATTAGCAATATCCAATGAGGATGACTCGTTAGAGATGAGATCAGTAGTATCCTAGAACGAGTGTGAAGAGTATATATTTAAAATGGAAACAAATTTTGTTTTGAAAATTTAAATCGTATTATACGTATTTGAATATTTAATTATATTGATTTGGACAATCCGATATATAAAGATTTTGCATATACGTCTTGCAAACGTGTATTCGAAGTTTTAATATACTAGATAGTTATAGAAGCATACTCTAGTTGCCTGGGAATAATTCTGTTGTATGGGGCACCGTCGCCAGTATTTATTTTCGAGTTACGAAAGTGAGATTTCTGTATATTTCCACTAGACTGGTGTGAGAACCAAAATATAGTTAGAATACAATGTTGTGAATGGGCACTAAAAATGTGATTTTGACTATATATCAAAGTTATGAATTTGAAATGATAATCAACTAATTGATTGATGGTTGTGTTGTTTGATTATTGTTTAATTAATTAAATGTTGAACCTTTAGCCAAATTGAACCAAACATTAAATTGTATTGAAAATTATTTGGGATTGCATGCATGTACATGTATATCTATTGAGCAGGTCATAGCAAGGAGGCTAGAGAAGAGGAATAAAATTGTTTACCCGACAAATGGGTACATGTTTATTGTATTTCTTTGATTTTGGATAATTTTGTGAGCCGATTGGCTAGCCGCTTGGCTTTTTCTTTTTCTTTTGGATTGAAGAAGGTCATGGGAGGCTATATGAAATATGCCGAAGTCCCCGGTGAAGGGGAGGTTATGGCAAAAAAATTCGGAAATTTAGGGTGTTAGCCAAATTTTTGAAAAATTTGAAAAATTCTTAGAAACTGAAAAGTTGAAGAACTTAAGCCATAATGAAAATACTGAAAGTTGAGTAGGTTTTTAAAACAACTTTCGGCTTCGTTCCTTTTCGGGGACGAAAAGCTTTAAGTGGGGGAGATTGTAATGACGGGGAAATCAATGCCAACTTAAAATTTTTATTTTGGCAATTTCGATGAATTTTGAACACATAAAATGAATTATTTTAAATAATAATGACGAGAAATTTATTTCGAATGGAATTCAAACGTATATATTTATATAAATCGACGTTAAAATATAAATAATTACTTAAAATTATAAAAGGAATTGAAAATGGCGTGGTAGTTCGATAATTCGATTTCAAAGTTCAAATGAATGTATAGGATTCAAAATAAACCGGATTTTAGCGAAACCAAAAATATTGGAATCTAATTGAGAATATCTTTCCAACAAATCCGAAAAGAAAATTTCATAGTGGGAATCAAAAGATACGCCCAGTTGAAAATTCAGAATAGTCGCTATGGAATTTTGGCCCTTAAAAATGGAAATTTTGCAAACGACCTCGAATTTTGACGAAACCACTTTTGTTGGATCCGTGATGTCAAGTTAGTGCTAGGTTCCAAAATTCGTAATTTTCAGAATCAATATGTGAGCGTGGCAAAGGAAAACGCGTTTGACCAGTTTTAGTTGATTTTAATCGACTGGAAAATGGCCATTTTCAAACGGTCTCAGAATTTGATGAAATTAGTTTTGTTAGGACCGTATCGTCAATACGAAGCTAGAAAATATTTTTTGGGAATTTTTAGAGTCGTATGTTGCCCCAGTAAATTGAAATGTGCGTTTAAATTCAATATATAAAGTTATATGTTGAATTCAACAGAGATTGATCGAACCAGCTCACAATACATATCCCATTGTGTTCGAAATGGGGTAATTAGCTATGGACGACAGTCGGTGGGTTTGATTTCGAGTTCAAAATAAAAAGTTGCTTTTAGAAATTTTAAAATAATTAAATACAAATATTTTATATAAACTCCTTACCCTCTCTATTCTCTTTCCTCATCTGATGTTTAAAAAACAAAAAAAATTGGGCAAACGCGATTGACTTCCGCTCCTCCCCCATCGTGGAGCCGTCGCCGCAACCAGTGGGGCGCTACCTCCATCGGCCACTGCACCAAGCCCCCCCCTGACGCCTCGTACCTCGCGAAGTCCCCCCTCTCGAATCCCTCTCGCGCCTCGATTCTCTCTCCTTCCCAACGCATAGCCCCACCCCCATGACAACCAGCATCCCGCCACCACCCCTTGACCACCTGCGACGCCTCCCATGCCCCGCCTCCGACCACCAGCCCCCCCTCAGTGTAAAAATCCGATTTTTATCGCCTCGGGTGTTCACATTTCAGTCTCCGAGCATCTCCCCTACCCCAAAAGCACCTGTAAGCTTTTTTATTATTATTTATTTATTTATCTTTATTTCTTTAATGTTTTTAGTTTAGCTAAGATAAATGATTAGTGTAAAATCATTTTTATAAATATAAAGATGTGATCTTTTTATCTACGAAAACATAGAAATAAAAATGGGATTTTTATTTAGAAGGTAGTAAATTAAAGATTTGATTTTTATTAAGTAAAAGGATTTGAATTAAAAATATAATTTTTATATTGGTAGAAGATCAAAAATTTATATGAAGTAGAGATAAAAATACGATTTTTATCTATTTGAATGAAGCAATAAAAATATAATTTTTATTTGAACAGTGTGAAAAGGACTGTGGTAGAATTTCAAACAGATCCAGACGGTTCAGCAGTTCAACAGCAAAGCACGGCGGAGTGGAACCCTCTGTGAGAACTTCTCACCTTTAAATATTATTTTTCTAGTTATATATATATATAATAGGATGCAGACGGTGTTTAGTAGCACCCAACACCCGTCGTCCACAGACCATGGACGGCTTGTTTGTATGCTTGTTTGATTGATTTTGATGTGTAATTGAATGTGTGTTGTGAAATGAAATAAAATATTTATAGTGAAATAAAAATATTTTATAGTTAAAAATATAATTTTTAATGTGTATATAAAACAAAGATTTATAAGCAAATCGGACGATTTGTTTATATACACACATTTGACTGATATTGATTGGGACGATAAATTTTACACATCGCCCAATTGCACAAATAAAATCTATGCTTGATTGTTTGAAACCCCATACACGTATTGGGATGAAATAGGACATACACTAATCCCAATAATTAGCTGTATGTCGATCGATTGATTGACAGACTGTGTAAGCATCGAATATTAATATTTAATGCTTATACAGTGTAGAATGCACTTTGGATGATGGATTGTTGTTTTCATTGTTGTTGCACACATTTGTTGTATGAAATCCATATAATCACATTATATGGTAATTTACTGTGTCTGAATCCAGTTCATAAAGAATGAATATTTTAAAATAACGATTATTTTATAATGACGAATATTTTCAAATAATATTCAGTGAATATTGAAATGTGAAGTCGTGTTAAGTAGTTAAGCGCCAGTTTAACACGAACGGGAATTTTGCCGATTTTATTCATTTTACAATGAATATCGAAAGTGATTTCAAAATCTTATATTTTGAAAAGATTGAAATTCGAATTAAATTGAAAATGAATTGGAATTCGAATTAAATTGAAATGAATTGAAATTCGAATTAAATTGAAATGAATTGAAATTCGAATTAAATTGAAATGAATTGAAATTCGAATTAAATTGAAATGAATTGAAATTCGAATTAAATTGAAATGAACTGAAATTCGAATTAAATTGAAATGAATTGAAATTCGAATTAAATTGAAATTGAATTGAAATTCGAATTAAATTGAAATGAACTGAAATTCGAATTAAATTGAAATGAATTGATATTCGAATTAAATTGAAATGAATGGAAATTCGAATTAAATTGAAATGAATTGAAATTGAATTAAATAGAAATGTAATTGGAAATCGAAGTGAAATCGATTTGAAATGAATTCAAATCGAATTGAAAACGAACTGAAATTGATTTGAAATCGATTTGAATTGAAATCAATTTGAAATGAATTTAAAACGAATTTATATTGGAAAATTCAATTTTGATTTGAAATTGAACATGAAGTTGAAATCGTTTTGAAAACGAAATTAAAACGATTTATAAAATACGTTTTAAAAGAAAATCGATGAAATATATATTATATATATTATATATATAATATAATGGCCTGAATAGAACGCGCTGCGCTGCGGTAGTTCATGAATTTCAACCATTGATTTTGAATGGATATTACTGGAGATCCTACCGTTGGATTCTCCTAAAACCGGAATCGTTGGGTTCGTATCGAAAAGAACTTTCTAACGAATATTATAAATTAGAAATCTAACGGTTGGATTTGGAATTATGTCCAAATCAAATTTGGAAAAGGTCGCTGTAAGTGCAGTTCAATGACCGTTGACGGAAATCAACAGTACGGGCCTTGATAAAATTATTAAAAATACTAATAATTAATGTAAAATCATAAGAAATGATTTGGAAAGAATTGGGATGAAAAACTCCATATTTGAGAAGATAAAAATAGATTTTTATCGAAATGAACTAGTTTTGAACTAGAATTATAATTCATTTATTTTTAAAATAAATAAATTAGATTTGAAATGGTTTTAAAAATAACCAGGATTTCCAATATATAGTTTGGAAATGGATTTGAATCGGAATTGTCTTCAGAATATTTCGATGTGGGACTTTGTGATTTACAGATATTGTTATGGAAATTTGAAAGATATATTTATATCGTTATTTCCAATACGATATTTGTTGGTCGTAGAATTTGATATTGAATATAAGCCGATATATTTTCTATTCAGAGCCTTGTATTTAGTATCAAATGGGATTTGGGTTTGTCGTGAATGGTGTCTTCATTAACACTGTTCTTAAAACCAGTTGAGAAAAAGATTAAATCTTTTTATTTAGATTTAATGAAGTGTATCAATTAAATAATATTTAATTGGAATTGAATTGGAATTGATTTTTGGGTTTATCATGAACGGTGTTTCAAATAACATTTGTTCTTTAACCCGACAATTAACGGAATTTGATTTTGGGTTGTCGTGAACGGTATCTTTAATAATACTGTTCTTAGACCCAATGGAGTTAAGAAAATCAGAAATTAACTAAAGATTAGTCAAGTCGAATGGTTTCTTGGGTATTGATCTGATGTTGGTTTCGGCCTTCGGGGTTATTACTTAGGGAATTGTTCACTTGCTAATTTACGGTTAAAGGCAGGTGGAAATGAAATGCGTTTATGGGTTTATCGTGAACCGTGTTTTAAAGGACATTGGTTCTTCAACCCGGTTGAAGGTTAAAAATAAGTGGAGTTTTAATGATTCTTTAAATAGATTGAAAAGTGAATTTGATAATTAAAATTATCAAATTCAAGAAATGATCGAGAATGGAGTACCACCAGTTTTACTCCAGACGATAGTTAAATCTTTAATTAGATTTAAACGTGAAATGGTAATTGAATTTACCGATAGCACCATGGTGTTAGATATGAAGTATTACCAGTTTTACTTCATGGGATGAATATGTTGGGGTTGGGAAATTTAAAAATTGATTTCTTCGGTAAGGTTCGTTAATCCCGACTAGTTTGGATAAACCATAATTTGGTTTGAATTGATATTCAAAAGAAGATTAAACAATAAATTTAAAAATTTATCTTTGATAAAATTAATGGGAACCTTTCCCTATGAATGTGAAATTTAGAAACTAACTGTAGGTTAGCTAAGAAGAATGGTTTCCTGGGTATTGATCTGATGTTGGTTTCGGCCTTCGGGGTTAATATTTGGGGAATTATTCTCTTGCTAATTTATGGTTAGTGACTGATGAACTGGAATGAGGCGTAAGTTGTGTTTGTGTGACACTTGTTTATTATATACGCGAGTTATCCAGAAAGACCGGGTTTATCCCATTCTGAATAACTGAATCGACGATAAGTCGAAGATAAAGACGGTGGTCGAAGACCAGAGGTCTTCACATCGTTTGGATAATTACTGATGATCTTGATTGGGCTGTACACCCAAGAGGAGGGAATCAGTTGGTGATCATCCAGACGTACTTGGAGATCGATGGATATGCGAGGTACAAGGTGCCTCCGATTTCATTCGGGCCCAGAACGGACTTGTAAATGGACTGTGTGTCTGACATTGGATTTCATTCGGTGTGACTGATATCGGTTGCATAGAGTGGTTTGCCTGTGTGGCATGCTGAGATGCAAATGAGCAAGGCCATCCTAGTCGAACTCGACATCCCCCAAGTGCAAGCCCCAAAGGCCTAAACCAATATCAGGCAAACACCCAAGGGACACCTCCTTCGAATTCAGACGACCTACGTGAGATGATACTAGCAAAAACGGCTGAATAATTAAGTCTTTGTCCAACTCTGGATGTCCTTGCTAATCTTGCTCCAAAACCACCGTTGATCAAATAACTGGCTTCACTTAACCTATTCAGCACACACGAAAACTTATTTCGCTTTTAGAAAAGACCAAGATGTCATCCACAAATACCACTACGAAGTTGTTTAGGTACTCCCTGAACACCCTACTCATCAAATCAACAAAATATGCAAGGGCGTTCGTCAAACCAAATGGCTTCACAAGCCACTCATAGAAACCATCCGGAGTCCTAAAGGCGGTCTTCTCTATACTATCCTCAGTCACTCCCAACTGATGAAACTCCGTGGCCAAGTCCCACTGCGAAACACTGAGGCGCCAACCAACCGATCAAAAAGATCATCAATCCTCGGTAACGGGTGCCTATTCTTCTTTGTCAGCTTGTTCAACTCTCGATAATCAACACATATACGAAGCGAACCATCCGCCTTAGTAGCGAATACCACCAGAGCACCCCATTCAGAAATGCTTCGTCTAATAAAACCCTTCTCAAGCAGCTCCTTGATTTGCTTACTGAGCTCTCTTCTTTCTCGTGGGGCCATGTGCCTAACGGGCAATGATACTGACTTGGCATTATCGACTAGATAAATGCGGTAATCTATCTCTCGTTTAGGCGGTAACCCCTTAACTTCTTCAAAGACATCAGGATAGTCTCGGGCCACCCTTACAGATTGCAGATCATCGATGGACGAGTCGAGAGATTCAAGATAACATAACATGATGGGACCTCTAGGGTTACAAGAAATTTCTAGTGTATTACCGAGGCGAGTCATGAGCCTCACCACCCTATGCTCACAGTCAAGAACAGCTCCATAACTGGACAACCAATCCACACCCAAAATCAACCCGTATCCCATAAACCCGAGAGCCTAAACATTACACATGAATTCTATGCTCAAGATAGAGATTTTCAAATCCACACAAATCACAAGTAGATGGGCGGAACCCCGAATTGGATTTGAAACACTAACGGAACCTCAACTAGACTAGTACTTAGGTGCAAAACTTTCAATAAGATCAGAAATAAAACTATGAGATGTGCCAGAATCAAATAAGGTATGAACAGGGAAATCAGAAATGTAAACATGACTTTTTACAGAAACACTACCTCGACCAAAAGCTGGAAGAGTGAGGAGAGCCTGCAACTGCCCTCCAGAGGGTCCTACTCGCTGAGTTCGTTCTTGCCCTTGTCCTTGCTTCTTGGGGCAATCCTTGCTAAAATGTCCAGATTCTCCGCAATGGAAACGCTCGCCTAACTTCCTCTTCCTCTTCCTGCAATCTTTGGCTATGTGCCCAACGATCCGACAGAACTTGCACTTCCTTGTTTCCCTGGTCTTGTTGTCATTGCGATTGCTGTTGACCTTGTTCCCTTTCTTGTTGTTCTTGTCTCTTTTCTCGGTATCTTCCTCTTGAAGTAGGGCCATATTCACCAAACTCTCGAAGGTCGCCCCCAGGGGTATATGAGACATGGCCAAACATCACAATGGCTCATTCAATCCTAGAGCAAAGTGTAGGGCCTTCTTTCGAGCTGTGTTAACCAATTTTAGACCGAACTGAGCAAGTTGATTAAACATATCCACGTATTCCCTAACTGTCATGTCCCCTTGCTTTAGAGATAGGAACCTTTCCATCTGAAGGTTCTCTTCTGTCGATGATAGAAACTTCAGTCCAAACCTTCTCCTAAAGTCATCCCAAGTCTCAATTGGTCTAGTAGTGGTGGTGACTACCCACCAATAAGCAGCTTCCCCTTTCAATAGCCATACCGCCAACAGAACATTCTTACGATCTTCCACATCAAAGATAGCAAAGAGGTCTTCAGTTTCCTTTAACCAGTTTCTTGCCTCCACAGAAGTCTCCGTTCCGACAAAATTCTTGCAACCCATCGCCTTAAACTCTTTGCAAAGCTTTGCAAAATCCTCTTGCGGATGCTGAGGGTGAGGAGGAACCTCAGCTACGGGAGGAGGAGAGATGTTGCGACCGGGGAAGGAGGAGGAATGTTCACGGGGCCGGCTCCATTCGCCCTTGCCTCCATAAATCTCCGGAACCAGACTGGTACTTGCACGCCTTCCGGGATGTTAAAGCGATCGGCCATACTAAAACGAAGAAAAAGATAGATTCAGAATGAAGAAACGAAGGATAGTGCAATGGATTTTGGGGAATAGCCTTTTTAAAATAACTAGACTCTTCTTGGAAAATACTTAATTGGTTTTGAAAATAGTTTTTCAAAAGGTAAGTTTTAAAAACACTTTTGCTCAAATCTTGTAAACCTCGCTCTGATACCAAATGTAACACCCCACCTCCGCCAATGCCACTCTTGCAAGGACATTAGCTTTGGAGGGGCGTTAAACAAGGTAAACATGCATGCAGATATCACAAGACAAAACATATAAGTAAAACAGAGTAGTAAAGCAGCGGATAAAACTTAGCATTTCAAAACCATAGTCATGTTACAACAAAGTACTTGGTCATTATTTTCCAACAACAAAGTCTAGATAAAAGCATAAACTGAAAAACTGAAATACATAAAGTACTATCCCCAAAATGAAGTGATAAACCATAGCTAGCTCAATGTCCAAAACCGTACATGAGAAATCCAGTAAGCAAGCTGTAAAGATCCAAGCTAAGCTCCAATGTTCCCACCCTGAAACCTGAGGGGGGGGGGAGAAACGGAAGAAAAGAGGCGAAAGAAAACAGGTCAGTCAAAAAGACTGGTAAGCCCTACTACTATCTGTCTATGAACTAGTAAAGTTAACTGGCATGAGAAGCCGAGATGAACATAAGGATAACAACATACTGGCATTATGATTAACTAACAAGATAGATAAAGGTGACATCGCATAATCAAGGTTAAGTTTTTACACCATGGGTGTACTAGCATTCTATCATGTCAAGTAGAAACAAGAATTGATCCCTTGGCCCAAGTTTGGCCCAATATCATGAGGTGACCTAAATCAAGGTCCAACAACATGGTCTAGTTGATCGGCTCCCTATAAGCCTAACTCGTCATGTGTCGGTGTCATACGACCCAAACATGAAATGTAGCTAACTGTGCTAGGTCCACCCCAGGGTGTATCAAGTCCTAGGGTGTAGACCTCGGACACCAATCAAGTATGCACAGCCTAGATCTACTGGTACCCGTGCCTGATTCTCCAACGCCGGACTATGTGCACGATCATAGTCCGCCTGGACCTACACCGGCGTACCTACACAGCCGTCGTTTTGGTCGCTTACATGTCAGCCCAGTAATCGTGCCCCACCCTAGCCTAGTCCTAGGGTCTTATGATACTATCAAGAGTGTTACTGCTGCAAAGGACCATGCAACTAGGGTTTCCTTAATGGGTTAAATGTGGTTAACCCGATCCAAACGTGGATTAAATTGGTTAAGTGTATCCAAGGTTCATGACTTAACCACGATTAACCCATCCAGCCCAAATTGATTAAGTATTAAGTGGACCATGACTTAACCCTTATCAGGAGGCATTAATTAACTTAATGTGCTTTAAACTCTCACATTAGACCTTGTTGTGGTTACTAGTTAAGCCGGGCGGGTCCGGGTAGCTTTACACCACAACTTGGTCTAACCTCGGGTTCGAGCACAACATGACCAACTTCTCACATTGGGTCCTTTTTTTTGTAGCCACTAGTTAAGCCGGGCGGGTCCGGGTAGATTTATGCTACAAACTCAACCCAACCTCGAGTTGGCCACACTCATATTTTCTAAGTGTCATGTCCATTATGTTTCCAAAACATAATTACAAGTTAACATATCACGCTATGTTATAAAAACCATGTTTATGTCATAATGTTACCCAACCCCAACGTAACCCCATCGTTTACATAATCGCATCAACGCATAAAGGATAAAATAGGGAACTTGGCATAATCATGACAAAAAGGTGTTGAAGCCACAAGTTTAACATGGTGGCATATGAAATGTACATATGTTCATATACTTGCATATTGCATCATTAGGCTTCAAAAGCATGCATAAAACCAAACTTAGCATATGAGTGATACATGGTGATAAATGACATGTAGAAGTTGCTAGAAGTTCGCATTTAGCCTCACATGCAAGTTATCATAAAGGATATGATAACTTTCATGTTTCCAAATGCAACCTTTAATATAAAGCTTGGAGCTTTATGCTCACAACATCAAGTTTAACTTGCATAACATGATAACATGATCAACCCAAACTTGCATAACATAGCAACATGTGTCATACATAATGATTAAACCAACTTGCATAATGATCATCCAAACTTGGATATAATGATCAATCAACTTGCATATAATGATCAACCAAACTTGCATATAATGATCAACCCCCAAACTTGCATCATTCATTTAACTTTAGAGTTCAAAGAAAGAAAGTAGAAAAGGTCTTACAATGCTATGAAGACACGAATGAATATTTATTACAAAGATTGAGACGAAGCCCTTATGCAATCACCAAAAAGACCCAAATATGAATGCTCCAATGAAAACCCTTGAGCCAAATCAATAAAAACCCTTGCTTCGAAATAGAAATGTTGCAACTTGACTTGAATGCAAACTAAGAACACTCATACAAGCTTGAAAATACTTGTATGCACTCAAAATCTCCCATAGAAATAAACTTAGGAATTTTAACATGAGAGTGGAGGCCATGAGAGGAACAAATTTGACATAGTTTAGCTATAGGATTGAATAATGAGCATTTAGGTTTAGGTTAGGGGTCTTTTTATAGATGACTAGGATAGTTTTAGCCATAGGATAAACCTTAGTTTAGATCCTAGCCATCAAAGCATGTCTTGGGGAAGAAGTCAAGTGTAGGAACCATCTAGGGCCTTTAGATTAAAGGTGAACCATGAGAACCATTCAAATGCAAAATCTGCATTTGAGCGAATCGGCCCACGGGTTGACAGCCAAACACCCTGGATTAACCCCTAGTCGACCCAGCGGGCTTGGGTCGACCTCAAAAATCGGCCGATTCGGTTATTCCCCTCTCCCAATTCGCTGTTTTGAACATTTTTGCATATTTATTTATTTAATTTTCAATTATATATATATATATATATATATCAATATATATATATATATATATATATATTTCTCTGCGCAACCCATTTCACTTAATTAAGAATACTTTAATTTTTGAATTTTTATGTTCAAATTACGAGGTGTTACAGTGGAGTGCTGAGTTCCTATTGGCCTAAGGGTTTTATAATTAATTTTTAATTTATTTAATTTTCGAAAATACCCCTTGTCACATACGAACACCAATTCAAACCCAACGACTGTCGTCCCTAGCTAAATACCCTCATCTCGAACACAATGGGATATGTTTCGTAGGGTAATTCGACTGTTACAGCCAGTTATTCTTCAAATTAAAGTATAAAACATTCAATATTCGATTTGAGCGTACATTTCAATTTGCCGGGCCCACATACTGATTCTAAAAATTCCCGAAAAATAAATCTAGTTATGTTTTGACGATACGGTCCCAACAAAACTAGTTTCGTCGAATTCTGAGACCGTTTGAAAATGGCCATTTTCTGGTCGATCCAATTTAACAGAAATTGACCAAACACATTTTCCTTCACCACGCTCACATATTAACTTCAAAAATTATGGAATTCGAAACCTAGCAATAGTTTCACATCCCGGATCCAACAAAAGTGGTTTCGTCAAATTCTGAGGTCTTTTGCAAAATGCCTATTTTCAAGGGCTATATATTCTCTATAGCGACCTTTCTGAAAATTCATTTGGCCATAACTTTTGATTCCCGCTATGAAACTTCGATTTTTTAGATTCGTTAGAAATATATTCACTAACAGATTTAAATGCTTTTGTTTTCACTAAAATCAGTTTTATTCTGCACCCGGTATAGTCAGTCAAATTTTGAATTGAAATTTTGAAACTGTCGCGCCACTTCAGGCCATGTTTATAATTAAAATTAATTATATTTATTTTCAAACATTGATTCGAACGCACTTTTCTTCGTTTTTATTTAAAATAATTTATTTTAAATATTTAAACTTCAATAATATAACCAAATTAAAAAAATTAAACTGGTTCAGATTTTCCGGGTTGTTACAATCTCCCCCACTTAAAACTTTTCGTCCCTGAAAAGGAACAAAGTTGAAAGTGGTTTAATTAACCAAAGCTACATTCATTATGGCTTCCATTCTTCAACTTTTCAGTTTCTAAGAATTTCCAAATTCTTCAAAAAATTGGCTAACACCCGAAATTTTCGAAAAATTTCGCCGTAACCTCCTTTGTACGTGGAGGAGTTTGGAAATTTTTTGGGCCGTGTTAGATACCCAATAAATCCTAATAAGCATACAAATATTTCTAGTGATATATCCTAGTGTCCACGGGGGAGTGTGTATAGATAATAACTCCAGAGAATAAATTCTCGCCACCCCATAAATAGTTTTTGTGCCTTATAAGACTAGAGAGACATGTTTATTGTCATCTCTAGACCCGTGTGGGGTTTTTTTATTAATCTAGCAATTTACCATTACATTTTATATGGTCCATATCCGTCATCAGTTCAACCTGTAAAAATATAGTCATCGCCATAAAAGCCTCTCGCTCGTATGGTAAATCTTCAACCTCGTCACGCAAGCTCCAAATGCTTATGTGGTATATGATGAAGTATGCAATCTCTTCAAGAAGTATGCCATGTAGTGTAGTTCAAAATTAATTGTTACTATCCTATGGCGACATTTATTAATTACACACAGAATAACCAGCACTCCGCATCCAATGGCATTCACAGGAGTTGATATAATAATAAAATTGCACATCCAACTCATTAAGGTTTACCTATTTGTCGGGAACGCAAATAAATTCTTTACTCAACAGCTAATCCATTTACGTGTTCAAACATATATAATGCACATGTATATATTTCTATCTATTCTCTAATCAGTTCAATGTGTGATTTTATCGAATAAATTCTACCATTCATGTAACACCCCACATCTGTTAAGGTCACTCACAAAGGGAATGCCTTAACTTCAATGGAGTAATATGGGTACTGGAACAGAAATATTACAAGACAAACATATATAAAACAACGGCAAATAAAGTGGAAGTACTTCAAATCATTTATTAAATATAAATGTTTACAAGAAAAGCCTATGTTTACAAGAAAAGCCCATCAACTTTCAATACCCAATTTCATAGTTAAAATATATGTCTTGCTCAGAAACAAAGAATCATAAAAACAAACTGCAGTATTCCCCAATAAAGCAAAGCAGGCCATAGCCAAGAGAAATCCAAGCCATACATGAAAGAGCCTTGAAGCTTGGTAAGATCCGAACTAAGCTGTATTCCCACCTTGTGAACCTGGGGGGGAGAAACGGAAGAAAAATAGGCGGAACAAAACGGGTCAGTCATAAAGACTGAGTAAGTCCTAGTGACTTTCAGCATAAAAACGAGTAAAGATAACATGGCATGAATAAACTGAAAGTAAACATAAGCATGATGACAAGGTAGGCAAGATAAACTAAGATAACAAGATAAACTATGATAACAAGATAAACTAAGGTAACAAGATAAACTTCGGACACGGTGAAACAAGTATAACATCCCATAATTCCTATCAAGTATCCCACCGCATGGTTTCTATCAAGAGCAACATTGCAAGGTTTCTAAGCTTTATGATTAAAACGATATCTGTTTGCTCTGCATCACCTAACTAGCATCCTCATAAGTGCCTTACATGGAATGATCTGTGTTCCTACTAGTATCCCAACTAGTGTCCTGTGCAACAAGGATCCGTACCCCCTACTATTGTCCCAACTAGTAGCCCGTGTTATATAATAATTACAACGTGATCCCAATCCCCGCAATTATGGTAGCCTTCAGGTGTACATCGATTTTTAGGATTCCACCTCGATCACCCCAATGGCCATGTATATATTCGATGCACCCATACTACCTTATCGATCGGCTCCCTACTTGACCTAGTTCTCGTTTGTGTCACGCGGCCCCCTACTTGTAGATACCTGTGCTGGTCCCACCATGGGGTGTATCATGTCCCATGGTGGCAACCCTGACACATTCAAGATGCACAGCTTTATACCTACTGAGGCCCAGTGGCTAAATTTTCTGCGCCAAAGTGTGTGCACGCCCGCACTCCGTTAGAACCTGTACTGCTGCACCAACCACCGCTAATTTGACCACTTATAATCAGCCCAGTAATCATGCCCCACCCTACCTAACTCAGGGTTCCGTTGATACCAAATGTGGGTTACTGCTGAAATGGGTCCCCGTTACTAGGTTTTTCTAATGGTTAAGTCTGTGGGCTATATTCTCTGACATTAGCCACCAACCCTGATGTGTACTTAACCCCGCTACTGATGTGTATTTTATGGTTAAGTCTGTGGGCCTATATTCTTTGATATTACCCACCAACCCGATATGTACTTAACCCCGCTACTGATTCCAGCATATGTATTTAATGGTTAAGTGTATGTGGGCCTATATTTACTAATATTACCCACCAACCCGATATATACTTAACCCTTCTACTCGTTATGTTACCATGGTTAAGTGTTTACCTTAGTTAACTTAACCTTTCTCACTTATTATGTTTGATTGATTAAGTGTGGTTTATTAACTTTTCCTCGTCCATCTATCTGGTTACATTGGTTAAGAATTTTCTTGTTAACTTAACCCCATGTTTTACTTAACCCTAGCACGCATCACATCAGATTGGTTAAGTGCATGTTAACTTAACCCCATCCACTAGTCATACTATAATGGTTAAGTGTTGTCAACTTATTCAAGTTAACTTAGCCCACCCGCTTGTCCTGATATGTTGGTTAAGTGTTACTACTTAACCGCAACCACTTGTCTAATTAACCCATTGTATTAGTTAAGTATTCTCATTAACTTAACCTCACTTTCTAGTCCAGTTTAATCATGTTGTAGTGGATAAACATTTGCTTAACCTTTCCCACTCCCGTAGTCAACTTATTAAATTGGTTAAGTGTCCAGATTAACCTAATCGTATTACTTAACCCACCCATTTATATCATATTGGTTAAGTGTTCTTATTTACTTAACCCTACCCACTGGTCTAATTACAATGTCACGTTGGTTAAGTATTACTATTCGTATTTCCACATGTCACCCACATGTCACCCACTTAACCCCCATGTCCCACCACATGTTTATCTGGTTAAGTATTTCTTAATTCATTAAGGCCGTAACCTTAGAAAGACCTCTCAAATTAGACTAACATTTATGGTAGCTGGATTTGTCGTGTGGGTCCGGGCAGTCTTACACCATAAAAGAGTCTAACCTCGTGTCTTTACAACTGTTACGCTTTTAATTTGGGCCTAGGACCTCTTACACTGGGCTGACATTTGTGACTACTGGATTCGCCGGGCGGTTGCGGGCAGGTTTACGTCACAAACGAGTCCAACCTCGTGTCCTAAGCATTGATTATCACTTATAATCTTTACCCCAATTTGAATTTATTTCCCCTATTCAAATTATCAATTAATTCCTAATTTAACGATGTCCATAATTGACTCAATTATGTCCATCAATTAATGGTATGCAAAATCATACCAATTTTACCACAATTTATCTTAGGCCATTAAAGGCAACTTATCTCAGTTTATATTTATCCCTCTTTTAAGGCTATTACATACCAACTAATATATGTACCCAATTCTAGTCAGTTTACATATATACCAAGTTTCATGTTTTTTTTTCTTCATATGTCAAGATATAGCCAAAATTACATGTATCAAGTTTCATACCCAAATCCGATGATTCATGATGTAGTTATCCCAAGCTATAATCTTTTTTTTTGTTTCAATACATGCCAGTTGCCCAAGTTCATAATACATGTTTATGCCAATTATAAAGTTTACAATCGCTTTCATGCTAAAATTCCCAAATCTACATATGCCTAATTAACATAAGCCCAATCTTTTGATTTAATTTACATAGGCTCCAAAACTCATAATTTTATTTTACATGCCAAATTAAATACATGTTATATATACCAAATTTCATGTTACATTACATAGATCCAATTGGTGTCGAATTCCATGTATATAATATTTATGCAAATTTTACCATAACAGGATTATACCAAAATTTACAGATCTACCCCAAACTTGCAAATAAAATGAAAACATCCAATTTTATGTTGAAAATTATTAATCATATTCTTATTGGCAATAATCCCATTATTCCCCCATATACATCTCGTATGCAAATCGCGATTTTAGGACAAGGTCCGAAGTTGACCAAGGTTCATCAGAAGAAAATAAATAGGGGAAGTTAGAAATTTGCATAATAAATAGATCAGAGAGAAAACAACATCATGATAGGCATAAAGATTACAACTTGATGATAACATCTTTACGAATCAAGGAAACTGCTGAATAAATCACAAACTTGTCATGAGAATAAAGGTAGACAAGTCTCCAAAACTAAAGATTCAAAAAGCAACAGGAATAGATCTGAATCGATAAACATACTTAGATTCAATTCCACTTCATTTCATGCCCATATTAAAATTAAATATTTAGATCTGAAAATAACTAGAACTTACAGAGAACGGCTAATGAATTAAGAAGTGAATTTGTCTTAGAAAGTTGCAGTGTCATTGATCTATCCCCTTGAATTTGTTGTAGAAGCATTGATCTTTGATTTGATTTGAGTTTGGACGCTTAAGATTTAATTTGGAGACGGCGGCCATGACTCAAGAGAGATTTTAGCAGCATTTTGGTGTCATATGAATTTGTGTGAGTTAGGCTAGGTCTAGGTGTTATTTTATAGGTGTAGAAATTCATTTCAGCCATCGGATTAAACTTAAAACCCATTCGGACCAACAAAACTTGTCCCGGGCCTCAAAAATGGGTTCTGGCCCGAAACAGGCCGACCAGGTCAACCTGCAGGGGGGAGGTCGACACTATAGTCGACCCCCATGGGGGAGGTCGACTCCCAGGTCGACCCCCTGGTCGACCTGGCCCCCAGGTCGACACCCAGGTCGACCTGGCCAGTTCTGTGCTGACCGAAACCTTCTGAATCTTGTTTTGGCCATATCTTGGTCATACAGACTCCGATTTTCGAAATCTCGGACTCTATTTCATGTAAAATTTCGAGAGGAACGCAGTGGTGATGTCCATTTTACCTAATTCCTGATTCTTAAATTAATTATCCTTATTTTACTATCTTTTCCGTTGCATACATCGTTATCGAACTAATTTTTCTTCTCTCCCATGTATTAATTAATTCTTCTTATGCATCACCATTATTTACCCATCATAAGCATATTTTTATATATTTTATTTTATTTATAATTATATTAAAAATACGGGGTGTTACATTCTCCCCTCCTTAAAGGATTTCGTCCCCGAAATCTTCAAGTTAAGAAGAATGTGTCCTACCATCCATCATCCATCTACTCAATCATCAATCACAGGCATTCATTGTCCTTAAAAGATTTCTAATGCTGTATGAACATATGCAAGAAGTGTGTGTATATGTTCCTTGTCTAATGCAAATGATCAGGCCTGATTGATCTTCTAAATGCAAAATATGTTTAGTGCCATGAGTCCAACATGTATGCGAATAGTCCTAGTCACATAAACACTATATGTGTGCACAAACATCCATCCATATGCAACATTCACATGATAACACATTCAATTTCATCCACAAACAAGTATAAACACTCATGCATATGCAATATGAAAGGTGACTGAGTCGATCTAGTGCCTAATGTGTGTAAATGCGTCCACGAGCAACCACTAGCAACCACTTGCAGCCACTTGCAACCATCAATCATAACATGTCTCAAACACATGTTTACTCCCAAATGTTCCTATCTAAAGATAAAGTCGAATGATAGAAGCAAGTAAAAACTTTGTGCCCATTAGGCAATGTCAAAACTGGAAATCTATGCCACATATATATTGATTAGGAGAAGAACTCTCTAAGCATCAACTCCAAAGACCGAAATCAACATCAGACTGACACCCAAAGAATTACTCAACCCAACCACTATATTTGACTCTGGGAAACTAAGCATGATGGACTCCTTTTAGGTCACAAGGGAATCCCTTCCTAAGACCAACCCGTATCCTATAAAACCCAAAAAGTTTAGTCAAACCAACGAACACCCTCAAGCCCCAACATGTGTTACTAACAGATGAGTCATACTCCCTATGGGGTTTGCAACAGAAATTGGATTGAGGATAGGACCGAGAAGATATACACAAAAGATAGCATGTGAGTAAGCTCTACAGGAAAAGAGGAATCAAGGATATACTCTTAAAAAGAGATATGATGCGCAAATCTAGTCTTCAAACTTCTAAGTCGCATTTCATTGAGCTTAACTCCATTGTGCTTTGACCGTCTTTAACTTCACAATTTCGTAGCTTCTTAATTCTTGTTTCCAAAATATGAGTTGGAACCTATTTCACTGTTGCCTCTTGTTCCTCTTTCACTTACTCTACTTCTAGTATACTCGGCTCAAACATAACGGCGTACTCATGGTTTCATGCAAGCTCTCCAAAATTCACTAGTGAATCTTGGATCTCGTCAACTTACTATCAGATATTCCACGCAGAAGAATTATCTCTTGAAAATAAATGCCAACCATGCTGCCAAATGTACTTACTAAGGTGATTCTCTACAACTCATGCATAAGCGAAATGACCCATCCGCCTTAGTGGCGAACACTACTCGAGCGGATTACAAATTACCAATAAATATGTCAAGAGATTCTAGGTAACAAATCATGATAGAACCCTAAAGGTTACATGCGACTTCGAGGGTATTACCGAGGCACGTCAAGAGTCTAACTACCCCATTTTTCAAAACCGAGAAGGTCACCCTTACTGGATAACCACTCCATCGCTAGAATCAACCCATAGCCCAAAACATAAACATTACTTCTAGACTCAACACTTAGCATAGACATTCTCAAATCTAAACAAGTCATGAATAAATGAGCCGATTTCCCCGACAGGACTTGAGACAAAAATGGGATCCTCTATTATGCTAGTACTAATGTGCAGAGACTCAACTTTCGAAGCAGAATTAAAAGGATGCGATGTACAAAAACAAAGTTCTAGTGGGATGATAGAAAGGAAAAGCTAAACTTTTAACAGAAACGTTACCACTCTCTTAGGTACGCTAATAGTGAGAGCATTCAATTGCCCTATCGACGATCTTGTCCCTTGCCCTTGTCCTATAATACTTAGCTGCATGTCCCTTCTCACTAAAGATACTCTCTCTTGTCATGGGTTTTTCTATTCTTTCACTTTGGCCTCTTTCCTCTCACCTTTTTCCTCCTTCATGGACTAAGCTATAACAACTAGCTTCTTGTTCGTACTGTCCTTGTATAGTTTGTTGACAAGTCTTTCGAAGCTACCTCCAACGCACGTCACTCTACCCAACTTGAAATAAGATTAGATGCAGATGGAACTACCACGACTACGGATGGAGGTTGGGCACTCCTTTGCCCTCCGACATGTGTCGGATGCCTACTAAACTATGGTGAAAAGAGAGAGAAGAGATTTCAAGAGAGAATCAAAAGATAGTGCATATGGCTTTGGGGAATATGCCTTTTAACTAAAACAAAGTTTTCTTGAAAATTCGCTTCTTTGTAAACGTTTTGAAAACTAGTTTCAGAAGGTTATTGAAAACTTTTTCCCAGTCTGGTAACCTTCTGCTCTGATACCAAATATAACACCCCACATCTATTAAGGTCACTCACAAAGGGAATGCCTTAACTTCAATGGAGTAATATGGGTACTGGAACAGAAATATTACAAGACAAACATATATAAAACAGTGGCAAATAAAGTGGAAGTACTTCAAATCATTTATTAAATATAAATGTTTACAAGAAAAGCCTATGTTTACAAGAAAAGCCCATCAACTTTCAATATCCAATTTCATAGTTAAAATATATGTCTTGCTCAAAAACAAAGAATCATAAAAACAAACTGCAGTATTCCCCAATAAAGCAAAGCAAGCCATAGCCAAGAGAAATCCAAGCCATACATGAAAGAGCCTTGGAGCTTGGTAAGATCCGAACTAAGCTGTATTCCCACCCTATGAACCAGGGGGGGGGAGAGAAACGGAAGAAAAAGAGGCGGAACAAAACGGGTCAGTCATAAAGACTGAGTAAGTCCTAGTGACTTTCAGCATAAAAATGAGTAAAGATAACATGGCATGAATAAACTGAAAGTAAACATAAGCGTAATGATAAGGTAGGCAAGATAAACTAAGGTAACAAGATAAACTATGATAACAAGATAAACTAAGTTAACAAGATAAACTTCGGGCATGATGAAACAAGTATAACATCCCATAATTCCTATCAAGTATCCAACCGCATGGTTTCTATCAAGAGTAACATCGCAAGGTTTCTAAGCTTTACGATTAAAACGATATCTATTTTCTCTGCACCACCTAACTAGCATACTCATAAGTGTCTTACATGGAATGATCTGTACTCCTACTAGTATCCCAACTAGTGTCCTATGCAACAAGGATCTGTACCCCCTACTAGTGTCCCAACTAGTAGCCCGTGTTATATAATAATTACAACGTGATCCCAATCCCCGCAATTATGGTAGCCTTTAGGTGTACATCGATTTTTAGGATTCCACCTCGATCACCCCAATGGCCATGTATATATTCGATGCACCCTTACTACCTTATCGATCGGCTCCCTACTTGACCTAGTTCTCGTTTGTGTCACGCGGTCCCCTACTTGTAGAAACCTGTGCTGGTCCCACCATGGGGTGTATCAAGTCCCATGGTGGCAACCCTGACATAATCAAGATGCACAGCTTTATACCTACTGATGCCCAGTGGCTAAATTTTCTGCGCCAAAGTGTGTGCACACCCGCACTCCGTTAGAACCTGCACTGCTGCACCAACCGCCGCTAATTTGACCTCTTATAATCAGCCCAGTAATCGTGCCCCACCCTGCCTAACTCAGGGTTCCGTTGATACCTAATGTGGGTTACTTCTGAAATGGGTCCCCGTTACTAGGTTTTTCTAATGGTTAAGTCTGTGGGCCTATATTCTCTGACATTACCCACCAACCCTGATGTGTACTTAACCCCGCTACTGATGTGTATTTAATGGTTAAGTCTGTGGGCCTATATTCTCTGATATTACCCACCAACCCGATATGTAATTAACCCCGCCACTGATTCCGGCATGTGTATTTAATGGTTAAGTGTATGTAAGCCTATATTTACTAATATTACCCACCAACCCGATATATACTTAACCCTTCTACTCGTTATGTTACCATGGTTAAGTGTTTACCTTAGTTAACTTAACCTTTCTCGCTAATTATGTTTGATTGGTTAAGTGTGGTTTATTTACTTAACCTCGTCCGTCTATCTGGTTACATTGGTTAATAATTTTCTTGTTAACTTAACCCCATGTGTTACTTAACCCTACCACGCATCACATCAGATTGGTTAAGTGCATGTTAACTTAACCCCATCCACTAGTCATATTATAATGGTTAAGTGTTGTCAACTTATTCAAGTTAACTTAGCCCACCCGCTTGTCCTGTTATGTTGGTTAAGTGTTACTACTTAACCGCAACCACTTGTCCGATTAACCCATTGTAATAGTTAAGTGTTCTCATTAACTTAACCTCACTCTCTAGTCCAGTTTAATCATGTTGTAGTGGTTAAACATTTGCTTAACCTTACCCACTCCCGTAGTCAACTTATTAAATTGGTTAAGTGTACAGATTAACCTAATCATATTACTTAACCCACCCATTTATATCATATTGATTAAGTGTTCTTATTTACTTAACCCTACCCACTGGTCTAATTACCATGTCACGTTGGTTAAGTATTACTATTTGTATTTCCACATGTCACCCACATGTCACCCACTTAACCCCCATGACCCACCACATGTTTATCTGGTTAAGTATTTCTTAATTTATTAAGGCCGTAACTTATAAAGACCTCTCACATTAGACTGACATTTATGGCAGCTGGATTTGCCGGGCGGGTCCGGGCAGTCTTACACCATAAAAGAGTCTAACCTCGTGTCTTTACAACTGTTACGCTTTTAATTTGGGCCTAGGACCTCTCACATTGGGCTAACATTTGTGACTACTGGATTCGCCGGGCGGTTTCGGGCAGGTTTACGTCACAAACGACTCCAACCTCGTGTCCTAAGCATTGATTATCACTTATAATCTTTTACCCTAATTTGAATTTATTTCCCCTATTCAAATTATCAATTAATTCCTAATTTAACGATGTCCATAATTGACTCAATTATGTCCATCAATTAATGGTATGCAAAATCATACCAATTTTACCACAATTTATCTTAGGCCATTAAAGGCAACTTATCTCAATTTATATTTATCCCTCTTTTAAGGCTATTACATACCAACTAATATATGTACCCAATTCTATTCAGTTTACATATATACCAAGTTTCATGCTTTTTTTTTCATAGGTCAAGATCAAGCCAAAATTACATGTATCAAGTTTCATACCCAAATCCGATGATTCATGATGTAGTTATCCCAAGCTATAATCTTTTTTTTTTGTTTAAATACATGCCAGTTGCCCAAGTTCATAATACATGTTTATGCCAATTATAAAGTTTACAATCGCTTTCATGCTAAAATTCCCAAATCTACATATGCCTAATTAACATAAGCCCAATCTTTTGATTTAATTTACATAGGCTCCAAAACTCATAATTTTATTTTACATGCCAAATTACATATACCAAATTTCATGTTACATTACATAGATCCAATTGGTGTCGAATTCCATGTATATAATATTTATGCAAATTTTATCATAATAGGATTATACCAAAATTTACAGATCTACCCCAAACTTGCAAATAAAATGATAACATCCAATTTCAAGTTGCCAATTATTAATCATATTTTTATAGGCAATAATCTCATTATTCCCCCGTATACATCTCATATGCGAATCGCGATTTCAGGCCAAGGTCCAAAGTTGACCAAGATTCATCAAAAGAAAATAAATACGGGAAGGTAGAAATTTGCATAATAAATAGATCAGAGAGAAAACAACATCATGATAGGCATAAAGATTACAACTTGATGATAACATCATTACGAATCAAGGAAACTGTTGAATAAATCACAAACTTTTCATGAGAATAAAGGTAGACAAGTCTCCAAAACTAAAGATTCAAAAAGCAACAGGAATAGATCTGAATTGATAAACATACTTCGATTCAATTCCACTTCATTTCATGCCCATATTAAAAATAAATATTTAGATCTGAAAATAACTAGCACTTACAGAGAACGACTAATGAATTAAGAAGTGAATTTGTCTTAGAAAGTTGCAGTGTCATTGATCTATCCCCTTGAATTTGTTGTAGAAGCATTGATCTTTGATTTGATTTGAGTTTGGACGCTTAAGCTTTAATTTGGAGACGGCGGCCATGGCTCAAGAGAGATTTTAGTAGAATTTTGGTGTCATATGAATTTGTGTGAGTTAGGCTAGGTCTAGGTGTTATTTTATAGGTGTAGCAATTCATTTCAGCCATCGGATTGACCCTAAAACCCATCAAAACCATCAAAACTCGTCCCGGGCCTCAAAAATGGGTTCTGGCCCGAAACAGGCCGACCAGGTCGACCTGCAGGGGGGAGGTCAACACTATAGTCGACCCCCATGGGGGAGGTCGACTCCCAGGTCGACCCCCTGGTCGACCTGGCCCTCAGGTCGACACCCAGGTCGACTTGGCTAGTTCTGTGCTAACCGTCGAACTAATTTTTCTTCTCTCCCATGTATTAATTAATTCTTCTTATGCATCACCATTATTTACCCATCATAAGCATATTTTTATATATTTTATTTTATTTTTAATTATATTAAAAATACGGGGTGTTACCATTCATTCCCTTATTGATTAAATTAACTATCATTCTAATAATTTAATTAATCAAATTCTCAATCACACAACACAAACATCAATCAATTTATTTTTAACTTTTCACAAATATATTAATTAATTCATATACTCTTTTAATATCATTCAGGCTATATAATTAAAATTTTACATCCATGAAAAGAAAACAACAACAAAGTAGATAACATAATGGAAATTGCAAAATATGGTAAAGGTACCTTGCACCAGAGTCAGTCAGAGATATCCATCCTGCACTTGGGGTAGGCTTTAGTAATGCTCTCCTCATTTTCCCATGTACAGTCTCGCGGATCTCCACTACATTGCACTTTGACTAAGTGAACCTTCTTGTTCCTCAGCTCTTTGGTTTCTTTGCCAATTATCTTGATCGGCTCTCTTCCTAAAGCCAATTCTGGAGTAATTTCTGTATCCCATTGCGCTGCTTCTTCCACGATCAAATCTAGATTATGTACATGCTTTGGAAGTTGAGATACGTGAAATGCGTCATGTACTCCAGGCAACCAATCAGGTAACTGAACCTTACAAGCGAGAGTTCCAATCCGTTGAAGAATAGGAAACGGACCAATGAATTTGGGCGCCAATTTCCCAGTTTTACGGAACCGGATGACTCCTCTCATCGGAGATACCTTCAAATACACATAGTCGCCAATAGCAAATGATATATCTCTTCTTCTCTTATCTGCATAGCTCTTTTGTCGGCTTTGAGCGGCTAGTAATCGATTCTTAACGAAATTGACTTTATCCGCAGTATCACGAATCATATCAGGCCCCAATACAAGTCTGTTGCCAGGTTCTACCCAACAAGCAGGGGATCGGCCTAGTCTACCATACAATACTTCGAATGGAGACATTTTCAGGCTCGCTTGGTAGCTGTTGTTATATGAGAACCCACCCAAATGCAAGTGGTCTTCCCATGATCCGTTAAAATCAATAATACAAGCCCGTAACAAATCATCTAAAATACGATTCACCCACTCAGTTTGAACATTAGTTTGAGGATGATAAGCGGTACTCAAGTTCAGTTTCGTTCCCAATTCTGCTTGGAATGCTTTCCAGAATTTACTAGCAAAAATCGGGTCACGATCACTAACGATGCTCACGGGAACTCCGTGTAGTCTAACTATTTCCTTGAAATAAATCTGCGCCAGACTCTGAGCAGTTCTATTCGATCTGACAGGTATGAAATGGGCGGTTTTCGTGAAACGATCTACGATCACCCAAGTACTTTCATTTCCTTTCATGTTTCTGGGCAAACCATCTATGAAATCCATAGAAATTTGTTCCCACTTTCCACTTGGGACTTCTAAAGGTTGCAACAATCTAGCGAGCTTCTGCTGATTGCTTTTCACTTGCTGACAGGTGGAACACCGGCTTACATATAAGGAGATGTAACGTTTCATAGATTTCCACCAGTAAGTGCGTTTGATATCATTATACATATTTCTCACTCCTAGATGGATACTAAGCTTGGCTTTGTGACATTCATCCTATACTTCTCTCCGGAGTTCAGCAATGTTTGGTACACAAATCCGACCTTTCAATCTTAGAATGCCATCGTTATCTATCTGAAAACTCAAGGGCTCGCCTTTCTGTATTCTTTCTCTAATTCTTTGAATGAAGTGATCATCCTTATGAAGAGCATATATTTTATCAATCAATGAAGTTGTAATAATAAAACTGGCGATTATTACATTCTTTCTACTTAGCGCATCAGCCACAACATTGGCTTTCCCTGGAGTTTACAAAATCTCAAAATCGTACGCTGTAAGAAATTCTAGCCAACATTGCTGTCTCAGATTCAAGTCTTTCTGGGTGAACAAATACTTTAATGACTGATGGTCTGTATACAGTTCGAATTTCTCACCCAAAAGATAGTGCCTCCAGATTTTCAAAGCAAAGACGATGGCTTACAACTCAAGATCATGAGTAACGTAATTTTTCTCATGCGGTTTCAGTTGACGGCTAACATAAGCAACCACTTGACCTCTTTGCATTAATACTGCACCAAGGCCTTCTCTAGAAGCGTTAGTCCAGACTTTCAAGTCCTCATTGCCATCTATTATTGTTAACACTGGAGCAGTCGTCAGTTTTAATTTCAGCTTCTGGAAAGCTGCCTCGCATTCGGGAGTCCAGTTGAATCTCAAATGTTTCTTAGTCAGTTTCGTCAAGGAACTAGATGTCTTCACAAAATCCTTAACGAATTTCCGATAATAACTGGCCAACCCGAGAAAACTTCTGACTTCTGTGGGTGTACGAGGATGTTTCTAATTCTGAATAGTAGTGATTTTACTGGGATCCACTGAAATTCCTTGTTTTGACACAACGTGGCCAAGAAATTTGACTTCTTCTTGCCAGAATACACATTTGGAAAACATTGCTTTTAAAACATTCTTTCTTAGAATTCCTAACACTTGTTCCAAATGTTTTTCGAGCTCTCTCTCTGACTTAGAGAAGATTTGGATATCATCAATGAAAACCAGAACAAATTTATTCAACACTCCTCTGAATACTCGGTTCATTAGATCGAAAAAATAAGCTGGAGCGTTACATAAGCCGAATGGCATTACTAACCACTCATAGAATAAGTCTGGACCTCTGAATGCTGTCAAAGGAACAGATTCTTCGGCAATACGAAGCTGATGGAAACCTATAGCTAGGTCCATTCGTGAAAACACTTATGCGCTATTCAATCGATCCAACAAATCATCAATCCGCGGCAATGGATATTTGGTTTTCAATGTCTGCTTGTTCAAGTCACGATAATCTATACAAAGTTTGAGAGTACCGTCTGACTTCATGACAAATACCACTGCAGCTCCCAAATCAAAGAAACTAGGCATGATCAGACCCTTCCATACAAGCTGTCGAGTTTGATTATCTAACTCATCTTTCTCCTTCAAGGTCATTCTTCGAATAGCGGGAACTACTGGCCTAGCATTTGGAACTAAAGAGATTTTGAAATCAATTTCTCTCTACGGAGGTAAGCTAACAACTTCTTCGAACACATCCGCATAGTTCTTGACAACTGGTATATTTTCAATGTCGACTGGAATATTCTCCACAGCGACAGGAACAGGTTCTATTTGAGTAGGAGAAACATCTAAAGCCGCCCAGAAATCTTTTCTATCAGGATTCAGTCCTTCACATGGAATGTTTATATAATTGCCTTATTTAATCCTCGCCCTTACGACTGTGTCGGCGCATTTGACTTCAGCTTCATATTTGGTTAACAATCCATCCCTTGAATAAGATCAAATTCTATAAATTCATGACAATAGAGATAGTAGGGAACCGATAACAGGAAAAAGAGACAGGAACGCCACAAACCCAACTAAGATCGAGGTAACCCCCAACCGGATTATGGACAGTCATGGGTTCTTTTAGCTTTCTCAAATTCAAATCCAGATTCTTAACAGCATTCTTCACAATAAAGCTTCGCGACGCGCCTGTATCGAACAGTGCTTTAACTGGGATGTTTTTGACAGTAAGAGTGCCTTCTAAAACGTCTGACTTTCTTTGAGTAGCGGAGGGTTTTAAAGTTTCAGCCACTTCATTTACTTGTACTATTTCAGATTTCTTTGATAATCGGCAATTTTTCGCAATATGACCAACTTGGTGGCACTTATGGCATCCCCTGCCCTCTCGAGCCTTCTTTTCCGGCTTATACCCATCGTTATTTCTTGTGCTCGACGATTCACAGTTCCTCATCGAATGCCCCTGCTGATTACACTTCAAACATACGACTACCTTCACCTTTTTCCTATTGATTCTAGGCTTCTTTCTGGCCCCAGACGTCGTACTTGTCCCAGGCTGTGCACTTGTCTCTGGGCTATCAGCTTCTGTCTTTCTTTTGTTGCTAGAACTGACTTCCTCTTCGTCGACAAAAAGGCCTCGCTTATCTAGATCTTCATACCGGTAAGCCATGTATATCATTTCAGCAAAAGGAAGCTTCACATGCCCCATTACACTATTCTGGTATTTTCTTTGAAGAACATTGATAAACCTCAGATTCTTCCTCTTCGGATTTTGAATTATATGAGGGGAAGAATGAGAAAGTTCATTAAATCTCTTATGATATTCTGGGATATTCGTATCCCCTTATATCAAATAGTAGAATTCATCACATAACCGCTCAGTTGCATTTGGAGGAGTAAATCTTCCACTGAATCTATCCCAGGTGATATCACCTTCTGGATTATCCTTAATGATTGTTTCCCACCAGATTAAAGCTTCTTCTTTGAGTGCCCAAGATGCCACTAATCTTTTCTGATCATCTCTCAGCTGGATACGTTCAAAAATTCTTTCAGCGGAACACTTCCAAGTTTGTGTTTGAATAATAGATTCATTCCCCGAGAATTGTGCTCCACCCATATATCTCTTTAATAGAGCCTCTAGATCTGGTTCTGCATTCCTTCTATTTCTTACACTCGTTTTCTAGTACTTTTGCAAATAGCGTACCAAGTGTAAGGTCAACAGAAAAGAGATCATAAAGCATAGAAGCATATACCTGAATGTAAATGAGTCTATCGAGGTGTATTTCATTCCGCTATACTCATACTAGGATATTACTGATCCTATCTGTAATGAGTTACCCGTCCTAGAACACTACTGGTTCTATTTCTGACGAGTTCGTTAATTTGTTATATTCCAGAACTAAGCTTAACCGAAGCTCTGATACCACGTTTGTGACAACCCAAACCACTTTCCACGGTGGCAAGGGTAATCTTTGGAATATAACACATAAACAGATAATAGCAGAACAAAAATAAATAAATAAATACACCAAATAATATACAACATAATATACTGGGTAAATATAAACATCAGAGTTACACAGTATACAAGATCATACTTAGTACAAATACAGTTCAGCTATGCATAAATGTCCACAGTGGAAACAAACATAATATGTACAATAGGAGCTGAACAACATAAAAAGAGATAAATGATAGAATCCATCTTCAGCTCCAGCTATCCAGAAAGAGCCTGCTAAAACCTGAATACAAGGCTACCCATGTAGAAAAAGGGGCACCCGAGTTTGCAAGTGAAACAATCTAGGAGTCAATCATGGGACTGGTATGAGAAATCTACTTAACATATTTTACAATATGGCCAATCATAGGACCACGCCACTTTCGCGGAACGGGTTTACTCCAGTGATTGCCTGTGCTTTAAAAGAAGTAAATCTTTTAAACATCGCAATGCTTTTTACAAAAATGAAGCTATTATAAGACTCAATTCCCATCACACAATGCAACACAAACCAGAGGATAAAGTTTTACCTAGTACCCCGCATATCCATCGATCTCCAAGTACATCTAGACGATCACTAACTGTTTCCATCTTCTTTGGTGTACAGCCCAATCAAGATCATCAGTAATCACCAAAAGAACGTGAAGACTTCCGGTCTTCGACCACCGTCTTCATCTTCGACACCACGTCGAATTAGTTATTCAGAATGGGAAAAACCCGGTCTTCCCGAATAACTTGCGTATATTTTAAATAAGGGTTACACAAACACAACATACGCCTCATTCCAATTCAGAATATCCTTTTATTCAAATATTCATATATTTTGGGAAAGGTTCCCGTTAATTTTATCAAAGATAAATTCTTTAAATTTATTCTTTAATCTTCTTTGAATATCAATTCAAACTAGTCGGTATTAGCGAACCACACCGAAGTAATCATTCATTTTAATTTCCCAATCCCAACCTATTCATCCCATGAAGTAAAACTGGTCATACTTCATATCTAACACGACGGTGTTATCGGTAAATTCAATTACCATTTCACGTTCAAATCTAATTAAAGATTTAACTATCGCCTGTAGTAAAACTGGTGATACTCCATTCTCGATCTTTTCAATCTAATTAAAGATTCATTAGAACTCCACTCAGTTTTAATCTTTGACTGGGTTAAATAATCAGTGTCATTTGAAACACGGTTCACGATAAACCCAAAATCACATTCCATTAATTATCGGGTTAAAGAACAAGTGTTTTTTAAAACACTACTCACGATAAACCCAAAAATCAATATCAATTCAATTAAATATTATTTAATTTGTACACTTCATTAAATCTAAATAAAAAGATTTAATCCTTTTCTCAACTGGGCTTAAGAAAAGTGTTGGTAAAGACACCATTCACGACAAACCCAAATCACATTTGATATTAAATACAAGGCTCTGAATAGAAAATATATCGGCTTATATTCAATATCAAATTTTATGACTAACAAATATCGTATTGGAAATAACGATATCATATATCTTTCAAATTTCCATAACAACATCTGTATAATCACGAAATCCAACATCGAAATATTCCGAAGACAATTTCAATTCAAATCCATTCAAAGGCAAATACTGGAAATTCTGGTTACTTTTAAAACCCTTTTTAAATTCAATTTATTTATTTAAAAATAATAGAATTATAATTCTAGTTCAAAACTAGTTCATTTCGATAAAAATCTATTTTTATCTTTTCAAATATGGAGATTTTCATCCCGATTCTTCCCAAATCATTTCTTATGATTTACACAAATTATTACTATTTTTAATAATTTTATCAAGGCCCGTACAGTTGATTTCCATCAATGGCCATCGAACTGCACTTACAACGACCTTTTTCAAATTTGATTTGGAAATAATTCCAAATCCAACCATTAGATTTATAATTTCTCACATTCGTTAGAATGCTCTTTTCGATACGAACCCAACGGTTCCGGTTTTAGGAGAATCCGATGGTCGGATCTCCCGAAATATCTGTTCGAAGTCAATGGTCGAAATTCGTGAACTACCGCGGCGCGGCGCGTGCTTTTCAGGCCATTATATTATATATATAATATATATAATATATACTTCGTCGACTTCAATTCAAAACGTATTTTATAAATCGTTTTAAATTCGTTTTCAAAACGATTTCAACTTCTTTTTAAATTCAAATCAAAATTGAATTTTTCCTTATAAATTTGATTTAAATTCATTTCAAATTGATTTCAATTCAAATTGATTTCTAATTCAACTTCCATTCGTTTTCAATTCAATTAAATTTCAATTCGCATTCATTTCTGGTCAATTTCAATACGTTTTAAATTCAATTCAAAACGATTTCAATCTAATTCGAATTTCAATTCTATTCAGTTTAATTCGAATTTCATTTCAATTAAATTTAATTCGAATTCCAATTCTATTCAGTTTAATTCGAATTTCATTTCAATTAAATTTAATTCGAATTTCAATTCCTTTCAAAATATCAGATTTTGAAATCACTTTCGATATTCATTTTAAAATGAATAAAATCGATATACATATCGTTCACGTCAAAATGGCGTCAATCTAATCAACACGGCTTCATATATTTCTATATTCAAATATTCTATTTCAAATATTTCTATTTCAAATATGTCTATTTCAAATATGGAATGAGGCCCAATCAATTACCATATAATGTTGATTATATGGATTTTCTACAACACATGTATACAATAACAACGATGAACAATCAACCATCAACCAAAGTGCATTCTACATTGTATAAGCATCAAATATAAATATTCAACGCTTATAACAGTTTGTCAATCAATCGATCGACATACAACTAAACAATCGGGATTAGTGTACGTCAAATATCATCCCAATACCCGTGTGGGGTTTCAAACAATCAAACACAGATTTTATTTGTGCAGTTGGGCGATGTGTAAAATTTATCGTCCCAATCAATTATCAGTCAAATGTGTGTATATAAACAAATCGTCCGATTTGTTTATTTCATTTCATATATACACGTTAAAAATTCTATTTTTAACTATAAAATATTTTCCACTATAAATTTTTTTATTTTAACTATGTAAATATTTTATTTCATTTTCACATAAAATCACATAATCAACTACACATCAAAATCAAACAAACAAGCATGCAAGCCGTCCATGGTCTGTGGACGACGGGTGTCGGGTGCTACTAAACACCGTCTGCATCCTAGTATATATTTATAACTAGAAAATTTAAATAAAAGGTGAGGAGTTCTCACAGAGAGCTAATCCAACTCCACGGCACATCAAATGTAGGATATCTTCATCGTTCTTCCTTTTGTAACCTCCACCATCCGTGTTCGCTACATATATAAAAATTGAATTTTTACTTTGCTTTTCAATATATAAAAATCGAATTTTTACTTCGCTATTCAATATATAAAAATCGAATTTTTGCTTCGCTATTCAATATATAAAAATCGAATTTTTACTTTGCTATTCAATATATAAAAATCATATTTTTATTCCTTCTATAATATAAAAATCATATTTTTATTCCTTCTATAATTTAAAAATCATATCTTTCCTTATTTAAAAATCTCGTCTTTCAACATATAAAAACCACGTCTTTCACCATATAAAAAATCTCGTCTTTTACCATATAAAAATCCCGTCTTTCTCAGTTTTAAAGTCAAATAATTTTCACATTTAAAGTCATGTAATTTTCAGTTTTAAAATCAAATAAAATCAGTTTTTTAAAGCAAACAAAATCAGTTTTAAAAGCAAACAAAATCAGTTAAAATGAAATGAAAACTTACAGTGTTCGATTAATGGAAGGGGGGTTTGCTTGAAGAAAAAGGGGGAATCGCTTGCTGCCGTCGTCATTGGAGAAGGGGGTGATCGGACTGGGCACAGCGCAATGGAGGTTGGCACGCATCACCGGCGGCGGTTCCCATTGGGCTGGAGGTTGCGGGTCTCGTGCGTTTGGGGGGGCGGCGGTGGATTCGAGTAGAAGATGGAGGGAGGGGCGAGATAGAAGGTCGCGGAGGAGAGGAGGAGGGTTAGGGGAGAAGGCGCGGCAGGAACGGCGGTGGGGTGGTGGACCGTCGCGTCGGCGATTGGGAGGGAGGGGCGCAATTTTTTTTTAATTCTTTCTGGAGGAATAAAGGGAGAGGGAGAGAAAGAAAGAGTAAGGGCTGTTTTATAATTTTTATTTATTATTTTATTATTCATTTAAATTGACTTTTCACACTAACTCGAAATCAAGTCCACCGACTGCCGTCCTCAGCAAATTACCCCCATTCCGAACACAATGGGATATGTATCGTAAGCTGGTTCGATCGTTTCGATCAGTTTTCATCAAAATCAACATATAACTCTATATATTGAATTTGAACTCGCATTTCAATTTACTGGGGTCACATACTAACTCGAAAAATTCCAGAAAAATATTTTCTAGCTTCCTATTGACGATACGGTCCTAACAAAACTAGTTTCGACGAATTCTGAGATCGTTTGAAAAATGGCCATTTTCCAGTCAATTAAAATCAACTGAAACTGGTCAAACGCGTTTTCCATTGCCACACTCACATATTGATTCGGAAAATTATGAAATTTAAAACGTAGAAATAACTTGACATCACGGATCCAACAAAAGTGGTTTCGTTTAATTCCGAGGTCATTTGCAAAATTTCCATTTTTAAGGGCCTGAATTCCATAGCGACTATTTAGAATTTTCAACTGGACATATCTTTTGATTCCCGCTATGAAATTTCGATTTTTCGGATTTGTTCGAAAGATAGTCACAATTAGATTCCATTATTTTTTGTTTCACTAAAATCCGGTTTGTTTTGCACCCGGTATATTCATTTGAAGTTTGAAATCGAATTATAGAACTACCGCGCCCTTTTTAATTCCTTTTATAAATATAAATAAATATTTATATTCTAACGACGACGCATATAATATATACGTTCGAATTCCATGCAAAATAAATTTCTCATCGATATTATTTAAAATAATTCATTTTAAATATTTTAACTTCGCTAAAATTGCCAAAATAAAAATTTTAAACTGGCCCAGATTTCCGGGTTATTACAATCTCCCCCACTTAAAACTTTTTGTCCCCGAAAAGGAACAAATCCGAAAGTTGTTTCACAAATCAACTCAACTTCCAGTGTTTTGATTACGGCTTAGGTTCTTCAACTTTTAATTTCTAAGAACTTTTCAAATTTTTCAAAAATATGGCTAACACCCTTAATTTTCGAAAAATTTCGCCATAACCTCCCCTGCACCGGGAGCACGGGAAAATCCCGAAATTGCCATACAGGCCTTCTGATCTCAAAAAGAAAAAGAAAAAGCCAAGCGGCTAGCCAATCGTCTCATAAAATCATCATCACCCAAACAAAACAGTAAATTATAGTAAACATGTACCTATTTGTCGGGCAAACAAATTTTATTTCTCTGCTCTTGCCTCCTTGCTATGACCTGTTCAATGTAAGTACATGTATATGCAAGCAAATGCGACCAAATTTCAATATAACTCACAATTTGATTCTATTAGGTATTGGTAAAAAATTTAATAAATCAACCAATAATCAACAACACAACCATCAATCAATTAGTTGATTAGCTTTTGAAATTCATAACTTTGACATATAGTCAAAAAATCACATTTTTGATGTCAAATCACAACAATGTATTCTAGCTATATTTTGGTTCTCACACCTATCTAACGGAAATATATAAATATCACACCTTCGAAACTCGAACACAACACTGATGATGGGTACCCATCATCAGATTCATTCCCGGGCGACTACAGTGGGATTCTATATCTACCCAGTATATTAAAATTTCGAATATACGTTTGAAAGGCGTATATGCAAAACCTTTATATATTGGATTGTCCAAATCAATATAAATAAATAATCAAATATGTAAAATTGATTTAAATTTTCAAAACAAAAATTGTTTTCAATTTTAAAAATATACTCTTCACACTCGTTCTAGGATACTACTGATCCCATCTCTAACGAGTCATTCTCATTGGATATTACTAATCCAATATCTGATGAATTCTTTCTTATGGTTCTAATGTGTCTTGTTCTCTAAGCTTTGTAAACCAAAGCTCTGATACCAACTGTGACGACTGGGAATTTCTCTCGATCCGAATCAGTCGCTAAACATATCTAGACAGTTCGAAACGTCTGATTGTTTTTGAGAACACGACAAAACAGAACGTAGACGTGAGAACATTTCATTGTTATTACAACAATTCCATTAGAATACAATAATATACAGAGTATAAATGAATATTACACATAAATGTCAGAGATTTAAATTACATTTATGTACATAGCAGCGGAAATAATACAAAACACAACTAGAAGGAGACATACGGATACAAAGCTTTCCGGATATCGTTCCAGCTGTAAACCAGGATCCTGTAAATATAAATCTGCAAAACCAAAACTACTAGCTGCCCGTGTCAAAATAAGGGCACCCAGAGTTTAGGTTAAAACAATAAACTCCAGTTCTGTCATGGGACTGTTGTGAGAACTAAAACAGTTATTAATCTTTATTTTAAAGTTAGGTAAATCAAGGGACCACGCCGTATAACACGGAACGGGTTTCCTCCCAAGAATACCAGTGCATAAAAAAACAGCGCAATGTTAAATAAAGAAAAATGAAGCCATTATAAGACCCAGGTCCCATCACACAATGCAACACAAACCAGAGGATAGGGTTTTTCCTTATAAGAGCCAAAGCATGCTTGATATGTTTAAAACAAGTCATTTGATACCATAATAAGTGTACAGTGTTTGAAACAATTTCAATCATAAATATCAATCATAGACGGCATGGGTACCATATATCATGTCGTCATACTAGGCTCTACAATCAAAACCGCATAGTCACGTATTTGGAAGTTGGATTTCCATTTGTGAATCGAGGCAAAAGATAGTCCTCTACCGATTTCGAGACAATCTAGCCCATGTCTCAGGGACAGAACGCATCGACCCTTAGGAGCCACAGGGCCGGTCCACCGATGTGGAATAAAATGCCTGAACACTGCGTCCCCCCCCCCTTTTGGGGCGTAAATGAGTCAACAAATGACCCCATCGGACCCGGATCATCCGATCAAACCGAGGTGCCTCGCAACAGCAACAACCACATAGGTGAAAAGTATATAAATGTCAGGGCTGGTAGGTCACTGACACCACCCTAGCTAGAAAGAAACGCATGCCATCCCTGGGTCCTTCTCCCGTTTTTGGTTCACAACCGGGGTGTGAGGCTCGCGAATCAACGCTACACAAAGCTATGCCACACAGGCCGTGCTTTGATCACCAACCACAAGACTTTGCTTTTCAACAGAAGCCTTGATCATCTGCCACTTAGGCATTCCACACAGACAATTCACTCCATGCGATTGATACCCATCAATGTATAACCCCTGAGCTCGTACGTCTCAGAGAAGGGCGTTAAGCAAGAGAATAAATTCTCCGCCACCAAACAGATGTATATTTAATAGAAATCAATCACACAGACAAAAATCCAATGTCAGACACACAGTCCATTTACAAGTCCGTTCTGGGTCTGAACGAAACCGGAGGCACCTAGTACCCCGCATATCCATCGATCTCCAAGTACGTCTGGATGATCACTAACTGTTTCCATCTTCTTGGGTGTACAGCCCAATCAAGATCATCAGTAATCACCCAAACAATGTGAAGACTTCCGGTCTTCGACCACCGTCTTCATCTTCGACACCACGTCGAATTAGTTATTCAGAATGGGATAAACCCGGTCTTCCCGAATAACTCGCATATATTTTAAATAAGCGTAACACAAACATAACATACGCCTCATTCCAATTCAGAATATTCTTTTATTCAAATATTCATATATTTTGGGAAAGGTTCCCATTAATTTTATTAAAGATAAATTCTTTAAATTTATTCTTTAATCTTCTTTGAATATCAATTCAAACTAGTCGGGATTAGCGAACCACACCAAAGTAATCATTCATTTTAATTTCCCAATCCCAACCTATTCATCCCATGAAGTAAAACTGGTCATACTTCATATCTAACACCACGGTGTTATCGGTAAATTCAATTACCATTTCACGTTCAAATCTAATTAAAGATTTAACTATCGGCTGGAGTAAAACTAGTGATACTCCATTCTCGATCTTTTCAATCAAATTAAAGATTCATTAAAACTCCACTCAGTTTTAATCTTTAACCGGGTAAAAGAATCAGTGTCATTTAAAACACGGTTCACGATAAACCCAAAATCACATTCCATTAATTATCGGGTTAAAGAACAAGTGTTATTTAAAACACTGCTCTTGATAAACCCAAAAATCAATATCAATTCAATTAAATATTATTTAATTGGTACACTTCATTAAATCTAAAAAAAAGATTTAATCCTTTTCTCAACTGGGCTTAAGAACAGTGTTGGTAAAGACACCATTCACGACAAAACCAAATCACATTTGACATTAAATACAAGGCTCTGAATAGAAAATATATCGGCGTATATTCAATATCAAATTCTACGACTAACAAATATCGTTTTGGAAATAACGATATCTATATATCTTTCAAATTTCCATAACAACATCTGTATAATCACGAAATCCGTCATCGAAATATTCCGAAGAAAATTTCGATTCAAATCCATTCCAATGCAATTACTGGAAATTCTGGTTACTTTTAAAACCCTTTTTAAATTAAAATGATTTATTTAAAAATAAATAGAATTATAATTCTAGTTCAAAACTAATTCATTTCGATAAAAATATATTTTTATCTTTTCAAATATGGAGTTTTCCATCCCGATTCTTCCCAAAACATTTCTTATGATTTTACACAAATTATTACTATTTTTAATAATTTTATCAAGGCCCGTACAGTCGATTTCCATCAATGGCCATCGAACTGCACTTACAACGACCATTTTCAAATTTGATTAGGACATAATTCCATATCCAAACATTAGATTTATAATTTCTCACATTCGTTAGAAAGCTCTTTTCGATATGAACCCAACAGTTCCGGTTTTAGGAGAATCCGACGGTCGGATCTCCCGCAATATCCGTTCGAAGTCAATGGTCGAAATTCGCGAACTGCCGCGGCACGACGCGTTCTATTCAGGCCATTATATTATATATGTAATATATATAATATATACTTCGTCGATTTCAATTCAAAAGGTATTTTATAAATCGTTTTAAATTCGTTTTCAAAACGATTTCAACATCTTTTTAAATTCAAATCAAAATTGAATTTTTCCTTATAAATTCGATTTAAATTCATTTCAAATTGATTTCAATTCAAATTGATTTCTAAT
Organism: Allium sativum; assembly: GCA_030737875.1. Classification (NCBI taxonomy): domain Eukaryota; kingdom Viridiplantae; phylum Streptophyta; class Magnoliopsida; order Asparagales; family Amaryllidaceae; genus Allium; species Allium sativum. Next base: position 652,878,844 of record CM060918.1, read on the forward strand.
TCAACTTCCATTAGTTTTCAATTCAATTGAATTTCAATTCGAATTCATTTCTGTTCAATTTCAATACGTTTTAAATTCAATTCAAAACGATTTCAATCTAATTCGAACTTCAATTCTATTCAGTTTAATTCGAATTTCATTTCAATTAAATTTAATTCGAATTCCAATTCTATTCAGTTTAATTCGAATTTCATTTCAATTAAATTTAATTCGAATTTCAATTCCTTTCAAAATATCAGATTTTGAAATCACTTTCGATATTCATTTTAAAATGAATAAAATCGATATACATATCGTTCACGTCAAAATGGCGTCAATCTAATCAACACGGCTTCATATATTTCTATATTCAAATATTCTATTTCAAATATTTCTATTTCAAATATTTCTATTTCAAATATGGAATGAGGCCCAATCAATTACCATATAATGTTGATTATATGGATTTTCTACAACACATGTATACAATAACAACGATGAACAATCAACCATCATCCAAAGTGCATTCTACATTGTATAAGCATCAAATATAGATATTCAACGCTTATAACAGTTTGTCAATCAATCGATCGACATACAAATAAACAATCGGGATTAGTGTACGTCAAATATCATCCCAATACCCGTGTGGGGTTTCAAACAATCAAACACAGATTTTATTTGTGCAGTTTGGCGATGTGTAAAATTTATCATCCCAATCAATTATCAGTCAAATGTGTGTATATAAACAAATTGTCCGATTTGTTTATTTCATTTCATATACACGTTAAAAATTATATTTTTAACTATAAAATATTTTCCACTATATATTTTTTTTTATTTCAACTATATAAATATTTTATTTCATTTTCACATCACATCACACAATCAACAACACATCAAAATCAAACAAACAAGCATACAAGCCATCCATGGTCTGTGGACGACGGGTGTCGGGTGCTACTAAACACCGTCTGCATCCTAGTATATATTTATAACTAGAAAAATTAAATAAAAGGTGAGGAGTTCTCACAGATAGCCTATCCAACTCCACGACACTTCAAATGTAGGATATCTTCATCGTTCTTCCTTTTGTCACCTCCACCATCCATGTTCGCTACATATATAAAAATTGAATTTTTTACTTTGCTATTCAATATATAAAAATCGAATTTTTACTTTGCTATTCAATATATAAAAATCGAATTTTCACTTCGCTATTCAATATATAAAAATCGAAATTTTACTTCGCTATTCAATATATAAAAATCGAATGTTTACTTCGCTATTCAATATATAAAAATCGAATTTTTACTTCGCTATTCAATATATAAAAATCGAAATTTTACTTCGCTATTCAATATATAAAAATCATATTTTTATTCCTTCTATAACATAAAAAGCATATTTTTATTCCTTCTATAATATAAAAATCATATCTTTCCTTATTTAAAAATCTCGTCTTTCACCATATAAAAACCACGTCTTTCACCATATAAAACATCTCGTCTTTTACCATACAAAAATCCCGTCTTTCTCAGTTTTAAAATCAAATAATTTTCAGTTTTAATGTCATGTAATTTTCAGTTTTAAAATCAAATAAAATCAGTTTTTAAAAGCAAACAAAATCAGTTTTTAAAAGCAAACAAAATCAGTAAAAATGAAATGAAAACTTACAGTGTTCGATTTATGGAAGCGGGGTTTGCTTGAAGAAAAAGGGGGGAATCGCTTGCTGCCGTCGTCGTTGGAGAAGGGGGTGATCGGACTGGGTGCAGCGCGGCGGGGGTTGGCACGCATCACTGGCGGCGGGTCCCATTCGGCTGGAGGTTGCGGGTCTCGTGCGTTTGGGGGGGCGGCGGTGGATTCGAGTAGAAGATGGAGGGAGGGACGAGATAGAAGTTCGCGGAGGAGAGGAGGAGGGTGAGGGGAGAAGGCGCGGCAGGAACGGCGGTGGGGTGGTGGACCATCGCGTTGGCGATTGGGAGGGAGGGGCGTGATTTTTTTATTTTTTTATTTTAATTCTATCTGGAGGAATAAAGGGAGAGGGAGAGAAAGAAAGAGTAAGGGGGGTTTTATAATTTTTATTTATTATTTTATTATTCATTTAAGTTTTCTTTTCACATTAACTCGAAATCAAGTCCACCGACTGTCGTCCCTAGCTAATCACCCCCATTCCGAACACAATGGGATATGTATCGTATGCTGGTTCGATCGTTTCGATCATTTTTCGTCAAAATCAACATATAACTCTATATATTGAATTTGAACTCGCATTTCAATTTACTGGGGTCACATACTAACTCGAAAAATTCCAGAAAAATATTTTCTAGCTTCGTATTGACGATACGGTCCAATCAACACTAGTTTTGTCGAATTCTAAGATCGTTTGAAAATGGCCATTTTCCAGTCGATTAAAATCAACTAAAACTGGTCAAATGCGTTTTCCATTGCCACGCTCACATATTGATTCGAAAAATTATGAAATTTGAAACCTAGCAATAACTTGACATCACGGATCCAACAAAAGTGGTTTCATCAAAATCCGAGGTGGTTTGCAAAAATTCCATTTTTAAGGGCCTGAATTCCATAGCGACTATTCAGAATTTTCAACTGGACATATCGTTTGATTCCCGCTATGAAATTTTGATTTTTCGGATTCGCTGGAATGATAGTCACAATTAGATTCCATTATTTTTGGTTTCACTAAAATCCGGTTTGTTTTGCACCCGATACATTCATTTGAAGTTTGAAATCGAATTATCGAACTACCGCGCCATTTTCAATTCCTTTTTTAAATATAAATAAATATTTATATTATAATGACGACGTATATAATATATACATTCGAATTCCATTCAAAATAAATTTCTCGTCGATATTATTTAAAATAATTCATTTTAAATATTCAAACTTTGCTAAAATTGCCAAAATAAAATTTTTAAACTGGCCCAGATTTCCGGGTTATGACACGAAACACGAGGTAGGGGCGGCGATGGGTGATGCCACAGGTATGGATTTGAAGCTCTCGTCGAGTGCTACTGAAAGTTCCAAAGGGGAAGGGTAAATTTTGAGCGGTTTAATCGGAAAATGGATGGGAATCGGTGAAACACTATGCATCGTTAAGTGCAGAGAGAGGCGGAGGGTTTGAAAAGTAAACGGTGGAGTGCTGAATTCCTATTGGCCCAAGGGTTTTATAATTAATTTTTAATTTATTTAATTTTCGAAAATACCCCTTCTCACATACGAACACCAATTCAAACCCAACGACTATCGTCCCTAGCTAAGTGCCCCCATCCCGAACACAATGGGATATGTTTTGTAGGCCAATTCGATGGTTAAAGCCAGTTATTCTTCAAATTAAAGTATAAAACTTTCAATATTCGATTTGACCGTACATTTTAATTTGCCTGGGCCACATACGGATTCTAAAAATTCCCGAAAAATAAATCTAGCTATGTTTTGACGATATGGTCCTAACAAAACTAGTTTCGTCGAATTCTGAGACCGTTTGAAAAATGGCCATTTTCTGGTCGATCTAATTTAACATAAATTGACCAAACACATTTTCCTTAACCACGCTCACATATTAACTTCAAAAAATTTGGAATTTGAAACCTAGTAATAATTTCACACCTCGGATCCAACAAAAGTGGTTTCGTCGAATTCTGAGGTCGTTTGCAAAATGCCTATTTTCAAGGGTTATATATTCTCTATAGCGACCTATCTGAAAATTCATTTTGCCATAACTTTTGATTCCCGCTATGAAGCTTCGATTTTTCAGATTCGTTAGAAAGATATTCACTAACAGATTTAAATATTTTTGGTTTTACTAAAATCTGTTTAATTCTGCACCCGGTACAATTAGTCAAAGCTTGAACTGAAATTTTGAAACTACCGCGCCACTTCAGGCCATGTTTATAATTAAAATTAATTATACTTATTTTCAAACATCGATTCAAACACTCATCATTATTATTTAAAATAATTTATTTTAAATATTTAAAATTCACTAATATAGCCAAATTAAAAAAATTTAAACTGGTTATGATTTTCCGGGTTGGTACACATATTTTCTGTGTATTGTACGTGATTTGATTTGAAATATCTTGATTGTATTGATCTGTTGCCTTAATGAAATATAAGGTAAAAATAGAATTGTGAACAAATATCATTTTTATGTGTTAGGTGGAATTAGAATTGTCAACACATAGAAAATATCATTTTGTTATAAAATGTTGAGCTAGATTAAAAATATCATTTTGTTATAAAATATTAAGTTAGATTAAAAATATCATTTTGCTAGAATCATGTTATGTTAAATAAATATGGCATTTATTTAGAATAATGATTTGTCAAATAAATATGTCATATATTTAGAATATGCTCATGCTACTTTAAAATGTCGTATGTTTAGATTATTTCATTTTATTGAAAATGTAATTATATTGAAATTGTCATCATATTAGAAATTTCATGTTGAATTATATTTGTCATGTTTAACAAATTAGAATTGTAAAATTATGTTAAAGATAAAATTTACATTTTATCGTATATGTTGAAAAGATTATAAATATTCATTTGTTTGAAATGAAGATATGTTAACAGTAAATATTCACATTTTTATTATATATAAGAAAAGAGTAAAAATGATCATTATAGAAAATAAAAATATGTTAAGAATAAAAACCACATTTTTATTGTATAAATAGAATATGTAAAAATGATCATTGTCTTTAAATAGAGATATTTTAACAAATAAATATTCATATTTATTTGTCATATTAAAGATTGAAATTTGTGTATAAATAAATATTCACTTTTATTTGTTATGTTAAAGATAGGAATTTGTATACAAATAAAAATCTCCTTTTTATTTGTCATTCGCAACATAGAAAATGTCATGAAAATAAATACTTCTTTTTATATGACTTTAGAAATGTAGAACATGTTATGCAAGTAAAACCTCTTTTTATTTGTCATTAGAGAACATAAGAAAGTGTTCTGTAAAAAAATTATCTTTTATTTTGTCATTAGAATTATATAACATGTCATGCAGAAAAAATTATCTTTTATTTTGTCATTAGAATTATATAACATGTCAGGTAGACAAAATTATCTTTTTATGTTGTCATTAGAAAATATAGAACATGTTCAACATAGAAAATGTTATGACAATAAAAATGTTTCTTTTTTATTTGTCATAAGCAACATAGAAAATTTATTTACAATAAAAAGTCCCTTTTTATTGTATATGTAAAATATGAAATGTGATTGAACAAAATATACTTGGTTATTTATATGGATTGTGATTGATTGATTGTTTGGATTGTGCTCGACCAGTTTATGAGCAAAATATGCTTTTACAATTAGCATTGGGTTGGGTAAAAAATACCTATGTGCTAACACCTTGTGAAACACTTCAGAATTTGACTATAAGGTGTTTTGCGATGTTGTTCATTTCAAAATTTAATAAATGATTTTGAAATGAGATTTCTTAAGTAAAAAGAAATGTTATTCCCGATTTTGGACAGGGAATGTTTTATAAAACGGAAAGGATTTCGAGGGCTATACCCGATGATTTCCAAATGATTTGTAAGCAGAAATCTATATAGATTTGATTATACTTGTTATTATGTTGTGAAATGGTTTTCCCTACTTTGGGATAAAAAAATGATTTAGCAAGTATGTAGCTGAAGATGCGGGTGACCCGAAATTGACTAACAGTGTAAGGGCGTGCATGTCTTCCCTAACTGGTGGGATGGTGCATTGTCAGTGTAGCCGTTAGGGGCACACACATATATATGTACATACATACATACATACATACATACATACATATATATATATATATATGTATATTGGTTCGGTTAGGGTGCGTATTGCCCGGTCCTAAGGGAATATGACCGATATTTGGTTTCATACTTGTTTGTATGTTTTGTTACGTTTTGGAATTCATATTTCCAAATGTTTGGGTTTCAAATCCCAAAGTGAAATCTACTTTGATATAAAAAAATAGATATGTATTTCAAATGATTTAAAAGAAATCGGAAATTAAAGTCCAAAGAAATAATTTCTGTAAAGTGAATTGAATTTTGAAATCTATGTTTAGGGATTAAGCCTAAACGGGTAGATTAAGGAACTGCATGTTTATTGATGCATTGTAGATCCATATGTTTATTTATGGTTGATGTTTATGCACTGGCAATCCAATGGAGTAAACCTGTTCCGCGTTAGCGGCGTGGTCCAATGCTTGACCTTATTATTAAATAGGTTAAGTAAGATTTCTCATACCAGTCCCATGACTAACTCGTAGTTTTTTTCACTTGCATACTCGGGTGCCTATATTTTCCACACGGGCAGTCGAGTAGCTTATTTTGCAGATATATTGAGCAGGATTCTGGATCGAAGCTTAAAGCTGTATCTGGAGCCCTGATAGCCTTCCGTTGTGCTACTTATTCGCCGCCGCTACATTGTATTACAATTATTGTAATTTAATCTTCCACTGTGGTATTTATATTCGATGTACTCTGATATTTTGTACTCTGATGTTACATTATTGTAATGATTACAAAAGTCTTCTGTTATTTTTTCTGATGTGTTGTATGCCCAGAGTTAGCCTATTCGGGTTTTGAACCGTCTTAGTCGATTTAACGATCGATTAGGTACGAGCAAAATCCGAATCGTTGCAGTTGGTATCAGAGCTTTGGTTAATTCAATTCTTTGGGGTACAACTCGTTAGACATGAACAAAAGACTCATTAGAGGTAGGATTAGTAATATCCTATAAAAGAATACTCATTAGAGATAGGATCAGTAGTATCCTAGAATGAGAAAACTTGTTAGAGATGGGGTTAGTAATGCCCTGGAATGAGTTGAGAGTGACAAGTTTATAATTACCGTATTTGTGATTATATATATAATCCGATTTTAGAAAATATGATTTTTTAAATATATAAGTTATATCTATTAGAAAAGTTAATCAACTAATAAAATAATTGAAACCAATAAAACCAAAAAAAGGATGAAAGTTAAGTAGGTTAATTAAACAACTTTTAGCTCCATTCCTTTTCGAGTACGAATTTTTTTAAGTGGGCGAGATTCTAACAAACCGGAAGTTTGGTGAGACGACCTGAAATCCCCCTTACGGGAAATCACGATAGAATTGAGGACAAGACAAATCAGAACACAACAGAAGAACATTTCATTGTTAATTACAACAACTCCATCAGAATACAAGAATATACAGAGTATGAATAAATAAAATACATTCGATAAATATCAGAGATTACAATAAATTACATAGCAGTGGAAAATAATACAATACGCAACTGAAAGTAATACACAAATACAGAGCTTTCCGAGCATCGTTCCTGCTGTAAATCAGGATCCTATGAATATAAATCTGCAAAACCAAAACTACTAGCTGCCCGTGTCGAAAATAAGGGCACCCAGAGTTTAGGTTAAAACAATAAACTCCAGGTCAGTAATGTGACTGGTGTGAGAACTAAAAACAGTTATTTAAATCTTTACTTTAAAAGAGGGTAATTCAAGGGACCACGCCGTATAACACGGAAGGGGTTTTCTCCTAAGAATACCAGTGCGTAGAATAAACAACGCAATGCTTTTTCGAAAAATGAAGCTATTATAAGACCCAGGTTCCCATCACACAATGCAACGCAAGCCGGAGGATAAGGTTTTCCCTTATAATAGCCAAACATGCTTGGTACATTTAGAAAAAATCATTTGATACTATTATAAGTGTATAGTGTCAAAACAATTTCAGTCATAAATATCAATCCTAGGCGGCATGGGTACCATCTATCATGTCGCCATACTAGGATCTACATATAAAACCGAAGTATCTCGTATTGGAAATTGGATTTCCGTCATGAGTCGAGGCAAGTTGGCAAGATCCTCTCCGCTTCGAGAGACCCTGGCAAATGGCTCGGGACTACACACTCTGGGCAACCCTTGGAATCAGCTGGGCCGGTCCTCTCTTACGTTTGAGGATTAGTTATTCCTGAACACATGTTTCCCTGTCCTTACAGACCTGTAATCGAGGCGCCTCGTTCCAACAACCACATAGGTAAAAATAATATAAATGTCAGCCAGTTTAAGCGCTGACACCACCCATAACTAGAAAGAAACGTCGTGTTCTCCCAACGGTCCGTATCCCATTTTTGACTCATACCGAGGTGTGAGGCTCGCGAATTAACGCCATACACAAAGCTATACCACGTAGGTCGTGCTTCGATCATCAACCACAAGACTCTTCTTTTCAGCAGAAGCCTTGATCACTGCATCTCAGCGTGCCACACAGGCAATTCATGCCATGCGACTGATATCTATCGATATATATAACCTTTGAGCTCGTACGTCTTAGAGAAGGGCGTTAAGCAAGAGAATAAATTCTCTACCGCCAAAAAGATATATATTTAATAGAAATCAATCAGCACAGAATAAAATCCAATGTCAGACACACAATCCATTAACACGTCCGTTCTGGGTCTGAACGAAACCGGAGGCACATAATACCTCACATATCCATTGATCTCCAAATACGTCTGGATGACCATCAACTATTTCCCTCCTCTTGGGTGTACAGCCCTATCAGGATCATCAGTAATTATCCAAATGTTGTGAAGACCTCTGATCTTTGACCACCGTCTTCATCTTTGACTTATCGTCGAATCGGTTATTCAGAATGGGTATAAACCCGGCCTTTGTAACACACCGTAAATTCTAAAATGTTAAAATTCATAAACTAAAGTGTAATTAATTCTAGTGAAAGAATTAAGGGAAACGGATTACGTCGTTGCGTTCGTCTCGAAATTCTGCTTGAGATAGAGTACGAGTATGCATGAATCGGACTCCGTATGAAGGAGTTATGACCTTCGGAAGTTTCAGAATTAAATTTGAAATTCAAAATAGCTCAGATCAAAAATTCGAATCCGAAAACAGACCCAAACTGGGCTGGGTGGGAAAATTCCCGCGCAGTGACCAGGTCGACCATAGGGTCGACCATGGCGTCGACCTACCAGTCGACCTGCCTGGTCGACCTGGCTGGCTGGGTCTGGCTCGAATTTATGTGGCTCGGTGTCTCATTAGAGCTGACATGTCACCTCTTGATTGGCTCTTTGGACTTTGTATGGTGTGGATTCCTCATGTCTTCATCTGACGGCTCAAAACAATTTAAAACTCTATAAATACACCCTAAGTCTCAACTGAAATTCACACAAAAAAAATAAGAAAGGAGACATCATGCTGCCGGGAAGAAATTGAGCGTAGCCGTTAAGTGAGAGGAGCTTAGAGACGAATCAATTTAAGAAGAAAACTAAAATCTTAATCAAATCATTCAACGCAACTTTTCTACCCAAAGGAGAGCATCTCCAAATCAAATAACAGAAATCAGAAAACAAGAATTCATCACTCGTTGTAAGTATAGTGATCTTTCAGAATATGAATAGAAACTGTGATGTGATTCGATGTAAATGAAAATAGAATTGTATTGTAATAACGATGTGAATTCTGTGTATTGTAATGATTCTGGCATGATTTGTGTATTGATATTTGTGGCATAAGTTGATTTGATGCAAGGCTATTGGATATTTGTATATGAAAAACATAGCAATTGCAAGTTTGTGGCAAGAACTAGGATTTGATTCCTTTATGTTTACATCGATAGTATGGGCAATATGCATCCTTTAATTCTAAAATTTAGACTTATGTAACATGTTCTAGAATGAGACCTTTATGCCTATGTAACCTAAAAGCTTAGGTGTTCATCTTATGTTCATTGCAAGTATAATTTGGACGTATGTCAAGTATAGTTTGGGATGCATAGACTATGCAAGTTCATGTTGAAATAGGGTATATGTTTAGATGTTAAAATTGGACATTTTGGTCAATATACAATATGCTAGTTTTGTGACTGACATTATGCCAAGTTGAACATGTTTAAACCCAAGTTTGTATAAACCGAAACTATGCCATTTCATATGACACCTTTTTAGTTATATGCCTATCCAAATTGCAAGTTGTAACACCCTGTATTTTCTGTGTACGTATAAGTAAAAAATCAGAGGATAATTAATTTTTAAAATAGGAATCAAGGGAAACGGATTGCCCCATTGCGTTGGTCTCAGAATTCTGCATGAAAACAAGTCTGAGTTTGCGAGAATCGGAGTCCGTATGAAGGAGATATGACCCTCCGAAGTTTCAGGAAATTTAAGAATTGAAAACAGCTCGAAATTCGATTTCAAAATTTGAATTCAAACCCAGAAGCGGGCTGGGCGGGAAATTTCCCGCCCAGGGCCCAAGTTGACTGGGGAGTCGACTGGGCAGTCGACCCCCCAGGACCAAGGTCGACTGCTGCGTCGACTGGGCAGTCGACCCCCGCAGACCAGGTCGACTGGGCAGTCGACCTGGGGGTCGAGCCCTGGTCGAACCTGGTGTGTGTGTGTGCGATTTTGAAGGCTGTGACGTGTTTTGACAGACCTGATGAGTTCTAGGGTTAATCTGAGGGCCTAGATGAGTTCCTACACCTATAAATACATCCTAAGACCTAGCCTTCTCTACACACAATTCTATTCTGCTTCTTCTCTGCCTCTGTTCTAATAAAAATAAAAATGGCGTCGCTACTCTGCTGAAATCAAAACTAGAAGCTAATCAACATCAACCTAAGCAACTCAATACAAATTAGAGATTAAAGCTTCTGCAACGATTCTGCAACAACTAAAGTTCTTTCTTTAATCCAATCAAGGAAAGTACAGTTATTTTCCGATATAAACGTTAATTCTGATTGTGACATGAATTGTAAATCTGAATCGGAGGTTATATCTCTTCTGTTCTGTTTAGATCTATCTTATTATGTATCTCTTTCCTCTTTCTATTTTATAGCCAGGCTACCACGAGCCTGAGCCAATCTCATAAGAGATTAACATACGCTAAAATGTTTGGGATAGTAAAATGAATGATGCATAAATTGGGCGTGACCAATAGGTGACTGATTTGAGGACATGACATAGAAAGGTATATAATTGGACATAAATATAGACTGTATTGTACATATGATTTGAGGTAAAGAGAATATGGCTTAGGTATAAAGATTTACATGAAAGTAGGGTATCTATTAATGTAAATAAACACCTAAGCAAGGGATTTTTGGGATATATGACATGCATGGTAATCGATGGCTATATTTGGTATAATTTTTATATATATATGGATCTTCTGTACTATGCAAGTTTATTAAATATTGGAACATATAATATATGGTATATGATCATATTGTGAGTCATCACTATTATTTATGCATGTGAACTTAGGCAAGATTTATAATTAGGCAAGATATTTTTGGGAAACTTTAAGGAATGGTTAAATCTGTATATTTGCCTAATTTGCTAGTTTTGTTATATTGCCTAATCTGCTTGTTCTACTCTACCGCCAAGTCTGTAAGATCTGTTCATCTACCAAGTCTGTCATCTACTAAGTCTGTTGAAAATGTCAAATCTGCTAAACTAAATCTATTGAGATGCCTAATCTGTTGTCTGCTAAATCTGCTAGTTTGCTTAATCTGCTAAATCTGTTAGGTCGCCAAATCTGAGAAACATGTTATCTGCTAAATCTGCTGAATTGACATAATTAGTCCGTTATTGACATAATCTGAATTGGCTATAGTTATGAATAATTGACATGTATATTAGGCGTGGGTATAAATGGTAAATTATTAATTAATTGGTCGCAAAGATGAACATGGCTAACTCGAGGTTAGAATGAGTTTGCGGCGTAATTCTGCCCGGAACCACCCGGCATATTCCAATGGCCGCAAACAATAGGTTCTAATGTGAGAAGTTAGTCATAACGTGCTTGAAACCCGAGGTTAGACTCAGTTTGCGACAGAAACCTGCCCGGAACCAACCGGCCTAACCAGTAGCCGCAAACTATCAGTCTAATGTGAGAGGTCTGGGCATTAATATTTAATTAATGAAAATCTGAGATAAGTATGATGATTAAAACGTGTTGGGTGGGTAAGGTTAAACCAATTGGAACAATGAATCTGATAAACCCGTTTCGTGAATCTGTAGGCCCAATACAAAGTTAGACAATCTGTAACCGGTTAATCCGTAACCAGTAAATCAGTAAGTCTGTTAATCTGTGAACTAGTTAATCTAAACTCTGTCTGTCTGAAAATTGTAAACAAGTTAATCTGAAAATATGTTAGTCTGGGGACACAAGGTTAGGAGGGGAATTACTTGTGTCATCTGTTGTTTGGGACCCATATTAGTCAATAACCCTTTCTGGTATCAAAACTTTGACCCAAAAATAGGTAGGGTCCGGGCACGCTTACTGAACTAATTATAAGTGGTTCATTCTGATAATGGAGAGGGGTGTTGATGGTGCGTTCCAACCGAGTCATGTGCGTGCATGGATCCCGGTCTGCCTCTGAGGATGTAAGACGTCGTGACATCTGTAAATAGGTCTGTGCCAATTGGTTGTCACTTTAGGGAGTGATACACCCTACTGTAGGGCCGACACAGGGTATTTATGTATTAGGGAGCGGATCGCTTGGGGTAGGGTTTTAGGGTACACTTAGTTCTGTCTGTTTCTGTTGGTACCGTCTTTTTCTGTTGGGTGGCAACACCTGTCTGTTTCTGCGTGGTACCGTCTGTTCGGGTGGTAAGGGCCCAATTACTAGTGTACACCTTATGCTACATTATGCTTCTATCTATTTCTGATCGGGTGGTAAAGGCCCATTACCGACGTGGAAATTATTCTATACCCGTTTCTGTTTCAGTTTAAACATTAGGGTGACAACTAATTCTGTTATACTAGTATTACTGCAGAGAAGTGTAAAGCAATAGCTTATATCATTCTGTTCTTCTGTTATATCTGCTACATATGTTACAGTTATCTCTCATCCAGTTTTATTTTCATGTCATGTTATTATTATCTGTTCATAACTGAAAATCACTGGACTTGCCAGACTTTTGGCTGACCCTTGTTGTTTCGCCTCCTTTCTTCTGTTTCCACCCCCTCCCCCCCCAGGTTTTGTAGAAGGGAATACTCTATCTTGATCCAGATTTCTTCCGCTTGTAGTGCTTAAAGTATGGCTTGTCTTCTTCTGTGGGGATTATGATTTTAAACTATGCATTCTGAAGGCTTTTGTACAAGACTGATATTTTGTACTTGAATTCTGATATTGTGATTTGAAAGGATGTAACCAAGCTTCTGTTGAAATAAAGTTATAAAATTTTCAAGTACTGTTTTATCTGTCTTGTAAGTTTCTGTTCTGTTTACAAAAATGCTCCACCTAAGTTAAGGCATTCCCTTTGTGAGTGACCTTAACAGAGGTGGGGTGTTACACTTGGTATCAGAGCTGAAGGTTACCAGATTGGGTAAAGTTTTTGAAAAACTATTTTCAAAAAGGTTTTGAAAGGAAGTATTTTTAAAAATAAAGCTTATTTTAAAAAACATGATCCCCAAGAGCCATATATCTTTCCTTCAGTCCTTTTTTTGTATTGAATCTTTCCTTTTTTCGTTTTAGCATGTCTGAAGCATCTGAGATACCAGATGGTGTTCACATACCCGGTTGGTTTCTCCAATATCTTGAGGCTAGGACCGCCGCCGCTGGTCCAGCAAATGATCCCCCTCCTCCACCCCATCCTCGTGCAATTACTTTTTCAAAGATCTGTAGAGATTTTAGGGCCATGGGTGGGAAGGATTTCGAAGGAACTGAATCATTCGTAGAAATGAGGAACTGGCTCGAAGAAACTGAGGATCTATTCGTTATCTTCGAGGTGGATGATAGGCAGAAGGTACAGTTGGCGGTATGCCTGCTCAAAGACGAAGCTTCCTACTGGTGGGAAGTCACTAACGCCGAGAGGCCGGTTGAGACATGGATGGATTTCAGAACAAGGTTTGAGACAAAATTCTTCTCGCAAGCTGAACGAAGTTTACAACTGGAAAAGTTCTTATCTCTTAAGCAAGGAAGTATGACCGTCAAGGAATACGTCAACCAGTTCAACCAACTAGTCATGTTCGGATTGGATTTAGTCAACACTCAGCATAAAAAGGCTCTCCGCTTTGTTAAAGGATTGAACGAGCCACTGCACAGCCTAGCCATGACTCATGTACCCATGGGAGCGACTTACGAGAGATTGGTGGACATGGCACTACTGCACGAGGAAGACAAAGGCCCGAAAGAGACAAAGAAGGAAGAACCACAGAATAAGAAAGCAGGGCCCAAAAAGGAAACGAAAAGGAAGGATGAGAAGTCTGAAGATAAGAAGGGGAAAAAGTGCTTTACTTGTGGAAGCTCGACTCATCTGAACAAGGATTGCAGAAAAAGGAAGGGCGCTTGCTTCAACTGTGGGGAGATGGGACACTTCACTAGAGACTGCCCGAAGAGACGAGGACAAGGAGGGCAGGCGAGCACTCTTGAACCTTGTGGATAGGATAGAAATAGGAAAATTCCTATAATAGGTTTAATTTCTTTATCTGGTTATGGAGTTAAGACTCTTTCTGATTCTGGTATTTTGATTTTGTAATTGATACTCTGCACTTTAATACTAGTATTGTTTCTGATTCCGGTGTAGACTCAAACCTATAAGGGTTATGACTCATCTGTTTATGATAGATTGGGGTTTGAGGGATATTTGTGTTAGACCTCAAGTATGATGCATACATTTTGAGTTTTTGTGGGATATGATTTTATCATGCTTAACTTCCTAAGAATCATTAGGGAACCTGATCTGTACCAGTAGTCTGTAAATATTTGAATAATTCTGCTTTCCAGTTTTTACATTGTCTAAAGGAGGTAATCCTCCGGGTGTCAATCTGATGTTGATTTTGGTCTTCGGGGTTGATACGTAGGGGAATTATTTTCTCAACCAATGTCTAATGGGAACCAAGTCTTTGTCTTATCTGTACTCGCTTCCATCATTCGACTATATCCTATCGATCGAATCTTCGAACTTTAGGTAGAAACTAATGGGTGTAAAAATGTGTTTGAGACATGTTATGTTTGATGGTTGCAAGTGGATGCAAGTGGTTGTTAGTGGTTGCTTGTGGATGCATATACACGCACTAGGCACTAGATCGGCTCGAAAACACTCTCATACTACATATGGATGTGTGAGCATTTTTCAATTTTTGTGGATGCAAAATGACTGACTCAGCACATGGATGTTGCATTTGACTGAATGGTTGTGCACTCATATAGAAATGATATGTATCAAGTAGGGAAATTGCAAACATGTTGGACTCATGGCACTGGCATAATTCGCATTAAGGAGGTCAACTGAATCAGTGGACCGCCTGATCTTTGCATTAGATAAGGAACATATACACACACCTTTGCATATGTTCATACATAATTAGAGGTTTCTAAGAACAATGGATGCCAATGATTGACGATTGAGTAGATGGATGTTGGATGGTAGGACACATTCTTCTTAACTTGAAGAATTCGGGGACGAAATCCTTTAAGGAGGGGAGAATGTAACACCCCGTATTTTCTGTGAACGTATAAGTAACAAATCAGAGGATAATTAATTTTTAAAATAAGAATCAAGTGAAACGGGTTGCTCCATTGCGTTCATATCGGAATTCTACATGAAAATGAGTCCGAGTTTGCGAGAATCGGAGTCTGTATGAAGGAGATATGACCCTCCGAAGTTTCAGGAAATATCAGAATTGAAAACAGCTTGAAATTCGAATTCAAAATTTGAATTCAAACCCAGAAGCGGGCTGGGCGGGAAATTTCCCACCCAGGGCCCAAGTCGACTGGGGAGTCGACTGGGCAGTCGACCCCCAGTACCCAGGTCGACTGGGGAGTCGACTGGGCAGTCGACCCCCCTAGACCAGGTCGACTGGGCAGTCGACTTGGGGGTCGAGCCCTGGTCGAACCTGGTGCGTGTGTGCGCGATTTTGAAGGATGTGACGTGTTTTGACGGACCTGATGAGTTCTAGGGTTAATCTGAGGGCCTAGATGAGTCCCTACACCTATAAATACATCCTAAGACCTAGCCTTCTCTACACACAATTCTATTCCGCTTCTTCTCTGCCTCTGTTCTAACAAAAATAAAAATGGCGTCGCTACTCTGCTGAAATCAAAACTAGAAGCTAATCAACATCATACTAAGCAACTCAATACAAATTAGAGATTAAAGCTTCTGCAACGATTCTGCAACAACTAAAGTTCTTTCTTTAATACAATCAAGGCAAGTACTGTTATTTTCCGATATAAACGTTAATTCTGATTGTGACATGAATTGTAAATCTGAATCTGAGGTTATATCTGTTCTGTTCTGTTTAGATCTATCCCATTCTGTATCTCTTTCCTCTTTCTGTTTTATAGCCAAGCTACCACGAGCCTGAGCCAATCTCATAAGAGATTAACATACGCTAAAATGTTTGGGACAGTAAAATGAATGATGCATAAATTGGGCATGACCAATAGGTGACTGATTTGAGGACATGACATAGAAAGGTATATAATTGGACATAAATATAGGCTGTATTGAACATATGATTTGAGATAAAGAGAACATGGCTTAGATATAAAGATTTACATGAAATTAGGGTATCTATTAATGTAAATAAACACCTAAGCAAGGGATTTTTGGGATATATGACATGCATAGTAATCGGTGGCTATATTTGGTATAATATATATATATATATATATATATATATATATCGATCTTCTGTACTATGCAAGTTTATTAAAAATTGAAACATATAATATATGGTATATGATCATATTGTGAATCATGACTATTATTTAGGCATGTGAACTTAGGCAAGATTTATAATTAGGCAAGATATGTTTGGGAAACTTTATGGAATGGTTATATCTGTATATTTTCCTAATTTGCTAGTTTTGTTATATTGCCTAATCTGCTAGTTCTGCTCTACTGCCTAGTCTGTTAGATCTATTCATCTGCTAAGTCTATCATCGGCTAAGTCTGTTGAAAATGCCAAATCCGGTAAACTAAATCTTTTGAGATGCCCAATCTGTTGTCTGCTAAATCTGCTAGTTTGCTTAATCTGCTGAATCCGTTAGGTCGCCTAATCTGAGAAACCTGTTATCTTCTATATCTGTTGAATTGGTATAATTAGTCCGTTATTGATATAATCTGAATTGGCTATAGTTATGAATAATTGACATGTATATTAGGCGTGGGTATAAATGGTAAATTATTAATTAAATGGCCGCAAAGATGAACATGGCTAACTCGAGGTTAGAATGAGTCTGCGGCCTAATTCTGCCCGGAACCGCCCGGCATATTCCAGTGGCCGCAAACAATAGGTTCTAATGTGAGAAGTTAGTCATAACGTGCTTGAAACACGAGGTTAGACTCAGTTTGTGACAGAAACCTGCCCGGAACCAACCGGCCTAACCAGTAGCCGCAAACAGTCAGTCTAATGTGAGAGGTCTGGGCATTAATATTTAATTAATGAAAATTTGAGATAAATATGATGACTAAAACGTGTTGGGTGGGTAAAGTTAAACCAATTGGAACAATGAATCTAATAAACCCGTTTCGTGAATCTGTAAGCCCAATACGAAGTTAGACAATCTGTTACCGGTTAATCTGTAACCAGTAAATCTGTAAGTCTGTTAATCTGTGAACTAGTTAATCTAAACTCTGTATGTCTAAAACTTGTAAACAAGTTAATCTGAAAATCTGTTAGTCTGGGGACACAAGGTTAGGAGGGGAATTACTTGTGTCATCTATTATTTGGGACCCATATTAGTCAGTAACCCTTTCTGTTATCAAAACTTTGACCCAACAGAAGGTAGGGTCCGGACACGCTTACTGAACTAATTATAAGCGGTTCATTCTGATAATGGCAAGGGGTGTTGATGGTGCGTTCCAACCGGGTCATGTGCGTGCATGTATCCCGGTCTGCCTCTGAGGATGTAAGACGCCCTGACATCTGTAAATAGGTCTGTGCTAATTGGTTGTCGCTTTAGGGAGTGATACACCCTACTGTGGGGCCGACACAGGGTATTTATGTATTAGGGAGTCGATCGCTTGGGGTAGGGTTTTAGGGTACACTTAGTTCTGTCTGTTTTTGTTGGTACCGTCTGTTTCTGTTGGGTGGCAAAACCTGTCTGTTTCTGCGTGGTACCGTCTGTTCGGGTGGTAAAGGCCCAATTACTAGTGTACACCTTATGCTACATTCTACTTCTGTCTGTTTCTGATCGGGTGGTAAAGGCCCATTACCAGCGTGGAAATTATACTGTACCCCTTTCTGTTTCAGTTTAGACATTAGGGTGACACCTAATTCTGTTATACTAGTATTAGTGCAGAGAAGTGTAAAGCAATAGCTTATATCATTCTGTTCTTCTATTATATCTGCTACATCTGTTAAAGTTATCTATCATCCAGTTTTATTTTCATGTCATGTTATTATTATCTGTTCATAACTGAAAATCACTGGACTTGCCAGACTTTTGTCTGACCCTTGTTGTTTCGCCTCCTTTCTTCCGTTCCCCCCCTCCCCCGGTTTTGTAGAAGGGAATACTCTAGCTTGATCCAGATTACTTCCCCTTGCAGTGCTTAAAGTACGACTTGTCTTCTTCTGTGGGGATTATGATTTTAAACTATGCATTCTAAAGGCTTTTGTACAAGACTGATATTTTGTACTTGAATTCTGATATTGTGATTTTAAAGGATGTAACCAAGCTTCTGTTGAAATAAAGTTATATATTTTTCAAGTACTATTTTATCTGTCTTGTAAGTTTCTGTTCTGTTTACTAAAATGCTCCACCAAAGTTAAGGCATTCCCTTTGTGAGTGACCTTAATGGAGGTGGGTATTACACAAGTTCGCTCGACCTATTGCTTATGTTAGTTGAATCGCTAAATTGCAAGTTCATGCACCACACACCCTTTTGTATTGTAAAGTATTATATGTTCTTTGTAACGACCCAGAAAATCTGAACCAATTTAATTTTTTTAAATTGGCTAAAATAATGGATTTTAAATATTTAAAATAAATATTTTAAGTAAAGGCGATGAAAACTGAGTTTGAATCGACATTTGAAAACGAATATAATTAATTATAATTATATATAGAATTGAAAATGGCGCGGTAGTTCGATAATTCGATTTCAAACTTCAATTGAATATACCGGGTGCAAAACAATCCGGATTTTAGTGAAACCAAAAACATTAGGATCTAATTGATAATATCTTTCCAACGAATCCGACCAATCGAAATTTGATAGCGGGAATCAAAAGATATGTCCAGTTGAAAATTCTGAATAGTCGCTATGGAATTCAGGCCCTTAAAAATGGACATTTTGCAGATGACCTCGGATTTCGACGAAACCACTTTTGTTGGATCCGCAGTGTCAAGTTATTGCTAGATTTCAAATTTCATAATTTTTCGAATCAATATGTGAGCGTGGCAAAAGAAAACGCGTTTGACCAGTTTCCGTTGATTTTAATCGACTGGAAATTGGCCATTTTTCAAACGGTCTCAGAATTCGACGAAACTAGTTTTGTTAGGACCGTATCGTCAATACGAAGCTAGAAGACATTTTTCTGGAATTTTTCTAGTTCGTATGTGGCCCCACTAAATTGAAATGTACGTTTAAAATTCAATATAGTGATTTAAATGAAAATTCAAAAGGAAACTGATTGTAACGAGCAAATCAGCTTGCGATACTTATCCCATTGTGTTCGGAATGGGGGTGAAACGCTATGGACGACAGGCGGTGGGCCTCGTTTCGAGGTCGTATGTAAAAGTCAACTTTTTGCAAAGTTAAATAATTAAATAATAAATAAAAAAAATTTTAATTCCCTTCCCTCTCCTTATTCATTCTGGGCCCCCCTTTCAAAAATAAAATCGGCAGAGGAAAAAAAAAAAAACCCTAGGACTATCGATCGACGCCCCCTGGAGCATCGACGCCACCGCCGCCCATCACCGCACCCGCTCCCCCCCGTTCGTCGAACCAGTGACGAGCCCCCAGAAGCCATCGCGACACCATTCGCGAGCCCCGTTCGAGACCCATCCGCCTTGCCGCCTTGCCGCCGACGACATCTTCTCCCCCCCCCCTCTGTAAGTCGTTTTGTTTCATTTTATTTTTATTTATTATAAAAGGAAATATCTGATTTTCGTAAAAGGAAAAATCTGATTTTTGAAAAAGGAAAAATCTGATTTTTGTAAAAGGAAATATCTGATTTTTGTAAAAGGAAAAATCTGATTTTTGTAAAAGGAAATATCTGATTTTTGTAAAAGGAAAAATCTGATTTTTGTAAAAGGAAATATCTGATTTTTGTAAAAGGAAATATCTGATTTTTGTAAAAGGAAATAACAGATTTTTATAACAGAATTTTAAAACTGGTTTTTTTTAAAGAAAGTAAAACCAGATTTTTATAAAAGAATTTTAAAACTGGTTTTTTTTAAAGAAAGTAAAAACTGATTTTTTTAAAGAATTTTAAAACTGAATTTTAAAAAGGAAATAAAAACCTGATTTTTAAAAAGGAAATAAAAACTGAACTTTAAAAAGAAAAATCATATTTTTATATATTGAAAGTCGAAGTAAAAATCATATTTTTATATATTGAATAGCGTAGTAAAAATTCGTTTTTTATATATTGAATAGCATCGTAAAAATTCGATTTTTACATATGTAGAGAATACGGGCGAAAGCGACAAAAGGCGAAGATTTCTCTAAGTGAAGTTGGATAGCTATTGGTGAGATTTTTGATTTACAAATATCATATATATGTGTTGAAAATGAAAGTGAATTGCTATATATAAATATATATATATATACGCCCCTCGTCCACAAACCATGGACGATATTTATTGGTTGAAATTGTTGTGAAAATTGATTGATAGCAAATGGTTGTTTGGGATTGTTTGTGATTGATATTGGTTGATTGTGGTTGAAAAATACCCATTGGTGGTTGTGAAATATTTGGTTGAAACCACATAGGATTAGTTTGTGGAAATGAAATAAATATATACATGCCGCTTGCGTGCGAATTAGATGCATGATCCCCATTGTCAAAAACCGCGAGGTTTTAAGGTCGAGCGAGCAGCCGTACTAGGGACGGTGCCGGTTTAACTACCCTGCCGTTATGCTGCCGAAATTTTGAATAATATTCGTGTGTTTGAATTATTTTCATATGCTTAAACTATATTTATTCATTGTATAGAAAACATTCATGTGTTGAATTGATATTCATTCGTTGTTTAGAAATTCATGTGTTGAATGGTATTCATATTTTGAAATAAATTGTTCGATGATAAAAATCACATTTTTATCTATATATAAAAACTATAGAAAACATTCATGTGTTGAATTGATATTCATTCGTTGTTTAGAAATTCATGTGTTGAAAGGTATTCATATTTTGAAATAAATTGTTCGATGATAAAAATCACATTTTTATCTATATATAAAAACTATAGAAAACATTCATGTGTTGAATTGATATTCATTCGTTGTTTAGAAATTCATGTGTTGAATGGTATTCATATTTTGAAATAAATTGTTCGATAATAAAAATCACATTTTTATCTATATATAAAAACAATAGAAAACATTCATGTGTTGAATTGATATTCATTCGTTGATTAGAAATTCATGTGTTGAATGGTATTCATATTTTGAAATAAATTGTTTGATAATAAAAATCACCTTTTATCGACTATATGAACTATATAGAAAAATAGTGTTTTGAAATAGATCGTTTTACAATAAAAATCGCATTTTTATTGTATGCATAAATCGTTGAAATGTGAAGTGTTAAAAATAGCCACTTGTTCAAAATACACATATATGAGTTGAAATATTCATTAATTAGCTAATGAAATGATTTGCACCTATTTATGTAGCATTAGAAGGAATGGTGTTTTTAAACCGAATAGAAATCAAATATGAAGTCGAATAGAAAATGATAAATGATAAGAACTGTATATATATATGTACATGCAATATTCATTGAACAGGTTATAGCAAAGGGGCTAGAGAAGAGGAATAAAATTTTGTGCCCGACAAATAGGTACACATTTACTGATTTGTTTGGGTGATGATTTTGAGCCTGTTGGCTAGCCGCTTGGCTTTTTCTTTTTCTTTTTGAGATTAGAAGGAC
The DNA here is from genome assembly GCA_030737875.1 of Allium sativum. NCBI lineage: Eukaryota > Viridiplantae > Streptophyta > Magnoliopsida > Asparagales > Amaryllidaceae > Allium > Allium sativum. Next base: position 652,900,944 of record CM060918.1, read on the forward strand.
CGGGAACGCTATTTGCGATTTCCCGATGCTCCCGGTGCAGGGGAGGTTATGGCGAAATTTTTCCAAAATTTAAGGTGTTAGAAAAATATTTGAAGTGAAAACGATATGGAGGTCATTGAATGAACTATATTTATATAACTATATAAATATAAATATAATTAAAACGAAACGAAGCCGTGCAGTTCGTATTTTGAAACCGCGACTTCAAACAACTAGTGCGGGAAATCCGACCATTCGATTTTCCCGAAACCTCAATCGTCGGGTTCGCCTTGGAATAATCTTTCCAACGGCACCAACCTTGTAAAAATCCAACGGTGGGATTGTCTGGAATGTTTAATTCAAATTTGAAGAAAAACAGCGCCAGAAACGATTATATTTATATATATATAAATATAATTATATTTAATCGAATAACGACGCTGCAGTTCGTATTTTGAAATCGAAAATTCAAACGATTGTACCGGGAGATCCGACCGTCGGATTTTCCCGAAACTGGAACCATTGGATTCGTTTTGAAAAGACCTTTCTAATGATGTAAATTTTGCGAAGATCCAACGGTTAGATTTTCAGATATGTGTAAATCAAATCTGAAGAAAAACAGCGCCACGGCCGCTTTATGGCCGAAGCGTCGTTTTGAATAAAATGGCTATTTTAAAATAAATAAAAATAGCGATAAATAGTTATAAAATATCGTAAGCGATATGGAATGGAAATAAACTGAATTTGCTTGATTTATGTGATATTTGATGGTTGAATGTGTTTGGTGTGAAATTACATTAAAGAACAAAATTGGTGTTGTCGAATAATTTAACCACTGAAATAAATCGATTTGAAATTCTAAATATACGTGAATTATTTGAAAAGGCCGAGTTAATTCTCATTTCGAATAATTGACCGACGATTGAAAGTCGAAGATGAAGACGATGGTCGAAGACCGGAGATCTTCACCTCGTTTGGATGGTAACCGAGGTCCTGATTGGGAGGCATCCCGAAATATGGATAATGAGTGGTGATCGTCCAGACGTACGTGTTGATCGAAGGGTTTGCGAGGTATTTAGTGCCTCCGGTTTCGTTCAGACCCAGAACGGACTTGTAAATGGACTGTGTGTCCGACATTGGATTTTATTCTGTGTTGATTGATCTCTGTTAAATATACATCTGTTTGGCGGCGGAGAATTTATTCTTTTGCTTAACGCCCTTCTCTGAGACGTACGAGCTCAGAGGTTGTATATCGATGGACATCAATCGCATGGCGTGAATTGCCTGTGTGGTATGATAAGATGCAGTGATCAGGGCTTCTGTTGAAAAGCAAAGTCTTGTGGTGATGATCAAAGCACCGCCTGTGTGGCGTAGCTTTGTGTATAACGTGAATTCGCGAGCCTCACACCCCGGTATGAACCTAAAACTGGAGATGGACCTCAGGGAGGGCATGCGTTTCTTTCTAGCTAGGGTGGTGTCAGTGACCTACCAGCCCTGACATTTATATACTTTTCACCTATGTGGTTGTTGCTGTTGCGAGGCGCCTCGGTTTGATCGGACGATCCGGGTCCGATGGAGTCATTCGTTGGCTCGTTTACGCCCCAAAGGGCGGGGAAACGTAGTGTTCAGGCATAATAATCCACATCGGTGGACCGGCCCTGACGATCTAAAGGGTTGATGCGTTCTGATCCTGTGGCTCGGGCTAGAGAGTCACGAATTCGGTAAGGGCTATCTTTTGCCTTGGTTCATGACGGAAATCCAATTTCCAAATACGACATCGTGCGGTTTTGATTGTATATATATATGGCGACATGATATATGGTACTCATGCCGTCTATGATTGATAGTTATGATTTGAAATTGTTTTCAAAAACATATAAACACTAGCAATAATATCAAATGCCTTTGTTTTATTCGTATCAATCATATTTTGGCCATTATAAGGTAAAACTCTATCCTCCGGTTTGCGTTGCATTGTGTGATGGGAACTGAGTCTTATAATGGCTTCATTTTTATAAAAAGCATAGCGATGTTTAAAAGAAAGATTTGTTTTAAAGCACTGGCAATCCAATGGAGTAAACCCGTTCCACGAAAGTGGCGTGGTCCTGTGATTAGCCAATTATATATGTGTTGAGTGGATTTCTCACACCAGTCCCATGACTGACTCGTAGTTTGTTTCACTTTCAAACTCGGGTGCCCCTTTTTCTACACGGGCAGCCTTGTATTCAGGTTTAGCTGGTTCTTTCTGGATAGCTGGAGCTGAAGATGGATTCTATCATTTATTCTTTTTATGCTGTTCAGCTCCTATTGTACATATTTTGTTTATTTCCGCTGTAGACATTTATGTATAGCTGAACTGTATTTGTACTAAGTAAGATCCTGTATACTGTGTAACTCTGATGATTACTTTTATCCAGTATATTTTGTTGTTCATTCTGGTGTATTTATTTAATTCTGTTCTGCTATTTTATGTTTCTGTGTTATATTCCAAAGATAACCCTGTTTCCGTGAGAACGGGAATTCGGGTCGTCTCATTCTTGATTTCCCCTTTTCACATGTTTATAAAGTTGGGCTGAAGAGCCCAACATTTGTTATAATGTTGCAAACGTACAAACGGGGGTAATAACGTTTGGTGTAAAACATGAAAATGTATATGTTGGCATGTTTGGCACATGCCAACGACTGTGACATTTAAGCGGTATGAATTATTATACCCAAGAATAAAGGACATGACATTTACATATAAAATTGAGAAATGATTACATATGTAAATTTAGAAAATACGATATGCTTAATCCGAGGTTGGATTGAGTTGTGATGTAAATCTGCCCGGACCCGCCCGGCTGTCCAGTAGTCACAACAATACCTATCCAATGTGGGTGGTTAAGCATTTAGCCCAATAAGGACCCGAGGTTAGACTGAGCTACGGTGTAAACCTGCCCGAAACGAACCGACACATCCAGTAACCGTAGCAATAACTGTCTAATGTGAGTGGTCGGTGCTTTAAGAGGCTAAGGATAGAATGTAGGGTTAAGTCAACTGAAAACACTTAACCAAATTCAACATGTTAACAAGAATTGATGGATGTGGTTAGGTAAATATAGACACTTAACCACTTAACATGTTTGACAAGAAAACCCTAGTAACGAGGTACCCATTTCAGTAGTAGCCCAAATTAGGTATCATGGTACCCTAAAACTAGGCAGGGTGGGGCACGATTACTGGGTTGATTGTAAGCGGTCAATAACGGCAATGTTTGGTGAAAAGTGTGGGTTCTAACGGGGTGCGGGCGTGCACACACTCTGGAGCAGACAAACAGGGCACTGGGGGCACCATTAGTATCACCTATGCCAGCTAGAAATTGTGTCGGTGCAGCCACCATGGTTCTTGATACACCCCATGGTGGGACCAGCATAGGTACCTACACTTCTTGGGGGAGCCGTAAGACACATGTGCGTGTAGGAGCCGATCTTTAGAAAATCAAAAAGGATCACTTCACCCTCAGCATGGGGTGCCAGTTAGAATAAGTTCTAGTGGATGCGGAAATATAGTGTGGGTGCGATAGTACATTCGATTCTAGATTACAATCCCTTAGCTTTTGATACTTTATAGTTTTCAGTTCATATCTATCATGCCCCTTTTTCTTATTCACATACTAAAGAGTCACTAGATTTACTCAGGCTTTATGTCTGACCCTATTTTCTTTCCGTCTTCTTTTCTTTTGTCCCCCCCCAAGGTCCACAGGGAGGAAACAACCCAGCTTAGTCAGACTCTTTGCAAGCTTCAAGACCGTAGATGTATGGTTTGGATCTCTTTTGCTTGGATCATTGCTTTGGATATCACTATGGGTATTTTGTTCCTTTAATTTTGTTTTATTCTTCTTTATTAATCGAGACAGTATTGAGGATGTAATGTTTCTTTTTCTTGGAAGTACTTTGAAACAATTATGGAAATGTTTTGTATGAACACGTATCTTGTGAAATAAAAGTCTGTTGTTTCCGCTGTTTAAAATATATGTGTTTTATATCTGTCTTGTGTTTATCTGTGACTTATACTGAAAAACCTCCACCAAAATTAGGGCATTCCCCTTGTGAGTGACCCTAATGGAGGCAGGGTGTTTCACTTGGTATCAGAACATAGGTTTACCAGATAAGATAAAAGTTTTTTTGAATTTTTTTTCAAATGGAAGTTTAAAGAAGCATTTTTTTTGAAAAAGTGTTACATTTTAAAGGGCATAATCCCCCGAAGCCATGTACACTATCTCTCTATCCTTCGTTTGAATCCTTCCTTTCTGTTTCAGCATGTCTGGAGACCTTAACCTTCCTGAAGGAGTACCAGTACCCGGCTGGTTAAGGAGGTACTTAGAAGATAGGGCCAATGGAGCGGGCCCGGCGGACATTTCTCCCCCAGTGGCAGCGGTTCCTCCTCCTCCTGCTCCTCCTCGTGGAAATGCCTTCGTGAAAACATGTAGAGACTTCAAGGCTATGGGTGGAAATGACTTTCTTGGGACAGAATCCTTTGTAGGAGCAAGAAACTGGATAAAGGAGACCGAGGATTTGTTTGTCATCTTCGGAGTTGATGACAGGCAAAAGATACAATTAGCAGTGTGGTTACTTAAAGATGAAGCCTCATATTGGTGGGAGATCACTAATGCTCAGAGGGCAGTAGAAACATGGGAAGATTTGAGGACAAGATTTGAGATGAAATTCCTCTCTCAAGATGAAAGAAGCCTGCAAATGGAGAAGTTCCTAACTCTGAAACCGGGGAGCATGACGATCAGGGAGTACGTCAATCAATTTAATAAGCTGGCCAGATTTGGGCTAGACTTAGTAAACACCCAACACAAGAAGGCGCTTCGCTTTGTCAAAAGTTTGAATGAGCCTCTACACAGCCTTTCTATGACCCATGTATCCACGGGAGCGTCTTATGAAAGCCTGGTGGACATCGCATTGCTACACGAGGAAGACAACGGCAAGAAAGAGACTAAAGTGGAGGAAAAGAAAGAGGGTTTACAGCCTAAGAAAACAGACTTCAATAAAGGAGGGAAGAACAAAAAGACCCGTGAGAGGAGAAAGTGCAATTTCTGTGGCATTGTTGGACATATAGAGAAAGACTGCCAAAAGAAGAAGGAGAAGATAGGTGGTTGCTTCCATTGCAGGGAGATGGGGCACCAAGCTAAGGACTACCCAAAGAAGAAAGGGCAGGGACAGAAAGCTGGATCCACTTCAGGGGGTCAGGTTCATGCACTAGTGGCACCTCCACAGGAACAAGGTAGTAATATTTCTGTAGAAAGTGTAGTCTATCTTTATGATCATCTAGTTCGCACACTTTTTGATTCGGGCGCATCACACTCCTTTATTTCATCTTCCTTAGTAGAATCTCTGCATCTAGACACTAGTATGGTAGAGGATCCCTTAGTAGTTTCAAATCCAATTGGGGGCTCCGCTTACTTGCCAATGGTTTGTTTGGGTTTGAAAATCTCTATTCTCGGTGTTGAGTTTAGTTCTAATGCCTTTGTTTTGGGCTTCTCGGGGTATGGTTTGATCTTAGGCATGGACTGGTTATCCAGTAACGGTGCAATTCTTGATTTTGAGAAAAGAGTAGTTAGACTCTTGACTCGGCTTGGTAACACTCTAGAAATTTCATGTAATCCCTTCAATGCTGTTATGCTCAGTTATCTAGAGTCGCTTGATGCTTCGGATGAGAATTTACAGTCAGTTAGACTAGTCCGGGAATATCCAGATATCTTTGACGAGGTGAAAGGCTTACCTCCGAGGCGGGCAATAGACTTCCGCATATATCTTGTGGATAACGCAAGGCCCATAGCTTTACCTGTCAGACACATGGCTCCAAAGGAGAGAAAGGAGCTCAGTAAACATGTTAAAGAACTTCTCGAAAAGGGGTTCATTAGATCGAGCATTTAGGAATGGGGTGCTCCCGTGGTGTTCGCAACCAACGCGGACGGTTCGCTTCGCCTTTGCGTCGAATATAGGGAGTTGAATAAATTGTGCAAGAAAAATAGGCAACCTCTTTCCCGAATCGACGATTTGTTTGATCAGCTTGTAGGTGCGTCTGTTTTCTCCCAACTTGATCTGGCAACTGGGTTCCATCAGCTAATAGTAGCTGAAGATAGCATTGATAAAACGGTGTTCCAAACCCCAGACGGTTTCTTTGAGTGGCTTGTCATGCCTTTCGGCTTGACAAACGCACCTGCTTATTTCGTAGACCTAATGAGCAGGGTATTCAGAGAATTCCTCAATAAATTTGTGGTGGTCTTCGTAGATGATATCTTGATCTTCTCAAAGAATGAGGAAGAACATGCTCAGCATCGGAAAGAAATCATGGAAACTCTTCGAGTTGATCAGCTAAAAGCAAAATTCTCCAAGTGCCACTTTTGAAGGAAACAAGTAAGATTTCTTGGGCGTATAGTGTCCAAAGAAGGGTTGGTTGTGGACCCCGCGAAATTAGTGGCAGTGCAAGATTAGAAGACACCAAGAAATGCAACCGAAGTCCGAGGCTTTCTTGGGCTAGTCAGTTTCTACCGAAAATTCATTAGGGATTTCGCGAAAATCTCGGCCCCACTCACAAGGCTAACAAGAAAGAATCAAGCATTTGCTTAGGATTTGGACAGCGACGTTGCTTTCCCACGCCTAAAAAGGGTTCTTACAACAGCCCCAGTTCTAACTCTGCCTGACGGAAGCAAATTGTTCACAGTATACACAGATGCATGTGGAACGGGACTAGGCGCCGTTCTAATGCAAGAAGGAAGAGTTGTAGCTTATTGGGGAAGACAACTAAAAGTTCATGAAAAGAACTACCCAACCCACGATCTTGAGTTGGCCGCTATCGTCTTTGCACTTAAGTCTTGGCGCCATTATATCCTAGGTGAGAAGTTCGAATTATACACTGACCATAAATCATTGAAATATCTCTTCTCGCAGAAGGATCTTAACTTGAGGCAGCAAAGGTGGATGGAGTTTCTTGCCTCGTATGAATTTAAAATTTCCTATACTCCCGGCAAAGGCAACGTAGTGGCAGACGCGTTGAGCCGAAAGAAACTGACCCTAAGCCCGCTCTTTGTAAAAAGGCAAACTTGGAGTATATAGCCAGTTTTAACTTTAGTGCCTCCTCTGATTTTGTACCGGGTTTGCTAGCATCTCTCGAAGTATGCTGGACTCTCTTGGACTCAATAGGGGCTGCACAACGTGAAGACCTTCAGCTTGTCGATGTGATAGATAAAGTTATTAGGGGTGAGACTTCTAGTCACCTCAATAGGTACTCTATCGATGATAAAAGCTAGCTGAGACGCGATGGAAGACTATGCGTCCCACAAGCAAGGGAGTTGGTAAAGAAGGTTCTTGAGGAGGCACATCATTCCAAGATGACAATACACCCAGGCGGAGATAAAATGTACAAGGACATAAAGAGAGTTTTCTTTTGGAGCGGCACGAAAAAGGATGTGCAGATTTTGTTTCTAAATGTATAATATGCCAACAGGTCAAGGCGGAACAGAAAAAGCTTGGAGGACTGCTTCACCCCCTAGAGGTCCCACAGTGGAAGTGGGATAGCATTTCAATGGACTTCATTGATGGACTGCCTAGGTCAAGAAGAGGCAATACTAGCATTTGGGTAATAGCGGATAGGCTTACTAAAAGCGCCCACTTTATACCCATTAAAAGTAGAAGGACCGCCTCATCTTTAGCATCTATTTATCTCAAGGAAATAGTTTGACTCCATGGGATACCTTCCAGCATTGTTAGTGACCGAGACCCTATCTTCACAAGCGAGTTTTGGCGGAGTCTGCAAGAAGCTGTGGGCACACAGTTATGTTTGAGCATGGCCTATCACCCCCAAAACCGATGGCCAGACGGAAAGGGTTAATAGAGTTTTAGAGGATCTTTTGAGACTTTGCGTTCTTAACTTTGGAGGGACATGGGCGGATCATCTTCCTTTGGTAGAATTCGCCTACAACAACAGCTACCATGCCACCATCGATATGGTGCCCTTCGAAGCTCCGTATGGAAGACCGTGCAAATCACCAACTTGTTGGTGGGAGTCTACAGATAAACTTATACTTGGACCAGACATGATTCGAGAGACTTCAGAGAAAGTAGACTTGATACGGAGAAGGATGAAGACAGCCCAAGACAGACAAAAATCTTACGCCGACAGTAGAAGGATCGACCTTGAGTTCGAGGTTGGGGACAGGGTTTTCCTTAAGGTGTCTCCTTTAAGGAACGTCGTTCGCTTTGGATCCACTGGGAAGCTAGCACCCAGATTTGTTGGTCCGTTTCCTATCATCGAGAAGATTGGGAAGATCGCCTATAGATTAGAGCTACCCGAGAGACTGGGCGGAGTTCGCAATGTCTTTCATGTTTCTCACGTTCGGAAGTTTTTACATGAGTCTGTGGAAGTGGTGGAGCCAAGCATTCTAAAAGAAGCCGAAGTGGAACGTGAAGCAACTATAAGGAGAGTTCCAACTCGCATCTTAGGAACTGAAGTGAAAAAGCTACGCAATCGCGAAGTCAGGCTCGTCAAAGTTCAGTGGAGCGACACCGAGGAAGACGCGACTTGGGAAACTGAGGACATAATACGCGCTGCCTACACTTTTCTTTTTGAGGGTACATCTTTGATCTCTCTTTTTCCTTAAGTTATGCTTTATCTATCTTTTTAGGTATATCTCCTCGGTCCTTTTCCTAAATCCTTAGGTAGAAAACAAATGGATGCAAACATTTATTTGAAAACATGTTATGGATGATGGCTGCAAGTGGTTGCAAGTGATTGCTAGTGGTTGCTCGTGGATGCATATACACACACACCCTAGGTCTTAGATCGGCTCAGTCACTTCATATTTGCATATGCATATATGTATTCTCATTTGTACATGGTTGAAACTTGATACGTGTTAGACCAAAAAGTGGTTCTAACACCCAAATTGATTAAAAGCAAATGAGATGAGATAAAAAATGAAAACGAACACACAGGATTTATAGTGGTTCGGTGAAGAAATGCCTACGTCCACTTATCTTTCACTATATTCAATGATTCAACTGCAAATACAATGTAAGATTCTCTAGATTCCACTCACAACTCACTTATATTCACTCAATTGACTAAAACAAATAATAAAAGATGATTTGGATTCTCCGGGAGTATTGAAGTTCGGACTATGGAGGTGGTTGAATTCTCGAAGTGCCCAAAAAAGATCCTTTTCTTTGTCTCCAGACGGGGTATTTATAGGTGTGAATTTGCTCAAAACTCGATCCGGGTCGGGGCCACGTGTCGTCCATCCCATCAGCCTCGGGTTCGGATGAATTATTGTGTTGACAACGCATCAGAGTAATGAACGTTATGGGTAGGAACTGGTCACAGCCGATCCGGATATCCAGGCGCTTTTGCAGGAGAATGACATGGAAAATGGGCTCGGGTCGGAGACACACATGTAAGGGGTTCGGATCGGGATACCCGATCCGACCTGGGTTGGCTTGGGGGCGGCACTCTCTCTTCTTTAATCTGCTTCGCTCCGACCCATTTCCGTGGCAAACAGGTGGCTTTCCAATCCAATTGATATTATGTTGCCCTCCGATCCGAATAGATATGCCTTACCAATTTCTTCAGCAACAGTTCACCAATCCGAATAGAAGATTTTATCCGACCCGAACCGATACGTTGCTCTGATCTAGGCTGTAATGTCTTCTCCGATCCGAACCGAAGTCTTCTAATTAAAAATGCTCTTCAATGTCTGATATCTTGACTTTGTGTTGCCTAGTCCACAAAGTAGGCTAACACTTTGCCCCCTCAAAGGATGCTTCTGTTGGAAATGGAGCATGCTTTGACTGCCATGGCACAATACCTTCATCCTTCCTTTTGAATCCACATGTCAAGTTGTTGCTCATTATTCTGTTCGGTTCGGGCTCCGACCCGAACGGATCTCTGGCTAGGGTTCCGACCCAAACGGATCTCCTTCCTCCTGCACTCTGCGATGGATTAGTGGGCCAAGCTGTGTCATTGGGCTTTTCGAGCCGGTCCGATCGGGAATACGAATAGTCAGCTTGTTTTTTATATAAATTTACATCATTTCTCTTCTTTTCTTTCGTTCACTGTTCTTGCTCATCCGAACCGATTCCACATCGAAGCCTTAGTCTTTCCAAGAAACTTTAAAATTCTCGCTTCAATCTTTGAATCAAATACATAGGTAGTCTTGTAATCTTGAATCTCGTTGTCATAATCGCTTTTAATTTACATCCGCAGTTAGTTTGAACGATTCTAGCAAAGTAATTGGCTAATTCCATCGCCACAGCTTCCTTCATCCTCCGCCTTCGTCGTTAATGGATCGACGCCATTTCGAGGCGTTGGAGGAGGGTATTGAGACTCGTTATTGAATACTTGAACGCTTAATCTCTCGATTTTAATTAAGGCTTGGGATTTCGAGTTGGGTTCGCTACTTAAGAGGAGGAAGAGGAAGGAAATTGAAGGAGATCGGTTCGGGTAGGGGAACAGTAGGAGAAAAAGGAAAAGAGAGAAATTCACAGAGCCGGACCGGGTTGGAGCAATAGGGCAAAGAAATGAGATTTAACTTGTTTGACCGGGTCGGGTCGGATCTATGAATAAAATGGAGGTTAAGACTTATGCGCTCGGATCGGACTTGGTTGTGAAACAAAAGAGAGAATAGGGGCCTGGTTATCCAGGCTAATCCGACCTGCGCCGAGAGTCAGTCTCCGAACCGATCCGGATATATTTCTCTGAGCATGAGCCTTTGCTTATCCGATCCGAACCTGGTGTCTGCATCCGAACCGAAAACTACTCAATCCAAAACACAAACTCTCGTCCAACTATTTAAAAGATATTACTTCCAACTTCATGAACAGTTAGGATAGTGCCTTGCGGACATAAATCAACATTAAGAACTACTCTGACTATCACTTTCTCTTCGAAGTTTCATCTTACATTGTTGCACCTTTACTTTGCACTTCTCGCATTTGCTGCACACACTTTAGTTCACACACATGCATAGGGGGGGTACGGGCTAATTTACTCTAATTCGTGCTATTGCTTCTTCAATAGTTCTATGACAATGAGAACCAGACGCTCTTCCAGACTAGCTAAGAGGAAAGAAGCCCCGGAAACTTCTAACAAAATCACCCTCGAGGATATATCTTCTCCTTCAGATCCAGAATGGGACAGTGAGGGTCCAGACTACGGGGTTGGAAATCGAGAAAGCAACGAGGCGTCTTCAGAGAACGAAGTTTCTTTGGGTTTTGAGGAGGAAGGAGGGATTGGTGACGATCGAGCCCCTGATGAATTTGAATCAGCCATTATATTGGAATCACCTTCAGACTCCGTTGAATCAACAATCGACAACGATCGACTTGTTCGAATTTGCTTAAAATACGGGATAATGAAAAGGGACACTCTAGTGCCTTCACGCTCTGACCGTCCTCACAACCCTCCAGAAGGATATATGGCGGTCACTCGATTGATGTGCATGGTCAGCGCCATTCCTCCATTCTCTCCTTTCATCGTTGATTTTTTAAGATAAATGCGGATTGCCCCCATGCAGTTGCATCCCAATTCATATGCCTATTTGCACACCATGTACATAGCATATTGTGAAATCTTAGGCATAGAGCTTACGTTCGATGACGTTCACTTCTTCTATAATTTCAAGCATCGGACTCGAGAGACTCCATCTTTCTGCTACTTTGAGTCAGTTCCAAAAAGGAAGATAATCTCTGCACCATTCAGCGGTAAAGCTGGATATTCCAGACTAGAATGGTTCTACGTGAAGCAACAGCCTGGATGCGCCAGGAGGTGGATAAAATCAAGTAAAGCACTGATTTTCTAAATCCGGGCTCTATACACTTGAATCATCACCTTAACTTGTTTTCCTTTTCGTTTGTAGTCGACAATCCCAAACAGATATCAGATCAGGTGTTCTTTGATCGGATGCACCGACTTCTTAATGGCGATCAGAAATTCTTGACTATCGACGAAGTCCTTAAAGACGAATACCTTCACTTTCATGGGCTGTTATCCGTTTTTCGTAGCATCGGTCATGGGACGGTCCCTTACGCATACATTCCTCCAGTGGAGGTGGTTCCAGAGACAGGAGAAGGCTTGGGAATTCCTACAGTGCCTCTTCAAACTTCACCTTCTCCATCTTCTACACAAGATGACGAACTGGCTAACCTGGCCGAAAGGCATCGTGAAGGATATACTGCCCCCGAGGAAGCTACTTCTCTGGAAAAGTCAACATCCCCAGCAGAGTCGCCACTTAATGCTTCCGAGGGGAATATTCCTAGTACTGATGAGCAAATATTTCAGAGTTTGGGGGATCTCCCCTTACCTGAGACTATATACACTTCAGAGGATTTTAGGAAGGATCCTTTAGTCTTCACCTCTTCTGAAGAGACCACTCCTGCTAAGGCGAAAGAGCCTGCCCGTACTAGTCTAGCTTCAGACTCGGGTTGGTTGGGGGGGAACACACCACTTAGGATACATTTATATAACGGCATTAGCATTCATCGCACCTCTTTCTTCGTGATTCCATTAATTCTAAACTTCGTTTGTTTTACTGTGCAGGTACAATGTCTCGATCCTACTACGATATCAGAAAGCTTCGTCGCAGCATGTCCAATCCTCCTCAGGATATCGAGCATGATCGCCGTGATGATCGTGGCAGGGATGAGAGAAGGCCTTACGATCCCTATCGTTCTCGACCCTCACGCTCTCGCTCACCAGTTAGGCCGGAACAAGAGATACACAAGGGTTATCAGAGCCGTAGGGAAGAGGACAGACCACCGTCTAAAGACTCCACTTCTTCCCATGAAAAGCGCAGTAGGGATAGAACTCCTCCTAAAGAAACTGGGTCTCGAAGTAAGCACAAGGTCCCTGCTACTAAACGACCTAGGACAGACAAAGAGACTACTGAATTCTCTTCACTCAGGGACACCGAATTATCAATTCCCGCTCCTCCCCCGCTAGATGCGGAAACTGCAGTAAAGCGGGCATATTTAGAGGAGCAATTTCCCAAGCACTACTTCGAGACCTTGACTTTTTTACCAGCCCTTGAACCTATTTCTTCTAAGTGGGCAGATGAGGCCAAAGCGAAGATTGATGCGGTGGAAAAGCAGTACACTGAGATGTTTAAATATTCACGTAATCTCTCCCGAATCATCCGCACTCTAATCACAAATACCAACTCAATGCAAAAGACCGCGGAGGAGGATGCCAAGGCTTTAAAAGCCGTAGGAAAGGATTTGGAAGATACTCAAGCTCAATTAGCTATCGCTCACAGGGACGCTTCTAATTTCAAACAACAATTCGAGGATATGCAAAAGCGTTATCATAACTTGCTTGAATCTCACACTCAGGAGCGCTCTGAATTAAAAAAGCAAGCGGACGAGGCCAAGTCAGAAGCTGCTAAGACACGCCTTGCTTATGCTGAGCTTGAACAGAAAAACGCCGAGTTAGCAAAGAGGAGTGTTGAATTAGAAAAGAAGAATGCCGACTTGGCTTCAAAGCTATTGGAGGCAGAGAACAGGGCTGCCCTGGCCGAGGGCAATGTGGAGTGTGCTATTAAATCTGCGGAGGAAGCCCGCAAGCAACTATCAAAGGCAGAGGCTGATATCCAGGGTTTCAGCGAACTAATGATTGAATTCTTCGCACATATCATTCGTCGCCGAAACATTGCTTGGATCGAGGACTATCCATCCACTCTAGTTCAAATATGGAATCAGATCGTCGAGTGGGAAAAAGAGGAACTTAAGGTTGATTCCCTCGATGAAGATAAACTAATGGAGAAATACTTGAGGGATGATGAACTGGAGCGCCTAGCTGAAGGGCGCCGCCTTATTGCTGAGGCCATGGAAGAAGAGAGACGGAAGTCTAAACAAAAAACTATTCTCGAAGCTGGTTCCTCTTCTTCTGCCCTTGCAACTTCTGAAGTAGAGGGCTATGATTCCGAAAATCCAGGAATTCCCCGAACAACTCTGCTATCCCCTATTCCTGAAATAGCACCAGAGGTAGTAGTCACCCTTGCTGAGAAGTCTTCGGAAGGTATCCCTACCTTTTCTCCTCAATTTGCCAAGGCTATTTCTACCTTTCGCCACGTGATTGAACAATCGATGAAAGGCCCATTGTTTTCGCCTGAGTTGATAACTGTTGCTTCTCATTCTGTAGGTGTTGAATCATCCGTGAAGACAGATGTGACTCAGGGAGCCACCGCTGGGACAAAGCCCGCAGATAGGGCCAAAAAAGGGGAAGACAAAGCTGCTTCTATAGACTTGGGAGAAGGAAGTGAGCCAACTAAGGTCGCCATTCCCCATGATGAAGAAATGATAGCAGCTTTAAAGGACGACGGCAGAGACGGGGGGCATGAAGAGGAACCAGAAGTTGCAATAGTCGGGGAGTCAAAAAATGCTGATGATGTTACCCTGGCTGCAATGAAAGCCGATCAAGACAAACGCTTGTAATTAAAAGCTGAAGAGCTAGACCCTGAAGTCCTCAAACCCCTCGCAGTCGTGGATGCGGGATCAAGGTTAGTTGATAAGCTCTCAACTAGATCTATTACAGAGGAACTCGCTAAAAAATCTTCTCTTGATTCCAGCGCCCCTCCCTCCGGGAAGAAGTCTATTGGCTCCAGCACCGCATCTTCAGGAAAAAAGAAGTCAAAACGGATCTTGACGGAGGCTGAGAAAGAAGCAAAGGACGCGGAGAAAGCCGCCAAGAAATCCAAGGCTCATTCAAAATCTAAATAGTGGATTGCCTTGTATCATCTTAGCATTTAGTGAGCCAATAATTGCTGCTATAAGAGTGGCTCCTGCACTTTCTTTTTTAGCTATTTTCCTGTACAAATTCATTAACTTGTAAATAAAAAATAACTCATTTTATGCAATGTCTGTTTGTCAGTACTTCTGCACTTATGTAAAAATGCATGTCTTGCTATAGTTACAAAATAATGTCACAGAGCGAGGGAATATGTGCATACATATATGCCCCCAGTTAATTCTAATAAATTACTAATGCTTAATCAAGCAATCTGAATACTCCCGATTTTCTGACGGGATAACATTTCCTGCGTCATCAGTGCCTGTCGTTTTCCCGGCGTTTCTTTTATACTCTCTCTCTTTCTCTTGAGAGTTAGAGTTCGAGCTCAGTAATCTATTCATTCCTCGGTTTTTCAGCGGGGAAAGATTTCCTTCTCAGCGCTCAGTCGTAGACGCATTTATACTCTCTTTCTCTCTGGAAAGTTAGAGTTAGGAGAAGAATTTCTTTTTCAGCGCTCAGTCGGAGACGCTTTTATACTCTCTCTCTCTGGAGAGTTAGAGTTAGGAGAAGAATTTCTTTTTCAGCGCTCAGTCGGAGACGCTTTTATACTCTCTCTCTCTCTGGAGAGTTAGAGTTAGGAGAAGAATTTCTTATTCTTTTATGTCTTATCGCACAAATAGTCATTGTGCTTCTTTTTATATCTAAACTGTTTTCAACCTTTTTAGGCTGTGAGTTATCCTGTATCTTATAATCACAACAGAATAACTGATAAATGTATATATGTAATGCATAAGAGTAAATGACACACAGTATTTTTATAGTGGTTCGGCTAAGTCGTAGCCTACATCCAATTTATAGTTCTTCATTCATATCGTCAGATTTTCCCAAGGCAAGTCGTGCCTTATTACGGAGTTCATAAGAAAAATAACACAAAGTACAGCATTTCTAATCCAAATATTGCATTAAGTGTTGGGCATTCCATGCTCTGGGGACTTCTTCGCCGTCTACGGTCGTTAACTTGAAGGTTCCTTTTTCAAGTTTCCGTTGGATGACAAAGGGTCTTTCCCATTTTGGACCGAGGTGAGGAAGGGATGGAAAAACTCTCTTTAGCACCAAATCTCCTGATTCAAAAGTCCTGAGGCGAACTTTTTTGTCATAATAGCGTGTCATCTGACGTCGATGTCTTGCCGCACGCAAATCTGCTTCATCCCTTTTTTCTTCGACTTCATCAAAAGACTCAAGTAAGAGTGCCCGATTCGTCATCGGGTCATAATATGTCACCCTGTGGGAAGGAACTTCCAGTTCAACTGGAATTACAGCTTCTGAGCCAAAGGAGAGAGAGAAAGGGGTATGACCGGTGGCCGTTTTAAATGTTGTTCGATATGCCCACAAAGCTAGGGGCAATTCATCAACCCACTTTGCCTTTGCACACTCTAATCGTTTCTTGAGGATGGATTTTATTACTTTGTTTATTGCCTCTACTTGCCCATTCGATTGTGGATAGGCAACTGCAGTATATCGTTTGTCTACCTTATACTTCTGGCAGAAATTTCTGAATTCAGTACTATCAAATTGGGTTCCATTCTCAGTTATAATCGTCCTTGGGATCCCGAACCGGCATATAATATTTCTGACCACAAAACTTATCACCTTTCTTGCTGTGATCTTGGTCAAGGGCTCAGCTTCCACCCACTTCGTAAAATAGTCCACGGCCACTATTGCATACTTAGCTCCTCCTTTAGCAATTGGTAGAACTCCAATGATATCAATTCCCCATGTGGCAAATGGCCAAGGACTCACCATTGATTTAAGTTGGGTTGATGGTGCCCTGGGGATTTTGGCGAATCTCTAGCACTTATCGCAGCGTCGTGAATAATCAGCTGCATCTTTATTGATCGTTGGCCAGAAGTATCCGTACCGCAATATCTTCTTTGCTAAAGTTTGACCTCCTGTATGATCTCCACACTCACCTTCGTGTACTTCTCTTAGTACACGCTTGGTGTCGTCGTGTGCTATACATCGTAACAGGGGCATAGAAAATCCTTGCCTATAAAGAGTATCATCTTGAATGACATATCTGGTAGCTTTGCGAACTACAGCTCTTTTCTCACTCTTCTTTGATGGGAGTGTCCCATTCTTAAGGAAATTCTTAATTGGAGTCATCCACGACTCCTTCTCTGGTTCCGCTTCAAAAGCGAATTCAATTTCCATTGACTCAAAGCTTGGCGATTCCAACGTTTCAATTGGAATTATCTCAGTCCCTTCTGGATTATCAGAACTAGCCAGCTTTGCCAGCCTATCCGCTTTCTGGTTTTCAACTCTGGGAATGTGTGTTATGTTGTACCGCTCTAAGCTATTCAATAGCTCTTTCACTTTCTTGAGGTAGGCGATAAGTCGAGGTCCTCGAGCCACAAATTCCTCTCGCACTTGGCAAACAACAATTTTAGAGTCGCAAAATATGTCTAACATTTTTACTCCGAGGTCTTTAGCAAGCTTCAGCCCGGCAATCAGGGCTTCATATTCAGAGTCATTGTTAGTCACCAAAAATTCTAATCGCAGGGCGTAATATAACAACCGTCCTTAGGGAGTGACTAAGACGATTCCAGCTCCGGACCTTCGGACGTTCTTGGCTCCATCTGTATATAGTTTCCACAGATTTATCTTTAGCTCATCCTCGGACTTAACCACTCTGTCATTGATTACTTCCTCCTCTGGAATGGTGAACTCTGCAATAAAGTCTGCTAGAGCTTGCCCCCTGATTGACTTTCGTGGTTGAAAATTCAAATCAAACTGACTTAGTTCTATGTTCCATTTGATCAACCTTCCCGATGCTTCAGGTCTCTACAACACCTGCCTTAAGGGTTGGTCGGTGTATATGGTTATTGGATGGGCTTGGAAATAGTGACGAAGTTTTCGGGATGCGATCAGGAGACTGTAAGCAAGCTTCTCAATTTTTGGGTAGTTGCGCTCTGCCGCTGCTAATTTCTTGCTTACATAATACACTGGCCTTTGTACTTTGTCTTCTTCTCGAACCAGGGCTGTGCTGACGGCGTGAGCCGAGACTGCCAAGTAAACAAACAATTCTTCGTGATCTATGGGCTTTGATAAAATCGGTGGTTTCTCTAGCAGTTCCAATAAATTTCGAAAGGGCTCAACACAGTCCGGAGTCCACTCGAAGTTCTTCTTTCCTCTTTTAATCAAATCAAAAAACGGAACACATTTGTCTATGGCTTTGGAGATGAATCTACTCAGCGCCGCTACTTTCCCTGCAAGACTTTGGACGTCTTTGATTCTCCTCGGCTCTTCGATGTTTCTAATCGCTGCTATCTGGCTAGGGTTGATTTCAATTCCTCGGGAATTCACAATGAAGCTAAGGAACTTTCCCGATGCCACTCCAAATGAGCATTTCAGAGGATTCAATTTCATCCGGTATTTTCGCAGGATACCAAAAATTTCCGCCAAGTCTTGCGTATGGCTGGAGGACTGCTTCGATTTGACAAGCATATCATCTACATAAACTTCCATAGTTTTTCCTATTTGATTATAAAACATTCTGTTCACCAGGCGCTGATAAGTAGCTCCAGCGTTTTTCAATCCGAATGGCATTACAACATAACAATATAATCCCAAATTCGTAATGAAGCTCGTATGTTCTTGGTCTGGTACGTGCATAGGAATTTGGTTGTATCCAGAATATGCGTCCATGAAAGAGAGAAGTTCGTGACCTGCTGTCGAATCTACAAGCTGGTCGATCCTGGGAAGTGGGAAACTGTCTTTTGGGCAAGCTTTGTTTAAATCTGAAAAGTCAATGCAAGTCCGCCACTTTCCGTTTGGCTTCTTTACCAAGACGGGATTCGATATCCAGTCGAGATATGTCGAATCTCGAATAAATCCATTCTGCTTCAACTTCTCTACTTCCTCTTTAAGAGCGGCCGACCTCTCTGGGCCCAGCATGCGTCTCTTTTGCTTCACAGGTGGATGTTTCGGGTTTATATTCAATCTGTGACTTATTATGGATGGTGATATCCCACACATGTCAGCATGGGTCCAGACAAACACGTCTAAGTTTGCCTTCAGGAAGTCCGTTAGTTCTTTAGCTCGACGTGGACCCAATTGAGAACCAATTTTCAAAACTTTTGTCGGATCAGCTTTATCAATGGGAATTTCCACTGTCGCTTCATTAGGAGTTGCATTCCTAGCC
The DNA here is from genome assembly GCA_030737875.1 of Allium sativum. Lineage (NCBI taxonomy): Eukaryota > Viridiplantae > Streptophyta > Magnoliopsida > Asparagales > Amaryllidaceae > Allium > Allium sativum. The sequence goes on from CM060918.1 coordinate 652,919,893, forward strand.
TCTAGTTCCTCGTCTTTTCTGGGATCCAGGTCTTCAGGCGTTCCTTTGGGCAACTCATTTGAGGTCAATTTCTCTAATTGCTATGCCGAGTCCCCCTTTGAGGGAGACGAGGCATCTTTACTTTCAACGTTAAGTCCTTTCATCAACATCTTTAAATCGGCCACATAGCAGGCCCGTCCAGAAACTTGATCCCCTCTCATTACTCCAGTTCCGGCTTCGGTTGGGAACTTAAGTAACAAGCACCAAGGGGCGATACAAACTCTGAATTCAGCAAGGGCAGGCCTCCCCAAAAATGCATTATAAGGCGAGTCTACGTCCAATACTACGAACTGGAGCATTCGCACTCTTCTACGTTCTCCTTGCCCCAGGGTCACGGGCAACTCTATGTATCCTATGGGAGCTGTCGACGCCCCATTGAAGCCTCTAATCCATCCTTCACACGGCTTCAAATCTTCAGATTCAAGCTTCATTTGATCGAATGACTTTTTAAATAAAATATTGACAGAACTTCCATTGTCTTCTAATACCTTATGGACCAAGGTCGGCCCAATTGTCGTAGTAATAACCAACGGATCATCGGTGGGTGATTGGATCCCAGTATTGTCTTGGCTGCAGAATACCACGTCGTCAAACATGGTCTTCTGTTGTTTTATGGGGGTGACATCTTCCAAATCATCGCCCTCGTTCACATCTAGGTGCTTGGCAGCATTTACATATTGATCCATTGATCTGAAACTTCGGATTGCCGGGTGAGGTCCGCCTACTATGGAGTTGATAACAATTCCTTTACCTTTCTGTTGCGCTGTAGGCTTGGGAGCAGGTAGAATCTGTTTTGGAGCCTGCTCTCCTTGCCCCCTGTCCCTCGGGGCAACCTTGTATTCATCCAACTTCCCTTCACGCAGCAGCTTCTCAATCACATCCCTTAAATGCCGACATTCATTGGTTGAATGCCCATGAGTTCCATGAAACAAACAAAATTTCCCTGTCGCCATTTCTTTCTCGGTCGAATCACGAGGTGGCGGCCTTTTGTACTTTAACGCATTGTACGTATCCAGGTAAATATTTTCCAGGGTATCGTTCAATGGTGTGTAATTCTCGTAGTTCTGGAATCGGGGTCTTTTGTTTGGATCACTTCCCCTATTTCTGTTTCTTCTGTTACCGTTCGGATTACGGTTATTGTTGTTGTTACCCCCGCTTCCAGCATTGCTGTTTCCACCCTTGTTTCCTACAATTATTTCAACCTTGCCAGAACTTTCCCCAGACTGCTTCACGGCGATATTACCCTGCACATTCTCCATTGAAGCCGTCTCAGACTTTCTCTTTCGGTTTGCCCTGGCCTCCTCTCGCCTTAGATAAATATCAGCTTTTTCGTAGAATATCTCCCTTATGGAGGGTGTTTTCCCAGAAAGGTAATCTCCAAACTCGGATTCAGGGTTGACTCCTTCCTTCAATGCCATCAGAATAGTGGGCTCATGCGGGTCGCTGACCTCAGTCACCGCTTGGTTAAAACGGTCAAGATATGCCCTTAAAGATTCTCCTGGAGCCTGCTTGATTCTCGATAATTCAATAACACTTTTGGACTTTCGGGCATGGAGTCGGAACTGGTTCATAAAACGCTCGCTTAGTTCCTTGTAATTCGAAATCGAACGAGGAGGAAGTCGGGTAAACCAAAACAGTGCCACATCTTCTAAGTAGATTGGGAACGCTTTGCACTTCACTTCATTAGGAGCAGCAGCAGCATTCATGAGCCACGAGTATCGCATCAAATGCTGTCCCGGGTCAGTACTTCCGTTGTATTTGTCCATCTGTGGCAAGTTAAAGCGTCGGGGAAATTGGAAGTCGAGGATATCATCGGTAAAGGGAGTATGGCTTCGTTCAATGCCATAATCTTCATTTGTATAGTTTCGGCTTTCGGACATGATCTTGCAAACCATTGCTTGCACATCAGCATTAGTTAGGGGCCGCTCAGGTTCCCTGGCCCTAGTATCCAAGTTCCTTCTGGGCTCTGGTTCAGGAGATGCCCTTCTTCTTCGAGCTGCCTCTGCTCGATTCCGTTCCCTGCGCTCCCGGTCGATCTCGGGAGGAGGGGACTGGAGTCTTTGCCCCCGAGTGGGGTCATTGTTTCCTAGCGCTCGTGCAATAACCTCACGAGATCCCAGAGATCCAAATGTCAGCTGCTCCACATTCTGAGGTCATTCGAGCGGCCTTCGTTCACGGGGCCGCTCTTCCTCGGAAGATGAAGATTGATCCACTGGTGTGTGACGAACCGGTGATGGAGTTATCTGTCGACGGAGTTCACTAATCTCCCGCCTCATGAGCCTCATATTTTCCTGCATCATGAGATTAGTGCGCTCGTGAACTTTCATAACCTCCCTTGTGCTCTCAAGCATGTCAAGTAAGTGCGAGAAATCTCCTTAAGTAATGGGCGCAGACGGATTGACCTGATCACTAACCCTGGTGGCTGGAAGCGGAGCACTCGTAGGGACTCGAGTGGAGGTTCCAGCTTCACCAAGCGTCGGGTCGGATCGGAGATAGGAGGTCGGGTCGGTTCAGAGCTGGGGAGCCTGGTCGGATCGGTATGTGGCAAGCTGCTCGGGTCGGTTCAAATTGGGGGAATGCACTGCTTCAGAATCTCCTACCCGTATCGGATCGGAGCTCTCCCCCTGCTGGCGGCTCGGATTTCCTGCATTGGTTCTTCCTGCTGCTGAACTCTGCCCCCGAGACCTTGTTACAACCGCATTTTGCTGATCTTCGCCAGCTCCATTTCCTCGACCAGATTGAACTTCTTTGCCTTTTCCTTTGGCCATGATTCTTTGACAATCACTTCAATAAATATAAAAGAACGGAGAAACTTAAGGATTAACTTCTTTGAACTCAACGGTCCAAAAAGTAGAAAGAAATCCCGGAAAATGAAGAATACAGTTGAGGTTTCTCAGTGAAAGCACCAAAATGTTAGACCAAAAAGTGGTTCTAACACCCAAATTGATTAAAAGCAAATGAGATGAGATAAAAAAGGAATATGAACACACAGGATTTATAGTGGTTCGGCGAAGAAATGCCTACGTCCACTTATCTTTCACTATATTCAATGATTCAATTGCAAATACAATGTAAGATTCTCTAGATTCCACTCACAACTCACTTATATTCACTCAATTGACTAAAACAAATAATAAAAGATGATTTGGATTCTCTGGGAGTATTGAAGTTCGGACTATGGAGGTGGTTGAATTCTCGAAGTGCCCAAAAAAGATCCTTTTCTTTGTCTCCAAACGGGGTATTTATAGGTGTGAATTTTCTCAAAACTCGATCCGGGTCGGGGCCACGTGTCGTCCATCCCATCAGCCTCGGGTTCGGATGAATTATTGTGTTGACAACGCATCAGAGTAATGAACGTTATGGGTAGGAACTAGTCACAGCCGATCCAGATATCCAGGCGCTTTTGCAGGAGAATGACATGGAAAATGGGCTCGGGTCGGAGACACACATGTAAGGGGTTCGGATCGGGATACCCGATCCTACCCGGGTTGGCTTGGTGGCGGCACTCTCTCTTCTTTAATCTGCTTCGCTCCGACCCATTTCCGTGGCAAACATGTGGCTTTTCGATCCAATTGATATTATGTTGCCCTCCGATCCGAATAGATATGCCTTACCAATTTCTTCAGCAACAGTTCACCAATCCGAATAGAAGATTTTTTCCGACCCGAACCGATACGTTGCTCTGATCTTGGCTGTAATGTCTTCTCCGATCCGAACCGAAGTCTTCTAATTAAAAATGCTCTTCAATGTCTGATATCTTGACTTTGTGTTGCCTAGTCCACAAAGTAGGCTAACAATACGTTGCCATATGGTTGTCGCATATGTATGAATAGTTGAGCACTCATGTAGAATTATGAGTAGAAAAAAAATTTCATACATAATGGATTCATTACACTTACATGAATAGCATTAAGGAGGCCAACTGAATCAGTAGAACGCCTGATTTCTGCATTAGATAAGGACATGTACACACACCGTTCTTATAATCATGGAGCATTAGAAATCTTTAAGGATAATGGACACCTGTGTTTGTTGGTCGAGTAGATGGACGATTGGATGATAGGATGTACATTCTTCCTAACCTGAAGATTTCGGGGACGAAATCCTTTTAAGGGGGGAGAATGTAACACCCTGTAAATTCTATAACGTTAAACTTCATAAACTAAAGTGTAATTAATTCTAATGAAAGAATTAAGGGAAATGGGTTACGCCGTTACGTTCGTCTCGAAATTCTGCTTGAGATAGAGTCCGAGTTTGCGTGAATCAGACTCCGTATGAAGGAGTTATGACCTTCGGAAGTTTCAGAATTAAATTTAAAATTCAAAACAGCTCAATTCAAAAATTCGAATTCGAAAACTGACCCAAACTAGGCTGGGCGGGAAAATTCCCACCCAGTGACCAGGTCGACCATAGGGTCGACCATGGTGTCGACCTGGTCACCCCAGGTCGACCATGGTGTCGACCTGGGTGTCGACCTGGTTGGCTGGGTCTGGCTCTGGCTCGAATTTCTGTGGCTCGGTGTTTCATTAGGGCTGACATGTCACCTCTTGATTGGCTCTTTAGACTTTGTACAGTCTGGATTCCTCCTATCTTCATCTAATGGCTCAAAACATTTTAAAACTCTATAAATACACCCTAAGTCTCAACTGAAATTCACATAAAAAAATAAGAAAGGAGTCGTCATGCTGTCGGGAAGGAATTGAGCGTAGCCGTCAAGGGAGAGGAGCTTAGAGACGAATCAATTTAAGAAGAAAACTAAAAGCTTAATCAAATCATTCAACGCAACTTTGCTACCCAAAGAAGAGCATCTCCAAATCAGAATAACAGAAATCAAAAAACAAGAATTCATTACTCGTTGTAAGTATAGTGATCTTTCAAAATATGAATAGAAACTATGACGTGATTCGATGTAAATGAAAATAGAATTGTATTGTTATAATAATGTGAATTCTGTGTATTGTAATGATTCTATCATGATTTGTGTATTGACATTTGTGGCATAAGTTGATTTGATGCAAGGCTATTGGTCATTTGTATAAGAAAAACATAGCAATTGCAAGTTTGTGGCAAGAACTAGAATTTGATTCCTTTATGTTTACATCGATAGTATGGACAATATACATCCTTTAATTCTAAAATTTAGACTTATGTAACATGTTCTAGATTGAGACCTTTATGCCTATGTAACCTAAAAGCTTATGTGTTCATCTTATGTTCATTGCAAGTATAATTTGGACCTATGTCAAGTATAGTTTGGGATGCATAGACTATGCAAGTTCATGTTGAAATAGGGTATATGTTTAGATGTTAAAATTGGACATTTTGGTCAATATACAACATCTAGTTTTGTGATTGACATTATTCCAAGTTGAACATGTTTAAACCCAAGTTTGAATAAACCAAAACTATGCCATTTCATATGACATCTCTTTAGTTATATGCCTATCCAAATTGCAAGTTCACTCGACCTATTGCTTATGTTAGTTGAATCGCTAAATTGCAAGTTCATGCGCCACACACCCTTTTGTATTGTAAAGTATTATATGTTCTTGATTTCCCCTTTTCACATGTTTATAAAGTTGGGCAGAATTGTGTCGAGCCCAACATTTGTTATAACGTTGCGAATGTACAAACGGGGGTAATAGTTTTGGCTGTAAAACATGAAAATGTATATGCTGGCATGTTTGGCACATGCCAACGACTGTGACATTTAAGCGGTATGAATTATCATACCCAAGAATAAAGGACATGGCATTTACATATAAAATTGAGAAATGATTACATATGTAAATTTAGAAAATACTATATGCTTAATCCGAGGTTGGATTGAGTTGTGACGTAAATCTGCCCGGACCCGCCCGGCTGTCCAGTAGTCACAACAATACCTAACCAATGTGGGTGGTTAAGCATTTAGCCCAATAAGGACCCGAGGTTAGACTGAGCTACGGTGTAAACCTGCCCGGAAACAACCGGCACATCCAATAACCGTAGCAATAACTGTCTAATGTGAGTGGTCGATGCTTTAAGAGGCTAAGGACAGATGGTAGGGTTAAGTCAACTGAAAACACTTAACCAAATTCAACATGTTAACAAGAATTGATGGACGAGGTTAGGTAAATACAGACACTTAACCACTTAACATGTTTGACTAGAAAACCCTAGTAACGAGGGACCCGTTTCAGCAGTAACCCAAATTAGGTATCATGGTACCCTAAAACTAGGCAGGGTGGGGCACGATTACTGGGCTGATTGTAAGCGGTCAATAACGGCAATGTTTGGTGCACAGTGTGGGATCTAACGGGGTGCGGGCATGCACACACTCTGGAGCAGACAAACAGGGCACTGGGGGCACCAGTAGTATCACCTATGCCAGCTAGAAATTGTGCCGGGGCCGCCATCATGGGTCTTGATACACCCCATAGTGGGACCAGCATAGGTACCTACACTTCTTGGGGGAGCCGTAAGACACATGTGCGTGTAGGAGCCGATCTTTAGAAAATAAAAAAGGATCACTTCACCCTCAGCATGGGGTGCCAGTTAGAATAAGTTCTAGTAGATGCAGAGATATAGTGTGGGTGCGATAGTATATTCGATTCTAGACTACACTCCCTTAGCTTATGATACTTTACTGTTTTCAGCTTATATCTATCATGCCCCTTTTTCTTATTCACATACTGAAGAGTCACTAGATTTACTCAGGCTTTATGTCTGACCCTATTTTCTTTTCATCTTCTTTTCTTTCGTTCCCCCCCCCCTCCCCAGGTCCAAAGGGAGGAAACACGCAGCTTAGTCAGACTCTTTGCAAGCTTCAAGACCGTAGATGTATGGTTTGGATCTCTTTTGCTTGGATCATGGCTTTGGATATCACTACGGGGATTTTGTTACTTTAATTATGTTTTATGCTTCTTTATTAATCAAGACAGTATTGAGGATGTAATGTTTCTTTTTCTTGGAAGTACTTTGAAACAATTATGGAAATGTTTTGTATGAACATGTATCTTGTGAAACAAAAGTTTGTTGTTTCCGCTGTTTAAAATATATGTGTTTTATATCTGTCTTGTGTTTATCTGTGACTTATACTTAAAAACCTCCACCAAAATTAGGGCATTCCCCTTGTGAGTGACCCTAACGGAGGCGGGGTATTTCAGCCTTTATAAATAACCCGTGTATATAATAAACAAGTGTTACACAAACGCAACATATGCCTCATTCCAATCCATCAGTCAACAACCGTAAATTAGTAAGAGAGCAATTCCCCAAATATTAACCCCGAAGGCCGAAACCAACATCAGATCAATACCCGGGAAACCATTCTTCTTAGCTAACCTACAGCTAGTTTCTAAATTTCATATTTTTAGGAAAGGTTCCCATTAATTTTATCAAAGATAAATTCTTTAAAATTTATTTTTTAATCTTCCTTTGGATGTCATTTCAAACCAAATTATGGTTTTCCAAACTAGTTGGGATTAGCGAACCACACCGAAGTAATTATTTATTTTATTTCCCAATCCCAACCTTTTCATCCCATGGAGCAAAATTGTTATTACCCCATATCTAATACCACGATGTTATTGGTAAAATTAATTACCATTTCACGTTCAAATCTAATTAAAGATTTAACTATCGCTTGGAGCAAAACTGGCGATACTCCATTCTCGATCATTCCAATCTAATTAAAGATTCATTAAAACTCCACTTAATTCTAATCTTTAACTGGGTTAAAGAACCAATGTCATTTAAAACACGGTTCATGATAAACCCACATCACTTTCCATTCTATTAGTCTCTAACCGTAAATTAGTAAGAGAATAGTTCCCTAAATATTAACCCCGAAGGCCGAAACCAACATCAGATCAATACCCAAGAAACCATTCAACTTAACTGATCCCTAGTTAGATCCTAATTTTCTTAACTCCATTTAGGTTTAAGAGCAGTATTATTAATGATACCATTCACGACAAACCAAAATCCGATTTGATATTAAACACAAGGCTCTGAATAAAAAAATATATTGGCTTATATTCAATATCAAATTCTAAAACCAACAAATATCATGTTGGAAATAACGATATAAATATATCTTTCAAATTTCCATAACAATATTCGTATAATCCCAAATCCAATCATCGAAATATTCCGAAGATAATTTCGATTCAAAACCATTCCAATCTATATATTGGAAATTCTGGTTATATTTAAAACCATTTCAAATCCACTTTATTTATTTTTAAAATATATAAATTATTATTCTAGTCAATAACTAGTTCATTTTGATGAAAATACCTTTTTATCTTTTCAAATATGGGATTTTTCATCCCAGTTCATTCGAAATCATTTATTTTGATTTTACACAAATTATTGATATTTTTAATAATTTTATCAAGGCCCATACAGTCGATTTCCTATAACGGCCATCGAACTGCACTTACATCGACCTTTTCCAAATTTGATTTGGACGTATCTCCAAATCCAACCATCAGATTTCTAGTCTCTCATATTCGTTAGAAAGCTCTTTTCGAAATGAACAAAACGGTTCCAGTTTTAGGAGAATCCGACGAGCGTATCTCCCGTAATGTCCGTATGAAGTCAATGGTCAAAATTCACGAACTGCCGCGGCGCGGCGCGTTCTATTCAGGCCATTATATTATATATATAATATATATTTCGTCGATTTTCATTTAAAACGAATTTTATAAATCGTTTTAAATTCGTTTTCAACATGATTTCAACTTTTTATTCAATAAATCAAAATTGAATTTTTTCCGTATAAATTCGTTCTAAATTCATTTCAAATTGATTTAAATTCAAATCGATTTCAATTCAATTTCCATTCGTTTCCAATTCAATTTCAAGTCGTTTTCAATTCAATTTCAATTCGAATTCAATTCTATTAAATTTCAATTCGAATTCAATACCACTCGAATTCATTTTCTTTTCAACTCAATTCGAATTTCATTTCAAAATATTCGATTTGAAATCACTTTTCGATATTCATTATAAGATCGACAAAATTCCCATTCGCTTTGAAATGGCGTTTAACTACTTAACACGGCTTCATATTTCAATATTCAATGAATATTATTTTACATTATTCGATAATTTTGAACTGGAATCAGACACAGTCAATTACCATATAATTTCAGTTATATGGATTTCATCAAATTCATATATACAACAATGACGATAAACAATCAACCGTCATCCAAAGTGTGTTCTACACTGCATAAGCATCAAATATAAATATCTAACCCTTATAACAGTCTATCAATCAATCGATCGACGTACAACTAGTTATTGGGATTATTGTATGTCATATATCATCCAAAAACCCGTGTAGGGTTTCAAACAATCAAACATAGATTTCATTTGTCCAATTGGGCAATGTGTAAAATTTATCATCCCAATCAATATCAATCAAATGTGTGTAAATAAACAAATCGTTCGATTTGTTTATATTTATTTATTTCATTTTATACGTTAAAAATTATATTTTTTAACTATAAAATATTTATAACTATATAAATATTTTATTTCATTCCACCACACACATTCAATATCACATCAAAATCAATCAAACAAACAAGCCGTCCATGGTCTGTGGACGACGGGTGTCGGGTGCTACTAAACACCGTCTGCATCCTAGTATATATTTTAACTAGAAAATAAATTAAAGGTGAGAAGTTCTCACAGAGGGTTCCACTCCGCCGTGCTTTGCTTTTGAACTGCTGAGCCGTCTGGATCTGTTTGCAATTCTAATGCAGTCCTTGTCCCGCTGTTCATATATAAAAATTATATTTTTATCACTTCATTTCAATAAATAAAAATCATATTTTTATTTCTACTTCATATATTTTTACAACGCTTATTTCTATATAAAAATTATATTTTTATATTTCTACTTCCAATATAAAGATCGAATTTCTACTATCTATATAATATAAAAATCGTATTTTTATTCTTTCTATACTATGAAAATCATATTTTTATTATCTACATTTTATAAAAATCATATCTTCATTATCTATTTTATATAAAAATCATATTTTTAATCTTCATATCAAATAAAAATCGTATTTTTATATATGCTATACATGTATAAAAATCAAATCTTTCTTGCTACTTCATATGAAATAAAATCAAATCTTTGTATAACTAAAATCGTATTTTTAAATCGATGAATACACTATAAAATTCGCATTTTTAACTCGATATTATATATATAAAAATTGGATTTTTATCTCGCTATCTACATATTAAAAATTGGATTTTTATAACGCTGTTGATATCATAAAAACCATAACTTCGTTTATTTAAAAATCTCATCTTTATAGACTAGTTTTCTCTATAAAAATCTTAACTTTATATATTAAAACCATATTTTTACTTACATAGCTGAATAATAAAAATAAAGACAACTCACAGGTGGTTTAAAAAGGGGTGTAGGGGCTGCTGGTCTTCGTCGTCGAGTGCTGCGTAGATTTGGGTGCGGGTTTGGAGGGTTTTGGCCTGAGTAAGAAGGGGATAGGGAGGGAAAGAACGGAGGGGGCCGAAGTTAGTGGTTGAGGGTCATGCGCCGTGGTCTGCAGGTGGTGGGGAGGCGGTCAGGGGCATCGGCAGTGGGTGGTTGGGTTTAAAAGGGACGTTAGGTTTCAGACAAGAAGAGGAGAGAGAAGCGCACGAGAGGAGGGGAGGAAGTGGAGCGGCTCGTGCTTGAGAGGGGGGTGCAGCGCTGCCTCGACGGAGGTGGCGATCGCCTGGCGGTGGAGGCGATGGAGGAAGAGGGCGCGATGAATGAGAGCGAGATCGATGTTCTCTTTTTTTTATTTAAAAAAAATCGATTTCTTTGACTGTAGAGAAGGTGGAGGGGGTATGAGGTTAAGTAAGGGTTTTTATATATTAATTTATATTATTTAATTTCAAAAAGCAACTTTTATTTTAGAACTTGAAATCAAGTCCACCGACTGTCGTCCATAGCTAATTACCCCCATTCCGAACACAATGGGATATGTTTCGTAAGCCAATTCGGTCGTTTCGATCTGTTTTTATCAAATCAACATATAACTCTATATATTGAATTTGAACGCGCATTGAAATTTACCGGGGTCACATACGGACTCTAAAAATTCCCGAAATATTTTCTAACTTCGTATTGACGATACGGTCCTAACAAAACTAATTTCGTCAAATTCTGAGACCATTTGAAAAATGGTCATTTTCCAGTCGATTAAAATCAACTAAAACTGCCAAAACATGTTTTCCTTTGCCATGCTCACATATTGATTCGAAAAATCAGGAATTTTGAAACCTAGCAATAACTTGACATCACGGATCCAACAAAAGAAGTTTCGTCGAAAACCGAGGTCGTTTGCAAAATTTCCATTTTTAAGGGCTAGAATTCCATAGCGACTATTCTGAATTTTCAACTGGGCATAACTTTTTATTCCCGCTATGAAATTTCAATTTTTCGGATTCGTTGGAAAGATATCTTCAATTAGATTCTAATATTTTTGGTTTCGCTAAAATCCATTTTATTTTGAATCTTGTACATTCATTTAAAATTTGAAATCAAATTTTCAAACTACCACGCCATTTTCAATTCCTTTTATATTTAAAATAAAAAAAATTATATTTTAACGAAGATTCAAATAAATATATTCGTTCTAATTTTATTCGAAATAAATTTCTCATCGTTACTATTTAAAATAATTCATTTTAAATATTAAAAATTCATTAAAATTGCCAACATAAAAATTTTAAATTGGCTTAGATTTTCCGGGTTGTTACATTTGGAACCAATTTAAAAATTTAGTTTCAGAAATTTTAATGGATTTTAAATATTTAAAATAATTTATTTTAAATTGATTAAAAATTTATTTAAATTGATGTTAGAATGAATATATTTATTTTAATTATAAAAGGAGTTAGAAATAGCACGACAGTTTGAATATTTGAATTTGAACTTGGACTGAATGTACAGGATTCAAAATAAATCGAATTTCGGTAAAACCAAAAGTATTTAAATCTGTTTAATTATATCTTTCCAACAAATCTTAAAAATTGATATTTTGTAGCCGAAAAAAAGTTATGTCCAGTTTAAAATTTGGAATAGTCACTATGGAATTTAATATAATATATAGCCTTTAAAAATAACCATTTTGCAAACGACCTACATTTTCAACAAAACCACATTTATTGGATCCGGAATGTCAAATTATTGCTAAATTCCAATTTTCATAATTTTTGGAATCAATATGTGAGCATGGCAAAAGGGAACGTGTTTTGTTAATTTAAATTTAAATTGGATCGAACAAAAAATGGCCATTTTTCAAGCGGTCTCCAAATTCAACGATATTAGTTTTGTTAGGATCGTATCATCAAAACATAGCCAGATATAATTTTTCTGGAATTTTCGGAGTCAGTATGTGGCCCTGATAAATTAAAATGTACGTTTGAATTTAATATAAATGGATTTATATTTTAATTTTGAGAAAAACTGATGAAAACATTAGAATTTCCTGACATATCATATCCCGTTGTGTCCGGAATAGGGGTATTTGGCTAGGGGCGATAGTCGTTGGGACTCGTTTGGAGTTCATAGCGATAAACAGATAATAAGTGAATTAAATAATTAAATAATTAAATAATTAAATAATATTATAAACCTATTATAAAAAGGCCCGTGTTCCTAGAAAACTAAACCCTAATTCACGTCTATACGGCCGCCGTTTCTAATGGACGAACCTAGCTTCCCAATTTCATCTCCATCAGTCTCTTAATCCATTCAGTAATTCACAAAATCTTCAAAGACAAACATGAAGAGCACACTAGGACTTAGCCAATCAACGATTAAGATCAGATATGAGTGATCGTAAGGGCTGAAATTGAAGGAGAAAGGGGCGGTGTTTATGGGTGTTTCTCGAGAGCAAGGAGGCACCGAGTTTGTCATGGTCACTGACGAGGGGAGATTAGGTGATGGGTGACGTCACAGAGGTGTTGGATCGGGATCAAAAGCTTCCTGGTGGTGTGCGATTTTGGTCAAGCGATGGAGCAAGGTTTCGACTTTCCTGGAATAGATGGCAACGAAGAAGACGTGGCCTTGAGTTTTAATTAAAGTAAATAAAGAGATTAAAGAAATTAATTATTATTAAATTATTCGATAATGTAATTTATGTTTAAAATATCATAACTTGTTCAAATCTAATCAGAATTCAACAAAACGAATTGCGTTGGGATCGCGTGATCGAGCACTACATTCCAGAATAGACCAGATCTGAAAGAAGATAGCTACAAATTCAGAAGGAATAATTACCACTGTGAGATTTCTTATTTTAAAATTATAATCAAAATAAATTGTTATGCGTTGGAAATCATTATTTATTCGCCGTTAAGATTCATATTTTCTGTGTATTGTACGTGATTTGATTTGAAATATCTTGATTGTATTGATCTATTGCTTTAATGAAATATAAGGTAAAAATAGAATTGTAAACAAATAAAAATATTTATTTTTATTTGTGATGTTGGAATAGAATTGTAAATGAAACAAAAATATTCATTTTTATGTGTTATGCGGAATTAGAATTGTCAACACATAGAAAATATCATTTTGTTATAAAATCTTAAGTTAGATTAAAAATATCATTTGTTATAAAATGTTAAGTTAGATTAAAAATATCAATTTGTTAGAATCATGTTATGTTAAATAAATATGGCATTCATTTAGAATAATGATTTGTCAAATAAATATGTCATATATTTAGAATATGTTCATGCCACTTTGAAATGTCATATGTTTAGATTGAAAATGTCATTATATTGAAAATGTCATTATATTAGAAATTGTCATCATGTTAGAAAGGTCATGTTAAATTATAATTGTCTTGTTTAACAAATTAGAATTGTTAAATTATGTTAACGATAAAATTTACATTTTATCGTATATGTTGAAAAGATTATAAATGTTCATTTTTTGAAATGAAGATATGTTAATAGTAAATATTCACATTTTTATTGTATATAAGAAAAGAGTAAAAATGATCATTATAGAAAATAAAAATATGTTAAGAATAAAGATTACATTTTTATTTTATAAATAGAATATGTAAAAATGATCATTGTTTTGAAATAGAGATATGTTAACAAATAAATATTCACATTTATTTGTCATAATAAAGATTGAAATTTGTGTACAAATAAATATTCACTTTTATTTGTTATGTTAAAGATAGGAATTTGTATACAAATAAAAATTTCCTTTTCATTTGTCATTTACAATATAGAAAAGGTTATGAAAATAAATACTTCTTTTTATATGACATTAGAAATGTAGAATACGTTATGCAAGTAAAACCTCTTTTTATTTGTCATTAGAGAACATAAGAAAGTGTTATGTAATTTTTAATTTTTTTTTTGTCATTAGAATTGTATAACATGTCATGCAGACAAAATTATCTTTTATTTTGTCATTAGAATTATATAACATGTCACGTAGACAAAATTATCTTTTTATGTCGTCATTAGAAAATATAGAACATGTTCAACATACAAAATGTTATGACAATAAAAATATTTCTTTTTTATTTGTCATAAGAAAAATAGAAAATTTATTTATAATAAAAAGTCCCTTTTTATTGTATATGTAAAACATGAAATGTGATTGAACCAGATATACTTGTTTATTGATATGGATTGTTATTGATTGTTCGGATTGTGCTCAACCAGTTTATGAGCAAAATATGCTTTTACAATTAGCATTGGGTTGGGTAAAAAATACCTATGTGCTAACACCTTGTGAAACAATTCACGGTTTGGTTGTAAGGTGTTTAGCGATGTTGTTTATTACAAAATTTAATAAACGATTTTGAAATGAGATTTCTTAAGTAAAAAGAAATGTTATTCCCGATTTTGGATAGGGAATGTTTTATATATTTTTTTATAAAATAGAAACGATTTTGTGGGATATACCCGAAATTATTTGTAAGTAGAAATCTATATAGATTTTTTATACTTGTGATTATGTTGTGAAATGATTTTCCCTACTTCGGGATAAAAAACGATTTAGCAAGTATGTAGCTGAAGATGCGGGTGACCCGAAATTGACTAACAATGTGAGGGCATGCATGTCTTCCCCAATTGGTGGGATAGTGCATTGTCAGTGTAGCCGTTAGGTTCATATATATATATATATATATATATATATATATATATTGGTTCGATTAGGGTGCGTACTGCCCGGTCCTGAGGGAACATGACCGATATTTGGTTTCGTACTTGTTTGTATGTTTTGTTACGTTTTGGAATTCATATTTCCAAATGTTTTGTTTTCAAACCCTGAAGTGAAATCTACTTTGATATAAAAAAATAGATATGTATTTCAAATGATTTAAAAGAAATCGGGAAATAAAGTCCAAAGAAATAATTTCTGTAAAGTGAATTGGATTTTGAAATCTAAGTTTAGGGATTAATCCTAAATGGGTAGATTAAGGAATTGCATGTTGATTGATGCATTGCAGATCCATATGTTTATTTATGGTTGATGTTTATGCACTAGCAATCCGATGGAGTAAACTCGTTCCGCGTTACCGGCGTGGTCCTGTGATTGACTTTATTATTAAATAGGTCAAGTAAGAATTTTCATATCAGTCCCATGACTGACCCGTAGTTTGTTTCACTTGCAAACTCGGGTGCCCATGTTTTCCACATGGGCAGTCGAGTAGCTTTGTAACACCCCACGTCCATTAATGTCACTCTCAAAAGGAATGCATTAACTTTCATGGAGCATTATTGGTGTATAGAACAGAATATAACAAGACAGGTACATAATTGGTACTTGAAAATTTTAAAACAACTTTTGTTGCAGCGGCTAAATAGTTTGATTACCACAACTTCATAAACCAACAGTAAAACCAAGTACACTTTATATCCATCTTAACAAATTGTTTTCTGAGTACATAAAGTAAAAAGCATAACCCCGACACAATTAGCCGTAAAAGAGATGAGCTGAACTTTACTTTCAGCAATCCAAGCACTTCCCAAAAGAGAGAGAAAGAGATCCAACTCAAGCTCCACTAGTACTGGTTCCACCCTGAGAACTTAGGGGGAGGAAGAAAAGAGGCGAAAACAAAGGGGGTCATACATAAAGTCTGTTGAGTACAATAACTTTAACAATATAATTATTAAAGTAATTAGGATAAGGCATAAACTGGTAAAACAAGGAATGACTATGAAACAAGTGGGCAAGACAAAACAAACAAGAGGAATATTCTGGCATTAATCTTGTTCCTAATCACTATAGGATAATTAGTATACTGCACCAATGCTAATTACACCACACCATTACTATTCCCATACTGGAAGTTGATCCCTCATACTAATCGTAATAATGATAATTATAATAATGGTAGTTTCGTGTACTCCTAGCTGCTATCGTTGGTGCCGCCTGCTCCTACCTCCACTAGTTGTACCCACTACCCTCCCCAGTCTAATTACAACATTTACTCATAATATGGTACTTTCTTGTACTTCTAGCTGCTGTCATAGGTGCCGCATGCCCCTATCTACGCTAGTCGCACACACTACCTTCCCCATTCGATCGGCTCCCTAACACATAGATACCTGTGCTGGTCCCACAGTGGAGTGCATCACTCCCCAAAGTGGCAAACCGATTCGACTAGAGATGCACGGCTTATATCTACACAATGCAACAACGTCTTACCTACCAGCCCGGGCCCACGCACGCACATGACCCCGTTGGACTTGCGTTGCCACCGCTAACCCGTTTTGACCTCTTACAATCAAACCCAGTAAGCGTGCCCTGTCCTCGATCCAGATCGAGCTCACTAGATACTAAATGGGTTACTAGTTTGAAAAGGGTCCCCACATTTGACACAAGCTTTCCACCTATGCTTGGTCCCCACTAGATTTCCCACTTAACCCCCTCTTATTCATGTCCCTATTCAAATTTGTCAATAAATTCCAAATTAATTTATGTCCATAATTGTCACCTAAATTATGTCCATAAATTCCAGGTATACAAATTATACCAATTAATGTCTCAAATTAATTATATGTCTTTTAAGGCCATTTTATGCCAATTCACAATTATGTATATTCAATATTTTCACATTGTCCCCATGATATTCGTACATTTTAATATGAAATATGTTAGAGTCGCTAATAGTCTAACTTATAAAAAGAAAAGGAACATCACAACTTGCATAACACATAAAATATATCTAAGAATCATGACATAAGTTTACATAGCCAATAACTAGCATATATGGATATGGTTTTCCTATAACTTGCATATGAATTTCATTCAAACTAGCATATGATTCATATACAAAACTAGCATAGGCAATAGGCATACAAAACATAAATTTTCATAACTATGTACTGCCATGGATCTAAATATAGATCTAAACATAAAGATGTGAACTTGCGTATGGATCTAAACATAAAGATGTGAACTTGCATATGGATCTAAACATAAAGATTTGAACTTGCATATGGATCTAAACATGTAAATTAATGTCACATGTTTTTCATATAAACTAGCATATGTATCTACATGATTCACATATGAACTTTTGTATAATCCACCTACAGAATTGTATAAGATTCACATATGTTTTAACATCCCAAACTTGCATAAAATTCATAAACTAGCATATGATTTAAAATCCCAAACTTTCATACGATTCATATACATATGTTTTAACATCCAAACTTGCATAAGATGAATCAAGTTTATCATGTACAATTTAACATATGAAACTGATCCACAATAACAAAACATCAAATGATTCAATAGTCATATTCTCATAAACCCAATTATAACTTATCAGAATTAAATTAATTAATTAATTTGTGAAAGAAATTATAATCACAAACAAAAGAACAGTCTTGTTTTTCTGGGATCTATATTCTGAAACTGAATTGCTCTCCTTTGATGTAGACTAATCGTTATTCTAATTTAGATTTAGATTTAGATTTGATTTTGTTTCTTGCTTCTGTCTTGTTTTTGAGTTGAAAGAGAACGGCAGCTACTCTAACTTCTCCATTGACGATATGGCGGCTCTTGGTATGAATTAGTGTGATTTTAGGTTGAGAATTAGGTTGCTTATATAGAATTTTAATTAATTAAGAGCCATCAGATTAACCTAGAATCAATCAAGACCATCCAGTCAAGATAGAATAACACCTCAGCCCTAATGACTCAGCAATGAGTCAACACAGTGTCATCATTCAAATCTGCCACGCGGGGGAGGGGGGAGGTCGACCCCCTGGTCGACCTGTATAGGGAGGTCGACACCTTGGTCGACCCCCTGGTCGACCTGGCCTTGTGCGGGAATTTTTCCGCCCAGCCTGCTTCCCAGTTTGTATTTTGAATTTAAAATTTTTTGAACCTAAGCTGATTTTAATTTATTTAAATTCTGAAACTTCTGAAGGCTATAACTTCTTCATATGAAGTCCGATTCACACAAGCTCGGACTCTATCACAAGCAGAATTCCGAGACGAACGCAATGGCGTAACCCGTTTCCATTAATTCTCACATTTGAAATTAAGTATTCTTCAATTATAATATTTAAAATCACGGGGTGTTACATTCTCCCGTCCTTAAAGGATTTCGCGCCGAAATTTCCAAGTTAAGTAGAAGGTATATCCTAACATCCAATCATCCATCTACTCAACCATCAAACAGATGCATCCATTGTCCATACAAGATTTCTTATGCTGTATGAACATATGCAAAAAGTGTGTGTATACGTTCCTTATCTAATGCAAAATCAGGCGGTCCACTGATTCAGTTGACCTTCTTAATGAAAATCATGATAGTGCCATGCGTCCATTATTTATGCGAAAGAATACTAACGATATATATAATTTTTACATGTGTGCACAACCATTCATCAAAATGCAGCATCCATATGATAACACAACCATTATACATCCATTAATTTAAATATGCACGCACATTTGCAAAATGAAGGCGATTGAGCCAATCTAGTGCCTAATGTATGTGTACATGCATCCACGAGCAACCACTAGCAACCACTTGCATCCATTTGCATCCACCAAACATAACATGTCTCAAACACATGTTTGCAACCATAGGGTTCTTCCTAACTAAAGATCGAAGATGTCATCGCAAAGATAATACTAAATGATAGGACAAGTATCAACAAAGCGGTAGAAAAAGGAGAAGTTAAGACATACCCTCAAAAAGGAAAGGTTATAGCGTACGCATCTTGTCTTCCACCTCCCAAGTCGTGTCTCCCTGATCATCTCCCCATTGCACTTTGACCAACTTGACCACTTTGTTGTGTTGATTTTATACCTCCGACCCAATGATGCATGTAGGAGCTCGTCTCATCGTGGCATCTCACTCTACTTCCACTCCTCTAAGCATGTTTGGCTCCACTACTTTCGCGGTATCTTGTAACACTTCCGCAAATGCGATACGTGAAACACGTCGTGAACACTACTAAGCTCGTTGCCTCTTCTCAGGTCCCTCCAAAATCTAGGATACATAACCTCAAAAGATCTTCAAGGATTTTATTCAACCCTTTCTGTCCGTCCATCCGTCTGTGGATGATGAGCGATGCTCGAACTTGCCGCTTTTTTCATATCACCTTTTCCTTTTGCATCGAAAACTGCTCCAAGCCTTGTCCCTCAAGCACCGGTATACACTGTGAATGACTTACTTCCATCTGGCAAAACTAAAACTGGAGCTATCGTCAAAGTCCTCTTCAAATGCTGGAAAGCATCGTCATAGTCAACATCTCAAGCAAAAGTTAAGCTCTTCTTCGTTAAACGAGTAAGCGGGGTTGATATCTTCGTGAAGTCCTTAATGAACTTCCTATAATAACCAGCCAGCCCTAAAAAGCTTCTTACTTCTGTTGCGTTCTTAGGAACTTTCCGATCTTGGATTGCCACCACCTTTGTGGGATCCACAGCTATCCCTTCCTTAGAGACCACATGTCCTAAGAACCTCACTACTTTTCTACAAAAATGGCACTTGGAGAACTTAGCTTTGAGTTGATGCGCTCGTAGGGTCTCTAAGACTTCCCTATGATGTTGGGCGTGCTCTTCCTCGGTTCTAGAGAAAATCAAGATATCGTCCACAAAGACTACCACAAACTTGTTTAGGAACTCCCTGTACACCCTACTTATTAAGTCAACGTAGTATACGGGTGCATTCGTCAAACCAAAAGGAATGACAAGCCACTCGAAGAAACTATCAGGAGTTCTAAATGCAGTCTTATCTATGCTGTCTCCAGCCACCCTTAGCTGATGAAATCCTGTAGCCAAATCCAGTTGCGAGAAAACCAAAGCACCCACCAGCTGATCGAATAAATCATCTATCCTCGGCAATGGGTGTCTGTTCTTCTTTGTGAGCTTATTCAGCTCTCTATAGTCCACACACAATCTAAGTGAACCATCAGCTTTCATAGCAAAAACGGCTGGAGCACCCCACTCCGCAATACTTCTTCTTATGAACCCCTTCTCAAGCAACTCTTTCACTTGCTTACTGAGTTCTCTTCTCTCTCTCGGAGCCATGTGGCGCACTGGTAATGCAACTGGCTTTGCATTATCTACTAGGTATATTCGAAAGTCTATCTCGCGCCTTGGGAGTAAACCTCGAACCTCATCGAAGATGTCACTATATTCACGGACCACACGAACAGATTCCAAATCATCATTGGATGTGTCAAGGGATTCTAGGTAGCTAAGCATTAACGGACCTCTAGGGTCACAAGAAATATCGAGGGTCTTTCCACAATGAGTCAACAATCTAACTGCCCTTCTTTCACAATCTAGGATGGCACCATATCTAGCTAGCCAATCCATGCCTAGAGTCAAGCCGTAGCCATGAAGCCAAGAATGAAGGCGTTGCATTCAAACCCAACGCCCAAGATAGACACTCTCAAATCCCGACAAATCATTGAAAGATGAGCCGAACCACCAATAGGATTTGAGACTACTATGGGATCCGTAACTAGACTAGTATTTAGGTGCAGTATTTCAACTAACGAAGCAGATACAAACGAGTATGAAGCGCCAGAGTCAAACAAAGTACGAACAGGATGATCAAACAGAAAAACTAAACTTTCAACAGAAATGTTTCTGCCTCTCTCCTGTCTTGGTGCCATGAGAGCATGAACCTGCCCTCTTGCCTACCCTGGTGCCATGAGAGCCTGAATCTGCCCTCCAGAAGTGGACCCTGTCCTTTGCCCTTGCCCCTGTTTCCTCGAGCAGTCTTTAATTAGATGTCCTGCCTCTCTACAGTGGAAGCAGCCAGTCTTCTTCTTTTTCCTAAAGTCCTTGCTTAGATGGCCTGGTGTCCCACAATTAAAGCACCTTTTCTTTCCTATGCTATTATTATCCTTACCACCTTTCTTGTTTTGCTTTTGTGATTTCTTTTGATCCTCTTTCTTCTCTGGGGCCTTATTAGCATTAGCTCCTTTCTCCTCTTCATGCATAAGCGCCATGTCAACCAATCTCTCAAAGGTACCCCCCATCGGAATGTGGGTCATAGCCAACCCATGTAGCGGCTCGTTCAAACCTTTAACGAACCTCAGAGCCTTCTTCTTAGGTGTATTCAACAAGTCTAAGCCGAATCTCGCCAACTGATTGAACTTGTTGACATACTCCTTTACTGATAAATTTCCTTGCTTTAATGCTAAGAACCTCTCCATATATAAATTCTTTTCTGCTCGTGAGAGAAATTTCATCTCGAACCAACGTCTGAAATCCATTCATGTCTGCACTGGACGCTCTCCATTCGTGACCTCCCACCAAAACGAGGCTTCGTCCTTCATTAACCAAGAAGACAATTGGACCTTCCTTCCATCTTCTACCTTGAAGATACCAAATAAATCTTCCACCACCTTGAGACAATTTCGAGCTTCAACAAACGTCTCTGATCCGTGAAAAGGCTTCCCGCCCATTGCCCGAAAATCTTTGCATATCTTCGAAAAAGTATCACTGCGAGGGGGGAGGAGGAGGAGCGACTACAGCTGGGGGAGGAGGAACATTTGCTGGGCCTGCGGCAGTGGCCCTAGCCTCCAAATACCGTCTAAACCAGTCTGGTATTGGTATGCCCTAGGGTATCTCAAGTTCCCCAGACATGCTGAAAAAGAAAAAGGAAGAGATTCAAAATGGAGAATCGATGGAAAGATATATGGCACTCGGGGGTTAAGTTTTTAAAC
The DNA here is from genome assembly GCA_030737875.1 of Allium sativum. Lineage (NCBI taxonomy): Eukaryota > Viridiplantae > Streptophyta > Magnoliopsida > Asparagales > Amaryllidaceae > Allium > Allium sativum. The sequence goes on from CM060918.1 coordinate 652,942,147, forward strand.
AAACTTTTATCTTGAAAATACTTTCCTTAAAACATATGTTTGAAAGTATTTCTTTATAAAATGATTTTTGAAAAACAGTTTTTCAAAATTCATAAATGTTCTGGTAACCTTCAGCTCTAATACCATGTGTAACACCCCACGTCCATTAATGTCACTCTCAAAGGGAATGCATTAACTTTCATGGAGCATTATTGGAGTATAGAACAGAATATAACAAGACAGATACATAATTGGTACTTGAAAATTTTAAAACAACTTTTATTGCAGCGGATAAATAGCTTGATTACAACAACTTCATAAACCAAAAGAAAAACCAAGTACACTTAATATCCATCTGGACAAATTGTTTTCTGAGTACATAAAGTAAAAAAGCATAACCCCAACACATGTAGCCATAAAATAGACGAGCTGAACTTTACTTTTAACAATCCAAGAACTTCCCAAAAGAGAGAGAAAGTGATCCAATTCAAGCTCCACTAGTACTGGTCCCACCCTGAGAACCTAGGGGGAAAGGGGAAAGGAAGAAAAGAGGTGAAAACATAGGGGGTCAGACATAAAGTCTGGCGAGTACAATAACTTTTACATTATAATTATTAAAATAATTAGGATAAGGCATAAACTGGTAAAACAAGGAATAACTGTGAAACAAGTGGGCAAGACAAAACAAACAAGAGCATTATTCTGGAGTTAATCTCGTTCCTAATCCCTATAGGATAATTACTATACTGCACCAATGCTAATTACACCACACCATTATTAGTCCCATACTGGAAGTTGATCCCTCTTACTAATCGTAATAATGATACTTATAATAATTGTAGTTTCGTGTAATCCTAGCTGCTATCGTAGGTGCCGCCTGCTCCTACCTCCACTAGTTGTACCCACTACCCTCCCTTGTCTAATTACAACATTTATCCATAATATGGTAGTTTCTTGCACTCCTAGATGTTGTCAAAGGTGCGGCCTGCCTCTATCTCCGCTAGTCGCACCCACTACCTTCCCCATTCGATCGGCTCCCTAACACATAGATACCCGGGCTGGTCCCATAGTGGAGTGTATCACTCCCCAAAGTGGCAACCCGATACGACTAGAGATGCACAGCTTATATCTACACGATGCAACAACGTCTTACCTACCATCCCGGGCCCACGCACGCACATGACCCCGTTGGACTTGCGTTGCCACCGCTAACCCGTTTTGACCTCTTACAATCAAACCTAGTAAGCGTGCCCCGTCCTCGATCCAGATCGAGCTCACTAGATACTAAATGGGTTACTGGTTTGAAAAGGGTCCCCACATTTGACACAAGCTTTCCACCTATGCTTGGCCCGCACTAGGATTTCCCACTTAACCCCCTCTTATTCATGTCTTCTTACATGTCTCAACTTGGTTAACTGTTTATGATTATATCCCACATGTCACCCAAGTTACCCACTTATCAAATCAACATGTGTTATTGGTTAAGGTTGTCTTAACCCTATCCACTTATATTTTATTGGTTAAGTTGGTCTTAACCCTATCCACTTCTATATTATTGGTTAAGTTTGTCTTAACCCTATCCACTTATATATTATTGGTTAAGTTGGTCTTAACCCTATCTGTAACACCCCGTGATTCTGTAACACTAAGATTCACAAATCAAGGCAGAATTATAAGCTAAAATCAAAATCAAGGGAAACGGGCTGCGCCATTGCGTTCGTCTCGGAATTCTGCATGAAAACGAGCCTGAGTTTGCGTAAATCGGAGTCCATATAAGGAAGATATGGCCTCCGGAAGTTTCAGCAAAGTTCAAATTTCTAAACAGACTCAGAAGCAGGTCGATTGGGGAGTCGACCCCCCCAGGTCGACTGGGTAGTCGACCCCCCCCCAGGTCGACTAGGTAGTCAACCCCCCCCCCCCCCCCGCTTTTTCCAGCTTTCTGAACCTGATTCATTTCTCTGTATCCGGACGCCCTTCTGACCAGATTCGTTGACTTCTACACTATATAAATAGCCCTGGTCTTCTTCTCTATTCAAAATTCTTTTATATCCTTATGCTGCCTCTGAGAAATAAATAAATAAGTGAGTAAAATAATATATATATATATAATAAATCAAGATGAGGAAATGCTGCTAAAAGATTTTCAAGAAGAGGTTCAAGTCAAGCTAGGATTCAAGAGGAGGTTCAAACGACTTCAACGACTGTTTTTCTACGAATCATAGCAACGCCATCTTTCTGTTCTAATCTAATCTCTGTAAGTCAGTTATTTTTAGATTTAAACGTTTTTCTCTGTTCGTGACATGAAATTAAAGGAATAAAAGAATATGCCAAATCTCTCCCTCTCTCTATTTGAATCGGTGCCTATACTTTTGAACCTAATTAAGAACTGTTATGATTCGAGGACAAATAAGACCGTGACTATGAAACTATGGACCTTAGAACCATATGCCTATGACTATGAACATTGCTTATGACTATGGACATTGCCTATGACTATGAATATTGCCTATGACTGTGAATGTGACTATGAGAATTATTTTCTTGACTGCGAACGCCAGCCTATGCCTTTGATTAGGAAAAGCATAAACTATTGCCTATGACATAACAAGGACAACAGTGACTAAACACCTATGATTCCTGACTCGGAAAGTGTTGCTTAAGTTTTGTGACAATGAAATTGGGTCTAAACCTGATTTTTCTATTCTGTCTATTCTTGATTTTCTATGGTTTTAGACCTTGGGAATTTACCTATTAAGTTAGGTCTACCCATGTTCTTGAACCTACGTCTCTATTCTGTCTGTTCTTGGTTTTCTTTTGGTTTTAGACCTTGGGAATTTACCTATTAAGTTAGGTCTACCCATGTTCTTGAACCGACGTCGTTATGCAACCCTTTTTATGCCAGTTATTATGTCTATCTTTTGCCTAGCATCTTTGGTTCATTCCCTATTTTCTACGAATCTAGATTTATCTATAATCTAGATTGAATTACGATTATACGAACGGTGGGAATACGATTTGGGCAAAATATGAAATTTACTAAAAACATAGTTATAAACTAGGAAATTGGCATAAATTGGGAACACGTATTATGGCATGTTCATAGGAATGCAAATTGGGTAAATTTGATATGAATTACAGGTTGTGTAACCTGAATCTAGTATCGACGTGTAAATCTAGCATTTACATGAATAGTGAACTAGAGTAATAAGTCTAGTTTGACATGAATTAGAATTGTTGAATCGGAATTGGATTAGCTAATTTGGCATGGTAAGTATATTAGCATAAATTTGAAATTGGCCATAATTGGGAGTAATTGGCAGGTTTAGCAAAATCATGATTAGTGACACTTAATTTGGTATAGTTTACATACCAAAAAAAAAGCATAAATATGATTTAGAGGGGGAAATGGGCCATAGAAATAAATGTGGACAATTTACATTAAAAGAGTAATTGGGAAATAAGTAAATTAGGATTAATTTACTTATAGAATTTGTCCTAAATGAGGAAAGGTAAAATTTAGACAAATTAAAGGTTTCTTAACGACATCTCTTTTAATAACACACCAGAAAGTTCTAGGGTGACAGAGAGGATAGTGCCTAGGCTTGAGTTTGGAAAATACAGGTTTACTGCTCTCCCTTGCTATCCCTAACTGATCCGACGGATGAGATGGTTACTTTTAAAACCTGATGTGAAAATTAATCAAAACCCTTTGAACTAGAAAACACGAATAGGCCTAACCCGAGGTTAGACTGAGTTGCGATGTAAATCTGCCCAGAACCAACCGGCCCATCCAGTAATCGCAACAATATCTGTCTAATGTGAGTGGTCGTGGCTTTAATCTATTTAATTAAAGCTTGAACAAGAATGGCAGGGTTAAGTCAACTAAGGCACTATACTGATTCAACATGATAACCAGACCGGGGGGTAGGGTTAGGTTCTTAACTTAGTTAAGCTAGAATGGGAGGGTTATGTCCATAGGAACACTTAACCAACTTAACACGGTTAAGCTAGGATGGGAGGGCTAAGTCCATAGGGACACTTAACCAACTTCACATGGTAACAAGACAAGAATTGTAGGGGTTAAGTAACTAAGAAAACACTTTGCCAAATTAACATGTTAACTAGACTAGAAGGTGGGGTTAAGTAAAGTTAATACACTTAGCCAAATTAACATGTTAACTAGACTAGAAGGTGGGGTTAAGTAAAGTTAATACACTTGGCCAAATTAACATGTTAACTAGACTGGAAGGTGGGGTTAAGTAAAGTTAATACACTTAGCCAAATTAACATGCTAACTAGACTAGAGGTTGGGGTTAAGTAAATACACTTAGACAATTTGATATGTTAGCTGGGCTAGACCGTAGGGTTAAGTAAGCTTGAACACTTAGCCATCAGACTGTGATAAAGGAATAGGGTTAAGTCAAAAACATAAAGGGATAATACTTAACCGTTAATAATAACATATCAGTTAAAACAGACGGGCAAGGAACACTTAACCAGTTTAACAGGATGAATGAAGAGGGTTAAGTTGGCTTGAATTGACTAATGACACTTAACCAATCCAAATTGATGGGAAAGAGAACTAAGTAGTAAACCTTGGTTAAGAAAACAACGATTTTGGAAATTAAGTGGTAAATCTTAGTTAGTAAAACTAAGTAGTAATTCTTAGTATAACATGGGAAGGAGCGAATGTCCGTCTAAGTAAAAAGAAGGCTCCAACGAATTGGGTTACGAAGCCCGAGGCTTCGAGGGGACGTAAGGGTACTCTTGGTATCCCTCTGTGAGGCTGCAGATGATCCTCCTGGGCTCACAGAGGTTAAAGTATGTGTTAGAAGAACCAAGGGTATGCCTTGGTTACAATACATGGCAACCTAAAGACTAGGATGGACCAGCGTGATTCGGTGAGAAAACGGTAGCCCTGTGATAGCAACTCGTCGTCTATCATCCATCTTGAGTCAATCGAGATACGTGAAGCGGAAAGGCGGAGAACTCCAAAAGACCATATACTTGCTATCTAGTTATGGGTGAGGATGGCCACAGGATAGTGGGGCACTAAGGGCCTGCGTATAGTTCTCATTTTTCAAGGTGTGCCTTTCATTAGTTAAGGGAGGGGTCAAGTGGGACCATAGCCACAGGAATAAAAAACAGACCTTAGCATCTGCATCGGCAGATATCTGAAAGCTCCCGACCGAGTTCTGTATTCCTTGATTTGCCCTGACATAGGACTCGGGTCGCACATTACAGGACATGTGCATTTAGACAAGTGATAACGATTCGCGATACATGCGCGGGGAAGTATAGGAACATATACCACTCTAGGTAGTGTGTCCTAGACTTGGGGGCATCGTTCGACAGGTAGCATAATTCCTAGTTGAACTAGGTGGCATAAATCCTGTATCCGAGAAGCGTTCACCAGACAGCGTAAATTCTAGTTCAATCTAGAAGGCACTTGGTAGAAAACCCTAGATTAAATCTAGGTAACAGATAAATAAATGGATGCCTGAAGGCGATGGAAAATACAGGGATTGGGATCACGTCAGCATTACGTGTTGGGACATTAGTTAGGTGGTGCAGAGATAATAGAAATCCGTATAACAAGGAAATGGCGAAGCAACGAAAGTATTAGAGAACATCCAGTTTATCTTATTTAGCATATCTTGTGTTGATCTTGTCTAATCTTGCCAACCCTATCATCATGGTTTTATCTTGTATTCAGTTAATTCATGTCGTTTTGTTTTTCCATGTTCACATGCTAGAAGTTACTGAACTTACTCAGGCTTTATGTCTGACTCTGTTTTTCTTTCGTCTTCTTTTCTTCCGTCCCCCCCCCCCCAGGTAGTAAAGGAGGGAATAATATAGCTCAGGTTAAGTTGGACTGTCACTCTTTCCCAGCTTGAAGATTTGCCGAAGTTATGCTTGGATTCGCTTTTCAAATGCTATGGATGGCTCTTGCTAAAATTGGGGAATATAAATGTTTGTTTTATGCTACTTTATTTTGTAAGACAGATGATACTCTGATATTGTAAAGAAATCATTGTACAAACTATTTTATCAATAAAGCAAAGTTTTATTTTCCGCTGTTTAATTTCTGTCTGTCTTGTAATTTATCTGCATCTTTTACCCTAAATGCTCCACAGAACTTAGTGCATTCCCTTTGTGAGTGACACTAACGGATGTAGGGTGTTACACTATCCACTTATATATTATTGGTTAAGTTTGTCTTAACACTATCCACTTATATATTATTCTTAGATTAAGTACTTCATTGTTCACAGATCATTGGTTAAGAGAATAACTGCCTAAGTATCAACCCCGAAGACCGAAATCAACATCAGGTTGATACTCAGAGAATTACTCAACTCAACCAAACTTCTGTTTTTCATTCCTATTCGTCTTTGATCAACATTAATTCATTATTAATGCACAGACCCCTCACATTAAGTTGATTGCTTGTGGCCGCAGGATATGCCGGGCGGTTCCGGGCAGACTTCCACCACAAGCCAGACTTAACCTCGTGTCTAAGCATCTTTTAATTATGCCTTTGACCTCTCACATTAGACTACCGTTTGTGGTTGCTAGATTTGCTGGGCGGGTCCGGGCAGTCTTATAGCACAAACGAGTCTAACCCCGTGTCTTAGGCATTTATTACGCATTTAATTTATGCCTTTGACCTCTCACATTAGACTACCATTTGTGGTTGCTGGATTTGCCGGGCGGGTCCGGGCAGTCTAATACCACAAACGAGTCTAACCTCGTGCCTTAGGCAGTTAATTATTACACATAATTATTTAACCCCAAATTGGATTAATATTCCTATTCAAATTTGTCAATAAATTCCAACATAGTTTATGTCCATAATTGTCACCTAAATTTTGTCCATAAATTCCAGGTATACAAATTATACCAATTAATGTCTCAAATTAATTATATGCCTTTTAAGGCCATTTTATGCCAATTCACAGTTATGTATATTCAATATTTTCCCATTGTCCCCATGCTATTCGTACGTTTTAATATGACATATGTTAGACTCGCAAATAGTCTAACTTATAAAAAGAAAAGCAACATCACAACTTGCATAACACATAAAATAGATCTAAGAATCATGACATAAGTTTACATAGCCAATAACTTGCATATATGGATATGATTTTCCTATAACTTGCATATGAATTTCATTTAAACTAGCATATGATTCACATACAAAACTAGCATAGGCAATGGGCATATAGAACATAAATTTTCATAACTATGTACTGCCATGGATCTAAATATAGATCTAAACATAAAGATATGAACTTGCATATGGATCTAAACATAAATATGTGAACTTGCATATGGATCTAAACATAAAGATGTGAACTTGCATATGGATCTAAACATGTAAATTAATGTCACTTGTTTTGCATATAAACTAGCATATGTATCTACATCATTCACGTATGAACTTGTGTATAATCCACCTACAGACTTGCATAAGATTTACATATGTTTTAACATCCCAAACATGCATAAAATTCATAACTAGCATATGATTTAACATCCCAAACTTGCATATGATTCATATACACATGTTTTAACATCCAAACTTGCATAAGATGAATCAAGTTAATCATGTACAATTTAACATATGAAACGGATCCACAATAACAAAACATAACATGATTCAATAGTAATATTCTCATAATCCCAATTATAACTTATCACAATTAAATTAATTAATTAATTTGTGAAAGAAATTGTACTCACAAACAAAAGAACGGTCTTGTTTTTGTGGGATCTATATTCGGAAATTGAATTGCTCGCCTTTGATGTAGACTAATCGTTATTCTAATTTAGATTTAGTTTTGATTTTGATTCTTGCTTTCTATCTTGTTTTTGAGTTGAAAGAGAACGGCGGCTACTCTAGGTTCTCCAATGACGGCATGGAGGCTCTTGGTATGAATAAGTGTGATTTTAGGTTGAGAGTTAGGTTGCTTATATAGAATTTTAATTAATTAAGAGTCGTCAGATTAACCTAGAATCAATCATGACCATCCAGTCAAGATAGAATAACACCTTTGCCCTAATGACTCGGCAATGAGTCAAAACAGCATCATCTTTCAGATCTGCCCGGGGGGGGGGGGGGGGCAGGTCGACCTCCTGGTCAACCTGTATAGGGAGGTCGACCCCTTGGTCCACTTGGCCTTGGGCGGGAATTTTCCTGCCCAGCCTGCTTTCCTGTTTTAATTTTGAATTTCAGTTTTTATGAACCTGGGTTGTTTTTAATTTATTTAAATTTTGAAACTTCTGAAGGCCATAACTTCTTCATACAAAGTCCAATTCACACAAACTCGGACTCTATCTCAAGAAGAATTCCAAGATGAACGCAATGGCGTAACACGTTTCCCTTAATTATCACATTTGAAATTAAGTATTCTTTAATTTTAATATTTCAAATCACAGGGTGTTACAAGCTTATTTTGCATATATGTTGAGCAGGATTCTGGATCGAAGCTTAAAGCTGTGTCCAGAGCACTGATAGCCTTCCGCTGTGTAAGTTATTCATTGCCGCTACATTATATTACAATTATTGTAATTTAATCTTCCGCTTTGGTATTTATATTCGATGTACTCTGATATTCTATACTTTGATGTTACATTATTGTAATGTTTATAAAAGTCTTCTATTATTTATTCTGAAGTGTTGTATAACCAGAGTTAGCGTATTCGAGTTTTGAACGGTCTTAGTCAATTTAACGATCTATTAGGTCTGAGCAAAATCTAAATTGTTACATACATCCTCCAAAAATCATCATATGTAGAAACTAGGAACCTTCTTGTACAGTTAAATGATCATGATAGCAAAAAACGTAAGTTTTCGGACAAATCTTAAAGCTTCTTCTTGTCTAGGAGAAGTATCCCATATTTTATCTGTTTGATGTGTAGAACTATGGAATAATAAAACATAGTAATAAATATAAAACTAAAAATTATCAATAAAGGATAAAAGGATTTATCTTTTTTAACAGAGTAGTAGAATCATGTTTTGGATTACAAATTCATGATCAATTATTTGAATAATATCAACCAATTAGCAGTAGATATTAGAAATTCACTAGCAAATCGAACAACTAGTTCAACATCAGCCATTATAAAATCATCATGCTCATTAGTAAAGTGAGATATACTGCCTAAGAACTATCATCAATTTAGTATCAGCCATTACAAATTCCTCAACAAATTCATTATCTAAATTTTAAAATCAACCATTACAAATTCAGGTATTCTATGTGAGTTCAAACATTTTTCGGAGCTGACGCATAGGTGTAAAGTTTGTCAAGTGTCCAACAGTGTGGTTCATCAGTGATTATTTCTACATCTATCTTTGCTCTGAATGCATTAGCTTGTTCAAGACTAATTTCTTGATATAGTTTGCATTTCTTGTGCTATTATTTTCATGAACATCATCATAAAAATTCCATAGTCGTACATGTATTTTTGAAATTTAGTACTCTGCGTATAATGATAAAAGAGATTATCTTTTGTTTATATTGATAATGAATTGTAATCGGTTTCATGTTTATCTATGTAATTGTATGTGAGAACATAATATTATCTAATTGGTAATATGTGTGTAGGTAGTAAATGTGTACCATGAATTTGTGTATAAAATTCTTAATTATATTCAAAATTACCCATTGCTTTGTTGAGCACAGTCACATTTATAGGCACTTAATTTCTGCGGAGAATTATTTTGTGCCCTTTTCTTTTAGCTCTTCGTTTAGCTGGTTGACTGCTGATTTATGCAAAAATAGTGAATGTATGTTAGAATAAATATAAACACATTTATCATTTTTAATGTTTACGAATTTTCACTTACCAAATTAATGGAAAATTTTGTATGTCCACTTCTGTGGGTTGTTTATCTTGTGTTAAAGTACAGAGAGTCATAATGGTTCCAAGTGCATTCTCCAATAAACAGTTCAAGTAAGCTCTAATGTTCATTGCCATGTATCGGGAATAATATGTTGCAACATAATGGATCTAAAAGTATTTTTTTATAAAAGGATTGAGCAGTTGTTTCTTGATATTTTCCCAGCTTACATCCATTGCACTTTTCTATAAAAAAGATGTTTTAGAAAATTTATGTTTTATGAAAAATGTTAATTTGAGAATATAGTTCACTTACTGTCATTGTTGGGTTAACAAAGACAATGTTATTGCTTTGTTAAAGTTGCTTTGCTTTCAGGAAACAAACCAATCAATGATCTACATTTGAAAAATAACATGGATAAAGTATATAATTTATACTGAAGGAAAGTTTAGTTTGTTGTGCTTACTTGACAAGAACTACTCTATTCATACAAGAGGTCTTCTATCATGACTTTTTCCCTGGTGATGAAGTTTCCATCATCACAACTAAATGCTTCGTCACCGAAAAATTGGACGGTTGTTATGTTGGTAGGTGAAAAATAGTTCAGTTACAATCTAATATGTAATTAAGAAGTTTGTATGGAAACATGATTGCTTTTATTTTTATCGTGGAAGCTTCAAATCAGGTTTATAACTTGTGTAATAATTTTAAATAATAGATAAAATAACAAACGTGTGTTACATATATCACTTATTTTAAAATATAAATAAAGCTAAATATCTAGTTCAATCCTATGTAGATAAAGCTAAATGTTTTTATCTTTTTCAACAATCAGATGCACTAACGTTTTCTATGACACATGATGTGAAATTAAGTAGTTTAATTTTTGGTAGTCGGTATATTAAGAGTTGCTAATGGAATGCAAGACAATACTTTTCTCAACACCATGCTTTTGGCAGTGTAATACCATATAATGCACATTTAAGGCCAAGTACATAGTTTCTTTTGGAATGAAGTAGCGTTACACAACATTGTGCACTTATGCAAAATCAACAAAAGAAAAAGGGGAAAACGCAACCGAACTAGCTAGGTTGATGTGAATGCTTAAACATATAGAAGTTTAGCAAAACAAAATGAATATAGTTATAAATACAATGTAGTTAAATAACAAGACAAAAGTGAACTTCGACAAAGTAAGCAATACACACTTGAACATGGAATACAAACATGCACGTAAGCATAGAATTGCATAGGCCGTAATTTTTATGCAACTAGTGTACAAGGTAAGATAATCCATCAAAGTGAATAAACTAATTCAACAAGAAAGACAAATGTAGCGCACAAGCTACGATAAGGGTACATACATAGAAGATACCACTAACAACATAAAAATTATGTTAATTGTTTACAAACAGCAGTATAATATTCACTGTTAGGTTTACTGCACTATGAACATCAATTTATATTAATCGTTTATCATACTAATAAAATAGTATATAGATTAACATTTAATTCAAATCATAATGAAAAAATGATAAATAAAAATATATTTTTATATTACTGTTGTCTTCACATATCATATATACAAGGAACTATTAAACAAAAAAGATAAATAATTTATCTTTTTAACCATACAATATTTTTTTTAAACAAGAAGATCTACAATCTTTTAAACAAAAAGTCAAAGAATTTTGTGCATGTAATAAGTAATTTATGGTTTTGCCTTTTGATGTAAAAACTAATTTTACTACTTTTAATGATCAATAGATATATTATTTTAGTCAATTTATAATGATAAAAAAAAGATAAATAAATTTATTTATTTTCACAAACATTCTTCTCTTAAATAGAATATTTACAATTACGTAAATGTTGCTAAAAAGATAAATAAAAAGGAATTTTAATCGTTTTAACTAGAATAGTTATATTTAAAAAGATAAATAATTTTATTGTTATTTATCATACAAAATTAGACATAAAAGATAAATATTTTTATCTTTTTCAACAAACAATGTTTTTTAAACTAGAAAATATAAAATCTTTTACACAAAAGTTAAATTATTTTATGTGTGTAATAAGTAATTTATGCTTGTGCTTTTTGATATAAAATTTTACTCCTTTTTTTAATACTATTGTATCTTGTTAAATAGAAATATATTATTTTTATCAGTTTATACTTATGAAAAAAGAAAATATGAATAATATTATCTTTTAAAATGATAAAATTAAAATAGGAATAAAACAAAACTAAAAATTAATTTAACAAATACTAGATATATAGTTTGTATGAGCAGAAAGTAGTTTCATTACTTGTTTTCTCCAAGAATTTTGAAAAAAAGTTTGACAGTTTCTTGCTGTATTTCAGTAAGATGCTTCAAGAGTGGCCATTTTTCAATTTTCTTTTTGTGCTTCTTCTATTTTGGTTCTTTAGGAATGACATATTCAATACTAATCGGATTTTGAGCATCACTTTGTTCACTATGTTCTTTGATATCTTCAGTTGAGCTATCTTGGGTGTCTAGAATTGAATCTTGAGTTTGCGTCAAACCAAAACATGGAAAGTATGCAGAACTATTTATGTGTAACATCTCCACATTTTGTTGTTCAAAATTTTCTAGTTTTTGGAGTTTCATTTCAATGTATTCGAGTCTTTGGTCAGCATTTGCCTTCAATTTTCCAGTCTTTGGTCAACATTTAGCTTAAATTCTTTGTCTCGTCCAATTGTTCTACCACACTTTTCATCTAGCAGTCAAACAGTTGACTTTCATCTCTAACTCTTTTATGGTGTTAGAGCAGTCCAAAATACATTTTTCCAGCCTTTCAATTTCATCATTCTCACATAATTTTCTTTTGTTTGATCTTCCATCTTCCAGCCCTGTATCTCTTAATTTTTTTTGATAAAAACTCCTTTTCCTCTTTAGTCACATATGAAAATTTATTTAAAATCTACATAGAAGATATTTGAAATTAAATTTGGACATGCAATATCAATGAATTACTATGAAGTTAGAGATTAGAAATTATAAAAAATGCACAGTTAAGAAAATTATGATATGGAATTCAAACTTGTTATTAAATTGCTGAGTATCAAATATAAGTAAGTTTTAACTAATTATTAAACTGTTTATATTAAAAGATAAATGCTTTAATCTTTTATATCTTTTGAACATAGTAACATTAATCTACGTAAGTGTGTTTGTTGAATACATAACATCATTAGAAAACCTACTTCAGTCATCTAAGTTAATGAATTCAAACTATTGAATAACATGAGTGTTGAATAACTTGAAATACAGTACTGTCTGCTTTTGAATAACATGGAACCGCTAAATAACATTAAATACATGTATAGCTTACTATTGTCAACTGTTGAAAGGTCTGTGTCTTTCAAATTGGACAAGTCCCGCTTGGTCATCCTTGGGAATTTTTTTCCAAGATTCTCCTTTTCTTCTATCACTTTGGTCCTATCGCAAAACCAGTACTATATAAAAGTATACTTAGATTTATGTTTTTGTAGTAATTGAAAATTTGATATGTGTAAGATGCGTACTAGTAAAACCATGGTGCAGTTGGGTGTGTTTCTTGGCAGCATGATATTTTTGAACATTCTTCCAAACATGGTCACAAATTGCCTTTGACCAAGAAATAGAATTTAATTTTCTCAAATTTTAAATCTTTGGTTGAAATCCCCATTGCAAATAACTTTGGTTGTTTGGAAACAAAAAGTTATGACCAGCAGGAGCAACAACAACTTTATTAAATTAACACTACCATCTCTGTCTTCTAGCATCTTATTCAATCTTTTCGCCACTGTTTCTTGGCTTATAATGTCTTCTTCTTCAAAGTTGGCTGACAAAAATTCCGGGAAGATTTCTATTGTAGTTGCCCTATTAGATGTAGGTATTGGAAACAAATCCTCTCCATTTATTGGTAGCCCGAAGATTAGACTTACTTATTTTGCTTAATATTCAGCAATTTGTGTAAAAACCCGTAACTTCCCCGTAAAGGAAAGCGGCGGATAGTTCGAGAACAAGCCACAACAGAAACGCATACAAAAGAACATTTCACTGTTATTACAACAATGCATCAGATTACAAGAATAAACAGAGTATAAATGAATAAATATTACACAGAAATAACAGAGATTTAAATTACATTTAAATACATAGCAGCGGAAAATAATACAATACTCAACTAGAAGTAGATATACGGATACAAAGCTTTCCGGATATCGTTCCAGCTGTAAACCAGGATCCTGTGAATATAAATCTGCAAAACCAAAACTACTAGCTGCCCGTGTCGAAAATAAGGGCAACCAGAGTTTAGGTTAAAACAATAAACTCCAGGTCAGTCATGTGACTGGTGTGAGAACTAAAACAGTTAATCTTTATTTTAAAGTTAGGTAAATCAAGGGACCACGCCGTATAACACGGAACAGGTTTCCTCCCAAGAATACCAGTGAAACAAAACAGCGCAATGCTAAATAAAGAAAAATGAAGCTGTTATAAGACCCAGGTCCCATCACACAATGCAACGCAGCCGAGGACAGGGCTTTCCCTTATAACAGCCAAAGAATGCTTGATACATTTAAAACAAATCGTTTGATACTATTATAAGTGCATAGTGTATAAAACAACTTCAAATCATAAGTATCAATCATAGGCGGCATGAGCGCCCCATCCCACTATGTCGCCATACTAGGCTCTACAAATAAAACCGCAAATGTCACGTATTTGGAAGTTGGATTTCCATCTATGAACCGAGGCCAGGGATCGTCCTCTACCGATTCGAGACAATCTAGCCCATGTCTCAGGTCCCAGACTCAGGTGGGCCTTGGATCGTCAGGGCCGGTCCACCGATGTGGATTATTATGCCTGAACACTACGTCTCTCCGCCCTTTGGAGCGTAAATGAGCCAACGAATGACTCCATCGGACCCGGATCGTCCGATCAAACCGAGGCGCCTCGCAACAGCAACAACCACACAGGTGAAAAGTATATAAATGTCAGGGCTGGTAGGTCACTGACACCACCCTAGCTAGAAAGAAACGCATGCCCTCCCTGAGGTCCTCTCCCGTTTTGGGTTCATAACCGGGGTGCAAGGCTCGCGAATTCACGTTACACAAAGCTGTGCCACACAGGCTGTGCTTTGATCATCACCACAAGACTTTGCTTTTCAACAGAAGCCTTGATCATTTGCATCTTAGCATGCCACACAGGCAAACCACTCTATGCAACCGATATCAGTCACACAGAATGAAATCCAATGTCAGACACACAGTCCATTTACAAGTCCGTTCTGGGCCTGAACGAAACCGGAGGCACCTAGTACCCCGCATATCCATCGATCTCCAAGTACGTCTGGACGATCACCAACTGTTTCCATCTTCTTGGGTGTACAGCCCAATCAAGATCATCAGTTATCACCCAAACGACGTGAAGACTTCTGGTCTTCGACCACCGTCTTCATCTTCGACACCACGTCGAATCAGTTATTCAGAATGGGATAAACCCGGTCTTTCTGAATAACTCGCGTATATATTATAAAAGTGTTACACAAACACACATACGCCTCATTCCAATTCAGAATATTCTTTTATTCAAATATTCCTATACTTTGGGAAAAGTTCCCATTAATTTTATCCAAGATAAATTCTTTAAATTTATTCTTTAATCTCCTTTGAATATCAATTCAAACTAGTCGGGATTATCGCCACACCGAAGTAATCATTTATTTTATTTTCCCAATCCCAACCTATTCATCCTATGAAGTAAAAATGGTAGTACTTCATATCTAACACCACAGTGTTATCGGTAATTCAATTACCATTTCACGTTCAAATCTAATTAAATATTTAACTATCGCCTGGAGCAAAACTGGTGATACTCCATTCTCGATCTTTTCAATCTATTTAAAGATTCATTAAAACTCCACTTAGTTTTAATCGTTAACTGGGTTAAAGAATCAGTGCCATTCAAAACACGGCTCACGATAAACCCAAAATCACATTCATTAATTATCGGGTTAAAGAACGAGTGTTATTTAAAACACTGTTCACGATAAACCCAAAAATCAATATCACTTCAATCCCAATTAAATATTATTTAATTGGTACACTTCATTAAATCTAAATAAAAAGATTTAATCTTTTCTCAACTGGGTTCAAGAACAGTGTTAGTGAAGACACCATTCACGACAAACCCAAATCACATTTGATATTCAATACAAGGCTCTGAATAGAAAATATACCGGCTTATATGACTAACAAATATCGCATTGGAAATAACGATATATATATATATCTTTCAAATTTCCATAACCACACCTGTATAATCACGAATTCCAACATCGAAATATTCCGAAGACAATTTCGATTCAAATCCACTCCAATGCAATCATTGGAAATTTTGGTTATTTTCAAAACCATTTCAAATTCAATTTATTTATTTAAAAAAAAATAGAATTATAATTCTAGTTCAAAACTAGTTCATTTCGATAAAATCTATTTTTATCCTTTCAAATATGGAGTTTTTCATCCCAAATCTTCACAAATCATTTCTTATGATTTTACACAAATTATTACTATTTTTAATAATTTTATCAAGGCCCGTACAGTCGATTTCCATCAACGGCCATCGAACTGCACTTACAGCGACCTTTTTCGAATTTGATTTGGACATAATTCCAAATCCAACCGTTAGATTTCTAATTTCTAATATTCGTTAGAAAGCTCTTTTCGATACGAACCCAACGGTTCCGGTTTTAGGAGAATCCGACGGTCGGATCTCCCGCAATGTCCGTTTGAAATAAATGGTCGAAATTCACGAACTGCCGCGGCGCGGCGCGTTCTATTCAGGCCATTATATTATATATATAATATATATAATATATATTTCGTCGATTTCTATTTAAAACGAATTATATAAATAGTTTTAAAATCGTTTCAAAAGCTATTTCAACTTCCCTTTCAATTCAAAGCAAAATTGAATTCTTCTTTATAAATTCGTTTCAAAATTCATTACTATTCAATTCAAATTTCAATTCAATTTAAATTCGTTTTCAATTCAATTCATTTCGAAATCGTTTTCAATTCACTTTGAATTCGTTTTCAATTCATTTCGAAATCGTTTTCAATTCACTTTGAATTCGTTTTCAATTCAATTCATTTCGAAATCGTTTTCAATTCAATTCACTTTGAATTCGTTTTCAATTCAATTCACTTTGAATTCGTTTTCAATTCAATTCACTTTGAATTCGTTTTCAATTCAATTCACTTTGAATTCGTTTTCAATTCAATTCACTTTGAAATCACTTTCAATTCAATTCATTTCGAAATCACTTTCAATTCAATTCACTTTGAATTCGTTTTCAATTCAATTCACTTTGAAATCACTTTCAATTCAATTCATTTCGAAATCACTTTCAATTCAATTCACTTTGAATTCGTTTTCAATTAAATTCAATTTGAAATCACTTTCAATTCAATTCATTTCGAAATCACTTTCAATTCAATTCATTTCGAAATCACTTTCAATTCAATTCATTTCGAAATCACTTTCAATTCAATTCATTTCGAAATCACTTTCAATTCAATTCATTTCGAAATATTCCATTTCAAAATTACTTTTTAATATTCATATTAAAATGAATAAAATCGATATAAATATCGTTCACGTCAAAATGGCGTCAATCTAATCAACACGGCTTCATATATTGATATTTTCAAATATTCCATTTCGAATATTTCTATTTCAAATATTTCTATTTTAAAACTGGAATGAGGCCCAATCAATTACCATATAAAGTTAATTATATGGATTTTCATACAACACATGTATATAATAGCATTGAAAAATAATCAACCATCAACCAAAGTGCACTATACTGTATAAGCATCAAATATAGATATCTAACGCTTATAACAGCCTGTCAATCAATCGATCGACATATTCAATCAATCAGGATGAATGAACTTCAAATTTCATCCCAACACCCGTGTGGGGTTTCAAACAATCAAACACATACTTTATTTGTGCAGTTGGGCGATGTGTAAAATTTATCGACCCAATCAATATCAGTCAAATCAGTGTATATACAAACAAATCGGCCGATTTGTTTATAACTATTCATTTATTCACATTCACGTTAAAAATTATATTTTTAACGACAAAACATTTTATTTCGACCTATGAATTTCTATTCAATTCATTTACACAATAAAATGATATTTTTATTTTCTAACACATTTTAGAAAATTTCGGCGGCATAACGGCACGATACTAGAAACGGGACGAGGCCTAGCCTTATCCCCGGTCTAGTGAAGGCCCACGCCATTCACACATCAATCAAATCAATTTCATTTTGCAAATCACAAAATTTGGAGTAAGAGTCTAACCTAGCCTTACTCCTTCGCCTTATAACGACGCACGTCTAATCCTAACCAATTTATCGATTCGATTTTTCACACCACAAACCACATTCAAACCAATATCGCAATCCATCACCAAACAGTCAAACAAACAAGTCCATGGTCTGTGGACGATTATGTCGGGTGCTACTAAGCACCGTCTGCATCCTAGTATATATATATAACTAGAAAAATAAATTGAAAGGTGAGAAGTTCTCACTTATAGCTATCCTAGCTCCACGGCACTTCTTATGCAGGAAATCTTCACTGTTCTCGTCGATATCACTTTCTTCGCCCGTATTCTCTACATATGCAAAAATCGAATTTTTACTTCGCTATTCCATATATAAAATCATATTTTTCTTTCGATGTTCTATATATAAAAATCATATTTTTATATCGAAGTTCAATATATAAAAATTCTATTTTTATTCCGAAGTTCCATATATAAAAATTCTATTTTTCTATCGAAGTTCTATATATAAAAATTCTATTTTTCTATCGAAGTTCTATATATAAAAATTCTATTTTTCTATCGAAGTTCTATATATAAAAATTCTATTTTTCTATCGAAGTTCTATATATAAAAATTCTATTTTTCTATTGCGATGCCATATAGATAAAAATTCCATTTCAAAAATATAGACTTCGCCTTTTCTAATAAAAAGTTTTTTCTTTTTTCTAATAAAGATCAAATCTTTTTCCTTTTTAAAGTTAAAACCTTTTCCTATTTTAAAGTTAAAACCTTTTTCCTATATTAAACCTTAAAATAAAATTCAGTTTTATACTTAAAATAAAATTCAGTTTTATACTTAAAATAAAATTCAGTCTTATACTAAAATAAAATTCAGTTTTATACTTAAAATAAAATTCAGTTTTATACTTAAAATAAAATTCAGTTTTATACTTAAAATAAAATTCAGTTTTATACTTAAAATAAAATTCAGTTTTATACTTAAAATAAAATTCAGTTTTATACTTAAAATAAAATTCAGTTTTATACTTAAAATAAAATTCAGTTTTATACTTAAAATAAAATTCAGTTTTATACTTAAAATAAAATTCAGTTTTATACTTAAAATAAAATTCAGTTTTATACTTAAAATAAAATTCAGTTTTAAACCTAAAATAAAATTCAGTTTTAAACCTAAAATAAAATTCAGTTTTAAACCTAAAATCGAAATTAAAATAAAAACAAAATACAATAAATACTTACAGTATTTTTGAAGAAAAGGGGGGGGGGTTTCGACGCATTGAAGAAGCGGGGAGGAGGTCGCTTCAGGGCGGAGGCGGGTTTCGGTGGGCTCGTCGAGGGAGGGGGGCTTCGGTGGGAGTTCGTCGATTGTGGGGCGGCTCGGGTGTGTGGTGATGGGTGCTGCCGCGAGGTGGATGGAGGGAGGGGGAGGGCGGATCCGCCTAGAGGCGGCGCGAGGTGGCAGGCGGAGTAGGCGGTGGGCGGCGCCGCCTTGGGGAGCGAGGGCGCGTCGAGAGTTTTTTTTTCTTTTATTTCGTTTTTTTTTTCTGAATTGAAAATAACGGGGGGCCTGGTTAAGGGAGGAAGGGGGTTTTCCTTTTTTTTTTTTTTATTATTTTCAAAAGTTGACTTTTACATACGTCATCAAAACGAGGCCCACCACCTGTCGTCCATAGCGTTTAACCCCCATTCCGAACACAATGGGATATGTATCGTCAGCTGATTCGGCTGTTACAATCAGTTTCCGTTAAATTTACATTTAAATCACTATATTGAATTTTAAACGTACATTTCAAATTACCGGGGTCACATACTAACTCTATAAATTACAGAAAAATATTTTCTAGCTTCGTATTGACGATACGGTCCTAACAAAACTAGTTTCGTCGAATTCTGAGACCGTTAGAAAAATGGCCAATTTCCAGTCGATTAAAATCAACTGAAACTGGTCAAACGCGTTTTCCTTTGCCACGCTCACATATTGATTCGAAAAATTATGAAATTTGAAACCTAGCAATAACTTTACATCCCGGACCCAACAAAACTAGTTTCGTCGAAATCCGAGGTCGTTTGCAAAATGTCCATTTTTAAGGGCCTGAATTCCATAGCGACTATTCAGAATTTTCAACTGGACATATCTTTTGATTCCCGCTACGAAATCTTGATTTTTCCAATTCGTTGGAAAGATATTACCAATTAGATCCTTATGTTTTTGGTTTCACTAAAATCCGGATTGTTTTGCACCCGATACATTCAATTGAAGTTTGAAATCGAATTATCGAACTACCGCGCCATTTTCAATTCTATTTATAAATATATATAAATATTTATATTCTAACGACGACGCGTATAAAATATATACGTTCGAATATATATTCAAAATAAATTTCTCGTCGAAATTATTTAAAATAATCTATTTTAAATATTCAAAATTCGCTATAATTGCCAAAATAAAATTTTTAAACTGGCCCAGATTTTCCGGGTTGTTACAATCTCCCCCACTTAAAACTTTTCGTCCCCGAAAAGGAACAAAGTCGAAAGCGGTTTGATTATTCAACTCTACGCTCGATCTGGCTTCTATTCTCCAACTCTTTAGTTTCTGAGAATTTTCAAAATTTCAAAAATTTGGCTAACACCCTAAATTTTCGAAAAATTTCGCCATAACCTCCCCTGCACCAGGAGCATCGGGGAATTTCAAATAGCTTCCCCGGTCCTTCAGATCTCAAAAAGAAAAAGAAAAAGCCAAGCGGCTAGCCAATAGGCTCACAAAATCATCATCACCCAAACAAAACAGGAAATTATGTAGTAAACATGTACCTATTTGTCGGGCAAACAAATTTTATTCTTCGGCTCTAGCCTCCTTGCTATGACCTGTTCAAAAGATATACATGTACGCAAGCAAATGCGACCAATTTTCAATATAATTCAATATTCGGTTCAATTAGGCTAAATGGCTAAAAATTAGCAAACTAACAACACAAACATCAATCAATTAGTGAATTAACGTTTCAAATTCATAATTTTGATATATATAAAGAAAATCATGTTTTTGATGCCAATTCACAACAAAGTGTTCTAACTATATAAGTTTTGGTTCTCACACCAGTCTAATGGAAATATATAGATATCACACCTTCGAAACACGAACATGAATACTAATGACGACTAGTCAATCATCAGAATCATCTTCGGGCCACTAGAGTATGATTCTATATCTATCCAGTATATTAAAATTTCGAATACACGCGGATCAGACGTATACGCAAAATCTATATATACTGGATTGTCCACATCAATATAAATAGATAATCAAATACGAATGAGTGATTTAGATTTTCAAAACAAAAATTGTTTTCATTTTCAAAAATATACTCTTCACACTCGTTCTAGGATACTACTGATCCTATCTCTAACGAGTCATTCTAATTGGATATTACTAATCCAATATCTGATGAATTCTTTAGTATGGTTCTAATGTGCCTTGTTCTCTGAGCTTTGTAAACCAAAGCTCTGATACCACGTGTAAAAACCCGTAACTTCCCCGTAAAGGAAAGCGGCGGATAGTTCGAGAACAAGCCACAACAGAAACGCATACAAAAGAACATTTCACTGTTATTACAACAATGCATCAGATTACAAGAATAAACAGAGTATAAATGAATAAATATTACACAGAAATAACAGAGATTTAAATTACATTTAAATACATAGCAGCGGAAAATAATACAATACTCAACTAGAAGTAGATATACGGATACAAAGCTTTCCGGATATCGTTCCAGCTGTAAACCAGGATCCTGTGAATATAAATCTGCAAAACCAAAACTACTAGCTGCCCATGTCGAAAATAAGGGCACCCAGAGTTTAGGTTAAAACAATAAACTCCAGGTCAGTCATGTGACTGGTGTGAGAACTAAAACAGTTAATCTTTATTTTAAAGTTAGGTAAATCAAGGGACCACGCCGTATAACACAGAACAGGTTTCCTCCCAAGAATGCCAGTGCATAAAACAAAACAGCGCAATGCTAAATAAAGAAAAATGAAGCTGTTATAAGACCTAGGTCCCATCACACAATGCAACGCAGCCGAGGACAGGGCTTTCCCTTATAACAGCCAAAGAATGCTTGATACGTTTAAAACAAATCGTTTGATACTATTATAAGTGCATAGTGTATAAAACAACTTCAAATCATAAGTATCAATCATAGGCGGCATGAGCGCCCCATCCCACTATGTCGCCATACTAGGCTCTACAAATAAAACCGCAAATGTCACGTATTTGGAAGTTGGATTTCCATCTATGAACCGAGGCCAGGGATCGTCCTCTACCGATTCGAGACAATCTAGCCCATGTCTCAGGTCCCAGACTCAGGTGGGCCTTGGATCGTCAGGGCCGGTCCACCGATGTGGATTATTATGCCTGAACACTACGTCTCTCCGCCCTTTGGGGCGTAAATGAGCCAACGAATGACTCCATCGGACCCGGATCGTCCGATCAAACCGAGGCGCCTCGCAACAGCAACAACCACACAGGTGAAAAGTATATAAATGTCACGGCTGGTAGGTCACTGACACCACCCTAGCTAGAAAGAAACGCATGCCCTCCCTGAGGTCCTCTCCCGTTTTGGGTTCATAACCGGGGTGCGAGGCTCGCGAATTCACGTTACACAAAGCTGTGCCACACAGGCTGTGCTTTGATCATCACCACAAGACTTTGCTTTTCAACAAAAGCCTTGATCATTTGCATCTTAGCATGCCACACAGGCAAACCACTCTATGAAACCGATATCAGTCACACAGAATGAAATCCAATGTCAGACACACAGTCCATTTACAAGTCCGTTCTGGGCCTGAACGAAACCGGAGGCACCTAGTACCCCGCATATCCATCGATCTCCAAGTACGTCTGGACGATCACCAACTGTTTCCATCTTCTTGGGTGTACAGCCCAATCAAGATCATCAGTTATCACCCAAACGACGTGAAGACTTCTGGTCTTCGACCACCGTCTTCATCTTCGACACCACGTCGAATCAGTTATTCAGAATGGGATAAACCCGGTCTTTCTGAATAACTCGCGTATATATTATAAAAGTGTTACACAAACACACATACGCCTCATTCCAATTCAGAATATTCTTTTATTCAAATATTCCTATACTTTGGGAAAAGTTCCCATTAATTTTATCCAAGATAAATTCTTTAAATTTATTCTTTAATCTCCTTTGAATATCAATTCAAACTAGTCGGGATTATCGCCACACCGAAGTAATCATTTATTTTATTTTCCCAATCCCAACCTATTCATCCTATGAAATAAAACTGGTAGTACTTCATATCTAACACCACAGTGTTATCGGTAATTCAATTACCATTTCACGTTCAAATCTAATTAAAGATTTAACTATCGCCTGGAGCAAAACTGGTGATACTCCATTCTCGATCTTTTCAATCTATTTAAAGATTCATTAAAACTCCACTTAGTTTTAATCGTTAACTGGGTTAAAGAATCAGTGCCATTCAAAACACGGTTCACGATAAACCCAAAATCACATTCATTAATTATCGGGTTAAAGAACGAGTGTTATTTAAAACACTGTTCACGATAAACCCAAAAATCAATATCACTTCAATCCCAATTAAATATTATTTAATTGGTACACTTCATTAAATCTAAATAAAAAGATTTAATCTTTTCTCAACTGGGTTCAAGAACAGTGTTAGTGAAGACACCATTCACGACAAACCCAAATCACATTTGATATTCAATACAAGGCTCTGAATAGAAAATATACCGGCTTATATTCAATATCAAATTCCACGACTAACAAATATCGCATTGGAAATAACGATATATATATATATCTTTCAAATTTCCATAACCACACCTGTATAATCACGAATTCCAACATCGAAATATTCCGAAGACAATTTCGATTCAAATCCACTCCAATGCAATCATTGGAAATTTTGGTTATTTTCAAAACCATTTCAAATTCAATTTATTTATTTAAAAAAAATAAATAGAATTATAATTCTAGTTCAAAACTAGTTCATTTCGATAAAATCTATTTTTATCCTTTCAAATATGGAGTTTTTCATCCCAAATCTTCACAAATCATTTCTTATGATTTTACACAAATTATTACTATTTTTAATAATTTTATCAAGGCCCGTACAGTCGATTTCCATCAACGGCCATCGAACTGCACTTACAGCGACCTTTTTCGAATTTGATTTGGACATAATTCCCAATCCAACCGTTAGATTTCTAATTTCTAATATTCGTTAGAAAGCTCTTTTCGATACGAACCCAACGGTTCCGGTTTTAGGAGAATCCGACGGTCGGATCTCCCGCAATGTCCGTTTGAAATAAATGGTCGAAATTCACGAACTGCCGCGGCGCGGCGCGTTCTATTCAGGCCATTATATTATATATATAATATATATAATATATATTTCGTCGATTTCTATTTAAAACGAATTATATAAATAGTTTTAAAATCGTTTCAAAAGCTATTTCAACTTCCCTTTCAATTCAAAGCAAAATTGAATTCTTCTTTATAAATTCGTTTCAAAATTCATTACTATTCAATTCAAATTTCAATTCAATTTAAATTCGTTTTCAATTCAATTCATTTCGAAATCGTTTTCAATTCACTTTGAATTCGTTTTCAATTCAATTCATTTCGAAATCGTTTTCAATTCACTTTGAATTCGTTTTCAATTCAATTCATTTCGAAATCGTTTTCAATTCAATTCACTTTGAATTCGTTTTCAATTCAATTCACTTTGAATTCGTTTTCAATTCAATTCACTTTGAATTCGTTTTCAATTCAATTCACTTTGAATTCGTTTTCAATTCAATTCACTTTGAATTCGTTTTCAATTCAATTCACTTTGAAATCACTTTCAATTCAATTCATTTCGAAATCACTTTCAATTCAATTCACTTTGAATTCGTTTTCAATTCAATTCACTTTGAAATCACTTTCAATTCAATTCATTTCGAAATCACTTTCAATTCAATTCACTTTGAATTCGTTTTCAATTCAATTCACTTTGAAATCACTTTCAATTCAATTCATTTCAAAATCACTTTCAATTCAATTCATTTCGAAATCACTTTCAATTCAATTCATTTCGAAATCACTTTCAATTCAATTCATTTCGAAATCACTTTCAATTCAATTCATTTCGAAATATTCCATTTCAAAATTACTTTTTAATATTCATATTAAAATGAATAAAATCGATATAAATATCGTTCACGTCAAAATGGCGTCAATCTAATCAACACGGCTTCATATATTGATATTTTCAAATATTCCATTTCGAATATTTCTATTTCAAATATTTCTATTTTAAAACTGGAATGAGGCCCAATCAATTACCATATAAAGTTAATTATATGGATTTTCATACAACACATGTATATAATAGCATTGAAAAATAATCAACCATCAACCAAAGTGCACTATACTGTATAAGCATCAAATATAGATATCTAACGCTTATAACAGCCTGTCAATCAATCGATCGACATATTCAATCAATCAGGATGAGTGAACTTCAAATTTCATCCCAACACCCGTGTGGGGTTTCAAACAATCAAACACATACTTTATTTGTGCAGTTGGGCGATGTGTAAAATTTATCGACCCAATCAATATCAGTCAAATCAGTGTATATACAAACAAATCGGCCGATTTGTTTATAACTATTCATTTATTCACATTCACGTTAAAAATTATATTTTTAACGACAAAACATTTTATTTCAACCTATGAATTTCTATTCAATTCATTTACACAATAAAATGATATTTTTATTTTCTAACACATTTTAGAAAATTTCGGCGGCATAACGGCACGATACTAGAAACGGGACGAGGCCTAGCCTTATCCCCGGTCTAGTGAAGGCCCACGCCATTCACACATCAATCAAATCAATTTCATTTTGCAAATCACAAAATTTGGAGTAAGAGTCTAACCTAGCCTTACTCCTTCGCCTTATAACGGCGCACGTCTAATCCTAACCAATTTATCGATTCGATTTTTCACACCACAAACCACATTCAAACCAATATCGCAATCCATCACCAAACAGTCAAACAAACAAGTCCATGGTCTGTGGACGATTGTGTCGGGTGCTACTAAGCACCGTCTGCATCCTAGTATATATATATAACTAGAAAAATAAATTGAAAGGTGAGAAGTTCTCACTTATAGCTATCCTAGCTCCACGGCACTTCTTATGCAGGAAATCTTCACTGTTCTCGTCGATATCACTTTCTTCGCCCGTATTCTCTACATATGCAAAAATCGAATTTTTACTTCGCTATTCCATATATAAAATCATATTTTTCTTTCGATGTTCTATATATAAAAATCATATTTTTATATCGAAGTTCAATATTTAAAAATTCTATTTTTATTCCGAAGTTCCATATATAAAAATTCTATTTTTCTATCGAAGTTCTATATATAAAAATTCTATTTTTCTATCGAAGTTCTATATATAAAAATTCTATTTTTCTATCGAAGTTCTATATATAAAAATTCTATTTTTCTATCGAAGTTCTATATATAAAAATTCTATTTTTCTATTGCGATGCCATATAGATAAAAATTCCATTTCAAAAATATAGACTTCGCCTTTTCTAATAAAAAGTTTTTCCTTTTTTCTAATAAAGATCAAATCTTTTTCCTTTTTAAAGTTAAAACCTTTTCCTATTTTAAAGTTAAAACCTTTTTCCTATATTAAACCTTAAAATAAAATTCAGTTTTATACTTAAAATAAAATTCAGTATTATACTTAAAATAAAATTCAGTTTTATACTTAAAATAAAATTCAGTCTTATACTAAAATAAAATTCAGTTTTATACTTAAAATAAAATTCAGTTTTATACTTAAAATAAAATTCAGTTTTATACTTAAAATAAAATTCAGTTTTATACTTAAAATAAAATTCAGTTTTATACTTAAAATAAAATTCAGTTTTATACTTAAAATAAAATTCAGTTTAATACTTAAAATAAAATTCAGTTTTATACTTAAAATAAAATTCAGTTTTATACTTAAAATAAAATTCAGTTTTATACTTAAAATAAAATTCAGTTTTATACTTAAAATAAAATTCAGTTTTATACTTAAAATAAAATTCAGTTTTATACTTAAAATAAAATTCAGTTTTAAACCTAAAATAAAATTCAGTTTTAAACCTAAAATAAAATTCAGTTTTAAACCTAAAATCGAAATTAAAATAAAAATAAAATACAATAAATACTTACAGTATTTTTGAAGAAAAGGGGGGGGGGTTTCGACGCATTGAAGAAGCGGGGAGGAGGTCGCTTCAGGGCGGAGGCGGGTTTCGGTGGGCTCGTCGAGGGAGGGGGGCTTCGGTGGGAGTTCGTCGATTGTGGGGCGGCTCGGGTGTGTGGTGATGGGTGCTGCCGCGAGGTGGATGGAGGGAGGGGGAGGGCGGATCCGCCTAGAGGCGGCGCGAGGTGGCAGGCGGAGTAGGCGGTGGGCGGCGCCGCCTTGGGGAGCGAGGGCGCGTCGAGAGTTTTTTTTTCTTTTATTTCGTTTTTTTTTCTGAATTGAAAATAACGGGGGGGCCTGGTTAAGGGAGGAAGGGGGTTTTCCTTTTTTTATTTATTTATTTATTATTTTATTATTTTCAAAAGTTGACTTTTACATACGTCATCAAAACGAGGCCCACCACCTGTCGTCCATAGCGTTTAACCCCCATTCCGAACACAATGGGATATGTATCGTCAGCTGATTCGGCTGTTACAATCAGTTTCCGTTAAATTTACATTTAAATCACTATATTGAATTTTAAACGTACATTTCAAATTACCGGGGTCACATACTAACTCTATAAATTACAGAAAAATATTTTCTAGCTTCGTATTGACGATACGGTCCTAACAAAACTAGTTTCGTCGAATTCTGAGACCGTTAGAAAAATGGCCAATTTCCAGTCGATTAAAATCAACTGAAACTGGTCAAACGCGTTTTCCTTTGCCACGCTCACATATTGATTCGAAAAATTATGAAATTTGAAACCTAGCAATAACTTTACATCCCGGACCCAACAAAACTAGTTTCGTCGAAATCCGAGGTCGTTTGCAAAATGTCCATTTTTAAGGGCCTGAATTCCATAGCGACTATTCAGAATTTTCAACTGGACATATCTTTTGATTCCCGCTACGAAATCTTGATTTTTCCAATTCGTTGGAAAGATATTACCAATTAGATCCTTATGTTTTTGGTTTCACTAAAATCCGGATTGTTTTGCACCCGATACATTCAATTGAAGTTTGAAATCGAATTATCGAACTACCGCGCCATTTTCAATTCTATTTATAAATATATATAAATATTTATATTCTAACGACGACGCGTATAAAATATATACGTTCGAATATATATTCAAAATAAATTTCTCGTCGAAATTATTTAAAATAATCTATTTTAAATATTCAAAATTCGCTATAATTGCCAAAATAAAAATTTTAAACTGGCCCAGATTTTCCGGGTTGTTACAATTTGTTACCAAATTAGAATGCTTTTTCTCTTCTATCATAAGAGGTGATTATTTCATTAAAATTCGTAGCACATTTTCTCAAATCTTGCCGTGCCAAAGAATCTTCAAGGAAAACATTGAAAAAGTTTTTAAAAGGTGTTTTTTCCAAATATGTAATTGCTTCTATTGAGAGGAATTTTTTCACATTATTTTGAAAACAGCATCCAACTTACATCTTTATGTCCCTACATACTGAACTTTTTTCTGCTTCCTCGATCTTTGTTGAATTTCATATTTATTAGCATCATCCGAATCTGTAGATTCTCCTTGAATTTCTTTTGTCTTGGTCTTTTCTTCATCAAACTGTTCTAATTTATCATCTTCTGCAGTAGTAGGTGACAGATCATTTGAATGATCATTTGGTTTAGCATTATCCTATGCTCATGACAAGTAACATATAACGATTCGATTTAGTAAACTGAAATTGTTATAAAATATTTATGGCTATATTTTTATAAAAATATAATACGCTTTATCTTTTTTGGTTCAGTAACGGGTGGACTGGCATGTGGAATGATGCTATTTAGATGGGTTCATGGATAGTATTGAGGTAGGAAAGGTACTGGTTTTAGGCTAAGGTCAGGTTGATGTATGGAATTATTTGTTATTGCGGTGGTGGGGAGTTATTTGTTATTGATTGCGGGAGATGAAGTTGTGGAGTTGACCCAGGTTAGTTGTTCCGAGCTTTGGGAGTCTTCAGGTGAAGGTCAGAGAGTTGATACATAGGTTGTGTAAGGAGGACATGTTTAACTGTTTGAAAATCGCTAGATGCAAGCTTAATGATGTGCAGTAGTTGCAGTTTCATGATGAAAATATATATTAAAATATGTGTTTTTGATGGGCAGCGATAGCTGAATGTAGTGTTTTTTGAGCCGGTAGAAGTGGAAGTTTATTTGTTTTTGGTTGTTGAATTGAATTGTTTGGGAATGTACTAATGAAATAGTTTAGTGGATTCATAAGTGAATATTATAAAAAACAAAATTGACAAAAAGTAATTTACCATTGGAGTTATTGATTGCGTTGATATTAGGTTGTGCACTTAATAGAATGGACTAATATCGGCCTGAAATTTATGCACT
This sequence comes from Allium sativum, assembly GCA_030737875.1. Taxonomy (NCBI): domain Eukaryota; kingdom Viridiplantae; phylum Streptophyta; class Magnoliopsida; order Asparagales; family Amaryllidaceae; genus Allium; species Allium sativum. The sequence continues at coordinate 652,972,036 of CM060918.1, forward strand.
TATGTCCACCTTCATTAATGAAAATGAACAATAGTCGTTCTATTAACAACCCAGAGGATCTCCATGTTCTCATTTTTAAGCTATATTAGAATTAACATGTGTAATTGTATGTAAGTAATAAAGAAAAAAATAATGAAACACGTAAAATTATAAAAACATGAAATCGTGATACAATTTATCTGCATGTAAAACTCAATAGAAGTATGAAACATAAAGACTTTTCATAAAAAGATAGATGCATTTATCTTTTTATAGTATGAACAAAAGTAAGACATTGGATTTGTAAAGAAGAAAATGATTTGAGTCATTGGATCCAAATCGAGTGTGTTATTATATCAAATATCAAATTCTGAAACCATATCAAGAAACAAATTTCCAAATCCAATGTGAAACTTGTGTCATTTGCATTAATCTTGAATAAGAAAATTCTAACCTTAACCGTAAAGGTCAACATGGTGGTAAATTATTTTTTTCTTCATAAAAATATGAATTGGAATATTAGATCTGAACAGAACTAGCATTACCCTGCTTATCATATGTTATCTGGTTTATTTTCTGAGATAATACTTTTAATACAAGTTAACGTAGAAAAATTGATGTGGTAAAATTCTACTTTCAAAATAGTTCATATGATAAAATCATAATCGTGAAACAACCAATCTTTATACTTTGGCACCTACCAGGTAAACACCATTACACAGCTACTCCATGTGTAGTATAGATCTAGTGGCATAAGTATGTTGCAACACAACTCTCCCAATATCATTTGTATGGACCGTTACATTCATGCATAATCTAAGTTTTCAATGGTACTTTTACAAATGAAGATGTATATTATTGAATGACAAATAATTACATAAGGCTTACATAATGACAAATATAATAGGTCCTTGATGAATAAAGGGTTACTTTTACTATAATATACATAGGGTTTAGAATGTACTATAATTCTTTTACAGTAAAAGATAGATGGATTTATCTTTTTAGTAGGTAAACTATTACATATTAATATATGGAGGTTTAAACATTTGTAAATTATAGTGAATCATGACATGCACTAAAAAACTTTAACTGCATTACAAATATTGTCATAGGCATCAAAAAATTGCTAGCAGGAGGGAGGTGCTATGATTTTGTTAAGCAACAGCCAAATCTACTCATAATATAAACAATAAATATCTCAATAACTATCATTTCAACAACTGTTAGAACCAAGAAATTTATCCAGAATTGCACTTAACTAAATTAATAGATAGTATAGTAGTTCTAGTGACATTGATAAGAGTAGATCATTCAGATCAAAAGATAAACGCATTTATCTTTTTAAATGGCTGAATAAAATAACTGTAACAACCCCTATTTTTTGATAATTTAGATTTTTAAATTTAATATGATTTTTGCATATTTTATGATTTTAAATAAAATTTAATGACTTAATTGTGAATATTTATGGTATAAACTAAATTACATTATTTAAATAATGAAATTCAGTTTACTTAAACAATAGTAACTTTATTAATTGTAAACAAAATTAAATTTTATTTTGTTTTGATAAATATTGGAATAAGGAATTTAGTATTCAGGTATTTGAATGCAATTTACTTAATTAATTTATAGTTAGAATTCAAATTGAATTTTGTTAAATAATCAAAATTGGAATTTATGAATAAATTTGAGTTACTAAGTTAAATTGAATTTTATTCTGATTTAAATAAAGTTGATAAGTTTTGACATTTAATTAAATGTGATTATTTGAAATCGGGAATTTATAGTGAATTATTAAAATTTAAAATGAATTGATGAAAAAAAAAATGCCCAGTTGAAATTGTTGAATAATTGAATTTGAGATTTTATTATGTGTCATTAATTCATATGACAAATGGAAATTCTATTTTGTATTAAGGTAAAGATAGCAACCATTGGATTTGAATTAAATGGGTGGATATCAGGTTGGGATTGTTGCCTACAAATGCTCATTTTCTAAAACCTAATTTCTTGCCTATAAATACAACATTAATCCTAAACCTAATCCTCTGTAAACCAAATCAACTCCTTTTCACAGTAAAGCATGGCCCCAATATCTAATTTTCTTCAATCAATAAAATAAAATATAGTTCTCAACGAAATCATGTGATTTCGAATCCTTTGGACTCGTTGATGAGAGAGATTTACGATGGCATACATAGTAGAGGGTGCGGTTTAAATTGTGGGTTCGACATTTTCAACAGTGAATGAAAAATGAATCAGGGTTCGAATTGAGTATCATAGAGATTAACTCGCGATTTGATTACCGTATTTGAATTCCTGGCATTAAAGAGCATCACATGGCAAAATTTGAATGGATTCGGTGATATTTTTTGTCAAAAACCTGTAGGAGCAGCGTGCTGTTAAGGATATGAACGCATTTTTGTGAGGATATCCTAGTTTAAGAAGATTGTGATGTAGAGGTAGACTTCGAGAAGAGAAGAACAACGATGTAAATGGTTTGAGTTTTCGTTAAGCGAAGGGGAAGGGAGGAGAGAAGGCTAACGTTTTAGGACATGGATGGGTTTTAATTTAACTACAGAGAATGTACGGCAGAAGAAGGGATGATGATGTGGAAAAGAGGTGAGGTGTCTTTATTATTATTTTATTTCGATTTAAAATCAAATTTGTATAACTTGTAACGTGTAGAACTTTTTCATACTAACTCAGATTGACGTGCGGTTTGTTGCGTTGGAATCGTATCGAAATTACAGACAACATGGAGTTGATTTGGTTGGATTTGGAGACAATCAAATTTTGGGCCTATTTTGGAGTTCAAATGTGTTCGAAATCAAAGGTGAGTGATTAAACCCACTCACACCTAACTAAAATATTTGATTGTTAGTTAAATTAAATTCAAGTTATGATATGATTGTATTGTTTGCAATTTGACTGTTTAAATTGATTATTTATATTAATCTGCATAGACTGTATAATTTTATTTAATTGTTAATATAAATTGTACAGTTATAAATTAATTTCTTGTTTCAAATTCTCATACCTGGTGACTAGTAAACTAATAATACATTGAACTATTTATATGTATTGATTTTGATGGATGCCTTACACTACAATAAAATAGATCTATTGCAACGGGTAGTTCCCGTTGTAATAGGGGTTTTACATCAGTCAGCCGACCGTTGTATTAGATCATGTTGTATTATATCCTCTTTAACAACGTGCAATAAACGTGATAACATATAGTTGTAATAGACTTTTTACAACGGTCTTATGTTGTTATTGTATGTTCCTTCAATAAAATAGCTGCCGGTTGTAATATTTTTTCCAACCGGTCATTTGACCATTGTAATATCTTCTATAACAACAATTAATACCCGTTGTAAAATGCTGAAAGTTGCAATGGATTTGAATATTACACATAATATTAGTAATATTTATAAGAATTGAATATTTAAATCAAAAATTATTTTTAAACAAATATTTATTCAAATAAATATTTATCACTTTCAAATAGTAAACAAATTGTTTCCCCTCGTTTTACACAATCACTTGAACATACACCTCCTCACTACATTTCACTCATATACATTGACTCCTCACTACACAGTTATTCACTCATATACACATACACAGTCACATGGTCTGTCAATGAGTATTTTGAAGTAGGTTTTATCGAATGCAACAAGATTTCCAAAACCTTTGCTTCCCAATATGTGCTCCAGATAATGCAACCATTTCTTGTGAGCTTGCATCTATCTGACCAAACGAACTGGAATTGCTAGACCTCCGCACAATTCAACTGCTTCAGCTCCAACAACCGCAATCAAATCCGCCCAGGACACTTTCAAGCTTTGATCTATTTCTTTATTTGCATTTTCTAAAATCTTGAATGGTTTCTACCGACCAGCATTTTCAATTCTATCATGTTCATAGATTATAGAAAACAAAAATATAGAGAATTGATAAGTTTATATGTTATTATTGATTAGGTAACTTTGGTTCTAGCATGTACCACATGCAATAAAACACATATATAATGATCAGTGTAGAGTTTCTAAAAAAATCCAACAAACAAACTCATATTATACATTAAAAAATCAAAACCAAAAAAGTAAACTTACCTCATTTGGCATAGTATCCCACAATCCATCACTTGCTTAAACGAAAAAGCTTAGTTATTGGTTTCCACCTAGAAAACAATGTAAGTTATAACGACATGCCTAAATAGTATAATAATAAATCAACAAATAACTACACCTCCATTCCAAATGTGCTTTCCAAATGCTAGAAATATCTTCAGGAGCAAAAGTTTACTGCAAAATGATAATAATTACATTTTTACTAGCATTCTGTGAAGATAATATTACCATTTTTATTAGCAAAAGCTTGCCAACAAAAACTCTTCAGACTATTGGTTCTCACTTTATATGTTGAATGATAAGAAAAGGACATAAATTCAATAAAGACATTATAATGCCATTTTTACTTGCATTCTATGAAGGTAATAATTCAAGCATCACAGCTTATGTCAAAAGTTTACTGTTGAAACTACATTGGATAGTTCAATACCATCTCTGTCTAACAATACAACATAGAAGCAAACAAGAGAAATTCTAGTGCAATATTTAGTATTTGGCTATTTTTTATTTTCGCACATGCACAGGGCAACCAGGTACTTGGAAATTTTGTTTGGTGATAATAATTACATTTTTCATATCTTAATAAGGCATTCACTAGCAATGCAAAAGGTATTCAACGACACATAAACTATGCATTGCGACTTTCATAAAGAAAAAAATAGAATAAAATAGATTAAGTGAAGTAAATAGAAACACTTCTATTGTTTGGTAGGAAATCTGATATATGACCATAAAAAGCACTAGTTATTTTTTCATTTAAAAACCGTAAAATGCAACAAATATAACCTATTATTTGGTAGGAAATCTGATATATGATTCCTTAATGAAATGATATTTCCTTTGTTTTCTTTAGTTTTTTTTTTGGGGAAGTAAATGAAGAAGAATTTCCAAGTACCAGAACTGTCTAAACAAGCACCACAAAAGCGCTAAATCAAGCACACTACCACAAAAACCCTAAATCAAGCACCAGAAACGGTGCATAAAGCTAACATAATACATCTAACATTGCGCTAAGAAAAACAGATAAATAACCCTAGCTATCAGAGCAAATTAGTGAAAAAACTAAATATGAGTCCCCAACTTCAATATAGTTGGTGATACCATAACAGGATGTCAAAACAAATGGCACAATCAGTGTATAAAATGTCTTACCCCGCAAAGCATAATTCAACACCAAAGAGACACCCAACTTTTCCGGCAGCCAGATACAACCTCGCTGCTCCATGCAAATGACGAACAACCTAAACCCAATGTTGAACGTAGCATACCACTAGGCAAACAAATAGAAACCCTGAAAAATCTTAGCTTGGACGAGTAAAGTCGATCTAAAACCAGATCCAATTCTCAAAACTGACTGTGAATACAGGGTGACAAACAAGGAAATGACCGGGAATGCTATAAGAGTGATTCACGTACTGTTTGATCTAACAGAGGAAAGCGGAGTTGAAAGACGACAGTGAACTCAAGCAAGAATGGAAGCAAAACGTAGAGTTGAAAAGAAATACACAAACGCTACGAGCATCCATCGTCTTGATGCACAAATCGAAAATTGAGGATGAAGATAAAGCAAAAATTGAAGCAGTGAAAGAGAATTTTTGTGGCGGCTGTGATTTAGAGTAGATTAGGTTTATTGGAAGGAAATGAGTTAGAGGATAGGTTTGATTTTTGGTTATGGCGGTAGGCCGAAATATTTGGTCAACAAATTAAGGATTGGAGCGCAATTTTTGAAATTGAGGGAAATATTTCTAATCTCTTTTAGACCAAAAGTTCATACATCTGAAAGATTGCATGTTTTCAGACACGTGGTTTTACACATGATATTAGTTATTTAATAACAATTTTTAAACTAAATCTAAATTTCTGTGATTTTATAAAATTAGTAGCTTTGAGTAAATGAAGTTCTTTCAATATGCGAATTTTTGCGATTATATTGAAGTGCTCTAAAAAATCGAGTGTTTTATAAATTAACTGGTAGTGATTATTTAAAATGAAAAACATATTTTGATCCCAAGCGTCATATATGCTTTTTGTTTAAATTCTTTAACGACGAAGAGAAAATTCATTAGTGCATATTTGTTATTTAATTATAATTTTAGATCAATGCTTAACAATTATTATATTAATTTTTAACTATTTCATAGTAATTATTAAAATAACTATTTTATTGTTCATTATTGTGTAAAGTAGTAAACAAATGCAGTTGGGCGGAACTATGTGAGCGATCGCATATTTAATGAAAAAATGTTATGTTTTAAATGCCGGTGTTCGTTTCATCGAAATTTGATTTAGATAACTTCATTTAAATTTATTTACATAGTCAATTAACGATTAATGGTAGCGTATATAAGGAAAATAATAAAATTATACGTAAATAAGACGTGAGTTAAAAGTGTATCATTTCATTCGTATAAACACAACAATATTTTATAAATATTATTTATATGTTTGGACCATCAATTTGAAAGTTAGAGCCCTTTGAATTTTGGACTAACTGGGTACATGGTTAATTAGGCTGGAAGTAAAATTAAAATTATAACCCAAACGAGTAGGTGAATGGGTGATATATCAGTTTAGCCGGTCATGCAAATATATGATGGGGCGAGTATCGGGGAAGCACGTTTGAATGTTATCCCATGTTTCACTATCAACTCTTATTTTATTCGAACATTTGAAACTGCAGTTTTCTTCGTCTTCCATTTCAAATATTGCAACTCTTCCTCAAATTTAATCTCGCACCTCCCCCGAAAAAGAAAAAAAAAAGAAAACTTCTGAAAACCCAACTTCACCGACCCTTCAATCAGAAAAGTCTAACCTCCTCCGAGTCACCCTACAACGGGGCTCTCCGCAACTTCCGCCTCCCCAAATCTTTGAAACACAACCGTGGCTCTCGCTCCATCCGACGCTTTACAATTTCTGATTGAAGTGTTCTCACTTTCGTTCAGTGGATATATGATTGTAAATAAAAATTGCAAAGAAGTAGGTTAGGTTTTATTTTTTGAACAGGTTCGATTTTTGACTCAGGTTTATACTATTTCTAATTTTCGTAGGTAGGGCGGTTGCCCACCCCAGCTACGAGCTGGGTACGTCACTAACTGGATATATATTACATACTAATAACTAGAAAGTAAAGTTAAGACTGTTGGAATACCGATTGTATATAATAATTTGTAATCATAGAATAAATAATCATTCATCATTATAAGTTATAAATGATTAATAATAGTATTATTAATGATTTATTTATAAATAATATATTATTATTAATGTTTAAACTTAGTAATATATTATTATACTTAATAATTGGTAATATATGATTAATGATAAATTATTAAATAATCAAAAATAATTTTATGAAGTATTGTAATTATTGATCATTGACTGTCAAAAATTGGCATCTATTACAATGGGCATTTTGTGACCATTGTAAAATAGACATCTATTACAATGGACATTTCGTGACCGTTGTAAAATAGACATCCATTACAACAGGCCGGAAAATGACCGTTGTAATATCATTTATTACAACGGGCAGTTTATGCTCATTGTAAAAAGGGTGTTGTTTCGTGACCGTTGTAATAGCATTCTATTACAACGGGCAGCCAATGCCTGTTGTAAAATGGATGTTGTAATAGGGTAACTTTGTTGTAGCGTGAATTTATATATTTAATGTATTGATATGTAATTCATTTTGTTATCGACATTTTTGTATATGCTATTGAGTTTTGTTGATCAATATTAACCATTACCCTAGACGTTACGTGCATCAAATAAGCCCGGGATTAATCATTGAAATGAATTATGAACGTAGGTTGAAATGATAAATTCCTATGACCCTGGTTTGGATTGAAATTATATATATCCTTTCCCAAAATAATAAAATTTAATTTTAAGTATTATTTGGCCATAAGATAGAAAGTTATATACGGACACCGATTGGTTAAACAATTTTGTTGAACTTTGAAATATTGTTTAAAAAGCAGTACAAACGAGATTTTATGATTTCATTTCCTTCAAAATTGAACTTTTAATTTTTGGAATTTAAAGTTAAATGATTAATATTATTATTTTTTATAAGTCGAAGCTAAATATTTGTAATTTAGCACGAATTGAACGCATTGAAATTGAATTGTTTAAAATACACAAACGTTTGTCCATTTTTAAATTTACTTTAAATTAACCCTATTTGAAGTAATATTTGATTTTTGAACTCTAGATTTGCTATAAACTGAAATGATTCCGAAAGAAAATTCTATATTAAAACTTTTTAAATTTTGCAATAGATTTTTTGTATTAAATTGAAGAAAAAAGAAAGGTTGAATTGAATTTAAATATTGAAATGGAGCTGCATTGATTTGAAATTGAAAATTGATTCCAAGTTATTCGGAGGGAACAATGCCAATTCCAATTATAATATTTTAAACCATTTTATAAGCTATTTTACTAAATATTTATTTAATTTTACAAACTATTTATTTAACATATATTTATGTTGTACTATCTTTGTAATCTCACTACAAGAAAAATACCTTATTGCAACTAGCTATTTGCAACAGGCGATAAATGACAGTTGCAGTAAATGATATTTAGCAACAGAACTATTATAGCAGTTGCAGTAAATAATATTTAGCAATAGGCATTTTCTTCCTATTGCGAAAAACATACTTTTAGCAACTTCGCTTTGCTTCCTGTTGCAAAAACATACTTTTAGCAACTGTTCTTCCGTAACAGTTGCAATAAACATACCATTTGCAAATGTGCTTCCTAGCTTGTTGCAAATAAATATCCTTTTGCAACTATTTTTGCCACTTACAATAATTTTATTTTTTTTCAACCGGTAAAGACAGTTGCGAAAAACATACAATGAACTTTTAATAATTAATTTTAAATAGTTACTATTAAATAATTAACTGTTAGTAATTATGTAAAAGATTAATAATTAACAATAAAATTAACATTTATAATTGATAATTAAATAATAATAATTAATAATTAACAAATAACAATAATTAACAGTTAAAAAATAATAAAATAAATCAATAATTATTTAATCATGATAAAATAATGGATTAAAATTAATCATTAATTTGAAATATGAATATGTATAAGTAATAAATAGATTAATAAATTCATAATCAACAAATAAATGATAACTGATTAATATTATTTTTAAAAAGTAATTAATAATTCATAATAATTTTTTGTATGAATTAATTATTATTCGTGTTTGAAAGAGGTATTTTTATGAATTAATTAGTTATTTATTATTAGTAATTGTTGATATTATCATTTATTTTAAATATTCTTAAATATATATTAAATTAATGTTTAAATAGATATATAATTTTCTAACAAATGATGCTTTTATATATGTTTAAAAATAATAACTGATGGTATTTTCGTCCCGCCTTAAATTTTAAGTTAACTATTAATTAAATAATTCATAAATAATATGAAATAACCAATAATTAATCAATGTTAATGTTTGATCGCCTTGCAAAAAAGAACAACTAAAGTTTAACATCTATTTATTAAATTTCAATAACATATTTTCTTTACTGACAGCTGCAAATATCTTCTTCAACTCGTTACTTACACATCTACAAAGTTGTTGGCTCCAAAGTGTTAAAAACTTTTGGCTCCTACATCTGAAAATTTGGCTCCAAATCCAAAATTTTCGCCTTCATCGAGAGTTGGTTCGCCGGGAACATTTTCAAAATCGCGTGCCATCCTTCCCCACGTCTAGCCTAATTATTACTCAGCTATATCACTTGAAAACAAAAAAATCAGCTTCTCCTCAAAATTGTTTTACCGCCACCGTCTGCCCTAGTTTTCACCACAATCTTCTCCTACTAATCTAGATCAGATCTGGAAATTGTTCGATCCTTAATGGATCGAGCCACCGGGGAAATCGGTAGTTCCGGCGTTGCTATGCTCAATGCAACTATCTAACAGCCAAATCATTGTTTCTCAGAGCTGGTCCGTCGCAGTGGATCGAAAATAGAAGACATGTGGCATCGGGTTGCCTGCAATGGGTAAGAATCCTAAAAATTGGTTTGTTTGATACGATCTCGGTGATTTTTGATGGATAGCCATGGAGTTTCTACAACACATCTTGGATTGGCTTTTTTGTTAGCATTAATAGGTTTCTGTGCCTAACTTTAATCAACAATTATAGAAGAAACCATGTGTTCGATAAACACCAAATCTTTTCCAGATTTCTATTAGACTTTGAAAACGGAGATACTAATTACTGAAATTTATCTTCCTCAACTTTTATCTTTTGTATATAGTAAGTAAAATTACCACCTAAAATATAATAGCAGCAACTAGGAAACGAGCCCAAAGAGGCAACCTGATTTATTGTGAATATTGTTAAAATGGCGTCAAGAGTTCATTCTATATTTTCCTACATAGTGTCGTTAGATATTTGTCCTTGTTATTGTTCCTTAATTTTCATTTCAAATAGGTAGGGATTGTGGTGGGCACTTGTGGTGGAAGCTGCAACAATATGGGGAGAGGAAGCACGATATGGTGGATCTAGTGTAACCTAAAAAGCATAAAATTGCAGCAAACCAAAGTACAATGTAGATGGATCAGAGATTTGCTGAGAAAATTATTGTCCTCCTACTAACTATTGATGCAACTGATGTCTTCTTGGTATGAAGTTCTGTTTTTGACTTATTTAAAAAATAAAAGTAACGAGCTTTTTCTATTTTTTGGATTGTTTCATAGAGAACCTTTTACGAATGGATTATGAGTATGAAGTAGCAGGAGAGGCTTACCATTTCACTAAAGTTTTTGCTGGAAAAATGCATATGAAATTGTAATAACAAAGTGAGAACTTATTCTAGTACCACGTTCCTTTCTTTGCACCTGTGCACGCCGTAGTCTTGGGGCCAGCGTCTTGAATATTGATAGAATTTGTACACACACCATATTTGGGAATATCTTCATTCATTACATGCTTTGCAAATTTCTGGAGAAAGTTCAATGCAATCTAGTCGAACAGTACCACGTTCCTTTCTCTTTATTATTTTGTAAATTTATGTTTAAGTCCAATTACTCTTGTGATGTTAGTGACTTGTAAGGCTAGTTAAACTATTTAGGCTCAATAATTGTTTTTATTATTGTTTCACTACTTGATTATAGTGATGTGCCCCCTTTTCTAAATTTGCAGATTTCCTTTCCTAGTAAAATGCATTTAGCAATGAAGAAAAAAATCCTCATGAAGGTGCATTGTTATGTCCTAGAACATGTGCTCTGATAAGGTATACTGAATTTCCTCTCATCGACTAGTGTTAACAATACATGTATTTACTCATATATTTAAAATTAGCATAATCAGTCGTTAGTAAGAGTGGTTAATTGATAATCTGCGTCATGTTTCATGAGATTGATGCTTGTTTTACAATGACCTTTTTATCTTCATTAGCAATGAAATGCTATTATTTGGAGTGTTAGATAGTATTTCAATTGAAAATACATTTATACATTTTTATTACGTGTGAACTACATATGTTTAATCATTATATATGTTATTTTTGTTTAACTACATATGTTTAATCAAGGTGGGGAAGCATTGCTTGGAGGTTTGCTGGTGCTTATGCAAATTGCGCATTCTGTATGGAAATGATGATCGTTTTGGTTAGCAGCAACATTCTTCTGTAAAAGATATTTTTATATATGAATGTGTTGTGTGAGAGAAGAAATTGTTGTACATGAAAATGTGTTTTGAAAATGAAGATGTGTTGTGTGAAAGAAGAAATTTTTATACATGAATGGTGTATGAAAACTACAGAAATTTTTGTTGCAATTGTTTGTACTATTAAATCATTGTTAAAATAAAAAATTTATTTGTTTATTTCATTCTATGACATACACTATTACTAAAATGAATACATTTAATATGCAGTATCTGTAAGCTATATATATTTTTCTGTATAGATTTATAAATCTATTGCAATGGGCATGTATTGTTGCAAAAGGATCTGTTGCAACAGCAAAAGGTTGTTGCAAAAAAATATACCGCAACATCTTATTGCAACTGGCGGAAAATGTTGCGAACTTTTTACAACTCCGGCTATACCAATAGGCATGGGTCTGTTGCAATTGGTATGCTTCAACATACATTTCCTGTTGCAAAAAGTATTTTTCGTTGTATTGTCTATTTTTCCGTATATATTTACTATTTTAATAACCAATTATTTATTTTACAACTACTTTATATTTTAACATCTATATACGTATTTTACAAATTTTGATAAACACAATTTTATTTTTAAACTATTATTATATAACCATTTATTTCCTAACTATTATATATATATATCTAAATTATTTTAACTTACTTTTCTACTATTTTAAATAGCCAAATTTCTTGGAATTGGAATTGTTTGAAGACTTTAAGTTTGGTTTTAAATGAAGATTTTATTATGAAAATATTCTGTCTTGGCTATTGAAATGAGTTAAAGTTAAAATTTGATATCTGGTATGAAGTATGAACATCTTTGAAACGAAAGAACTGATCGGTATGAAAAATGTAAATGTTTGGTTGTTAAAGAGACCGAAATCGGATATTGTCATACTCTCTACCAATACCAAAAACCACTTTAACAATTGTGTATGTGGTGGAGAATCCAGAATGAAGTAAGTTGTTTTGGCGAACATTACTGGAATGAAGTAAGAGAATGATGATGGATGTCGAACAGGGCTATACTATGACCAAGTGGGGTTAGCTACCTCCATCGGCAACACTTCTTCCTTTATTACTATAGTCCCTCGGTTTGATTGATTTGACTTGATGCACATCCATGATTTGGGAGTGTTATTCGAGGTGGGCGGTAGCCACGGCTATGCCTTATCACCAGTCTGGGCATCCAACTAGTATATTCCTACTCTGGGCATTCCTTATGTGCCTTGTCATATTATCCTGATCGATCCCCCTACAATTTTGATTTAACGTTGTCATATAGCGACGCATCTCTATTCACCAACCGTTACTGGTGTTTTGTATGCAATGTTTATGACAATGTATAAACGGTGTAAGCATAGAAATGTAATCCCGCTTACGCTATTTTAGTATGTCATATTTAACCATAGACACTACTATAATAACATATTGTATTGTATAGTATCTAGTTTAACGGATCCATTAGGAGATGGAAATACCCGTAATATCTCTTAAGTTATTGCTCACATATTGTCATATGAATTTGATTTAACTGATATGAAAATATTTTAGTTCTGATCTGAGTATTTTTGTCTTTTTTTTTGCTCGGGTCAACCTGAGTTTTTATTTGTTGAAGACGACGTTATGAAGATGGGGCTTAACAAACGTATTATTATTATTATTCCGCTGCATATATTGGTATGTGGTATAACAGTTAACACTGGTAATCGTTGTAAGTGTATAATCAAATGTATGTTTTAACAACTTCATGACCTGTTACTTATTTATTATATTTTGTCCTTCTACTATGAGATTCTGTGATTGTTTTCCTTCTTTTTCTCATATTAATCCCAATAACTATATGTATTTTTGATTTGTTTAAGTCGACATTTGAGGATCATTGTCGATTTGAACGGTCAAAAATCTAGGTTGTTGCATTATCTACCACTTGATATATAGGTATAAATAATCAGAAAGTTTCAGATTATGTTATATCAACTCAAGAAAATCAAATACCTCACATGCATTATAAGATCTATCATTTACAAATACAAACTATTGGTAAGCAATGATATGTTCAATATATAACGAACATAGATGATAAATGAACAAAAAACATTGAAGATAAACAAGTACTTACTTAGTCAGCGATCGCTTAGAGCAGCAAGGCTTACAATGCCAAATGGTTCAAAAACAGGAAAACTACTAAGGCACATCAAACTAAAGCCAATCTTCATATAAAAGTACCTTTACAATGCCAGATGCATCAGAAGTTCCAGTTTTAACAAGAATATTATCCAAATCAATCCTTACTCTGTACCTGAACATTCATTGCAGATGGTTAAAATTTGCAGATGGTTAGTAAGTGAAAGTGTTTGGTCCTACAAAACCAAATGCTTTGAATTGATATACATTTAGACATTATATACTATGATTTTTTTTATTCATTGCCGCATCCAAATATGATCCAAACTTCTCTATAACATCCAGTTTCCTTATGTCCAACCTTTTCTCTTTTAAACTTACAAATATAGTGCAGCGGTACCACTTCCAAATTCAAGAAACTTTACAGGGAGGGTTTCTTTAACTATCTGATTTATTCATTCATACTTGAGTACAAGAGAACTATTGTCAACTGTTTGAGACTGGCTAGAGCATCATTTGAAACTTTTCCGACTCTACGTTGGAAAAAAGAAGAAGAGGGAAACCCTCGAATTCCACAAATCCAAACTAAAAATTTGTTTGTCCACTTAGAATAAAAAAATTACAATCTTGGATAGCATTGTTTTTATGAAAAACCGCCCTTCATGGGCACATAACGTCAAACAAGTTTTTCTACCCTCCTACTCCGTTATTGATTTTAAAGAAGAAATAAAGCGAGATTCAATTTATACAGTTGGAAAGATAACCAAATTTTGGACGAAATTAATGGTAAAGAAACTAGAACATTTAAAAAAGTGAATACGAAAGCCGTATATTAATCAAGAGCTTTTATGTAACGACCTGCATTTTTTCCCAGTTCTCGCCAATTAAACTGTAACACCCCATAATTCTGTAACACTAAGATTCACAAATCAAGGTAGAATTAAATTTTAAAATCAAAATCAAGGGAAACGGGTTTCGCCATTGCATTCGTATCGGAATTCTGCATGAGATAGAGTCCGAGTTTGCATTAATCGGACTCCGTATGAAGGAGTTATGGTCTTTAGAAGTTTCAGAATTCGATTTAAAATTCGAACAGGTCAGAAAACGAGTTCAAAATTCAAAATCGGACCCAGATTGGGTAGTCGACCTGGGGGTCGACCTCCCCTGCTTTTTCCAGATCTGCAACCTGGTTCGTTTTTCTGTATCCGGATGCCATTCTGACCAGATTCGTTGACTTCTACACTATATAAACAGCCCTAGTCTCCTTCTCTATTCACAATTCTTTTCTATCCTTATGCTGCCTCTGAGAAAATGTATAAAAAAATAAAAATAAGAAAATAATATGAAAATCCAAGACAAGGTTATGCTGCTCAAGTTGTCCAGAAGAGATTCGAATCAAGATTAAAGCTTCAACATAAGAATTAAAGGCTAACTCAAACGGTTTCGAGCAACGTCGCACGAATCATAGCAACGCCATCTTTCTATTCTAAAAACCGATCAATGTAAGTCGGTAACTTTTTAGATTTGAACGTTTTCTCTGTTCGTGACATGAAATTAAAGGAATAAAAGAATATGTCAAATCCTTCTATTCGAATCAGTGCTTATATCTTTGGACTATTATAATTCGAGGACCAATAAGACTGTGACTAAGAAACTTTGGGCCTTAAAACCATATTCCTTTTTGACTATGAACATTGCTTACAACTATGAACACTACCTATCACTGTGACTCATGACTATGAGAATTATTTCCTTGACTATGAACACAAGCCTATGCCTTTGATTAGGAAACATAAACTATTGCCTATGACATAACAAGGACAACTGTGATTAAAAACCTATGATTCATGACTAGGAAAGTGTTGCTTAAGTTTTGTGACTGTGAAATTGGGTCTAAACCTGATTAGCTATTCTGTCTATTCTTGGTTTCCTTTGGTTTTAGACCTTGGGAATTTACTTATTAAGTTAGGTCTACCCATGTTCTTGAACCTACGTTGTTATTCAACCCTTTTTATGTCATAAGATTTTCAGACCTATAGGCCTTCGATGTTTTAGATCAATTTCAGTGTAATTTGTTAGGTCTGAAATTAGTAAATTATCACTTTATGCCAGTTATTATGTCGATCTTTTTCATAGCATCTTTGGTTCATTCCCTATTTTCTACGAATCTAGATTTATCTATAATCTAGATTGAATCACGATTATATGAACGGTGGGAATACAATTTGGGCAAAATATGAAATTTACTAAAAACGTAGTTATAAACTTGGAAATTGGCATAAATTGGGAACATGTATTATGGCATGTTCATAGAAATGCAAATTGGATAAATTTGACATGAATTATAGGATGTGTAATTCGAATCTAGTATTGACTCGTAAATCTAGCATTTACATGAATTGTGAACTAGAATAATAAGTCTAGTTTGACATGAACTGTAATTTGAATGTTAAATCAGAATAGGATTAGCTAATTTGGAAAAATAAGTATATTAGCATAAATTTGAAATTGGCCATAATTGCGAGTAATTGTCATGTTTGGCAAAAATCATGGTTAGTGACACTTAATTTGGTATAGTTTACATACCAAAAAGCGTAAATATGATATAGAGGGGAAAATGGGCCATAAGAATGAATGTTGACAATTTACATTAAAAGAGTAATTAGGAAATAAGTAAATTAGGAATGATTTACTTATAGAATTTGTCCTAAAAGAGAAAATGTAAATTTAGACAAATTAAAGGTTTATTAATGACATCTCTTTTAATAACACACCCGAAAGTACTAGGGTGACAGAGAGGATAGTGTCTAAGCTTGGGTTTGGAAAATACAAGTTTCCTGCTCTCCCTGGCTATCCCTAACTGATCCGACGGACAGGATGGTTACTTTCAAAACCTGATTTGAAAATTAATCGAAACCCTTTGAACTTAGAAAACACGAATAGGCCTAACCCGAGGTTAGACTGAGATGCGATGTAAACCTGCCCGGAACCAACCGGCACATCCAGTAATCGCAACAATATCTGTCTAATGTGAGTGGTCGCGGCTTTAATCTATTTAATTAAAGCTAGAACAAGAATGGTAGGGTTAAGTTAACTAAGTCACTTAACCAATTCAACATGATAACCAGACCGGTGGGTGGGGTTAGGTTCATACAGACACTTAACACTGTTAAGCTAGAATAGGAGGGTTACGTCCATAGGAACATTTAACCAACTTAACACAGTTAAGCTAGAATGGGAGGGCTAAGTCCATAGGGACACTTATCCAACTTAACATGGTAACAAGACAAGATTTGTAGGGGTTGAGTAACTAAGAAAACACTTAGCCAAATTAACATGTTAACTAGACTAGAAGGTGGGGTTAAGTAAAGTTAATACACTTAGCCAAACTAACATGTTAACTAGACTAGAAGGTGGGGTAAAGTAAAGTTA
Organism: Allium sativum; assembly: GCA_030737875.1. NCBI lineage: Eukaryota > Viridiplantae > Streptophyta > Magnoliopsida > Asparagales > Amaryllidaceae > Allium > Allium sativum. Next base: position 652,989,406 of record CM060918.1, read on the forward strand.
ATACACTTAGCCAATTTGATATGTTAGCGGGACTAGACCGTAGGGTTAAGTAAACATGAACACTTAACCATCAGATTGTGATTAAGGAATAGGGTTAAGTCTAAAACATGAAGGGATAATACTTAACCATTAATAAAGTGTTAGTTAAGACAGATGGGCAAGGTTAAGTTAAAAGGAACACTTAACCAATACAGGGTGAATGAATGGGGTTAAGTAATAAGAAATACTTAACCAATATAACTATGTTTGTGGTAGGGTTAAGTCAACATGAATTACTGATAACACTTGACCGGTTTATCATGATAAATGAAGAGGGTTAAGTTAGCTTGAATTGAATAATGACACTTAACCAATCCAAATTGACGGGAAAGAGAACTAAGTAGTAAACCTTAGTTAAAAGGAGCAAAGTAGTAAACCTTAGTTAAAAAAAACAACGATTCTGTAAACTAAGTGGTAAACCTTAGTTAGCAAAACTAAGTAGTAATTCTTAGTATGACACGGGAAGGAACGAATGTCCGTCTGAGCAAAAAGAAGGCTCCAACGAATTGGGTTACAAAGCCAAAGGCTTCGAAGGGACGTGAGGGTACTCTTGGTATCCCTCTGTGAGGCCGTAGATGATCCTCCTGGGCTCACAGAGGTTAAGGTCTGTGTTAGAAGAACCAGGGGTATGCCTTGGTTGCAAAATATGGCAACCTAAAGACTAGGATGGACCAGCGTGATTCGGCGAGAAAACGGTAGCCCTGTGATAGCAACTCGTCGTCTACCATCCATCTTGAGTCAGTCGAGATACGTGAAGCGGAAATGCGGGGAACTCCAAAAGACCATATACTTGCTATCTAGTTATGGTTGCGGATGGCCATAGGAGAGTGGGGCATAGGGGGGCCTGCGTATAGTTCTCATTTTTCAAGGTGTGCCTTTCATTATTTGAGGGAGGGGTCGAGTGGGACCATAGCCACTGGAATAAAAACAGACCTCAGCATCTGCATCGGCAGATATCTGAAAGCTCCCGACTGAGTTCTGTGTTTCTTGATTTGCCCTTCCACAGGAATCGGGCCGCACATTACAGGACATGTGCTGCTAGACAAGCAATAACGATTCGTGATACATGCGTGGGGAAGTACAGGAACATATACCACTCTAGGTAGTGTGTCCTAGACTTGGGGGCATCGTTCGACAGGTAGCATAATCCCTAGTTGGAGTAGGTGGCATAAAACCTGAATCCGAGAAGCGTTCAGCAGATAGCGTAAATTCTAGTTGAATCTAGAAAGCACTTGATAGAAAACCCTAGATTAGATCTAGGTAATAAATAATAATGTATGCCTGAAGGAAATGGAAACTACAGGGATTGGGATCACGTTATCGTTACTAGTTGGGACACTAGTTAGGTGGTGCAGAGATATAGAAATCAATATAACAAGGAAATAGCGAAGCAGCGAAAGTATTAGAGCATATCTAGTTTATCTTATCTTAGCATATCTTGTGATTATCTTGTCTAATCTTGCTGACCCTATCATCATGGTGTTATCTTGTATTCAGTTAATTCATGTCGTTTTGCTTTTCCATGTTCACATGCTAGAAGCTACTGAACTTACTTAAGCTTTATGTCTGACTCTGTTTTTCTTTCATCTTCTTTTCTTTCATTCCCCCCCCCCAGGTAGTAAAGAAGGGAATAGTATAGATTAGGTTAAGTTGGATTGTCACTCTTTCCCAGCTTGAAGATTTGTCGAAGTTTTGCTTGATTTCTCTTTCCAGATGCTATGGCTGGCTCTTGCTACATTGGGGAATATAAATGTTGTTTTATGCTACTTTATTTTGTAAGACAGATGAAACTCTGATATTATAAAGAAATCGTTGTACAAACTATTTTATCAATAAAGCAAAGTTTTATTTTCCGCTGTTTTAATTTTTGTCTGTCTTGTAATTTATCTGCATCTTTTACCCTAAATGCTCCACAGAACATAGTGCATTCCCTTTGTGAGTGATACTAACGGATGTGGTGTGTTACACGTGGTATCAGAGCTGAAGGTTACCGGATCAGATAAAAGATTTGAAAATTTATTTTCAAAACGGTTTTAAAAGATGCATTTTCAAGAGAAAAGATTTGTTTTAAAGGCATATTCCCCAAACCCATACGCATTATCTTCTCTTCCTCTGTTTGAATTCCTGTCTCCTTCTTTCTTGAGTCTCTGGGGCTCCTGGCTTTCTGGGAGGTAACCTCATTGAAGGGCGAAGTCGTGCGTGGCTTCCATCCATAACAGTAGTTGTTTCACCTACGACCAGTTTTCTTTCAAGCTTATAGGGTTTTCTGTACGATGGAAGCAGCTTTCGAGAGATTTGTCAATACGCGGAAGAGGATGAGGAATTCATGGATGTAGATTTAGCTCACAAAGGAGGAAGGAATTATAAAACCTAAGACAAGAGGAAGTATCTTTACTTTGGTATATTAGGGCATGTAATTAAGGGCAAAGGACAAGATTTTCAGAAGGGCAAGTACATACACCGCCAAGCGTACCTAGGAGAAAGGTAGTGAAGTCCTGTTGGAAGAATCTAGTTTTGCTATTCGTACTCTTTCCTTTGGTTTTAGCGCTTCGCATTTGTTCATATCCACTTCCATAGTTGAGTCTCTGCACCATAGTACTTGTATAGTAGAATGATCCCACTAGAGTCTCAAATCCAATTGGTGGTCCGACCAGTTTATTTTTGGTTAGTACGGATTTGAGAATAGCTAGCGAGTTTGCTTATATCATCTCACGTAGATCGTCTAAATTCAGAGGAGATATTCCTCGGGTTCTTGTCTGATATCGGTCTAGACCTTTGGGGATTGTACTTGAGGAATGTCGAGTTTGAATAGGATGGGCGTGAGAGATGAATAGTTGTGGAAGGCACTCTAAAAAGCACGTAGTGACCTTTTGACCCACATAGTTAGGGCATGATGGATAAGCTAAGAGGAGATACCTCTGATCATTCTAGTATATACACTCAGTATCATGGTTGACATTTGTTTATTTTGGAAATGGAGGTCTGAAACTTCACAATCGTGAAGTTAAATTATTTAAGATACAGTGGAGTACAGCTCAAGAAGGCTAGATACCAGCATCATACCCTTTTCCTTAAGGGTGCATCCTTGATTTCTTTGTTTAGGAGCTTTACGCATATTTGTTTCTCTCTTTCCAAAGTATATCCTCTAGGTCGTATCTTCGATCCTTAGGTAGAAGCCAATGGATGTAAACATGTATTTGAAACATGTTATGGTTCATGGTTGCAAGTGGTTGCTAATGGTTTCTCGTGAATGCATATGCATTCGTATTAGGCACTAGATCAGTTCGGACGCTTTCATATTGCATTTACTAATATGTATTTGTTTGTAAGTTGAACTTGATATGTTATCATATGGATGTTGCATATGGATGAATGGTTGTGCACGCATGTAGTATTTACATAACTAGGGATGCTTGCATACATGATTAGACGCATGACACTGACTTGATTCGCATTAAGGAGGTCAACCGAATCAGTAGACCGCTTGATTTTGCCCTAGATAAAGACATATACACACACTATGCATATAAACATAAAAGCATTAGAAATCTTTTAAGGACAATGAATTCTTGTGATTGAATGGTTGAGTAGATGGATGATTGGATGGTAGGACACATTCTTCCTAACTTAAAGATTTCGGGGACGAAATCCTTTTAATTGGAGGAGAATGTAACACCCCGTAATTTTGTAACACTAAGATTCACAAGTCATGGCAGAATTAAATTTTAAAATCAAAATCAAGGGAAACGGGCTACGCCATTGCGTTTTTCTCGGAATTCTGCATGAGATAGAGTCTGAGTTTGCATTAATCGGACTCCGTATGAAGGAGTTATGGTCTTCAGAGGTTTCAGAATTCGATTTAAAATTCGAATAGGTCAGAAAACGAGTTCAAAATTCAAAATCGGACACAGATTGGGCTAGGCGGGAATTTTCCCGCCCAAGACCCAGGTCGATTGGGTAGTCGACCTGGGGCACCCAGGTCGACTGGGTAGTCGACCTGGGGGTCGACCTCCCGCGCTTTTTCCAGATCTGCAGCCTGGTTCGTTTTTCTATATCCGGACGCCATTCTGACCAGATTCGTTGACTTCTACACTATATAAACAACCCTAGTCTCCTTCTCTATTCACAATTCTTTTCTATCCTTTTGCTGCCTCTGAGAAAATGTATAAATAAATAAAAATAAGAAAATAATAAGAAAATAATACGAAAATCCAAGACAAGGTTATGCTGCTCAAGTGGTCCAGAAGAGATTTGAATCAAGATTAAAGCTTCAAGATAAGAATCAAAGGCTAACTCAAACGGTTTCGAGCAACATGGCACGAATCATAGCAACGCCATCTTTCTATTCTAAAACCCGATCAATGTAAGTCAGTTACTTTTTAGATTTGAACGTTTTCTCTGTTCGTGACATGAAATTAAAGGAATAAAAGAATATGCCAAATCCTTCTATTCGAATCAGTGCTTATAACTTTGGACTGTTATGATTCGAGGACCAATAAGACTATGACTATGAAACTATGGGCCTTAAAACCATATGCCTCTTTGACTATGAACATTGCTTACAACTATGAACACTACCTATCACTGTGACTCATGACTATGAGAATTATTTCCTTGATTATGAACACAAGCCTATGCCTTTGATTAGGAAACATAAACTATTGCCTATGACATAACAAGGACAACTGTGATTAAACACCTATGATTCATGACTAGGAAAGTGTTGCTTAAGTTTTGTGACTGTGAAATTGGGTCTAAACCTGATTATCTATTCTGACTATTCTTGGTTTTCTTTGGTTTTAGACCTAGGGAATTTACCTATTAAGTTAGGTCTACCCATGTTCTTGAACCTACGTCGTTATTCAACCCTTTTTATGTCATAAGATTTTCAGACCTATAGGCCATCGATGTTTTAGATCAATTTCAGTGTAATTCGTTAGGTCTGAAATTAGTAAATTATCACTTTATGCCAGTTATTATGTCGATCTTTTTCATAGCATCTTTGGTTCATTCCCTATTTTCTACGAATCTAGATTTATCTATAATCTAGATTGAATCACGATTATACGAATGGTGGGAATACAATTTGGGCAAAATATGAAATTTACTAAAAACGTAGTTATAAACTTGGAAATTTGTATGAATTGGGAACATGTATTATGGCATGTTCATAGAAATGCAAATTGGATAAATTTGACATGAATTATAGGATGTGTAATTCGAATCTAGTATTGACTTGTAAATCTAGCATTTACATGAATTGTGAACTAGAATAATAAGTCTAGTTTGACATGAACTGTAATTGGAATGTTAAATCAGAATAGGATTAGCTAATTTTGCAAAATAAGTATATTGGCATAAATTTGAAATTGGCCATAATTGCGAGTAATTGTCATGTTTGGCAAAAATCATGGTTAGTGACACTTAATTTGGTATAGTTTACATACCAAAAAGCGTAAATATGATATAGAGGGGAAAATGGGCCATAAGAATGAATGTTGACAATTTACATTAAAAGAGTAAATAGGAAATAAGTAAATTAGGAATGATTTACTTATAGAATTTGTCCTAAAAGAGAAAATGTAAATTTAGACAAATTAAAGGTTTATTAACGACATCTCTTTTAATAACACACCCGAATGTTCTAGGGTGACAGAGAGGATAGTGTCTAGGCTTGGGTTTGGAAAATACATGTTCCCTACTCTCCCTGGCTATCCCTAACTGATCCGACGGACGGGATGGTTACTTTCAAAACCTTATTTGAAAATTAATCGAAACCCTTTGAACTTAGAAAACACGAATAGGCCTAACCCGAGGTTAGACTGAGTTGCGATGTAAACCTGCCCGGAACCAACTGGCACATCCAGTAATCGCAACAATATCTGTCTAGTGTGAGTGGTCGCGGCTTTAATCTATTTAATTAAAGTTAGAACAAGAATGGTAGGGTTAAGTTAACTAAGACACTTAACCAATTCAACATGATAACCAGACCGGTGGGTGGGGTTAGGTTCATACAGACACTTAACATAGTTAAGCTTGAATAGGAGGGTTAAGTCCATAGGAACACTTAACCAACTTAACACAGTTAAGCAAGAATGGGAGGGCTAACTCCATAGGGAGACTTAACCAACTTAATATGGTAACAAGACAATATTTGTAGGGGTTGAGTAATTAAGAAAACTCTTAGCCAAATTAACATGTTAACTAGACTAGAAGGTGGGGTTAAGTAAATTTAATACACTTAGCCAATTTGATATGTTAGCTGGACTAGACTGTAGGGTTATGTAAACTTGAACACTTAACCATCAGATTGTGATTAAGGAATAGGGTTAAGTCTAAAACATGAAGGGATAATACTTAACCATTAATAAAGTGTTAGTTAAAACAGATGGGCAAGGTTAAGTTAAAAGGAACACTTAACCAATATAGGATGAATGAATAGGGTTAAGTAATAAGAAATACTTAACCAATATAACTTGGTTTGTTGTAGGGTTAAGTCAACATGAATTACTGATAACACTTAACCAGTTTATCAGGATAAATGAAGATGGTTAAGTTAGCTTGAATTGACTAATGAAACTTAACCAATCTAAATTGACGGGAAAGAGAACTAAGTAGTAAACATTAGTTAAAAGGAGCTAAGTAGTAAACCTTAGTTAAGAAAACAACGATTCTGGAAACTAAGTGGTAAACCTTAGTTAGCAAAACTAAGTAGCAATTCTTAGTATGACACGGGAAGGAGCGAATGTCTGTCTGAGCAAATAGAAGGCTCCAACGAGTTGGGTTACGAAACCCGAGGCTTCGAGGGGACGTGAGGGTACTCTTGGTATCCCTCTGTGAGGCCGTAGATGATCCTCCTGGGCTCATAGAGGTTAAGGTCTGCGTTAGAAGAACCAGGGGTATGCCTTGGTTGCAAAATATGGCAACCTAAAGACTAGGATGGACCGGCGTGATTCGGCGAGAAAACGGTAGCCCTGTGATAGCAACTCGTCGTCTACCATCCATCTTGAGTCAGTCGAGATACGTGAAGAGGAAAGGCGGGGAACTCCAAAAGACCATATACTTGCTATCTAGTTATGGTTGCGGATGGCCATAGGACATTGGGGCATAGGGGGGCCTGCGTATAGTTCTCATTTTTCAAGGTGTGCCTTTCATTAGTTGAGGGAGGGGTCGAGTGGGACCATAGCCACTGGAATAAAAACAGACCTTAGCATCTGCATCGGCAGATATCTGAAAGCTCCCGACCGAGTTCTGTGTTTCTTGATTTGCCCTGCCACAGGACTCGGGCCGCACATTATAGGACATGTGCATCTAGACAAGCGATAACGACTCGCGATACATGCGTGGGGATGTATTGGAACATATACCACTCTAGGTAGTGTGTCCTAGACTTGGGGGCATCGTTCGACAGTAGCATAATCCCTAGTTGGACTAGGTGGCATAAACCCTGAATCCGAGAAGCGTTCAACATATAGCGTAAACTCTAGTTGAATCTAGAAAGCACTTGATAGAAAACCCTAGATTAGATCTAGGTAATAAATAATAAATGTATGCCTGAAGGCAATGGAAACTACAGGGATTAGTATCACGTTATCGTTACTAGTTGGGACACTAGTTAGGTGGTGCAGAGATATAGAAATCAGTATAACAAGGAAATAGCGAAGCGGCGAAAGTATTAGAGCATATCTAGTTTATCTTATCTTAGCATGTCTTGTGATTATCTTGTCTAATCTTGTTGACCCTATCATCACGGTGTTATCTTGTATTCAGTTAATTCATGTCGTTTTGTCTGACTCTGTTTTTCTTTCGTCTTCTTTTCTTCCGTACCACCCCCAGGTAGTAAAGAAGGGAATAATATAGCTCAGGTTAAGTTGGATTGTCACTCTTTCCCAGCTTGAAGATTTGTCGAAGTTTTGCTTGATTTCTCTTTCCAGATGCTATGGCTGGCTCTTGCTACATTGGGGAATATAAATGTTGTTTTATGCTTCTTTATTTTGTAAGACAGATGATACTCTGATATTATAAAGAAATTGTTGTGCAAACTATTTTATCAATAAAGCAAAGTTTTATTTTCCGCTGTTTTAATTTTTGTCTGTCTTGTAATTTATCTGCATATTTTACCCTAAATGCTCCATAGAACTTAGTGCATTCCCTTTGTGGGTGACACTGACGGATGTGGGGTGTTACATAAACCAACTTAAATCATTCAGAAAGACGAATTGTTATGGGTACATACATACATTGAACAGAATAACAGAACCTTTCATTAAATAATTCAATATTCCATCAGAGTTACATGAATATCAGAGTTACAACATAACATATACAGTGGAAGAAAGAAAATATACTCTCAGCGGAAGATCAAATGATACAGGGGATGCTTCAAACTTTAGCGTGGACTCCAACTCAGAAAGCGCTCTGAACCTCGCTCCAACGAATCATAACTGCAAAATCTAAACTACTAGCTGCCCGTGTGAAAATTAATGGGCACCTAGAGTTTAGGTAGGAATAATAAACTCCAGGTCAGTCATGCGACTGGTGTGAGAACATAAAACTGTTGCTTTAAGGTTTATTTTAAAATCGGGAATTTCACCGGACCACGCCGCTAACGCAGAACTGGTTTACTCCATGTGAATGCCCGTGCATATAAATACGCAATGACTTTTGAAATTGAAGTTATCATAAGATCATCCCACATCACACAATGCAAGCGCACACCCCAGATGGGCGAGGTTCATCTTATGACAACCAAATATGCTTTCATACATAAAAATCCTCTTTCAATGCCATAATACAAATATAGTGTGGAAAACATTTCGCAAATAAGTGTAATAATCCTAGACAAATCGCGAGGTAGATCAATCGAAACACAAACGAAATGTAGTCACGGGTTTCCCATCCAGATGCGGACACCAATACAAATCGTGAGGTAGATCAATGGTTTTCGACCAGACACGGTCCCCGAACATACCATATTCCATAAGTCAGAAGTGGTTTCCCACTGCTGCAGTGGTCATCATCAATTCAAATATATATACACAACCTAACCGCAGTTTCTCATCCTCCGAGGTGTGAGATTTTCGATGTCACGTCATACACAAAGCATGCCTAGAAAAGCAATGCCCTGATCGTACAAGCTCATTTCATCTCTTAAGTATGTCACATTATCCATTCACAGCATGATCACTGATTTCCATCCATACATAACCACTTCGAGCTCGTACGTCACAAACCTTATTCATATCAACGGAAATCAGTGTTATGCAGTAAATTACAATGTCAGACACACCATCCATACAAGTCCGTCCTGGGTCTTAACGGAACAAAATCCGAAAGTTCTCCCAATACGTTCGGACTTCTAGCAACTCCGGTAATAGGGGCATCTCTCTACTGTAGCTATTCAGTAAAGAAACCAATCGGCAGACAGTCCGTTCGTTTGTGAAGAACCACGGTCTTCATTCATCGATTCCAAGTCTTGAATTTTCTCCAAGCGTCGTATTATTACTTGGAATGGTTTTTGGACTTAAATCCAATCCCGGTCTTTCCAAATAATAAGCGTATTCCTAAATCAATCGTCATGGATCATACGGGCTTATCAATTCAATTTCCTTCCAATCATTTCAATTCATTACAATGTAAAGGTTGGAATTTGTCATAAATTTTTTCATCATTTTAACTTCTCTTTGAAATCAAAATATTCGATTTACCAATCTTATATTTTAAAACATACCTTTCAATTCTCATACTTCTTTCTTTATTTCCTCAAGTCATTGAATTTACCAAAATCTCTATTTGGATTACAATTTCATATACGATAATCCAAACAATTTATATTCGAACATAAGTTTGATAGAGTTAAATCAACTTATATTCGATATAAATTCAAAACTCAATCAAACACTATCAAAATCTTGAGGTAAATATCTTCTAATGCTTATGATAGTGTTTGTTCAATCTTGGAATTACATATTGAATATCCGACACAAAATCTATCCATCTCATTTCCCTTTTTAAATTCTAACTTTTTAGAATTAGTAAATAATTCCATGTTAAATCACTTAAAAATCTTTCCAAACCATAAAAAAATCTTTTAATCATTTAAAATAATGGTTTACGATTTATAAGTTTCAAAACCCATTTGTCTTTGGAAATGAGATAATAACGTTTTGAATGTTAATTAAAGCGCTGCAACAGCCATTTAATTCAGATCGATTTTAAAGCAGTTCAAAAATACAAATACATTCATTTCTAATTACTTTAAATTAATATAGTAAGATTTTTCATGAAATTTCTCAAATTTTAAAACTTGTTTTATTTGAATTTTCATTATGGTCGCCGAACTGCTTGTACAACGACACCTTTCCAAATTTGTTTTGAACATAACTTGAAATTCATACGCAGAAATTTGAAAATTTCTTTTCTATTCAAAAACTGTTAATATTTGAAAATCAATGTTTCTAGTTTCAAGTCAAACTACTTTCAAACTGTCAAGGTATAATCATTTGAAAATTTAAATCGATATCTACAAACTGTCGTGCCGCAGCGCGTTATAAAACGATTTTCATATAATTCCTTCAAATCCTTTTGAATTTAAATTTAAATTTCAATACAACTAAATTTCAAAACCAATTTTTAAGTTAAATAAAAATCATTTCCAAATCTAAATTTAAATAAGTTGCAAACCATAGGAATTCAAACCCTTTTTATTTAAATTTAAATTTCATAAATGGTCCATTGGTTTTTTTAGTTTTACAACAACTTCAAATTCAAATTCAAATTATATTTGAATTAACCGTTCGATCCGCCAGACCAGTTAGGGATAGCCAGGGACAACAGGAAACTGGATTTCCAAACCCAAGCCTAGACACCATCCTCTCTGTCATCCTATAGCGGTCTGGTATATAATATTATAAAATATTATATTTAAATTCCAAATCTTTTCAAATTAAAATTTGACTTAAAAGAATAATATTTTAATATTTGAAAATAAATTTTCATTTATATGGAAGCAGAATTGAATCGATTATCTATATGATTCCACAACCATGGTGTTATGTATTCATCATGCAACAAAATAAATCAACCATATAAGTCAGATAATCATGACTTATAATCATCATCAACACAAACAATTTAGCTGTGCACAAGAATTACGGTCCATAACGCTTTTCAGTGTTCAGTGTTTTGTCTAATTACATACACATCCATACACACAATAACATCCATATTCAAACAATTATCATTAATCATCACATCACATTTTAATCACTACTAATTAAAGTGAATGATTAAATTTAGTGTTCTCACCGAAACAGCTCTAAACTCTTTATTGTCAGGACGAACAAACCAACATACACTGCTACTGTTACATGTACTGGTTTCCAATGCATTCCATTAGCATCTGATGATTGTTCTGCTAATTTTACATGTTGGAATTGAATTAGTAATGTTTTTTATTATATTTTGTCATATATATATATATATATATATATATATATATACACACACACAATGGCGTTCCTCTTTAATTACCATACTTTGTTCTTGACTAAAGTTACCAAACATATATATATATATATATATATATATATATATATATATATATATATATATATATATGGATTCTCATTGTTAATATGATTCTAGCGAAACTAACAGTGCATAAATCCGGTTTGAAATGAATGAGATATTGGCTATTAAAGTTTTGAATCAAACAAAAACAAATAAAAAGAATTTGTACATAAAGCCTACGGGCCCAAGCCCAATAACCAAGTTCAGCACCCGATCCACTCTTCAAGCCCGCATCTGCACTCCTTCTTCTCCCTCACTCCACACTTCTTCTTCTCGCCATTCCTGTAACCCAATTCACGTGCCCACCGTGCACGGTGCACACCCAAATACTTCACCTAATCCAAAATCGAAGCTACCCACAAATCCCTCTCCACTTCCTTATTTGAATGCACTCCCTCGCCGAGCCCCATTCTCCTCGCATCGAAATCCGACACTCGAACCCAACCTGCTGCGAACAGAAAACCCGCGACCTCCTTAATGTCGCACCATCCATTCTTGCACCGAGATCCATCAAATTTTCCCATGTCGAAGCTCTTTCCAATCTCATCGCAACTCCATCATCCATTTCGCCAATTGCCACTCCAAACTCCGAAAAACCTCCGACCTAGCTTTCAGCTTTCAAAATCATCATTACAGAATCTAATGAAATTTACACAAAAAATACTACCCGCTTCGTTGATCACAATGGTGCTGATGGCGCGATTCAATTCCTTTTCGATTGAGAGAACCGATTTTTCAAAGTTTCCAACACAAAATTCCTCTTTGCTGTTAATATGAGATTTCTCTTCCGTTTGTTGATGGAATCCAGGATCTTTTAATCTCAAAAAATCGATGATCTGAACATCTTTCAGGTTTATCATTTTGGCTAGAAGTGAAAGGATTAGGAGATTTGGATTTTTTGAGTGGAAGGAGACACGAATTTTCATTTTACAAGAAAGTGAAAAATGACAGTACAGAGGAAAGAGAAGGTCATAGATTTTATCTGTAGCTTGGCTAGAGAGCAAAAATGTACTTTTGTATAGAATTTAGAAGGTTATCTTGGTCATTTGGTTTAATGGACACTTGGATTTTTCTCATGAACTCACTACATGAATGTGGACACCTAAACATTGTCATTAAAATTAATCAATGCATGCTAATATAAATCACTAATTTATTTATTTGTTGAATTTAAATTTTTAGCTACATCTTAGTGACACTTATAAATGTTGCAAGTTCCCAATGCATATATACGTAACCAAAATATTACTTAAGAATTATAAAATACTTAGTATTTCAAAATATGTTCATATTAGTTTAACAAATATAAATTATAAAATTAAGGTTTTTAGAACCACAACAAAATTTTATGGAAATATATTATTTTTATACAACTACGTAATATTATCGTTTATCAATATTAAAAATATTTATTTAAATCAAATCTAAGATATGATCTTAAAATATGTTATAAACGAAAATAAAAATATTTATTTAAACTCATATATAAATTATTCTTTCTAAACAATATTTTTATTTAATCCTTATTAAATTCACTTGATATTCAGAAAACTGAAATTATATCGTATATTAAATATTGAAAAATCTTGGTTCGTTACATTTTGTAACCACTTAAAACGCAGATTTAATTAAATAACTAATAAAGAAAAAGAAAAACGTTATAATGTTTACTAAAAAAAGTTACATCATAAAATCCTAAAATTGTAACAGATTATTAATCGGTGTGTTTAAAAAGATACAAGAATTCAAATTTGCATTAACATGGCAGATATTGGACAAAAATCTATAAGAAATTTGTGACGATCCAAAAATCCGAGGGGCGGTATTAAGGATAATCATTGGAATATAACACATCAATCATCATAGCAGAGTACAGATAATAGCAGAAACAATAAATAGAATAATTTCACATGGATATGACAGCGGAATCACAACATGTAACAACATCAGAATAGCACAGCGTCGGGTATAACTTAGTAAATAAAAGGGAAGTGATCAGTCATCATCGCCATACAAGCCTCTCGCTCGTATGGTAAATCTTCCACCTCGTCACACAAGCTCCAATTGCTTATGTGGAATATGATGAAGTATGCCTATCGTCAAGAAGTATGCCATGTTGTGTAGTTCAAAATTAATTGTTACTATCCTATGGCGATGTTTATTATTTCACACAGAATAACCAGCACTACGCATCAAATGGCATTCACAGGAGTTGATAAAAAAATAAAATTGCGCAGCCAACTCATCAAGGCTTACCGATTTGTCGGGCACGCAAATAATTTCTTTACTCAACAGCTAATCCATTTTTCCTGTTTAACACATGTATATATATGCAGAACAAGCTAATAATAATATTTCTAGCAAACTATTATTTATTTCAACACGTGTGTATTTTTATCAAAGCGTATACATGATAAAAGAAATATTTTTATCATCAAAAATATTTATTCAACACGTGAATGTTTTTAACACTTCATATTCACAATAAAAATGTAGTTTTTATTGTCTATTCATTTTATTTTAAAATACGATAACATTCAACACATGAATTTCAACTCGACGAACGAATCTCAATTCAATACATGAATATTTTCTATAGTTTGTATACATATAAAAATGTGATTTTTTTTGTTAAAGTTATTTGTTTAAATTCAAATAATATTCAACACATGAATTTCAACTCAACGAATGAATTTCAACTCAACACATGAATATTCTCTATAGTTTGTATATATATAAAAATGTGATTTTTATCGCTAAAGCTATTTGTTTAAATTCAAATAATATTCAACACATGAATTTCAACTCGACGAACGAATTTCATCTCAACACATGAATATTCTCTATAGTTTGTATATATATAAAAATGTGATTTTTATCTCTAAAGCTATTTGTTTAAATTCAAATAATATTCAACACATGAATTTCAACTCGATGAACGAATTTCAATTCAACACATGAATATTCGTTATAGTTTGTATACATATAAAAATGTGATTTTTATCGCTAAAGCTATTTGTTTAAATTCAAATAATATTCAACACATGAATTTCAACTCAACGAGTGAATTTCAACTCAACACATGAATATTCGTTATACTTTGTATTTATATATAAATGTGATTTTTATCACTAAAGCTATTTGTTTAAATTCAAATAATATTCAACACATGAATTTCAACTCGACGAACGAATTTCAATTCAACACATGAATATTCGTTTCGACATATGTAATTTATTTCAACGAATGAAAATTATTCTAACACATGAATATTTCAAAAAAAATCGGCAGCATAACGGCAGGGTAGTTAAAACCGGGACAGTCCCTTGTACGGCTTCTCGCTCTACCTTAAAACCTCGTGGTTTTTGACAATGGGGATCATGCATCTAGTTTGCACGCAGGCGGCATGTTTTATTTTCAATTCCACAATCCTATTCTAATTTGTTTCAACCACAAGAGGGTATTTTTCAACCACAAAGGTATTTTTCAACCACAATGGTATTTTTCAACCACAATATCAACCACAAACAATTATTTCCAACCATTCGTCATACCATATAATATCACGTCAATCACAAGCAATAAATATCGTCCATGGTCTGTGGACGAGGGGAGTATGTATATATATATATATATATATTATTTCTATAATTCACTTGCATTTCATCACAATTCAAAGCATATATGTTTCATTCAACGCTTGTATAATTTATACATCGCTAATATAACTTATACAACACATGTACATGAGGTATACAAGGCGTATATAATTTACACTTCGCTTATATAATTTATACAACGCGATTCCATTCACACAATTTAGTTAGATTCCTCACATTGGTTTTTGCAGTGCTAAAAATCATAGGAAAATCAGAAAAATCCGCGGCTTCTTCTAGATGGTAGAGAGCCTCCTTGCGGTCACAGTTTCTCCTGTTTCATCGAATTTCTTTAACGAATGAAAAAGATATTATTTTTCAAAGTTTTGCAATGCTTAAAAGTGTTATTTTCATTTCAGAATATCGAAGCAGAAGGGTTTTCAAACCTTCAAAACTAGGTTTTTATTTTAAAACCAAACCGTACCTCGTTGCTCCGATCATGCCCTGCGACGTTGAAGGGCTACGAACCAGCTCTCGATCGATGGTGATGGCGGCAGGCTCGGCGGCTCCAGCAGGTCACGGCGGTGCTCCAAAGGGGTTGACTTCCTCCTGGAAATTCGACGCGAATAAGCAACGGTCTTCGATGAGGCTTGTTCTGATTTGAAGAGGGGAGGGAGGCGATCAGAATCTTCAACTGGAGGTGGCGGCGAAATTGGCTGTGGCGGCGGCGAAATCGATGGGAAGGTTCGAGCTCGACGAACCGTCGATATCGCTTGGCGGCTAGGTTTTTTTTTGAGATATTTCAGAAAATTAAATAATAAAAGAAAATATATGATTGGCCAATGGTTTTATAGGAAATTTTAAATAGTGTTTTTACAAACGAACTCGAAATCAAACCCAACGACTGTCGCCCCTAGCTAAAAACCCCCATTACGGACACAATGGGATATGTTTCGTTGGCCAATTCGACTGTTACAGTTAGTTATTTTTCAAATTAAAGTATAAAACATTCAATATTTAATTTTGAACGTACATTTCAATTTGCCAGGACCACAAACTGAATTGAAAAATTCCAGAAAATTAAATCTAGCTTTGTTTTGACGATACGGTCCTAACAAAACCTGTTTCGTCGAATTCTGAGCTTGTTTGAAAAATGGCCATTTTTAGGTCGACCCATTTTAACAGAAATTGACCAATCACATTTTCTTTTTCCCCGCTCACATACTAGCTTCAAAAATTATGAAATCTGAAACCTAGCAATAATTTGACATCCCGGACCCAACAAAAGTGGTTTCGTCGAATTCCGAGGTCGTATTCAAAATATCAATTTTCAAGGGCTATATATGCTATATAGCGACCTTTCAGAAAATTCATTTGGCCATAACTTTTGATTCCCGTTATGAAACTTCGATTTTTCAGATTCGTTAGAAAGGTATTCATAAACAGATTTAAATATTTTCAGTTTCGCTAAAATCCGTTAAATTTTCCACCCGGTATAGTCAGACAAAGTTTGTATTCAAATTTCAAACTGCCTTACTATACCCAATTCTTTATTTTATTGAAATATGTTATTTCAATTATTCAAATTCTTTGGTAATAACCAATTTTAAAAATTTTAAATTGCTTCACATTTTCCGGGTTATTACAATCTCCCCCAATTAAAACTTTTCGTCCTCGAAAAGGAAATAACAGCAAAGTAGGAACCAAAATGTAAATGCAAAGTATTGTAAAGGTACCTTGCACCGGAGTTAGTCAGAGATGTCCACTCTGCATTTAGGGTAGGCTTGTTTAATGCTTTCCTCAGTCTCCCAAGTACAGTCTCTAGGATCACTACTCCACTGCACTTTGACTAAATGGATCTTTTTGCTCCTTAGCTCTCTAGTTTCTTTGCCAACAATCTTTAATGGATCTCTTCTGAGCGCTAATTCTGGAGTTATGTCTATATCCTGTTGTGCTGCTTCTTCTACAACGAGATCCAGATCATGAACATTTTTTCTAAGTTGAGACACGTGGAACACATCATGTACACCAGGCAACCAATCCGGTAATGAAACCCTATACACAAGAGTTCCAATCCGTTCAAGTATAGGAAAGGGACCAAAAAATCTCGGCGCCAACTTCCCAGTCTTCCCAAATCTGATTACTCCCCGCATTGGAGAAACTCTTAAATAAACATAATCGCCAACGGCAAATGATAAGTCTCTTCTTCTCGCATCAGCATAACTTTTCTGTCGGCTCTGTGCGGTTTTCAATCGCTTCTTAATGAAATCGACTTTATCTGATGCTTCTCGAATCATATCGGGCCCTAACACAAGTCTGTTGCCAGGTTCTACCCAACATGCGGGAGATCTGCACGGTCTACCGTATAATGCTTCAAATCGAGACATTCCCAGACTTGCTTGATAGCTATTGTTATATGAGAATTCGGCTAAATGTAAGTGATCTTCCCATGAGCCTCCAAAATCGATAAAGCAAGTCCGCAGTAAATCTTCTAGAATTCTATTCACCCGCTCAGTTTGGCCGTCTGTCTGCGGGTGATAAGCGGTGATTAGATTCAATTTGGTTCCCAATTCTGTCTGGAATGCTTCCCAGAATTTGCTAGTAAACAGGGGATCTCTATCACTGACTATATTGAGAGGCACCCCCATGTAGTTTAACTATTTCTTTGAAGTAAATCTGTGCTAAACTTTGAGCCGTTCTGTTGGATCGGACAGGTATGAAATGGGCAGTCTTCGTGAAGCGATCTACGATTACCCATATACTGTCGTATCCTTTCTTAGTTCGAGGCAAGCCATCAATGAAGTCCATCGAAATGTGCTCCCACTTCCATCCTGGAATTTCTAGTGGTTGTAATAGTCCAGCCAATTTCTGCTGATCACTCTTAACTAGCTGACAAGTGGAGCATCTGCTAACATATATTGAAATATATCTTTTCATCGCCTTCCACCAGAATGTGCACTTGATATCGTTATACATTTTGCTCACACCGGGATGGATACTTAATTTGGACTTGTGGCATTCATCAAGTACTTCCCTTCTGAGCTCAGGAATTCCTGGCACACAAATTCGCCCTCGTAATCTTAGGACCCCTTGGCTATCAAGGCTAAAATCTGAGGGTTTTCCTTCACGGATCCGCTGGCCAATCCTTTTAATAAATTCATCGTCTTTCTGTAGAATAGTAATCTTATCTTCTAAGGAAGAAGCAATGATAAAACTGGCGATGATTTCATTCTTTCTACTGAGCGCATCTGCGACAACATTGGCTTTCCCTGGAGTGTATAGAATCTCAAAATCGTATGCTGTAAGGAATTCTAACCAACGCTGTTGTCTCAAGTTTAGATCTTTCTGAGTGAATAGATATTTGAAGGATTGATGGTCGGTAAATAGTTCGAACTTCTCGCCCAGAATAACTCAAGATCTTGAGTTGCATAGTTTCTTTCATGCGGCTTCAGCTGACAGCTGGCATAAGCGACCACTTGGCCTTTTTGCATTAATACTGCGCCTAGCCCTCTAATAGAAGCATCTGTCCATACAGTCAAGTCTTAGTTGCCTTCTATAATTGTCAATACTGGAGCGGTTGTCAACTTCAGTTTCAGCTTCTGGAAAGCTTCTTCACATTCGGGAGTCCATTTGAATTTCTTATGCTTCTTTGTAAGCTTTGTCAATACACTAGATATATTTGAAAAATCCTGAACGAATTTCCGATAGTAACTAGCCAATCCAAGGAAACTTCGAAATTCTGTTGGAGTAGTAGGTTGTTTCCAGTTCTGAATCGCTGTAATTTTGCTTGGATCTACAGTAATCCCTTCTTTTGATACAACATGGCCTAGGAACTTGACTTCATCCTGCCAGAACACACACTTAGAAAATTTAGCTTTCAAGACATTCCTCCTCAGAATTTTCAACACTTGTTCTAAATGTTTTGCATGCTCGCCTTCCGACTTGGAGTAGATTAAAATGTCATCGATGAAGACTAGAACAAATTTATTCAATACAACACGGAACACTCTGTTCATAAGATCGACGAAGTATGCCGGAGCGTTACACAAGCCGAACGACATTACTAACCATTCGTAGAATAAATCGGGACCCCTGAAGGCTGTTAAATGAACACAATCTTCTGCTATACGTAATTGGTGGAAACCTGTAGCTAGGTCCATTCTGGAGAATACTGTTGCCCCATTTAATTGATCTAACGGATCGTCTATTCGAGGCAAAGGATATTTGTTCTTCAGTGTCTGCTTATTGAGATCTCGGTAATCAACACAAAGTCTTAGAGTACCGTCTGATTTCGGGACAAATACTACTGCTGCTCCCCAAGCTGAAAAGCTCGGTCAGATCAGACCTTTCCAAAGCAATTCTCTAGTTTGACTACCTAACTCTTCTTTCTCTTCCGGGGCCATTCTTCTAATTGGATGTACTACTGGTCGGGCGTTAGGAATTAGATCTATCCTGAATTCAATTTATCTTTGTGGCGGTAAGTTTTCTACTTCTTCAAACACATCCGCGTAGTTTTTAACGATCGGTGTCTTTTCTAATGAAGGGGGAGTAACTTCTAAAGAAGACCAAAATTATGTTCTATTAATTTCTGAGCCATGACATGGTATATATATAGGTCCAAGCTTCGTTTTGACTTTAACGATTCGCTCGGCACATCTAACTTTAGCCTTATATTTGGTTAACCATTCCAAACCGAGAATAACATCGAATTCTAATAAATTCATGACGATTAACCTAGGGGGGAATTTGTATAGGAATAGGAGATAGGCAATCTGCAGTACAAACTGAGACTAACAGAACCTCCTATCGGGTTTTGAACTTTAATTGGTTCTTTAAGCTTCTTTGGGTTCAATTTTAACTTGTGCACAATATTACCAGAAATGAAGCTACGTGATGCACCAGTATCAAAAAGTACAGAAACAGGAATATTTTTAATGGTAAGGGTACCTCCCAAGACGTCGGGTTTACCTGATCCATCGGTGATAACTGGCGGGGTCTCCCCGTCATACACATGAGCCACTTGTGCATTCTGCTTCAGAGGACAGTTCCTGCTATAGTGCCCTTTCTTATGGCAGTTGTAGCATTCTGCTGAATCTGGATTTGCCTTTGGTTTCCTCGGGGCTTCGCACACATTAGAAATATGACCTGGCTTCCCGCAGTTGTAGCAATTCCCATTCGGTATCTTTCCAGGTTTCTGAGTAGCGGCCGCTGTAATGCTAGACTCTGGTTGATCTGCTGAAGCTTTGCGCTTATTTCCAGCTTGGCTTTTGGCGCGGTATTGGTTGGCGTGTCTTTCATCCATATCTTCATAATTGCAAGCCATTTCTACCAATTCTGAGAAGGAGAGTTTGATGTTGCTCATGGCTCTGTCATGGCACTTGCGCTTTAGCCCAAATATAAATCTCTTGTTCTTTGCTTTGTTAGTCATAATAAGCTCTGGGGCATAGCGCGACAACTGGGTGAATTTATTGAGGTAATCCTGGATAGAGAGATCTACCTGCTGGAGATTAGCAAACTGCTCTCGTATCCTCTCTAAGGCCTGTTCAGGTACAAACTTTTCATTGATCATGGTCTTGAATTGCTCCCAGGTCCTGACAGTACCTGCTACATCCTCTGAGGTGATGACATCCCGCCACAACTCTGCTTCCTCCTGTAGGAGCCAAATACCTAGTCTTGCTTTGTTGTTGGTTCCCAAACCGATGCCTTCAAAGATTATTTCACAGGTCTTAAACCAAGCTATAGCCTCTGTCACTGTACCAATGCCAGAAAAGTGTTTTCCCCCCAAGTTCCTATACCTCTTCGCTACTCTGTCTAGCTCAAAGTCCTGGGGTGCTGGTGGCTGAACAATAGGGCCTTCCACCACTACGAGGATATTCCCCCGTCCTCCTGCTACTCCTGCTCGGCCTCCACGGCCTCCTCTAGCTGCTGCTGCTCGTGTAGCCATCAGAGAGAGTACTGTATAAGCAAGAAAAGAGTCAAGCTCACAGATTTGATAATTTTCATATATGATAAAGCAGGGGAACATAAGAAAAGGTAATGATGTACTGATCAAATTGTTTTGCTATTCTACTTAGCTCATGCTAGGACATTGCTAATCCTATCTCTAATGAACTACACGCCTTAGAACACTACTGATTCTATTCTGACGAGGTGTTTATTGTGTTATATCCCGTAACTAAGGTTAACCAAAGCTCTGATACCAACTGTGACGATCCCAAAATCCGAGGGGCGGTATTAAGGATAATCATTGGAATATAACACATCAATCATCATAGCAGAGTACAGATAATAGCAGAAACAATAAATAGAATAATTTCACATGGATATGTCAGCGGAATCACAACATGTAACAACATCAGAATAGCACAGCGTAGGGTATAACTTAGTAAATAAAAGGGAAGTGATCAGTCATCATCGCCATACAAGCCTCTCACTCGTATGGTAAATCATCCACCTCGTCACACAAGCTCCAATTGCTTATGTGGAATATGATGAAGTATGCCTATCGTCAAGAAGTATGCCATGTTGTGTAGTTCAAAATTAATTGTTACTATCCTATGGCGATGTTTATTATTTCACACAGAATAACCAGCACTCCGCATCCAATGGCATTCACAGGAGTTGATAAAAAAATAAAATTGCGCAGCCAACTCATCAAGGCTTACCTATTTGTCGGGCACATAAATAATTTCTTTACTCAACAGCTAATCCATTTTTCCTGTTTAACACGTGTATATATATGCAGAACAAGCTAATAATAACATTTCTAGCATACTATTATTTATTTCAACACGTGTGTATTTTTATCAAAGCGTATACATGATAAAAGAAATATTTTTATCATCAAAAATATTTATTCAACACGTGAATGTTTTTAACACTTCATATTCACAATAAAAATGTAGTTTTTATTATCTATTCCTTTTATTTTAAAATACGATAACATTCAACACATGAATTTCAACTCGACGAACGAATCTCAGTTCAACACATGAATATTTTCTACAGTTTGTATATATAAAAAAATGTGATTTTTTTGTTAAAGTTATTTGTTTAAATTCAAGTAATATTCAACACATGATTTTCAACTAACCGAATGAATTTCAACTCAACATATGAATATTCTTTATAGTTTGTATATACATAAAAATGTGATTTTTATCGCTGAAGCTATTTGTTTAAATTCAAATAATATTCAACACATGAATTTCAACTCGACGAACGAATTTCAATTCAACACATGAACATTCTCTATAGTTTGTATATATATAAAAATGTGATTTTTATCGCTAAAGCTATTTGTTTAAATTCAAATAATATTCAACACATGAATTTCAACTCGACGAACGAATTTCAATTCAACACATGAATATTCGTTATAGTTTGTATATATATAAAAATGTGATTTTTATCGCTAAAGCTATTTGTTTAAATTCAAATAATATTCAACACATGAATTTCAACTCAACGAATGAATTTCAACTCAACACATGAATATTCGTTATAGCTTGTATATATATATATAAAAATGTGATTTTTATCGCTAAAGCTATTTGTTTAAATTCAAATAATATTCAACACATGAATTTCAACTCGACGAACGAATTTCAATTCAACACATGAATATTCGTTTCGACATATGTAATTTATTTCAACGAATGAAAATTATTCTAACACGTGAATATTTCAGAAAATTTCGGCAACATAACGGCAGGGTACTTAAAACCGGGACCGTCCCCAGTACGGCTCCTCGCTCTTCCTTAAAACCTCGTGGTTTTTGACAATGGGGATCATGCATCTAGTTCGCACGTAGGCGGCATGTTTTATTATCAATTCCACAATCCTATTCTAATTTGTTTCAACCACAAGAGGGTATTTTTCAACCACAAAGGTATTTTTCAACCACAATATCAACCACAAACAATTATTTCCAACCATTCGTCATACCATATAATATCACGTCAATCACAAGCAATAAATATCGTCCATGGTCTGTGGACGAGGGGAGTGTGTATATATATATATATATATATATTATTTCTGTAATTCACTTGCATTTCATCACAATTCAAAGCATATATGTTTCATTCAACGCTTGTATAATTTATACATCGCTAATATAAATTATACAACACATGTACATGAGGTATACAATGCGTATATAATATACACTACGCTTATATAATTTATACAACGCGATTCCATTCACACAATTTAGTTAGATTCCTCACATTGGTTTTTGCAGTGCTAAAAATCGTAGGAAGATCAGAAAAATCCATGGCTTTTTCTTGATGGTAGAGAGCCTCCTTGCGGTAACGGTGTCTCCTGTTTCATCGAATTTCGTTAACGAACGAAAAAGATATTATTTTTCAAAGTTTTTCAACGCTTAAAAGTGTTATTTTCATTTCAGAATATCGAAGCAGAAGGGTTTTCAAACCTTCAAAACTAGGTTTTGATTTTAAAACCAAACCGTACCTCGTTGCTCCGATCAGGCCCTGCGACGTTGAAGGGCTACGAACCAGCTCTCGATCGATGGTGGTGGCGGTAGACTCGGTGGCTCCAGCAGGTCACTGCGGCGCTCCAAAGGGGCTGACTTCCTCCTGTAAATTTGACGCGAATAAGCAAGGGTCTTCGACGAGGCTTGTTCTGATTTGAAGAGGGGAGGGAGGCGATCAGAATCTTCAACTGTAGGTGGCTGCGAAACTGGCTGTAGCGGCTGCGAAATCGATGGGAAGGTTCGTGCTCGACGAACCGTCTATATCGCTTGGCGGCTAAGGTTTTTTTAAGATATTTTAGAAAATAAAATAATAAAAGAAAATATATGATTGGCCAATGGTTTTATAGGAAATTTTAAATAGTGCTTTTACAAACGAACTCGAAATCAAACCCAACGACTGTCGCCCCTCGCTAAATACCCCCATTCCGGACACAATGGGATATGTTTCGTTGGCCAATTCGACTATTACAGTCAGTTATTTTTCAAATTAAAGTATAAAGCATTCAATATTTAATTTTGAACGTACATTTCAATTTGCCAGGACCACAAACTGAATTGAAAAATTCCAGAAAAATAAATCTAGCTTTGTTTTGATGATATGGTCCTAACAAAACCAGTTTCGTTGAATTCTGAGCTCGTTTGAAAAATGGCCATTTTTAGGTCGACCCATTTTAACAAAAATTGACCAATCACATTTTCTTTTGCCCCGCTCACATACTAGCTTCAAAAATTATGAAATCTGAAACCTAGTAATAATTTGACATCCCGGACCCAACAAAAGTGGTTTCGTCGAATTCCGAGGTCGTATGCAAAATATCAATTTTCAAGGGCTATATATGATATATAGCGACCTTTCAGAAAATTCATTTGGCCATAATTTTTGATTCCCGTTATGAAACTTCGATTTTTCAGATTCTTTAGAAAGGTATTCATAAACAGATTTAAATATTTTCAGTTTTGCTAAAATCCGTTAAATTTTCCACCCGGTACAGTCAGACAAAGTTTGTAATCAAATTTCAAACTGCCTTACTATACCCAATTCTTTATTTTATTGAAATATGTTATTTCAATTATTCAAATTCTTTGGTAATAACCAATTTTAAAAATTTTAAATTGGTTCACATTTTCCGGGTTATTACAAAATTATAGGGAAAAGAATAGGAATATGGAATTCAATTGACTTGAAGAATTTGCATTAACTAACTTGGCATATGAGCTTTCTGCTTGAGATTTTCTTCAATCCTGAAAGTTTGAGCAATGTTACAATATCTTAACTAAATTTTTCAAAACACAAAAACATAGTAAATCAGTTCTAATTCTATGTCAAATTGTTTTGCATTTAAAAAAGAAGAAGAAGAAGATAAATAGTTCTAGATCTGTACCTAAATAAACCCCCAATTGTTTCGATTCTTATTGATCCGCTAACTCATGTTGGTCCACCTCTGAACCACACTAATATCGTACATGTTAACACCAAATGAATCTGAGGCAATGATCCCAATTTATAGATCTGAGGCTCTTCTGAACGTCCATACACTGCTCCGTCAATCGCATACATCGATAAGCTTGCTATAAAACCAAATCAATCACCATCACCCCATGATTAAGTAGAATGGTGAATTCGAGAGCTCGGTAGTATGCTAATTTCAACAGATCGACATTTTCAAAGTTGCATCGCCGATTTGTTAATGTGGAATTTCGTTTGAGGGAGGAAGCAGATCAATTTTGATTTGCAGAAGAGGATTGATTTTGCAAAGGGTATATGTAACACCCCACGTCCATTAATGTCACTCACAAAGGGAATGCATTAACTTCCATGGAGGTTTTAAGTGAATACAGAACAGAAAAATTACAACAAGATAGATAATAATTAGTACTTGGAAATCAAAAATTTTATTTCATTGCAGCGGAAATTAAACATGTTTGTTACATCATAAAACCATAAATCAGAGTCAAGTACAATATCCATCTTGATAAAACAAAATACATAATCCCGTTACATAAATAGCCATTAAAGAAGATAACAAGCTGGACTTTACTTCAACGGTCCAAGCTTTCCAAAACAGAGAATAAGCAATCCAATCAAACTCCGCAAGAGCTGGGCCCACCCTGAGGACCTGGTGGGGGAAAAGATAGAAATGAAGGGGGTCAGACATAAAGTCTGGCGAGTATGACAATTCTAACAATACTATTGTCAAAATAATTAGACGGCATAAGCTGGAAAACAAGGAAATGTCTAAGACTATTGGGTATGGAAGAGAAGATAAAGATAACGTTAAAAGCACACCTAATTACTAACGAATAATTACTACACTGCACCACACCAGTCACCCTAAAGGTTGATCCCACTTGCTTCACTTAGAAATAATATAAATAGCTTCGTGTACCCCTAGCTGACTACATAGGTGTCGCCTGCCCCTATCTCCGCTAGGTGTACCCCACTACCCACTTTCGATCGGCTCCCTACTCGTAGATACCTGTGCTGGTCCCACAGTGGGGTGTATCACTCCCCTAAAGTGGCAACCCGATACAACTTGAGGATGCACGACTTATAACTACACGATGCAACGTCTTACCTGCCAGCCCGGGTCCACACACGCATATGAAACCCGTTGAACTTGCGTTGCCACCGCTACCCCGTTTGGCCTCTTATATTCAAGCCCAGTATGCGTGTCCTATCCTCGACTTGGGTCGAGCCCACAAAGATACGTTTGGGATACTGGTTGAAATGGGCCCCCACAAGCTACCCACCTAAGCTTGTCCACTAGTACATCCCACTTAACCCACTTAGTCATGTTCATTTTCATGTGTATTTGGTTAAGTCTTACAAATTGTATTTCAAATGCCACTAAAGGCACACACTAGATTCCTCATGCCACCCAAGGCACCTACTTAACCCACATGTCCCACTTCACATGTTTATCTGGTTAAGTATTTCTTAATTCATTCAGGCCATAACCTCATAAAGACCTCTCACATTAGACTAGCATTTATGGCAGCTGGAATTTGTCGGGCGGGTCCGGGCAGTCTTACACCATAAAAGAGTCTAACATCGTGTCTTTACAACTGTTATGCTTTAATTTGGGCCCAGGACCTCTCACATTGGGCTGACATTTGTGACTACTGGATTTGCCGGTCGGGTCCGGGCAGGTATACGTCACAAACGAGTCCAACCTCGTGTCCTAAGCATTGATTATCAACTATAATCTTTTGACCCAGTTTTAAATATATCCCTATTCAAAACATTAATTAATTCCAATTTTAATGATGTCCATAATTGCTTCAATTATGGCCATCCACTTATGGTATGCAAAATCATATCAATTGTACCCCAATTTCTTAATATTAAATCCTTAATATTACCCCTACCCCACGTTATACGTTCGCTTATTCAACGCAAAATATACGTTAGACTCGAATAGTCTAACTCATAGCACAAAGATAAATTATCACAACATATAGACAAATAAAATAGATCTAATCATAAACGGGGTGAAACTAGCATGTGTGATAGATATCCAACACCTTAAACTTGCATAGGCAAAAACTATAACTTGCATAAAGCTACACATGTCATGGATCTAAAGGTGTCAACTTGTTTGGTAAAATGTCACAATTTACATAATATGATCATAATCCAAATTCATGTATAAACTTGCGTATGTGGTTTATGCAACATAATGATGGTGTAAACTAGCATCTAACGCATAGAACTCACACATGTTATAACCAAATTTTAGATCTAAATAGATGTCATAGGATACGTAAGATTATGCATACTAATCAATCTAAACTTGCATAGGTACATGTGATTTATCATGTGAATCATCATAGCCCCAAACATATACATAATCAACATCATGATTTGATCAAGCATAAGCTAATTATAACATAAATAATAACTTCATGACTTTGTAACATCGCAACTTAGCATAGAAACTTGCAACATATATAATATCATCATAGCATGATTTGCAACATATAGGATATCATCATCACATAACATAGGGTTTACAACATACATGATAGCATAAGGTTTACAATAACATATATGACAATTCACATCATTTTCTTATGATCCATATCACATCTTAATCTAATTAGTTTGCTAATAGTCTTGTTAAGATCATCATGCTCACAATAAGAGAAGAAAGAGAGTCCTGATTTGCTTTAGAGTTGAGTAGAATTAGGGTTTTGATTAGCTTTCTTCCTTCTTAGTTGGCGGCGGCTACACTGAGTTCCATGGCGATGGCATGACGGCGGCTATTCTATTTTACATGTGATTTAGAGTGAGAGACTACGTAGGTATATATAGAGTTTAGGATTTATTTAGGCCGTCAGATCAACTCAGAACGAACCTGAACCGTTTAATTTGCCAACTCAGCCCTAAAGACACATCAACAGCTCAAGATTGGGCTCAGTCAAACCCTAGCCGACTAGACCAGGTCGACACCCAGGTCGACTGCCCAGTCGACTCCCCAGTCGACCTGGGGGGGTGTCGACTCCCCAGTCGACCTGGGGTGCTGGGCGGGAATTTTCCTGCCTAGCCTGTTTGACTTCGAATTTTGAATTTAAAATTTTCTGAAATCTATTTTGAATTTTCTGAAACTTCCGATGATCATATCTCCTTCATACGAAGTCCAAATCACGCAAACTCGTAATCTACTTCAACCATAGTTCTGAGAGGAACACAATGGCGCAACCCATTTCCCACAATTCTCATGTCTGAGATTAGTTATTCATTAATTTGTGAATATTAATATTAACAGAGTTACAGGGTGTTACATTCTCCCCTCCTTAAAGGATTTCGACCCCGAAATCTTCAAGTCAAGAAGAATGTATATCCTAACATCCAATCGTCCATCTACTCAACCATCAAACATAGGCATACATTGTCCTTATAGACTTCTAATGCTTTCACGTTTAAATGAACAGTGTGTGTATATGTCCATATCTAATGCAAAATCAGGCGGTCCACTGATTCAGTTGACCTCCTTGATGCAAATCATGATAGTGTCATGCGTCCATTATGTATGCAAAAGTTCCTTAATGCTACATATAATCTCTATATTCGTGGACAATCATCATCTGAATGCAGCATCCATATGATAATTCAATCATCATACATCCATTTTACTAAATACATCCATTTATATGCAATATGAAGTGACTGAGCCGATCTAGTGCCTAATGGTGTGTGTATATGCGTCCACGACCAACCACTAGCAAACACTTGCATCCACTTTGCATCCATCATACATAACATGTCTCAAACACATGCTTCAACCATAGGATTATCCTAACTAAAGGTCAAGGATACTAGCGAGAGGATACTCTAAAGGTAAGATAAGTACAAGATAAGTGATAAAGGAGAAATTAAAGGACATACCCTCAAAAAGAAATGGGTACAACGAACGCATATTCGCTTCTGTCTCCCAAGTAGTGTTGCTCTCATCATCTCCCCATTGCACTTTGACTAGTCTGACCTCTCGATTTCTCAGCTTCTTGATCTCCGACTCAAGAATGCGCGTAGGAGCTCGTCGAATCGTCGCATCACGCTCTATCTCCACCTCTCTAAGCAAGCTCGGCTCTACCACCTCCGCGGTCTCGTGCAAGCACTTCCTCAAATGTGACACATGGAATACGTCGTGTACACCACTAAGTCTCTCAGGCAACTCCACTCTATACGTCATTTGTCCAATCTTCTCCTTAATAGGAAACGGCCCTATGAACCTTGGTGCTAATTTCCCAATGGACCCAAAGCGAACAACGTTCCGTAATGGAGACACTTTGATAAAGACCATGTCCCCAACCTCAATCTTAAGATCTGACCTCCTCTTGTCCGCATAAGATTTCTGTCTATCTTGCGATGTCTTCATCCTTCTTCGGATCTAATCAATCTTTTCCGAAGTCTCTCTAATCATATCGGGCCCAAGTAAGATCTTATCCGTAGATTCCCACCAACATGTAGGTGAACGACAAGGTCGTCCATAAAGAGCTTCGAAAGGTGCCATGCCAATGCTAGATTGAAAGCTGTTATTATATGCCAACTCCAACGATGGAAGATGCTCTTCCCATGTACCCCCAAAGTCTAGGATACATAGCCTCAAAAGATCCTCTAGAATACGATTCACCCTCTCGGTTTAGCCGTCCGTCTGAGGATGATACGCGGTGCTCAAACATAACTGAGTCCCTACCGCCTCTTGCAAGCTCTTCCAAAATTTGCTAGTGAAGATAGGATCGCGGTCGCTTACTATGCTAGAAGGAACACCATGCAAATGAACTATCTCTCGGACGTATACAGAGGCTAACCATGGAGCAGTCCTCTTACTCTTCACTGGAATGAAATGGGCGCTTTTAGTAAGTCTATCTACTATAACCCAAATCCCCGTATTACCCTTCCATGATCTTGGTAATCCATCCACAAAGTCTATCGAGACACTTTCCCACTTCCATAGTGGAACCTCCAATGGGTGAAGCAACCCACCGGGTTTCTTTTGCTCTGCTTTTACTCGTTGGCACACCAAGCATCTAGCGACATACTCGGCCACATCCCTCTTCATACCGGCCCAAAAGAAAACTCGCTTCATGTCTTTGTACATCTTGTCCCCGCCGGGATGAATGGTAATCTTCGAATGATGTGCTTCGTCAAGAATAGCCTTCCTCAAACCTTCATCTCGAGGTACACAAAGTCTACTATCCCTACGTAACTAACCCTTATCATCTAGGGTATACCTACAGAGATGGCTTGATGACTCCCCTCTTTTGAGCTTCTCCACTAACTCAACCAACTGTGGGTCGTCTCGCTGTGCCTTACCAATCCATCCCAAAAGTGTAGGTCTGACCTCCAAGGATGCTAGTAAACCGGGTACAAAGTCAACGAAAGTTCTAAAATCAAACATAGAGGTGAATTCTAAGTTTCGCCGCTCAACAAACAACGGACTCAAGGACAGCCTTTTCCTACTTAAGGCGTCTGCCACCACGTTACCCTTGCCAGGGGTATATGCTATTACAAAATTGTACGACGCTAAGAACTCCATCCACCTTTGCTGCCCTAAGTTCAAGTCCTTCTGAGAGAATAAGTATTTTAAAGATTTGTGGTTAGTGAATAATTCGAATTTCTTGCGAAGAAGATAATGACGCCAAGACATAAGCGCGAAAACAATTGCGGCCAACTCTAGGTCATGTGTAGGTTAATTTTTCTCATGCACCCTTAACTGCCTTCCACCATAGGCTATTACCCTTCCCTCTTGCATTAAGACTGCGCCGAGTCTTGTCCCATAAGCATCGGTATAAACAGTAAATGGCTTTCTCCCGTCTGGCAGCACTAATACTGGGCTAAAGTCAAAGCTCTCTTTAAACATTGGAACGCATCATCACAATCTATATCCCATGTGAAAACTAGGTTCTTCTTCGTCAAACGCGTTAGTGGAGCTGATATCTTTGCGAAGTCTTTGATAAACTTCCTATAGTAGCCAGGCAACCCCAAGAAGCTCCTTACTTCGGTAGCATTTTTAGGGACCTTCCAATCTTGGATGGCCACCACCTTCGCGGGATCTACAACTATCCCTTCTTTGGAAACCACGTGCCCTAAGAATCGCACTTCCTTCCTCCAGAAGTGACACTTAGAAAATTTAGCTTTAAGGTTATGCGCTCGTAGGGTCTCCAACACTTCCCTAAGATGTAGGGCATGCTCTTCTTCGTCCTTAGAAAAGATCAAGATGTCATCTACAAAGACTACCACGAATTTGTTAAGGTACAACCTAAACACCCTACTCATCAAATCAACGAAGTATGTGGGGGCGTTTGTCAAACCGAAAAGCATCACTAGCCATTCATAGAAACCGTCCGGAGTCCTAAAGGCAGTCTTGTCAATGCTATCCCAAGCCACTCTTAACTGAGGGAATCCAGTGGCTAAGTCTACCTACGAAAACACTGAGGCGCCAACTAACTGATCGAAGAGATCGTCAATCCTCGGTAGTGGGTGTCTGTTCTTCTTAGTAAGCTTATTAAGTTCTCTATAGTCCACACAAAGTCTAAGGGACCCATCCGCCTTCGTGGCAAATACTACTAGAGCACTACACTCCGATATACTTCGTCTTATGAACCCCTTCTCAAGCAAATCCTTCACTTGCTTATTGAGTTCCCTCCTTTCACGAGGAGCCGTATGGCGTACTGGCAAAGACACTGGTTTCGCATTATCCACAAGATATATTCGAAAATCTATCTCCCGCTTCGGAGGCAAGCCCTTCACCTCCTCAAACACATCCGAGTATTCTCGGACAACTCTAACAGATCGTAGATTCTCCACAGACGCGTCAAGCGATTCTAGATAACTTAGCATAACGGAATTTATGGGATTACAAAAGATTTCGAGAGTGTTGCCAAGGCGAGTCATGAGCCTAACTACTCTCCTTTCACAATCAAGAACGACTCCATTTCTGGATAACCAATCCATTCCTAAAATTAGCCCATAGCCCGTGAAGCCCAAAACATAAGCATCACATCTAAACTCAACGCTAAGTGTAGAAATTTTCGAATCCAAACACATCATGGACAAATGAGCTGAGCCCCCAATTAGATTCGAAACAACTAAGGGATCCTCTACTAAACTGGTGTTTAAGTGCAGTGATTCAACTAATGATGTAGAGATAAATGAATGCGATGCGCCCGAATCAAATAAGGTACGGACAGGATGATCAAACTAAAATACTAAGTTTTCAACAGAAATGGTTCTACCTCGTTCTTGCAGTGATGGGACCACGAGAGCCTGAACTTGTCCCCTTGCCTGGCCTGGTGCCATAAGAGCCTGCACTTGTCCTACCGAGGTAGACCCTGCCCTCTGCCCCTTCTTTGGGAAGTCCTTCACTAGATGTCCCGCTTCACCACAGTGAAAACAGCCAGTCTTCTTTTTCTTTCTACAATCCTTGCTGAGATGGCCCGGTGTCCCACAGTTAAAGCATCTTTTCTTTCCTTTGCCATTATTGTCTTTTCCACCCTTCTTGTTTTACTGTTGTGGTTTCTTCTGATCCCCTTTCTTCTCGGGTGCCTTATTAGCATTAGCGCCTTTCTCCTCATGCATGAGTGCCATGTCTACTAGCTTCTCAAAGGCGGCCCCCATAGGGATGTAGGTCATAGCCAACCACTACAACGGCTCATTCAAGCCTTTAACGAACCTCAGAGCCTTCTTCTCCGGCGTGTTCACTAAGTCCAAGCCAAACCTTGCTAACTGATTAAAGTTGTTGACATATTCTTTCACTGATGAGCTTCCTTTCTTTAATGTCAAGAACATTTCCATGTATAGATTCTCTTCTGCCCTTGAGAGAAACTTCGCCTCAAACCTACATCTGAAATCCGCCCAAGAGTCAAAAGGACGCTCCCCATTAGTGACCTCCCACCAAAACAAGGCCTCTCCCTTCATTAACCAAGCTGCTAATTTGACTTTCCTCCCTTCTTCTACTTCAAAGATTTCTAGCAATTCTTCCACCTCCTTAAGCCAATCTCTAACTTCCACAAACGTTTCTGACCCTTGAAAAGGTTTTCCACCCATAGCCTTAAATTCCTTGCATGTCTTTGCAAAAGTATCTACGCGAGGAGGGGGAGGAGCGGGTGCAACTGGTGGTGGAGGAACATTGGTTGGACCTGCAGCGGCCCTAGCCTCTAATAACCTCCTATACCATCCTGGTATCATTACACCATCCGGAAGGTTAAGATCTTCAGCCATGCTGAAACGAAAAAGGAAAGATTCAAAATGGAGAATTCGAAAATAAAGATATATGGCTATTGGGGATTATGTTTTTCATAAAAAATTTCCTCTTAAAATCACTCATTAAGACATGTTTTTGAAAACACTCCTTCCAAAAATACTTTAGAAAAATAGTTTTTCTAAAAATTTTATCTGTTCTGGTAACCTTAAGCTCTGATACCACGTGTAACACCCCCACGTCCATTAATGTCACTCACAAAGGGAATGCATTAACTTCCATGGAGGTTTTAAGTGAATATAGAACAGAAAAATTACAACAAGACAGATAATAAGTAGTACTTGGAAATCTAAAACTTTATTTCATTGCAGCGGAAATTAAACATGTTTGTTACATCATAAAACCATAAATCAGAGTCAAGTACAATATCCATCTTGATAAAACAAAATACATAATCCCATTACATAAATAGCCATTAAAGAAGATAACAAGCTGGACTTTACTTCAACGGTCCAAGCTTTCCAAAAGAGAGAATAAGCAATCCAATCAAACTCCGCTAGAGCTGGGCCCACACTGAGGACCTGGCGGGGGAAAACATAGAAATGGAGGGGGTCGGACATAAAGTCTGGCGAGTGTGATAATTCTAACAATACTATTATCAAAATAATTAGACTAAGGCATAAGTTGGAAAACAAGGAAATGTCTATGAACTATTGAGTATGGAAGAGAAGATAAAGATAACGTTAAAGGCACACCTAATTACTAACGAATAATTACTACACTACACCACTCCAGTCACCCAAAAGGTTGATCCCACTTGCTTCACTTAGAAATTATATAAATAGCTTCGTGTATCCCTAGCTGACTACATAGGTGCCGCCTGCCCCTATCTCCGCTCGGTGTACCCCACTACCCACTTTCGATCGGCTCCCTACTCGTAGATACCCGTGCTGGTCCCACAATGGGGTGTATCACTCCCTTAAAGTGGCAACCCGATACAAGTTGAGGATGCACGTCTTATACCTACACGATGCAACAACGTCTTACATACCAGCCCGCGTCTACACACGCATATGAAACCCGTTGGACTTGCGTTGCCACCGCTACCCCGTTTGGCCTCTTATAGTCAAGCCCAGTATGCGTGTCCCGTCCTCGACTTGGGTCGAGCCCACAAAGATACGTTTGGATATTGGTTGAAATGGGCCCCCACAAGCTACCCACCTAAGCTTGTGCACCAGTACATCCCACTTAACCCTCTTCGTCGTGTTCATTTACATGTGTGTTTGGTTAAGTCTTACTAATCGTATTTCAAATGCCACTAAAGGCACGCACTAGATTCCTCATGCCACCCAAGGCACCTACTTAACCCCCATGTCCCACTTCACATGTTTATCTGGTTAAGTATTTCTTAATTCATTCAGGCCATTACCTCATAAAGACCTCTCACATTAGACTGGCATTTATGGCAGCTGGATTTGTCGGGTGGGTCCGGGCAGTCTTAAACCATAAAAGAGCCTAACCTCGTGTCTTTACAACTGTTATGCTTTAATTTGGGCCTAGATTCTCTCACATTGGGCTAACATTTGTGACTACTGGATTTTCCGGTCGGGTCCGGGCAGGTTTACGTCACAAACGAGTCCAACCTCGTGTCCTAAGCATTGATTATCACCTATAATCTTTTACCCCAGTTTTAAATATATCCCTATTCAAATCATTAATTAATTCCAATTTTAATGATGTTCATAATTGACTCAATTATGGCCATCCACTTATGGTATGCAAAATCATATCAATTGCACCCCAATTTCTTAATATTAAGTCATTAATATTACCCCTACCCCACGTTATACGTTCGCTTATTCAATGCAAAATATACGTTAGACTCAAATAGTCTAACTCATAGCACAAAGATAAATTATCACAACATATAGACAAATAAAATAGATCTAATCATAAACGGGGTGAAACTTGCATGTGTGATAGATGTCCAACACCTTAAACTTGCATAGGCAAAAACTACAACTTGCATAAAGCTACACATGTCATGGATCTAAAGGTGTCAACTTGTTTGGGAAAATGTCACAATTTACATAATATGATCATAATCCAAATTCATGTATAAACTTGCATATGTGGTTTATGCAACTTAATGATGGTGTAAACTAGCATCTAACCCATAGAACTCACACATGTTATAACCAAATTTTAGATCTAAATAGATGTCATAGGATATGTGAGATTATACATACTAATCAATATAAACTTGCATAGGTACATGTGATTTATCATGTGAATCATCATAGCTCCAAACATATATATAATCAACATCATGATTTGATCAAGCATAAGCTAATTATAACATAAATAATAACTTCATGACTTTGTAACATCGCAACTTAGCATAGAAACTTGCAACATATATAATATCATCATAGCATGATTTACAACATGTAGGATATCATCATCACATAACATAGGGTTAACAACATACATGATAGCATAAGGTTTACAACAACATATATGGCAATTCACATCATTTTCTTATGATCCATATCACATCTTAATCTAATTATTTTGCTAATAATCTTGTTAAGATCATCATACACACAATTAGAGAAGAAAGAGAGTCTTGATTTGCTTTAGAGTTGAGTAGAATTAGGGTTTTGATTAGCTTTCTTCCTTCTTAGTTGGTGGCGGCTACACTGAGTTCCATGGCGATGGCATGACGGCGGCTATTCTATTTTTCATGTGATTTAGAGTGAGAGCATACCTAGGTATATATAGAGTTTAGGATTTATTTAGGCCGTCAGATCAACTCAGAACTAACCTGAACCGTTTAATTTGCCAACTCAGCCCTAAACACACATCAGCAGCTCAAGATTGGGCTCAGTCAAACCCTAGCCGACTGGACCAGGTCGACACCCTGGTCGACTGCCCAGTCGACTCCTTAGTCAACCTGGGGGGTGTCAACTGCCCAGTCGACTCCCCAGTCGACCTGGGGTGCTGGGCAGGAAATTTCCCGCCTAGCCTGTTTGACTTCGAATTTTGAATTTTAAATTTTCTGAAATCTATTTTGAATTTTCTGAACCTTCCGATGGCCATATCTCCTTCATACAAAGTCCAAATCACGCAAACTCGGACTCTATTTCAACTAGAATTCCAAGACGAACACAATGGCGCAACCCGTTTCCCACAATTCTCACGTCTGACATTAGTTATTCATTAATTTGTGAATATTAATATTAACAGAATTACGGGGTGTTACAGTATATGAGAAGGCTCGTGCGTGAAGGAGTTAAAATATACCATGTGAGTTAATTTGGAGCCAACTTTTTCATAGTTCTCGGCCGAGTTTTCAACAACTTACCATTAATTTTTTTCAGATCTTAGAACAAAGTTTATAAAGGTGAATATTATAAATTATTATCAGTAAGTGAATATTTATATTAAATATGACATTAATTTCTTGATTTTTTACTAAAGTACTAATTGTTACTTCTTAATTATTATTACTTTTTATTTCCAAGTTATGATCAAAATTAATTATTAAAAGTTAATTATCATGCATATATTATAAATTATAAATTAATTATTGCTAAATATTACAAAGTAGTTACTACTTATTATTTATACATTATTATAAATTTGAAAGGTTGTTACAAGAAATAAATTATTAATTATTCTAAGTATAATAATTCATTAATAAATTAATTATAGTATATTAGTTTATTACAGCTGGCAAAGAAGAAAAGTTGCAATAAACATCTATTACAATCGGAAAAATAATGAAGTTGTTGAAAATAAGTTTATTACAATTTTCTAAAAAAAAAGTTGTAAAAAACCTTTAATACAATTGTCAATTTGTGATAGTTCTAAACTTACAGTTATAATAGGGTGTTTTCGTTGTAGAGAAAATCATTGAGAAATAAAAAATTGATGAATAAAAGTTTCCCTTTTTGAAATACAAGGCATTTTTTCTAAGGGCAACATCAATTTTTTTTTAATTTGTGACGACCCGCCCTGCCGCCCGATTCGAGCCTACGGTTTAACCGACTTAAACTGAACAACAAGACGTATCGCTTGGATTTGGACTAATAAGAGTTGAACAAAAACTATTTGTTATCATTACAATAACTTTTACATTAGAGAACAACTTAAATGAGAGTACACTAATAAATACAATGCACAACGAAAATAATAATAATATTAGAATATAATATTCACACACCGGAAAACATAAATCAGTGAAAGAAATAAAATGCTTTGGACTCGGCATTAGTGTAACAACCCAAATTTTTAGCCATTTAATTTTGAACATTTAAATTTGTTTTGAATGTTGTATTAGAAATATAAATGGAAATTTATATGAAAATTATCAATTTAAGCGAAGCTTGAGCGTATAATTTATATTATAATTTAAATCGTGCTCGTAATGTCGCGGTACTTCGTAATTTAATGTTTTGAACTTCAGTTAAATGTACAAGATTCGTTATAAGTAAGATTTCTTTGAAACAAGAAACGTTTGAATCTATTAAACTATATCTTTCTAATGGAAGTGAAAAATCAAAATTTCGTCTTATATATCGTAAGTTATGTCCAAATCAAATTTTCAAAAAGTCACTATGGAGTGGTGTATAAGCCATAAGGTTTATTTAATATAATCAAATATTGGTTTCGAATTTGGACAAGATTTTTGAGATATAAGTATAATTTAATTTATAGAATTTTTATGTAACTTTTATTTTGAAAAATAAGCAACTTTTTATTTGAAGTATTTTACACCCTATATTAGCGTTTTGTGATATCATAGTATTAGTTAACTTATCTATATTGTTATATTTTTTGGATTATGGCACATCGCTTGACACAATAGTATTCTTATTTTTGTCTATAATAGTCCGTAAGTGAATAAAATTGTGTGTCGCAGGTACGCTAATCTTTAAATAAATAACATGTGACACCCTACGTCCTTTAATGTCACTCATTAAAAAAATGCACTAAGTTTCATGAAGCGTTATAGGTAAACAGAAACCAAAACATTACAATATAGATATAAAATAGCAGCGGAATTAAAAACTTTATTAATCATAAAGCACCGTGGTTCAAAACATGCTTACATCATATGTCTAAAATGCATAAAAACCATTACATCATTGAAATTTATATCTTTTACTTAAAACATCAATGTACAATAATAAAAGAAGCACAATTCCCCAAAACATTAGCCATAGTAGAGAGAGATATGAAACCAAGCATTACATCTAAGCAGGTCCAAGCAAGATGAAAGTAGAGAATCCAAATCAAGCCCGAGTATTCCCACCCTGAGAATCTAGGGAGCGGGGGAGGGGG
This sequence comes from Allium sativum, assembly GCA_030737875.1. Taxonomy (NCBI): domain Eukaryota; kingdom Viridiplantae; phylum Streptophyta; class Magnoliopsida; order Asparagales; family Amaryllidaceae; genus Allium; species Allium sativum. Next base: position 653,028,162 of record CM060918.1, read on the forward strand.
AGACAGAAGAGAGAGAAGAGGAAACAAAATGGGTCAGACATAAAGTCTAGCAAGTTTAATTACTTTTAGCATATAAATAAGTAAAAGCATCATGATAGGCATATAAACTGGAGAGTGAGATAACAGTTTCATAAGTCAGGTATAACAGGATAACAGAACTGGATATGTTGTGCTTCTTAAGTAATTTTCTCTACACCAATACTAGTACAATAGATATGTAGTAGGATTACATACTCGCTAATTTCTTAACAGAAATAGGATGATCCCAACAGAAATATAATGGTAGTTTTAGGTGTACTCTAGTAACGGGTTTTAAGCCAAACAGAATTAACCGGTACCTAAAGGGAAACAACCAGTGTTAACCCAAATATAAATACGAGTTTCGCACAGAAACAGATAGGACAAGAATTACCCTAATTATTATCCTTCCCCAATCGATCGGCACCCTATCCCGTAAATACTCTGTGTCGGCCCCAGAATAGGGTGTATTACTTCCTAAAGTGGCAACCCACAGAAGGACATAGACCTATTTACTGGTGCTACATCGGCTTATTTTCCTAGATGCAGGCCGTACTCATTTACGCACATGAGTCCGTTGGAACGCGCCAGTACATACCTCCTCTCAGATGAACCTCTAATAATCAGTTCAGTAAGCATGCCCTGACCACTACCTTGTGCGGGGTCCCCTTTAATACCAGAATGGGTTACTGACTAATATGGGTCCCACACAACACATTATACAAGCCAACCCTTGCATATCTTGTGTCCCCAATAAACTAGGATTTTGATATGTTATGCCTAATAGATTTAACAGATTCACATAACCCCCTACAAATTTACGGGTTAACATTTAGAAGTTAACGAGTCCATGTAACACCCCACCTCTACTAGGGTCAATCACAAAGGGAATGCACTAGATTTGGAGGAGCGTTATCGAGGTAAACAAACACAGAAATATTACAAGACAGAACATAGATAAAACAGAGGAAGAATCAAAAGATAAATTTCATTACTTTCAAAAAGAGTCAAAACCTTTTACATCAAATAGCCAAGGTCATTATTTTCTATTACAATAAATTCTGTCTTGCGTAAATAAAGAAGCGAAACTTGAAACAACAAAAGGAGCTTAATTCCCCAAAGGTAGCAGAAATGCAGCCATAGCATAGCTCAAGATCAAACCGTACATGAGCTGAACCAAAAGCAAGTGAAATCCAACCTAAGTGCTAGAGTTTCCTCCCTGAGAACCTGTGGGGGGGGGGGGAATGGAAGAAAAAGAGGTTAAAGAAAACGGGTAAGTCATAAAGACTGGTAAGTCCAAGTGACTTTAAGCATAAAAACAGATAAAGGTAACATGACATTTATAAACTGAAAGTAAATATACGGATGATGACAAGATAGGCAAGATAGACTAAGATAACATGATAAATCAAGTATAAATCAAGTACAACATCACGTATTCAAGGTTCGCTGCATCAACTGTACTAGAATCCCAACCCATGTCTTACATTAATCATGAAATGATCCTTTGGCCCAATATCACGAATGACCCATTACTAGGTCCAACGAAACGATCCACTAGTCGATCAGCTCCCTACAAGTTTTAGCTCGTCATGTGTCTATGTCATATGGCCCTATCACGAATGTAGTCACCGGTGCTAGGTCCACCATAGGTTGTATCAAGCCCTAGGATGCCAACCACCGAAACGAATCAAGAATGCACAGATAAACCTACTGATGCCCAATGCCTTTTTTTCAACTCCGGACCATGTGCACGACCATAGCCCGCCTGAACCTACACTGGCGCACCAACACAACCGTCATTCTGGTCGCTTACAATCAGCCCAGTAACCGTGCCCCACCCTGCCTAGTTCCAGGGTACCATGATACATCTAGTGGGTTACTGCTGAAAAGGACCGCGTAACTAGGGTTTTCGTCAAATAGGTTAAGTGTTGTCCTTTATATTCGTGACTTAACCCCTATCAGTCTAGCATGTCAAGTTGGTTAAGTATTGTCATTCAAGTTCATGACTTAACCCGCCCACATGTCATGTCAAATTTGACTAAGTGTCACCGTTCAAGTTCATGTATCAATTTGGTTAAGTATTGTCTTTCATGTTCATGACTTAACCCTATCATGTGGCATTAATTCATTAATGCATCCGAACCTCCCACATCAGACTTGTTGTTGTGGTCACTGGATATGCCGGGCGGCTCCGGGCAGAATTACACCACAACTCAGTCTGACCTCGGGTTTTCAAGTGCAATATGACCAACTACCCACATTGGATCCTATTGTTTGCAGTAACTGGATTTGTCGGGCGGTTCCGAGCAGAATTACACTGCAAACTCAACCCAACCTCGAGTTGGCCATTTTCATGTTCATTCTAGTGTCAAGTCCATGTTCAAGATTCATGTCAAGTTCGTGTCAAGTTTTCAAGGCAAGTTTCATGTCAAGTTCCTGTCAAGTTTCAAGGCACGTTTCATGCCAAGCTTCCTATGATTACCAATTTTTCCCAACGTTACCTCGTCTAAATATTAGGCTAACAATCTTAGCCTAATATCTCATCCGCATGATTTTTGCCATATAATATTAGGCTAAAAACTTAGCCTAATTTAACATACGCAAAATTGGCATAAAGCAATTCATTAACATAAACATGATATAGGTGTAAACTTGGCATTTTCGGCATAGTCAATATGAACATCACAGGTGTGAACTTGCAATATAGTCAACATGAATATCATAGGCGTGAATCTTGCAACGTAGACTAAATCAACATACATATATGTGAACTTGCAACATAGACTAAATCAACTTACATATATGTGAACTTGCAAATCAATCACGAGCATGTGAATAAGTGTGAACTTGAAATATGACATAGGTTTAACATATACACATAAACATGTAGATCTAACATTTGGTCACATATGTGATATGATTTTACAACCTAAAACTGGAATAACATGATAAATTATACAACTTATCATAACAGGTTATACTTCAAGTTCCTATACATATGAATAGACTTAATCATTAATTCCCAATTCAACATGATAATAAAATAAAAGCACAGGCATAGATCAATATCATTCAATAATATAATCAATCTATTTTCAAGGTATGACATAACTGAATAAATTGGTTAAAACATCACAGGCCTATAAATCTGATAACATTACGAACATAAAAAGGTTTGAATACTAATCTAGATTCAAGAACATAGATAGATCTAACTTAAATAGAAAAATCCACAAAATCGAGATCCAAGGACAAATAAAGAAAATAGGTCTGAGTAGAAAGTCAAGCTTAGATCCAATTTCATAGTTATAATCCTAGGCAATGAATCATAGGTGATTAACCACAATTGTCCTTGTCATAGTTGTAGGAAATAGTCTTACTGTTCATAGTCATAGGCAGTCTTATGTTCACCGTCATAGGCATAGGCATAGTCTTATTAGTCATAGGCAGTCTTATGTTCACCGTCATAGTCATAGGCATAGTCTTATTAGTCATAGGCAGTCTTGTGTTCACCGTCATAGTCATAGGCATAGTCTTATGTTCACCGTCATAGTCATAGGCGTAGGCAAAATCTTATGTCCATAGTCATAGGCATAGTCCTAGTCTTATGTCATTAACAATAGTTTCAACGTCGTAGGCAATATTCCCAATAGTCAAGATCCAAGAAGAAACCAAGAATAGATATGAATCATACATAAATCACTTCCAAATTTTACCATGCACATATTAGATTTACAGTTTTTATCTAAAAGTAACCGGAACTTACAGATCGTGGTGTAAGAAAGATGTAGAAGTCAAATCTATAAACTAGTCGTCGAATTGTTGAATCGTTGAATCTTGCTTTGATTGTAGAAGCAAATCCCCAATTCCTAGTCGTAGTCTTCAAGAAATAATCTTCCCGTTTTATTTTTAATTTAATTTAATTAAGGTGAAGGAAGCATAACATTGCAATGGTTTGGTGTGGAGAGAAAGCTAGGTTTAGGGGTGTTTAAATAGGAGAATAGGGTAATTTAGAGCCTTCAGATCAGTCCAGAAGTCATCAGAACGACCCAGCTCGAAGACAGGTCATCCAACCACTCAGAAGAAGACACGTCATCACAGAACACTCCAGAATTCTGTGCTGGATCTGTATGGGCGCACTTGGCAGGTGCGCCAGTGTATTTTTGTACTAGCGCACTTCACAAGTGCGCCAGTGTATTCTGGCCTGTTTCCGGTTTTTCTGCCTAACTTCGTTCGTCCATATCTTCTTCATACGATATCCGTTTTACGCAAACTCGGACTCTATCTCAAGCATAATTTCGAGACGAACGCAATAGCGCAACCCATTTCCATTGATTCTTACTTTAAAAATTAATTCTGTCTTGATTTATGGTTTTAACATGTTATTAAAATTCGGGTTGTTACATTCTTCCCTCCTTAAATGATCTCGTCCCCGAAATCTTCAAGTTAAGAAGAATGCATCCAATCATCCAATCATCCATCTAATCAAAACATCATCCACAACTAACCATTGTCCTTAAACGATTTCTAATGCTATATGAACATATGAAGAAAGTGTGTGTACATGTTCCTTATCTAATGCAAATGATCAGGCCTGATTGATCTTCTTAATGCAAAATATGTTTAGTGCCATGAATCCAACATGTATGCAAATAGTCCTAGTCACATAAACACTATCTGTGTGCACAAACATCCATCCATATGCAACATCCACATGATAACACATTCAATTTCATCCATAAACAAGTATAAACACTCATGCATATGCAATATGAAAATGCATCTGAGCCGATCTAGTGCATAATGTGTGTTATGCAACCACGAGTAACCATTTGCAAACATCAACCATAACATGTTTCAAGCATATGTTTACATTCAAAAAGGGTTCTACCTAAGGTTCTCAAGATAGGATCGAGAATATAAGCAAGATAAAACAAAGCATCAGGGAGAAGAAGTTAAAGATGTACCCCTAGAAGGTCCTGCTTGCGGGGCTTGCTCTTGCTTCTTAGGGAAGTTCTTGCTGATATGTCCAGTTTCACCACACTGGAAACATGCTCCCATCTTCATATTCTTCTTTCTACAATCCTGGACTATATGCCCCTCAATACCGCAGAGGTGGCATTTTCGTTTATCACGTGTCTTGTTATCATTGTTGTAGTTGTTCTCGCCTCCCTTCTGGATATCTTTCTTCTCGTTCTGAGACTCATCCGCCTTAACTTCTTTCTTATCACTCATACTTATCCTATGTAACATGTTAACAAGCCTCACGGAAACTATCTCCATCGTACGGAAAACCCTCTACGAAGCTAGAAAGAAGATTAGCCGTAGGTAAAAACTACTATGACTACAGATGTAGAAAAGAAAGGAAAAGAGATTCAAATGAGGAAACAAAGGATAGTGCTAATGGCTTTTGGGGAATAGCGTTTAAATAAAACAGGACTTTTCTTGAAAAATGCTTCTTTGTAAACGGTTTTGAAAAGAGTTTTAGAAGGTTTTCTAAAAACTTTTTCCTAGTCTGGTAACCTTTTGCTCTGATACCAAATGTAACACCCCACCTCCACTAGGGTCACTCACAAAGGGAATGCACTAGTTTTGGAGGAGCGTTATTGAGGTAAACAAACACAGAAATATTACAAGACAGAACATAGATAAAACAACAGAAGAATCAAAAGATAAATTTCATTACTTTCAAAAAGAGTCAAAACCTTTTACATCAAATAGCCAAGGTATTTATTTTCTATTACAATAAATTCTGCCTTGCATAAATAAAGAAGCATAAACTTGAAACAACAAAAGGAGCTTAATTCCCCAAAGGTAGCATAAATGCAGCCATAGCATAGCTCAAGATCAAACCATACATGAGCTGAGCCGAAAGCAAGTGAAATCCAAGCTAAGTGGTAGAGTTTCCTCCCTGAGAACCTGGGTGGGGGGGAAACGGAAGAAAAAGAGGCGAAAGAAAACGGGTCAGTCATAAAAACTGGTAAGTCCAAGTGAATTTCAGCATAAAAACAGATAAAGGTAACATGACATGTATAAACTGAAAGTAAATATATGGATGATGACAAGATAGGCAAGATATACTAAGATAACATGATAAATCAAGTATAAATCAAGTACAGCATCATGTATTCAAGGTTCGCTGCATCAACTGCACTATAATCCCAACCCATGTCTTATATTAATCATGAAATTATCCTTTGGCCCAATATTACGAATGATCCATTACTAGGTCCAACGAAACGATCCACTAGTCGATCGGCTCCCTACAAGTTCTAGCTTGTCATGTGTCTGTGTCATACGGCCCTATCACGAATGTAGACACCTGTGCTAGGTCCACCATAGGGTCTATCAAGCCCTAGGGTGCCAACCACCGACACGAATCAAGAATGCATAGATAAACCTACTGATGCCCAATGCCTGCTTTTTCAACTCCGGACCACGTGCACGACCATAGCCCGCCTGAACCTACACTGGCGCACCAACACAGCCATCGTTCTGGTCGCTTACAATCAGCCCAGTAATCGTGCCCCACCCTGCCTAGATCCAGGTACCATGATACATCTATTGGGTTACTGCTGTAAAGGACTGCATAACTAGGGTTTCCGTCGAAGTGTTGTCCTTCAAATTCGTGACTTAACCCCTATCGGTCTAACATGTCAACTTGGTTAAGTGTTGTCATTCAAGTTCGTGACTTAATCCGCCCAGGTGTCATTTCAAATTTGGCTAAGTGTCACCGTTCAAGTTCATGTATCAAGTTGGTTAAGTATTGTCTTTCATGTTCATGACTTAACCCTATCAAGTGGCATTAATTCATTAATGCACCCCAACCTCTCACATCAGACTTGTTGTTGTGGTCACTGGATATGCTGGGCCATTCCAGACAGAATTACACCACAACTCAGTCTAACCTCGGGTTTTCAAGTGCGATATGAGCAACTACCGACATTGGAACCTATTGTTTGCAGTAACTGGATTTGCTGGGTGGTTCCGGGCAGAATTACACTGCAAACTCAACCCAACCTCGAGTTGGCCATTTTCATGCTCATTCTAGTGTCATGTCAATGTTCAAGATTCATGTCAAGTTCGTGTCAAGTTTTCAAGGCAAATTTCATGTCAAGTTCTTGTCAAGTTTCAAGGCAAGTTTCATGCCAAGCTTCATATGATTACCAATTTTTCCCAATGTCACCCCGTCTAAATATTAGGCTAAGAATCTTAGCCTAATTTCTCGTCCGCATGTTTTTTGACTTATAATATTAGGCTAAAAACTTAGCCTAATTTAACGTACGCAAAATTGGCATAAAGCAATTCATTAACATAAACATGATATAGGTGTAAACTTGGCATTTTTGGCATAGTCAATATGAACATCACAGGTGTGAACTTGCAAAATAGTCAACATGAATATCATAGGTGTGAATCATGCAACGTAGACTAAATCAACATACATATATGTGAACTTGCAACATAGACTAAATCAACTTACATATTGTGAATTTGCAAATCAATCACGATCATGTGAATAAGTGTGAACTTGAAATATGACATAGGCTTAACATATACACATAAACATGTAGATCTAACATTTGGTCACATATGTGATATGATTTTACAACCTAAAACTTACATAACATGATAAACTACACAACTTATCATAACAGGTTATACTTCAAGTTCCTATACATATGAATAGACTTATTCATTAATTCCCAATTCAACATGATAATAAAATAAAACCACAGGCCTAGATCAATATCATTCAATAACATATTCAATCTATTTTCAAGGTATGACATAACTGAATAAATTGGTTAAAACATCACAGGCATATAAATCTGATAACATTACGAACATAAAAAGGTTTGAATACTAATCTAGATTCAAGAATATGGATAGATCTAACATAAATAGAAAAATCCCCAAAATCGAGATCCAATGACAAATAAAGAAAATAGCTCTGAATAAAAAGTCAAGCTTAGATCCAATTTCATATTCATAATCCTAGGCAATGAATCATAGGTGATCAACCACAATTGTCCTTGTCATAGTCATAGGCAACAGTCTTATTGTTCATAATCATAGGCAGTCTTATGTTTACCGTCATAGTCATAGGCATAGTCTTATTAGTCATAGGCAGTCTTATGTTCACCGTCATAGTCATAGACATAGTCTTATTAGTCATAGGCAGTCTTATGTTCACCGTCATAGTCATAGGCATAGTCTTATGTTCACTGTCATAGTCATAGGCATAGGCAAAATCTTATGTCCACAGTCATAGGCATAGTCATATTCTTATGTCATTAACAATAGTTTCAACGTCCTAGGCAATATTCCCAATAGTCAAGATCCAAGAAGAAACCAAGAATAGATATGAATCATACATAAATGACTTCCAAATTATACCATGAACATATTAGATTTATAATTTTTATCTAAAAGTAATAGGAACTTACAGATCGTGATCTAAGAAAGATGTAGAAGTCGAATCTATAAACTAGTCGTCGAATTGTTGAATCGTTGAATCTTGCTTTGATTGTAGAAGCAAATCCCCAATTCCTTTTCGTAGTCTTGAAGAAATAATCTTCGCATTTTATTTTTAATTTAATTTAATTAAGGTGGAGGCAGCATAACAATGCAATGATTTGGTGTGGAGTGAAAGCTAGGTTTAGGGGTGTTTAAATAGGAGAATAGGGTAATTTAGAGCCTTCGGATCAGTCCAGAAGTCATCAGAACCACCCACTCGAAGACAGGTCCTCCAGCCACTCAGAAGTAGACATGTGATCACATAACACTCCAGAATTCTGTGTTGGAACTGTATGGGCGCACTTGGCAGGTGCGCCAGTGTATTTTTGTACTGGCGCACTTCACAAGTGCGCTAGTGTATTCTGGCCTGTTTCCGGTTTTTCTACCTAACTTCGTTTGTCCATGTCTTCTTCATACGGTATCCGTTTTACGCAAATTCGGACTCTATCTCAAGAAGAATTTCAAAACGAACGCAATAGCACAACACTATTCCCTCTATTCTTACATTAAAAATTAATTCTGCCTTGATTTATGGTTTTAACATGTTATTAAAATTTGGGTTGTTACCATCCACATAACCCCAACTGATTTAACAGGTTAAGTTTTCAAAATTAATAGGTTCGTATACCCCTATAGATTTAATAGGTTTACTTAACCCCATTGATTTAACATGCTTACTTAACCCCACAGATTTAGTGGGCTTACTTAACCCCACAGATTTAACAGGCTTACTTAACCCCACATACTTAACAGGTTTACTTAACCCCAATGATTTAACAGGCTTACATAACCCCACATACTTAACAGGTTTACTAAACCCCACATACTTAAAGGGTTTACTTATCCCCAAAGATTTAACATTCTCATACAATCCTTATGGATTCAAACAGGTTAAGTATTACAAGTTCATTACCATACATGCATTTATGGTTATAATGCGCTAGACCTCCGACATTAAGTCTTCCACATGTGGATGCTGGATTTGTCAGTCGGGTCCGGCCAGACTTCTTCCACAAGTCAGACTTAACCTCGTGTCTTAGCAGCGTCACTTCTTTATGCACTTAGACCCCTCACGTTAGATTCACCACTTGTGATCGGTGGATATGTCGGGCGGGTCCAGGCAGACTTCCACCACAAGTGTAATCTAACATCTTGTCTAAGCGCGGTTATAGTTTTCTAATTACTACAATTCTAGGCATCTTCATTCATTAACAAGTATTCCTATTTCATTATGGGTATTCATGCCCCTTTCCCAAGTCATATTCATCTTGTGTTATATGCCCAAATTAAGATCTTTAATCATAGTTTGGCTTATGCCCCAAATCCATATTCATGCTTTCAATTCAAGTTCTGCCCCAAATTTCCCAATACAAGTTATGCCCCAATTTTAATGGATTAAACAAGCTTCACAGATTCTTTACAGTTCCAATAACATGTTTCGCTTAATCTTAAATTAAGCCTATAGATTTTTATGTCCCAAACCACATGTCATAATTTACCATATAAATCATGCCCCAATTTTTATTCCAATTTCACATTGTAATTTATGCCCCTAGACCCCATTTGTGATTCAAAGTACAAGTTATGCCCCCAAATTACCATTTCCAATCATTCCCAATTTAACCCAATTTTCTGCGTATACATATTTCCGCGATATCGGCCTAAGCTCGAAAATAGACCGGCTATAAAAATAAAAATGGAATGAGGGAGTGAGAAGGATAGAATAGGCATAAAACCAACAGTAACAGAAATGGGCATACGATAGTAGAAATAGGCGTATAAGAACAGATCTGATGTACAGATATAGGCATATAAGAACAGATCTGACGAACATAAATAGGCATATAAGAACAGATTTAATGAACAGAAATTGGCATACAAGAACATACATCTAATGAATATGTAATATCAGGACTAATTATGCATAGTATCATGATTATAAACTGGCATAATGAGATCTAATCAGTGAATTAGATATACAAATATAGCAGATTTAATATGATTGCAATAGTCATAGGCTTAGATCTAATTCATAGGTATGTCAAGATTGCATTTTCATTATGTTTATCTAAAAATAATGTAGACTCACAGAGAATAGATCTACGAGACAGAAGAATAGTTGCAAATGTTGAATCACAGATCTCTAAACTTGAATGAGTCTAGTTGATTGTTGAAGAAGAAAAAACATGATTTATTCTGGGCAGAGGCAGTATTTAATTGTCCATTGTTTTAGGTTCGGAGAATTAAGAGATATAGGGTCTTATTTATATCTTAAGGTCAATGAATATAGTCAAGAAAGAAGTCCACGTGCGAAAATTGAATTCTGCCCAGAACTGTATGGGGGTCGATCCCCCCTTTCGGTGTCGACCCCAAAAACCCAGGGTCGACCTTGGGTGACCCAGCGTGTCTCGGGTCGACCCCCAAAATGGGGGCTATTCGGCTATTCCCCCTCCTGATTCGTTGTTTTGATTTTTTTTTAATTCAATTTGTTTGTATATATATATATATAATTCTCTTGTGTGCATACAAACTTCTAAGCTTAATAACTTCTTCAAACGGTGTCCGTTTTTTTGTAAACTTGGTGTATGTCTTAAGCAGAATTCCGAGACGAGCACAATGGCACAGTCTATTTTACTTAATTGTCAATATTTAATTAAGTATTCCTTATTTTATCGTCTTAATGTGTTAAAAAATTATGGGGTGTTACATTATCCCCTACTCAAAGGATTTCGTCCCCGAAATCTCTAAGTTAAGAACAATGTATATCCTAACATCCATCACCCATCTACTCATCCACCAATCATAGGCATCAATTATCCTTAAATATTTCTAATGCTTATATGATCATATGCAAAGGTGTGTGTATATGTCCCAATGCTAATGCAAAGATCAGACGGTCTACTGATTCAGTTGATGTAACACCCCACACCCGCTACGGTCACTCACTAAGGGAATGCCATAACATCGGTGGAGTATTTTAAGTGAATAGAGAACAGAAAATTTACAACAAGACAGATATAAGTAATACTTGAGAATTTAAAACATCATTTCATTGCAGCGGAAAGTAAAACATGTTTGGTTACATCAAAACCATAAACAAGAGTCAAGTACATAATATCCATCCTGATAAAACAAAAGTACATTATCCCACTACATAACTTAATAGCCATAATAGAAAAGATAAACTGAGCTTTACATCCACGGTCCAAGCTCCAAAAGATAGATAAAGCGGTCTGATCAAAGCCCACTAGTGCTAGGCCCACTCTGAAAACCTGAGGGTTGGGAAAAAGGCAAAAAAACAGTGGGGTCAGACATAAGTCTGAGCGAGTCCTATAACCTTAACAATACAATCATTAAAGTAATTAGGGTATGATATAAACAAGGTACGGTACCTCTGGGGATAATGACTACACTAAGTAGCCAACTAAACACAGGATGTACTAAGATAACTGAAAAGATGCATTTACCCACCCAAGGATAATTACTACACTGCACCACCCCAGATCTACCCACCCAAGGGTAATTCCTACACTACACCACCCCAGATCTACCCACCCAAGGGTAATTCCTACACTGCACCACACCAGTTCTACCCACCCAAGGGTAATTCCTACTTAAGGTTGATCCCACTAAGTGTACTTAGTAATTTTTAATAGTAGTTTCGTGTACCCCTAGCTGACTACATAGGTGTCGTCTGCCCCTATCTCCACTAGGTGTACCCACTACTCCCCAAGCGATCGGCTCCCTAACGTAAATACCCGTGCTGGCCCCACAGTGGGGTGTATCATTCCCCAAAGTGGCAAACTGATAATATCAACGGTGCACGGCTTATACCTACACGATGCAACAACGTCTTACTTACCAGCCCGGGTCCACACACGCATATGAAACCCGTTGGACTTGCGTTGCCACCGCTAACCCGTTTTGGCCTCTGACAGTCAAGCCCAATATGCGTGTCCCGTCCTCGACTTGGGTCGAGCCCACAAAGATACGTTTGGGATATTGGTTGAAATGGGCCCCCACAAGCTACCCACCTAAGCTTGTCATTTCTAGTGAATCCCACTTAACCCTTTAACCATGTCCACTTACATGTTATAAATTTTGGTTAAGTCTTTTAATCATATTTTAATTGCCACTCAAGCCACCCACTAGATTTCCACATGCCACCCAAGGCACTTAATTGATTCCCACATGCCACCCAAGGCACTTACTTAACCCTTTAATCATGTTTAATTACATGTTCCACTGTGGTTAAGTATTCTAATCGTATTTTCTATTGCCACCCAAGGCAACCCACTAGTTTCCTCATGCCACCCAAGGCACCCCCACTAGTTACTACATGCCACCCAAGGCACCCACTTAACCCCTCATGCCCCACTACATGCTAATTTGGTTAAGTGTTTCTTAATTAATTAAGATCGTAACCTTTGTAAAGACCTCTCACATTAGACTGTCTTTTATGGCAGCTGGATATGCCGGTTGGTTCCGGGCAGCCTTACACCATAACAGAGTCTAACCTCGTGTCTTTACACTTGTCACGTATTTAGTTTATGACTAAGACCTCTCACATTGGGCCAATCATTTGTAGCTGCTGGATTTGCCGGTTGGTTCCGGGCAGTCTTATGCTACAAAAGGGTCCAACCTCGTGTCTTAGTCGATTAATTACACCTAATTAATCACCCCTATAATTTGTATTAATTATCCCTAATTAATTACCAATTTCAAGAATATGGGTAGACCTAACTCAATAGGTAAATTCCCAATTCCATAATATGGGTAGACCTAACTTAATAGGTAAATTCCCAATTCCATAATATGGGTAGACCTAACTTAATAGGTAAATTCCCAATTATGTCCATTCACCTTATGTTATGCTTAAGCATACCCATTTCACACCATTTTATTAACATGCATATTAACCCCATCGTTCCCCACGTAATTCGTTCTCATAACATGACATAATAAAGGGAAGATTCATCACAAATGCCATGGGTTTAACCAATCATAGCATATAACTTTATCATGGGTTTAAAAGGTGTCAACTTGCATATATGAGCATACATTAAACCCAACTAGCATTTAGCCCAAACTTGCATGAAGCACATATGTCACAAAGGAGGTAACTTGCATATGATTCTTATGTCATACAAAGGTGTGAACTTGCATAGCATGTCACATGTTAACTTGCATATAACCAAACACATAACTTGCATAACATGTTACATATGAACTTGCATATAATCATGCACATAACTTGCATATAACCAAACACATAACTTGCATAACATGTTACATATGAACTAGCATATAATCATGCACATAACTTGCATATAACCAAACACATAACTTGCATAACATGTTACATATGAACTTGCATATAATCATGCACATAACTTGCATATAACCAAACACATAACTTGCATAACATGTTACATATGAACTTGCATATAATCATGCACATAACTTGCATTACATGTTACATATGAACTTGCATATAATCTCACATATAGCTTGCATAACATGTTACATATGAATCAATGTTCAACATAGTGTTTTGCATAATGAGCATCATAAAACATAGCATTAAACTTGCATAACATATAGCATAAAACTCGCAAAACACACAATATACACTATACTAAACTTGCATAAACACATTGATCCACAAACATAGCCATATCTTATCATATCCTATCATAATCAATTTAACAATTGATTATTAAGGCTATAGAAACTCACCACTTAACTCCAATAAGCAAACCCTTGCCAAAAATCACCCAAAAACTCTAGCCTTGAAAATAAAGCTTGCAACTTGATGATTAATGCAAGCTAATGATCACTCATACAACTTAAAAATGCTTGTATGAACATGAAAGCCTTCATAGAAATAGTTTAGAAAGAGGATGGATGCTGGGGTTTTGAGTGGAGGCCATGATCATAGAAAATTTTGGCATAGTTTAGTTAGTGGATAGGATTATGATCATTTACAGCTAGCTTTGGGTCTTATTTATAGGATTAGGATGTGTTTTAGACCCTTAGATTAACCCTAGGTTAGTTTAGGTCCGTCAGATTTCGTTCCAAGCCCTCCAACCCAGCCCAAGACTCAACCAGGTGCACCCAGGCCAGAATCAGCCGACAGGGCAAGTCGACAGCCCTGTCGACTGCCAAGTCGACAGGCATGTCGACAGGCAAGTCGACAGCCCTGTCGACAGCCAAGTCGACTTGGCTGGGCGGGAGTTTTCCCGCCTGGCCTCCATTTCTGCATGTTTCGAAATTCAAATCTCCCGAAAACTTCTTTGGGCCTTAACCGGGTCATACGGACTCCGATTTACAAAATTTCGGACTCTATTTTGCGTATTTTTCCGAGACGAACACAATGACATAACCCGTTTCCCCTGATTCTCACATTTGAGATTATTAATTCTGTAATTAGTGAATATCAGTGTTAACTGAAATTCGGGGTGTTACATTCTCCCCTCCTTAAAGGATTTCATCCCCGAAATCTCCAACTTAAGGAGAATGCATATCCTACCATCCAAACAACCATCTACTCAATCCATCAAACACGGGCATCCATTGTCCTTAAAACCATTTCTACTGATGTATGAGCATATGCAAAAAGTGTGTGTATATGTTCCCTATCTAATGTATGAACATATGCAAACCGTGATAGTGCCATGCATCCAATATGTATGCGAAAGAACCCTATCGACACATACTATATCTACATGAGTGCACAATCATTCACCAAAATGCATCATCCATATGATAACACAACCATTATACATCCATAAATATAGGTACCTACACATAATTATATGCAATATGTATGAAGTGATTGAGCCGATCTAGTGTCTAGAGTGTGTGTATATGCATCCATGAGCAACCACTAGCAAACACTTGCATCCACATGCATCCATCAATCATAACATGTCTCAAACACATGTTTCAACCATAGGTTTACCCTATCTAAAGGTCAAAGGTACTAACAAGAGGACATACTAAAGATAAGATAAGTACTAGACAAACGATAAAGGAGAAGTTAAAAGACATACCCTCAAAAAGGAATGGGTATAATGAACGCATTTTCGCTTCCGTCTCCCAAGTAGCGTTGCTCTCATCTTCTCCCCATTGCACTTTGACTAGTTGAACCTCCCTGTTTCTCAACCTCTTAATCTCTGACCCAAGGATGCGTGTAGGAGCTCGTCAAATAGTCGCATCACGCTCTATATCTACTTCTATAAGCAAGCTCGGCTCTACCACCTCTGCGGTCTCATGTAGGCACTTCCTCAAATGTGACACATAGAATACATCATGTACACCACTAAGTCTGTCGGGCAACTCCACTCTATAGGCCATCTGTCCAACCCTTTCCTTAATAGGAAACGGTCCAACAAACCTTGGTGCTAACTTCCCAATAGATCCAAAGCGAACCACATTCCGTAACGGAGATACTTTGACAAAGACCATGTCCCCAACAATCAAACTCAAGCTCTGTTCTCCTCTTGTCCGCGTAAGATTTCTGTCTGTCTTGCGCCGCTTTCATCCTTCTTCGAATCAAATCAATCTTTTTCGAAGTCTTCCTAACCATATCAGGCCCAAGCAAGTTCTTATCCGTAGATTCCCACCAACATGTAGGTGATCGAAAAGGCCTTCCATAAAAAGCTTCGAAAGGAGTCATGCCAATACTAGACTGAAAGTTGTTGTTATATGCGAACTCCACCAATGGAAGATGCTCTTCTCATGTACCTCCAAAATCTAAGATACATAGCCTCAAAAGGTCTTCTAAAATGCGATTCACCCTCCCGGTCTGGCCGTCCGTCTGAGGATGATTTGCGGTGCTCAAACACAGCTGAGTCCCTACCGCCTCTTTCAAACTCTTCCAAAACTCGCTAGTGAAGATAGGATCTCGATCACTCACTATGCTGGAAGGTACACCATGCAATCTAACAATCTCTCGAATGTAGATTGAAGCTAGCCATTGAGCAGTCCTCTTACTCTTCATGGGTATAAAATGGGCACTCTTAGTAAGTTTGTCTACCCCCACCCAAATTCCCGTATTACCCTTCCTCGATCTTGGTAATCCATTGACGAAATCCATCGAGACACTATCCCACATCCATAGCGGAACCTCCAATTGGTGAAGCAACCCACCAGGTTTCCTTTGCTCCGCTTTTACTGGTTGGCACACCAAGCATCTAGCGACATACTCGGCCGCGTCTTTCTTCATACCGGCCCAAATGAAAACTCGCTTCATGTCTTGGTACATCTTTTCCCTACCGGGATGAATGGTCATCTTCGAACGATGTGCATCATCAAGTATAGCCTTCCTCAAACCCTCGTCTTGCGGTACACAAAGTCTACCGTCTCTATGCAACCACCCCTTACCATCTAGGGTGTACCTACTCAAATGGCTGGACGACTGCCCCTCCTCATGAGCTTCTCTACTAACTCAACCAACTGTGGGTCGCCTCGCTGCGCTCCGCCAATCCGCCCCAAAAGAGTAGGCCTAACCTCCAAGGAGGCTAGCAAACCGGGTACAAAGTCAACGGAAGGTCTAAAGTCAAACATAGAAATAAACTCTAAGCTCCATCGTTCAACGAGCAATGAACTCAAGGACAAACTTTTTCTACTTAAGGCGTCTGCTACCACGTTACCCTTGCCATGGGTATACGCTATCTCAAACTCATAGGATGCTAAGAATCCCATCCACTTTTGTTGTCCTAAGACTATGCGCTCGAAGAGTCTCCAACACTTCCCTAAGATGTAGGGCATGCTCTTCTCCACCTTTAGAGAAAACCAGGATATTACCCCATCCAAAATCATCACAACTGTCCATCTCTCACGTAGACCACCCTAGTCGAACTCGACATCCCCCAAATGCAAGCCCCAAAGGCCTAAACCAATATCAGACAAACATCCAAGGGATACCTCCTTCGAATTCAGACGACCTACGTGAGATGATACTAGTAAAAACGGCTAAATAATTAAGCCCTTGTCCAACTCTGGATGTCCTCGCCAGTCTCGCTCCAAAACCACCGTTTATCCCATAACTGGCTTTGCTCAACCTATTGAGCACATACGAAAACTTATTTCGCTCCTAGAAAAGACCAAGATGTCATTTGCAAAGACCATCACGAACTTTTTAGGTACTCCCTGAACACCCTTCTCATCAAATCAACAAAGTATGCGGGGGCGTTCATCAAACCAAATGGCATCACCAGCCACTCATAAAAACCATCCGGAGTCCTAAAGGTAGTCTTCTCTATACTATCCTCAGCCACTCTCAACTGATGAAACCCAGTGGCTAAGTCCTACTACGAAAACACTGAGGCGCCAACCAACTGATCAAAGAGATCATCAATCCTCGGCAATGGGTGTCTATTCTTCTTTGTTATCTTGTTAAACTCCCTATAATCTACACAAAGTCTGAGGGACCCATCCGCCTTCATAGCAAAAACTACTGGAGCACCCCACTCCGATATACTTCGTCTTCTAAACCCCTTCTCAAGCAAATCGCCTACTTACTTATGGAGTTCCCTCCTCTCACGAGGAGCCATGTGGCACACTGGCCAAGATACTGGTTTGGCATTGTCTACCGGATATATTCGGAAGTCAATCTCCCGCTCCGGAGGTAAGCCCTTCACCTCCTCAAACACATCCGAGTATTCCCGGACCACTCTAACAGATCGTAAACTCTAGACTGACGTGTCAAGCGATTCTAGATAACTTAGCATAACAGATTCCATGGGATTACAAGAGATCTCGAGAGTGTTACCCAAGCGGGTCTTAAGCCTAACAAATCTCCTTCTACAAACAAGAATGGCACCATTACTGGACAACCAGTCCATGCCCAAAACTAACCCATAGCCCGTGAAGCCCCAGAAGCATCACGTCTAAACTCAACGCTAAGTATAGAAACTTTCAAACCCAAACACATCATGGAGGCCCCAATTGGGTTTGAAACAACTAAGGGATCATCTACTAATCTGGTGTCTAAGTGCAGTGACTCAACTAACAACGATGAGATAAACGAACTCGATGCGTCAGAATCAAATAAAGTTCGAACCGGATAATAAAGAAATCCAAATTCCAACCTAGACGGTCTTATCCCCATCTGGTACACTAGCCGTGAGGGAATACAACTACCCTCCAGAAGATTCCATACCTTGCCCTTGCCCCTTTGGACAACCCTAATAAGGTGTCCTATTCCTCCCAAAAGGATAACTACTCGCCTTCTTCTTCCCATTCTCCACTCGTAACCTCCCACCAATGAGGTTTCATCCTTCATTAACCAAACAACTATTTGAGCCTTCCTCCCATCGTCTATCCAATAGGTACCTACCAGTCCTCCTCCTTCTTGAACCAACTTCTAATCCGACTAACGTCTAAGTCCCTTGAAGTGGTTTTCCATTCTTATCTATCTTAGAAAGATCATCTATACACGGAGGGGAAACTCAAAACGAGAGAGGAAGAGATTCAAAACGGAGAATTCGAAAGATAAAGATACGGCTAACGGGGATTATGCTTTTCTTTCAAAAACTTTTCTCTTAAAAGACATGTTTTTGAAAATACTGCTTTCAAAAATATTCTTAGAAAATAGGATTTCTAAAAAATTTATTTGTTCTGGTAACCTTAAGCTCTGATACCACGTGTAACACCCCACACTCGCTACGGTCACTCACTAAGGGAATGCCATAACATCGGTGGAGTATTTTAAGTGAATATAGAACAGAAAAATTACAACAAGACAGATATAAGTACTACTTGAGAATTTAAAACATCATTTCATTGCAGCGGAAAGTAAAACATGTTTGGTTACACCAAAACCATAAACAAGAGTCAAGTACATAATATCCATCCTGACAAAACAAAAGTACATTATCCCACTACATAACTTAATAGCCATAATAGAAAAGATAAACTGAGCTTTACATCCACGGTCCAAGCTCCAAAAGATAGATAAAGCGGTCTGATCAAAGCCCACTAGTGCTAGGCCCACTCTGAAAACCTGAGGGTTGGGAAAAAGATAAAAAAACAATGGGGTCAGACATAAGTCTGAGCGAGTCCTATAACCTTAACAATACAATCATTAAAGTAATTAGGGTATGATATAAACAAGGTACGGTACCTCTGGGGATAATGACTACACTAAGTAGCCAACTAAACACAGGATGTACTAAGATAACCGAAAAGACGCATTTACCCACCCAAGGATAATTACTACACTGCACCACCCCAGATCTACCCACCCAAGGGTAATTCCTACACTGCACCACCCCAGATCTACCCACCCAAGGGTAATTCCTACACTGCACCACACCAGTTCTACCCACCCAAGGGTAATTCCTACTTAAGGTTGATCCCACTAAGTGTACTTAGTAATTTTTAATAGTAGTTTCGTGTACCCCTAGCTGACTACATAGGTGTCGTCTGCCCCTATCTCCACTAGGTGTACCCACTACTCCCCAAGCGATCGGCTCCCTAACGTAGATACCCGTGCTGGCCCCACAGTGGGGTGTATCATTCCCCAAAGTGGCAACCTGATAATATCAACGGTGCACGGCTTATACCTACACGATGCAACAACGTCTTACTTACCAGCCCGGGTCCACACACGCATATGAAACCCGTTGGACTTGCGTTGCCACCGCTAACCCTTTTTGGCCTCTTAAAGTCAAGCCCAATATGCGTGTCCCGTCCTCGACTTGGGTCGAGCCCACAAAGATACGTTTGGGATATTGGTTGAAATGGCCCCCCATAAGCTACCCACCTAAGCTTGTCATTTCTAGTGAATCCCACTTAACCCTTTAACCATGTCCACTTACATGTTATAAATTTTGGTTAAGTCTTTTAATCATATTTTAATTGCCACTCAAGGCACCCACTAGATTTCCACATGCCACCCAAGGCACTTACTTGATTCCCACATGCCACCCAAGGCACTTACTTAACCCTTTATTCATGTTTAATTACATGTTCCACTTTGGTTAAGTATTCTAATCGTATTTTCTATTGCCACCCAAGGCAACCCATTAGTTTCCTCATGCCACCCAAGGCACCCCCACTAGTTACTACATGCCACCCAAGGCACCCACTTAACCCCTCATGCCCCACTACATGCTAATTTGGTTAAGTGTTTCTTAATTAATTAAGATCGTAACCTTTGTAAAGACCTCTCACATTAGACTGTCTTTTATGGCAGCTGGATATGCCGGTTGGTTCCGGGCAGCCTTACACCATAACAGAGTCTAACTTCGTGTCTTTACACTTGTCACGTATTTAGTTTATGACTAAGACCTCTCACATTGGGCCAATCATTTGTAGCCGCCGGATTTGCCGGTTGGTTCCGGACAGTCTTATGCTACAAAAGGGTCCAACCTCGTGTCTTAGTCGATTAATTACACCTAATTAACCACCCCCATAATTTGTATTAATTATCCCTAATTAATTACCAATTTCAAGAATATGGGTAGACCTAACTCAGTAGGTAAATTTCCAATTCCATAATATGGGTAGACCTAACTTAATAGGTAAATTCCCAATTCCATAATATGGGTAGACCTAACTTAATAGGTAAATTCCCAATTATGTCCATTCACTTTATGTTATGCTTAAGCATACCCATTTCACACCATTTTATTAACATGCATATTAACCCCATCGTTCCCTACGTAATTCGTTCTCATAACATGACATAATAAAGGGAAGATTCATCACAAATGCCATGGGTTTAACCAATCATAGCATATAACTTTATCATGGGTTTAAAAGGTGTCAACTTGCATATATGAGCATACATTAAACCCAACTAGCATTTAACCCAAACTTGCATGAAGCACATATGTCACAAAGGGGGTAACTTGCATATGATTCTTATGTCATACAAAGGTGTGAACTTTCATAGCATGTCACATGTTAACTTGCATATAACCAAACACATAACTTGCATAACATGTTACATATGAACTTGCATATATCATGCACATAACTTGCATATAACCAAACACATAACTTGCATAACATGTTACATATGAACTTGCATATAATCATGCACATAACTTGCATTACATGTTACATATGAACTTGCATTTAATCTCACATATAGCTTGCATAACATGTTACATATGAATCAATGTTCAACATAGTGTTTTGCATAATGAGCATCATAAAACATAGCATTAAACTTGCATAACATATAGCATAAAACTCGCAAAACACATAACATACACTATACTAAACTTGCATAAACACAATGATCCACCAACATAGCCATATCTTATCATATCCTATCATAATCAATTTAACAATTGATTATTAAGGCTATAGAAACTCACCACTAAACTCCAATAAGCAAACCCTTGCCAAAAATCACCCAAAAACTCTAGCCTTGAAAATAAAGCTTGCAACTTGATGATGAATGCAAGCTAATGATCACTCATACAACTTAAAAATGCTTGTATGAACATGAAAGCCTTCATAGAAATAGTTTAGAAAGAGGATGGAGGCTAGGGTTTTGAGTGGAGGCCATGATCATAGAAAATTTTGGCATAGTTTAGTTAGAGGATAGGATTATGATTATTTAGGGCTAGCTTAGGGTGTTATTTATAGGATTAGGATGTGTTTTAGACACTTAGATTAACCCTAGGTTAGTTTAGGTTCGTCAGATTTCATCCCAAGCCCTCCAACCCAGCCCAAAACTCAACCAGGTGCACCCAGGCTAGAATCAGCCGACAGGGCAAGTCGACAGCCCTGTCGACTGCCAAGTCGACAGGCAAGTCGACAGCCCTGTCGACAGCCAAGTCGACTTGGCTGGGCGGGAGTTTTCCCGCCTGGCCTCCATTTCTGCATGTTTCGAAATTCATATCTCCCGATAACTTCTTTGGGCCTTAACCGGGTCATACGGACTCCGATTTACAAAATTTCGGACTCTATTTCGCGTATTTTTCAGAGACGAACACAATGACGTAACACGTTTCCCCTGATTCTCACATTTGAGATTATTAATTCTGTAATTAGTGAATATCATTGTTAACTGAAATTCGGGGTGTTACAGTTGACCTCCTTAATGCAATGTATGTTAGTGCCATGAATCCAACATGTATGTAAATAATCTTATTATAACATGTAAGTTCTATATGCATGCACAGTCATTCATCCAAATGAAACATCCATATGATGATACACCCACTTTCTTCCATTAGAAGAAGAAAAATGCGCACACACCCATATGCAGTATGAGAGTGATTGAGCCGATCTAGTGCTTAGTGTGTGTGTGTATGCATCCACGAGAAACCACCAGCAAACACTTACATCCACTTGCATCCATCAAACATAACATGTCTCAAACACATGTTTTCATCTATGGGATTTCTATCTAAAGGTCGAAGATTCGATCGATATGATACAAACGAAATAAAGAAGCAAGTATGAATAAAAGCTTGGAAAAGAAGTTAAGAACATAGTCCGAAAAATGAAAGGGTTTCAAGCGCGATCCTTGTCTTAAGTCTCCTAAGTCGCATCCTCGGTGTCGCCCGGAATCGTCAATGTGAGAGATCCCAAAAAATAGAGAAGGGCGGTAGCTTCCCCCTTGCACTTTTATTAACTTAACCTCTCTATTGCGCAGTTGCTTAACCTTTGATCCAAGAATACGGGTAGGATCAAATTGTCCCGTTCTACCTGTACTTCCTCAAGCATGTTCGGCTCAACTATCTCTGTTGTATCGTGCACACACTTCCGTAAATAAGAAATGTGGAAAAACATCATGAATATCCACACATAAGTGAAGCGAGTTGTACGCCTTAGTTGCAAATATGACCGGAGAACCCTATTCTGATATGCTTCGCCCAACCAACACATTTCCAAGTAGCTCACCAACTTGTTTGTTGAGCTCTCTCCTTTCCTTAGGAGTCATGTAGCGCACAGGTAATGCGACTAGCTTCACATTATCAACTAAGTATATCCATAAATCATTCTCGTCCATGGAGGTAAGTCCCTAACCCCTTCAAAAACATGTGGATACTCACAAACTACAGGTATAGATCACAAATCATCGACAGAAGCATCAGGTGATTCTGGAAAACTATGCATGCTAGACCCTCTTGGGTCACTAGAAATCTCGAGAGTCCTCCCACGGCAAGTCTGAAATTTAACAACCTTCCTCTAACAATATAGAATGGCACCATACAAGGCTAGCCGGTCCATCCCTAGAATCAAATAGTATCCTATAAAACCAAGTACATATGTGTTGCACTCAAACTTGACGCCTAACACAGATATTCTCAACCCCCGACAAGTCATAGACAGATGAGCCGTACCACCAATGGGGTTTGAGACAAAACCAGGATCCAAAACCATACTAGTACTAAGGTGCAAATACTCAATTACGGAATCAAATATAAAAGAGTGAGAAGCGCTAGAATCAAAAAGGTTCCTAACTAGATGATCGGAAAGAGAAATCAAACCGCCAATAGAAACTTTCATACCTTTATTTGGTACACTGGCCTCGAGACCATGCATCTGCCCCCTAGAAGCTCCTGCCCTTTGGCCCTGTCCTTGCTTCTTC
Organism: Allium sativum; assembly: GCA_030737875.1. Taxonomy (NCBI): domain Eukaryota; kingdom Viridiplantae; phylum Streptophyta; class Magnoliopsida; order Asparagales; family Amaryllidaceae; genus Allium; species Allium sativum. The sequence continues at coordinate 653,052,268 of CM060918.1, forward strand.
AGACACTTCCTAGTATAGTGTCCAACTTCACCACTGTTGAAGCAAGCATTCTTCCTTTTTCTACAGTCTTTGAGCAAATGACCCACGTTACCACAACCATGACATTTCTTTTTTCCTTGAGCTTTGTCGTGCTTTCCGCCCTCTTGTTGTTGTTCTTTCTTGGGCCACACTTTCTTGTTTTGTGTTTCCTCAACCTTAACTTCCTTCTTTTCATCTTTATCTTCCTTATGCATTAAGGCCATATCAACGAGCCTCTTAAAAGTTGTTCCCATTGGAGTATGAGACATGGCTAACCCATGAAGTGGTTAATTCGGTCTTCTAGCAAACCGCAAAGCTTTCTTATGCGGGGTATCTACTAGCTCCAACCCAAACCTTATTAGTTGGTTGAATTTGTTAACATACCCTTTAATAGTCATGCCTCCTTGCTTTAACGCCGAGAACCTTTCCATTTTCTTGCTTTTCTCAGCTTGAGAAAGAAACTTCATTTCAAACCTCTGTCTAAAATCATTTCAAGTCTCCACTGGATGCCCTGCTTGCGTCCCTTCCCACTAGAACGAAACTTCAGCCAGGCGGCTAAATGAATCTTCCTACGATCATCCACTTCGAAGATTCCAAACAGATCCTCCATCTCTTTTAGCCAATTCCTTGCCTCTAAAAAATTCTTGGTTCCACAGAATGGCTTTCCTCCCATAGCATAGAAATCTTTGCAGATCTTGGAGAAATTATACGCACGTAGAGGAGGAGGAGGAACGATGGGTGCAACTGGGGGAGGAACGTCCGCTTGGCCACAAGCATGCGACGTGGCCTCTAGATACCAATGGAACCAGCCTAGGACCGTAATGCCCTCAGGAATATTAGGTTCCCTAGACATGTTGAAAAGAAATGAAAAAGGGATTCAAACATAGAATCGAAAGATATTACATATGGCTTTGTGGAATATGTTTATCAAAACAGACTTTTCTTTCGAAAATGCATCTTTTTAAACCTTTTTGTAAATAATTTTCAATTTCTTTTATCCGATCTGTTAACCTTAAGCTCTGATACCAAGTGTGAAACCCCACGTCCGTTAATGTCACTCATTAAGAGAACGCATTAAGTTTCGTGAAGCGTTATAGGTAAACAGAAAAAGAAACAGAAACATTACAAGACATATATAAAATAGTAACAAAATTAAAAACTTATTAATCATAAAGCATCATGGTTCAAAACATGGTTACATCATATATCTGAAATGCATAAAAACCATTACGTCATTGAAATTTCTGTATTGTACTTAAAACATCAGCGTACAATAATAAAACAAGCAAAATTCTCCACAACATTAGCCATTGCAGAGAGAGATATGAAACCAAGCAGTACATCTAAGCAGCTCCAAGCAAGATAAAAGTAGACAATCCAAATCAAGCCTGAGTATTCCCACCCCGAGAACCTGGGGGGGACGGAAGAGAGAGAAGAGGAAACAAAATGGGTCAGACATAAAGTATGGTGAGTCCAGTTACTTTTAGCATATAAATGAGTAAAAGCATCATGACAGACATATAAACTGGAAAGTGAGATAAAAATGTCATAAGGTAGGTATAACATGATTAAAAAGATAATAGAACTGGATATGTTGTGCTTCTTTTGTAATTTTCTTTGCACCAATACTAGTATAACAGATATGCAACAGGATTACATACTCCCCAATTGCTTAACAGAAACACGATGACCCCAATAGAAATATAATGGTAGTTTTAGGTGTACTCTAGTAACGGGTTTTAACCCAAATAGAATTAACCGGTACCTAAATAGAAATAACCGGTGTTAACCTAAACAGAAATACTGGTATCCCCATAGAAATAGACAGGACTAGATGTACCCTAATTACTACCCTTCCCCATTCGATGGCTCCTTATCCTGTAAATACCCTGTGTCGGCCCCACAATAGGGTGTATTACTTCCTAAAGTGGCAGCCTTCAGAAGGACACATATCTATTTACTGGTGCTACAATGGCTTATTTTCCCAGATGCAGGCCGTTGTCATGCACGCATGTGAGTCGGTTGGAGTGTGCCAGTACACACCTCCTCTTAGATGAACCTCTTATTATCAGTTTAATAAGCGTGCCCTGACCCCTATCTAGTGCGGAGTCCCCCTTTAATACCAGAATGGGTTACGGATTAATATGGTTCCCACATAACTGTAACGACCCGGAAATTTAGCGATCTTGGTTATCCGAGATACAACACATATCGAACATCCAAGAATTGAAAATACTGGTAGTTAATGAAAGAAATTAGAGGGTGAGGAAAGATAAGATAGAAACACAGAATAAAAGAAGAAGAAGAAGAAGAAGAAGAAGAACACAACATCAGAGTAGCACGAACCTCACAGCGGAACGAATAACATATAATATATATAACATAACTTTGAAATATAAATCTGTAATTGAATATACATCATTATCAAAGTAAAACACTTACAACACAGCGGAAATAAACAATAGCTATATGATCCTGAAGCCTCCTGCTCCAGCTCTTCAAGTATCTGTAAATCCCGACTACTTGACTGTCTGTACAAAATTGGGCACCCAAGAGTTTAGGGAAAACAAAACAAAGTAAACTCCGGGTCAGTCATGGGACTGTTATGAGTAAAACAGTTTAAAACAGTTTGAGCCATTAAACAATATCTCATAAGACCACGCCGTATAACGGAATGGATTTTTCCCTTATGAGAATCCAAAATATCTTTATATCAAAAACCTTTTGATATTATAATAATGTCTATCAACCATAATATAATAATCATCTAGCAGAAACGCTTTCATCTCACGTTCTACATATATAGTATACAATCAAAACCGCAAGCACGTATTGGGTAATGGATTTCCAACTATGACAAGGTATGGAACCACCTTTCGCTAGTGTACCCCTAAAGAGGAATACACTGCGTTCAACAAGAATATCTTGCAACCTAGCCACACATGACCGACCACTCATTTCGCTTGAGTGTATCGAATGTATATCACCAACGGTTGGGATCAGCAACCGTTTCCCGAATGGGACAACATCGACAATAGATTTTTAGAAGTAAATGAAACTCTAGATCAGGTGGTTATACACCCTAATAGGTGCGACCTACATAGCCATGCTGCCTGCCCGATTTCTGTCATTTACCGAATGTGAGGCTAGAAGCTACGCTTATCTTTTACATGCCACATATTCATTCACTTAGAATGTCACATTGTCATACCTTTAAATCACAAGTTGATTTATCCAAAAATAACACGGGTATAAAGCTAAGAGAAACGGATTCCTCCGCCAACAAACGTAAGTACGTTTGAAGAGATCGACTTACACGATCTATTGAATATACTCTGTCAGACCTTCTTCCATACAAGTTGTGCTGGGACTGGACAAACCGTAAGCACTATTCAGTACATCCATTGTAACAACCCGTATTTTCAATAACCTGTTATAACATAAATCGAGGCCGAATTAAATTCTAAAATCTGAATTAAGGGAAACGGGCTATGCCATTGCGTTCGTCTCGGAAAAATACGCGAAATAGAGTCCGAGTTTTCGAAAATCGGAGTCCGTATGACCCATTTAAGGCCCATTGAAGTTTCCAGAAATTTCTATGCTAAAAACAGATTTAAATTTCAAATTAAAAACAAGGATTAGGGCTAATTGGTGTCAGGCGGGAAAATTCCCGCCAGGGCCCCCATGTCGACAGGCATGTCGACAGGGGTCTTAGGGTGTCGACTGCCCTGTCGACAGCCCTGTCGACACGGGGTGGCCAGGCAGTTTTGCCTGGCGCACCATTTTGATTTGGGCTTTATCTTGTGGATTGGTTCTAGAGAATTCCTAAATCTGACCGGCCTAAACTAACCTAGGGTTAATCCTAGGGCTAAAAACACTCTAATCTTCTATAAATAAGCCCCTAATCCTACCCTAAAGCCTCATTATTCAATCTAGCAACCAAACTATGTCAAATTGAATTCTCAAATGGCCTCCACCTAAGAACCCTAGCCTCCACCCTCTTCAAAAATCATTTCTATTAAGATTTTGATGTTCATACAAGCTTTTCTAAGTTGTATGAATGATCATTAGCTTGCATACATCATCAAGTTGCAAGCTTTATTTGCTAAGCTAGAGTTTTTGGGATTTTTGTTAATTGGAGCTTTGTTTTGGGGTTTTATATGCTTGCATAAAAGGGCTTCTCAATCTTTATTAGTAGATTTGTGTCTTCATAATATTTGTAAGCCCTCTTACCTTCATTTTAGAAACTCTAAAGTTAATATGTGATGAAAGTTGGGATTTATGCATGTTTAATAAGTTATGCATGCTTATGCGAGTTCACTATGCTATGTTATGCATGTTTAGTAAGTTATGCATGCTTATGCGAGTTCACTATGCTATGTTATGCATGTTTAATGAGTTATGCATGCTTATGTGAGTTCACTATCCTATGTTATGCATGTTTAATGAGTTATGCATAATGTGAGTTCACTATGCTATGTTACACATGTTTGATAAGTTATGCATGTTTATGCAAGTTCACTAAGTCATGATTTGCAAGTTTAACAAGTTATGCATGTTTATGCAAGTTCCCTAAGTCATGATTTGCAAGTTTAACAAGTTATGCATGTTTATGCAAGTTCCCTAAGTCATGATTTGCAAGTTTAACAAGTTATGCATGTTTATGCAAGTTCACTATGCCATGATTTGCAAGTTTAACGAGTTATGCATGTTTATGCAAGTTCACTATGCTAAGTTATGCAAGTCCAACATGTTATGCATGCTTATTATGATATGTAAGATTTATCATGTATGTTGTGCCAAGTTCCCTCTTTCTATCCTTTATGCGTTATGACGAGTATGTAAGCGATAGAATGACGTTGGGAGGGTTTTTGGGTAAAACTTAAAATACGTGAAAATATAAGATTGGGAATTTACCTATTAAGTTAGGTCTACCCCTTGGGAATTTACCTATTAAGTTAGGTCTACCCAAGTATTTGTTAAACTTGTAATTATGGTTTGAAATAAAGTGGACATGACACTTAGAAAACATGTGTGGCCAACTCGAGGTTGGGTTGAGTTTGTAGCGTAAACCTACCCGGAACCGACCGGCTTAACTAGTTGCTACGAACAATAGGACCCAATGTGAGAAGTTGGTCATGTGTACCTGGGACCCGAGGTTAGACCAAGTTGTGGTGTAAAGCTACCCGGACCCGCCCGGCCTAACTAGTAACCGCAACAAAGTCTAATGTGAGAGGTTAAGGTACAATTAAATTAATGCCTCGTAATTAGGGTTAAGTCATGGCCCACTAATACTTAACCAATTTTGGGGATACGAGGGATTAGATGGGGTTAAGTGGTGAACTGTTGGTTACACTTAACTAATTTAATCCATGATTAGTGATGGGTTAAACCACACTTAACCCTCTTAGAAAACCCTAGCAACGTGGTCTGTTCCAGCAGTAATCCCAGTTGGGTATCATTCACAACCCTAGAGAGCTAGGCTAGGGCGGGGGCACGATTACTGGACGGATGTAAGCGACCAAAGCGGTGGCCGAGTGGTACAGCGGTGCGGGTCCAGGCGGGCTACGGACGTGCACGTATTCCGGTGTTGGACAAACTCGAGGCACGGGTACCAGTAGGTTTGGACTGTGCATTATTGCTTAAGTGTCTGGGGTTGACACCCGAGGGCTTGATACACCCAGAGGTGGACCCAGCACAGTCTGACTACAACCACATGTGGGCCGTATGGACACCAACACTTGACGTGTTAGGTTTATAGGGAGCCGATCGACTAGACCGTTGGGCTGGGCCTTGTATTAAGGCCATCTTATGTTATTGGGCCAAAGTTTGGGCTGAGGGATCTATACCTGTTATGTTAGTTGCTAGTACGCTATGGTGCAAAGCTTAATCTTCTCTATGTGATGACACCTTTATCTATTGTCAGTATGTTCATCTTAGTTTCCATCATGATGTTAACTTTATTAGTTTATAGACTGATCATAGTAGGGCTTACCAGTCTTTTTGACTGACCTGTTTTCTTTCGCTTCTTTTCTTCCGTTCCCCCCCCCCCAGGTTCTCAGGGAGGGAACAGTGGTGCTTAGCTTGGATCGCTTGCTTGTTTGCTGGATAGCTCATGTATGACTGGACATTGAACTCGCTATGGTTTATCATCTTTATTTTTGGGGATAGCACTATGTATTTCAGTATTTTGTTTATGATGTACTAGACATGTTTATTTTGGCAGTTGACTTTATGATGTACTAAACTTGTTTTGAGATGGTTTGAGATATTCCGCTGTTTTATTCTCACTTACTCTGATTTACATATATTTATGTTCCTGTTCTGCCTTGATATATCATTATGCATGCTTACCCAGTTCTAACGCCCCCCAGAAGCTAGTGCCCCCGAAAGAGTGACCCTAGCGGAGGTGGGGTGTTACAAATTTGGTATCAGAGCATAAGGTTTACAAGAAAGAACAAAAAGTTTTTAAAAGACTTTTGAAAAACTATTTTCAAAACAAGTGTAAAGTATTTTCCAAAGAAAAGTCTAGTATTTTAAAAAGGCTATTCCCCAAAAAGCCATTAGCGTTATCCTTCGTTCCCTTGACCTAATCTTATCTTATCTTTCGTTTCAGTATGGCTGAGAATCTTGCCATCCCGGATGGAGTAAACGTACCACTCTGGTATAGGAGACTTCTAGAAGCTAGGGCGGCAGCTGACCCAGCAAACCCTACTCCTACTCCTCCTCCTGTAGTTGAGAATCCTCCCCCTAATATCCCTCCTCCGGTGGTTCCGGTCCCTCCTCCTCCGGTAGCTGAGGCTCCTCTTCCTCCACCTCCCCCTCAGCATCCTCAGGTTGAGTTCACGAAGGTTTGTAAAGACTTCAAGGCGATGGGAGGCAAGAATTTCCTAGGCACGGAATCTTTTGTTGAAGCTAGGAATTGGCTGAAAGACACTGAAGACTTGTTTGCTATCTTTGGGATTGATGACGAGAGGAAGATCTTATTGACAGTGTGGCTTTTGAAAGACGAAGCAGCCTATTGGTGGGAGGTCACCAATGGGACAAGGCCCATCGAGACTTGGGCCGATTTGAGGACTAGATTTGTGGCCAAGTTTCTATCCTCTGCTGAGGCAAATTTACAGATGGAGAAGTTCATTGCATTAAAGCAAGATGATATGACTGTCAAGGAGTATGTGAATAAATTTAATCAGCTGGCCCGTTTTGGTCTAGATATGGTAAACACTCCTGAGAAGAAGGCTCTTCGATTCGCCGGGGGATTGAATGAGCCACTGCAGGGTTTGGCAATGTCGCATATTCCGCATGGAGCTACCTTTGAGAGTCTGGTCGATATGGCTCTACTTCAAGGAGATGGAAAGAAAGAGGTTAAGTCGAGTGATACCCAAGCAAAGAAGACAGATTCTCAGGGTAAAGGCAATCAAAGTGGTCAAAGCAGTCAGGGGAATCAGAGAAAGAACAAGAAGGGGAATAATAACAAAGGCAAGGGAAAGTGCAATTACTGTGGTATACCTGGACACTTTGCTAAGGACTGTAGAAAGAAGAAAAGGAAGCTTAGTGGTGGATGTTTTTCCTGTGGTGAGGCGGGACACTTCAGCAAGGATTGCCCGAAGAAGAAAGGGCAGGGTCAGACTCAACGTGCAGGAACATCTGGAGGGCAAGTGCATGCTCTCAACACCACTCCAATTCCCGAACGAGGTATTGTTTCTGTTGAGAACCTTGTTTATGTTTCCGATCTTCCAATTCGTACCTTATTTGATTCTGGTGCATCACATAGCTTTATTTCATCCGATCTTGTTGATAGTTTGCACCTTAGTACTAGCTTAGTGGATGATCCCGTTTGTGTTTCGAATCCCATTGGGGGTTCTGCTAAACTATCTACGATATGTGAGGATCTGAGGATCTCTATACTCAGTGTAGAGTTCTTGTGTAGTGCATATGTTCTTGGTTTCAGGGGATACGGATTGATACTGCGCATGGATTGGCTGTCCCGATATGGAGCCATTCTTGATTGTGAGCATAGGGTTGTGAGGCTTGTGACTCGCCTTGGCAACACCTTAGAGATTTCATGCAATCCGAAGGACCCCGTCATGTTGTGCTATCTTGAGTCTCTCGACTCGTCAGAGGAAGCCCTTCAGTCTGTAAGAGTGGTCCGAGATTATCCAGATGTTTTTGAAGAAGTTAAGGGGTTGCCCCCTAGACGAGAGATTGATTTTCGCATTTATCTGGTGGATAATGCTAAGCCTGTTTCTTTGCCCGTTCGGCATATGGCTCCGCGTGAGAGACGGGAGCTGAGCAAGCAAGTGAAAGAATTGCTTGAGAAGAACTTCATCAGAAGAAGTATATCCGAATGGGGAGCGCCTGCGGTGTTTGCTACTAAGGCAGATGGCTCTCTTCGACTCTGTGTGGATTATAGAGAATTGAATAAGCTGACTAAGAAGAACAGACACCCGTTACCAAGGATCGATGATCTCTTTGACCAGCTTGTTGTTGCTTCTGTTTTCTCTCAGCTTGATCTTGCTACCGGATTTCATCAGCTCAGAGTGGCTGAAGATAGTATAGACAAGACTGCATTCAGAACTCCAGATGGATTCTTTGAATGGCTTGTTATGCCGTTCGGTTTGACGAATGCACCCGCGTATTTTGTGGACTTGATGAGTAGGGTGTTTCGGGAGTTCTTGAACAAGTTTGTCGTGGTCTTTGTGGATGATATTCTGGTCTTCTCCAAGGATGAAGAAGAGCACGCGAGGCATCTGGTAGAGGTGATGGATACGCTCAGAGCACACCAGTTAAAGGCCAAGTTCTCCAAGTGCCACTTTTGGAGAAGGGAAGTTAGATTCCTTGGGCATATCGTATCCAAGCAAGGCTTAGCGGTGGATCCCGCTAAGGTGGTTCCAGTTCAGGATTGGAAGACTCCAAGGAATGCAACCGAGGTGAGAAGCTTTCTGGGTCTTGCGGGTTTTTACCGGAAGTTCATCAAGGACTTCGCGAAGATATCCGCTCCTCTTACTAAGTTGACGAAGAAGAACTTAGTTTTTGCTTGGGATATGGACTGTGAGCTTGCTTTTCAAAGACTCAAGAGAGCCCTTACCTCGGCACCAGTTCTAGCTTTACCGGATGGTGGTAGGATATTTACCGTGTACACTGATGCTTGTGGCACGGGATTGGGCGCCGTTCTGATGCAAGAGGGCAGAGTTATATGTTTTGGTGGGAGGCAACTTAAGGTGCATGAGAGGAATAATCCCACTCATGATCTAGAGCTGGCAGCGATTGTGTATGCACTCAAGGCTTGGCGTCATTATCTTCTGGGAGAGAGATTTGAGCGGTATACTGATCATAAGTCTTTGAAGTATCTCTTTTCGCAGAAGGATCTGAACTTGAGGCAGCAGAGATGGATGGAATTCTTGGCTTCCTATGATTTTGATATAGCCTATACCCCTGGCAAGGGGAATGTTGTAGCGGATGCATTGAGTAGAAAAAGGTTGACACTAAGTCCTCTATTTGTTGAGATGAAGAATTTAGAGTTCTTGGCAACCTTTGATTTTTCTTTGACAGTTGTGTCGATGACCGGTTCTTTGGCATCTCTTGAGCTCAGGCCTACCCTTCTGGATCAAGTTGGGGCTTCGCAGAAGGAAGACCCTCAGATAATTGAGATCATGGATAAGCTGATTCGAGGGGAGACATCTAGTCACCTTGCTCGATATTAAATAGATGATAAGGGTTGGCTGAGGAGAGACGGAAGGCTTTGTGTTCCGATGGTAGAGGATTTGGTGAGGAAAGTTTTTGATGAAGCACATCGCTCCAAGTTGACTATACATCCAGGCGGTGATAAGATGTATAAAGATATGAAGCGCATTTTCTTCTGGCCTGGAATGAAGAAGAATGTGGCCGAGTTTGTCTCAAGATGTGTTATTTGTCAGAGAGTAAAAGCTGAGTCGAAGAAGCCCGGTGGGCTATTGCATCCTCTAGAGGTCCCGCTATGGAAGTGGGAGAGTATTTCTGTGGACTTTATTGATGGGCTTCCAAGGTCAAGGAAGGGGAATACAAGCATTTGGGTTATTGTAGATAGACTTACGAAGAGTGCTCATTTCATTCCGGTGAAGAGCAAAAGGACCGCATCTGGACTAGCATCAGTATATCTTCGTGAGATAGTACGACTACATGGAGTCCCTTCCAGCATAGTCAGTGACCGAGACCCCATCTTTACTAGTCAGTTCTGGAACAGTTTGCAGGAGGCTATGGGCACAAGGTTGAACCTGAGTACGGCCTATCACCCACAAACAGACGGTCAAACAGAAAGGGTGAATAGGGTACTTGAGGACTTGTTGAGGCTTTGCATTCTGGATTTTGGTGGTGCTTGGGAAGACCATCTTCCTCTTGTTGAGTTTGCATACAATAACAGTTATCAAGCAAGCATAGGGATGGCACCATTTGAAGCTTTATATGGGAGGCCGTGCAAGTCGCCTACATGTTGGTGGGAGACTACAGATAAGCTTATACTTGGACCCGACATGATTAGAGATACATCCGAGAAGGTCGAGTTGATTAGAAGACGGATGAAGGCGGCCCAAGACCGACAGAAATCCTATGCTGATAAGCGGAGATCCGATTTGGAGTTTGAGGTTGGAGACATGTTATGTTCGATGGTTGCAAGTGGTTGCAAGTGGTTACTCGTGGATGCATGATACACATTAGGCACTAGATCGGCTCACACACTCCTCATACTGCATGTGCATGAGTGTTTATGCTTATTCTTGGATGAAATTTGTATGCCACCACATGGATGTTGCATATGGATGTATGATTGAGCACGCATGTAGATATTATACATTATGTTAGGGATTTGCATACATATGGATACATTTCACTAACATATTTTGCATTGATCTTTGCATTAGATAAGTACATATACACACACTTTTGCATATGTTCATACAGCATTTAGAATCTTTTAAGGACAATGATTGCTCGTGGATGATGCTTTGAGTAGATGGATGATTGGATGGTAGGATACGTTCTTCCTAACTTGAAGATTTCGGGGACGAAATCCTTTAAGGAGGGGAGAATGTAACAACCCGTATTTTCAATAACCTGTTATAACATAAATCGAGGCAGAATTAAATTCTAAAATCTGAATTAAGGGAAACAGGCTATGCCATTGCGTTTGTCTCGGAAAAATACGCGAAATAGAGTCCGAGTTTTCGAAAATCGTAGTCCGTATGACCCATTTAAGGCCCATTGAAGTTTTCAGAAATTTCTATGCTAAAAACAAATTTAAATTTCAAATTAAAAACAAGGATTAGGGCTAATTGGTGTCAGGCGGGAAAATTCCCGCCAGGGCCCCCATGTCGACAGGCATGTCGACAGGGATCTTAGGGTGTTGACTGCCTTGTCGACAGCCCTGTCGACACGGGGTGGCCAGGCAGTTTTGCCTGGCGCACCATTTTGATTTGGGCTTTGTCTTGTGGCTTGGTTCTAGAGAATTCCTAAATCTGACGGGCCTAAACTAACCTAGGGTTAATCCTAGGGCTAAAAACACTCTAATCTTCTATAAATAAGCCCCTAATCCTACCCTAAAGCCTCATTATTCAATCTAGCAACCAAACTATGTCAAATTGAATTCTCAAATGGCCTCCACCTAAGAACCCTAGCCTCCACCCTCTTCAAAAATCATTTCTATTAAGATTTTGATGTTCATACAAGCTTTTCTAAGTTGTATGAATGATCATTAGCTTGCATACATCATCAAGTTGCAAGCTTTATTTGCTAAGCTAGAGTTTTTGCGATTTTTGTTAATTGGAGCTTTGTTTTGGGGTTTTATATGCTTGCATAAAAGGGCTTCTCAATCTTTATTAGTAGATTTGTGTCTTCATAATATTTGTAAGCCCTCTTACCTTCATTTTAGAAACTCTAAAGTTAATATGTGATGAAAGTTGGGATTTATGCATGTTTAATAAGTTATGCATGCTTATGCGAGTTCACTATGCTATGTTATGCATGTTTAGTAAGTTATGCATGCTTATGCGAGTTCACTATGCTATGTTATGCATGTTTAATGAGTTATGCATGCTTATGTGAGTTCACTATCCTATGTTATGCATGTTTAATGAGTTATGCATGCTTATGTGAGTTCACTATGCTATGTTACACATGTTTGATAAGTTATGCATGTTTATGCAAGTTCACTAAGTCATGATTTGCAAGTTTAACAAGTTATGCATGTTTATGCAAGTTCCCTAAGTCATGATTTGCAAGTTTAACAAGTTATGCATGTTTATGCAAGTTCCCTAAGTCATGATTTGCAAGTTTAACAAGTTATGCATGTTTATGCAAGTTCACTATGCCATGATTTGCAAGTTTAACGAGTTATGCATGTTTATGCAAGTTCACTATGCTAAGTTATGCAAGTCCAACATGTTATGCATGCTTATTATGATATGTAAGATTTATCATGTATGTTGTGCCAAGTTCCCTCTTTCTATCCTTTATGCGTTATGACGAGTATGTAAGCGATAGAATGACGTTGGGAGGGTTTTTGGGTAAAACTTAAAATACGTGAAAATATAAGATTGGGAATTTACCTATTAAGTTAGGTCTACCCCTTGGGAATTTACCTATTAAGTTAGGTCTACCCAAGTATTTGTTAAACTTGTAATTATGGTTTGAAATAAAGTGGACATGACACTTAGAAAACATGTGTGGCCAACTCGAGGTTGGGTTGAGTTTGTAGCGTAAACCTACCCGGAACCGACCGGCTTGACTAGTTGCTACGAACAATAGGACCCAATGTGAGAAGTTGGTCATGTGTACCTGGGACCCGAGGTTAGACCAAGTTGTGGTGTAAAGCTACCCGGACCCGCCCGGCCTAACTAGTAACCGCAACAAAGTCTAATGTGAGAGGTTAAGGTACAATTAAATTAATGCCTCGTAATTAGGGTTAAGTCATGGCCCACTAATACTTAACCAATTTTGGGGATACGAGGGATTAGATGGGGTTAAGTGGTGAACTGTTGGTTACACTTAACTAATTTAATCCATGATTAGTGAGGGGTTAAACCACACTTAACCCTCTTAGAAAACCCTAGCAACGTGGTCTGTTCCAGCAGTAATCCCAGTTGGGTATCATTCACAACCCTAGAGAGCTAGGCTAGGGCGGGGGCACGATTACTGGACGGATGTAAGCGACCAAAGCGGTGGCCGAGTGGTACAGCGGTGCGGGTCCAGGCGGGCTACGGACGTGCACGTATTCCGGTGTTGGACAAACTCGAGGATCGGGTACCAGTAGGTTTGGACTGTGCATTATTGCATAAGTGTCTGGGGTTGACACCCGAGGGCTTGATACACCCAGAGGTGGACCCAGCACAGTCTGACTACAACCACAAGTGGGCCGTATGGACACCAACACTTGACGTGTTAGGTTTATAGGGAGCCGATCGACTAGACCGTTGGGCTGGGCCTTGTATTAAGGCCATCTTATGTTATTGGGCCAAAGTTTGGGCTGAGGGATCTATACCTGTTATGTTAGTTGCTAGTACGCTATGGTGCAAAGCTTAATCTTCTCTATGTGATGACACCTTTATCTATTGTCAGTATGTTCATCTCAGTTTCCATCATGATGTTAACTTTATTAGTTTATAGACTGATCGTAGTAGGGCTTACCAGTCTTTTTGACTGACCTGTTTTCTTTCGCTTCATTTCTTCCGTTCCCCCCCCCCCCCCCAGGTTCTCAGGGAGGGAACAGTGGTGCTTAACTTGGATCGCTTGCTTGTTTGCTGGATAGCTCATGTATGACTGGACATTGAGCTCGCTATGGTTTATCATCTTTATTTTTGGGGATAGCACTATGTATTTCAGTATTTTGTTTATGATGTACTAGACATGTTTATTTTGGCAGTTGACTTTATGATGTACTAAACTTGTTTTGAGATGGTTTGAGATATTCCGCTGTTTTATTCTCACTTACTCTGATTTACATATATTTATGTTCCTGTTCTGCCTTGATATATCATTATGCATGCTTACCCAGTTCTAACGCCCCCCAGAAGCTAGTGCCCCCGAAAGAGTGACCCTAGCGGAGGTGGGGTGTTACATCCATCTTAGGAAATTATTATCTAAGATTTATACAATAGCCCTTGCATTTTACTCCATCTTCAATATATTCAGCGTACTTGATCCGCAATGCTTATGCCAATACGGAGTGGTTCTTTGGATAATAATCCAACCGGTCTCTCCATATTAACAACATTAAAATGGTCAAAACTTTGATAGTCTGTGATTTAACTATCAAAGAAAAACACGTGTGCAAACAACGATATTATTTCCAGATGGAAATTATATCGATCAATCATCATTTAATATTTATCTCTGTAGTTCATTAATTTACTTATCTCCTGTTTCCATATGTTCTGAATTCTTATTTTCTATTCTCAGAAAACGTTTCTGATCCTTATTTGGAAAAGATTTCCAAAACTCCATCACTGGGTTTAAACTGATGTTTAAATCAACCATCGCCATGCCAACCCAAACCATTTCACGCATTACTAAATTTACTTATCCATCCTTCACTATCAAACCTTACCATTCCTTAGTTAAGAAGGAAGTCAATCAGGTTGGGGCATAATTACCTCTCAGAACTTAACTGAACAATGTTTTAACTTCGAGATAGTCAAAGTTTATCTTTTAAATCTTTAACAAAATTCCTTACATAACTCTCTTTCGAATAAATATCTATTCAGTAACTCCTCCCTTCGAATAACTATATTTGATAATCTCTCTTACGAATAACTAGATTCGAAAACCTTTCTTCGAATAAACTATATTCGATTAACTCTATTGAGTTAACTCTTATCAATTAACTCTTATCAATAAACTCTATTGGATTAACTCTTCCTAATTTAACTCTAATCGATTAACTCTATTTGATTAACTCTTTTCACTTAACTCCTTTCGACTAACTCTTTTCACTTAACTCCTTTCGATTAACTCTAACTCGATTAACTCCTTTAATTCAATTCGAATAAACTATATTCGATTAACTCCTTTTGAATAACTAGATTCGGTAACTCCTTTCGAATAACTAGATTCGATAACTCCTTTTAACTTGATTCAATTCGAATAACTAATATTCGATAACTCCTTATTCGACTAACTCTAATCGATTTATTCTAATTCGATTAACTCTATTTGAATAACTCTAACTGGTTAACTCTAACTGGTTAACTCTAACAGATCAACTCTAACTAGTCAACCCTAATTGATTAACTCTGACTGGTCAACTCTAACTGATTAACTTTAACTGGTCAACTCTAACTGGTTAACTCCTTTCCATTAACTCTAACTCGATTAACTCTAATCGATTAACTCCATTCCATTATCTCTTTTGATTAATTCCTTTGAATTAACTCCTTTGATTAATTCCTTTTCTATTTGTTTACTTAACAAATAACTATTCCCTTTTCAATTTTATCTATTTAACAAATAAATATTTCTTTTATCTTTTCTATTTATTTAACAAATAAATATTTCTTTTATCTTTTCTATTTATTTCCTATAAATAAATGATCCTTTTACTTTTATTTATTTCCTATCAATAAAAGATCCTTTATATTTGTTTTCACAAATAATTTCCTTTATATTTGTTCTATTTATTTTCTAAATAAATAACCCTTATAATATCTTATTTATTTTCTATATAAATAATTATTTTTCAATTCTATTTGATAATGATTTACAAATATTTCCTTTTTATCTTTATTTATTCCCTAAATAAATATTTCTTTTTATAAAATCCTCTTATTTTATAAATATTTCTTTTTCAATATAACAATGAAAATTTCCTTTTATAATTATTCTATTTACTTTCTAAATAAATAATCCTTTTTATACCTTTATTTACTTTCTAAGTAAATAATCCTTTTTATAAAATTCTTTTCGTTTTATAAATATTTTATTTCAATGCACAGTTTGAAATCTTCATTCTATATAAAATCTTTCGTTTTTATGTAATATTTTATTTCAATATTTCTTATGGTATTTAACATTACCAAATAACAAGACCATTGTCATTATAATCAATCATAGATTATACATCACATCATATAACACAATATATCAACAAGACAGTATTATAAATATTGAGGAACCCAGTTGGGTCCCTCCAACCTGTTTCCCTGCATCACAGATGTTAAACAATATTATTAACATCGATTTCATTTCAATATGAAATATTCTGCTAAACGGAATCAATATTGGAATAACGATTTTTATATATATATCGTTATCTATATTTTCAACCAATACATAAGCAATTCAACCAAACAGTTAACACAGAGCTATCAACAGATGATTAACAGTTCTAAAAATACGTTATAAAAGTATAACTGTTCAGAGTTGGTGAGCTTTACTCACATTGGCAGTTCATCGTTAAAGAACGATAAACTGTTTGTTTGATTTGAATCAAACAATTTATTTCTCCATAAATTTAAACGAGCTCCACTCCACTCCTAGTCAGTTCCATGGGGTAGTGTCCGTCCATACGATTTCAATGTGACTGACGGTTCGTGATTCTGATTTCATATGAATAAGATATAACATTAACAAGTTATACCATTATTTAAATGGATTTTAAATAATAAAAACTAGGCTAAAAGATTTATTGGGATTAACTTCATTTTGTTTTGGCCCAACCCGTTTGAAATACCCACGCCCGAATACTTCTTCCTCCCCAAATCCAAGCACAGAACCCGTCCCTCCTGTTCACCATTAACGCAGCCTTTCACCCTCATTTCTCCCCCAAACACTCCACCGATCAACCAACTAAAATCACCAAAATGTTTCTCATCATTATCTCCATCTTCTAATACCAATAAAACACAACTCGCACCTCAAAACCCATGCCGTCGATCTAATTTTTCACAAATGAACAGGAACCGAGCGACACCACTTCAAACTGGAACCCCTCAAACTCCTCCATGAGATGCTAAACACCCTCCTGAACTCGAATACAACCTCAAAATCGGTCATTTATTGTCCTACACCTCCCTACGGCGAACCCTAGTTCCGCAGGAAAAACCTCCAGTACAGGAAATGATGTCGAATGTATTGAAACAGGTATAGACTTGAAGATAAACCTTTGGAAAATTCAATGGTGTATGATTGGGGATTTATAGAATTTTCTATGGATTTCTATGATTTTACAAAGAGGAATGTTTTTACTGGAGGAATTCACATCGGTGGTAGCTGAGAGTTTTGAATTTATAACATGGACAAGGATCTTGTGGGCCGCAAAGAGGACATGTGGCCTTGGCTTGGTCCACATAATTTTTAGGATATTTTAGTTATTTTATTTTAATCATTTTATATTCGTTTCTAACTTCTAAAAATCCGTGTGATTACACACGATACGAAAAAATCACGAAACCGGACATGTAGCTAGAATTCGATATTACGGTCCCAACGAAACTGGTTTCGTCGAATTCCGACTCCGTTTGCTCACACAGCGTATTTTTAAAGGTCCAATTATCAATTGTTTCTTACATTAAAAATCGGTATGGCCACATACTGACTTCAAAAATCACGGAAACTGAAATCTAGCAATAATTTAACGTTGCAGATCCAACAAAATTAGTTTCGTTGACTTCTGAGGTCGTTTGTAAAACTAGCTATTTTTAAAGATCTAAATAACCCTTTTAAATATATAAATATATTTAAAACGATTAAATTAAATACTTATAAATATTTATTATTGTATATATTCACATATGATATCATACAGTTCTAGAATATTCATATATGAATTTCTAGCTTGATATTTCAAATCCCGATTAAATCAATATTCGATTTATAATGAATTTCCCTTTATAAATATAAATAAATATTTATAAATTATAAATGAATTCCACAGTGATTTTTTTTTAAATTTGATTTGGACATAAGTCAAAATCTACACGATGAAATCTTGAATTTTCTCTTTCATTAGAAAAATATCGTTCACCATCTCCTAACGTTTCTTGTTTCACAGAAATCCGATTCAAAACAGCTTCTGTATATTCGTTTAAAGTTTAAATCGCCAAATCGTGAACTGCCGCGCCATTTTGAGCTCGATTATAATTATAATATAATTTATACGTTCAACCATCGTTAATTAAATATATTCGTTATTGTAATTCAATTCTAAACTGAATTACGTCTTTTGAATTTCCCAATTTACACCATATCGCCATTTCGGCTAATTTTGATTATTCAAGAATTAAATATATTATTTAATTATTATTTTAATTAAATATTCACTATTATTTAATAAAACGACCATTATATTCTCTAAATCACTATTTAAATAATTAAATAAATTAATTATATATCGCAGAAAATACGGGTCGTTACAATAATAGATGACACAAGCCAACCCTCACAGATCTTTTGCCCCAATTTACTAGAATTTTGACAGGTTATGCCTAACATATTTAATAGATTCACATAACCCCCTACAAATTTACGGGTGAAACTTTACAAGTTAACTAGTCCATATAACCCCAACAGATTTAACATGTTAAGTTTTCTAATTTAAGAGGTTTGTATAACCACCACAAATTTAACATGTTTACTTAACCCCACAGATTTAAAAAGCTTAATTAATCCCACAGATTTAACATGCTTACTTCACCCCGTAGATTTAACAGGCTTACTTACCACCACATACTTAACCAGTTTACTTAACCCCACTAATTTAAAAGGCTTACTTTAACCCCATATACTTAACAGGTTTACATAACCCTACATATTAACGGGTTTACTTAATCCCACAGATTTAACAGGATCATACAATCCTTATGGATTCAAGCAGGTTAAGTATTACAAGTTCTTTGCCATACACGCATTAATGATTATAATGCGCTAGACCTCCCACATTAAGTACACCACTTGTGGATGCTGGATATGCCGCTCGGGTCCGGGCAGACTTCTTCCACAAGTCGGACTTAATCTTGTGTCTTAGCACCATCACATCTTTATGCACTTAGACCCCTCACATTAGATTCACCACTTGTGGTCGCTGGACATGTCAGGTGGGTCCGGGGAGACTTCCAGCACAAGTGCAATCTAGCCTCGTGTCTAAGCGCGGTTACAGTTTTCTAATTACTATATGTAACACCCCGCATTTTTAATGGAATTAAAAATGTGGAAATATGTATATATATTATATACATAGATATATTTAAGATAAAAATTAAATATTGCAAAAAAACAAAAAAAAGAGGAATGAGAAAAGTATAATGTTAAACATTGTTCTAAGGTTTGTAAAAAAAAGACTTAGTGGCTCATTTGGTCAGAACACATGACTTGTATACAAGAGGTTCTGAGTTCAATCCCCGCCAGCGCCATATCTTTGATTTAGGGGAATGGCTAAAAAGTGGCTTAGTGTGAACGCAGTTCAATTAAAAAAAGAGGTTTAGTGTGAAAAGGGTTAATTGGAAAGATAGTTAAAAAGAAAAATAAAATAAATATATATATACATATATAATATATAATATATGACATGTGGGTGTCAACACCCCTACTACTGCGCATCATGTTGCACACATGGCACTTTTTTAATTGTTAATGACAATTTTTGAGTTTTAGGGCTGACGTGGCCTCTTCTGATTGGTTGGATGACGTGTCTTTGAGCAGTATGGTTCTAATGATCTCCTAGTTAATCTAAAGGCTCTAACTAAGTTAATACATCTATATAAGAACATCTAATCTAACCCTAATCTAAACTAAATTCATTCATAAGCCTCCATGCTGCTGCATCCAAAACTAAACTAGTTTCTCTTCTTCGGCGATTTAAAGCATAGGAATTATGAAAAAGTGGAACGATTTTAGAACAACAACAAACGCTTAATTCAGATCTATATTCTTTCTTCTTCTACCACAGTGAGTACAGTTACTTTCACAAGATAATTAATTAAAAATAATGGTGATAAGTGTGATTTGGACTGTATGACTATGCCTGTATCATATGTTATTAGATCTATTATGTGAGATATGCCAGTTCCATCATCATATGTTATTGGATCTATTTTGTAGATTCATATGCGTAATTAAATCTACTCTATTCTATGCTACGCAAGTTCATGTTAATTAGATCTATGCAAGTTTATGTTAATTAGATCTATTCAAGTTTATGCTGATTAGATCTATCCTATTCCATGCAAGTTTATGTTAATTAGATCTATGCAAGTTTATGTTAATTAGATATATGCAAGTTCATGTTGATTAGATCTATTATATTTTATGCAAGTTTATGTTAATGAGATCTATGCAAGTTTATGTTGATTATATCTATTCTATTCTATGCAAGTTTATGTTAATTAGATCTATGCAATTTTATGTTAATTAGATCTATGCAAGTTTATGTTGATTAGATCGATCCTATTCTATGCAAGTTTATGTTAATTAGATCTATGCAAGTTTATGTTAATTATATTTATGCAAGTTTATGTTGATTAGATTTATTCTATTCTATGCAAGTTTATGTTAATTAGATCTATGCAAGTTTATGTTAATTAGATCTATGCAAGTATATGTTGATTATATCTATTCTATTTTATGCAAGTTTATGTTAATTAGATCTATGCAAGTTTATGTTGGTTAGATTTATTCTACTCTATGCAAGTTTATGCCAATTAGATCTATGCAATTTTATGTTGATTAAACCTTTGCAAGTTTATGTTAATTAGATCTATGCAAGTTTATGCTAAATAGATCTATGCAAGTTTATGTTAATTAGATCTATTTATCCTGTTCTATGCAAGTTTATGTTAATTGGATCTATGCAAGTTTATGTTAATTAGATCTATGCAAGTTTACGTTGATTAGATCTATCCTATTCTATGCAAGTTTATGTTAATTAGATTAGTGCAAGTTTATGTTAATTAGATCTACACAAGTTTATGTTGATTACATCTATCATATTCTATGCAAGTTCATATTACATATGATTATTGGATCTATATTATGTGTGGATGATGTCTCTTTCCCTCTTCTTTTCCTTTTTCTTATGAGTTAGGCTAACGACGAGCCTAACATATTATGTGAATTATACATACGAATGACATAGGAACGTTGGGGAAAAGTTTGGGAAAAACATTGAATATTATGTAATTGGCATAAATTGGTTTGTAATCATGTAATAAACTTGGGGCATAAATTGGTATAATTTGTGTACATGGAATTATGGACATAATTAGAATGAGAATCATGAACATAACCTAAATTGGGAATTATGAACAAATTGGAATATGGATATTAATTCAAATTGGGTTTTGAATAATAGAATGAGATAATGAGCGCCAAAGACACGAGGTTAGACTTGGTTTGCGGTATAAGCCTCCTCAGACCCGCCCGACACATCCAGCAACCGCAAACGGCAGTCTAACGTGAGAGGTCAAAGGCATAAACTAGATGGTAATAAGGCAAAGACACGAGGTTAGATTCAGATTGCGGATAAGCCTGCCCGGACCCGCCCGGCAAATCCAGCAACCGCAAAATGGAATCTAATGTGGGAGGTCTTGCAAGGTTATGGTCATAATGAATTAAATAACACTTTACCAAGATAAGACATATAGTGGGACATGGGGTTAAGTGGGTGTCATGGGTGACATGTGAAATATATTTAGAAACACTTAACCAAGTTGAAACATGTAAGAAGACATGAATAAGAAGGGGTTAAGTGGGAAATCCTAGTGTGTTAGAAATCCTGTGATTTGTAATGGGGTGTTTTGATTGTTTGAAATAGAACTAGGTCTGAATGTTGATTTATAAACATAATGTGAAAGGGATTTTGAGATTTAAAAAGGGAGATTCTATTTTCTAAAATAGAATTTGAATTTGAATGGACTAAAAATATTTACTTGTTTTGAAAATAAATAAAATAAGTACTGAATTTATAAACGATGTTTATAAATTAAATAATATAAGAAATTTAAGTGAATTTATAAATGGTGTTTATAAATAAAATAGATTGATTTTCATTGGATAATCAGATAATTGAAATGAAATTATAAACAGTGTTTATAAATAAAGTGGAAAAATTATCATTGGATAATTTGAATATTTAAATTCAAATGTGAATTTAAAAATAGAAATGGGGAAATCTTTTTAAAGAAATAAACGATGGAAGTTATTATGATATTCAAAATGTAAACTGAACTAAAATAAATCCGTAAGGTTATGATTTGAATTCGATTAATTTGAATTTATTTAAATAGAAAATTCAAAAAGAAATTGAAAATGGAATTTGAAGATAGAAAATTCAAATAGAAATTGAAAATTGAATTTGAAGATAGAAAATTCATATAGAAATTGAAAATGGAATTTGAAGGTAGAAAATTCAAATAGAAATTGAAAACGGAATTTGAAGATAGAAAATTCAAATAGAGAATTTAAAATAGAATTTGAATATGGAGAATTCAAATAGAATTTGAATATAGAAATTTCAAAGAGAACTGAAAATAGAATTTGAAAATAGAAAGTTGAAATTATTTCGAAATGGGAACGACGAAATATATTTCAGAATGCGGATTTTTAAACAGAATAGAAATAAATCCAAAGGATTTATAATTTGTCAAAGGAATTGGAATTTAATATAAAAGATCGAAGTATAAATAAATATATTACCGAGTTAGTAAAAATCGACAATTTTAGAAAATCGGAAATATGATGTTGAATTAGGAAACTGATTTGATATATATTAAAAATACATCATAATGGAGTTGAAGTTATTATAAACAAAGTTTAAACGTTTATATATGTAAATGTAATTAAAATGAACTCGCCGCAGCGCTGCAGTTCGTAAATTGGCGTTTCGAACTTCAATTGAGTATAAAAAACTCAAATGAAGTCGGAATTCTTTGAAACAAGAATCGTCCGGACCGATTTGATAATAGTTTTCTAATGGAAGAGAAAATTCTGGATTTCGTCTTATAGATTTTGTGTTATGTCAAAATCAAATTTTCAGAAAAGCAGCGCCAAAATCGTTTAAAAACCATAACAGTTTATTTAGATTTATAAAAGGATTTTAAGCAAATAAAATACGAATCTTCATTAGAAAAATCTATACTTGAGTTATAAAATAAATGTGAACTCAAGTGAAGTAAATGAAATGATTTTTGAAACAATAATCATATCTTTGATTATTGAATAGAATTTATTAAGTAGAAGAGAAATTAGTTAATCAAGTTTTGAATTGAATTAAAACTTTGAAAAGTGCATTGGATTTGTAAATGTATATTCGAAATCGAATATGGAACTTGATTTGAAAATGGAATTCAATTAGTTTATAAACCACTTAAACAAGTTAATCTTATATTTGAACATGTTATATTCAAATACAAAGAAGAAATAGGCAAACGACAAATTAGCAATTTGTTAATGGAATTCTGAATTGAAGTTGAACTTTGAAAGGTAAATGGGATTTGAGAATTTATATTCGAAATTGAATATGAAATATAAGTGAATGGAATTCAATTAGTTTATAAGAAAGTTGAAATTATATTTGAACATGTCATGTTCGAATAAAAAAGGGATATAGGCAAAGAGTTGATTAACGAATTAACTAACGAATTGAGTTAGAACGACTATATTGAATTGAGTTAAATTGAGAATAGATGTATATAGGTTAAGCAGGTTTGGAATGAAGTATAGGAAGATAAATATAATTTGAATGCTCGACAAAAAGGTATGTATTTCAATTGAATATGAGATTTCATGCGCCGTACCGGCAAGCCGCTTGGCTTTTTCTTTTTCTTTTCGAATGGAGAGGACTGTGTGGCGGTTTGGGGATTTTCCCGATGCTCCCGGTACAAAGGAGGTTATGGCGAATTTTTCCGAAAATTTAAGGAGTTAGAATATTTTTAAGAAAAATTGGTAGTTAGAAATCTATATATCAATATATATAGAATCGTTTAAGGAAACGAACTTAAAAATAGAATATTATAAACAAAAAGGAAATCGAAAATCTAGTAATAGAAAGAGAAATGTATATACGTTTTAAAAATGAATAATTGGTTTTTTTGGTGTTGATTGTTCGAGTTAAGTGGTCTTGTCTGTTTTGAAGTTAATGATGTTTCCAGTCAAGGTCTGAGAGGTAATTATACCCCAACTTGATTGATTTCATTTTTAACTGATAAATAGCAAGGTTCAGTCTTGAAGAGGAATGTTTTGGATAATAGTTATTTGAATGTAGTGTTTTGGGTTGTCGTAATGATGTTTTACACAACATTCGTTATAACTCAAGGAAGTGAAATTTTGGAAATATGATTATAAATATTTCCTAACTCTAAAAATGAATGGTCGTGAAAGAGATAGGTAATGGAATATTTTCCAATTATAAATAGAATATATTTTCTACGTATTGAAAATAAAAGGAGGCGATATATGGAAATGTTTTCCAAATAGCGAAAAGGGCCAAGATGATGATTGAAAATATTTGTTTAACAAATATTGACAAGGAAATGGAGAAGAGATTTAGTTAATGAAATATTAATTAAAAAGCCCAGTGATTTGTTTGATATGTTGAACGAACACTTGTTTTTTTCGATAGTTAAATCACAGACTATCGAAGTTTCGACCATCGTTGTCAATATGGATAGACCGGTTGGATTCTTATCCAAAGAACCATTCCGTATTGGCATAAGCGTTGCGAATCATATATGCCAAAGAAAAATGAAGACGGAGTAAAGTGCAATGGTTGTTGTATAAGTCCTAGGTAGAGATTGCCCAGGATGGATGTATGGAATAGCGCTTTCGGTTTCGTTCAGTCCCAGAACGAACGTATATGGACGAATGTCTAACAAAATATTTCCAATGATCGCATATGTTGGACTGTACAAATATATATGGTGGCAACGGATTTACTCCCTTAGCATAATATCCAGAATATTTGTGTAAACCCAATTAATGATTAAAAAATCTAATAATGCGGCATTCAAAGTGATTGTGTTATCAATGAATGGAAAGTAATCGTAGCCACTGGCCTCAACAACCGGGAAATGATAAAAATCGGGCTGGCAGCATGTGTAACAACCCGAAATTTAACAACATGTTAAATCAAGAATCAAGGTAGAATTAAATTATAAAATCTGAATCAGATAAAACGGACTGTGCCATTGCGTTCGTCTCAGAAAATACACGAAATAGAGTCCGAAATTTCATAAATCGGAGTCCGTATGACCAAGATATGACCTCGCGAAATTTCACGAAAAATTCAAAAACGAAAACAGATTCAAAATTTCAGAAATCAAGCTAGGCGGGAAAAATCCCGCCAGAACCAGGTCGACCTGGGGGTCGACCTGGGAGTCGACCTGGGTGGGACCAGGTCGACTGGGGAGTCGACCCCAGGGTCGACCTGGGGGTCGACTTGCCTGGTCGGCCAGGTCGGCCAGGTGCACCTGTTTTGGCTCCTGGGTCTTGTTTTGGAGGCTTGTGACGATTTTTGAGGGCTTGGATCTATCCTACGGTTAATCTAACGGCCTAAACTACTCCTAATCTCTATAAAAAGACCCTAAGCCTACCCTAAACCTCTCATAATTCACTCATTCCACGAAGTGCTGCCCAAATGTCAAGTGATCATGGCCTCCATCTCCAACTCCAAGAGACTATGCATGCAAATCGCATCCGAATTGAAAGGTGCAAGCTTGCTACACCAAATCGAGGCCAAATCAACGTTGCTATGGCGATTTCACGACGGATCTTCATCAAAGGAGCCACCTTTCTTCGTCAAAACGATTCATGCTCCTAGCCCTCTTGCCACGCTATGTATGTTCTAGCTACTTCGAGATGTTAACGGTAGTTTAATGATGGCATGGAATAAAATGCGGTTAAACATAAGTGCTATAACCTATGTGAACCTAGTTTTGCCTCTTACCTTGAATATATGACTTGGATCTATGTTTTAGCGACTATATCATGTCACTCATGTTATGTTTAGCCTAGTCTATCATGAAAGATTGAACCTTAAACTTGTGAATGTGGGCATAAGACCTTAGAACCACTTTGGGCTTGTGAAATATGTGCATGAACTTAACTTTGGGCTTATGCAAGTATATGAACCCGAAAACCCTTATGATAATATGCAAGTTTGTGGCCAATCACCTTTTTATGTTATGCATGCTTGTGGCCAAGTCCTCTTATGAAACTATGCATGCTTGTGGCCAAATTCCCTTATGATACTATGCATATTTGTGGCCAAATTCTCTTATGGTACTATGCATGTTTGTGGCCAATATGTTGGCGTAATACCCTACTATGTGACTCGCTTCCACTTGGGTTGGAAATACGTTTGGGTAGCTTAGGAAGAACGTGGGTATGACATGAAAAACTTGACATGGGCCTTACGTGAGAACATGACATTCGTGATACATTTA
Source organism: Allium sativum (assembly GCA_030737875.1). NCBI lineage: Eukaryota > Viridiplantae > Streptophyta > Magnoliopsida > Asparagales > Amaryllidaceae > Allium > Allium sativum. The sequence goes on from CM060918.1 coordinate 653,078,685, forward strand.
AATATGATCATGACACGTAGGTAAACATGGAACTTGAACTAGACATGGGTGGGTCGTAAGTGTAAAAAGACACTAGACCAAACATGGAAGTGGCCAACTCGAGGTTGGGTTGAGTTTGTAGCATAAATCTACCCGGACCTGCCCGGCTTAACTAGTGGCTACAAACAATAGGATCCAATGTGAGAAGTTGGTCATGTCGCGCTTAAGACCCGAGGTTAGACTAGGTTGTGGTGTAAAACTACCCGGACCCGCCCGGCTTAACTAGTAACCACAACAAGGTCTAATGTGAGAGGTTGAGAGTGCATTAATTAAATTAATGCCACATGATAAGGTTAAGTAAATTTGACTAATGACACTTAACCGATATGACACGAATGGGTAGGTTAAGTGGGACTGGGCTTGATTTCTTAATGACACTTAACCATACAAGACAATTAGGGATTGGGGTTAAGTAATTTACGCTTAACTAATCCGACTTGGTAATTAGATGGGGTTAAGTAATCCACACTTAACTAATCTAAACACGGTAATTAGATGGGGTTAAGTAACTTAGACTTAACTAATCTAAACACGGTAATTAGATGGGGTTAAGTAACCTTCACTTAACCAATCTAAACACGGTAATTCGATGGGGTTAAGTTAAACACTAAACCAATCTAAATGCGGTAATTCAATGAGGTTAAGTAACCAATACTTAACCAATTTAACACGGTAATTTAATGGGGTTAAGTAACTTATACTTAACCAATTATACGTGATGATTTGATGAGGTTAAGTAACCTACACTTAACCAATCTAATAGGTGGACCTGATAGGGTTAAGTCACAAGACCTTTTAAAATTAGGCTCAACCATTGTAATACGATTAGTGGATGGGGTTAAGCTAACCAATGCTTAACCAATCCGACTCGATAATCTGATGGGATTAAGATAATCTATGCTTAGTCAATCTAACATGGTAATCTGATAGGGTTAAGACAAATAAATACTTAACCAATTTGACTTGATAGGGTTAAGTCATGAGCTTCTCGGTACACTTAACCAACTTGTAGTGCTAAGCCTTGAACTTGAGTACTTAGCCAATCTTGACATGATTCGTAGGCGGGTTAAGTCATGAACTTGGATAACAACACTTAACCCATTTGACAAAACCCTAGCTCAGGGGACTAGGTGGGAAATCGTAGTTAACAAGGATAGCGGAAAAAGGGCTAAGTGGTAAACCTTAGTTAAGGGTAACTAAGTAATAATTCTTAGCTAAGGACATGGGACTAGTTCATAAAGAGATGAGTAACCTTGTACGATAGGTCATCGCTTAGTATACGAGGGGGAGCAAGTTATCTGACTTGGATAAAAGCTCCAGCGAACTGGGTGACGAAGCGGAAGCTTCGGGGAACGTGAGGGTACTCTTGGTATCCCTCTGTGAGGTGGCAAGTGGTCCATGAAACCCGGCCTCACAGAGGTTAAGGTCTACGGTAGAAGAGCTAAGAGTATGCCTTGGTTCCTATGCGAGTGACCTAAAGACTAGGATGGATTAGCGTGGAGTCGACGATACTTGATTTTGCCCCGGGATAGCATGTCGCCGACTACCTACCATCTTTAGTCAATCGCGTACGTACGGAAAGGCAGGGAACTCCCAACAGACCATATACTAGCTATCGACTTATGGGTGAGGTTGGCTATCTGGAAGTGGGCATCGATGGGCCGTAGTGCAGTTCTCATACATGATTTTTCTTGGATTGCCTTTTAGTAGTTGAGGGAGGGGTCACGTGGGACCATAGCCACGGGTACAAAAACAGACCTTGATATCTGCATCTGCAGACAACTTAAAGCTCCCAACCGAGTTCCGTATTTCTTGATTTGCCCTGGCACGGAACTCGGATGGCACATTGAGGAACATGTGCGTCTAGACATGGAAAACAATTCACGATACATACGCGGGATAAAGGGCGTGGTTGACGGGTGGCATAATCCCTAGTGGCCCTAGGTGGCTGAACCCAAACCGAGACACGGAAACGTTCATTAGGTAGCATAATCCCTAGTGGTCCTAGGTGGCATAAATCCTAAGTGAACGCGCGATAGTTCATGGTAAGGAAACATAACTAGATCAAGGGTAGCAGTCCAAAATAACCTCAAGGATAAAACGTTTACATGGGAAAGCCCATATGGCCTACGGCAAAGGACTGAACTTATACATGGAAAGAAACATACGAGTGGGGAAAACCTACATATGCTATATATTAGGTTGACATGGACCATTACATGACATTGGGAAAGGGACATTCATAGTTAACACATGACGCGGGTTGGGATACTGGTACGAGAGGTGCAGAGCAAATATACATGTTAGGACCATGAGAAATATACATGATAGATACCGTGGGACGTTATACAGGATAGATACTTCGGGATATTATATTTGATAGAAACCGGACGATATGATACCTTGACTTATCATGACACCGTAGTTTATCATGATATCTTAGTTTACCTTGCTACAGTAGTTCAGCCTGTTTTAGTTTATCTATCTTGTAGTCATCCTTATGTTTACTTTCAGTTTATGCATGTCATGTTACCTTTACATGTTTTTATACTGGAAGTATATAGGACTTACCAGTCTTTATGACTGACCCCGTTTTCTTTCGCCTCTTGTCTTCCGTTTCCCCCCCAATTTTTCAGGGAGGAAACACTGTTATCTAGTTCGGAATTCTTCTACTTGAAGGTCATCAGGCATGGCTTGGACTTTTCTTGGCTATGGCTACTTTACTGTTTTACTTGGGGAATAATATATGAAATGGTTTATGCTTCTTTACTATTGCAAGACAGGTTTTGATGTATTCTGATGTAAAAGGCTTTAGACCTTATTTTATAAGGTAATGAAATTTGTTTTACTTCCGCTGTTATATATATATAAATATGTTCTGCCTTGTAATATTTCTGTGAATGTTTACCTCGATTATGCTTCACCAAACCTAGTGCATTCCCTTGTGAGTGACCCTAGCATAGGTGGGGCGTTACATTTGGTATCAGAGCAGAACGTTACCAGACCGGGCAAAAGTTTTTAAAACCTTCTGAAAACTATTTGAAAAACCATTTTACAAAGAAGCATTTTTCAAGAAAAGTTTGTTTTAAAAGGCTATTCCCCAAAGGCCATTAGCATTATCCTTTGATTCCTTGATTGAATCTCTTTTCCTTTCTTTCCTCCATCTGTAGTCACAGTAGTTCTAACTGTGACTAATCTTTGTCTAGCCACGTAGGTGTTTCCCGTATGATGGAGGTGGTTCTCGGGAGACCTGTTGCCGTGATACAAGGAGGGATAACAAGAGTAAGGATAAAGGACGCGGGCTTAAGGACAAACAACTGTTGCTATGGCTTAGTCCATCAAGGAGGACATGGACAAGATCATCGGAAAGGGCAATTGTACGCTCCCATTTCCAGGGTACCTAAAAGAAATGGTACCGTTTCTATTAAAGGCTTAGCCTTTCTTTTCTATCACCTCGTCCAGACTTTTTATTGATCATCGCATCATTTAAGTCTGCCTCGATAGTTAAGTCTCTGCACCTTAGTACTAGCATGGTAGAAGATCCCACTTTTGACCCAAAAATCTGGTTGGAGAGTCGGTCCATTTATTCATGACTTGTTTGGAATTGAGAGTGTAAATGTCAAGTGTTGAGATTAGAAGCAATACTTCTATTGTTGAGCTATGGATGGATTCTAGGGATGAAGTGGTTATCCAGTAAGGGATGCCATTCTCGGTTTTGAAAGGAGGGTAGTTAAACTCTTAGCTTGCCTTGGTAATACCCTCGAAGTCTTGTGTAACCTTTTGGGTTCTATCATGGTTAGTTACCTAGAATCTCTTGATGCATTTATCAGAAATCTCTGATCCGATCGAGTAATGTTCGCCACAAAGGCGGATGGTCCATTCCGCTTAAGCATGGGTTATAGGAATCACCCTAGTAAGTGCACGTGGTAACATGGATTGGTATTGGTAAACGAGATCCAGAATTCACTAGTGAATTTTGGAGAGCTCGCATGAGTACGTAGATATGGTTGAGCCAAGTATACTAGGGAATGAATAAATGAAAGTGGAACGAGTGGCGACAGTGAAAAGAGTTCCGACTCATACCTTGGAAATAAGAACCAAGGAACTACGAAATCATGAAGTCAAAGGCAGTCAAGGCACACTGGAATTAAGCTCAAGGAAATGCGGCTTAGACGCGCGCATCGTGTCTCTTTGTAAGAGCATATCGTTGATCCCTGGTTCTCCTGTAGAGCTTACTTACATGCTATCGCTTGGTGGATATCCTCTCGGTCCTGTTTCTGTTACAAACCCCGTAAGGAGTTTGTCTTGTTTATCTCCTCGATCTTATCTTGGGAACCTTAGATAGAACTCTATGTATGTAAACATGTATTTGAAACATTTTATGATTGATATGGTTGCAAATGGTTGCAAGTGGTTGCTCGTGGATTCGCGAATACACATTAGATACTACGTTGACGCGGTCACGTTTCATGTTGCATATGCACGAGTATTTATACTTGCTTATGGATGAAATTGAATGTGTTATCATGCGGATGTTGCATATGAATGAATGTTTGTGCACGCATATAGTACTTATATGACTAGGACTATTTGCATACATGTTGGACTCATGGCACTAAACATATTTTGCATTAGAAAGATCATTCAGGCCTGATCATTAGCATTAGCTAAGGAGCATATACACACACATTCTGCATATGTTCATATGGCATTAGAAATCGTCTAAGGCAATGGTTGCCTGTGGATGATGTTTTTAGTAGATGGATGATGGAGGGTAGGATACGTTCTTCCTAACTTGGAGATTTCGGGGACGAAATCCTTAAAGGAGGGGAGAATGTAACAACCCGAAATTTAACAACATGTTAAATCAAGAATCAAGGCAGAATTAAATTATAAAATCTGAATCAGATAAAACGGGTTGTGCCATTGCTTTCGTCTCGGAAAAATACGCGAAATAGAGTTCGAAATTTCATAAATCGGAGTCCGTATGACCAAGATATGACCTCGTGAAGTTTCACGAAAAATTCAAAAACGAAAACAGATTCAAAATTTCAGAAATCAAGCTAGGCGGGAAAAATCCCGCCAGAACCAGGTCGGCCTGGGGGTCGACCTGGGAGTCGACCTGGTTGGGACCAGGTCGACTGGGGAGTCGACCCCAGGGTCGACCTGGGGGTCGACCTGCCTGGTCGGCCAAGTGCACCTGTTTTGGCTCCTGGGTCTTGTTTTGGAGGCTTGTGACGATTTTTGAGGGCTTGGATCTATCCTAGGGTTAATCTAACAGCCTAAACTACTCCTAATCTCTATAAAAAGATCCTAAGCCTACCCTAAACCTCTCATAATTCACTCAAGCCACGAAGTGCTGCCCAAATGTCGAGTGATCATGGCCTCCATCTCCAACTCCAAGAGACTATGCATGCAAATCGGATCCGAATTGAAAGGTGCAAGCTTGCTACACCAAATCGAGGCCAAATCAACGTTGCTATGGCGATTTCACGACGTTTCTTCATTAAAGGAGCCACCTTTCTTCGTCAAAACGATTCATGCTCCTAGCCCTCTTGCCACGCTATGTAAGTTCTAGCTACTTCGAGATGTTAACGGTAGTTTAATGATGGCATGGAATAAAATGAGGTTAAACATAAGTGCTATAACCTATGTGAATCTAGTTTTGCCTCTTTCCTTGAATATATGACTTGGAACTATGTTTTAGCGACTATATCATGTCACTCATGTTATGTTTAGCCTAGTCTATCATGAAAGATTGAACCTTTAACTTGTGAATGTGGGCATAAGACCTTAGAACCACTTTGGGCTTGTGAAATATGTGCATGAACTTAACTTGGGACTTATGCAAGTATATGAACCCGAAACCCCTTATGATAATATGCAAGTTTGTGGCCAATCACCTTTTTATGTTATGCATGCTTGTGGCCAAGTCCTCTTATGAAACTATGCATGCTTGTGGCCAAATTCCCTTATGATACTATGCATATTTGTGGCCAAACTCTCTTATGATACTATGCATGTTTGTGGCCAATATGTTGGCGTAATACCCTACTATGTGACTCGCTTCCACTTGGTTTGGAAATACGTTTGGGTAGCTTAGGAAAAACGTGGGTATGACATGAAAAACTTGACATGGGCCTTACGTGAGAACATGACATTCATGATACATTTAAATATGATCATGACACGTGGGTAAACATGGAACTTGAACTTGACATGGGTGGGTTGTAAGTGTAAAAAGACACTAGACCAAACATGGAAGTGGCCAACTCGAGGTTGGGTTGAGTTTGTAGCATAAATCTACCCGGACCCGCCCGGCTTAACTAGTGGCTACAAACAATAGGATCCAATGTGAGAAGTTAGTCATGTCATGCTTAAGACCCGAGGTTAGACTAGGTTGTGGTGTAAAACTACCCGGACTTGCCCGGCTTAACTAGTAACCACAAAAAGATCTAATGTGAGAGGTCGAGAGTGCATTAATTAAATTAATGCCACATGATAAGGTTAAGTAAATTTGACTAATGACACTTAATCGATATGACACGAATGGGTAGGTTAAGTGGGATCGGGCTTGATTTCTTAATGACACTTAACCATACAAGACAATTAGGGGATGGGGTTAAGTAATTTACGCTTAACTAATCCGACTTGGTAATTAGATGTGGTTATGTAATCCACACTTAACTAATCTAAACACGGTAATTAGATGGGGTTAAGTAACTTAGACTTAACTAATCTAAACACGGTAATTAGATGGGTTTAAGCAACCTTCACTTAACCAATCTAAACATGTTAATTCGATGGGGTTAAGTTAAACACTTAACCAATCTAAATGCGGTAATTCAATGAGGTTAAGTAACCAATACTTTACCAAATTAACACGGTAATTTAATGGGGTTAAGTAACTTATACTTAACCAATTATACGTAATGATTTGATGAGGTTAAGTAACATACACTTAACCAATCTAATAGGTGGACCTGATAGGGTTAAGTTACAAGACCTTTTAAAATTAGGCTTAACCATTGTAATACGATTAGTGGATGGGGTTAAGCTAACCCATTCTTAACTAATCCGACTCGATAATCTGATGGGATTAAGATAATCTATGCTTAATCAATCTAACATGATAATCTGATAGGGTTAAGACAAATAAATACTTAACCAATTTGACTTGATAGGGTTACGTCATGAGCTTCTCGGTACACTTAACTAACTTGTAGGGCTAAGCCTTGAACTTGAGTACTTAGCCAATCTTGACATGATTCGTAGGCGGGTTAAGTCATGAACTTGGATAACAACACTTAACCCATTTGACAAAACCCTAGCTCAGGGGACTAGGTGGGAAATCGTAGTTAACAAGGATAGCGGAAAGAGGGGCTAAGTGGTAAACCTTAGTTAAGGGTAACTAAGTAATTATTCTTAGCTAAGGGCATGGGACTAGTTCATAAAGAGATGAGTAACCTGGTACGGTAGGTCATCGCCTAGTATACGAGGGGGAGCAAGTTATCTGACTTGGATAAAAGCTCTAGCGAACTGGGTGACGAAGCGGAAGCTTGGGGAACGTGAGGGTACTCTTCGTATCCCTCTGTGAGGTGGCAAGTGGTCCATGAAACCCGGCCTCACAGAGGTTAAGGTCTACTGTAGAAGAGCCAAGAGTATGCCTTGGTTGCTATGCGAGCGACCTAAAGACTGGGATGGATTAGCGTTGAGTCGACGATACTTGATTTTGCCCCGGGATAGCATGTCGCCGACTACCTACCATCTTTAGTCTATCGCGTACTTACGGAAACGCAGGGAACTCCCAACAGACCATATACTAGCTATCGACTTATGGGTGAGGTTGGCTATCTGGAAGTGGGCATAGATGGGCCGTAGTGCAGTTCTCATACATGATTTTTCTTGGTTTACCTTTCAGTAGTTGAGGGAGGGGTCACGTGGGACCATAGCCACGGGTACAAAAACAGACCTTGATATCTGCATCTGCAGACGACTTTAATCTCCCGACCGAGTTCCGTATTTCTTGATTTGCCCTAGCACGGAACTCGTATGGCACATTGAGGAACATGTGCGTCTAGACATGGAAAATGATTCACGATACATACGCGGGATAAAGGGCGCGGTTGACGGGTGGCATAATCCCTAGTGGCCCTAGGTGGCTGAACCCAAACCGAGACACGGAAACGTTCATTAGGTAGCATAATCCCTAGTGGTCCTAGGTGGCATAAATCCTAAGTGAACGCGCGATAGTTCATGGTAAGGAAACATAACTAGATCAAGGGTAGCAGTCCAAAATAACCTCAAGGATAAAACGTTTACATGGGAAAGCCCGTATGGCCTATGGCGAAGGACTGAACTTATACATGGAAAGAAACATACGAGTGGGGAAAACCTACATATGCTATATATTAGGTTGACATGGACCATTACATGACATTGGGAAAGGGACATTCATAGTTAACAGACGACGCGGGTTGGGATACTGGTACGAGAGGTGCAGAGCAAATATACACGTTAGGACGATGAGAAATATACATGATAGATACCGTGGGACGTTATACAGGATAGATACCTCGGGATATTATACTTGATAGAAACCGGACGATGTGATACCTTGACTTATCATGACACCGTAGTTTATCATGATATCTTAGTTTACCTTGCTACAGTAGTTCAGCTTGTTTTAGTTTATCTATCTTGTAGTCATCCTTATGTTTACTTTCAGTTTATGCATGTCATGTTACCTTTACCTGTTTTTATACTGGAAGTAGATAGGACTTACCAGTCTTTATGACTGACCCCGTTTTCTTTCGCCTCTTGTCTTCCGTTTCTCCCCCCCCCCCAAGTTTTCAGGGAGGAAACACTGTTATCTAGTTTGGACTTCTTCTACTTGAAGGTCATCACGCATGGCTTGGACTTTTCTTGGCTATGGCTACTTTACTGTTTTACTTGGGGAATAATTTATGAAATGGTTTATGCTTCTTTACTATTACAAGACAGGTTTTGATGTATTCTGATGTAAAAGGCTTTAGACCTTATTTTGTAAGGTAATGAAATATGTTTTACTTCTGCTGTTTTATCTATATATGTTCTGTCTTGTAATATTTATGTGCATGTTTACCTCGATAATGCTTCACCAAACCTAGTGCATTCCCTTGTGAGTGACCCTAGCGGAGGTGGGGTGTTACAGCATGGCTATGTGGGTAGCTTCCATTAGGTTGTATTATAATCAATCTAGAGATTCATTTAATTCCTTATTCTATTCGATGTTGTCCCATTCGGGAAAACGGTTGTGGATCCCAACAGTTGGTGATATACATTCGATACACTCAAGCGAAATGAGTGGTCAGTCATGTGTGGTTGAGTTGCAAGATGTTCTTGTTGAACCCGGCGTATTTTCCTCTAGAGGTACTGTAACGACACGGATTTTAGTGACTTTGGTTGTCGCTATAAACTCAATGTTAATTAACCAAGCATCGAAAAATACCGGTAGTTAATGAAAGAAGTTAGAGGGTGAGAATAGATAAGATAGAAACTTAGAATAGAATAAGAAGAAGAACACAACAACATCAGAGTAAACACGAATCTCACAGCGGAATGAATAAAATATAACATAACTTTGGAATAAAAGATTTTACTTGAATATACATATCATTATCAAGTACAACACTTACACCACAGCGGAATAACTATAGCTATATAATCCTGAAGCCTCCTGCTCCAGCTCTTCAAGTATCTGTAAATCCCGACTACTTGACTGCCCGTACAAAATTGGTCACCCAAGAGTTTAGGGAAAACAAAACAAAATAAACTCTGGGTCAGTCATGGGACTGGTGTGGGTAAAACAGTTTAAAACAATTTGAGCCATTAAATGATATCTCATAAGACCAAGCCGTATAACGGAACGGGTTTTCCCTTATGAGAATCCAAGATATCTTTATATCAAAAACCTTTTGATATTATAATAATGTCTATCAACCACAATATAATAATCATCTAGGAGAAATGCTTTCATCTCACATTCTATATATATATAGTATACAACCAAAACCGTAAGCACGTGTTGGGTAATGGATTTCCAACTATGACAAGGTATGGAATCACCTTTCGCTAGTGTACCTCTAGTGAGAAATACACTGGGTTCAACAAGAACATCTTGCAACCCGGCCACATATGACCGACCACTTATTTCGCTTGAGTTTATCGAATATATATCACCAACGGTTGGGATCAGCAACCATTTCCCGATAAGGGACAACATCGACAATAGATTTTTAGAGGTAAATAAAACTCTAGATCAGGTGATTATACAACCTAGTAGGTGCGACCTACATAGCCATGCTACCTGCCCGATTTCTGTCATTTCCCGGTTGTGAGGCTACGCTAGAACCTACACTTATCCTTGACAGATCACATAATGATTCACTTTGAATGTCACAGCGTCATACCCGCCAAATCACAAATTGATTTCCCCAAAAATACCACGGGTATACCGCTAAGAGAAACGAATTCCTCCGCCACCAAACGTAAATATGTTTGAAGAGTTCAACTTACGAGATCTATTAAATATACTCTGTCTGACATTCTTCCATACAGGTCGTCCTGGGACTGGACAAACCGAAGGCACTATTCAGTACAACCATCTTAGGCCATCTTTACCTAAGATTTATACAACAGCTCTTGCACTTTACTCCGTCTTCAATTATCTTTGGCATATATGATTCGCAACGCTTATGCAATTACGGTGTGGTTCCTCGGATAATAATCCAACCGGTCTCTCCATATTAACAACGTTAAAATGGTCGAAAACTTCGATATTCGGTGAGTAAACTATAAAAGAAAAACACGTGTGAAAACAATGATATTATTTCCAAATGGAAATTATATCGATCAATCATCATTTAACATTTATCTCTTTAGTTCATTAATTTACTCATTTCCTGTTTCTATATATTCAACATTTCTTATTTTCTAAATTTAGAAAATATACGTTATTAACAATGGAAAACATTCCCATTTCTTGATTTCTATATTAGAAAACATTTCTGATTCTTATTTGGAAAACATTTCCAAATCTCCTTCATTTGGATTTAAACAGATGTTTAAATAAAACATCGCTATGCCAACTCAAACCATTTACTAAATTCACTTAACCATCATTCACTATCAAATCTTACCATTCCTTAGTTAAGAAGGAAGTCAATCAAGTTTGGGTCTAATTAACTCTCAGACCTTAACTGAACAACGTTTTAACTTCAAAATAGTCAAAGTTTATCTTTTAAACCTTTAACAATCTTCCTTACGAAACTCTCGGATTCTATTTACGAATCCACTTCTTTATTGAAAAATTGGTTATAACGATAACGTTATAATCCCTACTTTCGAAATATCTAACTTCCATTATAACTTTTATTCTTTAATGTGAATAAATAAATAAATACCTGATTTATAAATAAATAAATCTTGATTTAAACACCGGAAAGTATAAGTACTGTAACGACCCAGGTTTTCGGCTTTGAAAATCAACATAAATACCTTACCATATCTGATGTCGATCCTCCAAATACCGAGAACACCGGATTGTTAATGAAAAAATTTAGAGGGTGAGAGAAGAAAGGAAGAAATATAAGAATAGAAGAAGAAGAAGAACACAACACAGAGTCTCACATCGCAGCGGACAAAATATGATATAGAAATAAATCTTTATTGAGAGCTTTAAATAAAACTTACAATCATCAGAGTACATGAACATATCTGGACAGTTATAATAGTCTGCCCTTAACAAATCGGAATAATGTCTGTACTCTTCTAGCCCGTCTCTTCACAGCATTCGATCCTGAACTTGTACACTCCGGGCTAACCCGAGCATTTACAAAACACCGGTTTAGTCTGGTGAACCAGAGTGAGATAAACTCGCACAGTATTAAGGGTAAATCATCCAAACATGATTTAAAGTTCGAAATCATTTCAAAAGAAAAGGATAATCGTAAGACCGAATCCACACATAAACACGGACGGTTTTTACCTTACGATGACCCAAAACAGTTTTGAAACCAATATCTTTCCTGATATTATAATAATGTCTAATTACAAGTAATTAACAATCTAGTGGAACGCTTGCATCTCACGCTCCACATATATAGTAAACAATCAAAACCGCAGACGCTTATTGGAGATTGGATTCTGACCTTGACAAGGTATGGGACCACCTTCCGATGATGTATCTCTAGAGGTGACTACACATGGGTTCAACAAGAACGTCTTGCAACCCGGCCCTCACATGACCGACCACTCATTTCTCTTGAGTGTATCGAATGTATATCACCAACGGTTGGACTCAAACCACCGCTCCCGAATGGGCAGAATCGATAGAGTAAGAAAGAAATGGAATTTCTCTAGATAGGTGATTATACACCCTAATAAGAGCGACCCACATAGCCATGCTGCCTACCCGATTTTTGTCATCTCCCGTTTGATGAGGCTTGAGGCTAGAATTTACTTTGAACCCTTGGTCATCATTCACTTTGAATGCCACATCGTCAGATCCATCAGATATCACTAATTGACGTCCACAAAAATACCCAAGTCGGGAGCGACCCAACTATGATACATTTAAAGAAATTAACGTACGTAATCCCCTTTGGAAATACTCTGGTAGACACTCGTCCATACAAGTCATCCAGGAACAGGATGAACCGAAGGCACCCTCCTACTGCATCATAGGAATCACCCTATAGATCAATAGCGAGAAGTCCTTGCAATCCGCAGATTCCAAATCACGACAGAATCACTGTTGAAATATCTCCGGCCGCTAAACCAGAGAAATTCAAATCACTAGTTCTTCCGCTCATGAAGATCGACGGCCTTCAATTGCTCCATCTTCAATAATCTCTTTTCGCGTATTCGTTTGTCGGAATGGTTATTCGAATATACATTCGATCCCGGTTTTTCCGTACCAACGATCGTATGGTCAGGTTTGATAGTCGGTGATTTAACTATCAAATAAATAATTGTGAGAATATATGGGTTTACCAGTTCAGTACCAGCACTACATGGCCCTTTTTTTTAAATTCAACGATTATCGATAGTAAGTCTTAAATCCTTATATGCTTCACCATTTCAGATATAACTTATTTGACATAAGGTCATCACTTTCATATTTAAGAAAATATTTAGTAATCGTATTCAATTCAAATCCATTTACTATTTTAGTTCTAATTAACCATATTAGGAAACGAAACACCTTATTTAAAGTGAAAATTACATTATAAGATCTCCTTTATTTTATTACTTGGAAATAACCAACTATTATTCTCTTAGTATCAATTATTCTCAAAACTTTACTTTTTCAATTTCCTTTAACCTTGGAAATACCAATTTAACTTTCCCATTACACACTAATATCATCCTCAGATAATCTCGAGGTCGTTCAAGTTTGGGTATTTATTTACCTCTCAGAACTTGATCAACAACGGTCTTATCTTTTAGATAGACGTTAGATGTAATTCAAAAACCGAACTTATTTTAACATTAAATACACCTCATTTAACTTCTTATCTTTGAATCAAGTATAAACATGATTTTTAGTTCATTGATTACGAAAATCGTTTCTAAAATGTCTTGATTCTCCTTACCTTTCTAAGCGATACTTGGATTTTTATTAAAATCCTATTACTTGTCGCATTCACCTTTAAGTCTTTCGCTTAAAGTCTTATTCTATAAATTTCACTTAATCCCTTTATTAAGTAACATTAATTAATCCTTTACACCTCATTTCCTTTTATTATAAATTTCGTTTATAAAACATGGTTCTATATAACCCTTCTTTTATCACTTTATAAAATCATTTAAAAACCAATTATAAACTCAATTAGTAAATAAAAAAATTACTTTCTTTTTACAAACTTTAATTCAAATAATAGATTTAAATATCTATTCTTAGTTATAAAATAAATTTTATAACTTTATCTCGTCGATTTACTCGACGGTAGATCGATATTTATAAAGCGGTTAATTCATAGGCCATGTACTGACAATCATTCAACCAATCATATCCATTGGTTTAAACCAAACAAATGGTGAATTTCATGTAAATATTCAACCATCTAATCAAACAATTCAATACTGGTATCATAACAGTCTATAACGATAATTCAATAACAATCACAACAATCAATCAACCAACTTATTTCACGTTTACAAAATAAACGTGACCAATAAGGTAACTTACCTCAATTGGAACCAATCGTTAAAAATAACGATTTGGGTTTCACTGAAATTAAATGACTTTTAATTTCCTCAGTTCAAACAATATATATCAACAACCAATCAATCATTAGCAACAATAGCAAACAAAAATAAAAACCCAACTTATAAAATATAAGTGGGAAGAAAACTGAGTGAGTTTAACTCACCTTGATTTGTTCCCATTGCTAGATCAGCTCGTTTCAATTAAATTGAACGACGTTTACTTTAACCGAGAAATTCAACTGCCGTCTACCCTGCCCGGTCCTCTTCTATCGTATAGTACTCGTCGTCACGGTTCCGATGCTTTTCGTTTCATCGAATTCTGACCGCGATTGCAATTTAAATTAATATTCTAATTTATATAAACCCTTAAATTAAATAAAACTTAGATTTAATTAATATATAGGCCTTACCTTTTCTCGGCCCAGCCCTTGAACAACCCGCACCCCCTTAAACAGATAAAACGTCGGATCCCACTCTCCCTCTTCACAAATTTCTGCTGCCTCTAAATATCAGAAAACCCTACCCTATTGTTCATCTGATCCTCTTTCCTCCCTTCTCTTAAAAATCAACCGGTGATCCTCTCGTTGAAGACTCGTTCGCCCCCTCCCTCATTCGCTCCATCCGATTTCCCTCCCATTTGAATCAAGCCTAGCTCCACGCGAGTACCACAGAGGATCCCCGAATTCTGCTGTCAAAACCCTCCCTTCCCGTAGTTCAAGGTCTCCAGACCGAGACCGAACCGGTCACGAGGCAGATAAGTGTTTTTTTCAAATTTTTATTTGCGGTTTTATATTTTTTTTGTTTTTTGTTTTTTTTTGTTTTGATCCTCTATGGTTTCTGTTTTGGTTTCATCTTTGTGGTTGAGTTCAGAATTGAGATGTGGTTACGTATTTATAGTTGTAGGACCTTGGTCACCAAGTAATAGGATTATAGGATTTCAGCTTTAGGCTAGGACTGTATTGATCTCTCATTTCGATGTTTATGTGTGATGGCTGCATTGTTTTGACAAGGTAGTGCAAAGATTTTTGGGTGCTGGACCATCGCGTACGACCCTTGTGTATATTAGGAGCTAGCATTTGTTCATTCACATAGTCTTGTTGTTCGAATTGTTTCATTGGTATAGTCTGTTCATACGGCTGTTTTAGCTATTGTACCACTATTCTTTAAGCTGTTGGATATGTCTTTTCATTAGCTGTAATCTTCACTGTTTCATAGCTTCTGAATTTAATATTTTTATAGATGTTTCGATTTGTTTAATTCATTTTATATATTTCTTTTTCATATCAACCTACTGGTGATGAAGAGGTGATGCTGTGAGAGGAATTGTTTTAGATTTTCCCTGTTATTGAATTGTTCACTTCATTTGGCAGAAAATCTCATGGACATTTGTATGAGATATTTGGTTTTTCTTTGTGTTGGATTTTCAGAATTTTCGGTCTGGTCAAAGTGGATACTTGTCGATCTTGTGTAAGTATGAGTTGTTCATTCAATTCGAGTTTGGAACTGTATTATTTTCTTTTCTTTTCCATTCTTAAAAGCATGTGAGCAGTGATCATACATGATATCTATAGCTAAATATTTAGCTCTTACAATTTTGCATGCAGATTTGATTAGAAATAAATTCATATATCTTTCTTTTACTGTTGCCGATGTACTCTCTTTTTTTACAATATGTTGCTTGCACTTTAGTGTAATTGTCACATGAAATTGTCAAATAAAGGTGACGTCCATAGCACATAGACTAGCACAGATAGGAGTTGAAAAAAAATCCTTTTATTACCATGCACTTGGGTTCTGAAACGACAACCTATAACCTATGTGTGTCAAGTTTTATCTCAGGCGGTATAATAAAATAAAATAAAAACAAACAAACAAACAACATATAACAGAAAAATATAAACAACATACAACATCAAATATAGCCTTACGTTCGCTAATATACAGGCTACATTAGTTGATCAGCACATGCATGTCCATATATAAGACTCAGCGTACATGGATTTGGCCAATCAGAGTAGATTTTTTTTTATAGTTATACAATTCCATCGTCAGTTGCTGCTGAACGTTC
The DNA here is from genome assembly GCA_030737875.1 of Allium sativum. Taxonomy (NCBI): domain Eukaryota; kingdom Viridiplantae; phylum Streptophyta; class Magnoliopsida; order Asparagales; family Amaryllidaceae; genus Allium; species Allium sativum. The sequence goes on from CM060918.1 coordinate 653,095,045, forward strand.
AATATTCGTGTGTTGTTTACGAACTAAAGATATAATTGGATTTCAAAATATTAAAAATAAATTATTACCGTAAATATTCAAATTAAAATGGGCAAATTCCATTATTTAAACTCAAATAAATAAATAAAATATTCCAAATAAATGGTCAGAAAATACGGGACATTACATTCTTCTCCCCTTAAAATAATTTCGTCCTCGAAATTGCTAAGGTAAGAAAAATGTTGTAAATCCCAGTAACTTTTAAAATATATTTAAATAACACTCTACTTATTGGTTAGTGTAACTACATGGATTTCCAAAATCAAACAGGCGCTACCAATTCCTTTGCAAATACAGAGCTGCATTATTTAGTTTCAAATTATATACAGTTTCTTTCAATTACATCATACTGAAATTTATTTTCTGGGTTTTCGGTCTATTTAGTTCTTCATCAATCCATAGTTGTATTATATTCAACCAATTAGTCAACAATAAATCAATAAACAGAGCATAACTAATTCAGTCAATCAACTGAATTCAATTCTGTTATTTAATTTCATTCAACATATTTGAACTCCAATCGGTTAGTATTCTGTAATAACCCGGAAATCTGAGCCAGTTTAAAAATTTTATTTTGGCAATTTTTGCGAATTTTGAATGCTTAAAATGAATTATTTTAAATAATATCGACGAGAAATTTAATTTGAATATAATTAGAACGTATATATTATATACGTCGTCGATAGAATATAAATAATTATATATAATTATAAAAGGAATTGAAAATGGCGCGGTAGTTCGATAATTCGATTTCAATCTTCAATTGAACATACCGGGTGCAAAACAATCCGGATTTTAGTGAAACCAAAAACTTTAGGATCTAATTGATAATATCTTTCCAACGAATCTGAAAAATCGAAATTTCATAGCGGGAATCAAAGATATGTCCAGTTGAAAATTCTGAATAGTCGCTATGGAATTCAAGCCCTTAAAAATGGGAATTTGACAAACGACCTCAGAATTCGACGAAACCACTTTTGTTGGATCCGTGATGTCAAATTATTGCTAGATTCCAAATTTCATAATTTTTCGAGTCAATATGTGAGCGTGGCAAAGGAAAACGCGTTTGACCAGTTTTAGTAGATTTTAATTGACTGGAAAATGGCCATTTTTCCAACGGCCTCAGAATTCGACGAAACTAGTTTTGTTAGGACCGTATCGTCAATACGAAGTTAGAAAATATTTTTCTGGGATTTATAAAGTTCGGATGTGACCCCGGTAAATTGAAATGCGTGTTCAAATTCAATATATAGAGTTATATGTTGATTTTAACGGAAACTGATCGAGACAGTCGAATCAGCTTGCGGTACATATCCCATTCTGTTCGGAATGGGGGTAATTAGCTATGGACGACAGGTGGTGGGCCTCGTTTAGAGGTCAAAAACAAAAGTTGCTTTTTAGTGATAAATTAAATAATTAAATTAAAAAAAAATATAATCTTCTCCTTTTATCAGCCGACCCCCCCCCCCCCCCCCCCGTTCATTTCAAAACGAAAAGAAAAAAAAACCTATGCCCTAATTAATCGCGCCGCCCAGACTTCGACGCTCCACCACCCTCGCCGATCGACCGCCGCCTTACTTCCCCCTCGCTCCGTCTTCTCCGCGACAGCCCCCTCCTCCCCTCGACCTCGCGACAGTCCCCCCCCCCCCCAATGCACCCACCCTCCGTCCAGTCGAGCGCCGCGTCCCCCCCTCCTCCTTCGCCTGAGCGCCGACCACAGACCTCCCCCCATCCATCCCAGATCGCTATGAGTTGTTTTATTTATTCCTTTATCTTTTTATATATATATAAATATAAATAAGTTTTATATAAATTAAAAAGTATGTTTGTTTTCAGTTTTAATTTAAAATAAACAGTGATGCAAATTCAGATTTTGATATGAAACAACATTGAATTATTTTCAGATTTAAAGTATAAGTTCACATTGGCTTGAAAATATAATTTCTAAAGGAAAGTCCATATTTTTAGTTTAAAATAGAAAAGAAATAATTTTTAAAATAGAAAGGATGAATTTTTAATATTGAAAAGGCAATATTTTTTCATATTGAAAAGGCGATATTTTTCATATCGAAAAGGCAATATTTTTATACGATGAAGAGTTATATTTTTATAACATGAAAGTTGATATTTTTAATTAGAAAAGATGATATTTTTAATCAAGGAAAAACAAGATTTTTATGATGTCCTCATTTGGGTAAAGATGCGATCTTTATAAGGTTACCATTAGAAAAAAAGTTCGATTTTTATAAACACGATAGCAAGATAAAAATTTGATTTTTATAATGAAGTGAAATATAATTTTTCTATAGAAAGGTGTATTTGAAAAGGCGAATCTTTTAAATTGTATAGTTTGATAAAAATTTGATTTTTATATATTGAATAGCGAAGTAAAAATTCGATTTTTATATATTGAATAGCGAAGTAAAAATTCGATTTTTATATATTGAATAGCAAAGTAAAAATTCGATTTTTATATATTGAGTAGCAAAGTAAAAATAGGATTTTTATATATTGAATAGCGAGGTAAAAATTCGATTTTTACATATGTAGTGGCTATGGCAACGAAGATGACAAAGATGCGATAACGATGAAGATTTCTATCAATGAAGAGTCGTGGTATTGGATAGCTTTCGGTGAGAATTTCTCACTCTTCAATTTCTTTTCTAGTTATATATATATATACTAGGATGTAGACGGTGCTTAGTAGCACCCGACACAATCGTCCACAGACCATGGACTTGTTTGTTTGATTGCAAAAAATTAGTTAGATTATTTGATTGAAATTGAATTGTTTGGTGAAATGAATGGATTTGATTGATGTGTGAATGGCGTGGGCCTTCACTAGACCGGGGATAAGGCTAGGCCTTGTCCCGTTTCTAGTATCGTGCCGTTATGCCGCCGAAATTTTCTAAAATAAGTTAGAAAATAAAAATATCATTTTATTTAAAGAATGAACTGAATAGAAATTCATATGTTAAAATGAAAGGTTTTATCGTTAAAAATATAATCTTTAACGTGAAGATGAATATAGTGAATGTGAATAAATAAATATTCATTTACAAACCGGACGGTTTGTTTATGTACACATATTTGAAGGACATTGATTGGGTCGATAAATTTTACACATCGCCCAACTGCACAAATAAAATCTGTGTTTGATTGTTTGAAACCCCACACGGGTGTTGGGATGAAATTTGAAGTTCACTCATCCAGATTGATTAAATATGTCGATCGATTGATTGACAGGCAGTTATAAGCGTTAGATATCTATATTTGATGCTTATACAGTGTAGTGCACTTTGGTTGATGGTTGATTATCATTCAATGCTATTATATACGTGTGATGTATGAAAATCCATATAATTAACATTATATGGTGATTGATTGGGCCTCATTCCAATTTAGAAAATAAGGGATATTATAATATAAAGGTTCATGTGTTGACTGTGCTCATCCGTTGAGATTAGTCATGTGTTGAACGAAATATTTTAACAATAGAATTTATATCTTTATCTTTATAATATAAAGGTTCATGTGTTGACTGTACTCATCCATTGAGATTAGTCATGTGTTGAACAAAATATTTTAACAATAGAATTTATATCTTTATCTTTATAAAATAAAGGTTCATGTGTTGACTGTACTCATCCGTTGAGATTAGTCATGTGTTGAACGAAATATTTTAACAATAAAATTTACATCTTTATCATATATGAAATTAGAAACTAAATGGAAAATAGATGAGATGAGTGGTCTCCTGAATATTGATCTGATGTTGGTTTCGGCCTTCGGGGTTAATATTCAGGGAATCGTTCTCTTACTAATTTACAATTGGAGTCTGATTTCATATCAAACGATAGATACCTTAATTTTCATAAAATATAGTAAATAACAAAAATAGTCACACGTGGACAGTACTCATTCGTTGAGATTAGTCGTGTGTTGACAAAAATATAGATTCACATATTGAATAGAATACATATTCATTTGTTGAATAGAATAACGAATTTATTGAAATATATAAAACCGTGTTGATTAGAGATGCGCCATTTTGACGCGAACGATATTTATATCGATTATATTCGTTTTTAAATTTGATATGAATTGAATTTGAACAGAATAGAAAATGAATTGAATTTGAACAGAATAGAAAAGATTTCAATTAAATAAATAAATTGGATTTCAATTGAATATATAACGAATTGGATTTCAATTGAATATATAACGAATTTGATTTCAATTGAATATATAACGAATTTGATTTGAATTCAATAGAAACGAATTTGAATTGAATTAAAAAGAAATAGAAAACGAATTTGAATTGAATTGAAAAGAAAACGAAATCGAATCGAATTGAATTAAAAAGGAAATGAATTCGAATCGAATTAAAATCAATTTGAATCTGAATCAAATAGAAATGAAAGTAAAAAGGATTTAGAATAGAAAATTCAATTTTGATTCGAATTTGAAATAAAGGTTGAAATTGTTTTTGAAACGAATTCAAAACTATTTATAAAATTCGTTTTAAATAGAAATCGACGAAATATATATTATATATTATATATATAATATAATGGCCTGTATAGAACGCGCCGCGCTGCGGCAGTTCGTGAATTTCGACCATTTATTTCAAATGGACATTACGGGAGATCCGACAGTCGGATTCTCCTAAAACCGGAACCGTTGGGTTCGTATCGAAAAGAGCTTTCTAATGAATATTAGAAATTCAAAATCTAACGGTTGGATTTGGAGATACGTCCAAATCAAACTCGAAAAAGGTCGCTGTAAGTGCAGTTCGAGGGCCGTTGATGGAAATCGACTGTACGGGCCTTGATAAAATTATTAAAAATAGTAATAAATTGTGTAAAATCATAAGAAATGATTTGGGAAAAATTGGGGTGAAAAACTCCATATTTGAAAAGATAAAAATGGATTTTTATCGAAATGAACTAGTTTTCAATAAATTTAAAACCCAATTATTTTTAAATAAATAAATTAGATTTAAAAAGGGGTTTTAAATAATCGGAATTTCTAATATATTTGATTGGATTTGAAATGGGTTTATCGTGAACGGTGTTTTAAATAACACTAGTTCTTTAACCCGATAATAAATAGAATGTGATTTGGGTTTGTCGTGAACTGTGTTTTAAATAACACCAAGTTCTTTAACCCAGTAAAAGGAGTTCTAACGAATCTGCAATTAGGTTGAAATGTGAATCTATAATCTAAATTATCAAATTTAGAAATGAGCGAGAATGGAGTATCACCAGTTTTGCTCCAGAACGATAGTCAAATCTTTAATTAGATTTGAACGTGAAATGGTAATTAATTTTACCGATAACACCGTGGTGTTAGATATGGAGAATTACCAGTTTTGCTTCATGGGATGAATAGGTTGGGATTGGGAAATAAAATAAATAATTACTTCGGTGTGGTTCGCTAATCTCGACTAATTTAGAAAACCATAATTTGATTTGAAACGACATCCAAAGGAAGATTAAAGGATAAATTTTAAAGAATTTATCTTGGATAAAATTAATTGAAACTTTCCCCTAATAATATGAATTGGAATGAGGCATATGTTGAGTTTGTGTAAAATTTGTTTTTAATATACGCGGGTTGTTCGGAAAGGCCGGGTTTACACCCATTCTGAATAACCGATTCGACGATATGTCGAAGATGAAGACAGTGGTTGAAGATCGGAAGTCTTCACATTGTTTGGATAATTACCGACGATCCTGATTGGGCAGTACACCCAAGAGGATGGAAATAGTTGGTGGTCGTCCAGACGTACTTGGAGATGGATGGATATGCGAGGAAAGTGCCTCCGGTTTCGTTCAAACCCAGAACGGACTTGTAAATGGATTGTGTGTCTGACATTGGATTGTATTCTATGTTGATTGATTTCTATTAAATATACATCTGTTTGGCGGCGGAGAATTTATTCTTTTGCTTAACGCCTTTCTCTGAGACGTACGAGCTCAGAGGTTGTATATCGATGGACATCAGTCGCATGGCATGAATTGCCTGTGTGGCACGCTAAGATGCAATGATCAAGGCTTTTGTTGAAAAGCAGAGTCTTGTGGTTGATGATCAAAGCACGGCCTACGTGGCAACTTTGTGTATAATGTGAATTCGCGAGCCTCACACCTCGGTATGAGTCAAAAACGGGATACGGACTGCAGGGAGAGCACGACGTTTCTTTCTAGCTTTGGTGGTGTCAGTGACTTACCATCCCTGACATTTATATACTTTTCACCTTTTTGGTTGTTGGAATGCGAGGCGCCTCGATTATAGGTCTGTAAGGACCGGGAAACGTGTGTTCAGGCATAACTAATCCTCTAACGTAAGTGAGGACCGGCCCTGAAGGTCCAGGGGTTGCCAAGAGTGCGTAACCCTGGGACATTTGCTACAGTGTCTCGAATGCGGAGAGGAGCTTGCCCCTTGCCTCGACTCATGACGGAAATCCAATTTCCAATACGAGATGTTTCGGCTTTATTTGTAGAGCCTAGTATGGCGACATAGTAGCATGGGATGCTATGCCTTCTATGATTTATATTTATGATTGAAATTGTTTTGACACTATACACTTATTATAGTATCAAATGATTTGATTTAAACGTACCAAGCATGTTTGGCTATTATAAGGGAAAACCCTATCCTCCGGCTTGCGTTGCATTGTGTGATGGGACCTGGGTCTTATAATAGCTTCATTTTTCGAAAAAGCATTGCGCTGTTTATTCTATGCACTGGTTTTCTTGGGAGGAAGCCCGTTCCGTGTTATACGGCGTGGTCCCTTGAATTACCCTCTTTTAAAATAAAGTTTTAATAACTGTTTTAGTTCTCACACCAGTCACATGACTGACCTGGAGTTTATTGTTTTAACCTAAACTCTGGGTGCCCCTATTTTCCGCACGGGCAGCTAGTAGTTTTGGTTTTGCAGATTTATATTCGCAGGATCCCGGTTTACAGCTGGAATGATATCTGCAAAGCTCTGTATCCGTATATCACCTTCAGTTGTGCTTTGTATTATTTTCCGCTGCTATGTAATAAATTGTAATCTCTGATATTTGTCGAATGTAATTTATTCAATTATACTTTGTATATTCTTGTATCTGATGGAATTGTTGTAATAGCAATGAAATGTTCTACTGTTTGTTTTCTGATTTGTCCTGTTCTCAATGTTCAGGGGTTCCGAACGATCTAGATCGGTTTAACGACTGATTCGGATCGAGCGAAATTCCCGGCCGTCACATTTGGTATCAGAGCTTTGGTTTACAGAGCTCGAGAACAAGACACATTAGAACCATACGAAAGAATTCATCAGATATTGGATTAGTAATATCCAATTAGAATGACTCGTTAGAGATAGGATCAGTAGTATCCTAGAACGATTGTGAAGAGTATATTTTTCAATTGAAAACAATTTTATTTTGAAAATTTAAACCATTTTATACGAATTTGAATATTTTATTTATATTGATTTGGACAATCTAGTATATAAAGATTTTGCATATACGCGTCATGAACGTATATTCGAAGTTTTAATATACTAGATAAATATAGAATCACATTCTAGTCGCCCGGAGATGACTCTGATGATTGATATATCATCATCAGAATTTGTGTTCGTGTTTCGAAGGTGTGATTTCTATATATTTCCATTAGACTGGTGTGAGAACCAAAACTTATATAGATAGATTTATTGTTGTGATTTGGCATCAATGTTTGTGTTGTTTGTTTATTTGTTTGATAATGTTGAACCATTATGCCTAATTGAACCACATATTGAACTATATTGAGAATTGGCCGCATTTGCTTGCATATACATATACTTACATTGAACAGGTCATAGTAAGGAGGATAGAGCCGAAGAATAAAATTTGTTTGCCCAACAAATAGGTACATGTTTACTATAATTTGCTGTTTTGTTTGGGCGACGATGATTTTATGAGCCTATTGGCTAGCCGCTTGGCTTTTTCTTTTCTTTTTGAGATCAGAAGGCATGTATGGCAATTTCGGGATTTTCCCGTGGCTCCCGGTGCAGGGGAGGTTATGGCGAAATTTTTCGAAAATTTAGAGTGTTAGCCAATTTTTTGAAAAATTTGAAAATTCTCAGAAAATGAAAAGTTGGAGAATGAAAGCCAAATCGAACGTAGAGCTGATTAATCAAACCACTTTCGACTTTGTTCCTTTTCGGGGACGAAAAGTTTTAAGTGGGGGAGATTGTAATAACCCGGAAATCTGAGCCAGTTTAAAATTTTTATTTTGGCAATTTTAGCGAATTTTGAATATTTAAAATGAATTATTTTAAATAATGTCGACGAGAAATTTAATTTGAATATAATTAGAACGTATATATTATATACATCGTCGTTAAAATATAAATAATTATATATAATTATAAAAGGAATTGAAAATGGCGCGATAATTCGATTCCAAACTTCAATTGAACATACCGAGTGCAAAACAATCCGGATTTTAGTGAAACCAAAAATATTAGGATCTAATGGATAATATCTTTCCAACAAATCTGAAAAATCAAAATTTCATAGCGGGAATCAAAAGATATGTCCAGTTGAAAATTCTGAATAGTCGCTATGGAATTCAGGCCCTTAAAAATGGGAATTTTGCGAACGACCTCAGAATTCGACGAAACCACTTTTGTTGGATCCGTGATGTCAAATTATTGCTAGATTCCAAATTTCATAATTTTTCGAATCAATATGTGAGCGTGGCAAAGGAAAACGCGTTTGACCAGTTTCAGTTGATTTTAATCGACTGGAAAATGGCCATTTTTCCAATGGCCTCAGAATTCGACGAAACTGGTTTTGTTAGGACCGTATCGTCAATACGAAGTTAGAAAATATTTTTTTGGGATTTATAGAGTTCGTATGTGACCCCGGTAAATTGAAATGCGTGTTCAAATTCAATATATTGAGTTATATGTTGATTTTAACGGAAACTGATCGAGACAGTCGAATCAGCTTGCGGTACATATTCCATTCTGTTCGGAATGAGGGTAATTAGCTATGGATGACAGGCGGTGGGCCTCGTTTAGAGGTCAAAACTAAAAGTTGCTTTTTAGTGATAAATTAAATAATTAAATAAAAAATATAATCTTCTCCTTTTATCAGCCGACCCCCCTCCCCCCGTTCATTTCAAAACGAAAAAAAAAACCTATGCCCTAATTAATCGCGCCGCCCAGACTTCGACACTCCACCACCCTCGCCGATCGACCGCCGCCTTACTTCCCCCTCCCTCCATCTTCTCCGCGACAGCCCCCTCCTCCCCTCGACCTCGCGACAGTCCCCCCCCTCGACGCACCCACCCTCCGTCCAGTCGAGCGTCGCGTCCCCCCCCTCCTTCGCCAGAGCGCCGACCACAGGCCTCCTCCCCCCATCCATCCCAGATCGTTGTGAGTTGTTTTATCTATTCCTTTATCTTTATATATATATATATAAATCAGTTTTATATAAATTAAAAAGTATGTTTGTTTTCAGTTTTAATTTAAAATAAACAGTGATGCAAATTCAGATTTTGATATGAAACAACATTGAATTATTTTCAGATTTAAAGTATAAGTTCACATTGTCTTGAAAATATAATTTTTAAAGGAAAGTCCATATTTTTAGTTTAAAATAGAAAAGAAATAATTTTTAAAATAGAAAGGTCGAATTTTTAATATTGAAAAGGCAATATTTTTTCATATTGAAAAGGCGATATTTTTCATATCGAAAAGGCTATATTTTTATACGATGAAGAGTTATATTTTTATAACATGAAAGTTGATATTTTTAATTAGAAAAGATGATATTTTTAATCAAGGAAAAACAAGATTTTTATGATGTCTTCATTTGGGTAAAGATGCGATCTTTATAAGGTTACCATTAGAATAAAAATTCCATTTTTATAAACACGATAGCAAGAAAAAAATTTGATTTTTATAATGAAGTGAAATATAATTTTTCTATAGAAAGGTGAAATCTTTATATTTGAAAAGGCGAATCTTTTATATTGTATAGTGTGATAAAAATTTGATTTTTATATATTGAATAGCGAAGTAAAAATTCGATTTTTATATATTGAATAGCGAAGTAAAATTTTGATTTTTATATGTAACACCCCACCTCCGCCAGGGTGACTCTTGCAAGCACTCTGACTTTGGAGGGGTGTTTGAATCAGGTAAACATGCATAATGATATATCAAGGCAGAACAAGAACATATGTATATATGTAAACAGAGTAAATAACATAGATAAAACAGCGGAAGATTTCAAACCATTTCAAAACAAGTCTGGTACAACATAATGTCAACTTCCCAAATACACAAGTCTAGATAAAAACAACATTACTGAAAAACTGAAATACATAAGTACTATCCCCAAAATAAGTGATAACCATAGCTAGCTTCATGTCAAGAGCGTACATGAGCTAAATCCCACAAGCAAGTGATCAGGAATCCAAGCTAAGCTCCAGTATTCCCTCCCTGAGAACCTGGGGGGAAACGGAAGAAAAGAGGCGAAAGAAAACAGGTCAGTCAAAAAGACTAAGTAAGCCCTACTACAATCAATGTAAACTGATAAAGTTAACTGGCATGAGCAGCAGAGATGAACATAAGGATAACAACATACTAGCATGATGATTAACTAACAAGGTAGATAAAGGTGTCATCGCATACTCAGGATTAAGGTTTTTGCACCACGGGTGTACTAGCAAATTAACATGACTTGAATAAACAAGTATCGATCCCTTGGCCCAAGCTTTGGCCCAATAACATGAAATGACCCTAATACAAGGTCTAACCAAACGGTCTAGTCGATCGGCTCCCTATAGGCCTAACTCGTCACGTGTTGGTGTCAATACGGCCCAAACATAATTGTAGTCGAACTGTGTCGGGTCCACCCTTCGGGTGTATCAAGCCCTAGGGTGCCAACCCCTGGACACCATAAACATGAGTGCACAGTCTCGATCTACTGGTACCCATGGGCGACTTCTCCAAATACGGACTACGTGCACGACCATAGTCCGTCCGGAACTACATCGGCGTACCACCCGGCCGTCGTTTATTGTTCGCTTACCTCCAGCCCAGTAATTCGTGCCCCACACCCTAACCTAGACCATAGGGCCATGATGATACAAACTTGGGATTACTGCTGGAGTGGACCCCCATTGCTAGGATTTTCTAGTGGGTTAAGTACGGTTTAACCCTCTTGCTAATCATGGATTAACTTGGTTAAGTGTAACGATGAGTTCACGACTTAACCCCGATTAATCTACCAAGCTCAAATTGGTTAAGTATTAAGTGGACCATGACTTAAACCTTAATCATGAGGCATTAATTAATTTAATGCGCCTTAACCTCTCACATTAGACCTTGTTGTGGTTACTAGTTAAGCCGGGCGGGTCCGGGTAGCTTTACACCACAACTTGGTCTAACCTCGGGTTCAAGGTACAACATGGCCAACTTCTCACATTGGGTCCTATTGTTTGTAGCAACTAGTTAAGCCGGTCGGTTCCGGGTAGGTTTACGCTACAAACTCAACCCAACCTCGAGTTGGTCACACTTATCTTTTCTAAGTGTCATCTCCATCATGTTTTCAAAACATGTTACAAGTTTTCAAGCATTTGGGTAGACCTAACTTAATACGTAAATTCCCAAAGGGTAGACCTAACTTAATAGGTAAATTCCCAAGCTTATGTTTTTATGTCTTTTAAGTTTACCCAACCCCAAAAGCAATCCCATCGCTTACATATCGCAATAGCGCATAAAGGATAGAAAGGGGGAACTTGACATAAATCATGACATAAGGGTGTTGAAGCCACAAGTTTAACATGGTGGCATATGAAATGTACATATGTTCATATACTTGCATATTACATATTTTGGCCTCAAAAGCATGCATAAAACCAAACTTAGCATATTGGTGATACATGGTGATAAATGACATGTAGAAATGGCCATAAGTTCGCATTTAGCCTCACATGCAAGTTATCATAAGGAATATGATTACTTACATGTTGCCAAAATGCAACCTTTAGCATAAAGCTTGAAGCTTTATGTTCATATACTCAAGATAAGCTTGCATAACATGATAACATGATCAAAGTGATCACCCCAAACTTGCATAACATAACTTGCATATCCTGTGACAAACTTGCATATCAAACTTGCATAAGTTAACTTGCATATCATATGACAAACTTGCATATCAAACTTGCATAACTTAACTTGCATATCATATGACAAATTTGCATATCAAACTTGCATAACTTAACTTGCATATCATATGACAAACTTGCATATCAAACTTGCATAACTTAACTTCATAACATGGAAAACTTGCATAAAACTTCATAGTAAACTTGCATATCACAACTTGCATCATTCATTAACTTTAGAGTTTAAATATGAAAGTAGAAAAGGGCTTACTATGCCAAAGCCCTTATGAAATCAAATAATCACAAAATGCAAGCAAAACCCTTGAGCCAAAATGATCAAAACTCTTTCTTTATGATGCAAATATAGAAACTTGACTTGAATGCAAGCTAATGATGCTCATACAAGTTTGAAAACACTTGTATGCATGGAAAATCACTAAGAAATTTATTTAGGAATTTTATGAAGAGAGTGGAGGCCATGAGAGGATTGATTTTGCCATAGTTTAGTTGTAGGATTGATTAATGATGATTTAGGGTTAGGTTAGGGCCTTATTTATAGAGATTAGGACTAGTTTCAACCCTAGGATTAAACCCTAGTTCCAATCTCAGCCCTCAAAACCGAATCTGGCCCCCAAACTCAACACAATCTCTAAATGGTGCACCAGGCTAAACAGCCCGGCTGGACCAAGTCGACAGCCAAGTCAACAGGGCTGTCGACTTGGGTCCAACCAAGTCGACTCCCAAGTATACAGGGCTGTCGACTTGGGTGCTCTGGCGGGAATTTTCCCGCCTAGCCCAAACTGGCCCAAATTCCCAAATTCAAACTTGAATTTGAAATCTGTTTTTACTTTGAAATTTCCTGAAAACTTCGTTGGGACTTAATCGGGTCATACGGACTCCGATTTTCGAAAACTCGGACTCTATTTCGCGTACTTTTCCGAGACGAACGCAATGGAATAGCCCGTTTCCCTTGATTCAGATTTATAAATTAAATTCTGCCTCGATTTACATTATAACAGGTTATTGAAAATACGGGTTGTTACATTCTCCCCTCCTTAAAGGATTTCGTCCCCGAAATCTTCAAGTTAGGAAGAACGTATCCTACCATCCAACATCCATCTACTCAAAACATCATCCACAAGCAATCATTGTCCTTACAAGATTCTAAATGTTGTATGAACATATGCAAAGGTGTGTGTATATGTACTTATCTAATGCAAATATCATCAATGCAAATTATGTTAGTGAAATGAATCCATATGTTTGCAATTCCTAACGTAATGTATAACATCTATATGTGTGCACATAACATACATCCATATGCAATCATCCATGTGATAACACAAAAATTTTCATCCATGAATAAGCATAAACACTCATGCATATGCAATATGAGGAGTGTGTGAGCCGATCTAGTGCCTAACGTGTATAATGCATCCACGAGTAACCACTTGCAAACACTTGCAACCACTTGCAACCATCAAGCATAACATGTTTCAAACACATGTTTCATCGAAAGGGTTTCTACCTAAGGTTCTCATGACAAGATTAACACGATAAACTAGATAAACATGGATAGCAAAGAGAAAGATATGCTAACAAAGAAAAGAGATTGAGAGTGTACCCTCAAAAAGGAATGGATAAAGCCCACGCATCTTCTCCTCGGTTTCCCAAGTTGCGTCTTCTTCGGCTTCACCCCATTGAACCTTCACAAACTTGACCTCTCGATTCCTTAGCTTCTTGGTCTCCGTCCCCAAGATACGAATCGGAGCTCTCCTCAAGGTAGCCTCTTTCTCCACTTCCACATCTTTCAGAACACTTGGCTCAACAACCTCTGCTGATTCATGTAAACACTTCCGAAGATGCGAGACATGAAAAACGTCGTGTACTCCGGCAAGCTTCTCGGGCAACTCCACTCTATAAGCCGTCTTCCCGATCCTCTCTATAATAGGGAATGGTCCAACAAATCTCGGTGCTAACTTCCCAATGGCTCCAAATCGGACCATATTCCGCAAAGGAGAAACCTTCACGAAAACCATATCCCCAACATCAAACTCCAAATCAGTTCTTCGCTTATCAGCATAGGATTTCTGTCGGTCTTGGGCCGCTTTCATCCGTCTCCGAATCAACTCGACCTTCTCGGATGTATCTCTGATCATATTAGGCCCAAGTATAAGCTCATCTGTAGTCTCCCACCAACATGTAGGCGACTTGCACGGCCTCCCATATAAAGCTTCAAATGGTGCCATCCCTATGCTTGCCTGATTACTGTTATTATATGCAAACTCAACAAGAGGAAGATGGTCTTCCCAAGTACCACCAAAATCCAGAATACAAAGCCTCAACAGATCCTCGAGTACCCTATTCACCCTTTCGGTTAGACCGTCCGTCTGTGGGTGATAAGCAGTACTTAGATTCAACCTTGTGCCCATAGCTTCTTGCAAGCTATTCCAGAACTGACTTGTAAAGATTGGGTCACGGTCACTGACTATACTACAAGGGACTCCATGTAGTCTCACAATCTCACGAAGATATACAGACGCTAGCCAAGATGCAGTCCTCTTGCTGTTCACCGCAATGAAATGAGCACTCTTCGTACGTCTGTCCATAATAACCCAAATGCTCGTATTCCCTTTCCTTGACCTTGGTAGCCCATCGATAAAATCCATGGAAATACTCTCCCACTTCCATAGTGGAACGTCTAGAGGATGCAATAGCCCACCGGGCTTCTTCGACTCGGCTTTAACTTGCTGGCAAATGATACATCGAGAGACAAACTCTGCCACATCCTTCTTCATCCTAGGCCAAAAGAAGATGCGCTTCATATCTTCATACATCTTATCTCCGCCCGGATGTATAGTCAACTTAGAGCGGTGCGCTTCCTCAAGAACTTTTCTTACTAAATCTTCTACCGTTGTAACACATAACCTTCCGTCTCTCCTCAGCCAACCCTTGTCATCAATTGAATATCGAGCGAGATGACTAGACGCCTCTCCTCGAATCAGCTTATCCGTAATCTCAACTATCTGAGGGTGTTCTCTCTGCGAAGCCCCAACTTGATCAAGAAGGGTAGGTCTGAGTTCCAGAGATGCTAAAGAACCGGTCATCGACTCAATCGCCAAAGAGAAATCAAAGGTTGCCACATACTCTAAATTCTTCATCTCAATGAATAGAGGACTCAGAGTCAACCTTTTTCTACTCAATGCATCTGCTACCACATTCCCCTTGCCAGGGGTATAAGCTATCTCAAAATCGTAGGATGCCAAGAATTCCATCCATCTTTGTTGCCTCAGATTCAGATCCTTCTGAGAAAAGAGATACTTCAATGACTTGTGATCGGTATAAAGCTCAAATCTTTCTCCCAGAAGATAATGGCGCCAAGCCTTAAGTGCATAAACTATTGCTGCCAACTCTAAGTCATGAGTGGGATAATTCTTCTCATGCACTTTGAGTTGTCTACTGCCAAAGCATATCACTCTTCCTTCTTGCATCAGAACAGCTCCTAACCCCGTGCCATATGCATCGGTGTATACTGTAAATAACTTCCCTCCATCGGGCAAAGCTAGAACAGGTGCTGATGTGAGAGCTCTCTTGAGCTTCTGAAAAGCAAGCTCACATTCTATGCTCCAAGCAAAAACGAAATTCTTCTTCGTCAATTTAGTGAGAGGAGCAGAAATCTTCGCGAAGTCCTTGATAAACTTCCGGTAAAAACCCGCAAGACCTAGAAAACTTCTCACTTCGGTTGCATTCCTTGGAGTCTTCCAATCCTGAACTGCAACTACCTTAGCGGGATCCACCGCTAAGCCTTGCTTAGATACTATATGCCCAAGGAACCTAACTTCCCTTCTCCAGAAGTGACACTTGGAGAACTTGGCCTTCAACTGATGCGCTCTAAGCGTATCCATCACCTCCACGAGATGCCTAGCGTGCTCTTCCTCATCCTTAGAGAAGATCAGAATATCATCTATGAAGACCACGACAAACTTGTTCAAGAACTCCCTGAAAACCCTACTCATCAAGTCCACGAAATATGCGGGTGCATTAGTCAAGCCGAACGGCATGACAAGCCATTCGAAGAATCCATCTGGAGTTCTGAACGCGGTCTTGTCTATACTATCTTCAGCTACCCTGAGCTGATGGAATCCAGTAGCAAGATCAAGCTGAGAGAAAACAGAGGCACCGACAAGCTGGTCAAAGAGATCATCAATCCTCGGTAACGGGTGTCTGTTCTTCTTAGTCAGCTTATTCAACTCTCGATAGTCAACACATAGTCGGAGAGAACCATCTGCCTTGGTAGCAAATACCACAGGCGCTCCCCATTCAGATATGCTTCGTCTAATGAAGTTCTTTTCAAGCAACTCCTTCACTTGCTTACTTAGCTCCCGCCTTTCACGCGGAGCCATGTGCCGAACGGGCAAAGAAACCGGCTTTGCATTATCCACCAGATAAATGCGGAAATCAATCTCTCGCTTAGGGGGCAACCCCCTAACTTCATCGAAAACATCCGGATACTCTCGAACCACTCTCACAGACTGAAGAGTTTCCATTGACGAGTCGAGTGATTCAAGATAGCACAACATGACAGGACCTCTCGGATCACAAGAAATCTCTAGGGTGTTTCCGAGGCGAGTCACGAGCCTCACAACACTATGCTCACAATCAAGGATGGCTCCATATCTGGACAACCAATCCATGCCTAATATCAATCTGTATCCCCTGAAACCAAGAACATAAGCACTACACAAGAACTCTACACTCAGTATAGAGATCCTCAAATCCCCAAATATCATGGACAAATGGGCGGAACCCCCAATAGGATTTGAGACACAAACGGGATCATCTACCAAGCTAGTACTAAGGCGCAAACTATCAACACGATCAGATGAGATAAAGCTATGCGATTCACCAGAATCAAACAAGGTACGAACTGGAAAATTAGAAATATATACAAGGCTCTCAACAGAAATACTACCTCGATCGGGAACTGGAGCGGTACTGAGAGCATGAACTTGCCCGCCTGAAGGTCCAGCATGCTGAGTCTGACCCTGGCCTTGCCCTTGCTTCCTCGGGCAATCCTTACTGAAATGTCCAGTCTCACCGCAGAAAAAGCATTCACCATTCTTCCTTTTCCTCTTATTACAATCCTTAATAAGATGCCCAACTGAACTGCAATAATGGCATTTCCCCTTGTCGTTCTTGCCCTTGTTGTTGTTCCCCTTGTTGCCTTGACTCTTGTTCTTGTTCTTGTTCTGATTGCCTTGACTGCTCTGACCACTTGGATTACCCTGATTTCCTTTCCCCTGGGAATCAGTCTTCTTGGCTTGAGTATCATTCATCTTGACCTCTTTCTTGACATCTCCCTGAAGTAACGCCATATCAACCAAGCTCTCAAACGTGGCCCCATGGGGAATATGTGACATAGCCAATCCCTGTAACGGCTCATTCAATCCTCTAGCAAAACGAAGAGCCTTCTTCTGAGGAGTATTCACCATATCCAAGCCAAAACGAGCTAACTGATTGAACTTTTTCACATATTCTTTGACAGACATATCTCCTTGTTTCAAAGTTATGAACCTTTCCATTTGCAGATTCTCCTCAGCAGAAGATAGAAACTTAAGCACGAACCTTGCCCTGAAATCGGCCCAAGTCTCAACAGGCCTAGTACCATTGGTGACTTCCCACCAATAAGAGGCTTCATCCTTCATAAGCCAAACCGCCAACAAGATCTTCCTCTGATCGTCTAACCCAAAGATATCAAACAAATCCTCGGTCTCTTTCAACCAATTTCTGGCCTCTACAAAAGTCTCAGTGGCTTGAAAGTTCTTGCCACACATTGCCTTGAAATCTTTGCAAGTCTTTGCGAATTCAGCTTGAGGATGCTGACGGGGAGGAGGAAGAGGAACCTCAGCGACAGGAGGAGGAACATTAGCGATAGGAGGAGGAGGGACATTGACTACCGGAGGAGGAGGAGGAGGAAAATCTGCGGGGCCGGCTTCGGTCGCCCTAGCCTCCAAAAGTCTCCTATACCAAACAGGTACGTGTACTCCCTCCGAAAGAGCAAAGTTATCGGCCATACTTAAAATGAAGAAAAAGACAGATTCAGAATGGAGAAAAACGAAGGAATTTTGCTAATGGCTTTTTGGGGAATAGCCTTTAAAATAAACTAGACTTTCTTTTGGAAAATACTTTATACTTGGTTTTAAAAATAGTTTTCCAAAAGTTTTAAAAATCTTTTTGTTCCTTCTCGTAAACCATAGGCTCTGATACCAAATGTAACACCCCACCTCCGCCAGGGTGACTCTTGCAAGCACTCTGACTTTGGAGGGGTGTTTGAATCAGGTAAACATGCATAATGATATATCAAGGCAGAACAAGAACATATGTATATATGTAAACAGAGTAAATAACATAGATAAAACAGCGGAAGATTTCAAACCATTTCAAAACAAGTCTGGTACAACATATTGTCATCTTCCCAAATACACAAGTCTAGATAAAAACAACATTATTGAAAAACTGAAATACATAAGTACTATCCCCAAAATAAGTGATAACCATAGCTAGCTTCATGTCAAGAGCGTACATGAGATAAATCCCACAAGCAAGTGATCAGGAATCCAAGCTAAGCTCCAGTATTCCCTCCCTGAGAACCTTGGGGGGGGGAAACGGAAGAAAAGAGGCGAAAGAAAACAGGTCAGTCAAAAAGACTGTGTAAGCCCTACTACAATCAATGTAAACTGATAAAGTTAACTGGCATGAGCAGCAGAGATGAACATAAGGATAACAACATACTAGCATGATGATTAACTAACAAGGTAGATAAAGGTGTCATCGCATACTCAGGATTAAGGTTTTTGCACCACGGGTGTGCTAGCAAACTAACATGACTTGAATAAACAAGTATTGATCCCTTGGCCCAAGCTTTGGCCCAATAACATAAAATGACCCTAATACAAGGTCTAACCAAACGGTCTAGTCGATCGGCTCCCTATAAGCCTAACTCGTCACGTGTTGGTGTCAATACGGCCCAAACATAATTGTAGTCGAACTGTGCCGGGTCCACCCTTCGGGTGTATCAAGCCCTAGGGTGCCAACCCCTGGACACCATAAACATGAGTGCACAGTCTCGATCTACTGGTACCCATGGGTGACTTCTGCAAATACGGACTACGTGCACGACCATAGTCCGTCCGGAACTACATCGGCGTACCACCCGGCCGTCGTTTATTGGTCGCTTACCTCCAGTCCAGTAATTCGTGCCCCACACCCTAACCTAGACCCTAGGGCCATGATGATACAAACTTGGGATTATTGCTGGAGTGGACCCCCATTGCTAGGATTTTCTAGTGGGTTAAGTACGGTTTAACCCTCTTGCTAATCATGGATTAACTTGGTTAAGTGTAACGATGAGTTCACGACTTAACCCCGATTAATCTACCAAGCCCAAATTGGTTTAGTATTAAGTGGACCATGACTTAACCCTAATCATAAGGCATTAATTAATTTAATGCGCCTTAACCTCTCACATTAGACCTTGTTGTGGTTACTAGTTAAGCCGGGCGGGTCCGGGTAGCTTTACACCACAACTTGGTCTAACCTCGGGTTCAAGGTACAACATGGCCAACTTCTCACATTGGGTCCTATTGTTTGTAGCAACTAGTTAAGCCGGTCGGTTCCGGGTAGGTTTACGCTACAAACTCAACCCAACCTCGAGTTGGTCACACTTATCTTTTCTAAGTGTCATGTCCATCATGTTTCCAAAACATGTTACAAGTTTTCAAGCATTTGGGTAGACCTAATTTAATAGGTAAATTCCCAAAGGGTAGACCTAACTTAATAGGTAAATTCCCAAGCTTATGTTTTTATGTCTTTTAAGTTTACCCAACCCCAAACGCAATCCCATCGCTTGCATATCGCAATAGCGCATAAAGGATAGAAAGGGGGAACTTGGCATAAATCATGACATAAGGGTATTGAAGCCACAAGTTTAACATGGTGGCATATGAAATGTACATATGTTCATATACTTGCATATTACATATTTTGGCCTCAAAAGCATGCATAAAACCAAACTTAGCATATTGGTGATACATGGTGATAGATGACATGTAGAAATGGCCATAAGTTCGCATTTAGCCTCACATGCAAGTTATCATAAGGAATATGACAACTTACATGTTGCCAAAATGCAACCTTTAGCATAAAGCTTGAAGCTTTATGTTCATATACTCAAGATAAGCTTGCATAACATGATAACATGATCAAAGTGATCACCCCAAACTTGCATAACATAACTTGCATATCATGTGACAAACTTGCATATCAAACTTGCATAACTTAACTTGCATATCATATGACAAACTTGCATATCAAACTTGCATAACTTAACTTGCATATCATATGACAAACTTGCATATCAAACTTGCATATCAAACTTGCATAACTTAACTTGCATATCATATGACAAACTTGCATATCAAACTTGCATAACTTAACTTCATAACATGGCAAACTTGCATAACACTTCATAGTAAACTTGCATATCACAACTTGCATCATTCATTAACTTTAGAGTTTAAATATGAAAGTAGAAAAGGGCTTACTATGCCAAAGCCCTTAGGAAATCAAATAAACCCAAAATGCAAGCAAAACCCTTGAGCCAAAATGATCAAAACTCTTTCTTTATGATGCAAATATAGAAACTTGACTTGAATGCAAGCTAATGATGCTCATACAAGTTTGAAAACACTTGTATGCATGGAAAATCACTTAGAAATTTATTTAGGAATTTTACGAAGAGAGTGGAGGCCATGAGAGGATTGATTTTTCCATAGTTTAGTTGTAGGATTGATTAATGAAGATTTAGGGTTAGGTTAGGGCCTTATTTATAGAGATTAGGACTAGTTTCAACCCTAGCATTAAACCCTAGTTCCAATCTCAGCCCTCAAAACCGAATCTGGCCCCCAAACTCAACACAATCTCTTAATGGTGCACCAGGCTAAACAGCCCGGCTGGACCAAGTCGACAGCCAAGTCGACAGGGCTGTCGACTTGGGTCCAACCAAGTCGACTCCCAAGTCGACAGGGCTGTTGACTTGGGTGCTCTGGCGGGAATTTTCCCGCCTGGCCCAAACTGGCCCAAATTCCCAAATTCAAACTTGAATTTGAAATCTGTTTTTACTTTGAAATTTTCTGAAAACTTTGTTGGGCCTTAATCGGGTCATATGGACTCCGATTTTCGAAAACTCAGACTCTATTTCGCGTATTTTTCTGAGACGAACGCAATGGCATAGCCCGTTTCCCTTGATTCAGATTTATAAATTAAATTCTGCCTCGATTTACATTATAATAGGTTATTGAAAATACGGGTTGTTACATTATATATTGAATAGCGAAGTAAAATTCGATTTTTATATATTGAATAGCAAAGTAAAATTTTGATTTTTATATATTGAATAGCAAAGTAAAAATAGGATTTTTATATATTGAATAGCGAGGTAAAAATTCGATTTTTACATATGTAGTGGCTACGGCAACGAAGATGACAAAGATGCGATAACGATGAAGATTTCTATCAATGAAGAGTCGTGGTATTGGATAGCTTTCGGTGAGAATTTCTCAATCTTCAATTTCTTTTCTAGTTATATATATATACTAGGATGCAGACGGTGCTTAGTAGCACCCGACACAATCGTCCACAGACCATGGACTTGTTTGTTTGATTGCAAAAAATTAGTTAGATTATTTGATTGAAATTGAATTGTTTGGTGAAATGAATGGATTTGATTGATGTGTGAATGGCGTGGGCCTTCACTAGACCGGGGATAAGGCTAGGCCTTGTCCCGTTTCTAGTATCGTGCCGTTATGCCGCCGAAATTTTCTAAAATAAGTTAGAAAATAAAAATACCATTTTATTTAAAGAATGAACTGAATAGAAATTCATATGTTAAAATGAAAGGTTTTATCGTAAAAAATATAATCTTGAACGTGAAGATGAATATAGTGAATGTGAATAAATAAATATTCATTTACAAACCAGACAGTTTGTTTATGTACACATATTTGAAGGACATTGATTAGGTCGATAAATTTTACACATCGCCCAACTGCACAAATAAAATCTGTGTTTGATTGTTTGAAACCCCACACGGGTGTTGGGATGAAATTTGAAGTTCACTCATCCTGATTGATTAAATATGTCGATCGATCGATTGACAGGCTGTTATAAGCGTTAGATATCTATATTTGATGCTTATACAGTGTAGTGCACTTTGGTTGATGGTGGATTATCTTTCAATGCTATTATATACGTGTGATGTATGAAAATCCATATAATTAACATTATATGGTGATTGATTGGGCCTTATTCCAATTTAGAAAATAAAGGATATTATAATATAAAGGTTCATGTGTTGACTGTACTCATCCATTGAGATTAGTCATGTGTTGAACGAAATATTTTAACAATAGAATTTATATCTTTATCTTTATAATATAAAGGTTCATGTGTTGACTGTACTCATCCGTTGAGATTAGTCATGTGTTGAACGAAATATTTTAACAATAGAATTTATATCTTTATCTTTATAAAATAAAGGTTCATGTGTTGACTGTACTCATCCGTTGAGATTAGTCATGTGTTGAACGAAATATTTTAACAATAAAATTTACATCTTTATCATATATGAAATTAGAAACTAACTGGAAAATAAATGAGATGAGTGGTCTCCTGAATATTGATCTGATGTTGGTTTCGGCCTTCGGGGTTAATATTCAGGGAATCGTTCTCTTACTAATTTACAGTTGGAGTTTGATTTCATATTAAACGATAGATACCTTAATTTTCATAAAATATAGTAAATAACAAAAATAGTCACACGTGGACTGTACTCATTCGTTGAGATTAGTCGTGTGTTGACAAAAATATAGATTCACATATTGAATAGAATAAATATTCATTTGTTGAATAGAATAACGAATTTATTGAAACATATAAAGCCGTGTTGATTAGAGATGCGCCATTTTGACGCGAACGATATTTATATCGATTATATTCGTTTTTAAATTTGATATGAATTGAATTTGAACAGAATAGAAAATGAA
Organism: Allium sativum; assembly: GCA_030737875.1. Taxonomy (NCBI): domain Eukaryota; kingdom Viridiplantae; phylum Streptophyta; class Magnoliopsida; order Asparagales; family Amaryllidaceae; genus Allium; species Allium sativum. The sequence goes on from CM060918.1 coordinate 653,118,348, forward strand.
TTGAATTTGAACAGAGTAGAAAATATTTCAATTAAATAAATAAATTGGATTTTAATTGAATATATAACGAATTGGATTTCAATTGAATATATAACGAATTTGATTTCAATTGAATATATAACGAATTTGATTCGAATTGAATTGAAACGAATTTGAATTGAATTAAAAAGAAATAGAAAACGAATTTGAATTGAATTGAAAAGAAAACGAATTCGAATCGAATTGAATTAAAAAGGAAATGAATTCGAATCGAATTAAAATCAATTTGAATTTGAATCAAATTTAAATGAAAGTAAAAAGGATTTAGAATAGAAAATTCAATTTTGATTCGAATTTGAAATAAAGGTTGAAATTGTTTTTGAAACGAATTCAAAACTATTTATAAAATTCTTTTTAAATAGAAATCGACGAAATATATATTATATATATTATATATATAATATAATGGCCTGAATAGAACGCGCCGCGCCGCGGCAGTTCGTGAATTTCGACCATTTATTTCAAATGGACATTACGGGAGATCCGACCGTCGGATTCTCCTAAAACCGGAACCGTTGGGTTCGTATCGAAAAGAGCTTTCTAATGAACATTAGAAATTCAAAATCTAACAGTTGGATTTGGAGATACGTCCAAATCAAATTCGAAAAAGGTCGTTGTAAGTGCAGTTCGAGGGCCGTTGATGGAAATCGACTGTACGGGCCTTGATAAAATTATTAAAAATAGTAATAAATTGTGTAAAATCATAAGAAATGATTTGGGAAAAATTGGGGTGAAAAACTCCATATTTGAAAACATAAAAATGGATTTTTATCGAGTTTTGAACTAAATTTAAAACCTAATTATTTTTAAATAAATATATTAGATTTAAAAAGGGGTTTTAAATAATAGGAATTTCTAATATATTTGATTGGATTTGAAATGGGTTTATCGTGAACGGTGTTTTAAATAACACTAGTTCTTTAACCCGATAATAAATAGAATGTGATTTGGGTTTGTCATGAACTGTGTTTTAAATAACACCTAGTTCTTTAACCCAGTAAAAGGAGTTTTAACGAATCTGCAATTAGGTTGAAATGTTAATCTATAATCTAAATTATCAAATTTAGAAATGAGCGAGAATGGAGTATCACCAGTTTTGCTCCAGAACGATAGTCAAATCTTTAATTAGATTTGAACGTGAAATGGTAATTAATTTTACCGATAACACCGTGGTGTTAGATATGGAGAATTACCAGTTTTGCTTCATGGGATGAATAGGTTGGGATTGGGAAATAAAATAAATAATTACTTCGGTGTGGTTCGCTAATCTCGACTAATTTAGAAAACCATAATTTGGTTTGAAACGACATCCAAAGGAAGATTAAAGGATAAATTTTAAAGAATTTATCTTGGATAAAATTAATGGGAACTTTCCCCTAAGAATATGAATTGGAATGAGACATATGTTGAGTTTGTGTAACATTTGTTTTTAATATACGCAGGTTGTTCGGAAAGGCCGGGTTTACACCCATTCTGAATAACCGATTCGACGATATGTTGAAGATGAAGACGGTGGTTGAAGACCGGATGTCTTCACATCGTTTGGATAATTACTGACGATCCTGATTGGGCAGTACACCCAAGAGGATGGAAATAGTTGGTGGTCGTCCAGACGTACTTGGAGATGGATGGATATGCGAGGAAAGTGCCTCCGGTTTCGTTCAGACCCAGAACGGACTTGCAAATGGATTGTGTGTCTGACATTGGATTTTATTCTGTGTTGATTGATTTCTATTAAATATACATCTGTTTGGCGGCGGAGAATTTATTCTTTTGCTTAACGCCCTTCTCTGAGACGTACAAGCTAAGAGGTTGTATATCGATGGACATCAGTCGCATGGCATGAATTGCCTGTGTGGCACGCTAAGATGCAATGATCAAGGCTTTTGTTGAAAAGCAGAGTCATGTGGTTGATGATCAAAGCACGGCCTAGGTGGCAGCTTTGTGTATAACGTGAATTCGCGAGCCTCACACCTCGGTATGAGTCAAAAATGGGATACGGACTGCAGGGAGAGCACGACGTTTCTTTCTAGCTTTGGTGGTTTCAGTGACTTACCAGCCCTAACATTTATATACTTTTCACCTTTGTGGTTGTTGGAATGCGAGGCGCCTCGATTATAGGTCGGTAAGGACCGGGAAATGTGTGTTCAGGCATAACTAATCCTCTAACGTAAGTGAGGACCGGCCCTGAAGATCCAGGGGTTGCCCAGAGTGCGTAAACCTGGGACATTTGCTAGAGTGACTCGAACGCGGAGAGGAGCTTGCCCCTTGCCTCGACTCATGACGAAAATCCAATTTCCAATATGAGATGTTTCGGCTTTATTTGTAGAGCCTAGTATGGCGACATAGTAGCATGGGATGCTATGCCGTCTATGATTTATATTTATGATTGAAATTGTTTTGACACTATACACTTATTATAGTATCAAATGATTTGTTTTAAACGTACCAAGCATGTTTGGCTATTATAAGGGAAATCCCTATCCTCCGGCTTGCGTTGCATTGTGTGATGGGACCTGGGTCTTATAATAGCTTAATTTTTCGAAAAAGCATTGCGCTGTTTATTCTATGCGCTGGTACTCTTGGGAGGAAGCCCGTTCCGTGTTATACGGCCGGGAATTTCGCTCGATCCGAATCAGTCGTTAAACCGATCTAGACCGTTCGAAACCCCTAAACGTTGAGAACAGGACAAATCAGAACACAAACAGAAGAACATTTCATTGCTATTACAACAATTCCATCAGATACAAGAATATACAGAGTATAATTGAATAAATTACATTCGACAAATATCAGAGATTACAATAAATTACATAGCAGCGGAAAATAATACAAAGCACAACTGAAGGTGATATACGGATACAGAGCTTTCCGGATATCATTCCAGCTATAAACCAGGATCCTGCGAATATAAATCTGCAAAACCAAAACTACTAGCTGCCCGTGCGGAAAATAGGGGCACCCAGAGTGAAACACCCCACCTTCGTTAGAGTCACTCTCAAAGGGAATGCCCTAATTTTGGTGGAGGTTTATAAGTATAAGTCACAGATATACAAGACAGATATAAGAACACATATTTTTAAACAGCGGAAAAATAACAACTTTTATTTCATAATGAAAATACGTGTTTCAACAATATTCCATAATTGTCTTACAATACTTCAAAACATAACATCTTCATAACTGTCTTGATTACATCATTTAAAGAAGCATAAAGAAAACATAAATAAACTGCAAAAGCCCCATAGTTGTTGTCCAAAGCCATAGTTCAAAACGAAAAGATCCAAGCAATACATTCTTTCTCTTCAAGCTGGATGTGAAGGCTGGTCAAGCTGCAGTGTTCCCTCCCTATGGACCTGGGGGGGGAACGGAAGAAAAGAAGACGAAAGAAAAGTGGAGTCAGACATAAAGCCTGAGTAAGTCTAGGACTATTTTGTCTATGAATAAAGAACTGGGTATGATAAGTATAAACAAGAAGTGGGAAAGCACTATAAACTTAGTTAAGTTGTCTAGGGTCGAATATACTATCGTACCCCATATTAATCTCTGAACCCATATAAACTAGTTCCCAACAGGCACCCCACAATCAGGGTGAAGTGATCCATTCTATGATGATCGGCTCCTACTCGCATAGTTACATGTGTCTTACGGCCCCCGATGTTGGAGTTACCTATGCTGGTCCCACCATGGGGTGTATCAAGTCCCATGGCGGCGGCCCGACACAACCCTAGAATGCACAGGTATGCTACTGGCGCCCAGTGCCTTATTTTTCTGCGCCGGAGTGTGTGCACGCCCGCACCCCGTTAGAACCTACACTGCTGCACCACCGCCGTCGATTTGACCTCTTACAATCAGCCCAGTAATCGTGCCCCACCCTGCCTAGTCTCAGGGTATCATGATACACCTTATAGGGTTACTGCTGAAAAGGGTCCCCCGTTGCTAGGTTTTCTATCTCTAGCCAACATGCTAAGTTGGTTAAGTGTTTTCTAACCTAACCCCACCAGTCCGTTTAGTTTAGCATGTTCCATTTTGATTAAGTCTTTAGTTCACTTAATCCTAACAATCCTGACTCAGCCTTAATTGTCTTATTAAAGCCTTGACCTCTCACATTAGACAGGTATTGTTGTGGCTGCCTGTTGCCGGTTGGTTCCGGGCAGTCTTACGCCACAACTCATTCTAACCTCGGGTCCTTATTGGGCTCCATGTTTAACCACCCACATCGGATAGGTATTGTTGTGACTACTGGACAGCCGGGCGGTTCCGGGCAGGTTTACATCACAACTCAATCCAACCTCAGGTTAAACACATCGTATTTTCTACATTTACATATTTTGTCTTTCTTCTTTATTTATATGTAAATATTTGCGGCACATTATTAAAAATCAATGGTGTAAAGGTTACACCAATCATGGGCCCAACCCAATCTTGAATTTGGGCCCCTCTACTTTATCTTTTCATTTATTAATTAATTAGCCCAACTTTATTTTCCCCCGTTTAATACGTTCGTTTATTATATATATGTTGGGCTTAACCTTTTTAAGCCCAACATAGCCATGCGAAAGAGGGGAGGCTTAAAGCGTGATTACATACACAAAAAGGGGAATGTGAACGCATGAACTTGCAACATAACGTTGGAATTACAAATTAGAAACTGGTGTACTTGCATAGCAGTGATGTATACTTTGGTCATAAAGCATAAGTGACATGAATCAAAGCATGTAAACTTGTAGTTAAGTTAAGAATCTAAATTAGATATCATTATTGGCACATAGTCTTAACTACAATATAAACCTATATTTTCATTTAGGCATAATGTCAAACATGAGCAAATCATGTTCAAAAGATTACTACATGTTTACGAAGGGGCTTACTCTTGTTACTAATACAAAGGTGTAGTTCAACTAGGATTATTCCAACTTAATCATGATTTTAAATCTATTCTCATAACCATGGCACACATATACTTATGGCATAAATATTTCTAACATGAAATCATGATTTTTACTTTAGTCATGCAAACTTGCAAATGTGATTTCGAGTCTAACCTAGCTATGTACCACATATGTCATCATATAATTCTTGTTAACAACATAGAGCTAACATGGTTTTCAATTAATCATAGCCTAGTCATATTCATAAGTTCGCAAAGAGGTTTTCTAGTACAAAAGTATGGCTTAATACATAGATCATGATGCCAAATGTTCAACATAATTTCATATGGATTATAACAACCCAAATTTGTTCCAATTTCTCACAAAAATGCTTTTTGTAAAAAAATACACATTATGATGGCATAGTGGCAAAACCACAAACTTGCATGAATTTCAATTAAACAACTATATCCATGTAGTTTCAACATGAATTACATAATTTACAAATATTCCAAACGTATACTTGCATAAAACTACCGCAACATGTAGTTTTTATAATGAATAACATGCTTTGCGAATATCCAAACGTATACTTGCATAAAACTACAGCAACATGTAGTTTTCATAATGAATAGCATAATTTGAGAATATCCAAACGTATACAATATTCCAATTCGATAAGAATCATAGTAACGCACAAATATGAATTACTTTATCACCACAAATCAAGTATACAAACCAACACAGTTATTTGTTCATACCAAAATAATACTCTACTTACAATCGTTGTGGCGAATTCTCTAATTCAGGAATTTAGAGATGCGACTCGTAGGTGCTGATTTGATTTGTTTATGTTGCTTTATGCTTTAGAATTTGCCTCCTAATCTTCTCTCCAATTTGGTGGCTACTCGTAGACGTTCCTCAGCAGCATGGTGGCTTTGTTCTTATTTTTGAATGAATAGATTAGGTTGAGTCTAGGGTCATTTTTATAGAGTTTATGAACTTATTAGGGCCATCGATGTTGCTAGGATTGATCGTAGCCATTCATTCGAAAGAGAGACCAATTAGAGTCTGCCACCTAGCCCTAATGACAAAGCAGGCTTCTGAAAATCGACCAAACACAGACCTGGCCAGCCAGGACTTGACCAGACCTGACCAACAGGTCATTTTTGACCTGGGCGCACTTGGCAGGTGCGCCAGGTCAAAAATGTACTGGCGCACTTCACAGGTGCCCCAGTGCATTTTTTTTCTGGCGCACTTCCCAAGTGCGCTAGTGCATTCTGACCCGTTTTCCGGTTTTTCGCCCAACTTCGTTCATCCATAACTTCTTCATACGATATCCGTTTTACGCAAACTCAGACTCTATCTCAAGCAGAATTTCGAGACGAACGCAATGGCGTATCCCGTTTCCCTTAATTCTTTGATTTAACATTAGTTATAGTTTAATTTATGAATTTCACAGTTATAAAATATACGGGGTGTTACATTCTCCCCCACTTAAAAGGATTTCGTCCCCGAAATCTTCAAGTTAGGAGGAATGTACATCCTAACGTCCAAACATCCATCTACTCATCCATCAAACACGAGCATCCATTGTCCTTAAAAGACTTCTAATGCTTCATGATCATATGTGAAGTGTGTGTGTACATGTACTTATCTAATGCAAAATCAGGCGGTCTACTGATTCAGTTGACCTCCTTAATGCGAATTATGTAAGTGCTATGAATCCATTATGAATGCAAATCCCCCTATTCATGATTCTACATGAGTGCACAATCATTCAATACAAATGCAACATCCACATGACAACACATTAAAGTTCAACCATATACGAATGCAAACATATATGCATATGCAATATGAAGTGACTGAGCCGATCTAAAACCTAGATTGTGTGTGTATATGCACCACGAGCAACCACTAGCAATCACTTGCAACCACTTGCAACCATCATCCATAACATGTTTCAATTACATGTTTCCATCCAAAAGGGTTTCTTTCTAAAAGATAAGGTCGAGGAAATATACCTAAAAAGGTAGATAAATGCGCGACTTAAGGAAAAAGAAAGATCAAGGATGTACCCTCGAAAATAAAAGGGTAGGCAGTGCGTATTCTAGCTTCAGTTTCCCAAGTCGCGTCTCCCTCAGCGTCGCTCCACAGAACTTTGACGAGTTTGACTTCGCGGTTGCGTAGCTTCTTCACTTCCGTTCCTAATATGCGGGTTGGAACTTTCCTTATGGTTGCTTCGCGTTCCACTTCGGCCTCTTCGAGGATATTTGGCTCTACCACTTCAGCAGACTCAAGTAGACATTTTCGGAGATGTGAAACGTGAAAAACGTTGTGAACTCCAGCCAGTTTCTCGGGTAGCTCCAATCTATAGGCCATTTTACCAATTTTCTCGATGATAGGGAATGGCCCTACGAAACTTGGTGCTAGCTTTCCTGTGGTTCCAAAACGAACAACGATCCTTAGCGGAGATACCTTAAGAAAAACTTTGTCCCCAACCTCAAATTCAAGGTCGGTTCTCCACTTGTCGGCGTAGGACTTTTGTCTGTCTTGGGCCGTCTTCATCCTTCTTCGTATTAAGTCTACTTTCTCTGAAGTCTCCCGTATCATATCTGGTCCAAGTATGAGCTTATCAGTAGACTCCCACCAACAAGTGGGCGATCGGCACGGTCTTCCATATAAAGCTTCGAAGGGCGCCATTCCGATGGTTGCTTGATAGCTGTTGTTGTAGGCAAATTCCACCAAAGGAAGGTGGTCTTCCCATGTCCCTCCGAAGTCGAGGACGCAAAGTCTTAAAAGGTCTTCCAAAACTCTGTTCACTCTTTCTGTTTGGCCGTCGGTTTGGGGATGATAGGCTGTGCTCAAGCATAACTTCGTTCCTACTGCTCCTTGCAGGCTCCGCCAAAACTCACTGGTGAAGATGGGGTCTCGGTCGCTAACAATGCTAGATGGTATTCCATGGAGTCGAACGATTTCCTTGAGGTAAAGTGATGCTAGGGATGAGGCAGTTCTTTTACTTTTGACAGGTAAAAAGTGGGCGCTTTTAGTAAGCCTATCCACTATTACCCAAATGCTAGTGTTGCCTCTCCTAGACCTAGGCAGCCCATCGATAAAGTCCATTGAGATGCTATCCCACTTCCACTGCGGGATCTCTAGAGGATGTAGCAGTCCGCCAGGCTTTTTCTGTTCCGCCTTAACCTGTTGGCACACCATACACTTAGAAACGAATTCTGCCACGTCTTTTTTCATGCCGTTCCAGAAGAAAGTCCTTTTTATATCTTTGTACATTTTATCTCCTCCTGGGTGTATCGTCATCTTGGAGTGATGTGCTTCCTCAAGAACCTTCTTTACTAATTCTTTTGCCTATGGGACGCATATTCTTCCGTCTCGCCTTAGCAAACCCTTATCGTCGATGGAGTATCTGTTGAGGTGACTTGAAGTCTCACCCCTAATTAGCCTATCCATCATTTCCACAAGCTGAGGGTCTTCGCGTTGTGCTGTCCCTACTGAATCCATTAAAGTTGGGCGCACTTCGAGAGATGCTAGCAGGCCTGGCACAAAATCGGAGGAGGGCCTAAAGTCGAAGCTGGCTATAAACTCTAGGCTTTGTCTTTCAACAAACAGCGGGCTTAGGGTCAATTTCTTTCGGCTCAACGCGTCTGCCACTACGTTGCCTTTACCCGGAGTGTAGGAGATTTCGAAATCATACGAGGCACGAAACTCCATCCATCTCTGTTGCCTCAAGTTAAGATCCTTCTGCGAGAAAAGATATTTCAACGATTTATGGTCAGTGTAAAGTTCGAACTTCTCACCTAGGAGATAGTGTCGCCAAGACTTGAGTGCAAAGACGATGGCAGCTAACTCAAGATCGTGGGTTGGATAGTTCTTTTCGTGCACTTTCAACTGCCTCCCGCCATAAGCTACTACCCTTCCTTCTTGCATTAAGACGGCGCCTAGCCCTGTCCCACATGCATCCGTATAAACAGTGAACATCTTGCTCCCATCTGGCAGCGTCAAAACTGGGGCTGTTGTAAGAGCCCTTTTCAGTCGTTGGAAAGCAAACTCGCAATCTAAGTCCCAATTGAACACTAGATTCTTCTTGGTCAATTTCGTGAGCGGGGCTGAGATTTTCGCAAAATCCCTTATGAACTTTCGATAGAAACCTGCTAGTCCTAGAAAACTTCGGACCTCAGTTGCATTCCTTGGTGTCTTCCAATCCTGTACCGCCACTACTTTAGCAGGGTCCACTGCCAACCCTTGTTTGGATACTATGTGCCCAAGGAACCCCACCTCATCTCTCCAAAAGTGGCATTTGGAGAATTTGGCTTTTAGTTGATGGACTCGCAAAGTTTCCATGATTGCCCTTAAGTGCTGAGCATGTTCCTCTTCACTCTTTGAAAAGATAAGGATATCATCTACGAAGACCACTACGAATTTGTTGAGGAAATCTCTAAATACCCTACTCATCAGGTCTACGAAGTAAGCAGGTGCATTTGTCAAGCCAAAAGGCATGACAAGCCATTCAAAGAAGCTGTCTGGTGTTCTGAATGCCGTTTTATCGATGCTATCTTCAGCCATCCTTAGCTGATGAAAACCGGTCGCTAAATCGAGTTGGGAGAAAACAGACGCTCCTACGAGCTGATCAAACAAATCGTCAATTCTAGGGAGAGGGTGCCTATTCTTTTTCGTTAGCTTGTTGAGCTCCCTATAGTCAACACATAGACGGAGTGAACCATCCACCTTTGTAGCGAACACCACTGGAGCGCCCCATTCTGAAATGCTCCTCCTAATGAACCCCTTCTCTAGAAGCTCTTTAATCTGTTTACTGAGCTCTTTCCTTTCTCGTGGAGCCATGTGTCTAACGGGCAACGCAACGGGCTTTGCATTATCTACAAGATATACGCGGAAGTCTAATTCCCGCTTCGGAGGCAAGCCCTTCACCTCTTCGAAGACATCCGGATATTCCCGGACCACTCTAACTGATTGCAAATTTTCAACAGAGGCATCTAACGATTCAAGATAACTAAGCATAACCGCATATGAGGGATTACAAGAAATTTCCAAAGTATTACCGAGCTGGGTTAGGAGCCTAACAACCCTTTTCTCACAATCAAGGATGGCCCCATTACTGGATAGCCAATCCATGCCCAAAATCAAACCATAACCCGAAAAGCCCAAAACAAAGGCACTACATTGAAATTCTACGCTTAGAATAGAAATTTTCAATCCCAAACAGATCATAGACAAATGAGCTGGGCCCCCAATTGGGTTTGAAACAATTAAGGGGTCCTCTACCATACTAGTTTATAGGTGCAGAGATTCTACTAAAGCAGACGAGATAAAGGAGTGTGATGCGCCAGAATCAAATAAAGTGCGAATGGGGTGATCATAAAGATAAACTACACTTTCTACAGAAGTGTTTGTACCTCGCTGTTGCAAAGGTGGCGCTTCTAGCACATGAACTTGTGCCCCTGAGGTGGATCCAGCGCCCTGCCCCTGTCCTCATTTCTTTGGGCAGTCCTTAGCCCTGTGGCCTGTCTGACTGCAAGAAAAGCACCCACCATTCTCCTTGGCCTTCTTTTTCCGGCAGTCCTTTACTAAGTGCCCCACTTTGCCACAGAAATTACACTTCCTCTTCTCTTTGTTGCCTTTCCCGCCTTTCTTAAAGTTTGTCATCTTAGGCTGCAAACCCTCTTTCTTCCCTTGAGAGCTTTCAGCCTTTGCCTCCTTCTTGCCCTTATCCTCTTCGTTCAGCAATGCCATCTGTACCAGTCTTTCATACGTAGCTCCCATGGGTATATGGGTCATGGCCAAACTGTGTAATGGCTCATTCAACCCTTTGACGAAACGGAGAGCCTTCTTGTGCGGGGTTGTAACAACCCGTAAATTCTGGGCCAGTTTAAAATTTTTATTTTGGCAATTTTAGTGAATTTTGATTATTTAAAATGAATTATTTTAAATAATATCGACGAGAAATTTATTTAGAATATAAATCGAACGTATATATTATACGCGTCGTCGTTAGAATATAAATATTTATATATAATTATAAAAGGAATTGAAAATGGCGCGGTAGTTCGAAAATTCGATTTCTAATTTCAAATGAATATACAGAATTCAATATAAGTCAGAATTGAACGAAACAAGAAATATTTGAATCTGTATAACTATATCTTTGTAACGAAGTTAACAAACTGAGATTTCATCTTAGAAATGATAAGATATGTCCAGTTGAAAATTAGAAATAGTCGCTGTGGAATTTATATATATTTTAATATAATATATGGCCCTTAAAAATAGCCATTTTGCAAACGACCTCGGATTTCGACGAAACCAGTTTTGTTGGATTCGCAGTGTAAAGTTATTGCTAGATTCCAAATTTCATAATTTTTCGAATCAATATGTGAGCGTGGCAAAGGAAAACGCGTTTGACCAGTTTCAGTTGATTTTAATCGACTGGAAATTGGCCATTTTTCAAACAGTCTCAGAATTCGACGAAACTAGTTTTGTTAGGACCGTATCGTCAATACGAAGCTAGAAAATATTTTTCTGCAATTTATAGAGTTATTATGTGACCCCGGTAATTTGAAATGTACGTTTAAAATTCAATATAGTGATTTAAATGTAAATTTAACGGAAACTGATTCAAACGGTCGAATCAGCTTACGATACATATCCCATTGTGTTCGGAATGGGGGTAATTCGCTATGGACGACAGGCGGTGGGCCTCGTTTCGAGGTCTTAGGTAAAAGTCAACTTTATGCAATTAAATTAATAAAAAAAAAAAAAATATCTTTCTCTTTTATCCTCCAGGCCCCCCCCCCCCCGTTCAAAAAATTAAATTTCAGAATAAAAAAAAAAAGAGGGCGGAGCCCTAAAACCGCTCGACGGAGCCACATCGCGCGAGGCGCTGCTCCCCCCATCTCCGACAACTCCTCCGCCGCCCTCTCAGGTGAACCCCCCCTCGTGAAAACAACCGAGCGCCTCCCCTTGAAGCCCTCGACGCCGACGAAGAAGCCGCGCCACCCCCCCCCCCCTCGAAGCAGCCCCTCCTGCCACCACCGATCGAAGACCCAAGCCGCCGACGAACTGCGAAGACCTCCCCCCCCCTCTCAGTAAGAATTTCTGTTTATTTTATTATTATTATTTTTTTTTTATTTTTTTTAAAAACCGATTTTAATAATGATTTTGTTTTAAAAATAAAAACTGAAAATGTTTAAAAGTAAAAAACTAAATATTTTTAAAGGTATAAAACTGAATATTTTTAAAAGGAATTTTTAAAAGTAATAAAACAGGAATTTTTAAAAAGTATTAAAAACTGGAATTTTTAAAAGCATTTTAAAAACCTGAATTTTAAAACATAGAAAAAAAAACTGATTTATTTATAAAGTATTAAAAACTGAAATTTTTATAAAGTATAAAACTGGATTTTTTTTATAAAGTATTAAAACTGAATTTTTTTTAGAAATAAAAACTGGTTTTTGAAATAAAGGATAAAAACTGAATTTTATAAAAAAAAAAATAAAAACTGATTTAGTTTTAAAGGTAAAAGCTTTAACATGGGAAGAAAGGTTTGAACTTTCAAGCAAAGTAAAAATCATATTTTTATATGGTGAAAGCAAAAGTAAAAATCATATTTTTATGTGTTGAAAGTCGAAATAAAAATCATATTTTTATATGTTGAAAGTCAAAGTAAAAATCATATTTTTATATATTGAATAGCGAAGTCAAAATTCGATTTTTACATATTGAGTAGCATAGTAAAAATTCTATTTTTACATATGTAGAGGATACGGGCGAAAGCGACAATAGGCGAAGATTTCTATTAAGAAGAGCCGTGGAGCTAGGATAGCTATAAGTGAGAATTTCTCACCTTTCAATTTATTTTTCTAGTTATATATATACTAGGATGCAGACGGTGCTTAGTAGCACCCGACACCCGTCCACAGACCATGGACTTGTTTGTTTGACTGTTTGGTGATTGATTGTGATATTGGTTTGAATGTGGTTTGTGGTGTGAAAAATCGAATCGATAAATTGGTTAGGATTAGACGTGCGCCGTTATAAGGCGAAGGAGTAAGGCTAGGTTAGACCCTTACTCCAAAGTTTGTGGTTTGCATAACGAATTGATTTGATTGATGTGTGAATGGCGTGGGCCTTCACTAGACCGGGGATAAGGCTAGGCCTTGTCCCGTTTCTAGTATCGTGCCGTTATGCCGCCGAAATTTTCTAAAATAAGTTAGAAAAATAAAATTAGCATTTTATTTAACGAATGAACTGAATATAAATTCATATGTTAAAATAAAATGTGTTATCGTTAAAAATATAATTTTTAACGTGAATGTGAATAAATAAATATTCATTTACAAACCAGACGGTTTGTTTATGTACACCTATTTGAATGACGTTGATTGGGTCGATAAATTTTACACATCGCCTAACTGCACAAATAAAATATGTGTTTGATTGTTTGAAACCCCACACGGGTGTTAGGATGAAATTTGAAGTTCACTCATCCTGATTTATTAAATATGTCGATCGATTGATTGACAAGCTGCTATAAGCGTTAAATGTCTATATTTGATGCTTATACAGTGTAGTGCACTTTGGTTGATGGTTGATTATTCATCGTTGTTGATATATACATGTGTTGTAGAAAATCCATATAATTAACATTATATGGTAATTGATTGGGCCTCATTCCAGTTTCGAGAAATATTGAAATAGAAATATTTGAAATAGAAATATTTGAAATAGAAATATTTGAAATAGAAATATTTGAAATAGAAATATTTGAAATAGAAATATTTGAAATAGAATATTTGAAAATAGAAATATGTGAAGCCGTGAGGATTAGATTGACGCCATTTTGACGTGAACGATATTTATATCGATTTTATTCATTTTAAAATGAATATTGAAACGTGATTTCGAAATCGAATATTTTGAAATGAATTGAATTGAAAACGATTTCGAAATGAATTGAATTGAAAACGATTTCGAAATGAATTGAATTGAAAACGATTTCGAAATGAATTGAATTGAAAACGATTTCGAAATGAATTGAATTGAAAACGATTTCGAAATGAATTGAATTGAAAACGATTTCGAAATGAATTGAATTGAAAACGATTTCGAAATGAATTGAATTGAAAACGATTTCGAAATGAATTGAATTGAAAACGATTTCGAAATGAATTGAATTGAAAACGATTTCGAAATAAATTGAATTGAAAACGATTTCGAAATGAATTGAATTGAAAACGATTTCGAAATAAATTGAATTGAAAACGATTTCGAAATGAATTGAATTGAAAACGATTTCGAAATAAATTGAATTGAAAACGATTTCGAAATGAATTGAAAACGAATTCAAATTGAATTGAAAGCGATTTCGAAATAAATTGAATTGAAAACGATTTCGAAATGAATTGAATTGAAAACGATTTCGAAATGAATTGAATTGAAAACGATTTCGAAATGAATTGAATTGAAAACGATTTCGAAATGAATTGAATTTTAAAACGATTTCGAAATGAATTGAATTGAAAACGAATTCAAATGGAATTGAAAGCGAATTGAAATGAATTCAAATTGAATTGAAATTTGAATTGAATAGAAATGAATTTTGAAACGAATTTATAAAGAAGAATTCAATTTTGATTTGAATTGAAAAGGAAGTTGAAATTGCTTTTGAAACGAATTTAAAACCATTTATATAATTCGTTTTAAATAGTAATCGACGAAATATATATTATATATATTATATATATAATATAATGGCCTGAATAGAACGCGCCGCGCTGCGGCAGTTCGCGAATTTCGATCATTTGTTTCAAACGGACATTACGGGAGATCCGACCGTCGGATTCTCCTAAAACCGGAACCGTTGGGTTCGTATCGAAAAGAGCTTTCTAATGAATGTTAGAAATTTGAAATCTAACGGTTGGATTTGGAGATACGTCCAAATCAAATTCGAAAAAGGTCGCTGTAAGTGCAGTTCGATGGCCGTTAATGGAAATCGACCGTACGGGCCTTGATAAAATTATTAAAAATAGTAATAATTTGTGTAAAATCATAAGAAATGATTTGTGAAAGTTTGGGATGAAAAACTCCATATTTGAAAAGATAAAAATAGATTTTTATCGAAATGAACTAGTTTTGAACTAGAATTATAATTCTATTTATTTTTAAATAAATAAATTGAATTTGAAATGGTTTTGAAAATAACCAAAATTTCCAATGATTGCATTGGAGTGGATTTGAATCGAAATTGTCTTCGGAATATTTCGATGTTGGAATTCGTGATATTACAGGTGTTGTTATGGAAATTTGAAAGATATATATGTATATCGTTATTTCCAATACGACATTTGTTAATCGTAGAATTTGATATTGAATATAGGCCGATATAGTTTCTATTCAGAGCCTTGTATTGAATATCGAATGTGATTTGGGTTTGTCGTGAATGGTGTCTTCACTAACACTGTTCTTGAACCCAGTTGAGAAAAGATTAAATCTTTTTATTTAGATTTAATGAAGTGTACCAATTAAATGATATTTAATTGGAATTGAATTGATATTGATTTTTGGGTTTATCGTGAACAGTGTTTTAAATAACACTTGTTCTTTAACCCGATAATTAATGGGATGTGACTTTGGGTTTATCGTGAACCGTGTTTTAAATGACACTGATTCTTTAACCCAGTCACAGATTAAAACTAAGTGGAGTTTTAATGAATCTTTAATTAGATTGAAAAGATCGAGAATGGAGTATCACCAGTTTTGCTCCAGGCGATAGTTAAATCTTTAATTAGATTTGAATGTGAAATTTAGAAACTAACTGGCGGTTAGCCAAGCAGAATGGTTTTCTGGATATTGATCTGATGTTGGTTTCGGCCTTCGGGGTTAATATTTGGGGAATTATTCTCTTGATTAATTTACGGTTAGTGACTAATGAATTGGAATGAGGCGTATGTTGTGTTTGTGTAACACTTTTATAATATATACGCGAGTTATTCGGAAAGACCGGGTTTATCCCATTCTGAATAACTGATACGACGATAAGTCGAAGATGAAGACGATGGTCGAAGACCGGAAGTCTTCACGTCGTTTGGGTGATAACTGATGATCTTGATTGGGCTGTACACCCAAGAAGATGGAAACAGTTAGTGATCGTCCAGACGTACTTGGAGATCGATGGATATGCGGGGTACTAGGTGCCTCCGGTTTCGTTCAGACCCAGAACGGACTTGTAAATGGACTGTGTGTCTGACATCGGATTTCATTCTGTGTGACTGATATCGGTTGCATAGGATGGTTTGCCTGTGTGGCATGCTAAGATGCAAATGATCAAGGCTTCTGTTGAAAAGCAAAGTCTTGTGGTGATGATCAAAGCACGGCCTTTGTGGCGTAGCTTTGTGTAACGTTTACCTCGCGTGTTTCACACCAGGTATGAACCAAAAACGGGAGACGGACCTCAGGGAGGACTTGCGTTTCTTTCTAGCTAGAAGTGGCGTCAGTGGTTTTACACGCCCTGACGAGTTTGACTTATGTGGTTGTTGCTGTTGCGAGGCGCCTCGGTTATATCGGTTTCGGCCGAATGCATTCTGGTCGGCTGACGGACCAGACTTACACCCCATAGGGTGGGGAGACGTATTGTTCAGGCATAATAATCCACTCCGTGTGGACCGGCCCTGACGATCCAAGGCTTGCCTGCGCGCTTGCCTGAGACATGGGCTAGATTGTCTCGAATCGGTTGAGGACTATCTTTTGCCTCGGTTCATAGATGGAAACCCAATTTCCAAATACGAGACTTTGCGGTTTTGATTGTATATCCTATATATGGCGACATAGTGGGATGGGGCGCTCATGCCGCCTATGATTGATACTTATGATTTGAAGTGTTTTATATACTATGCACTTATAATAGTATCAAATGATTTGTTTTAAACGTATCAAGCATTCTTTGGCTGTTATAAGGGAAAACCCTATCCTCGACTGCGTTGCATTGTGTGATGGGACCTGGGTCTTATAACAGCTTCATTTTTCTTTATTTAGCATTGCGCTGTTGGTTTTATGCACTGGTATTCTTGGGAGGAAACCCGTTCCGTGTTATACGGCGTGGTCCCTTGATTTACCTAATGATTTGAAATAAAGATTAATAACTGTTTTAGTTCTCACACCAGTCACATGACTGACCTGGAGTTTATTGTTTTAACCTAAACTCTGGGTGCCCCTATTTTCGACACGGGCAGCTAGTAGTTTTGGTTTTGCAGATTTATATTCACAGGATCCTGGTTTACAGCTGGAACGATATCCGGAAAGCTTTGTATCCGTATATCTCATTCTAGTTGTGTATTGTATTATTTTCCGCTGCTATGTATTTAAATGTAATTTAAATCTCTGATATTTCTGTGTAATATTCATTTATACTCTGTATATTCTTGTAATCTGATGCATTGTTGTAATATACAATGAAACGTTCTTCTGTATGCGTTCTGTTTTGTCGTGTTCTCAAACGATAGGGCGTTTCGAACGGTCTGGGTCGGTTTAGCGACTGGTTCGGACCGAGCGAAGTTCCTTGCCGTCACATTTGGTATCAGAGCTTTGGTTTACAAAGCTAGAGAACAAGACACATTAGAACCATACGGAAGAATTCATCAGATATTGGATTAGTAATATCCAATGAGAATGACTCGTTAGAGATGGGATCAGTAGTGTCCTAGAACGAGTGTGAAGAGTAAATTTTTAAAGTGAAAACAAATTTTGTTTTGAAAATTTAAATCAATTATTCGTATTGGATTATTTATTTATATTGATGTGGACAATCCAGTATATATAGATTTTGCATATACGTCTGATCCGCGTGTATTCGAAGTTTTAATATACTGGATAGATATAGAATCACACTCTAGTCGCCCGGAGAAGGTACTGATGATAGCACGTGCATCATCAGTATTTATGTTCGTGTTTCGAAGGTGTGATATCTATATATTTCCATTAGACTGGTGTGAGAACCAAAACTTATATAGTTAGGAACACATTGTTGTGAATTGGTATCAAAAACATGATTTTTTGTATATGTATCAAAATTATGAATTTGAAATTCTAATTCACTAATTGATTGATGTTTGTGTTGTTTGTTTAGTTGTTTGCTAATTTTGAACCATTAGCCTAATTGAACCCAATATTGAATTGTATTGAGAATTAGTTGCATTTGCTTGCATATACATATATATCATTGAACAGGTCATAGCAAGGAGGCTAGAGCAGAGAATAAAATTTGTTTGCCTGACAAATAGGTACATGTTTACTACATAATTTCCTGTTTTGTTTGGGTGATGATGATTTTGTGGGCCTATTGGCTAGCCGCTTGGCTTTTTCTTTTTCTTTTTGAGATCTGAAGGACCGGGGAAGCTATTTGAAATTCCCCGATGCTCCCGGTGCAGGGGAGGTTATGGCGAAATTTTTCGAAAATTTAGGGTGTTAGCCAAATTTTTGAAATTTTGAAAATTCTCAGAAACTGAAGAGTTAGAGAATGGAAGCCAGATCGAGCGTAGAGTTGAATTATCAAACCACTTTCGACTTTGTTCCTTTTCGGGGACGAAAAGTTTTAAGTGGGGGAGATTGTAACAACCCGTAAATTCTGGGCCAGTTTAAAATTTTTATTTTGGCAATTTTAGTGAATTTTGATTATTTAAAATGAATTATTTTAAATAATATCGACGAGAAATTTATTTAGAATATAAATCGAACGTATATATTATACGCGTCGTCGTTAGAATATAAATATTTATATATAATTATAAAAGGAATTGAAAATGGCGCGGTAGTTCGAAAATTCGATTTCTAATTTCAAATGAATATACAGAATTCAATATAAGTCAGAATTGAACGAAACAAGAAATATTTGAATCTGTATAACTATATCTTTGTAACGAAGTTAACAAACTGAGATTTCATCTTAGAAATGATAAGATATGTCCAGTTGAAAATTAGAAATAGTCGCTGTGGAATTTATATATATTTTAATATAATATATGGCCCTTAAAAATAGCCATTTTGCAAACGACCTCGGATTTCGACGAAACCAGTTTTGTTGGATTCGCAGTGTAAAGTTATTGCTAGATTCCAAATTTCATAATTTTTCGAATCAATATGTGAGCGTGGCAAAGGAAAACGCGTTTGACCAGTTTCAGTTGATTTTAATCGACTGGAAATTGGCCATTTTTCAAACAGTCTCAGAATTCGACGAAACTAGTTTTGTTAGGACCGTATCGTCAATACGAAGCTAGAAAATATTTTTCTGCAATTTATAGAGTTATTATGTGACCCCGGTAATTTGAAATGTACGTTTAAAATTCAATATAGTGATTTAAATGTAAATTTAACGGAAACTGATTCAAACGGTCGAATCAGCTTACGATACATATCCCATTGTGTTCGGAATGGGGGTAATTCGCTATGGACGACAGGCGGTGGGCCTCGTTTCGAGGTCTTAGGTAAAAGTCAACTTTATGCAATTAAATTAATAAAAAAAAAAAAAATATCTTTCTCTTTTATCCTCCAGGCCCCCCCCCCCCGTTCAAAAAATTAAATTTCAGAATAAAAAAAAAAAGAGGGCGGAGCCCTAAAACCGCTCGACGGAGCCACATCGCGCGAGGCGCTGCTCCCCCCATCTCCGACAACTCCTCCGCCGCCCTCTCAGGTGAACCCCCCCTCGTGAAAACAACCGAGCGCCTCCCCTTGAAGCCCTCGACGCCGACGAAGAAGCCGCGCCACCCCCCCCCCCCTCGAAGCAGCCCCTCCTGCCACCACCGATCGAAGACCCAAGCCGCCGACGAACTGCGAAGACCTCCCCCCCCCCTCTCAGTAAGAATTTCTGTTTATTTTATTATTATTATTTTTTTTTTATTTTTTTTAAAAACCGATTTTAATAATGATTTTGTTTTAAAAATAAAAACTGAAAATGTTTAAAAGTAAAAAACTAAATATTTTTAAAGGTATAAAACTGAATATTTTTAAAAGGAATTTTTAAAAGTAATAAAACAGGAATTTTTAAAAAGTATTAAAAACTGGAATTTTTAAAAGCATTTTAAAAACCTGAATTTTAAAACATAGAAAAAAAAACTGATTTATTTATAAAGTATTAAAAACTGAAATTTTTATAAAGTATAAAACTGGATTTTTTTTATAAAGTATTAAAACTGAATTTTTTTTAGAAATAAAAACTGGTTTTTGAAATAAAGGATAAAAACTGAATTTTATAAAAAAAAAAAAAAAAACTGATTTAGTTTTAAAGGTAAAAGCTTTAACATGGGAAGAAAGGTTTGAACTTTCAAGCAAAGTAAAAATCATATTTTTATATGGTGAAAGCAAAAGTAAAAATCATATTTTTATGTGTTGAAAGTCGAAATAAAAATCATATTTTTATATGTTGAAAGTCAAAGTAAAAATCATATTTTTATATATTGAATAGCGAAGTCAAAATTCGATTTTTACATATTGAGTAGCATAGTAAAAATTCTATTTTTACATATGTAGAGGATACGGGCGAAAGCGACAATAGGCGAAGATTTCTATTAAGAAGAGCCGTGGAGCTAGGATAGCTATAAGTGAGAATTTCTCACCTTTCAATTTATTTTTCTAGTTATATATATACTAGGATGCAGACGGTGCTTAGTAGCACCCGACACCCGTCCACAGACCATGGACTTGTTTGTTTGACTGTTTGGTGATTGATTGTGATATTGGTTTGAATGTGGTTTGTGGTGTGAAAAATCGAATCGATAAATTGGTTAGGATTAGACGTGCGCCGTTATAAGGCGAAGGAGTAAGGCTAGGTTAGACCCTTACTCCAAAGTTTGTGGTTTGCATAACGAATTGATTTGATTGATGTGTGAATGGCGTGGGCCTTCACTAGACCGGGGATAAGGCTAGGCCTTGTCCCGTTTCTAGTATCGTGCCGTTATGCCGCCGAAATTTTCTAAAATAAGTTAGAAAAATAAAATTAGCATTTTATTTAACGAATGAACTGAATATAAATTCATATGTTAAAATAAAATGTGTTATCGTTAAAAATATAATTTTTAACGTGAATGTGAATAAATAAATATTCATTTACAAACCAGACGGTTTGTTTATGTACACCTATTTGAATGACGTTGATTGGGTCGATAAATTTTACACATCGCCTAACTGCACAAATAAAATATGTGTTTGATTGTTTGAAACCCCACACGGGTGTTAGGATGAAATTTGAAGTTCACTCATCCTGATTTATTAAATATGTCGATCGATTGATTGACAAGCTGCTATAAGCGTTAAATGTCTATATTTGATGCTTATACAGTGTAGTGCACTTTGGTTGATGGTTGATTATTCATCGTTGTTGATATATACATGTGTTGTAGAAAATCCATATAATTAACATTATATGGTAATTGATTGGGCCTCATTCCAGTTTCGAGAAAAATAGAAATATTTGAAATAGAAATATTTGAAATAGAAATATTTGAAATAGAAATATTTGAAATAGAAATATTTGAAATAGAAATATTTGAAATAGAATATTTGAAAATAGAAATATGTGAAGCCGTGAGGATTAGATTGACGCCATTTTGACGTGAACGATATTTATATCGATTTTATTCATTTTAAAATGAATATTGAAACGTGATTTCGAAATCGAATATTTTGAAATGAATTGAATTGAAAACGATTTCGAAATGAATTGAATTGAAAACGATTTCGAAATGAATTGAATTGAAAACGATTTCGAAATGAATTGAATTGAAAACGATTTCGAAATGAATTGAATTGAAAACGATTTCGAAATGAATTGAATTGAAAACGATTTCGAAATGAATTGAATTGAAAACGATTTCGAAATGAATTGAATTGAAAACGATTTCGAAATGAATTGAATTGAAAACGATTTCGAAATGAATTGAATTGAAAACGATTTCGAAATAAATTGAATTGAAAACGATTTCGAAATGAATTGAATTGAAAACGATTTCGAAATAAATTGAATTGAAAACGATTTCGAAATGAATTGAATTGAAAACGATTTCGAAATAAATTGAATTGAAAACGATTTCGAAATGAATTGAAAACGAATTCAAATTGAATTGAAAGCGATTTCGAAATAAATTGAATTGAAAACGATTTCGAAATGAATTGAATTGAAAACGATTTCGAAATGAATTGAATTGAAAACGATTTCGAAATGAATTGAATTGAAAACGATTTCGAAATGAATTGAATTTTAAAACGATTTCGAAATGAATTGAATTGAAAACGAATTCAAATGGAATTGAAAGCGAATTGAAATGAATTCAAATTGAATTGAAATTTGAATTGAATAGAAATGAATTTTGAAACGAATTTATAAAGAAGAATTCAATTTTGATTTGAATTGAAAAGGAAGTTGAAATTGCTTTTGAAACGAATTTAAAACCATTTATATAATTCGTTTTAAATAGTAATCGACGAAATATATATTATATATATTATATATATAATATAATGGCCTGAATAGAACGCGCCGCGCTGCGGCAGTTCGCGAATTTCGATCATTTGTTTCAAACGGACATTACGGGAGATCCGACCGTCGGATTCTCCTAAAACCGGAACCGTTGGGTTCGTATCGAAAAGAGCTTTCTAATGAATGTTAGAAATTTGAAATCTAACGGTTGGATTTGGAGATACGTCCAAATCAAATTCGAAAAAGGTCGCTGTAAGTGCAGTTCGATGGCCGTTAATGGAAATCGACCGTACGGGCCTTGATAAAATTATTAAAAATAGTAATAATTTGTGTAAAATCATAAGAAATGATTTGTGAAAGTTTGGGATGAAAAACTCCATATTTGAAAAGATAAAAATAGATTTTTATCGAAATGAACTAGTTTTGAACTAGAATTATAATTCTATTTATTTTTAAATAAATAAATTGAATTTGAAATGGTTTTGAAAATAACCAAAATTTCCAATGATTGCATTGGAGTGGATTTGAATCGAAATTGTCTTCGGAATATTTCGATGTTGGAATTCGTGATATTACAGGTGTTGTTATGGAAATTTGAAAGATATATATGTATATCGTTATTTCCAATACGACATTTGTTAATCGTAGAATTTGATATTGAATATAGGCCGATATAGTTTCTATTCAGAGCCTTGTATTGAATATCGAATGTGATTTGGGTTTGTCGTGAATGGTGTCTTCACTAACACTGTTCTTGAACCCAGTTGAGAAAAGATTAAATCTTTTTATTTAGATTTAATGAAGTGTACCAATTAAATGATATTTAATTGGAATTGAATTGATATTGATTTTTGGGTTTATCGTGAACAGTGTTTTAAATAACACTTGTTCTTTAACCCGATAATTAATGGGATGTGACTTTGGGTTTATCGTGAACCGTGTTTTAAATGACACTGATTCTTTAACCCAGTCACAGATTAAAACTAAGTGGAGTTTTAATGAATCTTTAATTAGATTGAAAAGATCGAGAATGGAGTATCACCAGTTTTGCTCCAGGCGATAGTTAAATCTTTAATTAGATTTGAATGTGAAATTTAGAAACTAACTGGCGGTTAGCCAAGCAGAATGGTTTTCTGGATATTGATCTGATGTTGGTTTCGGCCTTCGGGGTTAATATTTGGGGAATTATTCTCTTGATTAATTTACGGTTAGTGACTAATGAATTGGAATGAGGCGTATGTTGTGTTTGTGTAACACTTTTATAATATATACGCGAGTTATTCGGAAAGACCGGGTTTATCCCATTCTGAATAACTGATACGACGATAAGTCGAAGATGAAGACGATGGTCGAAGACCGGAAGTCTTCACGTCGTTTGGGTGATAACTGATGATCTTGATTGGGCTGTACACCCAAGAAGATGGAAACAGTTAGTGATCGTCCAGACGTACTTGGAGATCGATGGATATGCGGGGTACTAGGTGCCTCCGGTTTCGTTCAGACCCAGAACGGACTTGTAAATGGACTGTGTGTCTGACATCGGATTTCATTCTGTGTGACTGATATCGGTTGCATAGGATGGTTTGCCTGTGTGGCATGCTAAGATGCAAATGATCAAGGCTTCTGTTGAAAAGCAAAGTCTTGTGGTGATGATCAAAGCACGGCCTTTGTGGCGTAGCTTTGTGTAACGTTTACCTCGCGTGTTTCACACCAGGTATGAACCAAAAACGGGAGACGGACCTCAGGGAGGACTTGCGTTTCTTTCTAGCTAGAAGTGGCGTCAGTGGTTTTACACGCCCTGACGAGTTTGACTTATGTGGTTGTTGCTGTTGCGAGGCGCCTCGGTTATATCGGTTTCGGCCGAATGCATTCTGGTCGGCTGACGGACCAGACTTACACCCCATAGGGTGGGGAGACGTATTGTTCAGGCATAATAATCCACTCCGTGTGGACCGGCCCTGACGATCCAAGGCTTGCCTGCGCGCTTGCCTGAGACATGGGCTAGATTGTCTCGAATCGGTTGAGGACTATCTTTTGCCTCGGTTCATAGATGGAAACCCAATTTCCAAATACGAGACTTTGCGGTTTTGATTGTATATCCTATATATGGCGACATAGTGGGATGGGGCGCTCATGCCGCCTATGATTGATACTTATGATTTGAAGTGTTTTATATACTATGCACTTATAATAGTATCAAATGATTTGTTTTAAACGTATCAAGCATTCTTTGGCTGTTATAAGG